>OX463756.1:143624534-146465671 GCA_949824845.1 Rhingia rostrata | reverse complement strand
CAACCATCTACCATCTACCATCATCAATCATCTACCATCATCAACCATCTTCCATCATCAACCATCTACCATCATCAACCATCTACCATCTACCATCATCAACCATCTAACATCATCAACAATTTACCAACATCAACAATCTACCGTCATCAACCATCAACCATCATCAACCATCTACCAACATCAACCATCTACCATCATCAACCATCAACCATCACCAACCATCAACCATCATCAACCATCTACCAACATCAACCATCTACCATCATCAACCATCAACCATCACCAACCATCATCAACCATCTACCATCATCAACCATCTACCATCATCAACCATCTACCATCATCAGCCATCAACCATTATCAACCATCTACCATCTACCATCATCAACAATTTACCATCATCAACCATCTACCATCATAAACCATCTACCATCATCAACCAATTACCATCATCTACCATCTACCATTACCAACCATCAACCATCATCTACCATCTACCATCATCAACCATCAACCATCATCTACCATCTACCATCATCAACCATCTACCATCATCTTCCATCTACCATCTACCATCATCAACCATTTACCATCATCAACCATCAACCATCACCAACCATCTACAATCATCAACCCTCTACCATCATCAACCAGTTACCATCATCAACCATCTACCATCATCAAACATAAACCATCATCAACCATCTACCATCATCAACCATCTACCATCATCAACCATCTACCATCATCAACTATCTACCATCATCAACTATCTACCATCATCAACGAGTTACCATCATCAACCATCTACCATCATCAAACATCAACCATCATCAACCATCTACCATCATCAACCATCTACCATCATCAACCATCTACCATCATCAACCAATTACCATCATCAACCATCAACCATCTACCATCATCAACCATCATCAACCACCTACCATCATCAACTATCTACCATCATCAACCATCTACCATCATCAACCATCTACCATCATCAACCATCTACCATCATCAACCATTTACCATCATCAACCATCTACCATCATCAACCATCAACCATCTACCATCATCAACAATTTACCATCATCAACCATCAACCATCATCTACCATCATAAACCATCTACCATCATCAACCTATTACCATCATCAACCATCTACCATCATCAAACATCAACCATCATCAACCATCTACCATCATCAACCTTCTACCATCATCATCCATCTACCATCATCAACCAACTACCATCATCAACCATCTACCATCATCAACCAATTACCATCATCAACCATCAACCATCTACCATCATCAACCATCTACCATCATCAACCATCTTCCATCATCAACCATCTACCATCATCAACCATGTACCATCAACAACCATCTACCAACATCAACAAACTAACATCTACCATCATCAACCATCAACCATCATCAACCATCTACCATAATCAACCATCTACCATCATCAACCATCAACCATCATCAACCATCTACCATCTACCATCATCAACCATCTACCATCATCAACCAATTACCATCATCAACCATCTACCATCTACCATCATCAATCATCTACCATCATCAACCATCTTCCATCATCAACCATCTACCATCATCAACCATCTACCATCTACCATCATCAACCATCTAACATCATCAACAATTTACCAACATCAACCATCTTCCATCATCAACCATCTACCATCATCAACCATCTACCATCATCAACCATCTACCATCATCTACCATCTACCATCATCAACCATCTACCATCATCAGCCATCAACCATTATCAACCATCTACCATCTACCATCATCAACCATCTACCATCATCAACCATCTACCATCATCAACCATCTACCATCATCAACCATCTACCATCATCAACCATCTACCATCATCAACCATCTACCATCTACCATCACCAACCATCAACCATCATCAACCATCTACAATCATCAACCATCAACCATCACCAACCATCAACCATCATCAACCATCTACCATCATCAACCAATTACCATCATCAACCATCTACCATCATCAAACATCAACCATCATCAACCATCTACCATCATCAACCATCTACCATCATCAACCATCTACCATCATCAACCAATTACCATCATCAACCATCAACCATCAACCATCTACCATCATCAACCATCATCAACCATCATCAACCACCTACCATCGTCAACCATCTACCATCATCAACCATCTACCATCATCAACCATCTACCAACATAAACAATCTACCATCTACCATCATCAACCATCAACCATCATCAACCATCTACCATCATAAACTATCTACAAACCTTCAACCATCAACCATCATCAACCATGTACCATCATCAACCGTGTACCATCATCTACCATCTACCATCTACCATCTACCATCTACCATCTACCATCTACCATCTACCATCTACCATCTACCATCTACCATCTACCATCTACCATCTACCATCTACCATCTACCATCTACCATCATCAACCATCTACCATCAAGGCTGCTGTGATAAAATATCAAATATTTGAACCTGAAAAGTTTTTTTTTAAATTTACTGTATTGAACATTTTTAAAACAAATTGGAAAAATACAAAACATCAAAAGTTCTCCTGCTGTATACATTTTATGTTATAAATCTTTGTATTCTGCTAGTTTGTGTGTGTATCCTGTTGTTACCTACTTACTAAAGTGGCGCTACAGTCCGGAATTAACCTGGGACTCAACCAACACATCTCTCCAATTAGCCCGGTCCTTAGCTAACTGCCTTCAGTTGCGCACTCCAAGTTGGTTGAGGTCGGTTTCTACTTGTGCGCGCCACTTAAGGCGAGGTCTTCCTCTACTGCGTCCGACGTCTGGCTGGGAATCGAAGACTCTGCGAGCCGGAGTATTGGTGTCCATTCGTTCTACATGTCCTAACCATCTTAAACGTCCAATGCGGAGTTTTTTGACCAGGGGCAAGTCGCTGTACAGCTCGTATAGTTGTTGGTTGAATCTTCGTCTCCATAGCCCGTCAACGCAAACGAGACCGAAGATTTTTCATCCGCTTTTCAGACGGTCCATGCTTCAGCGCCGTAGAACAGGACTGGGATGATCAGGGTCTTACATAAGATCTCCTTAGTAGTTCGAGTGAGGGCTTTACTACTGAATTGCCTTCTTAGGCCGAAGAAACAGCGGTTGGCAAGGGTCATTCTTCGTTTAATTTCTGACGAGATGTTGTTGTCAGAGTTAAAAGCGGAGCCGAGATATACAAAGTTCCGTACTACCCCAAAGTTATAGCTGTCAATGGTGACATTTCGTCCGATTCGTCGATGTTGGGTGTCGCTTCGTGTTGACAGCATATACTTGCCTCATTTAGATTTTCGTATACTAGTAGTTGCACCGATTTTTGGAAAATTATGCCTCTGGTGTTGACTTGGGAGTTTTGCACAATCCCCTCAAGAATTAAATTGAAGGTTTTATGTTATCGAAAGTGTCGGTGAGGTCGTTCCCGAGCCTGATGGAGCAGCGAGAATTCTTCACAAACAACACAAACGGACGAGCTTGGGCGGTATACCAAAACTAGACATGGCTCTGTATAATTCGTCTCCATAAATTCTGTCATATGCGGCTTTGGTATCAATGAATAGGTAATGGGTATCGATTTGGACTTCTTGGGTCTTTTTAGGATCTGCCGAAGTATGAAAATTTGATCGGTTGTGGACTTTCCTGGCCTAAAACCACACTGATAAGTGTCGATCAGGTTGTTGGTAAACGGTTTCAGGCGTTCACATATTACGGCAGATAGAACTTTGTATGCGATGTTGAGGAGACTTATGGCGCAGTTTAGAGGGTCTCCTTTTTTGTGGATCGGGCAAACGATGCTGAGGTTCCATTCTTCTTATGAGTTGGTGGATGTTACTTACCAAGTTATCTCCGCCGGCTTTATAAAGCTCGGCTAGAAGGCCATCATTTCCGGCAGCCTTATTAAGCTTGAGCCTAGATATTGCTATCCTCACTTCACTCAGGTCGGGTGGTTGGCAATTTTCGCTGTCGATGCCAATATTCTGCCTGAGAGCCGAATGTTTTTCGTTATCGCGGTTGAACATATCCATATCCTCAGCATCGACTGTGTCTCAACTACGATATTTCGATGTTCATTTCGACAGGATTCTGTTCGAGCCTTGTATCCTTGGCTTTGACGTTTTACACTTTGGTAAGACTTGCGAACATCTTTCCTGGAGTGGCACCTCTCTACATCCTCAATCGCGCTTATTTTCTTGTTCTATTTTCTTCTTTCTGGGCGCGAGAAACCTAGCATATCAGTTGCGGCTGATCTAATGGCTTGTTGGCATGTTTGCCATTGTTCTTCGACATTCGATGTTGGTGGTATGGTGTTAATTGAGAAGTTTAAGGATACGCGTTGCGCGAAGGTCTTGGCGATCTCTTGCAATTGGATTCTTTTGAAATTAATTTGTTTCACAGTATATCTGGATTGTTGTGGCGTGTTGGATATCCGCATTCTTACCTTTGCATCAACATGGTAGTGATCCGAGTCGATGTTAGCTCCTCGGAATGTTCGGACATGCAAAATACTGGATGCGTGCCTCTTGTTTATCGCAATGTGATCAATTTGATTGATCGTTCTTTGATCTGGAGACCGCCATGTCCCCTTATGAATATCGAAGTGAGGATATTCTGGCTATAGTGGCATTTCGTTCCGTAGCGAATTCAATTAGCCTCAATCCGTTACCAGACGTGCTTTTGGTGTGTTTTTCGACAATACTGCTAAAGATGTCTTCTCTTCCTACCTTTGCGTTAAAATCTCCCAGCACGATTTTAACATCGCACTTCGGTAGTGGCTCATAGGTTTTGTCGAGGAGCTCGTAGAAGCTATATCATCTTTTTCCTCCGTTGGGGCGTGAGCGCAAGTAAGGCGAATTCGTACTTGATGCGGATTGTTACAATGCGTTCGTTAATGTTTTGGAAACATAAGACTTCTTACCTAAGTCTAAGCACTTATAACAAATTCGCATTCGAATAGTCTCTGTTTTTGTTGACTATAACACGATCTGTACTAGATGTCACAGGTTTTCATCATCTTTTTTCCCGGCCAATCCGATCGTATTTCCTGGATGGCAGTAATATCTGTTTTTTAGCAGTTTAGGGCTTCCACTAGTTGTTCGGTTGCATCTCTTCTGTTTAATGTTCTCACAATCCAGGTGCAGATACCAACGTCGTTGTCCTTTTTTCGTGTAGCAGGTCGTCAACATTAAAATCAGTCCTTTCCAGGGCTATTGGTTGCTTCGTAACCGTATGTTTTTTCCATGGTTAAGTAATTAACCCAAAGCACAACCCCCAACCTGGTGGGCCAGTTCCAATTTATAAGATACCCCTAGGACATTGGGACATCAGTATCCTCTTCGGGATTAAGCACTGCCGTTGACCTGTTCAAGGGGGTGACTAACCCTTGAAATTCCTAGACAACCTGTTGGCCGAATATGTCGAAGCAGCTTGTCTAGGTACGCCTGGGACAGCAGGTCGGGTATTCATTCCATGCCATTCTGACCTGGCTGTTTATAGTGTTGTTGTTTTTCTTCGTGTTATCAACACTCGCGCTGATCGTTAAGCAAGTCAAATCCGGTTGGATGAGACCAGTACCCGATGGTTACCTCTTGGAGGTTAAAAATGAGCACTTGATGTTTACCCAGAGTTACTAAAAAAATAATAAAATTGTTTTAAAAGTAAAATGTATCTTTGAATCTTATCTAGAATAGTCAGCGCATCATATTCAAAAAAATCATTGAAATTCATCAATAATTTTCGGAAATACAGCCTTAAAAATTAAGTGTCAAACTTTCCCCAGTTTCCCCTACATCATCAAATCTGAATAAATCATCCAACCCGAATCAGACAACATACCAATTTAAACGATTATTTTCATTAAAACAACGGGAAAACTTATTTTTAAGATAAAAATTGATTCAAATATTTATAAACCTTATTTCCACCTCATACCGTTGTATCAATCATTATCACATTGACAAATTATTACCAATCCCTGAACATCTGTTATTTACAGGCTACTCCTCCCAAACAGTGATATAGGAAAGCGATATATTTTCAATTCACTAACGACCCACTTCTACAGGATTGCTGGAGGGCTTTGCTCTCAGACGGGCCATTTGAACGGTACACCCTTAGGGTTTCAGCTTTTCACTTATAATTTAAATTACGTGCAGGTGAACGTTCCTTCTGCAGCCAGATAGGACCTAGTGGGTGGTAGGTATTTTTTTTTTGTGTTATACATTTGCGCGCCTGTTTTAAATAATATATTAGAATCACTATGACAATCACGTAGACACCAAAATGGGGAAAATTGAATTTCCGAAATTTATGGTACGCTTTTCGAGATGTTCTCGTCGTCTTGTACTGTGTCCCTATTTCGGGACGTGAGGATTCCAAGGTGGCGTGTATAAATGTTACTTAGACGAATGTACATCATTTTGAAGTGGATTCACATTTTGATTTGAATGACATCATTTGTAAATACTTGCCAGGTGAAATTTTAAATAGATGGTAGTTTAAGAATGATTATGTAGATGGTGCTGGTGATTGAGCTTTTGATGTTAGAAAGCTTGTTGAAGTTAATTGGGTTGTTGTATTCGATATTAACCGATTCGACTTCGTGAATAACTTCGTATGGCTGGGTACGCAATGAAAAAAGGTTTTCTCTCCGTAATTCGTGTCACATTAGCTGACCCAGCTGCGATCATTAAGTGAAAATATAACAACAACGTCAAAAATAATCTGTTGTTCATCTTAAGTAAAAGTAAGATGAGAACATAAAACTAAGAAATTTTATTATTAGCATATTTGAAAAAAAAATAACACACATAAAGGGTGATCCATTTCGAGGTTCCCTAGTTTTTTAAAGAAAAAAACACAGAAAATTCAAATTTAATGGAGAATGTTTATTATCATTTGAAAGAACATTCTTTGGCATTTATTTTTTGAAGATTATGTCTATCAAATGTTGGCCGTTGCTACGTCGCAGATGGTCCATCCGTTGAGTCCAATTTTCGATCACTCGTTCGAGCATTTCGACTGGTAACTGGCGAATGACACGCGTGATGTTTTCCTCCAAGGCCTGAATCGAAGCGGGTTTGTCGGCGTAAGCTTTTGACTTTACATATCCCCACAGGAAAAAGTCTAACGGTATGATATCACACGATCTTGGTGGCCAATCGACCGGCCCAAAACGTGAAATTATGTGCTCACCGAAATAAGTCCATTGATTGATGCGATGTGTGGGAAGTGGCGCCGTCTTGCTGAAACCAAATGTCGCCGAGATCACGAGCTTCAATTTCAGGCATCAAATAGTCGGTTATCATGGCACGATAACGGTCGCCATTGACGGTTACGTTCGCACCGGCATAGTTTTTAAAGAAATATGGCCCGAAGATTCCACCGGCCCACAAACCACACCAAACCGTTGTTTTTCTGGATGAAGGGGCAGTTCTTCAATCTCTTCAGGTTGCTCTTCGTCCCAAATGCGGCAATTTTGTTTGATTACATACCCATTGAGCCAGAAATGGGCCTCATCGGTAAACAAAATTTGCCTCGAAAACGTCGGATCTTCTTGGAACTTTTCAAGAGCCCATAGAGCGAAGCGATGTCGCTTGGGAAGGTCGAGCGGCTTCAGTTGTTGCACAAGCTGTATTTTGTACGCCCTCAATTTACGATCTTAAAATGCGCCAAGTCGTTCCATACGTCAGTCCGAGTTGCTGCGAACGGCGCCGAATCGACTCTCTACGGTCTTCGTGTACACTCTCAGCTACGGCCGCTATATTTTCTTCATAGCGTGCTAGACGTGGTCTATTCGGTCGAATATTATCCAATAATGAATGCTGGGTCTCAAAATGGGCGATGGTGTTGCGAATAGTACGCTCAGTAGGCCGATTATGTTGACCATAAGTTGAGCGAAGTGCACGAAACACATTCCTCACAGAACGTGAATTTTCATAATAAAGTTGAACAATTTGTAAACGTTGTTCACGCGTAAGTCTTTCCATTATGAAATGTCAAACAATACTAAACAAAAATAACAGGACAGCATGACACAACTCACACGTGATCTGTCAAAAAAGGCTATTGAAAAAAGTATCTCTACTTGGATCACCCAATACAACAAGGGTTGAAGTACAACAAATCTTCGTGGTACTCCTATTAACCGAACCGCGAACGTGTGGAATAGTGCGAGTAAAGAAATCAAAACATACGAATAAAAACTATGATGCTAGTAACGAAGCATGTGAAAGTAACGAAACATGTGAAAATAACGAAACTTAAAGTACGTTTCCACCGAACCGAAATGCGTCATATATCCGTAATACAGCATTTGAAAATAGTGTTCCGACCGAAAAAGATCTCATTCCAACTGTCAAAAAAAAAACAAGTTTCGTTGACGATTGGAAAAGTTCAAATGCGACACCTAGTGACAAAATAGATTGTATTTAGTGCTATACGATTTGAGAGCTACTGCTATTTGTGAAGAATTTCCATAAGGAGTACTACAATTTGCAGGTAAATATACGCAGGTGGCCATGGCTCAGAGGAATGCGTAGTTGACTGCTAAGCCAAACGCTGCTGATCTGTCCCAGCCGATGGCCTCAGTCGCCAGTGCTGTTACGTATCTGTAGTTCGTTGCATTCAAGTGCGAAGTACTGTGATGTCCAATGTCCAATGCACGTAAATAAATTAAGGATTTTGTGTGTAAAAAGTAACTAATTGCAATAAAAATAAATTAAATTTGTAAATCTGATTATTCGACATATGCATTAAAACAAGTTGTTTGACACGTCAAACAAACAAAAAAAAAAACAAGTTTAAAACGATCCTTTATGTAGTATTCAATGTTCACAAAAACAGCTGGGAGATACGTTTTTGCATTTTTTACCCATTCGAAGAATGATCGCTTAATTACTCGTTCTGCAGTAAACAGATTTTCAGCTTTGGAACAAAATCTTTGGAAATCACTTTAACAATTTTCGGAAGACTAAAGACGTTGTGCCTTATTTATTAGATTTTCTTAAAATGTGTCTCAGAGGTTCTTTAGTAAAGCATGCTGAAATATTTAAATTGCTTCTAAGCAGCGTTGCTTCAATTCTTATCTATAATCGATTTTTCATTGCTGCTTAACTAAACGATAATTGTTTTAAAAAACGTAATAAAATTTGCAAATCTATTACAAAAAAGAAATTTTATACAACTTTATGTCGTAGTTATCTCTTTTATTTGCTCAGACACTGTTTTGTTGGCATTTTTACAAATTGCGATCCCTTTGAGGCAAATGCCTTTCAATCCTCTCACACAGCGTAGATTGACTAAATCCGTTTATATGCGCATTTTGCATCTAAAACGTGTATAATGGAATGTTTTAAGAATTATATTTAAGTAAGATAATAGATTAGAATATATACTTCATTTCGATCTTAATATCTTATAGCAGCCATCACTTGGAGACCAGTAGAAATGTGACCATTCCTATAAGATCGGATCGCACACTGTTGATAAGCTTTTTTATATTGGGCTTAGAAAATCGATAGGTACTTTTGAAGAAAATATTTGTCTTCAAGTTCGATTGGGTGACGGGCTCAGGGGCGCGATGGTTAGTGCGTTGAACTGCCGCGCAGAAGGTCTGGGTTCGATTCCCAGCCGGAGCAACACCTAGATGATCACTGGCCCTCCTCTCGTGATGATCTGACAAATCATCCGAGTAGTATCAATTGTCATGAAAAGCTTATCTCAACTTAGCCGTTCGGATTCGGCATAAAACAGGAGGTCCCGCTATCGTGCAAAGAAGTACACACGCACACATGAATGGTTGTGAGAAAAAAACTAGGCCCTAGGTACTAACGAGCCTGTTGCGCCATAATTTTTGTTTTAAGTTTGAGTGGGTTAATTCTCAGGTTGCACATTTGCATGGTCTCGTAGCTGTTGGTTTGTTTGTATTTATCAGATTCACTACATTTAAATCATATACAAAAGAAATTTAGCTTCAGTCCATTTTTATTAATTTGTTTTCACTTTTTTCACAGAAACTCAAGATAAATACAAAAAAAGTTTAATTTAAATTCTCTGATCTGTCAAATTTGATTTTAAATTGGCTCTAACAACCTCAAAACGCAGTCGACTGTGTTTAAATTATGCGACCTCTATGCAACGTTGCTTAAATGTAAAAATCGATTAAAGATACCGATTATGCATTTAAGTGATACTTAGAGGGGTTTTAAAGTCGAGCAACCTCTAAAATTCCTTTATAAATTCGGCTGTTTGTATTTATATATTGTTTGTACAATCGTCAATTGAATTCAGCCTTAATTCAATCAATTATTATTATTAATTATTATTTTTTCCTTATTTGATTTATTCACATGATGATTTCCCATAAAAATTTGCGTTAGCTTTCAAAATGTATAGCACTTGGTCGATACGAAAATTTGCCACCAGGTGTTTGCTTCAATCGTCAATAGTTTTACATTTGAAATGAAATGAAAAAATACATTTATTTTGACAGCGAGTTCATCAGCTGTTTTGTGGAACGTGTAGAACACATGTAAAAGGTATGAAAAGGTTTGTTCGTTCCAACAACCTTCAGCGAGATGACGTCTGCGAAGTGATTTCGGGACGATTGCGGCGTAACCTATTTGTTTTTGAAAACTGCAAATGCATGGGAAAACTCCGGTTTTTGATGAAGGTTTCAGGTATTTTTGTGAAAACTCAGTTTTCGGTTCGGTGTCTTCCTTATCGAGAAAATAGTAATTTTGTAGTTGATTGTAAATCACGTTTCAGCCAAACTCATCATACTGGAATGTGAAATGGTATGGCGAAATGTATTGCATTTCAGTTGATGTCACGAATTTCGTTGACATGACCATTTTTTTCTAGGTGGAAACGTACTATTAGTTGACAGTAATGATTCGGTACTTCGAGTCGAATCCCCGTTACTCAGTAACGAATACATACTGTTTGCTACAGCTCTAGTGATTCTTTACCTGAACGACATGTTGTACGATAGAACGTGTGAGTGGCTCCGTGGTGTGCTGACGTACCTTGGTCTCTAAGTATTGAGTGCATACATACTTTAAAATGTAAATGATGTGATTTGTATCGAACATACGAAAGTAACGCTTACTTTGTAAGGGGTAGCCAGTGAAAAAGTACAGAATCGATACGGTTATTCATTTTGTCGTTTCTTTTACCGCTCTATGAATAACATACTTACTTAATTTTCAGAGATCGCGGACTGATCCGTAAGTGGAACTGGTTACTAATAATAGTTTTAACTTTGGCCGAAAGGCATTAGAAATAAGTTGTTATTATATAATTTAGGGCACCCACATAGGACCAGTAAGTTAGTTAAGTAGTTGATAAGTAGGCTAGTTTTTCCTACATTTTTGTCCAGCATGTAAGTTAGTTTTAGAATAAAGTAAATTTAAAATGAATTACAAAAAGAAGTCCTAACTTTGTAATTCAATAAAACACACCTCAACTGTTGTATAGTTATACAGTGCATAAGTATTTATACAACCTTTATTCAGGGTCACACAAATTTCCCCACCCATAATAGTTATACAGGGTTTGTGCCAAATAAATTACCAAAAAGAGGGAAAGCTGTTTCGCATCTCGGCAGAGTTACCAAGGTATTATTTTTATGGTTGCGAAATCCATAGCAACAGTTTTGTTTTCAACACTTTAATCAACACTAGCGAGGTATTCGTCGGGGCGGAAAATTCTCCGATTTTGTACGATTCGGGGGATATTAGCTTCGAGGTATTTTTCCAAAAAGCTTTTCGGAATATGCGTTGCGAATTGCGTTGAAGTGCGTATAGCTGCATTTTTCGTGCAATTTTTGAGAATTGCACTTCTCTTTCCGATTTCCTCCGACACAAATTCTTTGCTACTTACGAATTGTAGTGAAGTGATTTTTGTTTCGATGACAAATACCTCGAATGGAATTTTATCCTCCGACGATGTATGCGTTGCGAAAAATTGTCCGCTCCGACGGATACCTCGTTAGCGCAGAATAACATTTTGTTGACTAATGTTGACACACTAACATAGTTTACATTGTTAGGTCTGTAGGTGAAGAATAACCATTTGAATATATTAAGACGTGAAACACGTCTGCTAAGATACAAAAATACACTTGACAATTTTTTTCAACTAACAATTAAACATTTGGTAGCCCTGATGCTCAGCCCCCTATTTATACAGAAATAACATAAATGAAACTAGATATTCAACCATCAGATGCGTTTAGGATAATATGCAGGATGCAGCCTCTATTAAACGTTGTATAAATTTTATGAATAAGGTTTTTGCGTTGAGAGGTATTTTAAGGAGTGCATAACTTTATACGCTGCTTATAATGAGTTTATGAATAAGGCTGCAGTAGTTTTCGCTCAGGAACTACTAACGGGTGGTTAAATTTTAAGGGCTGATGTTGAATGTGAACCACACCTAAGCGTAAAGTTTTTTTCTGCATTTCATATGACATTTCTGAATTCTCAGACTAACTCAATTTGAACGATGGAAATTTACACAATTGAGCAACGCGTTAAAGTTATTCAGGCTTATTATGAAAATGGGCGTTCAAACCAAAATGCATTTAATCGTCCAAATGTGGGTACAATCCGTGCAATAATTTAAGCAAACCGGGTCTGTAGGAGATACGTTGCTGTTCGCGATAGTTTGGCTGAAGATCCGTCCACCTCAACTCGTCGTCGTTGCACCTCTCACGCTCGTCGTTGATGAACATTATACATAAAGACTTGCATTTATACGCTTACAAGGTATAATTGACTCAAGAACTAAAGCCTTTTGACCATTTCAAGCGTCGTCAATGGTCAGAATGATGGCAACAGTAGATGAACAATTTTCGAAGAAAATCATCTTCAGTGATGAGGCACATCAGTGGATTTGTCAATAAGCAGAATTGCCTCTTTTGGGCGAATGATAATCCAAGAGTGATTGTCGAAAAACCAATACACCCACAAAGAGGTACTGTTCGGTGCGGTTTATGGGCTGGCGCCATCATCGGGCCGTATTTTTTCCCAAAATGAGGCCGGTCAGGCAGTTATTGTGAATGGTGTTCGCTAACGTGAGATGATAACGAACTTTTTATGGTCCGAATTGGAAGATATGGATGTGGACGATATGTGGTTTCAACAGGACGGTGGCACTTACCACACAGCTAACGAAATAATGGCTCTTTTGCGCGACTAATTCAATGGCCGTGTTATCTCACGTGGTGGCAATGTCACTTGGCCGTCAAGATCATGTGATTTGACACCGTTGGATTTCTTTGTTTGGGATTATGAAAGAAAAGGTATACATCGACAAGCCAGCAACAATTCAAGAGCTAAAGGATGAGATAATTCGGCACATTAACCGCATATAACCTCAATTATGCGTCAGCTTCATCGAAAATTTGGACCATACGATGGAGGTGTGCCGCCGAGGTTGGCCATTTGGCCAATATTTTGTTCCATACATAATTAAACAATACCAATATTATCATAATAAAAAGATATGACAATCATTTCTTAAATAATTTGTTTTATTCAAAATCAACATCGGCCCTTTGAGTTTAACCACCGTTTACAACAAAACGTCATAACATTTTTACTGTTTTTTTATTTATTTTGTTGGTGACTATTTAGATTTATTAAAATGAATGCTTAGGATAACGAAACGAGGATTTGGATGGTGAAAGGGTACCAGCCCGTCATTTTCGTCCAAAAGGAATTTAGGTGGAAGTGCCGCGGCACTCCCTTGAGTAGATGGGCCATTATGAGGCTAGTAAACATTTTTGATGAATCTGGAAACATAACACGAAGATGCCTATGTTCGGGTTTAGGAAATAATCGTGGCTGTTGACTCGTGAAAACAGGCAGATCCAATCCTTAAGGGGAAATAGAAGCCGGATCATTTATGTGGACTTGAACTTGTTTCTTTTAAAATCCAAATTACAGGCAAGTTAAACCCTCTGGAATTGTCTAAAACTTAGCCAAAAATAGATTGAATGTCCGAAGAAGACAACAGCTTGATAAATTTGATTGCTTATGTCTGATGAGGCTCATTTCGATTAAATCGAATGATGACAAGTAAAATTGCCGTATATGGGTTTACTTTAATCCAGATATGCTCACTGTGTGTTTCTTTAAACGGTTTCAGGCTTTCACATAGATTTTAGGGTAAATAGGAGTTTGTAAGCGATGTTAAGGAGACTTATGCCTCCGTAGTTGACGTAGCTGAGAAGGTCTCATTTTTTGTCGATCGGACAAATGAAGCTGAGGTTCCATTCTTCAGGCAAACTAAAGCTTAAGTTTAGATATTGGTATTCTTACTTCACTTAGGTCGGGTGGTTGGTAGTTTTCGTTTTCATCGCCAATATTAAATGGATTGTTCTGCCTGACAGAGGGCTATTGTTAGTCATCACCGTTGAACAGTCTGCAGAAATGGATCTTTCCTTGTGCATCTCGACAGGATACTGTTCGCGCCTTGAACCCCTGGTTTTGACGTTTTACACTTTGGTAAAACTTGCAAACATCACTGCTGGAGTGGCGCCTCTCTATATCCTCTATAACGTGCTATTTCTTCTTCCTTCTGAAAAGCATGTGTTCTTCCCTCCTGCCATCGAGCTTTACAGGCAAAGATAGAGCTCGATGGCAACTGTTGTCTTCACCTGCAGCTTGTAAGTCTCGTTTTCGGCTGCTGGCATCTGTCGGCATTCTTCATGAAACCACTTATTTCTTGCGACTCGACATTAAATGTTGGTGCCATACCAACATATCTAAGGTTAAGGTTAAGAGGCTAATACGCGTTCTGCGAAGGACTTGGCGGTCTCTTGCCATATTGTAGTCTTTCGACATTAAATTTTACAGCATTTCTAATTTGTTGTGGCGTGATGGATATCCGCATTCTTATCAAGGCTGCAACAGAGTAGTAGTCCGAGTCGATGTTAGCTCATCGGAATGTTTGGTCGTCAAAAATATGGGATGCGTGCCTTTTGTCTATCGCAATGTGATCAATTTGGTTGACCGTTCTTGGATCTGAAGATCGCCATGTCTCCTTACGAATATCGAGGTGAAGAAACCGTGTGTCATTTTATTCCACAGCGAAGTCAGTCAGCGTAAGTCCGTTGCCAGACATGGCATCGCGTTGGACGTGTTTTCCGACAATAATGGGAAAGATGTCTTCGCTTCCGATATTTGCGTTAATATCTCAGAGCACGAATTTGGACCACTTCATCTTAACCACTTCTTCATGATAAAAAATGCAGAAAAATAATTTACGCATACAAATAGTGTATTTTCGAATACATTAACTGAAATAAATCGATTTTTTGGAATAAATATCTAGGATAACAAATTTATTTCTCATATTGCACCGGTTAATACAGTTGTATAGGCTTAGGAAGGAGCAAGCTATCGAAACCATTCCTGCGACATGGCGCCAAAGAAAGCGGCAGCTCCAGATTTTTGATTCCTAGTTGATGACGATGTGGACGATGTCTCTGTTTTGCGGTTAACTTTTCTCGTTGGTGTCTGGTAAAATAGAATTTTAAAAGTAGTTAGACAATCATCACATCAATTTTAATTGAAATAATATTAACAACACTGTTTTGAAATTTGGAAAATATATTTACAAACAAAATCGTATTAAATCGTATTAATAATTCGTTTAGTTAGCTACGAGTTAGTCAAGACAGTTATTAATCAAACTCCATGTGAACTGAATTAATAAAGCGTGAATAAGTTAACAACAAATAAGGAAACATAAATCTTTATGTCCAATCACAAGCACATGCATTTCCGGTGTAAATTTGTATTGTAATGATCGGATGAAAGGCACGCCGACCCGTATGACATTTTTTATTTTATGTATGTTTGAAGACGATCTTTCTTCTATTGTACCACACAGTCGCACTAAACAAAACTAATCTGTCTTGCGGTTACCATAGCAGCGAACTATTCGTTGTTTTTTGGGATGATGGTCGGGAGAAAGAAGAAAGAAGAGATACCTCTGGTCGCTGTGGTCTTTTAGCAATACATCTGCAACTTGTGTGGCTACATTTGATCTCTCCAGCCCACCCAATTCTATCATCTTTTATCATTTATCGGCTTGCTATAGACGCGATTGATTATCTGCTCAATGTTGTGGCCACCAACGACGTTGTCTTAGTTTTATGAGATTTTAATTTTCCTAATCATCAATAGGCCTTTGCGCAACGCGTATTCCTTAGCCTCTCCATTTACAGCATACCACCAGAATCGAATGTCAAAGAACAATGGCAATGATGACAACAAGCCTTTAGATCAGCCGCAACTACTAGGCTAAACTGCAGATGAAGACGAGAGCTGCCATTTATCTAAAGGCAGAGAAGAAGGGAAGAATACTGGGTTTTCAGAAAGAAGAAAAAAGAGCAAGAAATGCGCTTGGTCGAGGATATAGAGAGGTGCAACTCTAACAACGATGTTCGCAAGTTTTACCAAAATGTAAAACGCCAATGACATGGATACGATGCTCGAACAGAATCCAGTCGAGATGAGCAAGGAAATATCGTCGTTGTGTATCAACTAGGAAGAAGAAAAATAACTTCTGCAGACTGTTGAACGACGATGACGAACAACATTCCACTGTCAGGCAGAATCAACAGAATCAACGACGATGACGAACAACATTCCACTGTCAGGCAGAATCAACAATTCAATATTGGCCACGGCAGTGAAAACTACAAACCACCCGGCCTAAGTGAAGTGAGGAAAGCAATATCTTAACTCGAGCTTAACACTACTCCCGGAAATGACGGCCTTCCCGCTGAGCTTTATAAAGCTGGCGGAGATGACGTTAATAACATGCACCAACTCATAAGACAAATCTTGTCGGAAGCAATTATGCCTGAATAATGGAACCTCAGAATCGTTTGCCCGATCCACAAAGAAGGAGACCCTCTAAACTGCGCCGAATACAGAGGCATAAGTCTCCTTAACATCGCCTACAAGATCCCATCAGCTGTAATATGTGAACGCCTGAAACCGTTTACCAACAACCTGATCGGCCCTTATCAGTGTGGTTTAGGCCAGGAAAGTCCACAACCTATCAAACTTTCATACTTCGTCAGATCCTGGAAAAAAACCCAAGGAGTCGAATTCGATACCTACCACCTATTCATCGATTTCAAAGACGCATACGACAGCATTTATAAAAAAAAAGAACTATACAGAGCCATTTCTAAATTTTGTATACCGTCCAAACTCGTCCGTATGTGCAGGATGACGATGGAGAATTCTCGTTGCTCCATCAGGGTCGGAAACGACCTTACCGACACATTGTAAAAATCCATTTTTGCCGCTTCCTTCTCTATACTAGCAAACGTGGCTATGACATCACGATGAGTGCTACCAATGATGTCAATATCGTCGGCGTATGCTAGTAGTTGTACAGATTTTTTGCAAAATTGTGCCTCTGGTGTTGGCTCGTGAGTTTTGCACAATCCTCTCAAGAATCAGATTGAAAGAAGTCAGATGACAGCGCATCGCCTTGCCTAAATCCTTTTTTGGTATCGAATGTGTCAGTGATGTCGTTTCCGACCCTGATGGAGCAGCGAGAATTCTCTGACAGCGGAATGTTGTTCGTCATCGCCGTTTAACAGTCTGCAGAAGTGGTTCTTTCATATCCTCAGCATCGACTGTGTCTCAACCACGATATTTCCTTGTTCACCGCAAGTTACAATACACACATTAATTTAAGACTGCGCTGTGCAGCATTAAAAAGTGTTAGTTCCGTGTTTCTTATAAGCAAATGAAACACACCAAATCAAGCTATAGGAACACAACAAGCACACACCATTGAAACCACATAAACAACACTCATGCTCAAATAGTTCTTACACATAACAAGCATTACTTGATAGAAGTTCTACTCAAAGGACCTGATGTCCTATAAATAAACAAAAAAAAAATATTTCAACATAAGCGACGAAATAATACCGAATATACCCTCATTCACCCCAACTTAATGGATAAACCTTACTTTTTCAGCTTCCGCTGCGGCCACAGCCAGTGGCTTACTAACAGCAGTCGTCGATCCCGGCGCAATTATCGGCAACAAGGGGAACCAAATCGATGTCGATCCGTTCGAACTGAGTGTAAGTACGTTTGGATCCTTTTCCTGTTGAACTACAGCGCTTACATTCAGTTGTGGATGCGGTATGATAACCCCCAGTTGACAGTTCATCTTCGTCACAGATTTCTTTACATTCGTTACGATGTGTTCGCTGAATAGCTCAAAGTCAAACGGATCGATGTACTCCTTCAGCGAAGCGGTTATTGATTGAAATTCATCGATAACTTCACGATCGTCTCGGGATGTAAGCACTGATTGAAGGAATTTCGCGTCGAAGTAAAGCTGTAGAGCTGTGTTTTGACTGGAAGCGGTAAATTTGTCATCAACTAGGGATCGATAATGCTGCAGGAGGCGTTGTACTAGCTGCGAGTTAAGGACGTGCAAAACTTTAGGCGGCAATGTTTGTGGAATGACAACGCTGAGTGCTTTTGTAACCTCGAAAAGGTACTGCTGAAGGGATATACGTGGCTGGCAGGGTATGCGGAATGTCGACTGGACGGGGTTATCTTGTTCGTCCTTCTGTTCGATAGTTACGGTCTCCCAACTCTGAAATGAAAATTTTGTTAAATGTGAACGTGAGCTATGGAGACACTCAAACTTGCGGTAAAATCTTCAAGAATAGTCGCATGTCCAATTTGAATGGACATCACACCCTCAACTGGATTCTCGTCGAGTACTAATGAGCAAACTCGATTCCACATCACAAATGCTTCGTCTTCCAAGAGATTGCACACTCGTGTCCAATTCTCCAAAGCCTTCTTCTCTACAATCTGTTGGGTGGCCCAATTACTCGTATCGTGGTAGGACTGCGATAGACAGACTCTCAAATTCGGGCACAGTTCGACAACAGCAGAGAACAGTCGCACGAGGAACAGGAGTTCTTGCAACCGTTTATCACAATTAACGTTCTTGACACTTGTTATCAGCTCTTGTATCTGTTCCTCGCTGGTTTCCTTAAGAAAATCCACCAAGGACACCTTCTCATCGGCTCTGGTACCTTGCTCTTCAAGAAGAATATTCATTTCGGATACAATTCCAGCTAATTGCTCATTGAACTCTGAACAAATGGCAATCATATCCCCATCAAAGCCCTTCGATTTCATGAGGAGTTTCTTGATCTTCTTCTCCTCACTGAGAGCGTCCTTCAAACTGAGCGGGAGATCTGTGGAACTTTCAAGCCAAATTTCGTTGTTGAAGGAGTTGGTGTTTCGGAGAACCTGTTCAACTTTGCTGAATGTACTTTCGACGGCTTTTACCCAAGACTGGCGGATAATGTCACGGATTCTCCGATTGATCAGTGGTTTGTATTGGAATTCGTAAAAGTCCAGCTTCTGGGCAACGGCAAACCTTTCACAAATGTAGCTCCAACTGGGGTCTTGCTTGAGGGAGGCGGAATCCTTTTTGATCTCTTGAATTATTTTCATCGATGTGACGAGATCGAAGAGGGTTTTAAGGTGTACTCCAGCAATGTTGGAGCTGTCGCTTAGCCACGTTTCGATTGTTACTTTAACCAGTTCTTCGTTCAGAGTCAAGGATTCAAATTTGGGTCGAAAATTCGCAATTATATCGGGTAGCATGTAAGCAAATTGAGCATCCTGTTCATCGATGAGGGTGATTGTTGGCAATGCGGACTCTAGTTCTTCAAGCTTCTTGGAGACTGTGCCTTTGTTGTCTTCTGCAAAGGAAAATATTTTATTTTGATAAAAGAAGGAAGTGTGGGATAAAATAATTGGCATGGTCAGCAATAGTATCACGTGTAAGAATAAAGTTAGGGGCTAGCTAGTAGGAAATACGTATGATCGTGATAAGCTTACTTTAACTAAGCTTTACAGCGCAGCTGTTAGCATTACAAAGTGCGAATATTATTGTTTTCATAAAAAAAAGCCGTGGTGCCACGACTTATTACAGTAGATGTCAGCACTTAGTAGTATCCCACCCAATAACCCAGTAGAAGAACATTAGCACCAAATGCTCATCATTATCCGGTCGGCTTATAGTTCCAGTCATGCCGAACTAGTCGGTGAAAATCTTATTTGAGCTACTTGAGCGTTTTCAGATCATAGGGTAATAAAGATCGAGTGCTCCAGTTGCTTTTCGTGCTAGGAATAGGAAGGATGAAGACATACAACATGCAAATGCTTCAACCTCCTACAAAACAGATAAGAGGCAAGAAATCATATGCTTAGACGACGCACGCCAGTTAACGCAATATGACATCCCGCATCAAGGTATATTCGCTTACACGAAATATATGGAATCACTTAAGGCTGTTTTTACGAGCCAATTGCTACCTGGATATCTATAAAGATTCATGAACATCGCCAACATCATCATTGCCAACGATAGCTTTCGAGTACGAAAAGGGTCAACAACCTTTCCTTTGGAAAGAGTTCAAGAACTTGGGCATAATATGCGCCTGGCGAGTAGATTTAAATGCCAATAAAGGAAGAGAGCACAGCTCTATATTTTAAAAATACAAGCCAGTGGACACCACGTCTGCCAATGAATACAACATCAACACAACCTTCCTATATGTCACAACAAAATAAAAATAATGAGCCAGCGACAAGGTGGTCAGATAACGTGGAAACACCAACTTTAGCATTAAAATCATGTTTGACTCTATAGCGTCTACCATCCACACAGACAGCTTTATGCTCAAATTTCTTAAGAAAAAATGGTCAAATGATTCCTCGAGCTCACAGCACACCATTCAGTGACTTTGACTGGATGTACAGGCACTTCATGCATAGCTCGCTGATTTTCGTTGCCCCGGGATTGCAAGATTTATTTTGTTCATGCATTTTTCTTCACTACTGTTTCTGATATATGTTTCCAGTGGAAATACGATTGAGAATACTCGGTGCATTATCATGATCTTCAACTAGCTCACTGAGTAATTTAATACCGCACAAGGATTTAGAAAAGTGGAAGATCTTTCATTTGATTTCTTTAACAAGAAAAATTCCCACCCAACACTAGGTTTGCAGTCGCCCATAAAGCTGATCAGCTACGGACATTATTGATATAATTGGTGGAGATAGAGAAAATCTCACTGCCAATTTTGGTGCTTCGATTGCAAGCCCGAATATATGCAGTCTACAAGAAAGGACGAATCGGATCGATTGTCACAGCTGACAATTCTAGCTAAAAAGCGCGCGATCGAGGATATACAGAGTTGCTACTCCAGGAACGATGTTCGCAGGTTTTACCAAAGTGTAAAACCTAAAAAGCAAGGCTACAAGGATCGAACAGAATCCTGTCGAGATAAGCAAGGAAATATCGTAGTTTAGACACAGTCGATGCTAGGGATATGGATGAACCACTTCTGCAGACTGTTAAACGACGATGACGAACAACATTCCGCTGTTAGGCCGAGCTTTATAAGTCCCAGTGAAGTCCCTCGTATTAAAAATCTAGTCGGATGAAAATATGCCTGAAGAATGGAACCTCAGCATCGTTTGCCCGATCCACAAAAAAATTCAACCCTCTGAACCACGCCAACTATAGAGAATTAAGTCCTCTCAAGAGCGCCTACAATATCCTATCTGCCGTAATATGTGAACGCCTGAAACCGTTTAATAACAACCTCATCGGCCCTTATCAGTGTGGTTTTAGGTCAGGAAAGTCCACAACCGATGAAATGTTCACACTTTGGCAGATCCTGGAAAAAAGATCAAGAATTCCCTTTTCATCGATTTCCAAGCCGCACACGACAGCATTTATACAGACGAACTATACAGAGCCATGTCTAGTTTTGGCATACCGCCCAAACTCGTCCGTTTGTGCAGGATGACGATGGAGAATTCTCGCTGCTCCATCAGGGTCAGAAACGACCTCAACGACACATTGATACCAACCAGGGATTTGGGCAAGGCGTTCCGCTTTTGTCTGACTTTTTAATTTGATTCTTGAGAGGAATGTGCGAAACTCCCGAGCCAGCATCAAAGACACAATCTTCCAAAAATCGACGATATTGACATATATTGGTCGGACTCAACGTGATGTTATAACCAAGTTTGCTAGTATAGAGAAGGCACCGGCAAAAATGAGTTCAGCAGTAAATGAGGGTAAGACTAAGTATATGCTGTCAACACGAAAATACCCACAAATTCGACGAATTGGGCAGAACCTAACCATTGACAGATATAACTCTGAGGTAGTACGGGACTTTGCCTACCTCGGCTCCGGTATTAACTCTGACAACAACATCTCGTCAGAAATTAAACGAAGAATCACTCTTGCCAGTAGTAAAGCCCTCACTCGAACTACTAAGGAGATCCTATATAAGACCCCCTGATAATCCCAGTTCTCCTCTACGGCGCTGAAGCATGGACCGTCTCAAAGCGGATGAAGAAATCCGATTCGATTCGAGAGGAAAAATCTTCGGGCCCGTTTGCGTTGACGGGCTATGGAGACGCAGATTCAGCCAAGACATATACGAGCTGTACAATGACTTGCCCTTAGTCAAACAACTCCGCATTGGACGTTGTGGACTTTCCTGACTAAGATGGCTAAGGCATGTAGAACGAATGGAGACCAATACTCCGGCTCGGAGTTTTCGATTCCCAGCCAGACGTCGGACGTAGTAAAGGGAGACCTCGCCTAAAGTGGCGCGCACAATTAGAAACCGAGCTTAAGCAACTTGGAGTGCGCTACTGGAGGCAGTTAGCTAAGGATCTGACTAATTGGATAGGCATGTTGGTTGAGGCCCAGATTCATTCCGGACTGTAGCGACACTCAAGAAAGTAGTAAAACGTCAAAGCCAGGCATACAAGGCGCGAAAAGAATCCAATCGAGATGAACAAGGAAAGATCCATTTCTGCAAACTATTAAACGGCGATAACGAACAATCACCAGCTGTCAGCCAGATCAAACCATGCAATATTGGCAATGACAAAGAAAAATATCAACAACCAGATGCTTAGCACTTCCCCAAATGAGACAGATGATCTTCTTAGCTGGCCAGCATACTTCGCTGACCTGGATTTAATTTACCCAAGTCCTAAATTGCAGACAAGCCTTTATAAAAACACATGACTTCATGTATAAAACAACATAACTCACCAAAGAAACACTTGTGAACCAGTTGAACGGTAGAGTTGAAAACTCTCAAGCTACCCAATATCCGCTCCTTGACTCGTTTACTGCCGCCATCATTCACCATACTGCACAAAAATGCCGAACACCTAAGTTGTACAAATGTCTTCAAAATCCCATTCAAATTGCCCTTCTCCAACAGCAGCAAACTAAGCAAGCAATCAGTGGCTACTTCGGGTGACAGTTCCTCCCGCTCCAGAGTAGCCAAAACGCTTTGCTTAATCGTCGCATGGAATGGTTTCAATATCTCCCATTGCTTTTTGGCCACCGGAAAATACTGCATCAGTGTATTATTCACATCCAACTGCAAGCCGGTGCTGATGTGTCGACTAAAGATGAACAACTCTGTTGCCAGGTAGAAACGTTCATTGTCGATGTGGCTCCAAATCATCTCCGGCAATGTGGTCAATAGTTTTATCTGCACAACCGTGCTAAAGTAGTTGTTCAATTGCTTGTTTGCGGATCGGGTTTTGATTAGATCCGTCTCCGTTTTAAAGCCAATCAATTGTTTATCATTGAGACTGCGGCAGCTAGTCGTAATACTGTCCACTTGGTTGCAAAGTTCCGTCGATGATTCGCGCATAGTGGCGATTGTATCGGCGGCTTTCAAAAGGTCTCTATAGCGTTCACTGCAAGAAGGATAATTTCATTCGAAACGGCCTTCAAATTGATTGGGAAACACTTTTTTACTCACCCAACCATGGTTCGAAGTTCCTCGCGTTTCTTTTCGACTTCCGCTTGGATTTTCTTCTGCACAATATCGATCTCCGCGACACTGTGCTGTTCAAACAGTGCGTCGACATTTAGATTTGCTAAATTCGCTGTGGACATTGTTTATATTTATTTTTATATCTATTATTGTGGTATTTTTTGTGTTTTCGGTGTGACGAAACGAACATGTAACAAATGAAAAAAAAAACTAAAGAAAACAAAACAAAATTCGTACACGTCTAATGACAGATGACATGTCAAACTGAAGTTGTGAAGAACTAACGAGCGACATCTAGCAGGTCAACTCAGATTGAGTAGGTTGTTTAGTAAAGTTACGAGGGAATTGAGTGGATTCTATGTTGTAGCATATTGTTAGGGGTTTGTGCAGTTACTGTGGGATGTGTTCATGAATAGTGCGGTCTTTTTTTAACCTTCATCCCATTCTCATGTAGAAAACTACTTATAATAGTGTTTGCACTTTGAATCAAAAACTGAGTTTTCGGCAAAAAGTTTTCGAAAACCACTTGTGCTTTAAGATCGGACCCTGACCAGATTTCGTTTGACATTTCAACCAGCTGTATTACAAGCTGCAAAATTTGTGTGTGAAATTAAATCAATTGAATAAAATTATTCAAATATGTTGAAATTAATATTAGCATTTTAAACTGAGAGGGAAACAAGTATAAAGATTTCGACAACAATTTCCGACACTCAAACCCGCCGCTTCAAAGAAATAAAACGCAAACAAATGCTTATGCAAATTATTATGAACGCAATTAGGTATGAAACGCGATCGACGGAGAATTACGTGGATAAAGGTGAGATCGTAATAATTGTCTGTCCATTTTGTCCACCAACAAAATCTTCTTTCTTTTTTTCTTTTTTGCAATTTCCATTATATTAAAGTTTTATAGCGGGTGATCCAAGTAGAGATACTTTTTTCAAAAGCATTTTTTGACAGATCACGTGTGAGTCGTGTCATGCTGTCATGTTATTTTTGTTAAGTATTGTTTGGCATTTCATAATGGAAAGACTTACGCGTGAACAACGTTTACAAATTGTTCAACTTTATTATGAAAATTCACGTTCTGTGAGGAATGTGTTTCGTGCACTTCGCTCAACTTATGGTCAACATAATCGGCCTACTGAGCGTACTATTCGCAACACCATCACCCATTTTGAGACCCAGCATTCATTATTGGATAATATTCGACCGAATAGACTACGTCCAGCACGCTGTGAAGAAAATATAGCGGCCGTAGCTGAGAGTGTACACGAAGACCGTAGAGAGTCGATTCGGCGCCGTTCGCAGCAACTCGGACTGACGTATGGAACGACTTGGCGCATTTTACGTCAAGATCTTAAATTGAAAGCGTACAAAATACAGCTTGTGCACCAACTGAAGCCGCTCGACCATCCCAAGCGACATCGCTTCGCTCTATGGGCTCTTGAAAAGTTCCAAGAAGATCCGACGTTTTCGAGGCAAATTTTGTGTAGCGATGAGGCCCATTTCTGGCTCAATGGGTATGTAAACAAACAAAATTGCCGCATTTGGGACGAAGAGCAACCTGAAGAGATTGAAGAACTGCCACTTCATCCAGAGAAAACAACGGTTTGGTGTGGTTTGTGGGCCGGTGGAATCATCGGTCCATATTTCTTTAAAAATTATGCCGGTGCGAACGTAACCGTCCATGGCGACCGTTATCGTGCCATGATAACCGACTATTTGATGCCTGAAATTGAAGCTCGTGATCTCGGCGACATTTGGTTTCAGCAAGACGGCGCCACTTCCCACACATCGCATCAATCAATGGACTTATTGAGAGGACATTGCGGTGAGCACACAATTTCACGTTTTGGGCCGGTCGATTGGCCACCAAGATCGTGTGATATCACACCGTTAGACTTTTTCCTGTGGGGATATGTAAAGTCAAAAACCCGTTTCGATTCAGGCCTTGGAGGAAAACATCACGCGTGTCATTCGCCAGTTATCAGTCGAAATGCTCGAACGAGTGATCGAAAATTGGACTCAACGGATGGACCATCTGCGACGTAGCAACGGCCAACATTTGATAGACATAATCTTCAAAACATAAATGCCAAAGAATGTTCTTTCAAATGATAATAAACATTCTCCATTACATTTGAATTTTCTGTGTTTTTTTCTTTAAAAAAGTAGGGAACCTCGAAATGGATCACCCTTTATTTATACCACAATTTTTAATCATGAGTCCAAATTAAACACCATACACGAAGTCAATCCTGCACTGGAAAACTGCTTCATGAGTTAATTCTAGAATAGGTTTATTCCGGAGTTGGTTAAGACTGGGTTAAATCAGAGTTAACTCAGCACTTAAACCGGGGCCATGAACCATAAGCTCGAACATTTCATAATAAATGAAATCTATTAGGTAGGAAAAGTAGGTAAAGGCATATTGCTGCATATGTTATTGGAAAATTATTGAAAATATCCCGTGTAATCCAATAAATACAGCAAAACCTTTTTGTTTACCCTAGCAGAAATGTCAGAAATTGGATATAAAGTGGATAAAATTAAACTCCTTTAAGCAATTGCCACGCTAAACTTCCGAGTATGAGAAGATCACGCAACTTATTTGGATTCCAAGTTCTTCGATAAGCTTTTGTGAAACCTACTACGGTTTATGTATTTACTAAATAAAGGTAAAAAACTTGATCTAGTACAATAAGAAAAGTTTATGGGATGTGATCAAGAGTACACGTTTTGGCAGATTGTACAAATTATAAAAATCGGTCGCTGAGCTAAAAATTGGTTGATTTTTTCCGACAATGTACGCCATTTGTTAACAAAAGAATTTAAGTAAATTCAACCAAATAATAACGTTAAACTTTTGTTTTATATTTATTAAGTATGTCCGTCAGGTAGTGTTGTAAAAAATCATTGCAGGTATGCCATGACATTTAAGAAGCGCAATAATAGTGATGACAACTCTGCTGTGGGTCTGCGCGGGCAGACCGTTACTCGATATAATTATTTTTGAAGAATAGAGGTTTAAAGTTTTTTATAATAAGAGTGGGCTATTAACATTAACGGTGCCGTGACATAAGATCAAGTTTATAAATTTATACTTATGACGCTTTATAAAAGTGACATAAGACAAAATTCTATCAGTTGGCATTATGACACTTTGATAAAGCGACATGAAGAAAGTGACATAAAGCCAAATGGAACTCTAAGCAAATTGTATATACACGTATCAGGGAAGCAAATATATATCATAAAGATAATTTGGCATTTGACGCCTTATCAAAGTGTCATAATACCAAGAATTTGGCCTTATATCACTTTCGCAAAGCGTCATAAGACCAAATATATAGATTTGGCCTAATGACGCTTGACCATATGTCCCGACAACAATATTCAGGCTTTTAGCTATTAGAACTCGATTCTCGATCCCTCTCGATGATAGGATAAGTAAATAAAAAAATTAGTGGAGCTGTCCTTAATTAATTTAACAGCTATAAAAAGAAGGCTAATTCTTCCAAAGTCATGTTTCTGGAATAACGTCGGGAGAAAAGCAACGACAAATTTACATAACGCTAGAAAATCAATACCACATGCACAGCAAAAGCAAAATTTACATCAAGTGCCAATGGATTTGAGGCTCTAAAAGTGGTAACAAGTAGACGGATGCATCAGCTATCGAAATTGATTCAAAAATATTACTAAGCGTTTATCTCTGTTTAAAACGTTCAGGTGTACAAGCCTATACACTCAATAGAAATAAAAACGAAGGAAACCAATAAAACTAAAAAAACATTTTGATAACTTATTTCGTAAAACAGTCGACATTATGAATTTTCTGCATCATCGTCAAAAAACTCCAGGTCGTGTACTTCAAATGCCCAGCGGTATTGAAGAGTTGATGGCTGATATATCACGGGAGGTTCTACGATATCAACCATCGCATGAATGTATTTACAAGTTCATTGCAGACTATCTAGAAGCGATGTTAAACACCAGGGAAAAGTCAAAAAGTATCTAAGAAAAATTTTAAACCATTTTATGGCTAACCTAGGCTTTACTTAACTTTCTTTCTTTAGTTGCAATGGAAATCATTGAAGAAGCAATTCTCAAAACTGACGAAGTTTACGATCAATTTGTTAAGTGCAACATACCAAGGAAGAAAACCGACAAATTCTTGGATATGATGGAAATTACATTTCGTCGATTTGTTGATCAAAAGAGAAGGCTTAAGCATGATCCGAACATAATCAAATTCCATTCTGACGATATGATGGATGAGTTGATACGAAAGTGTGATCTAACAAAAGTAGAATTACTACGATCAAGACCAGCTATACAGTGGGCTTATAAGAAGTTTGTTAAGACCTATTTAGCTGCTGTTGAGGCGAGTCCATATGACTGAAGACAGAAGTGATATTGTCCCTCTTTTACATTTTGAAAACTTACTGACAATTCGAAATCGAAACTAGTCAAGAGGTGGAAGTGGGATTCTATCCATACTTCTAGTTTGGATTCGACAGCAGTATAACTAGACATAGAAAGTCAAAAACAAACATTTGAAAGGGATGATAACACATTTTCTGCAAGGCCACCATTTATACTAGATGTTGACAAACATTTTGTTATAATCTCTACCAATTTATGTGACTTACTAAAAAGTTTATTAATTAGGGAACTTTGGACACTGAAGGACTTTATCTGGAAACGGAAAATCTAGTTGCTTCTTCCAAGGAACTTCAAAAGATGAATGAATCTGCTATTAAAATACAGGTATGGCATTAATGAACACGTCGAGAGGTCAAGCGTTAATTTATAATCTCGTTAATCCACTCTTAAAGAAAGTCTACCGCGGTTACAACATAAGGAAGCAAATCCAAGAACATAGGCATTTGGAAACTACAGAGGTATGTTTAAAAATGTTGGCACTACGACTTCGAGATTTTAATTGATTCAAACATTACGATGATAGCGCAACACAATCAAATGTTTTTTGAAATTCCGTCCGTCTGTCCGTAATGGTCTCTCTAGCCTAAAAGGCTTGTTTTAGTTAGCGCAAACTCAACTGTTATGAATACTTTTTATATGTTTTAGCACAGCGCGATTCACGAAATCTGCGATACAGATACACGCACATTAGACATGCTCCTCTTAAAAAGATTTCCTTCGCTTTCTCACCTGAGGTTTATTTATTCAGCGAAACAACATTATTAGCAGAGGAGAACTCTTTCTATCAGAAAACAGTTTCCTTACTTCGAAGCATGTAATATAAATGAATTTGTTTCAATCGTTTACTTAACTGGCTCCCGTCCCATTGAGGGTCTCTGCTTGAGATGAGGCAGCATTCGACCATCTTCGATTTAGCTGTCAGTTGTTCAGTCCTATAGCGCTATGGCATCCGCGATCGCTTCATTCTTAAACCTGAAGTTCAGTCTTCCATGTCGCCTTGAACCTGAACGCTAAGATTCAAAGATTCCCTTGGCTGGAGCATTATTCATTCGCTCGATTTGGCCAAGCCAATGTAGTCTACGTGTTGCTACCTTCTATACAACATCCACATCTTAGTACAGCTCATGGTACGGTTTCATAATAAACATAAGTCCAAAATTCTCTGCGACACTATTTTAGCTGTAAAGGTTGGGTTAACAAACTTTGGTCTCAGCAAATTGAAAAATAGATGAATTTTGTTCCACTAACGTTTTTTTAGACTTCTTAGAAGAGGCGGAAGTGAAACAGCCCTAATAGAAAATAAATCACATCTGCTCTATGTAAAATAGAGTATTCAAGCGATGGACACATATGTTCAACTTTAGCTACAAAGTAAAGGTAGTCATATCATTAACTAAATATATGGCATATATGCGATCAAGGCATGTATGTCTGCCCATCCGTCTTACGATAACAAATTTATGGCCTTAAATTTGGTTCTAAAAAAAAAAAAATTTATGGCGCAACAGGCTCGTTAGTACCCAGGGCCTAGCTTTTTTTTCACACAGCCATTCATGAGTAAGTGTGTACTTCTTAGCACGATGGCGGGACCTCCTGTTTTATGCCGAATCCGAACGGCTAAGTTGAGATAAGCTTTTCATGACAATTGATACTACTCGGACGATTTGTAAGATCATCACGAGAGGAGGGCCAGTGAAAAATCATTAAGGTGTTGCTACGGCTAGGAATCGAACCCAGACCTTCTACGCGGCAGTTCATCGCACTAACCATCGCGCCACTGAGCCACTAAATTTGGTCCTAGAGATCTAACAATCTGATAACAGAGATCTGATAAAATGTTGAATGTGAAAATATGAATTTTATGTTAAATCTAGATGTATCGGGTTTTTCAACAGGGACGCTACAAAAGTTGAGCGACAGGGACAGCAAACGACGCCATATTTCTTGCCGCTCTTTTGAGTAGGGTTTGCCATTTCATGATGGAAAGATATACGATCCAACAAAAAGTCGAAATTATTAAAATTTACAACCGAAATTCGGAGTTAGTGGCCTCAACGTTAAGAGCGCTACATCCAAATTATGGTCGTCATAATCGTCTAGGCAGATCAACAATTGAGCGTCTAGCGGAAAAATTTGAATCCACAGGCACAGTACAAAATGTACCTGTGCCAGGGAGACAAAAAAGTGCCCGTAGTGTCGAGAATATTGCTGCCGCTGAGGCTTCAGTTGAAGAAAGCCCAAATGTGTATCTCACACGTCATTCTCAAGCGTTGGGCATCTCTGTGACGTCGTTGTGGCAAATTTTGTAGGCAAATTTGGCCTACATCCTTACAAGATTAAATTGACGCAAGAACTGAAGCCGCTTGACCACCAGAAGCGTCGTATGTTCGTGAATTGGGCTGAGCAACAACTTGAAAATGATTCGGATTTTCATCGAAAAATCATCTTCAGCGATGAGGCTCATTTCTGGCTGAATGGCTTCGTCAATAAACAAAAGATGCGGTTCAAAGATAAACGCTCCACCTTTCGTAAATACTCCCAAATAACGATTAAACCGTCAAACATTCAAAATGCAATCTTTGCAAAAAGTACCGTTATACAACTAAATACCTACATCATCAAATCTGAGCAATTCATCCTACCTGACTGATACCAGATACCAATATTCTGTCCTTTTCAAAGAATCACAATTTCTATTTACACATACAAACGTTAGAGGCACTCCCGATCTCATTTTAAAAATGTAGTCATATGACAAACACTGTCCTTCCTGAAGGCAACATTCCAATTCCAAAAAATTCATCTTCATTATCACTAATCACATACACATCGAAAACTCGATCAAATCTATCTGTTTGGCTTTAAAGCTTCAATTACAGACTTCAGACGTCAAACACACACCTTCGCCATCGATCAGCTGTCATTTCAAAATTCAGAGGGAAATGGCCATTTTAGCCACCTACATGTTACCAAATGTCGCCTCCATACATCTAGGAACTTTCGTTCTATTCCTTAGCCTTACAACAATGTTAAGGTAGTGTTTTCCTGGACTCACCGATGAGTTTCATAATTTGATCTTGCTCACGTTCAATCTCACGTACATAAATTTATTGTTGACAGACACCACACTTCCTTGGTGCATACCGCAGCACGAACATCTTTTCACCAACAAACATGCCAACACGAAACCATTTTATTTTTTTTGCACACCAACATACGTGTTGCCTGAGTTACAAGTCAATCAAGTATTCATACACGATCAAACATCCACAACACAGCCGTCCGAAAATAGGTTTCACTGCAAACAAATGTGGGTGGCCGCGGTGTAATGATAATGAGTTCGCCTGTTGAGTGGAAGGTTGCGCGTTCAAACCCATCCAAAATCCATTTAACTTTTATTTAAAAGAAATAAAACAAAGTCGGTTATCGTACCTAAAAGTATGCACCATCTTGAATTTCTTCAAATTTAACGAACACAAGAAAAAGTACTCCCCGAAGTTAGTGCGGACACCACCCATGGAGTAAGTCTCCACTACATCCAAAATCTTACTTAAAAAGCAGTTCACACCGTCCCAAATGAAGTTTCATTTAAAAAAAATCGTAAAAAATTTAAGAAACACGGAACAATTTTGAAACTCAAACATTCTGCCAAAGTTATTAATTTAAATTTTGTACAGGGTTCAGCGGTGGGATCATTTACATCTTATAAGGTCTGTATGAAAATGCAAAGGAATTTCGTAGTAAATTGGGCTTCTCTTCATTACCTCTGATATAGATATACGATGCTCAGAAACAAGATGAGCTTACTAAAGCTGCTGTCAAACTTCAAGTGAGTAGGAACTATATTTGAGAGATGAGTGTTTTTGTTTTAATTTTTTTTATTTACAGGCAACCTACAAAGGATTCCAAGTGCGAAAGAAGGTATGATCACTTAATTTTCTAGTAGGGTCTGTCATTATTGAATCAGTTTTCGTTCTATAGTTACTATTGGGGGTTTGGCCAATTAAAGCTCCTTTCAGTTATTCTTAGTCCCTTTTCTAGTTAAGCTATTCTGTGAAAGGGCTAATTTTTCTGACACTTTTCTTGAAGGTCATACTATTGGAATTTAGTGTCTTAAAAGTATCCGTCTTTATAATTGTCTCTAGAGTTTAAAAGGATTACGCAATTGACTCCTGTCTTGATAAATCATGCAAGACAATACATAAGCTCTCTAATTATTGTTTGTGGTCATGGTTAGTTGCATTTTGTTGGCTCAACTAACCGTTTTACAGCTGTGGTAGGTCTCATCATAAAGGCATACATACTGTTCAACACGTTTTTTTGGGCTTTTTTTGGTGTGGTTTATGGGCCGGGTGCGTCATTGGGCTTCTTCCATGACGATCAAGACCGGCACGTTACTGTGAATGGGAATCGCTACCGTTCAATGACAACCGAATATTTTTGGCCCCAATTGGATCTAAACGTCCAATGAAGAGATTTTTGACCAGAGGCATGTCGCTGTACAGCTCGTATAGTTCCTGGTTGAATCTTCGTCCCACAGGCAGTCAACGCAAACGGGAACGACGATTTTTCGAAGAATTTTCCTCACGAATCGACCAAGGATTTTTTACCCTCTTTTGAGGCGGTCCGTGCTTCAGCGCCTAGAGCAGGACTGGGATGATCAGGGTCTTATATAGGATCGTCTTAATAGTTCGAGTGACGGTTTTACTACTAAATTGCCTTCTTGGCACGATGTTTCTGCGGTTGACAAGAGCATTTTTTCGTTTAATTTCTGACGATATGTTGTTGTCAGAGTTAAGAACGGAGCCGAGATAGACAAAGACCCATACTACCTCAAAGTTATATCTGCCAAAGGTGACGTTCTGTCCAATTCGTCGATGTTATGTGTACTTTCGTGTTGACAGCATACACTTTGTCTTGAACTCATTTAACGCTAAGCCCATTTTTGCCGCTTCCTTCTCTAAACCAGCAAACGTGGCTATGACAATAAGTTGAGACCTACCAATGATGTCAATATCGTCCACGTATGGTAGTAATTGCACCGATTTTGGGGAGATTGTACCTCTGGTGTTGTCTCGGGAGTTTTGCATAATCCTCTCAATCATCAAATTAAAAAAGTCACATGACAGCGCATCGCCTTGCTCAAGTCCTTTTTTGGTATCGAATGTGTCTGTTCCGACCCTGATGGAGCAGCGAGAATTCTCCATCGTCATCCTACACAAACGGACGAGTTTTGCGGTATACCAAAACTGTACATGGCTAAGTATATTTCGGCTCTATAAATGCTGTCGTATGCGGCTTTCAAATCGATTTGGACTTCTTAGGTTTTTTTTCCAGGATCTGCCGAAGTGTGAAGATTTGATCAGTTGTGGACTTTCCTGGCCTAAAACCACACTGATAAAGGCCAATCAGGTTGTTGGTAAATAGTTTTAGGCGTTCACATATTACGGCAGATGGGATCTTGTAGGCGATGTTGAGGGGACTTAAGCCCCTGTAGTTGGCGCAGTTAAGATGGCCTTCTTTTATGTGGATCGGGCAAACGATGCTGATGTTTCATTCTTCAGGCATAATGTCTTCCTACCAGATTTGGCTTATGAGTTGGTGGATGTTATTTACCAAGTCATCTCCGCCGGCTTTATAAAGCTCAGCGGGAAGGTTGTCATTTCCGGCAGCCTTATTCAGCTTGAGTTTAGACATTGCAATCTTCACTTCATTCAGGTTGGGCAGTTTTCGCTTTCGTTGCTCATATTGAATGGTTCCTTCTGCTTGACAACGGAATGTTGTTCGTCATCGCCGCTTAACGGTTTTCAGAAGTGTTTCTTCCATATCCTCAGCATCGACTGTGTATCAACTACGATTTTTCCTTGTTCATCTCGACAGGATTCTTTTCGAGCCTTGTATCCTTGGCTTTGACGTTTTATATTTTGGTTAAACTCGCAAACATTGTTCCTGGAGTGGCACCTCTCTATATCCTCGATCGCGCGCTTTTCTTGTTTTTTTTTCATCTTTCTGAAAAGCCGGTGTTCCTTCCTCCTTCTCTGTCCATAGAGCTCAATGGCAGCTCTCGTCTTCACCTGCAGCTTAGCCTTGTAGGCCTTGTTCTTGGCTGCGATCATATGTCGGCATTCCTTATAGCTAGTTTGGACACTTCTAAGGCAGCAATATTTTTCCCACTTCGGATGGAGCGAATTAAATTTTGTTCACAAGACTTTGAGTTGCTTGTCTACTGGGATGAGCATTACAGCCGAAATTTGGTGTTAACACTCTTGAAGGTTCGACCACCGACTTGAAACTTCGATGGCCTTTGCGGTATCTGCCGAACTGTGAAGATTTGGTTTATCGCGCACCTTCTAGATCTAAATCCACCATTTTAGGTATGAAGAACCATTAAGAATTATACATATCACCGCAAGCTTGATATTGTCTGTTGAAAGGACTTACTGTTCTCTGATATTTCGAACCCCGTCCAAGCCTGTCTTTTTTTAAATATTCGTAACATGTAAGCTAGACCACATCGACTAAAATACACCTTCACGGTTGAATTCTGTATAGTCCTTAAATTCTACAAAGTAAACCATCAAGAATTATATCAGACATGGCCTCGACTTATACAAATCAATCAATCCCTCCAGTTACCACCAAAATCAGTACCAAACACGGTACCTGCCACCATACAAGCGACAACCATTTTCGAAGATCTTGAAAACGCTGAAAACCTAGAAGACCTTACCAAAGCAGCAATTGCTATTCAGGTAACCTCTGCGATCTTACATAATTGAATCTTAAAAAAAATCGTAATTTTAGGCCACTTTCAAAGGACATTTAGTACGCAAGGATATGAAAAAATAAATCTGCGGTGAGTCGAACAATTTAAGAGAACCCCGCTAAAGCTCAATACCTATGGACTAAATTTTAGGAATACTTTCAGCAAGCAACAAGGAATCGAAAAAAGAATTTTTCAGTTTCTTTAATAAATTCATGGCCTTTGCATTTTTATCTCTCCATCATTCCCAAATGGCTGTTTAACATTTCCTCACTCTTGCATATCCTCGCATTCACATATGGAGTATGAGTATGCGGCTTACAGGATATAAAAAAGGAAGCAACTTATTTTATGATCCGTATTATTAAATTGTCTTCTCTCGTTTTATGTTGTTCTTTCCTGCTGTTAGAATAATGCATTTGGTTTTACAGAAAAAATGTCCGACAGGGAGTAGCCATGTTCGAGAGCTTTAAAAAGGACACCCCCCATAAGGTTGCTGGGGTGATGGTATTTTACATTTCACATGTCAGGAGGGGATTTCTTTATTTTTATTGAGCGTTACGGGGTTGAGATTTTCATTTCTTTTTCGTATGATTTTTGAAGTTGCTATGTCGAAGGACATTCACTTTACAGAGGGGTTTTTCTTTTTTTTTTTTCAGTTTTATTCGTTTGGTTAAGTTTTATGGTCATTGGACTTAGATTGACCCTTAAATATTCACAGGGATCTAAAGTTCTGTGGTATCTGACTTGTGAGCTTATAATTTAATTAATTCGATTGATGGATTATATCTCTTCCCACAGTGGTTATCGATTCAGGATGGTTAAAGGATTTTATTTGAGATGCATGAAACGCGCAAGCAGTATGGTCTATCTAGACATAGACGAAATACTAATTGATTACATGTATTAGCCATCTGGATGTATTCGTCTTGCCTAAATAAGTATTCATGGAACTCCTTCCAAGTCCTTAGAAAAACTAAGCCCTAGTGATTCGTTTGATGGCGTACCTTAGTTAACATTTCACCATTTCTTCGTTATACGAGCCTCATCCCCAAGCTTTAGCTTTGAAGCTCGAACTGTGGAGCTTATTTTATTGACCCTTCTTCTTCTTTTCTGATGTTCGAGGATGTGATTTGGATGGATCCCATTTTACCACTGCTTGTGAGATTTGATCCGATTTTTAGGGGCGGAACAAGACTACCACCTGATGATGTACAATGTTAAGCAGCTCAAGTCTTTTTTGGGTTTTTGTGTTTCGGAGATGTCATCGTGGATCTTGAATTCTTCATCTCCAAACAAAAGAGTTCGAGCAATAAACCAAACTTAGATATGTCTGAACAGCTCGCCCTTATAAACGCATTAAATCGTCAAATAGGTGGTGGGTATCGATTTGGATTTTGGTTGTCAAGAGTGCAAATTGGATCGAGTACTGACCTACAACCAATTGAGAGGAATTAGGTCAATATCATGTGGACCCTATTCAAGAAACTAATGCACTCACTGGTTAGCCTACTTTACCTGTCCAAATTTTGTCAGTGAGTTGATTGGTGGATTCCACTTACGGATCCCTAAGATATTTTCCTTCGCAGCCGCTTACTACAGTCAGTAAAATCAAGTGAATTGTGCAACAGTGCGAAATGAATCTTGCCCTCAACTAGGTTAGGTTAGGTTAGAGTGGCTTCCAGCTTCCAACTTCCAGAAGTCGTTTGAGTAGAAGCCTAGCCTTTCTGCGTGCCTGCCTATTAAATAGTGTCAAGTGATAACACCTGTAGTGGCGCTAATATATTGTCTATCCAGCGAAATCAGTCCCTTTAATCTTCTCAAACCTAGCTTTGGCCAAATTTGTTTGGTTATTTGACACGTCGTTCCAAGGATCGATATGAGATTTGATTTGCTGCAAGCATGTTGCGCTAGTAAACTTTGCATGTAGCGATAGGAATACCTAATTCATCCGTGTCGGGTATAACTGTGAATTTAGTTCCATGTCTGTCCCTGGAATGTCACTAAGCCCAGGTACCCAGCATAGGTTTGAGATACTGATTCTAGGGATTTGATGGCAGTTTGACTGTCCGAGAAAATACCAATGACCTTGGCTGATATTACATTCTCTTTCAGCCAGGATAGGTCTTCTTGAGTAGCCGTGAATTCCGCCTGGAACACGCTGCAATGATCGGGAGGACGTAAAGATATGCTGAGATTTAGCATGTTGGAGATGACTCACTCCTTTCTTTGTTTTGAAGCCATCGTTACAAAAACAGATCGAGTCATTTATTACAGGTTCGTTCTCCCATGACATTCTGTCTGGGATTGTGAACCGGAAACTTTTAACAAACCTTTACGTGATAAGAGTGTAATCGGTGTTTTCAGGAGTATTGGCCTCAACTAACTACCCCTCTAATAAACCGGGCCCTTAGCAAACTCCCCAGTTCAAAGTTGTTGAGATCGTTTTATATTTGTTGGCGCCACTCAAGGCTAAGGTTTCTTTATTGCGCCAGGCGGAGTACGTATTCTGTTAATTCGCTCTAAAATTCAGGCCATCTTACCCGCCCAATGCAGAATGCGCAACCAAAACTGAGATTTGTTTGTTAAGTAGTAGAACATTTTTAAAAACAACTTCTCAACTTTACAGCCCTTAATAACGATGAAACGTCAATCAATAACCAGCTTTAGTCTTTTGATAAAAAAGAAACAAACGCTTAAAAAAAGGTCTGCGGCTTTCCAGATTTTTTTTTCAGATATCAGAATAAATCCGTAGTTGCTCCTTACCATTCAATCGCTTATATATTTTTATAAATCAGCAAGGATTCCGTTATTTCTAGCTGGATTTTTAAAGCTTTAGTTTTATTATTTATATCCTAATTTTTAGGCTAGTAGGATGGCAATTGTCGCTATTATCGTCAATGGTAAATGGTTTATTTTTTATAGCTCCATCGCTAGGGTTTTTTTTTATTACCAACGCTGACAAAAAAACTTGTGTTCCTTACATTCCCTACATCATAGATAGAGCGATATTCTTGTTCCGTCTCTATTTTTAAAATCTTGTGTTCTTTCTTACACCTTTGTATAAACTGTAAGTTTCCAGGTCTGGTAATGTAAAACTCATTCTTAGCTAATAGCATCTCTCGACAAACTTTGTCGAATAAGGTCAACTTGTCAATGAACAGGAGAAACCTCGGACAATATTTGTCTTATTGCTTGATAAGGTCGATACCGGTCGTCTACTGTTTCGCGTTTAAGAAAATTGTTGGTCTGTTTTAGTATTGAATCCTTTCGACAAAGATCCTTCTCGCACAGTATCTCTCTGTTGATGATGCGTATTAAATATCCCCATTCGAATTTAACTGAAACAGGGACGTGTCTACCAATTCTATATTGGGGTTCGGAGTGCTCGGATAACCAAAACACTAGATGGGTGGGTTTTCGTTGACGCTATTGCTCCAAATACTGCCATGAACCCTTTTGGTATAAAGGCTATAAAACCATTTCACAAAAGAACTTGTAAGGACCCATAACCCAGCTTTTTCTCATGTGGGCGTTTGTACTTCTTGCGAACTCTGCACTTTTATGCTGAATTTGAATTTGAACGGCTGAGTTGAGATATATATTTTGTGAAAACTGATAGCTGTCTATATTCATATAAAAAAAATCATAGTGCACCTTTCGGCGGTATTCTAAAGCCTTTCACAAACATTTTTCATCTACCTAGTATAACTTAAAACTATATAGGAGACTAAAACACCGCGTAAGCTCTGAATAACTCATTATACAGCCACAAAAAATCGGTGTAATACTTTTCAGTATCAATATTGTCGCGATCCGGTATTGCAATTCTGAAACGGAGAATGTCCTGAGCATTTCCGACGTTCCCCTAGCAGATGAGCTACTTATCTGGCGCGTTGGCGGTGGTAAGACACCGGAATACCATCCCTATCTTGCACTAACCCTAAATAGTGGATATAAATGAATCCTGTACACCTAGCCTTTACGGCATTTTTCACGGTGGGACTACCCATAATATCAGAACCATAGAAAATTGTTGGTTATTGGGGTGTTAATGGGACACATTACATTGGTACAGATTTCAAATCATGTGTAAGGCAAGAATTTTATCCTTGCTAAGGATTGAGGTTCATCTAAAACATACGACCACCACGATACTCCCATAAGGAATCCGCCTCTCAATCAGTCTAATCAGGACTACATGGCTTAGGGGCTCCTGATTCCCGTGGTACTAAACTATAGCCTTTGGTCAAGATCATCTTTATGAGTCAACTTAATCTAGAATCTCTAATTAGCTCAGCACCACTAACTGAGGTTAGTGATCAGCAGCAGGGCCAACAAACTTTTCCAACTTCATGAGTCCATCCTAAGTTTTTTTTTTATAAATGACTACGTGGCTTTTCGGAATATTAAAGCCTTGATAATTGGGAATCCCACGGCGTACCCCGTAACAACGCCTTATTCTAACAGCAAATTTTAGCAGCCATTTACCATATGGACGTGGGTCTTCATGAAGCTAGTTTTGGTTGGTTCAGGAGCACTACTGTACCACCATTCGCCGGAGATTTACTTAGTACCGAATGGAAACTTAGCTATACTGCAGCTTCCTCTATCCACCACCCGAGGACGCGCCAAGTAGGGGACCAACCCCCCCTGGGAAATGAATGCCTTAGGTGGAATAAAGCCTGAAAAATACGTATTCTGAACGTATGGTTTATAGGGCTAGTAAGCCCCGAAAATAAAACCGTTTACGCTAGCCATCGCCCTTGAACGTGCCTTTGAATGGAGCCGTGAAATAATGCCAAATTCAAAAATTCGGCATTTTTTCACTTTTTGAAAGCGACGATTTTTCATGTTCGGTCTTATTTCTCTTTGCCAATAAGGACGACTTTGCCAATAATGATAATAGATAAGCTCTTCGGCGTTATTACACTCAGGGTTATTTCATGGTACCCCATTGAATCACCTGAATAAGGAATTTGTCAATTCCATTTACTCGAGCTCCGTGATGGAGGACATTGCTGCATTAGTATTTTATGTATTTAAATACTCGGATTCTGGCGTTTGGTACAGTCTTAGTCAAGATCGGAAACCTACTCTTCTCAAACAGCCGTAGCTTTTCCATGAAGGGTGATGCTACATTGAACCACACGGGACAGCAGTAAGCGATGATTATCCTTGTAAGGGACATGTAGAATAAGGTTTTATCTCTGCGTCTGTTGGATTGTTTGAAATAGTCTTCTTGTCAATGATACAGTTTCGTGCACCAGTTTCATCAAACCAATCCCTACAACATTTTATTTTGTAGCGAAGTCGAGTGATTGTTCTCTCTCAGTTAGATTTAACTAATAACTGGAAATAAAATAAAATAAAATAAAGTAAAGGAACTGGAAAAAAATTAAATTAGAGTGAATAACCCGAATCCTACAACGTTACCAGATGCGCTGTATGCTGTATTTTCAACCTTCGCGATGACATCATTCAGCACGTATGGATATTTGCTCTTAATCAGGCACCATAAGTTCTATTGAAAAGTTGAAAACCACCTTAGTGCTGTCATAAAGTTCCTCCATTAGGTTCATCGCAATTTAAATTATTTTTTATTAATCAGTCCTCCTGCCTCATTATGCTAATCTCCACGTCTAATCAATGTTATCTCTCAAAAGAATGTCAACCTTATTCCGCTCATATAACGTGGTTAAACAACCCTTTGATCTCTTTCTAAATCTTTTAATACCAAAAGCTAATAACTCAGCCCACCCCAACCTGTGTACATTCCTCTGTCATACATCATCACATGAGGACACTGTACAGCGTATACACTCTCTTGCCAAAGGACATTCAGTTTTTATTAATTTTCCAACAAACAATGAAAAGAGCATAAAAGAGCGCAGTAACTGCTTTCATCGCTCCACCGCAACCCTGACTTTTGTTTGCCTTAATATCCATATCCGCCTAAGAAGCGTGTGTGTTATCCTTTTGCAGGATACTATGTAGATGCAGGCAACTCCATGGAACACTATGCATATGATTAAGTAAACAGATTAGAAATGACAAAGAACCGTGGTAACATGTTCTTTTCGCCTTGCAAAAGAAAAACTAAAGCTCAGCTCCTTCGAGAAAAAGGAGAAAAAAAAAGGATAATCCACATTGCTAAACAAAGATACTTTGTGGTCGCTTTTAATTAAAATTATGATAGAGAGTCAAACGGGTTTATATTGTGTGTTTGGTGGGATGGAACGTGATTTGTAAGTGACTTTTAACTCGAGGTCTTGGAAGGATGGATTAGAGTGGATATTATAAGGCGTCCTATCTTCTATGGCCAATGCATTTCTGGTGCGTTCCATTCATATGAAGAATAGTTGCGGATGATGAGTGGTTTTCGTATTAAAAATTACATGGCAGTCGCCTTTCCTATAGTCATGGTACGCTCGGAATCATGTTATTTACTGCGCTATTTCCTGAGTCATGTCTTCACTTTTCAATCTCCTTCTTAATCCAATCCACAAACACAGAAACTCTGGTAAACACGGCCGGTGCGCCTGGAACAAAATGCTTAAATCCATACGACAGTACTCCGATTTGCATGGTTTGTTGCTGGTTCACCAATGGTCCACCTGAATCACCCTAAGTACAAAAATCCTTTTAAATATAATTTTTAGAATAAGAGAACCTCACCTTCCACTCACCAAATAAACCAAACTGAGATCCTCGCCAATGGCACATATATCGGTCGATGCTAACTCACTAAATATTTCCGATCGGCAGTCCTCGTTCGACATGGTTACAAAAGTCGCTCTCTGTAGATTCTGTGGAAACCCATACTCTGTTTGCCCCCAACCAGAAAATAAAGCCGTTGCGTTGTCTGGAACTGTAATTCTATCTTCAAAAGCTATCTTAGCCACTGTGCTCCGGTTGAACCTAAATCGAGGTGAGACTTTGGCAACTGCAATGTCACTACTTTTGAGTTCTTGAAAATCCGGATGAGTTTTGTACGCTAGAACACGGTGACGATAGCCTCCACGTTTTAAATTACTCGTTCCAGCCAATATTCGAAGTTGCTTCGTAGACCCAATGAAACAGTGAGCTGCCGTAAGAACGTATTTTGACGAAATTATGGATCCCCCGCATAAGTGTAACCACCTTCGTTGCTGTTTTATGTATATTTGAAGGGACACTTGATATGGAACCGGGTCGGAAGCATCTTCACCAAATACTATGTGATGAACAAGGGTGTTATTCGGCGTAATGGGGTCTGAAAGTCAAATTATTCGAGACGGTTCAGTCGTTTATTGAAATACGTTACCCACCAGCTGAACATGAGTGTAAGGTTAGAGCAGCAATTCCAATGACTATCGATGACAAAGACATGGCAAAAGCTTAAGGGGATAAATATATGCACGCTCGCTTTTTATTGCAATTTTGTGGAATGCAATGCGTTTTGACTGTGGAATTTGTTCATTATCGACAACCTTTATGGAATTTGAAACTAATTTGCAGAAACTATTTATTTGCGTTTTTTGAAGACTGGAAATACATCATGTCGCTAAAACTATCACAGGAAATGAGTTTTAATGAAAAGGTATTGCGAACTTCATGATGAATCTAATGAAAGTGTCTAGAAATGATTGAATGCATTCCTTCGAAAAAAAAAGTCAGTTGTTAGGTTATTTTATTGGACTAAATCAGACTTTTTAATAAATTGCACTACAGGGCTCAGTGACGCGGTGTATGGGAGTGAGTTTATACAGCAGGTTTCACGTGTGTTCAAAATATTCACCGTCGTTGTTCTTTCTCATCGCACTGCCTTTTTTAATATTGTTACGCATTTTAAATTTACAAATACGACCGACAAACATTAGATATGCGTATTTCAATAGGCATGATCCACTTATGGATCCCTTTGCTATATGTTGAGACTACAATTTGTTGGATTCGTCTCCTCACTGTTTCAACAGAAGGAGCGCATCTAGTTAATTGGTAAACAGTTGTTTTATCAGAGAAAGCTCCCCTTTGCTAAGAGCTGAAACAAAAATTTAAAAAAAAGTGAAAGATTTCTAAGCATTTCAGCAAAGCACTTCAACTAACAGAGTCCTAAAAAATCTCCTTGAAATCCGGCGATTCCTCAACTGAAAAAGATAGATTCGAAATTTTTGGACTCGTTTTTTAATGCTATTGTGTTCACACAGCGCTGGTTTGAATCGGGGAATCTTGAAACTTTTTCTTTAGAATGAACACGCATTTGTTGAGCTTATGTTCTCTTTTCGACCCAAAGTTATCTAAATCGCCCCAAACACTAAATCAGTAAAAAAAGATTGACTCCAGATTTTTAAAATAAATAAAATCTACCTGACTCGAATTTATAATTCATCTTCAAAACATGGTTACAAACCAGAGGTATATCAGTTATTAGAGAACCATCAAGTCTTCCCTACTCTCTATTACTTGCAGATTTATTTTCAAAAAAAAAAATTTCTTCTTCTATTGTCTCCTTATCCCCACTCCACCACCTAATCAACATTGTTGCCTTTCAATTTACTCCCTAAATCAAGTTCATCGCATGACAAATGTTACACACGACTTGATCCATCCTGACCCCTGGTCACTCGAAAACAATAAAAAAACACTTCCTAAGACTCAACTCGGCGCGCATCTGATAAGGATCTCCCAGGAAACACATAACCAAAAGATCACCTCTGCGCAGGCGACACACCGCGATTCGAGGTAAAAAAAAACAAAAAAAAAATCAGCCGCATGCTGCCTAGCCCGCATATTCCTCGGGCGGCATCTGATCGCGCACACATAAACCAATAGGTTCCACATTTTCCTTTGTGCAGACTGCACAGCTCCTCCTTTTCGCCAATTTCCTTCGGCTTGAATCTGTGAATTAATATGTTTGGAGCCATTTTCCATAAGGAACAACGTTGGATTCCATCAACGCCATCAGCATCACAGCATGATCCTGTTTTCCTCATCTCCTTGCCCCACCTCCCCTCGAGCTCCTAAATCCAAAACCATGCATGCACAGTATGTCGCGTTGTAGAAATTTCTCGAAATCATAACAATAAAATTGTTGCGGGAAATTTTTTTCCTCAACAGCGATTCTGTTGGTCGCCTGAAGATTTGCAAATCGGATACGAAAAGTACGCGGGAATTTTCTAAAGAAATCTCTTCTCTTTCGCAGATTTAGTCTTGCGCGCAGAGGCATAACCGATGTCTTCATAACGACAAGACCGGTGGATATTATATTCTGGTTGTTTGTTCCTTCATTCTTCCACATAACTCTTCATCAGTACCCCGCCGCACCCCTTTCATTGGCCGGTTCACGGTTTACCATCGTTACCGGCGAGATGACAATTATGATGACAGGCCCTTATTAAGTCTTTAAGACGAACTAAATCATCAGCGCGCAGTTCGGACAGGTAGCAGGGGAAATGTCCTTGTTGTCTACCGCTGCAATAAATAATATTGCGTGCTATCATCACACAGGATCACTTGTGATGACAGGAGGTTTCACGGTTTCATAGGAACTGTGTGTGGTCGGTGCGGACAGCCGAAAATCATTCGTTGATTGTTGATGAAAATTGCTGTTGCTGACGCAGGGGCAGGGTTTTTTTTTATTACCATATCACGTCTTGCTGTAGCGCAGTGTCCTGGTTGAGGGTTTTCTTTTAATATTTCCCGCTATCTTGACTTTGTCCCGAAATGTAAGAAATATGCGCACTTAATTGCCTCGTGCTGGGATAATGATCTGGGGTTTGGCATTTTGCCGATCGTTATGCCAATCATTGAGGATGGCATGATAGCGGAACTCTGGCAGTATTTTGGCTTAAGTACATGCAGGAGACCACACTGTGTATGACTAACCTAAAATCACACTGATAAGGGCCGATTAGGTTGTTGGTAAACGGTTCACATAATGCGGCGGATAGGATCATGTAGGCAATATTGAGGGGACTTATGCCTCTCTAGTTGGCGCATCTCAGAGGGTCTCCTTTTTTGTGCATCGGCCAAAAGACGATGAAATGCGAGAACATTAAACAAAAGACGTGCAAGACGAACAACTAGTGGAAGCCATAAACTGCTACAAAGCAGATATCACTGCCATCCAGGATATACGATGGGATGGGCTGGGCAAAAAGAGGATGACAACTGTGAAATCTACTACGGACCTTGTTATAGTGAGCAGAAACAGCGACTATACGGACTCGGATTTGTAATATTTCCCCGACTTAGGCAAGAAGTCTTATGTTTCCAAGATATTAGCGAACACATTGTAACTATCCACATCAAGGCCAAATTCGTCAACATAAGCCTTATATGCGCTCACGCCCCAACGGAGGAAAAAGATGATATAGCTAAGGATTGCTTCTATGAGCTCCTTGACAAAAGCTATGAGCGACTACCGTACGATGTTAAAATCGCGCCGGGTGATTTTAACGCAAAGGTAGGAAGAGAAGACATCTTTAGCAGTATTGTCGGAAAGCATGGCCTACACGATAACACGTCTCGTAATGGACTTAGGCCTGAAACCTGATCGTCCCTTATCAGTGTGGTTTTAGGCTAGGAATGTCAACAACCGATCAAATTTTCACACTTCGGCAGAACCTCGAAAAACCCAAAAAGTCTCAGTCGATACTCACCACCTATTTATTGATTTCAAAGCCACATACGACTGCATTTATAGAGATGAACTACACAGAGCCATGTCTAGTTTTGGTGACTTCTTCAATTTGATTCTTGAGAGGATTGTCCAAAACTCCCAAGCCAAGATCAGAGGCACAATTTTCCAAAAATCGGCCAAGACAGAGTATATGCTGCCAACACGAAAGGACACACAACATCGACGAGTCAGACAGAACGTCACCATTGACAGATATAACTTTGAGGTAGTACTGGACTTTGTCTATCTCGGCTCCGCTATCAACTCTAACAAAAACACTTCGTCAGAAATTAAACGAAGAATTACTCTTGCCAACCGCTGTTTCTTGGGCTTAGAAGGCAATTCAGTAGTAAAGCCCTCACTCGAACTACTAAGGAGATCCTATACCTATAGATAGGAAAATTTTTCGAAAAATCTTCGGTCCCGTTCGGGTTGACGGGCTATGGAGACGATGATTCCACCAAGAACTTTACGAGCTGTACAGCGACATGCCCTTGGTCAAAAATCTCCGCATTGGACGCTATAGATGGCTAGGACATATAGAACGAACAGACATCAATACTCCGGCTCGCAGAGTCTTGGATTCCCAGCCAGTCGTCGGACGCAGTAGAGGAAGACCTCGCCTTAAGTTTCTCGCAGAAGTAGAAACCGACCTCAACCAACTTGGAGTGCGCAACTGGAGGCAGTTAGCTAAGAACCGGGCTAATTGGAGACGTATTGTGGTTGAGGCACAGGTTCATTCCGGACTGTAGCGCCACTTACGTAAGTAAGGCCAAAAGATGATGAGGTTCCATTCTTTAGGCTTACGTTCATCCGACCAAATTTGGCTTATGAGTTGGTGGATGTTACTTACCAAGTCATCTTCGCCGGCTTTGTCAAGCTCGGCGGGAAGTCATTCCTTTCCCGTAGCCTTGTTAAGCTTGAGTTAAGATTTTGCTATCCTCACTTCATTTAAGTCGGGTGGTTAGTAGTTTACGCCATCGTCGCCAATTGTTCGTTCTGCCTGACAGCGGAAGTTTGTTTGTCACCAACTAACATTTGATTGCGATGTCCTTTGAACCTTTCAGCAAGACGATGATCGTATAGATAGGGCAGATCATAACGTTGACGATAGTGATAAATATAAAGAGAATACAAATCAACCAAATGTCAGCCTTTTTCCCTATCCATTTCCGACAAGTAAAAATCCTCCTCTTGCGATCCACATATATAGATGCAAATTTGCTCCAATCAATTCTAAGATATCGATGCAGGATACAAATAAAACAAAAGCGACGAGAAAATTTTATCTCGCATGTGGGCAATTATTGGGTGGCCCAATTAACTTGAATTGAAACATCGTCGCCATGCTGGACGCCTATTACCCCTGTCCGCGTCTTCATACCACTCCACAACTCTAATCTGCATCCGAACCAAACAAAAAATAACCCATCAATGGATAACCATCGTCGTCGCTATCCTTATGCTCGTCGTATATAGCCAGAAACCGTTCAAGTTCGGGGTAAAACAACAATTAACAAGTCCAAAGATCAGGACCCAAAAGAGCCCTGAAACATACAAATTCAACTGTGGAGCTTGGATAGCACGCCAGCCATCATCAGCACCTACTCGTGCTATTGCCCACTCAATTTGATTCATTAGCTGGCCCCGATGGTGTGGTGTTAACAGTTTTCTTTTTGACGGTTTCGTTTTTTTTTCGTCGAGCCTGCAGGCGGCTTCCAAGTCACAGACATACACAACACTTCCAGTAGTCGGACTGCTGCATCGTCATCATCACAATCGACAACATGGACCGCACATGGCTTAGCCGTGCTGGGGCACAAAAACTCCCGCATAAATAAAAATATCAGATCCCCAGGCGCAGCACAGCGCAGGAGAGAAATTTAAATCATTCCGTGATTAAAATAAAAATCCGTGGCGCTGATAAAGAACTCACCTGTAGGTGGCGTTTTGCATATGATGATGTGCACTGGTGGTGGATCTGATGATGCTGTTGCTGCTTCTGCTTCTGTATACTGGCCGGACAAAGGTGTCGATTGGGAGTTGGGACTGAATGCCACCCACATTAGTATATAGTGGTAGCATGTTCGGTGGAAGTGTTGTTGGTTTAATGCTTTGGGCTGTGCCATCAGTGTAGGTCTCCGGAGGCTGATTCGGAGCAGCAGCTGTGCTTGTTCTCTTAATTACCTGGAAACTGGCTGGGAATAGTGCATACGTGGATGGGTAAGCGCGCACTGTGATCACCATCAGCTATAAATATAAATGAATATGAATTACCACTTAATTGGTGGATGCTTCAGGAGTGCTGGTGAAGCCTGCCCTTGGTGGGAGATTCACTTTTGAATGGGCGCATTTAAGTGGAGCACGGCTTAGTGGAAAGTGATCTAGCTTTGTAGGTATTCGTTGGTCCTGGTTTATTTTAACCAAGAGAAGGAGTTGTTTATCATGACGCGTCACACTGGGGCAATATGACTGAAAACATTACATTGCAACAGGCAGTACAGCATGGAACCTAAAATTTCACATGTAGACTCTTACTAAGTGATTTGAAGTCAAATGATTGCCACGCCTACTAAAACTCCCACTTTATAGTTCACCGTTTCTGAATTAATGAACAATTTTCGTTATATGAGATATTGAGAGCAGTAGTGGCGTAACCCCAAGCTGCAACATTGAGATATTCATTGTAAAATAATTTACAAAAAAAAATCCGCTTTGTTGGATTTATTTTTTAAAAACTTACTGAAGAAGGAAATTAGTGACACTTCTGCATGGACGAAAATATTTTTATTCGTTATGATAGTGAAATGAACTCAAAGTTGAGAAAATAGGGGTTACACCACTCCTGCTCTTAATGCCTCATATATGAACTTGAAAGTTTATTTAAAGGCTAAAATGCCGTAAAAATATTTTTTTTGTACTCACATAACTGCCTCTTTCCTATGCTCTCTTATGCAATCCTAAACAACAAATTAGTTAGACATGTTTTTTTAAATAATTTTTTTTTTTTTTTATTTCTTTTATTAAATTTTTTTTTATAAAAATTGCGAATAAAAACACGACTTCAAGTTAATCACCACTATCATCTGCCCTATCTTCATCGAAAATGTTAACATCAGGGGGATGCTTGGACGTCTTAACAGCTCAACTGCCTATGTGGGAAAAGATTGTAATTTCTTCCTATAGGGCTTTTGCTTGCTCTTAATGACTAGATCCGAGCTAAGTAAACAATTTTTGAAGATATCCTCGTTTGGTTTCTAGCAGCTTGATTTTCTTGAAAAATATTCTCTTATGTTTTCAAACTCGTTGTTACGGGCTTCCTGCGCTTCCTGCGAAAGCTGATCGATTGGCAACAACGCAGATTGGATCGGGTTTTTCAACAAGGACGCTACAAAAGTTGAGCGACAGGGACAGCAAATGACGCTATATTTCTTGCCGCTCTTTTGACATTTCTCTTCAGTAAGGTTTGCCATTTCATGATGGAAACATATACGATCCAACAACGAGTCGAAATTATTAAAATTTACAACCGAAATTCGGAGTCAGTAGCCTCAACGTTAAGAGCGCTACGTCCAATTTATGGTCGTCATAATCGTCCTAGCAGATCAACAATTGAGCGTCTAGTGGAAAACTTTGAATCCACAGGCACAGTACAAAATGTTCCCGTGCCAGTGAGACAAAGAAGTGCCCGTAGTGCCGAGAATATTGATGCCGCTGAGGCTTCAGTTGAAGAAAACCCAAAAGTGTCTCTCACACGTCGTTCTCAAGCGTTCAAGCATCTCTGTGACGTCGTTGTGGCGAATTTTGCGAAAAGATCTTGGCCTACATCCTTACAAGATTAAATTGACGCAAGAACTGAAGCCGTTTGACCACCAGAAGTGTCGAGTGTTCGTTAATTGGGCTGAGCAACAACTTGAAAATGATTCGGATTTTCATCGAAAAATCATCTTCAGCGATGAGGCTCATTTATAGCTGAATGGCTTCGTCAATAAACAAAATATGCGGGGTTGGTCAGGCAGCAATCCATACGTACTCCATGAGTCATCATTGCATCCCGAAAAAATTACGGTTTGGTGTGGTTTATGGGCCGGTGGCGTCATTGAGCCGTACTTCTTCCGTGATGCTCAAGACCGGCACGTTACTGTGAATGGGAATCGCTACCGTTCAATGATAACCGAATATTTTTGGCCCCAATTGGATGATATGGACTTGGAGGACATAAGGTTCCAACAGGACGGCGCCACAAGCCACACAGCGAATTCCACAATCAGTTTATTGGAAACCAAGTTTGGAGAACGTGTTATCTCACGAAATGGTCCAGTCGCTTGGCCGCCTCGGTCGTGCGATTTGATGCCGTTAGACTATTTCCTGGGGGTCTACGTCAAGTCTATGGTCTATGCCAACAAGCCAGCGACGATTGATGAACTTCGTACGAATATCGAACGTGAAATTGCAGCAGTTCGGCCGATTTACGCTTGAAAACCATCGAAAATTAGCGTCTGGACTTCTGCAAGCGTGCCCGTGGTGGCCATGCAAAAGATATCGAGTTCCATACATAATGGCATCGAAAGTACTTTCATAGGAATATAAAAATTTCATTGATATCCAAAACCGTTTTTGTTTTATTTAAAAACGTTTGTAGCGATCTTATTGAAAACCCCTTTATTATCTTGGGCGCCATTAATGAAATACTTATGGAGGGTTGAAGGCAATTTTTTTTCTTAATTTTTTTTTTTATAATCAAGGGGCTATGAATACCCTTTAAATGTATTTTTACCACAGTACGAGCGTTAGAGAAGGTGAAAAAAGAGAGTGATAGGAAAGTATTTGGATGTAGTGGAGACTTACTCCATGGGTGGTGTCCGAACTTACTTCCGGGAGTCACTGTTTCTTGTGTTCGTTTAATTCAAAGAAACTTCAAGCCAATGATACTCAAATACAAAAAATCTTCCTGATTGGCTTATCGACAATTAACCCACATTTTCTCTAAATTATTTTTTGGTACGAGCTTTTTTTTCAGCTACGATAGCTTTGTTACATTTGCCAGGTTGACATTTTTGTATGGGTAATTTGTAAGCCACGTGTAAAAGGCATGCAAAACAGACATTCCGAAAGCCAAGTGTTCAGTTTTTACCGACCTTAAAACCATATTATCCATGTTATTTAATTCTCGGGAGGTTACTCTGCACATTGGCTTGATGTTTCTGATATCACAGATCTTTTCATCGATCATTGTTTACATTAAGGAATGACTTACTGACACTGTCCCGTATCTTTCATATGAATGAATTTTTCAAATATCTGATTTTTGTGTCGACTCGTAATTTTTTCGCTTTCGAAGCATTGGTCGATTCAATTTTTATTGGACGCCAATAACTAGTGGAAGATGGGCTGGGGTTTTGCCAAATTATTATTTCACCTCAAGCAAGTCGAATTGTCTACTTCTGGACAGTAAAAACCTTATTTATACGAACTGTGACCTGTACTTCCATCGAAAGCCCACTTTGATATCAAAGAACAATTTCGTAGCGCTTCATCTTCACTGCCGCGCCTACCCAAATAACCTACAACAACACCTAAATGATTTTTCTCGTGTTGATCTGACAAATCTCAATTGTAGTATCAATTGTCAAGAAAAGCTTATCTCAAATTCGCCTTTCGGAGTCGGCATAAGGCAAAAGGTCCCGCCATCGTGCTAGAAGTACATACGCACACATGATGGCACACATGGTGGTTGAATGGTACTAACGAGCCTGTTGCGTCAAAAATTTGTTTTTTTTTTATTTTTGGTAATGTTTTGGTATAGGGGGCATGCACCGAATCATCAACCAATTATGGGTGAAAGACAACATGCCCGATTACTGGACTATCAGCTCCCTATTCCCCATCAAAAAAACGGACCCTATGCCTTGCGATAACTATGCTTAATGTCGCATACAAGATGCTTTTTAAACTACTGTGTGAACATCTAAAATCGTCCTTCAACTCACTAATCGGCACGTTCCAGTGTGGCTTCCAGCCCTGCAGATCGACTATAGACCAAATTTTCACACTGAGTCGAATTCTGGAAAAGTCCAACGAATTTCAAATCGAAACTCACCACCTATTCTTCAACTTGAAAGACGCGTTTGATAGCATACATCACCAGGAGCTCTATATGGCGATGGCCGAATTCGGAGTCACCCAAAACTGATTCATCTGTGTCGCGTGACGCTGGACAACACACGTTGCAATGTGCAATTTGGAAGTAGCTCCTCCGATCTATTCTAAACATGCACCGGATTTCGGGAAGGAGACGCTATCATGTGAATTATTTAAGCTCATACTTGAGCAGATAGTACGAAGGGCAGGTGACAACACTGAAGGAAATTTTTTCAACAGGTCCGTCCAGCTGCTGAGGACGATATTGACATTATCGGTTGCTCCCAGAGTGCCGTTACAGAAGCCATCACGGCCATCAATAAACGAGGACAAGACTAGGTTTATGCTATCAATAAACAAACAGGCAGCTGTCCACCGCCTAGAATAAAACGTTACTATTGATAACAGCAACTTCGAGGTAGTAAGGAGTTCATCTGCCTCGGAGTAAACATGGACTCAACAAATGGCACTCTAGTGGAGATCCGGCGAAAAATCACCTTAGGAAACTGTTGCTACTTCGGCTTAGCGAAATAACTGGGTTCAAAACTCCTAACTCGAAGGACGAAATGTGTGTTCTAGAAAACCCTTATCTTGCCTGTTTTTCTTTATATCTCCGAGTCCTGGACGATAAGCAAGAAGGAAGAGCTGATACCGGGCTCCTCCGAAAGATTAAAACTTCGGCGGATTTTCGGTTCGGTGCGCGAAGAGGGCGAATGGAGGCAAAAATACAACAGCGAACTTAAAACCCTTATCTTGCCTGTTTTTCTTTATTTCTCCGAGTCCTGGACGATAAGCAAGAAGGGAGAACTGATACCGGGCTCCTCCGAAAGATTAAAACTTCGGCGGATTTTCGGTTCGGTGTGCGAGGAGGGCGAATAGAGGCGAAAATACACCAGTGAACTCTATGAGCTGTACCAAGATGTGCATTTAGTCCAAAAAGCCAAAACACGTCGACTACATTGGCTCGGCTGCATGGAGTAAATGTACAATAATGCTCCAGCTAAGAATCGCAGCACCCTTGTTCGAGAAGGCAAGGAAGAAGACCGAACCTCCGTTTCAAAGACCAAGCCAACGCGGATGCTTGAGCGCTTAGTCTACGACAACTGGAAGCAACGAGCCCGGGATCGCAGACGTTGGAAGGCAGCAGTGTCTCAGGCAGAGATTCTTCACGGGTCTGGAGCCCGATAAGTAAGTAAGTAAGTAAGTAGTATTCAAAATGGATATCACTTGATAAGCTAACCCTTACCTTACCTATGCTCGTTGAATGAGTTCCATCACCATGTGCTTTATTCTGAAGGAAGGGGTTGCTTTCAACTGCGTGCTAAGGTATACGAAATCATGTCGTGAGTATAGAGTTTAAATAATTTTACTGACCAGACCATCATAAGAGCCCTCAATCTATATATTGCGTGCCCCAATCCTATACCCCACCAATATTTTTTTATCGATACCTCTTAACCTGATAAAATTATTCCGCTTGAATAAAGTACTAACGCTGAACACATTTCGTACGGGATTTTCCCCCAAACCCTTAGAAAAATATTTTATCACAATGGCTTGTCATTTTAGGCTTGAAACTACATAACTCAATCAATGCTTCTCCGGCCTATTGCCGATGTCATGCTGGTACTATAAAGTTCTGTTCAAACGAGTTTGACCTTGTCTAGGCCTATGCACTGCATGGAAGCATACTGACATGCCTTGATAGTGCTCAGCACGTTAGCAATATTAATGAGCTTCAAGTGCTTATCAATATAATTTGCGGTAAATATAAACGTTTATGTCTAGCAAGCTGATTGTAGTCTTACTCCACAGTTATCCGGGTGAACATGGTGAATCTCTCAACTGCACTTGTAATTCTATTCCTGGTGCGTGCCTATGGCATGCCAAGCGTTGAAATCGAGACGTCGTCCCAGATTAGCATTGATGAATTCAATCGAATTGTAGGTGGCAGTGCTATGAAGGAACCGGTTCCCTATCAAATCTCGATGCAGTACTACCACAACGGCAGGTGGAAGCATTTCTGTGGAGGATCCATCATTTCGGAGGATATCGTTCTAACTGCTGCACATTGTGTCAGTGGTCAAAAGGCTGAGCGGATGTCTGTGCTAGCTGGAACCTACGACTTTGCAATGATGGATGGCGATCGTTATGAAGTCGTTGGTTACAAGGTCCATGAGAAATATGAGGAGTTGGTAACAAGTGACATAGCACTGGTTAAGGTCAAACCGGCTTTCGATTTTGATGAGAGGGTCTCAAAGATCAATGTGTTTGGACAGAAGAGGATCAGTGATAATGAGCCGGTTACCTTAACTGGATGGGGATCAATTTCGCCACTGATTTATGGACCGTTTCCGAATAACTTGCAGATGCTAAACTATACGACTATTTCGAATGACGAGTGTAGGCAGACTTTCAATCGCATAGGTGATACTGAAATATGTGCCTATCAGTTCTTCCTGAAAGGTGCATGTGCGGTAAGTAACCTATAAACTATGCTAAGCTTTGAACGTGCTTCATATTTTTTACAGGGTGATTCTGGCGGTCCACTTGTTAAACGTGATCGTACTCAGCAGATAGGAATCGTTTCCTATGGAACAAGCATCTGTTCTGCTGGCCTACCAGATGTATTCACGAGAGTTTCTCAATTTGAAAGCTGGATTAGCAAGCAAATGGCCAGCACTAACTGGTAGCCTTGGAGAGGTTATAAATTTATATATTTTAAAGCATAAGTTGTGGGTATTGATGATGATTTAAGATATAACGGACTTATAAAAAGAAATTAAAATTTCCGCCTCCTACATGCTTGAAATCCTCCTACATGCTTGAAATCTTTTGGTATCGTTAATTGTAAGCTTCCCTTGCGCTGTCAATTGTTTGATAAGCAATGTTCCTCTTATTGACTGTAAACAAATAACTTCTGCACCATTCGCCTGGCATGGCCAGAACTATTTTAAACCGTGGACTCTAATATGTCGGATGTACTGTTTATCTTTCTAGTACTACAGCTTTTATGGAAAGCTTACCAGAGGATCCACCAGATCTCCACTACTTGAAGATGTCTGTCCTTAAATTCTTGTTTCTAGAATTCGTTGAACTTTTGTTGAAGGGTGGAGACACAGGTTTTATCAAAATTTAGTGTAATCGTGGTCGCAATTCATGAACGATATGACGATGGATGGATGGACATATGTATTCAGATCTCAGTGAATGGGAATTTATTAAATTATTTACGAAGCAAACTCTTGTAAACGATAAATCATCAGTGTTACCATAAAAAATCCACATTCATAGAGTCAGATTTGATCCTGAACTGGAAAACTGCTTCATGAGTTAACTCTAGACTCAGACTCTAGACTCTTCCCTCAGAGTTTACCGATGAATCTAGTTGAGCAATTTTAAGATTCATTTTGACATAAACTAGAATTTTCATCTGCTAATTATTTGGAATTTTATTAAAAATTGAAAAGATGGAGCTAATATACGGTTTGAGCGATTTTTCAGAGAGTTGCAAAGTTGCAACAACGATGTCTGAGCAATGCTTAGCTGGGAAATGAGCAAACAAGGGAAATAAATGGGTTGTAAGAAATATGTAGGTTTTCACAAGATACAGTGGCGCTACAGTCCGGAATTAACCTGAGCCTCAACCAACATGCCTCTCCAATGGGCCCGGTCCTTAGCTAACTCCTAAGGTCGGTTTTTACTTGTGCGCGCCACTTAATGCGAGGTCTTCCTCTACTGCGTCCGACGTTTGGCTGGTAATCAAAGATTCTGCGAGCCGGAGTATTGGTGTCCATTCGTTCTACATGTCGTAGCCATCTTAAACATCCAATGCGGAGTTTTTCTGAACAGGGCCATTTCGCTGTACAGCTCGTATAGTTCTTGGTTGCATCTTTGTCCCCATAGCCCGTCAAAGCAAACGGAACGAAGATTATTCGAAGAATTTTCTTCTCGAGCAGCACCGAAGAGCAGTACTGGGATGATCAGGCTCTTATATAGTTCGAGTGAGGGCTATACCTCTGAATTGCCTTCTTAGTCCGAAGAAACAGAGGTTGGCAAGAGTAATTCTGAGTTTAATTTCTGACGAGATGTTGTTGTCATCATTAATAGCGGAGCCAAGATAGACAAAGACCCATACTACCTTAAAGTTGTATCTGCCAAAGGTGACGTTCTGTCCAATTCATCGATGTTGTGTTTCCTGTCGTGTAGACAGCATATACTTTGTCTTGCTCTCATTTACTGCTGAACCCATTTTTGTCGCTTCCTTCTCTATACCAGCAAACGTGGCTATGACATCACGTTGAGTCCTACCAATGATGTCAATATCGTCGGCGGCGTATTCTAGGAGTTGCTCGGGAGCTTTGCACAATCCTCTCAAGAATCAAATTGAAGAAGTCACATGACATCGCATCGCCTAGCCTAAATTCATTTTTGGTATCGAACGTGTCGGTGTGGTCGTTCGCGACCCTGCGAGAATTCTCCATCGTCATCCTACTCAAACGGACAAGTTTGGGCGGTATACCAAAACTAGACATGGCTCTGAATAGTTCGTCCCTATAAATGCTGTCGTATGCGGCTTTGAAATCGCTGAATAGGTGGTGAGTATCGACTTGGACTTCTTGGTTTTTTACCCCTACTATGCCGAAGTGTGGAAATTTTATCGTTTCTGGACTTTCCTGGCCTAAAACCACAGTGATAAGGGCCGACCAGGTTGTTGATAAACGGTTTAGGCGATGTTGAGGATACTTATGCCTCTGTAGTTGGCGCAGTTAAGAGGGCCTTCTTTTTTATGGATCGGGCAAACGATGCTGAGGTTCCATGCTTCAGGTATACTTACTTCCGACCAGTTTTGGCTTATGAGTTGGTGGATGTTATTTACCAAATTATCTCCACCGGCTTTTTAAAGGTCAGCGGGCAGGCCGTCATTTTCGGCAGCCTTGTTAAGCTTAATCTTAGATATTGCTATCCTCACTTCACTCAAGTCGGGTGGTTGGCAGTTTTCGCTGCCAATATTGAATGGTTTTCACAAGATGATTGAAGCTAAGGACTGCTCCCATATAAAAATCCAAAAAGTAGGAAGTCCAGCTGCTCAGTATCATATAAATGGAAAGGGCTAATACAGATATTATAGTTTACGTGAGACCTTAGCTCGGTAGTAGGGGCTATTCTGGCCCAACACTCTTATCAAAATGAAAAAAAAAATCATAAAAAGCGAGCGATCGAGGACATATGTATGTACATATGGGCCAGCCAGGTGGGAAAGATGTTTGAACGTTTTACCAAAGTGTAAAACGTCAAAGGCAGTGATACAAGAAGCTAACAGAATGCTGTCGTGATGAACAATAAAAGGTAGCTGGGACACAGTCGATGCATTATGGAAATGACAAACGATCTTCTGACCTGCCAAGCAGAATGAACCATGAAATTGGCGACGACAGCTAAAACAACCAACCTCCCGATCTAAGTGACATGAAGATATAATATGTACTTAAGCTTAACAAAGCTGCCATACTGCCTTCACACAGAGCTTAATAAACCCGGCCGAAATGACTTATTAAGAAACATCAACCAGCCTGAAGAATGAAACCTCATATTATCGTTTGCCCGACCCACGAAAAATGGGACTCTTTCAACTGCGCCAAATACAGAAACATAATTCTCCTCAACATAGGGTACAAGATCCCATATCTGCCGTAACATTGGAACGCCTGAAAATGTTTACCAACAAACTGCTCGGCCCATATCAATGTGGCTTTAGGCCAGGCTATCAACAAGAAAGGAAACACAACATCGACGAATTGGACAGAACGTCAACATTGACAGATAAAAGTTTGAAATAATACGGGACATTGTCTCTCTCTGAAAACAACATCCCGTCAGAAATTAAACGAAGAATTACAAATACAAACACAACTTTTTGCCGCAACAGGTTCGTTAGTACCCAGGATCTCCTGTTTTATGCCGACTCCGAACCGCGAATTGAGATAAGCTGTTCTTGACTATTGATGCTAGTCGGATGATTTGTCAGATTATCACGGGAAGAGGGCCACTGAAAAATCACTTTAGGTGTTGCTACGGCTGAGAATAGAAACAAGACCTTCTGCGCGGCAGTTCATCGCACTAACCATCGCGCCACTGAACCCATTAGAGTTAGCGTTCCGTTTCCGTTGACGGGCTATGGAGACGAAGGTTCAAATAAGAACTATACGAGCGATCCGCCGCTCCGCTAGTCAAAAAAACTCCGCATTTGGGGTTTAAGATTGCTAGGACATTGCTAGGATTAGACATTATCTTTCGAAACGTTCAATTCAAGTTGTTTTGGATGGTTTCAAGTCTGTAACTCACCAAATAAATGCTGGTGTCCCTCAAGGCTCAGTTTTGTCTCCGACTCTCTTTCTCATTTTTATAAATGATCTCCTGTCTGCAACTTCTAATCCAATTCATTCCTTCGCTGATGACAGTACCCTCAGCTTCTCATATTCGTTTACAGGTCCTCGTCCCTCACCTTCGAACGTGGACTATAAACGCCAAAATATGTTAAGCTCATTGAATTCCGACCTTGACAGCATTATCAAATGGGGTAAATCTAATAGAGTGGAATTCAATGCTTCCAAAACACAATGCTGTCTTCTGTCATTAAAGCGTAACCAAAATCTAGAGCCATTATCCATGAATGGCACTTACGTCGAAGAAACCGAAAAGCTTTCCATGCTAGGTATGTGTGTTAGTAACGACTTACGTTGGAACGATCACATATTCGAAGTCGCTAAAAACGCAGCGAAATGTCTAGGTATCCTAAATCGATGTTAGAAATATTTCACCCCCTCTGATCTGGTCACAATATATAAAGCGTTTATACGCCCAAAACTTGAATTCAACGCCCATGTCTGGTCAGGTGTACCAAAATCAACTTTGCACCTACTAGATAGGATTCGAACACGTGCGAAAAAAATTATAGGAGACATAAGAATAGCGAACTCCTTAGTTTCGCTTGAACACCGTCGAAACATCTCCTGCCTTACCTTGTTTTATCGCTATTTCAACAACCAATGTTCAAATGAAATAGCCAGCTGCATTCCTTCCATTCAACAATTCAGCCGCAACACTCGTTACGCAACGAATGCAAATCAGTTTACCTTCAAGCCTATCTTCGGACGTACGCTGAAATATAGAGATTCATACATAAACCGAACAACACGAATGCTCTACCAAACTCTGTTTTTCCTCTCCATTATAACTTACAGACATTTAAAACCAATGTGCATCGGTATCTCCTTTCTTCTTATCCCTAATTTCCTTAACGCCCGCACTGTGCTAAAACATATAAAGGGTATTCATAACCCCTTGAGTGCGCGCAAATTATAAAAAAAAAAAAGAACACGAAGAACGAATGGACCCGAATACTCCTGCTCGCAGAGTCTTCGATTCCCAGCCAGGCGTCGTCGTAGTAGAGAAATGCTTCTCCTTAAGTGGCGCGCACAAGTAGAAACCGACCTCAACCAACTTGGAGTGCGTAACTGGTGGCATTTAGCTAAGGACCGGGCTAGTTGGAGATTCATGTAAAGTAACATTTTTCGGAAACGTAGACACGCACGCACAATACACACATATACGTTTTCCGATTTCAATCAAACTGCACAAAAACTATATATAGACCAATACCAACAACAAGTGATAGTATGGATAAAATCGGTATATGCGTTTAAGGCTCAATTTTCATATGTATAGATAAAGCGCCCAGAGAATTTATGTCTATCTATAAGGATTCAGCAGCACTTGGTTAGGGAACTTGGTACTACGAAAGAGCGTTATAATGTGTGATTTAATAATCCACTCGACCGCTTACGTCTACTCAGTAAAACATATCAGAAAAGTAAATTTAAAATAAAATCTCTTGTCGAGCACTAGTAATTGATCGGTCACGATCAAGAAGGTATTTTAAGATAGGGTTCGGGCCCCACGCTACATTGGGTTTCGAACCTCACTGTGTCTTTCCAGATTTTTATATTCAATACCAAACAAAAAATATATATGGAAGCATTTTATTACTCAAGAACATTACATCTGAAGTACTAATCCGAAACCATTACTCACCGCGTTACATTTAACACTTAAGCCACTTCCTTACACAAAGACTGCTTTTACCACTCTTTATTGCCTCTATAAAAACTTCAGCTGAAGATGTCACTCAGATAATCCAAATGGATTTTTTTAAGCTGCTCCAGATATCATCTGCATAAGCTCCCGTTTATGATAAATCAAAGCAATTAAGCAAAACCATAACTTTTATTTACCTCCGCTTTGCATAATTAAACCGTCTATAAATATAGAATCACAAAAATTAATAAAAAAAAAAAACATGATTCAACGAATCTGCTAAATAATTCATTAACTCACGCCGTACCCAAAGCTTTCATCTGTCATCATCGTTTCAATTATGCAAATCAGCCTTATCGTACAACGCCACCACTTAAAACGGGTTCACAAAATACAACACCGATTCAGCTAATAACTGCAAAAAATTCCCAAACTCTGTTTACAACTGAAATTAACACGCAGGCGCGGAACCACGCTTCAACGCCTGCTCATTGTTTTAAGTGAAAGTTCACGCCAGCTTCCACTCGAAGCGCTTCTTGATGTAAATTCGCCGCAAAACGTGACCCAGAAATTTGGCAGTCTGGATGGAGGGGACAAAGTGCTCTCCCATACGAGCGACACCTATCTTGACCTGATTTGATACAGCGCGTCTTCACAGCCTTCGAGAATATAAATACTTGGACTTCGGGAATTAGCTTTACAGATGATTTTAAGTTCTCAATAATCATGGACCTGCGTTGGTGTGTTGTTGTGTCATTGTTGGTGCTGGGCGTCGCTGCTTCGGATGGTGAGGAGGAGAGTCATTCTACTAGAGCTGGTAGAGCATATCAGTATCAAGTTCCTGCAAAGATAAGAACTTATCAAAACATCACTAGGATTATTGGAGGGCAACTAAGCACCGAGCCAATTCCATACCAAGTGTCCATTCAACTGCTGGCTTATATCAAGTGGAAGCACTTCTGTGGGGGATCTATAATCGGAAAGAGTCATGTACTGACCGCAGCTCATTGTGTGGATAAGTTGCGTCCCGAACGGATGTCCATTGTGGTTGGAACGAATAATTACAAGTCTGGAGGCTTGCGTCACAGTGTTGTGGCTTATATAAAGCATCCGCTGTACGACAACAAGGGATTCCTTATTAACGACTTGGCTATCATCAAAGTTACACCACCGTTCCAGCTGAATAAGAAAACCGTCGACAGCATCAGTTTGGCAGAGAAGGCTGACAGTCGTATAGAGAACAAATATCCTGTGACACTGACAGGCTGGGGAGCAACATCACCAACGAATCAGGCTATAACTCCGGATAATCTGATGATTCTGCACTACAATACCATTTCGAACGCGGAGTGTCAGAAGAAGGGCTATAAGGTGACGCCAAATGAGATTTGTACTCTGATTGGGAAGACCAAGGGCGCATGTGTGGTGAGTTTTTTTTTTATTATCTTGCCCTCATACTTTATGTACAACGTGAATCAGTGAAGACCTTTGCTAAATAATTGTTGGTCACGAAGGACCTCTGAGTTTTCAAGTCACTGTATCCAGTCACGGCTTACGTGGTTATTGATTTGCCGTCACAATTTCGTTCCCTTATAAACGTTAGCTTATGCTATTAAGGACCTTTTCATTTTCATGTCGGCAATGAGCTGAAAACAGGCATCCGTAATATTTAATCCTTTCTGGACTAATAAAACCCATTTCAGGCCAAAACATGCATTTATGCATCAAGTGATCGTGTCAGGGACGTTTGATCAGCGCATACAAGAGCTCCTTTCTTAACGGACAAGGACTGATGCATCATGAAACAATTCTCTTCGAGGAGAGAATGAAGGACTCAAGACAATGAAGGACTCATGAAGTTTCTAATAGTTTTCCTTCGGAGTGAGTGCACCATGTGTAGTGCGTATATACATATGCATCATGGAACCCGAAAATTCCCTTCGAGCAGAGAATGAAGGACTTGAGACGTTTCATATCTTTTCTTCAGAGTGGGTGGACCATGTGTAGTGCAGATATACCTTTCTTATAGATACTTCTGATATACGTCTGTCCTGGCGTTCTTGTTAAAGGCAAATACCATTCTAGTGAATTAGGGTGCAGTTTCCTAGTGGTTAGTTAGTTGGACTAACACTCACTGGTTAAAATTCTTAAAGTGATAACACCTAAGTTTTTACACTGCTCCACCTCTTGCGAAAGTCTGAAAATCATCCAAGAGTATCACTATCATGAGAAGCTTCTCATATTAGCCGTCGGATTCGGCGTTTTACAGCAGGTGCACTTTTTGGGGCAGCAAATTTTTAAAGTGACAACACCTAAGTTTTTACACTGCTCCACCTCTTGCGAAAGTCTGAAAATCATCCAAGAGTATCACTATCATGAGAAGCTTCTCATATTAGCCGTCGGATTCGGCGTTTTACAGCAGGTGCACTTTTTGGGGCGGCAAATTTTTAAAGTGACAACACCTAAGTTTTTACACTGCTCCACCTCTTGCGAAAGTCTGAAAATCATCCAAGAGTATCACTATCATGAGAAGCTTCTCATATTAGCCGTCGGATTCGGCGTTTTACAGCATGTGCTTTTTGGGGCAGCTAGGTTTAAGGCCCGTTACGGTCCGTTAATGCAAGTTATTTAGTTGTTTCCATTGAAGTATATATCTTCCTAGCTAGTTCGTGGTTGACTTCTAGGAAACCTTTCAAACGTCAAATGGTTCTTATAATGTCCTGGCTTCTGTTCGTTTTTGTCAACTTTCTCTTTCTGTAGAAGTTTTCCTTCATTGAAATTCGTAAGCAAATGAGCTCCGTAGTCCGTATAGCTGATATTAATATTCCACGCCAACTTTATAAAGCTTCTAAAAAGTCTGATATACTCCTCTACCCTCAGGTGTGGAAAAGGTTGCGTTAAATGAATGTTTAAACGAAGGCATACTTTTTTTGTGTCAAGGCCACAGCCTTCCACAGTTTTCCACGAATAGCTACGAGCATCACTTTGGAAGTGCTCATTACATAACATCCGTATGGTGCCGTTTTTTGGTTCATATATGGACACCTTAGATATCAACGCCTTAGGTGGGTATTTTTAGTTTGGCAACCTTTTCTATGAAGAATGATATTAGCTGTGGGGAATCTTTGATAGTTTTCCAGCTTTGTTGCCGAAATTCGATCACGAATTCCAGAGCACCAATACCGCATTTGAACATTTCAGATGACTTTGAACCCAGGTTCCAGGGCCGTCTTTACCGCTTCTTAAGTGCTCTATTCAATCAACGTATGCTTTTCATTTTTCATCGCCATATCTTGTTTGTCTGTAATGTAAATTTCTGTCTTCTGAAGTTAAAATCTCCATCGTCCAGAATCTCGCCCTAAATCTGAAGTAAGCTTTGAACTTAGCTTATCTCGAAATTCGAGAAATCTGAAATCCAGAGAGCTCCATTGAATATGTCCGCCAAATGTTCGCAGAGGGTGACTCAATGTACCGTTAGTTTTGTTGTCATCCATTCAACTTTTGTTCAGATTTCATTGGAGACTTCTGGTCTTGGATTACAATATAAATTTGCTCCTTCAAGTGTATACTAACTTTCCTAGGGTAGTTGGAACTTGAAAATCTTCGGCATACGGTCCTTGTCGCCGCCACTTCCTCACTGTAGTAATAAATTTACCACTAAAACCACCATTATCGGCAGCAAACGTGGGAACTGTTGTGTCTATTTTGCACATCATGTGGCACAATAGTGGTCCAAGTACGCTTCGTTGAGATTCACCTACCATTTTGTTATCGAATATTAAATTCGAATATTAAAATTCGTTTCTATGTCTCATGCCAAAAAGGTCTGTTTTCAAGATTCGTTACATTAAACTTCTTTTTAAAGCTGTAATTCTCTAAATTTGCATTTAATACCTTTGTGTCACAGCTTGTCAAAAGCTGTCGAGGCGCAAAGAAATACGACACACAATTTGTTTTTCTCCGGAAATCCTCATAATTACATCAGTAGCTCGATTCACTTGATCGAATGCTTACTCCTAAGCCAAAATCGGTGGCCGGTAGAAGGCATTTCTGATCAATTAAAGGGTATAACCGCTCGAGTTATATCCTTTAAAAAGCAAAATTGATCCCAATGTGAGAAGAAGCAAAATGGGTCTGTATAACTTTATCCATTCAGCGATTTTCCCGATCTTTCTTGAGAATCTTTTTCTACTTCGAAGTCGTCCTGATTCATGGACTCTTTTCCCTCTTGAGCTTTTATACGAACAATGGCCGTTTGTAAGCGAACTTCTATTGAAAGGAGAGCAAGACGTATCCTTTAGAATCCTAATATGACCTGTTGAACTTTCTTTGCTATGGTCAGATCGAGAATTAAACTTGTCACAGGTGGTGGCATATATCAGCGACTTGTATCCTACTACTGTTCATTGGTTTTTTGAATGTGGATAGATTTTGACGAGGTTTTGGTTTCATAACCCTGGGTTCCTGTGATAGTCCTTGGTTTTGACATTGACAGTGACATCACAGTACTTCGCACATGAATGCAACGAACTACAGACACATAACAGCACTGGCGACTGAGGCCATCGGCTGGGACAGATCAAGACATTTATACAACAGAGAGAGACGGATAGATACATAAGGGAGAGACATATAACATACACCTACGTGGCACAGAGGAGGAGACATAGATAAATATTGTCTCATATTATCGCACAGGTGGCCTCAGATAAGCTGGCAATTTTCGTGGAAAACAAATGCTGCCGAAGCTAGGGCTTGAACCCGCAGCGCTTGGCTTAGCAGCCAACTACGCATTCCTCTGAGCCATGGCCACCTGCTGGTCCTTGGTTGTAGTAAAGGGTTTTTCAATAAGAGTGCTATTCCTGTGAAAGTACGTTCGATGCCATTATGTATGGAACTCGATTTCTTTAGCATGGCCATTACGGGCACGCTTGCAGAAGCCCAGACGCTGAACCCAATTTTCGACGGTTTTCAAGCATAAATCGGTCGATATTGCTGCAATTTCACGTTCGATATTCGTACGAAGTTCATCAAACGTCGCTGGCTTGTTGGCATAGACCATAGACTTGACGTAGCCCCACAGGAAATGGTCTAACGGCGTCAAATCGCACGACCGAGGCGGCCAAGCGACTGGACCATTTCGTGAGATAACACGTTCTCCAAACTTGGTTTCCAATAAATTGATTGTGGCATTCGCCGTGTGGCTTGTGGTCCCGTCCTGTTGGAACTAAATGTCCTCCAAGTCCATATCATCCAATTGGGGCCAAAAATATTCGGTTATCATTGAACGGTAGCGATTCCCATTCACAGTAACGTGCCGGTCTTGATCATCACGGAAGAAGTACGGCCCAATGACGCCGCCGGCCCATAAACCACACCAAACCGTAATTTTTTCGGGATGCATTGATGACTCATCGAGTACGTGTAGATTGCTGCCTGGCCAATACCGCATATTTTGTTTATTGATGAAGCCATCCAGCCAGAAATTAGCCTCATCGCTGAAGATGATTTTCCGATGAAAATCCGAATCATTTTCAAGTTGTTGCTCAGCCCAATTCACGAACATACGACGCTTCTGATGGTCAAGCGGCGGCATCAGTTCTTGCGTCAATTTAATCTTGCAAGGATGTAGGCCAAGATCTTTGCGCAAAATTCGCCACAACGACGTCACAGAGATGCCCAACGCTTGAGAACGACGTGTGAGAGACACATTTGGACTTTCTTCAACTGAAGCCTCAGAGGCACCAATATTCTCGACACTACGGGCACTTCTTTGTCTCACTGGCACGGGAACATTTTGTACTGCGCCTGTGGATTCAAATTTTTCCACTAGACGCTCAATTGTTGATCTGCTAGGACGATTATTATGACGACCATAAATTGAACGCAGCGCTCTTAACGTTGAGGCCACTGACTCCGAATTTCGGTTGTAAATTTTAATAATTTCGACTCGTTGTTGGATCGTGTATATCTTTCCATCATGAAATGGCAAACCTTACTGAAGAGAAATGTCAAAAGAGCGGCAAGAAATATGGCGTCGTTTGCTGTCCCTGTCGCTCAACTTTGTAGCGTCCCTGTTGAAAAACCCGATAGTTGTACGAAGACTTGGTAATTTTCTTTTTGTTGAGTTAACGGGTATAACAATGTGAGTCCTGTAGAAGGTTTGATGTTGGCATTCTTTTGTAGGGATTTCCTTTGCTAAAGGAATTAATTCCCATCAGCATCATTGGCTCTTAAGAGTTGGTAGGCCTACACAGCCAAATAATACGCCCGATGGAACATTTTCTTTGGTCCCGGTGCAAGCTTAGTCCGCAAAGAACCTGATCTTTACATGGATGTTTCAGATAATTTTCAAAAAAAGTACCTGCTGATCGGGTAACATTTTTAAGACCTTACCTGAAGAAAGAAAAAGCTTTCGCTTTTGTGGATTTTAGTGAATTCTTTAGCTGTAATGCAGCTAAATATCTCAATAATTTACAGACTACGTAGCAAAGAGACCCGTAATGCTACCACATTTGTTTGTAGACTTAGGTACCTCAATATCATTTTCGTAGATAAAATCCACATACTTCATAAAAGCTGATCCTTGAGGTTTTATGTATGTTGAGTATTTCTGGAAAGTTTGATGTACATTGAAGGCCGAAATACCCTCTTATTGGTCCTCAGAAACTGATGATGCTGAATCATCAGTTTCGACATCGTTCTTAAGGACGATGTTTAAGGCTTCCTTCAAAAAAGCTGGTAAATGTGTCTTGCGTGGTGAGTATTTGCTTTAAAGAAAAAATTTCTTGCAGGAATCTGACTCTGTGTTCCTTTTGCCCAGTCTTCTAAAATTCTTCGCCGGGTGATGATTTTTGATTAACATCTTCTGAGAACAAGTAGAGTCAGAAGCTGTAATGTTAGAAAAAATGAATTTTTTATCATTACTGACCAATAGAGGACCTCAAACCTAGCTTCTCCATTTATTTTTTTGTGCCGAGTTATATTTTTGACAAAAATAAGAGGACCTCCTGTTTATTGCCGAATCCGAACTACCAATTTGAAAAGCTTTCCAAGACAGTGTTACTCTTGGGGCCTGACTAACGCTTGAAAATCCTAGACAACCTGTTGTCCACATATGTCGAAGCAGCTTGTCTCGGTTCGTCTGGGACAGCAGGCCGAATATTCATTCCGTGCCATTCTGAACTGGCTGTTGATATTGTTGCTGTTTTTCGTCGTGTTATCAACACTCGCATTTATCGTTCAGCAATCAAAATCCGGTTGGATAAGACAAGTACCCGATGGTTACCACGGTGTTATTGTCCACGGTGTAAGCTAATGCCTCGACCTTCTTTCCAAAACTCATAACTTTACAACTATTATTGAGTTAAGGATTCATCCATCCGTCCATTAATTTATTTTTCTTCCTTTTCTTCAATTTCAGGGTGATTCCGGTGGACCTTTGGTCAATCGCGATCGCAAAATCCTAATTGGCGTCGTCTCATACGGCTCCGCAACGTGTGCATCCGGCTTTCCAGACGTCTTCACTCGTGTGTCCAACTTCTTGCCATGGATTCGACAGGTCGTCCAAAAGGAGCTTCCATGAAAACATCCATAGGAAATAAAATCAAATTCACTTTAAAGTTTCTGTGTTTGCTTTCCCGCCCGTCTGTCCGTCCATATGAAGTAATTAAAACTCCTCACAACCGTCACACTCGCTTGCATCTGTATGGAACGCCCAGCTCCGGCGAAAAGGAAACCAATTTACCTTCGATTCGACGCAGATTTGTACCGCCACGAAATTCGATATTCGATTAGTAATCCTATTCGAATGCGCCCTCCTCTTGGCCAATTACATGGATTGCAGACAAAAGCAAACAAAACGGGCAACTTGCACTTCCACTGCTGGCTGGAGGAGATGCTATCCCCGCTGATCGGGATAGCTGCTGCTGAAGGTGTGAAATCCAATATCCTCGAGACCTAATAATTTGTACGCCAATGATTTCATCGTTTCTTCGTTTCGACTAGAACCTGGGAATAGAGAACAATCGAACTATGAGCATCATTCCGCCGTGCCGCGCACTGGGTGTAACGTAAATTTCATGAAGATAATTCAAACATCCTTGTCGTCGTCGTAGTCATCGTTGCTGGAATGGAGGTCGGGATGGTGGTGCTGTTACCGTGTGCTCTGGCATCGGCTTACGTTTAATGTGCGAATTGTTTTAGGTGTTGGTTTTTGTGGACGCTTTTCGGTTTGTCGTGTCGTGCCAGTCGTTTGGTGGTGGACGAAACAACATTAACCCTGGCAGTTGACCTATGGTACAATTCTTTCGCAGCACCAGGTTGCCACTCTTCGGTGTATGTAGTCCGACCGATGAAAGTCTACACTCTTCGTCTTTTCAATATTTTCACACTTTATCGTGGCTTTGTGTGGTTGTGTCTGCCGGAGGACGGTAGGTTAAAGTTATTACTTGAGGCAAGAGGATTTGTGACACTTGCGCGGTACGAGCTGAGTGTGGTCATGCATTTGACTACGGCCAGAGGTGGTGGTGATACAATGATTGTGAAACACAAGACCACGGGGACATTATGCTGGGCAATTGAAATGGACATGATAGTTTGGTTATGTAGATTCTTGGCATGCTGATGGTGTGGGGATGATGTGAAGATGCACCGCGTTTTGTGTTTTTGAAAGTAAGTCAAGTCGCATTATGTAATCTTGGGGCAGCTTGAGCTATTTGAAGGTCTTTACGTAAAAGTTGAGGTTTTCAATTTTAGGCAGGTAAGTACCAAAACATAACAAAATTTTTGTTATGGGAAGCCAAAGAACATTTTTGCTGTTGAAGAGTTGATAATGTCTTAACAGCACTGAGTTTCGCTAAGGGTTCGATTCGATATGGTTATAAAGAAGATTGGAGGCAGTTAGCTAAGGACCGGGATAATTGGAGAGGCATGTTGGTTGAGGCCCAGGTTTATTCCGGAATGTGGCGCCACTGAAGTAAGTAATAAAGAAGAGGACGTGTTCCAAAAGATTGTGGCTTAGAACTTGCGAGAGCTAAAATTTTAGCACATTGTTTTGGCCAGGTTTGCAACCTACATCCTGCACGATGGAGGACCACATGTTTAGTTTGAGTTAAGATAAGCTTTTCTTGGCAGTAAATATCACTCGTATTATTTTTCAGTTTGTCGAAAACACTTACACTCGTACGATTTGTCAGTTTGTCGACAACACAATCGAAAATATTTACCAGTATGTACTTAATATTTTCATCGGTAAGAGTGTCTAGATAAAAGTGCTTAATGGAATAGACTGCGATATGTCTTGTATGCGGGTAAGCCAGTAGGAATCGGTTTACTTGGGTGCAACACCACTGGTAAGCACTAATACAGCGTGGCCAAAACCAATGTGGTTTTGCTATTTTTTAAAACAAAACTAAAAGTTAAAAATAAATATTTTGGAATTTTGTTAAAATTTACACCTTCAGTTGTGCTTTTGTAGCTTTGTGAGAATTATACCGGTCAAGCGCTCGCAGTAATTGGTGATGAGCATTTATGCGTTTTGTTATACCGCAGGTTTCAATGACTTCTCGCAACGTAGTCAGATATGCTCTTTTACAGCTTCAGGAGCAGCTATGCTGCTTATCCTCCAACTCCCTTGACTTCAACAAAATAATTCTGGAGCGATCAAATCGTAAAAACGAGAAGTTTCGGAAGTATTCGTTAAAATTACCTATATCACACATGTCCTCCAGTCCAAATTTTCGGCAGTAAAAACTTGCTGATCATGGTTCTGTATCGTTCACCATTCACAGAAACCGTCATACCCACAGCCTCTCATAAATAATTAGGCCCGATGACACCTTCGATGCACCATCACATTGAATGTATGCAATTGCCCTTCGTGAATTATACTTGGATTTCCAGTGCCCCAAAAGCTTTCTTACGTGTAACCACAGTACGAGCGTTAGAGAAGGGGAAGAAGGAGAGTTATAGGAACGATTTTGGATATAGTGGAGACTTACTCCGTGGGTGGTTGTCCGAACTAACTTCGGGGAGTCACTGAAGTTTGGCTTAGTAGTAGAAATGAACTGTACGCACAATTTTAGAAACATCTTCCAGTTTCTTACTTAAAAGAGTTGCAGAGATGAACGTTTAATGGCCAATTCCATGACAAATCGTGTAGTCGATATCTGTGAAGCATTCACGGCATCTTCACCCACGGCAACGATGTTCTCTGTTGAACGAGAAACGTGGGGTCTTTCGATGCCTCTTCTGGGACGAGTTTTTTCAGCATCTTTAGTCCAAGCGGTGAGACAGCTCAGTGATTGACCAGTTGACATGGGTGGTGAGGAAGTCTCTACGTTGCTGCCAAAACTACTGATTTATTCCATAAAAAAAACCAGTCACGCAATCTTGAATATCGTCTGTCTACTTCAAAAAAATCAAAACAAAACTTACCATGATTCCATAGGGTGATCCGTTTTTGACCCGTTAGCCATTAGAGCTGACCCAATTGACTGATATGTTAGGATTGGCTTTTGGTAAAGTCACTCAAAGTTTAAAAATAGATTCGTCCATGAAGCACTAGACTCCTCACCGGCACAATTTTTTCAAGTGTGCGCATAATACCTATGTTTGATGCTAAAAATTGTCAACACCCATTAATTGATGAACTACCACCATTGGATAAGGGAACATCTTCAAATGATCTGCGAAGACGTAGAATTCCCAATTTAATGGCAAGGCTTTTGGTCGATATTGACTGAGCTTTCCAGCGTTTACTCGCCTCCGTGATGATTCAGGCTTTGGGATTAAGTCAGCGGTAGTGTTCACACACAAATTGTCTGATGGTATATTTAATGAAATTCCTCAACAGTATCTGCACATATTCGATCCGGAAGTTTCGAGAACATGATTATCTCAGCGCTACCAGAAACCATGTTCCCCTACAACAGGGTCTTTCATTAAGAACTACACAACGTGTTTCTTTAAATCACATGCAAACTACTTGCGATATCTTTAAAAAAAAAGCATAACGGCTTGAATAACCATCAAAACATTTATGAATGGAATTCGACTTCGTTCATATATCCAGTATAAGATCGTATGCAGCGGTCGATACGTTAAATCCAATTTTCGATGACTCGGTGCACATTTCGACCGATACGTTCGCTATTTGTTGTCAATATTGGCTTTGAGCTCCTCAAACGTCGTCGGCTTGTTGGCATAGACCAATCATTTGATGTAGCCCCACTAAAAAAGTCTAGAGGAGTTAAATACGCGATTTCAGCGAAAATTCTCGAGGTAACACGTTCATCGAACTTCGACTTCAATAACTCGATTGTCTTGTTGGAAACACATATCACTGATGTCCAATTCATGAAATTGTTCAAAGAAATTATGTTCCAACATGCCTCCGTAGCCAATATTTTACCGTTGTTTACTTTAACGTTACGATCATTTTTCTCGACGAAAAAACCGCCCAATGACGCCCCCATCATTAAAATAGCACCACACAGTGACTTGTTGCCGATGAAGTTCTGTTTCATGAAGCACATAAAGGTTCTCACCTGTCCAGTAACTCATATCAAAGTGTATGGAACTACATAGAGTACGCATCACAGCTAAAAATTTTGTAGCCGTTTCAGACGCTGGCGGTTAGTGCGAAGGGGAAATTTCGTAGATCGTATGCGTCGACAAGGTTGTTGTTTGATGCTGATGTAGCAATGTGAACACTGGGGTGTCAATATCCATACCCCACATAGATAATATGCGCACTCTAGGTAGTTCTATATGCTTTGCTCATATTTTGCTTATTGACGAAGCCGTTCAACCAAAAATCGCTGAAGATGATTTTGCCATGAAATTCTTCATTTTCATCCATCATGTCCAGAGCCAAATTCGAGAACGTTCATCGCTTCATACGATCAAGTGGCTTAAGTTCATGAGTCATCTTGATCTTGTAAGGGTGTACGCCATGATCCTTACGCAAAATTCGCCATAATGTGGTCTGGGATAGTCCCAATTCTTGAGAACGCCGTGAACTTGACGGATTTGGCTCGTTTGCGTCGGACGGATTCTCTTCATTCTCCTGCAATATTTCCGATCTCTCGATCAATATAAAAGTGTTTTGGATTTCATTCTTTGCGAGGAATTCACAAAGTGAGATGGTGAACACTTGCGATTCTACGCCAGGAATCTGAACTGATTGCAAAGAATTGAAAATCTGTATATATAAGGGGGATGCTAGTAGAGACGAATTGTCGTCAAACAACGTGGTATCCAATAACGAAATAGCAATCTATACCGTTGGATCTAAAATGGAAATATGTCTGGGCTTTGGGGTCCACTCCGAAAGAATCGGGTTAAACACATCCACTCGATTGGCGAACTCGTTTAGTGTTTTCCAAGCAGAGAACCTAGCCATACTCGAAGCTGCCAAATCGGCCAGAGTATTGGACATATCACAAGATGATTTCCATTTACGTAGATAGCCAAGCAGCGGCCATAAAAGCTCTGGCATCCAACATAATAAAATCACGAGTAGTTGGACGCTGCCGCTCAGAGCTCGAGGCTCTTTGTAACCAGAACAAAGTGCAAATTATCCGGGTGCCAGGACATAATAACATTCCAGGAAACTTTAAAGCTAAAGAACAAGCCAGACTAAGCAAATCCAGGTGCACCTCCTTATGCGAGAATAGAAAATAACCAGATTCACGCAAAGTGAAACAAAATCTAGGTGGCAAAACATCAACACTACCAAACACACTAAAGACCTTTGGCCGGAAATAAGCGGTAGGAAATCTAAGCTTATAGCTCTGAAAAGCCGTGAGAGTCATAACAGGTCACAATCTGCTGGTTAAACACCCCCATAGGTTAAACACCCCCGAAGTGACTCGCTTCCATTTCTATAGCGGTGAGAGTCAGAACAGGTCACAATCTGCTGGTTAAGCACCCCCATAGGATTAACCTAGGTGACTCGCTTCCATTTCTATAGTGGTGAGAGTCATAACAGGTCACAATCTGTTGGTTTAACACCCCCATAAGATTAACCTAAGTGACTTGCAACAACTTTGCAGGAAGTCCGGAGAAGTAGACATCGAGGAGGACATCGTCCACGTAATGTGTCACTGCCCCGCGATCAGCATCAGCCGTAACGAAATCCTAGGCAGCTTCTACTACGAGGACTTGACGGATCCAGCCACAACACCTATTGCACAGATCGTCAGTTACTGCTGCAAGTCGCAACTTCCTATTTGAAGCTAATGGAGCGGGACAAACCACCTAAGTATCACTCTTCTTATTAATGCAGCTTTCTTTTCAGTCCTATGCGGGTTTGACGACTCACTTGGGTGTCAACAACTTATCAAACCTAACCTAACCTAATGGGGTCCTTAAAAACCAATCCAAAACTAGGTCCAAGGCCTACAAAACACTGAGCTATTAAGCTCATACCAGTCTTTACGGCCGGAGTATATAAGTTGATTCGTGAAAGGATTTCGTCTGTCCCAACTGAAATAAGGAATTCAGTAATTGTTGTGCTGAATAAGGGATAATCAAAGCAGCTTGATGCTTAAACAGCATTACTTCTAAGCTCGATGGGAAGCTACAGTATAGGTGGAGGATCATGCCATTTACCACCGTGTTTGTTGTAAATTTACTGTCACACTATTGGTAGAAACGTGTACACAGTAAATAATTTATTAACCCGTTTTCAGTTTTTATTTTGTAGAATTCACCTACTGAAGTTCTTGGGAAATGAAGCGTCTGATCGTTATGTTTGTATAGGAAGACCGATAACTTCACCTAAATAGGTACCTGCCGTGAAACGTAAATTTCTGTCAAGCAGGAAAGACCTCATTTCTAGCGGCATTTTTAAGCTTATATTTGGAACTGCTCTACTCATATCACTTAGGTCGGGTGGTTGTAGTTGCCAATATTGAATGGTTCGTTCTGATTGACAGCGGAATGTTGTTCGTCATCGCTGTTTAACAGTCTGCAGCAATAGTTCTTCCATATCCTCAGCTTCGACTGTGTCTCAACTAAGATATTTCTTTCTTCATATCGACAGGATTCTGTGCGAGCCTTGTATCCTTGGCTTTGACATTTTACACTTTGGTAAAACTTGCGGACATCGTTCCTGGATTGGCACCTCTCTATATCCTCGATCGCCAGTTTTTCTTGCTCTTTTTACTTCTTTCTGAAAGCCGGTGTTCTTCCTTTCTTCTCTGCCTATAGGGCTCAATGGCAGCTCTCGTCTTCACCTGCAGCTTAGCCTTGTTGCCCTCGTTCTTGGATGCGAGCATCTGTGGGCATTCCTCATCAAACCAGATAGTTATGACTGGTGAGCGCGAGAAATCTAGCACATCAGCTGCGGCTGATCTAATGGCTTGTTGGTATCGTTTCCATTGTTCTTCGTAATTCGATGCTGGTGGCATGGTGTTAATCGAGAGGTTTAGGGATACGCGTTGCGCGAAGGTCTTGGCGGGGTCTTGCGATTGCAGTCTTTCAACATTACATTTTTTCGCAGTATTTCTGGATAGTTTTGGTGTGTTGGATATCCGCATTCCTACCTTGGCTGCAAGAAGGTAGTGGTCCGAGTTAGCTCCTCGGAATGTTTGGACATCCAAAATACTGGATGCGTGCCTCTTGTCTTTCGCAATGTGATCAATTTGGTTGACCGTTCGTTGATCTGGAAACCACCATGTCCCCTTATGGATTTCGAGGTGAGCAACCCGTGTGCTGGCTATGGTGGCATTCCGTTCCGTAGCGAAGTCAATTAGCCTAAGTCCGTTACCAGACGTGTTGTCGTGTAGGCTATGTTTTCCGACAATACTGCTAAAGATGTCTTCTCTACCTAACTTTGCGAATTTGGCCTTGATGCGGATTGTTACAATGCGTTCGCTAATGTCCTTGCAACTTAAGACTTATAACAAATCCACATCCAAATAGTCACTGTTTGTGCTTACTATGATACGGTCCGTATTAGATGTCACAGTTTTTCATTCTATTTTTGCCCGGCCCATCCCATCCGCTTGCACCTCTTCTGTTTAATGTCCTCACATTCCAAGTGCAGAAGTCGTTGACCTCTTTTCGTTTATCAGGGTCGTCAACAATAAAATCAGTCCTTTCCGAGTGGTTGCTTTGTAACATTGAGTTTTTTCCATGGTTGGGTAGTTAACTCAAAGCACAACCCCCAACCTGGAGGGCCAGTTCCAATTTATTAGATAGCCCTAGGATACGGGGCCATCAAAATCCACTACGGGATTGAGCGCTGCCGTTGGCATTTCGGTCCATCCTCCACCATCTCTATTCAAGGGGCCTGACTAACCCTTGAAATTCCTAGGCAACCTGTTGTCCGAGTATGCCGAAACAACTTGTCTAGGTTCTCCTGTGACAGCAGGCCGGGTATTCATTCCGTGCCATTCTGACCTGGCTGTTTATAGTGTTGCTGTTTTTCGTCGTGTAAGCAACTTTCGCGCTTATCGTTTAGCAAGTAACACGAAGTCTTACCTCCATTTTAATAAAAACATCTATACGCCAACAAGCAATCCATCATTTCTCCCATTGAATATGAAACATCAACAGGACTGCGTGTCAAATGTGATGCACTCCTAAGTAATTACACCAAGTAAAGACTCACGATGATCAACAATAATCCGAATCTCCAACCGACCGGTCCACGTCGAATAGACCAACCAAATCCCCAAATGCATTTACAGTCCACTCCAAACCAGACCGTCTAGTATTATTGTAAATTATCCCCCAAGCTCTATAACATCCCATTGCACAACACAATTTACACGTGAACGCGCCAAGTTTATGTCAGACATCCCACCGGACAAACAGCCAACAGACACTCGGACAAACTTTCGATTTGTATCGTCGACATCTTGAAATCGGTGCAACAGAGTCGCCAGCAGCGCACACAGCCGTACAGCCGTGCCTACTCGCTGTGCATATACTCCAATCTTAGGTTAAGTACTCCACTCTGCCGTCGACGAGATCATCCGTGTGGTAGAAGAAGCATCCAAAGCCAGCAGCATCACTATCACTTCCAAACAGCAACTGCGAGCGCGCGTACTGCCAGACAAAGTGCACGCGCTCGCATATCGTTTTTAATTCAATATTTCATTTGTCCTCCTTGCCCCCTAGTGGAGACCTCCTTCAGTGGGCACCGGGCACCTATCTGAAGTATGGGAGAGCCTCCATCGGGCCGAATAACAGAACACAAATTAAATAAGAAATATTCCTGTGTTTGGGTTGTTTTGTGTTTTTGTTTTCGGACGCGGAATTAACCAGGGGGACCGATTGGTTTTTTTTCTGTACGCCAACCCGGGCCGACCGCACGGTTGTTAAGAGTCCTCCAGTCCTCTCGTAAATTAGATGACAAATTGGTTTTAAATTGATTCTGTGTTGTCACTGGGGTCCTTGGTGTTACTTGTTTCTTACTTACGGAAGGAGGTGGTGCCGTTTATTTACGCAAATGTGCGTACTGAATGTGCGTAGAAAGTACAGAGTGGGTGACAAGATTGCGAACGGGACATTCAAAGAAGCTTGTCACGTTGCGGATTTTAAGGAAAGCGAAGTACCTAGTGGGAAATGCTCATTCAATGGCACGATGGTAAGGCCGATGAGCTGTCTCGCAAAAGTTTTCGATTCTTATGCGTTGTAACACAAACATATTTTTCACTGGTCTTCTCCTGCAATATGATCCAAAAATCATCCGAGACGTATAAATTGTCAAGCTAACTCAACTCAGCTTCTTGGATGGGTCCTGTGCTCTAACGCCAAAATTTTGTATTTTGTTATGAGTTCGGGACTCGTTATTTGTTAAGCCATGCTTTACCGTTGGAAGTCGTTATTGATGGGTTTAATAGAATCAAGTGCATTATTTTGCAGTGGGATACACCAGTCTTTCGACCTTTTGTTCCAAGTATTTCTAATTTCATTAATCATCTCAGAAGATCAACTGCCTCCGCTTGCGCACTAAAAGTTGGTTGAGGTAGGTTTCTACATGTGCGTGCCACTTAAGGCGAGGTCTCCCTCTACTGTATCCGACGTCTGGCTGGGAATAGAAGACTCTGCGAGCCGCAGTATTGATGTCCATTCGTTCTACATGTCCTAGCCATCTTAAAAGTCTAATGCGGAGTTTTTTGACCAAGGGCATGTCGCCTTACAGCTCGTATAGTTCTTGGTTGAATATTGGTTTCCATAGCCCGTCAAAGCAAACGGGACCGAAGATTTTTCGAAGAATTTTCATCTCGAATCTACTAAGGATTTCTTTATCCGCTTTTGAGACGGTCCATGCTTCAGCGCAGTAGAGCAGGACAGGGATGATCAGGGTCTTATATAGGGATCTCCTTAATTGTTCGAGTAAGGGCTTTACAACTAGATTGCCTTCTTGGCCGGAAGAAACAGCGGTTGGCAAGAGTAATTCTTCGTTTAATTTCTGACGCGATGTTGTTGTCAGAGTTAATAGCGGAGCCGAGACATGGCTCTGTATAGTTCGTCTCCATAAATGCTTTCGTATGCGGCTTTGAAATCGATGAATAAGTATTGGGTATCGGTTTGGACTTCTTGGGTTTTTTCCAGGATCTGCCGAAGTGTGAAAATTTGATCGGTTGTGGACTCTCCTGGCCTAAAACCACACTGATAAGGGCTGATGACGTTATTGGTAAAAGGTTTCAGACGTTCACATATTACGGCAGATAGGATCGTGTGTGCTATGTTGAGACTAATGCCTCTGTGGTCTCCTTTTTTTGTGGATCGGGCTTTCTACTTTCTTTTTCTTTCTTCCGACCGGATTTGGCTTATGAGTTTTTGGATTTTACTTGCCAAGTTATCTACGCCGACATTATAAGCTCAGCGGGAAGGCCGTCATTCCCGGCAGCATTATTGGGCTTGAGTTTAGATATTGCTACCTCACTTCACTCAGGTCGGGTGGTTGGCAGTTTTCGCTGTCGTCGCCAATATTGGATGATTCGTTCTGCCTTACAGCGCAATGCTGTTCGTCATCGCCGTTTAACAGTCTGCAGGAGTGGTTCTTCCATATCTTCTGCATCGGCTGTGTCTTAACTACGATATGCCCTTGTTGATCTCGACATAATTCTGTTCGAGCCTTGTATCCTTGGCTTTGACGTTTTACACTTTGGTAAAACTTGTGAACATCGTTCCTGGGATGGAACCTCTCTATAGCCTCGATCGCGCGTTTTTCTTGCTCTTTTTTCTTCTTTCTGATAAGTCGGTGGTCTTCCCTTCTTCTCTGCCTATAGAGCTCAATGTCAGCTCTCGTCTACACCTGCAGCTTAGCCTTGTATGCCTCGTTCTTGGCTACGAGCATATGTCGGCAGTCCTCATCAAACCAGGGGTTTTTTGACGGTCTGCAAGAGGACATAAGTTGCTTGTAGGCATCGTTGCCATTGTTCTTCGACACTCGATGCTGGTGGTATGTTGTTTATCGTGAGGTTAAGGGAAACGCGTTGCGCGAAGGTCTTGGTGGTCTCTTGCGACTGCAGTCTTTCGAGATTAAATTTTTCACAGTATTTTTGGATTGTTGTGGCGTGTTGGGTATCCGCATTCTTACCTTGGCTGCAACAAGGTAGTGGTCCGAGTCGATGTTAGCTCGGATTGTTTGGAAATCTAAAATACTGGATGCATGCTTCTTGTCTATCGCAATGTGATCAATTTGGTTTCATTTATGTTAAAAACGTCCATCTATCCTAAATAGTTTTAAAATTTTGTAAACTTCCAAATCCAGATGCTCCATTAAAAAATACGACTTTTTCTTGCCCGCCACACTGTGCCCTCCAAATACGTGTACACGATAATGCATTGCATTCAACATACAATTTGCGCAGACGCATGTACACCATGTGACACAAAGTCACATTCCACCCAGACCTCTTCACAATATCTGGCCTTTCTTTACGTTGAGTATAGCCTGATGCCAGGCCCGAGTTTAGTCTGTCTCGCATTTTCAGGTCCAACACAGATAAATTGATCAGTTTTATTGGCGCGAACAAATCTTTCATAATAACTCAACTAATTAATTGGGTGATGTGTAGAAGCGTTGGTTTGTATTAGTTCTCGTCCTGACTGCTGTAGCGGTTTGTAATTTCACCGCAACGAAGCTAAAGCCCCCACCATATCGGTGGTAATATGCAAAAGTGTAGTTAATTTAAATTAATTGCGTGTTGTGTTCTGCGAATCTGTTTGGCCACAAGGCCTTCGTTTATAGATTGGGTGTAGCTGGTTGGCATGTACTCTTGTAGGATATCGGATTCGAGAAGCCGAGGAGGGTTAAGATATTAGTGCGACATCTGTACGAGTTAAGTTGGTACAAAATGTGTGTATCTATAAATTGATGACATGAAGGGTGCTGGCAGGCAGATACACTTAACCTCTATACGGATGGCAATTGCAGAAAATGTTGTCGTCGTCGTCGATATGAATCCATTCATTAGGAATGGTCGTGTTCAGTGTATCTGGTGGCGCCTATTAATTTTGCATTTTTACATGCTTCTGGTTGCGTGTAAGAGGGGAAGTTTCCATTGACTAGGGCTAGATGATTTGTGAATCGACGCAGCTTAGAAGGAAGAAGTCGTCCAATTGGAGATTTCAGTCAATTCATTGGGAATGTTCTTTATGGACAATGGACTGTAAATGACTGGAAGTGGCATGAGAAAACCCCAGAGTTTATAACTTTAAAGAGAATTCTGAATTAAAGTTGCCAGAGTAGGGCTTTTCAGACTTATGCGAATGTTCCGTCACATAAAATCATAGACATTGCATTGTTGGATTTTGTGGCTAAAAGAGCATGTCAACTTCTGGTCTAATTTATGAATTTCAAAGTTGAATATAACTGCAGTTCTAAGGCACGTAGATTTAGAATCATTCATTGAAACATTGATACCAACAATCCATGACAGGACACGTTGAAAACTATGGAAGTGAACATACCATTTCATTCAGTTCTTCTAGGTGCAGATCCATTTGGACACGAGAATTCACCATTTTGCCCGAAATGTTCAGATGAAGACGAAGATACGGAATACAATTTTTTGTTTTGTACACGTTTTACGTTGTATTACCCGTTTTTAAGGCATTCAAGGCTCATGCACAACCTTAGACCTATGCACGACACAGCTGTTCCGTTAGCAAATATTAGGATATTCAGGTAATCATTGACTATGACCTCAGTGCCTTGGGAATAAATATTAGGACACCAGTGGTACAAATACCTGAGGGCTTATAATGCTGTAACATTCGTTGACATGATTATTACTGAAAGTATTGTAAGCACACATATCTAGGTGTCGTAAATCAGAAAAAACGTTTTCATCTGCTGAACATCAAATGGCAAAACAGCAAATATTTCAGCGATTACGTTAGGTTAGGTTAGGGTGGCTGTCAGCGTTCGCCAGCACACTTAAACCACTTTGGTCCATTGTTATACCACGTGGATCTTGTCAATTATCCTACTATCAGTGTGAAAACCATTTTAAGCTTTTGATGAAGTGGAGGAGGGTTTTCACAAATTAATAAGCTCCAAGATGAAGCTTCATTTCGTTTGAAAGGGGCCGGGCAGTTCCAAAGGGCTCCCGGATACTTCTAAGAGAGCTAGGCTGATTAGGGGAGACTAGTCTTTTGATGATTTCGAAAAATCGGTTTGCTTGGAATATGATCATCTAGACCGATTTGTACCTTCCAGTCTTCGATCATGTGATGTGGCTTCTCGCCTGTTGCTGGTGATGAATGTAAATGTCAGAACTGCCCCAGATTGTGTGTGGTGTGCATTGGCATCACTACCTAGGATGAGTCCAGTTTTTCATCTTTCCGCATCTGCGATCCTCTTCCCTAGGTTTTTCTTAGGGAAGGGTCCCATATGGTCGTGGACGAGATAGGCCGAAACCAACCAGTACTTCTGTGTTTTGATTATCAGTTGCGCTACGGTAATATCTTGATCGCTGTAATTGGAGAGTAAATAAACATTTAGGCTTCCCTATGCGAGTATATGGGATTTTGGTTTACCTTTGTCCTTGGTATACAGGAGAGTTCGGTCTCCAGTCCACATGTCATATCGTTGACGACTCAAGGCTTCTGGATCAAGACAATATCTTCTCCTAGTGTTACTAGACGGAGAAGAAGTGTAGCCGAAGCCGATTTGAAGTGATGGAGATTAATCTGCGAAAATCGCAGCATTTTTTGCTACAATCAGATACCTTCACCACTGTGGTATTCGTGTCCTCCAAGCCCGAGAGTGCCAAAAAAGTCATCATCCATCAGAGAATCATTGTCTGTCTTTAACCTGTTGAGAGACAGAGTATTGCTATTAGTTTCCCTATCAGCATTTGATGAAGCCGATCCATCAGCCGGATACGGAAAACTGTTACCAGTTTCCTTCTTCGGTCTTCTTCCAGAAATGGAAAATTCACACCAGCACCATGTTCTGGTGCTGTACACGTAGGATGGGGAGGAGCCGCTTCGGCATCCAGCTCAGTTTTTTGTAGACCTTGAGTTTGATAGACTCAAAATCATAGTTTACAAAGCCATTTCATTCTTTGAAGGGAGAAAGGCATTCTTTATTGATCACAATGAGCGCGTATCTATAAAGTCCCTGCACTTGGTCCAAGTAAACCACCTTCCAATTTTGTGCCGGAAGATTGGGGTTTTAGCGACTATCAGGTGATAATGCTCAGTAACGAGGAAGAGAAACGTGTACCGCTGCTCAAAAAAGTTGGTTCAACATGTTCCACGTAATGATCACCAGCGGACCAACTGCTTAGAACATCTAAGAACATCATCATCAGGCAAAATGTTGTTCCTTGCTACTGCCGTATTGAAGATATAAAAGTACTCAAGGCTAGCTGCCAATAAGCCCGTCGCAGATTCGAACAATCTAGAAGAAGAATTAACATCAAAGAAACTCTGGACCCCTTTCGATTAGCAAGGTGGTACATACACTAAGCGATACAGGAAAACAAAGCCAATTACCTCAAAGTTTGTGCGAAGAACCCAATAAAAACCCTTGGGACATGCCCATACATGACATAGTGGTTATGTAATAGAGGACATTCCCAGAGTCACGGACGATTAAATACTTGCAGGATGAACCACATAAAACAAGACCCTCAACATCTCCTAAAAGATTCTGTCTGCCGTAATTTGCGAACGCTTGAAGCCGTTTATAAACATCCTGATTGGCCTTTCTCAGTGTGGTTTTAGCCCAGGAAAGTCCACAATTTTTACACTACTGCAGATAACGCGTCCGTTGGGGTGGTATATCAAATGATGGATATGGAGATTGATGGAGAACATTCGCTGCTCCATCAGGGTCGGAAACGACCTAACCGACACATTCGATACCAAAAAGTATTTAGGCAAGGCGATGCGCTATCATGTGACTTCTTCAATCTGATTCTTGAGAGGATTGTGCAAAACTCACGAGCCAACACCAGAGGCACAATTTTCCAAAAATCTGTACAACTACTAGCATACGCCGACGATATTGACATCATTGGTATGACCCAACGTGACGTCATAGCCACGTTTGCTAGTATAGAGAAGGAAGCGGCAAGAAAGTGTTAAGCAGTAAATGTGGCAGGACGAAGTATATGCGACGAATTATAAAGAACGTCACCATTGACAGACATAACTTTGAGGTAGTACGGGACTTTATCTATCTCGGTTCCGCTATTAACTCTGACAACAACATCTCGTCAGAAATTAAACGAAGAATTACTCTTGCCAACCGCTGTTTCTTCGGGCTTAGAAGGCAATTCAGTAGTAAAGCCCTCACTCGAACTACTAAGGAGATATAAGACCCTGATCATCCCAGTCCTGCTCTACGGCGCTGAAACTTGGACCGTCTCAAAAGCGGATGAAGAAATCCTTGGTCGATTTGAGAGGAAAATTCTTCGAAAAATTTTCGGTCCCGTTTGCGTTGACGGGCTATGAAGACGAAGATTCAACCAAGAACTATACGAGCTGTACAGCGACATGCCCCTGTTCAAAAAACTCCGCATTGGACATTTAAGATGGCTAAGACATGTAGAACAAATGGACACCAATGCTCCGGCTCGCAGAGTCTTCGATTCCCATCAACATCAAAACCTCATACCGATGTCCGTTGCAAATCTTTTCTTCCATATATGCCCTTTGATTTCCTCTTCTACCCGCAACATCCGTTCCACAATCACAAGCCGGTAACATAACATTGCCGATAGATAAAATGAGTGGCAACACACAACTAAACACGAAATTACCATCGACTTCAATTAATCGGACAATTTGCGATTGAACCCGTAATCCAAATGTGGCCCCTAATTGCAAATTACCTCACATATGTTCGCCGAATTGGCGCGCTACCAACACTCATTTTGGCCCAAATTAAGACCTCGAACAACTACCGACCGCGCGTAGATACATCGGGCAGCGGCCAGCGCAGTGTGCGCGGTATTCCACCGCTGACGCTGTACACATTCTCTAATTACGTTCTCGCCAAGGTGAACAAATTCGATCGGAACCAATTCTCCAATTCAATTTGGTGATTGATTTCGCGCTGCAGGTGGTGAAATCACTAACAGCAGTCGCACGGCGAGCCGGCGCAGTAGTACCAACCTATCTACCGCACCAAAGACCAAGTTGAGGGAAACGAAAACGCGAACGATCAGCACTCAGGTGCGTTGCTCACCGAAATGTCAAAGTTCACGGATTGGTACGTGCTTCCATGACTCAAAGTGGGATGTGATCAGTGTTCACCAGCACATGCGATCCGCACATACGCTCATGAGCTACCACACCTCACCCCGAGTGCACATCTTCATGCCATCCGCGAACACAGCTATTGACATTTCGCTGAATGGCATCTTGACCCGCCAGTGGGTCAGTGAGCGTGTTGCTGTGACGGACAGCAAGCACGCGAAATTACGACCATCACCAGAGACAGCTCTATCGATCAAAGCACACATTCGAGTGCACAAATAAATAAATAAAATTATATTTCTCTTAATTATATTTGCTCATGCATCTTAGACGGGGGTAGATTGTGCGGCGGAGTGCCGCGGCGTCACTTCTGCGCGATGACCGCTGAACACAGTGTAATCATCCGCGGAATGGGGCAACATTGTAATCACGTGCACCATTGTGCACCATCGATGACGGACCACTCCGCGCCGGCCGTAATCGGTCATTTCATCAACCGTGCAATCATCCATCGTTTGTCCATTGACGACGCGACGTATCGATGGCTAGACTCGTTGGCCTGATCGGTGAGTGAGTTGGACGCTTTGTCCGTCATCATGTGGGAGGCACAGAATGTATTCCGCCGCGAATCAGAGAACTTTCATTCATTTGATTCATATTTACTCAACCCAATTACCGCGGAGTGCTGGTCGGAGCCGTGGCCTTTTACCCTTTGGCAAATGTGCGTTTCGACACAAACTTAATTGTTGACGAACAACAACGCATAGGGGTCAGAGTAAACACTCGACACACAATTTGATGGTCTCAAATGGTTCCAAATAAATACGCAATTGGTGCCGATGAAAGATACTTTTGAAATTGATATCGATTCTGAGATGTGCGGGCTTGACAATTTATAAGTTGGCTCTGTTGTACAAACGAGTTGTTTGGGAGAATTCATTGAGCGTTATGGAGCATCACGATCGGAATTGGACGGAGCGGGGCAGGGATAATCTTGCTGTTTGATGGTGGCAAGAGGTTTTTTTTTATTGTGAATTGGAATAAAAATACCTGGAAACAGAAAAGCATGAGAATTAGTCTTAATTTGAAAATCTATGTCGTGGAAGAGCAGTTTATGCGTCAATTATATACGATAAGGCATAGGATTGAGCGGATACGGGGATAATGCGTGGATCATATCAAAAGTAAATGATAAAATGTTTGAGAAACATGCTACGAAAAATCTTTAGTCCCGTTGCGTTTATAAACTGTAAAGACCAGATTTTATAAGAGCTATGCAGCGATTATTCAAAAATGCTCACAAGGAAGTGGATATTTCAGATAGCTAGGACAAGTATTACCAATTTACACCAATGCTCTAGATGGTCTTCAATTCCTAGCTTCATTGTCATTGTAGGGATAGAGGAAGACCCCACGCACAATCAGAAACCGACTTAAACCAACTCGAGATTCCTATCTGGAGCCAGATATCTAAAGTCCGAGATAGTTGTATCATTTAGTTGGGGCATAGGTTGACGCCAGACTATAGAGTCACGTGAAAAGAAGAAGAAGGAACGTTTGTTTTCTCAGAAGGGTCTCTCGAGTTACCAATTACCAATCAACTTAAGAATATTCTATGGAGCACTCTCCAATACTAGCACCCATTAAGGTCTAACTTGTTGATCACCAGATTTGCACTATTTTGGCGTTCTCGGCTCATTTTCTAATGTGGACTGGAATAGCTGGTTAACAATAAAAAGCTTGACAAAAGCTTGTAACGAAGCAGCGATAGCCTTAGAAAAAAAGGAAAAAAATGAGGATGCACAACTTTGACTTACACCACGGTCAAGAGGACAACAACAACAACAACACGTGGAATGATAGAGTCTTTAACAAGAAGGGTGCAACAACAACGTAGATATATCTGTCAACTAGGAAATAAAACATGTTGAGGAGCAGGTTCCATCCGGACCATAGCACCACATAAATAAGAAAAAAATGTAAATGCTTGCCCATTAAGACCTGGTAGATTAAGAGTTGGGATTGTGGCAATCTGGATGAACTCCACCATCTCTATTTTACCTAACGTCCAGTACATGGTTTCTGGTTTACATGGCCTTTGGCTCAGTGGCGCGATAGTTAGATTTAGCGGGATTTAATTAAAAAAAATTGCATGCACAAAAGTAAATAAAAGTCGGTTATTCTCACAGCGTAAGCCTCCTACGTAATGACTGTGCAATTTTTTTTTGTTTTAGCAAGTGCAACAACAAAAATAATGGTGCCAAAGTTCAAATTGTATGTAATTTTTTGGTAGAAGGTCAGTTTGAAGAGCAAGTGTTTATTATTTTTTTTAAGTGATTCGCGAACATTTTTTTTAAAGTTTTACATTTTTTTGAATTAGTAAACTATTGGTGAATATAAAAGTAAGTGGCTTTGATATATAAAGTGTTTTTTGTAAATATTAGGGGGAAAGAAACGAAAACACATATTCCACGTGGCTAAATGAAACCCTAACATTGCCACAACATATTTTAGATGAAATACCTTCTTCATATCATTCAACTACAGTAGGAAGACCGAGAAAAAGCTTTGATGATTGCTGTGAAAAAAGCAAAAGGAGAAAAGTACAAATCATTTTAGATTCTTTTAGCGCTGAAGACATTGCAATGGCTCATGAAATAAATCTTAGAAAAGACGGAAAAGGAAATACTGCTATCGCAGTCAAACAATTATATAAAAGCTCTCCAAATCGAGGTATAATTTTTTTTTTAATTTTTCTTATTAAGGTTCAATTGTGAGGAAAAGACTAGAAACACATACTTCTGGGCTTTTACCAATAACTACAGATGATGCACTAGCATTGATCACGGACATACAGCTTTCCACACATCAGTACGAAATATTACGTGGCCGCGGTGTAGTGGTAATGTGTTCGTCTGTTGAGTGGAAGGTTGCGCGTTCAATCCCAGCCAAAATCCATTTCACTTTTATTTAAAAAGAAATTAAAAGATCGGTGTAATACCTAAAAGTATGCACACCATCTTGAATTTCTTCAAATTTAACGAACACAAGAAAAAGTGACTCCCCGAAGCTAGTTCGGACACCACCCATGGAGTTTAAGTCTCCACTACATCCAAAATCTTTACTATCCTCTCTTTCTTCCCCTTCTCTAACGCTCGTACTATGGTAACATATAAAGGGTATTCATAACCCCTTGAGTACGTGTAAATTATAAAAAAAAAAAATGAACAAAACTGTTCCTAATTTACTACCATCGTACTACAAAATTAAAGAAGCTAAAACGAAATGCTACCCAAGTGATAAAACTGTTAGCGAATCTTCTGCAGAATGTCAATTACAAAGTTTACTAAACCACAGCCTTGAGCGTTTATGTTTAGCACAAAAAGATGTTTTAAATTCTGTTGCTGATTTCAAAACGGGTCTAAAAGAACTATCCCTGATTATAAAATGGGGTTGTGATGGTGCACAACAGAAATCATACAAACAAAAATTTTCACCTGGTGATCATTCCGATGAAAATCTTTTTTGCATTTCAATGGTTCCCATCCAGATGTACTTCTTAAAGGATGAAACTAAAAGAGTACTTTGGCAAAACCCAGCCCCATCATCAACTAGATACTGTCGACCTATTAAATTAAATTTTGCTAAGGAAACAACTGAACTGATCAAGTTTGAGGTAGAATCAATTCAAAAACAAATTAAGTCCCTACTACCTGTTGTGATTAATTATGACAGCTTGCATATCATAATCAAACCAATTTTTTTGTTAACTATGATTGATGGAAAAATTTGTACTGCTTTATCATCTATAACGTCTTCATCACAAACCTGTTACATTTGTGCTGCCAAGCCCTCCGAAATGAACAATTCAGCTAATCTTTCAAAAAAGCATGTGAACCAAGAAGCAATGTCCTTTGGATTAAGTCCGCTTCACTCATGGACACGATTTATGGAATGTATCCTTCACATAGCGTATAGACTAGATGTTAAAGTGTGGCAGGTTAGAGACCAAGAAAATAAAGAAAAAGTCAAAGGCAGAAAAAAATTAATCCAAGAAAGATTTAGACTTGAAACTGGGTTATTGATTGATATGCCAACTCAACAGTCTGGTAATACTAATGACGGAAATACGGCTAAAAGATTCTTTAGAGATGAAGAAAAAACTGGCCAAATTACAGGGATAGATAAAGAATTAATCAAAAAGTTTCACATCATCTTAGAAGCTCTTGGGTCTGGATTCCCAATCGAAACAGATGCTTTTGAGAGTTATGCAAGAGAAACAAGGGAACTGTACCTTAATAATTATGCCTGGTATTATATGCCAGTAAGTGTGCATAAAGTCTTGTTTCCTGGAAAACAAATAATTTTATCTTGTATTCTTCCAATCGGACAACTTTCAGAAGAAGCTCAAGAAGCAAGAAACAAGGAAAATAGAAAGTTTAGGGAATTGTTTACCAGAAAAATGTCGCGTGTAGATACGAATGCTGACCTTCTAAATCGATTGCTAATAACATCAGATCCATTTCTAGCAAGTTTAAGATGTATTCCGAAAAGAAAACAACAGTTTATTGAACATGAAGTCTTGCAACTTTTAGATGTACCAAATGAGTAACAAAATTCAAATTTGCCTGTTTTTATGTGTTACTTTGTCTCTAAATTCGTGCTCATATGTAAAAATTATTTACTATAATCCATTCTGTGAAAAATTTCAAGAAATATAAACCAAAAAAAATTAACAAAAACGCTAAATCAGCGATTCGTCACACTGTGGCCGTGCAGAAGTTCTGGGTTCGATTCCCAGCCGTAGCAACACCTAAATGATTTTTCACTGGCCTTCCTCTCGTGATGATCTGACAAATCATCCGGGTAGTATCAATCGTCATGAAAATCTTATCTCAACTTAGCCGTTCGGATTCGGCATAAAACAGGAGGTCCCGCCATCGTGCTAAGAAGTACACACGCACACATGAATGGTTGTGAGAAAAAAGCTAGGCCCTGGGTACTAACGAGACTGTTGCGCCATACATTTATTTATTTATAGCCTTTGAAATAGTAGGTTAGGTTAGGTTTGTGGGTTGATAGGGTAGGTGAAGTACGCCACACTTCATCAAATTCAGGTAAATATAGACTCATTGTGATGGTTGTTGGGGGTCCACGTCTGTAGGTGGCACCTTCATTCTCATTAGTTCCTTGCCAGCCATTCAGATATTGTTGTAAACCAGAAAAGCTTTGAGAGACGGATTTCGGAGGTCAGGGAAAAATATTTTCCTAATGTTCCATTTCTTAATTGACTGAGCCATGGGTAAGGGTTTCTGCGCCACTGTCCTGGAATGTATCCTCGTATACTTCTTCATCACCGCAGCCTCTGCAAAGGTCAACATCTATAACATAGGATGCATTTTTAGTTTGTGGCTTTCGAGGAAGTATTGTCCAGTAAGTATCGCCAATAGTGTGAAAACCGAATTCTTGTTTCTTTGAAGTAGCTCTTGTCATACTCGGGTCACATTTTCTTGGATGATTCTACCCGTGATTTGACGTAAATCCCCGCAGGGCTAAATTCCCCAAAACAAAGGAAAAAGACCCTGAATATGTCCCGCTGCTGTTAGTGACTTTTGCTTGTAGGACTTATTTGCTTTGTATGCATCTAAACTAGCACACAACCCAAATCCAACAGACAGCCCAAGCATGGAGGGTCGCAGGAGGGTAGCATGCCAACATGATGAAATATTCAAACTTTGCATACACCAAAATTCGAATGGAACTCTGTTTTCAAATGGCAGTGACAGCTGCTGGGACACTGAAACAAGAATTTGGATTGTCCGCCGCTATTACGAACTGGAGTCCGTAGTTTCGGTTCAAAGAGAGTATAGGCGCACGCTTGGCGGTAATCCTCCAAGCAGATGGACCATACTGAGGCTTGTTACCAATTTTTCTCAGCATGAGACATTCCAAAAAAAGACCTTTCCATCGAAACCCTACAGTTCGGATCGAGGAAACAATAGCTGTACCTGCTGCCATATAAAACAATCGAAGAGTTTCGACACGAAGCTTATCTGCTCAAATGGGTATAAGCAGACACTGGGGCTGAATGTATCAAATAGCCGTCACTTACATTTGATTGGAAACACCTTGAAGGCGAAGATTTAATGACGAACTTTGCAAGCTGTACAGCGATACAGACTTGGTGAAAAATAATCCACATTGCAGCGTAAGGTGGCTAAATTCTTGGGCCCTGAGCATCTGGGTATGTTTCCTCAACATATCGGAAAGAAATACTAATTCTCCAGTCCCTCGAGTCACCCATTTCTAACCACATGACCGAGGCCGTTTAGAAATGTTCGCCTTAAGTGTATTGGACGTGCAGAAATAGATCTCAACCTACATGGAGTTGCAACTTTTAGTGGCTCAGACTACTAAACTGAATGTTTAAAGTTCCAATTCTGAAAACATTTGTCACCCTTCGACAATTTGCAAAATTCTGATAGGAAAGTTCTTAAGGCTGCTGTAGCCATACGAAGTTCAAAAAATTTGCTATTCGGAATCGACGTTAAGTAGTGTGTCGCATTGGTTGTTCCGAAAATGTGTCTTCGCACATTTAATTGAATGCTGAAGCTGGTATAAATGGCCTATATGGAGATACTATTCGATTTATAGTTCTACAATATTCTACATCCACAAAATTTCTGGACCAAACACACCAGATATCGAAAAAAATGTAAAAAATCCTTTTTTTATCGTAATGTGATCCATTTGGATAGCTTTTGCTGATCAAAAAACCTCACAACCAATGGCTCAGACTGTAGGATTCTATTCCCCACTTCTAATAAGCATTCCACAGCTTCACAGATCACAAATGCACAGCTCACCACCCCAAAACCAAATTATGACTAATTCATGATGGCAACTCATCACCAGCGCCTTCTTCCCCGGCCCCCTCGCTCAGCCTTCTAGAGCTACAGACGCGGCCTTAATTTATTTTAATGGAGGTTCCATTTGAATTTTATTGAACCAACAAATTGAATTGATTGATCTAAATGAATTTATGTGCAGTAAAGACAACAACGACGACGACGTCGACAAGACATCCCGAGTGAAGCTTAATCAATTCCAATGAGCGAGACAAAGAGGACGACATTCGTCGTCGTCACTCCGACAACAGCACAGTCACCGCATGAGATTCATTCAAAATTAAGGTTGCATCATCGATACATACATTCATACCCAAGACGACTTCTAAGATTTATAAGCTCAAGACCACCCCGGCTAGCGAAGCAGTATTTTTCATCAGCGCAAATCCTTGATCCTATCGCCGAAAACTTCCTGAATTCCATATACCCAACTCAAATCCCATACCCAGTCGCTGTGTCATAACTCACCTGACACAAATCCAATGTTCTTCATTAAGGCTATAATTCCTCTGGAGAGGTCTGGAGAGGGAATTGAAAATGCCACCCCGACACTTCTCCGCCGATATGAGTAATCGCATAGAACAAATTAAGGCTGGAGTACGAGAGTCTCGCTAGTTCGCTTTCTACAGGTGGACGAGGACCTACCACTTGGCCGAGCGTCGCGTCGGTCGATTGGCATTGACTACGTCGGACGAGGGAGACGCTCGTCTTGGCTAATACGAATACATAGCTTTTCCACGTAGATGAGATTAGGCATTATGCGGTACACACAGGCCTTGGAGGCTTTTTTCCAGAGACAAATTGCTAGCTATTACCGAGGTGCAGTACTCCATTGCTGGCAATCAATGTTCTCCTGCCACCCCTTCGTCAGCTGGAGTGCGGCTACGTGTGGAACGTGGTGATGGTGACGACGCGATGCGACTCTGAGGTATATGCAAGCCAGTGGATGATTGCGAGCTGGAAGAGAGAGAGTGGGTGTGTGAAATAGGGCTTTCGATCGCGTCTATCGCCTTTGGCTGTGGATATTGGATTTGAGTTGTGTATTTACCGTTCGAATGATAATAATGCTCGTGGCTAAAGTAAGGAGTGGATAAGGTCAAATGGAGGAGCGCTGTGGTTTATTTTGGTATTTGGATGACTCGAACGGGGTTTGTAGGTTTAAAAAGAGAAAATTGTTTATTCGAGGTTTTGTGGAGATCTATTAGAAAATAAGACGGTGTCTTCATTAAGACGGGGCTTAAGTCATTATAATCGGTGAAGGAATTCCTACAACAAAAGTTACAAAGCAAAGAGTAGGGGTTTGGTGTGGATCGCTTTAATTTTGAGGGCTAGAGAGTGTGGTTGGAAATGAATCTTCTTTGCAAGACCGGTATGCGTTTTCCAAAATGTTTTTAGTCTTGAAAACATATGCTTGGGCAATAATGCTTCGAGAAGCTGCTTTAATTTGTTCCAACATGAGTTACAGAGCTACGCCTCATGGAGGGGCCATAAAGAGACATTTGATTTCCAGTGAGAACATAAGTCGGAATTTTGTATGTGTTATGTTTTGGGGAACTCAAGGTATGGTACTGCTACAGTGTACATGACACTATCAATTGAATCCCCTGTTCCTATAAATATCCAGTTCTTGCCTAAGCCAAGGCAGCTTTTCATCCTCTTCGATCCTGGACATTTTGCTGCCAATTATTCAGTCTAAGCTCTCTGGCATCTGCCATTGTTTGAACTTTAAACCGGAGACTTGATCTTCCTTGTCGCCTTGAACTTGAAGGCTGGGATATGAAGATCCTTTTGGCTGGAGACAAACTACATACTACATCCACATTCAGACTTTATTGATGGTTTGGTCCATACACACTTCTGAAGCAAGTATTTGAAGAGTTCTTCTAAGAGTTGCTCAAACTTCTTCAATACTGGCTGGGAGCGTTACCTCTTCGTTGACTGGAGGTGGGCTGGTTTCTTGTCCTATCACTCCCTCGATAATTATATCCATTAAGCATCCGCCAGTGACTATGTAGCCATTGTTGTTCCGTAGAGCCTGCGTTTCCACTTGAAAGTTGTCTGGCTGTCTTGTAGAATTGACGGATGATCTACTTGTCGCGAGACTCTCCCAGAGGTGGAAGGCTGTATGGTATGTGCCTCTTCTGCTGTCCTTGGTACTTGGAAATATCATGTTACCACTTACATCTTTTCGGGTGGTGGTTTCTCCCACTGTATCCACTGTGTTGACATTGGTAGGGATTGAGAGCGTAACGGGAAGTCTCTCACTCAGTTTTCGTTCGTAGACTCTGGCAATCTTTTGCTCACTAAGGCATCCAACGTGAAGTTTCATTTTTGTACCATTCGAAGCTTCTTGTCATTGGACAGTCAGGCTCTGAAGTTGGCTTCGACGAGAAAATAGTCAGATGACGTATGATCCCCTCCAGGATGTTGGATGCGTACCTCGCATCTATGAGCATATGGTCGATTAGGTTGGCGGTTCGACTATCTGAAGATCGCCAAGTTGCTTTGTGGATTCGAAGTCTTCGGAACCCATTGCAGCTGATAACCATATTACATGCTGCCGCGAAGTCTGATTTAACAAATGTCACAGATATCAGACTGGTGGTATTCACCACCAAAACCAAAATACCCGATTTCACCCTTCCCCGTCTAAATGACCAACCAATGCTAGGTATAGGTATTTATGGTATCATGCTTGGCACAAAACTTAACTGGAAACACAACATCGAACGTAGAGTAAGGAAGTTGTGTGTTGTCTTCTATGCTTGCAGCAACATTTTTGGAAAGAAGTGGGGACGTCAATCAAAGATGACCTTGTGGATGTACACAGCAGTGGTACGTCCAATTCTCACATACAGCTCACTAGTATGGAGGTCCGCATTAAGTACAGGCTACAACCTCACAAAAGAAAAAAGGCTGCAAAGAACAGCCAGTACAACCAACGGATGCCCTCACAGTGCTTTTGCATCCCTTGGCTATCGACCTACCGTTCTCTGCAGCCCAGTAAAACTCAAGGAGTCAGGATGCTGGACTGAAAGGCCGTATGGCCACAGTAATATCATGGACTCCTTACCAAATGGCATGGTAAAATTTTCAACGGATATCCTAAGCTTCAAAAAAAGCTTCCAGGTAGGTTTTCCTACCACAGCTCAGTTGAAGAGGAAACGGTCGTCTACACCGATGGATCTAAGATGAACTGAGGTGTTAGGGTACGGAGTCTACTCGGAATCACCGAAAGTATTAGTTTCATACCGCCTGCAAGATTTTGCTAGCGTATTCCAGGCCGAACTACTGGCTATCCGAGAGGATTGCACGCTACTGGGGTGTGACACTTTGAAAAGGCAAAACATTGCTATCGCCATAGATAGTCAGGCGGCCATTAAGGTCATCAACTCGGCTACCATATCTTCCAATCTGGCACAGGAATGCCGGAACGAACTTGCCCACCTTGGAGAACGCATCAGGGTTGCACTTTCGTGGGTTCCAGGCCACAGTGACATTGAAGGAAACGAGGGCGCAGGCAAGGCTCACCTCTACACGGCTCACTTGCGGCAAATGTTTATATCCCGCTAGGTGCGGTTTAGGGACAAATCCATTCATATTTCCTGAAGAAGGCCGAATAGGGAAGGTTAAAAAATTGCATCATATCGAGGAAGATATGGCAAGAATATATCCAACGACCTACTAAACAAAACCCGTCAAGATATCGCAAGACTTACGACGATAGTCACTGGACAATTGGAGACCATGCGGTCAAACTAGGGATTCCATACAACCCCCAATGCCGCAGTTGCAGTAACACAAATGATGGAGAAGCCCTCTCCCGTTTCATCTAAAAATGTCCGGCAGTAGTAAGAGCCAGATTGCGTGCATTAAACCAACCATTCTTTGACAAGGATATGAGATCTTTTCCATCTTCTAAACCTCAGAGGCTGGATCAAGAGACCGACCGTATCACATCCGCAACAATCATGATAAAGGCCACACGAGTCGTGGCAACAAAAGAGCACATAAGTGCTATTTGGGTTCATGCTGAACCGCCACCTCTACCTACCTACCTACCATATACAGTCCGGACGAAAGTCCCTATTGAATTCGCCTTCCATTTAGAATCTTCCGCTGTGAAGAAACCGTTTTTCGAGCCAACACTTTATGGACTTATACCGACGAACCGTCCTTCGAGTTAACTCATTCTAGACTTATACGGAGAGCCAAGAGTTTCTGTCTGTTTTATGTTGTCCGAGAAATTCGGACCCTTGAATGTCGTTTTGATCCACGGCTTACATTTTTTTTTTGTAGGAACGTGTTTGAGCATCTGGTTTTTATTGACTGAATCGTCCTGCCCCGGTGCAAATTTTACAGATTTTCTATAATTCTCTGAGAATAACTGGTGGAGATTTTTGATCGGCGACCCTAAGACCCTGTGGGTCTTGTATGTCATTGAACTGTCTGTGTAACCATTTCAGCCTCGAGAGGAGTGTGCTTTTGTGTTTATGGAGTGCATCGGTTGCTGGCGTTCTATACTTCTCCTCCTTCTCGTCAGAAATAGCTAGGGATAGTTATATCCATTGACCTTGTGATGACCTCATTCATATGGAGTTTGTCAGGTTTCTGGTTGTCGGTGGATTTATATCGCTTCGCCTTCCCACGTCAAAGTCGACTTCTAACAAATCCTCCACTATGTCTAGTCGAGGATGTCTACCCTGGTCTTTTAACCAAATATTTTGGCGGATATTTTCATCCCACCTTACTGGAAGAGTAGACACCTGCAAGGAAATTCGTCCGCTGATGATGTGGAACAAAGGAAGAGCTGCCTAACTGATTTTTATTTGCCACACTTTAACATTTTTCAAAAAAATAAAGTAAAACCAGCGATTCCAATCTGCATTAACAAATCGTTCTCCATCTTTATATCGTCACCTAAAGCACCGTCTATTATAAGGACCCTCGAGCCCATTTAAATCCCTCCTCCCAGCCAGCGATCCAAATCGAAAATTAAAACAAATCACTTTTATTATTACCCCAAGCCAACATATGACAACTGTGAGAGCATCCTTGATCCACTATGTGTATCATGGTAGAATGCCACCCACAAATTCCCTCCAACAATCTGCAGCCGCATGATGAGCTTGATGATAAAATTCTCATTTACGACACACACCGACTTTCTGGGGCTCATCTCCATCGGGGATAATTAGAAAGTCGCGTTTCCCGGCAATATGTGCGTTTTCGAGGATAAAGGAGCCTGCCACCAACGCATCCCCCTATGCCATATGGGACCCAAATATCCCAGCCAGGGATAACTGGCGTAGGCATATCTATAACTCTTATGAATATGTTTGCTGGTTGTGCTTGTTCCTGTGCGACATGTTTATTGTTTCGTAATTTGAAAGCGTGCGAAACACTCTCCCGAAAAAACAATGAAACATTTTATTGTTGAAATTAATGTGTGAGTGTGTGGGTGTGAGTGTTTACGCGTATGCCAATGAATAGGACATTTGCGACAGGGTGGAGGGTAACTCCTTCAGAAGTGTTGTCATATGATATGGAAATTATGACGAAAATATGCAAAGGATACGACTTGAGGAATCAAATGTTGCGATATGTAATGTGTTCTACAGTGCCGCATAACGGTCGTGTAAATATTTGAAAGGATAATTGCCGAAGCGAGTCGTTGCCTTGGAGAAGTTTTCGTGTCGCTGGAGAGATAATTGAAAATTAATAGCCTTGTGTGGCTTAGCCGCGTAAATGGGAGCACATTTATGGCTGTTGTTTCGGTTGTATAATGATTGTTTGATGAGCGCGTCGAAGGTGGGGTAGGTGATGAATCGATTGGGGGATGTTACAGAAAAAAGGATAACATATGCATGTACTCGTGTTATGATTGTCAGCATTGGTGGATTAAATCGGAATTGCAATCTGGGGATGGTAAGTCAAGTTTTTGGTTTCTGTCTTAACATTGCCTGGAGGTTAGTTCGATGGTGACTGCTAAGCGAGGGATCCCTGGCTCAGATGCCGAAAGTAACGAGAGCTGAGTTTATTTTCGCTGTCCACCTCTTGACAAATATCCACAAAAAATAAATACAAATACAAATACAAAATACTCAGAGCCAAGCCTTTTATCGCAACCGTTCATGTGTGCATGTGTAATTCTTATACGATGGTGGGACCTCCTGTTTTATGCCGACTCGGACGGACTAAGTTGGGATAAGCTTTTCTTGACAATTGATACTATTCCGATGTTTTCTCAGATTCTCACGAGAGCTTGACAAATTTGATCTGCTGAGTCCGCGTGAAAATTGGAGGTCCCATTATTTCGCACACAGAAAAGAATTGAGAAGCTTAGTTTGAGAGAATCTATGTGACGTCAATGCCAGACATATTTTTTTTTTTGCAAATTTACAAATTAAATTGTTGACGAAAATGGTGAACGATGAATTGACAACGACGTTCATATCTTTATCATATCTGCGAATCTGAATGAATAAACTCCCAAAAAGTTTTATTCGAAGGATCATACCTTTTTAAATATTTAAAGATTTTACAGAGCAGACATCAACATACGTGAATCAGAATGACAAACAATTACAAACAGGCAGAAGGAGCCATTTATTATAAGGGACTTCAGCAAACTATAGCCAACCCTACCGAAGGAAGTGACGATTGACGACCAAGGCAATATTTTGTTGCGGCCAAACTGAGAAGCTCATCCAGCTGTGTACTTCCGATAGCTAAGACAAAACGTTGAATCTTTGATGACTTAGGCAATATTTTGTTGCGGCCAAACTGAGAAGCTTACCCAGCTGTGTACTTCCGTTGAATCTTAAGTTTAAGAGAATTAAGTCATCACATATAATGTCAGATCACAATGCTTACCTTAGAGCGAAACTTCGTAATTCTTTTTAAAAAGGCAAAATAGTTACGTTGGTACTTAAAAGGGGTTTGATAAAGGAATTCAGTACGTCGCGACGTCGATCCCAATATCGAAATCAAATACAGCGACATGTGGTAGCCTTTCTGCCAATGGAGGAAGATCGTCATTTCCGGCAGCCTTCATACAGGTGGGGTCCCGCCCGAAAAACTATTCGGTTGTTCATAGTCGTCGTTTAACAGTCTCTAGAAGTGGTGCTTCTATGTTCTCATCATCGACTATGTCTCTATAGTACGATCTTCCTTTGTTTATCTACACTATATCCTGTACGGTCCTTGTATCTCTGGCTTCGACGTCTTACAATATGGCAAAACTTATACGAATATCTTTCCTGTAGTGGCACCTCCCTACGTCTTCGACCGCGCTATTTTCTTTCATTTTGTTCTTCTTTCTGAAAATCCAAAGTTCTTTCATTTTCTCCTTTTAGGCTCAATAGAGGCTCTTCATCTGTAGCCTTGCTTTGTATGACACGTTTTTGGCTCGTTCTCTATCAAACCAGGGGTTTCTTACTGATGGTAGCGATAAACTAAGGATATCAGTTGCGGTTTTTTGTGTTAATCGAAAGGTTATGAGATAAACGTTGTGCAAAAGACTTGATGGCCTCTTGCAATTGCAGTCTTTCGACAGTATTTTCAAAATATTTCTCAGTATTACCCTGGCTTTAACAAAGTAGTGGTCGCACATATTCGGACATCCAAAATATGTGGCTCTTGTCAATCTCAATGTTGTCCATTTGTTTGGCCGTTTGTTGATCTCTAGACATATGGACAATGTATCCTGTGCTGGCTATGACTTCCATTTCGCCTGTGTGTTTTCTGTTCGCTGTGTTTTCCGGCAACACTAGTAAAGATGTCCTCTATCAAGTTTTCTCCAAGCCCTCGTAGAAATATTCCTTAGCAGAGTCATATTTATCTTGCGTCGTCAGAATGAGCGCCTATAAAACACATGTTGGCAAATTTGGCCCTTCCCATAGAATTTTCTGAATGGCAGTAATATCTGCTTTGTAGCAGCTTAGGCCTTATGCTAGTTGTTTGACTCCTCTTTTTCTGTTAAGTGTTCGTGAGGCTTGGCTTGACTAAACCTTGAATTTCCTATATGCCCTGCAGTCCGTATACGTCAGAGCAGCTCTTTTAGGTTTTACACTTCGTCTTGCCAAACTGGGACTAAATCTTCCACTGCTGCCTGGGCAAGTTTTTTTTCATTTGGGACCTTGTTTTGCCCGCAAGTGGTATTTTATTTCACACACAGCCAACATATCTGCAGAAAGTTACTTTATGAAACATCTGAAGACGCTTCCGTTGGGAGATTTACAACTCCACCATTATTTTAGGCTAATCTTACTACTTGGCTCTGATGTTGATCACAGTGGTGCTACTTAAAGGCGGAAACTCTTGGTTTTAAGATGACGAATTTCTCCAGTAGAAGTATTGTAATGAGGCGAAAAGTCAAAGTTAGAATTTTAAAACAAAGTTTGTCTGCCGTCTGGAGTCTAAAATTTAGAGTCTAGATTCTGTTATTGATACCGGAGCCCAAACTACTCTGTTGATTTGACCGAAATTTAGGCTATGGGTGTAAATATCTAGGCTTGTACAAGTACAAATACAAATTTTTGACGCAGCAGGTTCGTTAGTACCCAAAGCCAAGCGTGTGTGCTTTTTGCATGATGGTGGGACCTCAAACGGCGGAGTTAAGATAAGCTTTTCTTGACAACTGATACTACTTGGATGATTTGACAGACCATCACGAGTTCTGACTAGATGTCTTGTAGGTTAGATTAAAGTGGCTGCTATCGAGTTCGCCATGTGATACCACGTCGATCTTGGCCGTTGTCTTTACTATCCATGAGGAAACCATTCTGAACTTTTAATGAAACGGAGGAGACTTTTCGCTTTCGTTTTTGTTAAATCGCAGAGGTTTTAAAAGTAGTAAGCTCGAAGCATTCTTCAGTTTGATAGTGCCGGGTAGTTACCAATGGAGATGAAGTATTGTTTCTTCTTCCCCTTCGTCCATGCAGCTTGCACAGAAGTCATTTGGGTGAAGACCTAGCCTTTCTGCGTGTCTGCCTGATGACACCGATAGTTGTGCTAATGTACGATCTATCAAATCAGTCCCTTGGATCATCTCAATTCCAGCTTTGGCCAAATCTGTTTCAAAGGACTATGTATAATGTATATTCCATGTTTTCCAAGATTTCTAAAGGCATAAAACTTACATATTCGTAAAATTGGCCTGTCCCCATTACGTAGAACCACCAATAGACTACCATCCATGACATTACCCAATCTCTTAACATATTTCATCATCAGCACACCCTCCCATGTAACAAGACGAATTACATCGGCGTTATGATAAACCACCACAGACCTAACCGTTCAACATTCCTTCTTGTTGATTCCGAAAATAATCACTCAACATGAACAACACCTACAACCCATTAACCAGATGACAGATTGAACTCGCAAGAGTCAAAACTCCAGGAATTCCAATTCCATACGCCACCACTCGATAGTCGACACTTAACATGTGTCGTGTAGTAGCGGTATGGGCCTATGTGGCTTGTCTGCGCCGCACACTCTTCGTTCTGCAACTTCTGTTGCGCGTATTCTGTGTTCTGCTTTGTCAACTTGAATGCGGTAACACCTCGCCAGGTAACTCACCGTGAAAATGGGCGACACTTAAGTGAGGAGACGACAAAACTCCAACAACAACAATACAACAAACAAAAAAACTGATAAATGACCACCGTACCAGGGTGCACACTACAAGACCCGTCCATCGTCGCGTCGCGTTGTATTGATCGCGTTCGTTGAACGCCACCGCTCACGGTTTCCGTGTTAATTGGATTTTTGTCTAATGTTTCGTTTGTGTGTGTTTTTTGTTCGGTCCGTACCTACCTTGTTACCTCCTTTCATGCTATCGGACATGGCTCACTACTATCCCGTGTCAACACCACACCTTTCAAGCGATTTGCGCGCCGCACACTTCAGACCCCGACGAACTTTAGAACTAGCTCTCTGTCGAACATAATAGAAAACGCACTTAGCGTTATCTTGCGCGCATGCCTCTTGTTGCGCTGGCTATATAGATACACCATACAAGACGTCAATAAGATAACAGTAATCGGCCACATTCCCGAAGCTTGTTCGTCGCGGTTTCTTACGAAAACTGTTGATTAGGCTTGAAGCGCTCTTGTAATGAGTGAGTACATGTTTTGTCCGTGCTTATCCCAGGCGGACGGTGGTCGGCACAACGGTGCGACACGTATTATAGCGCGAAATGAATTCCGCAAATCAAATGACAAAGGTGTGCAGTCCTTTTGGTCCGTTTTGTGTAATTAATTACCAGTCGTGTGTCCCTTTTGCCTCTCTGCCCACCTGCAATTGTCCATCTATCCAAGTTTTTGGGATAATCCGCTTTGCATGTGTGAATATGCGGAAGGCTTGCGAACGCATCCTGCGTTCTCGACGCTGCGCTTTCCTTATTCGTCGGAAGCGACTGTACCTCTGGTGATAAATCAATTGCACGTCGGTGTTAATAATTTTCACCAGCCCAAGAGTGACCCCAGGGAAGGGGTGACAGTGAAGGAGGGAAATGAGTTAAATTTATCGCCGGGCCAAACAAAGTTCAGTGAGTTGCAACAAATTGGCGTTAGGTTTGTAGGCTTGCAAGTCCCATAAATCTGCGGAATTTCGGTTCAAGAGATGGGCGAAATGTGAATGCAGTTTGTAAGGATTTGCTAAACGGGGATAGGTACTGCATCCTACATTGGACAGGATGAGGAAGCCTTGTAAGTCCGCTGAATTGAATGTGAAATTGAATTTAATTCGAAGGGAGGACTGATATTTGGGAATTGGCTTAAGAAAGATGGTGATGTCCATATATCAAGCCAATATAATCGAGAGTGAGAACTTTTATTAACCGCAAGTAACGTGTGAATTAATTTTATTCAAGTGAGGTTCACAATATGTCACACGTGATCCAATGGTCCAATAATATTATTTACTTATAGTCAAGACTTCGAACTGAAAGCTTAAGACTTACAGTATTTTGACGCGAGCCCTATATAACTAATTTGAGAGGCCTCGACCACCATATGTCCAACAAACACTTTAACTTCAGAGAATAACTGAATCCTACAAGTGAGAAGGTTAGTCGAGATGTTACCAGAATATCAAGGCTCGAAGCCCGAATTGAGCCCAAAAGACCAAGAAAGCAAACCAAAAATCAGGTTACAACAGTGACCAAATCAATCCTTATATAGGCAAGAGAAACTGCTAAAACAGGATGGCAATGACAAAGGAACACAACACCAAATGAGCACAGAACGCACTGTTTTTGAACCCTGAAGCGTTGAAAAGTAGGACGTCTTCTACCAAACACAGTTATTTACAAAAACCGAAAGTTTCAGGGAATACCTCCGCAGGTATGGGATTATGATTGTTATAAAATTATTGCTTAGGTTTAGAGAAAAGTCCACAATTCACACAAAACCAGGCGTGGTTAGACAAATTGATTTCGCTGTGGAGTGATATGCCATTCATCCCTACCGAAGTTTACGTTCCCCGATTTGTTTGAAATTTGAAATCAGAGTCCCGATTGGAACTGACTTTCGTTTTGGAAATTGTCCTTGGGGGTTCAAATGGTAGCCAATGCGATTATATGAAAACAAGATATTTTCTGATGCCTACCAACTCCTACTCTCATACATCAAATGGCTACCACTGAGTATCTATAGTACCTTAAGTGCAGAAAGGATCTCAACCAATGTGCAAAGTCTTTGCGGCAGCAGATGAGAGCGGGGGAAAGACGAGACGAGTATTCACACTAATACACATAATCCATTCCCAAGCGGCAGCGGAATCACTCCCAAAATGAAGCCTAAGGTGACGTCTACAGTCCCAGATAGAATAGACAAAGTAAATAACCTAAATGAGCAGCCTAGGCGTATTCGGACAACAGGTCATCTAGGAATCTCATGGGTTAGTCAGGTCGCTTGAACAGATATAGTGTCAAAGGAGGCATAGGTCCAACGGCAGCACTCTATCACGTAGTGTATACTGACGCCCCCGTGCAATAGGAGTATCCAACAAATCGGAACTGGCCCTCTAGCTTGAGGGTTATGCTTTGGGTTAACTGCCCAGCCATGGAAAAAAATATTTTACGAAGCAACCAAGAGCCTCGGAAGCGATTGATTTTATTGTTGACGACCGTGCTTAACGAAAAAGGGACAACTACCTTGGTATCTGCACATCGAATGTGACAGAATTATTCACGAGTAGTGCAGCCGAACAACTAGCGGAAGCGACAAGCTGCTACAAAGAAAACAATACTGCCACCCAAAAAGTACGATGTACGATGCCCAAAAGAGGTTAAGACCGTGACATCTATTACGGACCGTGTTAAAGTGAGTAGAAACGGCGGCTATTCGGATGAGGATTTGTCATAAGTGCCAGACTTAGGCAAGAAGTCTTATGTTTCCAAGATATTAGCGGAGGCATAGTAACAATTCGCATCAAGGCGAAATTCGACAGCATAAGCCTTTTATGCGCTCATGCCTGGATCGAAGGAGGAAAAGTATGATATAAGCTTAGGATTGCTTCTCCGTGCTACTTGGTAAAACTTATGAGCGACTATCGAAGTAAGATGTTAAAATCGGGAGATATTAACGAAAAGGTAGGAAGATAAGACATCTTTGGCAGTGATGTCGGAAAACACAGCCTTCACGACAAGAAGTGTGGCAACGGACTTAGGCTAATTGACTTCGCTACGGAGCCGCTACGGAACGAAATGCCACTATAGCCAGCACACGGTTTCCTCACCTCGATATACATAAGGGGACATGACGGTCTCCAGATCAACGAACGGTGAACCAAATTGATAGACAAGAGGCACGCATCCAGTGTTTTGGATTTCCGGACATTCCGAAGAGCTAACATCGACTCGGACTACTACCTTTTTGCAGCCAAGGTAAGAATGCGGATGTCGAATGACTGTAATTGCAATATACCGCCAAGACGAAGACCTTCGCGCAACTATTCCTTAACCTCTCGATTCGCACCATACCACCAACATCGAATGTCGAGGATTAATGACAACGATGCCAACAGGCCATTAGATCAGCCGCAACTGATGTGCTAGTTTTCTCTTGTCCACCTGCAAGAAACCCCTGGTTCGATGAGGAATGCCGAGAGATGCTCGCATCCAAGAACGAAGCCTGAAAGACTAAGCTGCAGGTGAAGACGAGAGCTGCCATTGAGATCTATAGGCAAAGAAACAGGGGATTACGGCTTTACAGAGCTAGAAAAGCGGGTGGTAGAGGATATGCAGAAATGGCACTCCAGGAAAGATCTTCGTAATTTCTAAAAAAGGGTAAAATGTCAAACCTAAGGATACAAGGCTCGAATAGAATCCAGTCGAGATGAACAAGGAAATATCGTAACTGACACACAGTCGATGCTGGGGATATGGAAGAACCACTTCAGCAGACTGTTAAACGGCGATGACGAACAGCATTTCCCTGTCAGGCAGAACGAATCATTCAATATTGGCAACGACAGCGAAAGCTGCCAGCCACCCAACCTGAGTGAAGTGAGGATAGCAATATCTATGCTCAAGCTAAATAAGGCAGCCGGAAATGACGGCCTCCCCGCTAAGCTTTATAAAGCTGGCGAAGATGACTTGGTTAGTTACATCCACCAACTTTTAAGCCAAATCTGGTTGGATGAAAGTATACCTGCAGAATGGAGCCTCCGCATCGCATACAGAGGAAAAAGGTCTCCTCAATGTCGCCTACAAGATCCTATCTGCCGTAATATGTGAACGCCTGAAACCGTTTACCAACAAACGGATCGGCCCTTAGCAGTGTGTTTTCAGGCCAGGAAAGTCCACAACCGATCTAATTTTCACACTTCGGAAGACTACAGGAAGTTTTCCAAAAATCGGTGCAACTACTAGCATACCCCGACGTTATAGACATCATGGTAGAACTTGACGTGATGTCATAGTCAAGTTCGCCAGTATAAGGAAGGAAGCGACAAAAATTTGCCTAGCAGTAAATGATTATATGCTGTCAACATGAAAGGACAGACAACATCGACAAATCGGACAGAACGTCACCATTGACAGATATACCTTTGAGGTAGTATACGGGAAATTGTCTATCTCGGCTCCGTTATTGACTCTGACAACAGCATCTCGTCAGAAATTAAACGAAGAATTTCTCTTGCCAGCCTGCTGTTTTTTCAGCCATTTAGGAGTAAAGCCCTCACGCGACCTACTAAGGTGATCTTATACAAGACCCTGATCATCCCAGTCCTGCTCTACGGCACTGAAGCATGGACCGTATCCAAAAAAAAAAAATGAAGAAATCCTTGGTCGATTTGAGAGGAAAATTATTCGAAAAAATTCTTGAGACGAGAATTCAAGCAAGATGTATACGAGTTGTACAGCGACATGCCCCTTGTCAAAATAAACTCAACAAAAACGTGATGGCTAGTACATGTACTAGAACGAGTGAACACTTGTACTCCGGCTCGCAGAGGAAGACCTCGTCTTAAGTGGCGCGCACAAGTAGAAACCGACCATCTTGAAGTGTGCAACTGTTGGTAGTAAGCTAAGGACCAGGCTTAGGCATGTTGTTTGAGGTCTCGCTTCATCCGGACTATTGTGCACCTAGAGGAGGGAAGTAAGCATGGGTGTAAATTAAAAACTTTGTATCCTTTTTTGCGCCTGGATAATCGTGTGATAGAAGCCCACAAATGAAGCTGCGCGTGCTCTCGCTTAGCCTTATAGGGGTTTTGACAAAAAAAACACAATAAACCACGACTTTCAGAAAAAAAAACGCAAAATGTGTGAGTAAAATTCTGTTTTCAATCGTCAAAGCTCATCAGCGAAAAATAAGTCCGCGGTTGGGTGTGAATAAGGTATTACATCACATTTTATGCAATCACCTTCATAAATCCATTGACTCGTGCATTTTTGTTTGCATTTCTATAACGTTTTACCCCGCCATTAACAACAATTAAGAGAGTCTTTTCGAGAATTTATTGTTTTACAAATACCTAATAAATCCACCGAGCTGAAGATTAAAAGTGAAGGCACACCAACCAACGTTAGCTCTAGATACAAACAAAGCATACAACTACAAGCGCCACCAACGTCAATTAATTAGCGAGTGGATCTACATCAGACAAATTAAAATCGCTGGTGCCACACCCTCTCCCTGCTCTCTGATTGCTACTCCAATCCATACTTTATGGCAAATTGATTTCTTGTCATTTATCATCAAGGTATATAAGCCATCAAAGAAATTTATTCCCACGCATCGAATTGATGATAAATTCAACAAAAAAAAAAAAAAAAAAATCCATCCCACATTCCGAAGGTTGGAACTTTGTTAATTACTCGCGCCATCATCCTCCTCCTCCTCCTCCTCCTCCTGCTCGTACCTTTCATAGAGCAGCTCTTCGAATTCCCATTCAACGCTGAGGCAAACATTTATCTGTTCTAATTCGCACGGAATTACATCCTATCCGCCAAGGACCTGAATGACTGTAAAGGATAATTAATGATGTTCGTGCAAATATTAGCAGAGCTCCGCTGTTGCTACCTCTGATGGGATGTTGCTGCCGGCTCGATGCCGGAGCCCCCACAATAGTTGAGAATGTTGATTTTACAGATCAATGGCTTCGTTTGCTTCGATTTTTCTTTGGTCTCGGTGTCAACCCTCACGCTAATGATCTTCCGTCTGATTCACAATTCTCTCCGTTATCGTCGTTGCGTCCTTATACAATGTTGTCCTTTGACGTTTAACGATGTCAACTTATGGCTAATGTAATTAGAGCGCCTTTTCGGTTATAGATACAAAATTTGTCAGCCGTAAATCGATTTGTCAACTCAAATATTGTCACTCTGCTTGGTGCTAATGACTTTAGGTTGGTAGCGTCTTGGTATCCTTTGGTTGAAAAAATTTGAATGAAAAAATTGTATGCCAGGGACTGTAAAGTCTGCAATTTGAAAGAAAGGATGTGGAATCGTTTGGAAATTAAAAAGGATGCATCCTGAGCAAATACGAGTTGGATGGCGGAGGCAAAGAAGGACCAACACATGTCCTAGATCTCTTTGAAGTAGGTTCCATTTTTCGTAAAGTAATGCGAATTGCAATGCAATTTGACAGTGATGGATGCGTGTGGTGACACTTTTTTTCTTTTGCAATTTTGAGCAACTGTTGCATTAGAAAAACCTCTTTTGCGGATCTATGTAAAGTTCTGCATTCAAAATTGAGATTTACTTACCGTTTCGAATAGCCTTTGACTTTCTCAGGTCGCAGGCAAACCTATAACGCTCTACGAGCGGCCTGAGATGATTCTTGCAGATGCTTATTGACGCTGCTCTTGGTTTGACATTAGATTGTAGGGGAAGGTCATGTACCTTGGACCGAATTCAAATTCCTGTCAATTGGCTGAACATGCGTTGCAACAAGTTTTTCAATACATTTTCCTGTATGTCTATGGGACTCATTTCAGTTTGTGTGCACTTTTCAAAAAACACGGACGTGCGTAATATAGGTATTTGGTGGAAATAAGCCTTCTAGATGGTCGTTCCATTGTTAGTTTGTTCTGAAACAAAAATAATGTTGGTACTGCCTTTTTTGAATCGTTTGTAGATGGGCAGTGTCCTTGTTAGCGTAAACGCTTGTCTTGTAAGTCGTTAAAATGCAACAAGTCTATGGATGATTGCTCCAAGCTCCTCCCAACATTTGCTGTTACAGTACAAAAAAATATTAAAAAAATTGGCGCTACAGGCTCGTTAGTACTCAATTCTCACAACCATTCATGTGTGCGTGTGTACTTCTTGCACTATGGTTGTATCCGCCTGTTTTATGCCGACTCCGAACGTTGTAGTTGAGATAAGCTTTTCTTCACAATTGATACTACTCTGATGAATTGTCAGATCCCGACGAGAGAAGGGTCATTGAAAATTCATTTTAGGTAATGCTACGGCTGGGAATCGAACCCAGACTTTCTGCGCGGCAGTTCATCTCTCAAACCGTCGCCCCACTAAGCTGCCGTTACAGTGTATGTAATGAAAAGACGTATCACCTACAAGTCTTTACTGCGCCATCTGTTGCAGATTTGAAGTAAGTCCATAAGGCAAATAGCACGTCCACAAAGTTCAGTGTAAACACAGCAACTCTATTCAAGACCTAGTCGCACTTGTACTTTATACAGAAGAAGAAGCTGAGCTGTTGTAAAATATCTCTCAGCTCTGAAAAGGTAACTTAGTTTGAGCATTACCCTAGCATCTGACCTAACATCTGTGATTCCTAGCAGATGGATGAATTCTTCGCCCATTTTCGGTACTTCAGTGCCATCAGCATTGCGTGGGTATATTTTTGGAGGTGGCTGATAGCCTAGTGTGGAATAAGCCACCTTTTGAATTATTTTGGTATACCATGTGCTATTGGTAGGTAGCGAAGGCAGAGGAGTCTCTTAACCAATTAGTGATATTCGCTCTCCTGTTCTTATAGCGACAAGGGTGGAGCCATTTTTTTGTACCTTTCATAGAGCCCTGAGGTTAGAAAATGCAGTTTTGAACATGAAAATATTCAAAGTCAGCAATTGCCATATTGAATGCAATCAAATCTAGGAAGTAACTAGGTGCGCAGTGTCTTTTTGGTTCATAGTAACTTCAACCATCTGGAGGGCTCGAACAAATCCTACTACTACTTATCACATGCAACTTGTCAGTTGTCGTTCCCTGGAAGCTTACCAATTTTAGAGTTGAAGAACCGCAAGCATAATGCTACCTCGTGCTCCTAACATATTTCATTCAGGAGTTTAAAAAGTTCTTCTCAGAGGAATATAATGGACAAAGTTGTTCTAATGCAAACTAGCAGCCTTTGATAGCAGAAATAGTTGTCTTTTGTCGCATAGTTATCTTTTGCATTAAAGGCCTTCCCACCAAGCTTTATAAAGCCGGCGGAGAGAATAAAGTCATACAGATGACATATTGAGAACAAAAAACAGAAACTTTTGCTCACAAGCTTGATGATACGGGCGGTCGGTGGCAGTGTGCACACATGAACAACGAGATCAAAACATATGGCTGTGCCAGCACAACCCGCCACAGAACAATTGTTCTTCAATGCAGTGCGTCATCTGTATGACTTTGCAATCTTTGGTAACATTAACCCACTCATACGAAAACTTTGGTCGGATGAAAGTGTGGTTAAAGAATGGAACCTCAGCTTCATTTTCCTGATCCACAAAAAAAGAGATGTTTCCTCAACATCGCCTACCAGATGCATCTGCGTAATATGTGAACACCAATCCCCAACCATACAGATAATCCCTTATCTGTATGGTTTTAGGCCAGGAAAGTCCACAACTGATCAATTTTTACACTTCGGCAGATCCTGGCAAAAAGCCCGAGAAGCCCAAATCAATACCTGCAACCAATTCATAAAATTTAAAGCCATGTACGACAGAATTTATAGAGACGAACAGGAACTATGCAGAGCCATCTCTAGCTTTTGTATATCACCCAAACTCGTCCGTCTGTGCAGGATGACGTTGGGGAATTATCGCTGCTCCATCAGTGTCGGGAACGACCTAACCAACCGATTCTATGACAAAAACGTTTAGGCGTAACGCAACGCACTGTCTTGATTCGGCTCCACTATTAACTCTGACAACAGCATCTCGTCAGACATTAAACGAAGAATTACTCTTGCCAACATAGACCTGGTGACAAAAATACTCCTCATTGGATGTTTGAGATGGCTAGGACTTTTAGAGGGAATGGACACCAATACTCCAAATCGCAGAGTCTTTGATTCCCAGCCAGACGTGTGACGCAGTAGAGAAAAACTTCGCCTTGAGTGCGATGCACCATAAGAAACCGACCTCAACCAACTTGGAGTACGCAGCTGGAGGCAGTTAGCTAAGGACCGCGTTAATTGGAGAGGTAACGGGTGATTTTTTAAGAGGTTTAGAACTTTAAAAAAAAAAAAACACAAAAAATTCGAAAAAATGAATGAAATATTTATTTGAATCGATAGTTTGAACCTTGCAATTTAATGTTTAAAGATAATTTCATGCAAATGTTGACCGCGGCTGCGTCTCAGGTAGCCCATCCGCTGAGTCCAATTTTGGCATACTCTTTCACACATATCGGCCGGTATCTCACGAATGAATGCATGGATGTTGGCTTTCAGTGCGTCAATCGAAGCGGGCTTGTCCCTATAGACATTAGCCTTGACATACCCCCACAAAAAATAATCTAATGGTGTCAAATCGCACGATCTAGGCGGCCAATTGACCGGCCCGAAACGTAAAATAAACTGTTCACCAAACTCGCTTCGCAATTGCGCCATTGTTTCGCGTGCTGTGTGGCATGTGGCACCGTCTTGTTGAAACCACATATCATGCAAGTCAAGAACTTCCATTTCGGGCAAAAAAAAGTTTGTTATCATCGCTCGGTAGCGTCACCATTGACAGTAACGCTTCGATTCGCATCATCTTTGAAGAAATATGGCCCAATAATGCCGCCGGCCCATAAACCGCACCAAACAGTGGCTTTTTCGGGATGCATTGGTAGCTGTTGCAATGCTTCTGGCTGACCTTCACTCCAAATGCGGCAATTTTGCTTATTTACGTACCCATTCAACCAAAAATGAGCCTCATCGCTGAACACAATTTTTCGATAAAAAAGCGGATCCTCGGCCAGCTTTCCAAGAGCGCATTCACCAAAAATTCGGCGTTGTGGTAGGTCGGCTGGCTTTAGTTCTTGCACCAGCTGTATCTTAAAAGGCTTTACGCCCAAATCCTTCCGCAAAATTTTTCCACGTAGTGCTGTAACAAAGGCCTAACTGCTGGGAACGCGCCGAATCGACATTTCGCGGTCTTCTGTCACACTAGCTGATACGGCCGCAATATTTTCTTCACTACGCACAGTACGTAAACGTGTTGGTGGTTTAATGTCCAACAAAGTAAATTTGGTGCGAAATTTGGTCACAATCTTCCGAATAGACTGCTCAGAAGGTCGAGAATGCCGATCATAAAATGGAAGCAGCGCGCGATGAACATTTCGTACCGAGCACGAATTTTGATAGTAAAATTCAATAATTTGCAAGCGTTGTTCATTTGTAAGACGATCCATGGTTAAATTGCAAACCAAACTGAAGCTGTTTGACAGTGACACAAGGTACTAAACACACGTCAGCTGTCAAAACCAGTGTTGCCAAAACCAAACCAGCTAAAAAATCACCCGTTATATTGGTTAACGCCCAGGTTCATTTCGGACTGTTTGTCCTGCAAAGTTACTGCCCTGACAAATTCAAATTTGTAGTTAGCACACGAGGTGTACAACGGTTGTGCCTTTTGTTTCTCTCATAACTAAATGGGTAATTTTAGCTTGGAAATTACCCAGATGACAAACCCCCCTAACTCAAGACGTAAATTTCCACCAGGCGATTGATCGCTGCCTTTTATCTTCTCAGCCACGATCTCTGTTTAACCCTTATGCGGCTTAATTGACCAGCTGGCTAAATACTCAAAAGCAGCTCGTGTAGGTTGTTCTCTTTGTCCAGTCGATTGGAACTGTATTTTGGTAATTCTTCCGCTCAACATGTGCCTATTTCATCAAAATGTAAGCAGGCATTAACAAATAGGCAGGTGTTCATTAAATTTTTTACAAATTCTGCTGGGATGTTTTTTTTTTTAATTTCCTTAGCTCAGATTTCCACCAGCCCATGGAAAAAAGGGCTGGTGGAAATCTTCATAGACACGATGAGCACGTGCTCAAAGTAGTGTGAGATTTTTACTCACTAAAACCACCACCCTTTTTGTTTTTGCATTTCAACTAAGAATGCGACTTATGCGACGGGCTCAGTGGTGCGATGGTCTGGGGGTTCGATTACCAGCCGTAGCAACACCTTAAAGAATTTTTACTGGCCCTCTTCTCGTGATGATCTGACAAATCATCCGAGGAGTATCAGTTGGCAAGAAAAGCTTATCTCAAATTCGTCGTTCGAAGTCGGCCTAAAACAAGAGGTCCCACCATCGTGCAAGAAGTATACATGCACACATGATTGGTTGTGCTCGGCCTGGGTACTAACGAGCCCGTTGCGACAAAAATTTGACGAGTATATACAAGGTGGCGCAAAAATAACCTTCCGACGTTTTTTGGCTGCAATTTAAAAAAAAAGAAAAACTTTGATTCTTTGATTGTGGATTATTTTTATTTGGTCTTTTAATTTTTTTTTACATCAAGTCGAGAATATGATGTCATGTAAATGGCCGCCGCCACAGTTGATTGTCATTTGAGTCCTTTTTATGGCATTTTCCATCACTTTGGCCAAAACTTCCGGCGATAGTTCCTCACGTTCTTGACGGATATTGTCTTTAAGAGCTGCAAGAGTCTGAGGCTTGTTGACATAAACCCGCGACTTCAAAAAGCCGCACAAAAAGAAGTCTGGAGCGGTCAAATCAGGCGATCTTTCTGGCCAGTGCAAATCGCCAAAACGGGAGATTAGGCGCCCGGGAAATGCATCCTTCAGCATATCGGTTGTGGCACGTGCAGTGTGTGCCGTTGCACCGTCCTGTTGGAACCACATGTTTTCCAATCCCAATTCATCAAGTTGCGGCAAAAAGAACTCGTTGATCATTGCTCTGTAGCGCTCACCATTCACAGTAACCGTTTGGCCCGCGACGTCTTCGAAGAAAAAAGGTCCGATGACTCCTCCAGCGGAAACAGCACACCATACAGTGACTTTGAGCGGGTGTAATGGCTCTTCGTGGGTTACACGCGGATTTTCAGTGCCCCAGAAGCGTAAATTTTGGTAAATACGTACCCGCTAAGATGGAAATGGGCCTCATCACTCATGATTATCATCATCTTCCTCTTGGTGGTGATTAAGGATGGCTTGAGCGTATGTTAGACGCGATTGGCGGTCAGCAGCTAACAGCTGATGCACCGTCTGGACTTTGTACGGAAATTTCTTCAAATCTTGTAGCAAAATTCGCTGTAAAGACCGTCGACTGATACCCATTTGCGTGGCACGTCGTCTGGTCGATGTCGACGGCGCTTCCATGACATCCTCGGCTACAGCAGCAATATTCTCTGCAGAACGGCTACTCCGGGGTCTGCCACGCCTGGCAGCATCTCGTGTTGTGCCAGTCACTTCGAGGCGAGCGGCTAAACGTCGCAGTGTTTCACCAGTAGGCGTTGGACGGCTAGGAAATCTGCGACGAAATTCACGTTGTGCCAAAGTCACCGACCGATTATTGCTCAAATAAATTGTCACCAATCTTCCGCGTTCTGGAGCAGTGTAGCGTAACGTTGTTTATTAACGTGTATTTCGCATGTGTTTACTACACAAATGTCAAAACAGAACTGACATTTGGGGCCAATCGCAAAATTTTTAGCATTTTCTGATAGGAGGATTACTTTTGCGCCACCTTGTATAAATGTTTGGCAGGTAACTTTTCTTTGAGAGCTCCTGCTTTATCCACAGTTTGTGATTATCGGGCTTAGTTCCAAGGGCTTAGTTTTTTGAAGACGCCGCAACCAATTTTATTTCGTCAAGAATTTGGAGGACCGTTGTGTTGCTAACGTGTCCCAATAAACGTTTTTTATGTTTGCGTGCAAAATTTTTCGTTTCATCTTTAACCGCGGGAATACCCAGATCTCTGCGTAGATCTTCATTTCTTATATACCTCGGCGCATTGACGAATGATCTTAACAATTTGTTTTCAAAAGTTTGTAGAATGTTGAGATTCATTTCACTGATGCAACCCCATAGTTTTATACCATACATTCAGACCGGCTTTAGCACTTGCTTGTGTAATAGCAACTTGTTATCAAGGTTAAGTTTCGAATATTTTCCGAGTAACCAGTACAGATCTCTGTATATATTTTTGAGTTCCTCGCATTTCTTTTTTACATGCGACTTCCATTTTAATTTTGCATCGAGTGTCATTCCGAGGTATTTCGCTTCATTTGCGCAAACGCGACTCGAGGCCTCGAGAAAGAGGCAATAGTTGGTCCGTTTATATGAAAAATCTACCTAAATCGATTTAGTCTCGTTAAGGGCAACCCGCTAGGATTTTGTCCTTTCAATAACCTCGTTGAGAGCGTTTTTTAATTTCATATTTGTTTCCTTCGTTGTTGTGCCAACTGCTAGTATAGCTGTATCGTCAGCAAACGTGGCAACTATTGTATCGTTTATTATTGGGATATCACGAGTGAATATGAGGCACAGTAGTGGTCCAAGGACGCTTCCCTGCGGAACACCTGCCATTATTTCTTTGAACTCCGAATATTTTCAAGTTTCACACGGAAGAGTCTAAGCCCAAGACACGACACAAGGATTTTATTTAATTTTTCAGACAGAACTTGTATAAATTTCTATTGAAGGCGTCTATGCCACACCTTGTCAAAAGCTTGCGGCATATCAAGAAATAGGTCTGGGCAAATTTTCTTTTCTTCGACAGCTTTACCAATTACGTCTGTAATTCGATGAACTTGGTCCATCATCGAATGTTTACTTCTAAACCCAAATTGATGTTCAGGTAAAAGGCGTTTCTGATCGATTATGGGGTGTAAGCGGCCGAGTAAAATCCTTTCCAAAAACTTTTGAAATCAGTGGAAGAAGTGAAATAGGCCGGTATACTTTTATTTCATTCGGTGATTTTCCTGGTTTTAGAACCACAATCACTTCCGCGACCTTCCAATGTCTTGGTATGTGTTCTAATCTAATTTCTGCACATTTACAATGTTTGGGAGTTTAGTTAATGCTTTTGGGGGCAACATGTGAAGAAGTTCTCCTGTAATTAGGTCATAACCCGGAGCTTTTTTTTGGCTTTAATTTTGGAATTTCCCACTTAAGCTCGGAAATAATTGCATGTATTATTATATTCCTATCGGTTGTAGTCTCGAATAAATTAAGATTTTCATGTTGCGCTCAGCTGCACATAATTACTAGGTATACCTACCTAGCACCGCATAGAGATAGCGAGTCTTTCGTAAAAGTACACATTGTCAGCCGTCGGAAACTTAAGGGTCCAGTTGTAGCTATCATTTAACATTTGGAAATTTCGTGAGTTGCTGTCAAAACGAAACTTTTGAACTTTAAAACAAGATTTATCCAAACAATTTTTTTTGCAGAAATTAACGTTTTCCTTTTCAATGATCAAACATTTTTTCTCTGAAGTAATGTTTCTCATTCCACTCAAATAAAACACATTCAACCAATGATTCATATAACCAGCTACCTACCGAATTCAATTCCATCATGTTTTTTGTTCCAAAGAAGTTGTTCAATGATAGCTACGGCCACACTAGAAACATAAGCCCGTCATAAAAACGACTTCAATCATTTTTTTAGCCACGATAATCTAAAAAAAAAATTTTACCCACAACTATCCATTTCCACACAAGCAAAAACAACAAAAAAAAACTGTTATCCAACAAGAAGAGACAAAAATCTCCTTCCTGTGTGTAAAGGAATTCCAATTTGAAAATAATGCGAGCTCCCTATCCGACACACATCCCTTCTCTATGAAAATTTTCCAAATGCTCAATTTTGTGAGTGATTTCATATGAGTGGGTACACGTTCAATTCAACTCCAACTCAACTCAGCACTTAACGAAACTCAAAGTGCTCGGTTATTTACTTAGTTGTGTTTAACTGTAAATAGCTCCACCCCAAATCGCACTTATGTGTGTTTTTTTTTCTCAAAATTTCCCCTTCGGTCGGCGAGAACCGGTTCGGATTGATATCGAGATGTGATTTTGGCATTTCACTCCGCACACTGTGGCAAAAGTACTCATACAGTAACTCCTCCCAGTCGAGATAGATGGCAGTGGCGACGACAGTTGTCGTTATCAGTTTATTGTCAGAGTTTTTTTTTTTCGTTTTTTTATGTTTGTCTTATCAGAGTTTTTTATTTGATTTTTTTGTTGCTGGTATTATCAGTAAAGTAGAATTGAATTGGTTGTTTGGCTCATTTTTTCTTTTTAGGTAGAGCTACGTGATTTTATTTGTTGGACTTGAAGCTGGAAACGTAAAAACGTAGTTTTGTGTTTTTTTTTTATATTTTAGTTGATTAAATGGCGTGGAAAATTTCCCGAAGGAAATTGTATTGCATTCATTGATTTTTTTTATTCCTCTTGGGTGGAGATGGAACTAATTATTTCGGTTGGGGTTTTGTTGGTTTTTCCTTGAGGGTATTTGTAGGGACTTGGTAGGGTACCTAGACGCTCAAGGAGATCGAAAAGTCGCGCGATTGTAATGACATCAGAAGGTTTTATTAAAAAAAAAACAAGCAAATGGATTCTGTCAACAAAACCGGGACGCAGACTCTTCGAGATAGCGAAGGAAACCTAGTCTCCGAAGCGCAGGATATAGTAGAAGTGTTTAAGTAGCATTTCCAGCAGCTGATTGATGGGATCATGTATAGAGAGTGATAGGTGAAGAAGAGAACGGGTAAAAAGAGAACGTTCAGTCAATAGAGATGTGGTTCCACCACCTAGTATAGAAAAGGCTTAACAACAAAATTTCCGCAGGTTCGTACCATTGTGTCTTCCAACCCTGCAGATCGACTACAGACCAAATTTTCACACTAAGGCAAAATCTGGAAAAGACCAGCGAATTTCAAATAGAAACTCACCACCTATTCATCGACTTGAAAGCCGCGTATGATAAAATACATCACCAGGAGCTCTATATACCGGTGGCTGAATTCAGAATCCCGGCAAAACTGATTCAGCTGTGTCGCATGTCTCTGAAAAACACGCGCTGCAAAGTGCAGTTTGGAAAAGGCTCCTCCGAACTATTCCTAACATGCCCCGGATTTCGGCAAGGAGACGGGCTAATATGCGACTTCTTCAATCTCGTACTGAAGCAGACAGTGCGTAGGGTGTCAAGACGGATGGCATTATTTTCGACAGGTCCGTCCAGCTGCTGGGCTATGCGGTCGATATTAACATAATCGGTAGCACCCAGCGTGCCGTGACAGAAGCGTTCACGGCGATTGTAGGACAGGCTAAATCCGTTGGCCTCGAAGTAAATGAGGACAAGACTAAGAACATGCTATCAACAAACAAACAAGCATCTGTCCAACGACTAGGACCAAGCGCCACTACTTATAGCAACAGTCACGAGGCAGTTAAGGAGTTCATCTACCTCGGAGTGGAGATCCGGCGAAGAATTATCTTAGGAAACTGTTGCTACTTCGGTTTGGTAAGACAACTGGGTTCAAAACTCCTTAATCGAAGGACGAAATGTGTGCTCTAGAAAACCTTTATTCTGCCAGTTTTGCTTTATTGCGCCAAGTGTTGGACGATAAGCGAAAAGGGGGAGCTGATACTGGGCTTCTTCGTGGATGCCAAAGCGCTTGGTTTCTACAATTGGAAGCAGCGTGCACGGGAGCGTAGAGGATGGAAGGGTTCAGTGTCTCAGGCAGAGACTCTTCATCGAGAGGCCGATAAGTAAGTGTGGAAGTAAGTAATTGAAGCTCAGATAAGTCATCAAATTTGCATATCCCGACGTAGCCTTTAACCGAAAATGTATAAAGGGAACTCATTCGATCCTTAAATCTGCTCAGCCAGTGTACTAAGCCACGGCCGCTTGGTTGAAGAATATTCCGATAATACGTAGGGATATTGTGATTCTTATCAACAGCCAAGCTGCAAGCAGATCTGTAGCAGCTAACACATTTAAATCCAGGGTGGATGGCCGCGGTGTTGGTGGAATGTGTTCGCCTATTGAGTGGAAGGTGTCGCGTTCAATCTCAGCCAAAATCCACAAAACTTTTATTCAAAGAATATTTATTGAGAGTTCTGCGAATTTAACGAACACAAAAAACATTGACTCCCCGAAGTTAGTTCGGACACCACCCATGCAGTAAGTCTCCACTACATCCAAAATCTTTCTAACGCTTTCTAACGTTTAAAGGGTATTCGCAGCCTCTTGAGTGCATGCAAATCATAAAAAGGATTAGCCAAAAAAAAAGCCACATAATTTCTCGAATCCCAAAAAAAAAATCAGAAATTCCATGGAACTGCGCAGCTCTACTGATTTGGCTACACGGAACCTTCAAAACTTTAATAGGTGTAATCTGGACCACATCACTATGACTATAGGTTATTCGAAACTCTGCGAGGTGGACATGTCGCTGAACTGCTTTCGACTCGACCAATGATTTCCTTATCCGCTTTTCAGACGGTACATGCTTCAGCGACGTAGAGCAGGACTGGGACGATAAGGGTCTTACGTAGGATCTCTTTAGTAGTTCGAGTGAGGGCTTTACAACTGAATTGCCTTCTTAGCCCGAAGAACCAGCGGGTGGCAAGAGCAATTCTTCGTTTAATTTCTGACGAGATGTTGTTTTCAGAATTAATAGCGCAGCCGAAATAGTTTAAGTCGTGAACTACCTCAAAGTTATATCTGTCAACGGTGAGGTTCTGCCCAATTCGTCGATGCTGTGTGTCCTTTCGTGTTGGCAGCATATACTTAGTCATGCTCTAATTAACTGCTAAACACATTTTTGTCGCTTCTCTCTCTCTACTAGCAAACATGGTTGTGAAATCACGTTGAGTTCTAGCGGGATCTTCTCTTTTATGCAAAAATAATAACTTCGCACACACAGATCAAGGGACAAACTAGGCTTGAAGTCGCTTATGAGCCGTTAGTGCCAAATATTTTAATCTTTACCTCACAAATTACTCCCTTAGACCAAGTTGATTAGGAATCATTTCGTTTGCGGCAGGCAGCAACGGCTATGCATGCCTTTCTCTTTTTTTTATTAAAAGATCCAAATTCGCCAGAAGCATCTTCACTTAAAAATTCGCAGAAATCGCAGTCGCTTATTTCAATTTACTTAAAATGCTAATTTTCATCATAAAACCTCAGAGGCGCCATACAGCACCGCATCACTTGCCTGGCATCAGTTGCAGAAACCCATTCAATGCCTTTTCTTACAATTCCATCCGTAATCAGACACCAGAAATCGGAAACCACCAACCAGCTACTGCATCTACTCAAACAATTAACCACCGAATCAACCAAATGACATCTCTCGCTATAGCGAACGCGCACTCAGATTCCCATCTCCCGCAGAATTAATTAAGCAAAACGAATCCGAGGATGAAAAAAAAAAAAAAAATTAAATGTCCGCGATGATTTGTGTGATATCAATCTCTGTCGCTGCGCCGCAGAAGCGTGCTTTGGTCGCGAGAGTGCTCGCTGCGATTACACCGCAGACAAATGGAGGAACCCACAAAAAAACAGATACAATCTTGCAAAACCGCACAGATGAACATCATCGTCCCAGCTACCGCCATCCGCAACAATATGCCGCCCGAACAAAAGGATCTCTCGCTCCTAGATCACCGACAAACGATAAAAACCGAGATCAACATTTGTCTCGGGTGTTTCCTCTCATCCAATGCCAATGATCCAGGCCAATTGGATGCGAGGTTTAGTGCGCGGTCCGAAATCCAAACCAAAATCCGACTGTAACCAGAAGCTAGAGAATCATAATAATCGTAAAACGGATGGAGCGGATAAAACGAAACAAACCTCAGCGAACAGACCCTGCGAAGCTGTTAACATTTGACATTTGATACTCGCGGCACTCGAAAGCATGCGACAGCATCACCATCAACCCATTCATCCGCTGTGCCTGCGGGCCCTGCGGCGCTCTAATAAATGCGATTATGATTGCATTATTAGGACCCAGATCCTGACATCATCATTGACATTAGATTCGTTTGTTTGTGCCCTGTGTTCGTCTTGGCGATTGCAATCGAAACGGGGTGTAGCCGGGGTATTTGATCCTGAAAGGATTCTGCGCTCTGAATGGGGTGAAACGTCACCCTTCTTCTGCTGCACTCTGATGCTGTGATGGTTCATCGATTCCCCGGGTGTAATTAAGAAATTAATTTGGCTCTGGCAGCAGCAAAGGGGGTAATTACACTCCGAGCTACATGTTACCTAAAGAAGGCTGGAGAAGAAGCACACCAAACCGAAAAAAAAACGTATTCGTCCGGGGAAGTGAAAAATTGCACGGATTCTCTATATACGAAGTCAATCGCTTATGTGGCGGAGGAGTAATTAAAACCAACCGCGACAGGATGGATGAAACTTTTATTTGCGGTAATGGTTGAGATTTTCGCATTAAGCACTGCCAGAGCAATTAATTTCTTGGTTGGTGTTTAATTGGTGATGCTAAGGCGGGAGTGGTGGGGGCGGTGAGCGGTTGGGATTTATGTTGGCTTTGTCTGTTCTATAGCGCATCCTTGAGAACTGGAATTTAGAGAAAATTTGCAAGCCGTTTTGTAAAGAGAAAAGGGTTTTCCAATAAGAGCGCTACAATTTTTTTTTAAATAAAACAAAAACGGTTTTGGATATCAATGAAATTCTATATTTCTGTGAAAGTACGTTCGATGCCATTATGTATGGAACTCGATTTCTATCATGGCCACCACGGGCACGCTTGCAGAAGCCCAGACGCTGAACCCAATTTTCGATGGTTTTCAAGCATAAATCGGCCGATACTCCTGCAATTTCACGTTCGATATTCGTACGAAGTTCATCAAACGTCGCTGGCTTGTTGGCATAGACCATAGACTTGACGTAGACCCACAGGAAATAGTCTAACGGCGTCAAATCGCACGACCTAGGCGGCCAAGCGACTAGACCATTTCGTGAGATAACACGTTCTCCAAACTTGGTTTCCAATAAATTGATTGTGGCATTCGCTCTATGGCTTCTGGCGCCGTTCGTTGGAACCACATGTCCTCCAAGTCCATATCATTCAGTTGGGGCCAAAAATATTCGGTTACCATTGAAAGGTAGCGATTCCCATTCACAGTAACGTGCCGGTGTTGATCATCACGGAAGAAGTACGACCCAATGACGCCGCCGGCCCATAAGCCACACCAAACCGTAATTTTTTCGGGATGCAATGATGACTCATGGAGTACGTGTGGATTGCTGCCTGACCATATGACCGCATATTTTGTTTATTGACGAAGCCATTCAGCCAGAAATGAGCCTCATCGCTGAAGATGATTTTTCGATGAAAATCCGAATCATTTTCAAGTTGTTGCTCAGTCCAATTCACGAATATACGACGCTTCTGGTGGTCAAGCGTCTTCAGTTCTTCAGTTCCTTACATCTTGTAAGGATGTAGGCCAAGATCTTTTCGCAAAATTCGCCACAACGACGTCACAGAGATGCCCAACGCTTGAGAACGACGTGTGAGAGACACATTTGGGCTTTCTTCAACTGAAGCCTCAGCGGCAGCAATATTCTCGACACTACGGGCACTTCTTTGTCTCACTGCCACGGGAACATTTTGTACTAAGCCTGTGGACTAAAATTTTTCCACTAGACAATTGTTGATCTGCTAGCACGATTATGACGACCATAAATTGGACGTAGCGCTCTTAACGTTGAGGCCACTGACTCCGAATTTCGGTTGTAAATTTTAATAATTTCGACTCGTTGTTGGATCGTATATCTTTCCATCATGAAATGGCAAACCTTACTTAAGAGAAATGTCAAAAGAGCGGCAAGAAATATGGCGTCGTTTGCTGTCCATATCGCTCAACTTTTATAGCGTCCCTGTTGAAAAACCCGATAGATATAAGCGTTATGTACATTTTTTGGAATTTTGAAAAATTTTAATATTTTTCCCTTAAATCTATAAATTTGAGTCTTTCCTGGCTGTTCTAACCTCAGATGATTTAATTCTTTAACGATGAAAAATTTTCCGCTGGAAATAAAAAAAAAATTTGCGGATTTTTCCTTGGAAGCACAACATTTCAAAACATTGTTGTTGAAGTTGTTGTGGAAGAAGTGAAGAAAACAAAAATTCAAGATGGGTAAGGGTAATAATATGATCCCAAATGTCCATTTCCACAAACGGTGGCAACGGCATGTTAAGACCTGGTTCAACCAGCCCGCAAGGAAATTGAGGAGGCGTCAGAACCGTGTCAAGAAAGCCAAGGCACTATTCCCTCATCCAGCTGCCGGCTTGCTTCGTCCAGTAGTCAGATGTCCAACCATCCGCTACCACACCAAGTTGCGCCAAGGAAGGGGATTCACCTTGGAGGAACTTAAGGGTGCTGGATATACATCTGGCTTTGCCAAGTCAGTTGGCATTTCAGTCGATAAGAGGCGTCGCAACAAGTCAGTTGAATCACGTCAGAGAAACATTCAACGGTTGAAGGAATATAAGACTAAGCTTGTTCTTTTCCCAATCAACGAGAAGAAGATCGCCAAGGGCGAATCCACTCTCGAAGAATGCAAGATGGCTGAGCAACTTAAAACTAAGATCATGCCATTGAAGAAGGATGTTCTGGTTATCACATACAAGGAAGTTACCAAGGAAGAGAAGAAATTCGGTGCTTTCGCTACCATGCGCAAGGCCCGCTCTGACGCACGATTGGTAGGAACCCGCGCCAAGCGCGCAAAGGAGAACGCAGACAATCCTGATGATGTTGCAAAGGATGTTAAGATGGGAAAGAAGTAAATAAAGTTTACATAGTCGAGAAAACAACAGTAATGGCAACATTTAAAAATTGGACATATGTGTCCCATTCGTCGTCAAAGGTTAAAGTCAATTCGTCACCGAGAACAAACAAATTGGAATTCAGAAATATTTTAGTTTTGATTTTACTTTCAAGGATCTCTCATTTGAGTATGCGTTCTTATAAGTGAAGGCCTAGTTTGGAAAACCTACACATTTGAGTGATTATATGACGATGCAAGAGGTGCAAGTTAAATTTGTATTTCCCTTACATACGTTAGTAGCAAACGCATTGAGATGTCGTTTTCAGTTGTTCCAATGTTTTCCTGAACTCCGTCTACCATCTGTTGATTCTTCGTCTCAATATCCTCAAATAATCAAATAGGACCAGCAACAAACGGAAAGAGGTAAAGATATTCTGGTGAAGTGTGGGAATCCACTTAAAAAGCGGAATTCCATCGACGATAATTACCAAGTTCAAAGCATTCTAAATATCGTGGTTAAAATCGAGCCTATGAGTATAAATTTAAAAATAATACCGCAGTGCAAACGTTGCCAAGGTTTCAATCACCGGGTCAAGAGATTAAAAATTACCGGCAAAGAGTGGTAACAGCGCAACTAATCATTTTTCCTCTATAAGACAAAAATAATTTTATTTCCACAAGCCATTATTTCTGTAGGCCTTGTATATCGGGAGTTTTTTTTTGGAGGTATAGGAACTTCGAATTGAAAATCGTTTTAATGTCCATCATCCATCCATTTGGATTTATTGGAAGGATAATTCTATGCCATTTATGTTTAAATACGATTTCCGGCTTGTGGCCGACGCGGCTGGTTCGAATAAAGCCAAGTCTAGAGGTCCAATTTTCAACCACTTTTTCGAGAATTTGGCATTTGGCGTATGTCGGCAATAACGCCACGAATGTTGGCTTCCAAGTCCCCTAACGTTTTTGGTTTGTTGGCGTAGACGAGCAATTTCACATATCCCTCAAGAAAATAATCCAATGGTGTCAAAGCACACGATCTTGGTGGCCCATTTGACAGGTACATTCCGTGAAATTATGCGATCATCGAATGTTTCCTTCAATAAATCGATTGTGACGTGCGCTGTGTGGCATGTAGCGCCGTCTTGTTGGAACCACATCTCACCCACATTCATGTCATCCGATTAGGGGAAAAAATGGTCGGTTATCATGGCTCTATACCGGTCTGTGACGTGCGCTGTGTGGCATGTAGCGCCGTCTTGTTGGAACCACATCTCATCCACATTCATGTCATCCGATTCGGGAACAAAATGGTCGGTTATCATGGCTCTATACCGGTCTGTGACGTGCGCTGTGTGGCATGTAGCGCCGTCTTGTTGGAACCACATCTCATCCACATTCATGTCATCCGATTCGGGAACAAAATGGTCGGTTATCATGGCTCTATACCGGTCTGTGACGTGCGCTGTGTGGCATGTAGCGCCGTCTTGTTGGAACCACATCTCGTCCACATTCATGTCATCCAATTCGGGAACAAAATGGTCGGTTATCATAGCTCTATACCGGTCTGTGACGTGCGCTGTGTGGCATTTAGCGCCGTCTTGTTGGAACCACATCTCATCCACATTCATGTCATCCGATTCGGGAACAAAATGGTCGGTTATCATGGCTCTATACCGGTCTGTGACGTGCGCTGTGTGGCATGTAGCGCCGTCTTGTTGGAACCACATCTCGTCCACATTCATGTCATCCAATTCGGGAACAAAATGGTCGGTTATCATGGCTCTATACCGGTCTCCTTTCACGGTAACTGACTCCAAAGCATCATTTCGGAAGAAGTATGGCCCAATGACTCCACCAGCCCATAGAGCACACCAAACAGCCAGATATAATGGCGTCTCAAGGGTTTCATGTGGATTCTGTTCACTCCAAATGCGGCGATTTAGCTTGGTGACGTTGTCATTCAAACAAAAATGAGCCTCGTCACTGAAAAAAATTTTGCGATGAAAATCAGCATCGAGATCAATCCCATTTTCGGCCCATACACCAAAATCACGACGCGGCCTTTCTTGCACAAGCTGGATCTTGTAAGGTCGTAAGGTGGACAAAGCTCCAATTGCTATGCACGGTGGCGAATCGATTCATTCGGGTCCTCTTCAACATTTTGCTCTACAGCGGCAATTGTTTCTTCGGTGCGCACTGTTCGATGTCTCTGTGGATGCGTTTTACCACGTAGAGTAAACGTAGTGCGAAAACGATCCATGGTTAACCGAATTAAATGCTCTGGTGGCCCAATATGTCGACCATAAAATGGACGGAGCTTGCGGTAAACTTCGCGAGCTAAACCTTTATTTTCGAAATAAATTTTGCACGATTTGCAAGCGTTGTTCATTCGTAAAAATAAAATGGCAAACCAAACTGAACATAAATGACATTAGAGTTGCCCGATTTGACCACAAAATGTCAGTTTTATCTCTTTTCGAAAAACCAACCTCTAAAAAAAACACCCGTTAGTACTTGTGCGTTGAGCATTTTTGCAGTCGATTGTTGAGTAGAAGCTTGTTTAAGACATTATGCAGGAAAATTCACAAGTATAACCGAAATAATGATGGTATAACTTCTATAAGGTTGTTTTTATGCTTTCGGAGATGTGTGTTTTGGTAGAGCTTTGCACGAAGTTAATCGCAGAATTACATGTATCGAGCTTATGAATGAATTCTAAAAAAAGTGATGATTGTGTATCTCAGGGGATGAACTACCTTGCAAAAGTTCCAGGTTCGAAGTCGAAGCAAAACAAGCATTTATTTTCGTAATTTTTTCTTAATGCGAAAAACGTTTAATGATTTTATTCTCAGTAAATTTGAATATAAGTCAGGTGCCAAATTCATTACTATAACTGAATTATATGTCGAATACGTTGGTAGTTGGTAAAATTATAGAGAGCTTCCAGCATGAAGTAACGGGTGATCCAAGTAGAGATACTTTTTTCAATTGCCTTTTTTGTCAGATCACGTGTGAGTCGTGTCATGCTGTCATGTTATTTTTGTTTAGTATTGTTTGGCATTTCATAATGGAAAGACTTACGCGTGAACAACGTTTACAAATTGTTCAACTTTATTATGAAAATTCACGTTCTGTGAGGAATGTGTTTCGTGCACTTCGCTCAACTTGTGGTCAACATAATCGGCCTACTGAGCGTACTATTCGCAACACCATCACCCATTTTGAGACCCAGCACCAAGATCGTGTGATATCACACCGTTAGACTTTTTCCTGTGGGGATATGTAAAGTCAAAAGCTTATGCCGACAAACCCGCTTCGATTCAGGCCTTGGAGGAAAACATCACGCGTGTCATTCGCAAGCTACCAGTCGAAATGCTCGAACGAGTGATCGAAAATTGGACTCAACGGATGGACCATCTGCGACGTAGCAACGGCCAACATTTGATAGACATAATCTTCGAAAAATAAATGCCAAAGAATGTTCTTTCAAATGATAATAAACATTCTCCATTAAATTTGAATTTTCTGTTTTTTTTCTTTAAAACAGTAGGGAACCTCGAAATGGATCACACTTTGTTACTGAGGAACATCCTGTTAAGCGCTTTCGATTGAAGGCAACATTTAGGTTGACACACTCCAAGAACCAAAATATGTCGAAATTTCCGACGGACCCTGTTTCGCACAGTTTCTCAGTTATACTGCAGGCAGGCAAAGGGGTTTTCTAGGCTAGTATGATAACCAAGGTAGGGAGGTTTTGAACAATTTTCCCGCACTCGTTACAACAGCTAGACGAGAAGACTAGCATGGCAGAACTAACATGAGGGAAAAATAATAAAAAAATTATAAAAATAAATTTCTCTCGATGGGTTTATTAAGCTTGAAAGCATGTCACTAGAAACGCGTATTTCAACTAAGATAGGAATGAAAAATAAATGAAATAAAATATTCATTCGCGAAAGAAATATATAGACACGAACTGATTTCCGAAATACACTCAAAAAAGTAATCTCGACCAAAAAAATATATCAACCCACGGGTACAGTGAGGGGCGGATCACCCTTTTTACTAAACCACCGTTTTAGCCCATTGAAACATCGGTTGGTAACATTAATCATAAGTTTGGTTTCTCAGAAGGTGTTGTTGTTAAAAAAAATGGCGAAGCCGAAGTGTACTTACTACGATTGTGACGCGTTCTGTCTTTTAAGTCAAGGTTGTCCTTACTTTTTGATAGCAAATTTATCGCTAAATCCGTTTTGTCCGTTTCCTTCTCTGTAGTTTTAAACACTGGGTGACACCTCGGTTAATTCCAATAATCATGTCAGTTTCTTTGACGTATAGCTAGAAAGGTTGTTCCCCTGAGGCTTGATATCTTGCACAATCTTCACAAGAACAATATTGAAGAAAGGCATGCCAATGCATAGCCTTGTCTTAATTCGTTTGTGGTGGAGAATATTGCAATTTGGTCGTTACTAAACTTTGTTAAGTGTTTTCCTATCCTGCATATACGCTAGGTAGGTATTTTGAAACAAGGCATAGCTTTTAACAGGTTTTTCTATAGGAAAGCTTTATATGAATGTGTGCTAAGAATCGATTTTGAAATATTCGGTTTTTTTCTTTCAAAGGATGAAGATTTGGTCGCTTGTAGATGACTTAACTAAGTAAATATTTGTCGATCATGGTTTTACATATTACGGCAGGTAAGATCTTCGAAAAGACTGTAGTTGGCGTTATTTAAAGTGGATTGGACAGACTGTACTGAGATTTCATTATTCAGGCATAGCTTCATCCGTGTATAATCCCTAAAAAAATCATCTTACCCGTCGTTGCTTTATTTCTATAGCTGCGCATATCAATTATTAGTCTAACGGCTGATTGATAGAAATAGTGTGGCCCTCTTTTTGAGACTTAAAAATGTTGCCACAGTTTTTCAAGATCAAATCTAGCACCTCCTCGATAGGATTCAAACGCGTGCGAAAAAAACTTAGAGAAGGAATTAGAATAGCGAACTCTTTAGTTTCGCTGGATATATCCCATCAAAAAGAAGTCCGGAGCAGTCAAATCCGGCAACCATGGAGGCCAGTCAACATCACCATTTCTTGAAATAACTTGTTGTGGAATGAGGTCTCGCAGTAATTCGATTGTAATCCTGGCTGTATGAGATGTGGCATCGTCTTGTTGATACCACATGTTAATCAAGCCCAAAGCATGCAGTTGTGGTGTTAAAAAGTTTTCAGTCAACGATATCGCTCCCCATTCACAGTTATCGTTACGCCGTTTTCATTTTCAAAGAAGTATGGTCCAATGATTTCTCCTGACCAAATTGCACACCAGACTGTAGCTTTTAATAGATGCAAAGGTGACTGATGAACAGTTTGAGGGTTTTCCATTGCCCAGGACTATTCTGTTTATTCACACATCCATTCAAATGAAAATGTGCCTCGTCACTCATTATGATTTTTTCATGGAAATCAGGGTTGTCATGGGCTAGCTATAACATCCTATTGGCATATGTACCGCGGCGGTCTTTGGGTAGAAGATCTTGTGTCAACTGAATCTGAACTAGAAACAAATGCAAATCCTTGTGCAAAATTGTGGCCAAAGTTGTTCTTTGAAGACCAAGCTCCTGAGCACGGCGTCGAAAGGATGTTGATGGATTGTTTGGAACACTTCTTGGAGCACCAGTAATGTTTTCATCTGATATTGCAGTACGTTGTGGTCCATGCTTGTGCCTATCATGTAAAGAACCACTTTCTTCGAAATCATTCACTACACGATGAATAGTGCGTTTTGGTGGCACGTTGTTTCCCCCAATCATTTTACGTAACTTTCTCATCGTCACAGTAATCGATGATTGATTTTGATAAAATTTTTAAACGATTAAAACACGTTGGTTTATCGAATGTTTTCCCATAATAAATTTGCCACGTGTCTACTTCACGACTGCCAAATATGAACTGTCAAGACTAATGTTTACCAAAATGGCGGCAAAACAAAGTAGTGCACCTTCCCGGCGGACATCCTGTATTTATTCCCAAATTTTCTGTTGATTTCTGTTGATTAGTCATTTTCGTTCCCCGATCCTATTTTCTGAATTTCAGTAATGGTCTCAACTATTGCAGTTCCGAAAAAATTCCTACACATTCCTTGTAATAAATTAATGCCCTTAAAAATCCCTAATCAGTGAGAACTACCTCATCGGTAAACTCAAAATTTTTATTCATACTCTAGTTCGCTAAATCACTTCATTAGCAGCATTGACAGTATTGTGCTCCCGTAGAGCATTGTCACAACTCAACACAACTGCTAGTCCAATTCAAATGGCATTTTCATCACCACTTTTATAGCTTTATTATCCTAGCCTATTGTCATGAAATTATTGAACTTCAGAAGGTGTGAAAATTGGCATTCCGAAGACTCCTCGAATCCTCTTAAACCACTGATTCACCCTCTTCTTCACAATTCCATTCATCTCGATCTAAAATGTAATCAAACCGTCACTCCATTTATGACACCATAAATGGGCATTGCTGCCACAGTCCTGCCGCGTACATTAACCCAAGTGCATTGCACATCCTTTTGTATGCTTACTCCGTCTTATACCCTTAATCTCCTGCTTAATAGCCCCGTCCCCATATAAAATGCCGACCATCTGCTGCCAAAAATCACCGAAAATAAGCAAAATATTAACCGTAACGGTCCAAGGATAATAATCGTCCTCGTCGATGGTCGATTTTATTAATTAAATCTAAATGCGCACCTGGAATTGCACTGCAAAGAAGTACCATAAATATCCATCCACATCCTATATGACAGAAGAAAAAATATTATCCTTAAAACAGGATCAACTTTTTGGTGCCCTTTCCACCCCTTTTTTCGGCGTCTTTTCCCACAAAAATTAAAGAAAATTCCATTCCTTCAATGACGAAAGTGACCAGTACTGACCTTAATGACCTCGAAAAGTTTTCGAATTACCATATGCCAGGATGAAGAACGATAACACAAAATAAAGCAACAAAAAAAAAAACCCCAAACCAAGGAGAAGAAGATTTAATAGAAAATAAATAAGAATTTCGATAAGGAACCCAGCTAGGTTGACAATCAGGTTCGGTTGTACCGCAGAATAACAAACCAAATCTAAAGGATAACAGGCAAGTATAGGGTGCACGATTACAACGAAACAAAAAAAACTCGTTTTTTCCTTTACGGCAAAACATTGACATTTCAAAAAATTTTGATTGACACTGGATCAATGTAAAAATCACAAGATCCTTTCCTGTAACACAAGCGATCTTTAATTGCCAGGACAAAAGTTGGAACTTTTTCGTTTTTCTACGGTTTTTCAAAAAAAAAAAAAATCAAGTTTTTCACCCTCTCCGGCAAGGATGCTGGGCAAGGATGAGGTAACTTGATCCCGTTTTTTTTTTAATTTTTGTTGTTATTCCCTTAAGATCATTTCGAGGTACAAAAGAAGTTCCGGATCACTTGGAAGAGCAATAATCACATCGTTATGGCATTTGGCCGAGTTTCTTATTAAACGGAAGCTGAGTGATCTTTGATCTGCAAAATATCAAAATACAAGTTTGCATTGTTCTACCCTGCAAGGATATCAAATTCCAGATCAAGGGGGAAGGGATGCTTGGTGACTTTTGGAGGGAAAATCTGTTTTTCTTTACAGAAATCGGGTCAAAATACTTTTGTATGACCGTCAAAGATCGTGGACCAGTTGAACCAAAGGGTTGCAACTATTCTGCTCCTTTAATCTGTGATTAATTGTGTTTGACAGTTTATGAGATTATAGGGCGTAACATTTATGAATTTGTATTTAATTAGAAGATGCTGTTGCTTTTATGGGAGATGCGTACAAAAGGGGGTAAGAGGCTAAACGGCTTTGATGATATTTTGATGTAAATGGTCAAGGTGAAAGTATCTACGGGGGCATATCTTGTAAATTTATAATACAAAACAGATATGAAAGGCACATTTGGAAGTTTGTCATGGTATTTGGATGTTGATTGTGAAGATTCGGGAATGTCTTCGAATGGAAACGTGTTTTACAGGAACACTTATGAATGGTGTTCTCACATTTTTAAGGACAACCTTGTTTTGAATTGATCAGAATGTGTTCATGTAAAAATGATTTCTCGAATCTTTGGTCTTGTAACCGAGAACAACATTTTAAAAATTCACACACGAAGTTTACGAACAAAAACTCCGCTTATAAACTGGCACACATTGGACATTTAAGATGGCGAGCACATGTAGAGCAAATGGACATCAAAAACTTGTACCCGTTAGGTCTTCGTGCAATATACTTATTGATAAAGATTAAGTCCTCTAACACAACCCTCGATATTCTACCCCAGAAGATATATAAGGCATGCCCATCGCGAAAAGTAATTTTCAGATCAAACTGGATGCAATCAAGAATGATTCCGCAGATGGATAAACGGCACAACGTGTCAAATATCCAGGCAACTCTGGCCTAACCTTAACCAGAAGTACTCGATCTGCTTGACAATGCTGAACAGATCAAACATCAGCACCATTATCGGTGTTCTTACAGGTCACTGTCCGATAGGCCTACACGCAAGAAGACTAGGCCTTTTCACCAATGACTTCTGCTTAGACGAAGAAGATGAGGAAAGTATTACTCTGCTCTCTCAGTAAAAAGGAAAATTCATCCAGTAGACTACTCTTTCGACAAACTAGGTAAACCAATGTCAGAAACTTCCCTCGCTACATAGTTAGCTCCGAATGGTTCAATTAGGCAAACGAATATAGGAAAGTCGACAGATCCAGGTGGTACTGCAAACGGACCTTTATTGTGGGTGTAAGTGTGCTCGCTCATCTCGTGTAGCTACTACAACCTAACCTAACCTACGTCCTCTGACTAGAAAATCACATTCGTTATCTTTAACTGAGTCTGGGTGCATCTCATCAATTTTCAAAAGTTCAAGACATGGTTGTGCAAGTTGTGCCCATGTTCAGGAAGCCCTCCATTATGTTTTATTCTGTGAACGCTGCTTCCACATATTTTTAGTCTGAGCGCCGTGTTATCTTTGATAGCTGGATCGTTCTCCCTTGTCGCCTCGAACCAAGAGGCTGTAATTCGATGATATGATCGCTGTAATCTACAATTAGCATGGCACTGCTTATGCAAGTCGTTACTTACTTACTTAAGTGGAGCTACAGTCCGGAATGAACCTGGGCCTCAACCAACATGCCTCTCCAATTAGCCCAGTCCTTAGATAACTGCCTCCAGTTGCGCACTCCAAGTTGGTTGAGGTCGGTTTCTACTTGTGCGCGCCACTTAAGACGAGGTCTTCCTCTACTGCGTCCGACGTCTGGCTGGGAATCGAAGACTCTGCAAGCCGGAGTATTGGTGTCCATTCGCTCCACATGTCCTAGCCATCTTAAACGTCCGATAAGGGGGTTTTTGACCAGGGGCATATTGCTGTACAGCTTGTATAGTTCTTGGTTGAATCTTTGTCTCCATAGTCCGTCAACGCAAACGGGGCCGAAGATTTTTCGAAAAATTTTCCTCTCAAATCGACCAAGGATTTCTTTATCCGCTTTTGAGACGGTCCATGCTTCAGCGCCGTAGAGCAGGACTGGGATGATCAGGGTCTTATATAAGATCTCCTTAGTATTTCGAGTGAGGGCTTTACTACTGAATTGCCTTCTTAGCCCGAAGGAACAGCGGTTGGCAAGAGTAATTCTTCGTTTAATTTCTGACGAGATGTTGTTGTCAGAGTTAATAGCGGAACCGAGATAGATAAAGTCCCGTACTACCTCAAAGTTATATCTGTCAATGGTGACGTTCTGTCCTATCCGTCGATGTTGTGTGTCCTGTCGTGTTGACAGCATATACTTAGTCTGTCCGTGCGGAAACCGTATGCTGGCTCTTGTGGCATTGTGTTCCGTAGCGAATTCAATTATCGCAAGTCCTTTGCTGGATCAGGTGTCGTGTATACTGTTCTTTCCGACAAAACGTCGAAACATGTCTACTCTTCATACCTTTGCGTTAAAATCTCCCAGCGCCATTTTAATATCGTACTTCGGTAGTCGCTCACAAGTTTTTTTCCAGGAGCTCTTAGAAGCAGTCTTTCACTAAATCATCTTTTCTTGAGTGCATATAATGCTTATGTTGGCGAATTTAGCCTTGATGAAACATAAGACTTTTGTCCTCGGTCTGGCACTTCTAAAAAATCCACATCCGAATAGTCGATGTTTGTGCTAACACGGTCCGTTGTATATGTCACAGTTTTTCATCATCTTTCTTGCCCAGCAAATTTCTTTATATTTTCTGGATGGCAGTAATAAATACTTCGTAGCAGGTTAAGGCTTCCGCTAGTTGTTCGCCTGCACTTCTCCTGTTTAACGTACTCACATTCCTGCTGCAGGTAGGAACGTCGTTATCCGTTATCACGGTCATCAACAATCAAATCGGTCCTTTCCAAAGCTCTTGGTTTCTTCGTAGTAAGATCATTTTTTTTCATGGGCGGGTAGTACAGCCCCCAACCTGGAGGGCCAGTTTCAAATTATTTAATACTACTGCCTTTGGCCGTTCGGCTCATCCGCCATCATATATCTGTTCAACGGGCCTGACTAACCATTGAGATTCCTAGAATTGGACCTCTAGACTTGGCTATATTCGAACCAGCTGCGGCGGCCACAAACAAATATTTTGCTTAGAAGCTTATATTTTAACTATTCCAACAAATATATAGCATTGCCCGGAAATTTCCTTATATTTTGACAGAGAAAAACGTTCTTTTTCTTCATCACATGTTATGACCCAAAAGCTGGTGATATACAGACTGAAGGATGAACAGAGATCGATTTTTCTCTATATTTCTGCTATAATTTCATATCAACTAAAATTTTCTATCAAAACGAACACTTCCAATAGGGGATAGGATAGGACATGTAACCATCCAAAACAATATTTCTTCCAACATGCTCTCCCCATGAAAATAAAACATCATCCCCATGCAATCTCGCAAATTAACACCGAATCCTTTCCAATTGTCAATACCAACCCCGTTTCCAATTCAATGTCCTCATCCAAACGAACTTTGCCATATCACAACTTAAATTAATTTCTGCAGCAAATCCATATCTTCAATCAACGGATCGGTATCTTTCATCCACTCGCAGCGAACATAACAACGACCGCCAAAGTTGATTCGAATCCGTCGAATCGACTTCAATTGACATTTGCATAATTCCCACGTTGTTCTGCGCAGCTAATCCGGCAATTGCGGCAGTCTAATTAGAAGCTACCCCCGCATGGCTTGCAATGGCGACCACCCAAGCTAGCTCCGAGGCCCGAGATGCCAATTGCCAGCCCTATGATCCACCACACACTGGATGGAATCCCTTCAATCAGTTGTATTCGCAAATGCAATCAAACCGGAATGACTTTATTTGATCAACTCCAATTAAGGCCGGGGGCAAGTTGACATTTTTGTTTCGTTTTGTGTCGGTATGACACAAGCATCAAAACCACACCACAGATAGGGTCCAAGGTTGGATGGTGCGAGTGCATACTCTGGTCAAAGGGTGGTGGATGATGTTACTTGAGAGGACAAAAAGACGCTACGTATCGAGCGGCATCCTAATTGCATTGTTGTTGCTCTTCTTTGTGGCCCTTGCTCTTTGTCAAAGTTGATGGAAACGAAAGGGAAACATGTTGTACCCCTTTTCTGTTGGTCTGACGAATTGTTGAAAGTTGATTCTTGTTCTTGTCCAGTGATTGCAACAAAATGCCACCCGCTAAGTAAAATGTCGCAGCAACTTTAATTTAAGTTGTGTGCATAAATCTCTAGGGAATTGCAAGCCACTGATGTGTTGGCGTTGTTGCGTTTGTCAATCAAAGTTGTTCCTGTGGTTTATGTGGTACGACGAGACTATGACTACGTCGTCGAGGCGAGCTAATGCAGCAGTGTTGACCGTTTGTTTGCATCAATTTAAGGGGAATGTTGCATTTATGTCTGAGGAAAGGTGTGTTCCGGTGAGTTACTGAGGTTCGGTCGGTTTCTCATGTTGTCAACTTTTGTGATGGCTCAATAGACAACTTATCTGTCTGTTCTCCTGTACTTGGCATATGATGAACCAAGACCCACCAACATTTAAAAAATTTCCAAACTTATGGTGAATATTTTCAAATGACAATGCAATACGAGGGGCTAATAAAATATTTGTAAAGATAGCAACTGTTATCGAATTAATAAAGGGTGATCCATTTCGAGGTTCCCTACTTTTTTAAAGAAAAAAATACAGAAAATTCAAATTTAATGGAGAATGTTTATTATCATTTGAAAGAACATTCCTTGGCATTTATTTTTTGAAGATTATGTCTATCAAATGTTGGCCGTTGCTACGTCGCAGATGGTCCATCCGTTGAGTCCAATTTTCGATCACTCGTTCGAGCATTTCGACTGGTAACTGGCGAATGACATGCGTGATGTTTTCCTCCAAGGCCTGAATCGAAGCGGGTTTGTCAGCATAAGCTTTTGACTTTACATATCCCCACAGGAAAAAGTCTAACGGTGTGATATCACACGATCTTGGTGGCCAATCGACCGGCCCAAGACGGGAGATTATGTGCTCACCGAAATGTTCTCTCAATAAGTCCATTGATTGATGCGATGTGTGGGAAGTGGCGCCGTCTTGCTGAAACCAAATGTCGCCGAGATCACGAGCTTCAATTTCAGGCATAAAATAGTCGGTTATCATGGCACGATAACGGTCGCCATTGACGGTTACGTTCGCACCGGCATAATTTTTAAAGAAATATGGACCGATTATTCCACCGGCCCACAAACCACACCAAACCGTTGTTTTTTCTGGATGAAGTGGCAGTTTTTCAATCTCTTCAGGTTGCTCTTCGTCCCAAATGCGGAAATTTTGTTTGTTTACATACCCATTGAGCCAGAAATGGGCCTCATCGCTAAACAAAATTTGCCTCGAAAACGTCGGATCTCCTTGGAACTTTTCAAGAGCACATAAAGCGAAGCGATGTCGCTTGGGAAGGTCGAGCGGCTTCAGTTGTTGCACAAGCTGTATTTTGTACGGTTTCAATTTAAGATCTTGACGTAAAATGCGCCAAGTCGTTCCATACGTCAGTCCGAGTTGCTGCGAACGGCGCCGAATCGACTCTCTACGGTCTTCGTGTACACTCTCAGCTACGGCCGCTATATTTTCTTCACAGCGTGCTGGACGTGGTCTATTCGGTCGAATATTATCCAATAATGAATGCTGGGTCTCAAAATGGGCGAGGGTGTTGCGAATAATGCGCTCAGTAGGCCGATTATGTTGACCATAAGTTGAGCGAAGTGCACGAAACACATTCCTCACAGAACGTGAATTTTCATAATAAAGTTGAACAATTTGTAAACGTTGTTCACGCGTAAGTCTTTCCATTATGAAATGCCAAACAATACTAAACAAAAATAACATGACAGCATGACACGACTCACACGTGTTCTGTCAAAAAAGTTGAAAAAAGTATCTCTACTTGGATCACCCTTTAGTAACAATTGGATTCTGTGGCACATGACAACATAATGCTAAATACAAGGCTTCACTCTATATTGGCAACAAAACTAAGAGGTAACAGTTGTTTTGTACTTCTAGTGTTCATGTAAACTTTTAGTGCTCCGAAACACTTTGAACCTTCTTTCGTATTAATATTAAGTGCAATCCTACAACCTCTATTTATGCCACTCACAGGATCTCATTCTCAATTGAACTTTTAGTTTATCAATAACTCTCGGAATATCGTATTTCCTATATTAAACCTAGGGCCTTAAAATTATCCACAGTAAAAATTTCTCCTAAGTGGAATCCATTGTCGGTAAGTAAGTGCTTCAGTTTTTGCTAGGCTGAACTGCGATCGCAATACCACCGATATAACGTCTGTAGGAAATTTCGAAAATATTTGAAGCGCTCATAGGGAGCATTACCGTGAACTCGCATGTGTCGTATCTTCACCGCCCTCATTATTTTGGCGTCAGTGCATCCACCCTGCGGCGCATTTTGAAGTGTGTTTTTCGTTTGTATCCGTATAAAGTGCAGTTGCCTCAAAAAAATTATCTCTAGGAATACACTGCAATAGTTGACACTGAACCTGAAGCAAATTTTGATGACCAACAAGGCTCATTTCCCACTTTCAGGCGACGTTCACAAGCAAAATAACCGCATTTGGGGAACGGACAATTCACATGAGATGCATGAAACACCATTGTGAATATAATCTGGATGGAAACTGTTTTTTTTTTTAAGTTATTCAATATTTTTATACCGACATACAGGATGACGCACCCTTTTGCAAGGACACTACACTTTCAAAACACTACAGAGCTACACCCAATGAAACGAAGGCGTTCTGCACTCGTTTTGTTTTGCGCCTCTCATAACGAAACTCACTTTGGTCCTCTCATAACGAAACTTACTTTGTACGTCAGCATTGTCTCTCAACTAATCGTATCTCAATATCAGAAAGGCTGCTTCCTTATTGGAAAAATAGCCTTAAAAGAGCTATTATTGGAGATTACAGCAATCAAAAGAAACGACTGCAACTTTCTGAATTAACTGTAGAAAGTTGACAAAAGTTAGAGGGTGAGTATACCTCGGGTATGTTGATAGGCGTTCTATTGAATCTAAATAATCCCTGAGGTCTTCTATCTGTCATATCTGCTTCGACTTATAAGAAATGGTATAAGTGGAATAAGGGTGGACAAATAAGATGATTCGAAGCATTTCCTTGAGATATGCGTTGCTAAGATTCCACACTACTGCAAGGAGCAACTCTCAAACTTGTTCCACTCGATGAAATTTCCTGCTTACCACTTGTCAATTGTCATCCAAGTTTTAATTTTTCAAAACCACATGATCTCTATGACCGACTGGGCGATTTTCAAGATTGAGACACCAATTTCATAGACAAAGCCTGCTGAAATGCTGCTAAATTGCTACTTGATCAGAGCAACCAATCGCTGATAATGCGAGGCACTCATACACCATCCTGCATGTGTCAAACTAAGAGACCGAACATCAATCGAGAAGAAAATACGAATGGCTGATAAAAGATTTCACGATGCCCTAGTGCTGAGGATATGGAAGAACCACTTCTGGAGACTGTTAAACGGCGATGACGCAACGACAGCGAAAACTACCAACCACCCGACCTAGTTAAAGTGAGAGTGTTAACAGAGTGGTTTTAGGCCAGGAAAGTCCACAATTGATGCATTTTCACTCTTCGGCAGGTCCTGGAAAAAAAACCAAGAAGTCCTTCCACCTATTCATCGCTCTCAAAGCCGCATATCTGCTGAACGGACCCTATAAGTCTAGTTTTAGGCCAGGAAAGTCCACAACTGATGCATTTTCACTCTTCGACAGGTCCTGGAAAAAACCCAAGAAGTCCTACCGCCTATTCATCGCTTTCAAAGCCGCATATCTGCTGAACGCTCCCTATCAGTCTGGTTTTAGGCCAGGAAAGTCCACAATTGATGCATTTTCACTCTTCGGCAGGTCCTGGAAAAAACCCCAAGAAGTCCTTCCACCTATTCATCGCTTTCAAAGCCGCATATCTGCTGATCGGTCCCTACCAGTCTGGTTTTAGGCCAGGAAAGTCCATAACTGATGCATTTTCACTCTTCGGCAGGTCCAGGAAAAAAAACCCAAGAAGTCCTTCCACCTATTCATCGCTTTCAAAGCCGCATATCTGCTGAACGGTCCCTATCAGTCTGGTTTTAGGCCAGGAAAGTCCACAACTGATGCATTTTCACTCTTCGGCAGGTCCTGGGGAAAAAAAACCCAAGAAGTCCTACCACCTATTCATCGCTTTCAAAGCCGCATATCTGCTGATCGCTCCCTATCAGTCTGGTTTTAGGCCAGGAAAGTCCACAACTGATGCATTTTCACTCTTCGGCAGGTCCAGAAAAAAAAAACCCAAGAAGTCCTACCACCTATTCATCGCTTTCAAAGCCGCATATCTGCTGAACGGTCCCTATCAGTCTGGTTTTAGGCAAGGAAAGTCCACAACTGATGCATTTTCACTCTTCGGCAGGTCCTGGAAAAAAAACCAAGAAGTCCTTCCACCTATTCATCGCTTTCAAAGCCATCCGCTGATCGCTCCCTATCAGTCTGGTTTTAGGCCAGGAAAGTCCACAACTGATGCATTTTCACTCTTGGGCAGGTCGTGGAAAAAAAACTGGAAAAGTAGTCCTGCCACCTATTTATCGATTTCAAAGCCGCATACGACACCATTTATAGAAAATAACTAAACAGAGCCATCTCTAGTTTTGGTAAATCGCCCAAACTCGTACGTTGTATGACGATGAAGAAATCTTGCAGCTCCATCCGGATTGTGCATAACTCCAGAGCCAACCACAGAGGAACAACTCGAAAGAGGAGGCACAAATCGACGAATTGGAAAGAACGTCACCATTTACAGACACAACGTGATCTGGTCTTCCTTGGCTCGGCTATTAACTGTGTCAGAAGTTAGGAGAAGAATTGCTTATACCAACCGCTGTTTCTTCGCGCTGAGAAGGCAACGCAGTAGTAAAGCCCTCACTCGAACTACTAAGCAGTACTTGTACAGGTGATCATTCCAGTCCTGCTCTACAGCGCTGACGGATGGGCCGATTAAAAGCTACTCAGGAAATCCTTGGTCGTTTTGAACGAAGAATTCTTCGAAAAACCTTCGGTCCTGTTTTCGTTGATAGTCTATGGAGACGAAGATTCAACCAAGAACCGTACAGCGACATACCCCTAGTCAAAAAAATACGCAAAGACCGATTCAGATGGATAGGACATGTAGAGCGAATGGACAACAATATTGCGGCTTGTAGAGACTTTGATTTCCCAGCCAGAAGTCGGACGCATTGGACGTTTTAGATGGCTAGGACATGTAGAGCGAATGGACAACTATGTTGCGGCTAGCAGAGAATTTGATTTCCCAGCCAGAAGTAGGATGCATTGGACGTAGATGGCCAGGACATGTAGTGCGAATGGACAACAATATTGCGGCTTACAGAGACTTTGATTTCCCAACCAGACTTCGGACGCAGTAGAGGAAGACTTCGCCTTAAGTGGCGCACACTACTAGAAAACGACTTCAATCAACTTGGAGTGCGCAACTAAAGGCAGTTAGCTTAGTAACGGGCTAAGAGAGGCATGTTGGTTGAAGGTTCATTCCTGACCACCTAATAAAATTTGTCATTCGGGACAAGATACCTCCAAAAAGATGGCCGCGTTATGTTTGCAAGTAACGGAAAGAGCTGACAAAGTGGCCAAATGTCGAGGTGCTATAATGCAAAACTAGGACCTCGCGGAAAGAGGAGCTCCTTAATATGGTAATCCCAATGGAATAAGAGGGCTTAAATCTTATCAGACAAGAGTTGGAATGTAGCTTTTAAGCACTCACGGTCTATCACCAGAACTCTTTGATGGTAATGCTTTCCTAAAATCCATGCACCAATTGTTTATCAATGTCTCTACCACTAAAGCTGAACTTTGAAAAGCCCAACTAGCTGAACTTGAGAGCCTCAAATTGATGCAACTGTGATATGCAACACTGGAGGAGATATGTTGCGGTGTGAAGCTTGGAACTAGCTCAGTCAAGATTTTTGCAAACATGTACCTAATGTACCAAGGCAGTCGGCTCCCAGCGTGGCGTTGTAGATTGGTGAACGTCAGTTTTTGAACAAGAAAATGGTTTTGGACTTCTGGTTAGCGAGCCCCGAAAAAATGTATAATGGATTCACTGGATTGGTGGCTACATTGAACGAATGAACAACTTTTCTCTAACCAAGCGGATCTTCGACGAATACGAACATCAGACCAGCTTAAAGGTCAAGCGATAACGACCACAGAGCGTTTGAACTGAATTTTCTACATTTTCCATGGATCCTGAGTATGTTGTAAGAAATATTTTTAATTTTAAATCCCTGTAGCCTCTTTCGAAATCAGTCCAATAGCTTAGATATAAGAAGTAAACGGAATAATGATAGCCAACCTTTTTAAGAACTCCACAATGTTCTAGTAAACCATACCACTCTCTTGTACAAGAAGTTAAGGACATAATGGTGCCTCATCTGCCCTGCAGCACACTCCTTCTTATAAAGTCATCTCCCATTAGCCACAGCCAGTCAACCCAGCACCATAATTACACTATAATGTCCTTTTGTACAATCACACAATCCACTCATTGTTTTCTTCTAAATATGACCTCATCTCACCTGCGTCCATTCCTTTCTAATGTCGCTCAAAGATTTATCTTCTGATCCTTTCAACACCCACAAAATGACCATGAAATCGCTTTCGGAAGTCATACACAAGGAATTCAATAAATTTCGATATCCTTTCCGAGTTGGAATTCATATAAATAAACACAAATGGGACCTAGATTACCCGCCCGATGACATATTCCCATTGTCCTTAAATAGCAAAACATTGGCGAATAATGAGCAACAAAAACTACATGCACACATCCCTTTTGGTGTGAGGTGCGGCGACGAGATAGTAGGTGGCACCCTCACCGCACGCTACAAATAGTGTCCTGCAGTTGCAGAGAACAATGAAAAGGACAACACACGTCCGAGTTAAGTGTACAAATGTTGACCGTGTACATATCCTGGATAGTTTCATCGAGAACGAGAGTGTACGCACATGTTGTTTGGCAGATGCCACAGCGGTAAATGTCCTTCGCATGACCACTGAATGGCACGACTGATGTCTCAATTTTTGTGACTTGTGGGTGTGGTAGGAGTTGGACAGCAGAAAAAAGGATTTCGCTTTGAAACACTAAAGAGTGTCGGAGGTGTGCACTGCTGCGATGAGGTAGCAGTCAAAGAAAAAGGACATGCCCGAGAACAAGGAAACTCTCACGCCCATTAAGAAGTCAGCAGTCTCGGTAGTTCTTAGATGGAAACGACAAAACGACGAATTGGAAACGAATTGGTCCCTTCCGGTTACTGTGGTGCCGATGATTGCGGTGGCTGATAGAAGGCACCTTGAATGCGGGTGACTTTTGTGTGAGTTATGAGGTCCTTTTTGTTGTTGTTTTTTTATTTAATGGGACCTTTGCCATTCATGGTTTTGTGGATATTGGGAGCGGGATTTATTTAATTGCAACGGGAGGATGTAAAACATGAGTTTTCTTCAAACCGCAAAAGATTTTTGGTGTGTGGAGGGCTTCGTTCTATGTAGATGTATGGTATTTTGTGGAAGGGGTATATTTTCCAACACTCACATTGTTTCTAAATTTCAAGTTTCATAACCAACCTAAACCACGTTGGATAGTCATCCATGGAAATGGTTCCCAGGCTTGTCGGGTTAGTTTATCACCTTTCTCCAGAGAAAACCTGCTTCCACCACAATAAATCTCGGAACTTTGCTTTGTTCCGCCAGCCTAATTCCACATTAAACAGCCTTCCCTCCAAAGAGTAAACATTAGGCCAGACCGGAACATATTTTATCAAACAAAAAAATTTCAGATACTGAATTACGCAGACTCTGCTCCCATTCATAAAAGATACAAACATAGGAAAAGTACACCCAGACGCTTATCAACATCACAGGTGCATTCAAAACACATCCTTAGTTCATTAACGAATCTCTTATCTGTCACTTCGTCAAACAACGAAACAACAGGTTGACTTAGTTTAAGTAGCTTGGAACATCTCAAATCTCGCCCTTTGTTTGCTCAACTCTGGGCAAACATCCCGAAACACCACCAGTCGAGTCAAGTCGTATCGCATCGGTCTATCGGTCTATCGGCGGAAGTGGTGTCCCACAATTACACCACCACAATGTGTGTGTCAAGCATTAAAATCTCAAGTGCGGGACCGTCGAACCTAAATATTTGATGGTTATGCGTTCCATAGAGTGGATAGTCCCATCAAACCTAAATTCGGAAGGAAGTGCAAGGTGAATAACTATTTGCAAGGGGGATATAGACTTCCTTTGGTGAGAGCACCCCCAGGATTCGGATTCTCACACACTGTCATATGCCAGGTCGTCTAGACGTTCCTCCAGAGATTCCATAACGCACACGGTTGTTATTCATAATCGAAGTTGGAATGTGCACAAACTTCTCACGATATGGTGCGAGAGAGATTCCAGAATTCCTCAAAAATAAAAAACCGAATATCAGGAATGTCTCCAGATGTTGGACATAGTTGCAGGGAATAGTTTTTTTTTCTCCTCTTTTTTTTCGATTCTCTCTTGGGTCCCATGGCTGGGTTTGTTCTCACACCAACTAATTTGTGATTTTTAGTTACTTTGGTGTCGGATGGAAATTTATGGACCATTTCGTGACCATTTTCCGGTGATTGCGTTTTAAGTGAGCCTGATACTTTTGACTTTGACATACGAAGGACTATTTTTTTTTGGTTTATATACGAGGCCACAAAACATCAGGATAAGGGTTTCATTAAAATTTAAAAATGGTGCTTGTTACGTGGGAGAGTATCTTTTAGCTAAAAATTTATTGAAAAATATGGAACCAATTGATTCAAAAATAAGCGGACGTTCAATTACTCAACGGATTGATACAACTAGTCGATTTCAATTGCTTTCTGAGAGAAGACAACACCTAAACTAGACTACCTCTCCACCTAGTGTTGGAATACCGTATGTTAAAATTTTCTGGTGGGAGGCGGTTTATATCAAAACCCACTTCAATAATCTGAACAAGGCAGAAAGAATCCACACTGAAACTAGGCCCAGAAACATCATTAAACCTACAACCCATTGAAATCTTTACAAATGACGTGCAAGTCAAATGGTCTTTCAGACTAATCCTGTATGGAGTTAAGTTCTTGTCCTACTGGGCGAATCCCCAGGCCGCCGATAGTGGGACGGCCAGTATTGTCGCAGGATTGGTGCAAATATACAATACCACCCTTGGACGAAAAAGAACTACAGTGCTGGATTAAGGTGTTAAACAAACGGTACAGATAATCGACCAGGCTGAAGGCCTTACCAAATGATCAGTCTCTAACGTATCCGGATTTCATGCAACCACCCGATTAGCCTGCATTGACTACATGACAATGCGTATCTTTGTAGGTTTACCAATAAACCCCGATACTCGTAGAACTAATATGAGCGGTCCTAAAAAACCCACGAATCCATAAAAAAATAAAAAACAAAAAAAACCAAGATCTGTCCTCCGAAAAAACCTACCTCCAAGCACCAAAGGGGTGACACCTGGAAGCACTGCCGTAGCCACAGCAAAATTAACATTGGGAAAACCTGGTTGCCAACCTGGCTCAACCATGTATGCAATTGTGGAAAGATAGGAACTATAAAGATTGCTGATTGCAGGTCTTTGTCAAGACCTGCATAGTCCAAACCCAAACCCTGGACTAGTGTTACAAAGGGATTCTCTCCCAAACACACTAAGCCTTAAACTATCAAATGGCTTTTTGACATCTAGCGCACGCCGCGTTGATGTCCCGCCTATACCGTGAATGGTTCATCCACCTCACCGACCCACATCCTGGTCAAGCATACTGGTATCCTATCTGGCAGTACCACCGCCACGAACGTTAAGACTTTGTAAAAACCTAGTCCAAACGATACGCTCCGGTGAGATGGCGCATCTGAGCAATCGATGCAAGTGGCACACTTCATCCTCACTCTGAACAATCTATTTCGCACCAGATGATCCTTCAAATATCATTTACAAATCAAACTCCCTCTAGCACCAAGCAGGTTCACCCTGGTTAGTCTGTGCACAAGGATAAACGAGGACTTACTCAATTCATGGCCGTACCCAACACCTCCCGACCTCAGATCGGACTACAAGTCGAATCTCGTCTCCGAGCTGAGACAAGGAACAGCCTAGGAAAGTTTCGCCATTTCCTCCGAGAAACCGCGTCAAAAAGACCACGAGAACCGCCAAAAAGAAAAAAACGCTAATCCCTCGCTTTTCAGAACCCTTGATAGGACGTTTAGTCAGATGTTGAAAAAACACCTAGAAATTGCGGTAATTGACTGCGGTGACCCGAATGGAATCTTTATACCGGATAAAAGAAGGAAGGTAGAGGTAAAACTTGCCTCCAGATTCCTCGAAATATTTCGCAACCACCCAGGAACTGTGTTCACTTGCGCAGACCATACGTCCAAATTTCTGTACAAGATAGCAGTGTTCAGGGCAGGGGAAGCTTGGCCAGGAGCGCAACTGGAGGTATTATAAATGGAACCGCCTTCTGTACTGACCTTCTTAAGACCTTTTTTGAAAATATCACGAAAAAATTAAGAAAAGAGGTACAAGGCACATATTACGAAGAAATCCTTGGTAGTTTTGAGCGAAAAATTCTTCGGATAGTCTTCGGTCCCGTTGCATTGACGGGTTATATGAGCTGTACAGCGTTGGACGTTTGAGACAGCTAGGATATATAGAGACAATACACCAAAACTCCGACCCGCAGAGACTTTAGTTCCCAGCCAGACGTCGGATGCAGTAGAGGAAGACCTAGCCTAAAGTGACGGTTGCAAGTCGAAACCGGCCTTAACCAATTTAAAATGCGCAACTTTAGGCAGTTAGCTAAGGACCGGGCTAATTGGAGAGGCATGTTGGTTGAGGCTCAGGTTTATTGCGGACTGAAGCGTGTTTTAAGTAAGTGAGATTCATTTTCTAAAAAAGTCCGATGGCAAGTAATTTTTGTTGACCAAGTCTATTTCGATATAAAGCTCTTGCTTAAATCTTTGTCCCCACGGGGGGTGAAAAAGTGGCTGCTCAATACGAGCAAGGACTAATTCATCCACGCTATTCGAATGAACACCGGAGTCAAGGTCAACGAAATTCTTCGCTACCTCAGAGTTGTATAGCTGTAGATTGTGAACGTCGGCCCAATCGGTTATTTTTGTGGGTTCTTCCTTGTGGGCAGCCATTTTTTAGTACCAAACCCATTTTAGCCGTTTCCTATATTCCTATATATTCCTAGGGGTTGGCCGCGATGTAGTGGTAATGTGTTCTCTGTTGAGTGGAAGGTTACGCGTTCAATCCCAGCCAAAATCCATTTCACTTTGATTTAAAAGAAATAAAAAAAAGGTCGGCGTAATACCTAAAAGTATGCACACCATCTTGAATTTCTTCAAATTTAACGAACACAAAAAAAAGTGACTCCCCAAAGCTAGTTCGGACACCACCCATGAAGTTAAGTCTCCACTACATCCAAAATCTTTCCTATCACTCTCTTTCTTCCCATTCTCTAACGCTCGTACTGTGGTAACATATAAAGGGTATTCATAGCCCCTTGAGTACGTGTAAATTATATAAAAAAAAAAATTCGAAAGTGGCATCTTGTTAATCTTGTCTGATCAATGACGTCAAAATCTTTGCGTACGCTAGTGGTTGCACAGTTTTGGGGAAGATTGTGCCCCTGGTGTCAGCTCGTTAGCTTTGCACAACCGCCTCGAAAGTGGTATTTAGAAATTCATATAACAATTCGTCTCCTCTTCCAAATCCGTTTCTGAGATCGTTGTCGACGTTGAAGGACCCTCGCGATTTCTGCAACATCGTCATCCTTTATCAGAGGAAAAGTTTGGGAGGTATCCCAAAAGTACACAATGGCTTAACAAAGTTCATCTTTGTTGCCGTATGAGGCTTTGAAATCGATGATGATGTGGTAGGTTTTGATTTGTAGCTCTTGGGATTCGTGTGTGAAAATTTGGTAAGTTTTGGACTTCCATTGTATAAAAAAGGAAAGGTAAAGGGCTACGAGCTTGAACTGAACTTAATGCATCGAAGTTTCTTATATAACAGAAGTCCTTTCTCATCAAAAGAACTGTTGACCTTTTTTTCTCTCATGTTGTTGTTCGTCGCACATTTGTTCGGTCCGCGATTTCCCCCCTACCTATGTGCATTTTCTGATGTGAATGCTTTGGATTCACTTCAGAGTCCTCAACCAATGCTTACGCACTCCCTCTCTTTTGCCGAATAAAGTTGTTGTTTGCTCGTCTTTCTCTATCCATGACTTTTCCTGTTAAAATTTCGTTTCATGCGAGTTTAGATTTATCCAAAGAAGTTTTACTTCAAAAAACACTGATAGCCTCTGACAAGAGTTTAAAAAAATGAACAGGGCCGAGCTTTCTCACAACCATTCATGCGTTCGTGTGTACTTCTTGCACGATGTCGTGGCTTCCTGTTTTATGCCGATTCCGAACGCCGAATTTCAGTAAGCTTTTCTTGATAGTTGATACTACTCGCATGATTTGTCAGATCATCACGAGAAAAACGTGAAAATTATTTAGGTGTTGCTGGGAATCGAACCCAGACTTTGTGCGCCGCAATTCATCGCATCAACCTTCGCACCACTTAGCCCGTCCTGATAAAAGTTGAGGCATTTTAACTCGAGAGTAATGTTGAGTAGACTTATGCCTGCGTAGTTGACTCTGTCCAGATAGTGAAAGCTGTTTTGGATCGGGCAATGAGTGTTTAGGTCCCATTCTCCAGGCATGAATATTTTAACAAGACGATCGCAGTTTGGGAAGATCGCAGTTTAGGTTTCTTGAGTTGGGGTTTTTGTCGTTAAGACTTTCTCGGAATTTCTTAAAGTCTTTTTCGATGAAGGTCTGTTACTTATGCTGGCATTTAAAGCGTTTTCATGCTGTTTATTTGCGCACATCCTTTTTTTAAAGGGCAATTTGCAACATTGTTCAACGAAGGTTGGACCGAATACGCATCTTCAGTGTAGACTTTTCTTTTCAGCTTAAGGATATCTAGAGGTAACAGATATTACAAGAGTGTCCCAGTGTTACTACCATCATTCTGCTCTTTCGCGTTTACTGCTTCGTCCTTCCATCATGCTTTTCTATTGATCATAGAGCCAAGTTAATCTTTTTTTTTGCTCTTTGGGAGGACTTTAAATGAAAGTTCGGACATGCCGTTTATTTCGTGTGTAGAAACGATAAATTGTGTTCTCAACTGCTAAGCTATGAGAAGTTTGAAAACCTGTGAATCTTAATAATTAACAAAAAAAAAACAAGAACACTGCAACTAGTTATAACTTTTATATTGGACCAAGAATACACATAAAATGAATCTGAATATGTGCAGTGGGACACGAAGGTCTGTTCGTTGTAGTTTTGTCAACTTAGACCGAAGTTCACTGTTGCCACCTTAGATTTTAGTATCAGGTCTTCACAAGAAGTGATCTTTCAAAGCCGGAATCTGGGTCTTTTACGAATTCAATCTTTATTGCTCGCTTTTTTTTGGCATACTTCTCAATTTAATTAGAATTGAAGTGCTCAAAGTAATAAATAACTTGTCAACGCTTTTGAAAATATCATCTACAATGATATTAACCCAACACTAGTCAGAGGAACACCATTTCACGATTGCATGTTAAACTTCAAAAATATTCATTGACTGTATCCCTTTAAATAATCAGATTTCGTGATTGTTTCATACCATAAACGGCATAGTTTTCTAAAAATGAATACCCCGCTCGATTTGTTTTTATTTATCTCACCAAGATAAGATTCTTTAGAATTCAATTACTTCGACATATATCCAGCATTCGTATCGGATTTCATAATCATAAAATATTTATGACCGTCGAACCCATTACCATCCCAAGATAGGTATACATTCAGAACACTTTTTTAATGTGCACCATGGTCTGAGGAAAAAGGACACCATAAGTCCCATAAACATGTCATTGAACCATTCCCCAACTTCGCACCACAAACCAAGTGCCATGTCTTTGGTTTCAAATTCAAAATTTACTTATCCGTACGATTTAAGTGCACCACCGTAGATATGGACGCGCCGCGCAGTGATCCATGTGAAAATCTGATTACAGATCGATAAGAAAAAAAAATCCTTCCATCCATGCGTCCATAGTTGAAAAAATTCACCCATACACACACATACAACAATTTTAATGACTCGCACAACTAAAATCCAGTTGTAGGCGTTGAATGGCTAATTAGTCTGCACGTAACTTTTAACGATCACCTATCAACCCACCTACTTACCGCCAGGCCGGGACCAAAACCGATTACGCTGACTGACTTATAACATGACGTTGGAACCGGCAGCCAGCATTTACCATGCCTCCCTTGCACCCCCCTAAACGCTGCACTAATGGCATTCGGGGGGATACTAAAACTCTGGCGAAATAGGGAAATGACTTTTCATTGCGTTTGTCGTGCGCGCGGTCAGTACTTCTATGCGCCATCTAACGATCTTGGAGCAACAGCGCTTGGGCCGTAAAAAAAAAGCGAAATCGATCGTACGTCGTTCATGTCAGTCTAGGGAGTTTTTATTAAGTTTGTTGTTGTTGTGAAAAGTGTTAGCGCGCAGTTCGCTATTCAGCGTTTTGTGCATTTTAGGTTTTTGTAACGACCCGCAGTGGTACTAGAAACGTATAACGAGGTCATAAGGTTAATTCGAAGAAAAAATGCAAAAAAAAATAAACGCTGGTAAACGGGAGAGCGCAAACGCAAACGGCCCAAGGAAAACATAAATTTCCGATGAACAAGAGAACCAGTTCCAGTTGATGTGTGGAATGGATTTTTATGAGTTTTGAATTAATTTTTGAAGGAAATTGGGTGAATTTTTTCGAGGCTTCCGTTTTGAAAAAGGAAAACCGGATTTCGGGTGATCCCGAGCATTTGGTGGGAATATTTTTGGGTCAAACGCGTTGAATGTATGCTTTTGAAGTTTTTTTTCGCATTTTGTATTTCTGAGGTTGCGTTGGAAAGGAATATGAAATGTTTTCAGATTTTTACTCAGGACTAGATTTTTATTTAAAGTGTAAAAGTCTAATGATCCACAGGGTTTGAGACTGGCAAAGAAGTCTGTTTAGGTAACAATGAAGATAGTACACCTCAACAGGATCGTTGTTGATCACGTAAGCAACACCGAATAATCAATTAATGATTTATTATTATTGGAGATAGAAATACCAAAGAAATAGCTCCCGTTGATGAGCCAGAATACAGATACATTTTTCATAACTGACTAAGCAAAAACTAGTTCTGAAAATAATTAATTTAAATAGTACGGTGCGGTGGTTAAATGGTATGCAATGCGATTATATGAAAACTTGAGTTTTCAACCTAGCTGATGCCAGCCAACTCTGAATCTCAGTATTTCCGTGGTGACCGCTGAGTGCGGGTACCAAAAATTATAGAAAAACATACACCTAATCTCATATAACGAAAATTTTCTATGTGAGGTACTGATATTGATAAGGCAGTGTTCAAATTGATAACCCAGCATCAAACAACAATAGCCAACGCATGACGAGGATTGACGGAATTTCCCCTGCGCACTTACCGCCCGCGGCAGAAACAGCTACCAGATTTTTAGCTATTATGCGTACTCTATGTAGTTTTTTTATTGCTAGTACCTTGACCGTAGGTAGGATCGCAACCTACGAATAAAGTCTTGGCGGCAGTGTACCCACGCTAATGCACACATTACAACACAGGCAAGAGCGGAAGAACTCCTGTAGGTAGGATCTCAACCCACGAATAAAGTCTTGGCGGCAGTGTACTCACGCTAATGCACACATCACAACCCAGGCAGGAGCGGAAGAACTCCCAAGAAGAAGTCAACATTGGCGTCTACAGTACCAGTTAGGATGGACGAAGTGAATATCCTAAATGAACCGCTTCGACATATACGGGTGACAGGTCGTCTGGGATATGTGCTCGCAGCCAAGAACGCGGTCTGCAAGGCGAAGCTGCAGGTGAAGATGAGAGCTGCCATTGAGTTCTATAGGCAGAGAAGAAGGGAAGAACGCGGTCTGCAAGGCTAAGCTGCAGGTGAAGATGAGAGCTGCCATTGAGTTCTATAGGCAGAGAAGAAGGAAAGAACACTGGATTTTCAGAAAGAAGAACAATTGCAAGAAAAGCGTGTGATCGAGGATATAGAAAGCTGCCGCTCCAGGAACTATGTCCGTAAGTTTTATCGCAGTATAAAACGTCAAAGTCAAGGATACAAGGCACAATATGTGAACGCCTGAAACCGTTAACCAAAAACCTGATCGCCCCTTATCAGTGTGGTTTTAGACCACAAAAGTCCACAGCCGATCAAATTTTCACACTTTGGCAGATCCTGAAATCAACCCAAGAAGTCAAAATCGATACCAACCACCTATTCATTGATTTTAAAAGCCGCATACGACAGCATTTATAGAGACGAACTGTACAGAGGTTTAGGTCCGTTTGTGTAGGATGACGATCGGAGCTCTCGTTGCTCCATCAGTTTCGGAAACGACTTCACCCACATTCGATACAAAAAAAGGATTTAGGCAAGGCGATGCGCTGTCATGCGACTTCTTGAATTTGATTCTTGTGAGGGTTGTGCACACTCCCGAGCCAACAGCACCCATGAAAAAACCATTGTTACGATGCCACCAATAGCCTCGGAAAAGACTGAAACGAAAAAAGGACAACGACGTCCGCATCTGCACATGGAATGTGAGAACATTAAACAGGAGAGCTGCAGCCGAACTCCTAGCGGAAGCGATAAGCTGATACAAATCAGACATTACCTGCGCTAAGGCTAAACTTATGTCAAATGGAAACCAACTGTCGCTTGCAGAAAGAATGGCAGAAGTGCGAGCGTCTGCTATAAAAACAAGTTTCATCACTTCAAGTGACACCGTTGAAACGGCTAATGTCGCCGCAGCCCACTCCACAACCGACAAGAGGCTTTGGAGGTAAGTTGACGGTGGCAGTGACTATATGGAGTAACACAGGCTCGATTTCTGTTGCCTGCGGGCTAAGTGGTAGAAGTAGGCACAATGCAAGCAATGTGATCAGACGCATCAGTTACATAGCGCCGGAAAATCGCCGAGCGAGCTGCAACGTCACGAGCTTACTAGAGCGCTTGTCTCTTTACCTCTGCATCCCCCTTTGAATGTTCACGTGTTAGAAGCATCCGAAAATACAGGTAACCATAGTAAAAGACCACCCGCCCTAGAGGGCGACCCTCAAACTCTTTTGGAACTGCCTAACCCACGGACGTTGTAGAAAGATCAGCTGGAGTGGCGGGAGACACCAAATGGAAAACTGAAGGACGCTTGCAGCCAAGAATGAAGCCTACAAGGATAAGCCGTATGTGAAGAATAGGCAAAAAAGGAGGAAAAAACACCGGCTTTTCAGAAAGAAGAAAAAAGAGTAAGAAAAGCGCGCTATCCAGGACTTAGAGAGCTGTCACTCCAAAAATGATGTTCTCAAGCCTTACCAAAGTGTATAACGTCAAAGCCATGGATACAAGTCTCGAAAAAATTTGACAAGGAAATATCGTAGTTAAGACACAGTCGATGCTGAGGCTATGAAAGAATCAATTCTACAGACTTTTAAACGGCGATGACCAACAATCTTCCGCTGTCAGACAGATTGGCCTCGACTAAACTACCAACCACCAGACCTAAGTAAAGTAAGGATAGCAATGTCTAAACTCGAGCTTAACAGGGCTGCCGGAAATGACGGTAGAGATGAATTGGTAAGTGTAATCCACAAACTGTTAAGCTAAATCTCGTCGCATGACAGTATGACTGAAGAATGCAACCTCTGCATTTATGGCACGATCTACAAAGAAGAACACCGTCTGAACTGCGTCTCCTCAAAATCACCAACAAACCGTGAACCAACTACCTGATCGGCCCATTTCAGTGTGGTTTTAAGGAACGCCCAGAATGTGTATCTGTAGCTGGTATCTTTGAAAAGAGAGTTACATTTTTGATGTTGCCCTCCTTTCAACTTCAAGCGACAGATTCACGAAGATACACACTGTGTAAGCGCTAACGGTTTGCCTTGGTTTTAACGTCTGACTCCTATTCGAGCTTCAGCTACAGAAACTCAGTCTAAGCGGCCCTTTAGGCGACGAAAGTCCCAACTGATAATATCTTCACACTTCGATTGATAATGAAAAAAAAAAACAAAGAAGTCCGAATAGATACCCACCACGTATTCATTCCACGTTTCAAGGCCGCTTATGACCTAACTATACAGAGCCATGTCTGGTTTTGGTATACCGCCCAAACTCGTCCATCTGTACATTGATTAAAGTCTCGATTTCGATTTCTTTTAAGAAACCAATACCTGCCTGGAAAAATCAAATAAAACCGTTTAGAAGTGTCTTAGCGAATACTATTGAATAAGCCTGCAAGTTATACAGCTTATTCGGTTCCTTTTTCCTAGGATCGCAAAATCATCCACGATTTTCTTAATTGAAGTATGGCATCCCTTTGTTGTGTTACATAAAAAAAACCTCAAAGAAAATCTGTAAGATTTTCTCATGTATCTACGTCGATATACAACGGATTCCCTTGTTCAAATCTTATTAATCGAATCGCGGCTATGACAAATCCATTAAAATATTCAAAACAATTTCTCACAATAAAATGGAACCGTCATCGATACAATGAATAACAAAGAACCGTCTGTTCTCAGCTTCGACATCAAAACTGTCAACATCGCTGTAGGTAGCCCTCCAATCCCCACACTCCCAAGCAAATTAAAAAAAAAATGCAAAAGCGAAAATAATTCCCTTTGCATGTAACTGCAACTTCATTATCGTCGCATAAGAAATAGTGATGCGAACAAAAACTCAAATTTGCATTGCAACTCCCTGGAGTGTATCAAAATATTTCATCCCGAAAACTTGAAGAAATACCCAAAAAAAAAAAAACCGAAGGAAATCTATTCACCCAAAGGTCAAAGGGCTCTTGTTCTACATTTGCGATTCATGCTCTCGGCTCTATGCGGCTATATGCAAAAATTCCATCGCAGGATGAAGTCAGCAGGATTTATTGCCACTCATGCATTGGGACGAATATTCAAATCCCAATGCGATCAGCAGAACGATCCTTTTTGGATGTTTTTGTGTTGAGGAGTTTTAATGGTAAACAATCGGATTTTTGGCAAAAATTCCCGCCAACAAAGGGTGTGTGTGTGCATATTCATAAATCGCAGCACCGTTGACAGTTGTGTAACGATGATTTCATTTTGAAATTTTGTTTGTCCGTGTCCGTGGACAAGGGACAGGGTATTGTGGACTCGAGGGGAGGGTGTGTCGTGTGTTGTGTCATTCTGTATGCTGATGTTATCGTAGAGCAAACTGAAAATGTGTCATTTTTCAAAATTGCTGCTGTGACTAATTCGGTGGTGTTTTTCGATTAAATTTTATTTTTTTGCGTTTTTTTTTTTTTTCAATTAAGTGTGGAATTTTTCGCAATGATTGTAATGGCCGTTTCGCAATTTTTGGGAGAATTTAATGTGTTTTTCTTAGTTTGTTTTTGTCTGCTGATGTTTGTTGAATTAATGGTTTTAATGTTAGAGGGACGTGGGCATTAAATGGGCCCTTTTGTAGAAAATGGGAGATTCTATATGTAGTCAAGGTGTAAGCATTGCACTTAACCCGAGCAGGGAAGATTGAATTTTTTATAAGAACAGCTTGATTGATTTATGCATGGTGTCTGAAACTCACAAACTTTTACAGTATTGGGGTCTTTAGCGGCAAACAGTACCTCCAATTATTATATTCTAATGGATAGGGTGCATATCGTTTTTCTTTCCTAGTGAGAAAGATCGTTTCGCTCTTTTAATATGTAGGATCAGTCCCGTTGTCCCGTTTTTGTAAAAGTTCCTTTTTTTCCTTTTATATTGGTTATGTCATAATTTTGTGTTAGTTGTGTAGATACATATAAGAATCCATCAAAATCTATATTTCAATCCTTAGCCGAACAATGATGTTTCAATGAAAATGTCGTTGTCGCAGATAAAAACATAGGTGTGCCAAAACATGTGAAAAGTTCAGCTAAAACATTGCTTCTGTCATGCAAAGTGTTGAAAATATTCCAACAGCATCATTGCGACATTGTGTCAGAAAAATTCGTCTTTAAATTAATCTCACAAGCAATTTTTTTCATTTAGATGACACGGTGCCAATATGATGTTTCAGCTTACTCATGACAACCTCCATGTACGTGAAAATGATATCAGCCGTAATGTTGGTGCCAAATCTGTCAAATTGGTTGTCATTTATTCAGACTGTTTTGACAAATCTCAATGGACAAACAAACATAACGTTCAACAGCACTTGCAAAGGATATTTCGTTTGTTTTAACAAAATGGGTGTTTTGGTTATGCAACGTTCCTTTGCCCATATAACGGTGGCGAACTTTGCGTTATGACATGAGCCTGCACTAGTACGAAATTCAACTGGCCCAGGAGCTGAAGGTAAATGGCCAAAGACAAGGACGTTGGTTTTTTCTGAATAGGCTTTAGAGCAGTTAGAAACACACCCTTATTTTCATCGAAAAATCATCTTCAGATATCAGGTCCATTTCTGGAAGAATGGGTACGTCAACAAACAAAATTATCGAATTTCTGACGATACAAATCCACATGAGATCCAAAAGCGTCCAGCGTACATCCGAAAAAGCCACTGTTTGGTCTGGATTTTTGGCTGGCGGCGTCACTGCTCCATATTTCTTTAAGAACGACGTTGGAAAGGCCATCACCATCAACGGCGTTACTGTTAATTTTGGATTTTGGGCTTAGGCCCATTGCTCCATATATGATGTGAAACAGCCATCGAATCGTGCGATTTGACCCCGTTAGACTTTTGTTCTAGTGTTGACAACAAGACGAAAAACAGCAACACTAGCTATAAACAGCAAGTTCAGAATAGCATGGAATGAATAACTGGCCGGCTGTCTCAGAAGAACCTAGACGAGATGCTTCGACATATTCGGACAACAGGTCGTCTAGGAATTTCGAGAGTAAGTCAGGCCCCTTGAACGGAGATGGTGCGGGGGATGAAGTAGGGGTATTTAGTTAATTTAAACTGGACCTCCAGAATAGGGGTTGTGTTTTGGGTTAACAAACAAAAATACAATTTAGTTCCCAGGGCCGAGCTTTCTCACAACCAGTCATGTGTGCATGTGTACTTCTAGCACGATGGCGGGACCTCATGTTTTTTGATGACTCCGAACAGCAAATTTGAAATAAGCTTTTCTTGACAATTGATACTACTCGGGTGATTTGTCAGATCATCACGAGAGGGTTAACTACTCCTTTATGGAATAAACCATTGTTACGATGCAACCAATAGCCTGGGAAAGGACTGATTTTATTGTTACCGAAACTGCTAAAGACCAACGACGTTCGTATCTGCAATTGGATTGTGAGAACATTAAACAGAAGAGTTGCAAGCGAACATTTAGCGGAAGCCCTAAGCTGCTACAAAGCAGACATTACTGCCATCCAGGAAATACGATGGGATTGGCCGGGGAAAAAGAGGATGAAAAACTGTGGCATCTACTACGGTCCAAGTTATAGTCAGCTGAAACATACCGCCCAAGCTCGTCCGTTTGTGTAGGATGATGATGTAGAATTATCGCTGCTTCATCAGGGTTGGAAACGACCTCACCGATACATTCGGAACAAGAAAAAGGATTTTGGCAAGGCGATGAGCTGTCATGTGACTTTTTCAATTTGATTCTTGAGAGGATTGTGCAAAACTTCCGAGCTAACACCAGACAATTTTGCAATAATCGATGCAACTACTAGCATACGCCAACGATATTGACATCTTTGGTCGGACTCAACGTGATGTCATAGGCACGTTTGCTTGTATAGGGAAGGAAGCGGCAAAAATGGGCTCAGCAGAAAATGGGGGTATATGCCGTCAACATGAAAGGACACACAACATCGACGAATCGGACAGAACCTCACCATTGACAGATATAACTTTGAGGTAGTACGGGACTTTGTCTACCTCGGCCCCACTATTAACTCAGACAGTAATATCTCGTCAGAAATTAAACGAAGAATTACACTTGCCAACCGCTGGTTCTTCGGGCTAAGAAGGCAATTTAGTAGCAAAGCCCTCTCTCGAACTACTAAGTAGATCCTATATAAGGCCCTGATCATCAAAGTCCTGCTCTACAGCGCTTAAGCATGGACCGTCTCAAAAGTGGATACATAAATCCGATTCGATTAGAGAGGAAAAATCTTCGAGAAATCTTCGGTCCCGTTTGCGTTGACGGGCCTATATCTATACCAAGACCTATACGAGCTGTACAGCGATATGCCTTGGTCAAATCTCCACATTTGACGTTTAAGATGGTAAGGACATGCAGAACGAATGGACACCAATACCCCGGCTCGCAGAGTCTTCGAATATTAGCCAGACGTCGGACACAGTAGAGGAAGACCTCGCCTTAAGTGGCGCGCACAAGTAGAAACCGACCTCAACCAACTTGTAGTGCGCAACTTAGTTAGCTAAGGACCGGGCTATTTGGAGAGCCATGTTGGTTGGGACCCAGGTTCATTCCACGATCTGCCATTTCGGCACACACCCTATTTTGTTACTAAAGGCTTACTCCAGATATGTCATAAGCTTTTTATCTGTCTACGTTAACAGCACATGTATGAATGGATGACTATGGCTCTGGTTCAGAGTCCGATTATGGAATTATTTTTAGATAAAGTACATGCCTCTCTAGATAAGACGGCAGATTTGAGTTCATACGCCCCAGCCATGAGCACATAATATAATCACGTCCAAGTTTTCAGCATTTTACATGCAACCTTAGTGGATGGCTTATGATGTTCGTGTAATAAAATCGGACGAGCTGTCAACCGATAAGCACTTGGTGCCGCCTCAACCGTATATGAGGTTTCCCTCCTTCCGAAAAGTGGATCCAGGATAAATATGCACACATGATGCAAATTGGTTTCCAATATAAGATAGCAATGGTACATGGTAATGGTACCATAGCAACAGGTAAAGGAATTTAAGTATCTCGGGACGTTATTTACAAGTTTTGCAATGCAAAATTCTGAGTTAATTCATAGGATTGACCAGATTTGTGACAAATGGTCGATATGTTATTAAAGAGGCTGCTAAATCAGTGGTTAATACTCTCACCAATGCTACAAGAGTGGGATAAAGACCTACAGATAAGGTTATTAGGAAAATAAAGTAAAATAGGTCGTCATAAACTTTCTCACGACGACTTTTTTTTGACATTGACAATGACATTACAGTACTTCGCACATGAATGCAACGAACTACAGACACATAACAGCACTAGCTACTGAGGCCATCGGCCGGGACAGATCTAGACATTTATACAACAGAGAGAGACGGATAGATACATAGAAGGAAAGACGTATAACATAAACCTACGTGGCACAGAGGAGGAGACATCGATTTGTATTGTCTCATGTTATCGCACAGGTGGCCTCAGATAAGCTGGCAATTTTCGTGGAAAACAAATGCTGCCGAAGCTGGGGCTTGAACCCGCAGCGCTTGGCTTAGCAGTCAACTACGCATTCCTCTGAGCCATGGCCACCTTCAGACTTTTTTTTAAACTCATTTTTATTTTATTTTTTTCTTAAAAATAACTTACATGAAAAAATTAGCTTACTTATCAACTACTTATCTAAATTACTTGCCCTATGCGGGCGCCCTAAATTATACGATAAATTAATTCTAATGCCTTTCGGAATATTTTCTAATATATAAATATAAAAGTAACACAATTTTTACCAAGAAAACTTTGTCCTGTTGTGACCTACTCCGACGGTCCCAATCGGACACACTCCTGCTGAACCGCAGGCGCTCTCCTCCGCCCTGAGCGAAGACGTCTCGGTCGTTTAGGAGCCGCCTATCCACAGTTCGTCGGAAGAAGTGGTAGATTAGCGGAACTGCCGATCTATCCTGTATCAGCCCTCGACTATCCAAATATAGGAAAGCTTCGGGCGGAATAAAGCCGCTTAAACGCGCACTCCCAAAATATTCATCATTGGGATAGAAGGCCCCAAAGATGAGACTGTTGTTCGAAGCCATCGCTGTTGCAGCGTGAAACCGAATGAGTTTCTCCAGAAGATTGTCTATTCTGTTTATGTTGGCCCCGTTGTATAGGACCTGGTTGGAATAGTATTTTGTGTAGTCAGATACTGGTGTTCTGTGAAGTCCAATTCAGCCTCTCAAACACCCGTATCTTTTCCATTTGAGATGGGGCAACGTTGAACCACACCGGGCACCCATAGGCAATCATCGGCCTAATGAGGGCCATGTAGCAAATCACCTTCACCCTGCTGTCAAGACGACTGCTATAAGACAATCGTCTTGTCAGGGCAAATGCTCCCCTAGCTCTAGCCAGAGCAGCACCTACATGTCTTCCGAAATATAGATACTGATCTAACCAGATGCCAAGGTACTTAACTACACTTTTACTCGCCAGTGGCTGTCCGTTTGGTCCAACGATCACCAGCTTTCTCCAGTTCTTTCTCATATCCCTAGAGGCCCTAGACAACGGTGTCCTAAACAGGATAGTTTCTGATTTCTGAAAGTTGATTTTTAACTTCCAGTCAGCACAATATCTCTGGATCTTGTCGAAGTCCCGCTGCAAAAGAGTTCGAATGACTTCCACAGTAGAGGCTGTACGCGATAAGATCGTCCGCATACGCAATTGCCTGAGTTAGACTACCTATCATATCACTGGTGTAAATGCTGAAGAAAATCGGCGGGTTTACCGCACCCTGTTGCAGACCATTCTTAATGAAAAATTCTGTGGTAGAAGTTACATTGCCACTTTTGACAACAAACGCTCTACCAGTCAGCATGTGATGAAGCATATATAGCAGTGGTTTACTTATGCCAAGTCTGGTGAGCTTAAGATAGAGGCCCTCTAACCATACGGTGTCAAAAGCCTTCTCTAAATCAACCTGACATGCACCCGTGCACTGTTTTTTGGCTTTGTTCCATTGTATCTCAGAGACGAGTTTGGAGGCGGCATGAATACAGTCATGTCCAGCCTTGAAACCCATCTGGTTCTCTGGTATAATATTATTGTCCTCAGACCACTTGAACAGTGCTGGATTGAGAATCTTTTCGAAAACCTTGCTGATACTCGGAAGGAGACTTACCGACCGGAAATTCGCAGGATCGGAGTTGTCTTTTCCCTTTTTCGGAAGAGGATGAACCACCGCCGTCTTCCAAGGCACTGGACAATATGCATTATTCAGCGCGTTGTTGAACAGCGTGGCGTAAATGTCCACAGCTTCAGGGGGTAAGTGTCGCAGTACAATGTTGGATATACCATCGACTCCCGCTGACTTCTTTTTCTTTATGGAATCGAAGATGATCTGGAGTTCCACCTTCGAGATTAACAGGGGACTTCTCACGACGACTCTAAGTTAAAGGATGCATACAGGTCAAAAAACTGCTGCTATACCTAGATAAAATTGGTTAAATTCAGTTAAAGTACACATGCCAAATGTTTCCGTCAAATAAATCCGCGTTTCCCTCTTCAAAACAAAACACAACCAACCAAGTCCCTCATCATATCGAAATACCAATTTCACCTCACATTACCAACATAATTATCATCAACCAATATATCCCAACTGTCGGTCCAAGTCAAAATCAGGAAACACCAATCAAATGCAATTCATAACTCTTTGACGCACTATTAGCTCGCCTCAAATTACTATACCCAAACCCTGTGGCGCGTCATTGACACCATTCATTCCGAATACAGGTAGCTTCCAGCTAGTAAACCGATATAGCTTCTCGCTGTCGTTCCGCATCGATGCGTTCGTGACTTCACATTATAGAATCCCTTCGATCTGAAAATGAACGAGTAAATGACAAACGGAACCTTCACGTGGAAAGGGTCCGCAAGAGTCACCCTCGCGCGAATCCTATACTGACATACCAAGTTGCCAATTTGCAGGTGTTGCTGCTCCCTTTCGATTTCGAAGGCAATTTTCACAGCCAATCCGAGGTATTTAGGTAGCCTTGCAAGTCAGAGAATCGAGAAATACTAATTTGATTTCGTGTCGATAAAATTGTTGGAACTACAGTTAACCGAAAAAGGATTTCTCAGGATTCCCACTCGTATGCGCGAGCGGAAGTTATTTTCCCGGTAACGGCGTTGACAAAAAGGGGGAAACACGTAAATAGGAGGCATTAACGATGGTAATTGATAGTTTGGTGTTGGTTTCGTGATATCGTTTAAGTGGGGAAGGACTCGAGCGTGTTCGGTTTTTGTGTATAAACAAATCGTGTGGATACACTTGGTTATTTATTGTTTTTTTTTTTTGGAAGGGGAGGGGATGTTTTGAAATGGAAATTACAACGATTATGAATTTTAAACATCGATTTATATGGATTTCAATTAATTGACCGGTAATTGGAAAGGGCTTTGGCGTGGGAAAGACAAGGTACACGGACATTACAGTTGAAAGAGTGAAATACAAAGTTGAAGGACGATTTATATTGCGCATTTAGATGATTCTTTAATAGGAGACTCTGAAAAGGTATGCATACTTTTGATACGCACAAGGTGACTTAGAACTTTTTTAAATTTTAAAGGTTTTCATAGGGTAAAGAGGTGAATGATTTCAAATTTCAATAAAACAACAATAGGCTTATAATAAGTTTTCTCTTAAGCTTGGATTAACTTATTGGTTCATCGTTCAATAAGCACTGATAGTCCTTTGTCTGCAGAGTCTGTTAAAAACAGAAAAAAATCTGCCATTAACAACCCATACAGGGCATCAAACATAGCTTCTCTCTTTATTTGTATGTGTAATGTCGTTATTTTTATCACAAAAAAGAGGAGCTCCTGTCTAAAGTCGAATCCGAATGCCAAATTGGTCATACTTTGGCAAAATGTGGAGCAGTGAGAAAACTTAGGTGACGTCACTTTTGGAGATTGCAAGAACCAGCGAGTAGCGACCCGGTGCCTAGCACTCCAACGCACTCACCACATGGAGATCCACCCAGCCGCAGAGCCTGTAAACTGACGATTAAAACATTTTTTTCCATCTTTCTTTCGCATTGCTGTCCCGTCGTGCTGAAGGGGACTAATTATCCCACTCCCATTAATTTTCTTGATTTCTGTTCTCTCTAGTTGCGTTGAGCTTCTTCTGTTTTAAAGGGTTTTTCAATAAGAGCGCTACAAACGTTTTTTTTTTTAAATAAAACGAAAACGGTTTTGGATATCAATGAAATTTTTATATTCCTATGAAAGTACGTTCGATGCCATTATGTATGGAACTCGATATCTTTAGCATGGCTACAACGGGCACGCTTGCAGAAAGTCCAGACGCTAATTTTCGATGGTTTTCAAGCACAAATCGGCCGATACTGCTGCAATTTCACGTTCGATATTCGTACGAAGTTCCTCAAACGTCGGTCGCTGGCTTGTTGGCATAGACCATAGACTTGACGTAGACCCACAGGAAATAGTCTAACGGCGTCAAATCGCACGACCGAGGCGCCCAAGCGACTGGACCATTTCGTGAGATAACACGTTCTCCAAACTTGGTTTCCAATAAATTGATTGTGGTATTCGCTGTGTGGCTTGTGGCGCCGTCCTGTTGGAACCACATGTCCTCCAAGTCCATATCATTCAATTGAGGCCAAAAATATTCGGTTATCATTGAACGGTAGCGATTCCCATTCACAGCAACGTGCCGGTCTTGATCATCATCGGGAGCAGTACGGCCCAATGACGCCGCCGGCCCATAAACCACACCAAACCGTAATTTTTTCGGGATGCAATGATGACTCATGGAGTACGTTTGAATTGCTGCCTGAACATATGACAGCATATTTTGTATATTGGCGAAGCCATTCAGCCAGAAATGAGTCTCATCGCTGAAGATGATTTTTCGATGAAAATCCGAATTATTTTCAAGTTGTTGCTCAACCCAATTCACGACCATACGACGCTTCTGGTGGTCAAGCGTCTTCAGTTCGGGCGTCATTTTAATCTTGTAAGGATGTAGGCCAAGATCTTTTCGCAAAATTCGCAACAACGACGTCACAGAGATGCCCAACGCTTGAGAACGGCGTGTGAGAGACACATTTGGGTTTTCTTCAACTGAAGCCTCAGCGGCAGCAATATTCTCGATACTCAGGCACTATTTTGTCTCCCTGGCACGGGAACATTTTGTACTGTGCCCTTGGATTTAAATTTTACCACTAGACGCTAAATTGTTGATCTGCTAGGACGATTATGACGACCATAAATTGGACGTAGCGCTCTTAACGTTGAGGCCACTGACTCCGAATTTCGGTTGTAAATTTTAATAATTTCGACTCGTTGTTGGATCGTATATTTTTCCATCATGAAATCACAAACCTTACTGAAGAGAAATGTAAAAAAAACGGTAAGAAATATGGCGTCGTTTGCTGTCCCTGTCGCTCAACTTTTGTAGCGTCCCTGTTGAAAACCCCGTTACTTAGATCGACAGCATCTTGCCGTAGCCTGTGAATGTGAATCAATGCAGATATGGCAAAGTAGGTTTTTGGCTGAAGTTTTTCGAAAACGACTGAATGTCCTTGCTGTGCAGAGTCTACATTTTATTTATCTTATTTCCCTATTCGCTAATTCCCCTCTTCAAATCCGCGCAACGTGTGAAAGGACCGAACTGAATATATGACTGAATATCAGAATCCATCTAGAATACCCAAGTCCCCGAATTCGACAAAGTGCCTCTTGTTGTAGTGCCTCTTAAGTCTCTGATAGGAGTTTTAGTGTTTCTTTTGATCTAATGAGTTAGTTTCCGATCTTCATAGTAATACTCAGCAAATTTTATTCGACTACCCATAGCTAAGGCTGCCTGAAAGCCACCAGAAAATGCAGGAGAGTTGAATAAAAAAGTTGATGCAAGTCAACCTTATGTTCACATCTTTTTGAGCTTATCGATGTTTTTTTTTTATCGTCTTCTATTTGGTTATACCAGTCAGTCAGTATCTGATTTTAAAGGACAGCTTCATTGGTGCGGTCCTCCCCAAACCGTGAACTTATTCTGTGGGAAGGGCGCTATCCTTAGGAAATCCAAATAATTTAATTTCCGGCAGTAAAAGTAATCGCAGGACCCCATCATGCATAGGAGATGTATCAATACGGATCCTAATGGAGCTGCCATCGAAAGGTTGTAGTACTCTTCCTCGTCATTTCGTCAAGTTTGTTAGAAAGTTCGCAACTATCCTCCACAGGTAGTATCCAAATTTTCATTCTGGCTAGTGGTATTCTTGTTACTGGTTCACTTGAAGTGAACAAGGGACTAAGTTAACATCTCCCTCCATCAAGCTCAGGCTTTAGTTAGTCGCCTCCGGATACACATTTGAAGTTGATTGAGGTCCGTGTCTGCTTGTGGGCACCATTTTAGAAGAGATCTTCATACACAATGTCCATCATCGGGATGGTAATCAAGTGTTCTGCGGGCCGACGTATTGGTATTCATTATCGCTACATATCCTAGGCATCCTAAATATGCAATGTGGATTTTCTTAATCAGGCCTATATTGTTGTTGATAATATTCGTGGTTGAATCAGCTATAGCCTGCCAACGAAAGGGAACCCGAACATTGTCCGAAGAAGTCTTCATCTGCTTTGTACACGGATCATGCTTCCGTGTTGTAACAGAGGAGAGGGATCACTTGCGTCTATAAGACCCTATTATCTATATAAGACCCTGATTATCCCAGTCCTGCTCTACTGCGCTGAAGCATGGACCGTCTCAAAACGGATGAAGAAATGCTTGGTCGATTCAAGAGGAAAATTTTTCGAAAAATCTTCGATCCCGTTGGAAACAAAGATTCAACCAAGAGCTGTACAGCGACATGTCCCTGGTCAAAAAAATCCGCATTGGACTTTTAAGATGGCTATGACATGTAGAACGAATGTTCACCAATTATCCGGCTCGCAGAGTCTTCGATTCCCAGCCAGACATCGGACGCAGTAGAGGAAGACCTCACTTTAAGTGTCGCGCACAAGTAGAAACCGACCTCAACCAACTTGGAGTGCTCAACTGGAGGCAGTTAGATAAGGACCGGACTAATTGGAGAGGCATGTTGGTTGAGGCCCAGGTTCATTCCGGACTGTAGCGCCACTTAAGTAAGTAAATTGGAAGCCGAGTAAGGGCTTAATTATTTAAGTCCCTTCTGATCCCAAAAAAAAACATTATTGACACGGTTCAGAGGATGTGTAGGGTATAAATTAAAATCGTTGCGCTAATTCATTTGATGGACACAGGCCACGTTCATGCTCGCGATAACTATTGGAATCTTCCCTTATGCTGACCTTAACCCATCAAACAGGGAAATATTCCGAAAAGACAGATTTAGGAGGTTCTGTACCGAAATATAATTTCCTTTACAATTTAGAAGCCACTGCTATTAGGTACGTCGTAACCAGACCTTCTCAGCTAAATTCATAAAGTATGGCAATGTCATGCTTCGAGTTTGCTCTGAAAAGCTAAGTAAAAATTGTCTTCAGCTGCGAACTTTAATATCAACTGTCAGACTGTGTCTATATATAAGGAAAACCTCCTTAAAAAAAACTACCAACCACAACTCATATTTCAGGCTTTCTCACATAATCCAAGAGTTTAATGTGGCTCCAGCCCATTCATCTGACATAAATCAAAACTTCCCAACACAATTTCAAAAGCAGACTTAATGATCCCCACTCCCCCATTAATTACACACCAATTCGGAAGAAATAAATTTCCCATTAAATACTCCAGTGTCACATGGATATCCAGATATCCTATCATCGAATCCGTATTTCCCCAACAACACATCAACACACGGCGCTCACACTCGTTGACACTTCAGCCCACCTGAGTGCAATTAAGAGACCATCAACGTAATCCGATCGACTTCCAAAAGCAAACAAACAACAGACCTACAGCAACAACAAACAGGCCTCTCAAAGAGTTGGTAATTTAAGATTTTTATTTCCTTTCATCCCTCCATTCGGAACGGATCGTGGAACAAATAGACCGAACGAACAACTGAAAGGGGGAAAATGAATGACAGAATTTATTGGATGCACGCTGATCGCGTATTGTAAGTCTTTTGCTCGGTTACAGATACCTCTTGCCGCCGCTCAGGGAACGCGCAGATACAAATTTAGATACATTTGTTCTAATTCTTCAAAAACACAATCGTTTCGGATTGCGGTGTTTTGACAGGCATACAGCCTGATTGGAACGGGGATAATGTGTATTGTGTGGATGCACTTTGAAAAAGGGATTGAAAAAGGATTCGTTTTTGATTTTCCATTTTTTTTTTGTGTTTTTGGTTTCCGGGAAAGGAAGAGGAAACCCATTCGTGCTGCTTTCAGGTGCACACACGCCGAAACCGCAAAACATCAGGCCAGACCTGGTGACGTTCCGGGGATCGGTGTCCATTTTACATACACTTGTGACTGACACCCAACACCAACACAGTCGAAGTCCTCCAAAGGATGACCTCGTTGTAGGTAGGTGAGAGATATCAGTTCACAAAACAACCACAGAACTGCGTGCGTCAGTCAATCCGCATCTATATCTACGCCGACGGGAAATGCAAGTCCAAATCTGTTATCGATACAAGTTCGAACAAATTTTTGGGCTGATCGGTTCTCAAGTGTCCTGTAGGTACAAATGTGTAAGCTGATATCCGAGGAGTACGAAGGAACTAATTAGGCATACATTTTGTCCGTGTGCGCATCGTGGTTGTTGTTCGGTGGGAAAGATTCCGCGCTCTAGTCCCGAAGGAATTTCGGCACGTCATTCACTGTAACTATGAATAATTTCTACAAGATGTGGAGGTTCTTTTTTTTTTTTTTGTTGAATATCCTTGGGAAAATTTTCTCAACTAGTCGGTGCGTGTGGAATTGTGTAGTAAATTCTTTCATCACACACAGGAGGATAGTCAGGATAAGTGGTATTTAACCAAAACGACGTAAATAAATACCTATGCGAAGGATTTCTAGTCCGTTGGTGGGATATCCGGGTCAAAGGATCAACATTCAGATTGGCAGGTGGAAGCATGCTTTGGAGGAGGAAAGCCGAATGAATGTGGGAAATACGCGATGCATCTAGGCGGGTTATGTAGTGTGTGAGGTTGTAGCAATTTGAAGATGAGGTTGTAACTAACTTGGAAGGGCTTTGAAATGATGTTCAGTTATGCATTTTCAGTGACAATTTAATGGTGTTATATGAAAGTCTTAGCAACTTTTTTTTTCACTGCAGATTTCACTGGGAAATGTTCTTCAGAAAGGACGAGGAAGAAGATGAAAAGCCATAAGGGAAGATATCTATTGATGATATTTTTTTTATCTTCAGCCTTAAAGGAGAGGGACACAATCCGGAAGGTAAGACACCAATGGGATACTATACATATAAACAAGGAGTAGTCCATCAAGTTAGCGCTGAGCATTTAGGGGAACATCACTTTTGCGGACTGCCAGACTGCCGTAAGTAGAAAGTTTGCCTACACTTTTGGCAGCCTTATTACTGGTAGCTGTATGCATCTTGGTTTGAGCTTTTTTTTCTCATTTGTAAGTATTTATTGACCCCAAAGTATGCGCCAAAGCAGCATGAGCTGTGTAAACGCTTCCTTAAAGGGATATTTGTGCTAGATCAAGAAAACTAAGTAATCGAACCTTCTTCGCTGCCTTCCCAATCTCCTTTTATTTAATTTTCTATCCGCTGAACCGAATCCGTGGGGTCTTACCTGCCAAGACTGAAGTAGATATCAACCAGACGGAGGTCTTTGTCGAAAAAAAAGCCTCTAACTTGCGTATTTAAGGTTCTTTGTGAAATAATAGAATAACAGGCTTTATATGTTTAATACGGGGCTCTGTGTAGATCGATCAACCTTTCCCTAGCTATTTGTAGTTCCAAATTTGCATTTTATTTAAAAAAAAAAACTAAAAGAAGAACTTGAAAACAACAACACCTACGGTGCCACTAATAGAGACTCTTGCTTAAGCTGGAATATGTGATCCCTGTCTGCGCCATCAAATAAGCACGTGGAAGTCCACGGTAACTCTGATCACACCAGGGAGTATACCACTAGAGCACACAAACCTGTTAACTATATAGACGCAAGGCGGCTTAATGTTCTAAGTTCAACCATACTCACCGCGAAGCGTCTTGAAAGAAGAGACGCAAAGCAGAAATGGGACACTTTCACTTTGAGAGCTGCCATTTGGTAGAAGTCTAATACCAAATCGGACTTAACCCTATTCTTGTCACAAAATAGTACACTGGAACCCAAAACTCAATCCGGTAAGAAACCACAGGCTTCAAAATGGAAAGTTTTATCGCTTGCCAATAAGTCGTGACAAATGGAAAGTCATCTGGAAATGCAACAAAAGGTTTATGCCTGAACGAATTAACAACAATCGATGTGGTAGCCTGTAAAGTCTATGTTCCATACCAGAGAAGAAACCTAGGCCGACCTTATTTTCAATGAAGTGGGACCTTTAACGAATTGGTAAATAAACCTGGGGACGACAGACTAGAAACAAAGCCGGTAGTGGTCATATTACTTGAGGTCCTGGAGCACCACGCTATATTGATAGTTATGTAAGTATTAGCATTATTCTGGCAATTTAAGTAGTTTGACGACCGCCCTTCTTTCTAATTCATCTACTCATCAGGAAAGCTAAAAGCCTTCTTTGCTAATGGATACTGAAATTCAGCAGAACCAGGAAAGCCATAAGCCGTCTTTGCTAATGAATGCTAAAATTTAGCAGATTTTCGGTTCTAATTCTTAGCTCAGTGGGATGACCAACAAGCTTTGCGTCAGCTATTCACTAGCACACTTAGACCAGTTTTTTGCCAATTGTGATATCACGTGGAGCTTGTATAACCTGTGGAGACTTGTCACTTTCGTGTTTGACAAATCTTAGAGTTTATGAAAGCAGTAAGCTCCGATATGAAGCTTCATTTTCTCTGATATATGGCCGGGTAGTTACGAAGTACATCCGTTTCTTCTCCCTGGTCATCCATGCAGCTCCTGCTAAAGTCGTTTGAATGAAGGCCTAGCCTTATTGCTTGCTTGCAAAGTATCCAGTGATGACACCAATGGTGGTGCTAATATATGATTTACCGAGCGAGATCAGTCCATTGGATCTTTTCAAATCCATCTTGGCTAAATTTGTTTGGTAATTTATCACTTCGTGCCAAAACTCCATCTGAGTTATGATTTTCTGTTAGCAGGCTGCGCTAGTAGGCTTTCGTATGTCGCGTTTTGATACCAGGTTCAACCGAATAGGGTACGACTGGTTAATAAGTGTCATGTCTATCGAGCTCATCAGCCTTACAGTTCCCTTGGGGCACTAATCACCCATACAAAGCCTTAAACCAAGCCTTTTCGTATATTTGTATGTGCGAGGTTACTATTTTTACAATATCGCTAAGGGCCTAATGGTAATTGACGAATCCCAACGCAATTCTTATAACAGTTCTGCTCTTGAATGTTTGCCAGACTTTCCCAAGATTTGGAGCAGTGAAAAACCAAGGTTCTGACATTTTCGGGATTTAAAACAGATACTCGTCGCTTAGCAATTCAACGCACTAGTCACGGCATCCACAAATTCGTGGTCAAATAAACATGGCTGCACATCACTGGTGAATACTTACTTCTGTGGCGCTACGCTCTTGGATGAAGCGAGATCTTAATTTGCTGCTACAGGTCAGTGGCAGGGTATCAATTTTTTTCGAAGCCGAGTTTTGGTGTCCAACGACTCTAGCCATCTAAAATTTTCAATGCAAAATATTTTCACCTGGTCGGTCTATGTCGCTGTACAGCTCGTAAAATTCGTAGTTGAATCAAAGTTTCTGTGACATCACGAATTGGAAACAAGGTCACAGAACCTTTTTTCCAATTCGTGCAGGCTCTGACAAATTAAAAAAAAAAATGTATCTTCCAACCTTAAATGATTAAAACCACCTTTTTACAATTTTTATGTCGGTCGCCAGAAGTGTTGTTAAGGAGCTAATGTTGGTGAATTCGGTCTTGATGGGGACTGCCACAATGTGTTCGCTAATCTCGTCCAAGTACAGTGTGTTCCATTTTGACACTGACAGCTGTTTCCCGCTCGAAACCTTGACAGAAAGTCAGTATCATACCTCTGAGAAATGAGTCGTTTTACTCTTGAAAAGCGTTGGGAAATATTGAAAACTTAGTTCCAAAGTGAGTGCTATGTAACTCAAACCGCGCGGTTTGGCCGAAATGAAGCACCGCTCCAGCTGTACGCAAGTTTGTGGAAAAAGTTTGGAGGACTAGCATGCTATTGGACAACACTCATGGTCTCCGTTGACGTATCGCATGCGACGAGAATTTTACTGCTGTAGCCGAGAGTGTGAGGCTCAATTCACGAACATCCACTCGATCTCAATAGCTCACGCACTAGCCTGCGGAGAAATCTTCGCAAAGATCTCGGATTATTCGCTTTCCAGGTACAATAATCTTAGCAATTACAGGCGCATGAGCATCTGGTTAGTTATCACTTCCAAGTTTGGGCCTTGGAACAGCTTGAATTGGACAACAATTTTGGGCGAAAAATTATCCTTTCTGACTAGGCGCATACGTTAACAAACCAGGTTTCCATATGGAGCTCGGAAAACCCGGACGTTATTGTCGAATAGCCGATGCACCCACAGAGAGTGACAGTGGGTTGTGGAGTGCCGGCAACATTGGACCATTTTGCTTTGAAAATGAGGCTGAGAATAATGATTCGGTCAACGATGGTCGTAACAGAGCCATGTGAACCGACTTTTTTTTTACTGAAATTGAGGAAAATAATTTGGACGACCATGAAGGATGGCGCGCAATGCCACACAGCTAATGACACAATCGATCGTTTGCGCAATGGAAATTCCAAATCGTGTTATCAGCCGCCTTAGCGATGACAATTTGACCCAATTGGACTTTTTATTTGTGGAGAACTGTGAAGGACGGATATTATGCTAACAATTCGGAATCGATTAAAGGTTAAAGCAATTCGGGAGCGACAGCCCGAAACCATCAACAAGGTCTTGGAAAGTTGGAGTGACAGAATGCGTTACAGCGAAGCTAGCCAAAGCAGACACTCGTACGACGTTTTGTTCCGAAATTAATGGGAATTTTTGCGCATAGACATTATGTTCTTGAAAAAAAAATTAATTTTGTAAATTTTTAAATTTTATATTTATTAGCATCCACACCTGATTCCTAAGACAAGTTCTAAACTCGATTACTTAATATGTGATCCTACATGCCTAGCCTCTTCAAGTCAGAATCCTGGACAGCAGCAAGCACCCAGCTGGCGTCACTTTGTCGATAAACCCAGTATCTGAGAAGCATTTAAATATTAATTCCCGTTCGTGAATATACTCAAAACATTCCTCACAGAAAAACCGTTGCAACTGCCACACCCCATTCGACACCAAACCAAAGTTCATCCTTCTGATTTTAGTTACCTTCACGTCTCGTCCGCTAAAGACCAAAATCAATTAATCAAAAATAAAATCACACAACATTTTCACACCAATTCGACGTCTCATTCATCCTGCACGGCACATCGTCAAGAATCATTAATTTCTCTCTTAATCCTCACCGGACATCATTAAGGAAACAAAGAAAGAATCACAAAAACCATAACAATATCCGTCTAACACTTTCCCTCTTGCCGTCGGTCAAAGGAGTTTTTCTCACGAAAAGAGCTTCTCCGCGCAGACTGGACAAATGACCGGACACCCGATCAATGTCCTTTAAGTAATTTATCCTTTAATAACATATGCAACAATGGACAAAAACCATATACACTTATCGTCCCATCCAGGTACTCATATCTACCTCTCTCTTGGCAAAATAATCCTTTTCTTTGCATTGTGCCCGGTGTTCCTAATATATGCGCCCAGGACTGACCACTGTTGCTGCTTTGTTAATGGTCAACACCTTATCATTAGTCTGAGGTATACCTAGGTCTTCTTCCTAATTCTGAATGCTCTGTCCACTCTACGTAATCAATAATCCTGAACGGAGTATCCGTGCATATGCATACATGCCACCCCAAAGGAACGAGGGATGAAATGAAAGGATTGTTCCTCTCCCGTAAGATGATACTGACCATCTGCTTTTGGGTGATGGCCTTTTTCTTGCTGGTCAAGGGTGTTCAAAGGGTTCCAATTAAGATGGCCTTTCTGTGCTAATGGATGCTGGGTTCTTTCCACGCGAGATGAAGTCATCACTGGACATTAAGCAGCGTTATCACGTACCCCCAGCGCTGACCTTTTAAGTTGGTATATGTATTTAGAAACTTTTCGAAAGTTGATAAGCGATTTAAAAAATTACTCACAATCCCCAAACGCCCGATAAGACTGCACTAATTAAATCATGTTCCATGTCGTAACCGTAATCTTAGAATTTTTTTGGATGATTTTTTGGTTGAAAAATAATTTTGAGGGTAACTTTGTCTTTGAATCTGTGAAACCCCTGATTCGAAAATATTTTGAACGAATTTTTCCGTTCACATCCCTCGAACGAATAACCTCGGTGACCCGGAAACGCGGTATTACCGGCACAGGAAAGCCGCTTTTCTGTGGAACACATGCACGCACACAATTTGAAGCAGGCCACCTGCAATTGTTTTCCTTGATTTACACATACACCTCGTGTTTCGAGGACGAAGTCACATTCACTTTGCATCACGAAATAGGGGAGAGCTACACCATTTGTAGTCCTTGCGCGAGATATAGTGTGGGAATTTTTCCTCGGAGAGAGTGACAAATTTCCGCGCTCTAAGGGACGCTGACGATCCGTGACATGTACTCCGTGGTTTATTGAATGATTGGAAATTGGTTGGAAAATAAAACAAGCAATCAATTAATTCCGAGTTAACGAGGGGAGAGAGACTGATTTTTATTCGTCCTTTTTGAAGAAATCAGGGTGTCGATGGTGGGTTGTTGGTTTTCTGCACGAACTCCTTGTGATAAGAGGGATTTTGATTTAATTTTTAAGGCGACCTCGGGGTAAGCGATTGCAAAATCGAAAATTATTACATGACCCATGAGGTAATCGGATGGGTCCATCGGGGTGTAATCGTTTTCTTTAACGAAGTACATAGAGAGGTCTATCAAACATCGAGTACCCCTCTTAACCTTCTGACCCAGTGACATTCAATAAAACCAACGGTTATGGATCACTAAATAAATCATTTACAGAACCAAATTTATTTTGGTCTGGGTATCAGCTTTATCGTAGGAACTTTACCTGGAGTTGCTACGCTCTTGGTTTTGATATTTTTTCGATGCCGCTCCCTCAGTTAGAGAAGCCCTAATTTGATTTTCCAAAAAGGAATAACAACTGTACCGCCATTTTTAAAAATTTGCTTAAAGTCGTAGGAGACTTGTTTTCCGCTTTAGACTAATAAATCCAAAAGGTGCAGAGATATTTCTTGAGATTAATGACTTTCTTTGCATGTAGATATGGCGGCAACAATTCCAGAAGTAACATTTACACATGTTTTGAAGAACTTGACAGGATCACAATTTCTGCTCATTTAGGACATTCGAATCACCAACCAAACCCGACTCTCAGCCTTCTCGTGGCTAGTAGCTTAACAGTAGATAGAGCCTCAATCCCCGTGCAAAGTCTTGGCGGCAGAAGATGAGAGCATGGCGAAGATGTGTACTCCACTAATGCACATTTTCCATTCCAGACAGCAGCGCCAGAACTCCCAAGATGGAGTCAACGGTGGCGTACATTCCCACTAAGGATGCACAAAGCGAATAACCTAAATGATCTAATTCGACATATTCCGACAACAAGGCACCTAGGAAACTGAAAGGTAAGTCAGAACTATTAAACAGAGATAGCGGAGGACGAGCCGAAAGGCTAACGGCAGCGCGCAATCCTATAGTGGACACTGTTGGGCCGGTGTCCAAGGCGTATTTAATAAATTGGAACTGACCCTCTAGGTTGGGTATTATGCATTGGATTAACTATCCACCAACAAAAAAAATGATGCAAAGAAGACTCGGAAAGGACTGATTGTATTATTGACGACCAAGCTAGACGAAAAAAGGGCAACGACGTTCGTATCTGAACCTGTAATGTGGAAGCCCTAAGCTTCTACACAAAGAAGACATAACTGACATCCAGGATACACGATGGGATGGGCGGCTATTTGAATGTGGATTTGTTTAAAGTGCCAGACTTGGGAAAGAAGTCTTATGTTCCAAGCGAACGCGTTCTAAATATTCGCATCAAAGAAAAATTCGCCAACATAAGCCTTAGAATCCTCGCACACTACATACTTTCTATCGGCCGAATGACTTTTTATTACGGTAGACAAGAGGCGCGCATACAGTATTTTGGAGGTCAGAAATTTCCGAGGAGCTATCATCGACTCGGACCAATACCTTGTTGCAGCCAAGGAAAGACTACGGATATCCAACTTGAAACAAAAAGACAGAAATACTGTGAAGAATTTGAATGTCAAAAAAGAGACCACCAATGGCTTCGCGGAACCCGTATACCTTAGACTCTCGAATACCACCAGCATCGGATGTTGAAGAACAATGGCAACTATGCCAACAAGCCATTAGATCAGACGCAACTATTGTAAACCTATCACACGTCCACCAGCAAGAATCCCCTGCTTTGAAGGGGAATGTCGACAGATGTTCGCAGTAAAAAACGGGGCCTACAAGGCTAAACGGCAAGTAATGACGAAAGCTGCCAATGAGATCTATAGGCAGAGAAGAAGGGAAGAACACCAGCTTTTCATAAAGAAGAAAAAAGAGCAAGAAAAGCACGCGATCGAGGATATATAGAGGTGGCACTCTAGAAACGATGTTGGCAAGTTTTTTTAAAAGTGTAAAACGTCAAAGCCAAGGATACAATGCTCGAACAATCCTGTCGAGATAAATTTGTAGTTGAGACACAGTCGATGCTGAGAATATGTAAGAACCACTTCTGGAGACTGTTAAACAGCGATGACGAACAACATTCCACTCTAAGGCAGAACGAACCATTTAATGTTGGGAATGACAGCAAAATTTAACAACCACCCGACCTGATTGAAGTGAGGATAGCAATATCTAAACTCAAGCTTAATAAAGCTGCCGGAAATGACGACCTTTCCGCTGAGCTATATAAAACAGGAGGAGATGACTTTATAAGTGAGATCCACTTACTTATAAGCCAAGTCTGGTCGGCTGAAAGTGTGCCTTAACATCCAACAACTTATAAGCAAGATCTGATCGGATTAATGTTTGCCTGAAGAATGGATCCTTAGTATCATTTGCTTGATTCACAAAAAAGGGAGACGCTCTGAAATGTACCAAATACAGACGAATAAGTCTCCTCAACATCGTACAAGATCCGTAATATGTGAACTCCTGAAAATATTTACCAAAAAGCTGATCCGACCTTGCCAGTGTGGTTTTAGTCCAGGAAAGTCCACAACTGATCAAATCTTTACACTCGGTAGATCCTCGAAAAAACCCAAGAATTTCAAATCGATACCCACCAGCTATTCATCAATTTCAAAGCCTCTTACGAAAGCATTTTTAGAGACGAACTATACAGAGCGCAGTCTTGTTTTGGTATACCGCCTAAAATCGTCTGTCTATGCAGGTTTTGTTGCTGCTCCACCTGGGTCGGAAATGATGACAACGACACCTCGTCAAAAACTAACCGAAGAAATACGACTGCCTACTGCCCTGACTCGAACTTATAGGAGCAATCTATACAACACCCTTACCATCTCAGTCCTGCTCTACGGCGCTGAAGCATGGATCGTATCAAAAGTGGATGAAAAAAATCTTTAGTCGTGGTCGATTTGAGAGGAAAATTCTTCGATAAATCTTCGTTCCCAAGACAAAGATTCAGTCAAGAACCATACTAGCTGTACAGCGACAAGCCCATGTTTACTGTTTAAGATGGCTAGGGCATGTAAAGGGTTTTTCAATAAGAGCGCTGCAAAAAATTTGTTTAAATAAAACAAAAACGGTTTTGGATATCAATGAAATTCTTTATTCCTGTGAAAGTACGTTCGATGCCATTATGGAACCCGATTTCTTTTGCATGGCCACCATGGGCACGCTTGCAGAAGTCCAGACGCTGAACCCAATTTTCGATGGTTTTCAAGCATAAATCGGCCGATAATGCTGCAATTTCACGTTCGATATTCGTACGAAGTTCATCAAACGTCGGTCGCTGGCTTGTTGGCATAGACCATAGACTTGACGTAGACCCACAGGAAATAGTCTAACGGCGTCAAATCGCACGACCGAGGCGCCCAAGCGACTGGACCATTTCGTGAGATAACGAAACCAAACTTGGTTTCCAATAAATTGATTGTGGTATTCGCTATGTGGCTTGTGGCGCCGTCCTGTTGGAACCACATGTCCTCCAAGTCCATATCATCCAGTTGGGGCCAAAAATATTTGGTTATCATTGAACGGTAGCGATTCCCATTCACAGTAACGTGCCGGTCTTGATCATCATCGGGAGAAGTACGGCCCAATGACGCCGCCGGCCCATTAACGACACCAAACCGTAATTTTTTCGGGATGCAATGATGACTCATGGAGTACGTGTGGATTTTGTTTATTGACGAAGCCATTCAGCCAGAAATGAGCCTCATCGCTGAGGATGATTTTTCGATGAAAATCCGAATGATTTTCAAGTTGTTGCTCAACCCAATTCACGACCATACGACGCTTCTGGTGGTCAAGCGGCATCAGTTCTTGCGTCAATTTAATCTTGTAAGGATTTAGGCCAAGATCTTTTCGCAAAATTCGCCACAACGACGTCACAGAGATGCCCAACGCTTGAGAACGACGTGTGAGAGACACATTTGGGCTTTCTTCAACTGAAGCCTCAGCGGCAGCAATATTCTCGACACTACGGGCACTTTTTTGTCTCCCTGGCACGGGAACATTTTGAACTGTGCCCTTGGATTTAAATTTTTCCACTAGACGCTCAATTGTTGATCTGCTAGGACGATTATGACGACCATAATTTGGACGTAGCGCTCTTAATGTTGAGGCCACTGACTCCGAACTTCGGTTGTAAATTTTAATAATTTCGACTCGTTGTTGGATCGTATATTATTCCATCATGAAATGGCAAACCTTACTTAAGAAAAATGTCAAAAGAAATATGGCGTCGTTTGCTGTCCGTGTCGCTCAACTTTTGTAGCGTCCCTGTTGAAAAACCCTGTATAGCGAATTCCTTAATTTTTCATCAATACCGCCAAATTGTTTTTGGAAAGCTTTCTCGTTCTGATCGATAGCGTTCAGGGATGCCAAGGCTGGTGGTATTGACAGCATTGTTGATATTGACACCATTGTCAAAGACCGACCGTTTCAACGTTTTGAAGTGCTCAAAAAAGTGGTTGCCAAGAAGAGCTTCAAGAAGTTTCCAAACAAGCACCTTTTATAAAAATAAAATAAAACTAAACAAAATGGACTCCAAAAATCCGGCAAACAGAATCTTCGATTACTATCCAGACGTCGAACACAGTAGAGGAATATCCCGTCTTAAGTGGTCCGCAGTAGCAACTGACTTCAACCGACTTGAAGTGCCCAATTCGAGGCAGTTAGCTAATGAGATGCATGTTGGTTAAGTCCCAGGTTCATTCCGGACTTTAGCGCCACTTAAGTAATCGGGTAATCGTGGAATGTAGGAAGTGATATTATTGTTCAGGTAAGGTTGGCTAGTTCGAGTGGTTGTTTTTTTTGGAAAACTGAAGTTAGGGATTCGTCAAACTAAACGTAGTATTCTGGTGGTATACATTAAGTGAAAGTATGTTTAAACCAGGAGGATACAGGTAGGTAGGCAATATGGACGGTCGGTGCTCCTTTTACATGTAAATTGTCTTCCTACAGAAGATTGTTTTCCAAATGAATGTTTTATTAATAAATTCTACATAAAAGATGTTATAATCATATACTATCAACGGATGCAACTAAGTTTATCGCTAAATCTGAATACAATGATAAATATTTTCATGAATAGCATATTTCTCGGAATTTGTTTCAGTCTTTGACAAAAACCTTTTTTTTTTGAATTGACAATACCATTGATATTTTAAACATATGAATCATAGCTCTTACACCACACTACAAGAACCTTTTTGCCAACAATTGGAACAAATAAAATCGAACTTCAAAGTCACTCTCTAATTGCATTCCTCTTGCATTATCCGAATGTCAACAAACACGGATGGAATTCCAAGTCTGCCAAAAATCGCACATTAGCCCATGGTCCATGTAGTCTATGAAAATATCCCAATGCACATCAAAATAACCCTTATGTCAATATGACCTTATCCAACGCAATTATGATCTTTTATCATCGCATCCCCTTGTGGAAATGCAAATATCCATTCTCGGACATTGTCCCTAGCACAATGGACGAATTGCTCGCCTAATCTGCAGTTTCCTTGCATATTAACCTTTGATCAAGATTTGAGGCTGTGCATGCATCTCTCACCCCTAAGATGCATATGTCAGTATTTGCTTATAGGGAAATTTTGAGATTTTCTCCTAAGACAGGGATGCCAGTGACAATAGGCAAAGTGATGCACTAAGGGGTGGCAAATATCACGCGTAATCAACAAAAGAAAACTGTTGACCTTAGGACGACCATCTGCCCGCCGAAGGTTATGGTCAAACATCCAAGAAGGAATCATTAATTTTGATTCATTCTTTCGCTTGACTTGGTAAACAATTTTCTTTTTTTTTTGGCATTGAAGGATGATCGTTTGTATCTATCTACGCAATGGACATCCATTCTAACGTGCGTGTGTGTACACTTGGAAGATTGAAAAATTATGGTAAATATCATTGAAGGATATATCTATCATCGCCACCATGCAAAAGGGTTAGGGAACAATCAGGAAAAAAAAAACGAACTTCGTGAAGATGGATCCATTTCGCCACGGGATATACTTTACGATTTGTATACACTCAAGTCGCAGCACACACAAGCAAAGGGTGAGAAATTGACCATTAAAGGGATTGACGAGGATTTTTATCTTTTTTATATAGTTCTCGGAGGGATATAACAGAGCGCTGCTTAGTGGCGTAAAAATAAACGTTAAAGGGTTGTGTGCTTGCGAAATAAAAAGGATGTGTCCGATAATAAACAGCAGGATGTGCAAAAATCGGATAGTCTTATGAGATTGACATGTGATGTATGTGTAAACTAAAGATTATTCCGATGAGAAACAAACGTGCAGTTGGTTTTGGACGAGTATCTGTGCTGGTAATCCCTTAACTGCCAACACGGGTGGTCGTTGGTGGTTAGTGTAAGGACACACAAATTTCACAAAAAAAAAAACAAACAAACAAACAAAAACCCCAAGGAGGAAGGGTTGAATAGGTTTAAAGTGGACGGCTATTGGATCGTAAATTGGGATTTTGGCTTACGGTTTTTAAAGTACAAAAAGTTATAAACGTCAAGGGGTGCAGTTTATGGTGGTAATGGCGTTTGGTTGGAACTTATGTTAGCGGAGTATAATCTTGAAATTGTGCAACCTATTGCAAAAATAAACCGAAAATGGTGGGCATGATTCTGAGAGATAGAATCTGTTGTTAGGATCATGAGATACTGTGAATCAAAGGAATCATAATGTCTGGATGTTCGTTGACTTACCAATTAGTTGCAATGAAGCGTTTCCTTATTCGGCAGTAAAGGTTCATTCGCATCTGGTAAACTCCGAATAGGGAATAGTTATGGTTTGGTTATAGTGGTTGCACACGAGATCACAGGTTAGTCCGTTGTGGTACCACTTGGATCTGTCGACGTTTCCTCATGATTCGTTTGATTAAAAGAGGAGGTTTCTGACATTTATATAAGCCAGGCTACCTAGATCTTCAAGGAAAGTAGTCTCTTAAGTGGAGTGTTTTTTTATTGGAGAGCGCTGGAAAAGATAACAGAAGATTACGAATGCACTCCTCCTCCTCCTCCTCCTCGACCAAGATCCTTATGCAGAAGAGACAACTTGCATGTCGGCCAAAGGGGCCTACAAATGCACAAATATAGGTGATGGTACTGAAGTTTAATATGTTCAGCCAATAGAGCCATTAGGGTTATATTTTGGTCAGAGTTTATCCATCCATCTGTGATTTGCTATCTTGATGGCATCCAGTCTGATTGATGATTTTCATGTAACGAGTGGAATAGCTATAATTTCTACTGGAGGAATATTAATGTTAGTGCCCAGTCTTACGAGCTCACCCGTCCAACAGTTACCTGGGATAATCCTTTGATCCCGATCGTTGCCCAAAAAAGGGCAACGACGTTCGAATCTGCACCTGTAATGTGAGAAAATTAAACAGAAGAGGTGCAGTCGAAAAACTTGCGGAAGACCTAACCTTCTACACAAACCAAACATTACAGCCACCCAGGATATACAATATGATGGGCCGCAAAAACAGCGACTATTCGGATGTGAATTTGTATTAAGTCTCAGATTTAGACTCAGACATAAGAAGTCTTATGTTCCAAGCGAACGCATTCTAAATATTCGGAGCAAAGCCAAATTAGTCAACATACCTTTCTATCGGCCGATAAACTTTTTATTACGATAGAACAGAGGCGCGCATCCAGTATTTTGGATAACAACACATTCTGAGGGGCTAACATCGACTCGGACCACTACATTGTTGCAGCCAAGGTAAGAATGTGGATATCAACCTCGCCACAACAAAGCAGAAACATTTGAATATCAAAAGACTGCAACCGCAAGAGACCACCAATGGCTTCGCGGAACCCGTATACCTTAGACTCTCGAATAACAACATACCACCAGTATCGGATGTTGAAGAACAATGGCAACTATGCCAACAACCCATTAGATCAGCCGCAACTGTTGTAAACCTATCACACGTCCACCAGCAAGAATCCCCTGCTTTGAAGGGGAATGTCGACAGATGTTCGCAGTAAAAAACGAGGCCTACAAGTCTAAGCGGCAAGTAAAGACGAAAGCTGCCAATGAGATCTATAGGCAGAGAAGAAGGGAAGGATACCAGCTTTTCATAAAGAAGAAAAAAGAGCAAGAAAAGCACGCGATCGAGGATATAGAGATGTGCCACTCCAGAAACGATGTTCGCAAGTTTTTCCAAAGTGTAAAACTTCAAGGCCAAGGACACAATGCTCGAACAATCCTGTCGAGATGAAATTTTGTAGTTGAGACACAGTCGATGCTGAGGATATGTAAGAAACACTTCTGCAGACTGTTAAACGGCGATGACGAACAACATTCTACTGTAAGGCAGAACGAACCATTCAATGTTGGGAATGACAGCAAAATTAAACAACCACCCGGCCTGATTGAAGTGAGGATAGCAATATCTGAACTCAAGCTTAATAAAGCTGCCGGAAAAGACGGCCTTTTCGCTGAGCTATATAAAACCGGAGGAGATGACTTTGTAAGTGAGATCCACTTACTTATAAGCCAAGTCTGGTTGGCTGAAAGTATGCCTTAATATCCACCAACTTATAAGCCAGATCTGATCGGATTAATGTTTGCCTGAAGAATGGATCCTCAGTATCATTTGCTTGATTCACTAAAAAGGGAGACGCTCTGAACTGTACCAAATATAGACGGATAAGTCTCCTCAACATCGTACAAGATCCGTAATATGTGAACTCCTGAAAATATTTACCAAAAAAACTGATCCGACCTTGCCAGTGTGGTTTTAGTCCAGGAAAGGCCACAACTGATCAAATCTTCACACTCGGTAGATCCTCGAAAAAACCCAAGAATTTAAAATCGATACCCACCAGCTATTCATCAATTTCAAAGCCTCTTACGAAAGCATTTTTAGAGACGAACTATACAGAGCGCAGTCTTGTTTTGGTGTACCGCCTAAAATCGTCTGTCTATGCAGGATCTGTTGCTGCTCCACCTGGGTCGGAAATGATGACAACGACAACTCGTCAGAGGTGAAAAGAGGTGAATTGTAAGGAGCTCTGCCATCTTCATAAGAGAAAGTCGGCATTCATGGGCCAATTTCGATGTAAATGAGATGAATCCCAGGGATTTTTTTTACCGCTTAACTGTCACTGAAAATGGTGATATTCTTCGTAGATATTACATTACACCTCAGGCAGGACAAGGCTTCTTAAAAAAAAATACAAATTTTTACCACAACGGAATTTTTAGTACCCACGTCCTAGCTTTTCATGCGTGTTTCTGTACTTTTTGCACGATGGCGGAACCTCCTCTTCTATGCCGAATCTGATTCGCTAAAAAGGCTAACTTGAGAACATTGATACCATTCGGGTGATTTATCAGATCATCACGAGAGGAGGGTCATTGAAGAAGGTGTTTAGGTGTCACTACGGCTGGGAATCGAGCTCAGACCTTTTGCGATTCAGCTCAAACGACCAAACCATAGTACCATTGTGCCACCAAGCCTCGGAAAAAATACCTTCACCCACTCCAGATTTTGCTTTAGACCCATCCTTCTATATGTGAATCGACTTGTTATATCCAACCATATTCGACTTCCATTCGAGGCTACTTGGAATGTTTGGCTTTAAGTTATGGTCAAAGCTGAGTTGGTTAGTAATGTGGTCGGCGTTTTCTGTAATTTTTAGGTAAATTAGTATGTTTGTCTGTTCACCTCGAGATGGTATCCATTGTAACGGAGCTCTGAGTCTCACAGCTGCATAAGGGCTGATCATCCATATGTAAGCTAATCTTTCCTCTAGAAGGCTGCGATTGGTGGCTATTTCTAGACCCATTCACCAGACGAACACATCATACAAGACTATGGGTTCGATGATGAAAACTTAGAGTAATATGTTATAGCATACCCCAATTCTTCCCTATAGGGCTACGGGTGATTTTTTTATTTTAAAATAAAATTAAGAGTGCTCACAGATCTATCTTAGAGGGCCTTTGGTGCCTCTTCTACCTCTTCAAGAGGCTTAGTTGGTGGTGAAATTTCATATTCTGTTTCTGGTGTATCGTACATCTTCTCCTCGTTTGGCTCGACAAAGGAAACCTTGACGGGCAATGGCTTTTTGCTGGGATCGTATGACAATATAAATTTGAACTTCTTGACGCAACAACACATTGCACGTAGGTATTGCATTAATCAACAGAGTGGATCATGATACCATCGACGAACATCATCGAATTTGCACGCTGGCTACGCAATGTGATCTAAACAACGACTTCGCAACCTCGTGCACCAGACTCCATGATGAAACGTAGAGAACACTATAGCAACCACGACGAACAGCCAACTTGTAACGCAACAATTCTCCTTAAGCGATTGCGCAAAGACCACGAGTAACCTTTGGCGTATAATTCAATACGGCCAACATCGAAGTTACAACCCTTCTGGACCACGGATACAAAGACCCTTCTCGCCCAAGACTTGTTGAGTCTTGGTGGCCATTATGATGATTTCAGTGCGGGCTGGGAGAACACGCACCTCAACACCAGAATAACTATCCTTGGCGAGTTTACGGGTAAGGAACTCGTCAGCTCAGCCTTGAACATGCCATCTGCAATAAATTTGCGCTTTTTATTTGGAAATATTGAAGCTTATGTTGGTTTCATACGACTCTCACAGAAAAGTTCACTTTCTCATCCAAGACTAGGCCTAAGTACTTAAATGATTCTGCGGAACTTTGTATTTCCTACAGTCCCCGCTGAATAAAACCGATTTGGCCATCGATTTGGTCCACATCTGGTGGTGCATTTGGAGAGAAAAGAGACACCATTTTGTAATATTTTTTTAAGGGCACTTCCCGAAAACACGTTATCTGCTAAGGCAATCACCTTGAATAAAATAAAATGTCTGCCATACAAGGCTTCAAAATACAGGACTTAAAACCTAGCTTCACCTTACATTTGTTTGTGCGAAGTTCTCACTTTTGCCTTAAAGTAAAGGTTATCCTATGTAACGCCGAAGCCAAAGGCAATTTAGTGAAGCTCGTCACCACAGTGTTACTCTTGGATTTCTGTCACACTTTTGCAAGGGTTGGAGCAGTGAAAAAAACTTAGCTATTGAGCATTTTATTTGTTTTTACCATTTGGAAACAAATACACATCTTGGTGCAGCTCATTAGGCTCGCTGTCTTGTCAAAAAGTTCGTCTAACACGATTAGGAATAGATCTCTGACCACATTCCTTTAGGGAAACCAAAAACATTGGATGGCAGGAGTCAAAATTCAACGAGCCTCCACTTACTCCGTGATAGATGATATAATCAACTCCACTGCATTTAACAGCATTGACTTGTCCACTACTGACTTTGGAAAATGTTCAGACAATGACATTAAGACTCTTAGGACCTGCCTACATCGCTTAATGCGGGCTGCATTTTTATTGTGTCTGAAGGTTAAAGTAAGTTGTTGAAGGTTAAGTGACAATGAATCAAATTAGGTAAATTGCCAGAATTTCGCAAGTGGCAGCCCAGAAAAAAATCGATTGGTACCTTGGAACTTGAACCAGGCTTAGTTGAACTTGAACTGACCATTTAGCTTTCGTCCATTAGGTCCAGGCTCAACGAATGACATACTTGGAAAGGGACAAACACTTAGTTCCCTACTTGTGCGAGTGTATTTTTTTCAACCAACAAGTGTTGTCTGTCTGAAATCCACCTCGATGTTTAAATAAAACAAATGGCTCAAGTTGCCATTAGGTAGCTTAAAAAGCACCACTGGTCCGTTACCTCCTCAATACCAAACCAGCTATGAATCAAATTAGGCACATACAGTCCATACACCGATTATAACCTAACTTTTCCATTCATTGTGTAACAATCGCCAAAAATCTGGATAATTCCCCAAATGAAGCATCATTGCAAACGATCATTTTAATCATTTTACTGTCATTCATATTTAAGTCCAATTTCCGACATTTCCCAATCGCAATTCAATTTAAATCACTCGTGGACATTCATGCCACAAATTGGCTCCCCTCTTCTGACCTAAAGCAGCCTCGTCACAATTAAACTCTCGCACTTACCGCACCTACAACTAGATGCCAAACTGCACCTGTTATTCTATTATTCATGTCCTGACATATCCTCCAGCACCATCAATAATTAATTGCTTTCGATTAACACAAAAAGTCACTTTAGCCAGTTGACGACCGCACAATGCTGTGTCCATTGACAGTTGATCTGATAAACCGAGCTTCATAGTCGTCGACGGCCCAGTCTTTCCCTCTTTCAGTTTAGTTCGAGTGCTCCCGATACTAGTCCACATAGTGTGTGTGTGCGGGATTCATCATGCGGCCAATTATGCCATTTGACATTCTCGTGTTTGAAAAGTTTTTCGACCACGAATGTCCGCATTTCATTCAAGTCCATTGAAGGACCACAAGGAAAAACAAGACTTGCATATGGCATACAGCATTGAGAACTTATGCTAGTCGATGGCTATCGGAGAAATGTCATCCCTCTAGCTATCGCGTGACATCGCACGAAAGCTTCACAATCGATGAACTTTCATTTGTTGTGTGTGTGTATGTTTTCGTGGTGGGGGTGATATGGCGCCAATTATTAGGACATTGCATTCGACACATAATAGCGGTGAGTGACTGTTAATTTATTGGAGCAGGATAGCCATTTATCATTCAGTGGTCACAGGGTTTCGGCTGACCAATGGGAAAATACAATTAGCACCCACTCAAAGGAATCGATTTTGGGTGGAAGGATATGTTTGCTGGCAGGAGCTTAGAGAAAAAAATGTTATTTGACGACATAACTTTGGTATTTCGTGTTAAACTCCGTACTGGAAGGCATCTAATTGTTCCCTAATCAGTTTTGCCAGACAAATTTTAGAATTTCAAGCTCTTGAGCTTGAGTCTGTCCTAATGCCATAGAAAATTGATAATTCCATTAGCGCATGAATGAATCTTACAAAACAATCCTTTAAGCGAATACCAGCTTTTATGAAAGAAACAGAAAATCACGCGATAGTGGATATTTAAAGGTGCCATTCCAAGAAAAATATCCTGGGACTAATCCCAAAATGTAGTACGAAAATCTCACCTTAATTGGAAACTTATCCTGGACGTATGGGTGTGGTTTTAAGACAATGCCAATAGCCGAAATATTTACACACTTTGGCAGAACCTGAAAATAACTATTAGCTGCACCAGATATCGACGATTTTTATTTTGGCTAACTGCTAGAATTTGTCCATCTGCCCAATAACACCAATATTTGATTACTTACTTACTTACTTAAGTGACACGACACGACACGAGGTTCAATCCGGCATGAACCTGGGCCTCAACCAAAATGCCTCTCCAATTAGATCGGTCCTTAGCTAACTCCAGTTGCGCACTCCAAGTTGGTTGAGGTCGGATTTCTTCATCTGGTTTTGATATGGTCCATGTTTCAGCGCCGTAGAGCAGCACTGGGATGATCAGGGTCTCATATAGGACCTCCTTAGTAGTTCGAGTGAGGGCTTTCTACCAAATTGGCTACTTAGCCCAAAGAAACAGCGGTTGGCAAGAGTAATTCTTCGTTTAATTTCTGACGAGATGTTGTTGTCAGAGTTAATAGCGGAGCCGATGTAGACAAAGTCCCGTACTACCTCAAAGTTATATCTGTCAATGGTGACGTTCTGTCCAATTTGTCGATGCTGTGTGTCCTTTCTTCTCTATACTAGCAAACGTGGCTACGACATCACATTGAGTCCGACCAATGATGCCAATATCGTCTGCGTATGCTAGTAGTTGCACCGATTTTTGGAAAATTGTACCTCTGGTGTTGGCTCGGGAGTTTTGCACAATCCTCTCAAGAATCAAATTGAAGAAGTCACATGACAGCGCCATACGTTAGGTAACGTTGAAGTGGCTGCACACGATGCACGTGCACAATTAGACCATAAAGGTCCATTGGCAGGACAAGAGCATAGCAGGTGAGTAATAATTTCCTTCTAGGCGTATCGCCCTTTGTCCTGTATGGACATCGATAATGCTGCCGACTTTTTACCTTTTCAGCATCGTCAAGCAAATGGAGCGCGTCTGGTTAAAGTTATGACAGCGCCATAGTATTGCCTAAATCCCTAATTGGTGTCAAATGTTTCAGAGAGACCGTTTCCGACCCTTATAGAGTAGCTAGAATTCTCCATCGTCTTCCTACACAAACGGACGAGTTTGGGCGGTATACGAAAACTAGACATGGCTGTGTATAGTTCGTCTCCACAAATGCTGTCGTATGCGGCTTTGAAGTCGATGAATAGGAGGTGGGTGTAGATTTGGAATTTTTTATTTTTTTTCCAGGATCTGCCGAAGTGTGAAAATTCTGGACTTTCATGGCCTAAAACCACACTGATAAGGGTCGGTCAGGTTGATGGTAAACGGTTTCGGGCGTTCATATATGACATCAGGTAGGATCTTGAAGGCAATGTTGAGGAGACGTATGCCTCTGTAGGTGGCGTAGTCCCTTTATTGTTGATCCGGCAAACGATGCGGTTCCATTCATTCTTCTGACCAGAATCGACTAAAAAGTTGGTGGATGTTAACTACCAAGCCAACTCCGCCGGCCTTATAAAGCTCAGCTGGAAGGCCATGATTTCCGTCGGCCTTATTAAACTTGAGTTTAGATATTACTATCCTCACTTCACTCAGATCGGGTCGTTGGCCGTTTTCGCTTCCGTTGCCAGTATTGAATGGTTCGTTCTGCCTGACAGTGGAATGTTGTTCGTCATCGCCGTTTAACTATCTGCAGAAGTTGTTCTTCACTATCCTCAGCATCGACTGTGTCTCAACATTGATATTTCCTTGTTGATCTCGACAGGATTTAGTTATTTGTTTCCTTGGCTTTGACGTGTTACGTTCTTTGGTAAAACTTGCGAACATCATTTCTGGAGTGGGACCTCTCCATATCCTCAATATCGCGCTTTTCCTGCTCCTATGTGTTCTTTATTTAAAGCCGATGTTATTCTTTTTATTCTATTCCTAAAGAGCTCTATGTTAGGTCTTATTTTAACCTGCAGCTTAGACTTTAATTACAATCTGTAAGTTGACAAAAATTGATAACATGAACGTGACTATTAAAAAAAAAACTTATTACACTTTTGTATGAACGCGATTCATCGTATTTTAAGGAAACATTTGCACCTATAACCTTTCAAGATCCAGTTGGTCCAACAGCTCAATCCGTGTGACCAAGAAAAACGTTTGGAGTACTGAAGAACTGCCCTAAATATCGCCGAAGATGACTTCCAATTTTTGAAAAATTTAAAAATGATCGAAAAGCACATTTTCATCTAAACGGGTTTGTGAACAAGCTAAATTGCAGATTTTGGTGAGCACACAATCTCAAAATCCTCCTTCAATGTCCCTTACTCACACTTCCTGTTATTGTTTGCTGTGGACTGACTTCGCGTAAGATTTATGTGTCAAGTTTCTTTGAAAATGATGCTGGGGCCAGCATTACGGTCAATGGGTGCCGCTATAGACCAATGCTTCAGGGCCTACTTTTTCCATTTGTACCATCGGATAACAATGCTGATATAGCTTCAGCTAGACGAAACTAACGCTCACACTTCTCGTGGGACAATAAACTTGCGTGAACAGTTCCCAAATCGCATTTTATCAAAGAACGGTGAATGTAAATAGACGCAGCAATACCTTGATGTGTCGGCTGTGGATTTTTTTATGAGGTTAGCTGGGGGAAAAGGTTTACATTAACAAACAACACACTGTACACGAGCTAAAACTCAATATTCGCACAAAAACTGCTCAAATTGCGCCATCGGAGCAATCGTGAGCATGCCAAGCCCTTCTCTCTAGTATCGAAGTAGCCTATGTGGCAACCTAGATTCACAGCTGCGAATCCTTACTGAGTAAATAAGCATCTTTATATCTAAACAACTAGTCTTGGATAAGATCCATCATATTTGCAATCAAGAATTATTACAACTTCTCACCTCCGCATTCTGTACCCCCTTCCCGAAAGGGTTCAAAAAGTAAGCATGCCCGCAAACTGAGTGAACATAATTACTTCAACTTTACACCTCTTCACTTTCCCACAGATAAGCCTTCGTTTCCTTTTCAATTAATTAAAAGTCACATGCTCACTCGTATCACAACCCTGACGGGTAAAATGGATACCCTATCAAAATTATAGATCATACCCTTGGGGCTTTGTAACAGATACCGGCATTTGGTGTCCCGGACCACTAACAAATTATTTATTTCCTAACACATACACCACCAGAAGCTAACAGTAATTATACGTGTAGTCGTGATGAAAGCCACCATCGCGCGACAATTACTCGTCCTCGCCGGCAAGGGTTGTGACAAAATAAATGATGGAAGACCAAAATATGAGAATGGTCGGTCGGTCGGTGGCCGCCATCGAGGGTGCTTCGGAAGCATGCCCAAATTCGACACTGAAATCGAAACTAACAGTGTCTCGTTGGCCCACGTCTAAAAACTTACCCAGCATGGTAGCAATGTATTGATTGAGCATACCCGCCGGGATTGGTATGAGTGGTATGATGTATCTGTCTATGCACATGCGAGGCTCCAACAAAAGGGAGATATTTTGACCAAAAACACTTCTTGGTGCGAATTAGTTGCAAGGATAAAGGATTTTTCTGGACAAGCACACACACACACACACAGCCATGTGGGGAACAAATTAAACAAAATTAATCATCGAATGGCCAACCCGCCATAGTCCACCACCACACTCAATCACATAACTCAATAAATTGGAATTCTAACAACCACTGGGTGATATATGCACACAGACGTGTGCGCGGAGCTTTACAAATCGACCTGTTGGCCGTATGGACGGACCCGCGATAGGAGCTCTGACGGAGTCAAAGGAACCACAGTCGTCGTGTATTGTGAAGGGCAACATGTTAACCATATTAAAGTGTTCGGTGATTAATTACGTTCTCGTCTGGGAGATTAATTGAAATCAATCAAAACCGAAGTTAACTAATGGTGGCAAGAGTCTATGTGATTGACTCGGAGTGGCTGTCTTGTGTCCGTGGCTGTGTTTTGGGGCTTCTAAGGTGAATTGCTGCGTTCAGGTATAACAGGAGATGTGTATTGTGTGTAGATGTATTTTTTCTTTATTTGTTTGAGGGTTTTTTTTTTTATTTATTTATTTTTAGTAGCCATTGTTGGGGCTGGGGCAAGAATCTGTGGTTTTCAGTTTTACAAGAGAGACTTTGGTTGGATTGATGCAGTTTTCAGCATATGGCGCTTAATAATGTATGAGAACTGGATCTGAAGTGAAACGATCCTGCTCTCAGACATTATTGAGCTCCTCTAACAACACTTATGGAGGTTTCAGAAGAACGGGTAGGCTGATGAATCGTGCTACCATAATAATGCTTAGCAATTTGTTTTCTGCAATTTGGTCAATTCCATTCCAATAAAAATGAATAATTGGGATGAAGAAAACACGCATTAGGCCAAAAACGGCGCAGGTTTGGCGGCAAGCCTTCTAGCAGATGGACCAGAATGAGTTGCTCACCTCTTTTTCCAAGCATGGGACAGTCGCCCGATGACCTAATCATCGAAATTCTTTAGATCGAACAACGGAAACAATTGCTGCTGGCATACAGGAGAAACCACGCTTTTGTCGGGCAAGCATATAAAATCCTCGAGATTAAGTCAGATATCACATCCAAAATTCAACTGCTATCCAGATAAGAGCTTCTATAAGTAAAATGAAAAGTTATGCTTTCAGGTTCAAGACGATAGGAAAGAACGATTGCAGATGCCAGTACTCGACGGATCGATAGCCCGTCTCGGTCAGCTAAGTCGCCTTGCAATCACTGGAATCAGTCTATTGAAGCGATGGCAAAGCTGATTAAAATTTTGAAATTTTTTTAAATTAATTTTAATTACCTACTTGAGTGGAGCCATAGTCTGGAATGGAACTGGGCCTCAATCAACATAGCTCTCCAATTACCGTGGTCCTTAGCTGATTGCCTCCACTTGTGCACTCCATGTTGGACGAGTTCGGTTTCTACTTTTACTTTCCACGAGGTCTCCGACATCTGGCTGCGAGCCGGAGTTGTTTGGATTCGTTCTACATGTCATTGCCATCTCAAACGTCCAATGCGGTCGCTGTACAGCTCGTATAGTTCTTGGCTGAATCTTCGTCTCCATAGCTCGTCAACGCAAACGGGACCGAAGATTTTTCGAAGAATTTTCCTCTCTAAACGACCAAGAATTTCTTCATCCGCTTTTGATACGGACCATGCTTCAGCGACGTAGAGCAGGACTGGGACGATCAGGATCATATATAGGATCTCCTTAGTAATTCGAGTGGGGGCTTTACAACTAAATTGCATTCCGAAGAAACAGCGGTTGGCAAGAGCAATTATTCGCTTAATTTCTGACGAGATGTTGTTGTCAGAGTGGATGGCGGAGCCGAGGTAGACAAAGTCCCGTACTACCTCAAATCGATATGTGTTTCCTTTCGATTTCGATTCCCAGCCGTAGCAACACTTTTTCACTGGCCCTCCTCTCGTGATGATCAGACAAATCATCCGAGTAGGATCAATTGTCAACAGAAGCTTATCTCAAATTCGCCGTTCGGAGTCGGCATAAAACAGGAGGTCCCACCATCGTTTGATTGGTTATGAGAAAGCTCGGCTAACGAGTCTGTTGCACCAAAAATTTGAATTTTTATTTTTTGTTTCCCTTCGAGTTGACAGCATTTGCTTAGTCTTGTCCTCATTTACTGCTAGGCCCGTTTTCGCCTTTTCCTTCCCTATACTTACAAACTTGGCCATGACATCACGTTCAGTCCTCTGTAGATCGGGCTAACGATGCTAAGGTTCCACTTCCATACGACCAGATTTTGAGTGGATGTATGCTACTTAACAAGTCAACTTCGCTGGCGTTACAAGGCTCAGCGGGAAGGCCGTCTTTTCCGGCAGCCTTATTAAGCTTGAGTTTAGATATTGCTTTCCTCACTTAACTTGGTGGTTGGTAATTTTCGCTGTCATTGCCCATTTAAAATGTTTTGTCCTGTCTGACAGCGGAAGATCGTTCGTCCTCGACGTAAACAATTCTCAAGTTGTGGTTCTTCCATGTCAACTACAATAGTTCCTGGTTCATCTCGCCAGATGAGCGTTGTATCCCTAGCTTTGACGTATTACGCTTTGGTAAGACTCGAAGTGACACCTCTCTATATCCTCAGTCGCGTGATTTTCTTGCTCTATTTTCCTCTTTCTGAAAAGCCGTTTTGCTTCCCTTCTTCTCTGTCTAAAGAGCTTAATGGCAGCTCTCGTCTAGCCTTGTAGGCCTCGTTCTTGGCTGCGAGCATCTGTCGGCATTCCTCATCAAACCAGGCGTTTCTTGTTGGTGGGCGCGAGAAACCTAGCACATCAGGTGCGGCTGATCTAATGGCTTGGTGGCATCGTTGCCATTGTTCTTCGACATTCGATGCTGGTGGTATGGTGTTAATCGAGAGGCTAAGGGATACGCGTTGAGCGAATGTCCTGACCGTCTCTTGCGATTGCAGTATTTCGACATCAATTTTTTTTTTTTGCAGTATTTCTGGATTGTGGTGGCGTGGTAGATATCCTCATTCTTACCTTGGCTGCGACAAGGTAGTGGTCCGAGTCGTTGTTAGCTCCTCGGAATGTTTGGAAATCCAGAATACTGGATGCGTGCCTCTTGTCTATCTCAATGTGTTCAATGTGGTTGACCGTTCGTTGATCTGGAGACCGCAATGTCCCCTTATGGATATCGAGGTGAGGAAACTGTGTGCTGGCTATAACGGCATTTCTTCCGTTGCGAAGCCAATTAGCCTAAGCCCGTTGTACACGTGTTGTCGTCTTGGCTGTAGGCTGAGTTCATACCTTTGCGTTAAGATCTCCCAGCACGCTCATAGGTTTTGTTAAGGAGCTCGTAGAAGCAATCTTTGGCTAACAGCTACCACTTTTTTCCATCGTTGGGGTGTGAGCGCATATAAAGCTTATGTGTTCGAATTCGGCCTTGATACGAGTTGTTGCAATGCATTCGCTTATGTCTTGGGAAGATTAGACTTCTTGCTTAAGTTTGGCTCTTATATCAATTCCGCATCCGAATAGTCGCTGTTTCTGCTCATTATAGCACGATCCGTAGTAGATGTTACAGTTTTTCATCCTCTTTTTGCCCGGCGCATCCCATCGTATTTCCTGGGTGGCAGTGATGTCTGCATAGTCAGCGTCGAGCAGGAGCGGGGCAATGTTACAAAGTTAAATGTGTCGCTAAGTAATCGGTAACGGTAGTAGACTCGCAAGATCTATGTGGTATCACAACAGAACCGCTCTCATCCAGAAAAACTATCCCATATGTCAAAATACCAGGCATAGGTATTTTTTTATTTCTATTTTACACCAGCATTCCACGACTTCTTTTTGAAAATCTATGGTTTACTACTCACATATAGATAACCCGGGAAAGCACTTTTCCAAAAAGGACAACCAAATACAAGATCGCAATATCTTTGCAACAACAGGATAAGCTGAAGGTACTTTATGTTTACCATTCCAAAGCAATACTGTGTTCAGACCCGTCTTCAGAGTCCATTTCGATTGAAGCTCACCCGAAATATTTTGTTTTCTTCAACGAGCTACAGAATCACTGCATGATTTTCGATGTTACAGATCGCTCGTTAACATACCCCGCAAGTTTAAACCTCACTTACAAACCCCAGCTCCAATGCACATATATTTCCGTCAGCTTATCCCAACTGAACACCGGTGATACATGTCTTGTGGGCGTCACGAAATAAAACAAAATGCGCAGCAAATTAACGTTTTCAAATTCCAAGACCTCTCTCACTTCCAAACACCAACGAACACATTTGCTAGATACGATCATTTTGTGGTTAACAGTCCCGGTAACCGGAGAAATGGGTTAATTAGGATCGACTTACACACAGGGTCTCAGCTTAAAAAGGGAACACCGCGCACTTACCCTGCGCGCCCACCCGCCATTCATTAGTCACAGCAGGTTACACACTCAATCGCTGTTTGACGGGGGCTCCGCGCCCATCCAACATTTCTACTCCAAATGCGAATTCAAATTCATCACTCCAGACTCTCGATGATGATGAATGTCCATCACATGTACTGTATATGCACACATCCATGCGATGCGTCGTCGTCGTCGCGTCGTGCCCATCTAATGAAGTTGTCCGTCCATTGCATCGGTCCATCCGTGAGACAGACTACATCGTAAACAACGGACAACAATGAGTGAGAGGGCACCCATTTGACTGCGGTTAACTGGCGGCGAATTTCGAATTCCTCCATCACCGCGCGCGCACACACACAGCTCAAGTCGAATGATTAATGACCGGACCTGGCTCCATATTCTCCAAATGAGCCGCGAACCATTGTTTACGGAATCATATATGGCTCAGTCGAAGCCATTGCCGTATCGGTGCGATGCAATCCCGACGATTATCGCACGCGGTATCTAGTGTCGAATCAAAATAACTTGATTAGGTGGCTTCATTAGCGCCTGGTTGTGAAATTCAATCGATTAGCCCGTACTCGCAGCAAGAGTTTGCTCCGATTGCGTCTGCTGCGGTTAGGTTGAGTGAAAGACAAGACCCGAGGCTCATTATGCTAAGTGGCCGCGAAAGGAGAATTATGCTAAGTGACCAGGTGGTGGGTTTAGGTATGATGACTTTTAAGGCACAACTCTGAAGGAGAATATAAAATTACTAGCTGCTCCCCATCAACATGGCAGACGTACCTACTCGTATGTCGAATGCGTTGCACCCATGCAAAGGTATCGTTCCACACAACTGTTTACGGCTTCCGGAGGTTACCAAAGGGTCAACGTTTATGTTATGCGTGGGGCGAGTTGTGTATCGAATTGTCAGGCGTGTGGATTGTGGTTGTCTTCCCATTCAGGTGGACGGACAAAAATTGAGCTGTTTACCAGCATTAGCATAGTGTGTCATCGTTTTGCATGTTGTCACTGGGAGGTATGGGGCCTTGAGAAAGGGCTAGCGAGTTGTGTTGCGTAGGGTTCGCATTAATGGTGAGAACGCATGTGTTAATGTGAGAATTGACAGCAAAATGGAATCGAATGCTTTGAGAAGGGGGAACTCGGAGCTATTAGCTTAGTATAGACTAATGCGGATTTGGTAAGGTAGCAATGGGGGCTCACGTTGTAAAATGGTGGTAACTACATTTTGAAGGTTTGTCAATGGGGAAATACTGGCTTAATATGGATTTTGAAGCCGTACGCAACGCTGCATGTGAAGTCAATTTCAGCCGATTCTTTCGATTCATCTGGGACTGTAGATGCCACCGTTGAGCACATTTTGAGAGTTCTTCCGCTTTCGGCTGAGAAAGAGAAAAGGTTTCTCAGTCTCAGTGGAAAAAATACAGTCCCCCGCCCTTATCTGCTGCCGCTAAGACTTTACAAAATAGTTGGTTCTCAATCTAGGTCCGAGTACGATGTTTTTCCCATGTGAGCGCTGAGATTCATTATTAACAGCCATGAGCATGTTAAACATGATAAAAATCAGAAATCTAAGTCCATCGCCTTTTATGAATTCGCATCCAAATATCGCTGATTCTGCTCAACAGCATCGCGTGATTGGGAGAGTACTGCATATCCAACGATGATTGATGAATGGAAGCTAACTTACCTGAGTGGAGCAAGTGAAGCTGGGCCTCAAGCAATACGCCTTCCGAATTAGCTGGCGGTCCTCTCAGATCCATTGAAACAGAAGCTTAAAATAGTTTTTCAATGCAATTGGGATCCGACTACTTTCGGACGAATAAACTGCTGGCAAATAATATTTTGAATGCGGGGAGGATGAGAAGACCGAATTGTAGGTTATAAGTTATGGTAGTTGATTGCTTAAGCATAAGTACGTTTCAATAAGAACAGATCAACCTTTATACCACATGGATCTGTCGTCAATTTCTCAACCTTTGTATCTGTATAATCCAACTTAGGGTTACGAATTGGTGCAACCCAACGATATAAGTTTGTCATAATTGTTAGGTTAGGTTAGGTTAGGTTAGGTTATGTTTGATTGGCTGTTAATGCTCAGGTGAGTCGTCAAACTAGCATAGGACGACGTGAGCCCATAGCTATACCCTTTGTTGAGAGAAAAGTACCTGAAAAGAATGTTGTGATCTACGTTGTTCCATCCGCTTTAAATAGATGTTTGCTCCGCATCTCGCTTTGCAGCAGAAATGGACGATAAAAAATAAATAAATTCATGGCGCAACAGGCTCGTTAGTACCCAGGGCCTAGCTTTCTTCTTACAACCATTCATGTTGTGCGTGTGTACTTCTTAGCACGATGGTGGGACCGCCTGTTTTATGCCGACTCCGAACGGCTAAGTTGAGATAAGCTTTATGGTTTGTCAGATCATCACGAGAGGAGGGCCAGTAAAAAATCATTTAGGTGTTGCTACGGCTGGGAATCGAACCCAGACCTTCTGCGCGGCTGTTCATCGCGCCACTGAGCCCTTCGAAATTGACGATCTGCGCTATAAATTTCGTTGCTAGCTCCGTCAGGTCCTCGTAGTAGAAGCTGTCAAGGAGTTTGTTTGCGGCTGTTGCAGATCGTGGGACAGTAACAGAGTAGTTGTGGGATGCCCTCCTCGAATTAAGGGTCGCCGCATTTTCTGCATAGTGTGGGAGTGCCTACCCAACAGGTTGAGACCTGTTATCGCTCTTACCGCTATTGAAATGGATGCTCTGTTCAGAGCTATAAGCTTGTTTGATTTGCTACCGCTTATTTCCGGCCAAAGGTCTTTGGTGTGTTCACAGGATTTAATGTTTTTCCACCAAGATTTTGTATGGCTTTGCGTGTATCTAGTTATTGCCTGTTTAGCAAGTGGGGGTCTAACCCTGCCTTCACATAAGAGGATTTGTTTTATGAGGTATTGAAAGAGAGAATTACCTCTGACATTAGTGTCACTACTGCTCCAGCTGGTGTGGTGGGCATTTACGTCGCATCCGATTATTAAGTCCCACTATGTCGGACCAGGTCGTCGTCGCACTATGTCGGACCAGGTCCTTAGCAGCGTCGGCAGGTAGAGGTGTTGTTGAGTCGTATGGTAGGAAAGTTGAGCAGAGGACCAACGGTGTTGAATCTTTTCTCTCCCACACTATCGTTGCGAGATCGTTGTTGCTGAATTGGGATAGAAAAAAGTAAGGGTTTTCCTTGCCATGATGCAGCTACGGCATAGCCCCGAAGCTAAAGAGATAGAGTCTGCGCCCCCCCATGTATGTCTCACAGTCGTGTTGAGACGATCGTCTCACGATTTGTTGGTGGTGTTAATGGATTCTATCGAGGCGTTCGAGTCATCCAAGTTCAGTTCCGCTGCTGGGGTCATTGCCACTGTCGACTTATATTCAAGGGGTTGCTCCCTTGGGTTGCCAGCCAACAATGGCTTAAATCCAGCGTCGGTTACGGAATGGGCCGCTGTGACCAATGGTGTCTCAACGGTCCAAACTTATTACCATAGCAGATGCTGTTTCTTCTGCCATCTTATCCGCAAGGGATTGCTCCTTGGATTGCCAGATGGCATTGGTTTAACCTCTGTGCAGTTCCTGGTATTTCAAGGCTTGACGTACAGGAGTGGAGCTCCTTTCCCTCAGATCCACCGGAAGCTTGTCCACTCTGGGCGACGCCACTTATATTCTTATTCGCGGATGTTTCACCCGATTTTGCGCTCGTAAAATTACTTGAGATGGAGCTGCGATCAATCTTTTAGAGTTCACAGCTTCATCTTCAGATGCCTATCTGTCCGTGCGGGTTTCCAGTAGCCCGTACATATTGAGGAGGAAGTTTTCCTCATTAGTATCATCGGACACCATCTGGATTTTCTTTTATTTTCGGTTTTATGTTTTTTTTTGGTTTTGTAGGTTTTTTTTTTTTGTTTCCATGTTTGTTATAAGAATCCCACGAGTAGCTCTAGAATTTGGTGTGTGGAGGAGGGGGATGGTTTTAGGGAATGGTGTTTGGGAGATGGTTGTAATTCGCTTTGCCTTGTGATGACCGTAATGATTGATGCATAACGATCCACTCTCAAGACTACTGAGCCAAACCGCCACTTCAAGGCGAAAAACCAGTGTTAAGGAAGTAAGCTCCTAGGTTAAGCAATCTTCCTAGCACATTTTGAACATGAAACAAAGAAACCCACCTTTGTTGAAGAACTTCTACAAATATCATTGCTAACTAGGTCTACATTTGAGGTATGAAGATGGATTGTATACGGTGATATATAAGGGTTGACTCGTAACGTCTTTGAACACTTAAGCATAGCTGGACTTTTTCACGATTTAATTATTTTTGACTGTTTAAGGTGCTAGAAGAATGTATAAAAGCGTCAACTTCATGAGCTGAATAAAAAGATGAAGATGTAGTCCTGTATCACTTACTACACCGGCAAGCCAAATCTTAAGGCGCCCACTAAGGGCCGATAAGACAGATTAAGTCAACATGTTATGGATAAGTTAGATTTAAGCATTTTTGTCTATTTTAAGAAAATAAAAAATGAATTGAAAAAAAAAACCGGCAAGCCCACATTACTGGAATGAAAATCCAAAGTCCAGTGGAGGTGGCCTTTGATGCTACTGCTGCGTCTAAATAAGAAATCGATTTGCTCTGGATTGCGTGCCTCTGGTCCGTTGCAATATGATCAATTTGGTTGACCGTTCATTTATTTTTGTGGGTATACCATGCGCTAGCTATAATGGCATTTCGATCCGTATCGTTGCCGGAAGTGTTGTCGTGTAGACTGTGTTTTCCGACAATGCTGCTTTCTCTTCCTATCTTTGCATTAAAATGTCTTAGTACGGTTTTAACATCATAGAAGCAATCCTTTCCTCCTAATAGTAGCTGTTTCTGCTCACTATAACACGGTTCGTAGTAGATGTCACAGTTTTTCATTCTCTATTTTCCGGTCCATCCCAGCGCATTTCCTGGATGGCAGTAATGTCTGATTTGTAGCAGTTTAGAAATCCAGGTGTAGATACATGCGTCGTTGTCCTTTTTTTCGTTTAGCAGGGTCGTCAGCATTAAAACCAGTCCTTTCCGAGGCTATTGGTTGCTTCGTAACTAGTGGATCTTTTATCATAGGTGGGTCGTTAATGCAAAGCACAACTTCCAACCTGGACGGCCGGTTCCAGTTTATAAGATACCCTTGCGACACGGGGCCATCAACATCCGATTATCGTTTGGCCAGTCAAATCCACTAAGACCCGTACCCGATGGTTACCACTTTGAGGTACAAAATAAGCACTTGCAACCACTGGGTATTGCCACAGTCAAAAGTATGAGATCTCCTGCTGAACACCGATTTCGAATTTCAAAGTGTAGAAGTTTCTCATGATAGTTTTATACCCTTAGATGTTTGTCAAACTTTTGCAAGAGGGGGGTAGTGAATAAGACATAGGTATCGTAACTTTCGGGATTTGAGCCAAAACCCTGCGATTAGTAGTCCAACGCATTAAAGACTATGCCACTGCACCTAGCTAACATCGATGTGACATCAATGTGAACAATAAACAGTTACAGTAAGACTAGGACTACATCTCATAACCCATAGACTGTTATGGATAGCGAGACAAGGTACTATAGATTCAGGCATTTTGATTGCCCAGCAATATCTTGGGACCTAATGCCTTGTTTGTAAGCCAACAACAAATAAAGCTTTGAAAGCTAACATACATAATTGAATAAAACAAATGTGGGCCCATATGTGATGAAAAATCGGTTCTCTAATTGGAATCACATAATGCGCTATGCAATTGCTAGCCATCCAATAATTTGCTTTAAAATCCATCCGAGCGAAACACGAACAAATCATTTACAAGCGCATGCAAATCCAAGAAGTAGGTACCATGGATTTAGTTTTTCCTACGTTCTGCTTACCAAAGTCCTCCATCACCCTTAAAGATTCAATCCCTTTGAGTATTTTTTTTCGCATACAAAATTAAATTCGTTTCACAACATTTTACCCAATAAATCCCTTCATTTGAAATTTGAATTTTTCTAACCCACTGCACATGCAAAATGGGTCAGTCCTTGCATTCCGTTAGAGGAAACCATTTCAAAAATTAAAATTTATTTCCCGACAAAATTGTATCAAGAAAAATGCAATCTCCCAGAGGACAGTTTCACGCCTCGTTATGTAGCCGGACAATGGTTCATCAAAAATCCCACCCAGGTATGTCGACTTGATGGTCAAACGAACGCTGCCCATCACAGAGTTGTTGCGACGAATGTCCTTACACGATGGAAAACAGTGATCTGTTGACCTTTTCGCTTGAGTGGATAATCGTCGCAGTATCAGAATAAACGGAAATTTAATTTTTGTTTCTCAAAGAAAAGGACGATCACTAATTTCATCCGTTGGCAAGGACATTTTCAAAAAACAAAACAACTGCGTGTCCTCTAGATGCATAATGCGATTGCGTATGCATCTGGTAATTTGCTTCTTCACTTAGCTCATAACGATCGGCATATGCAAAACTATCTCGAGTCCTTTTGTAGCAATTATCGATCCTGTTCATAAGTTTTAATGGAATTTCGTAATAAAATCGATATTTTCTGTTTCACTATGCGGGGGTAATTGAAACGCCACCAAACAATCCGTTTGCAATATGACATCTTGGAGAGGGTGCATAAAAATTATGACGTCATAAAATTGATATGAAAATTACTAAAAAGAGCAATAAAATAATTTTTTTCGGTACTCCTATTCGAAAGGGTACTGAGTTCAGGTGGTGGAGAGTTTTTGGGAAGCACTTAGAGATCCGGCCGGTGTCAACCCCACTTATCCACTTAGCGAGCGGGGTTGGTACGCAGTCTCAATCTGAAGTGACAGCACACGCTGGCTATAAAATCACGATAACTCTTCAAATAGATGCGCTTGGGGCTGCATCTCTAGGAGAAGGGGTTGCACACGATCTTCCATGATCAGTGTTTTTATGTTCCAAGTTCTTTGTGGAGTGTTGACAAAACAGATATAAATTTTATGTTGCTTGAGGTATGGCGGCGGGGATGTTCGGAAACACACAGCAGAACTTTTCTTGATGACAGTATGCACGCATCGTCTGTCCGCATGGAAGGGGAGATTTATCAGCTCCCGACGAGATAGAGATGTTCTTAGCTGAAGTGGAGGGGACCCGCTCATGGAATTGACTGACATCTGCGTTAATTGCATTTTTGGGATAATTTAGGAAGCGATTTTTGGAAATTTATTAGCACATTAAGATAAATTGACGTTTCAGGACGCCTTCGGTAGATGGATGTGAATGGCGTTTAGCGTATTTGTAGACAGACTCGATGGGGGAGAGGAAAACATGTAGGAGTATGTTAGCAGGGATAATGGATCTGATGTAGCTGTAGCATGGTAGCAGCTTGGTTGCAGGTGGAATTTTAATTATTTTTTCTATATCTTCTGAGATTGAGGTTTTTTTTTAACGAGGCTTGTGCGTTTCGATGTATTGAATGCTATTACGACTTGGACATCATTGAAAAGTCTTGGAATACAACTATTTCAATAAAGATATAGGAAATGCGCAGACGGGGGTGGCCTTAGCTGTTTTTTATTGGGATCTGTTTTTCACAAAAAAATTAAAAATGGGAAAAAGTGCCCTTTAAGTATACCGGTCAAAATCGTCCGTTAGTGGAGTATGAAAATGCAAAATGCTCACTTAATTCTGACCAGCAGCGATACCATGGCAATGGTATATTACTCAACGCTAGACAACACTAGGTTCAACAAACTAGGATACAATTGGTACCAACAAAAAAGGACAAATAGCATTGAACTGAACTGAAGCACAATCCCCAACTGATGTTAATAAAGAAATGTTTTGACTTTTGTATTAGTTCAAGGGCGAAACTTCATGATTATACATAATCTGTAATGCTGTGATGAGTAGGACTCGCAAAATCATCGATTTCCAGCCAGATTTTAGACTCAGTAAAAGAAGTTCTTGTCTAAAGTCGCATGATAGAAACTGACATCAATCAATTTGAAGGACACAACATCGATAGTTAGTTAAGGAGAGCTTCTTACGAGAGCTGTCTGATTTTCGAACAACATTTTTAGGTGACCCATATAAGCCTTTGTGGCAAAAATATAACTATCCGCAAAAAAGGAGACCCTCTGAGATGCACCAACTAAAGAGCCATAAGTCTCCTCAACATACCGAACAAGATAATTATTATCTGCGTAGTATGTGAACGCTTTATACCTTTTGAAACAACCTGATAGGCCCTTATCAGTGTTGTTTTGGGCTAGGAAGGTCCACAACTGATGGAATTTTCACACATTAGCAGTTCCTGAAAAAAAACCCAAGATGTCAAAATCTATACCCACTACCTATTCGTCGATTTCAAAGTCGAATGCGACAGCATTTATAGAGACTTTTCAGAGCAATGTCTAGTTTTGGTATAACGCCCAAACTATTCCGTCTGTGCAGGATGAGGATGGAGAATTTTCGTGTTGGAAAAGACCTCACCGAAACATTTGATACCAAATTTGATACCGATGGGCTGTCATTTGACTTATTTAACGATTCTTAAGAGGGTTGTGCAAAACACCCGAGTCAACACCAGAGGTTAAATCTTCCAAAAATCGGTGCAGCTACTAGCATACGTCGACGATATTGTCATCATTAGTTGGACTCTACGTGATGTCGTAGCCACATTTGCTAGTATAGAGAAGGAGGCGACGAAACTAAGTATATGCTGTCAACACGAAAGGACACACACCATCGACGACTTAGACAGAACGTCACCATTGACAGATATAACTTTGAGGTAGTACGGGACTTTGTCTATCTCTGCTCTGATATTAACTCTGACAACAACATCTCGTCAGAAATTAAACGAAGAATTACTCTTGCCAACCGCTGTTTCTTCGGTCTAAGAAGGGAACTCGATTTACTAAGGGATCGTATATAAGACCCTGATCATCCCAGTACTGCTCTACGGCGCCGTATCAAAAGCTGATAAAGAAATCCTTGGTGGATTTGAGAGGAAAATTCTTCGAAAAATCTTCGGTAATAGGCTATGGAGACCAAAATTCAACCAACACTTATACAAGCTGTATAGCGACATACCCCTTGTCAAAAAAACTCGGCATTGGAAGTTGTAGATGGATAGGGCATGTAGAACGAAAGTTCACCAATACTCCATCTACTAGAGTCTTCGATTTCCAAACAGACGTCGGATGCAGTAGAAGGAGAACTCGTAGAAACCGACCTCAATGAACTTGAAATGCGCAACTGGAGGCAATTAGCTAAGGACCGTGCTGTTTGGAGAGGCATTTTTGTTGAAGCCCATGTTCATTCCGGACTGTAGCGCAACTGAAATAAGTAATTAAGTTGTACGGAGCTTAATATCTGTAGCTTCACCAGTTATTGTGGTGTCTTCGGTTTGAGATCGTATCCAGAGCTTTTGCACGATGGTTCATAGCTCTCATCCTTGCATCCTATGTGTAGCGAGCTAAACAGTCTCTGAGGATAAACTCAAACCCCTTTTAATAATTTTGGAGAAACATTTGAAGCTGTGGCGGAAAAATTCCATCTTCTGCTTTTACAAAACTATAGACGTCCCAATCCAGCAGAAGACTACATATGGTTCAAGGTAGGAAGGTAGAGGTGGAGGTTCAGCATGAACCCAAGTAGCAATTAAGCGCCTATTTGTTACCATGACTCAGGTGTGATGAAGCTCTGAGCTCTAGTGGAAGTCTTTCTTGAACCTTAGTGTAGGTGTGATGAAGTCGGTTTCAAATGTGACCATGCCGTTTGCCAACAAGTCTTACTGATTTGTATAAAGCGGTATCTTAGTGCGTAGGTCGAGAGGCAATAGATGCAATAGCACAGAACATATGATTCTACAGCTCCCAAACTGAAAGCAAAGATCTTAGAAGGAATTTTGTTTCAGGCGCTCACATACGTTTTACGGTGGTGGTATTATCATGTGCGGAGTGGGCGAAATCCTACGAAGCTTTTATGGAACGGTAAACTGGTTTGAATTCATAGCGTAGCGAGTATTGCGTCTGAATGGCAGGAATGCAGCTCGCTATTTCATCTGAGCATTGGGTGTTATAATAACGATTAAACAAGGTAAGGCAGGTGATACTCCGACGATGTTCAAGCGAAACTGAAGAGTTCGCTGTTCCTATGTCTCCTATAATTTTATTTGCAAACTTTTTGATCTTGTCGAGGAGGTGCATCAAGGTTGGACTTCAATATGCGTAACATATTTTTTGGTTTAAAGTGCACGTCCAAATATGAGGGACGAGGACCTGTAAACAATAAGACAAGCTGAAAGTACAGTCGTCTGCGAAGGAGGGAATTGTATTAGAAATTGGAGGCAGAAGATCATTTATAAAGGTGAGAAAGAGAGTCGGAGACAAGATAGAACCTTAAGGAATACCAGCATTTATTTGGTGAGTTGCCAACTTCATATAGCGTCCAAAACAAATTGAATTTCTAATCCATAAAATAAGTTTTTCTTCATATTCAAAAGCATTTTCGACAAATGGCTTGATGCCAAACCCTTTGAAAAATGCCTTTGAAATATCAAGCCCAACAATTTAGCTTCCTCCACCGTAATTACACTTTTCGGAGAGATATGTCATCAAATCACCACTGGACCTGTTGCTGTGAAAACCATACTGACGGTCATTGAGAAGTTTTCGTGTTTCAAGATATAAGCTGATGGGTTTGTCAGCATTTCCATGACCTTGGAAAGAAGAGACTCAAGTGCAATTGGTCAGTGCTGCAGGACAAGAAGATTCACCTGTTTTGGTACAAGCTGGACAAATGGACTTTTCCATCTACTCAGAAAGAGTCCTGATGAGTAGGACAGATAGAAAATCGTTCGCAGTAGTTTTGCTGGCGTGAAAAGTATTTCATCAGAACAATGAGGGATGTACCATCTGGATCAGCTGATTTCTGAATGTCGAGGATAAGAAAGACTCTCGCATCTGTACAAGTACGAAAGTGGACTGAAATATCTACGTTAAATCAAGTACAGGAGGAAACAGGAAACAATCTGGAAACGTGGCTGTGAAATTCGCAGAAAGCTGATAGCTGTGCAGTCATTGTTAGTGAGCGTCGGAACAGATAATGGGGCCGAATTTTTTTTATATTTTATAAAAATGACGACAGGTTCTAACTAACTCTGGAACATTGCAGAATATGAAATTTTCGTTCATAGAGGTATTCGTTCATAGGGGTATTCGGCATGCTTTATATAGACATTACAATCATTTCCGACTAGTTTAACTTTTTATGTTTTCCCCTGTTGGGTTGATCTTTTCGGACCGAAATATCAGAATTGAGCTAACCTCCTTCCTATAGGCACATAAGATAGCTTTCATCAATCTACCAGAGCAGCACCGACTGTGACTCCCAAACGATTGTTTTTTTTTCTTCTTCTCATCTCATCTGTTTCGACCTCTATATTCTATATTGTGTGCTCTCTCTTCTTTTTTTAAACGGCCTTACCCTGACCACCCATCCGTGTCATAGTGCTATTTATACTCCAATTGATGAATCATCAGCTCCCATTGATAAAACCATTACTCACTCTCGTCAATAAAAATAGCTCGCAATCACTAGATACATGAATGCAATTCATTCATTTGCTTAAACCCCCAAGATGCATATCCATCTTTGCCGCCGGAAGCATGCAATTCATTGGTGGTCCTCTGCATCCAATATTAAGTCTCCATTCGCCCAGATTTTCCTAAAAGACAAACGCCACACTTTTCTCGACTCAACTCGTCACAGAGCAACAACAGAACTTCGGAAAACAAAACATCAAAACTGCGCGCATCTACAACTTGATTGACACCCCCGACACATCTGTCAAAATCATCAAGAACAGACAGCCTGAACGGGCAGCAGTAGCAACTTTTTAGCAAATTAGCCCGCTAAGCTCATCGTCACGCAGCTCCATCGACCAACAGCCAAACGATGCGATAATGCGAGCGTGCATTTTAATGGCGCTTATCTCTGTCACAGAATATGGACAAGCCCGCGCAGGGGAATCTTCAAGTATCGCTGCTGAGAGGTCCTAACCTCCAATCCTTATCTAGAAAACAACATTTCTTCAGAGTGTGTCTTCGCGTGTTGGTGACTCTGACTATGTGCGCGTTTGTTTGGCTATCCATTTGTTTTGCGATTTAAAGTCAGTTCCCGCCTTATAGGTATACGCTGAGATATATCTCAGGTTCTAAAAATACCCCCGGCACAGCGAGAGCAGCACTTGCGTCCACTTCAGCAGCAGCGAACTGAACTTTTGTCCTCTAACGATCTTCGACATCGGTAGGGTGAGTAATTTCAATTAGATGGCGTTTTCAGATGTTTTCGACGATTTTTTTAGTTTTTTTTTTTTTTTAGTTGGCAATGGAGTATCAGGGCCACCACAAACGCACACACACAACGGGATCTATATTGACCATTAAAGTGGTGCTTATGGGGCTAGTTGACACTTTTATTGCTGGCAGCGCATTATGGTCGGGAGAAATGTGCGCATCGTATCAGTAAAGTGTCTCTGTTCGAGGTTGGGTAATCTTGAGTTTCGTCAGAGTGAGGGTTTACCGGGCTCTGGTAATGGCAAGTGGCCGCTAGGAAGCTAAGAACACACTATTGCGGGGGTCACTGGCTTGGGGTATCAGTAATGGAGATGGCAATGCAATGGAATGGGCTCTAAAGGTGTCAAGTTGAGCGTATTAATTGGGACTGCCTACGGGAATTTAAGTGTGTGGGCCTAAGTGCAGTTAGGAGATCTCAGTTAAACGTTATTTTATGACGATTGAAGCCACTGAACTTGGGTGTACCAGAGAAGTGATATGATTTCATGAACTGGGTGGATTTAGATAGGTTAGTGTTTGGAATATTGTGAGGTTGGTAGTTGGTTGTTGTAGGGTGTTGTGTATACTTTGATCGACGTATTGCGATGCCTAGAACTACAACTGTGTTTACAAATCAATTTGGATTACTCTTACCTTCCTTTGGTTACCATTGGATACTGGCAAAGTCTGATCTTGATAAGCCTATAAGAGTGTGAACTAATTCAGGAATGTAAAAAAATTGTATTGCCATGATATTGTAGTGAAATTAGACATAAGGATCTGGCCCTCTAGACCTGGGTTAGTGCATTTAGTCCACCCAAGAAAAAAATCCTTGGAACGAAGCAACCATCAGCAGCTTCCGAAAGGACGGATTTAATTATTCACAACAGTGCTTAACGTAAAAAAAAACAAAAAAAAAAATAGCCTGGACTGCTTCAAAACAGAAAGATGGACAGTGCTATACATGAAATACGAAGGGGCAGGAAATTTGAAAATTGAAGAGGAGACTGGAAAACTGAGACTTTACTATGATAAGCGTCTGACTAATGCTCTAACGAGGACAGCGAAATACTATGAAAATCCGCATTAGGACTGAAATGGCAAATATGTATGCAAAAGCCTTTTATAGGCTCCAAAAAACACAAACGATGACATCACCAAAGACAGTTTTTACGAGCTCATCGACAGAACCCTTGAACGGTTGCAACAGTAAAGGGCCCCCAAGAATGCGTATATGTACCTGGTATCTTGTATCTCTGTCAAAAGAGAGATACACCTTGCATGAAGTTGACCTCCATTCACCTTTAAGCTACAGATTCACGAAGATACACATTGTGTATCAGATTGAAGAATCAGCTACAGATACGCATTCTATGCGGCCCTTAAGAATTTAACACAGTGCCGAGGAGCTAAGACGATTCGATAGAAGGAGAGGATATCTTTAGAGAAATTATCGAAAAATAGTTTACACAAAATTACGTCTGGCAAAGCTCTTTGATTAACTGCTTAATGACAAAACGAAATGGCACTATAGTTAGCCTGCAGTTTTCTCAACTTAACATGTCTAAGAATACATGGCTGATAGTGATGGACCAAAGGTACAAAATAAGTATTTTAGATGTCCGAACATTCCAAGGGGATTACATTGACTCGGGCCCCTTTTATTTTGCAGCCAATGTAAGAAGGCGGATTTGCTAAAGACTGAACAACAACGAAGGAGGATTCGAGAAATCTCGATGTAGAAAATCTGCAATCGTAAGAGACCGCGTTGACTATGGCAGATAATGTATTCATTCGACTTATTTCATACCAACAGAATCGAAACACATATAATCCGGCGCATTCAAAGACCCGGATAATCAAAAAGAAAACTATGAACTCTCAAAAGGAATGTTACCTACCAAAATTTTATATAACGGGTGATTTTTTCAAACGTAGTTTTTTTTAAATATAATAAAACACTCGAATTTGCATATAATATTCAAAAGTTTTATTGTAATCGATAAATCGGCCTTTGCCATTTACGTTTTAAAGACAACTTCACGTAAATGTTGTGCGCACCTCCGTTTCAAATGGTCCAATAGGAAGGTCCAGTTTTGTGTCACATTTTCGAGCATTTCGGACTGTATTCCCCGCATTACGCGTGCTTGCTATCCTGTAAGGCTTCAATCGTGTTCGGCTTGTCGACATAGACTAACTACTTAACATAACCCCACAAGAAATAATCAAGAGGCGTTAAATCTCATGATCTTGGCGGCCATCTCACAGGGCCATTTCGAGAGATAGCAGCTTATGTACCAAATTCATCCTTCAACATTTCCATTGTTTCACGAGCTGTATTAAACCACATGTCCACAAAGTTCAACTCAGCCAACTGGGTCAAAAAAAAAGACGCGTATCATGGCTCGATATCGCTCGTCGTTGACGGTAACGTTTCTTTCATGGTCGTCTTTGAAGAAAAATCGACCGATGATGCCACCAGCCCATAAACCATACCAAACTGTCGATTTTTCGGGATGCATCGGTAATTCTTGTATGTCATGTGGCTGTCATTACTCCAGATGCGACAGTTTTGCTTATTTACGTATCCGTTGAGCCAGAAATGAGCCAAATCGATGGTCGCCATAATATGGTCCTAAGAAACGGTGCACACTTTTCACAGGCCACGAATTTTGATAATGAATTTCAATAACTTGCAATAGCTGCTCGTTTGTAAGTCTTTCCATGATTAAATGCAAGAGTATACTGAAAACTTTTCATTCTGACAGATGACGTTTGGACGCCATTACTAATCAGTTCTGTCAACCTGAAAAACTTTACTCTTAAAAAAATCACCCGTTATATGCGTGATAAAACAAAAAAAACTGCTAGGTAAGTCGCTTGCTACAACACAAAAACAAAAGGCCGACTTATTCGCTTGAATGTTTTCAGGAAATTCAACAGTGTATACTCGAAACAATCGGTGCCAACAACGACAGTGCACGTTCCCATCAAGTATGGTTAAAGTTTAATTTCGACCTCGAAAATAAGAACAATTTGGACAGTGAAAAAGCTATTAGACCTGATGAAATTCACATAGATATTGCGCGTACAAAATGCGAACTCGAACTTGCGCCAATTCTTTGGTGATTATATTCCATGTCACATTCTCATCAGGTTTTCCTGGTTGCTGGAATTACCCAAATTAAACAGAATCCCAAAAAAACGGGAAGAAAACGCATGCCTAAAAACTATAGACCCATTGCTTTACTATTCATACTTTCAAAGGTCATGGAAAAAACGATTAACAATGGGATCGTCAATAACCTCAAAGGGAATAATAAGCGATCGGCAATGTATGTTCCAAAGGAAACGCTCAACTGGAGACTTGCTAGGTTATGTAAACCATCTATTTACATCTATGATGGAAAATCATGAAGAATCGAAAACTATTGCCCTGGATATTTACAGGGCTTTCGAACAAGTTTGGTACAAGGCTTTGCTAGCCAGATTGACGACATGCGGACTTCACCAAATACGATAGCTGTTGTGGATTGCGTTTCTTCAAATAAATTTCCTTGAAGCACTGGGATACCTCAAGGATAAATTTTCTCACCCACTCTATTTTTTCTGGACATTAATGATCTTTTGTGGACAACTTATAATCGAATTCTTAGTAACCAATATTTTACTCATATAGCAACTAACTCAAACGACACGTCCAATACTGCTATTGCTGCACATCAGCAGCAGAGATCCGAAAAAATGTGTCCCACAATCGAAGGCCTACAAAATATTATACAATGGGGAAAGGAAAACCTTGTTCAAAATATAAAATTAGTATACATTCACAAGAAAAAAAGTCCACAGTTCCGACGAATACAGTCCTTAAATTAGAAGAATCCATGCATCTAGCTAGGCATCACAATTGGGTCATGGCAACGACATGTAACCTCTATTGCAGTTTCCGCACTAAGTTCCCTTTTCAGATCTAGGTAATATTTTATACCAGCCCAGCTTCTTCTTCTGTATAAATTTCATGTACTACCAAGTCTTGAATACTGTTCTCATGTTTGGTGTTCAGCCCTGAGACATACTTAGGACTTACTGAACTCTTTGGTTGGATGAAATATAGTCGGGAGATTTTATAAAGTGTACACGAAAGGAGACCTCATTATAAGTCGCCTCAACACATGAACACTTAAAACCATTAATCAAGCAACTTATGGGCTCTTTTGGTGTGGATTTGAGACAGCAAAAGTTCAAAACTGACAAAACATTCACGTATTTGTTAATCTTGAGTAAAAAAACCCTTCGAAATCGATTCTCATCACTAACTCATCGACTTTTTAGTATATACCGCCAAAACTTGTCCAGCGCTCCATGATGCCAATTAGACTCATCGCTCGTTTAGAAAAGTTGCCATGGAGCTCATTGCAAGAATTACAATTTCTGAAGATTTGCAACTTTTGTTTCTTCAGGTTAAGAAGGCAACTTGGCAATAAAGCCATCCCTTGAACTAAAGATATCTCGGGGAATTTTTTTAAGCAGGCTTTGAAACGTAGATTCAAACAAGGACATACCGAACTCCATACTTACTTACTTAAGAGGCGCTACAGTCCGGAATGAACATGGGCCTCAAGCAACGTGCCTCTCCAATTAGCCCGGTCCATAGCTAGCTGCCTCCAGTTGCGCAGTTAAAGTTGGTTGAGGTCGGTTTCTACTTGTGCGCGCCACTTAAGGCGAGGTTTTCCTCTACTGCATCCGACGTCTGGCTGGGAATCGAAGACTCTGCGATCCGGGGTATTGGTGTCCATTCGTTCTACATGTCCTAGCCATCATAAACGTCAAATGCGGAGTTTTTTTGACTAGGGGCATGTCGCTGTACAGCTCGTATAGTTCTTGGTTGAATCTTCGTCTCCATAGCCCGTCAACGCAAACGGGACCGAAGATTTTTCGAAGAATTTTCCTCTCAAATCGACCATGGATTTCTTCATCCGCTTTTCAGACGGTCCATGCTTCAGCGCCGTAGAACAGGAATGGGATGATCAGGGTCTTATATAAGATCTCCTTAGTAGTTTGAGTGAGGGCTTTACTACTGAATTGCCTACTTAGCCCAATGAAACAGCGGTTGGCTATAGTAATTCTTCGTTTAATTTCTGACGAGATGTTGTTGTCAGAGTTAATAGCGGAACCGAGATAGATAAAGTCCAGTACTACCTCAAAGTTATATCTGTCAATGTTGACGTTCTGTACAATTCGTCGATGTTGTGTGCCCTTTCGTGTTGACAGCATATACTTCGCCTTGCCCTCATTTACTGCTAAACCCATTTTTGCCGCTTCGTTCCCTATACTAGCAAACGTGGCTATGACATCACGTTGGTTCCTACCAATGATGTCAATATCGTCGGCGTATGCTAGTAGTTGTACAGATTTTTGGAAAATTGTGCCTCTGGTGTTGGCTCGTGAGTTTTGCACAATCATCTCAAGAATCAGATTGAAGAAGTCACATGACAGCGCATCGCCTTGCCTAAATCCTTTTTTGGTATCGAATGTGTCAGTGAGGTCGTTTCCGACCATGATGGAGCAGCGAGAATTCTCCATCGTCATCCTACACAAACGGACGAGTTTGGGCGGTACCCGAAATTATGCCTCTGTATAGTTCGTCTCTATAAATGCTGTCGTATGCGGCTTTGAAATCGATGAATAGGTGCTGGGTATCGATTTGGACTTCTTAGGTTTTTTCCAGGATCTGCCGAAGTATGAACATTTGATCGGTTATGGTCTTCCCTGGCCTAAACCCACACCGATAGGGACCGATCAGGTTATTGGTGAACGGTTTCAGGCGTTCACATATTTCGGCAGATAGAATTTTGTATGCGATGTTGAGTAGACTTATGCCTCTGTAGTTGGCGCAGTTAAAGGGGGTCTCCTTTTTTGTGGACCGAACTGCATAACCTGGTCAAAAAACTCCGCAATGGACTCTTAGGATAGCTAGGAGATGTATGTACGTCCATGTATAATATGGACAACTACAATAGCATCACCATCTAAAGTGTGACGCTTATGGCGACGTTGCCAACAACTCATAAGATCAGCCGCAACTGATGTGCTGGTTTTGTACCGCTATTAGCTGTCAACATTGGTTTTTCAGGAATCCGGAAAATGAAGCATACAATGCAATGAAAGCACCTACAATAGCTCCCATTGAGCGTCTTAAGCATGAATGAATGGATGAACATCGGCTTTTAAGAATTAAAAAGAGAGATATTGGTTCAGAAGGTTCCACTCCGGAAATGGTATTCACAAGTCATACCAAAATGTAAAAATTATAAACGGGGGATGTGAGGCACAAACAGAATTCGGTTGAGACACAATTAATGCAGTCAACACAGAACTTCCACTTCTGCACAACACAGAACTTCCACAGCGATGATGAGTACTGTCAGGCCTAGCGTGACTTTGCGACCAAGCTTTGGAAACTCAGCTGTGGTCAACATTTTTTGCTGAAACCGAAAAGCATTTGGACTAACCTTAGTGTTTGAATGGCATATAAGAATATTTTTTTTGTCAAAGACCAGCCAGATATAAAGCCCTAATAAGCTACAACACAGGAATTTATCAAACCATTGACTCCCTATATTTTGTTGCAAATTTCTCATCGACATCAACGTTCCCAAATGACACCACATCATCTGACATATTACTCCTGCCAATCATTTAAATATCATTCGCATCACATCTTTGGTGGCATTGTGCGCTGTGATTCAGTGAACCAGTCCAGTCGGTGCCAATCACTAGCAAAGGGGTATGCCAACTTGATTAACATCTCACGATTCAGGTGGACGCGTGTTCCGTTGTAGAACAAGTTTCATGACTCTTAAACGGCGAAAATATTAAGATATCTTTTGACAGAAGGTGCCCTTTGTGGTCTTGAACATTTTCCAACCAACAATCGGCCAACAATCAGCTTCACACTGATCCGTGATGAATATTGTTCACCTCCATTTTTATTCAATTACAATTCTTTTCAATTTCGGTTGGTTGCGCATGCGCATTTGTGTGTCGAGTTTTTTTTTTTAATTCAAATTAACATCGCCACAGGATTTCGATGATTGTTGGAAGTTTGAAGAAATCTGATCGTCGAATTGAGGCATCAATCAATCAATTGGATTGAAGAAGATGGAGTTAGTAGACAATCGAGATCATTTATTATCTCTTGGATGGACATGATGTTTTTATTATCGTACGGGATTTATGCTCCAAAATTTCACTTTTGTTTGGAAAAGTCAATGTGAGCGCTTGACCGGAAGGTTTAATTGAGCTTCGTGGAGGGGATTTATCAGTATCTAATACTACAAAAATTACTTCTTGATATTGGAGATATTTTCAAGGATGAAGATCAGATTCACTAGATCATTATCTGAAACTAAACAAATACCGTTTGGATATTTGGTTTTCGTTATCACCCACAAGATACAATCACATCCGTTTGTTTTTGTTTTCAGTAACCGCAGGCGGATGGACGCCACAGAAGGACAATGTTTATGTCAAGAGATCCTTCAGAAAACACACACAATAAAACATGTCGTGAGACAATGCAACCGGGGGTGGTTTTCAAACGAGATAACAATCCACAAAGGGATTTCGAAAAAGACTGTAATGTATCTTCTAGATCTTTTGTACGTATTGTGTAACATTTTGCTTGGGGTTTTGTTAGAAATTCTCATTAAACGGTATTTCAATAGTCATTTGCGGATTTTGGAAGTTTCTTTTGAGTCGAGACTTGATATGTATCTTCTGCTGCCGTTCGATGCTTCTTGATTCCATGTCACTGCACAATTATCCTTCCATTGTTGCTGTACCTTTAGTTAGATACGTCATTTGTGGTCGCAAATAAACGAGGATCCTTTGTTTGACAGGAGTTCTTCGCCGCAAATTTCGAAATGAATTGCGTATGCTGAATAGATATGGATGAAACCAAGATGCATATGCCGTGTTTCGGCGTGGGATACGTCCAACCCTTAACCGCATATCGTTTGCTGGAATTTTATTTGACAATGCTACGTCAGAATAGGTAAAAGTCTGGTAAGAGTTATGTTAAATCCTTGAAAATCGAAAAGTCGAAGCAAAGTCAAAAGGTATTGTTTTGGTTTCAGGAATTAGCAATTGCTTATTTGGTTAAGTAGCACTGTGGTTCAGAGTGAATGTTGGGCCTCAACCAAAAGGAATCTCAATTGAGGTCGGTCCCTATCTTTCTGCCTCAAGTTAAGCATACTCCTAGTTGGTTGACCTATGTTTCTTCTTTTGCACGCTATTCAAGGAGTGGCGTTCCATTAATACGTCAAGCATCTGGCTACGAATCGATGACTCTGCTCGCCAGAGTATTGGTGTTCATTTGCAATGCAGAGATTGTTGACGACTTACGTCGTTCTACAGCTCGAAGAGTCCATGAATTAAGCGTCGTGTCCATTGAAGATTTCGTCGCTCAAAACGAGGACTTCTTCATCCGCTTTTGATGCGGTCCATTCTTTAGGGACGTAGGGCAGGACTGGTTTGTTCAAGGTCTTACATAGGATAGCTTTAGCAATTCAAGTGAAGGCTTTATAACCGAATTTCCTTCTTAACCAAAGGAAACACAAGTTGGCAATAGTAATTCTTCATTTGATTTCTGACGAGATGTCGTTGTCAGAGCTAACAGCGGAGAAAAGTTAGAGAAAGTCCTTTCGAAGAAGCTGTCGATGGAAAGTTAGCCACCCATTCGTCAATGTTCTCGTTGACAGCATATGCTTCTTTGCTTAGTAGAAATTGTTATTATGTCGTTAATTTTAATTAATTAATTGGTTTTGTCTATGAATTTCTCAATAACGGTTTAGTAAGTAATAACCATCAATTATTTTAACTCAAAGGCTGCAGTGGCCATGTGGTTAGTGCGTTGAACTTCTAAGCCTGCGGTACGTTGCTGAATCCTGAAAGTAACCACAACTAAGTCTTTTCGCTGCCCTACCTCTTGTGAAAGCCTGGTAACCATGGTAAAGTATAAAACTGTTATGAGGAACTTCTCAAACTTGTCGTTCAGAATCGTTGATAAACAGGAGCTCCATTTTTTGTTGCAAAAATGCAACTCGCCACATACAAATGAAACGAAAAGCTAGGTTTGAGGTCCTGTAATGTAGTGTCAGATTTTTAGTTTTTCAAAACCTGACAGTCTAAGAGGACTAGTACTAGCTAAATTTCTTTCGAATTGTGGAATAGAGAAGTTGGTGCGAAGTTCTGTCTGATGGCTGCATATTTACTCCGACACCTGATGCTTAGCTTTCAGAAGAATTGCAAAAATAAGCATCAAAATAAGCTATGGACACTCGGAAGTAACCATTTACACTTCGATTTTTGTTAATAAATGGTTGTGAGAAAGATCGTTCCAAACAACCGCGATGTGTCAAATGCGCTAAAAATCGCCTATTCCAAGACTATGGAGTCCTGTGGAAAGCAACCGGAAAATGAAAGAGGATGAGAAGTAGAAAGGAGTTCCAAAAATAGATAAATTATTTGCTTAAGCCTCAAAATCGAAATAATAAACCGCTAACTAACAAAAAGTGGAAGACCTCCCAGGTGATAATAGGCGATCTAATGCCACCTGACTAGAGCTTACAAATGAACGAAAAAGTGATAACAGAAGATGACGAAATGGTGCCGATTACTTACCATCAGGAAAGTCGTCGAATAATGGCCCTCGGACAGTCGGAGTATAGACTTACGCTTAGGCCGCAGCACTCCAACAACCGAAAAATATTAAAATTTACATGGACCCTGTTTCTTACGTTTTTTCAGTTTTACTGGAAAAGTTTGAACGACAAAGTAAAATGAAGAAAATTATTCTCGATAAGTTGATGAAACTCGAAAACTTCAACTTTTGAAAAAATCGACGAATTTCAAATATTCCTAAGCGAAAGACAGATATAATTATAGACAACACATTAAAAAAGGTATCCCGTCCAAAAGTAAAAGGTTATAACGATTTCCACTACTATCGCCCAGCGAAAAGAGAAATGCGGATCGACCTTGAGTATACAAGACTGCATCAAACAAATACGAAGACCTAAAAAGAGAACTTGAGACTATTCAGCTGTGCACGGTTCATGTTAAAGGTAGTCAACGTACCCCTCCGATCGCATCTACATACCATTTTGCTACTCGCATTAATCTCGGAAACCTCACTTAATTATTAGCAGCGATTTCAACGCGAAACACATTTTCTGCGGTTGCAGATACATCTCGCGAAAAGGCAGGGTATGGACTGCAGTTGTGATTTCGACTCAACGGGCTGATACTTTGAACTACCTACCCTTGTCGATTTTTTCGTTGTGAAAGGAATACCTCGCGATCACATAAAAGTTGAAGAGAACCTCGATTTGTCGTCTGATCATTCCTCAGTTATTAAGACATTTAGTCTAAAAATATTTTATAACCTGGAGCCAGCTAGATTTATTTGTAGATCAACTATTTGGGATCGATATAGAAAGTTGATGATGAAGGGACTCCAGGAATGATGATTGCAAGTCTTACCAAAGTGTAAGACGTCAAAACAAGGCTCGAAGAGAATCCTGTCGAGATGAACAACGGAATACCGTAGTTGAGAGGCAGTCCATGCTGAGAATATGGAAGAACCACTTCTGCAGACAGTTAAGCGGCGATGACGAACAACATTCCGCTGTCAGGCAGAACGAACCATTCAATACTGGCAACGGAAGCGAAAACAGCCAACTACCCGACCTGAATGAGGTGAGAAAAGCAATATCTAAACTCTAGCTTAATAAAGGCGCAGGAAATGACGGCCTTCCCGCTGAGCTTTATAGAGCCGGAAGAGATGACTTGGCAAGTAACTTCCACCAACTCATAAGCCAAATCAGGTCGGAAGAAAGAATGCCTGAAGAATGGAACATGAGCATCATTTACCCTATGTACACAAAATGACCACCCTTTAAACTGCGCCAATACAGAGGCATAAGTCTAATCAACATCGCCTATCAGATCCTATCTGCCTTAATATGTGAACGCCTGAAACCGTTTACAAAAAACTTTATCGGCCCATATGAGTGTGATATTACACCAGAGAAGTTCACAACCGATCAAATTTTCACACTTTGGCAGATCCTGGAAAAAACCCAAGAAGTCCAAATGGAAACCCACCACTTATTCCTCGATTTGAAAGACGCATACGCCAGCATTTATATAGACGAACTATACTGAGGCATGTCTAGTTTTGGTATACCGCCCAAACTCAACCGTCACGTAGGATAACGATGGAGCAAACGATCGCAAACGACCTCACCGACATATTTAATACCACAAAAATATTTAGGCAAGGCGATGCGCTGTCGTGTGATTTCTTCAACTTGATTCTTGAGAGGATTGTGCAAAACTCCCGAGCCAACACCAGAACCAACACCAATATTCCAAAAAATCGGAGCAATACGCGACGATATTGACAGCATTGATAGGAATCAACGTGATGTCATAACGACGTTTGCTAGTATAGAGAAGGAAGGAATTAAACCGAACGTCACCATTGACAGATATAACTTCAAGATAGTACGAAACTTTGTCTATCTCGGCTCCGATATAACTCAGATAACGACACCTCGTCAGGAAATAAACGAAGAATTACTCTTGCCAGCCGCTGTTTCTTCGGGCTGAGAAGGTAATTCAGTAGTAAAGCCCTTACCCGAAATACTATGGAGATCCTATATAAGACCCTGATCATTCCAGTCCTGCTCTACGGAGCTGAAGAATGGGCCGTCTGAAAAACGGATGAAGAAATCCCTTATCGATTCGACAGGAAAAATCTTCCAAAAATCTTCGCTTTCGTTTGCGTTGACGGGCTATGGAGACAAAGATTGAATCAAGAACTATACCAGGTGTTCAGCGACATGCCCCTGGTCAAAAAACTCCTCATTGGACGTTTAAGATGTCTAGGACATGTAAAATGAATGGGCACCATTACTCCTACTAGCAGAGTCTTCGATTCCCAGCCAGACTTCGGACGCATTAGTGGAAAACCTCGCCTTAAGTGGCGCGCACAAGTAGAAAACCGACCTCAACCATGTTGGAGTCTGCAACTGGAGGTAGTTAGCTAAGGATCGGGCTAATTGGAGAGGCATGTTAGTTGAGGCCCATGTTCATTCCGGACTGCAGCGCCACCTTAGTAAGTAAGAAGTAACACTTTACACTCTGAGTCTCTAGGTAACAGAATCATGACTTTTGGATAACTCCATTGGTGGACTGGCTCATATCCGCTTCGCATACCACTATTGAAGGCTTGAAGCTAACGTGTAGTTTCTACCACCAATAAAAAAGAGTTTTTTGAATCCCATTAACCAGATACCTAATTAAATTTTGCAAATAAACATCTTCAAGACCCCACAGAAGATTTCCCATTCATTTACAGTCGAAACGCTACCCTAGACATTTTGGTAAGCCTTTTAATGAGCCGGAATTTGTCTCAGCTGTGCCTCATCTGAAGTCCCATTTCACAAGGTTATCTACCTCTTAGGTCAACACGAAATGTCCTTTTCTCACGATATTAATTCACTACCAGCTTTTGGTTAAAATCGCACTCGGAAATAATTTCTTTTCCAGAAACAGGATACAAACGACAATAATTGGCATGTCCTCTACTTAAAACCCTTACTCAACCACTAAGCAATTGTCTCATTTGAAAATCATTTCAAATCAACTAAAGGCCGTCATTATTTCAAGTATCTGCACCCAAACACGAACTCCCTGTGGACAAATGCATTGTATCCGCACTTACATTAACCAGCCAACAATCAAAACAACCCCTACACATGCAAGGATTGTCCGTAGTTGTTGTGGGTGTCACAGCTCGCTGTGTGAAACAATTCAGTTGCGCATCGATGGTCAGCTTCAATGAGGAAACACACAAAATTACAGCGAAATTCCCATACAGCACACCATCGCATCGCATGTAAGGGGATGAACTCGTTATCAGCCATATATCACCCTCGCAGGGTACGTAGGAGTTGTTGGAATTATTGTTCACATCTCACAGTTGTGACAGACAATCAGGGAAAACCGCAAAAAGTCATAATTACCGCGTCATGTTTGTGATTTCCTTTCAAGTTAAAAAAAAATATCCCCGTGGAAAGGGTTCCTTGTGAAAATCAACCCTTCCAGGGAGTCCCACAATCCGGGAACAGGTGAATTTGAGAATTTCATGGCTTTTTGATTTTTATTTACTTACCAGGATACGCTTGGCAATTTCGCATGATCATGCGTTTTTTTTTTCTGTCGTCTGTAATTCGTCTCCTTGCTTTGAGCAGCTGCCAGGATATACTCGCACGTACGGTTATTCAAATCGGTAAGTGAAATTATTTTGATTTTGGTTATTACATTTGCGCGCACTGTATTATGCAGCCAACTGGAAAGGACTAACTAGGCGTGAATTTGAAAAAAGAAAGGAAACTCTCCCGAAATCTGTCAACGGAAATAAAATTGTCCTCCAAAGAAAAGATATCCTTTATCGAAATGCAACATTTTTGAAAGAAAAATCGAACGTTTTTCCTGACACGTCTTGATTATTTATTAGATGCCTTTGATCCTCGCGCGTACACGATTATTTGTATGGGACACAGATCCTTCGAACCCTCTATAGATTCTATACAAATAAACCGTTGCGTCGTTATCGTATTTAAATTCCTTTCCCCTCCGTCGCTGTGATAGATGAAATGCAAAAATCCTCTTACCATGCATAATCAAAAATATTTACATCTCCTGGAAGGATATTTTTGCATTTTCTTTAGTGCCATTGTTTTCGTAATAGATTTAGGGGTTGGATTTTCGCACAAGGCTTCTTTGCTAACAAAGTCACCCCAACATCTTTGGATTTGTCTACCTAAGACGGGAAGGACTGCAAACAGTTGCGTTTGGTCATCTATTGTTTGATCATGATCGACAGAGAGATCGGTAGCGCTGCCTATTGTCCAGCTGTGTGTGGGAACTTCTTTCTGATTTTTAGAGTCCTTTCTTGGGTATTTGAATAAAATTTGAATTTTATACCGAAAATTGCCTTAAGAAGTGGACAAGAAGTAGAGCGGATTTTTTAATAGGTTTTTTTTTAGGTCGTTTTTTTGTCCATTGGATGACCTTAATTAGGACTGTGATGACCTCTGAACGAACAATGGATTCTGGTGTAACAACATAATTTTTATTTTCACATTTTTTTTTATTTTCTATGAAAACATGGGTATCGAAGTGGGGAAGGACTGTTTGAGTAAGGTTTTTGGTGTACGCAAAAAATGAAGTGGCCACCGGGGATTTGTTTGGGCTACTTTCTTCGGTTACACCTTTAAGACGTTTCAACAATAGCTAATAATCGGAAGAGGAGTGCCGTTTGGATGTGTATTGACAGATGTTTGGGCTACTGTTGGATCGATGAGATTTCGTCTTTGACTTTTATGGTTCTAGAAGGATCTCGAAAGTGTAAGAGTATATATTTGCATAGGAAGCAGAAACACGAATGACTGGTTTAAAACTCTTAAAAATTTAGTCAAATGACTTGAAATTCATTTCATTTCTATATAAAAATACAACAAATAAAATGAAGAATTTATTTTTTTGAGTGTGCGTGAAAATCTTTCATAGACATTATGAAATTGGTGCCGAAGTATTGTCAGATTTTTACTGACTAAAAACACCTCCCTTCGTTTAGATCGTGCAACAAGCATTTTTTCTTTCACGAATTTAAAGCTGCAGGTTACTTTCCATTGGAAGATACTGCCTGTTACATAATTTCGATTATTCCTTATCTTGCCAAGTCCAAAGGTTTTTTTCCTTAGCTAACTGCCTCCAGTTGCGCACTCCAAGTTTGTTGAGGTCGGTGTCTACTTGTGCGGGCTCGCTCTATTGTGTCCGACGTCTGGCTGCGAGCTGTAGTATTGGTGTCCATTCGTTCTACATGTCGTAGCCATTTTAAACGTCCAATGCGAAGTTTTTTTGACCAGGGGCATGTCGCTTTACAGCTCGTATAGTTCTTGGTTGAATCTTCGTCTCCATAGTCCGTCAACATAAACGGGACCGAAGATTTTTCGAAGAATTTGCCTCTCGAATCGTCAAGGATTTTCTTCATCCGCTTTTGAGAAGGTCCTTGCTTCAACGCCGTAGAGCAGGACTGATGATGGACTTATAGCGGATCTCCTTAGTAGTTCAAGTGAGGGTTTTACTTCTGAATTACCGTCTTAGCCCGAAGAAACAGAGGTTGGCAAGAGTAATTCCTCGTTAAATTTCTGACTAGATGTTGTTGTCAGAGTTAATATCGGAACCGAGATAGACAAAGTCCCGTACTAACTCAAAGTTATATCTGCCAATGTTGACGTTCTGTCCAATGCCGATGTTGTGTGTTCTTTCGTGTTGACAGCATATACTTAGTCTTGCCCTCATTTGCTGCTAAACCCATTTGCACCGCTGCCTTCTCTATACTTGCAAACGTGGCTAAGTCATCACGTTGAGTCCTACCAATGATTATAAAGTCATACAGATGACGTATTGAGAACAAAAAACGGAAGCTTTTGCTCACCAGCATCATGGTACGGGCGGTCGGTGGCAGTGTGCACACATGAAAAACAAAATCAAATCATATGAGGGGCTGTGACAGGACGACCCGCCATAGAATAATTCTTCTTCTTTGCAGTGCGTCATCTGTATGACATTATAATCGTTGGTCCTACCAGTGATGTCAATAACGTCGGCGTATGTAGTAGCACCGATTCTTAGAAATTGTGCCTCTGGTGTTGGCTTGGGAGTATTGCACAATCCTCTCAAGAATCAGATTGAAGAAGTCACATGACAGCGCATCGCCTTGCCTAAATCCTTTTTTGGTATCGAATGTGTCAGTGAGGTTGCTTCCGACCCTTATGAAGCAGCGAGAATTCTCTATCGTCATCCTACACAAACGGACGAGTTTGGGCGGTATACCAAAACTAGACATGGCTCTCTATAGTTCGTCTCTATAAATGCTGTCGTATGCGTCTTTCAAATCGATGAATAAGTGGTGGGTTTCGATTTGGACTTCCTAGGTGTTTTCCAGGATCTGCGGAAGTTTGAAATTTTGATCGGTTGTGGACTTTCCTGGCCTAAAACCACACTAACAGGAGCCGATCAGTTTGTTGGTAAACGGTTTCAGGCATTTACATATTACGGCAGATAGGATCTTGTATGCGATGGTAAGGAGACTTATGCCTCTGTAGTTGGCGCAGTTTAGAGGGTCTCCTTTTTTTGTGGATCGGGCAAACGAAGCTGAGGTTCTATTCTTCAGGCATACTTTCTTCTGACCACATTTGGCTTATGAGATGGTAGATATTACTTACAAAGTTATCGTAGTAGTACTTCATTCAAGTGCAAAAAAAATCGGTAGACCATCTAAGTCGCACAACAAAAACACAGTTGTGTAGTGCGAACCTGAGAGCGTAGGGATCTGCAAAGTAAAACAAAATCCCAGCAGTATGAACTAAAAATCTGTGAACAAATTTTGCAATACTCAGGGTAAAGATACAACTACGGCAATGCCATCTTTGTTTATGAACACCCCAATGAATAAGGTCAGACATTCTCTATGGATTTTAAGTTCAACATAACTTCGCTGTAGACATATAGTCAACGTGTAGTATTGTCTGCATGATACCAGGCAGCCTTCAATCCTCTTCAAGTATGCTGTTTTCAATAAAAGAACCCAATACCCTGGCAGTTACCGTCGATCCATAACGTTCGGCCAAAAGAGAGTTTCAAAAACTCTCCTAGATGGACCATAACGCTTAATACGGCCGCTCTAACGAGGTCGATGTTTTTTTCTTCGTTAGAGAAGATTTAATTTTTTTTTCTCTGCAATGATTCCAATCAAAAGCCTTTAGTGTTAGGGGACTGTGATGGCAACAGCGTGTACCCCCTATTGGCAACTAGAAGCTGTATTGTCATTTTTTAAGCTAAGAGGTATTTTACGATTCTCCGGATCCATTTATTCAATAAAAGGTATCCCTTAAATACTGTTATCATGTTTGAATTTCGGCCCCATAAATTGTAGGTACTGACCTTATTGGTGGGTATCCTTAAGAGTTGTATCGAGCTGGTGTACATTCGCAAAGCTTTGAGAGAGGTGAATCTGGTAAAATGGGCTGGCAGTTGTGGTCTGGTAGTGTACCCCCACTAAACTGAACTGCCCCTGTTCACTAGTAAATATGAAACCATTCACGTTGATTTCCACAAAACGTAATCGAAATGATCTTGGACAGGAAGCTTATCTGGAAGCGGAATATAACAGGAAGAGAAAAGAAAACCGCAGTCACACTTAATTCTTAAGAAAGGACGAGGCATGAAATGTGGAATTCAACCTAGTAGCACGTATTGGCTCTATGTTTTGGTCATAAGACCGATACCTTTATGGACAGCACTAGAGATAGCTATAAACAGCAAAAAAATACTAGCCAAGGGGCGAAAAACTGCGTGTCTGTTTATCGGTGGTGCACTTCGTACACCACCCTCAGCAGCACTAGGCATTCTTTTGCACCTACTACCCCTGGATATTTTCGTCAAGCAAATAGCAGCTAACGAAGCCATACGTGTTAAAGCTATCAAACATTCGTCAAATATGCAAACTGGTCGTTCAGAACTTCTAAACGAACATACAAATATTCCTGAAAACACCAATTGCACCCTTAACAGGTTTCCAGGTCTAAGTCCCATATAGATCGTCATGGGAGAGTAGCGAACTAGTGGAAAATGGCACGATGCATTTTCATACCGATGCCGATGCCCCCAAAAATATTCCAGAGAGGATGCTGGTGTCTTTTCCGACAGGCTAAATCTCAGCTTATCTTACCGACTTGCTGATTATTGCAGCGTTTTCCAGGTGAAACTTATGGCGGTCAAAGAATCCTTATATTGGCTGAAAGAGAATGTTATCACCCCTATCCGTTCGGAATAAATTTCCTGTGTCCTAAGCCCGATATTCGGACATATCTTCCGAAAAAAAAATGTAACGCACATGATCGCACATCGGCGATATGCATTAAGTCGACAATGTTTGACATGTATGCGTTGAGTTTCTTCCGAAGTTGACAAATTGTTGCGGAATCAAACGAACGTGATTAAATGATTTTTTATTTTGTTCCGCGACGGATACCTCGAGAGCAAATTGAGTTCCGATTGAAACTGACTTTCACTTCGGAGATTGTTCCGAACGGACATCTCAATAGGATCAAAGAATCCTTATCTTGGCTGAAAGAAAGTATAATATCTGCCAAGGATATTAGCATCGAAATTCCTAGCGACCATCGAATACCTGGAATCAGTCCTAAAAAACGTAGAGACAACCCTAGATTGCCGCTCATCTTTGCAGGGATGTCAGAGCAGTTGCACACTTGAAGGATATCTTTAGGAACTTAAATGTGATTTATTCCATGTGTCCTATTTCACAAGCCTAATGTTGAATGGCTCAATCCATATGACAAAAGTTGTTTAGCAGTTCTGACCTCCTTTAATTTTGTTTTATTACAGAAGTGAGGTGGCAACCCCATTTTGCAATCTTCTTCCATATCCATTATAAGCCTTTAAACGTTGCAACATAAAGAGCAGTTAGTCCAGTTATTTTAAAAAATCCATTTCAAGGTCTGTTTTCATCAAGTGATAAACCTAGTCTGGGATCGATTAATACTGTAAGAATCCTTACAAAAGAGAAACAGTGTTTTGAAACGGATAATGCTTTCTGACTTTCATTTAAATTGAAATCCAGTATGGAAGAATTCCAATTGCGATTTGGATCCTGAAACATACTCACATAGGCCCGTTCTTCAAAATTTGCTAAAGTCAATTTCACTAATCTGCTTAGTTCCATATAATGACCAAACGGACAAACATAACAGTGTCCTTCTGGATGCCCAACCTTGATTGACACTTCTCCCACAAAGCGGATTTTTAAACGAAACAAACACAACGCAGAACCGACTTATAAATTTCTATGTTTGTATAGCGGAGGAAAGGTGCCAATTTCACAATGGAATCTCATTTCTTGTTCTTTGAGATACAAGATTGGTTTTTGCTTTTCATTTGGCTGATTTTTTTTTTCATCTCCTTGCTTCACTCTCTATTCATCTGCTCTTCTCATTTCCTTTGTCACGCGATGTCCTTTAGCGTACTTGTTTGTCATCTTAGAGTCAGCCAAACACGACTGAGTAAAGGTGTCACACGCCGCCACCACTGACGAAAAAAAAAAAAAAATCAGGAATATCATTTTTTTTTTCAAAAACGAATAATGCGAATGTCAAAATTTTTGACAGCTCAATTTCTCGCAATGATTGCGATAGATCTGTCATGCAATTCATTTTCCATCGGCCCATGCCAACGGTGGCGGGCGGCAGCTTCGTTTCGTCTTTTTCTTGCGAAAGTAACATGTGAAGATAACGCACGTCACATGTCACCCACCATCAGCGCACGCAAAAGGAACCAAAAAGGATGTTGGATTTTTTTTTGTATTTTGAAATTTTTATAAAATCACAGAATCTCATTGAAACTTGACAGTACACACACACACACATGCTAGGGAATGGGGCTACACTCACACATGTGATGCGTTGTGTGTGATACCTTCGGGTTCTGTGTGTGTTCATGTAATCAAATCGCAGTCAAAGTAATGTCAACAAAATTAAAAAAAAGGACTCACAAAACGAGAAAGCAAAGAGCATCCTTTCGCTGGATTTTTTTTTTTGTGTGGAGTACTGCAGCGCATCCGACATACGAATTACTTCCTCGCACACGTCACGCCAAAGGGACTTTAGTCGCATTTTATCCTTTTACGAATCAAAATTTTCTGTTTGTCCTTGTTCCTTTTTTGTTGGTTGCGCATAGAGGATATTTGTGTAGAGTTAGGGGGTGGGTGTTCGAGTTGTGGGCCATTTTAGAATTTTTTTTTTCAATTTTAGGAGTGGTAGCTGGGTACGTCGACCGACGTAACGCACGCGGCTGTTAGAAAAGGATGTGTTTGCAAAATTATATGACAGATGTTATTTTTTTGTGGAATTTCAATAGACAGTCCATAAAGTAATGATAGGTGGGAGTGGAGGCGGAAATTAAAAAAATAAGAAGTTCTTGATCTGAAAAATAAGATTAAAAATTTTTTAAAGCGTATTTTAGAGGCGGTTTTGTCTTGAAGCTACTAGATCAACATCTCGCGGAGCTATCTCCCCTCCGGAAATGTTAACTGTATGAAGCTTTATGGAAATATCTATATTCGGTGCACTCTACAGGACTTCTATAAGACTTCATTACCGGAGCCTTACCGAAACTCAAAAATATCGAAAATAAAAGTAAAACCTAAGTCTGTACTTTTTTTATTTATCCATACATTGTTTATTAAGTTATGTATATCAATGGCTATTTGACTTGACTTAAGTGGCGCTACAGTCCTGGAACCTGAACCTGAACCTGAACCTGGGCCTCAACCAACATACCTCTCCAATTAGCCCGGTCCTTAGCTAACTGCCTCCAGTGGTGCACTCAAAGTTTGTTGATGTCGGTTTCTACTTGTGCGCACCACTTAAGGTGAGGTCATCCTCTACTGCGTCTACTGCGAGTATTGGTATCCATTCGTTTGACATGTCCTAGCCATCTTAAACGTCCAATGCGGAGTTTGTTTGACCAGGGGCATGTCGCTGTATAGCTCGTAGTGTTCTTGGTTGAATCTTTGTCTCCATTGCCGGTCAACGCAAACGGGACCGAAGATTTTTCGGGGAATTTTCCTCTCGAACCGATCAAGGATTTCTTTGATCTTCGATCACATAAATTGGGTTCTTATAGTGATTTACCTTTCGGGTACCTTTCACGTCAGTCCATAAAATTTCTTCCATAAGCTCTGATCAGGTCCTACTTCTATACTACTTTGGTGAAAACTGTACTAAAATTTCTCTGTCGCTTCATCCCCGGAAACTTCATAATATCCTTACAGAGGATATGTCAACACATCTTGTATAACGTATTATTAAACTGGGTCAGCTTCTGTGTACAAGTAATATGAAGGCTCAATACAAATAATTGCTTTCTATACTCGGAGATTTGAACCTTTTAGAAGAAAAATTGTTAGTTGGGCTACTTCTTCGTAGAGCGCTATTTCGAAAATAGGACTTAAAGTCATAATTAGTTTTTGGGATACACAGCCATATACAAATCGAGGATCTTAGATAAAGTCTTTTGAAAAATATCCTTTTTTAGGTATCTAATTTTAGATAATACAAGTCGAGCTCAGTGGCACAATGGTTCGTGAGATGAACTACCGCGCAGAAGGTCTGGGTTCGATACCAAGCCGTAGAAACACCTTAATGATTTTTCAATGGCCCTCCACTCGTGATGATCTGACAAATCATCCGTGTAGTATCAATTGTCAAGAAAAGCTTATCTCAAATAGGCCGTTTGGAGTCGTCATAAAACAGGGGGTCCAACCATCATTCACTATGTACACACGCACACATGAATGGTTTTGAGAAAGCTCGGCCCACGGTACTACTTGTAATACAAGTCTAATCGAATTTATGCTCTACGCAGACTTTCAAAAATTGACCATCTTCAAAGAATCCTTTAGAAAAATCTGATATTCTTCAAAAGTGTCTTATTAAATCGAAAGGCATACCTACTGGCTCTCTCAATCTCTGGATAAGTGTTAGCTCAACTAAGCCTCACAAAAACCGAGGATCATCCAAGATTGAATATCTCTCAAAAATCTTTCGACACATACAGTTTAAATGTCATACTTCACCTATATAAAAATTTTTAACAGCTTAAAAACCCTGGATTTGGACTGTATCTACGCAACCTAATATGAAACGAACATCATCGAAGATCCCTTCCCCAAAATGAAATATCTTTCCAAAGGCGGCAATATGAATCTTATACACTCTCTCACAACTCCCTTTCAAAAATCAAGCCTCTGATTTAACCGAAAGTGCGACGATCTGTCTAAAGCTGATCTTCTTGACCACAAAAGTGTACAACATTCTAGCACAGATCGCATTCTATCCGAAACTTGTCCATTCTGTACATTTGACCATAGTCATTCCGCACTTACATCGAACATTTCACCTTTTCGATCGAAAGCATTGTTGACACGATCATCGCAAACAACGCAACATACACCACATGATCATCTAATGATCATCCAATGAATGTCATTCAACTATCTCGGGAATGTCCACATCCTATTCCGGGGAGAGCGCAAGAGATGAAGCAACGAACAACGAAGATTCAATTTACAAAAATTCGAAATTAGACAAGATCGTGATTTACGGATCACGGATAGGGAGTGCGCATATGTATAGCGATATGTTGGTGCGCTGCGCTGTGCTCTAAGTGATCTCGGCGAGACGGAGTGTGTGGCGGGTTTCCACAATTCGATGGCTAGATGCGCCACTGATTTATGGACGTATTTACAAAGATACCATTGACTGATGCATTTATGGGTGGACAAAAATTCTCTCTCGAACGCAAAATAAGTTTCCGCAGATTTTCCTTCGAATTTTCTATCGAAAAGCGGTATAGCCGTATGCAAGAGGAAAACCAAGGCAATACAACTTGAAAGGAAAATGCTTCGTTTGTGTATGTCGTGATATATGGCCTGCCAAATTGTCGAAGTTCGGAATTGGGTTGTCTTGTCGCAATATCTGACATACAGACATCGACAGAAAAAAAAAAAAAAACACTTGACAGTCGACTAAGGAGCAAAACAAAGAAAGCGAAAACGTTTCATTACCCAACGCCATTGAAGACGCAAGGTGAATTTTCGGTGGCAGCTGGTTGGCGTGGAGTAGATTTGGTGGCTTGAGAGTTTCTTATTGACGTCTTCTTTTATGTTGGATATGGTTCCTCAGTGAAGAGGAACCACTGGCGGGATTTCAATAGATCTACATATCGCGGGATAGTTGTTGAAGTTCAGAATTACAAAGCTGATACGTTTGGGTAGTGAAAGCTATTTTGTCAGTTGACACTTAGACAGAATTTCGGTAAGGCTTGTTACAAATGCATTATCTCAAGCAAGGGGATCCATTGACGGTTACTTAGTACCCCGAGATGCATCCAGATATTTCATGGTAATATATGAAATTCAACTCAATTCTGTCCAAATGCATCAGGTATTAATATAGGTCCAGCCATAGTGAAGAAAGATATACGTAATGATTTATTGAAGGTTTCCTTCAACCATTTTACCGATCCATACCTTAGGTGAGGTAATCGTTCATACATGAGTAGGACATGAAATTTTCCGCAAAAGCAATTGACTAGATGATCTACGTCAAGGTCAGAAAAAGAGCACTATGAGGTCCAATTCGCAAAAAAGCGAAAAACACTTGAGAAAAACACGATCAGTCCAAGGATACAAGCTAGCTATAGTTTCTAATTCCCATATTTTTTACAGGACCTACTGGACAAGGCTAAGTTTATTTTTACGAGAAAGATAGTGCGATGTCCAAGGCTGTAATAATAACCGTCTTATGAAGTCATCATCCGACTGAACAAAATAGTTAAGGCTTTTCAAGGATCTGATGCCCATATTCCGAGCAGCAAACGTCGACTCGGGATACTAACTTATTGCAGCCGAAAGACGGCAAACGTAAGAGTTCTACCAGACCTTTACAGAATCTCTTGATCAGTCCAACTACTGGAATACGAAGACTACAACGTCGCTTTCGCCGTTCCATTGTAGAAGCATTCATAACCATTGAGGACGAAATGCGTTGGTCTTGTTGTTAACGAGGGCAAGACAAATTATATAAAATGCTATCATTAAACAAAATCCTGTCGACACACAATCTTGGGTAAAATGTCACTGCTGAGGTAATTAGAGAGTTCATCTTCCTCGGAGTTTACATCAACACCACAAATGCCACTTCAGTGGTGGTATAGCAAAGACTAACTCTAGGAAGCCGATGCTATTTCGGTCAAGCAAAACACATGGAATCAAAACTCTTTACCCAAGTCGAAATATTTGAACTAAATGTCCCTAATCCTACCGGTCCTACTTTATGCTGCCGAGAGCTGGACAATAAGCAGGAGATCTGACCAATTGTCAGGAACTTTCGAAAGGAAAAATCTAGTCGAATTTTTGGTCCTGCAGCGAGGAAGGCTAATGGAGGAGATGATACAACCGCAAATTTTATGAGTTGTACCGATAGGTGGATGTAGCACAAAAGGTAAAAACACATAGACTGCATTGGCTCGGCAACATCGAGCCAATGAACAACAGTACTCCAGCCATCAGAATCTTGGAACAACAACTTTCAGTTTCGACGAGACAAGGAAGACTGAACCTCCTTTTCGATCAAGCGATCGCGAGTGCCAGAGGGCTTGTACTTATTAATTGGCAGCAACGAGTTGCACAGTGGTGCATAGGAGTAAAAAAGTCGATTTTCCGAAAGTACAGATTTCGATTAGGATTCACGTTTCTAACACTAAATTAGGAGGAGAACCTGGGAGCACTAAAAAATTTGGGCCAAAACTTAAGTTTTAACACCTAAGTAGGCACCCAAAGTCAAAATATTTTAAACACAAAAAATAGGAATTCATGCGCCTTTAGTTTTCAGCGGAGATTAAATCCCACGATTCACAGCTTGTACATCAATCGTTTGGAGATTTTTGATTGGGGATTTTACCTGACCATACGCTATGTGGCAATTTAGCTACTGGAGGGGGCTTAGAAATTTTGTTTTGGAGATTATCCATTAGGGAAAAAGTACCCAACCCATAAAAAATTTTCGAAATCGAGTATTTTGTAATTTCCGCATCGAAATGTCATGGTTATCAACATCAAATGCAAATCAATAATGTCGACGAACAGACCTGCTGTAAGCTTTTTTTTTTATTGTCTAAAAATCGCAAATTTGTGAGCAAAATTTCCGCAATGCATCCTCCGTTATTTTAACTAGTTGATATCTATCTTGAACGGTGGCGGGATCTCCTGTCTTATGACGACTCCAAACAGCAAACTTGAGATAAGCTTTTCTTGACAATTGATACTACTCGGATGATTTGTCAGATCATCATGTAGAGGAGGGACAGTGAAAAATCATTTAGATGTTGCTACGGCTGGGAATCGAACCCGGACTTTCTGCGCGCAAGTTCATCGCACCAAGCATCGCGCCACTGAGCCCGTCTTTTATTTGTATTTGGTATCCATATTGAAGATTACTGAAAAAATAACTTGATTTGCTCAGGAAGCTTACTTACTTACTTAAGTAAGTAACACGCCTCTCTAATTAGCCTGGTCCTTAGCTAACTGCCTCCAGTTGCGCATTCCAAGTTGGTTGAGATCGGTTTCTACTTGTGCGCGCCACTAAAGGCGAGGTCTTCCTCTACTGCGTCCGACGTCTGGCTGGGAATCAAAGACTCTGCGAGCCGGAGTATTGATGTCCATTCGTTCTACATGTCCACGGGCATGTCGCTTTACAGCTCGTATAGTTCTTGGTTGAATCTTTGTCTCCATAGCCCGTCAACGCAAACGGGATCGAAGATTTTTCGAAGAATTTTTCTGTCAAATCGACCAAGGATTTCTTCTTCCGCTTTTGAGACGGTACATGCTTCAGCGCCGTAGAGCAGGACTGGGATGATCAGGGTCTTATATAAGATCTCCTTAGTAGTTCGAGTGAGGGCTTTACTACTGAATTGCCTTCTAAGTCCGAAGAAACAGCGGTTGGCAAGAGTAATTCTTCGTTTAATTTCTGACGAGATGTTGTTGTCAGAGTTAATAGCGGAACCGAGATAGATAAAGTCCCGTACTACCTCAAAGTTATATCTGTAGACAGCATATACTTCGTCTTGTCCTCATATACTGCTGAACTCATTTTTGCCGCTTCCTTCTCTATACTAGCAAACGTGGCTATGACATCACGTTGGGTCCTACCAATGATGTCAATATCGTCGGCGTATGCTAGCAGTTGTACAGATTTATGGAAAATTGTGCCTCTGGTGTTGGCTCGTGAGTTTTGCACAATCCTCTCAAGAATCAGATAGAAGAAGTCACATGACAGCGCATCGCTTTGCCTAAATCCTTTTTTTGGTATCGAATGTGTCAGTGAGGTCGTTTCCGACCCTGATGGAGCAGCGAGAATTCTCCATCGTCATCCTACACAAACGGACGAGTTTGGGCGGTATACCAAAACTAGACATGGCTCTGTATAGTTCGTCTATATAAATGCTGTCGTATGCGGCGTTGAAATCGATGAATAGGTGGTGGGTATCGATTTGGACTTCTTGGGTTTTTTCCAGGATCTGCCGAAGTGCGAAGATTTGGTCGGTTGTGGATTTTCCTGGCCTAAAACCACACTGATAAGGGCCTATCAGGTTGTTGGTAAACGGTTTCAGGCGTTCACATATTACGGCAGATAGAATTTTGTATGCGATGTTGAAGAGACTTATGCCTCTGTAGTTGGCGCAGTTCAGAGGGTCTCCTTTTTTGTGGATCGGGCAAACGATGCTGAGGTTCCATTCTTCAGTTATACTTCCTTCCGACCAGATTCGGCTTATGAGTTGGTGGATGTTACTTACCAAGTAATCTCCGCCGGCTTTATAAAGCTCGGCAGATGGCAGCCTTATTAAGCTACAGCTTAGATATTGCTATCCTCACTTCACTCAGGTCGGGAGGTTGGCAGCTTTCGCTGTGGTTGCCAATATAGAATGGTTCGTTCTGCCTGACAGCGGAATGTTGTTCGTCATCGCCGTTTAACAGGCTGCAAAAGTGGTTCTTCCATATCCTCAGCATAGACTGTGTCTCAACTACGACATTTCCTTGTTCATCTCGACAGGATTCTGTTCGAGCCTTGTATCCTTGGCTTTGACGTTTTACACTTTGGTAAATCTTGCGACCATCTTTCCTGTAGTGGCACCTCTCTATATCCTCGATCCCGCGTTTTTCTTCCTCTTTTTTCTTCTTCCTAAAAAGCCGGTGTTCTTCCCTTCTTCTCTGCATATAGAGCTCAATGGCAGCTCTCGTCTTCACCTGCAGCTTAGCCTTGTAGGCCTCGTTCTTGGCTGCGAGCATCTGTCGGCAAACCAGGGGTTTCTTGGTGGTGGGCGCGAGAAACCTAGCACATCAGTTGCGGCTGATCTAATGGCTTGTTGGCATCGTTGCCATAGTTCTTCGACATTCGATGTTGGTGGTATGGTGTCAATCGAGAGGTTTAGGGATTCGCGTTGCGCGAAGGTCGTGGCGGTCTCTTGCGATTGCAGTCTTTCAACATTAATTTTTTTACAGTATTTCTGGAATGTTGTGGCGTAGTGAATATCCGTATTCTAACCTTGGCTGCAACAAGGTAGTGGTTCGAGTCGATGTTAGCTTCTCGGAATGTTCGGACATCCAAAATACTGGATGCGTGGCGCTTGTCTATCGCTATGTGATCAATTTGATTGACCGTTCGTTGATCTGGAGACCGCCATGTCCCTTATGGATATCGAGGTGAGGAAACCGAGTGGTGGCTATAGTGGCATTTCGTTCCGTATCGAAGTCAATTAGCCTAGGTCCGTTACCAGACTCGTTGTCGTGTAGGATATGGTTTCCGACAATACTGCTAAGGATGTCTTTTAGTCCTACCTTTGCGTTGAAATCTCCCAGCTCAGGAAGCTAAAAATCATATTTTTCACAACATTTCCAAAAAGCTGTTTAATCTCTCGACGTATTCTATTTCGACAGCATCATCTGTCGAAATACAAGAACAGCCGCTACTGAAGTTTTGGGATTCTCCGGTCGTGATGAATGGTTACAGATGCTCGCAGTTTCGAATAATTCCTAATGATGCCGAATGGGTCACCAAATATGAGAACAGCTGAAGAATTTGCCTTTGAGCTTTAAAACAAAGGGAAGCATGGAACTCAGTATCATGTTCAAAAAATTTAAAAAATTAAGAATTTCTTAAATATACCAATTACAGAGGCGTAACAACGCCTACAAGATCGTGCCTGCCCTAAAAAAATTAACACCTGAAAGCAGTTTAAATGTAGGCCAGGAACGGCACGGCTGGTCAAATATTCACACTTTAAAAATTCACACTTCGGCCGATACAAGGAAAAACCTAAACATTCGAAATCGGTAGGCGCTAGCTGCATACAAACGACTTTGTAGAGATAAACTCGTCACAATCGACAGCTAAAACTATGAAATTGTATGTAACAGTGTCTACCTTGGATTAGCTATTCTTTTATTAAAAATGGCACCTCGTCTGAAAACAATCCAAGAACTACATATTCCCACAGTTGTTCCTTTGGGCTAAACTGAGGATTTACAGCCGTTTTTCGAAAACTAATTCAGGGATGTGCTATGTGTTGCTTAAGCAAGCAAAAGCTTAACGAATAAACGGTTTATGGAGACGAAGATTTAACAACAAACCTTACGGGTAACATATACCTGGTAAGCAATCTCCTTATAATACATTTAGAGCGAATACAATGCTGCGGCACGCAGAGTCTTTGGTTTCCAGCTATTTGTTCGGTTAGCAGTATGTTTATGTGGTGGAAGACCTTTTCGGAAGTCTTTTAGAAAATGACTCTAACTAACTGGGTTTACTCGAGAGACCAGTTGGCTAAGGCCCAGGATCACTCTTGGAATTTCTAAGCAGTGATTTTAAAATCTCTCTCGAAGTTCTCTTTTTGTTGGTTGGTCTTGTCTCACCTATTACGAAAGTCTGACAAACATAAAGTAGTATAACACCATCGATAACACCATCATAAGAAGTTTTTCAAATTTGCCCTTTGAAATCATCGTTTAACTGCAGTTCCCATTCCTTTTCCCAAAAACTATATCTTCACACAAACAAATCAACGGTGAAGCCAGGCTTGATCTCCTGTACAAGCCGCCGAAGTTCTCGCTAAATAACAGTTACTGGCAGGCCATTCCACATTTCTCAACAAAGCTTTACACCTAAACGAGAAACCCTAAATAAAACACCCAGCTTTCAAAATTCCCCAACCATAAAACTTTTTCAAACCCCCAACCCTGGATACATTTCTGCCAAACAATTGAGGACTTCTCACAAATTAGGATAATAAGTTCCATCACTTACCCGGACAAACATCAGACAGACAATGACCAAAATAGGATTTTCGTCCTCCTGCTAAATGCGTCAACACTCCGCACTTATGTGGAATTATTAAGGGAATCCTTTTTGGCAAAATGGCATCGCCTCAATGAGATGATGTGCTGTGATCCTATGTGAGAAAATCTAAAGCACTTACAAATGGCATCCCGAAATGATGGCACAGAATAAATCCTTTTTTTTTTGTTGTGAAAGTGTTACTTTTCGTGTGTGTGTGTGTGAGTAAGACATAAGCACCCTTTCTCATGTCAATCCACAATATGGTCACAAATGGAATATGTAACCGAGAAGAGGTTCCCATTTTTGCATGTCCCATCATCACTCTGTGAAGAGCGGTAAGCGCCTCATTGTCCTGTGCTTCCCCTTCAACTCTTCCATGCATCTAACGAGCGTTTAGCACTCCGCCACTGACTGATGAGAGGACGACTCTCTGCCAAAGTGCGGGTGGTGCACTTTTGTCCCAGTGGCGAAATGGAAGATCCTTTCGTGTCCTTTTTTGTTCGTGCTGTTATGTGCGGTTTAATGCGTCGCCGTTGTCATCGTGTCGTGGTAGTGCGCGCCCGTAATGTATTTTATTTCAACATCAAGAGTTCGTCATCATCATGATGTCATTATCCTCGGCTCAGCACTCCTTAGGACATGTACAATGTGAAAAATTTTGAATGCAACTGAGAGCGGATGGATGAAGGAGTTGTGTAGCATAAAGCTGCCACAAGAAGGAGAAGCACAAAATTGGAGCACATGAACAAAACGTGTAGCATGAGTAAAAAAGGATAAAATCACAAAACCCTATGATGGGCTTACGAACTTATCCTCTGTCGAGTGGTCTTAAATGTGCGTTCGTTTGCCTTTTTCGTCGTCACTCTTTCAATGGGAAGATTTTTATAAAATTGGATTTACAACAAAGGGGCATAGATACTTTTATGATGCGGGGGTAAGCTCGTTGTTGGGGTGGTGCTTAGATTGTTGTCAATGATATGCGCCTTCGGTGATGGTATGTGACGAAAGTGATGCTTTAGTATAAGTAGACGCAGTTGATGATTGTATGGATAGTGTGAATTCAGATCATAGAACTGAATCAGCCAGAGCTGATAAGAACAAGTTGGAAACAATCTAGATGGGTATATTTTTGCATTATAGGGGGGTTATGAATAGCCCCTCACTATTGCACAGTGCGGGCGTTAAGGAAATTCGGGATGAAAAGAAGTGAGGTACCGATGCACATTGGTCTTAAATGCCTGTAAGTTGTAATGAAAAGGAAAAACAGATTTTGGAAGAGCATTCCAAATTCGTGTTGTTCCAAATTCTCAGCGTTCGTCCGAAGAAATGGTTGAGGGTAAACTGATTTGCCTTCAAAGCGTAACGAGTATTGCGGCTGAATTGTTGAATGGGAGGAATGTAGCTGGCTGTTTCATTTGAGCATAAGGCAGGAGATATTAAAACGATGTTCGAGCAAAACTAAAATGTTCGCTATTCTAGTGTCTCCTTTAATTTTTATCGCACTGGTTTGAATCCTATTTAGGAGGTGCAATGTTGTTTTCTGTGCACCCGACCAGACATGGGCGCTGAACTCAAGCTTAGGTCGCTTAATATATTGTGGCCATATCAGACGGGGTGAAATATTTCTTACATCGATTGAGGATACTTAGACATTTCGCTGCGTTTTAGCGACTTGGAATATGTGGTCGTTCCAACTTAAGTCTTTACTAACATACATACCTAGCATGGGAAGTTTTTTTCGATTTCTTCGACGTAAGTGGCATTCATGGTTATTGACTCTAGATTTTGGTTTCGCTTTAACGACAGAAGACATCATTGAATTCTATTCTGTTGGATTTATCCATTTAATGGTGCTGTCAAGGTCGGAATTCAATGAGCTCAACAAATGTTGTCGTCTTAAGATGAGACCTGAAAACGAATATGAGAAGCTGAAAGTACTGTTATCAGCGAAGGAATGAATTGGATTAGAAGCTGCAGACAGGAGATCATTTATAGTAATGCGAAAGAGCGTCGGAAAAAAACCGAGCCTTGAGGGACACCAGCATACATATGGTGAGTTCATACTTGAAACCATCAAAAACAATTGGAATTGAACAAGAAAATTTCTAGTCCACAGAAGAAGTTTTTCATCGATTCCAAATGCATGAAGCATACTTTGAAGTCTAGGAAAAATTCAAGGACTGTCATAAAAAGAAAGTCACCTACTATTGTTTTTCTTAATATAGGTATTCGAATACCATTGCCTGTTATTGTGAACATTTTAATGATTCTTTGTTGGATTTATCTTTCCAATTTATCTTATCAACGATAACCTATGCCTAGGTACTAGAACTCTTTGTCTTGTCTTAGCGATTTTTTTTTTATATAATTTGTACGCATTCGAGGGGCTATGAATACCGTTTAAATGCTTTACCACAGTTCCATCGTTATTGAAGGGGAAGAAATAGGGTGACAGCAAAGATGTTGGATGTAGTAGAGACTTACTCCATGGGTGGTGTCCGAACTAACTTCGGTGAGTCACATATTTTGTGCCCGTTAAATTCGCAAAACTCTCAAGGATGGTGTATATTGAGTTTGACATCATAGTACTTAGCACATGAATGCAACGAACTACAGACACGTAACAGCACTGGCGACTGAGGCCATCGGCTGGGGGATGGTGTATACTTTGACAAAGTTTCGTGGATTTTACCTGGGATTGAACGCACAACCTTCCATTCAACAGGCCACCCACAAATTGGTATAGCCTATCGAATATGCAAATTATTTTAGAATTCATAACCCAAAGTTGACTTTGAATTGATTCAGCTTATCCCTGAAAAATCCCCACTAGTCATCTGACATACTAAATGAGTACCTCCAGCCTGCCTCTAGAGTTATGGTCGTTACCTCATAAACATCCTCGATGCACTCTACATTTTGTTGTCGATGAAAGAGTCAAACAAAGACAAATGACAGGAAGGCCGAACTGAGCGTCACTGAACTGAGGCTCAGTAGATGGCCGAAAAAATGCTTAACAATTGTGAGTGTAACCTCAGGATTTAAGAGTTTTTTGGGGTATTTGGCTGGCGTAACCCAAGAAAGCCACTAAGGGCTATCAGAGTGAGTGATTCCTATGATCTGGTAGTGCAGTTCGCATGTGCATAGATCTCCTTTTAAGAAGTGCTTGAAACAAGTACCTACAATTGCAGTTCCTCTGGTAGACCTCGGGAAAATTGATGGCGTCAATTAAAAATTCAATTGCTTATCCATCTAGCGTACTTCCGGAGTCCGGAAGGAACCTAGGCCCCAACCAACATGCCTCTCCCATTATCCCGGTCATTTGCCAGGTTAGTTTCTTATTGTGCGCACTACTTAAGATGAGGTCTTCCTTTACTGCAGCCGATGTCTGGCTGGGAATCGAAGACTCTGCGACCCGGAGTATTGGTTTCCATTCGCTCTATATGTCTTAACCTTCTTAAATGTCCAATGCAGGAAAAGTTGCTATAAAGCTCGTAAATCTGATGGTTGCATCATAGTCATCATGTCCCGTCAAAGTTAACGGGACCTAAGATTTTTCGAACACGGATTTCTTCATCCACTTTTAATACGGTCCATGCTTCAGCGCCTTAGAGTAGAACTAGGATGATCAAGGTCTTGTATAAGATTTCCTAAGTAGTTCGAGTAAGGGCTTTACTACTAAATTACCTTCCAAGCGCAAAGAAATAGCAGTTGGCAAGACTAATTCTTCATTTAATTTCTGACGATATGTTCTTGTCAGAGCTAATGGCGAAGCCATTAGTAAGCCCCTTACTATCTCAAATTTGCGTCTGTCAAATTTGTCGATCTAGCTTATCCCGGATTATATACTGTCGAAGATGGATGTAGAAGAACATGTATTCAGCTTCAGTGGCAATACTTCTCAAGTATAAAAATTGTTTAAGCTGTGGCATGAAAAGTCGAGCCATCAACAACGGGACAAGGACGAAATTATTATAACTCAACGCCGATTGTAAACTACAGATTTGAGAAACTTTTCATAATAGTCTTAAACTCCTGGATTATCCGACTTTCATAACAGATGTTGCAGGACCACAAAGTCTAGGGGTAGTTAGCAATGAATTCGATCAGAGGTCCAATATTTTACACCTTGATACACAAAATCTAAAACCAATTACATAACCTTACAGTTGTAACGTTGGAAACTTTAAGTTCCAAATTTGAATTTCGGTAAATTTATTTCAAACTCTGTACAAGGCTGCTTTCTAATTATACCATTAGCATCGAAATCACAGTCTGCCGATCTAAGCTCTAAAGTATCTCATTTGAAAATATCTACCGGAAACTGCTGCGCCGTCACAAACAAAAACCTCTCCAGAGTCTCGGCAACTTCTAAGTAACCCACCCAAAAACAGCATTTCCGGTACTTCCTCAGAACCCACATAAACGCACATTTTCTTCGAACAAACCGGAGTATCTTTGGTGGTCCAGTATCTGAGGTCACTACATCGCACCTTACCGCGTTTTGATGGGTCACGATAGTGTAACCATAACTACTTTTTTTATTACTCCGCTGGGATCAAACGAACATTGCCTCCTTTAACTTACCGCTACTGTAGAATCTACCGAAAGATATCTTTATTAGTTTTATATACTTTTACGAAAATATAATTTTTTTGTTGAAAGAATTCAAAGCAGAACTACCGCACGACGAACGCGTGCTTAAGTGCTTCAAATGAAAAACTATCTCAGAAGCTAATTAGTTGACATGATGAAGTGGATTAAGTATTCAAGATCGACCTCCGGCAGGCAGTGTTATCCATGAAATCTATCACAACGAGGCTGTTATTTATGGCGATTCAATGGAAAGTTAATTCGGAACATGGTGTCGATCGGTGTTGAGATCAAAGCGCGCCAAATAAGTGTGTCGTCATCGGCGACAATCAAAGGAACACATAAATCTCTTCCAGATAAGTAGTACCACATGTGCGGTAGGGCAATTTTCACTCCCACTGAGGATGGATACATGTGGAGTGTATTTGGGGTGGGGGAGTTTTTGGTTTGATATGTTGGAAGTGGTGCAAATACTTGGTTGCTGGGATGATAAATTTTGGAATAAACCCATCTGATGCAGCACGTTCTTCAAGAAAATATTTTTTGTAGCCATTTTGACGTAATGTTCGAAGAGTTGTTTGCTACCGCTGCTGCTTTCGAAATAGCTGGATTGTCCAACGCAGTGCAAACGACTTTCATTAAAGGAATAAAGTCAGGGATGAATGTTTTTTGGAAAAGTATCTTTTGGACTTTAGATCAGAGGTTAGGTTGTAGTGGCTGCACGCGATGCGCGTGCACACTTCAACGATAAAGGTCCGTTGTGGTACCACGTAGATCTGTCGGCTTACCTATATTCGTTCGCCTAATTGAACCATTCAGAGCTGATTATAGCGTCGGATGTTTCTGGCATTAATGTAAGCCAAATAACCGAACTTAAGTGGCGCTAAATTCCGGAATGAACCTGACCCTGAACCAACACGCCTCTCCAATTAGCACGGTTTTTAGCTAACTGCCTCCAGTTGCGCACTCCAAGATGGCTGAGGTCGGTTGCTACTTGTGCGCGCCAATTAAGGCGAAGCTACTGCTTCCAACGTCTTGCTGGGAATCGAAAACTGTGCGAGCCGGAGTAATTCGTTCCACATGGCTTAGCCAGCTTTAGCGTGCAATGCGAAGTTTTTTAACGATGGGCAGGTTGCTGTACAGCTCGTATAGTTCTTGGTCTCTTCGTCTCTTCGTCTCCATAGCCCGTCAACGCAAACGGGACCGAAGATTTTTCGAAAAATTTTTCTCTCGAATCGACAAAGGATTTCTTCATCCCCTATTGAGACGGTCCATACTTCAGCGCCGTAGAGCAGGACTGGGGTGATCAGGGTCTTATATAGGATCTCCTTAGTAGTTCTAGTGAGGGCCTTACTACTGAATTGCCTTCTTAGCCCAAAGAAATAGCCGTTGGCAATAGTAATTCTTCGTTTAATTTCTGACGAGACGTTGTTGTCAGCGGTGCCGAGATAAAAAAAGTCCCTTACTACCTCAAAGTTATAGTTATCAATGGTGAAGTTCTTTTGGATTCGTCGATGTTGTGTGTCCTTTCATGTTGACAGCATACACTACGCTTGCCCTCATTTACTGCTAAACCCATTTTTGCCGCTTGCTTCCCTATACTAGCAAACGTGACTATGACATCACGTTGGGTCCTACCAATGATGTCAATATCGTCGGCGTATGCTAGTAGTTGTACAGATTTTTGGAAAATTGTTCCTCTGGTGTTGGCTCGGGAGTTTGGCACAATCCTCTCAAGAATCAAATTGAAGAAGTCACATGACAGCGCATCGCCTTGCCTTAATCCTTGTTTGGTACAGAAAATGTCGGTGAGGTAGTTTCCGACCCTGATGGAGGAGCGAGAATTTTCCATCGTCATCCTACACAAATGGTTGAGTTTGGGCGTAATACCAAAACTAGACATGGCTCTGTATAGTTTGTCTCTATAAATGCTGTCGTATGCGGCTTTGAAATCGATAAATAGGTGGTGGGTATCGATTTGGACTTCTTGGGTTTTTTCCAGGATCTGCGGAAGTGTGAAGATTTGATCGTTTGTGGTCTTCCCTGGCCTAAAACCACACTGACAAGGGCCGATCAGATTGTTGGTAAACGGTTTCAAGAGTTCACATGTTACGGCAGATAGGATGTTGCAGGCGATGTTGAGGAGATGTTGAGAAAATCTATGTATTTGTAGTTGGCGAAGTTTATTTGGTCTCCTTTTTTGTGGATCGGGCAAACGATGCAGAGGTTCCATTCTCAAGGCATACTTTCTCCCGACCAGCTTTGTCTTATGAGTTGGTGGATGCTAATTACCAAGTCATCTCCGGTAAGTCATAAAGCTATTTTAGGGTCCGATGGATTACTATAAGTAATCTTCCAAAACGGACTTGTTGGTATAGATATGTGCATATACCAAACTATCAATAAATTATGGATGGTTGAGAGCATGGCCGATGACTTAAATATCAGTCCCATATGTCCCATCCACAAAAAAAAAGTGATCCCATGTCTGGCTTCATCCACTGACGAATATCGCAGCTTAATTGTGCATATAAGATCGTACCCGGGCTCAGTTGCGCGATGGTAAGTGCGAAATGCCACGAAGAAGGCCTGGGTTTGATCCCCAGCCGTAGCAACATTTAAATGATCTTACACTGGCCCTTTTCTCGTGATGATCTGATAAATCATCCGGGTAGTATAAATTGTCAAGAATAGCTTATTTCATCACAAATTGACAGTTCGGGCCGACATAGAACAGGAGGTTCGCACATGAAAGCTAGTCCCTGGGAGCTAACTAGTCTGTTGCGCCAAAAATTTGTTTTTTTTTTATATTTTATCGAATGTATCCTGTGAATGTCTTAAGCCTTTATACAACATTTCTCCTACTGGTAGAAACAGAATCTCTAGCATCTCTTTACAGATAGTCGGTATTCGTGGGCTCCTAGCTGAAGTGTAACGTGATATTCGCAATGAATTTTGATGTTTTTAGCGATAGTCAAGCGGGATCGAGCTTGACTATCGCTAAAAACATCAAAATTCATTGCGAGTATCACTTTACACTTCAGCTATGAAAAGGATTTATATCACCAGCATGTCCTTCTTGAAATTTCCAACATAACTAGAGAGGCAAAGCTTTATCGTCAAAATGGGCATCTGGGAGACAAAAATTTACCCAACTCTGAGTTAGTCTTAAACACCTCCGTGTTACTATGGCAGCCAAGCCGACTTCAATTCTCTATTTCTGGAAATGGTTGCCAGGAAGTTTCACTAGAAACTGAGTTGGGCAGAGATGCGGTTTGTGTTTCCCTTCCGTATCCCAAGAGTGTGTTATTCCTTATGACGAGGGTCTCAGCACCATAGATCTGCAATTTAAATTTAACTTCACGAAACTATTTTTCATTATTGGGTTAGCCTGACATTTCCATTCTCTCTGCGAAAAATTCCAACATTAAGTTTTCTCCAATATGCGATCATAAGGCAAGAGAATATTTCTGTATACGCAGCGTCCTTCATTTACCAAATTTACCGCCAAAAACTAAACTTCCAACGGTCACTTTCTGACCCCTAACTGACCATCCGCCATTTATGCTTGGTTTGCTAACCATACTCAATTTTCACCGACTAAATCTAAAGTACAAAAGATCCAAATCCCTAAAAATACATTTTTCTGGATCTATGTCCGCTTGACTATTAAATAAATTCCCATACTCCTTGACCAAGGCGTCCACATATCGGACATTCAACACTCCCCATGGAGTAGATAGCCGTACTACATGTAAACGAAGACGCATCGTAATTTAAATTTAAATTTAAAAAAAAAAGGATATTTCGAAAAAATTCCCTGCTGCCATCATCCTGTTTTCGGATGACCTCTGATCTCTCAACGGTCACATCAAGGATAGGGATACAAAACTCGTCTATGCGACTTGACCACCGACCAGTTTCGGTCAAGAATACATACACCGGCCAACCCCGGACATCGGCGTTGTCCGGTTCGAAGAAAAACGTGCGTGTGATCCTTGTAAAAGGATTTTCTTTATTCCTCCGTCTTGAATATTTGTGATTATATATGATACGAAAGTAATCCTAGTCGATGCTATACACCGCGTAGACAATGACGCTCAGCATATAGCTTATTTCCAGGTGTAATCCGAAGCTTCGCCTCATTACAATAACTTTCCCCCCAAGATATTGTGTTTGGTCCTGGCATGACAATGGCCAACAATACTGGTATCAATCAAAAATGTTGTTGTGCTGTGTCCTTTTGTGCATTTCTAATTATTTCTGCACGCCTTATTGATTCGCTGCCGCTGCCCTTCCGCTGTCCCGGTATGCGTAGACTTTGCATATATCCATATCCGAGCGCACCACCAGAAGAGGCATAGAATCTTCGTGTATCTCAATGTCAAGGGGTGGTGGTGCTTGGTTAGTTGTAGCTGAGAGCATTAATAAATTGTCAAAAAGGGGTTGTGGTCGAGGTACAGCACAGAATACATGCGGAATTAATTTGCCTTCTTCGTTGCATGTCCTGATGAAGGATTTTTTTTGTTGTTTATTTGTTGCCTTCGGATGAAAAAAGATTCATTGCGTCATCAGTCAAGTTGATGAGGTAATTATTAAAATTTAGAAAAAAGGCATCCTTTGAATAAATTGGTAATAGGATATGTTGGTTATACTTGATCCTTTCTTGTTTGTGTGTACATGGCATTCACCTAAAACATATTAATTTGCATGTCATTGTGACGTTGAAAAATTAAACTATCTACGTAGAGGTAAGCACGTATATTTATTTTTTTTTTTTTGTGAAAGAGTTCACCTAGGTTAAGTGATCTCAGAATTTATCTTAACTGCAATTAAACAGCCTATTAGGTGATCATAGATACCTATTCCATTTGGTAATGAGGCTGCGAGAGAGATCTTTTTATTTTCTCATCATTTATCACTTAATTACAAAAAAAAAATTTTGTGACAATATTCGTCTTTGGCAATCTGAAAGAGAGGACAAATGTCAAAACTCATTACGACTAAATAGTGAGTTAATTAATGAGGGCCACACTATAAAGCAAATAGCCCCAGAAGTTGACAGGTTAACTTTCATAAAACAAGAGCAAATGATGCGCATACCTATTAACAGTGACGAGGTATTGTGAAATTTAGAGCAGGTTAGAGGAAGTGGGAGAAGATACGCAAAATACAGAAAAGAGATACAAACGTATCTATGGAGTGGCGGCGAAAGATGAAATGAAATGTGAGGAAATCTAGAATGCATAAGCTAATGTTGGATGGATACATTTGTGTTTGGTTACATGGGGTATCTAATCAACTTGTCGCAACAAGATGTGTGACAAGACTGTAAGGTGGCAGGTCAGTGATGTGTGTACCTGGGAGATGCCTAGTTGAATCGTGAGAATTTTCATGGGAATGAAGTGAAAATATCTCGGAAGGTAACTAAGTGTTCCTTCATAATAGACAGGAATAAGTTTTAGAAGATTTTTTTCATCTTTTGGTGCGCCTCTTCGGGGTGGTGGCGGGTTGTGTGCCCGCTAAAACTATACGAGAAATATGCCATGGCAGACATAGATTTTGCCCTCTTATAGGCGTCAGGCCGAAGTTTGTAGTGGTAGTTCATACCAAAAATTAAAATCAATGGAAAGGTGACTTACTCAAGGTACCTTTTATACCCAAGCGGATTGGAGGTATAAGAAAATTGCAATTTTGTGTTGAAGGGCAGGCTTATCAGTGTGATATTCTTTACCAGAAAGCGCTTATAATGAAGGTGACTGAAGAGAAAAAACCTTTCTAGGCAGTTGGAACATCTAGGGTGCATGTAAGTGTGCATTTTAAGTCTTAGGCTGACGTATGAAGGAGATCAGATCAAATATCTGGGCGATTAAAAAAAATGCACGTTACCATTAGGCTTCAAACACACTATTTAGGCTGTTTTGACTTTTTTGGACCGCAGACAAGACACGCAAAAAAGATTAACCGACTCAATTCATTCATTCATTCAAAGGGTCCAACAAATTTCATTGCTCTCCGGGTTAAGGTATTGTTTCGACTTAAAAATACGATAACGACGAAACGAAAAATAACGACAACGCCCATCGTTCCTTAATCAGAAAATTAAAAAAAAGCAGTTGAACGACAAGCGGCAGTACTGCCTTACTGCCATTCAGGAAACAATTGAATGAGCTTATGGCAAAAAGAATTACGGTCCTGCAATAGTGAGCTGCAATTTTTCAAAGGCGGATTTTTAGTGCACGACTGACTTATACGTGAATACTTTGGATCATCATCGAACGCCTCTACTATCCGCTTTGATGCCATTTTGTTCACTGTGAGCCTTCGCCTTATAGCTACCAAAAAGACTTTTTCAACACATTTCTAGGCACACTTCCTAGGTAAAATCATTATATGGAATAATTGCAAGCTTAACTGGAAGCTGAACATAATAAGAAAGCCATAGGAATGAAAAGAATTCGTATTACAGCCATCAAACATAAAAAATTCGGCATCAGCATCAATCCCGACGCTCATTCACAATGACATTCCAGCTGTCAGCTCTCTAGACAAAGGCAATCTGCTTGCTGCGCATTTCGCAGCCAGTTCTACATTGCCAGATTGGGTTCATTCTCCTCCTGTACTTGAGAACGTAGATCATTCTATGGGACAAATTCACTTTCGTACTCGTACAGTTGCAAGAGTTTTATTTGATCTTGACATACATAAATCCGCTGGTCCAGATGGTATATCCCCCATCATTCTGAAGAGGTGTTCTTCTACGCTAGCAAAACCACTGCGTAAGCTTTTCTATCTATCCTACTCATCAGGACTCTTTCCGAGTAGATGGAAAACAGCATTTGTCCAGCCTGTACCAAAAAAAAAAAGGCGAATCTTCTTCTCTCTCCAACTACCGACCAATTGCACTTACGTCCCTTCTCTCCAAGGTCATGGAAACGCTGATAAATCGTCAGCTTATGAAATATCTCGAAACACGAAAACTTCTCAATGACCGGCAGTATGGTTTTCGCAGCAACAGGTCTACTGGTGATTTGATGACATATCTCACCGAAAAGTGGAACCAATCAATCCACCATGGTGGCGAAAGCAAGATTTGACAGGGTCTGGCATCAAGCCCTTTTGTCGAAAATGCGTGCATTTGGAATCGACGAAAAACTTCTTCTATGGATTAGACATTATCTTTCGAAACGTTCAATTCAAGTTGTTTTGGATGGTTTCAAGTCTGTAACTCACCAAATAAATGCTGGTGTCCCTCAAGGCACAGTTTTGTCTCCGACTCTCTTTCTCATTTTTATAAATGATCTCCTGTCTGCAACTTCTAATCCAATTCATTCCTTCGCTGATGACAGTACCCTCAGCTTCTCATATTCGTTTACAGGTCCTCGTCCCTCACCTTCGAACGTGGACTCTAAACGCCAAAATATGTTAAGCTCATTGAATTCCGACCTTGACAGCATTATCAAATGGGGTAAATCTAATAGAGTGGAATTCAATGCTTCCAAAACACAATGCTGTCTTCTGTCATTAAAGCGTAACCAAAATCTAGAGCCATTATCCATGAATGACACTTACGTCGAAGAAACCGAAAAGCTTTCCATGCTAGGTATGTGTGTTAGTAACGACTTACGTTGGAACGACCACATATTCGAAGTCGCTAAAAACGCAGCGAAATGTCTAGGTTTCCTAAATCGATGTAAGAAATATTTCACCCCCTCTGATCTGGCCACAATATATAAAGCGTTTATACGCCCAAAACTTGAATTCAACGCGCAGGTCTGGTCAGGTGCACCAAAATCAACATTGCACCTACTAGATAGGATTCAAACACGTGCGAAAAAAACTTATAGGAGACATAAGAATAGCGAACTCCTTAGTTTCGCTTGAACACCGTCGAAACATCTCCTGCCTTACCTTGTTTTATCGCTATTTTAACAACCAATGTTCAGCTGCATTCCTCCCATTCAACAATTCAGCCGCAATACTCGTTACGCAATGAATGCAAATCAGTTTACCCTCAAGCCTATCTTCGGACGTACGCTGAAATATAGAGATTCGTACATAAACCGAACAACACGAATGTGGAATGCTCTACCAAACTCTTTTTTTCCTTTATAACTTTCCCATTATAACTTACAGACATTTAAAACCAATGTGCATCGGTATCTCCTTTCTTCTTATCCCTAATTTCCTTAACGCCCGCACTGTGCTAAAACATATAAAGGGTAGTCATAACCCCTTGAGTGCGCGCAAATTAAAAAAAAAAAAAAGCAGAGGTAAGATTTGTAAGCTTTCCACTTGAAAATTCTAAACGAACATACAAATATTCTTGCAAACACCGATTACAAGCTTGCTAGGTTAAACTTTGATTTGAGTTTTCAGGTCACAATCCCAGACTGATAGTCATGGTAATGAGCATGTGCGAAATGTCTCGATCCACTTTTATACTGATGTTCCCGATGCGATGGTGTCTTCTCGAACAAACTAAATCTCAGCCTATCATTCCGTCTTCCTGATCATTACAGCGTGTTCAGGCGGAACTCATGACGATCAAAGAAGCCTTTTCCTGGCTGAAAAGGGACAGCCAAGCGGCCATCAAATCCCTAAAATCATTCTCAACAAACTTAAAGAAAGCCCTAGATCGTCTTTGCAAAAGATGTCAGAGCAGTTTAACATTCACCTATGCTGGGTGCCTGGGCATAGTGATATTTTAGGGAACTGTAAGGCTGATGAACTCGATAGATATGGAACTAAATCACAAGTTGTACCCAACACGGGTGCACTATCGCTACATGTAAAAGCTTACTAGCGCAATATGCTAACAGAAAATCAAATCTCAGATGGAGTCTGGACAAATCGTGTCAAATAACCAAGCAAATTTGAATAAATCTGGATTTGAGAATATCCCAGGGACTAAATTCGCTCGAAAGTTTATACATTAGCGCCACCATAGGTGTCATCACGAGCTTAGTGGCGCGATGGTAAGTGAGATGAACTGCCACGCAGAAGGTCTGGGTTCGATTCCCGGCCATAGCAACACCTAAATGATTCCTCTCGTGATGATCTGACAAATCATTCGAGTAACTGTCAAGAAAATCTTATAAAACAGGAGGTCCCGCCATTGTGCAAGAAGTACACATGAACACATGAATGGTTGTGAGAAAGCTCAGCCATAGGTACTAACGAGCCTGTTGCACAAAAAAAAAAAAAAAAAGTTCATCACTGGACACTGTTTAGTATGCAGGCATGTAGAATGGCTAGGTTTCTGTAGGAGCTGCATGTGCGAAGAAAAAGAAGAAACAATACGTAATCTCATTTGTAACTACCCGGCCCTTTCAAACAAAAGGTAGCTCCATCTTGTAGCTTACTTCTTGCAACATCTCTGTGATTTGACTAAAACGGAAGTTTCATTAAAAGCTCAGAATGGTTGTTATTAAAACAAGTAGAATGGACATATATCCATGTGGTATCACATGGACCAAAAACGTGTTCTGGCAGCCATCCTAACCTAACCTAAGTCATGATCGAACATTCTTGTCGAGGACCGGGGTCGATTTAATACCTCCTGTGATCTATGGCTCACCAGTTTTTTTAGTTAACAATAAGTTCCAACGATTTTGGTTAATCCGACCACCCTGATTTCCCACTAGGAGTCAAGAATCCGGCAGACTAGTCATATCTCAGTAGATCCTGCGTTCTTGATATAAGCTTTAGTAGGTAGGGCTTATGGTAGAAGGGGTATTAAACAGCTTCTTGTCTTGTAGAGATGACTGCATTGCTGCTCACAGTCTGTATCACTCCATGAAAAATATAGAGCATCTCGAATCGGTGATCAAAGCTGAAATAGGTATCATTAGAGGGCGCATAAATAGTCTGTGCAAGACGCAATGGCCATTCAACTGGGTTTTACATCACATAGGCTTCAGTGATGTCAATATGTTCGTATACAATTCGAATGTACCAATAGCAAGATCACACGACATCCTTACATGGGAAGTATTTAGAAAGTTTAAAGCACTGAAGTCTTGATATTAATTTTCTTGTTTTGATTTTCTAGTCGTTCTAGTCATGGGAATTTCATCATGCTTTGAACATCCCTTGGAATACTCTTACGAAGGTATCCGATGTGACATCTATGGACCCATTTCCTGCCGGTGAACCAAATACTTCTGAATATATTTCCAAACAACAAACAATATATACTTCCTCAACCATGGAAGGGAAGGATACGTCAAATAAGAGACAGTTCTCAACAGAATATCTTCATCATCTAACAGTGGGAACCAATTTAGGATTTCAGAGATATAATTTTCGAGCTAAATTAAGACTGGCTTTACGATGTTTCAAACATCCACCATTTTTCCCCCCTTTACTCCGTGCCATTCGATGACAACTATCAACAATTTCATCCTTCAATATACTCACCCCACCCAATTCGATCCGGCTTCAAGCTCATGTCAAAACTCAAAATGCATCTCCTTGGACCAATAAGTGCCAACCCCGTAAGTGTCACTTCTACACATCTGACACTAATTACACATCTCAAAAAAAAAAAAAAAAACAAACTGCTCTCGTCCTCCCATTCAGATCAATCTTCCATTTTTTTACGAAGAGAAAAATGATTTTTAAAACGTTCCTTTCGCCACAATTAAGTGGCACTGACACAGACATTATCATCTCCCCGGCAGTATTTTAAAGAGCCCTCACCGCTTGCACCTATATATGTAGAGCGCTGCAGCCCCGCACAAAAAATCAAATCAAAAGCAATTCTCCCACAAAAAAACAAATGCAGAGCCGTCTGTCCGCATGTTTGTAATCTCATTTTATGCCACCGAAACATAAGCCAACTAATTACCACAGATTATCACAAGCCTTGAGTACTCCCTGCACCTCGAGCCCCACAAGTCCCACAGACAAGATCCACTCACAGAAATGGACTTCACCCGAACACCAACAACAGCGCATCAGCAACAGGGCACAGCGGGATGATGATGATTGTGGGACGATAGGCGTCTGTCGGAATTTATGTCGTTCCATTTCATAAATTATTGACATGTTTATTTTTAAAACACCAGGCCTAACTGAAGCCCGTTGCGTTGCACATCTTTGCCCAGATTTGAGGTAAAAAAAAAAAACAACAGAATATGATAATCACAAGCTGGATGTATTGGTACCGCCAATTGATTGGACTTTGTACAAGCTGGTGATAAGAACAGTGTGTCATGCAGGTACCGGTGCAATGTGGAGTCTATGTATAGTTTGGAGCACGAGTCTGTAGCAGCGCTGCAGGAACTGACACTTCAATGGTAAAGAGGCTTTCGAATGCATTTGGGACTTGAAAACGGCATAAGGGGGTGGTAATTCAAAACGGAGAGCAGAGAAGGGACAGCTGTTTTGCGAAATTTGTAGTTAGACAATTTCAAGTGATATGAACCTTACCATCAGGCCTGAAAAATCAGTCAGTCAGATTTGAAAGCAAATGTTTTAAAAATCAGCAGCTAGCAACAAAACTGAAAATAGCGGAATTAAGGATTCTAACATCTTAAGAATATTTTTGCCTTTTACGTAGCGAACTGAAATTGTACCTTGAAAGACCTCGATGCAAAAAATTAAAAGAGCGGACAAATGAAAGCAGCAGGAATCATCAATCCATATCTTTGCAGAAAAAGCTTAATTACACTTATTTTGCGATCTCAGGACTTTTCTTTAGTAAAACATGAAACCACTGACCACAAAATCATCTGCACTGGTTGCCATGTATTTTGGTTACCTAAAGATGCATTTCTTAGAATTATTTAACTAAAAAGCTCCAAATGTCAAGAAGGTGCCGTAGATCGCATCTTAGAGCAGTGCTTACCACTTTCAAATTATTTTATGCTTGCAAAAGTCCATGCTTGCTTATTATGCATGCTTTTAACAGTCCAGAATTAACCTGGACTTCAACCAACATGCCTCTCCAATTAGCCCGGTCCGTAGCTAACTACCTCCAGTTGCTCACTGGTTGAAGTTGGTTGAAGTTGGTTGAAGTCATTCTCTACTTGTGCGTGCCAAATAAAGCGAGGTCTTCCTCTACTCTGTCCGACATCTGACTGGATATCGAAGAGTCTGACAGCCGGAGAATTGATGTCCATTCGTTCTAAAATTCCTAGCCATCTTAAATGTGCAATGCGAAGATTTTTGACTATGTGCGTGTCGCTGTACAGCTCGTATATTTCTTGGTTGAATCTACGTCTACATAGCTCATCAACGCAAACGGGACTAAGGATTTGTCGAAGAATTTTCCTCTCAAATCGACAAAGAATTTCTTCATCCGCTTTTGGGCCCATGCTTCAGCGCTGTAGAGCAGGACTGGGATGATCAGGGTCTTATATAAGATCTCCTTAGTAGTTCGAGTGAGGGCTTCACTACTGAATTGCTCGAAGAAACAGCGGTTGGCAAGAGTAATTCTTCGTTTAGTTTCTGACGAGATGTTGTTGTCAGAGTTAATAGCAGAACCGAGATAGACAAAGTCCCATACTACCTCAAAGTTATATCTGTCAATGGTGACGTTCTGTCTAAGTCGTCGATGTGTGTGTCCTTTCGTGTTGACAGCATAAAACTTCGTCTTGCCTTCATATACCGCTGAACTAATTTTTGCCGCTTCCTTCTCTATACCAGCAAACGTGGCAATGACATCACGTTGAGTCCGACCAATGATGTCAATATCGTCGGCGTATGCTAGTAGTTCCACCGATTTATTGAAGATTGTACCTCTGGTGATGGCTTGGGAGTTTTGCACATTCCTCTCAAGAATTATTTTAAAGAAGAATGTTTCGGTGAGGTTGGTTGCGATCCTGATGGAGCAGCGAGAATCATCATCCTGCACAGATTGGCTAGTTTGGGCGGTATGCCATGACTTGACATGACTCAGTATAGTTCGTTTCTATATATGCTTTCGTATGCGGCTTTGAAATCGATGAATAGGTGGTGGGTATCATTTTGGACTTCTTAAGTATTTTCCAGGATCTTGGGAAGTGTGAACGTTGGACCAGTTGTGGACTTTCCTGTGGGTATAATCACATTGAAAAGTGCTGATCAAGTGATACGGCAGATAGGATCCTGTCGGCGATTTGAGGAGCATCTGTAGTTGGTGCAGTTCAGAGGGTTTTTTTTTATTTTTGTAGATCGCTGAGGTCCTTTTTTCAAGCATTATTTCATCCGACCAAATTTTGCTTATGGTCTGGTGAATGATGCTAACCAAGTCATCTCGGCCGGCTTTATACAACATGAAAGGAAGGTGTTATTCTGAATTAACTTAAGTCGGGGGGTTGGTAGTTTTTTGGTGACTTACCATTCACCTCCGCCGGCTTTATGCAACTTTGGCGGAAAGACGTTATCCTCATTTTACTTAAATCGGGTGGTTGGTAGTTTTTATTGTCGTCGCCAGTTCCTTCTGCTGGCAGTGGAATATTGTTCGTCATCGACAACTACAATATTTCCTTCCTCATCTCAACAGATTTCTGTTCCTGGCCTTGACGTTTTACACTTTAGTAAAACTTGCGAACATCATTCCTAGAGTGGCACCTCTCTCTTATCTCGATCTCGCACTTGCTCTATTATCCCTCGCCACTTTTTTGTATACGGATCTCAATTGCAGCTCTGGTCTTAACCTGCAGCTTAGCTCTATAGTCCTCGTTGTTGGCTTCTAGCATATATCGGCATTCCTTATCAAACCACGGGTTTCTTATTGGTGAGCACTTACACATAGGTTGGGGTTGATCTAATGGCTTTAATGGCTTGTTGGCATCGTTGCTATAATTCTACGACATTCGATGATGGTGGTATTTTTTTTTTTTTTATAATTTACACGTACTCAAGGGGTTATGAATACCCTTTATATGTTACCATAAGATTTTGGATGTAGTGGTATGGTGTTCATCGAGAGATTATAGGATACGCGTTACGCCAAGGCCTTGGCGGTTTTTGTAGTTTATTTTGGAATGGTGGAAATTCTCATTCTTATCCTGGTCGCAACAAGGAAGTGGTCCGAAACGATATTAGCCTTCGGAATGTTCAGACATCCAAAATAAAATGAATGCTCGCCTCATCGTTTGTTGATCTGTTGACCACCATGTCCTCTTATGAATATCAAAACTGTGTGCTGGCTATATTATTATTTCCTTCCCCATAGAAGTCAATTAGCCCAAGTCCGTTGCCAAACGTGTTTTCGTGGAGGCTGTGTTTTCCGACAATACTGCTTAAGATGTCTTCACTTCCTACCTTTGCGTTGAAATCTCCCATCACGATTTGAACATCATAACTTTGGTAGTCGCTCATCGGTTTGTCCAGGAGTTCTTAGAACCAGTGTCTGAGTATATCATCTTTCCTCCGTCGGAGCATTAGCGCACGTCTTATGTTGGTAAATTTCGCCCTGCTGCGGATTCTTACAATGCGTTCGCTAATGTTTTATAAGCAAAAGACTTCATGCCAAAAGTGACACTTTTACAAATCCACATCCGAATAGTCGCTATTTCTGCTCACTATAACACGGTCCATAGTATAAATGTCATAATTTTTCATCTTTTTTTTGGCCATGGCAATCCAATTTCCAGGATGGCAGGAATGTCTGCTTTTAAGCAAATTAGGGCTTCCGATAGCTGTTCGCCTGCATATCTCCGATTTAATGCCTCACGTTTCAGGTGTAGATACTAACGTTGTTGTCCGCTTTTCATTTAGCGTTGTTGTTAACAATAAAATCAGTCCTTCAAGAACTGGTCGAATCCGGGTTTTATACAGAAGAAGCGGGGCTGGTTTGAGATATCGTACTTTGGTTTTACACAGAAGAAGAAGCCGGACTGGTGTGAAATATCTCTTAACTCTGAAAAGGTAACTTGGTTTGATCAGTCCTTCAAGATCTTGTCGCACTTGGGTTTTATACAGAAGAAGCTGGGCCGGTTTGAAATATTTCTTAAATCTGAAGAGGTAAATTAGTTCGATCATGCTGATTTGGCAATGGACGCTAAATTTTTCTTGCCATAACTCATCTGACCCTATTGTGATGGCTAGCAGATGGATGGATTATTCTAGTAAATGGCCCAAATAAAATTTACCAAATCAAGCGCGCATCATTCCTAATCAGCGCTACTTTTGCAACTGCGTCAAGAGTGTTAATATATCATTACATATTATCTAAGTTCACCGAGGTTGATCAGCATATATTACGGGCTATATGTATCGACCCTGAAGTAGAAGATGATATCACACAGATGGGGTGTGCAAAAACTAAAGAAGAATCCTAGCAGATACCTCTACAAAAAATCAGGATAGAGTGAAAATCTCTTTTGGAGACCCGAAGCACCACCCATAAGTCCACATTAAATATATCCCTATACCCTTTCATCAACCTTAATATTTTTCAAGAACTGGAATATCTTAGAGCTCACTTTTCAAAACATACCTCTTTCCTGCACACAAGACTGTACTCCCCATACAATGCAGCACTTCTGCGCCAGCCACATAGCCTCGGTTCCTAATGGCTGATACAAGAAATAATCACATTCATCAGGGAGGATCACTTTTTCCATGCTCCACTGGCACTTTGAGCGATACATTAGGAACAGATGTCCACGATTTTCAAAATGGAAATTTGGGCCAGAGATTGACCCCCAACATTGACCCGCAAAAAAAAAAGAAAACCCCCAACACAAATTGATGTTTTAAAAATAAATACCCAGAGATTTGTATTTTCAGTTCGAGAAGGTAATAATAACCCAGAAACTAAAATGCTGTGGCTCTTGCATAATTTCGTCGATGGGATCCTTAAGGCACAATCACGTATCCACAATTAATGTGCCCAAGTTCAGAGGACTCGGCGCAGCCATTTTTCCCAAAATCATCACGTACAATGGGATGCGTAATAAAAATAAACGACTTGTTTATTTGAATACGCTTGGCTTCCGCGATGCATGAGGAGATGTTTTCGAATTTATGACTAGCATACCAGAATTATGGTACAAAATTATCTTATCTTGGATTGTTTTTTTTTTTTTTGAAAATCTGCTAATGATTTGGTTTTGTGGATTTCGCTTAAAACGCAGTATCAGGCTAACTAAGCATATCAGAGACGAATGTTATAAAATAATTAATACACTGCTGATAAATTGTTTAATGTTCATGAAAGCGAGAAACGGAAATCTTCTTTCTTTTGAATTTTGTGAGATGTTTTTTTTTTATTTCTCAATTTCTGATCGATAACGATGTGGCTTACAAACATGTTTTGACTTTCGAAAAATAATCTCAAATGGGTCAACATGCCGCGATAACCCTCAAGACGTGTGTGACAATTTTTTTTGTTTATTTTTTTTTATGGCATTTTTTAAAATTTGTTTCGTTGGAAACTGATACAGAATTCCGGGATAATATTTCAAAATGAATTCTTATTGTTGGGTAATTCGTTGGTTTTTGTTTTTTTTTTTTTTTTGATTCACTGCAATGAGGTGTAAGTTTCTACTATCATGCGATAGGATTTGTTGTGTCATTTACAGTGTTGATGGGAATATACCCAACTAGGTGTCTAACTATGCATACTGGCGCTTAAGGTGTCAGTCACAATAAATCTAACCTACAGCCTTTGATTAATAAAATGCATATGTAGCCACAACAGATATTTTTAGTACTGCTGTACCTCAGAGATTGGTTCTGTAACACACGTACGGGACTTATTTAGATTGAATCTTGTTATTATATTTACTGCACATGTAAATACGGTTGGGAATTCTAAAAATAAACAAATTGTGTAACGGGGCTTACATAAAAGATACAAATGTTTTTTAGGTTGACAATTTTCAGTGCTTAGATTATACCTTCCTAATCAATGGAAGGTTGCAAAGGTTATAATGACACTTAAATCGTACGCAGATATTGCTACAGCCAATGATTCATAGTTCTTGTACAAACTAAAATTTAAGCCAATTTAGTATGGTAGTGGGTGAGTTAGGAGTAACAACGATTCTAACTCTAAGGGGGACAGCCCCTGGTAGTATCTGTTTGGAAAATTTTTCCAATTATCAATTGAATGATCGACATTACAACAACTTGAGTGGAACAGCAGTATTTGGTTAAAATAAAAGATATTTCGGACAATATTAAGTGTCCTCGTCAGATTCCTTCTAATAGTGGATGCTAATTGAACGTTCAATTGTCTGTATGATTATTGAAACAAATTTTATTCCCTAACCCTTGTCTGGTGAACAAAGTGACTTCCACTTGCGCCCACTGAGATCTTGGTTTGAGAGTGGTTGACGTAAGATGCTAATATCTGATCATCGATTTGGATCCAGAATTAAGTATATAATCCACAGTTGCTAAAATTTATAGAATAATCGATATTTGGATAAGTCTAAGAAAAGAGAAGCTAAAATCGAAAGAAGCGACATATTTTCAACCTAAGTCGACGTATGTTTAATTCATTTCCGAAAAATTAGAAACCTACCAATTTTTTTTTTACTTTCACAAGTGAATAGTGTAAGGTATGCTTAACGTGAACCATAACTAGCATTACCGCTCTTATTTCCCAGTAAGCCTTTCCAGAACCATAGAAAATTGTTGGTTAACACACCAACGTAGAAGACGTGACATTGGTGCAATTTTGAAAATCATGTGTCAGGCACGAACTTCATCCATTCCAAAGGATCTTGGTCTAACACCTCTTATATTTCAAAGTCTATCACACCTCAGAATACCATACATTCCCGCCAACCCGGGTAACCACAGACACCACGATACTCCTACAAGAGGGACTCCACTGAACAAGGATAAGCCATGCAATCCCATGACTACATATCTAAAGGGTTCCCGATACCCGTGGTACATAGCAGACTACAGTCTCTGTTCAGGCTCCGCATGATATTCTTTATATGTTCTAAGCAAACCCAGTTGGTGACGAGAGCTGAAGAAGAAGTGAAAAACACCGGCTTCTCACTAAGAAGAAAAAAGAGCAACAAAAGTGTGCGATCGAGGATATAGAGATGTGCCACTCCAGAAACGATATTCGCCAGTTTCACCAAAGTATAAAACGTCAAAGCCAAGAATACCAGGCTCGAACAGAATCCTGTCGATATGAACAAGAAAATATCGTAGTAGAGGCACAGCCGATGCTGAGGATATGAAAGAACCACTTCTGCAGACTGTTAAACGTCGTTGACGAACCACATTCCGATGTTGTTGTCAGAGTTAATAGCGGAACCGAGACAAGGAAATATCGTAGTTGAGACACAGTCGATGCTAAGGACGTGAAAGAACCACTTCTGCAGACTGTTAAACGGCGATGACGAACCACATTCCGCTGTCAGCAGTCAGCAGAACCTTTCAATATTGGCAACGACAGCGAAAACTACCTACCACCCGACCTTAGTTAAGTGATTATAGCAATATTTAAACGCTAAGCTTGATAAGACCGGCGGAGTTAACTTGGTAAGTAACATGCACCAACTTATAAGCCAAATCTGGTCGGATAAAAGAATGCTTGATGAACGGAACTTCAGCATCGATTGTACGACCCATAAAAATGGAGACCATCTGAACTGCGCCAACTACAGAGGTATAAGTCTCCTCAACATCATCTACAAGATCCTATCTGCCATAATATGTGAACGCCTGAAACCGTTTGCTAACAACCTGATCGGCCCTTAACAGTGTTGTTTTGGACGTGGAAAGTCCACAACTGATCAAATCTTCACACTTTGGCAGATCCTGGAAAAAACCGAGAAGTCAAAATCGATACTCACCACCTATTCATCGATTTCAAAACCGCATACGACAGTATTTATAGAGATGAACTATACACAGCCAATGTCTAGTTTTGGTTTGCTGCCCATTCGTATCCACCTGTGCATTATGACAATGGAGAATTCTTGCTGCTCCATCAGGGTCGGAAACGACCTCATAGACAGATCTGATACCAATAAAGGATTTAGCCAAGACTATGCGCTGTCATGTGACTCCTTTCATTTGATTTTTATTGTGCGAAATTCCTGAGCCAACAACAGAGGCGCAATTTTCCAGAAATCAGTGCGGCTTCTAGCAAAAGCATACGCAGGGATATTGACATCCTTAGTCGGGCTCAACGTGATCTCATAGCCACGTTTGCTTGTATAGAGATGGGAGCAGTGAAAATGGGTTTAGCAGTAAATGAGGGTAAGACCAAGTGTTAGCTGTCAACACGAAAGGACGCACAACATGACGAATTGGACAGAACGACACCATTGACAGATATAACTTTGAGGTAGTACGGGACTTTATCTATCTCGGTTCCGCTACCAACTCTGACAACAACATCTCGTCAGAAATTAATCGAAGAATTACTCCTGCCAACCTCTGTTTTAAAAGTACAGCCCTCACTCTAAGAAGATCCTACACAAGACCCTGATCATCTCAGTCCTGCTCTACGGCGCTGAAGCATGAACCGTTTCAAAAGTAGATGATGAAGTCCTTTTTCGATTTGAGAGGAAAATTCATCGGTCGCATTTGCGTTGACGGCCTATGAAGACGAAAATTCAACCAACAACTATACGAGCTGTACAGTGACTTGCCCCGGGTCAAAAAAAACACCACATTGGGCTGTTAAGATGGCTGTGACATGTAGAACGAATGGAAACCAATACTTCGGCTCGCAGTGTCTTCGATTCCCATTTAGAAGTCGGAGGTATTAGAAGAAGACGTCGCCTTAAGTGGAGCGCACAAGTACAAAACGAACTCAACGAACTTCGAGTGCGCAACTGGAGGCAGTTAGCTAAGGACATGGCTAATTGAAGAGGCATGTTGGTCGAGGTCCAATTTCATTACGGATTGTAGCACCGCTTAAGTAAATTAGTAAGATATATAATTTCCGGCCAAAGGACGAAAATGATTATTTTGCCCAGGAGGGTGGCACGATCTTGTTTTGCCGTGCGATCACTAGCGAGCCTCGACCTTATCCTCAACATCGAATATTTTATTTGTTTCTTAAATTATGTGTTCAATTTTTATTTGATTACTAATCGCCTTCAGGACAAACAAGAGCTACCACCACAATCCCGCACATTCAATCCTTATCTTCGATTCAATAATCTCAAAATTCCTTCTTTTTATACCCAAATAAAAAATAAATTCCTCTTCGATTGGTTGCACTTTTATCAAGGATCAATAAAACATGATCTCCCTCATAGGACCACCATTCCTCACCACCATCTTCACCAAATTGTTTGTTTCTCCTTTGTTATGCCACGCTTCATCCGCTTACCCCTAATAACCGTACAACGGTGGTCCAGATCAATATGTTACAAAAAAAAATCCTAAACAACATCAAATAAACCCCTTCCATCGTCCTCGAGACGAAGTTTCTCTTAAAAAGGTAATCGACCGCAAGGATTCGCATTCACTCATCCCCTTTCCGAACTACGACGTGGACTATGACTTCGGGTTAACTGGGTCGATAATTTAGATCAGTTCGTGCAACATAAAGTCCTGCAATACGCTCGCACCACAGGTACACACACACATCCTTTAAATAAAAAAAAAAAAAGGGATAAAGGGTGAGTGATGGCACTACGTAAAAAATCCTCATCCTCATCATCATCGTCATCATCGTCACCATCGTCGACCTCATCAACAGCATCAACCTGATCTAATTGTTTTTTTCTCATGTATGTGTGTGTGTTTGTGTGGAAGCTGTGCGACGCTGCACCGCATGATCGGCTTAAGTGGCGCAATGAAAGGATTACGAGGATAATAGGTCTGAGAAGGGTGAAACGGGAACAAATGATTACAAAAGAGACGAAGAGAAATACCTCAATCCCATGCGAGAGTGGGTATCCCATCTATTTTCCTCCAAGGAAGATGAATCACTATCAATCATCCTATTGGCAGGAGTTTACGTATAAACAAGAGATTACAATCGGAGAATGATAAAAAATGGGAAAATCCAATTGAAAGGATATATTGTAGCGCGAGAATGAGCCGAGATGAGATTGAGCTGCGCATTGAGGGTCTCTTCACTCTCGTGAGTCGTGATTGTGATGAATTAAGTCCATTCATCGGGCGGATGGATGGCATGGCAATGTGCGAAAAGGCGTTGAAGCGCGTCAAGATGCGGACAATCTCCTTTTTTACGAGATGACTGTGTGTTGCCTTTTTGAGTGGGTTAGGAATTAATCAGCATGAAGGATTCTGTTTGTTACAGTTTTATAGGGCGGAGAGTGTGATGGTGTGTTGAATGAGCATAAATGCGAGTTGCGTTGCACAAGCCACCTGCTGTGCTAATGCGTAGGTATATATGCGAGTATGGCGGCGGTAATCCTGCGTGGGATTTTTTGTAATTATCTGCAAGGTGTTGGATTGATTTAGATTTCCCTTGTGAATGCGGGATGCCAGTTAGAATGTGGGAAAAGTTGGTCGTGGAAATGAGGTTGCGAAATGTACTCGGGCTGAATGGGTTTTGGATTGGATTGTTGGGATTATAAAGCTTCAAAACTCTTGTTTGCCTATGAAATTTACACAAAAACCATTTAGCATCCAAGTCCCCATTCCATACCATGTATCTTTCTCGTGTCAATTGCTTCACAATCAAATATCTTGACCTGAAGAACCGAGAGGACGACATCCCTAATTGCCTGAAACCAGCTATCAATGTGAAAATCTTGTACGCACAACCAAAAGGTCACCCAGCAGCAGGATCTCACTGACCATCAAACATTCGCGCATTCACGAATTTCATACGCAAAACGATGATAACCACGATGCCTTTCAAACGACAGATGCCCAGCGTCGCCACAGCGTCCACTTCATGTACCAGAATCCTGTTTGTCAGGTAAAATGTTGATTGCTCGCCCCTCCAGGGGTTGACTTTAACCGCTTCGACGTCATCTTCAGCGGTGGTATTGTTCAAGATCTTGACCCCACAAAATAAGAAAATTAACCTCTGGTCTCCGCTCGTTAAGATAGAGGGATGCTCGTGCGCAGCATAAGTAGCAAGAGGCAAGGGAGAAAGATTGACACATTTTACGTCTCATAAGAACCACCGAAAAACGTTTTTACGGATTTTAGTGACAATTTTTCTAATTCTTTTCTCTTTTTGGGATACAAGATACAACTCACCTACCTGGGCCCGTGTCCGAATCGGGATGATGTACGGCAAAGACGACGGCACACACAAACCAAAGACCCGAACGTGTTTAGCTACGGATCGTAAGGATTGCGAGCGATGGGTTTGTGTGCTGCAATGCGCGCATGCAAAATGGACTTTGTCGCTTGACCGTGAGAACTGAGACCACGGTGGTCAAGGAGGACTATGAGCGAGCGAGCGCCGTTTGCATTGTCTGCCAGCGGAGACTAATCCGATTTTAATGAAGCGAAACCATTGCGGTCGGGTGGTTTTTGTGTTGTTTATGGTTTTTGATTGGAAAATGTTTTCCTCACCTAGGACGAGGACGGTATTATGTTGTGTGTGCTGTTGTTGGTGGTGGCGATTTTTCGAAAGGAAAAGAGTTTTTTTGGGCTCGAAATGAAAAAGGACGTTTTTGGGTTTTATTTGATTTTATTTCCGTGAAATTTACACAAAATCTGATTTTTTTTGATTGAGTTAGGGTGGCGGGACGGATTTACATTTTTGGGAACTATTTCGAATTAGTAGGTCAGGGGAATGTAGCAAAGTTGACCTAAAGATGTTGTTGAATGTGGGAATATGGAAAGTCCTTAATGTATGCACAATGGTTAGTGAAAAGGGGATAAGCTATAAATTCGTCTTGCAAGACATGGAGTGAAATATTTGTTATGAAAACGAACGCCGAAGGTATGGAAGTGATATTGCAGTCCTGCAGCTGGCATATGGTTGGTTCCCTGGCCTAATGATTCAATCATCGATGATCGTGCACCCCTTTTTAACTCTTGGAGCCACTAAGACCCCCATGCATACCAATTGCGGGTTTTCGTTTTCCCTCGACTGAAGCACCACTGACTTTTCTGCCGACACTGATGGATGAGCGAGAATTCTCCATCGTTATCCTGCACATAGTCGGATGAGTTTGTTTGATTAGAACTAGGCATGGCTCCTTATTTTGTTGTTCAATCTCTTTTGCCAGACGTTGCTCCGTTGGTCTACACAAACAGGACCATAAACCTTACGCATGACTTTTTTCTCGAATACAGCAAGAGAGCTTTCACCCGACTGGGTAAGGGTTGATGATTCGAGACAATATAGCACGACCGGGATGATAAGTGCTTTTTACAGCGTTTTATTGGATCTTCTCGATATTCCTTTTCCGTTTCCGTGTATAAAGCAGTGCCTTGGTAGGCGAATTCACTGGTTAGGTTGTAGATTTAATCATCTGGTGAGCACATAGGCTGCCGTTATGGATGTCGAAATGAGGGAATCGTGTGCTGCAAAAATGATGATCCTAAGTCCTTAACCGAAATTGGTGCACTATTGGCAGGGATTTTCTTGATATGTCTTATCTCTCATGCAGGCTCTCTCTGTTGCGTCCGACGTCTGGCTGGGAATCGAAGATTCTGCGAGCCGGAGTATTGGTGTCCATTCGTTTTACATGTCATAGCCATCTTAAACGACCACATGTCGATTTTTTTGACCACGGGAAAGTCGCTGTACTGCTCGTTTAGTTCTTGGTTGAATCTTCGTCTCTATAGCCCGTCAACGCAAATCGAATAATAGGTGGTGGGTATCGATTTGGACATCTTGAGTTTTTTTCCAGGATCTGCCGAAGTGTAAAAATTTGATCGAATGTGGACTTTCCTGGCCTAAAACCACACTGATAAGGGCCGATCAGGTTGTTGGTAAACGGTTTCAGGCGTTCACATATTACAGCAGATCTTGTAGGTGATGTTGAGGGGACTTTTGTCTCTTTAGCTGGAGAAGTTTAGAGGGTCTCGACTTTTGTGGATCGGCCAAACGATGCTTGGGTTTCGTTCTTCATTCAGATTTGGCTTATGAGTTGGCGAATGTTAATTACCAAGGCATCTCCACCGGCCTTATAAAGCTCAGCAGGAATACCGTCATTTCCGACAGCCTTATTAAGCTTGCGTTTAGATATTATGGTATCCTCACTTCAACCATGTCTGATGGTTGGCAGTTTTTGTTGCCCATCCGTTTAACAGTCTGCAGAAGAAGTTCTTCAATATCCTCATCATCGACTTTGTCTCATCTGCGATCCTTAGCTATATCATCCTTTTCCCCGTTTGGGCGTGAGAGCATATAAGGCTTATGTTGGAGAATTTGTACTTGATGCGGATTGTGACATTGCGTTCGCTAAAGTCTTGGAAACTTAAGACTTCTTGCCTAAGTCTGGCGCTTATAACAAATCCACATCCGGATAGTCACTGTATCTACTCACTATAACACGAGTAGATGTCACAGTTTTTCATCCTCCTTTTTCGCGGCCCATACCATCGTATTTCCTGGATGCTTTCTAGCAGTTTAGGGCTTCCGCTAGTTGTTCTTGCACAACTCCTATTAAATGTTCTCAGATTCCAAGTGCAGATGTTGCTTCGTAGCAAATATTTTTGCATGGTTGCGTAGTTACCTAAAGCACAACCTGGAAGGCAAGCTCCAATTTATTAGGTACCCCTATGACACGGGGCCATCAGTATCCACTACGGGATAAAGCGCTGCCTTTGCCCTTTCTGTTCATCCGCCACCACCTCTAATCAAGGGGCCTGACTAACCCTTGAAATTGCTAAGCAACCTGTTATCCGAATATGTCGAAGCAGCTTGTCTAGTTTCGCCTGGGACAACAGGCCGGGTATTCATTCCGTGCCATTCTGACCTGGCTGCTTATAGGGTTGCTGTTTCTCATCGTGTTATCAACACTGACGGGCTCAGTGGCGCGATGGTTAGTGCGCTGAACTGCCGCGCAGAAGGTTCGAGTCTCAGCCGTAGCAACACCTAAATGATTTTTCACTGGCCCTCCTCTCGTGATGATCTGACAAATCGTTCGAGTAGTATCAATTGTCATGAACAGCTCATCTCAACTTAGCCGTTCGGATTCGGCATGAAACAGGAGGTCACGCCATCGTGCAAAGAAGTACACACGCTCACATGAATGGTTGTGAGAAAAAAGCTAGGCCCTGGGTACTAACGAGCCTGTTGCGCCATAAATTTAATTTAATTTTAATCAACACTCGCGCTTGTCGTTTAACAAGTCAAATCAGGTTGGATGAGACCAGTACTCGATGGTTACCACTTGGAGTTTAAAAATAAACACTTGATGTGTAGTCATAGTTACAACCACTGGGCATTGCCAAGTTGAAGCCAATCAGAGTCTCCTCTCTTTCTGCAACACCCAACGCCCAACCATTCGTAGCACCATTGCCACGTAAAAGAAAAATAGTGATGCCTTATGCTTTTTTGTTTAAAACCGCGTATATCGATGTGAAGGCTATTATCGCAAGACATAAGGCGATATTTAGCACTTTATCGAATCGAAGCCTTCAGGCATTTTTCCAGAGAATGTGACACGTTGGTACACAAAAATGGTGCAACGTTAAACAAAATACAGGAGCAAACATCTAAAAAATCGAAACAACCTAAGTCCAGGCAACCTTAATCAAGCCCACCATCATTTACGTATGCTCTCGTGTGAAGCTACTCTTAAGCGACTCTACCCCAATTTTTAAGCCGCAGTGACAAATTGAAGTGTTCCTCTCAATTACAATACTTAAACACCTTCTTAAGAAATCCCCAGACATGCGCACTTATTTCAAGAAATCACTTCAATGGGAACCTACCTACTTCAACAAATTAAGATAAAAGCCCGTAGCTACAAGGTACCTACCTACATTCCCTTACAAATCTGAATTCACCGAAAAGTCTCTAATCACAGACCTTAAAGATTCCTCTTAAAGTTAGTCATTCTGCATTGATTCACTTTCCTATTCTGCTCTTGGCATGTGCATAGAACAAAATTTATGACCATGGTCAACTTGAAATCCGCTCGTCGTACAAGGGATGATAGAGTTTTTTCTTGTTGTGTCTTTCTCTAAGGCAAAAACACAATGAATGAACGTGACGTTCCCCACTTTTGTTCATTGAACTATTATTCACCCCCTACAAGCAACACTCTCCCAGCGTTATATACTAGCCATGCATCCCATCAGCACCCCCTATACACAGAGAAAATAAAAGGCCAACAAAAAAGCTACACCAGCATTGCCCATCAGTTTAACCGCGATGACATGGCCTGGACTATGGCTTTTACACTACTATAACTGAACCCATCGGTCAGATGTGGATACCACAGAAAAAAAAACCCCATCCCTCTCCAGCGTCTATATAGAATCTGCAACACATAACCACCTCTGAGAAAAAATAAAACTGAACCTCAGAAATCCCCACAAAAAGATGTAAGTATCTGGTCGTAATATCTGTTCTGTTCTGCTCTTTGCTAAGTCTAATGTCACTCCCACCTGCCACACTACTTAGCTGCCACCCACAATCATCATCTTTATTATTATCATCCGTTACGACCCCTGCAACCTAACTGGTTGACTTGGGGTTGCGCGCACTTTCTAACCCTCGCAAAGTTAATTTCTCTCACCGCACCAGAGCGACAGAGAAACGTAGTGTATCTACCGACGGGGAAATCAACCGCAACACCAATTTGAGTGGAAATATCATTCCGACAAGGGTTGCACTTCGCAATGAAAAGAGAAAGATACACGAAAAAAGTATCTCAACCGGCAAGGCGGAGCTAACAAAACCACCATCAAACTGAACTTAACGAAACCAACTCGCACGCACACCAGTCCAACCAGATTCCCCCACTCTGCAGCCAAGAAGACGAGAAAAAGAAAAAAAAAACAAACACAGTCTCACAGTCACAGCACTGCCACTTGGCACCCAATGTAACTTAGGTCAGTGGGGGTATGAACTGAAAAGTTAAAACCAACCAACCCTGGCCAACTCTTGGCTGAATGTTATATACACTCGGTGTGCTCTCCACCTATTTCATTGCATTCTTCCTTACGTAGATACTTGTGTGTGCTTTTTTTTTTTTGTTCGGTTCTACGCTTTGATCGAATTTTACTTTGTTTAAATGCGAGCGAAAGAGTACGAAGAGTCGTGGCACTCGGCGGCCCCATTCACCTACCTATTAGATACATTTCTATCTTATTGTGTGTACGATAGAGGTACGTGCAGACGGCACGGCTTATGGAGTGGAGAGACACGGAAATGTGCACTCGTTTTCACACTAATTTCGAAATCGGTTGGTTGGGATATTTTTTTTGTTCCTACAAGCGATTCTGATTGGAATGTGTGTGGGGTGGGAAAAATGGGGGACACAACACAGTTGGTGGATGGCATATATTTTTTTTTTTTTTTCGAGCACCCGGGTGTAGGTATAAGTCGTTTTCATATAGAAATGACCGATATCTTGTTGTTGGAGGTCTCTACGACTCGGATGGGATTTTGCATACTTGCACTGCGTGGGGGTAGTGAATTGAGAATAATGAGACAAAAAGTATCTGTTCCATTGCTAATTGGATAAAATATGTGATGCTAGCCAATCAGAAGGGGATTAGTAGTGCGACAGTTCTTTTGGTTGTTGTTGTTTGGGTTGTTGTGAGGTCTTATTGTTTTGCGGCTTTGTATGGAAATGTATGGGCAAAGATTAATTGTCCCTCTGTGGGTGGTGGTGGTGGCTCAGATTATGAAATGGATGATATCCGAAGTGGTTTCTATCGGGGATGGGAGGATCTTCTAGGTCTAAAGTTGATTGGATATTTTATTATGTCTCGGGTCTACAGTGGAAAAAAAAAGGCGTTGAGAAAGCTGAAGCAAATCGTTAGGAAGGCACCTTGTCACTGAATGTGCATCAGTGAAGTGGTAGGACTAATTTGGTAGCGAAATGCAGTAGGTACTTAAATTATTTTACAATTTATTTAACTTATTGCAGAGAGGTATGTACCATGCTGCTAAATTATGCGCAATTTTAGTTGCTTCAGTTGTATGCAAGCTTTTATTTTTTTCTTGTTGTCAAGGTGCCTACCAAAAGAACACAGGTTGCAGCTCCCTTTTTCAACAATTCAATATTTTCTACCTGAAATCAAGTTCAAGAGGCAAGTGCAAGTGGCTCTAAGTTATAACAGTGATATCGTAACTTTTATGATCGTCGCTTTGTATAAATGTGCTAAAGCTCTTTTTTTAAATTTTCAGTTTTTACGAAATAAATAAGTTATGAAAAATCAATTTATTTCAGTTTTCAAAGATTTTGTATCTTAGGGAAATCATTAGACCGGCTTTTTTCAGCTTGGAACTTTGATTTAAAGCATATAGTACCAATGGTTCCAAGGAGTCTTTTAGCATCTTTGCAGTCTTTTCTACTGTCACCGATATTGCGAAAGTTTGCGATGAAGCAAAAATTATGAGTTGAGAATGTAGTCTAAGCCTTTTGCATTTCCTCGGCCACTTTGAGCGAATAAGCAGAGAGCTCCAGAAAAATGATCTCCAAATCGCAACCCCTAAGTTGAAGTAAACAAGAAAGAACCAACCTCTGGCTTAAGTATTAGGCATTTGTAAGAATCCTTGCAATATCACGGCATCACAATTGGATCGCATCATTGCAACACAATTCGACCTATATTGCCAGATCAGTTGCGATAAACTAAGTAAACTTTCTATATATCTGTCACTTACGGCCCCAACAGAGCCTAAAACCAAGCTTTTCCTTCGTTTTTTAATGCAAAGTGTTATTATTTTGCCTCAATGAAAAGGACCTCCTGTTTAATGCCGAATCCGAAAGTCAAATAGAAGAATTTTTTCATGACAATGGATATTTGGCAGACTTCCACAAAGTGTGGAGCAATGAAAAAACTTAGGCGTTGTCACTTTCGGGATTTTTACAAGAGACCCTGCGATTAATAGGTAACGCACTAACCACCAGATCGCAGTACCCCACCTCTTTGGAGCTAAGAAATATTTTACACCAGCACTTGTAAGACCATGTCTTGAATATTGTCCTCATGTCTCGAGATCATTCCAAAAACATGCATTGGGCTCTATTTAAATCCTAAGCTTATATTTTTACTTCAAAGCTCAAGCCTTTGAGTCAACGTATAGGTACTTGTAGACGATCTGTTTTAAAGGAACTATATCGGGAGATGTTCATACGAGCTTCGAGATTTAATTTCCAGTCTTTTTAAATTTCAACCACCTACAAGCCAATAGGCACACAAAATAAAAACAAATTTTTGGTGCAACTTACTTACTTAAGTAATACTCCGGAATGAGCCTGGGCCTCAACCAACATGCCTCTTTAATTAGCCCGGTCCTTAGCTAACTGCCTCCAGTTGCGCACTCCAAGTTGGTTGAGGTCGGTTTCTGCTTGTGCGCGCCACTTAAGGCGAGGTCTTCCTCTACTGCGTCCGACGTCTGGCTGGGAATCGAAGACTCTGCGAGCCGGAGTATTGGTGTCCATTCGTTCTACATGTCCTAGCCATCTTAAAAGTCCAATGCGGAGTTTTTTTGACCAGGGGCATGTCGCTGTACAGCTCGTATAGTTCTTGGTTGAATCTTCGTCTCCATAGCCCGTCAACGCAAGCGGGAGCGAAGATTTTTCGAAGAATTTTCCTTTCAAATCGACCAAGGATTTCTTCATCCGCTTTTGAGACGGTCCATGCTTCAGCGCCGTAGAGCAGGACTGGGATGATCAGGGTCTTATATAAGATCTCCTTAGTAGTTCGAGTGAGGGCTTCACTACTGAATTGCCTTCTTAGCCGTATTAACAGCGGTTGGCAAGAGTAATTCTTCGTTTATTTTCTGACGAGATGTTGTTGTCAGAGTTAACAGCGGAACCGAGATAGATAAAGTCCCGTACTACCTCAAAGTTATATCTGTCAATGGTGACGTTCTGTCCAATTCGTCGATGTTGTGTGTCCTTTCGTGTTGACAGCATATACTTCGTCAAAAAACAAATTTTTGGTGCAACAGGCTCGTTAGTAACCAGGAACGAGATTTCTCACAACCATTCATGTGTGCGTGTGTACTTCTTGCATGATGGTGGGACCTCCTGTTTTATGCCGACTCCGAACGGTGAATTGGAGATAAGTTTTTCTTGACAATTGATACTACTCGGATGATTGGTCAGATCATTACAAGAGGAAGGCTAGTGAAAAATCATTAAGGTCCTGTAGCGACGCCAATAGACACGCAGTCTGTCTAAAAACGATGCTAGCAACGCAATACCATAAACGTCCCTTTTGTTGGTGCGCACATTTTTCGGCACCAAATCAACCAACAAACAGCTGTTCGAGAAGGGAAAAACATACATGGAGGAAGCTTTTAGAAGACCTATTACCACCAATATAACATCAACAAAATTGCATGAGCTGAGTCAGTCTGCAAGCATTATTTTGTGCGTCTTGGAGAAAAAAAAAAAAAAAAAAAAACAATTTTTGGTGCAACTGGCTTGTCACCCAGAGCTTAGCTTTCTTGCAGCCATTCATGTGTGCTTGTGTGCCACTGAGCCCTGAAAATAGTGTAAAGAAAAAATAGTGGTGTATCATAGGCGAATATAGCGCCAAGAACCTAGGTCTTCTATACATCGCAAGCTATATTTCGGTACAAATGAGGGCTCATCAACTAACTTCTTTTACCAATAAAAACTTTCAGAGCATCCTATTACAGTTTTATACTCTTTGATGGTTATTCGTATCGAAAAAAAAGTGAGAAAAGTGAGGGGAAATACTTTTAGTTTTTCTTTCTTTAGAGATTTTATCCATGGTCCCCAGGCTTAGTATAGTTCAATTCATGTAGCCATTGGTCTTCTGCATCCATCAGAAACCTCAATCTCTAGTCTTAAGTCTAAACTTGTGTATTGGTCAGTCATTCAGAGATGGTAGTCTGGAAATGAAAAAAAAAAAACAAAGTATGACGTCTTGCGAAGCTTGACCAAAAGCCATATATCTTAAAGACTACTGAGTGTCTTCATCTATTAAGGATGCTCTTCTCGGTGACGTGAAATAAGGCCAAATGAAAAAATATTTTTTCGAAAAATTGGCATTATTTCGGTTTAAAATCGAAATAAAGCCGAATTTTTGGTTCGGCTGCATATCGTTTTCTAAAGCGAAATAAAGCCAAATTTCTAAAAATTTAGAGTTGTTTTGAAATGAATGCAAGTAAATAAATATGAATACAAAAAAAAAATCGTGCAGCCAACCTCGCACACAACCAAAATCCAACAGTGAGCCCAAGCAGGGGGTTTCAAACTTTGCACACATCCAATTTGGCACCCTCTCAAATGCAACCAGGAAGAGTCATACTTTGCATGCATCCAAGTCCTATGCCAAGTTTGATGTGATGATTCCTTCATCTTCAATTATCTGGAACATCTATATGTTGAACAACTGTATGAAAGGCGAAGGTCTGTAGAATTGTAAATTGTACCTAAGACTTTTCTTCAGAATGTAAAAAAGAAAAGCCTTCGGCATTTATAATAACTGTAACCATATAAAGCATATATTAGGATCAGGATTTGTTGTGAAGAGGTGATTCAAGTCAAAAGCAATTGACAATAAGACGGTGTATGATAGCCTTGCTGCGATCCGAATAAGAGCAACGTTTTGCAACATCAGCCTTATATGCACATACACCCCAGCCGATGAGACTGAATAGCCTTTCAGATAGAAATATTATGAACTATTGGACGGAGTCTACGAAACCTGTAGACGCGACATGTTCAATGCCAAAAATTAATAGGGAACGCAATATACCTTCGTCGGGTTGGTTGAAAAACATAGGCTCCAAAATACAAAAGCAGACAAGGTCTTCCGACTTACCCTATGGACATATATGTGGTAAATAGTTCAAACCGAGGTTGAAACCCAATTTGAATTTTTGAATAACACTCGATTAGGCTCATTAGACCACAATCAGGAGGTACGTACAAGTGTCCATAACACCATGGCGTTTCGGTTCGGCGGCGTTCGCAAAAACTTGGAGTATTTTAAACGAAAGGATCTTACATGAAACAAGAATTGAACCATACCAACTTTCCACATTGTCACGTTTAAACCTCTTTTGCTATGAGCTTAGGTAGAGCCACAGAGGCGTCGTCCTTTGTTGTGATGTAGGCGCGTCATGCTCGCGGTTACTGAACTAAGCTAGTCAGACTGAAAATTTCTGCTAGGTAGTGCAAAAAGAAATTAAAAATGACAGAATGTTATGATAAGAAATCATCGGACGTACTAATAGACTTGAATAGGAAGGAAGGCATCCCTCCAAAGACAAGGGAGGAAAAGAGAAGCAAAAAACCTTTGCCTCTGCAACGAATTACGTTTTGGAAAATATGCGTAACTCAATGCCATATGCTTAATCTTAGCTGAAACTAAATTATGAAATAAACTTTGCGTCTAACAATAAACAGATGCGGTTTAACGCAAATGGCTTCCCAAAATCTATCCCCATGCGAGGTTCGCTTCTAGATGATGTGAGATACACCGGAAGAGTTTGAAAGAGATCTGCCTTTATCGACTAAAAATATTATACAGCGACGAAGCCCATTTTTTAGTTATTTGCAACCTTGGCTTGAAGGGATATCAAATTCAATTCGTGGATAGACCCTAACGACCTTTTGAATCTTCAGCGATTCAGTCTTTTGGTTCATGAAAACCTAGTAGAAGTTTTTTTTGTTTTCGACTACAATTTTGTACAGCGATTGGACTTATTTTTGGTTTAAAAAAATGCCAAATTCAATTTGTGCAAAAATTGAAACAGACCGGCCTTCTGAATCGTCATAGTTTAAGTACTTTGGATCGTGGACAGCTTTTCTTCAATCTTCTGTCTTCGACTACAATTTTGTACTCAGTGTTGACTTAATGGTGGTTGAGGCCCAGGTTCATTCCGGACTGTAGCGCCACTTAAGTAAGTAAGTATTGACTTAATGGCTACGTAACGATCTTGACTTGAAACTCGTTAAAAAATTTAGCCCTACAAACCTGTCGAATCGTTACCCTTTTAGTCTTTTGCGTCGCGGAAAGCTTGCTTTCGATTGCCATTTTGTACAGCAACGAGAAGTTCACAGCCTTGCAAAGCTTGTAGAAGATATTCTGTTTTCGATTACAAATTTGTACAGCGATGAGACCCATTTTTGGCTTAATGGCTACGACATCCCGACTAGCAATTATTCCTCCATGAGGCAATACATTTTATTTTCCGCAAGCAATTTCTTCTGCATTCCTTTTATAGTACTCGTGCGCGGAGGTTGAACATTTTTCAGTCGGCTGTTTGGGTAAAAGCCTGTTTAAGGCATTATGCAGGCAAATTCACTAGCAGTGATAACCGAAGTTATGATGGTATAACCACTGAAAGGTTGTTATTAAGCTTCCGGGAATGTGTGCACAATTGTACATGTGCCATACGTTAAGATGTTTCGGTAGAACTTCGCACGAAGTTACCTAGTTAGCATGGCACGTAAAGAGCTCACGAATGAAGGCTTAAAAAAGCTAAGATGAAAAGGTCGGAAAAAGGTGACAAAATCAGGAAAAAGTTGAAAAGTTCGGGAGTTCGTTATACTTACTGGTCTTTCATGTTCCAAAGTAGTGGATAGCGTGTTGGACTACCGTGCGAGGGAACGCGAGTTCGAATCCCAGTAGTAAGATAAGAGTTTTTATATAATTAATTGCACTGGATTTCATACTTTCATAATGACGAATTGGGTTTTTATTTTAAGCGATTATATAAGATAAGAAAATATAAAAACAAACAAATTATTTCATTTTTTAACTCTGGGAAGGCTTGCAGACATTTTCGGTAATGCTTGTTTATATATTCCGTCTTTGCCTACCTACCTACCTACTTTTTGCGAAACCTATATTTTGCTTCTGTGAGGCCTTTTATGAGCAAACAACATTTTTTCCGTAATGCTTATTAAGTGTAATTAAAGAAATCTTACAAAAGTAAATAGCTTCCTAAAAGTGCGCTAAACTTTTTTCCATAAGACTTCATACAGGTAATATTGCCAATGGGGAAATAGCTTCGATAGTGCTTTACTGAAGCGAAATTGTTAGTTGGGATTAGCTATCATGACAAAACTACCGTATGGTATCCTTCCTCTGAAATGAAAAATCGGGTACTTACACCCCATACAGGGAACCAAACCCAGCTTCTCCCTTCATTTGCGTGTGCAAAGTTATTATTTTTGCCACAAAGAAGAGGACCTTAAGCCCAAATCCAAACTGATAATTTGAGAAGCTTCTCATGGTAGGTATACTCTTGGATGTGTGGCAGATTTTAGCAAGAGGTGGAGCAGTGAAAAAAACTTAGTTATTGCCCGCCCTAAGTCGTCCGCAACGCATTAATCGCCAGGCCACTGCACCCACATATTCCTCCTCTTGACTTTTGTTGCCACATAAGTCCAACGTCTACATATGATTGAGGACTTAAAAGACAAAACACAACACCGAAGAATCAGTCGACAGGTCCAAATTGGCAGCTAAGGTTTTTGAGATAGGAAAGCACATTGCGGTAACCTCAACTCGGTTATTATTTCTGACATCGCCGGAAGCCCACTAAAGGATTAATCCTTTCAACCACTTTTTCTTCGCGTTATAAAAGTCCATAAAGCATTTACTCAAACTACCTACTAAGAAGACACTATGTCCCAGACCTGAAGTTAGTCGTGCGTTCGACAGGGATGTTCACGCCTATCGAGGTCCGTTCGGAAGAAATGTTTCCCCACATCGTTCGAAATCGCAGAATTTTCTACCGAGGTATCCGTTCCTGTTAGCATTTCGGACATATCATCCGACGAAATGTAACGCATGTGATCGCACAACGGCGATATGCGTTCAGTTGACAATTTTTGACAGCTATCCGTTGAATTTCTCGAAGTTGTCCGACGAAAAATTGTTGCGGGATCAAACGAACTCAATTGTATGTTTTTTTTATTTTGTTTCGCGAAGGATACCTACCTACTTCGAAAGAAAATCGAGTTCCCATTGGAACTGGCTTTCGTTTCGAAGATTGATCCAAGCGGACCCCTCGATAGGAGTGATTATTCGAACCACGAGTTGCTCTAATTGCATGAAACACATTCCTCGGGTTTTCGAAGTAGGTAGGAACAGCCTGATAATTTATACAAACTGTCAAGTTTATTCCATCCATGATGAAACGTCAAGTAATGCTGAAAAACATCTCAAGACTGACCCATTATTTGTAACCGCGTAAAGAAATCTTTAATGGATTCTGGTAAAAGTTCCCGTTTGTGTTGACAAACTGCTATTGATGCGACAGAGACCTGTAAAAAAAAACTTCACATTGAAGGTTTATGATGGCAAGGATATGTAGAATGAATAGACATCAATGGTCCAGCTGAAATATTCTTCGATTCAAGACGAAACCAACCTCAACTTACTTGAAGATCACAACTGAAGCCAGCTATCTAAAGACCGAGCTAATTGAAGAGGAATGTTACTTGAGGAACAGGTTAACGCCAAAATGTAGTCCCATTTAAGAAGGAGATCTCTTAAGAAATTGTGACAAATGTCTAAATTTATGAAACTATCATGAGAAATTTCTCAAATTTGCTATTCGGAGTCGGCGTTAAAATGTAGGTTCCATTCGAGGATGGGAACATTATAACTTCAGTCATGCAAATGAATAGAGAAGCGAAGCTAGATTTAACGACCCGTATTAACATGTAATTATCAATTTTTGGTAGGGCGAGCAAAACCCCGCCCTAGCATTTGTTCCACTCACATCAGGTTTCTACAGCCCTCATACCTAGGTTGGCAAATATGCCTAATTGACGCTATTTCAAATATTAATACGTACCTACCTTATATAAATTTACTAACAGATACAAAATATTTCATTCCAAACTTTACACAAGTTCAAGATAAATCCCTATAATAAGCAACAGCTTAAAAGCGCCATTTTCCAACCATCCTGGTGGCGATACAATCATCTATACGACCCAACACTCTGCTTAGATACTCAATAAATCTTTCATGTTAAAAAAAACATAATTCCTGTGTAAAAAAATTGATTAAGAAATTCTCATCAGAATACATATTCAATGGCAATCTGTCTTACGAAAACTTCCTTCCACTCCCAACGAGAACAAAAAATATCTCTTACAAATTCCCAACTAGACTTTGGGCAGAAATAAAACAAAATGCAACTCAAAATCTACATACAAATTGAGTGTGCATACCAAATAAAAAAGTATCTCATGTCTCTACATCTACAACACATCTCCACTCGTACAATCTTAACGAAAGAAATTTTCTTCTTTCAAGTAGTAAATAAGACGAACAGAAAAAATCCAACACCACAAAAGCAGAGCAATAAGAAAAGTATCTCAAATGTAAAAGAACAATTTCCACTCCACACACAGCATTCCGAAGGGGTGGGATATTAATTCAAACTCACAACGATGATGATGAATAATCAAACGAAATTTCATTCCCCGCACGGGTGTGTGTGCGTTCATTTGTATAGTTCAAGTCGCATGCCATACTCCTTGCACCCCAACCAACACGAATCGTTTTTCTTTTCTTTTTCGTTCAAATCCGGCAATCGTATCTACTCGCAATGGAGGAGGAAGGAAAAACTGAGTGAATGTTTGACTGTGTGTATCTATGAGTGTACACAGGTCTTGCCCGTGCCACCATGGGTGCGCAGAGGATAGCGAATAAAAATCCAACCTCTACCACTCGTACTCATCTACACAACCACCACCCGATGTGGCCAAACAGAGATGGGCAACCGCTAGCATATCTAACACCAGAAAGAGATGCATTATGCCAATGGAATTGTATTAGTGCAACAAATACTATCTCAGAGATACGTGCGATGTGTCGTTAGGTCGAGCAATCGGTCGAGTCGGGTCGGGTCGTGTACCTTTTGCACCGAATGTTTTGCCAGTCAGGCTCTAAAAGGCCTTTCGAACAGCTGAGATTGTCGCATGGCGCATTATCATTTATTTATTCGCTCTCTGTGATTTTTTTCTTCTTCTCCTTTTCCATTACAAAATAACTTGGAAAATTTTCAACTTACATCTTATTTTACGTACAAAACTAAACAGAACAAGATACAAAGTCGGAGTATTTCAAAAAAAAAAAAAATTACATTTCGGTAACGCGTTGGATTTAAATTTGTTTTTCTCATTTTTCAATTTAATTCAAATAAAAAGTCCGATCGTGAAAGTGAAGTGAAAATTTATTAAAAAAAAAATCTCTTTGACAAAAAATCATGTGCACAACCAAGTGTCGGTGAAGTTTCAAAAAAAAAGAAGAGAATTCATAGGCGATAAGCTATAAAAAAAATTAAAAAGATAAAGTGATCCTGTGAAGTGATCGTGTTAAACAAAAATAGAAATAAAAAAAAAAATTATTTACCCATCAACATTTGAGTGTTTGAACTCCGATTCAAGGAGTCCATCCTTCTACTCACACAGTCCCCCCATAACCGCCAAAATTATTACCCACAATTCCCTTAGTGTGTACGGGGGTGGCGTTATGTGCGCCTCTCCGTCCACAGCAACGGGCTTCTTCAATCCCAGGCCTCAGCCGTCCGCCGAGTTGAGTGCCCTCGAATTGGGTTTCCCGCGTAGTATGGCGCTAGTAGCCCCACCGCCACCGCCCAGCGCCTGGCATGACCCCAACCTAAGTGGACATTTACACGGATCCGTACCAAGTGTCGGTACCGGCGGTACAACACCATCCGGTTCATCGATCAAAGAGGACCTGTCAAGCATGTCGGGCAATGGCCATCACGGTGGAAATGGTGGCGGCGGCGGCAACAGTGCAAACGGTAACAGTGGTAATACGAATAATGGCTCGTCGAACGGTCTCGTGCCGATCATCAAGGACTACAAAGACTTCAAAGACTGCCTGCCATCAAGTGCTACGCCAAACTCACAGGCGAATAGCAGTTCGCAGAGCAGCAATGGCGGTGGATCCCAAATCGATGCAAAAAATCAAAATATCGAGTGTGTGGTGTGTGGTGATAAGAGTTCGGGCAAGCACTACGGACAGTTTACATGCGAAGGTGAGTACACATGTTTTTTTTTTATTTTTTTTTTTATAAATTATATCTTTTGTATTGCCGTCAATCCATGTGTCATGGATGATGAGGTTGTTGTTTTCACATGATGACCATCCATTTCAAAGTCCATAATACCAACACAATCATTGAATATCTTCGACTTGTCAATAACAATGGGTGCGCGCACGCGATTTTTTCCATCTGCTCCGTGTACACCGTCTCCACCACGGGCGTAGGAGGAGGAGTGATTTTGACAGGTCATAAATAAACTGACAGTGTGAATTATGGGAAAAAACAAAGATCGCTCCAGCGCGATCCGGTCTCTGACTCTGATGTGAGTGTCTGAAGGGAAACGAATTCGGTGCCGGTATATAGATACTCATACTGGAGTGTATGGTGGTTTTGTGCAAATCACTGTACTGACATTTTGAGAAATAGTTGCTTTCATAGATTAGTTTCGTGCTAGAGTTTTGACGGATGTCGCTCCTTGAAGCCACCAGCAAGTCGTGTGAACATGCGTAGGTTAGAAATTTACTCAGTGTAAATTACTTCGCCTACATATGGATAGGTTGGCAGAGAGATTGCATTTTCTAGGGTGGTAGAGTCACTTTTTGCTTAAAGTGGATTTGGATATTACACTTGAAATCGATGAACTGCTATACAATAAGTGTAAGTACATCAGTTTTATGTAAGGAAATGTATCTGAAAGAGCTTGTTTTGTACCTGCTTAACTTACGTACTAGTTAATGTCAATTTCATGGACCGCAAAGTAATTTAAGAGATCATAGATGCCCTAATTTCGAAGCAGACTATTGAAAGTGGCACTTAAAATCTATTATTTGTTGTGCGACGCCTATATACGTTGCTTTTATATAGGATTGGCATCTCAAACCTTGGAATTTTTAGCTCCTTCACTTAACTACGAGTTAATGTCAATTTTAAACACGGCATTCGATTTTAAAAGATCACAGATGCATTGTACTGATAGGTCAAAATCTAAAATTATTTGTTGTGTGACGCTACGTTGATTTTATATAGGATTGGCATCTCAAACCTTGGAGTTTTTAGCTCCTTCACTTAACTACGAGTTAATGTCAATTTAAAGCCCGGCATTCGATTTTAAAAGATCACAGATGCATTGTACTGATAGGTCAAAATCTAAAATTGCAAGCAATTATTGTTAAAAATATAATGACCTCTAACTGGATGATTTTCATGTCTCAAAAGTATCTGAAACGTCTTAATTCTTAACTCCTCCAATAATTGGTGAGTCAACGTCAATTCCAAAGCCAATGATTTAAATTTAAATGACCATAGACGATCCCTATTGAAAAAATTTGATGCTCCATATGATCTCACGCAGATATTTGCACAATTCGTCATCGCATATGGGTCTCCATATGCCATAGATACCAACTCTCTTATCATTCAACAACTTCTCCATACATAGTCTCAATTGCAACGTCCCTCGATTCCTGAAAACACAACTGATCAACTCACTATTCAAACTCCACCAGAATACTGACAGAAAAAATTCCAATATCTCTACTCATCTCAAATGCCTCATCTGCTTCTATAAAAAGAATGTATCTCAACAATAATTTACGATGTCAAAACAGGCAGTAATGATAAAATTAAAAAAAAAAAGATAATAACCTCAGTCGCTTGCTCTGTACGTCGTTATTCTGTCGGCACGTCGCGGTCATAATGATAAGATTCTTATCACTTGAGAATATTACATTGAAAATGAAGCACACACCGGATCGTCTTCAGTTACACACAGACCGATCTCAGAAATCTGAGTCAAAACACAAAGGGGGTTAAACCGGACTCCTTTTGTTCTACAACAATCTCACTCCATTTTGATCCCCACCGCCAACCCTACGCTGTCTTTTAATCTTTGATTAGAAATTGTTACGAGATAGAGATCTTTTGCACGAAAATCCATACAAGTCTGTTAAGTTTGAAACAAAAATTCCTTCATGCGAAAAAAAATCCATATTGCACCGATAGATACAACTCGGGTATACTCGGGTACCTTCTTCCTAGTTATGGGTCCAGACATACGAGTTGTGTATATGAATCGTGGCTTCTTTTATAGCTGGGAGTTAGGAGTTTCATCAAAAAGATTAATTGACGTAACAAATATCTACGTAGTATCTTCGTACACGAGACAAGACACACACCACAAGGGAATGAAACGCGCGATGAACAACAGCAGAACACAGAGAAAAAAATACCAAAAACACAACAACAACACAAGGAAGAACAAAACAGACATCTGGCCAATATGTGTATAGTCCTCTTCATCTCCTTTCTTCGTCTTCTTGTCTTCGGTTTTGGTTGGACTCGAGACCATGGCGCAACACCGACCGACCCTTGGAAGACCGTTTACATCATAACATTGGCACATACCAATAATCATGATGATGAGACGCGAGTTTCTTCGTCGTTTTGTTGTATCTCTACTTTGATGATCCTTCACGATGATGATGACGAGGTCAACAATTTATTTAAAATGTTTTAATCCTGTTTTCTAAAAAAAAAAAAAACACGAAGTGCACCACACCAGAGTCAAGAAGGGATGGAGTATAGTGTATGTGTCAAGAGGAGGGACAACTAAGCGATTTATTTCTGCTTCGTTAGATCTGATTATTATTTTGATGAGTTGTCGCGGTAGTCCTTTTTTTTTTCTTCACTCTCCAGCCTTCCCGGTTATGCTCTCTGATTATTTCGGTGGACATCATTAATTATAAGATGTTCGTTGTATCTTGTTGTCTGGGTTCTAGCTGGACGTTATACCATGAGTGCGCCGTATCGTGTTTATTCAGTTGTGAGAGCATTATGAAAGCGCGGATGTACATGGATGTGTAGCGCGATCTAGACGTAGAGATACGTGGGAAAAATCCCATTGAAATAATGGTCATAGAGTGCATCGGGGATGTCAGACTTATGACTTTATGTCTTGGTGTTACGTGTGATTTACAAAAAAAAATTATGTTATAGCAAAAAGATTGTTCAAAATGTATCTAAACACAACAAATTGTTTAAGAAGTCGACAACGTCTTAAGATATGTTCTTGCTAAGACTGAGCGGCACTGACACTAACGTATTTATTCAGAAAAATTGTGGTAAGCTGTTAAAAATACACCACAAAATGCGTAGATAGTTAAATAAATAATTTGATGCAAGTGTCTTCATTATTCATTCGAAAAAAGCCTCATCTGTGATTCCACCAGGATCTGTATTTAAAATCGACTGATGCTCACACCCAAAACATACCCAAAATAACTATCTCCAACAAAGTAATCGCAAAAAATCGTGTCCTAGTCTCAGTCAACATGTATCTGAGCAATAAATGACCAAATTCCATCCTTTCATAACTGAAAAAAAACGTCATTTCCACACAGCCCACCACATAAATCCTTGACAAATTACAAACAAAACCCAATCTGACATATTTGGGGAAAAAGTCAAACGCAGTTTGCGAAACTCACTAAACAAGAAGGAAAAAAAAAGTATCTCCTCCCGAATGACAAAACAAAATCGCCTACATTAGTGCGCGTCTGTGTGTCTTCTCAAGACTGCCCCCGTTTTTGACATCTTTTGCTATTCTTCTCCTTCTCCACCCCTAGCACTGCATCATTTTGACATTAAGACAAAACCGCACAGTTTGTCCTTTCTTTGTATTCAGCTAGTCTCCTTAAAAAAAAAAAAAAAACAGACATACAAACGAAGGCAACTGCAAATGGATGGCATATTTTTTTTTTGCTTCCATAATTCACTCCCCTCGTTGAAACAACCTGATACTTGTGTATAGTTTAATGCGTTTTTTATCGACTTGGCAAGAGACAATTTGTCACAATATTCCTTCCGTTTACATCCCCCATGTATCTTGTGTGCCATCTAATTTGAATGTTAGTCATGAATTATTTTCAAGTTATTGATTTCAACATGTTGAGAATATCAATGAATTGCTACATGTATCTAGGGAAGGGGATGGCTGTCTGCCTACCTATCTGCAAGTATAGCAATAACATCAGCGAAATGATAGCTTTAACATCAATTTTTATGCGTGTGTGTCTTTATCGTCCTTATGGGGAGAATTAAAAGCCAGCTGGTTATTATCTGTTAAATAGATTTTTATTGGCCTATGATGGGCACTCTAATGGATCCGTGTCGATTGCTATTGAGCAAGCATTAAGAAATCTGAAATGCAAAAGTAAACGAAGAGCCCGAAAGTATATCGTAAATACCTTAGAAGACTCTATGAATGCATCCGCTTAGAATGAGTGTATCAGGGATTGGCTGTAAATTAAATGCATCTTACGTGTAGCCTTTGATTATTCCTTTTAAAATACGCGAATCAAGAGACTAGATATTTATTTATTCAGAAATACAATTTTCATCAAACAACCACAGGCAAACCCACCCAGCCTTATTTCTACTAATCGTAACACATTTTTGCGGTTGAATTGTTCTTCTTTAAATCGACACCTCTTATTATGTAATCCCAACTGAACTATTACAAGTCCCATACATTTACCACACAACGCGTGCAAACTCAAATGCGTGAGAAATTTAGGTTTAACTCATTTAACCTGATACTAAACTAGACAGCGAACATTCATAACAATTTGCGATGAAACAATTTGAAGAAAAAAAAAAAATGAATTCGTTGCATGTTCCTACTATACCTACCTCCCATTTGCCGTGGGAATTGTAACCGCTCTTCACCAATGTAGAGGAAAAAGCGAAACAGAAACAAATTCCGTTTAAAAAACCGACGCAAACGAACCAGTTTCAGACCTTCGTTTAAAAGGTGTGTAATCTCTTCTTTTAATTGCCAACTACGCGTCTGAGCATGTTACATTAAAGTTAAATGATTTTTTGTTGGTTAGGAGACTACAGCAATGAATTTGTTTACAACATGGGTGGTGGCTATTTGGGATGGTTTATAACTATAAAAAGTTTTTTTTTTTTAATTTTTGCTGAAAAAGTATCTTTTTAATGAGTTTTGTTTTCCTTATCAACATTGTGTATAAACATGAAAAATGTTTGTAAACATCTAAAGTCATTTTTGTAAAACTCAACTTTTATTTGAGTATCTAAAGTGTAAACACCATGTGAATAATTGATTTGTTCTTATTCTTAGTACCTATCGACTTGCAACATGTATCTAAACATAGAAATAAATTCGTATATTTGCCTCAAACATCATATCCCAAATAAAAAATCATTCTGCGTATATGCTGGGTGATGAAGATCTCTTTTTCCGTATAATGTACGAATGCAACATGTATCTAAACACGAAAATAGTTTGAATAGATCAATAATTTGGGTCTCAAATACCTTAAACCAAGGATTATAGAACTACATAGAGTGCGCATCTCATACAATGAAAATTTTCTATATGGAGTACTGATATTGATACCCCAGGGCTCACATTGCTACCCCAGCATCAAACATATCCGACGCTGACGCATACGATCGACGAAATTCCACCTTCGCACTTACCGCCGCCGCCTTCGGAATTGGCTACAGTTTTAGCTGTGCTGAGTATACTATGTAGTTCTATAATCTTTTCTTTTACATAATTTAGCTATTATTTTGTAATAACATAAAATGGACTTTAAAAAAAAAACGTTTACTGCTTTTTTTTCTCAACATGCATCCGAACACTCAAATGGATAAAATAAAAATAACATGTGGTTGGCGAACATTTTATTTAATTCTTCCTCTATATAAAAAACATAACTTAGGGTATCATTAAAATTGCAACATGTATATAAACATTTTAATGCATAAAATATTTTTAAAATTTTACCAAAATAATCTTACTAACAACACATTTTATTTTCAATTACATTATCGTCGCATAAATAAAATAGTCACACTTTTCTTGACTACATTATGTATGCCTAACATTGCAACATGTATCGTAAAAAAATAATAGAAAAATATTTAAAACATTTTAACAAAATAAGAAAAGAAGAAAATGTTTGTTTCGAGTCCATTTTCGTCGCAAAAAATAATTATTCACACGTTTCGTGTCAACATGATGTATCCCCAACATTGCAACATGTATCTAAACATTTTAATGCATAAAATATTTTTATAAAAATTACCGAAATAATCTCACTAAAACAACATTTATTGTTTCAATTACACGATCTTGTCATGAACAAATTAGTCACATTTTTCTGTCATTATGAACAACATGTAGCAACATGTATCTATCTTTACAATTTAATAGAAAAATATTTTAAATTTTTTAACAAAATAACAAAAAAAAATATTGTTTTGAATTAGTCACATTTTTCGAGTCAACATGATGTATCCATAGCATTGCAACATGTATCAAAAAAATTTAAAACATAAAATATTAATAAAAAATTACCAAAATAATCTTACTAACACAAAATTTATTGTTTGGAATACACATTCGTCAAATAAAAAAAATAAGTCACACTTTTCAAGTCAACATGATGTATCTCGAAAATTGCAACATGTATCTAAACATTTTAATACATGAAATATTTTAAAAATTTTACCAAAATAATCTTACTAACACAAAATTCAATTGTTTTGAATACATTGCCTTCACATGATCCCATCAACATGTTGCAAAAAATGCGTTTCTCTGTGGAAACCCCACCTAATAACTAAATAAACAAAAACAATTTAATCTCCATCAACTTGTAAGACTACCTTGATGGAATTTCAACATAAATTCCACACTCAAACCCTCTATGCAAAGTACAAAATGCTCCCAAGAGATGGCAAATGCAATTCCCTGCAGATAATTGTTTTTCGTATTTTTTTTCTATGGCACATCTCTTCTTCATTCTGCGATCATACATCAATTTGTTGTTCGTTCATCATCTTCATAAGAGGGAACGGAAAAAAAAATTAATTTCACTTCATATATAGAATTTCTTTTTGCCTCACTGGTTCGGTGCTCCGCCTGCTTTAATTGGACCATGAGAACCACATGAGTAACAATTTAAGACCCCAATCATAGATACACAACCCAACTTAATCCTTGAGAAAAATAGTGAAATTTATTCCAACCAAAGAGTGCTATAACCATTTTTCACTTTAGTACCTTCAACAACATACAGTAGACATGGTAAGATACGAAAGAGAAAAACAACAGCAAGCAAGCATGTAACACGGAACCTTTTTTTGTTGTTGTTGTTGTTGTTTGTTGCTCTGTACACTCGGTTGTATGTAGTTTATAATGTGTCATGTCATGCTCAAAAGCCCTGTCACACGATTATAAACAACATTGGATGACAAATTTTCGCGCTACTCGCGAGACAGTAGAAAGAGATTCGCAGCGTATAGCGGAAGCTGAAGAAAAGAAAACTGCTCTATAGCGGTGCTGAAAATTACATGCTACAGTTTCATTAGGTCAAAATTAATTAGCTAGCTTAACTGTGCTGGTGCTGATGCTGATGCTGCTGCCTCCAGGGCATTATCTAGTCAATTTTCATATTCAGATACAATAGATTGCAGTTCGCTTGTAAAACAAATAATCTATGAATACGTACACGGATGCTGCGCAGCTCTCGATCAATTGATGCAGACATTAGTAAGCTGTGTACGTTTTGGGTTAGAAGACAGACAATAACAAAATACAACCAGCAAAACACCCATCACGTACTTCTTCTAAATCAGCGAGGAAAATTTGTTGGTTTCCATCGAATGTTGCTCGGTATCTTTGGGGTTTTTCACTCTATGTACGGGCTTTGAGGTTGTAGTGTGTTTTTTTTTTGTAGTTTTCTGTTGCAAGGAGAGTCGTGATCGAAAACACAACTTTCCGGTAACGGTTTAATTAATTACGTTATATACCATTGAAATAGACAAACGAAAAAAGAAAGCTAACTAAGCCCTGCTTTGGTGTGCGCTTATAGCCAGTCTAAGCTGAGCAGACGTAAGATTCGCTTGTTTCTTGGCTAGCAGGAGAGGTGGGTATTCAATAAAGCACACACCACAAAACAAAACTCTTTTTTGGTATCCCGCAAGGAATTAAGGTGCACGATGGAACACAAAGCCCTCTCTACCGATGCCGATGCGCGCTGCACATTAACTCCCCAACAGCCATGCCCCGAAAGAGGCGCATTTCAAACTGTGTGCATCGTCATTGTGCGCCCCGCACGCCTACCGGGAGTCACACGATGGAGGGATCACCTACTCCACCGACGGCCACCATCTGAACAGACAATCAGGCAGGCATTCCAGTCTTCTAGTCCAAATGCTGTATAGATACCGAATTGCAATAAGAAGAGGCCAAAGAAATTTAGCCAGTAAGAGAATAAAAAAAAAAAAAATAAAAAACAGATGAGAGAGGATTCCACTGGGTTCTGCCGCGCCGCGTCGATTCCTTCTTGAGAATCAGTAAAGTATCTAAGTATCTTTTCGATGAATCTTCACCGCACCAACGATCATGAATCATTCAACTGCACATGCACTCTCCTGTATCGCTATATATATCTTTTGCGATTTTTTTTTTTTCGTTCATTTTGCTGTTTTCATTGCAATTCCATCGAATGTTGGGCTGATGGGGAACTGACCCAATTCTTATGGCCACCACCTCCAGTAATAAGCGGCACATTTCCTTACTTCTCCCAGTTTATGGTTAACATGAAAGCCTGTTCGGTTTATTTTTATTTTTATTATATCTACTGTCTGCCAGAAAGTTCATGCTCGTTCATTAAATTGTAATTATTATCTAACGTAATAATTCTTCTTCTACTTCTACTTACTTCCTTCCCGTGAGTGTGCATCATTCAGGGTTTGCACGCTGCGCGCCCGACAATTATGCTATGAAGCTAATTACTTTGAGTTCCAGAAAGAAGTACAAAAAAAAAACTATAACAACCATCTCAAGTCGATCATTGACCGAAACTATATCGGTTGCATGACAGCTATGTGTGCGCCATGCCCGAGTTAAGCAAAAAAAAAAAACTATCCCATGGATACACTGCATTATAGCTCGTTTTTGCACTTATTAACTCGACATTTATACACATTTAACCTGTTTCGCGGTATAATGTAAGCCATTCGAGGTTTGAGCCCGAAGAGTATAGGAGACAGATAGCAAGAGAGCGAGAGACTTCCTTAAATGTTTTGGCGTTAAGTGTGCACAGCGCATGCGCGCGCGCACAGTGCCGATGAGCATAGTATCTGAAGAAAACAACGCATGCTTGAGTGCATATTTTTATATGAGCAAGTTCGTGATGGAAAAATTATATTTTTTTGTTGAGTTTAAGCCCATCGTCTGTGCTATAGATACTTGTGAGAGGTGATTTTGATACGATGTGTCGGTTATGATCCATTAAAAAAAAAAAACAATTTTGATACAGTTGGAGATGGGATGATGGATGTACAATTTTTCTGACACTCATTAGCTGCATTTTGTTGGTTTAAGAGACTGTCAACATGGATATTGTTTCGAACATATTGTTGAAGTTTATAAACATTTTGGTTAAAAAAAAAAACAAAAAAAACAATTAAGATGCAGTTGGAGATATAATGATGGATGTACAATTTTTCTGACACTCATTAGCTGCATTTTGTTGGTTTTAGAGACCGTCAATATGTATATAAACATTGTTGCGAACGTGTTGCTTAAGTTTATAAAAATGTTGGTTCAACTTAATGTACCCCCCGTTTCAAAATATATTGCATATCCATTAAAAGTGATGATCTCTATACTGTACATGCCACCCATGCAAATAAACATCAATCTACCACTACCCTTAGCAACATGTTTGTAAACATAATGATTTATTTGAGAAAAGGCGAAATTTGGTCTACATAATGTACCTAAACTTTCTAATTTCACTCGAAAAAAAAACTATCTCAAGATGGTTTTAATGACTTCTCTCATCTTCCTCCCGTTCACATGTATCTAAAACCTCTATGAATGTAAAAATAAATGAGTTTTACAATTTGTAAATCCGTAACATCAATCTCCACTAACATCCATTGCAACATTTCAAACTACACTTTACCTACTTTCGTTCACACCGACAATGGTCCAAGTCAGACCACCTTAAGGGTCTTCATAGTACAGATCTTGTACGCCATATCCAAACCGACCGCTGTTTGTTCTATAACCTGAAGTAACAACTCCACACAGAAGATACATCAGTTCCCAGCATAAGGTAAAATTATGTTTGGGGAGATCCCATTCCTTGTCCCACTCCACCTTCTTTAACCACCCACTAGAAGTTCTTCCTTTCTTTGCGTTTTATTATTTTATTATGAAGAACCATCGCCAAGACGATAGCTTAAGGCGTTTAGTTTTGTTCCTGATATAAGGACCGGTGTACTATGGTTTATTCGAGGTTTTACAGGTACTTCCTGGGAATACTTGTGTATCTGCAACACTCTATTTGCTAGCATACACGCATTCAATGCGTTGTGTAGGTACTCTGCGTTGTTGGCATCCCTGTCGACGTCGCTGTTTTTCTTTTTTTTCATCATGAGAAAAAGGAATTATTAAAAGAATTTAGCTCAGACAAGCACACCACACCGGCCGGCCGGTGGTATATGGGGATTACACAAATGAAATACTCTTAGAGAATGTGAGATACATGCGCCTGGTGCTTGCACAACCAAAAACAAAACTCTGATGAGGTCGATTTTGTAGCAACTCTTCCTCAGTGCGGTATGTGAAGATTGCTTTTCGAAATACTTTGGCTTGGCACTAAACTCTCTGACTATGACTGGATTCGGTCAAAGGAAGCCAGCCACAAGCGAACAAAAACGAACGAACTTCTTCGGTATTGTTCAAGTCACGATTTTTTACTTCACATCTTCCGTGGCTACATATATGAATGTGTATTTATGGGGGTACCGTAACGCGACTGAGATGTAGTGTACTCGTATATACATGTGCTTAGATACAATTATTGAAAGATATCTTCAAGATATCGTGTGCCCCATACTATATCAATAACCGAAAAAGGGTGGATACAAACCTAAGATATTCTCATTTTAAAGGAGCAACAAAAAGATAGTTTACCTGGCGTGTTGGAGATACGTATATAGTACTCGTATCTTTTGAAGGATAACTTGAAGATGATCAAAATAAAAATGTAACCAAGTCCAGTTGAGTTTCTTAATTTTATTTTTACTCAATTGGGATCAATGGTAGAGGTTCAAAACTATTTAAATTTCATGTAGTAAGCCGGATTGTGGATTTTTTTTTTTGTTGTTGTTTGCTCGTTTTCATCGTAGTCGTCGAAGTCACCGTCTGCGTTGTCCTCTTTGGGGCAGCGCACAGCAACTGAATGGACAATGAAATGATACACACACAGGTACCAATACACGATTTTCCCTTTCCATCTAAACTATGGGAATCAATTCTTTGTATAAAAAGATTCAAGTTTTGTTGCGCTTACTTTTTTTGTAGAGTAGGTAGGTACCTACATTATTCGCATGGACAATATCAATAGGCGATTATGCAATTTAGATGAATTGGTCTATTATTATTATTTTTCGTTGTTGTTGCTGCTCCTTTATGCGCTGTCATAATTTTCAATGAAGTTGGAGGAGAACTTAATTAAATTAAAAGGTAGATTATGTCACGACTTGTATCGCAGCGTATCTATTACGTGAACGTTAATTAATAAGATGAGATTTTTTTCTCTATTTTTATATACTATGACTATGATTAATGAAGTGCTGTATCGATATCTGCGCAGAGCTCATTAAAAAAAAATCGAAAGAATTGCATTTGTATCTGTTACAGAAAATCCATTCGAAAATTTCCATAAAATCTCGAATTTCTTACAAGAAAATACCAAGGATTTGTTCAAGTAAGTCTCTCGTCCGAATTTCGAATCAACTCCTTACAATGTTGGCGTTGTTTCAACCGAAAATGGCATTAGTGCCGCATTCTAATCCAATTAGAAGAAGACGAACACACACACTCTGTCCGTTTGGAAACCGCAAAAGTTTTCTAAAGACAGTAACATGGATACCAATTCAACCATTGTCAAGCTTAAATACTCGTCTAATACTAAGCGGTTAAGTAAGCAAAACTATTTATTTTATTTTTTTTTAATTTCTGTTTTAAGTATATAACTCCGTTCTTATACCGTCTGGCTTTTCCGACCTCGTTAGGTAGGTAATCTCGTGGAAGAAAGGCTTTTTTCTCCTTTCTTGGAGAAACAAAATGAAGTTCGATTGAAGGAGTCCTTATCCGCTGTTTTTTTTTTTTTTTAATATTTTGTTTCCATGATGTTGGGAGATGTAAATTGTATATTAAGTTGTTCCCATAGCTAGATTGTCTACTTGCTGCAGTGCATGGTTGGCTGAAAGTGTGGAGTGTCTCGTGTGACTTGTGTTACTTGCACCGGTGTGGGTTTTTTTCCGATGTTGTTGTTGTCCTACCTTTGGCATGATATAATCTGTAATCGCTTTGTGGATCATTGCACCAGAGCAATTATCGGTTGGCAGGAGACAAAAAATAGAAAAAATGCAAATAAGATTTGCATACGATGGTGTTAGGTGGTGGGTGGCAGTGTCTAGTAATGTTTGAGATAGTAACTAGCGGGTGTGGGAGTACGGTCTTCTGTTATTAGGACCAATGTCATTAATTGAATTGTCGTAGAATGAAATTCCATCGCGTAGTGGTCATTATAAGAAAAAAAATTGTTGCATATCTTGTGGTTTCGTTTTGTTTATCGATTTATCTTGTCATAAAATGGGTCAACAAGCATGTTCTATATACACATCGGAAGCGTTGCTGTCGTTTTATATAATTCGATCGAATATTATCTATTTAAATACAAACTCTCGACATATATGGCGATTTTTCAAAAATCGTTGCATACTTAACGGGATCGATTTTTTAAAATTCCAAGTATTTACTCCACTTGAATGATCAAATCATTAGTAATCATAAGCCAAATGTGTTTTCTAATTTACACGATCTACTTTTAAGACACCCCGGTTGAATCTACTGCACTTGATTTTCATAAATTAAAATCCTGCCTGGTTTCATTATTTGTTTTCCCATCTGGAGCTGGAGGAAAATCCACACAAACCATTTCACGGGTGGCCACTTACGTCACAAACTTCATTAAGTACCAACTCGCTTAAAGTCGGACACTAGAAAAAATTTATCTTCAACTCTGTGTAGTTGTTGTCTTCTCACTTTCCATTCGCTGTGCCAAAGCCAGCCTAATGTTGGACTCGTGCACTTTATAATCGTAAATTAAATGCGCCGTGTAAAATGTCGTAATTCCATGGAAAATGCAGACACACTCCTAGATATCACCCATGTATTCATATACGTTCCTCTGTCTCCGCTTGGTCTCTTTAGTTTCTTAAGGAATTCTAATGTTTTGTTTTGTTTATTTTTTTTTAACTTGTAACCGTTTCGGCTTAATTTGTTTTGTTCAAAAAATAATTGTTAAAGATTAACATTTTAAGATATCATAAATCTAAAGAAACCAAAAAGCCAACCGGCAAGATGATCCTCTAGGAAATACCCTATAGAAAGTCTGTCTGTCTATTTGTCTGCACCGAAGTGTTGTCGGCTCACAACACAGAGCACACAACGGGCTTAAGCATCTACATCACCTCGTCATCATCATCATCATCATCCTCATCGTCGTTGTCGTCGTCATAGAATTTCTCACCGAGTCACCTCTCTAAGTCAAGGGACTTAACCGAGATGCTGGCCAAAAGGATGATGTGCCCGAACAGACGAACTATGGCAAAGAGGAAGAACAAGTTGAAGGCGCGATGCATTTTAATTTACGAGATGTTCTTATGGATATTATTTTTTTTTCTTGTTCATATCCAATAATTCCTTTAAGTTACCCGCTGTTGTAACAAAACTCATAAACCACAAGGTGTTCCTTCTTCCGTTTCTGAAGGTATCTATTCGCAAGCAATTTTTTTGTTTGTTTTAAGTGCAAAAATGGAAAAATTTACTTGCGCGATGTTTATTTATTTTTTTGTTGATGATGGTGCCATACACAGTCTGACGTATTTGAAAGGGTCGTGAGTATACTTAACCTTACGTCGTCATGTGAATACAATTAAAATGTCATTAAATCAATTTACGTCTGAATAAAGTCCAAAATGAGGTATAATATGTGTGGACAAACAAACAAATAAAGCAAGACAAGACTGATGGGAGTTTGTACCGAAGGGCTAGAGGGACTTTTTTTTAAGTAGAGAATGTGATATTTATGAAGTAAATGCGAAATTTAATTAGGTGCCATTTGCAGGCGATTTAATGCGATCTATCGTTGGGCGCCAGTTTAGTATAAAGGCGTTTTTTTTTAATATAAGAAGATATATGAAGAATTATCTCATATTTATATGAAATTCTAGTTTGGATCCATTGCAATCATATTCACAGATAAGCCAAATAAATTCAATTTTTGTACAAAAACTTCCTCGAACATGACTCATTCAAAATCTAGGTTACCTTCCTCTATAGACAGACAGAAAAAAAACCACAAAGCATCTATATAAATGCATTCATGGCTCTTTCAAATCAAACCAAATCAATCCACGATGAGAAAACTAGGGACACGCTTCCACGACACATGTACAACAGCGTTGAATAGCTAAATATCTATCGCTGCAAGCAGACATCATTGCAGCAAAAAAAGGAACAACAACAACAAAACAATTCTTCACAGCATCCAGATAGATGACTGGCGACGACGACAACAACAGCCACCGACAACGTCGACAATGTGTACACAGAATTAAACAGCCAACGGACATAAAGCGCACGACGCGACTTAGCCCGTCGACTTAAAAACAAAAACCAAAACCAAAACCAAAACCTCTCCACGACCATTTAAAGCCAAAGCATTCAAAAATAAATTCCAGATAAATATCATTTGCCTCCAAATGGGGGCTCCCACAAGATCGACTACCATTATATATGCACATCAATCCGCACAAGACTAAAGATACTCACCAACAGCACATTTCATGTCATTGAACAACTTCTACCAAACAAAAAAAAAAGCAAATTTCGTCTCTCAAGTCCTTAGCGCCTATTAAATTAACTTAATGGGATTCAATTAACAAAGTATCTGTACCTACCCGCGGAAATAGTGTACGAGTATATCTCCAGCCTAGACTTAAAATGCACTTCCCCCAGAGACATATTGGAGATAGAAAGCCCATCCTAGGGGGCTTGTGCCGAATATGTTGTGCTGGGTTTCCTTTTTGGTGGGCAAATTCGCCCCATAAAAAAAAATAAACAAAAAAAAAATCCGCAACTGATATGAGATGATGTGGTTTAAGCGAAGAAAAAAAAACCTAAAGACTATGGCGAGTTCGGTATAGTACAGTATACGAGCATGCCGACAACGGCCGCAGCGCGACTATCATAATGTCACATCACACAGCACGACATTAAATGGGATAAGTCACCCATTTCCACATCCGAGAGGTTTTCACAGGCGGGATAGACTCTTTTTTTCTCTGCATTTTCTCAGTCTTCAGTGTCTGTCTTGTCCAATGTATGCCTTGAGGTTTTTTTCGCACAGTCTTTGAAAATTCGGTTTGTCTGTATATTTGGTTAACTCTTCATTTTGCCTGGAGTTTGAAAATCCTACAAGGCGAGAATTCTAATTTCAATCTTAACAAATATTTATCAAATTTGTATCTTTTTACTGTATCTGCGGGGGTTTCATGTCATTTCAATCATTAAATCGTATCGTAGGATGTTTCTGAAGTATCCAAGGGAATCTTTGGTAACAGTTACTTGACTACATGGATCCATCATGGATTTCAATCATCTAAAAACAGTTTTTTAACAAAATTATGTATCTTTAGATAAAAATAAGCTTCTAAATTAAATTCTCCAATCTATGACACAAAAAAAAACCAACATATCAACTAAACTATTTTCATATACCTACTAACGTGTTTCATCTTTCTATTTTCAGGCTGTAAATCATTTTTCAAACGATCAGTCCGCCGCAATCTTACCTACTCATGTCGGGGGAGTAGAAATTGTCCAATCGATCAGCATCATCGAAACCAATGTCAATTCTGTCGTCTACGAAAGTGCCTCAAGATGGGTATGCGCCGTGAAGGTAAGTTTCAATTTCTTTTAAATGATTTCCGCTTCCTTACTATCTGTATCTATAATACTTTTGAATGTAAGAAAAAAAAAATAAACAAAAAGGTCAATTAAAGGTCATCACAGTGCTACTCACCGCAATGTGAATTGGAGCTCGTCAATTGCCCGACATTTGACATTAGTGAGGAATTTAACTTGTGGCCAACCGTAAAAAAAACTTGCAAATCTATATCTAAGTGGTCGCGTACCAATTGCCACTGCGACGAGCGAGGAAGTTTATTTTTTTGACATTTCGGACGACAGAATACCTTGATCTGTCTCTCTTGATTGAGCCCCACATATCCACATTTTTTATTGGTCAGTAGTGCAGGAGATAATTTTAGAAACATGTTGTAGGTGCAGGCGATCCAACGATAGTGGATCACCTTATCCGCTACAATGTGTTACAATTTGTATTTGCACTTTTTTTTTTGTTAGGTTCAAGACGTAATTAGACTGCGCTTTGATGTCGCGGTGATACGGTATTTTTAGTTGTATTGTTTGCCAGACAAACAATTGCTCAATGGGGTTACTTTTAACAAAGGAAAAACAAAAATTAAGACGAATACGTCTAGGTAATCTTCTTAAAGATACTTTTGCAGTTTTTTTTTTGAGCTCATACTCCATATTCGTTGCATGTGTTAACAATTCAGTTGGTTACAAAAAAAAAAGGGGATGGAAGTCTTGTACTCTGGCATGATCACTAATCCGCGAATTTATGGTTCTGCTTTACATTGTCTTGTATCTCATTCATATTTTTGTTGCGCGCGTTTGTTTGAAGATACATACGAGAACATGAAACCTTGCGCGTTTTGATCACAGCGAGGTTACAATCATAATCGAACAAAAAAAAAAGTATTACAAACTAAAGGGGTCGTGACCAGGTGCCTGAGATACATATTGCAGATATCTGCGTTCAATAATAATTCTAACAAAGAAATATTTCATGTATTATGCAATAATGAAATTCCTACTATTTGTAGCTAGTATTTCATGTTTTATTATGAAATCGTTTTATGCGGCACACGAGATGGAAAAAAAATTTCCACAATAGTCGTTAAAGTCATGTTTGGATGACAGGTTAACATGATCTTTGTTGTTTTAGAACTCGTACGAACAACTAAAGTGACTTGTAATTGTGCATTCATTAGCTATTTTGCATCACAAGAGTCATAAGATATTAATTACTTGTCATAGATAAAGATTAATGTCTACTGTTAGTCGGACACCGAACAGCGGCCACATTTCAATTGTCAATCCAAAAGTGATAAAAGCATGAAATTGGAACGCTTTAAACTTTGTAACCCACAGCTCCCATTACCCATATATCTTCATCAATATCTCATTACAATTACATAGCACCGCTGATTACGATACGTGACCATTTGGCTGATTACCTCATGACATCACATTTAATTTATCCGTCAAATGTTTACGCTTCCATCAAAGTAAACCAGTTCTGTTGAGCACATACCTACTGCAGTAATCTATCAACACTTCATCCATTTAAAGGAACAACATTCGAAGTAAATCTCTGTTAAATTAATTACCACAAATAAAATCTCTGCACTATACGATCATTAGCAAACACTCCATCCGACTACCAGTTACAAATTCATTCGAATTCAGAGAGAGAGAGATAATTTTGCCGGTTTTCTGTTATTTTATTATTTAATTACCCGATCAATGCACACACTCAATTGACTCTTAACATGATTTTGTGCACTGAATAGCGCACACATTGCAGATACAGAGATATATATGTGCACTGCGCTACAATCAATTGACTTTGACAGAAGACTAGTTTTTCATTTTGTTTGCCGCACAAATATTTGACCGCACCATGCGAAAACTTATCATTAAAATCATTGTAAATATTAATTTGCTCAAAAAATAATATCAGACAACATAAAAAACACATTTGGGTTAAGATCGATTATAATCAAAGACTACAAGATACATGAAGTATCTATAGTGTACGTTCGCTGGATATCCAATCTGTAGTTGTAGACAAATGTTACATGACACCGAGTATGTGTGTAAACACATTTGCCGGAGAGTAATTAAATCAAGCGCGTACTCAATTGTGTATGGTAATTATAGATACTTTCATGAGTTCAATAATTTGACTACACATACAGAAAGAGCTGTTCATATAGGTTCACAGGCTTAAAAGTTGTAAAATGATCAGTCATGGTATGTAAAGTTTAATGATAGGGGAGATATGTGGATATAGGTTCTATTTTATGGTTGTTGTTTAATTTTAATTGATTAAGGTGATAAAAGTCAGTTGGTAAAGCGTGTGTTATGTATTTATAAGTATCTTGTGGTGGCAGAAAGCTTTAATGCATTTAAGAATCGAACATTTAATGGTTTTTGGCAAGGAATTGAGAACGTTTTGATGGAAAGATACGAGTTTTTTTAAGTAAATTCCTATTTATGTTTTAGTTTTCTTTGAATATTAAGATATTTTCACAACCATAACATGTTATGATCGCAGTAGTACACGTTGATTTTCATTCAACTAAAGTTAAACCAAAAAATCATGACAAACAACATTTCAAAAACCCTCCACCATTTGACCTCAGACCACACTTGCCATCCATAAAAAAAAGTACAACCACCATGCTTCAATTTTTCGAAGGTTATCTTCTCACAACATCCCTATGATTCCATCCCTATTCAACTGTCCAGCTTAAAACCTGAAAAAAAGCCGACAAATTTTCGTAATGAAATCGTTAAAAAATAAATGCAAAACTGGATTTTAACGAGCACAACACCAAAAATAAAAATACAACGCATCCTGACACTCGAAGGGTCGAAATATTCAATACAATTAAATAACAAGGGCAACCTATAAGGCCAAGCAATTAAGGTGAAGTGTCATATAGGAAAATTATTTCGTTTCAGTTGTTTTTTTTAATCTTTTTTTTTTTTGAATAAATATACACAAGAATAAAATGGAAAAAGGGGCAAAGCTATTTTTACAGTTTTAAAGCGTAAAGAGGAAATTTTTTCTCATGAAATATTTCTGACCACCGGCACCGGCATTGACCATGCAGCTTGTTTATTTTATAGTCATTTGCATATTATGAAACTTGATTATAGTGATGTGGTGCGATAAAAAAAAATAACACTAATCGTGGTTAGGTAGGTCAATGGGTGCTTTAGATATATGTGTTGAAACGATTTTTTGTCCGCTTTAGATATCTGTGTGGATATCTTAAGATATTCGCATGTGTTTTATTTTGTAAGCGAAAATCGTAGAAATAAAATGGATCAACTAAAATTCGTAACCCGTAAAGTATGCAGCGTTTTTTGTTTTTAACCAATATCTTCGTAATGGCTATTTTTTATGAAAATACTAGCATATAGATTCTATAAAAGAGCCTTTGGGCTATCTGCTTGTGTTGTTAAAGATGTATTTTTAGAGGTCCTAGATGCTTTAGATACTAATAAACCGAAAGTCCTTTTGAGCGATTTTTATATTTTTTTTTCTTCAAAATTTTAAATCTTTTGGTGCCAGCTTTAAAGTAACAATTCAAGGCATATTTACCATATAACAACCATAAAACCAGAAACAAACCCCTCGATAACCAACAGAAAAAAATCTCAACATTGTCATGACATGAACTATATCGTGAAATCTCAAACCACAATCGGTTGCCTCTTCTTCAAACTTCATGGCGATATAATCTTTTAGATTTAATTTTTGTGATGCAATGTTGATCGAAAATATATCCATAACCATAAGGCACCAAATACATTTTGTTTTGTTTGGTAATTCATTCAAAATCGATAAATCTCCGATGCGACTTTCAATTGTTGTGTATCCTTCCCTTCGATTGTCTTAAATCTCGTACTCGTTTGTTCTTCTTTTTGCTGTCCACCGTGAATGAAGACACTGGTACTTTCTGCTTGGACAATAGCAAACAAAAATTGTGCATTTGACCATACTCAACAAACACACATACATAGCACCTGGTCTTCGAAGGCAAACCATCTCTCAGATCTTTTTGCATAAATAATCGACGAGAGTTTATATCTTCGAAACTCATACAGATGAAGGTTTTATATTTTTTTTATTTTTTTTTATTATGTTGGAATATCTTTCTCGCCTCAGTTGCTATATATGCATCTGATACAACACCAAACTTGACCATCCAACGAGAATTTATCACTTTTTCCACGTCCAACAATAAATAGTGAGGAAGACAAAAATTCGAGGTGCGTAATCCTCCCTTTATTCGGTTGTCCCTTCACACGGTATAGCTGCGCTATAAATCTAGAATGTGTACGGTATGCAAAAATCCCTTATGATGTGCGACGCTTGATAGTGGTCAAGACGGCGACTGATCCTTTTAGGAGTTTTGTTTTCTTGTCTCAAGAATGAGGGGTGCAGTAGGGTACCAGTTTGACCAGTTACCTAGCTTGGACATTGCAATAGGATTCTTAATCGACATCGTGTCCTGTCCACTATTTGTCGTACTGGTCATTCTGTTTAATATTTACACAATACATTTGCGTAATTGTGTTTTGATTTTGTCCCTTTTAGAGACGAAAAGGATATCTCATTTCAGGTAGATCATGATCATGCACTTGGGGTATTTTATGACCATGGGAAAGTAGTTCCTGTATTTAGGTTGTTTTTCGTTCACTTTGAAAGGTCACGATCCTTTCTGACACTTTGTGCGTGCAAAAACGACTCTTCAGGTAGATGCGGCAGTTACACTTGAAGAAGATAGAAAACCGGAAAACAGGATCAACGAAATCGGTTTACGTTTACGGGATGCTGTGTATGCGGTTTGTACACACAACATGACGGAAGAATGAGTAAAAAGGAAATCTCGCGCCGACGAAGATAATGGAAGACAATGGCAAAAAGGAGTGATTAAGGTTTCCAGATTTCGGTCAGATCAAGCACAGTCAGCATCCGCAATCGATTGTTTTCGTTTTTTTCTCGAGGTTAAGGAATCACTGAATGTATGAATGGTGGTGGTGAGAAGATGAAGAGGCACGTGCTCAAGGATGTAATTTGTGTATTCGGATGTTTTCTTTGGGATTTTTAGCGAAGGGTTGCAACATTCACGTCAAGTGTCAATGATTCAATAACCGACTTCCTATTGCCACTCAACTCGGTGTATGAACTACACTTCAAATATTGTAAATGTCATTCAATCAATCTACTCCCTCCAAGATAAATGGTTATTTCATCAAGCTGGTAGTCGTAAATCACTCGAATTTACATTTATCCGTTGATCAACTACTAATCTCGCAAATTAACAAGAATTCCCTCCACCTTAAGATTTATAAACATGGCCCAAGCCAAGGCAAACAACGAGCACATAAAAATGCTCATTTTACCCAAATAGCTAACAATTATAAATCACTTAAAATTGCATGTAGATACATCTCAGGCGCATGCATGTAGATACTTTCAGGCATGAAAAATTGATCGACCTATTTGCTGGTTGATTTTCTATCAAAGTCTGTTGATAATTTGCGAATAATTAATGACAAAAACAAATGCCTATGGCTTGAGCGTGTGTTTGCGCAAGAGCCCCAAGTGTACTTGTGTATCTGTGCATTGTGTATCTACGCAGTGATTAATTCTTACAAATAACAATTTAATAAATGCTGTTGATAGTTATTGCACACAGTTCTATGCCAACTTAACTTCAAGGTTGTTCCAGTTGTCTTTGTGCACATTTTATGGCTACTGCTAGTAGAAAAGTATTTCAAATACTGTTCAGACAGAACTTAGCTAAATGGGGTTAAAGCGCGACGCGGCTCATTAAAGTATGAGCGTAAGCGTACATAAACTGTTTGTTGCATGGCTTCTTAGGCATGGTTGAGGAGGTAAGTGCGATTGACCTGCGTTGTAGTACTTGGTAAGAGTATCTTTTTAACATTTGAATGAATATATAATCGAAGATACATATATTTGTATCGTCGCTGAGTCTCACCGTATTTGATTTCCTTGAGATATTCCCAACATGCATGAATGTAAATATGTACACTTTTAGCAACCCCTTTCCATGGGCATAAATTTCATCTAGACGCAGTAAAACGCTCATACGTCTACCCTGTATAGAAGTGTCTATAGATACTTTATTGCGATGAAAACCTGCGACGACAGATAAAGTAAATAATGAGGGAAAATATTTGCATCGCATTACAATGCGAGTATTTTCGTTTAATTAAAATAACAATGAATTTCTGTACAGAAAACCAGTGCACAGATACAATTACAACACAAGGTAAATGTGTGACGTGTTTGTGTGTGTGTCTGGGGTGTTTACGTTTCGAGTTGAATCTATATCCTTGGCGATGGCACGATTAAAAAAAACGGAAACGCTTAGTATCCGTCTTTCGATAGGTAAAGCGTTTCTTTTTGTTTCTTGACATGGTGGATATGTGGGAGTTTTCTATATTAAGCTGCCGAAGGTTATCTACGTAAAAAGCTGCAGTAAATTCCTGAATAAAAGTCTTTTAACTCAAATCAATTTAAAATTAAAATTAATAAAAACTCCATAAGGTATGCAGCGATTTTTTGTTTTTGACTTGTTAAACGGGAGCGGTCACAACAAGTACACAAAAGTCGTTTGCAATCAATAGAAGGCAGTTTTCGCAACATACTGCTATGAACACAATGATGATGAGAATACTACAAAATGCGATAGATACTCTTTCCAATGACATCTCTTCGCACTGACCTATAATTAACCTTTTAAAAAAAATTATTCTACTATATTAATACATTTTCTTGACTTTTTTTCAAAAAAAAACCCCTTCTTATCATTTTCGACTATCAAAGCTTATAAATTTTGTTTGCAATTTTTTCTTATCATTCCAGCTGTTCAACGTGGTCGCGTTCCACCAACCCAACCAGGACTCGCTGGCATGCACGGCCAATATCAACTAGCAAATGGCGATCATATGGGTGTTGCTGGCTTCAACGGGCACTCATACTTAAGTTCCTACATTTCACTCCTACTCCGTGCCGAACCATATCCAACGTCACGCTATGGCCAATGTATGCAGCCCAACAATATCATGGGCATTGATAATATCTGTGAATTAGCCGCCCGCCTACTCTTCTCCGCTGTTGAATGGGCGAAAAATATCCCATTCTTCCCAGACCTACAAGTTACCGATCAAGTGGCACTCCTGCGATTAGTGTGGTCAGAGCTGTTCGTTCTCAATGCGTCACAGTGCTCGATGCCACTGCATGTGGCACCACTGTTGGCTGCCGCCGGTCTACATGCATCCCCAATGGCTGCGGATCGTGTTGTGGCCTTTATGGATCACATACGGATCTTCCAGGAGCAAGTCGAAAAACTCAAGGCACTGCATGTCGATTCAGCGGAGTATTCGTGTTTGAAGGCGATCGTACTGTTCACCACAGGTAAGCTTCTGGACATCTTGTTTAAGGATGTTCCGGCCTTACTAACAAAAGTTTCAGCTAAATTGCAAAGTTCCTCAAATGTTAGCAATAATAGTAGTGGTGCTGGTGCCGGTACGAATACATCGTCTGATGGGTCGTCTGCTACAGATACCTCCTTGGGTGAGGAGATCATGCTGGTGGTTCGAGATCATTTGGATGAATTGGATCGCGAGCAAGCAGTGCAGGCGGCCTCATCGGCGTTGACTTCGCATTTGGCAGCCCTTATCAAAGGTAGTGAATCAGTCAGTGGAAGTAGTCCAAGCTTATCACATACTACATCACACTCCACACCATATACCACACCCTCTACGATAGTGTCGATGTCAGGTGCGGCGGAAAATGTAACTCCACAGGTGAAAAATATCCCAGTCAGTCATTCGATTGCGTCGCGTTTGAGTACGGCGGAAACACCGACAACTCCGACCACATCGTCTGCAGCGGCAATGTTGCCATCGTTGCAAAGTGCATTTAGTTCATGCAACGGCAATAATAACCATCCATCGTTGTACTACAATAATATGACAAGTGCTCACTCAAACTCACCAGTGACATCCTCGCACTCATATGTGGCGTCCAGTTTGGGCAATCTAACAGGGTCGCCCATGAGCAACCCGAGCACAGGTAGTATGGGTACATATAATTCGCCATCGTCTGCATCGGCGGCAGCAGCTGCAGCCGCGGCAATGTACTATCAAACGCCGCCAAGAACGTTTGGTTCAGCGTTCGATATGTTCCATCATAGCACTCCGTTCGTAAGTCACACGAGTAGTACGGGGTCCTTTGGTAACTCTAGCTACAGATATTCGCCATATGGTTTTAGTAGTAGATGGCAGTTGTAAAAGAAAGAAAGAAAGAGAGATAGAGAGAATGAGAACTAGGCGAATATTTTGTATAGTGTAAAATTTAGGATGACCCCAACTCTGTAAAAATATAAATTAGCATTAGTCCTTGTATCATATACCTTGTAAGCTTCTACCAAATTCACTGTAAATCTCTACTTAATGCCTTACGTAATTTTATTTTAATTTAATTTACTTTTATAGTATTTATTTATTTTTATTAGTGTAGTAAACTTAGTGCCTAATTTATTTAATTTAATTTATTTATTAATGAAACAAAAAATCGATAATATATGCGAGAAGACATTCTTAACTGAATTATAAATCATTGGACTTTTCATTTTGCTTGTTGAATAATTTGTTGTTGTTGGTTGTTTTGGTTTTATTTGTTTTTGTTGAAAAATAATTGTTTTTGGTTGTTTTGTTGCCTTTTAATTGTTTTTATTTTTTTATTTTTCTTTTATTTAATCAATTATTTTCACAGATTTTAATTTGATGACTCGTCTCATGGATGTGGAAGATATTTAATATGTCAAGATGCATCTATTTGAAAATGGAATTGAAAAAAATAAAATATATACTAACTCACACTTAACAAAAAACTGCATTCTTCATAATTCATCAGCTAACACATTTTGGATTCATTCCGGTTTTGGTTTGATTTTTTTTTTAAAAATTTTTGTTTTTATCTAACAGCTTGATTTAACTAACATTTTATTTTTTATTTATTGATTTTCTGGTGTTGTTTCTTCTGGGAAGTTGTGTTTTATTCAATAAGTTGCCAATCGGATAAGTAATTCAACCATCTGATCCATATGCATCAAGTGATTGTCTGTGATAATATTTTTTTGGTTGTGTCTCCGCTGATGATGTTCATTTAGAACGCCATCTCTGTAAAAATCTTGGAACTAGATAATCATTTTGATAAGCATATGGTGACTTTCGTGCCTCGTTTAGGTGTATAAGCTTCAGATTAGTAAAATGAACATCTTAGATGTCAAAAATGTACCAAAAAGCCATTATTCATAGTTTGTTCAACTTAAAAAAAAAGAGTGTCGCCATCTATTGCGAAATGCGTGCATATCAGTTGATCCTGATCTAATGGCTTTTTGGCATCATGCCATTGTTCTTCGACATACGTTGCTGGTGGTGTGGTGTTTATCGAGAGTTTCAGGGATACGCGTTGAGCGAAGGTCTTGGCGGTCTCTTGCGATTGCAGTCTATCGACATTCAATGTGTTCACAGTATATCTGGATTTTTGTGGCGTGTTGGATATCCGCATTCTTACATTTGCTGCAACAAGGTAGTGGTCCGAGTCGTAGTAAGCTTCTCGGAATGTTCGGACATCCGATCGCAATGTGATTAATTCGTTGATCCGGAGACCGCCATGTCCCCTTATGGATATCGAGGTGGGGAAACCGTGTGCTGGCTATAGTTGCATTTCATTCCGTAGCGAAGTCAATTAGCCTAAGTCCGTTACCGGACGTGTTGTCGTGTAGGCTATGTTCGCGAGTGTTGGCGAATGTGGCCTTGATGCAGCACTTGTAACAAATCTGCATCCTAATAGTCGCTGTTTCTGCTCACTATAACATGGTCCGATCATTGCCCGATCTGCAAATTTGAGAAGCGTCTCATAGCAGTGTTACTCATCGATGCATTTCAGCCTTTCAGAAGTGAAAAAAAACTAAGGCATTGCCACTTTCGAGACCCCGCGCATGATAATCGGACGCAATAACCAAAATGCCACTGCAGCCATTTTTATTAGAAATTTCAAAACGGACAATCAAACGAATATCGCCATTATAACGTCCACACGTTACACATGCATGCATGCAAAATATAGTGTGTGGATAAAGCGGGACTGCTTATGACTGCGCATGAATGCATGTGTGGTGTATTGACGCTATTAGTCGGTTCTGCAGGAACTTCAGTGCAAAGAAACAATTTGGACACAATTTTCCGCTCAATATTCGGTACAAACCTTGGATATTTAGTCCATAAACAGTGATTAAAATATGAGAAGAACTGTACAACAGCTCTTTAAAATTTTTCACAGAAAGTATTTCTTGTAACTTAAAAAAAGGAAAACTTATGAATTTGTTACCTAGACGATTTCTTTGTTCAAAATTTTTATATTCAGGTATCTGTTGGAGTTATATTTAGCTTTCCTTGTAAGAGACCTGATTTCATATGAGTCTGTACCCTAAAAACCTGTCCTGTGTAACATGAGCATGAAAACAGACTCAGTTTCAGGCCATCGATTACAAATCAAGTATTTCCTGCATTGCATATATTAGAAAGGTTAACTATTGCAATGAAGATGCCCCCTGTTTACGATTTCCATTTTATATCGTCTAAGTCTGCAATATTTTTACATGCATACGGACCAACTAACTCACTTTTCACAGAATTTAAATTCAATCGTCTAACAGGGTAAAATTTCCGAAGCCTTTCATATTCGGAGGCAACATCGAAGCCAGAAAGAAAAAAATGTGCGTCTTCACGCATGTCCCCTAAAAGCTCAAAATAATTCCAAACTATCCCATCAGTTCACTGCTCCACCAGAATGCCTATCCTACCTCACGATTTTGAAAACTCAACACAATCCACTCATATATTATATAGGTCAGCTCACACCAATCCCTCTTACAAAAAAAAAAAAAAAAAATCACAGAAGGTCAACGGAATGGAAAACCCCACACCACGAGCGCACTCCTTTCTGGTCAGCCAAACAATAGACTAAACAATTCCTATTTCTTCTAAATTGCTTTATATATCGTTTGCTATCTTCAATCTTCTATGAGAAAACCATCATCACGACCTCGTAATAATATTCCAATATATGTACGGCAGCTTGGCACCCCGACCAACTAGGACTTGCTGGAGTTTGGCGTGAATAAAAAAAAAAGTGAAACCGTTTATTACCAAAACCCATATATTCACATTCCATGTGCGCCCGCAATCACTCCATTTCAATCGGATTTCAATTCTAACGCGCGTATACCTAGCCCCCAACAAGACCGTCGCGTCGTGGTCGTCGGTCGTCATAGGCACACTTCCAGTTCTCCGTCGAGGATCCAAATCCTAATCCCAATACCAATCCCCATATAGAAAGCAACAATTGACACCGAAGCCATGGCACGTTCGAGAAATCAACAGACTCCAATCAAAATTGAAAATGCATTCGATTTTGCGGGCCGCGCATCCCGCTGAGCGGGCAAATGCATAACATAAATGCATTCAACATCAATAATCGGCCGAAAAGTATCTGTGTACCGAAGCGGTCGCTTCGTCGGTGTGATGATGGAGGCTCGCGCTAACTCTCTCTATATAGAGCCATGCCAGAGGTGGCGGTAAAGGACACAACACCATCGCGCCGGATCAATACGAAATATCATAATAATTACTATGCTTGACACCGGTATCTTTTATGAGGTCGAATGGCGACGGCGGCTACGGCGGCTGCGGCGGCGGTGATGCTGATGATGTTGAAGGTGGCATCTTCTCGGATTTCAACCGGGGCAGCGCATTCAAATCGTGGTGTTGCCAAAACGTTTGCTTCACTAGTCTGACTAGTGACTGACTGACACCGACCGGCTTTATAGCTGTATACGGTGATGTATATTGTATCTATGCGCGCGCAGCCATGTGAAAATGTAGATACAATACCAAAAACAAAGTAAAAAGTGGTTAAAAAGACAGCCAACAACATCTAACGGAAAACACTGTTTAACAAGGTGAGCCTAGCACACCTGAAAATTCGCGTTTTCAATACACTACCGCCGCCGTGTACGAGAACGACTATGAGGAGTATCTACTCCTAGTGAAAGAGGTGCGCCATCTTCACTGTTATCATGTGGTATAGTGGGTAACATTGGTTTTGGATTTTTCACATTTTTTTTTGTTGTTGGTTTGACTGCTTTCCTCATTTACTCCTCGTGATGGAGAAATGCTGGGCCAGGAGGATGTGAGAGGGACATGTGCAATTGTGGGAGACACAATTTTCCCTCAAGTTTTCCTCTTTTGGGGTCTTTAGTGCAGCATTGCTTGCCTTCCATCAGGGGCGCATGATTTGGTGATGCACATCTAGGCATAGCTGTTGCTAACGCTCTGTGTGTCTTCACAAGGAGGCTAGCACAGCACCATCAGATACAATCCGTTCTTCGCTCCACACACATGTACTACACAATCCTATCTAAACAACAACAGAGCAACTGTTGGCTCGATCATCATCATCATCAGCATCATTGTCGTCGTCCTCATCTCAGCTTCAGTGGCCGCACTAACATCAGCTTACTGCGCTCTGCCGGCCAGAGAGATTTCCAGTTCACCTCGTCTCATCGTCATCGTCTTCGTCATCGTCATCGGCTTCCAAATGGTGCTTCTGAGGTGTGCAGTACTTTATAAGCAAAAAAAAAAAATCCGAATTTCTTCCCATTTGGACATATTGTACGAATGGAGTACTCTCTCGTCTTACCGTTCGCGAGCGCGGTCATTATCCATTTAGTCGTTTGGTCACGATCTAGTCTTTGGAGCGCAAGCACCAACAAACCAAAAAAAAAAACTCTCAAATCTCCTCCTGCAAAATCACACAGCAAATGAACAGCAACAACAACAAAACAAAAAGTATCTGCACACAAGGAAGCCCATATACTCCAAGAGTCGAACTCCCCATGAGTGTGTGGCATGATAATGATGACGATCGTTTGTTTGGTTTTTTTTTTCGGACTCTAAGCTCGTCCGCATGGAGACTCAATTGAATTGATAATGATGACGAGGATCGTTGAGTAGGATTTTTATGAATTTACCTCCAAGTGACTTTGGCAATTGTTTATGGTAAATTTGATGGCTTAAATGCTTTGTCCAGATTTGGTTGTCGGTTTCGGTCCTCGGAACCCGACGACGTTTATGGAGTCTCTATCTCTCCTAATTAAGTGCAGCAAAAGAAATGAGGTTGTGACCTCACAGACAAAGTAGATTGCGCATAGATACATTTGTATCTGTGTTGAGTTGAGTTTGGGTTTTATTTCCGGGGCGCTGAGATAGATGCGGTGAATTATTCGCCAATGCAAGTGTTATAATGTGGAAAACAGCAGGTGGCTACACAGAAAACGTATATGGGCAGATCTGGTATGGTGGATCATACATATTATGTGCGTGATATGGTAACACGAAGGATTCGATTTAGAATTTAATTTGGTTTTTGAAATATCACAGGGAGATTAGGTTGTTCCCACTTTGTCTTAAATCGTTGGCAGAGTGAGTGGATAATCGTGGAAGTCGCTGAGGCGAAAGTTGGGTCTTGTTTTAAATGGTGATGTAGTGTGGGTACTTGAAGATACTGTTGTGGCACTCCAAACGAGTGTGAATAGGTCTTTTTGCGTCTAAGATGTTGCATCAGCAATTTTTTCCGTTTGTTAAAATGAATCTATTGAGTAGTAAATTAGAATAGCAACTTCAGAATACTTACACTTGTGGCATTCAAGTTTAAATCACGTGCGTTTCTTTATTCTTTTTTGTTTTTAATTGCATTTGGTTAAATCCATAGAACAAATAAGTTTTAATATTTTTTACTGAAACAGTATAGGTAACACAACTGACACTTGTGGCCTTCCAAATTTGTTAAAGTGGGTTTTCCACTCCGCCCAATCGAACACATAAATGGCATTCAGATGCAATTTCGTCAGCAATGCATCAGTGTATGTAACTACAACAAGTTGCCATGCTCAAGAAGATACCTTTATTGCACTATTTTCCTCCTTCGTCTCAAGTCGACTTGATGCATAAATTGTTCTAAAAAATATTTCATGTGAAACTTCCTCCATAATGGTTAAGGTACTGCAATGTATCCTTGTGGCGCACCATTACCTCCATTTTCTCAAATCGATTCCATGCATAAATGATTCTAAAGAAATATTCATATGCTATTTGCTTTGTAATGAATCAGTTCAGGTACAATAATATACTCTTGTGGCACCTTTTACTCCTTAGATTGGGTCCTGCAATGTATCCTTGCGGCACACCCTTTCCTCCTTCATCTCACATCAATTCCATACATTAATGATTCTTAAAAAAAGTTTCATATGAATTTGCTTTGTAATGAAACAGTTCAGGTACAATAACATACTCTTGTGGCACCCATCACTCCTAAGTTTCAAGTCAATTGAATGCAAAAATTGTTCTTAACGAAGTGTCAGGTGCAATTTACTCACTAATCGATCAGTTTAGGTACTGCAATGTATCCCTGTGGCACCCTTTGCACCTTCGTTACATGTCAATTCAATGCATAAATGGTTCTTGAAAAAGTTGCAGGTGCAAATCCCTCAATAAATCCCTCAATAATGGATCAGTTTGGGTGATACAGTGTACCCTTGTGGTACTCCTTTCCTCCATCGCTGCAAGGCAATACAAAACATTTTTCTCAAAAAAAAATTCAAATGGAATTTGGACAATAATGTGTCAGTTGAGGTACTAACTACAAGGAAATAGTGTGGCACTCTATCTCATTGCATTGGATTTCATCATAAAATTTTTTGTATCGAACTGGATAGATATGGTTTGTGAGACAAGAAAAGTCTAATTTTTAATTCCGAAACAGAATTGTGAGCATTTTCTAGCACATTTTTGTATATTATTCCGTCAAGGATGTCTACATATCCGCAAATTGGGAATCTAGCACATCTGTTGGTGGCGTAATTGTGAATATATTGGTGTTATCATCTTAGTAGATAAAAGGCCTCCAAAATAAAATCTGAACTGAACTGTTAGCTGCATACTATTTACTATATCTGGGTTCTCCAAAAAATCATCGAGACACGCAAATCATTTTCAATTCAAATTGTGAAAAGGAGTGTCGGTCCTCCACTATAGCCTTGTTTCAATAGGTATATCTAAGCTGATTAAATTCCTGTAATATGTAATAATATAAATATACTGCAAATGAATTTCCAGACTCATTTAGGTCTTGGCCAGTTCAATCCCCATAACAACTTCCAATTAACTCTTCCGTTCAAATCACCAAAAAATTGATCCCAAAATCCAATTTCAATTGAAATTTCCATTGTTTACGCTTGGAGAGTTGTTTTAAAAATTCAAATTGCCATCGCAAGCAAAAAAAATTTACCTCCATCATTGAATACTCAGAGTATCTACTACCCATTCGTGGTGTGCGAAAACTATTTTTATTTGCGAGTTTATTTTAACAAAAAAAAAAAATTATAATCTCTTTCAAGTGATTTTTTCTCCATTTTGTTTTTTGTTTGTTATTTCTTGCATAAATCCTATCGGCCGACTATGGGTGCGTCGAAATGAGACTATCATTTCAGCTTTTGGATGAGGGAAAAGCCGGCCGAATGGCGATAAAGTTTAGTGAAAAATAAATCGAAATGGAAATGGAAAACTGGAAAACACGATACGAAAACAAATAACAATAAGTCTTGGACTTGTGGTGCAGCTGGCAGAGGGATTATAAAACGTTCAACTGTAATGGTGTATCTATAGTTTTTCGGAGTTAATCGATTTTTCAAGTTTTATTTAGATTCTGAGGTATATGCAATTTTATTCACCCCTCAGGATGCTGAATAGCTTACAAATGATTCCCTCTGAACAAAGGCATGATTCAGATACATTTTAAAAGATAACAAACACTAAAAGATACACATGTTGCCGTGCTTTTATTTTGAGAACTAACATGTGTGTAATTTTTTTTTATGTGAATTTGTTATCTATCGTGCAAATAATTTAATTTTTTTGCTCAGTCTCACTGACAAGGTTAAGCTGTTGAATGCGTTACTTTGACTCTTGTGTTGACTTTTATTATCTTAAAATGCCGCAAATTCAGTAGTTATGACTATGTTGGTAATTTAGAGAGACAAAGGTGCTTGGTGACTATTTATTCGTCGGGTGGAGAGAAATAAGATCAAAAAAGTAAAGAAATAGTCACCAAACACTTTTGTCTCTATAAATTGCCAACATAGTCATAACTACTTGGCATATATGCATTTAAAGAATTTGTATCTTTAAAATTGTGGTTGCAATTTTCAAATTTGGATGTTTTATATGTTGTCTTGATGTGTTATTGAAGATGGATGTCGCAACATGCATTTACATTACCAAAATTTGCACGGAAACATAAATTTGGCAGTATGCTTAAAGTTCCGGTAATTAACTCTGGTATGAATTTTGTTCTTAAGTAGTAAGTTATATTCGTGCTTTAACCCTATCCCATAGGGAAGTATTAGGTGCGTAACATATTTTGCAACATAGAGAAATAATTTAGCCAGATACACCTTAAAGTGTGTGGATCGACTCCGAATCGCTAGCTGAGTCGATTTAGCCATGTCTACCCGTCGGTTCGTCGGTCCGTCTGTCCGTGTGTCACCAGTCTTTGGGTCGTTGATATTGTTGATATTTGAAATCTACCCACTGCCACGACCCCTTTGTTTGAACAACATATTTAGACAATCTCAATATCTATATTTCGTTCATATAAAGTTTTTAGCCATGCCCACTTTTTGAACGAGTTTCTCGGTAAAAATATATTCAATTCCAAAAAAATTTCGATGCAATATTATTGATTATGATAATATAAATATTTCGTCTATAGATAATTTTAAACTACGCCTACTTTTTAGGAGTCTTTTCTTACAAAAACCATTTGTAAACCCTACCCCATGTTTTTTGAAAAACCTACCCCATGGAATATGCCATAGAAAAACAACGTTTTTTGCCGAAACCAAAATATATTTAGAGATACTTTCTGAACAAGATGTGGTGACAATGAAATTTTCTTTTTTCAATTCCCATTCAGTTTTTACTCACGCCCAATTTTTTCTTAGACATTCCCTTTAAGGATGGGATGGGATAAGTTACGATCCACACAGTGGATTGTAGCCCTTGACTCTAGTTTACACTTCATCTGAGAAAAATAACACAAAGTATAGCATGTTTCTAAAAATCTGCAAATTTTATTAGTATGGTTAAGAAGCATGATATCAGGGACTTAATTGAGCCTATCATCCTAAAATCTTAATATGTTTGAATTAGGTTGCAGACGTTCATTTCTTCATCCGAAACTGTTTATCCTGCCTGTGTAAACTTTTTTCGCGGAAAGCATTTTATTCCGTTATTAACTATGACTCCGAATGGCAAATTTGACAACCCTTTCTTGACTATTGCATGATATTTGATTGTTCTCAGTCTTTCGCAAGAAGTGGAGCAGTGAATAAGTGAAAAAAAAGGCTGCGGTTACGACCAATGATATTAAGCTTTGGTGCTAGTTCGAGGTGCATGCTAGTCCATGCAAGTCCGTGCTAGTCCACGCTTGTAATTTTGTAAATCAAAACTCAATTGATTTTCAAGTTTACTAGATTGAACGTTTTTTTTTTACCAGCGCGGACTGACTAGCTCACTCGCATACAAGCGTTTGCCGTAACCGCGCCCTAAGGCGTTGTTACTTTTGGAACTTGAACCAAGGACCCTGAGTTTTCTTGTCCAATTGAATAACAACATCTCAACTACAGCCACTCGTTAGTCCGCATATCATCCTTGAAATAGGAGATTCTTGTGAACACGTTTCATAAGCTTACCGTTCAAATGCAATAGCATCCTCCGAGCAAAAGCCGATGGAATGAAAATGAACTTCATCTGACTGTGATCCATTTCAGATAATCCTCCGCTTCAAATGTTTTTCTTACATTCAAGTTTTTTACTGCATTGGTTTGTTGTACATTTTATCGGTTTATGGTTTAATGTGGTGTATGGGAACATCGTTTACCGCAATGGACCAAAATGGTCAAAGTGTGCTGTCGAACGCTGGCAGCCACTCTAACCTATGGGAACAAAGCAAAGAAAAAGTTAGCCCCAGATACTAAATTTTTGAATTTTCAAAATTTCATTTTATACTGCAGTGTCATGGATGCAATTTTCATTTACGATATTTTTACAGTAGAACTCTCTTTTCTAAACATTTAATCAGGACGTATGGTAGTAGGTGAGCTAGGAGTAACAACGATTCTAACTCTAAGGGGGACAGCCCCAGAACATTGTTTTTTAAAAAGTGTTGAGCAGATATCAGATAACCTCAGAATTTATTCTCAAAAATCAAAAATATCATCGGGGTATAATTTAAGCAAGAGTCATAATCCTGATTGGTTTGAAAATACTCCATTGAGATATTGAAAAAAGTAACTCTGATGCAAATGAAGACCAATAAATGATTTTGATTATACCTAAACCACCAACAAAGTTTCTTTTTTATAAAATGTTTAGGCGACCTAGGCACGATTTATCAGTGGTGAGATAACGTTAGCCCAGAGTCAACTAATCCCAGAATTAAATTTATTCGAGAGATAACTCATGAACCACTTTTTCAGTGCAGGATTAAATTTAACCCCATGTGTGGTGATTCAATATGGTAACACCGATGATTTATTGATTTTGCTGTAAAGAGTTATCAAAGTTTATTGAATCTGCAACATCAAGAGTTGTCAGTTGTTTGGTGTACGTTTTCCCCTAAAATGCTTTGGCCACGCTCCTACAAGCGTTTATTTTAACATCACATCTTTTGGGATGTGAATTGGATTCTATGAAACGAAAAAGTGTAACGAAAAGGAAGCAACTATTAATGTTTAGTTTGTGAACGAATGAGATCACTCGCTTTTTCACACTTGTTTTTTCGAATTAAACTTAATATTTCATGAATTTCGATTATCTGAGATTCAAATCTTAATATACAGTATCTACTAGAGCTATATATTTTTTTAAATTTAATAACATGGTATGGACTCAGCGCTGCCAGTGTTTTACCACACAAATTCCCAGGACATAGGTAAAAAAATCCCTGATTTCCCTTTTATGGTTCAAAAAAGTACCTCAAGTTTCCCCACACTCAATTTACAAAAAATAAAACAGGAAACAGTGGTGTTCGAATGAGAAATAAAAAACATGAACAAGTAAAGTTTTACAAAGGAAATCCTTCAAATGAACTATGTATCTAGTAACTCATAGATTTAGGCAAATATTATATAAGAATTTACTTATCTAACAAACCATTAAAGGTTCAACTTAATTTTTGTTTTAATTTTTGAAATAAGTTTTCATTTGGCTTTGCCAAATGCTATTGTAAGATAGTACATGAATAACTCAGAATCCTGAGTCGATCTTTCTAAATAAAGGGTTTTTCAATAAGTGCGCTACAAAAGTTTTTTTTTAGATAAAACAAAAACGGTTTTTGAAATCAATGAAATTCTTTATTCCTGTGAAAGTAAGTTCGATGCGATTATGTATGGAACTCGATTTCTTTTGCATGGCCACCACGGGTACGCTGAATCCAATTTTCGACAGTTTTCAAGCATAAATTGGCCGATACTGCTGCAATTTCACGTTCGATATTCGTACGAAGTTCATCAATCGTCGCTGGCTTGTTGGCATAGACCATAGACTTGACGTAGCCCCACAGAAAAGAGTCTAACGGCGTCAAATCGCACGACCTACACGGCCAAGCGACTGGACCATTTCGTGAGATAACACGTTCTCCAAACTTGGTTTCCAATAAATTGATTGTGGCATTCGCTGTGTGGCATGTGGCGCCGTCCTGCTGGAACCACATGCCCTCCAAGTCCATATCATCCAATTGGGGTCAAAAATATTCGGTTATCATTGAACGGTAGCGATTCCCATTCACAGTAACGTGCCGGTCTTGATCATCACCACACCACACAACCACACCAAACCGTAATTTTTTCGAGATGCAATTATGACTCATGGAGTACGTGTGGATTGCTGTCTGACCAATACCGCATATTTGTTTATTGACGAAGCCTTTCAGCCAGAAATGTGCCTCACCGCTGAAGATGATTTTTCGATGAAAATCCGAATAATTTTCAAGTTGTTGCTCAGCCCAATTCACGAACATACGACGCTTCTGGCGGTCAATCGGCTTCAGTTCTTGCGTCAATTTAATCTTGTAAGGTTGTAGGCCAAGATCCAAGATCTTTTCGCAAAATTCGCCACAACGTGTGAGAGACACATTTGGGATTTTTTCAACTGAAGCCTCAGCGGCAGCAATATTCTCGACACTGCGGGCACTTCTTTGTCTCACTGACACGGGAACATTTTGTACTGCGCCCGTGGATTCAAATTTTTCCACTAGACGCTCAATTGTTGATCTGCTAGGACGATTATGACGACCATAAATTGGACGTAGCGCTCTTAACGTTGAGGCCACTGACTCCAAATTTCGGTTGTAAATTTTAAAAATTTCGACTCGTTGTTGGATCATATATCTATCCATCATGAAATGGCAAACCTTAGTGAAGAGAAGTGTCTAAAGAGCGGCAAGAAATATGGCGTCGTTTGCTGTCCCTGTCGCTCAACTTTTGAAGCGTCCCTGTTGAAAAACCCGATATATGTAAATACATACGTTATTCAGATACTTCCTTTCAATGACAGAAATAGTTATGTTTGCACTTTTACGGGCATCAAATACAATATTTGGGCTGAAGAACTACATTTTGATAATTTTTCCATCTCCAAGTGGCAAGCTTTGAACCATCTGTAATACAGCTATTTGGAAAAAGCTTGCTTTTATGGAGATTTATTCTTCAGTATTCAGTTTCGAAATGACATTCTCATAATCCTGGTCAAATAGTATCCTGGCCAATAGTAACCAAACTGAGAATGTACTCAACCGGATTCATCAAATTTAGGTTTAAAACTGAAGTACAAAAAAATATCTGAAAACAAAAATTCGAGGGATTTTCATGCTCAATTTTAAAATGCGACTGTCATGCACAATGACGCAATCGGGTGTATAGAATAATAATGTTCAGCTGGACAAGAATTCCCTTTTCTTTGTTCTGGGAGACAAGAAGTTTCCCTTTTCCCGTTTAACTGATTTCGAAGTCAAATATTCCCACACTGGGTATGGTCACATAAATAGAATTAAAAGTAATTGTTCGCTTGCTATTTTATCATCTGTCAAAAAAATCTGATAATTTAATCTCGGGTTAACTGAACAAACTTGTTAAGTTAGCTCGAAGTTAACTCTGAAAAATTGACTCGAAAACAAGTTTCTTAAGTTAGCTCGAGTTTATTCCTGAAACTAGAATCATTTCGAACTGAAAAATCGGGCCTTAGAGATTATTGAACAAAAGGCAACTTGAATATACTATTTGAGCAAGCAGTACCTTATTAGATACCGTGTTTTTCGGTGTTTTTATAAAGTTTTGCACTTAAATAAATTCTCAATCTTACAACAAAAAAAAAAACAACTAAAAGTCTGCTTTACCATGAATAAAAATTCTTATTGCCATCTTATATCACATTCATCAGATCCAGCAATAATTAAAGAAAAGAAAAAAAAAACTCACAATTGTCAATTCAAAACAATTAACACGAACAAACAGTTACGTCACACAACTAAAAATACTTTCTTTCGATACGAGCAACAATTCTGAAGAATCAGCAGTAAAAGTTCATGCAATTCAAGCGTCAATGAGTAGAATGAAATGAAATCGCCATAAAAAAAAATTATATGACATGGGTGTAGAGTCCATTTATTATACGTCTCTCGAACATTGATTCTACATAACACAGATATGTAGTACATATATAGCTGATAGACAAGTGAATCAAATTGCGTTTCGTTGTTGAAATACTGGCTGTTTGGCTATTTTCAGGAATGATTATCGGCTTTACTTTTGTTTAAAACGAAATCAATTTTGTTTTTCTGATAAGGAATTTCCATGCATTGGACTAAAACAGTAATTGAAAAATATTTCGATTTTCTATTACTTATTTGGAGGTGATGAAAGAATTTTAAAAATGGTGTGGAGAGCATTTTAGACGTTTAACTTATCAAATAATTGTTATTCCATGAAATCTGTGTCTTCTTGTTGGTAGATAACCCTTGTTTAGAATGAGCCTGCGATAAAATTTAAAAGAAATGCAAAGAACTGCTGAAAAATTACGCGATTTTTCCGCAAATTTTTTTTTTAAATATTCCAAATTTATGAACAATACCACCAGCATACACATTGCTATCAATCCTCAATAAAAGCTTTGAGCTCATACGCATTCTGCATTTTAAAGTAATCGTTGCAAGCTTTACTTTTCAATTGATGAAAGCAAACGTTTCTCATTTAGTTCAGTGGTGTAGTTAAAAATTTTTGTGAAGGTAAGCCGATGATTATCAATCAGCTGATAAACATCGACTATGGCTTAAATCCAAAGCGAACATAAAGCAACATAAGAACTTTAAGTCTGAATCCATTTGATGGTTAAGCGCATTTGCAAGGAGAAATTCAAGAATTTTATGGACGCTACGCCACTGTCTAAGTTTGTTAAAAAGCTTCATAGCAGACGTTTTTCAATTCTCTTGGGTTTTAATTCAAAATTAACGAGAATTGCAACAATTAGTACTAAGAAGATACGCAGATTTATATCTGCATGAGACTTGTTTATTTCATGTCAAGTGTTTATGAATGGAGGGTTTCGTCAACATTCCAATGGAAACCCCTGAACTTGCAGGAAGCCACGTTATTGATATATTAAATAAAATAATTTACAACTTTTCCCTTCCCCATTATTATTACCACTCATATGGCGATTTGGATTCGAAAAGGAATTGCGGAGAATTCACGTCAGTGAAGTAGAAGCATGTCCGTTACTATTACTAATATTGACATTGCAAAATGGTTGCCATTATCGTTTTTTAAATTAATATTATCTGTCTTATATCTTAAGCAAAAATTAACGAATTGTTCCACACTTGACGAAATCAAAAATCGAATTTTCAAAAAATATTTGAAAAATTGTAAAAAACATTTTTTAGGGGGTTACCATAAATGAAAAGAGTCATCAAATATAGGTCACAGATTCAATCGTTTATAAATTTAATGCGAATTGTCCGTATCAACGTAGTATGTGCCGTTTATTAGCGCAGATTAGCGTAAGTGGTGACTCTTCATTTCGTTGGTGTCATCTCCTCAACCCTTCTGCTAAATTGGATGAGCTGGATATTTTTTGACGTTTGATTGCTTACTTAAGTGGCGCTACAGTCCGGAATGAAACTGTGGTTAATCAACATGCCTCTCCAATTAGCCCGTTCCAAGTAGGTTTCTACTTGTACGCTCCACATAAGGCGAGGTCTTCCTCTACGGCGTCCGACGTGTGGCTGGAAATCGAAGTCTCTGCGAGCCGGAGTATTGGCGTTTATTCGTTCTACATGTCCTAGCCATCTTAATCATCCAATGCGGGTTTTTTTGACTAGTGGCATGTCGCTGCACAGCTGTTATAGTTTTTGGTAAAATCTTTGTTTCCATTGTGCGCAACGCTAACGGGACCAAGGATTTTTCGAAAAAAATTTCCTCTCGAATCGACCAAGGATTTCTTTATCCGCTTTTGAGACGTTCCATGCTTCAGCGCCTTTGAGCAGGACTGGCATAATCAGGGTCTTAGATAGGATCTCCTTAGTAGTTCGAGTGAGGGCTTTACTACTGAATTGCCTTCTTAGCCCGAAGAAACAGCGGTTGGCAAGAGTAATTCTTTGTTTAGTTTCTGACGAGATGTTGTCGTCAGAGTTAATAGCAAAGCCGAGATAGACAAAGTCCGGTACTACCTCTTAGCCCAAAGAAACAGCGGTTGGCAAGAGTAATTCTTCGTTTAGTTTCTGACGAGATGTTGTCGTCAGAGTTAATAGCAAAGCCGAGATAGACAAAGTCCGGTACTACCTCAAAGTTATAGTGATCGGTCAATTATGACGTTTTGTACAATTCGGCGATATTGTGTGTCCTTTCGTGTTGACAGCATATACTTGGTCTTGCCCTCATTTACTGCTAAACCCATTTCTGGCGCTTCCTTCTCTATACTAGCAAACGTGGCCAAGAGATCACGTTGAGTCCTACTAATGATGTCAATATCGTCGGCGTATGTTAGTAGTTGCACCGATTTTTTAAAATTGCGCCTTAAATTTTGGCTCGGGAGATTTGAACACACCTCTCAAGAATCAAATTGAAAAAGTCACCTGACAGCACATCGCGTTGCCTAAATCCTTTTTTTTATTATCGAATATTTCTGTGAGGTCGTTTCCGAACCAGAGCAGCGAGAATTCTCCTGGAATGGCACCTCTCCATACCCTCGAACGCGCGCTTTTCTTGCTATTTTTCTTCTTTCTGAAAAGCCGATGTTCTTCCCTTCTTCTCTGCCCATAGAGCTCAATGGCAGCTATCGTCTTCACCTGCAGCTTAGCCTTGTAAGACTCGTTCTGTAGGCATTCCTCATCAAATTAGGGGTTTCTTGCTGGTGGGCGCGAGAAACCTAGCACATCAGTTGCGGCTGATCTAATGGCTTCTTGGCATCGTTGCCATTGTTCTTCGACATATGCTGATGGTATGGTGTTAATTGAGTGGATAAGGGATACACGTTGCGCGAAGAAAGTAAGGAAGTTTTTATATATCCGAACAGAACCGAAGAATGTTGTTTCATTTAATGCACAATTAACAGCTGTGGACGAGGCTTATTTTCTCTTATACTCCTAGCCTTTCACAAGGCTAAGAGTATAAGAACGCAGGAACACAGCACTTTTATTGAATATTAATGCATTTTATGGAGCAGTTAAGAAATAAGAAAATTGGAATTTTGTAATAAATGGTCATGAACGTATCTAACTATTGAAATCAGAGCAATTGTATACATAATTTGAATCATTACGCCGGTATTATTCAACTTTTCTGATCTTAAGAGCCTCAATATAAAGTTCATCTATCTTGTGCCACAATTTATCAGTTTATTGTAACACAGCGATTTAAACGCCGGAGATTCATTGTACAACCTTTTAGTCATTCTATAGGCAGTCATTTCATATAGGCAGGAACAATTTCTGATTTTATCTTTTCTGGTGGACGCGAATTATGCCATCGCATTAAGAACATGCTTGCAATCATCTTATGGAGATCCCACCTTTACTTTCTTCCCGTAACTCATTAAGTAGGTATCCGTCAGTCGTTATTTTTAAACCACAAAAAGACCACTCCCTATGATATGCTGTTTGGATATGCATTCATTCAAAACTATATAAAAGGTAAAAATATAAATTTTTGTACATTTCCACCACAATACTCTAAGCTATTAGGTAGATATCAAAATCTTCGAAAAATTTGATTTTTATGGATAGAAGATACCAACTTCTTAGCTAGATGTGTAAATTGAGAGCTTTAAAAACAAACAAATATTCAGTATACTAACCTACATCTGTGTACCTTTTATGGTTTAATCAAGTTTTTTTCGATTCAGTTCTTTTGTTAAAATATTGGTTTTCCCTATTTAAATTTTAACTAAGAAACCCGTTAAAATTGATAAATATTTCATTAAATTCGGTTTTAAGAAACGCAATAATCGATATATAAGATGCGTAACTGATTTTAATTGCTTACTTAAAATAATTTTTAGTATTCGGCTTCAATTAAAAAGAAAAAAAAATGTTTCATATGAAATTGTTTATTGTGACCTCCAATAAATTTAAGGTAAATGCTAAAAATGGGCACAGTAACCCGCTTATTTATGTGCAATTATTCATAATTCACTCCGCTTATGTGGTTAAATAAAAAAATCCAACCAAATACGTGGTTTGAATTTTGTCAACAATTGCACCCTACAATCAAGAAGAACTGAATCAATTTAGACTTGAGAAATCCTTGAATTGTTGATAGACATCAAATTTAAAATCCTTTCTGTTTTCTTATCATTCACAGATGCCTGTGGTCTGTCTGATGTAACGCATATAGAATCGCTACAAGAAAAATCACAGTGCGCCCTTGAAGAATACTGTCGGACACAATATCCTAATCAGCCAACGAGATTCGGTAAACTCCTGCTGAGATTACCGTCACTGAGGACTGTTTCATCACAAGTAAGTTTCTTAACTATTTATAAATTAATATTTTTATATTTAATGAAATGAAAGGTAGGATCTGTAAAAGTGCGCGTATAACTTGAAAAATACTGGAAAGATTTTTGTCGAATTCGTGATAGTGATAGATTGCATCGTTGTTTCGCATTTGGAATACCTTTTCTTATAAAAGAAGAAATAGTCAAACATCAACATTCGTGCGATAAATTCCCTAGTAGCGGCATCTACCGTCGGGTAGCACAACATAATAATAAAAAAAAAAAACAATGGCACGTTGTCGACATGGATCTACTTTTGATGGGCGATTTATTTTAAGTGATCAAGCAGGAAAAACATGAATAAAGATCAATCGACTGAGATTACAACCCTTGAGGATACCTGGGCTTGAAAAGGGTATTTGAAAATAAAATATTGTACTCACATGGCTAAGATGTCCCTTCTTGCGATCGGGTCACATCAATTCAGTTTAGAAAACATTTTACTCGCAGATATTGGGTGAAGAATTGATTTTGTATGCAGGCGCTGTTTGAATTGTTTCAGAGTGTCGATAAGCTGTGATTCCTGATCGTTGTAATCCGCAGAATTTCATTCTTTTTCTTTTCTTTTAGATAGAACCTAGATTCATTTTTTTCTGCCGATCTTAGCCCAAGGTTCTTACCTGCGATCATTCACTCAATAGCCAAATACGGTATCAAACCGCCACTTACAAATTTTATTCTAAAAGTGGTTACAGGACCACAGGGATAAAAAGATCACATTTTTCTAAGTGAGATATATATATGATCATACCAGCATATTTGAAGTTTCATCTTCATTTGACATACCTTCTTGGGTTCTAGTCATAGCTTTCACTGAAAAGCATCATTGCCACACAAAACACGATGCAACTGGAATTTCACTTGCTGTGATTCGTGTTCGTTATAATCCGCAGAATTTTATTTAAATTCATCTTTCAGATGCAACTAAGCTTCATTTTATTTCAGCCGATCTTAGCCCAAAGGGGCTTATCTGCGATTATTCACTCAATATATAAATACATGCACAACCGGCATTTACAATTTTTCCTGTAAAAGTAGTTACAGGACCACAGGGATTACAAGATCAAATTATTCTAAGTGAGATATGTATGATCATACCAGCCCATTTATTTGAAGTTGCATCTTCATTTGGCATACCTTCTTAGGGTCTAGTCATAGCTTTCCATCATTGACCAACAAAACATGATGGAACTGGAATTTCACTTGAGAAGTTGGTTATAGAAACAGTTTGAAAATTCGTTCATTAAAATCCTTACAGTGGCGGATAAGACATACTTAAGGGTTGATCGTAAAAAAGGTTAGTGGAGGATTGAAACAAACGATTAGGTGACCACATTTGTTTCATTTAGGTGGAATTACAAACATTATTTCAGAAAAATAAATTGAGTCCCATTTTACGCATAATTTGAATTTTGCGCCATTTCACAGAATCAATAGAAAAAAAAAACAAAATAGCAAGTTGTCAGCTGAAAGTTTGGGGTTAGTAAAAAATGTAGCGTCAAACGAAAAAACAACGCATTTTCATGGGTGAGAAATATTTTAAAAATATCTTTCGGCAACACTGATTGGCATACCTTGAATTTCATTACTCCCTAGGCTAGATATTTTCCCAACCACATAGACATTCCAAATCCTTAACTAAACTCTCTCTCTCTCTCTCCTTTCTCTATTTCACAGGTCATTGAACAATTGTTTTTTGTACGTCTAGTCGGGAAAACGCCCATTGAAACGCTCATCCGTGATATGCTGCTCTCCGGCAACAGTTTCTCGTGGCCCTATCTACCATCAATGTGACATACAATGTGGCGACAATTGACAACAACTTGATCATCCGCCTCCACAGCCGTTGCTGCTGCAGCTGCTGCCTGCGCTAGTGCAGCAGCAGCTGATGGCAGTGGCGTTGGAGGAGTATTCCTGGGGCCAGTTTCACAAGCAACAACAACAACCGGAACACCAACAATGATGACCCCATCATTAACACCATCGATGCGTCGAAACTCACCACTTGCCGCAATGGTACCTACCACCTTGTCCAATTACTATGACAGTGCTGCAATGATGGCAGCTGCAGCAGCCGCTGCCATGTCTGTTGATAATGCAAATGCAACAATGAGTGGTAATTATCATTCCGCTAACAATCTGCATCAACATCATCAGTTGACCAGCAGTGACATTGATATGTCACTGTCAAACTCATCGACGGCAACAACAACAACGCCATCCAGTGGCCATGGTGGTAATCTTGGAGGTAAAAATGGCAGTGAAAATGGTAGAATGCCATCGCCACCGAGTCTAATCGATATCAGTGAAGTTCCTCTAAATGTGGATGTCAAGTAGGGCTAAAGACACAAACAAAATTCTATTAAATAAATTATAACAAAAAAAAGTTACAAAAAAATATATATTACAAAAAAAAAAAAATTAGAATAATTTCTTAGGGTGGTAAACAAAAATTACAAAAAGAAATGTTAAATCTATTTTTATTTTTTTTTTTTGGTTGAGAGAGAGCAATGCAGTTTTGTCAATAGACTTTAGAAATTTATTTTATTTTTGTCTGTAAATAAATTTATTTTTAATTTAACTTAAGCATTAAACAAAAAATATACACACATACTTGAAGCCAAATTTTGATTTTAGTTAATTTAAAAAAAATAAAAATAAAAATAACGTTTTTATTAAAAGTTTTTAAATAAAAAAAAAAAACATCAACACAAAAATATAAATGAGAAACAAAAAATTATGAATGAGGCTCCCAAAAATATGCTGAATCCCAGTTCAAAATTTTTAATCTTCTTAAAAACTATATCAAATCGTTAAACGAACAAAATTGACAACCAACTCGAATGGCACTGAAAATACTTAATTTATTATATAACAAAAAAAAAACAAAACAAATACTCCGTGTCATTGAGTTAAAATCAAAATTTAGTGGCAATCTTTTATTTAAATATAAAGAAAAAAAATTTATTAAATTAAATTTCAATTTTTTAACTTTTACTTTACTTTGCGCAATCGATTTTACTTTACATTTGGTGTTGTCTCAAAGAGATGACTTGTGTTCTGTAAATAGACATTTTTATATACTATATGATTTTAGTGCACATTTTGTGTGTGTTTTTTTTTTAAATAAATATTTTTATTTTATTATTTTTCTTAAATGTTAAGACAATTTTTTTTTTGAGAGAATTTCAAGAAAAGAAAAAGAATCTAAGTGCAAGATTATTTTTAAGTTGTTTATTTTGAGAGAGACAGATAGGAATATATAAAAAGAAATAAAAAATAAAAATTTATTATTTAGACAAAATAAATTGCTGTTTGCAAATGATTTTTCATTTTAATAATCGCTTGGCCGGTGGCGGAGATTTATTGGTATGATTGTGCGGCTATAATGGCAGTGTCGCGTTTTAAGGTCAAAATGGTTCGGAATTATTGATGCTGCAGTATAATTTGAGGTGTTTATATGCGTCTGCGGAGATTTTGCAATTAAATGATGAATAATGGGCGATGATATTGCTTTGGTAGTTATGGGGGGTATTTTTCGCGGCGTTGAGCTTTGTGCGTCTTGGAGGTTGTTTGTGAGATTTGCAAGTTTTAAATTATACTTTTTTTTTACCAAATAAAGATGTCGTTTCTTTTTGGGGTTAATTGATTAATTAATTAAACCTGAGCAATTAATTTTGCATTGTGGGGCCGCATTTGGATAAATACGTCATTGAATATTTACAAGCATGCTGAGTCATTGTGGGCTGGATATATGTTTGGATTGATGCGTTTGGAGAAGGTGACGTTTTTGAGAATTTGCTTTATCTATTTAATGTAAAAGGAGTTTGGTAACATCAAAATAGTAAAATACAGACAATTTTAAATTTAATATTTATCATGTTTTTCATTAAATCTCTTCAATTTTTAATTGTCTAAGAACCAGCTATGAAGTTTAAGAGAGCTTCTTAAGAAGAGCTTTTTCAAAATTCGCTTTGAAAATATAAAAGAGTTATGCTTTCGCATCTTAGAAGGGCCATCACTCTAAATAATCAGCCCTATCGAGGTATCCGTTCAAAGAATTTCCGAAACGAAAGCCAGTCCAGATTGAAACACATTTTACAAAATATGTGAAGCATACATTCGTGTACTTTTGACAATCTGGCAGCTGTGTAATTTTATAAATTTGAATAGCGAGTGAAAAGAAATATTTAAACAAAATGTTCTTGTTGTATTCTTTTCGTTTTTTCAAAGCACGATTGTGTAGTAATTTTATTTTACTTAAAGTTTTTGGGTGCGGTTTCCATTTTCATAAGAATTTCGCTACGATTTTTCATCGCAGACTTTCCGAAAAAATTCAACGCGAAGCTATCAAAAACTGCGATGCATTTCGTCGGAAGATCAACTCGAAATGCAAATCCGAACTAATTTTTTTTTTTAACTTTTAAACTCATTTTTTATTTACTTAAAATATGAACTTACTACTAGACAAAAATGCTTAAATCTAACTTATCAATAATTGGTTTACTTAATCTAACTTATCGGCCCTTAGTGGGCGCTGTAAGCTTATATTTAGCTGTTTTATTTTGCCTTTAGGCAAATCTTAGAAATTTTTTTTCCGAATGGATACCTCGGTAGGAGTGAATGGTTTTTACCTTTTTTAAAGGAGAATTGTCATGTCTAATTATTATTGAAATTAAAATTTACGTCGAAACAAGTTGCGTATGCATCTAAAACAAAAAATAAATCTGACTTGACTTCAGCTACTTTTTTCAATTTAGTAAGTGTAAAATATGTGAAAAGATTTGAAGATGCTTAAATAGAAGACTTAATGCAGATATTAACTTTCAGTTTAATTGGAATTTGCAGAACGTCAAAAGCAACTTAAATACTGTATTTCTATTCAACATCACTTTTAACTTGGTTTATACTTTATAAAATTAGGGTTTGATATACCAACGTAAAAGGGATACAAAGCCCATTATTATGACAAAACATACCTTATTTAAAGTTTGAATTTGGATTCAAAAATTTAATTATTAGGCTTTTCTTGGTATTAGGATATTTCACTTCCACAGACTTGAACGATATGCAACACATAGTTGGATCCTTATCTAACATTTAAATCCAATATTAGCCTCAACAAATTTTTCGAAATTCAGATTCATAATTGGGCTTCATATCTGATATTTTGATCCAATATTAGCCTTAATAAACATTTTTTCGAAATTCAGTTTCATAATTGGGCTACATATCTGACATTTTGATCCAATATTAGCCTTAAACAATTTTTCGAAATTCAGTTTCACAATTGGGCTACATGTCTGACATTTTGTACCAATTTAAGCCTTGAACAATTTTCCAATATGGAGTTTCAAAAATGGTTTACGAGATGTTTTTTTTTACGAATTGAAGTATGGTGGATGTAAAAAGTTTTTTTTTTATAGTCTCTGATTGTTTCAAATAATATAGTATCTGATTTTCTTGAAATTAGTTGGTGCCTTACCCCTTTATAAACCCGTCCAGATTTGTTTTTAAGTTTTCCAGAACAATTTTAAGAAAAAACAGAAATTCATTTATATTTGAAATGTTGGAAAATATTTTGAAGCAGGTTTTTGATATAAACAAGACTTTAGATACTTTTTTCAGTTTATGTTGACAAAAAAAAAAACCACAAGTATAGTTAAAGTAGCACCTTTTCAATGAGTCCTTTGGTCAAGAGTTGAAAAAAGTGCTAGTTTTTGCTGGATGACCCCATACTTCTAGGATTTGTTCTATTTTCAGGATCTCTAGTTCCTATGTGCAAATTTTGTTGATTAATTTGGCACCTTATTTATGGGGTGTTCTTTACTTCAGTTATTTTATGAATTTTAGACTTCTAGTACAAATCTATTAATTCGTGAGTTGTTTGTTTACTTGAATCTGCATTCAAGTGAACAAACAACCCTTAATAAAATTGATTTGGATTTTCTCTTCTTTAAGGGTACCTTAACTTCTCTCGAGGTTAATCTGCGTGTGCATTAATCTGGTCTATCGCGAATAATTTTTCCCTGGTTTTTTCCCCTTGTAAGAAATGTAAATCAGATTGCTGAAAGGGAAAAGTTGCACGGGAAATTTTATTCGTTGTAGGCCTGAATGATTTTAGTAGCAGACTTTTGAAATCCGGGCTTGTATGTGCTCATTGATGCCTATTTCCTTTTTTTATGGCCTTTTACAAAATTTCGGACTGACATTCTGAGACTTACTAGCACCATAGTCGTTATAACCATACTCAATGGCACCGAATCATTTGTATTTATTTTAACAGTTTTTACTCCCTGGGCCAAATTTTATTTGGAGGAGATAAATGAACGGGCACAAAATTGTCTTTTGTGTATCCTGCAAGATATTTCTTTCTTCAAAAATCTTAACCAGTTGCCAAACTCGAATAAAGGAATATGTTTGCATTGCATTCGTAGCTCTAAAACTGTTCATTTTTCAATGGTAAGTTGAATAAGTGCGTTGATGCGCATAGTCCTTAGTCGTTTTGTAATATTAGGACCTACAAATTGTTATAATAAATGAAAATAACTGATATTAGACCATGTTACAGCACATCCATGACTTTCCATAACAGAAACGGATATGCATTTTCTTTTTTTAATTTTTACAAAATATATAAAATGATCATCTCAACGGATTGTCCATAAAATAAGAAATATATTACAGAACAACTTAAAGTGGCTATAAAATTGAAACCATTTAAAAAAAAAATAGTTAAATAAAATTATACATCGGTTACAACGAATTGAAGAAATTAAAACCAAAAATGGGCAAAAATATTTCCAAATTAAATATATTCCATGTCTCATAAATTATTTAACCAATTTATATTTTTCCCCTTTATTTTCCTTTGATTTTTCTTTTATTAATGAGTTTATATCAACCATTTTGTGCGCCATTTTTGTATTTCTATAGCTAAACATTAATAAAACACGCATATTGTCATTTTGTTCCTTTTCAAATAGCTTTGAAATATCTTATCTTATCTTGCTCACCTTATTTATTTTTAATTTAAAATCCACCCTTACCAACCACATGTAAATAAAAAAATATATCAAACTAGAAACAAAATCTTATAACTATAAAATAAAAACATTTCTTAAAACATGTACATTTTTTTATCGAAATCCTGTAAAATAATTAGAATAATTATTAATCTATTAAACTTCAGACAATAGATATAGAAAAAAACTTAGAAACAAAAATTTATGAATTATATTTGAATTTTATTTTGTATAGTGATTGTAAATTTTAATAATATTTATCGTACTTATAATGAATACTCAAGCATTGTAAAGGAGAAATTAAATAAAAATAAATCAGTTATTGTAAATAATAATGCATACATAAGTTAAGACTGTAAAATATCAAAATTTAACGAAATTATTAAAACATTTATAAATAAAGTAAGAAAACAAAATAAATAAAATAATTATGGAATTATAAATATAAATACAATTTATAGTTTTGATTGTGTCAATGTTGAAATATGCAGATTTTTTTTTTATTTCTAAGTTTAAGTGACAACAGTTAAATAAAATTTAATTATATATATCTATATACAATATAAGAGAACAGTTGTTGTGTTTTATTTGAATGGAGATTTAGGTAAGCCGGGATTGGTAACATGGTAAGTTTGGTTGTTTTTTCCTCTATTTGGCAGAGAACGATTTAAGAGAATTCATATTTCGAAATTTGAATGGATATTTTGAAAACAATTCTATTGACAATAAATATTAAAGTGAGGGTTTTATATCTAATATGGAGATTAGCAAATAAAAATCGATTGTGTTCCGAAAAGTACTCACCTCTGATTTTCTTAAACATTTTCGTACGTATAGTCTAAGGCCTCAATGTAGACCTCAATTCAAATCCCTTTTGCTATTCGACATCTGGAAAGAACTAAAAAGTTATTTAAAGTTTGAGAATCAGAAAAACATTTTGAAGGATTTGGTGGAATAGGCACAAAGTGTTTGGTAATCAAAATATGAATAACCGCTTAGTTGAAACACAAATTTGTGGATAGCAAATTATAAATATTTATGTTTATTTTATGTTTTCCAAAGTACTGTGTCACTTTAAAAATCGCAAAATCAGCGTAATATTTTACCGAAAAATATTATTAATATCATTAGGTTGCTACGATTGCGCTTATTTGTTTCAGTTGACCGTTCGACTTCTTCTGACATTCCTACGGATTTCGGCCACAAATTAGGTTTAAAGTCCGTTAATCTTGGTTAAATCCATTTATAGAGGGCTAAGAAGGTTCTAAGTGCCCAGTTATAGCTACCACCGAAAATATTCATTGGAAATTTTCTTCTACTTCTTGCGTCTTTTTTATAAATTTAATCACCGGCGAGTTGGTGTCAAAACAAAGCTTATGAGTTTTTAATTTTTTTTAATCATAGTTTTCGCAGAAAATTAGTTAATTTTAGTGAAGAAATGATTGCCAATCCACCGAACTGAAATGGAATTTGCCAACAATTCCTAAAAGAAACTATAGGGGTGACATTTCAATTCCATCATGTGTTGTGTTCCAATGAATACAAATTTTCGGGCAACAAGCTCGGTAGTACCCAGGGTACTTCTTTTACGATGATGGGATCTCCTGTTTTATGGCGACTCGGAACGGCGAATTTGAGATGAGCTTTTATTGACAACTGATACTACTCGAATGATTAGTCAGATCATCGCCCACTGAGCCCTTCAGTGGCCTTGTAATGCGGCCAGCCCAAAATCGGCTCGAAAATGTAAATTTTCCATAGGGCATTACCAGCTAGTTGGCCATTTTTGGATTCGTCCAAATTTCGCCTGAAATTAAAAACTTCCTCATTACTAACCAGATGGTTGGGTGTTGTAGAACGAGGGTAGCATCTGATTGGCTTTAACTTGGCAATGCCCAGTGTTGTAACTCTGACTACATATCAAGTGCTTATTTTTACCTCCAAGTGGTAACCATCGGGTATTGGTCTCATCCAAACGGATTTGACTTGCTAAACGATTAGCGCGAGTGTTGATAACACGACGAAAAACAGCAACACTATAAACAGAAAGGTCTGCCCAGCCTGCTGATCCAGACGAACCTAGACAAGCTGCCTCGACATATTCGGACAACAGGTTATCTAGGAATTTCAAGGGTTAGTCAGGCCCCTTGAACAGAGCTGGTGGCGGATGAACCGAAAGGCCAACGGCAGCGCTCAAACCCGTAGTGGATACTGACGGCCACGTGTCCTATGGATATCTAATAAATTGGAACTGGCCCTCCAGGTTGGGGGTTGTGCTTTGGGTTAACTACCCAATAATGGAAAAATCTAACGGTTACGAAGCAGCCAATAGCCTCGGAAAGGACTGATTTTATTGTTGACGACACGGCTAAACGAAAAAAAGACAACGACGTTCGTATCTGCACCTGGATTGTGAGAACATTAAGCAGGAGAGGTGCAAGCGAACAACTAGCGGAAGCCCTAAACTGCTACAAAGCAGACATTACTGCCATCCAGGAAATACGATGGGATGGGCCGGGCAAAAAGAGGATGAAAAACTGTGACATGCACTACGGACCGTGTTATAGAGAGCAGAAACAGCGAATATTCGGATGCGAATTTGTTATAAGTACCAGACTTAGGCAAGCAGTCTTATGTTTCCAAGACATTAGAGAACGGATTGTAACGATCCGCATCAAGGCCAAATTCGCCAACATTAGCCTTATATGCGCTCACGCCCCAACGGAGGAAAAAGATGATATAGCTAAGGACTGCTTCTATGAGCTCCTTCACAAAACCTATGAGCGACTACCGAAGTACGATGTTAAAATCGTGCTGGGATATCTTAACGCAAAGGTAGGAAGAGAAGACATCTTTAGCAGTATTGTCGGAAACCATAGCCTACACAAAAACATGTCTGGTAACGGACTTAGGCTAATTGACTTCGCCGGAACGAAATGCCACTATAGCCACCACATGGTTTCCTCACCTCGATATTGATAAGGGGACATGGCGGTCTCCAGATCAACGAACGGTCAATCAAATTGATCGCATAGCGATAGACAAGCGCCACGCATCCAGTATTTTAGATGTTCGAACATTCCAAGGAGCTTACATCGACTCGGACCACTACCTTGTTGCAGCCAAGGTTAGAATGCGGATATCCATTACGCCACAACAATCCAGAAATACTGTAAAAAAAATTAATGTCGAAAGACTGCAATCGCAAGAGAACGCCATGACCTTCGCGCAAATCGTATCCCTAAACCTCTCGATTAACACCATACCACCAGCATCGAATGTCGAAGAACTATGGCAACGATGCCAACAAGCCATTAGATCAGCCGCAACTGATGTGCTAGGTTTCTCGCGCCCACCAGCAAGAAACCCCTGGTTTGATGAGGAATGCCAAGAACGAGGCCTACAAGGCTAAGCTGCAGGTGAAGACGAGAGCTGCCGTTGAGCTCTATAGGAAGAGAAGAAGGGAAGAACACCGGCTTTTTGAAAGAAGAAAAAAGAGGAAGAAAAGTGCGCGATCGAGGATATAGAGAGGTGCCACTCCAGGAAAGATGTTCGCAAGTTTTACCAAAGTGTAAAACGTCAAAGCCAATAATACAAGGCTCGAACAGAATCCTGTCGAGATGAACAAGGATATGTCGTAGTTGAGACACAGTCTATGCTGAGGATATGGAAGAACCACTTCTGCAGACTGTTAAACGGCGATGACGAACAACATTCCGCTGTCAGGCAGAACGAACCATTCTATATTGGCAACCACAGCGAAAGCTGCCAACCACCCGACCTAAGTGAAGTGAGGATGTGTGGTTTTAGGCCAGGAAAATCCACAACCGACCAAATCTTCACACTTCGGCAGATCCTGGAAAAAACCCAAGTCCAAATCGATACCCACCACCTATTCATAGATTTCAAAGTCGCATACGACAGCATTTATAGAGACGAACTATACAGAGACATGTCTAGTTTTGGGGTACTGCTCAAACTCGTCCGTTTGTGTAGGATGACGATGGAGAATTCTCGCTGCTCCATCAGGGTCGGAAACGACCTCACATTTGATACCAAAAAAGGATTTAGGCAAGGCGATGCGCTGTCATGTGACTTCTTCAATCTGATTCTTGAGAGGATTGTGCAAAATTCACGAGCCAACACCAGAGGCAAAGTTTTCCAAAAATCTGTACAACTACTAGCGAACGCCGACGATATTGACATCATTGGTAGGACCCAACGTGATGTCATAGCCACGTTTGATAGTATAGAGAAGGAAGCGGCAAAAATGAGTTCAGCAGTAAATGAGGGCAACACGAAGTATTTGCTGGCAACGCGAAAGGACACACAACATCGACGAATTGGACAGAACGTCACCATTGACAGATATAACTTTTAGGTAGTACAGGACTTTATCTATCTCGGCTCCGCTATTAACTCTGACAACAACATCTCGTCAGAAATTAAACGAAGAATTACTCTTGCCAACCGCTGTTTCTTCGGGCTAATAAGGCAATTCAGTAGTAAAGTCCTTACTCGAACTACTAACGAGATCTTATATAAGACCCTGATCATCCCAGTCCTGCTCTACGGCGCTGAAGCATGGACCATCTCAAAAGCGGATGAAGAAATCCTTGGTCGATTTGAGAGGAAAATTCTTCGAAAAATCTTCGGTCCCGTTTGAGTTGACGGACTATGGAGACGAAGATTCAACCAAGAACTATACGAGCTGTACAGCGACATGCCCCTAGTCAAAAAACTCCGCATTGGACGTTTAAGATGGCTAGGACATGTAGAACGAATGGACACCAATACTCCGGCTCGCAGAGTCTTCGATTCCCAGCCAGACGTCGGACGCAGTAGAGGAAGACCTAGCCTTAAGTGGCGCGCACAAATAGAAACCGACCTCAGCCAACTTGGCGTGCGCAACTGGAGGCAGTTAGCTAAGGACCGGGCTAATTGGAGAGGCGTGTTAGTTGAGGCCCAGGTTCATTCCGGACTGTAGCGCCACTTAAGTAGGTAAGTAAGTATTACTAACCAAATTTTGTTTGTCAAAACATGGATTGACTTCAAACGGTGCTCAGTAAGCAATGTAACGAATGTTCAGCTGGCTTCAATTCATGAAGCAATCGGATCTTGAAAATCTGTTAACTAAGATTCTGGTTCATGGTCTTCAAAAGTCGATGGACACAAGTCTGTTTAATGTGCATGACGATGAATCTATGAAATAAGTTTTTCACCAACACTGTCCTCGTTCCGATATTTTCTGTTAAAGCATTCGCCTTTATCCTTTTCGAAATATGCGTATTCAGCGAATCAGGAATTGTCCACATACGACATGCGTGATACTCATATTAAATTGCATACCCATATCAGTTGTCATCATACCCTGAAAGAGTAATACCTTTGACACATTGCTGATATTAAGTTTATGGTATAAGGATGAACCATGGTATACGGGAGCAATATTTGCATTTTTACTTACCGATCGCAGCGCCATTCTTCTTAAGTGGTATGCTGAATAAAACTAATTTTTTTGATTTCCGTTTCTCAACTCATTCTACATGAAGCGTGAACCACCACTCAAGGTATGGTCAATAAATGGTATCAACGCCATGGTATTTGTACCACCAGTATTCCAATGGTATAAAGTGCATGCGTTTGCCACTTTTTTTACGCGGATATTCTGTGATCACAACCCATCGCGCCTTGAAAGTAGCCCTACCCCTAGACGAAAAAAAATGTCACTACGATCAGACGAGCCGCCATAGTGACAAGACGAAGAACTGGAATCTCTCGGCCTATCAGATCTTCTTGGAATATTAAGGCTGTAAAAGCTTCAATTTTGCAATCCCATGGCGAACTGCATATACATAGGTGTGCCACTGTTAGATCGTTCAGTCAGGTGGATTCTAGACGTAGACTTTTATTACTATCCACACAAGTTGGCGATAGTTAAGGTACTCTCCCAACGAGGCATCAACTCTTAGAGGAACCTCTTGAAAACGTCCTAGAGTACGCAATTGTTTTTTTTTACTGGTGAAGCCCATTTTGACTTGAGTGGATGCGAAGCATGGCTACTGAACTGCCTCTTATCGTCTAGCGTCTAGAATCACATTATAGTCCTATGGATGTACTCAGTGGCACAGTGTGATGTGCGATTTTCTCAGCTAGGAATGTTTGTCCGTGGTATTTTGAAGAAAATGAGGTCACAATGACAGTGAATTCAGACATATGGATCTTATATGGATGTAGCTATTTTGTTCACGACATGATTCCAACATGATGGGGCAACTGCTCACACTTCAAAGCTATCGGATCTTTTGAAGGAACACTTGCTGAAGGAATACTCCAACTCAATAGAGGGCGATTTCGAGTGGTTAGCCTTAAGCCACGATTTGTCCCCTTTCTTTATTTTGTGGGGTAGTGTGAAATGCAGTCTTTTTATCAACCACCCAAGGGTCTTACAAATCCTGAAGGCCAAGATCGGGGGACTAATTGCCAACATGCACCGTCCTATGCTGCTAAGGATAATGACAAATTCAAGAAATCGGCTTATTGCGTTATACGTGATGTGATTCACAAGACTGGGTCAAAAAAAACTTTAGATGCCTACATTATAACTAAATGAAAAATAAATTCTGATTCAGAAAATGTTCGCACTCCTCCCAAACTCTAGAGACCATTATACCGACACGACGTAGTTCCTCAGTGGTTAGCGCGTTTCATTACTTAGCGCTCACCTCTTTCGCAAATCTACCAATCTTTTAGACTTTTGAAACATGTACCATGAAAAGTCATACGGAATAGGGATAAAATTGTAAATCCCATTCGTTGTGCTGAAGATCTAACTTACCAGACTCCACTAAGCTTGATTTTAGCCCTTATATGAAGCGAGTATACTTTGTTATGAAATATGACAAACCAAAGTCCCCGATATTGTTTAACATTTATACGAGTGATCTTGTAGGTTCTCTCAGTCACGCTATAGCGTACGCAGATGATCTAGTGGCGTACAGATCAGGTCCGAAAATCGAGGTCATCAACACACTTTTGCAACGAGTCTTCGATCACATTAAGGGATATTGCGATGATTGGAAATTGAGGATCAATTTCCAAAAAACCGAAACAATTCTGATCAGGACCCCAGTGCAGAGGGCTTCTTACGATACCAGAAAAAAATGGAAAAATTTTTGTATCATGGGATAGCATGGACGGCCGTTGGCGGTGAGAAGTGAAGTCAAATACCTTGGCATCTGGCTTGACAAGTTTCTGTATTTTAATAAAAATGTGGATGCTTGTCTGGCCAGGGCTAGGGGGGCTTATGCTCTGACAAGAAGATTGTTTCATAGCAGTCAACTTGATTCAAGGGTGAAAGTCATTTGCTACATGGCCCTCATAAGGCCGATCATCGCTTACGGTTGTCCCGTGTGGTTCAATGTATCACCATCCTACATGGAAAGGATACGGCTGTTTGAGAGGCGTTGTCTCCGATCCTGCTTAGGATTGTACCGAACGCCGGACTCCGAGTACATAAAATATTAAAGCAACGAGGTTCTATGCAATGGGGCTCAGTTGAATAGAATTGACAATTTCCTAATTAAGGTGACTCGAAGGCACGCTTCAAGGGCGATGAGTAGCGACAACAGCCTGATATTTGGGGCTTATTACCCCAATGAAATGTACATGGAGAGTGCGCTCATGTCCGGCTTTATTCCACCAGAGGCATTCATTTATATCGATTCGTTAGGGTTAATACAAGACAGGAACGGTATTCCGGTTTTATACCATCGCTACCGTGACGCGCGGGACAAGCGGCTAGCCCGCGATGGGTACGTCGACAATGCTCCGGAGCTCCTCCGCTTTAGCACGGCGGTATCGGATCGAGATAGGACCGACGCTAAAAAGCAGCACACCGAGTTTTGGTGGCTAAACGAGGAAAGTATTTCTGCAGTTCCTCAGGTCTTTGCGGACTTTTAGTCCACTCCTTAGTACTTAAGTAAATTAAAGGTCTGGGGCTGGGCTTATGCACCATATTTTATTTAATATGTTTGCATAAATGCTTGCTGGACCCAATGACGCAATCGGGATGGCAAATCCTCGGGGCATATGCAACGAGTGCTTGCCACCCCGATTATAATTAAGTTAGGTCTAAGTAGTTAATTAGTCTTAAGTAGTGTTAGTTGGGTTTGACTAGTCTTAAGTAGCTTAAGTTAGTTTTAGTCTAGATTAAGTTTTTATATAAAAAAAAATGTTACTGTTTAAAGTTTTAATTTTTTCTTTGAAAAATCAACTAAATGTCTTAATATTAATAATAAAAAACAAATGACAAATTTAAGCTGAAAAGCAAAAGAAAAATGTTAGTTATAAGCTTACAGCGCCCGCCGATAAGTTAGATTAAGTAGATATGTTATTGATAAGTTAGATTTAAGCATTTTTGTCTAATAGTAAGTTAATATTTTAAGTAAATAAAAAATGAATTAAAAAGTAAAGTAAAAAAATGACAAACCAAAGTCCTCAGTCCCAGTGAAATACCTTAAAGTCGAATCAATCTCTAAACATTCCGCACATCATCACAAGTTCCTTGCTCTGCAAATTCCTAACCATAAAAAAGAACAAATTTCCAACAAAAAAAAAAAACACCAACAATTCCAGAAACAAACCACTCAATCGGCAACGCACTCAATCAACCAATCAATTGCAATCCCACATTCCGCTTAATGTCTTTCCGCCTTAATATTGCAAACAAATGCAGAGACCTCCATAAACATCAGCGTTAATAGAATTTAAATACCCTCAAGGTAAATTCCCATAAATCCTCCCGATTCAATCCTGCCTACCACCATCGTGCACCGGTCGCCAACTTCACAGACCATTACCATATCTAATATGCATGGCGGGAGAGAGAGACAGAGAGGAGTACCGTTTTTGTCTCCGGCATCTTTCCAGCATAATGTCCACTTTATCATCGGAAAAACATCTTCAAGCATATCCCCTCCTCGTCCCGAGACGGAACAGATGTCTGGTACTATGAGCGCGCATAAATCCCCACCGAGATACACGGAGAGTTCCGATAGAGGACAACAACAACAACAACAAAATCCTATAAACAAATTCCTACGCACTCGGCACTCATATATGTCCAGATTCCAGAAGTCACCGGGATGCTGGTGATAATCACAGAATACTGTTTACAATGGCATCAAAGAGGATGAACACGTGGCTACGGCTACCCAACAAGATGCATCTCTCTAGACACCATCTCGGACACGCATCCTCTGGCATAGCATACCTCCGGCGTACGGTGGCACGCTAAGTAGCCCAAAGAAAGTGTCATAGTAAATGTTATTCCTATCGGTCCATAATAATTGTCAGCCGATGTTGTTGGTGGATGCGATGTTGCTGCACCGGTGCGGTGTCCTCTTCAAATGGACACCCGACGTCTTGGTCCATTGTGTGTTAAATAGATTTGAAAAGCCGATACAAATTTGCCCAATACAATAGAAATCGAAAATCGGGTCCAGGATCCTCTGACAATGCGGTTTAGGGATTGCCAAAATATCTATTTGGGAAATCTTATTTGCGGGTGGATAATGGAGCGATTGCGCAAAGGTAAATGGGAAAACAAGAGGCGTGTGACAGGATCAGCAAGGAGTGGTTTCTCTTTGCAGCAATTGTTCTCAGATTTGTGCGGTAATCAGTGACTGTCCATCAGGCGGAAGTTTGATGTAATCTTTAAAGTGGTCAGAGTGAGGTTAAGGTGGGCATTTTCGGATTTAGGTAGGCGTTCAGCTGGGGTTTAGACAGGCGTCATGGCAAAACAAATACAAATACGCATAATTGTGGTCATGGGCTGGGAATTGTGTTCTTTTGGAAATTGCAGATTTGCGCGTTCCTTAAGGCGACGCAATATGTTGGATTTGTATGACACATGGGGAATAAAGTCTGCAGCCTCCTTGACCAAAGGTTAATGATCAAGGTAACCATCCCATATTATGAGCTACTTCTTGATGGAATTATCGGCAAAAGAGGAAAGGCTCGTAATAAGGACATGAACGTTTAAATATTTCCACTTATTTTGTTCTGAAAACCATGGAAATTAAATGCTTTTTGGCTTATCTCCGAGAAATCGGTAGCGTGAATTTTTACTGGCAGGGTAATGTCCGTTATGGAATGCATTTAGATTTACGAGCTTGGCAAAACAGCATCCGTTTCCAAGGGTCAATCTTCAAGATGGCAATAAGGTTGATGTTGAAATTAATTTGTTTATCGACTTTGTCAAGACAATGTTAGCGTTAAGTAGGTTATGCCAACCACCTGAGTCAAGTGAAGTGAAAATAGCAATATCTAAACTTACGTTCAACAGAACTACCGGAAATGTTGGAATATTCCAGGATTTATATTAGAACTCGGCCAAAAGCCACACTGGTTTGTTTTATAAATGTGAATTGCAGAAATATTTCCAAGTTTACAAAGGTTCGACATATGCGACGAGAAACGAGGTAGTTGGAGATTTTCATAAGACTGAGACAAACAGAGCCAATCTTTGTTGTTAGTGATTTGCTGCATGTACACTTCCAAGGCATCGCCTGTTCTCTTGAAGTTTTCCGCTGGTAATTGGTAAGACCGATTTTTCTACTTGTGCGCGCCACTTAAGGCGATGTCATCCTCTACGTCTGGCTGGGAATCAAAGACTACGGGCCGGAGTATTGGTGTCCATTCGTTCTACATGTCCTAGCCATCTTAAACGTCAATCCGTTAACTTACCGTCGCTGTACAGCTCGCACAATTCTTGGTTGAATCTTCGTCTCCATAGTCCGTCAGCGCGTGACCGAAGATTTTTCGAAGAATCGAAAACCAAGGATTTCTTCATTGGCTTTTGAGACGGTCCATGCTTTAGCTCCGTAGAGCAGGACTGGGATGATCAGGGTCTTATATAAGATATCCTTAGTAGTTCCAGTGAGGGCTTTACTACTAAATTGCCCTCCTAGCCCGAAGAAACAGCGGTTGGCAAGAGTAATTCTTCGTTTAATTCTGACGAGATGTTGTTGTCAGAGTTAATAGCCGAGCCGAGATAGAAAAAGGCCCGTACTACCTCAAGGTTTTATCTGTCAAAGTGACGTTCTGTCCGATTCGTCGATGTTCTGTGTCCTTTCCTGTTGACAGCATATACTTAGTCTTGCCCTCATATACTGCTTAGCCAATTTTTGGCTCTTCCTTCTCTATATTAGCAAACGTGGCTAAGACATCTCGTTGGTTCCTAACAATGATGTCAATATCGTCGGCGTATGATAGTAGTTGCACCGATTGTGCCTCTGGTGTTGGCTGGGGAGTTTTGGTCAATCCTCTCAAGAATGAAACTGAAGAAATCACATGACAGCCAATCGGCTTGCCTAAATCCTTTTTTGGTATCGAATGTGTCGATGAGGTCATTTTCGACCCTGATGGAGCAGCGACAATTCTCCATTGTCATCCTAAAAAAAACGGACGAGTTTGGGTGGTATGCCAAAACTAGACATGGCTCTGTATAGTTCGTCTCTATAAATGCTGTCGCATGCGCCTTGAAATCGATGAATAAGTAGTGGATATCGATATGGACTTATTGATCTGCCGAAGTGTGAAAATTTGATCGGTTGTGGTCTTTCCTGGCCTAAAACCACACTGATAAGGGTCTATCAGGTTGTTGGTAAACGGTTTCAGGCGTTCACATATTACTGCAGATAGGGTCTTGTAGACGAGGTTGACGAGACTTATGCCGCTGTAGTTGGCGCAGTTTAGAGAGTCTCCTTTTTTGTAGATCATATAGCCCATTCCAACTTAAAAAGGGTTGAAATGGAATTTCCTTTATAGTTTGTCCATTGGCGCCCAGGTCTTCATACGAACACAGGTAGACAGGTAGATTTTTAGGTTAGTTGAGAAAAGATGGGTCTCTTTTTTACTCAATTAAAGTCGACCTGTCGCTCATGTTACGACTTCCATGGAAAGGCCTAAGTGTCCATTGTCCAACCACATTTATAAACCCATTTTTTCAAGTGCATAATAGGTTTATTTTTACGTGTTTTTGCATGGTTTTATATTTTTTTCTTATAACTTAAAAAACTGAAATTGATATTTTTGAAATTTAGGGAAATATTCCAGACTTATATAAAAAGGCAAGTAATAGCTTTTTAGCAAGCATTCATTTTTTGTTAGTAAACCAAACGGGCTCAGTGGCGCGATGGTTAGTGTGATGAACTGCCGTGCAGAAGGTCTGGGTTCGATTCCCAGCCGCAGCAACACCTATATGATTTTTCACTGGCCCTCCTCTCGTTATGATTTGACAAATCATCCGAGTAGTATCAATTGTCATGAAAAGCTTATCTCAACTTAGCCGTTCGGATTCGGCAAAAAACAGGAGGTCCCGCCATCGTGGTAAGAAGTACACACGCACACATGAATGGTTGTGAGAAAAAAGCTAGGCCCTGGGTACTAACGAGCCTGTTGCGCCATAAATTAATTTTATTTTTTTTATTTTTAAACCAAAATACTCCTTAAAACATCAGTATGGATTCTATTGGCAAAGGAAAACCAAAAAGCAAGTACGAGCGCTTGTCATCAGCGTTTTAAAACATGAGATGGAAAAGGCCAAAACACATTTGAGAGGTCAGAGCTGGAAAACTATTGAAAAAAACATGCAAAATAACAGGAGTATCTACCAGCTCAATATGGAGGATTTTTAAAGAGTATGAAAGAAGCGGTACAGTCAGCAGTCCAAAAAAAAGTAACTCACAATCATTACTTCACCGGCTTGGACAACTATGACTACGCCATTATCAAGGAATATTTACAATTTTCATAAAAAAAAAGATGATTACCGTTAATCAATGAATAACTTCGGATTTGCAGATCAACACGAAACTTGGATACAAATTGAAGAAAACAGAGAACAACCGAAGAATTTTATTGGAACAAACGGATATAAAACTTACACGCTACGAGTATATTGCCCAAGTACCAGAATTCCGGGAAAGGCTACGCAATAATTCATATCAATGAAAGTTATATTCATAGCTCACATACTCGACCCAATACTTGGACAGATGGCAGCTTGGAGGGCTTAAAGTCAAACATTTCCAAAGCATTACGATTATAGCTCATGCTGGAAGTAACACTGGTGACTACCATAAACTTTTAAAAATGGTTAAGGGAACAGGTTCTGTGTAACTTAGAAGAACCGTCAGTTATTGTTATGGACAATGCAACATATCACAATAAAATTGATGGTACTGTCCCCAACTCGTCGTCATGAAGGCTGATATGATTAAAATGGCTATCCGAAAACAAAACACCTCACCAGCCAGCTAGCTGCAAAGTACAGCTATATGTATTAAAAAAACAAAACAAGTCCTTCCGAAATCTTCAAATTGATAACATCATTGGGAGTGCAGGCCATGAAGTCTTACGATTACCCCCATATCATCCAGACCTAAATCCTATAGAAAATATATGGGGAATAGTAAAAAGCAGAAGCGCAGCAAGCGATACAACTTTTAAACTGGACGCTGTCAAAAATATTGCGAAAGAAGAATTCAAAATTGGAATTCTGTTTGTGAAAAAGTAAAACACACAGAAGATGAACATCACCAAGCAGATTTTCTATGGGATAGAATCACTAAACGAATTATTATACCCTTTGATTTTTGTAAGGTCAGTTTTTTTTTAAAAATCATGCAAAACACTCAAATTTGTATCGAATATTAAAAATTTATATTTTAATTGATAAATAATCCTTTGCCATTTACGTTTTAAGGACAACTTCATGTAAATGTTGTCCGCGGCTCCGTTTCAAATCGTCCATTTGGAAAGTCCAATTTTTCATCACTTTTTCGAGCATTTCGGCCTATATTACACGAACTACGCGTGTTATGTTATCCTGTAAGGCTTCAACCGTGTTCGGCTTGTCCACATAGACTAACGACTTTACATAACCCCACAAGAAATAATCAAGAGGCATTAAAGCGCATGATCTTGGCGGCCATTTCGAGAGATAAGCTGATCACCAAATTTATCCTTCAACATTGCCATTGTTTTACGAGCTGTGTGGCATGTGGCACCGTCTTGATGAAACCACATGTCAACAAAGTTCAACTCAGCCCACTGGGCCAAAAAAAATCGTATCATGGCTCGATATCATTCGACGTTGACGGTAACGTTTCTTCCACGGTCGTCTTTGAAAGCAAATGGAACGATGATGCCACCAGCCCATTAACCACACCAAAATGTCGTTTTTTCGGGATGCATCGGTAATTCTTGTATGTCATGTGGCTGTTCATCACTCCAGATGTGACAGTTTTGCTTATTTACGCATCCGTTGAACCAGAAATGACCTCCTTCGCTGAACACAATTTTTCGATAAAACAGCGGACGGTGCACATGTTTTACAGAGCACGAATTTTTATAATAAATTTCGATAATTTGCAATCGTTGTTCTTTTTTAAGTCTTTCCATGATTAAATTGAAGAGTATAGTGAAAACTATTCACTTTGACAGATGACGTTTGGACGCCATCTCTAACAAAAGCTGCCAACCTGATAAACACAACTCTAATAAAACACCCTTTATGTACTTCCACTTTCACCCGCAATATTACCTGAACGGCTGGAGGATAGACTAAACATTTTTTAAAAGTCGTTCTTAGTACCGGTTGCGGTTGAAAATATCCGTGATATAGAATACAAGGCCCCCTGTCTAGTGGGCCAGTTCCAATTGGTTACCCTAATGCCACGGAGAAGGTATCCCGATGACAGAACCCATTACGAAATTAGGCTTTTTGGCCCGATTCAAGGGACTGAAAAATTCTTGAGATAGCTAAATAACCCTTTATCTGAATATGTCGAAGCAGAAACTGGTCAGGTCTAAGACAGTAGTAGGTAGGAGGTCTCTTCAGAAATTTTCCTAGCATCGTAAAAATAGACAGATTGCTCGTAGTGGCTGATTTCTCTATTAAATTTCTGAAAAATAAAATTTGATTCAGATTTCCCTTTTGTTGGTTTGGTTTGACACAGACCCCCTTCAAAATAGGCGGAACTCAAATCGATAGGCAAGATCGGAGATCGCAAGATCTCTTTATGTATCACATTGAACCACTCAGGGCAGCCGTAGTCGATTTGGTATAGAAGACCATGTGTAGCATGTAGGGTGAAAGTCGTACACCCTTGATGCAAATTGATTGCTTTGAAAAAGTCTGCTTGTAAAAGCGTAAGCCCTCTTGGTCTTACCCAGGTATCGATCTACATTTTAGTCGAAAACTGATCAAGCCAGGTATCAAGAAAAACTCATCACCTTCAACTCTAGTCCATGCACTGTAATGATGGCCAATTAGTTCAGTATTTTCTCGTATCGCTAGAAGCCCAACTGAAGGTAGGGTGAAAGTCGTACACCCTTGATGCAAATTGACTGCTTTGAAAAAGTCTGCTTGTAAAAGCGTAAGCCCTCTTGGTCTTACCCAGGTATCGATCTACATTTTAGTCGAAAAAAAAATCAAACCAGGTATCAAGAAATCCTCATCACCTTCAACTGTAGTCCATGTACTGTAATGATGGCCAATTAGTTCAGTATTTTCTCGTATCGCTAGAAGCCCAATCGAAGGTGGTTCTGAACAGAAACTCACTCTTAAACAATCTTTTTGTACCAACACCTATGCATACTCCACCTTATGTATACTCCACCTATACCACATGCCTTGAGAACAACATCGTTTATAAGTGAAAGGGCTCTGCAACATTCGAATCGGTAAAGTATGGTCTAACCAACATCAGGTCCTCGAGTAGCCAGCCCATGCAACAATTTCCCAACCGATATATTCACATGGCTGCAGCTTTTGAACTTTTCCAAATTAATGACCACATGCCATTAGGCTTCAATTCCACTGCAGCTTTTCTAAATTGCACGGAATAAGATTAACGATACGCTATTGTGACAACACGCTTCCAACAGAGATTTCCTCCTAATGGGCATTTATGCAATCCAGTGAGAGTAACTAATTTGTTTGCATCAACTGGCAACGCATTTCCCTTCCTAGTCCTAACGCATTCGACCAAATAAATTATAAAGCACCACCACCACCGCACCATCAGCATCCAACAGATCGCACTTCACATCCGATAATTTATGGCATTCGGCACAAACATCATCTCGCATACACACAATTCAAAATATTTTTTCGCGCTCCTTTATGCATTTTCCGTTGTTTTTTTTTTTTTTGTTTTTTTGGTGGAGAGAAAATCCATCACCTTGTCGCGTAAACAAATTGACCACCCAACATGAGATTACCAATGGTGTCGTCCTCCGCCAATACCATCTGCAGAACGCATTATGATGATTCCCTCACAACTATGCGCGTACAAAGTTGAAACTCTCCAAAGGAATACCGTCCGTGTCCGTTCGTCGGTTGTTCGTCGGTTGTTCGCCGGTGGAATGCAACAATCCTCTTCAGACAAAGATTGAAAAATGTCCAATTCGTGTATGGAGTGGATGTAGCCGAGCCAAGCCAAGCCGCTCCCGCAAACCTCTGCCAACTATGAGAGTCTGGGATGGCTCGGCGGGCGATGCGGTCCATCCCCACTTTAGCACCCACTGTGCCAACCGGGCTATTTGCACAAAATGAAAATGACATCCGATTATTGTAAAACGGAAAATTATGCCCCTCAAACGGGCTTTAAGCGTTAATTCGTAATTTATGTGTCACAGGGAATTGAATGCCATTCGGAATTATGGGGAATTTATCATGGAACGCGCCGCCGACCGACGACGACGACGACGACACCACGGTCTTCAAGTCCGGTTGGGGCTGCGCGCATATGCACGGTACATGTGTCACAATTCGATTGGCCCCAAATTTATTGGGTTGCTGAACTTTGGCGCGTTGAACGCTGCTGTGGACGTCAAAACTCGCACGAGTTATTGGATGGGAAAATTCGTAGTGCGCGCACGCTTGGTGTGAAGTTGGCAATTTGGACCTCATGCCGGGGGATGATGGTGTGTGGAAGTGGAGTTTACGATTTTTTTTTTGGGCTCACGAAATTGTTTCCTTGTGCGGCTACTACTCCAGGTGGCAAGTGTTAATTGGATTCAATTTTAATCTGTCGATATTTGGAGTTGCTGGTCTCTGGGCCACACAAAGAGGTTGTGCATGGGAGATGCGGTTGCGTGTGTTGTGACAGAAGTCGGACGTTAGTTATTAAGGTTGGTCCTGAAAGTCCCTAGGATAGTGGGTAGAATTTAATGCGGTAGACTTTTTCTTATGGAAATTTTTAGAAAGTTGATGTGTAGAGGTTTTTGGTGAGCAACCGCCATTTTTTTTAAGACTGGTTGAAGGATTTTACCATGCGAAAGAGACTTGTCTTGCTATGCAAGTTTGGAGAAACATTATGTGTCTTTTGAGATCCACTTCCGAAGTGTTTCACTATTGGGAGAAATTTATTTTAAGTAAACGTCTTCGGGATAGAATTTATCATAGAACGCTTGACCAAAACCTACGATCTATCTATGATCTGATGTTTTGGAATCGATGACGGTGCGTCGAAATTGATGTTCTCTACATCTGAAGATAATTAACTGTTTATAGAGACATCCAAATGTCGTGCCATGTCGTTGCGTCGCGGCATGATAGCATGCTTTTATGATTGACAGGTCAATGTTGAGAAAGTTGAGACATTTAATAAACGATTTCCCAATGAGCTGGCATTTTCCTACTCCTAGGAGAATCCTTTGGTTTGACACAGAATGCAGAGAGGTTTTTTAAATATGGAAAATGTTAGGGCAGCGTTGCATGAGAATACCATGGCTGCTGTCGAGGTTATCTTCAAGCTTTAAGCTTTTTATGCAAATTATGGGGAATTACAAACAAGAGATCTGTATTCTCAAACTGATCAGGATTTATGAACAGATCTGGGGGCGGAGGAACGAAAAGGCCAACGGTAGCGCTCAATTCCGTAATGAATACTGATGTACCGTATACGGGTATCTAACAAATTGGAAGCTAGAGGGCAAAGCTTATGTGGTGTGCTCTAGTTAACTACCTATCCATGGAAAAAAAAACTTGTTACCAATATCCTCGGAAATGAGTGATATCATTGTTGACGTCCCTGCCTCGAAAAAATTTGGAATGTTAGAAGATTAAACAGAAGAGGTGCAAGCGAACAACTAGCGGAAGCCCTAAACTGCTTCAAAGCAGACATTGCTGCCATCCAGGAAATACAATAGGATGGGCAGGGCAAAAAGAGAATGAAAAACTGTTACATCTACTACGGGCCGTGTTATAGTGAGCAGAAATAGCGACTATTCGGATGCGGATTTGTTCTAACTGCCAGGCAAGAAGTCTTATGTTTCCATGACATTAGCGAACGCATTGTAACAATTGGCATCAAGACCAAATTCGACAACATAAGCCTTATATGCACTCACGCCAAGACGGATGAAAAAGATGATATAGCTAAGGATTGCTTCTACGAGCTCCTTGACAAAAACTATGAGCGAATTCCGAAGTACGATGTAAAAATCATGCATGGCGGTCACCAAATCAACGTACGGTCAAATAAACTGATCACAGTGCGATGGACAAGAGACATGCATCCGGTATATATTTTCTGAGGAGCTTACATCGACTCGGACGACTACCTTTTTACAGCCAAAGTAAGAATGTGGATATCCACCACGCCACAACAAACCAGAAATACTGTGACAAAATTTAATGGCGAAAGACTGCAATCCCAAGAAACCGCCAAGACCTTCGCGCAACGCGTATCACTTAACCTCTCGAATAACGCCATACCACCATAATCGAATGTCGAATAACATTGGCAACGATGCCCACAAGCCATTAGATCAGCCGCAACTGACGTGCTAGGTTTCTCGCGCCCACATATGCTCGCAAGAACGAGGCTTATAAAGCTAAGCTGCAGGTGAAGACTAGAGCTGCCATTGCATCTCTATAGGCAGAGAAGAAGGGAAAAACAGCGGTTTCTCAGAGAGGACATAGAGAGGTGCCACTCCAGGAACGATGTTCGCAAGTTTTACCAAAGTTTAAAATGTCAAGGACAAGGAAACAAGGCTCGAACAGAATCCTGTCGAGATGAACAAGGAAATACCTTAGTTGAGACATAGCCGATTCTGAGGATATGGAAGGAGCACTTCTGCAGACTGCGATGAAGAAGGACATTCCGCTATCAGGCAGAACGGATCATTCAATATTGGCAACGACAGCGAAAACTAAAAACCACCCGAGCCAAATGAGGAGAGGATAGCAATATCTAAACTCAAGCTTAATAAGGCTCCCGGAAATGACGGCCTTCCCGCTGAGCTTTATGAAGCCGGCGGCGGACTCGGTAAATAAAATCCACCAACTCATAAGCCAAAACTGTTCGGATGAACGTTTGCCTGAAGAATGGAACCTCAGAATCGTTTACCCGATTCACCAAAAAGAAGACGCTCTGAACTGCTCCAACTACAGAGGCGTAAGTCTCCTCAACATCAAATACAAGATCCTATCTACCGCATTATGTGAACGCCTGAAACAGATAAAACTTCGAGGTAGTACGGGACTTTGTGTACCTCGGCTCCGCTATTAACTCTGACAACAACATCTCGTCAGAAATTAAATTAAATTACAGCCAACCGCTGTATCTTCGGGCTAAGAAGGCAATTCAGTAGTGAATCCCTCACTGGAACTACTGAGGAAACCCTGATCAATCCAGTCCTAATCTACTGTGTTGAAGCATGGACCGTATAAAAAGTGGATGAAGAAATCCTTGGTCGATTCGTGGGGAAAATTGTTCGGAAAATCTTCGGTCTCGTTTCGTTGACGGGCTATGAAGATAAAGATTTAACCAAGAAATATACAAGCTGTGCAGCAGCATGCCCCTGGTCAAAAAACTCCGCATAGGTCCTTTAAGATGTCTAGAACGAATGGACGCCAGAATGGACTCGCAGAATCTTCGAATCCCAGACAGATGTGGGACGCAGTAGATAATGAAGGTTGAAATATCAACCTATACATACCTTACCTTTACGTAGATACGGATGTCCATGTATATAACTGCGGCGAAATTGGTTTGGTGCTGATTTTAGATACGAGAATTCGAATAAATTTGTCAAGTACACGATACAAAATGTTGGGCTATGGGAAAGCTGTCGTGGAAATATATAAAAAGTCGTAAATTGTGTGTACAGTTCAAGGTCTATGTGATATCCTGCAATTAGAAAGACAAACGAGTATTATTGTGGATTTCGTTTGGCTTAGTCTAAAGGTAGGTTAGTCTGCTTGAAAAATGTCTTTTGGCGATTAATAGCAAGAGTCCATTTGTTGATTTTAAGTTAACCTAGGTCAAGACTACCTGTGTCTGGAAAAAATACGAGTAGAATCGGGAAATTTTTCGGCTTTATAAAAGCTCTGAAAAAAGCTGTCAAGTGGAATAAGCAATAAGCGTCAAAATTGGAGTCGCTGCTTAGGTGTAGGACCCAGAATGGGACCATCACTATCACAAAGAAGCTGCGAAGTCTCTTTGAGTCGATGCTTCAGTAATTGATTATTAAATTATTAGGCAGATAGTATTTCAACGCTATGCAGCGGCTTATTGGCGAGACCCACCTGGTTCAAAGTCTAAAAACAACAAAACTTTGTAAATGGAGGACTCGGTTTTAGGCATAGTATATGCCATGAATATCTAATATTAATTTAAAAACGGTATCGGACACTTATAGACGGGCTGCGATGCACTGCTGCGCAGAAAGTTTAAGTTCGATTCCCAGACGTCGCAACTCCTAAGCGATTTTTTACTCGTCATCCTCTCTCAGTGATCTGACAAATTTTTCGAGTTGTATCAACTGTCAAGAAAAGCTTATCTGAATTAATCCATTCGGATTTGGCATGAAACATTAACGTCGTGTACTCTTACACAAACATTTTTATTGGTATGAATAGATACCTCTTTACTGTAACGTAAGATTGATAGCGATAAGGATTCTTAAAGAGTTAGTAAGGCAATGGTGTAAGTTGGGTGACAAAAAATTGGACAAGTATTGTCAAAATAAAGGCAGGGTACACAGAATAGTCGACAAAATATGACTAGTTGGAAAAAATGATAAAAAAAATGATTGAAACGATTAAACTAAGATAATATTTGGTCACAAGTTACCACAGGTTCTCACACCAAACTCCAAACATTCTTTGACATATATAGACAGCAAAAAATCACAACAATCCCATTAACGTCGTTCCCACGAATCCGAGTCTATGCAAATCTATAATCCCATCCAGCCTAGCTACACTTTTCACACCTAATCGCTGTCGATCATAACAATCCACAAACCGTTCTATCAGCATCTCATATCGCGCAAAGAAGCAGAAAGCACGATCGTTACTCAGCAAAATCATTATTATTCCCCCTATCCCCACCCCCTCTCTCTCTTCACCAATCGATCATCAACATATTCCGCCAAAAACAATTGGCCAACGTAATCAAATCGACACCTTTTGCTAAAAAATAAATCTCTCCTCCGAACCTTAATCGATGCGGCCAAACCAGCCTCAGCTGCATACAGTATATGAGGCCGAACCAACACAATCCGAAAAGATTATCCTAACCACAAAATTGATCCATCAGCACACCGATCATGATCGGTGCAGAATCGCGATCTCCACATAAGTTATGATCAGTTGGACAACGATCTCGCTGAGTGAATTCCGCGCACCGCCATGCCACCTCCGACCAAGTCCATCTATACCTGAGGCAGTGCCAATTCCAGTTGGAAACTCTAATTTGTCATTTAAGATCGATTCCGTGTGAATTACTCCGGACAAAACCACAAGATCACCATTATGGGGCAGATTTTCCTTTTCGGTAACCGATCGCGTTCCTCGTCCTGTCTCATTACCGCCAATTGAGACCGAAATTACCAATTCTGTCCCACTGGGAGTACCTCGCGTTGGCGGTGGTGACGCGGCGGCGTAGGTAATTTGTGCTCTTCTTGTGATACACCTTCCTGAAGAGCATCAGCGCAGTTACCAGTGTATAGTATCATTCTGCACGCGATTTTTCATTCCGTGTGCCGAGGAGAAGAACCTCGTTTGTGCCAACAATGGCGCATGATCAGATCGCAAGTGCATGTAGTGCATCGCGCCGCCGCGCATGCATGTGGCAACCAACGTGATCGTATTTTTTTTTCAAACGAATGAATGAATTAAAATTCAAAACAATGCCAGAGTGACGACGACGATCCGATGAGGCGGTGGCGGTATGGCGGCAAACCTAGCAAGATCAAGGAATTCACCGGCGACTGGTATATTGTCATTGCTTGCCTAGGTATGACCTGCATTTCGAGGTTTTAGCATTTCTGACATAAGTCAACGTTTGGATGATGATTTGCATTTTTGGTTCTGTGCTTGTGATCTTGAAAAGAATTTCTATGTGACATGTGATGACACCTTTGGAACGGTGCTTTGTTCTGCATCCTGGTGGGTAGGTTACTAAATAGTTTGATTGGAATGTAGGCAGCGTTAAGAATTGGCTGGGGATGGGGAATTTGGGAATTTTAAAATATTGGATTGTTGGGAATGTATATTGGATGAATGTGGAACGGAGTAGGTGATTGTTTTTGTAATGTAAATTGACGGCTTTGAATATTTTTTTTTATAATAAATTGAAGGGGTTCTCTATATTTGTAGAGTAGGTTAGCACAGTACCACTGCGCCGTCCTCTGACAAACAATCGGGAATCAATTTCGCATGGTAAGCCTTCACAGGCATAATAGATAGAGACGGTGCAACAAGGATACATCCGGCCTTTTTTTTTATTCAGAAGTAAGTTTTTTGTTGGGAGTTTCCGGAGGTGAGAAAAGCACACTTCATTGGGGTGCAACATGATGTGACTTGGTTATGGCTGAGCTTCAAAAGGACATGACTCTGCTTTTCTAAATGTAGCGCTTGTGCTTGCAGATTGCGTTTTTTGATCGCATGTTTATGTTAAGAGACGGTTGTAGTCAACGGTTTTCAGACATTAAACCAATTGTTTAAGGTAGAAAGTTGCGAAGTCTTGAAAATTTGGACAAAAAACGGGTGTTTTTTTAGAAGTCGGTTTTTTTGAATAGAGATACAACTGACATTTTGTGGTCAAATCGGGAAACTCTTATGTCATTTATGTTCAGTTTGGTTTGTCATTTCATCATCAACTGGTTGACAAATGAAAAACGCTTGCAAATCGTGCAAAATTTATTTCGAAAATAATGGTATAGTTCGCGAAGTTTACCGCAAGCTCCGTCCATCTTATAGTCGACATAATCGTCCATAAGAGCTTTTAATTCGGTTAACCATGGATACTTTTCGCAATACGTTAACTCTATGTGATAATACGCATCCGCAGAGATGTCGAACAGTGTGCACCGAAGAAGCAATTGGCGCTGTAGAGCAAAGCTTTGAAGAGGGCCAGAATGAATCGATCCGCCACAGTGCATATTAATTGGAGCTTTGCCCCATACAAAATCCAGCTTGTTCAGGAATTAAAGCCGTGAGACCATGCAATGCGTCGTGATTTTGGTGTATTGGTCGACAATCTCGATGCTGATTTTCATCGCAAAATTTTGTTCAGTGAATGGCTACGTCAACAAGCAAAATTGCCGCATTTGGAGTGAAGAGAATCCACCTGAGACCCTTGAGACGCCATTACATCCACAAAAACTGACTGTTTGGCGTGCTCTATGGGCTGGTGGAGTCATTGGGCCATACTTCTTCCGAAATGATGCTGGAGGGTCAGTTACCGTTAATGGAGACCGGTATAGAGCCATGATAACTAGCTAGTTTGTTCCGGAATTGGATAGCATGAATGTGGATGAGATGTGGTTCCAACAAGACGGCGCTACATGCCACACGACGCACGTCACAATCGATTTATTGAAGGAAACATTCGATGAGCGCGTGTGATTTAAGCCTTTGGATTATTTTCTTTCATGGACATTAAAACGATTTTCTTGTGTTTTTTTTTCAATTCGAAGTTCTATACTACTAAAAAAACACCTTTAGCTTTTCTCTCAGTCAAGGGAATAGGGGTACAGTACAAAGAGCTAGACAGCATCTAAGCATACAAAAGAGAACGATTGCTTGTTAGCCCTTAAAAGTTGTACAGGAGATATATCATCTGGTCCTATATGCTTCAGAACTGTTCATTTTAGCTTCTAATCATAAAGGTGTGAATCTGTGATGAGTTAGTCTTCATCAGGCTGGCACCTTGGGAAATGAGTGTTCATCATCAAAAATTCAAAATCTACAAAGCTTATCAAAATCTTTCCCGTTTATTGCCAGTAAGTAAACATTCTCTCCAGGTTCAAGCAGTTTTGTATTAGCAAGTTGATTTCCGTGCTTTTCAGTCGCTAAATATTTTTCATTTTTGAAACAAATCTTCGTGCGGATGCGTCTATGGGTCTCAGTGGCTCGATGGCTAGTGCGATGAACTGCCGCGCAGAAGGTCTGGGTTCGATATCAATGATTATGCATTTGTTGAAGTTGTAGGTTTGCCCAAAAGTCTTCAGTTTTCTACTAAGTTAATGTCAAACCTATTTAATGTTTGTCAGACTTTTGCTAGAGGTGTGACAGTGGAAAAAAAAACACAAAGGTGCTACTACTTTCCATATAAAAGACAAGAATCCCATACTTAGTAGTCTAACACAGCAACCACTAGGCGACTGCACCCACCTAGTAAACGTAGTCTAGGTGTGCCCTAATATTAGGACTATAGTCGATCTCTGCACCCTATGGGTATAAGATTACTTTTCGTTCGTACTGTATCCGTTCCGTAGTAGATCATTGAAAGCCTCGGATTTAACGTCCAAGAAACGAGCCCTTTTTCGGGTGTTTCACTATTTCATTTTGTGAACGTTATGCAGTCTATTCGCCTTTGTAGTAACATTTCTTCGAATTTCCTTTCCTCAAATTTTGCCTTGGTGGCGCGATGGTTAGTACGATGAACGGCCGCGTATAAGGTCTGGATTCCATTCCCGGAAGTAGCAACACCTAAAATGTCATTCACTATCATAATGATCTGACAAACTATCCGAGTAGTACCAATTGTCAAGAAAAGCTTAACTCGGGTCGGCATTAAACGGGAGGTCCCGCTATCGTGTAAGAAGTGAACCCTCACACATGAATGGTTGTGAGAAAGATCAGCCTGGGTACTAACGTTGCGCCAAAAATGTTTGTTTGCTTGTGTTTGTTGCAACAACTATCCTATGAACTCTTTGTTGAGCATTTCTGCTCATCGCAGGTAAATTACGGCGTAAGGATATCATTGACACAAGGGTTTTTCGACGTCATATTAGAGGCGTGTCCCTGTTGTTAGGAACGTGATGTTTGATTTTACTGTCATGATGTACACTTGCAGGTAAGTTTAGCAATGCTAAATATGTCACTATACTTCGGGTCAAAGGTTCTGAAATACTATTCAACTTTGAGGAGAATTCACATCTCTAGTTGTAGCAGCCCTATAAAATTCTCAGACTTTTCAAGACTTAATGTTCAAAAATATTGTATCGAGTAAGAAAAGCATTCCACCTATAACAGTGAATTGTTTTCATCAACCCACTAAGGATAGTGTCCTAGATGTTGGAGTTGAACGAAAATTAGATACAATTAGAGGAATTCCGCTGAATCCTACGTTAACTCAACTCAAGGACAACGCAGTCTACAACACTTACAAGGAAGAGCAAGTACACAGTGCCACAAATCGAAATGGAGCATGTACTCCTCAAATCAGAGGAATCCATGCATCTCCTGGGTATCACAATTGGGTCAGCAACTCGTAACCTCTGCCAATTCAGCAGCGTCCAGATTAAGTTATATTTTCAGAGCCACTTTACCGACACAGCTTCTGTATTAAGCCAAAGTACGACCAGGTCTTGAATACTTATCTCATGTTTGGAGTTCATCCATCACTACGATATCACTAAAGTTACCCGACTCCATGCAAAAATGTGTAATGCCTCTGATAGAGGATTCTTCAATATTTGGTACAGCGAAGACAGCGAAGGTAAAAAAGGGGACCATCTGGGACCATTATTCTCCTCAACATCGACTACAAGATCCTATCTGCCGTATTATGTCAACGCCTGAAACCGTTTACCAACAACCTGATCGGCCCTTATCAGTCAGGTTTTAGGCCAGGAAAGTCCAAAACCGATAAAATGTTCACACTACGGCATATGCTGGAAAAACTCAAGGTGTCCAAATCGATACCCACCACCTACTCATCGAAAACCGCATACGAAAACATTTAGAGATTCGAACCACAGAGCCATGTCTAGTTTTGGTACAACGCCCAACTCGTCCTTCTGTGCAGGATGACCATGTAGAATTCCTGATGAGAATTCATCAGGCTTAGAAACGACCTCATAGAAACATTCGATACATAAAAGGATTTATGCAAGGCAAGGCAATTTAGTAGTAAGACCCTCACTAAAGCTTCCAAGGAGATCCTTTACGAGTCCTTGATCAATCCAGTCCCGATTGACCATGAACCGTTCCAAAATTTCTAAAGGATGGTCGATTTGAGAGAAAAAATATTCAAAAAATCATCGGTCTCGCTTTTATTGAAGGGCTATGGAGACGAAGATTCAACCAAGAAGTTATCGAGCTATACAGCGACATGCCCCAGGTCGAAAAACTCCGCATTAGACATTTAAAAAGGTTAGCACATGTAAAAACAACAAGAATACGTCAATACTCCGTCTCGCAAAATCATTGATTCCCAGTCAGACGTCGGACGCATAGAGAAGACCTCCAATTCAGTAACGCACACAAGTTTTAACCGACCTCAACCATCTCAATAGAGGGATCATTTGTAGATGCCTGTTGGTTGAGGCCCAGGTTAATTTCAGACTGTAGCGCTACTTAAGTAATTAAGTTGGAATTGTAGGACAAGACGCACAATTTCAGCGCACCACAGACTGCCCTCCTTAAAAGCATAATCTCAGGGCGCTCCTAAACTATATTTCGTCGAAATTGTGTGTGTTTGTAGATACGTTCGAAGGTCCGTGTATTGATAAACTCAAAATTTAGTACTTCAAGTAGTAAGTAAACATTGGGATACAGACAACAGTTATCACTATTCCCCAATGTCAATCCAATCCAAATCCATCCCTACTATCAAGAATTCCACTTTTTGGGTGAGAGGGTGGATGCGTAACGCCATCCCATTCCTCTGTCGAATTGCATTTGCCAGTGTAGACAGTTTTTCCGATTACATGATGACATGACAGTTGACATGACATGTATTGATGGGGTTTTCCTCATCACTTTCAGTCACATGCGATATGAGTGGAAAACTTTCAATTTTTTTCCACCAAAAAACAGTCGTCCCCTCAAAACCAGACAAAACCGAATCCCCTTGAGACATACAATACATCACACCCACACATTGAGAGTGGGTACACATTTGTGAGTTATGAAATTAACGCATCCCATCCATCAAACCGTTTGGCGAATTGAAATTAAAAACTTGGAAAATTGTTTCGCCGCCATGCAAATGTGTCTTCACTTCACCCCAGCTTCAGCGGTTCTGCCGGGCATCATGTGTATTAACCATAGCCCACGCGCTGGGCTAATTGTCACTGGAATTGTATCTTTTTTTTTTGGAAATGCAAATTTGTCCAAAACTCCCACTAGTTGTCATACAGCACACACAGCAGCAGGTCACACTTTCTCAATGGCATTTGCACTCTCTATACCGCCCGGAGAGTGGTCCATCCCTGCTGTGGTGCGGTGGTGTTTGGTGAGTTGCGACATAGGCCCAATTAACGCAGCGACATCCTTCGACGGTGTTCGTTGCTCACTCCTTTTCCCAAGTTGATGGTAATTCAATCCTTTTCGAGGTTTTGTGGGTTTCATTGTAAATGAAATTTATACGCGTCTACCCCTTGTTTGGGGTACAAGACTGAGAGATGCGACGACATTGCTGCGCGTACCCGTACATATGTGTATGATGACCGGACGCTCCCAATTAGGGTTAAACATTTTCAGTTCGTCCTTTCGGATGTTGTACGTTTGTGTGTGTGAGTCCTTCGGCCGTGATGGTGTCCAATTTCAATTTTATGAATGCAAAACGTCCGATTTTGATGTTTATACAAAAATAAACTCAGCAGATCTGTCACTTGGATATGCGCATATCATTGGATGAATGTCGTCACCAAAGGATGTTGTAACGTGTAAGCGCGTTGATGTCCTTTTACGGATTTTTTTTTTTATGAATTAATTAGACGTAATTATTCAGTTGGATGAATTTCAGATTTGATGAAGAGGGGGTTTTCGGAATAATTTAATCAAAAGTGGGAATGGAAGGACTTTGATGGTAGAATTTGGTATAAGGTTTGTTTTTTGATGTGTATTAAGAGGAATAGAAGTTAGAATGGGATGGAGGTAATCGATTACTTACTAACTTACTTAAGTGGCGCTACAGTCCGGAATGAACCTGGGCCTCAACCACCATGCCTCTCCAATTAGCCCGGTCCTTAGCTAACTGCCTCCAGTTGCGCACTCCAAGTTGGTTGAGGTCGATTTCTACTAGTGCGCGCCACTTAAGGCGAGGTCTTCATCTACTGCGTCCGACGTCTGGCTGGGAATCGAAGACTCTGCGAGCCGGAGTATTGGTGCCCATTCGTTCTACATGCCCTAGCCATCTTAAACGTCCAATGCGGAGCCCAATCGATTGGGCTTCATTAATAAAAAGTCGATTACTAAGGTACATATTATGCTTGTAGATATATACAGGTGCTGTTAAGGCCCCTTTTCAAACATTTATTGAAAGCTGGCTGGAATATATATATAATATATATGGACATCCACTTTCCTGGTAGCTCCTCTAACCCCGTGATAACAAACCAAAGTTTTTCGCTACATCTCTTCCACACACAAACTTAATCATCACTAAAGAAAAACTTCTTTGGGGCATTCAGAGCTTCAAACCATTTCAAACCCCTGCAGCAGAGAGTATCATACCTGCGGAACTCCAATACAACCTTGATATCCTGCTACCTTGGTTACTAACCATCATGACCAACTATCTACGGTTAGTACATATCCCCATGACATGGACGGAAGTAGATGTTGTATTGATCGCCAAAGCAGGAAAGAGTTCTCACATAAATCCTAAGGTTCTCCATCAATCAGTCGATCATCTTTTCTGCTTAAAACCTTGGAAAGATTAATTCATCTAAACCTCCCAACTAGTATAGAACCGACTGCACTCTCCAACTCCGAAGAAGCATGCTGCAAGGGTAAGTCGGTTGTGACAGCACTTCACTCACTGGTACGTAATTTTGAAAACTCACTGAGAGTAAAGGAGTATAATACGGTTGCCGTTCTTGATATAGACGGAGCTTTTAACAATGTCAAAGCAGAAGCAATTACTATTGTACTGGAGTGGTAATAAGCCAGCTACTCATAGGTAGAATTGTTAACACTTATCATGGTATCTTATCCGCACGCAGATCCATTAGCTGTGCCACAAGTCTCTACAGCATATGCAAGCTGTAGAGACTTGACACCCCCACAAGGGGGTGTCCTGTCTCCTGTTCTCTGGAACCTAGTATCCGCTGCTAGTAAATCTAGAAAGAGAGGGATGCAAAGTGATTGGCTAGGCGGATGACGTGGCAATAGCTGTATCAGGGAAATACCTTAATATTCTTAGAGATCTATTACAAAATGACCTTTCTTTACTCTCTAATTGGGCCGCCAAATGTGCACTCGGCGCGAACCACAAAAAAACCGATTTGGTCATTTTCAACAGGAAATATAAACTCCCGCACATTGACCCTCCCAAACTTAATGGCGTCAGTCTCAAGTTCGCAGATTCAGACAAATACTAGGATCTGGTTTTGGATAGAAAAGTGTACGGGAAAGCCAACATACAAGAGCGCGTTAAGAAAGCCACCGTATCCCTATACTCTTCAAAAAAAAACAATTGGAAAGAAATTTTCTATGCAACCACACCTCTCTTTCAGGCTTTACGTGTTAATCATCAGACCCATGGTATGTTGTCTTAGTCTAGTGGACGGCACTAGAAACAGCCTCCAACTGCAAACTAAAAAGTTCACATATTAGCTTGCATTTGCTGTAGAGACTTATCTGCAAAGCCAAACGCTGTGCCACAAATTAGAGTTACTCAAGACGCTTAGGAAAAAAGCGATTAGAAAAAAGCAGACGTTTTTGCCGCAGATCTTGAGGAAACATCTAAACTATTTGATGGTCTAGAAAACATTAATTTATTCGAGACAACAACCGATAGTAATATAAAGGGTGATCCATTTCGAGGTTCCCTACTTTTTTAAAGAAAAAAACACAGAAAATTCAAATTTAATGGAGAAAGTTTATTATCATTTGAAAGAACATTCTTTGGCATTTATTTTTTGAAGATTATGTCTATCAAATGTTGGCCGTTGCTACGTCGCAGATGGTCCATCCGTGGAGTCCAATTTTCGATCACTCGTTCGAGCATTTCGATTGGTAACTGGCGAATGACACGCGTGATTTTTTCCTCCAAGGCCTGAATCGAAGCGGGTTTGTCGGCATAAGCTTTTGACTTTACATATCCCCACAGGAAAAAGTCTAACGGTGTGATATCACACTATCTTGGTGGCCAATCGACCGGCCCAAAACGTGAAAGTATGTGCTCACCGAAATTTTCTCTCAATAAGTCCGTTGATTGATGCGATGTGTGGGAAGTGGCGCCGTCTTGCTGAAATCAAATGTCGCCGAGATCAAGAGCTTCAATTTCAGGCATCAAATAGTCGGTTATCATGTCACGATAACGGTCGCCACTGACGGTTACGTTCGCACCGGCATAATTTTTAAAGAAATATGGACCGATGATTCCACCGGCCCACAAACCACACCAAACCGTTGTTTTTTCTGGATGAAGTGGCAGTTCTTCATTCTCTTCAGGTTGCTCTTCGTCCCAAATGCGGCAATTTTGTTTGTTAACATACCCATTGAGCCAGAAATGGGCCTCATCGCTAAACAAAATTTGCCTCGAAAACGTCGGATCTTCTTGGAACTTTTCAAGAGCCCATAGAGCGAAGCGATGTCGCTTGGGAAGGTCGAGCGGCTTCAGTTGTTGCACAAGCTGTATTTTGTACGCTTTCAATTTAAGATCTTGACGTAAAATGCGCCAAGTCGTTCCATACGTCAGTCCGAATTGCTGCGAACGGCGCCGAATCGACTCTCTACAGTCTTCGTGTACACTCTCAGCGACGGCCGCTATATTTTCTTCACAGCGTGCTGGACGTGGTCTATGCCGTCGAATGTTATCCAATAATAAATGCTGGGTCTCAAAATGGGTGATGGTGTTGCGAATAGTATGCTCTGTAGGCCGATTATGTTGACCATAAGTTGAGCGAAGTGCACGAAACACATTCCTCACAGAACGTGAATTTTCATAATAAAGTTGAACAATTTGTAAACGTTGTTCTCGCGTAAGTCTTTCCATTATGAAATGCCAAACAATACTAAACAAAAATAACATGACACGACTCACACGTGATCTGTCAAAAAAGGCTATTGAAAAAAGTATCTCTACTTGGATCACCAGTTATGCCAAACAATACTAAACAAAAATAACATGACACGACTCACACTTGATCTGTCAAAAAAGGCTATTGAAAAAAGTATCTCTACTTGAATCACCCGTTAGTTAGATGCACAATTAGTATTGCCGAGCTTAAACGGGAAATGCAGAAACTAAGGCCTAAAAAGACTCCGGATTATGTCCAGATTACAGGAGAACTTCATAAAATGTTGCCTCGGAAAGCATTAACTAAACTCCTCTACATTGTATATGCAGCAATCAGCTTAGATTACATACCAAGACAGTCGCGGAAGTGATTATGTTTCTCAAACCAGTAAAATCATAGAATGAAATAAAATCTTACAGACCTATTTCACTTCTTCCGATAATTTCAAAAGTTTTTGTAAGGATAATACTCGTTTGCTTACACCCTATTATTGATAAGAAATGCCGGTTGATTGACCATCAATTTGGGTATAGAAGTAAACATTCGACTGTGGACCAAGTTCATCGAATTACTGATGTAATTGAGAAAGCTTTCGAAGAAATGAAAATTTGCTCAGCCATATTTTTTGACAAGCTTTTGACAAGGTTTGGCATGTAGGACTTCAATATAAAATAAGACAAGTTCTGTCTGTAAAAGTATATTAAATCCCCGTGTCGTATCTCGAGCATAGACTCTTCCGTGCGAAACTTGGAAACGAATATTCGGATTTCAAAGAAATGCTGGCAGGAGCACCCCAAGGAAGCGTCCTTGGACCACTCTTGTACCTCCTATTTACACGTGATATCCCACAAACAACCGATACAGTAGTTGCCACGTTTGCTGACGATACAGCTATACTAGCAGTTGGCACAACAATTGAGGAAACAAATATGAAATAACAAAACGCTCTCAACGAGGTTATTGGAAGGACAAAATCCTAGCGGATTACACTTAACGAGAGCAAATCGTTTCATGTAGATTTTTCGTATAAACGGACCAACTATTGCCTCTTTCTCGAGGCCTCGAGTCGCGTTTGCAAATGAAGCGAAATATCTCGAAATGACAGTCGATGCAAAATTAAAATGAAAGTCGCATGTAAAAAAGAAATGCGAAGAACTTAAAAATAAATACAGAGAACTGTACTGGTTACTCGGAAAATATTCGAAGCTTAACCTTGATAACAAGCTGCTATTATACAAGCAAGTGCTAAAGCCGGTCTGGATAAATGGTAAACAACTATGGGGTTGTACCAGTGAAACAAATCTAAATATTTTACAAACTTTTTGAAAATAAAACTTTGAGATCATTCGTCAATGCGCCGTGGTATATAAGGAGGAATGAAGATCTACGCAGAGATCTGGGTATTCCCGCAGTTAAAGGTGAAACGAAAAATTTTGCACGCAAACATAAGAAACGTTTATTGGGACACGTTAATACAACGGTCTTCCAAAGTCTTGACGAAACATATTTATTGCGTTTTCAAAGAACTAAGCCCTTAGATTTGGCCCGATAATAACACACCGCGCTATAAATTGAGGTTAAGGCAGAAACTCTCAAAGGAAAGTTACCTGCCAAACATTCATTACTCGTGATGAAAAAAAATTGCTAGATAAGTCGCATAGTTAGTTGCAATACAAATACAAAAAGGGTGCTGGTTTTAGTGGGTTAAAGTCTCACACTACTTTGGGCACGTGCTCATCGATTCTATTGAGATTTCCACCAGCCCAAAAAATCTTGAAAATGCATAAGTGGAGCTTTTAGAACAACCCCCTCCGCAGCCATAAACGCAGTCCTACATCTAGTGCCCCTAGATATCTACGGCAAACAGACCGCAGCTTGTGCAGCTGTGAGATCGAAAGCCTCGTCACAATGGTCACCCAATCAGGGTGAACACACAAAGATTCTGAATCACCTTAACATTACAAAAAACACCAGATTCGACTTCAACCCACGAACTTTGCGAACGTCCACTCTAAATTTAAAAACTCGACACCGACGAAAAACTAAGCTAGGATGTGAAGTGATGTTTCAGCGTTGGTTGTGCTGAACAACTTGTCACAGGAGTTATGCCCATATGACAAGTGAAACTCTACGTCCAACAAAATTTTCACTTACAACCCGCTATTCATCGGTTATTGCTTACGCTCCTCCAGTGCGGGGGCACTTGGTATTTGGTTTAAAAACGCCGGACCCAAGCGCCCTTAGACTATCCAAACAAATTGACCAATAAATAAACCTTTGTGTTTTGTTGTTTTGACACCAAGATTCTCAATGTCTAACCATTTCCGCAGAACACCCGTCATCTAGTTCAATGATTCGCCCATTTCCTGAGCAATTCCGAGCATCAAACTTAACCCATCTACACTCTAACCTCCGTCCTAACATCTGTTTCATATTTAACAAGACTGACTCACTAAATATCATTTTCTGCTTCTATCTAGATCTAATCAAACCAAAATGATTAGCTCATCCTTGTCATACCAACAACCAGAAACCAACTACCAAACCCACACCCACATGCGGTTCCACTCAAAATCACGTTTAATTTTCTGATTTTTCCAAATCAACACCCTTAATCCGTGGTAATCAAGTACTTAATCCCCATAGTAACTGCCTACCGTTACATTTAATACTGACATTCTCGCATGCCATCCCACCGTCTGCTGTCACTAAGCAACATCCCCCTGGTGAAGATATCCGTTTTTTTTTTTTGCGCACGTCTTTCTTCCCGTTGAGGGTGAAAGTTGGCAATCAACAAAACCCCATAATCGACGCCTCAATTTTACGACAACGAGAGGGTGGATTTGAATGCCTGATTAAATCCAAACACAAGTTCCAGAATGGATTTAGGGGATTCCACCTCCTCCCCCGACTCCGCCTTCGATTGGTTGAGTGCCTCACAATGTCACCCGAAAAGATACCGACGGTGGGTGGAATTAATTTTGCTCACATGAATGGGATATAGATACACTGACTCTCTATCTCGATTAATAGATACAAAAGTATCTAGCAATTATTATCAATTGTTGGGTTCTAGGGTGGGGCGGCCACCCTATTCATTCATAAATTCCACTAGAGCCGCAGCACACGAACGGTCTACGGTCTACGAATTTGCGCGATTCATGACGACTTTAAGCGCTCAAGTCTCCACATTCCGGTTTCACTTAAAGCAAATTTAAATTAATTTGGCGGAGAGTATCTGGCGCGCAATGAATCGCCTTTTTATCACTAGCGTTTAATTGTGGTCGTGGTGCGCGGTGGGACGTGGTAAGTCGCCGCACTAATGTATACGCGAACACATTTTCCGCACCTCGCGCTTTCCCTAGGACTGGTGTTGGTCTTCCTCGTTCATCTGCCGCGCATATTAACTATGCCAGCAGCGGCGCGGTAAGCGAAATGACAGCGCGTCTTAATTGTTTTTAATTGAAACAAGTTGACTCTGTGTGATGTTTGAGTGAGTGTACGGCATGTTTGTTTCGTAATTTGGTTCGCACTTTCTTTGGAGAGTGTTCTAAGTGGCATGCCTCATGCTAAAATAAAATTGATGGGTGCTGAACTATGCCATGCGCGGAATAGAGTTAATTTAGAGCGTGCTCTGTAGTTGTTGTTCGATTTTATCAATTGGGGGAAAGAAGAAATTTCAGCCAGACTTTTGAGATCGCTAACGCGTTTTCGTGAAGGAGGGGAATCTTTACGACTTTGCATTTGCAATGAAGATGGACAAGCCAGGGCGCTAGGCATCCTAAATAGGCCACAGATGATCGCCTATCGTCGACGAAGACATTACAAATCATTTGGCTATCTTAGGTTTTTTTTAAGTTTTTTGTTACACTGCGGGCAGCAAGTGTTACAAGGTGGCTGGATACGTGATTGGAGTTGGACGGTTTTGGAATTAAGTACTGCACATGGGATGATCGTATAGCTGGAGTCCGTGAAGATTTCTTTTTTTTTTTAACGATGATGACTGTCTTCTGAATTTCGTTATAGAAAATTTTAGGTAAATCTTACTTTTATTATGAGATTGGATATTGTAGAACTCCTTTCTTCTCATATGAGTCCTTTTTTCTGCAGGCTGAATGCCAAGATAACAAATTGCAGATAGTTGCTAACTCTGCTCTTAAATGTTTTGTTTCAAATCCCTTATTTTGGTGACAAAAGTTAAACATAAAGCATTCTATGGCTGGATAAGTGGATAGTAAAGCATACTGAAGGGTTCACAAGTTCACAAGGGTTCACCTACCTATCAGCATTATACTGTCGACAAACCTCGGCTATGTATTGTAACTGGAGTTCTCTTTATCACAAGGCGAAGCGACAGGATCAGTCTTATTTAAGAACTTACTTACTTTGGTGGAGCTACAATCTGGAACGAACCTGGGCCTCAACCAACATGCCTCTCCCATTAGCCCGGTCCTTAACTAACTACCTGCAGTTGCGCACTCCAAGTTGATTGAGATCGATTTCGACCTGTGCGCGCCACTTAAGGCGAGGTCTTCCTCTACTGCGTCCGACGTCTAGCTGGGAATCGAAGACTCCGCGAGCCGGAGTATTGATGTCAATTTCTTCTACATGTCCAAGCCATCTTAAACGACTTATGCGGATTTTTTTGACCAAGGGCATGTCGCTGTACAGCTCGTATAGTTCTTGGTTGAATCTTCGTCTCGAAAGCCCCTCAACGCAAACGGGACCGAATATTTTTCGAAGAATTTTCCTCCTAAGTCGATCAAGGATTTCTTCATCTGCTTTTGCGAAGGTTCATGCTTTAGCGCCGAAGAGCAGGACTTGGATGATCAGGGTCTTATACAGGATCTCCTTAGAAGTTCGACTGAGGGCTTTACTACTAAATTGCCTTCTTAGCCCGAAGAAGCAGCGGTTGGCAAGAGTAATTCTTCGTTTAATTTCTGACGAGATGTTGCTGTCAGAGTTAATAGCGGAGCCGAGGTAGACAAAGTCCCGTACTACCTCAAAGTTATATCTATCATTGGTGACGTTCTGTCCAATTCGTCGATGTTGTCTCTCCTTTCGTGTTGATAGCATATACTTAGTCTCGCATTCATTGACTGGTGAACCCATTTTTGACGCTTCCTTCTCTATACCAGCAAATGCGGCTATGTCATCACGTCTAGTCCTACCAATTATGTCAATATAGTCGGCGTATGCTAGAAGTAGCACCGACCTTTTTGTCTCTGGTGTTGGCTCGGGAGCTTGGCACAAGTTGAAGAAGTCACACGATAGCGCATCGCGTTGCCTAAATCCTTTTTTGATTTTGAATGTTGCGGTGAGATCTGACCCTGATAAAGCAGCGAGAATTCTCCATCGTCAACATACACAAACGGACGAGTGTGGGCGGTATACCAAAACTAGACATGGGTCTGTAGAGTTCGTCTCTATAAATGCTGTCGGCTTTGAAATCAATGAATAGGTGGTTGGCCTCGATTTGGACTTCTTGGGTTTTTTTTCAGGATCTGCTGAAGTGTGAAAATTTGATCAGTTTTGGACTATCTTGACCTTAAACCACACTGGTAAGGGCCAATAAGGTTGTTGGTTTACGGCATATAGGATCTTGTAGGCGAGGTTGAGGATGTTACTTACCAGGTCATCTCCGCCGGTTTTATAAAGCTGAGCAGTAAGGCCGTCATTTCCGGCAGCCTTATTAAACTTGAAAATTTGGCGTGGGAATAGGAACACCGCCAGTGACACATCACATCACATATTTTTTTAAGAACCTTTTACTTGTTCCTAAGCAGAGTTTAGAATGTCGAATCAAACCATTCTCTATCAACCAAGCTGAGCATTCTTCAATTGTAGAAACTGTTAGATTCCATCTAAAGACCTCAATAGATGACACACTTGGTATAACTCATCAGTCACTTACTGTATCGCAGAAAATTTCTGAAAACGTCTCAACATCTTTAAGTAGTATAAGTCGTTGGCTGCATTGATGCAGGAGTGATGGGCGACGATGTAGTGTTGTTCTCAAATACCAAGAGCATTACAATCAGCTCACCAAATTAAAATTGAATAAACGTCGATAGTAAGAAAAAATCTTTCCAATAACCTAACCAATCGCTTTTAGCTTCTATTCTCCATGAAAACTCTCCAAAAACGTAAAAAAAAATCCAATTTCCCCTTTGACACCCCAATAATGACCCACACTCTTACCCAAGTGTACGTGCGTAAATTCTGAACTCCTTCATCAGCATCGCCCAGCTGCAACCCACCAAAGCAAGGAGCATTAACTCCAAACGTACGCGCCGCTGCTCACTTGCCAAAAGTATCTTTCAACCTCGATCGGATCCTATTAAAAGCACCACAAAAATTACAGCTCCTGTTGATTGAAATCCGCATCACTCCAAAGAACGAATCCCAAATCGAAGTGTAACAAATCAGCTCTCCTATCCACCAGCTCCCATGGGAATTAGTACCTGATTTACACAAATCGATAATAATCCCTAGCGCTGGTGAATTCCTCAACTGGATACGACTACGCATCCGCGTGTACATCGTCATTAAATTTGATTAAAATCACGTCCCAAACAATTGCGCGTCCACATCAACACCTGTTCGGGCGTCCATTCGAAGCTGTGCAGCGTCGAGTTGCCGCGCTGCCGTATGCATGTAATCATAAGCTCGCGCGTACGCAAATCGTTCGATTGATATCGCTCATCGCTGGTCGGGAGACACAACACACAGCCGACCAAATGGCCAACCAACACAACTCCGGACAAATTGTCTGCCGATTGCCGAATCGCAGCGCATTGTAATATATCCTGGCAATTAATATCCTCGGCTCGGAGATAGACAGCACATGATATGGCGTGGAGCGGTGTGGGACCGAGCGATGCTGATCTTCATTTGGTGATCGTGTCCAATGGAGGCGAAGCAATGATATGGAACGCAAATTACATTTATTACCGCCGCATTAATCTGGTTATTTAGAGTCTTATTGAAATCTGATTAGGTTAAGTAGAACGGCGGCTCTAAGTTACCAACTCTCGAAGCCGTAGTCGCAGTTGAAGTCGCAGTCGCAGTCGCAGTCGCAGCCTCAATCGACAAAGTGATCGAGTGCAGATCACAGTGGTGTAAGCGGTTGGAGTAGTGTGCGCAAGCGCACATGTGAGCCAAGTGGAGGCCCCAAATCGGTGTATTGGATCTAAGAAGATGCGATGGCCCACGCTTTTGCCAGGGAAATGGAGCTATAAAGACGGAGCTCTCTACCTGTGCGGGTCTGCAGCAGTAAATGTGAAATTAGTTTCCACGAAGGTGTTGAAATCGCATCAATTTATCCGTGGCGATACATCAGTGAACTGATTTATTTTTCAAGCGATATTTACTTGTCGGTTTTCCTATGGTGAGGGGTGAATTCAATTTTTTTTTAAAAGTTTTTTTTTTTTGAGTTGATAATTCTTGGAATGCTTGGGTGTTGTAGAACGAGGGTAGACTCTGATTGCCTTTAACTTGGCAATACCCAGTGGTTGCAACTCTGACTACTCATCAAGTGGTTATTTTGAACACACAAGTGGTATCCATCGGCTACTCGTCTCATCCAACCGGATTTGACTTGCTTAAAGATAAGCGCGAGTGTTGATAACGCGACGAAAAACAGCAACACTATAAACAGCCACGTCAGAATGGCACGGAATGAATACCCGGCCTGCGGTCCCAGGCGAACCTAGACAAGCGGCTTCGACGAATTCAGACAATATGCTGTCTAGGAATTTCAAGGGTTAGTCAGGCCCCTTGAACTGAGATGGTGGCGGATGAACCGAAAGGCCAACGGCAGCGCTCAATCCTGTAGTGGCTACTGATGGTACTGTGTCCTAGGGGTATCTTATAAATTGGAACTGGCCCTCCAGGTTGGGTGGTTAGCTACCCAACCTTGGAAAAACCTAATGTTACGAGGCAACCAATAGCCTCGGAAAGGACTGATTTTATTGTTGACGACAATGCTGAACGTAAAAAGGACAACGACGTTCGTATCTGCACCTGGAATGTGAGAACATTAAACAGAGCGGTGCAAGTGAACAAACTAGCGGAAGCCCTTAAGTGCTACAAAGCAGACATCATTGCCATCCAGTAAATACGATGGGATGGGCCGGGCAAAAAGAGGATGAAAAACTGTGAGATCTACAACGGACCGTGTTATAGTGAGCAGAAACAGTGACTATTCGGATGCGGATTTGTTAAAAGTGCCAGACTTAGGCAAAAAGTCTAATGTTGCCAAGACATTAGCGAACGCATTGTAACAATCCGCATCAAGGCCAAATTCGACAACATTAGCCTTATATGCGCTCACACCCCAACGGAGTTAAAAGATGATATAGCTAAGGATTGCGTCTAAGAGATCCTTGACAAAACCCATGAGCGAGTACCGAAGTACGGTGTTAAAATCGTGCTGGGAGATTTTGACGCAAAGGAAGGTAGCGAAGACATTCTTATCAGTATTGTCGAAAATCAATACTGCGACTCCGAACGCCGAATTTGAGATAACTCTTCAGATTTTTCATATCATCATGAGAGGAGGTCCAGTGAAAAATCATTTAGGTGTTGCTGCAACTGGGAATCGGAAAGCGTTTGTCTCAAATAACCTAAGTGGCTCTAAAAAGTTTGTCGTTGTTTTTGAAGGGAAACTTCTCTGAGCTTGTCGAGGTACATCAACGTTGTAATATGAATCGTAAGATTCCATGAAATAGTTTCAGACCTATAACACACCAGAACCACTCCCGCCGGAATATTCAGTTTCATCGTACAGCTCCTTCACAATGACTAAAAAAAATTAAAATGCCCTTTCACGCCAAAGAAGTCTTAACACTTTTGCACGATTACAATTGTTACGCTGCAACCATCGCAGACGTGATGCGCGCGTTCTGCGCAGTGGTTTGCGCAGCTTTCGATTGCAGTCAAACATCGACTCGACGAGATGGATTGGATGATCGGTATTTTGTTCATTCGTGTTAATCTCCAAACAATTTTGTTCGTTTTGTGTGTTGCTGTTCCACTCCAGCGTTCTCGGTTCCATTCCCTTTGGCGCGCAAGGGGACACATCCATACACTGGTTGGGCATTTTAATCGATGACTTCTTCGTGCATAAATCTCTGAAATCGAACTCGTCGTACTTTGTTCCACTGCATGTGCCCATCGCGAAAAGGAGCTGCGCGCCAGATCAATTTGCGCCTTTATTACCGCAGCCTCCTAAAGTGTCGGTGACCGATTTGCAATGCTGCTCGCGGAATGAGACTGCCTGCCTGCGTGCGGAACGGGAATGGGAATCCTCGTGCGGTATGGAAGTCTTGGCTAAATGCCGACATGGAACGTGGAGAAATTCAAAATTAAATTGGGATTTTCATTTCGATTGTGGTAAAGCAATCTCTGACAGGAATTTTCAGCGGATCATTTAATTGACTTTAAGGATTCACATGCCAATGGCACGTTTAGCACAATCGTGCCGTCTTATCGGGGCTTATCACTGACTTTCTCTGAAATTTTACCCAAAAGGCGGAAAATCTACTCCTCTTCTTGGTCCATACGATTATGGTAATTCCGAGCGCACAATTGTCGTGATTGAACATTTTCCTTAGAAGACAACTAGCAGCAGCAGCCTGTGCTGGTACCCGATCAATAGATCAATTGGGGGGATAGATTCTCAAGAAAGGAAAATCCCCCAACCTCTCATGCGATGATGGCGCTTTTCCTGTGTAGTTTACACGGTTTTGCATACCAAATTATGCCACTTTCTTGAAGACATTTGCAAAAGTTTTTCCGGAATCTCCAATCCCATTGGTTGCTATCGCACTCCCATCTGTATCTGGATATCCCCTTGCACTGCGGGAATATATCTTCATCGGCGGTAGGACGAGTAGGTCCGTATAGAACGCCACTTGTATCGATTTGGTGGATTCATGAACGGATTTGCATATCTTTGGGTTTGCTTGTTGCGGGGATTGTATCTGACAGTGGATTATCCGAATTCGATTTTGTATCTTACTGCTTCTTGTGTCTCTTTTTGGGTTTTAATTGTTCTTCTCGTGAATGGTGGGGGCAGTTGCTTCTTTTTGGATTTTCATATCCGAAGATAACAAGTCGATATAACCGCTAACTGAAGTGAGTGTCTTAGGAATGCCTACTTCGGGATGCTGTGGTAGATAAGTGTTTCACGTTTTTTTGTCGACTGCAGGATGGTTTATTTTTTATTTTTTGTTCGGAGAGATTGCCGATAACATTCCACAGAAGGAGAGAAAGATAGCGTTGACATTACGGTCTCTTCGAACGTCGAGGGCATGTATTATTTATATTTTGCACCGTGTTTTCCTGCATCGAGGAATTATAATTAAATAGGCGAACGTTACAAGAACAACAACAGCTAGTTAGGTTCGTGTTTGAATTTGTGATTACGATGGAAATTAGTTGGGATTATGAGGACAAGGAGTTGCATGATTTTTTTTTTTCATTTTGCAGCTTCAACCTGCTGTAAAGTGTACGATGTCCCATTTACGGAATGGAGTATGCTAATGTGGTTTATCTCTGTGGATGTACTTTACTACGTCTAAACGATCTAAGTGAACAAGTTATACATATTTACTAGAATAATTGGGGAACGTATAAGTCAGACTAATGAAGGCGCTTTAAAATGTCACATGCACCAATTAACTAAGTGTACCAAATGGCACCCTTATCGTGGTATAAAAATTCGTTTGTATGTCAGAAATTAGCCTTTAAGAATGATCTCCTTGGTTGATCGTAACTTGAGCTATTAAACAGATAAAATGCAAACACATATGTGCTAATCTTTCTTTTGGTACATCCAAAGTAAACAAATTAATGGAGAATAAGATTTTATATGAATTATATCGCATAAATAATTAAACAAACAAAAGAGTTGAGGTAAAAACTGGTGTTGACGGAGACCAAAATAATCTGAATTTTCAGAATGACAGACAATAACTCACAACTTTTTGAAAAAACCTAGACGTCTATATTTCTTGATTTTAAATTCAGGTACATTTCCTTACTTTAGATAGTAAATATGGAACTCAGTTCAAATATACAACGTACATCCCCTTAATAAAATTTTCAATGACAATTAAGTTTGGGCCCTACTTTGAAGAAGGTTCTTCTCAATTACGATGATCTTAGCACTAAATTTAGAAAAAAAAGGGTTTGAAGAACATTTTCTTCACATCTAACCAAGTTACTGGCTAATGACGTAGCTGCATTTTAAAATCCATATCGCAACATTTGGTCTAAGGATTCAATGTGTGATTGTTCTGCGTACCTACGATAATATCGATGAAACGTGAAGTCGAAACGGATGAAATACCATAAAAGACAAACCAATACCAGTTAGCACACGGCCTCAACCAACTTGCCTCTTCAGCCAGCTCGATTCTTAGATAACCGCACACCAAGTTGGTTGAGGTCACTCTCCACTTTTTGGCAGCACCTGCCGTAGGGTCTTCCTCTGCTGCCTTGTAACTCCGAGGTGGACTTCAAAGACTTGACGGACTGGGGCGATGATGTCCATACGCTCCACGTGTCTCAGCCATCTCAGCCGCCTAATTCGAATCTTTTTGGCCAGGTCACTGTAAAGCTCGTAGAGTTCGTCGTTGAATCTTTTTCCCCACACACCATCGATACGAACTGGACCGAATATCACGTGACCACTTTTCGTTTTCACTCGGGGCAACTGCATATTACCGTGTACGCAATCTTTTAAACTTCGTAGTCATCCCTACCTTTTAGCTTTTCTGGAAACATCATTAAAAAATAATATTTTGTCATCCCAAAGGTCCTGATGCTCATCATCTACCACTCTCGAAAAAAGATTGACCTAATATGCCTCAAAAACATGCTTGTCCAATTATTCCGGTCCTTACTAACTGCCTCAAGTTGCGCACTCCAAGTTGGTTGAGGTCGGTTTCTACTTGTGCGCTCTATATAAAACGAGGTCTTCCTCTACTAAGTCCGACGTCTGTCTGGGAAACAAACACTCTGCGAGCATGAGTATTGGTGTCCGTTCGTTCTACATGTCCTATTCATCTTAAAAGTTCAACTCTGAGCTTTTGGCTTGGGGTATACGATTTACAGCTTGTAAAATTTTTGGTTGAATCTTCGTCTCCATAGCCCGTCATGGGACCGAAGATTTTTCGAAAAATTTGCCAATGATTTCTTCAAGGATTCCTTCATCCATTTTTGCCACGGTCCATGCTTCAGCGCCGTAGGGCCGGACTGGGATGATAAGGTTCTTATGTAGGATCTTCTTAGTAGTTCGAGTGAGAGCCCTACTACTGAATTGCCTTCTTAGCCCGAAGAAACAGCGGTTGACAAGAGTAATTCTTCGCTTAATTTCAGACAAGATGTTGTTGCATGAGTTAAAAGTGGAGCCGAGGTGGACAAAGTCCCGTACCACCTCAAAGTTATATCTGTCCATGGTGACGTTCTGTCCAATTCGTCGATATTGTGTGTCATTTCGTGTTGACAACATATACTTAGTCTTCCCCTCAATTACTGCATCAGGTTGAGTCCTACCAGTGATTTAACTATCCTCGGCGTATGCTAGTAGTTGCACCGATTTACGGAAGAGTGTGCCCCTGGTGTTGGATCGGGTGTTTTACACAATATACTCAAGAATCTAATTGAAGAAGTGAAGTCATGTGTCAGTCAGGTCTTTCCCGACCATCCATCGGAAACGTCAGCCTGCAATGACGGACGAGTTTGGATGGTATACCAAAACTAGGCATGGCTCTGTATAGTTGGTCTCTATAAATGCTATCGTATGCGGCCTTGAAATCGATGAAAATGTGGCGTGTTGAATCGATTTCTTAATTTTTTTTCCAGGATCTCCGAAGCGTGAAGATTTGATCAGTTGTGGAGTTTTTCGTGCGTACCAGCACACTGATAATGACCACTCACTTTGTTACGGCCGATAGCATCTTAGAGGCGATATGGAGGAGACATATACCTCTGTAGTTCGGTCAGTTCAGAGGGTCACCTTTTTAGCAGATCGCGTAACAGATACTGAGGTTCAATTATTCAGGCCTACTTTCATCCGATTTGTCTTATCAATTGGTGGATGATACCTACCAAGTTATCTCCTCCAGCTTTATTGAGCTCAGTGGGAAGGCAGTCATTTCCGTCGGCCTCATTAAGCTTGTATTTCGTTATTGCTATCCTCACTTGAATTAGGTCGAGTGGTTACCAGTTTTCGCTGTCGTTGCCAATGTTGAATGATTCGTTTTGCCTAACAGTGGAATGTTGTTCGTCATCGGTGTTTTAGAATCTGCAGAATCTCCCATATCCTCAGTATCGAATGTGTCTCAACTACAATATTTCCGTGTTACTCTCGACAGGCTTCTGTTCGACCCTTGTATACTTGTCTTTGACGTTCCACCCTTTGGGAAAGCTTGCGAACATCGTTCCAGGAGTGAAACCTCTCTCACTCTATGTCTTCGATCGCGCGTTCTTCTTGCTATTTTTTCCTCCTTTTGAAAAGCCGGGGTTTTTCTCTTCTTCTTTACCTATCGAGCCTAATGGCAGCTTTTACTTTCACCTACGACTAAGCTTTGTAGGCTTCTTTCTTGTCTTGTGAGCATTCTCCATCAATCCAAGGGTTTCTTCTTGGCGGGCACCAGAAACATATCATCGTTGCAATTGCTCTTCGACATTCGATGCTGGTGCTATGGCGAGAGGTTTAGGGATTCTCGTTGCGCGAAAGGCCTTGGGGGCGTCTTACGATTTCGGTCTCTTTCTTCACAGTATTTCTGAGTTGTTTGCGTGGTAGATATCCACATTCTTACCTTGGCTGCAACAAGGGAGTGGTCCATGTCAATGTTAGCCCCTCCTAATGTTCAGACATCAAAAATACTGGATGCGAGCCTTTTTTCTATCGCAATGTAATCAATTTGGTAGACCGTTCACTGATCTGGAGACCGCCATGTCCCCTTAGAGATCGAGTTGAGTAAACCATGTTCTGTCTATATTTGCATTTCGTTCCGTAGCGAAGTTAATTAGCCTAAGGCCGTTACCAGACGTGTTGTCGTGTAGGCTATGTTTTCCGACAATACTGCTGAAGATGTTTTCTCTTTCTACCTTTGCAGTAAAATCACTCAGCAATTGGTTTAACAGCGTACTTGTGTAGTCGCTCATAATTTTTGTAAAGAAGCTTGTCGGAGAAGTCTTTCGTTAATCAGCTTGTCCCTGAGATTCCTAAATAACCTGTCGGTCGAATATGTCGAAGGAGCTAATTTAGGTTATTCACTTTGTCCATCCAAACTGGTACTGTAGACGCTGCAGATGACTCCATCAAGGGGGAGTTCTTCCGGTGCTACTTGACAATAGAATATTTGGAATAGTGTCATTACAATTCTTCTCCCCCGTCTCATCTGCTGCCGACCAGACTTTACACAGGTATTGAGATCCTATCTACGGTCAAGGTACAGCGATAACCACGTGAAGGCTGAAATTCGGAGTTGATAGGCATCAGTTATATGCAAACTGAAGGACTGAAATCATAGTATTGCCTTCCATTTGCTTCCTGTGTTTTTTCAAACTCAGCTTGCCCAGATATATAACACTCGAGAAAATCCTTTGTTTACTCCTTTCTTTGATTCTGTTTTACCAAAACACCTCAGTCGTCTTCTACGGAGTTGAAGCGTTGGCAGTGTCAGAAAAGGATAAAACAAACAATCGCCATTTTTAGGAAATATTTTCGTAAAATCTTTGGTGCCTCTTTTGTTTATGGTTTATGGAGAAAACAACAATTTATTCTAAGCAAGGAGCTAGGCAAAGAACCCCGCATTGGACGTTTAAGATGACTTGAAAAAGTTCATCGAATTGACACCAATACTCAGCCTCCCAGAGTCTTCGCCTTAAGTGTGGTGTACGTTCTCAACTCAGATAATAAATTAGCAAAGCACTGGAATAATTGTGACGTCTTGTTTGTGGCTCGAGTTCATTCTGGATTCCAGCTCCATATAATTATATAAGAAGGTACAGGCTGCTCCTAAGTTTTCAATATTTTGCACATCCAATTTCTAAGCAAAATTTCGTTTAGAAATGCTCGATTGAAATGTGATACGGAAGCAGAAACCGCTTCTTCAATAAAAATGCTGATAATAGCTTTTCTGAATGAAGATGTAGAAATATGCTTAATCCGACTTCTATATCATGTTAACAATTAAAATTATAATTACGAACTTTGACACATATGTGATAATTCATTCGTACGATTGTTTAAACTCCACTCGATACTCTTACTTATTTCTAATTGTATCTAGCTAGTTATTATTTTAGTATCTTATTATGGCTGCCCCTTGTAAGTCTATTTGCATGTCAATCAATAATTAATGAATGATGGTGTATGACAAATGATTTAATGGATGACAAAGCATTTTGAACGAATCAATAGACTCAGCATTCTATAAATAAATACATCTGCTCTGATCTCACATTAATTACATAGAAGTGCTACAAAATATCGACTTTAACCCGTCCACCTAAAACAAAACTCCATACAGAAAAATCCTTACAACTCCTTTAACATTCCAATTAAGAAAATGTTTTCTCCAGCTGGAAAAAAAAATCCATAACAGACAGTTCGTTAATTTATCCCCATTGCTGTTAACAAATAGCCCCAATCTACAGAGCCAATGACTAAGCTTCACTTCATCACACCCCATAAATCACATCAATTCGTTCGGCTAATTTAACCATAAAACAAGTGAGGGTACACCGGGCCCAAAAAAACAAGTCACTTGAGGGCGTTAGAGGCGGTGGCAGTCATCTAACCGCAACCGTGATTATCTTCTCTTCAAATCGCTTGATTATGTTGCCAGCGAGGAATCCCAAGTCCCGTCAAGAAGTACAACAAAAACACACATACACACACACACACACAGCCAGACCAACTAACCAGCTAATCAATCTCAGCTAACTGAAACATAAGAAAAGGAGAAAAGAATTCTCTTATGGGCACTCCAAGTGCCATTTCTCTTCTTTAACACCATCTCGGACATGAGGCGAAAAAAGTTCCGTCCCGCAGAATAAAATGATATTTATGATTAATTATCTAGCATAAGTCAAAGTCTCGCGCCAATGCTAGATGAGAAATCGTGAGAATAGCGCTACGTGGCGGCGCGCGGACCATACTAAGACGACGACGGAGGCGGAGGCGAAGATGATGTGCGATGTGTCCTTAATAATGCGGAATTCCATTAGTTGCTCATTAGATGGGTTTTGTTAATTATTTCAACAAAAAACAAAAAAAATGGAATGTGCTATAAAAATTGTCTCAAGGATACAATAATTGCAAAGGATACACAGTCTTTGCCCCATCTCGCTTCACTTCAAAAGCGTTGATTGAAAAATTAAAATAAAAGAAAACCCTTATTCAAGATAGAGGAATATGAGCTCCTCGAACCCAAGGACCATGATTCATATTCGGCTTGATGTCGGTGTACGTGCGCGCACCACCCTCGCATGTCCTGCTCCATGCGAAATTATACCCATAAATCAGTTTTAGTAGAGAGACCAATTTTTTTTTTGTTGTCGTCTCTCTTTTGAGACATTCGAGTGGAAGGAGCACAAACTTAATTAACTTGAAAATTTATTAAGTCCTTTATCATTGAAATTCATTAGAAAGTAACCACGCACCACGAGCTAAGGCGAAAAACAACAGCGCGAGGATTTCCGCTCGCTTTTTTCCGGTAGCTTGCTCCTTTCTCCTGACGTAGACAATACGCGATGACATCGCGCACTGTTTCGCTGGAGATAACTTTTCTTCGTCCTTTCGGCCAAATTGGTTGCGTATGAGGTTTTGAATTTAAATGCAAATTATTGTTTTTGTTGAGGTCCTTGTGGTGAGTAACACCGACGCAGGAAGATAGGGCGATGGGATGAGCTTTAAGTCATAGATGCCAGTCGGAGGTTTTGCTTGGACGATGATGAATGGAAGACAAACGTTGACTTCCGCGGATTAATTGAAACAAGAAAAAATATTTTTTTTTTTTCGAAGGACATGATTTTTTGTAAGTTCATCATGTGGTGGGGTTGGTTTATATTTTAGGGGAATGCCTATAATAACTTAGCGACGGGTGATTGTGTTTGTTTTTTTCTGCCGATTTTTTGTTGACTTGTGGTGCGATAATTTTGATTCGGTGGCTTAATTGAAACAACAATCTGAAGAAAAGAAAGCGCAATAATTGCTGGTGTTTGTATAATTAGAATCTGAAGTAATGAAAAACCTTATAGTGTCATAAATAAACATGAATTTCTATCATCTCTAATTTTGATTTTGGATAATCATTTGCCGTTGGGCAGCAACTGTTCTGACTTTCTTTGATATATTTTGACGAAAAAATATAAATTTTGTAAAATTCAATTAAAATTTTTATGGTGTTCAAAAGTCTAAAGGGATTTTTTTTAAAAAGCTGTGCGATTTTTAATTGAAATAAGAGGTACAGCTTTTGAACATACAAGCCAAGGGGGTTTCATGGAGCTCTACAATGTTATTTTATCACAGCATTTGAATTTGTATTTCAAGAACGATGAGTTCCACGTTGGGTTCGAAGGGTGAATTATTTTTGGCTTGTTCGCAAAGACATATAACTTTAAACATCCCCAGCAATTGATAACAATCAGCTTCAAGGGAGCGACTGGTGGCTACTAGCTAACGATCGGTATAATTGGAGAATAATTTTGGTGAGATGCTGAAGTATTTCAAAAATTAAGGCAAAGGTGCCGTCAACAATCATGGTCAGAGCTGATTGCAGATGTGCTAAAAATGCAATTGCAACAATCAACCCCATAGTGGATAGTTATTGGAATTGCCCCTCATGGTTGAAGGTTATGCCATCAGGATAACTGAAATACACCCGGAAAAAAAACATATAGTTCGGAGAGAGACAAGAAAATCGAATAAGGGATTCCTTTAAATATTTTAGGACCTATTTCAAAACCTTAAATCAGTCATATTCAAGGTACAGGGTATAGGGCTAATATCGCGTTTCAGGAAGTACACCTACCATCATATTACGATGTGGATTTGTTGTGAAAAGCAGACTCAGATAAAAAAAAAAAAACTTTAAGTCGGCTTATGTTCAGCTGGTTGTGATCTGAAGCATATTCCTTACCGATGAGACTGAAAACCCTATCAAGAAGAAATTCTTCGACTTCCTGAACGGAGCCTGCAGTACATGTTTGGAATAAGGTTTGTTTATTTTAAGGACGCACTTAAGATTTTATAAATACCCCTAATGTGTTGAAGCGCAGCCCGGACTATAAGGAAGTTGAACAGAAGAAAAGAGTAGATACCGATGTGCATTGGTTTTAAATTGTAATGGGGAATAAAATCTGAGTTTGGTCATTTTATATTTCTTTTGGTCCTTCGTGGAAAGAATCTCCATATTTCATAATCTTTCCGATGTCTGACGATAAGCTTGTGGGTGAATCGAAAATTAGAGTTAAGACCTGAAAAGTTGCGACCATTAAATGTGTACTTAGGCTAATTGACTTCGCTACGAAACGAAATGCCACTATAGCCAGCACACGGGATCCTCACCTCGATTCATAAGCGGACAAGGCGGTCTCCAGATCAACGAACGGTCAATCAAATTATTCACATAGCGATAGACAAGCGCCACGCATCCAGTATTTTGGATGTGCTAACATTCCGAGGAGCTAAAATCGACTCGAACCACTACCTTGTTGCACCACGTCACAACAATCCAGAAATACTGTGAAAAAATTTGATGTCGAAAGACTGCAATCGCATGAGACCGCCAAGACCTTCGCGCAACGCGTATCCCTTAACCTCGCGATTAACACCATACCACCAGCATCGAATGTCGAAGAACGATGCCAACAACCCATTAGGTCAACCGTAACTGATGTGGTAGGTGGAGAGCCCCGTGGTTTGACGAGGGATGCCGACAGATGCTCGCAGCCAAGAACGAGGCCTTCAAGGCTAAGCTGGAGGTAAGGACGAGAGATGCCATTGAACTCTATAGTTAAAGATGAAGGGATGAACACCGGAAGGCGCGCGATAGAGGACCTAGAGAGGTGCCTCTCTAGGAACGATGTTCGCAAGTTTTACCAAAGCGAAAGCGACAATGCCAATGATAGAAGGCTCGAACAGGATCCTGTTGAGATGAAAATGGAAATATCGTAGTCGAGACACAGTCGATTCTGAGGATATGCAAGAAACACTTCTGCAGGCTGTTAAACGGTGATGACGAACAACATTTCACTGTCCGTCATAGCGAAGCAGTGAACGACAACGAAAACTGTCAAACATCCGACCTGAGTAATGTGAGGATAGCATAACCTAAGCTCAAGCTTAATAAGGCTGCCGGAAATGACAGCGTCCCCGCTGAGCTTTATAAAGCCGGCGGAGATGACTTGGTAAATAACATCCACCAACTCATAAGCCAAATCTGATCGGAAGACAGTATGACTGAAGAATGGAACCTCAGCATCGTTTGACCGATACACAAAAAAGGACAACCTTTAAACTACAAGAGTAAGTCTCCTCATCATCGCCTACCAGATCCTATCTGTCGTTATATGTGAACGCCTGAAATCATATACCAACAATCTGATCGGCCCTTATCAGTGCGGTTTTAGGGCAAGAAAGTCCACAACAGATGAAATTTTCACACTTCGGCAGATCCTGGAAATATCCAAAGATGTCCAAATCGTTACCCACCCCCTATTCATCGATTTCAAAGCCTCATACGACAGCATTTACGAGAACGAAATTTAACAGTTAGTTTGGTATACCGCCCAAACTCTTCCTTTTGTGTAGGATGACGATGGAGAATTCTCGTTGCTCCTTCAGAGTCGGAAACGACCTTACCTACACATTCAATACAAAAAAGGATTTAGGCAAGGCGATGCGCTCTCACTCCCGAGCCAACACCAAATGCACAGTTTTCCGAAAATCGGTGCAACTAGTATCATACGCCGACGATATTGACGTCATTGGTAGGACCCAACTTGATGTCATAGCCACGTTTGCTGATATAGAGAAGGAAGCGGCAAAAATGGATTTAGCAGTGAAAGAGGGCAAGACTTAGTATATGCTGGCAACACGAAAGAACACACAATATCGCGGTTGGACAGAACGTCATCATTGACAGATATAACTTTGAGGTAGTACCTGGCTTTGTCTGTCTCGGCTCCGCTATTAACTCTGACAACAACATCTCGTCAGAAATTAAACGAAGAATTACTCTTGCCAACCGCTATTTCTTCGGGCTAAGAAGGCAATTCACCAATAAAGCCCACACTCAAAATGCTAAGAAGATCATATATAAGGCTCTGATCATCCCTGTCCTGCTCTACGGCGCTGAAGTATGGACCGCCTCAAAAGCGGATGAAGAAACCATTGGTCGATTCGAGAGGAAAATTTCTTAAAAAAAAACTTCGGTCCGGTTTCCGTTGACGGGCTATGGAAACGAAGATTCAACCAATAAACATAAGAGCTGTACAGCGACATGCCAATAGTCAAGAAAGTCCGCATTGGACGTTTAAGATGGCTGGAACGAGTGGACACCAATACTCCAGCTGGCAGAGCTTTCGAATCCCAAACAGACGTGGGACATAGAGTAGGATAACCTATCCTTAAATGGCACGCACAAGTGGAAACTGGCCTCAACCATCTTAGAGAGCGCAACTGAAGGACCGGGCTAATTGGAGAGGCATGCTGCTTAAGGCCCAAGTTCATTCTGGATAGTAGCGCCACTTAAGTAAGCATAAATGAGTATAGATGGTCATTGTTCTGTTCTTGGATTATTTTCATCGAAAACTTTTTGAGTTTTTCAAAAATTTTACCGAAAATATTTTTTTTTTTGAAAACTCCCTAAAAAAGTAGGCATGCAAGAAAGCTTTATAGGGATGAGATACAGATATTGAAATTATCTAAATATTATAAAACACTTTTTCAAAATACTTGACTGTTTGACCGAAAGCTTCGTTTTGCTGAAAAGGGGGCGTTTCAATGGCTTGAAATTAATTGTGGTAATTTTTCCCAAAATCACTTTTTTTCCTAATAATTTTATTCAAATGGGTTAAATGGTTCGGTGTTTATGGACTTTTTTCCGCTCTACCATACAAATGGCCCCATTGTGCGCCGGCCGGTCAGTCCCAACGGCGCACTGTTTAAGGGCCGCCCAGATTGCGTATCTGTAGCTGGTGTCTTGTATCGCTGTAAAAAAAAAAGATACATTTCTTGCATAAAGTTGCTTCCAATCAACTTCAAGCTCAAGTTTCACGAAGATACACATTGTGTAAGCGCTTACGGGTTTCCTTGTTTTTAACTTCTGACTCAGATTCAAGCATCAGCTACAGATACGCATTCTGGGCGGCCCTCACCTTACTCTACCGGGATGTATTGGGCAGTGGTGTATCAATCGAGGGTTTTCTCCAATTTGGTTTATTAACAAAGCCAGCTGATCCATAATGTCCTTTGTCGCTTTGATTGTTTGATTGTTTGAATAAAATGTTTTAGTAATTTCAACACGTGCTTCTTTGGTTAGATGATCCATCACGTATTGTTGTCGAAGGCTGACAAATGGAAACCAACTACTCCTGGAACTTAAAAGGCACCCTGTATAGTTTAATAAAGAAAACAAATGTACGGTAGTATTTTCTCGTCTGTTTGCCTTTCTCGCATACTGGACCAAAAATTCGACGAATAATTTATCATATACTCAGCATATATTTGCTCCGCTTTTCCTCATATTAGCAACTGAAGCCTATGCCATCCGTGTCGAACTAGCAAATGGAACACTTAAAATGAAACGCCACCGAAGCTAACAAATAGCTGTATGGTTCCTAGCCTCAGTTAAGTTCACAATTTATTTTCTATCTCAAACTTGTCAAGTTATTGGGTGTTTAACTTTCCCTATGGTTCCTTGACACTATGCCACACGATGCCACATGTTCCCATCAACAAATAAATCCAATTTACTTATCTTTTCCGGAATCTTGGAAACCCGCAATTTCCAAACAAAGAGAACTTCGCTGAAGAAAGCCTAGATTGGCTTCATTGGCGGCCTCAATTCGCATTAAGGATCATATTTCACAATTAAGTCCAGCATCTAGTTGACGCCCGTTGATTACTTTCTCCACTTGCACCCTGACCTATCTGGCGGCGTACATGTCCAACTTTCTCATAAAAAATGCGCATGTTAAGCGTCTTGGAGCGCGAAAATGTTCCTTCAAATTGGCACTCCCATCCTCGCTCGCGTTGCATGTCATCACGATAAGGGGTGAGAACACTAATGCTACCACTAATTCCTGCAGCATTGGTGCATCCATTAGGCTAAGCGTTGTTGCACACACACAAATCCTACAATTGAGCCAGCCAACATAACACAAGCGCCGCACAATTAATAGACAAAAATATACAACTCCGCTTTGTGTCATTCTGAGAAAGCTGCAGAAAGTCGTCCCTTCCCTAAAGTCAATTGCAGTGTACACAGCGCTCCAAATGAGAGATTCTAAGTGTATCTGTGACTCTGTGTGTGTTTCGACATCTAAGCCACGAGTGGTGTTCTATTCATTAGACGCGTTTGCCATGCGATTAATTGCTGGTGCTGCCGCACGCTATTAACTCGTTCGTTGTGCACCAGATATTCGAGGCGTCTTCAGCGTCATCGGGGTGATAGATACACACGTTCCGTGAATGTGCTTGTAACGCATTCATGAATATAAGCGCTGATCGGGGTTGGTTCTGGTTGCCTCCTTCGCCGCCAGCATCTCCGTCGCTTATTTATGTCGTCCCAGTTAATTGACGACAAGATGAAGTGTTAGTTGATGCATTCGTCACGTGACGTGACAACGACTACGATGATTTTTCGGCGACCTAAATTGATAATTTGAAAAATTGTCCTCGTCCGCCTCCCTTCGCCGGGGGTATACCATTTAGATCGATCCGATTTGAAGGGGGGGTATGACGATAACCCACATATTACTGAGCGACTTTAATTGCTTTGTGTGTACAGAGTGCCGATGCCGCGGCCAACAGGTTGCGCTGTGTGTATTGGGATTTAGCGACCCCAGTGCCCGACCCCTATGTTGATATTTTATTTTCGGTGGCGCGGCAATTACAGCATCTAAATGCATCACAATTAATCGAGACCCCTTTTCGGTGGCCCTGAGTTATTAAAAAAAAAAAAACTTCTCCAAGTTAATTGAGTCTAATGTGATTCTTGAATGTCGACCGGGGGAATATGAGTTATTGACAGGCCCGGTAATTCAAATTGATCGCCAAGTAATGTTATGTTAATTGTTATTATTGTCGGTTGGACCGACAAGCCGGTTGCATGTAATCCGGGTCAATTCATAATGCACACGCACAGCAATCACTATGTGGAGTCAAGAGAGGGGATTGACTTTAGGAAGGGTTTCGCGCCGTGTGCAAATATGGGCACGCAACTTTAGTCCGAGTTGTTTATTGTCACACCTTGTGTTGATTCCATTTCAAGCTTGAAGACTTCCTTCAATGATTAAGTCTTGATGACAAGCCTTTCGTTTCTTCTCAGCATAATTACCAAGTAATTGGCCTAATTCCTTAGTGAGTGAGGGAGTGAGTGTGATTGTCGTGTGAAAGTAGCTGGATGCAGCAAAAATTAATTCAATTAGTTCGCTGCGTAGATACATATTAAGAACAATATTTTAACTCTTTCTTTGTGATCTCAGCTGGGGGGAGATTTCGGTGGGAATGTCTTCTTTTTACATTTTAATTAGCAAGCCGCAGCTCAAGTTCGACCGAATGTGGGCGTCAAGTGGTGGGTGAAGAGTTTTTAAACAAAATCGTGGTTGCAAATATGTCTCCCAATGATGCTATCTAATGAGATCATTTGGATTTGAATGAGAGGCACGATTGCAGATCTAAGCGAACCAAAGATGAGGTCAGAGTTGGTTAATTTTTGGGTCTCAATAAAGAGTTTTGTTCATGCTGTGGCTGGATTTAGTCTTAAAGGGTATTAAAAGGTGTTATTATCTTTGATGCATGTAGTTATTTATTTATTTAGATTAACAACTAACAGACTGTATAACTGTTTAACAGGATTAAAGAGAAAAACAAAACTAATGTAAACTTACTCCCAACTAAAAATTTCACTTCGATAAAGCAATATCAAAACAATTTCCCCTCCAGCAATATTAAATATAAGAAGCATTATGGAAAAACATTTGTTGCACTCTACAGGACTTCTATTTAACTTCCTTATGGAAGCCTTTATAAAACTGAAAAAATTAAAAAAAAAATCAAGTTATGCATTTCATTAACCCATATTTTGATTGTTTTCATATATATTTATATCAATGATTGCTTACAACAATTTTATTGTTGTAATTTATTTAATCGAAGAAATTGGCCTCTTACTGCGATTCGAACTATTCTTAGTACCATGCAAGAGAGGTACTTGAATCGTAATCTGCCAAATTATGAGTTAAAAGCTGAAGCAATTTACTATCAAATTTGCGCACAACTTTTTTATAAAGGGTGTTTAGGGTGCATAGGGGTGTAGAACTTCGAATAAAACCAAGTCTAAAGGTCCAATTTTCAACAACTTTTTCGAGCATTTGGAGCCGTATGTCGGCAATAAATCCATCAATGTTGGCTTCCAATTCCCCTTACGTTTCTAGATTGTTGACTCAGATGAGCGACTTCACATATCCCCAAAGAAAATAATCCAATGGTGTCAAATCACACGATCTTGGCGTCCAATTGACAGATCCGTTCCGCGAAATCATGCACTCATCGAATGTTTCCTTCAATAAATCGATTGCGACGTGCGCTGTGTGGCATGTAGTGCCGTTTTTTGGAACCACATCGTATCCACATTCATGCCATCCAATTCGTGAACAAAATAGTCGGTTATAATGGCTCAAAACCGGTCTCCATTAACGGTAACTGACTCTCCAGCATCATTTCGGAAGAAGTATGGCCCAATAATACCACCAGCCCATAGAGCACACCAAACAGTCAGTTTTTGTGAATGTAATGGCGTCTCAAGGGTCTCATGTGGATTTTCTTCACTCTAAGTGCGGCAATTTTGCTTGTTGACGTAGCCATTCAACCAAAAATGAGCCTCATCCCTGAACAAAATTTTGCGATGAAAATCAGCATCGAGATCAAACTCATTTGCGGCCCATACAGCAAAATCACGACGCATTGCATGGTCTGTCGGCTTTAATTCTTGTACCAGCTGAATCTTGTAAGGTCGTAAGCCAAGATCTTTCCGCAAAATCGTTCATTAAGTTGATGGACAGAGCTCCACTGTGCACTGTGGGGAAACGGTTCATTCGGGTCCTCTTCAACACTTTGCTCTATAGCGGCAATTGTTTCTTCGTTGCGCACTGTTCGACGTCTCTGCGGATGCGTATTATTACATAGAGTTAACATAGTACGAAAAGTATCCATAGTTAACCGAATTAAAAGCTCTTATGGACGATTATGTCGACTATAAGATGGACGGAGCTTGCGGTAAACTTCGCGAACTATACCATTTTTTTCGAAATAAATTTGCACTGTTTGCAAGCGTTGTTCATTTGTCAACCTATTCATGATGAAATGACAAACCAAACTAAACATAAATGACATTAGAATTGCCCGATTTGACCACAAAATCTCAGCTTAATCCCTATTCGAAAAACCAGCCTCTAAAAAAAGTTATATACATAAGTTCAGTTGCAAGTTATTAAATTTACAGCAATCCCTACTTCCTTCCATATTAACTTGTAGCTTCCTCTACAAAAAAAAACATTCACATTCAAACAAACAGCCACTGACAAAAGACATTTTTCAACCTCGTTCATCAATAATGCAAGCAGCAAAGGCCCATAGTAGCTTCCCTGAGGAACACCAGATTTTTCTCCCAACAGCCTAAGTTCCTAACATGCATAAATAACAATGGTAGACTTAAATTTAAGCATATCTTTCTTACTCTATACAGCCATCACTATACGACAACCGTAATGGTATTTTAGGTAGACTTATGGTGTCAAAACTCGATCGAATACCTTGGAAATCAAAAGCAACATCTCCATATTCTCTCCATGTCTTCGATTCTCCATATTTTCTCTCATTTTTGTGGGTCTATGTTCGCCGAGGATGCATCCCTCATGCTGCATGGAGAATAGGGCACGGCATGCTTGCGATTTCTCGGCTTAAGCCTTCGAACGGGGGTAGTTATTGAGCTCTCCTGAAACCTTCTAGCTTCTATTACTCTAAAAGAAATAGATTCGCCTCGATCACAAAATATGCCGGTTTTTATAGCAAAGGTTGGCTTTCCCGCCCTTTATCTTCCGAGACAACTTTGGTCATGCCTATGCGATATAGCTTATAACCATAAATGAGGTACGTACATAGTCTAAATGGTTTCTTTCGGAACTCATATTGCTGATCGCTTATTCATCCACTCCAATCTCGGTCTAAACTGTTTTTCCATTTCCCTTGGAGCAATTGGTCTGTAGTTTTGAGGCATGCATTTTCGTAATTTTTTGGGAGCCTGAGAAAAACCTGTTGATCGTACGATATAGGAAAAAAAATTAAGGTGGCCATGGCTCAGAGGAATGCGTTAGCAGTCAACTGCTAAGCCAAACGCTGCGGGTTCAAGCCCCAGCTTCGGCAGCATTTGTTTTCTACGAAAATTGCCAGCTTATCTGAGGCCACCTGTGCGATATTATGAGACAGTAAAAAGCTATGTCTCCTCCTCTGTGCCACGTAGGTTTATGTTATAAGTCTTTCTCTCTGTTGTATAATTGTCTTGATCTGTCCCAGCCGATGGCCTCAGTCGCCAGTGCTGTTATGTGTCTGTAGTTCGTTGCATTCATGTGCGAAATACTGTGATGTCAATGTTAATGTCAATATTAAAAAAACAACAGATCATGTGACTTTCCTACATTCCAAATTATTCAGTGTGCGTCTTTTCATCCCAAGTCGACATTTTAAGTCAATCTTCCTTGAAAGTGCGTCTTTTTTTGTTAATGGCACCAATGGACCCGAGTTAAGTGCTGAATTTTCTAAAAACATTCTAGCGAATTATGCTGCCTCTTATTTTTGTCTTGTAAGTAGCGATCCGTCAATTCAGATTAAGAATGGGTATGCAAATTGGTTAAAATTAATACTTGGAACGTTTGCTAATAACCAAAATTCCCGTGAGCCGCTCTTGAGTTGGATATAAACTCAATTATTTAGGCACATCCTATTTTGCAGCTATTACCTGCTCGCATTATTTATTACATCAAAGGAATGCTTCCTGAAGGCAGCCATGTAATTATTTGCAATGGAAGCACAACCATTATTACTCTGTAGTCTGATTGTCATCGTGCTCAGGAACTACCGACTTGAACTTTTTACAGCGAATTTAAACGAAAAATGCTTTAAGGATGGTCGCTGATCGCTTGTTATCCAGTCTCTTTGCTGCCTAGATCATGCGATTTGACACCGTCGGATTTAATTTGAGAAGCAATCACCATTCATGAGCTGAAGAGATTTATCAAGCTTGTGCGAAAAACACACTCAAACAACACTATTAACTAACTCAGTACACATATAGCTATGAAGTCACACAATAGAATTTTAAATCACATTTTTGCACGTTATTCCCTTTACAGACGAAAGAGTTGATGTCAAAACTGGAGCTCAAAATCGCAAGGAAATAACATTTTTTTTATCAAAAGGCTGCACATCAAATGGCGCGGAATACTTTCAAATACGCCAACAATATTACGCTGGTTGTTTTAAAAAATCCTTATGGCTCTATTTCCTCAGAAGTGTTTATATCGATAAATAATGGACCACATACCGATATATAAACACCATCTGGACAACCCATGAAATCACACTGAGAACTCAACAGCTATGCATGCTGAAGAAGCAGAGAGGTCCTTCGAGTACTCTCCATTAAACCATTGTCTTCAGGATGCTAAAGAAATAGCAACAAAACAAAAGAAACAAAAAAAATCATACGAACACACCTTCAAACAACATTAGCTTCGAGTGTGCCCGCGTTTTGTCCTCTTGTCCAAGTTGTTTGTTTTCATTTTGTTCACGAGTGTATGCAATCGGACAGCCGTGCCTAAGACCCCAATATATACCCATTCAGACCCTCAAATTAGCCTTATTTATTGCTGGACAATCATAAACACCTTTTTTCGTGTGCTGCCAGGCTAGAGGTGGGACCTTCTCAATGTGCATTGTTGTTAAACTACCACACCAACAGAAAAAAAACAAAAAGAAGGGAAGAGATGCACTCGAGTCAAGTCAAAAGGAGTTGTAGTTCGTTGCGCCGGAATATTTGCCAAAAAAAAAATATATTTCCGAAGAAGCAACTACACACACAAACTCTGCATCTGAGAGCTGAGCTATAAATTATCTCGATGAGAACATAAAGCGACCATTGAAATGACCAAATGTTTACACAATTCTCGCCAAAAGGACATCATGCTGTGTGTGGAGTGAGGAAGGAACACAACACGCACCCAAAGCGGAGCAACATAGGAACAACGCCAACTGACAAACAAAAAAAATTACGACAGATACACACACACAGGAACAGACAACTCCGAGTTGGTTGGTCATGTTCGGAAGGATTAATGTACATGTTAAATGTGGCAGCGCTCAGTGAAAGAGAGAAAAGGAGTCTTTAGTCTTAGAGGCTGTCCAATGTCCAGTGTCTCCACTGTCGAGGAGTTTCTGTTTCTGGCTGTTCTGGGGTACTCTCTCTCCCAGCAGTTCTTGTGTTGTCGTCGTCTCCGGGACAATGTTGTCATCCATTTGCTAAAACACAATCGACATAGGAGAAGAGCAACAAAACCCAAATCGGGACGAAGAAAGAGTGCGCGCCGATTAAAAGGCACAGTTGGTGTTTTGTTATTTAACAGATTGATAACAAGAAAAGGAACAAGGACAGGGAACCGAAAGATCTACAGCAACAGGAGGTGAACTGATGCTGAGCAGGAACATCCCAGGACTCGGTTGGTTTTTGTCGGGAATATTGTCCTTCGGTTTGTTTGCCGGCTGATTTCATGTGTATGCTTCTGGAGGAAGAGGTAGAAATATTTTGACATTTCAAATGAATTTATTGCTTGGTATGTGGCAGAAGGAGTATAGGAAGTTGCAGATTTGTAGTACCACCAGATGAGGGCGCAAACATATTTTGATTAAGTGCTGTGTCCTTTTTCGGTGTGCGTTTTGTTTGAGTACAAATTGAAGACAAGACAATGTATTGCTGCTTCTTAAGTGGATGGCTATTGATTGGGAGTAATTATGTAATGAGCTGGAGGGATTTATTTGCAGATGGGATAGGGGCATTGTGTAAGACGGATGAGAAGTGTTCAAGGGTATTAGTGATTGTATGTTGTTCATGTATTAACAGTAAAATACAAATTGGCATACTACAGTTACTTCGTTTTTCTAAATGCCGCAACTTTAATATTTTATTGAAACAACAAATGCATGCCTCATTGAACAAAATAAAGTTCCCGAGATCAATGCCCCTAATGGAATCATCAATGAGGAATGTATAGCGAAATGTATAACTCACTTGACTATCAACTTTCAATTGCATTTTTTGTTGCTCAACTAAGGGTTTAACATCACAGCTCTTCTCCTAAAGTTTCCCTACAATCCGTTGTGATCATGGGCTCGATTCCATTTGCGCTTCAATTGAGTTCAGTCGTAACCAGTTAAGCTCAATGCGAAGATTCCCTCCCAGCTCTTTGTTGCTATACAGCGATTGAAATTTCGCTTTGAGAATCTTATCAGCGCAATGAATGTTGAGCTTATAACAAACAAGAATTTTTGTTTCGCCTGTGACTTGATACCAATGCTTCAGAATCCTTAAGAAATACCTGGATGATCACCTGAGCAGTTCAATCGATGGTTTTGCTGTCAGAATTGTTAGTGGGGATGACATAAACAAAGCTACCCACTGTGGCATTCGTTCCTTAATACCGTTGGGCATTATATGTTCGTCTCTGAAGTGCATTTTAGCGAACGAACTGATGATATTCCCTTAAGTCCAAATAATCCCCTTAGATAACAAATCGGAAGGCTCTGAAAATTGGAATCAACTTACTTGCTTACTTAAGTGGCGTTACAGTCCACCTCTCCAATTCAGCTTGCCTCTCCAATTAGCCTGGTCTTTGGGTAACCGCTTCCAGTTGAGCACGTCAAGTTGGTTGAGGTCGGTTTCTTTTTGTGTTGCTTAAGGTGACGTACCGCTACTGGGTCCGACGTCTGGCTGGGAACCAAAGACTCTGCGATTCAAAGTATTGGTGGAAAATGTCTCTACATTTCCTTACTATCTTAAACGTCCAATACGGATTTCTTTTTACTAGGGGTGTCACGCTGTAAAGTTTGTATAATTCGTGGTTGAATCAACGAAAACGAGATCGAAGATTTCTCAAACAATTTTCCGCTCAAAACGACAAACGATTTCTTCATCCGTCCATGCTTTAGCGCCGCAGAGCAGGACTGGGATAATGAGGGCCCTCTTAGCCCGAAGAAATAGCGGTTGGCAGGAGTATTTCTTCGTTTGATTCCTGACGAGATTTTGTTGCCCAGTGTTATTAGCGGAGCCGAGGTAAACAAAGTTCCGCACTTCTTCAAAGTTGTATCTGTCAATGTTGACGTTCTTTCCAATTTGACGATGTTGTGTGTACTTTCGTGTTGCCAGAATATACTAAGTATTGCCCTCATAAGCTGCTAGACCCATTTTTGACGCTCCCCTCGCTATACTAACAACCGTGACTATGAAATCTCGTTTAGTCCGAAAAATGATGTCAATATCGACGGCCGGCGTATGCTAGTTTTTTGGAAGATTGTGCCTCTGGTGTTGGCTTGGGAGTTTTGCACAATTGTTTCAAGAATCGGATAAGAGAAACCACATGCAATCCATCGACTTGCCTAAATCCATTTTGTTTATGTAACATGCCGGTGAGGTAATTTTCGGCCCTAATGAAGCAGCGATAGTCCTCCATCGTCATCCTACACAAAAGGACGAGTTTGGGTGGTATACCATACTATAAATGGCTCTGTAAAGTTCGTCTCCATAAATGGTGTCCTATGCGGCTTTGAAATCGATGAATAAGTGGTGAGTATCGATTTGGACTTATTGGGTTTTTCCAGGTTCTGCCGAAGTGTGGACATTTCATTGGTTGTAGACTTTCCGGGCCTAAAAATACACCGATAAGGCCATTCAGGTTGTTGGTAAACGGGTTTACATATTATGGCAGATTGGATCTTGTAGGCGATGTTGAGGAGACTTATGACTCTTTTCTTTAGTTGGCGCAGTTTAGAGGGTCAAACGATGCTTAGGTTTTATTCTTCAGGCATACTTTCTTTCGACCAGGTTTGGCTTATGAGTTGGTGGATGTTACTTACCAAGTCATCTCCTCCGGCTTTATAAAGCTCAGCGCGAAGGACGTCATTTTCGGCAGCCTTATTAAGCTTGAGTTTAGATAATGCTATCCCCACATCACTTAGGTATTTTGAATAGATCGTTCTGCCTGACAGCGGAGTGTTGTTCCTTATCGCCATTTTACAGTCTGCAGTAGTGATTCTTTAATATCCTTAGCATCGACTTTGTTTCTACTACGATTTTTCCTTATTCATCTCCTAACCAGGAGGTTGGGCCTCAGGTGGTGGATAAAGGAAGCCGCAGAAAGCAATTCTTTCATTCAATACAAGGGAGATATGCGGCGAATGGTGTTATAGTCGATGATCTGTGAAGGCCCATCTTGAACCAATCCAGGGCGGCTTAAGACTGAGGTGCATGGCAAGGGTGAAGCTTGCCTTATAAATGATTTTCAAAATTGCAGCAATGTAACATGTTCTACTTTTCTATGGTTCTGGTATTTATCTTACTCATCTCGATAAGACTCTGTTCACGCCTTTTTTACATGGATTTGACGTTTTACACTTTGATAAAACTAGCGAACACCGTTCCTGGAGTGGCAGCTCTCTATATCCTCGAGCGCGCGCTTGTCTTTCTCGTTTTTCTTATTTCTGAAAAGCCGCTTTTTTCCCTTGTTCTCTGCCTATAGATCTCAATGGAAGTTCTCGTCTTCACCTGCAGCTTATCTTTGTAGGCCTCATTCTTGGCTGCGAACATCTGTCAGGTTTCCTCATCCAACCAGGGGTTTCTTGCTGGTGGGCGCGAGAAACCTAGCACATCCGTTGCGGCTGATCTAATAGCTTGTTGGCATCGTTGCCATTGTTCTTCGACAATCGATGCTGGTGGTATGGTCTTATTCAAGAGTTTAATTAATAAGCGTTCCTCGAAGGTCTTGACGGTCTTTTGCAATTGCAATCTTTCTACATTCAGTTTTTTTTACAGTAGCCGATGTCTGTCCATCGGAGTGTTCACGATTTTAAGATCGAACTTCGGTAACTGCTCATATTTTTTGTCAAAGAGCTCGTAGAAGCAATCGTTAGCTTTATTGTATTTTTCCTCCCTCGGGATGTGAGCACATATAATGCTTATGTTGGCGAATTCGGTCCTGATGCTAATTTTCATCACGCGCTCGATAATATCTTGGAACTAAAGACTTCTTGCCTATGTCTGGCACCTATAATAAGTCCACATCCGAATAGTTGCTGTTTCTGCACACTTTAACGCAGTCCGTAGTAGTTGTCAATATTTTGCATCCTCTTTTTGCCAGCTCATCTCATTGTATTTCCTCAATGGCAGTAATGTCTGCTTTTTGATAGCTTAAGGCTTCCGTTTGTTTTTCGGTTGCATCTCTTCTGTTTATTATTATCACATTCAAGGTGCAGATACGCATATCGTTGGCAGAAGGCTTTAAAGGAAAGGTCTACTCTAGTTAATGTCATATCAAGATTTTTTTAAAGTCCAGCATTGTCTTTCTATATATCATGATGAAAACAAAAGATGGAGAGCCTCTGCTTGGCTTTTAGGATTTATTCTACCCCCTATGACAGTTTGCTGCAGACTTCTACCCCCCTTTCATAATATATTTCCAACTCTGTACTACAAGTTGTTATGAATGCCGCCCGATTTCAAGGATATCCATATAATTCTATTTAGTAAGAACCTAGTCTGCTTGCTGTTGCAAAGATCAACCGACTACCTTCACGTAATCCCATTTACTTAATTTTCCATAGAACACCAAATACCTTAACAAGATTTCGACTAGGTCGCTGCTGGAAATTATTCACTGCTTATGCAACAGGCATACAGATCTCTTATCTGGACAAACTCCCTAGGGCATCTCCCCCACTGATAAATTTCATTGCAGCGTTTTTCTTCCAACAATGCGCGCCCTCGTGCAGTGGCCACTCTCGAGCAACAATGTTCCCCGTTTGACCATTTTAAGGCAACCAAACGTGGAGATCTTCCATCATCATCATCATCATTGGGAATCGCTATCACCATCATCATTCTAATCTGCGCACAGGTACTGTGCAGAGCGCAGTGTGCCTCCAAACCGAGAGCGAGTAGCATCATCATCTTTACCTTTCGCGGAACATCATCATGCGGGCAAGTTTAAACGCAAATTTTTGCGATCCATATCTATCTGTAGTTGGTGGGTCATGTGGTTCGATACTCGATGGGATGCAACACGATCGCTTTGGCAATATCGCCACATATACGTGTACCGATGGAATCGAAGGAACTATGGGAATTATGAGAGGAGCTATGTTATGTGAACGGATTCGTATATATGAGGACGTGAAGTGGAGATTTGTTATTTTTTTCCTAATCGCGAATGAATTATTGAAGTAATTTGGAGTTTGTGGTCAGAAATGGTTAGGAAACAGTGAAATGGAGAAGGGAATGATTTTCAATGCAACAAGTTCCAAGATTAGTATAACCTATGAATTGCATGTGGAGGGTGATATGTGTCATTACGTTAGAAAGGAATATAAGAGCCACCATCTAGCTGCAAAAATTCAAGTAATATTAAGAATATTAGTTGGGTTGGGATTGTTCGTAAGTAAGATATACAGGCTTAGAGTCAAGGCTGTCAAGTTATAAGATCCTACGAGCTTTAGCATGTTCATATTAATGTACCATGGGGTCCTACAGTTTTTTTTGCCAAATCTTAGCTGAGTTGTTATAGGCTTTTGCGTGTGTCAGATACAAATAGGGAGATTTGTCACTCATTAAGAAGAGGGCAAGTAAACAAACCTAAGACCTCCCACATGATAGACCATACTTTGACGTTATTGGAACTGAATTATTTGTCGTACTTGAATGAACCCGACCATTGACTATTCCCATACAAATTCGTCACACCCTATGATTAAGGAAAAAAATATGACAACAGCGCATATATAAAAGGTGATCTTACATTATTACTTAAGTGGCGCGACCTTCCGGTCTTTAGCTACTTTAGTGGCGCTACCTTCCGGTCATTAGCTTACTGCCTCCAGTTGTGCATTCCAAGTTGGTTGAGCTCGCTTTCTAATTGTGCGCGCCACTTAAGGCGAGGTCTTCCTCTACTGCGTCCGACGTCTGGCTGCGAATCAAAGAATCTGCAAGTCCAAGTATTGGTTTCCATTTGTTCTACATGTCCTAGCCGTATTAAACATCCAATGAGGAGTTTCTTCACCAGTGGCACGTCGCTGTACAGCTCGTATAATTCTTGGTTGAATCTTCGTCTCCACAGCCCGTCAACGCAAACGAGACCGAGGATTTTTCGAAGAATTTTCCACTCGAATCTACCAAGGACTTCTTCATCCGCTTTTGAGACGGTGCATATTTCATCGCCGTAGGACTGAGATGATCAGGGTCTTATATAGGATCTTCTTAGTAGTTCGAGTGAGCGTCTTACATTTTTGCCACTTCCTTCTCTATACTACCAAACGTGGCTATGACATCACGTTGGGTGCTACCAATGATGCCAATATCGTCGATGTATGCTAGTAGTTGTACCGATGCCTCTGGTGTTGGCTCGTGAGTTTTGCACAATCCTCTCAAGAATCAAATTGGAGAAGTCACATTACAGTGCATGGCCTTGCCTGAATCTTTTTTTTGTACCGAATGTGTCGATGAGGTCGTTTTCCACCCCGATGGAGCAGCGATAATTCCGCATCGTCATCCTACACAAACGGATGAGTTTGGACGGTATACCAAAACTAAACACGGCTCTGTATAGTTCGTCTCTATAAATGCTGTCGTATGCGACTTTAAAATCGATGAATTGGTGGTGGGTATCGATTTGGACTTCCTGTTTTTGTTCCCACATCTGCTGAATTGTGGAAATTTGATCGGTTGTGAGACTTTCCTGGCCTAAAACCACACTGATAAGAGCCGATCATGTTGTTGGTCAAGGGTTTCAGGTGATCACATAATACGGCAGATAGGATCTTGTAGGCGATGTTGAACAGACTTATGCCTCTTATGTTGTTTAGAGTCCTCCCTTTTTGTGGATCGGGCAAACGATGCTGAGGTACCATTCCTTAGGCATACTTTCTTCCGACCAGATTATGCTAACGAGTTGGTGGATATTACTTACCAAGTCATCTCCGCCTGCTTTAAAAAGCTTGGTGGGAAAGCCGTCATTTTTCAAAATGTGTACCAAAATATAAAATATCGAAACCAGGGCAACAAGACTCAATACGGAAGGAATAGAGTTGGGTACCATGAGATCAAGAATCACTGAGTTTTTAAAAGGACGATGATATGGATTTGCAAGCCCGCAGGCATGAACCATTAAACGTTTCCAACAAAAACGGAAACCACCATCTATCTAACCATAATGAGTAACGATAGCAATATATTAACTAAAGCCTAACAAGGCTGTTAAGAAGATGGCCCTCCAATATTATCAGATCTTGTTTGGGATGGATCACATAAAACATTCCGTCTGTTATAACAAAAGAACTCCTGAATGGTCACTAAAATAAGTCTTAAGCTATGAGAGTACGCAGTCGAAAAAAAAGCTTCACAATGGCTGACCCTAAAAACTATATTTGAAATCTTCAGTCCTATAGCGACGAATTTTACGGGCTTAAAAGATATTCGCTGTTCAAAAAACATGCATTGGAAAACTAAGCGAATGAAACCAATTTTAGTCAGCAGAGCCTTTGATTCTTAACAAGGTTGGTTGACATTCAACCATAACACCACCTTGGAGTGGATCCAGCTAAGAATTTCGTACCCTGCTCAGACATGCTGAATGTTTGACAGTTGCGCAAATAAAGAAGAAGATAATGATTGCGAACGATTTGTGTACGAGACATTTATTACTTGCCCAACTCATGTTATTTAGCTTAGGGGTGTGCTACCTGAAGATCTAAGCTGGTTAAGGACAATGTTCGCTTTGGATTTCAGTGCCACCTTATTGAACAAGTGCTTAAGAGTTTATTATAAAAAAATTTTTCTTTTCCAGATTATTTTCTAGAAACCCACGGCGAAGAGTAGAATGGCAGGATAGTACCCTGTGTAGCAGCCACCATAGTTGGTATGGGTGTTTGAGGACCATGGAGGATCTAGCTACCTTACCAAACCCTTTGTTAGGTAACCTCATAAGCATATATTCAACCACAAAAAAAAAGCGTTAGATTGTTTTAAATCCTCACCAAACTATTAAATCCCCACACCAACTTAACGAATCCAGTCCACCATTAATCCCCATCGATGCAGAATTATTGACTCAACATGCCACCCACCCAGAAGCTCCGATAAATCAGCCACCCAACCCTTCGACATTGCTGCAACAAAAGTTGCATGTCGTCCTGACAATGTCGTAATTTCCAATTTTAATCAGACCAATTGAATCGCAAGTGATCCTTGCCTTGTCCAAAAGGATGCAACTACTCGTACAACTCGTATACGCGGCGCACTCGGTCAAGCATAGAATGTGAATGTGTCGCCGTCGACGGTCGTTACGGTTCCTGCCAATGCCAACATTGTGTCTCTCTCGGGCCATTAATCAGCCAATTGTCAACCTGACACAATGCATCTGGCTGCTGTATAAGTGTACGAATGCAGGAATGCAATATCTCTGTATGTATGTAGGTATGCAATTAGCCGAGACAAGTGAAGTGGCATTGCTCCTGTCTCCTGTGTCCCCGGTTCTATAAAACCTGCTGCCCGACATCGATGTCGATTTATCATTGCAGCTTTGTCAACTTTTGTTTGTATATGTAGTGGACCAGTCGACAGGGGATGACAAAACGTCCAATATCCTGTTCAAGTGATCAACCCCTCAGTGCGGTTTTCTAATTAATTTCCCGCCACCACCCCCGCTCAATTGTGGTCATGATGCTGTGTGAGCGGTTGTATGGGTGTGTGTGTTACTCTGCCAATTTGACAATTAGCTTTTGCGGAACCAGATGTGCGCGCCCTCTTGCTGTACGGAAGCATCAATTTGATGCAACCCCGTTGTTTTATGTTTTGTTAAATATTTTGCCAAAGGTGCCTTCGTAAGGGGGAAGGGGGTTGCCATGCCAGACCTATTAAGGAATTAAAAATGTATAAAGAGGATTTTTTGTTTGTTGTGGCTTTGTAGCCCTTGCTCCTTGGTTGTCTTTTGTACAAGTTTCATAATAACTTAAAAGCTTCCTAAAACTCCTAGCAGCTATACCAGCATCGTGGCTGGGAGACGGGAATAACCGTGAGGTGATTATGAGCTCACTCCAGGGGGAGCTTAACAAATTTGTTTGTGAGCGAGGGGTGTGCGACGCTTTTGATTTATTAACAAAAATTGATGGACCACACGTTTCGGAGGTAGAGATCTAATTTTTGAACGTGCCCTGATGGGTAATTATGAATTTATGACACAGAATTACCGAAAGTTATGAGTTTTTTTTAATCTGTTGATTTTTGGGCTAGGTAGAAATTGTGTACAGAGATCACCTTTTTTTTTGGGAATGGTGTCGATTGTTTAAGGATTTCAATATTTGGAACGAAAAACTGCTGAATTCTTCCATAATTCTGGCATAAAGTAAACCCGTCAAGGTTTTGTACTTTTTACCGAAAATTTATCACAAAAATATGGCGAAAGTGGTGAGTACTTTCAAGAGTCTAAAAATAATACTTTTTATTCAAGACTACATGAGCTATAAGTATCATAAAACTCTTATATAGAGACAGGCGAACAGACTGACCGGTAAGATGAAAATAAATCTGAGGCGCTTCTCGGTAAATACGGCACTTGCATACACACTATGTGATAGAAAAAACTGTCGGTTTCTACTTTCGATTTTATGATAATCGGACTTTTCAAACTAAAGCTTAACAAGGCAGCCTTTCTGTAGATCTCATTCAGCTATTTGGGTTGACTTGTTAAAGCGTATTTACCACAGAATCAGCAAGATTTCGTCGATACCAACTATGTCTGATGGGTGGAATCCAATCATGAATTACCGCATTCAGATGAAATCATACAGAACTTCTTAAGAGGCATAAGTTTTCTCACCCTCAAAATAGCATCTGCAATAATACATCCGAAACCGTTCACGAACTAAGACTGACACGAAAAACGGTACGGCCTTGACGAACTGAGTTTCCATTGCTCTCCTCAAACGACTCTTTTTCAAATTGCAACTACCAAAAAATGCCTGACGTTTTGGGCTCAAAAGGCTACTTTGGTCTAACAGAGGTGTTTATCATAGGTGGGCAAAAATAAATAAATTTATGGCGAAACATGCTCGTTAGTACCCAGGGCCTTGCTTATTTTCTCACAACCATTCATGTGTGCGTGTGTACTTCTTAGCACGATGGCGGGACCTCCTGTTTTATGCCGAATCCGAAGGGCTAAGTTGAGATAAGCTTTTCATAAAAAATTGATACTACTCGGATGATTTGTCAGATCATCACGAGAGGTGGGCCAGTGAAAAATCATTTAGGTGTTGCTACGGCTGGGAATCGAACTCAGACCTTCTGCACGGCAGTTCATCGCACTAACCATCGCGCCACTGAGCCCGTCCCCCGTAGGTGGTCACTTCGACTTTAATTTGATTTTTCAGTGTTCACTAGACACTTCAAGGGCATTAAGTTTTTTGCTTAAACATTTTTCGCTTCGGTAGTAATTGAAAATATCATTCCCGGGGTGGCAGAGCGTTTTGGAGTAGCATCTAGTACTCCATCTAGAGCTTATATTTTTCGATTTCCTAACTTCGGAAAAGATAGTATTTTTTGCTTTCTCCTATGCCTTCGATGTTCTTATCGGTTGGAGAAAACCGGCATATCAGATGAGGGTTTATTGAGAATCTCGATAGTAAAAAGTGGCTGTGTGGAGCTTACCTAGACATTAAGGGATTCCTGTTCTTCTATAATCGGGGTTTTCGATTGTTTAGATTTATGTGCTAAAAATTAACCATGATGTCCAACAGAGTAATTTCACTTGAAGTGCTTCCAGACGTCTTATCGAAATTGATTTTCCTGGCCGTTGCAAATCAAGATAAACAGATTAACACAGCTTCTGGTGAATCAGATGCTGAAGTCTGATTCACTTTGCAGTACAAGCGCTTTGCTTTTTGGATATATATATCGGCAATATATCCCTGTTGGAACAATATATCGGGTTTTTCAACAGGGACGCTACAAAAGTTGAGCGACAGGGACAGCAAACGACGCCATATTTCTTGCCGCTCTTTTGACATTTCTCTTCAGTAAGGTTTGCCATTTCATGATGGAAAGATATACGATCCAACAACGAGTCGAAATTATTAAAATTTACAACCGAGATTCGGAGTCAGTGGCCTCAACGTCCAATTTATGGTCGTCATAATCGTTATAGCAGATCAACAATTGAGCGTCTAGTGGAAAAATTTGAGTCCACAGGCTCAGTACAAAATGTTCCCGTGCCAGTGAGACAAAGAAGTGCCCGTAGTGTCGAGAATATTGCTGCCGCTGAGGCTTCAGTTGAAGAAAGCCCAAATGTGTCTCTCACACGTCGTTCTCAAGCGTTGGGCATCTCTGTGACGTCGTTGTGGCGAATTTTGCGAAAAGATCTTACAAGATTAAATTGACGCAAGAACTGAAGCCGCTTGACCACCAGAAGCGTCGTATGTTCGTGAATTGGGCTGAGCAACAACTTGAAAATGGTTCGGATTTTCATCGGAAAATCATCTTCAGCGATGAGGCTCATTTCTGGATGAATGGCTTCGTCAATAAACAAATATGCGGTAGTGGTCAGGCAGCAATCCACACGTACTCCATGAGTCATCATTGCATCCTGAAAAAATTACGGTTTGGTGTGGTTTATGGGCCGGCGGCGTCATTGGCGTGATGATCAAGACCGGCACGTTACTGTGAATGGGAGTCGCTACCGTTCAATGATAACCGAATGTTTTTGGCCCCAATTGGATGATATGGACTTGGAGGACAAGTGGTTTCAACAAGACGGCGCCACAAGCCACACAGCGAATGCCACAATCAATTTATTGGAAACCAAGTTTGGAGAGCGTGTTATCTCACGAAATGGTCCATTCGCTTGGCCGCCTTGGTCGTGCGATTTGACGCCGTTAGACTATTTCCTGTGGGGCTACGTCAAGTCTATGGTCTATGCCAACAAGCCAGCGACGATTGATGAACTTCGTACGAATATCGAACGTGAAATTGCAGCAGTATCGGCCGATTTATGCTTGAAAACCGTCGAAAGTTGGGTTCAGCGTCTGGACTTCTGCAAGCGTTTCCGTGGTGGCTATGCAAAAGAAATCGAGTTCCATACATAATGGCATCGAACGTACTTTCACAGGAATAAAAAATTTCATTGATTTCCAAAATCGTTTTTGTTTTATTTAAAAAAAAACTTTTGTAGCGCTCTTATTGAAAAACCCTGTATGTAGATTGATATGGAGCTTATATCTGCTACTTGTTTTGGTTCTCATTGTTCTCACTTGGGCGAGGTTGCCAGGCCTGGGGCTATAAGGAGCCCATCTGGAAGTGACTTCGCAGTTGCGAAGGTCCACTGGAAGGTAGTTATATTCTGGTACCACGGGTTAAAGGAACCCCTGATTCATATCATGTTTTCTGATGTTGATCTGGAACCAGCCTGCTTGATTCAGCCTGTTAGAGAGGTAGGCCCCCTTGTGAGAGTATCGTGGCGGTTGTGGTTATCCCACAGTCGCGGGAACCGTTGGTGCTGTAGGGTGTCTCTTAACATTCTAAAACCATTAGAGTACAATATGCGTTAGATAGGTCTAGATAGGTGTTCCCGTAAAGCACATTTACATTATCTGTTCTCACTTGGGCCCATTTTGGGGTCTTCGGGTGGTGTATATTGGCCGCCGCAGTAAACCTAAGTTTCGTTCATTAGTTATTAAGCGATCTGCTTCGGCACAGTTTGTTCAACAAGCAAATGAATCTAGATGGCGCATGAAGTGTGAAAGTCACTTGTTCTTGCTGCTTATCACTTACCTTGGTTGGTAGTGACTTAGTAATTTATGAGATTCCGGACTGGGTTTTGTTATATGGCCCATAATGAGGATCGTGCGGAGTCTCACCATATACTATATACATATACATATCACGGGAATCAGGAAGCCGTCAGGCTTATCCTAATTTTGAGGAAGTCCCCATTGTGGGAGATCATGGTCAGGTTTATCCCAAAGGTGTGGGAGCGAAAGGTATTCTAAAGCAGATGAGCAGACTTTTGAATACAAGAGCTGCAAAAAGACATCGGTCCTGAGCAAGGATGAAGTTTGTGCCTAACACAGGATTTTTAAAATGCACTGATATGGTGTGTCCTACATGTCAAAACTTTTCTAAGGTTCTGATATGTGGGTAGACCCATCGTGAAATAAGGTGTTCACGTAAAGGATACTGACCTTATCTCCTCCCTCTTGGGGTGTTGATCTACTTGTTTTTATATGAAAATAGAAGGTTATCGGCAAATCGACCTCCGCATATCACTGTTGGTGGGACCAGTCTATGGCATTTTACAAGGGAAAAATACTTGGCCTTAACGATCGGTGGACAGGATCAACTTTACCCCACATCTGAATCAGTTGAGGGCCAAGCTAACGTCCTAAGTTCCTACGGTAAGGCGTGTACTGAGGACTGTATAGGGTGGACTGTTTGTTGCCAGCGCAACTTTTGGGGCACAAGTATGGTATGAAGAGGTCATGTTTATGTCAGGAAGAAGCAATATTTTCTCTTTTCACTCTTCACTCGATGGCAAGTAAGATGGTTGAGTAGTTGTTGTTGTGGGAGCTTCTTTCACTTCTAATTTTTTCCTCTTCTATATTTTTCTTATACCCCCTATTTCTTTTAATCTTTTCTTTTAGTGGTCCTCTCTTTCTTTCCTCCGTTTCAGGCTATTCTTTCAGTTCAGGCTATTTCTTATCTTCTTCTCTTTTCAGACTGCTTTCATCCGTCTATCACTGGCCTCCTGCCTCACCTGGTGTCTGGGACTGAGAAAACATACACGTTGACGACCTGGTTAGATGATTCGCTCAATAAGCTCAATTCTCAGTTCGTATACCAAACGTCAAAAGTTAGCCACCGGATACGTTTATCAAAAATCATCCACAAGCTTAAATTTTAACACAACACGCACTAAAGTCCTTTTTCCAATTACTATTCTCCTTTATATGAAGAATTTTCAAGACCTGTGAGCTCGAATAAATAGATTTGCCCACAAAATTAATTTTACCAGACTCATTCCGTCGAAATGGTAAATATTTACCTATTGGCGGCGAATACCAGCTATAGTTGCAAAGCGCCCCTTAATTACCATTCAAATTAACCCACTGAACACAGCCAATTCAAATAGTGATAGTCACACTTATTAACTCCCGCTCGAAATGTAAATAATTATGCATTCGTTGGTCATGTCATGGTCGGGGCATTAATTCACCACTCGTCCAGAAGTACAGGGATAAACAAGGATTCAACAGGATTATTGACAGATATGCGCTGATAAAAAGCCCGCATACAAATTTACTCAATGTCAAATGTCACTCATTTGCAGCTCATTATCAGTTAACCACACGGCATTATCTTGTCCACAAGCCGCACCGCAGATACGGCAAGATCCTGCGGTTGGAAAACGCTTCCGTTCGCCCAGATAAGGGCCGCCAGTCAAAAATTAAATCTCTGTTTACACATGACTTGGTTGTACATATATTTACTTTGTTCGGGTATAATAGTTCGATACGGTTGGGGGCGCGGTGAGGTCAGGTAAAGGGATGTTTACACTGTTCAGCGTGTATGCTGTCATAATGACATCAATCCAATCAATCCGCAAAAACTAAACCAACCAACGGTGAAAATCAATTCACCCTCAACACACAGTTGTGTAGGTGGTGGTGGGTTGAGAAGAGCCCGGGTAAACAATCCGGGCTTTTGAATTTTTAATTATAAACTCACACGCGACGGGGCGGAGGCTTTTATTTTGTTTGCTGTTTACTTGTTACATGTTTGACTTGACGGTTTGTTGTCGTTGCCAGGCACAATGATGTTGTTGACGATGTTGGAAACCTCGTATTTGTTGTGAGATGTCGCTTTTGTGGCGAGCCGTGTGTTTGCATTTCATTAAAAATGTCACTAGGACGCAGTGAGGAATGGAAGAAGGAGGACAACAAGGAAGAGTTCTGTGATGAAATGTCAGGGAGTAATTGATGTGTGACGTGAAGACGGAGATAAATACACGCGATGCCAAGGACCTTGTGTGGTGAATATTCGATTAAGGGGTGCTTATGATATAACAAAGTGCAAATGGATTTATTGAAAAGTAAATAGGATTTAACCCTTGTAAGCTGGAAAGATAGCCATGGAGAGAGGGCACCAACTAACGAAGTGTCTGAGTGTTTTCGGTTGTGTTTTAAAAGTCTTTTCATATGATAACTGAGTATCATGACTACTCAGTTAGAAAGGGGAACTACTTCCAGTTGTGCATCTCAAGACTAAGAAGGTCGTTTAATTCTTTCGATTTTAGTAGGTTTCACCTGGTAGCAAGTGTTAGCTGTTTGCCCTCAAATCTAGACAAGATTTCGGTCCGTTTTGATACTACACGGATCTTGGGGAAGTGATTAAAATCATTAGGAGGGCAACTCACCAATGCAGGAAGAAGATCAAAAACAGAAAATTGTTGGTTCTGTACAAAGCAATAGACAACAGAAGAACACATCTCCTGTACGAAGCAATCAAAGAAAAACGAAAAAGAAGAGCCAAAGTGCCAAACATAGCTCTTGGCACAAATTCTGTAGAAATCCAGATCGCAATAGGTAATCCCAATAGCCCTAAACGGAGTTTAAACACACTCCACCCAAGATACACCGAATAAGATTTTTGAAACCCAATTACCAGGTTGAGATTGCAATGTCTAAACAAGGCTGTTTGGAACAATTGCCTTCCTGGCGTTCTATATAGAGCCGGTGAAGATGACTTGGTAAGTAACCAACACCATGTCATAAGCAACATGTGGTCGGATGAATGCATGCCTGAGGATGGAAACGTCAACATCGTTTGCTCGACTTGCGATAAAGAAATGTAGTTGGCGCAGTTCAGAGGGTCCCCTTTTTCTGGATCGAGCAAACGATGCTGAGTTTCCATTACTCAGGCATACTTTCATCTGACCAGATTTGGATTATGAGTTTGTGGATGTTACTTACCACCTCTTATCCGCCGGCTTTATAAAGCTGGGCAGGAAGGCCATCATTTTCGTCAGACTTGTTAAGCATGAGTTTAGATATTGCTTTCCTTACTTCACTTAGGTCGGGTGGTTGGCGGTTTTCATTGTCGTCGTCGCCAATATTGAATGATTCGTTCTGCCTGACAGCGGAATCTTATTCAAAACCCACGTTTAACAGTCTGCAGAAGTGGTTCTTTCACTTCCCAGCATCGACTGTGCCTTAACTACGATATCTCTTGGTCCATCTTGCCAGGATTCAGCTCAAACCTTGTATTCTTGCTTTTACGTTTTACACATTGCGAAAACTTGCGAACATCATTCCTGGAGTTGCATCGCTCTATATCCTCGATTACGGTCTTGTCTTGCTCCTTTTCTTCTTTCTGAAAAGCTGGTGTTCTTCCTTTCTTCTCCGCCAATAGAGCTCAATGGTAGCTCTCGTCGTCACATGTGGGCCTCGTTGTTGACTCCTAGCATTTGTCAGCATTCTTCAGCAAACAAAGGGTTTCTAGTTGGTGGACGGGAGGAACCTAGCAACTCAGTTGCCGCTGACCTTATGTTTTTTAGGCATCGTTGTCATTGTTCTTCGACGTTCGATGCTCGTCGTATGGTGTTTATCAAGAAGTTAAGGGATACGCGTTGCGCGAAGGCCTTGGCGGTCTCTTACGACTGCGTTCTCATTCTTCACAGTATTTCTGGCTTATTGTGGCGTGGTGGATGTCTGCATTTATAACTTGGCTGCAACAAGGTAGTGGTCCGAGTTGATGTTAGCCCCTCGAAAAGTTCGTGCATCCAAAATACTTGACGCATGCCTCTTGTCTATCGCAATGTGATCAATTTGGTTGACAAAGCCGCATACAAAAGCTTTAGAGTTTTGCTACACCATCCTTAATTCGTCTCTTAGTGGAGGATATCAATGTAGAATTCTATTTGCTTCATCAGAATCGACAACGACCTCACCAAAATATTGTGATACCAAAAATGGATTAAGGCAGGTGTCGCATTGACGTGTGACTTCCTTAACATCCTTGTACAAAATATTAGCCTCATAATCTTTCCATAAATCTATGCAACTACTAGCATACGCTGACGATGTGGACATCATTGGTCGAATTAAACTAGATGTCACCTCCAAGTTTGTGAATATAGAGAAGTATACTTGAGCAAGACCAATAACTTCACTATCGACAGACACATCCTGTTGTAGCAGGGGATTTTTTTTTACCTCAGCTACGCTATTTACTCTGACAAGGGCATCTCATCGAAAATTCAGCGAGGAATCACTCTTGCCAACCGCTGCTTCTTCGAGCTATGAAGTCAATTTAGTTATGAAGCTGACACTTACGGAGAGCCTACATAAGACCTTGATCAGCAGAGTCTTGCTCTAGGGCACCAAAATATCAATGGAGGAAGAAGAAATCCTTAATCGTTTCGAACGAAAAATTCTTCGGAACATATTCGTTTCTGTTTGGATTGGCTATTAAGATGAAGATTCAATGACATAGACCTGGTCAAAGGGGTCCGCATTGAACGTGACCAGGATATGTAGAACGGATGGACAGAGTCATCCTTTCCCAGCCACTAGTACGCAGAAGTAGATACCGACCTCAACCACCTTACACTGCACAGCTGGAAGTTATCTAGGGACCGGTTTATTAGAGAGTTGGTTGAGGTTCATTCCATTTAAAAATATATTCTCAACCAAAAAAACCTTTTTCTTACTTCCGACTTGTGAACATATAAGATCTGATCGTCTCTCTGTGAAAGTGCATAATATAACTCATTCCGGACCATACCTCTACAGTCTAGTAAGTGCAGGACTTTTATAATATCATCATCTCACGCAGTAATTACCTTCCTCCTAGAACTCCTTTGTTCAGCGATTAACATAGAGAACTTCCACCTGAAAAGATCCAACATCGTCTATATCCATTTGTAAAGGCTTCTGGGACATTGTATGCATCATTGTGTGACTCAAAGAGCTTTAAAATGTAGAACAACCTTGTCGACTTGTATAGAAATCCACTGTGGTGCACTGCAATTAAACCCAGGCGTCAATTTAACGTTTTCCTTTGTATACATGCAATCTTCCCTCCTCTTGCCATGCACCCGTCAAGAAAAGATTCCAGAAGTGGGCGTTTTCACACTTGCCATATATAGACGATTGTTTCATTGCAATTGGCATATACACAGACTAAACTCTTCTAATGGCATTTAAACCTAATTGGGTCGACTAGGCGATGCGCATGTCCTCTCACACCCATGCAAGCATTATCCTTACAACAAAAAATGGAAAAATAATCCTGAAGTCATTCATTTTCACCTCTCATGTATTCAGCCAGGAGACGAATACAACGGCAACGACGAGGCACCATTAGGGCTAAGTGATTTCGTCTTTAGGTATTGTAATATCCTTCGAGAATGCGTGATGGCAAAAATGGGGGCGGCTTCTTGTTGTGTGTGTGTCTCATTTCTTGATGTTGCTGCACAATTGTGCGGAAGGATACAATGATGGTCGTTTTGTTATTATCCTTTCTGCACATGAAAGCCTATTTTTTGTAGTTCTTCAGTCAGCCCAATTCTTGGTGTGTCTCAAGTTAGGCGTTGTATATGGCATCGAGAGGATAATTTTCATGCATGAGGGTGGTTGTTCATTCGGGGCTACCATCAATATAACTGAGATTTTGTAATGCTGCCAGTAGGTTGCAATAGGGAAAGGTGGAAAATTTGGTGAACAAATCTAGGTTTTATGTTGGAGCCTTATAGGGCTCACGTTCTTTCTCTGAATTTTATTTGGCAAATCTTTGGCTTATGGTTGTAAGCCATGAATTGCAGGAGGAAGTGGTAAGTAGCCATTGTGTCATCAGAAGCTGGTCCACTATTTTCAGATCCTAAGAATTCAACCTAGAAAAGATGAAGTATGTCCGACAGTGATCTACTTAAGCAGGATTGTCCAATTGCACCCCACACAAAACGTGTGACGCTTGGTTTTTATAAATACACCGTCGTTGAAGCCCAATGAAATTTTAGCAGCGAGAGTTCACCATCGTCATCCTGCACAAACAGACGAGTTTGGGGGGTATACCAAAACTAGACATGCCTCTGTATAGTACGTCTCTATAAATGCTGTAGTATGCGGCTTTGAAATGAATAGGTGAAGGGTTTCGATTTCGCCTTCTTGGGTTTTTTTCAGGATCTGCCGAAATGTGAAAATTTGATTGGTTGTGGCCTAAACCCACACTGATAATGGCCGATCAGGTTGTTGGTAAACGATTTCAGGCGTTAACTTATTACGGCAGATAGGATCTTGTAGGCGATGTTGAGGAGACTTGTGCTTCTGTAGTTGGCGCAGTTCAGAGGGTCTCCTTTTTTGTGGATCAGGCAAACAATCCTGAGGTTCCATTCTTTAGGCATACTTTCTTCCGACCATATTTGGCTTATGCGTTGGCGGATGTCAATTACCAAGTCATCTCCACCGGCTTTGCTTTGTAAAGCTTAGCAGGAATACCGTCATTTCCGGCAGCCTTATTAAGCTTGAATTTAGATATTCCTATCCTCACTTCACTCAGGTCAGGTGGTTGGCAGTTTTCGCTGTCGTTGCCAACATTGAATGGTTCGTTCTGCCTGACAGTGGAATGTTGTTCGTCATCGTCGTTTAACAGTCTGCAGAATTGGTGCTTTCATATCCTCAGCATCGAATGTGTCTCAACTACGATATTTCCTTGTTCATCTCCACAGCATTCTATTCGAGCCTTGACGTTTTACTTTGACGTTTTACACTTTGGTAAAACTTGCGAACATCGTTCCTGGAGTGGCACCTCTCTATATCCTCGATCTCGTGTTCACCTTCAGCTTACCGTAGGCCTCGTTCTTGGCTGCGAGCATCTGTCGGCATTCCCTATCAAACCAAGGTTTTCTTGCTAGTGGGCGCGAGAAACCTAGCACATCAGTTGCGGCTGATCTAATGGTGTTAATCAAGAGGTTTAGGGATACGCTTTGCGCAAAGGTCTTGGCGGCCTCTTGCGATTACAGTCTTCCAACATAAAATTTTTTCACAGTATTTCTTGATTGTTGTGGCGTGTTGGATATCCGCACTCTTACATTGGCTTCAATAAGGTTCATCTCGACAGGATTCTATTCGAGCCTCGTATCATTGGCTTTGACGTTTTACACTTTGGTAAAACTTGCGAACATCGTTCCTGGAGTGGCACATCTCAACATCCTCGATCTCGTGTTCACCTCCGAGTCGATGTTTAAATAAATAAAATAAATATATGACGCAACAGGCTCGTTAGTACCCAGGGCCTAGCTTTTTTTCTCACAACCATTCATGTGTGCGTGTGTACTTCTTAGCACGATGGCGGGACCTCCTGTTTTATGCCGAATCCGAACGGCTAAGTTGAGATAAGCTTATCATGACAATTGATACTACCCGGATGATTTGTCAGATCATCACGAGTCGATGTTTGCTCCTCGGAATGTTCGGACATCCGAAATACTGGATGCGTGCCTCTTGTTTATCGCAATGTGATTAATTTGGTTGACCGTTCGTTGATCTGGAGACCGCCATTTCCCCTTATGGATATCGCTGTGAGGAAACCGTGTGTTGACCTTAGTGGGCTTTCATTCCGTAGCGTAGTCAATTATCTTAAGTTTTCCGGCAATATGGCTTAAGATGTTTTCTCTTCATACCTAGCAAATTAAAATCTCCCAGCATGATCTTAACATCGTACTTCGGTAGTTGCTCATAGGTTTTTTCAAAGAGCTCGTATAAGCAATCCGTAGCTAAATCATCTTTTTCCACCGTTCGGGCGTGAGCGCCTTTATGTCTTATGTTTGCGAATTTGACCTTGATGCGGATTGTCACAATGCGTTCGCTAATGTCTTGGAAACATAAGACTTCTTGCCTAAGTCTGACAATTATATCAAACCCGCATCCGAATGGTCATAGATGTCACAGTTTTTCATCCTGTTTCTGTCCGGCCCATCCAATCGTAATTCCCGGATGGCAGTAATGTCTGCTTTGTAGCAGTTCCGCTTCCGCTAGTTGTTTGACTGCACCTCTCCTTCTCAGGTACAGATACGAACGTCGTTGTCCTTTTTTCGTTTAGGAGGGTATTTGGTATTTGCTTATGGAACACATTTTCTCGAATCACATCTGGTGTGCAGCAATAGTGGTGATAGGCCTTTCATTTGTTTTAATCGATATTAGAGTATTAGCTAAAAATGAGGTCAACTGATCAATAATTTGCAACAGGAATAGAGTATTTGAGAAAATTTACCCATGAGGCACCCTAGCGTTTATATAGAATACGTCTGGGAAAACTCCACCACAACTGCCGCACAGTCCGTATGCCGTCAATTTGCAAGGCCATGTGCCAAACCCGATCAAAAATATCCAGAGCAACAAACAGCTCACTAGTATCTATGATTTTGCATCGCACTCCAGTTGAGCGTTTCTTTTGGAACACTTGTCGCTGATCACAAACTAAATCATTCCTTTCTAAGTAATCCACCATCTCGGTGCCTTTGAGAGAATGGATAGTAAAGCAATGGGTCTGTATTTGCGGAAAACCTGTTGATTATATATGACATGGAAAATAATGGATATGGGTGCAAGTTCGCATCCTAAACAGTCCAAATTATTCAGGATGCCTCTTTTTATTTCGAAGTTGAACATCTACTTCAACCATTCCTCAACGTACTAGCTCCATCCTTGGTGGCAAATTTATCGTCGAATTTCCTGAAAACATTTTTTGCGAATAAGTCGACCTTTTCCATTTGGGAATTACCTCGAGATCCGTCAGTTCGCCACAAGTTGCGGCCAAAGATGTATAAGGGCACTAGCTATACGATAACAGCTTTTAAAGCGTGATTGTAAGAGGTTGTAATGTACATATATGCAAGCAGCTCTTTGAACTTTCACCAGAAGGTTTAGGTATCATGCTATTCCTAGAGCCAATTACCAGACGATAACACCTTACATGAGTAAGGTGCTACAGGTAAAGACAGAAATTGGTTATGCGAATGCAATATTGGCGTACAATTGTAAAGGGCTAAGGTGGGTTTTTTACGCTTTCCGAAATATGATGCTTTTAGTTCATGTCTTGTCAAAGGCCTAACCCAGATATCTAGCTGGTTCTACAACTTTGAAACTAGAACCTTTAAGTTTAGAAGAATTAACTTGCGGATCTATGTGTTTTCTGATGAATCTTTTTTTTTTATAGATAGCGCCGAGTCCACACCTGGTGGCCCACTTGGAGAACACAGGGAGCCCATTTTATATTAGCACTTTAAGGATTTTGAGGAAGTTTCACGATGCAGCATTTTCACGACATCTCCGTAGAACAAACTTTAAGAACTTCACTTTCTAAAAAAAAGTAGTACCTCGTCCATGTTACAGTATACTGGACACTCCTAGGAGTTGGATTTCCAATCCGATGTAGAGAATAATATTTTCTAAAATGGAGTTCTGATGTATAAGGGCAATAGCTGTACGACAACACCTTTCAAAGCGTGGTTGTTAGAGGTCAGTTAATGTACATATATGCAAACAGTTCCTTAAACATTCACCAGAAGGTTTAGGTATCATGCTATTCCTAGACAAAGGCCTAACCCACGTATCTAGCTGCTTTTATAACTTTAAAGCATTAAAGGATCAATGTGGGAAACTATGCATTTTCTGATAAAAAGGTTTTTCTTAGAGCTAGCGACGAGTCCACACCAGGTGCAGTAGTACCTCGAAACAGTACGTAGTAGTACCTCGAAGTAGTACGTAGTAGTACGTCGAAGTAGTACGTAGTAGTACCTCGAAGTATTACGTAGTAGTACCTCGAAGTAGTACATAGTAGTACCTCGAAGTAGTACGTAGTAGTACCTCGAAGTAGTACGTAGTAGTACCTCGTCTATGGTACAGTATACAGGACACTCCTTGGAGTTGGATTTCCAATCCGATGTAGAGGATAACATTTTCCAAAAATGGAGTTCTGTTACTTTTTTAAATGCACCCAAATGTAAACCTGGCTCAAAACATTCCGCAAAACTAATCTGGAGTGGATATTCCACGTCCCAATGCTCTGCCTTGTGTTATAATAATGTCAGGGGTATCTTTTCTTAACCCCGGACTTAGCTTCATATCATCGTCCCGCTACTTACAGGCGAAATAAAGACGATCATCAAATAAATCATTCAACCCCCCTAAGAAGCAAACAAACCACCTTTGAGGTTTCACCCGTACGATTTATTGCGCCACACTGTCGGATAAATTCGCTTGAACCGCATCGAGGGAAGTCGCCTCCGTGTTGACTGACTCCTGTGCGCCGTTTAAATGCGCAACCGCGCACATAACTCTTCGGATTTCTTGTGATTAATTCGTCAGATTGTGTGAATAAATTCAAGTCGCTTTCGAGGTTTCCTGTTTGCGAGTGAGAAAGTCGCCATTTAATTAGCCCCCACCCAGAGCCTCGCATGGGCTAATTACCCCGAATTTATAAGGAAGATAAAAGTCAAAAAGTTGACACAAATCGTGGGCTGACTAATTATCTGCACGATTCCGTTGGCTGACCCACTACACTGGCGAGCGTCTGCAGTACTAGACCTAAACGGGAGAGCTGTGCTACCTCTTGTACGCACTATAGGGGAGCCATGTCGCCTTTCTCGACATCGACAGTTATTGGCATGCGACCACATGCAGCCACCCAAATGTCAGCGTCTTTTCGCAATCAGACACTGTCAACGTTTTGTGGTCCAAAATTGCTGCACTTTTGCGGATTCGGATTGTCAGCCAATTGAGCTGACGGTGATACGCTTGGTTGGTGGCACCATCACCACTTCGGGTGGACTAGCGGCGCGGAAATTGTAGCGCGTGTGGGCGACACGAAATTGCGACAATTCGCGCTCGAGTTGTGCGCTCGATATCATGTCCTCACGGTGCACCACTAGGTTAGGTATCGCACTGTGTGTCGAAGGTAGACACTGAAATTAGCCACCATGATGACTCGCGTACAGTCTTCGGAGGGGCAGACCGCAGGCAAAGTAATTGCTGGTGGTTTGATTGAGCGCTGACGACGTGGGTAGTACAATATCGCAGTGTAGTAGGCATCGTGTGCAATTGATCTTAGAGGTTAGGGACTGTGGATTTAAATGCGTGAAATTGTTTAATAATGGGTTTGCGTTTTGTCGCCTTGTGTATCTGTTCGGGTGTTTGTTTTGGAGACAATTTCGTGTAATTGGATTTTTATTTGTGGTGAACTTTTGATAGGTCTGTCAAATGGAGATACAAAAGTAGGTACCTACTGGAGCAGACTGCAGAAGACAAGAGCAGTGGTAATGTGCAGTGGCAGATTGGATGTTGACTCCTTAATGGTGTATATAGCGTTTTCATAAGTAATGATTGGTTTTGAATTGTTTCGAGTTGATTGGATAATACCTCTTAGATAGCAAGGAAACGATAAAATGGTCCAACCCAGAGGTGGACAAGAACATCTTTTGTAAAAGGTGATGCATGGAGTGAATTGTGAAGTTAATAAGTTAACAAGATCGAGAGCCTGTGAGCTATTTGTACTCTTAAAATATTCAAGATATCGTTTCATCACGATTATCCTCTGCGCACAGAGTCTAGCCTCCTCATGTCGCATTCAGTACTTATGACAGTTGCCTATATTGGAGCTATGAACGTGTGGATTATTTCTCTGACTGTAGCGAGTGGATTTCGTATTTTTCGTGAGCTTAAGTGGCCGCGAAGCTTAAGTCCGTAATTTAGGACAACTCCCAGGTATTCAATGTAAGGATTCGACTCAATCGCCAGCTCTAGCTTTCTAAGTAAGTGGCGCTTTTGTCAAGGATTTACCTCAACCAAAATCCCCCTCCAGTTAAACCTGCTTTTAGTTACTTGATCTCAGTAGAGATATCCAGTTGTTTGAGGTCAATTTCTATTTGTGCACGCCAATGAAGGCAAGATCTTTCTATATTATCTGGCAGAGAAACACCAACTTTATGGAACAAATGCTGTCTATTAGTCAATAGATTATGGCCAGGTCTACAGCTCGTCAAATTTATGATTGCATCTGTGTCCCTTGAGGTCGTCAACTTAAATGGGACCGCCAGGACTACAGCTCGTCAAATTTATGATTGCATCTGTGTCCCTTGAGGTCGTCAACTTAAATGGGACCGCTTTTTTTTAAATAATTGTGGACTCGAAACTACAAAGAAGCAGGTCTGGGATGATCAGGGTCTTAAATAGGATCGAGTAGTTTATCGCTTAGCAAACACATATGCTGTCCCACCATTGTTCTCAAGCTATTTTACTGATGCTAGTGATGCTGCCATTTTACTGATGCTAGAGAGGCTGGCATGTTTTTTTTCTGCTCACCAGTTCAAGCCCTGATGTCACTTCATTCCCTTGTTACTTTTGGTCACCTTATCACAGATCGATTTCGGCAGGTTATCCTATAAAATCCGCTCTTCTTGTGGTCAAAACCTTAGAAAATAATAATCGTTTTGCTGGACTGAATCGTTAGAACTCGGGGTCTAGGAGTTTTTTTGTCAAAACCATCAATCTGTACATGTGTCCTTATTTCACCATGCCGAGGTTTTCAGTTTTATTAGGAATCAGAGCGGCTGAGTTGAGATAAGCTTCATCTTGATAAGTTTGACTCCAATAATTTGTCAGATCATTGCGAGAGGAAGGGCAGATCTGAAGCAAACCTAGCTGTTGCATGTCGGTTCATCATTATAACCATCGCGCAGGGAAGACCGAACCACCTGTTAAGAATCAAGTGATTGCAGATCCCAGGGTGTTAGAACTGTAAGATTGAAAGCAACGTGTCCAGGGTTGAAGCGGATGGAAGGCTAACATGTCTCAAGCAGGGACAGGCTCAGCAGTTCGATGAACTACTATCAGAGTAGTAACAATCGTCATGAAAAGCTTATCTCAACTAAGTCGTTCGTGTTCAGCATAAAACAGGAGGTCCCGTTGCAAGAAGTACACCCGCCCAGCACACATAAATGGTTGTGAGAAAAAATAGCTAGGCTCTGGGTACTAACGAGCCTGTTGAACCAGAAATTTGTATATTCATTTTGTACACGTGAGGGCTTGATACCATTACCCAACAGTCTCATCCACCATTGGGCACTCAAATGAACTGAGCCAAACTTGATAAGTTTGACTTCAATAATTTGTCAGATCATTGCGAGAGGAAGGGCAGATCTGAAGCAAACCTAGCTGTTGCTTGTCGATTCATCATTATAACCATCGCGCAGGGAAGACCGAACCACCTGTTAAGAATCAAGTGATTGCAGATCCCAGGGTGTTAGAACTGTAAGATTGAAAGCAACGTATCCAGGGTTGAAGCGGATGGAAGGCTAACATGTCTCAAGCAGGGAAAGGCTCAGCAGTTCGATGGACTATTATCAGAGTAGTAACAATCGTCATGAAAAGCTTATCTCAACTAAGCCGCATGTTCAGCATAAAACAGCAGGTCCCGCTGCAAGAAGTACACCCGCCCAGCACACATAAATGGTTGTGAGAAAAAATAGCTAGGCTCTGGGTACTAACGAGCCTGTTGAACCAGAAATTTGTATATTCATTTTGTACATGTGAGGGCTTGATACCATTACCCAACAGTCTCATCCACCATTGGGCACTCAAATGAACTCAGCCAAACATGAAGTGAACAAATAAAGGTTCAACGTGTACCTGACTATAACCAAATTGACATAACAGCCATAGGCCCAGACTCATCTCAAAATCTAGCAATATTTACAGAAAAATGTAAGAAAAGAACTTATCAAGGTTCGACAACTACTCATAATAATCCTCGTCACTTAGGTGCTCCTTACATCATACCTACCTCCACCACATTGTCCGCCAAACAATGGCACATCCTACTCCTACTCACCATTCAATTGAGCGCAGATTTCCAAAATGTTTTCCAAAACTATTGGTCAAAACTTTCTGGATGAAAACCACTCGGAATTTCCACTGTCCATCATTGTAATTGCGGCCAAAATACGAATACAAGGTGCTGTGGGAACAATGAATCCTCACGGGGAATCCTGGCCACATGACTTGGTTTGGTTGTTGATGTTTTTTTTTTTTTTTCTTGTGACCATAATAACGCTAATGGATATGTTAATAATACGAACAATAAACACATACAAATGTGAAAAGGACTCGGGTTTTGTGGTGGCCCAGCATGGACGCGATTTAATATGTAAATGGACAGCGGGTGGTCCTTCGCAAAAAAAAAAAATGCAAACAACAAAAATGTAAATCCACTGAAAAATATTAAAATTCAACATACGAAAGGTTTTAACTTTTAATTCACTTTTTTTTGTCATCGTCCTTTTGTTGGCGTGAGGTCCTTTTTATACACTCAGCTAGATCTATGTCGCATGTCGACGTTGATGAAACACAAGCATGTTAAATGGACGCGACGTCGACAATGCTGTGCTTTGGGTGTTTCTTTTTCAAAACAACATAAAGGATGAAAAGGATATGCTTGCATCAAAGGGAGTGTACAGTTCATGAGAAACTAAGTAAGCAAAGCATCCCGACTCAAGTGTATTAACTCTTTTATGTGATGATGATGATAATGATGATAATGAAAAAGGGATAAGTAATTTGATGTCGATTAGGATCGTTGGTGCTGAATTGCTCTTTACTGTAAATTGCAAATTGCGGGCAAGGAACAGTGAAGTAGATCATGAAAGTAATGATCTAAAGCTATTCAATCAACTACTCATTGAATGGCTAGGAAGAGCGAGATGCTGCGATCTGAGAATCACGGTTTTACCGTGTTCAATGACGAAAACCATTCGAATGGTATAGTCGCCATAAGGATGATGATGCTCGTGCAAAAATGATGAACTCATGTACATCTTTGTAACACTGAAAAATAAAAAGTCGGCTGGAGAGGGCGGTGTCCCAAACTTCGTATTGAGACACCTGCCAATAAAAGCAGTCGATAGTTTAACCACCATGTTTAACAATGCACTGAAAATGCACATTATCCGGTGCACTGAAAACGGATGTGGTATATCCGTGTCCTAAAAATGACAATGGCAAAACAAACCTTGCAAATCTTCGATCAATAAGCCTTCTGCCGAATGTAAGCAAGGTATTCAAAAATATAGTCAATAGAGCTCTGTTTTCGAGCGAGGCATGACAGCATTCATGCCGCGTCGAAACTACTGTCCGACATCCAATCGATTATGTCCAAAGGACAATGACTTTGAGAACGGCTTCGACACCATATGGTTAGAAGAGCTTTTCTACAGGCTTCTTGGGCATGCGGAAACACATGCTGTTTATGATTTATAAAATGCTTATGGGAAAGTAGTTCATTGTCAAATGTTGCAACGTAACTTCGAGTAAAGTCTTTGAAATCAAAAACGGTTTACAACAGCGGGCGCTGAACTCCCCGATATTGTTGAACATTTATACAAGTGATCTTGTAGGTTCTCTCAGACACGCTGTAGCGTACGCACAGGTCCGAAGATCGGATGTAGGGCAGTTTTGTCGCAGACAGATAGCCTTAATGGATCGAAAGCTAGTTAAATGGATCATAGATAGTAATTCACTTGATCGACTGAATTAGGTTAATCGTTGTGAAGGTTAAATGTGTACGAATATGTGGATAAATCTCAGATTAACCACAACAAATTGCAGTAGATGTGTTTTTGGTATTCAAATTGGTTTCAAATTCAACAGCGAATTTTTGATAGAGGAAGATTAATAAAAGACTGGAATTCTGTGAAACCAAGAGTCATCATCGATTTTGGACATTCAGTTTTCAGTTATAAAGGTATTGGATTCTGTGGTACCCAGCCTAGATCTTCATAAGCTCATAGCATTACCTTAACAAATCGCAACTCAAATTGTGTCGCTCGTTACGATTTGTCTTCCTCGTATATTGACCAGTGGCTTGGCATTCTTTTAACTCGAATCCTACCGGCTTACCTAATCGAGTTCCACAGCGTATGGTTCAATGTTTAAGCTACTTCACTGTATTCTGAAAAAAATAAGAAGATAAACCTTGGCTTATGCCCTCTTGCAACTACTTAGAGCAGGATGATAAGGTGTCCTTAAATTTGCGCTCCATAATGAGAAGAAATGTTTCTGTTTCCCTAAATTACAATTTCGCTTCGATAAATCATTTTCGCAATTATTTACACTCCAGCAACTGTATGAAGTATTATTAACTATATGAAGTATTATGGAGACACACTTAAAGCACTAAGATTTCTTTACAGAAGCCTTGCCGAAGTTAATAAAATAACGAAAATAAAAATTGAAATGCTGAACAGATTAGAAGAAAAACGTTGAAGTATGCACTCTTACAACTACTTCTAGTATGCTAAAAATGAATTTTCTTAAATCTGCGCTGACATCTGTTCCAAGTTGGCATACTCCTTAATGAGAAAAAATTGTTTTTATTTCCTCGACTAACTATTTCGCTTCGATAAAGCACTTTCGAAACTATTTCCCCTTCAGCAATGTTAACTGTATGAAGTCTTAGAGAAGTAGCTTTGGGGCACTCTATAAGATCTCATTAGCAAATCCTTACCGAAACTAAAAATATAACCACCATATGACAGTTTTGATACATAGCTTGTTACATGAAGTATACGGATCGGTTCAGATCGATTAAGCCATGTCTACCCGTCCGTCCATCCGTCTATACGTCACCAGTTTTTGGTCCTTAAATTGTAAGTTGGAATGATGAAATTTTGTACACGTCCTCGTTGTTTAAAAAATCTTGAAATTTGCCACTCCCCCTTTTTAGAAAAACGTATTTTTTGGCCAAACTGTAAGGAATTATAAAAGAGTACCTGAACGCCATATTTCGACAATAACAAAATCTATATTTCGTCTTTACAAAGCTTTTTGCCGATAAGGTTGTTTCTGGGATTCAAACTCGCCACCCACTACGCTGTCCACTGCGACATGCAAGAGTAGTAATAGTAACAAACCACTTGAAACTTTTAATCGAACGATACAGAACGTACTGCCAGATGTTATCATTCGCGTAATACACATTTATGATGTATAGATACAAATCGTTATAGCAACCAGTAAAATGTACACCAAAAAATGGGTAAGATTTCGTTGGTAATGTGCATTTGATGCGCAAAAGTAATCCTCCTATCAGAAAATGCTATAAATTTTGCGATTGGCCCCTAATGTCAGTTCTGTTTTAACATTTGTGTAGTGAACACATGCGAAATACACGTTAATAAACAATGTTACGCTACACTGCTCCAGAACACGGAATATTGGTGACTATTTATTTGAGCAATAATAGGTCGGTGACTTTGGCACAACGTGAATTTCGTCGCAGATTTCCTAGCCGTCCAACGCCTACTGGTGAAACACTGCGACGTTCAGCCGCTCGCCTCGAAGAGACTGGTACAACACGAGATGCTGCCAGGCGTGGCAGACCCCGGAGTAGCCGTTCTGCAGAGAATATTGCTGCTGTAGCCGAAGATGTCATGGAAGCGCCGTCGACATCGACCAGACGACGTGCCACGCAAATGGGTATCAGTCGACGGTCTTTACAGCGAATTTTGGTACAAGACTTGAAGATGTTTCCGTACAAAGTCCAGACGGTGCATCAGCTGTTAGCTTCTGACCGCCAATCGCGTCTAACATACGCTCAAGCCATCCTTAATCATCACCAAAGGAAGATGATTTTTCATCAAAAATAATCATGAGTGATGAGGCCCATTTCCATCTTAGCGGGTACGTAAATAAGCAAAACTTACGCTTCTGGGGCACTGAAAATCCGCGTGTAACCCACGAAGAGCCATTACACCCGCTCAAAGTCACTGTATTATGTGCTGTTTTCGCTGGAGGAGTCATCGGACCTTTTTTCTTCGAAGACGTCGCGGGCCAAACGGTTACTGTGAATGGTGAGCGCTACAGAGCAATGATCAACGAGTTCTTTTTGCCGCAACTTGATGAATTGGGATTGGAAAACATGTGGTTCCAACAGGACGGTGCAACGGCACACACTGCACGTGCCACAACCGATATGCTGAAGGATGGCTAATCTCCTGTTTTGGCGATTTGCACTGGCCAGAAAGATCGCCTGATTTGATCGCTCCAGACTTCTTTTTGTGGGGCTTTTTGAAGTCGCGGGTTTATGTCAACAAGCTTCAGACTCTTGCAGCTCTTAAAGATAATATCCGTCAAGAATTTGAGGACCTATCGCCGGAAGTTTTGGCCAAAGTGATGGAAAATGCCATAAAAAGGGCTCAAATGACAATCAACTGTGGCGGCGGCCATTTACATGGCATCATATCCTCGACTTGATGTAAAAAAATTAAAAGACCGAGTAAAAATAATCCACAAGAAGAATCAAAGTTTTTCATTTTTTTTTAAATTACAGCCAAAAAACATCGGAAGGTTATTCTTGCGCCACCTTGTATCTTAATCATTTTATAAAATAGATTTTGTTTTACAGACTGTCATTAGGTTAACGGTAGAAATCATCAAGGGACACTATCTAATGAACAAGCAGGTAGTATGGGTTGCCCTCCATTCAAATACTTTTAAATTTTTCTGTTCCTTTCCGGACCTTTTGAATAGAGTCAAATAACTACGGCGGATCCTCAGGCGGATACAATGTTTTTTTTTTTCAAATTCGATGCCAGTTTTTATACGGCGACTAATTGTAAGGATTGTTTTTTTAGAAGCTTTTTAGAGGTTTCGAATAGAGATAAAACTTTAGTCAAATCGGGAAATTCGAATGTCATTTATGTTCAGTTTGGTTTGCCATTTCATCATGAAAAGGTTGACAAATGAAAAAACGCTTGCAAATCGTGCAAATTTATTTCGAAAATGGTTCAGTTCAAGAAATTTATTGCAAGCTCCGTCCATTTTATGGTCGACATAATCGTCCATCGAAGCAATTAATTCAGTTAACCATGGATCGTTGTCCCACTACGTTAACTCCATGTGACAATACGCATCCGCAAAGACGTCGAACAGTGCGCACCGAAGAAACAATTGCCGCTGTAGAGCAAAGCGTTGAAGAGGACCGATTGAATCGATTCTCAACCATGCACAGCAAATGGAGCTTTGTCCATCATCTTTATGGAAGATTTTGCGCAAAGATTTTATGTTTACGACCTTACAAGCTCCAGCTTGTGGAATAATTAAATCCGTGAGACCATGCAATGCATCGTGATTTTGCTGTATGGGCCGCAAATGAGATTGATCTCGATGCTGATTTTCATCGCAAAATTTTGTTCAGTGATGAGGCTCATTTTTGGTTGAATGGCTACGTCAACAAGCGAAACATGAGACCCTTGAGACGCCATTACATCCACAAAAACTGACTGCTTGGTGTGCTCTATGGGCTGGTGGAGTCATTAGGCCATACTTCTTCCGAAATGATGCTGGAGAGTCGGTTACCGTTAATGGAGGCCGGTTTAGAGCCATGATAACCGACTATTTTGTTCGCGAATTGGATGGCATGAATGTGGATAAGATGTGGTTCCAACAACACGGCGCTGCATGCCACATAGCGCACGTCACAATCGATTTGTTGAAGGAAATATTCGATGAGCGCATAATTTCGCGGAATGGACCTGTCAATTTGCCACCAAGATCGTGTGATTTGACACCATTGGATTATTTTATTTTGGGGATATGTGAAAACGCTCGTCTACGCCAACAAACCAGAAACGTTAGGGGACTTGGAAGCCAACATTCGTGGCGTTATTGCCGACATACGGCCCCAAATGCTCGAAAAAGCGGTTGAAAATTGGACCCCTAGACTTGGCTTTCAAAATCATATCTTAAAATTAAGAAAATTATCCTTCCAATAAATGATGGACATTGAAACGACTTTCTTGTGCTTTATTTCAATTCAAAGGTCTATACATCTATAAAAAAAACACCGTTACTACCTATTTCCAATAAAACAGTTTTTAAAACATCGATGAGAATTTTGACTTAGGACAAAACTTAGCGTTGGGGTTGTTGAGGTCAGAACCATTCGTAGACCAAATTGGTTTAATTTACTTCAGTAAAGAAAATCAGCAACAATTCCTTCACAACTACAGGGCGGCCCAGAAGTATCTTTCCTATGTAAAAAATTAATAACTCTGTCATTAAAAGACATATTTGTGTAATCTATTTATTATGTTTTGGGATATTTAGGACAAAGCAAGACACGATCGCATAGCCAACAAAAAATGTTAAATTATTATTTTTTAAATATCTAGTCAATAAATTGTACTCAACATGCCTACTGGGATCGTTGGAGATGTGAGACGCTCCGGCAGGGCTCATTTTGGATAATCAATCGAAAACCTCCAGGTCGTTGGGGAAAGTGTTGCAACCGATCCTGACACATCAAACCTTCGACCTTTCACACAGTACGGCTACTGCATAACACGATTCGTCGGAGTTTTTGCGGAAAGATCTGCATCCTATATTCTTACAAAATCAACTGCTCAATCCTGTTGAACCAGAAAATGTCTGAAGTGCTGCAGAACTGTCGCCAAGAATGACGAAGAAGTTATCGAAAATTCTATAAAAACCGACATGAGAAGTCAAATTTTGATCTTAGTGGGGTTGTGAACCAGCAATATTGTTATTTTGGGGCACACAGAATGGCAAAAATCTCTATAAATGTCCCTTACACTCACTTCGTTATACTGTTTGGTGTGAAATAAACACGCGTTAGGTTTATGGACCGCATTTCACCATAAATAATGCAGCTTTACGGGCAATAAGTGCTCCTAAGGAAGAAAGCTTCAGAACTTCAATTTTTCTTCTTGTGCGAGCAGGCAACTTTACTTTCAGCAAGACGCGACGAATTCTTAAAACCTATTATCTCAAAAATTCACCACGGACTTTTTTTTATTTAGTTACCCGAGAGAAAAGGTTTACAATAACAAACCGCACATTATACAGGATCTGAACGTCAACATTCGCACAGAAATCGCTCAAATTACGCCGGCAACTCCTGAATAGAAAGGAATACTGAAATCTTACCACATTTTCATCAAAGTTCCTGATTCCCAGATAAGCCATCACCCTGCCCACCAACAGTCATCATTTATCACATGCCACACAGCACATGAATAATTTATAATTGCGTATTGCCATCTTGTATTGTGTCAAAATTAATTATCGTATCGTCGAAAAGGACATTTTCAATTGTTTCGATGCATCTCCATTCAACAAGGATGATAAATGCATTTTCGTTCGAAGAAACCCCCAAACAGATTTCCACCTTTCACCTTGCGCAATCCAAACGAAACGAATACACCCCCATCGACAAAGGAATACAAGATGTTTGACAACCCCTAATGAATGTATGACGGACAAGGGTGGGAGTAGTCTATGTAATTCAATTGATTGATGACTTTGCCTACAACATCCTTTGACAACAGTTTAGGTGGTCCTCTGTCCCAATTGACAACGAAGTCTCCCATTAATTTTGATTTTTCCCTTAAAAAAAAGAAGGAATTCCCCATCGCATTTTACATCCTCCACAAGAAACACATGTGGAACATATAAATCAAAACTACATCCTTGGAGATAAATCACATACGAGTTCTTCATCCACCCCACACTAAATTATGTCCTCCAACCACAACATGGCTAATAATCTCAGTTTGGAGAGTTTGATAAAAAAAAAAGAAACTGCGGAACGTCTCCAACTTTAGCATACAGCACCCACACCCACCACCATCAAAGGGGAAAATTAAATAAATTTCTGTAAAAGGATTAAAAATTTTCTCTGCTTGCAGTTTGTCCTTCTAAAGATGGCAGCATGTGCCTTGAATGAGTTAACATGTGGAAGGCGGTGAGGATGGCTGTTTGCATAGCATAGGACCACATAATTGTGTAATAAGCTCATCGAGCTGTGTTTCTGTTTGGTTCGTCTTTGTGGCAATTTAACTTTCGGTACAATTTGATGAAGATGTACAACGCGCTGAATCCTTGAAATTTATGTGCACAACAGATTTGTTTAGCCAAGAGAGGAACAATAAATAACCAGCACACATGTGTGTGTGTTGTGATTTGATAAATTCAATCTGCCATTAGGGTAATTAATTTTGTTACACATATTTGTCCGGAGTCCTTAAGTGGAAGATGTTGGATATTCATATATGGGTTTATCTGATATTTGATTTTTTTTTTGGAAGCAGGACTCGTGTTATGGTGGAGGTAATCAAATATTTTGAAATGTTTCATAAGCTCAATGCGAAGCGAAAGGTATAGCAGGTTGCTTAAGTCCTCAAAGGAATTCTGAGATAGCATTCGAGTCACAATCAAACAAACGGAAAACAATATAACAATGGGACAGCTGACAGTTCATGCGGTAAACTAATCGAAAAGCCATCGAATCCTTTCGACTATGACACGAAGAGTATCCCAATAAAAATACAGCAAGTCTGGACGAAATGTATGCATTCCTAGGGATCTTGCTGCTTTCTGGTGGTTCCACTCCGATTCGCAGGCAATAACATGGTTGTGGGCGACTTGCAATTATAATATTACCATCTACAAAGCCAAAATATCCTTCAACCGGTTCGCCCTTGAACACATACATCCGTTTCGGTATCGGTAACACTCATGCAAAGGGGCTTTAACACAGTAAATCTGCGGCCGTAGACATATGGCATATGGCTCATGTTGATGGCTTACTTGGAGAAAGCATACACCCGGGCGGTCAAGTGACCGTCGATGGGCAGTTATTTCCTTATAGCGGACGAACTAGAAGACTAAATAAACTGCGCCAACTAAAGAGGCATAAGTCTCCTCAACATCACCAACAACATCCTATCTGCCGTAATATGTGAACGCCTGAAACCGTTTACCAACAACCTGATCGGTCCTTATCAGTGTGGTTTTAGGCCAGCAAAGTCCACAACTGATCAAATTTTCAAACTTCGGCAGATCTTGGAAAAAACTTAAGAAGTCCAAATCGGCAAAAATGGGTTTAGCAGTAAACATCGAAGAATCGGTCAGAACGTCACCATTGACAGATATAACTTTGGTCGATTCGAAATCTTGCACGATGGCGGGACCTTCTGTTTGAAACAAGATCTTCTTGACAATTGATGGAGATGAGGGCCAGTAAAAAATCATTAAGGTGTTGCTACGGCTGGGAAACGAACCCAAACCTTCATCGCGCCACTGAGCACGACATGTCCATGGTCAGAAAAAAATACAGCATTGGAAGTTTAAGATGGCTAGGAGATGTGGAATGAATGGACACCAATACTCTGGCTCGCAGACCTATGCCAACTTGGAGTTCGCAACTGGAGGCAGTTAGCTAATGACCGGGCTAATTTGGAGAGGCATGTTGGTTGAGGCCCAGGGTTATTCCGGACTGTAGCGCCACTTAAGTAAGTAAGTAAGCAAGTAATGGCGAACTAGGTGTACTCAATATATTCCGAGTAAGCCCGCAAAATACGAAATAAATGTTTGGATGAATTTCGATTCCGTTTCAAATTATACCCTGATATAAAAAATATATAAGGGATAACCACCAGGATGCCAAGAAGAAAAGAACCATGAAACCATAAACGTTAAAATTCTCTGCAAATGTTTTACTAAGCACACAATTTGTGAATGTCGTACAGTTGGCAAACTTGAATTGAACGTTCCGAAAAAAATTTTCCACAGCCACCTAACAAAATTCCGCCATAGAGGAACGCCACAGGTAGGCGTCCTCTCTCCTCTACTCTGGCTTATGGTTATGAACAACATCCAAGTTAAATTTGATGAGGTGACGTGTTGATCCTAGTGTAAAGAAAATATCCCTACCCTGCTCTAGACAAGGTTAGCACCTGGGCTGCAAGTTATGGCCTCAGAGTAAGCCCGAGCAAAACGGAATTGGTGCCATAATCCCCGACTTCACCCTACCCCGTCTTAATGACCAACCACTAACACTATCTCCAGCGCTAGGTATTTGGGTATCATTCTTGACCCAAAACTTCACTGGAAACACAGTATCGAACATAGAGTAAGGAAGGTGTGTGTTGCCTTCTATGCTTGTTGCAAAACCTTTGGAAAGAAGTGGGGACTTCAACCAAAGATGACCTTGCAGTGGTATGTCCAATTCTCACATACGGCTCACTAGTAAAGGCTGCATTGAGTAAAGGCTACAACCTCCCAAAATTAAAAAGGCTTCAAACAACAGCTAGTATAGGCACCACGGGCGTGCTGAAGTCGGCGCCAACGGATGCCCTCACTGTACTGATGCATCTCTTGCCTCTAGACCAACACATTAAGGATACCGCTTTATGCAGCCCAGTAAGACTCAAGGAGTCAGGATTCTGTTATGTAAGGCCGTATAGCCACAGTAATATCCTGGATTCGTTACCAAACGGCGTGGTTACGTTTCCAACAGACTACAAAACACCTATACTAAGCTTAAAGAAAGGCTTCCACTCAGGACTTCCTACCAGAGCTCAGTGGAAGAGAAACGAAGTATTAACAAATTTCAACACCTGAACTGTGGTGTGGACTCCGGAGTCTACTCGGAATCACAGAAAATATCAGTTTCATATCACCTACCGTATTTTGCCAGCGTATTCCAGACGGAACTACTGGCAAACCAAGATTCTTGTACACTTGTAGTGGTGTGACACTGCGGAAGAACCAACCCGGATATAACAAGAATAGTCACGGGGCACTGGCCAATTGGAGGCCATACGGCCAAAGTAGGGATCCCATACAACCTCACTGCGGCAGTTGCGGGAACACAAATGAGAGAGAAACCTTCACCCATTTCATCTGCAAATGTCCGGCACTAGTAAGAGCCAGGTTGCGTGCGTTAGACCAACCATTTTTCGACAACCTTAGCGATATCTCGGTTAAATGGATACAAGATCTTGTCCGCTTTTTAAACCTCACAGGCTGGATCTAAAGACCGCCTGTATCCACAACAACAATCATAATAAAGGTCACACGAGTCTTGGTAACAAAATGGCACATAAGTGCTACTTGGGTTCATGCCGAACCTCCACTTCTACCTACCTACCTAAACCTCTTCGGCCTGAACTAAACGGAAGCAAGTAAGACAGTTTTGTAACCCATTTGTAACGTCATCTTCTTACTACTTATACGTAATGAATTCCTGAACCGTTAAGAGTATCTTCCTGAGACCAGATAGCCTTACATCTTCTTCGATACTGTGCACATTGCTGCCAGTTATTCAGTCAAAGAACTCCGGCATCCGCGATCATTTGATCCTTAAGCCGGTGGTTAGGCCTTCCTTGTCGCCTAGAACCTAAAGGCTGGGATTTTAAGATTCTTTTAGCTGAAAGATTATTGTTATTCGCTAGATATGGCCCAGAAAAACTAGTCTACGTGTTTTTTTTCCCCGTCCACATCTTGGACCATCTCATAAGGTTCGCATCTTCTCCATTCGCCTTAATTGCATACAAGGATGGCTCTTCAATACTGGAAAGGAGCGTTACCTCTTCTTTGACTGGAAGTAGGCTGGTTACTTGCCCTATCGCTATCTCGACATCATGCCTACTAAGCAAAAAAAAAAACGAATACAAATTGTTGTCGCAACAGGCTTGTTAGTACCCAGGGGCTAGCTTTCTCACAACCATTGTACTTCTGGCAGTATGGTGGGACCTCCTGTTTTATGCCGATTTCGAACGGATAAGTTGAGATAAGGTTTTCTCAAAAATTGATAGATAATCCCATAATGACTTGTCAGATCATCACGAGAGGAGGGCTCCGTGAAAAATCATTTTAGGTGTTGCTACGGCTGGGAGTCGAACCCAGACCTTCTGCGCCGCAGTTCATCGCACTAACCACTGAGAACGTCAATTAAGCAACGGCTGCGTCGGTGATCTTTTCGGGGTGTGCTGATAGCCCATGGTGGTTTCGAAAATTTTTTTAACGCTATTGCGATTGTTGATGAGGACACCAATGGCAACTTTCGGCTCACTAACTCGACCAACGTGAACAAAGCTTCTTCTCATTGGACAGTCGGGCTCTGAATTTGGCTGGCTGCGACATGAAAGTATAAGCAGAAGAAGTTTGACCCTATGAATGTGTGCTCATCCAGTAAGTTGGATGCTTGCCCTGCATTTATCAGCACATGCTCGATTTGTTTGGCGGTTCATATATATTGAAATCGTCAGGTAGCCTTGTGTGTTCGAATTCGGTGAATTCGTCGCCCTTACCTGTTATCGTTTCGTGAAGGCTGTGCTTACTGATTGTTGCATTGAAATCCTCTACTATTTTTACATCGTAGTCCGGACAGGCTCAGTAGACTCCGTGCAGCAGGAGGTCTTAAAATTCCTCCAGGATAAGGTCTTCAGTCTCATCGGTATGGGCGTGTGCTCATGTAAGACATGTAAGGCAGATGTTGCAAAACTTTGCTCTGGCTAAACATCGATTACTCTTGACCTAAGTCGGCTCCCCACAACAAATACGCATCCTAGTACATGGAGCCTTGGATACTGTAATTAATGTCGCATGTTTTTCTTTTGTGTATTCCTGACCCAGTCCAACGTATTTGTTGGATCGCGGTAATGTCTTACCTGTACTGTGCGATGTAAATATTAAAGTTTTTGAGTAACACCGGGAGGTGCATAGCTTGCGTACGTTTCAGGTACATAGTCGTAAGTCATTGTGGACGTTCCGAGTCTTGTATCTGTTAGAGGGGATCTGTTGGCAGAGCATGTTGTCCATCTCATAACTAGTAATTTTTTGATTTTTTACAATTTGGTCCAATTATTCGTCCAATCAATGATGCTTTGAAATCGATGAATTGTTGGATGATATCGATTTGATCTTCTGCGTTTAGTCCGAGATATGCCAAGTGTGGAGATTGTGTCAGTTTTGGACTTTCCTGGCCTTTAACCACAGGTTGATGATGAATGACTTATGCCTCTACAGTTGCCGCAGTGCAGAGGGTCTCCTCAAGTCTGGATCGGTCAAACGATGCTGAGTTTCCATCTTTCAGGTGTTGGTATATGTATGTAACTTAACTAATCTACTTCGAGGACTTATATATCCAGGCTTAAGCTTATCTTTATATAGTCCAATTTTGTCTTCATTTAGGTCGGAATGTTGATAGTTTTGGCTATCGAAGTCAATACTGAATTATTCGTTTCGCCACAAATGCACTAAAACCGGTGAAGAAATTCATTGAATCTAAGAATATCCAAGAAATGATATCGATTCTGATGTTATGTGAAAGCTAATGGTGCGTCACAATGCCTTATAGCTTTTGAATGTATAATTACCTCCATATCTGCTTTTTAAATCTTAAAAAGGGACGGGGGATTAACACCACACACCACCAAGATTGTCTTCATATAGAATTCATAAAACTTAATTAGAATGTGACTTCTACGGACTATAAAATGAACCAATAGTTGGGTCTGAGTATTTCACTTGATGAAGCAAAATATGAAAGTCACTACAAGTTTCTTTAAAAGTGTTCCTCCATCGCAAATTGATGAACAGTAATACTTCCAATGAGCATACTTTCAATTGGCACTAGATAAAGTCCTTTTGTCCACCCGTATTTATCACTTTTAAACTCTCAAGTGTCCTCAACAAAATCTATGTAAATCCACCACAATCTCTATTCCTCTCACAATCCATTAACTGCGTCACTTTTTAATGTCATCTGTAAAACTTCAAGTCCATCATCAATATTCACAACCCGCACTCGAAGGAGACACATTAAAAAGTTCTCTTCCAATTGAAAATTCAAAACCACTTCAAAGGTGATTGCATTATTCATTCGCCAAAGTGGTGTCCTTAAAGTCACAAAAATCCATTAATAAATCGCATTAGGTAGAGGTGGCAGCATCCTTTTGGCTGCAGACTGCTATTATCTTTCAAATTTAATTACACACCCAAATGAGGACATCTCTTCAATACCGGTGACGACATAAGGACAACAGTGCCCCGCGATTTAACCACTTGCAAATTGGAAAAAATCAGTGCAATTGTATCTCGGTAAAGGGGTGCATCACTGCCCTTTTGTTGTTTGAATTTAGAAAAAAAAAATAGCATAACCTCAGCATTGAGTCTCTGGTGTCCTTGTCCTCTGATGTCTAAATTAAAACAACCAGTATGGGTTTTTCATTTCCTCTGAAAGGACTGGGAGTTGTGTGTGCATGTGTATTTTAAATGTCACTTGAGGTACATTTGCAAAAAAAAAAAAAAAATCATCGCAAAATCTAAATCGGAATACGAAGCCAGCCACGAACTCAACCCTTATGTGACTGCTAACTGACATCGAGAGGAAAAGTCATTTCCACCCCCTTTTTGGGTTGACTGATATTTCCTCCTTCTTTTACAAGTGCGTGCTGCCTTTGTGCGGTTAGATTATGCGGTTGGACTCGGTGGCCAGATTGCGGTTTCTCCCTCAATTGGACGAGGGTTGCAAAGCATTGCACAGGATGACGAAGGCCACAATAGCGGGTAAATGCGAGTTTTGGAAATTTGGTCGGTTGTTAAGAGGGATAATTTGCGTTTTGCTTACGCAACAGGGTGGAAGGAAGCGCATTCATATCGCATGGTCACTTACATGAACTCATGGGGGTGGATTGAAGACGTAAATTGAATGTAAAGGTGCATCGGAAGTTTACAGGTGAGCAGATGTTTACTGCGGTAGATTTTTTGGGGCAGCATATTTAATTATGTTGCTTTTAAGAAGCAAAAGTAAAAAGTTTAGAAAGATGTGGAAAGCCATATAAAAAATCACAACGCGGGGCATGACGTTTGAAGGCCACCATAGGCGTTACGCTCGGAAGCTACAAGGTAATTGGATCATATGGCCTGATTGCGGCCAAGGATAAGCTCTTTTTATTCAGACGACGTTTCGCCCCAACGAAGTAATTTTTTGATGACAGACCGCTAATTCTATAGTACAACCAGCTAAGCCCTATTCACAATGAAATGCCACTTGGAGGCATAAACATTTTGATAGAAAGGGGAAAGGATACTATGTGGGCCAAGGATACGGTGGGGCAGCGCAATAAGACAGTGTTTCTCCCCAACAAACGGCTTTCCTGAAGATCGATCGCGACTTTTGTTTCAACACGTGGAGACCTATATACAACGTAACACATACAGAAACATTATCACTTTGATAGGCCTTAATGCAAAGGTAGGCAGCGTCAACAATATGGGCTCAGTCATGTAAACGGAAAGCATATGATTTGAATCTTCAACAACGACTCTATAACAGAACTTAAAAAAGCTGAGAACAGCTCAAATTCTACACAGATATCTGGGCTCAGCTATATCATAAGACTATATGCTACCTCACCATGACTTTCAAAGACCATTCTCCTGCATCTTTCCAAGCAAAAAGGAGTGGGAGAGGAACGAACTGGGCACCGAAATGAAACCATATCCATCTACACGGATGGTTCACAAATGGATGTAGGCGTTGGGGCTGGAGTGATTTCAGAGAAACTAAAGCACAGCAGTGTCTTCCAGGCCGAGATATTGGCAGTAGCAGAGGCAGCCAAAGCGACCTCAATACTGGCGACACCACCAGATGATGTCACCATCTTTACTGACAGTCAGGCTGTAATAAAAGCCATCTCTGCTGTCGAAATAAAATCTAATCTTCTGAAGCGTTGTCGTGAAGAGCTAAAGGTTCTTGGCGTCCAACATAAACTCTAGCTCTGTTGGGTCCCCGGGCACAGAGCAATGAATTTGCTGATGAGCTGGTGAAAAAAAGATCTGCCTCCAGCATTCGAAAGGCAGACCAGTCTGTCAAACCACCACTATGTGATCTCAAATATCGGATGGGACAGAAAACACTGATAATATCAAAAACAGGTGGTACTCCCTCCCCACCTGGGAAACTTCCAAAAGGATATGGCCTGAGTATGACAAAGCCAGAACCCATAAGCTACTTCGAAGGAAACTGTCTCGATTCTGGTAGGGATTCTAGCTGGGCACAACTTACAAAAAAGCCGCAGACTGAAAGTGAATTTATAGATGGTGACCTCTGTCACTGCTCAGGCCTCAGCCAATTAAGAACGAGAACCTTAGGAAAACACTTTTTCCATGACCTCATGGATCTATTCAAAATTCCTCTCTCTATTTTTTCCAGGTTTGTAACAACATCTGGATGGGTGGAAAGGGACTAACAACAACGTGGGTGTGCGTCACCTCATCAACCCACCAACCTAGCGTAACCTAACGTGAATGTTTCTATGAAATCGCAAGCAAGTCAAACTACCTTTTGGGTGACTTGGAAATACATAAAACCTATAACGAGGATGGTTAGATAAGGGTAGCTTTAACAACGTAAATTACGAGATACACAATGGGCTATGCATACCCTTTGAATGTTTTACCACAGGTGCCATACAGTGCGGGATAGTTCGTTAGAGAAAGGGAAGAAAAAGAGTGATAGAAATGATGCTGGTTGTAGTCGAGACTTACTCCATGGGTCGTGTACGAACTAACATCAGGGAGTAATTTTTTGTTTTGTTATATTCGCAGAGTTTTGAAGTTGGTGTATACTTTTTATGATGGATTTTGGCATAACGTTTCACTTAGCAGACACATTACCACCAAACCACTGCCACCTACAATCGAATCGAATATAGAATTGACATACTGACCAAAGAAAGACAGGACTTAATACATTGTTACCTTCAAGAAATGCCTTTCAAAGGAGGAAAAGCTAATATTGGCAAAGGAGATGGTCTTCATACTCTATTTCCTCTTCTTCTTTGAAGCTTCTGCTGAAGTCATTTGCCAAAACTCTTGGTGCTATGTTTTGTATGGCACGGTAAAAAGTGCAGCAAGACTAGAAACTTCGCGATATGGATAAACCATTAGCAATCTGCCTATGTACCAGGACACCGAATAAAATTCTCTAACCCCGGATTAAGCTGGCCACACCTGTCTACGAGGCTTTTCAATAAACAGTATCCAGTTGCGCACTCCAAGTTGATTGAGGTCCTTTCGACTTGTGCGCGCCACTTATGGCTAGGTCTTCCTCTACTGCGTCCGAAGTCTCGTTGAGAATCGAAGACTCGGCGAGCGGGTGTATTGGTGTCTATTCGTTATACGTGTCGTAGCCATCTTTTTTGCCCAGGGGCATGTCGCTGTGCAGCTCGTATATTCCTTGGTTGAATCTTCTTCCTTACAGCCCGTCAACGCAAACGAGACCGAAGGATTTATTCATTCACTTTTGATATGGTCCAAGCTTCAGCGCCATAGAGCAGGACTGGATAGATCAAGGTCTTCTATGGGATCTCATTAGTAGTTCGAGTGTTCAATTTCAGACGAGATATTGTTGTCAGAGGTAATAGCGCAGCCGAAGTAGGCGAAGTCCGTTATCACCTCAAAGGTTTATCTTGCAATGGTGTGTGTTCTTAATTATTGACAGCATAGTATACTTATTTTTACCCTCATTTACTGCTTAACCCATTTGTAGAGTTTCCTTCTCTATAACAGCAAACGAGGCTATGACATCACCTTGAGTCTGACCAATGATGGCGATATCGTCGTGGTATGTTAGTAGGTGGAAGTTGGAACATTGACAGTAAATCGTCACATGACAGTAAATCGCCTTCCCCAAATGCTTTTAGGTATCTAATGTGTCGGCTAGGTCGTTTCCGAACTGAATAGCGAGAATTCTCAATTATCATCCGGCAAAGACGGACAAGTTTGGGCGGTATACCAAAACTAGAAAAAGCTCTTTAAAATCCTTTTCGATAAATGATGTTGTATGCGGTTCTGAAATCGATGAATAGGTGGTGGGTATCAATTTGGACTGCTTCGGTTTTTTTTCCAGGAGCAGTGTGAAGATTTGATCAGTTGTGGACTTTTCATGCCTAAACCCATGCTGATAATGGCCGATTAGGTTGTTGGTAATCGGTTTCAGGTGTTCACATATTATGGCAGATAGGATCTTGTAAGCGATGTTATGGATACTTTTGCCTCTGTAGTTGGCGCAGCTCAGAATGTCTACTTTTTTATGGGTCAGGCAAACGATACTGAAGTTCCATTCTGCAGGCATTCTTTCTTCCGACCAGATTTGGCTTATGAGTTGGTGGATATAAAGCTCGGCCGGAAGGCCATCATTTTTGGCTGCTTTCTTAAGCTTGAGTTTAAATATTGCCAACCTCACTTCAATCCACTCAGTTGTGCATGCTATTTTGGAGATGATATGTTGTAACAGTCGAATTGGGTATTAATTTTTAGAAAGATCCATGACCTGTCCGACAAGTGATACTCAATGTTCGGCCAGGATGTAATTTTTTCTATCAACTTTGACATGGCTTCTAAAAATCGGTTGTTTGGGCACTTCAAAGTCAGAAGTCTTAAAACGAGCATGCGCGACAAACTTCCAACTTTAGGCAGGTTCCTTCCTTACCTGTGATATACATTTAACTGCCAGAAGCTGCTCATGCCCTTATTCACAAGTAGGTGGGTGGTAACTACTTGAAATCCAACTGTTGAATACATTAACCACTTTTTTTGAAAAAAAAGTAGTGCGTTCCATTTTACTTCTATTTTTTCAATCCCAATGTATGTAAGCATTTCGGGGTTTAAATTTAATTTTCAACTCTGCAAATGTTCTTTCGAATTCGCACCCACCAAGCTCTCTCCATTCGAAAAACCAAGGACAATATGTCCTTCTGATAACAAACCACAAAACTCATTCAAATAATTTAAATTCCCTGCACTTGCTGTCATCTGGTTGGATGTCATTTGTCTTTTATTTCTTATTTGGTTATTCCAACAACTAACCAGCCTTGTCCTTGGTCCTTGCTACTTAAATAGAGCAGGCCTTCGCAACCGAATCTCTTATCTACCCTAGTACCTCTGTAAAATGCTAAATTTCCAGAATAATTTTATTACCCAGCCAAATGAAAACATCTTCCAAACTGCGAGCGTAACAAATCACCATGAGCACCCAGATTGTTCGCCAAGAGATAACTTCATGCGGCAGCAGTAGAAGACACGATAAAAAAAAAACTACCTACCACCCACTCCAAATGAACTACTCCAACTACTCTGCGAAGTGGAACATGCCTTCAGCGAGACAGTTTTAAAGAATCAAGTGAAAAACAAAATTTGTTAGTAGAACTGTCTTCCCCGGGACAAAACCATTGGCGGTTACACAGGGCAACCGCACCCCAACCCCAAAAAGTTCGGTGAGGCTTATTTATTCAATTCACGTTCCACAAAGTGGATATTGATATTTTGCCTTAAATTTGATATTTATGTTCCCCCGGAGTGGGGGGATGAAAATTACGTGCGACAATACAACACAAATTGGTATGCGAAGCAATAATGTAAAATGGGCCAAGTACAGCTCCTGCCATCACCCTACCTTCTGCGAATTTAAAAAATTCTCGCGCAAAGTTTTTCGTCGCAATCAATGAACCAAGGCGAAGCGACAAAGTAGTGTATCCTGGAAATTGAAAACTTTTCATTATACGTGCTCCTTGATGGAGACGGGGTGTGAATGGTTTTCGTTTTTCTCTTATTGTGCCGAAGAATAAAAAAGGGAAATATTGCGATATTGACACATGTGGTCTTGAGGTTCTTTCGGCGCGAAAAGTTGTACGGCACGAGGTCGTAAATCATGCGTGACACACAAATTGTTAGCTGGGCTTGAGAGTGAATTATGTTTTACTTAAGTGGGGTGTGAGAGGATTTTTAATACGGGGTTTAGTGACATATGGCTGTCGATTGTAGCAGAATGTTTGGCCCTATAATGGTCGAAGAACAATGGAAACGATGTCAATAAGCATTTAGATAAGGCGCCCATCAGTAAAAAAAAAAAACCTGGTTTGATGAAAATTGCTATCAGATGCTCGCAGCAAAAACTGAGGTCTACAAGACAAAACTGCAGATGAAGACGAGAGCTGCCATTGAGCTTTATATGCAAAGTTGAAGGGAGAACACTGTCTTTTCAGAAAGCAAAAAATGAGCGAGAACATTGCGCGATCGAAGACATAGAAGGCGCCACTCCGGGAAAGATGTTCGCAAGTTTTGTTAAAGTGTAAAACGTCAAAGCCAGGTATAAAGGCGGCGCGAACCAGGATCCTGTTCGCGCCTTTGAAGATAGATACCAAAACCATAGAAAAGTAGGACACGTTGCATTTCTGCAATTTTGAAAATTCTTTATCAGACACTAGCTTTATCCTTGCTAATGCCCATGAACCTCGATCCTTAAATGGCTTGGATTGGTTCACGATGAGCTTTTACAGATCACCTACTATAACACCATTCACCACATATTTCCCAAGTACCGAATGACAGGATACTATGCGCTATGCCGTTTCCTTTATCCACCACCTGAAGACGTGCTCAGGTGGTGGTTAGTGAAGGTTAGTGCGATGAACTGCCGCGCAGAAGGTTGGGTTCGTTTCCCAGCCGTGATGATCTGAAATCTCATCCGCGTAGTATCAGTTGCCAAGAAAAGCTTATCTCAAATTCGCAGTTCGGAGTCGGCATAAAACAGGAGGTCCCACCATCGTACAAGAAGTTCACACGCACACATGAATGTTTGTGGGAAAGCTCGGCCCTTGGTGCTAACGAGCATGTTGCACCAAATTTTTTTAATTTGTTTTATTTGGGGACGCGCCAAATAAGGGCCCAACCTCCTGCTGTCGAGATGAATGAGGAAAAATCGTAATAAAAACAAAGTCAATGCTGAGGATATGGAAGAACTACTCCTACAGACTGTAAAACGGCGATGACGAACAGTCTCCCGTTCAATATTGGCGATGACAGTGAAATCTACCAACTACCCGCAATAAGTGATGTGAGGATCTTAACTTAAATTTAACAAGGCTTCCGGAAATGACGGCCTTTTTGCCGAGATCGGTAAGTAACACCAAAGTGTATAGAACTACATAGAGTACGCATCACAGCTAATGTTTTTAGCCGTTTCAGACGCGGGCCGTAAGTGCGAAGGAGAAATTTCGTCGATCGTGTGCGTCGGCTATGCTGTTGTTTGATGCTGGGGTGGCAATGTGAACACTGGGGTATCAATATCAAAACCCCACATAGAAAATGTTCGTTGTTTGGGATGCACACTCTATGTAGTTCTTTAATCTTTGGTAACACCCGCACACTCATAAGCAAAATTTGGTCGGATGAAAGTATGCCTCAAGAATGGAAGCTCAGCATAATTTGCCAGATCCACAAGAAATAAGATCCTATGAACTGCCCCTGTTACAGAGGCAAATGTGTCCTCATAACTGCCTACAACATAACGCTTTCCAACAATCTAATTGGCCATCATAAGTGTTTTTTCATAACAGGAAAGTCTAGAATCGCTCAAATCTTTACACTTCAGCTGGTCCTGGGAAAAAACCCAAGAAGTCCATACCGATACCGACCACCTATTCAACATTTCTAGACACAAACCATACAGAGCCATCTCTAGTTTTGGTATACCAACAAAAACTCGTCCGTCTGTGCAGGATGACGATGAAGAATTCTCGCACCTTTATCAGAATCGGAACCGTCCTCACTGACACATTCGATATCAAAAAATGATTTAGGCAAGGCGATGCTCTGTCACGTGACTTCTTTAAGATGATTCTTGAGAGGATTGTGCAAAACTCCCGAAACCACACCAGATGCAAAATTTTCCAAAAATCGGTTAAACTACTAGCATACGCCGACTATATTGACCTCATAGGTAGGACTCAACGTGATGTCATAGCCACGTTTGTTGGTGCAGAGACGGAAGCTACCAAAATAAAATTAGTAGCAACTGAGGGTAGGTCCGCACTAAAGGACATACAAAATCGACGAAGGTCACCATTGGCAGATATAACTTTGAGGTAGTACTGGCGTTTATCTACCTCGGCTCCGCTATCAACACTAACAACAAAATCTCGCCTGAAATTAACGAAGAATTACTCTTGCCAACCGCTGTTTCTTTGGGATAAGAAAGCTATTCAGTAGTAAAGCCCTCACTCGAACTACTAAGGAGATATTTATAGGACTCTGATCATCCTAGTCCTGCTCTACGGCGACGAAGCGTGATGAAGAAATCTTTGGTCGTTTTGATAGGAAAATTCTGCAAAAAATCTTCATTACCGTTTGCGTTGAGGGGCTATGGAGATGAAGACACCACGATCTATACAAGCTGTAATGCGACGTACCCCCAGTTCAAAAAAATCCGCATTGGACGTTTAAGATGGCTAGGATATGCAGAGCTAATGGACATCAATACTCTGGCTCGCAGAGTTTTCGATTTCCAGCCAGACACCAGACCGGTCCTTAGCTAACTGCTTTCAAGTACTTCAACTTGGTTGAGCTCGGTTTCTTCTCGGTTACTTTTACGCTCCACTTAACCCGAGGTCTTGTTCTTCTTCCTTAAGTGTAGCGCGCACAAGTAGAAACCGACTTGCAGCGCACAACTGGAAGCAGTTAGCTGAGTACCGGGCTTATTGGAGAGGCAAGATGGTGGAAGTCCAGACTCCTTTCGGACTATAGCACCACGAAAGTAAATAAGTAGGTTTATGACAACCGCAAACGCGTTTACAGCGATTGATTATTCGGAGACAGTTTTTTAACATCATGGCCAGAAATTGTCAATTTCGACTTCGGTAGTATTCCTAAGCTCTTGTAACATGGTTGGCTTCTTGCAAAATCAAACGGCTTCAAGTCGCATGAGAGGATTGACCAATTGCCAGTATGCTTATAGCGCGCTATCAAAGCCTTCGTCGCAGACGAACATTTTTCAATAAAATTCCGGATTTTCTTCAAACATTTGCAAGGCCAAGACAAAGAAGCTACGATGCTTTAATTCATCAGGATGCTTCAATGCCTTAGTTAGGAAGAACCACTTACATCGAAATGAACAAAGCAATAAAAAAAAGCAAAAAATGGAGGAGACATATTTTCTCCAGTGTTACGACTCCGATGACTTAAGAAATGCATCGCGGGGAGTTGCTTCAACGTGTGTATCCACTTGGTCAAAAAGCCAAATAACCAAAAACGTGTTCTCCGATTAGATCTAACTGCATTTAAATATTCATTCGCCTAATGATGTTAAATCGATTAACCTTACAAAATATGTCCAACATTTACCCAAGAAAAAATTTCGATAATTTATATTCATATGGCTACCGCTTAACCTCTAAACGCTGGTATCATAAAATTTGTATGATCCGACCACAGCTCAAGCTTGATTTTTACAACCTCCTGTTCAATAAATTTTTACTACGTCATAAAAATTCAACACTTATTGTCTTTTGATGGCATTTCGGTATTGTTCGAGGATGAATAATGGGTTCCACCTTGCAAGGGTGGTTTTCACGCGTGAGCCACTAAATTAGAATATCCTTCAAGCAAACCCAATTTATCCCTTCCCCCTGAGAGTGGGCGTTGATTGGAAAAGTTGTATTTTTACTGCACTGCCTGCGACTTAGTGTATCTCTTCACCTTTAATTACGTCTACAATCCCCAAGGATACTGGATAATAATGGATAAAAAACGGATTACAATGAACTACAAATCCTTTCACAATTTAGTCAGTGACGAATGAATTCCATTCGTTTTCGTGTTGCTTCTCGTTGGAATGGAAAATGAAAGATGGAGCTCTGCGATAACGCATACAGCTCGTTCACATCCAACCCCATATGTAGGACTAAAAAAAAAAAACCCGTAAAGGAAAACCAACAAGCAAATGAAAATGTTTTCATCTCATATATTGCATATCGGCGGCGCCACAAGGATATCGAATTGAAAGGATATACCATCGACTCTCAATGGCTTGGCAAATGTCTGCAACGTATAGCAAATATCCTGTGGAATACACCTTGCCAAAGGGATAGATACATATAGCGGAGCCAGAAGCCGCATTCATTGAAACCGACGACTCTCTGCACCTAACCACGGCGCAACGCGGATAAAATCGAAATCATATCAAAATAAAGGATTCCGGCCAACGTATATGAAAAAAAATTCCGATTCCATTGGCGGAAAAAAAATGTTTGATTTAAATTCGAATTCAGTGGTAGACCTATACGACACAACTCGTGTGCATCTAAAGTTGTTAAGGGATGGGGATTAGATTGATATTGGTTGGAGTTGATTTCGTCCTCGCTCTCTGTCTCTGGGGATCGATCTGATTGTGTGTGATTGGAGGATGATGGCGAAGAGATGAATTCAACGAGTCTACCGATGGATGGGAATGATAACCGCAGCCACTAGGTTTATTGTGTGTTTGAATTTTTTTTATTCCATTGACTCGCTTCCATTTTATTAGCAGGACAAGTGGGGATGGGGATGTGGAGTGGTGATGGGATTTAGCGAGTATAACCTAACAATGATGAAGACTCACTGAGTTGAGTTTATGTCGAAATTATATGTCAATTTTGATTAAAAGCATTAGAGCGTGTCAAGGTAGTATATTTAAATTTTTTTTGTTAAATATCGCGCCCTGAAGGATTTATGAATTCAATTTGAGTTTTTTGATCAAGGTGCGTATGCTCTGGAAAACAACGTCCAAAGAGAAGCTTGATGGTCAACTGATATAAAATCGAGTATTGCAATAGTTGATTAGGCTGAGTGCAACTAATTATTTCTTTAGAGTTTTTGTTGTTGGAGTAGCATCAAAACAGATCAAGTAAAAGAAAGGTTCCTTCGATGTTCCAGCGAAACTTTCGAGTTCGCTAAGATAATGCCTCCTAACAGTGTTTTCGTAAGCTGATGTAGTCCATAATGTAAATAATCCAACTGGCTATTTCATAAGTGCATGTTGTTAATAGGTATGGTAGTAGTAGTATTCTCGCACAAATCGTATAAATCGTCGATCCGAAAGACCTGAGACCGAATGGCTTATCATCTTTTTTTTTTGAAAACTTTGGAAAGATTAGTTGATATTCATCTCCGTAGTAGATTTGACATAAATCAGCAAAGGTGAGTCTGTTGAAACAGCCTTACACACATAAGGACGCATTATCGAAAAGTCGTTGTGCAGCAAGGAGTATTGTTCGGCTGCATTCCTAGATATTGGATGTGCTTTTATGCTAATATGTCTAAAAGTTTATCATTCAATTGGAATGTTAATTGATTGGCTATTTGACAACCGGGTAATTAATACAAAGCTGGGTGGTGCTTTTGACAGAAGACAAGACAGAAGAGGGACCCTACACGATAGAGTCCTATCCCCTCTTTTCTTGAAATTAGTAGTAAATGAGCTTTTACTCATCCTGGAAGCAGAGGGATACCACGTGATTGCCTACGCGGTTGACGTTGCTATTGCAATTTCAGGACAGCACTTTAATATACTCAGGGAACTTTTCCAAACTTTTTAAAGGGGCAGTCGGTCAAGACTGAACTGTATTCAGTAGGAATACAAAATTCTTCACATTTACCACTAAGCGGAATCGGACTAACCTTCGCAGTTAAAGCAAAATTGTCCCTAGGTCTCATTTTAGACAGGAAGCCTAGCTGGAAGCCAAACATATCAAATAGATATGAAAGCGAAAACGCACTTTATTCTTGCAAGAGAGCCATAGGTACGGAATGGCGAATGCACTGAATCTATATATCGGTTATAAGACTGATACATCTCTATGGAGTAGTAGTATGGAAGGCAGCGCTACAGATAGCTATAAACAAAAAAAAAACGAGCCAAAGCGCAAAGAACTGCGTGTCTGTGCATCGGTAGTGCATTTCGTACAACAACAGCAAAAAAACGAGCCAAAGCGCAAAGAACTGCGTGTCTGTGCATCGGTAGTGCATTTCGTACAACACCCCCTTAACAGCACCAGACATTCTTTTCACCATCTGCCCCTTGATATTTTTGGCAACCAAATGGGAGCTAATTCAGCCATCCGGCTTCAAGCCATTCAAAAATGGTCCAAAATTCGAACTGGCCTCAACAATTCCAAAGGATTTACTTACTTACTTACGTGGTGCTACAGTCCGGAATGGCCTCAACCATCATGACTTTCCAATTAGCCCGGTCCTCAGCTTACTGCCTCCCGTTGCGCACTCCAAGTTGGTTGCGGTCGGTCAATCAACATGCCTTTTCAATTAGCCCGGTCCTCAGCTTACTGCCACCAGTTGCGCACTCCAAGTTGGTTGCGGTCGGTTTCTATTTATGTGCCAGTTGAGGCGAGTTCTTCCTCTACTGTGTCCGACATCTGGCTGGGAATCGAGGACTCTGCGAGCCGGAGTATTGGTGTCCATTCGTTCTACATGTCCTAGCCATCTTAAACGACCAATGTGGAGTTTATTGACCAGGGGCATGTCGTTTAGTTCTTGGTTGAATCTTCGTCTTCATAGCCCGTCAACGCAAATGGGACCGAAGATTTTTCGAAGAATTTTCCTATCAAATCGACAAAAAACTTCTTCATCCGCTTTTGAGACTGTCCATGGTTCAGCGCCGTAGAGCAGGACTCCGATGATTCAGGGTCTTATATAGGATCTCCTTAGTAGTTCGAGTGAGGGTTTTACTACCGAATTGCTTTCTTAGACCGAAGAAACAGCGTGAGCCGTTGGCAAGAGTAACTCTTCGTTTAATTTCAGACGAGATGTTGTTGTCTGAGCTTATACCGGAGCCGAGATAAACAAAGTCCCGTACTACCTCAAAGTTATTTCTGACAATGATGACGTTCTGTCTAATTCGTCGATGTCGTGTGTCCTTTAGTGTTGGCAGCATATATTTAGTCTTGCCCTCATTTACTACTAAACCAATTTTTTCCGCTCCCTTCTCTATACTAGCAAACGTGGCTTTGACATCACGTTGAGTCCTACCAATGATGTCAATATCGTCGGCGCATGCTAGTAGTTGCACCGATTTTTTTGAAAATTGTGCCTCTGGTGTTGGCTCGGGAGTTATGCACAAACCTCTTTGGACTTCTTGGGTTTTTTACCAGAATCTGCCGAAGTGTGAAAATTCAATCGGTTGTGGACTTTCCTGGCCTATAACCACACTGATAAGGGCTGATAAGGTTGTTGGTAAAAGGTTTCAGTCGTTCACATATTACGGCAGATAGGATCTTGTAGGCGATGTTGAGGAGACATATCAGTTTAGAGGTTCTACATTTTTTGTGGATCGAGCAAACGATACTGAGGTTCCATTCGTCAGGCATACTTTCTTCCCACCAAATATGCCTTATAAATTGGTGCATGTGGTTTACCAAGTGGCAGTTTTCGCTCTCGTCATCGCCGTTTAACAGTCTGCATAAGTGGTTCTTCCATATCCTCAGCATTGGCTTTGTCTCAACTACGATATTTCCATGTTCATCTCGACAGAATTCTGTTCGAGCCTTGTATCCTTGGCTTTGACGTTTTACACTTTGGTAAAACTTTCGAACATCGTTCCTGGAGTGACACCTCCTCGATCGCGCGTTTTTTGCTCTTTTTTCTTCTTTCTAAAAAGCCGGTGGGAAGAACACTCTGGCTATAGAACTCAATGGAAGGTCTCGTCTTCACCTGCAGCTTAGCCTTATAGGCCTCGTTCTTGGCTGCTTGGGTCTGTCAATTTTCCTTCTCAAAACAGGGGTTTCTTGCTGGTGGGCGCTAGGAACCTAGCACATCAGTTGCGGATGATCTAATAGCTTGTTGGCATCGTTGCCATTGTTTTTCGGAATTCGTTGCTGGTGGTATGATGTTAATTGTGAGGTTAAAGGATGCGCATTGCGCAAAGGACTAACTTTATGCTCGCTATACAAAAAACTAAATTTATTTATAGGATTAATGGCCCATAAAATCCTCAAACCGAGCTTCTTCCTTCATTTGGGTGTGCAAAGTTTTATTGGTACAACAAAGAAGGTTACCTCCGGTTTAACTCTGAATACGAACGGAAATTTTGAAAATCTTCTCATGACAGTGTTTCTGTTGGCTGTTTGTCCGATTTTTGGTTTTTATAAAGACCGTACTATACAATGTTCACCAGTAATCTATTTTTCCACCTGTAATTGCGATTGTAGGCCAGTAAAATCCTTGTTTGTTAATTTTTAGAGCCGAAATCTATATAGCCATGCATAGTTTTGGCATACCGTCCAATTTTTTTTACCTGTGCACGAAAACGATGGAAAATCCTCGCTGATCCATCAGGAATTCACTCACCGGTGGTCATTTCTGTGGTCCCGATTGCGTTAACAGGATCTCTCAGATTCAGAAAACTGCGTATATTAGAGGTTTAAGTTGCCTAGTACAAGTAAAGCGAATGGATGGATGTTTAGTGCCTCAACTTAAAAAAAAAGGACAGTTAACAGGGTACTTAAGAGGCATTTGGTTGAGATATAGGATTTCCACCACGGACTTTAGCGCCACCAATATTCTTACCATTTCACTAAAAATGTCACACATTTGGACGATTATATCGGTATTTCGTTGGTTAGTGTGAAAGAGTCTCTAAAATAAGTTTTCAAAGACACCTTCCCTGCTCATTCGAAACTCGCTTAAAAGTTCACCACCGACTTACATTATCCCTCCATCTATATCCAAATAAAAATCAAAACTCAATCAGAAGAGACCCCTCCAATCGAAATGTGCATCCATGCTGATGGCTTTTGCGCGATAACCACCACCACCACCACCGCCTGCGCCAAACCGACAAACGACTCTTTGTCGAAGCTGAAATGTCAATTTGTTTAGGATTCGCTTCGGAGTTTTGTTTATCATTACATTCGTTTGGTTTCGTTATTTCTGTGTACCTCTATGTACCTTTCCGCAAGGACTTTCATTGCTCTATCAGTGATTCACGCATGAGAGATTTTGTGTTGAATTCATCTCCATCCCACCAACACTGGTTTCCTGTTTTCCCTGTAGATTTTTTTTTTTGCGTTTTTCAAAATTCACATCTTTTTTGAATTTCCGTCTGCGGAAGTGTAAACTTTGATATGCCGGTGACACTTTTCAAACAGGTGAAGGGTAGATTTCATTTCGCTGATACGCGGGCAAACATGACGTCCTCGTCACACGTGTGTGTTTTCTGCGCTTCGTTCCATTTTAATCAATCTCTCCCACAGAATGGACTTTACAACAAAAAAAATACCGCAAAATAAATCTTCAAAATGGCGTTTCAAAAGTCCAATCCAATTCGTTGTGGTTTCCTCCATTCTGACGGCCAGCCACCCACTCGCACACATACACACACATAGATCCACTCTGACTGACCACTTTCTGTTTGAACTTTGGATTTTCCATCAGACTTGCCATTGTGCCAAATGGCCGGAGGGGGTGGAAGAGACCAACTCCCGGTGAACAAAGGACAAAGGGATCAACACACAATGGAGAGCTCACAGTCTCACTGTCAAATTTTACATATTTTCCAATTCGCAATCCATTTTGGCCAAATGAATGGATGAATGAATGGTTGCCAGTTGGTGTATCCTTACGGGCTGGATAGTAGAATTTAACTTGTTGGCGAAAAAACCTTTTCAGTGTGTGCGTGTGAGGTGGATTAAAAATATGGGTCGATTAATCCCACAGGGAATGATCAATCAAATCAGGAAGGATTTTTTCCCCTGCTGGTCCTATGCGGACTTAATGCCCATCCATAAATATCGAATTAATATTTCATCAGATTGAACCGGGGAGAGGAGAGGCACACTATACGAAGTCACGTCGTCAGTCAGCTAATAAACGGTGCGATGACGAACTGTGGTATCCGGACTGTCAGAGATGAGTTGAGAAGGTGGTTCGATGAGCTGGGGTTGTGGATTGTAATTATGATGATTATTATTGGGAAAGACGATGGTGCGCGCCTTTTGTTCCCTGCTGAGGGTTGATAGAGTTGAGTCAGTCAGGACAGAGGAGATGGATAGTACACACATTTTGGGGCAGCCTCGATTGATGTGGACAAGCGGATAGATTCCAGACATACCCACTCACATTTTTTTATGGGGGAAAAGTCTCTTTTATTAGTTTGTTGGTTTTCGGGATTAATTAGTGCAATTAATCTGCAGTTAGACGGTGGAAGGATAATAATGCGATTCGGGGCGAGGATGATTGGCATTTCAAACTGGCAGAGCTGTGTAATCAAGTACGATTTGGATTTATTTACACTTCAGTTGGAGCTGATTTCGGGAAGAAAAATGTCAGATTTAATTACATTTGAGGTGGATGTTGAAGAAGCCGTCCTTGTGGAAGACCGATTGTAAACAGATTTATGGCATCATAGTAAGCAAGTCTTTTACGCATTTTTATTTGTTTGGTCTTTGAGAAGGAGACGTATTTACAGCCATTCAAATAGTTAGGGTGGTCTGGAAGGCTTGTGGTACAAATCGTGTTAAATTGTTGTTTGTTTTTCAGGGGATATGCATAGTTTTATAAATTTTGTTGGACTATGAAATTGAACAGAAGCCCAAGGGTGGTACCTATATTATGATTAGAGATATCGGGTCTTATATTTTATTTCTTCTATACGCTTGCTTCCAATCGGATTCCGAAGTGAACAAATATCGATGGATATGTGCGCGTATCATTATGGAAATAATAAAAAATTTCACATAGTGTGTTGTTATATAAAGCACATATCGAAAATTGTCACTCAATTTTAAATAATTAAAATGATCATCAACATGTTATCGTACTTGGTTTAACCTGCCACATCTAGTTTGGTCATTTGATTCAAATATTTCTAGTCTTTTCCCACTTAATGTAAATTATGATTATGGGGGTGAAGTTGCTGATACTCTTGCTCAGCTTGATCTCTGACAAAACAATGGTTCGCTCAACTATTTTTTTTTATAATTTACACGTACTCAAGGGGTTATGAATACCCTTTATATGTAACCACAGTACGAGCGTGCGTGAAAGGGCGAGAAAGAGAGTGATAGGAAATATTTTGGATGTAGTGAAGACTTACTCCATGGGTGGTGTCCGAACTAACTTCGGGGAGTCACTTTTTCTTGTGTTCGTTAATTTTGAAGAAATTCAAGATGGTGCATACTGTTAGGTATAACAAACGACTTTTTCTATTTCTTTTCAATAAAATTTAAAATGGATTTTGGCTGGGATTGAGCGCGCAACCTTCCACTCAACAGGCGAACACATTATCACTACACAGCGGCCACCCACATCCTGGATTTTTTATCTGACCCCTTCGGGTTGGTCATACCCGAGGAAAGGCATGCCTGTCGTAGAAGGCGACAGTTTAAATATGTGCAAAAAAAAATATACAAAGAATAAAACGCGCAAAAGAGCCTTTGTTTCGTTAACTGTGTGGCAAGTGGCACCGTCCTGTTTAAACCACATATCGTGCACATCCATATCTTCCAAATCGGGCCATAAAAAGTTCGTCATCATCTCACGATAGCGAACACCACAGTAACTGCCTGAACGGCTTCATTTCGGAAAAAATAGGGTCCGATGATGCCGCCAGCCCGTAAACCGCACCAAACAGTCACTCTCTGTGGGTGGATTGGGTTTTCGGCAATCACTCTTGCATTATCATTCGCCCAAATGCGGAAATTCAGCTTACTGACGAATCCACTGAGGTGAAATGTGCCTCATCTTTGAAAATTATTTTCTTCGAAAATTTATCATCCACTGTTGCCATTTCTTGCCACCATTGTGACCACTGACTACGCTGGAATAAGAAGCTTTAGTTCTTGAGTCAATTGCACCTTGTAAGTTGCGACGAGTGTGAGAGGTGCTATTGTTGGGCACGACGACGAGTTGAGGTGGACGGCTATTCAGCTACACTATTGCGAACAGCAGCAATATTTTTTTTACAGACCCGGTTTGCTCAAATTTTTGCACGATTTTTCCGATTGTACGCACATTTGGACGATTCAATTGACCGAAAAAAAGTGCACGATATGCAACCTTATCGCGTTGATCGATTGTGTATCTTTCCATGGTTCAAATTGATTACTCTGAAATTAAGAAATGTCAAATGAAATGCAGAAAAAAAACTCGACGTTTAGGTGTGGTTCACATTAATCATAGGCCCTTACTTGTGATAAAGAAATCGCTAGATAAGTCGCAAACTAAGTTGCAATACATGTATCGGGTTTTTCAACAGGGACGCTACAAAAGTTGAGCGACAGGGACAGCAAACGACGCCATATTTATTGCCGCTCTTTTGACATTTCTCTTCAAAAAGGTTTGCCATTTCATGATTGACAGATAAAAGATCCAACAACGAGTCAAAATTATTAAAATTTACAACCGAAATTCGGAGTCTGTGGCCTCAACGTTAAGAGCGCTACGTCCAATTTATGGTCGTCATAATCGTCCCAGCAGATCAACAATTGAGCGTTTAGTGGAAAATTTTGAATCCACAGGCACAGTACAAAATAGTCCCGTGCCAGTGAGACAAAGATGTGAACGTAGTGTCGAGAATATTGCTGCCGCTGAGGCTTAAGTTGAAGAAAGCCCAAAAGTGTCTCTCACACCTCGTTCTCAAGCGTTGGGCATCTCTGTGACGTCGTTGTGGCGAATTTTGCGAAAAGATCTTGGCCTGCATCCTTACAAGATTTAATTGACGCAGGAACTGAAGCCGCTTGACCACCAGAAGAATGAATCGGATTTTCATCGAAAAATCATCTTCAGCGATGAGGCTCATTTCTGGCTGAATGGCTTCGTCAATAAACAAAATATGCGGTATTGGTCAGGCAGCAATCCACACGTACTCCATGAGTTATCATTGCATCCCGAAAAAATTACGGTTTGGTGTGGTTTATGGGCCGGCGGCGTCATTGGGCCGTACTTCCTCCGTGATGATCAAGACCGGCAAGTTACTGTGAATGGGAATAGCTACCCTTCAATGATAACCGAATATTTTTGGCCGCAATTGGATGATATGGACTTTGAGGACATATGGTTCCAACACGACGGCGCCACAAGCCACACAGCGAATGCCACAATCAATTTATTGGAAACCAAGTTTGGAGAACGTGTTATCTCACGAAATGGTCCAGTCGCTTGGCCGTTAGACTATCTCCTGTGGGGCTACGTCAAGTCTATGGTTTCTGCCAACAAGCCAGCGACGATTGATGAACTTTGTACGAATATCGAACGTGAAATTGCAGCAGTATCGGCCGATTTATGCTTGAAAACCGTCGAAAATTGGGTTTAGCGTTTGGACTTCTGCAAGCGTGCCCGTGGTGGCCATGCAAAAGAAATCGAGTTCCATACATTGAACGTACTTTCACTGGAATTAAGAATTTCATTGATATCCAAAACCGTTTTTTTTTTTATTAAAAAAAAAATTCTGTAGCGCTCTTATTGAAAAACACTTTACAAAAAGGATGGTGGTTTCAGAGAGTAAAAATCTCACACTTCTTTGGGCACGTGGTCATCGTGTCCCGGAAGTATGAGAAAGCCAATCACACCAACATTTCTAATTAAATTTAATAAATTTGATTGGCAAGTTATTATTATTAATAAAAACTTAAATGATTCCTTTAATTTGTTCATTTTAACGGTGAAAATGGCAATCGATATGATTACACTTAAAGTCACGTCTCTAGCAGGCATTAATCCCATTTGGTTCAATAAGAAAAATATCAACCTATATAATAAAAAAAATTTATAAGCGATTTCGTAAAAGTAGTAACGATCCAAAACTACTGAATCAGTATCGAATATATAGAAAACACTTATATATCTATATATGTATATAAAAGAGAGTGACGTTAGTTACTACGCTTATAACTCAAGAACGCATGTACCTACTTCGATGATGAAAATTCCCGAAAAATCCCCAGAAACAAAATTATGAAGAAAATTAATTTTCGCATGCATTTCGTATGGAGCCAGGGTATGCCTTTATCTTCGTTATATGTTAATACGTACGTAACGTTATGACCATTTTATTTTTTAAACAATTTTTTGGGATAATTGTTTTTGCACAAAATTGATTTCGTATCAACTTTTATATTTAGGAAACGCATTCCTTGAGAAAGGCTGTACCGATTTGCCTTTTTTTTTTTTTAAATATTCGTGATATCCCAACTTAGGTTTTAACTTACTTTCTTTCCTTCTTACTTAAGTGGCGCTACAGTACGGATTGAACCTGGGTCAACCAACATGCCTCTCATATTAGCCCGGTCCTTAGCTAACTGCATCCAGTTGCGCACCCCAAGTTGGTTGAGGTCGGTTTCTACTTGTGCGCGCCACTCAAGGCGAGGTCTTCCTCTACTGTGTCTGACCTCTGGCTGGGAAGTATTGTTGTCCATTCGTTCTACATATCCTAGCCATCTTAAACGTCCAATGCGGAGATTTTTTACCAGGGCATGTCTCTGTACAGGTCGTATAGTTCTTGGTGGAATCTTCGTCTTCATAGGCCGTCAACGCAAACGTGACCGAAGATTTTTCGATTTCTGCATCCGCTTTTGAGACGGTCCATGCTTCAGCGCCGTAGGCCAGGAATGGGATGTTCAGTTGTAGTTCGAGTGAGGGCTTTACTACTAAATTGCCTTCTTAGCCCGAAGAAACAGCGGTTGGCAACAGTAATTCTTCTTATTTCTGGGGAGATGTTGATGACAGAGTTAGTAGCAGAGCACAGATAGACAAAGTCCCGTACTACCACAAAGTTACATAGTCAATGATGACGTTTTGTCGAAATATTCGATGTTGTGTGTCTGTCTTGCCTTCATTTACTGCTAAACACATTTTGCCGCTTCCTTCTCTATACCAGCAAACACGTCGACTCCGAACAATGAAGTCAATATCGTCGGCGTATGCAGAAGTTGCACCGATTTATGGATGCTTGTGCATCTGGTGTTTGCTCGGAAGTTTTGCCAAGACTGGTGAGGCCATATGACAGTCCATCGCTTTGCCTAAAATCATTTTTAGTATCGAATGTGTCGGTGAGACCGTTTCCAACCCTGATGGAGGAGCTAGAGTTCTCCATCGTCATCCTAAACATACGGATGAGTTTGCGAGGTATACCAAAACTAGATACGGCACTGTATAGTTTGTCTCTTGAAATGCTTTCGTATGCAACTTTGAAGTCGACAAATAGGTTGTGGGTGTCGGTTTGTTCTTGGATTTTCTTACAGGATCCGTCCCGAAATGTGAAGATTTGATCAGTTGTAGATTTTCATGGCCTCATACCAAACTGATAAGTGGTGATCAGGTTGTTGGTAAACGGTTTCAGGCGTTACTACAGCAGATAGGATCTTGTAGGCTGTATTGGGTAAATTTATGCGTCTACAGCTGGCCAAGTTCAAAGAATATCATGTTTTATGGAGAGGTTGGGGTAGGTTGCGTTCAATCAAAGATTATAAAGCCATACAGATGACGCACTGCAAACAAGAAAAAATTGTTCTATGTCGGGTCGTACTGGCACAGCCCGCATATATTTGGGATCTTATTTTTCATGTGTGCACGTGAACACTGCTCGCCCGTACCATGAAGCTGGTGAACAAAACTTGCTGCTTTTATCAATGCGTCATCTGTATGGCCTTACAATCTTTGGTTCAATGTACATGGACTCCAACAGTGACAGAGAAAGTGGGGTATAGTCATGTGGGTGTCTTAATAGTCGCAAGCTCTACAAATGGTGTCATCCTTATGATTTAAAAACTTTCTTTACCGGCAAACACTTTCGTCATTTCTTCGGATTCCGTTCGGATCATGAACTCTATGATTTGATCGTTTGAATGACTTGATCATGATCCATGTTCTCCCAACGTGTTGTTCATCTCGTTGTTCTCTTCATTCTTGCGATTCTGTAAATAAATGCTTTGAATCTATGGCTGCCTGTCTGTCAACAAATTTGGTAATTATTGCATATTACTGCAAACATTGAGACCATAAAGAGCGATATAGTGGTTGTCAGTACTTCAATCTGGAACACACTACCGGACCATGAAAATTTCACAGTCAACACTAGCTTAACCCTTAACATAAAAATTGTTAAAGCAGTTCAAGACTACCTTTCGGCAATTGTAGCTGATGAAATTTGGGAAAAAAAACTACAGGGATCCTTAATAAAGGCATACCCATAACACAGATGCAAAATAGATATCGTGTGTATTAATTATAAATATCTTGTCGCACATATCATTTAGACTGATAGAAATTGTCTTAATTGATTCTCTTAATAGGATATGCCTACCGTCATTGCTTTGAACACATCAGACAAATGTTATTATATTACATTTTGCTAACTAATCCCATCGATACCACAGTGCGACATCAAACTAACTTGTCATTACTTTGTCAAGGATATCGATGTACTTAGCCAACCTTTTGATCAAATTTGCACCCTACCATCTCGATTTGCAATTCACCCTTCCAACTCAATAATTGATTTACAAAACTTAAAATTTGTTTTCCCGCTAAACAACAAAAATTACTCCGGTGGTGGAAATGAATTAATACACCGAATACCGCCCCAAAGGATTCTTGCACCGATTGCGATGTCATTAAAATCACAGTACTTCCATCGCCAGTGGGAATCAAATTAACGCGCGGTTAACTAAAACCAAACACTACGGTTACCGCTCATCATCATCAACATCACCACAACCCCCACGACTACCACCATCATAATCAGGACAATGAAAGGATTGGCGGTGGCACTCACCACCTCACCCACTGCTGGAGAGATGTCACCGCGGAAGGCTTTAATTACACTCAATTACAGGATTTCAAAGTAAAATCCGATTCGGATCCTTTTACCTCATGCTAGACGGTATAATTCCTTCGATATGCCACCCATCATCCCACACCGCCACCCCGGCTGGCAACAGGTAATTTAACAAATTTTATGCAAATTACAAACGGAAACGTATAATATTCCTCGTCTATCTCCCAAAGGATGCCGCATAGTCACAAGGTACACAGCGATGCGATAGGCATATCAGGACGACTCTCATTCACCGTATTGCATGTTAGTTAAATTATTATAGTAAATTAATTTGCGTGCAACCCCCTCTCGCATTCGGGCGCTGTAAAAGGATCATAATTCCAATGTGCGACCGTTTGATGGGGCTCACAGGATGAGGACACCATCCCTTCGATGGTTTCACGTTCGGAAGTTTGCGGTGTTGCAACTGCTTTTGTGGTATTTAATCCTTTTTTGGGAAAACGTGTAACGAAATTAATTAATGCGACACAGGCTGGATTTATGTGATATTATATTGTTTTGGGTGGATGTACTAATATTCCCTCAATCCAGAGAGAGTGAGAAAGCGAGAGAGAGGCTGGCTCTGCTGTATTTTTCGGTGAAAATAATTAGGAAAGATATCTATATCCAGGTTGGAGCTGCAAGATAGGGGATAATAATTTTGGCAGAACAATGTGTTGTACGCGCTTCGAGTGTGTGAACTGCTTTGAAAAAGGATACTCTTGTTGTCGTCTGGTTTGGTGATCAAATGCTGTTTTTAAATGGAGGATTTTCGGCCAGCGGGATAAGGCTTTGTTTGTCTGTACACTTTAGGAGTGCTTGCAGTAGGTAAGTTCCTATTATCAAAGTTAATTTAAGTGAAATGTTGAATAAAACTTAAAGGAAGTTGATGGTTGGATACTAAAGGAAGGTAGACACAGATAAGCTTTATCTTGGATATCCCTTATAGATGCTATCTAACAAGTTTTCTTCTATAAAGTTAAGATTCCCTATTTTAGGAAGAAATTACTTGTATTGAGCTTTTTTAGCTTTCTTTTATAAACAAATTTTTGACCTCGAGATTTTGATTGAATCTTTTCTAATGATAGAAGCATGATAATTTTTTGGAATGCCATCCGTCTTTCCGTCTGTATTTTCTAGTAAACAATTTTTTTCAAATTGAATTAACAGTATCGGACAATATCAGAAAATCAATTAAATTCCCATAAACACTGATTTTCTTCAAATTTCGGAATTAATGTTCTTATAATCATAGTTTCTTACAAAGCCTTTTTTTTTATTTTTAGCATCAGTAACTTAAATCAATGTACGGGTTTTTATTTTCGCAATCTATAAAAATTGACCCATTTTCTCATGCTTGGTATTTGATATTACGCTTATTTCACAGTGAAAGAAAAAGTTGCATACGACCCAGTCGTGCACCCATCAGTCGGTTGTACTTGTGTGGAGTTCACCCTGTTTAATAGCTTGTGGAGGTAAGTTCACGTGCTTTATAGAAAATAAAATTTTATATCAATTTAAGGCTTCTATAAAGTTTGCGAGGATGTGTGTACTTACATGTGGCAGATGTAAAAATGTTTTGATAGAGCTTCCGTCAAAGTTATATAGGTACCAGGACAATATCTTTAGAGCTCCTGACTTAAGGCTTATAGCAGCTGTAACTTTTTTTTTTTGCGATGAACTAGCATGCAGAAGTTCTGGGTTCGGTTCCCAATCCTGACAACTCAAACATGTTTTTTATTGATTTTTTTTTTTTTTTTTTCAAAATATTCAGACACCTATTTCTTAGTATAATTTTATCAAATGCACATTATAGCGTCCACACACCACTCATGCCGGCATGCGCAATCACAAGCATGCGCAATCACGCTTCCTCCACACACTATTCATGCAAACTGCGCAGTAATCATTCGTGTGTTAATCGCTGACTGAGAAGGTTGCAAAATGTCAAATTCATAAGCACTCGCTTTTAAGACTCGGTTGCTGTATAGCTCGATAAATTCCGCCCAGAATTTTTTATTGTTCGTCAACGTCATCACTATTGCACACAGAAGGTCTGTTTCATTTGAATTCTCTCGCGCAACTGAGCAATTTGAATTTTTTTGCACACACACCACGCAGTTATGCAGTTCAAAATGTTTTGAAATCACTCATGCCGCATGCACAACCACACAGTTAGCACCACACACTCTCAGTTTGCATGCGCAATCACTATATTGCGCATGCCGGCATGAGTGGTGTGTGGACGCTATTACAAATGAAAAACTTTGCGTTTTTTGGTTATTGCTACTTGCCTACGTTTTATATTTATAAAAATAATGAAATTAATTTAAAAATATGGTGGAAAAGTGCAGACATATAGAAAATAAAAACGTTAGTTGAATTTTTGTTTTTTATTATCGTTACTTTTTAGTTTCGGTAAGGCCTCGGTGAGGAAATCTTATAGACTGCGAAAAATATGTTTCCATTAAACTTCATAGAGGTCATATTGCTGGACGGTAAATAGTTTCGAAATTACTTTATCGAGGCAAAATTCTTAGTTCGATACTTTTGCTTCACATCAGTACATAGGATATTAGCCATTACAAATCAGACTTTACTGCTTTTTAGGATATAAAATGAAATGCCACGAGGATACAAAACTGTTATGGTTAGCAGAATGAAGGAGTATATATATATGGAAACGATTTAAAAAAAAATCCAACAACTCAGCAAAAGATAGTGACAATAAAGCCATCATTGAAAAGCCTTTTTGAGAGTTTTTAAGACAAATCACAAGCTTCAATAATCCATATAAGCATACTATATGCAGCACATGCAGCTCTTTAGTACTCCGTGCCTAGCTTTTTCTCAGAACCATTCATGTGAACATTGTGTACTTCTTGGACGGTGTCGGGACATCCTTATTTATGCCGACTCTGAATGGCTTAGTTGGGATAAGTGTTTCTTGACAATTTATACTTCTCGGACGATTTGTCAGATCATTGCTAGAGAATGGCCAGAAAAAAATCATTTAGGCGTTACGTTGCCTCGGCTGGGATTCGAACCCAGACCTTCTGGAATACACTTCATCGCTCTTTTTTAATTTTTTTTTATTTCACTTTTATTCTAAATCCTCTTAAAACTAAATTACATGATAGACAAAAATTCATGAAAAACTAGGCTACTTATCAACTACTTAACTAACTTACTTGCCTTCATCGCTCTAACCATCGCGCCATTGAGCCGGTCAACATGACTTGCTGATCTTATTAGTCATAAAACAAGGAGCTCTTTGAAAAAAGATACAAAATTTTTGACGCCAAAGGCTTGTTGGTACCCATGCCCGAGCTTTCTCACAACCATTCAGGTGTGCGTGTGTACTTGTTTGCACGCTGGCAAAGGAGGTCTTTGCTTCAAGAAAAAAAAAACAGCATTATGACGTCTTACCCACTTTCTTGATCCAAGGAATTAAAGGTGTCACACGCTTTAAATTTCCAAATAATTGCTAAAAAGCACTCAATACTTTCCATGACTTCACAAGACAGGAGATCCTCTGAACTGCCTCATTTATAAATAAAAGACTTAAGTCTTCTTAACAGGTCCACCAAAGTTCGGTTGTAGGCACAGAGTTAGATATTGCTGCTCCATCAAGAACGCCAACGATGCATGGTGATACTTGAATAACTAAGGACTTCCCCAGTCCTGCTTTATGGCGTTTAACCTTGAACTATATTAAAAGCGGATGAATAAAAATGAATAAAGGGCGAGGGGTGATGATATATTTTTGCAGGCGTTCTGACTTGTGCCAAGATGTAGATGTCGTGTCCTTGACAGTAAACAGCCAAAACGTGATATTTATCATCCCGTTTGTAGCTTTCAAAATAGCTTCGGATGCCTCTTCTGTGCAAGGGCAACCAAGCTGTCGAACTATTTTTCGAACTCAATAAACAGTAGGCTTAGCACATGGGTCTTCTACTCAAAGCATGATTATGATCAGGTGTTGAAATGGTCGATTCAGAAGGACCTGACTCGAAAGCATTATTAAAGCATTATCAAAGTCAATAATCAGTAGATGTAGTAGGAATCTCTTTAGTCGACGCATTGACCCATTATGATCTGTAAAGAGTTTCTGTAGTCGAAGTTGAAAAATCTCACTCCAAAGCATACCAAAAGCCTGGTTCCAGTCGAAAAATGAAAGATGTGCGCAGTTGTCTAGCGGTTATGGCGTTGCCGACTCCGAAAGGCGAATTCGAAATAAGCTTTTCTTGACAATTGATACCACTCGGATGATTTGTCGGATTATCACGCGAGGAGGGGCCACTGAAAAATCATCATTGCTACAGTTGGGAATCGAACCCAGACCTTCCATGCGGCAGTTCATCGCACCACCCATCGCGCCACTGAGCCCGTCACTGATTCTCCTCTTCCCAAAAGTCTGACACACATCCAAGAGTAATACAGTCTCATGAGAAGCGTCTTAAATTTGCCTTTCTCTTAGGGAATGAACTTTTTTATCTTTATTATCGAAACAATAATAACTTCGCACACACAAATGCAGGGTGAAGCTAGGTTTGAGGCCCTGCATGTGCCGTTAATGTCAAAAATTTTTTTAGCTTTAAGATATAGTTCAGAGGTTTACTTATATAACGCTTAAGTCTATTGTCCAATGCCAGTTTATATAGCCGAATCTTAAGCCTTCTTGAAGTTGATAAACAGTAGTTTCAGCGAGGGCCTCTAATGAATAATGACGACACGTGGTTTCATTCTTAGAACGAAAGTGGATTTTGGTAGACGAAAGATGCCCAGAACTTAAACGCCTCATAAAACATTCACTTCTTCACTTCTTTCATCGCCCTATCCTGATTAAAGTAAATGAAAAACCAATGAAATCTTTAAAATCCGCTGCAAAGACCCTTAACAGTTAAATTAAATTTAAGAAAAAATAAATGAAAACCAAATCACATCCCTGCAATGAAATCACCGACGACACAATGCGCCCGATATTTCATTAGATTTGCGTATTTTTTTCAGGCCAGTGAGTTCGAATGCGAACACGGAACATGAACTTGAACACCCATAAAAAGGGGTTGAAATCCAGATAAAAACATTAGCCAGCAAATAAAAGCAGAAAAAAAACACAAAAAACCACGGATGAACTTTCAAAAAGTCGGCGGAATAATTTATTAGCGTTTTTCACCACTGACTTTGCAACTCCTCACGTTATCAGAAAAAGGTCAAAAAAAAATTTCGAGAAAGACTGCGAGTAAGCACCCACTCTTCAGGCGCCACTCACAAACCGCTTAAAGGTTGAGCATTTTTGGTTGCATTTACAACGGATATCAACCTCACCCTAGGGGTCGCAAGCACTCCGACGAAGATGGTGCGGTTAAGAACACCCACCAGGACCAAGGGGGGATGATATTTTTCGTTTCCAAAAAATTAAATCCAAAAGGTTACGCAATAAAAAAAAAATAAACCCATTTGAAGTTTCCGTGTAATTAGATTTTCAATTGAATTTTGGGGAGGAAAAAAGAAAGGATCAACAGGATTTCACGGGATATGAATATCAACGCCGCACGATACCGAATACCTGTTACGATTTTCGATGAATCAACTTGATTTCATCAAGGGCTGAGAGGACAGCCGAAAAATAAACGTCAGCAAATTAACAATTATCTGAAAATAAAAAGCCATCTAGGGATATCCTCACAGGCAAATGGATGATTATGATTGTCAGGCATCTTTGATGGTTTTAAATATTTTTTTGTTGTCCCTTTAATCCCTTGATGATAGTGGGAATGGGGTTGACAAATCTGATTTGAAGAACAAAGCCTTTTCGAGCAATGAGCGCTGAGCTCATTCGCGATTATTAGGAATCCTTGTAATGGCTAATTTCGCGTTTGACAATGCGATAGAGATATCGCGGAGATGGAAGCGGAGATTGACATCCTGTTTGTTTGGCGCCAGGAAGTGGTACCATCCTCCGAAATGTTCTTTAGATAAATAATGCATGAGTTGAATGTTTTTGGTTGTAACCCTTTTTATGGAAGAGGGGGTGGTTAATCTCTTTGCCTCAACAATGATGGTTGGAAGTTTGGCTTTTAATGGAAGTTAATAAAATGTTTTTGATTTAAAGATACATTTTGTGTGTTTTTTTTAATTTGAATTGGATAGTGTTTTATGCTTTTTATTTTCTTTGTCTGAGGATGGATTTTATTGCGATAAGGGATGGCTACAAATTACTCTTTCATTGGGAATCGTTGTTGGGGAATAATTTCCCTTGGCGGGCAATTAATAGTCTAAGGAGTAATTAAGCTGCCGGTTATCTTAAGAATTGATGGTTGCTTTTTGTGCTAGAAGCTTGCAACTTATTGAGTTTATTACAGAAAGTGGCGGACTATTTGCGTTTGAGAGGGAGGTATTGCTGTTTAAGTGGCACTGCTATCTTTTAATTAGTCTCCGGGTTATTTACGATTTTTGGCTTTTTTTACTTATCGGATTGCAGCATTGTGTCTGGGTTTGAAGACGTTGGTATTATGTTGATTAATTAGAACCAAGGCTGAGTGAAATAACATTTAGACGATCTTAACATATACGTACTGAATCAACTCAAAAATGTAGTTTTAACGGTAGGACAGCTTCGCAAACGTTTCAGGTACGTTTCAGGTAGGCCAATAGTTCACAACTTTAGGTCTACCATCTTGTAGTTTCTTTTAAAATCGTAGGTTATTTCGAAACTGACACATTTTTTCCCCTCGAAATCTTGACATGCCAGTAGTATAACTCCGCGGAACGGAAGTCGCTTTATGATTGAACAACGTTGGCAGAAGTAGAAATCTTATTTCCAAATTAAATGCTGTGCAGCCAAAACAGTGCGTTATTTGAAATGAAGAACTGTACGCAAGTTTGTACAAAAAGTATGCTAGTGAACAACACTCATGGTCCCCGTCGTCGTATGGTGGCACAGACGAAAATGTGGCTGCTGTAGCCGCGAGTATGAGACTCAATTCAAAATCAACTCACCATAGAACTCAACAACTCAACATTTTACGCACTAGCCTAAGGAGAGTTCTGCACAAAGATCATGGTTTAATCGCTTAAGTCTAATTGGCCCGTTTCGCAATTTATGCTTCTAGCATTTTGAATTCTACAACGATTTTGTTTGAAAAAACTACCTTTTCTGACGAGGCGCATTTTCATCTCGGCTGCTACGTTAACAAACAAAATTGCCGTATCTGAGACTCGGCAAACCCGCACGTAATTGTCGAGAAGCTGATGGCAGTATGTTGCGGATAGTGGTGTGATTTCATCATTGGATAGTTTTTATTCAACAATGAAGCTGGGCACAACGTTTAAGTCAACGGTGGGCGTCACAGAGCCATGTTAACCGACTTTTTTCTATTGCAATTGAAGACATGAATTTGGACGACGTCTGGTTAGAGTAGAATGGAGCGTCATGCCCGTGCCACAATTTTGCGCACACAAAATCCCAAATAGTGTTATAAGCCGCCTTGGCGATGCCAATTGGACGCCTCGGAGCTGCGATTTGACCCCTTGGACTTTTTTCTTGGGAACCGTGAAGGACCGATATTATGCTAACAATCCGGAAACGACTCAAGGCCAATATCATCCAAGCAATCCTTGAGCTACAGCCCGAAACCATCAACAAGGATTTGCATAATTTTAGTGACATAATGCGCTACCGCCAAGCCAGCCGAGGGAGACACTAGAACGACGTTGTGTTCCTTTATTAATAGGAATTTTTGCTCTTACCAATAAAGCTATAATGCATGGAAAACATTTGTTGTATCTGGCCCATCCGTTAAAATCATCTATTCCAGAAATTCGTCAAACAATTAAATTCCTTTGGGCAGTTTCAACTCACCAAATAAATGCTGGTGTCTTTCGAAGCTCGTGACGCTCAGTGGCGCGATGCTTGGTGCGATGAACTGTCGCGCAGAACGTCTGGGTTCGATTCTCAGCCGAAGCAACACCTAAATGATTTTTCACTGGTCCTCCTATTGTGATGATCTGACAAATCATCCGAGTAGTATCAACGGTCCAGAAAAGCTGGTTTCAAATTCGACTTTCGGAGTCGGCATAAAACAAGAATTCCCGCCATCGTGCTTGAAGTACACACGAACACATGAATGGTTCTGAGAAAGCTCGGCCCTGGGCATGTTGCGCCTAAAATTTGTATATTTTTGTCTTTCAAAGTTCAGTTCTGTTTCCAAGTCTTTTTCTCATTTTTATAAATGATCTTCTGTCTGCAACTTCTTATCCAATTTGTTCCTTAGCTGATGGCAATACTCTCAGCTTCTTATATTTATTGCCACGTCCATCATCTTCAAAAATGGACTATAAACGACAAAATATGGGAAGCTAATTGAATTCCGACCTTTTCAGCATTATGAAATGAAGTAAATCCAACAGAGTGGAATTCAAGGCTTCAAAATACAATGCTGTCTGTCTTCTCTAATTTATGCGAAACCAAATTCTACATACATCATCTATGAGTGGCACTTAAATCAAAGAAACCGAAAAGCTTTTCATGCTCGCAACGACTTAATTTGGGACGACAACATACTCGGAGTCGCTAAAAATGTAACGGTATTTCTAGGTTTGCTTAATTGGTGTAAGAAATTATTTATTTGGCCACTATACATAAAGCGTTTATACGGCCCAAACTTGAGTTAAACGCCCACATTACACCTTCTAGGATTAAAACACTTTCGAAAAAAACTTAGGAAGCATAGGCATATCGAACTCTTTAGTTTTGCTTGAACATTGTCGAAATATCTCCTAACATTCCTTGTTTTCTTCAATTTTCGTAACCAATGCTCAAATGAAATAGCCAGCTGCATTCCTCCCATTCAACAATTCAGCCGCAGTACAGACTAAGCTATGAATGCAAAACAGTTTCCCTTAAGCTTATCTTCGGACGTTCATTGAAATATATAGTTTCGTACATAAGCCAAATAACACGAATGTGGAATGGTCTACCAAACTCTATTTTTTGCTTAAAAATAGAGGGGCATCGAGACTTCCTTTCTTTTTATCCCTAATTTCCTCTCATCTAAAACGGTGTTCCTAGCCCATTATGGGCATCATGTAGAGAGAGGGATAGGGCAAGAAGAGAACCCACGTCCAGTCAATGGAGAACTAGTACTACCACCTATTATAGAAGCAATTGGCCCAGCTATAAAAAAGCTTAAGAACAACAAGGCCGCGGGGGCTGATGGCTTACCAGCGGAGCTGTGATGTTTTGGTAGAGAGCAGACACCGAATCACATGCCCAATGACTGCACTATCAGCTCCATATGCCCCACCTGCAAAAGCGATCGTATGTCTTGCAAGAACTATCGAAGAATATCCCTTCTATATGTCGCATACAAGATCATATTCAACGTAATATGTGAACGTCTAAACCCTTTCTGCAACACACTAATCGACACGAACCAGTGCGAACCCGGTCCGGCAGATCGACTATAGACCAAATTTTCGCACTGAGGCAAATCCTAGAAAAGACAAACGAATTTCAAGTCGAAACTCACCACCTATTCATCGACTTTAAAGCCGCGTATGATAGCATACATCATCAGGAGCTTTATACGGCGATGGCCGAATTCGGAATCACAACAAAATTGTTTCAGCTGTGTCGCGCAACGCTGGAAAACACGAACTGCAAAGTGCAGTTTGGATGTTTGTTAACGTATGTTACATGAACTCACATCTTTGAAAGCTTAAAAACCACCTTACAGAACATAACTTTGGTTATGCTTGTGAATTTTCCTGCATAAAGTCTTAAACAGGCTTCTCTACCCGAACAGTCGACTGCAAAAATGCTCAACCTCTGCGAAGGAGTACGATATCGGGTTTTTCAACAAGGACGCTACAAAAGTTGAGCGACAGGGACAGCAAACGACGCCATATTTCTTGCCGCTCTTTTGACATTTCTCTTCAGTAAGGTTTGCCATTTCATGATGGAAAGATATACGATCCAACAACGAGTCGAAATCATAAAAATTTACAACCGAAATTCGGAGTCAGTGGCCTCAACGTTAAGAGCGCCACGTCCAATTTATGGTCGTCATAATCGTCCTAGCAGATCAACAATTGAGAGTCGAGTGGAAAAATTTGAATCCACAGGCACAGTACAAAATGTTCCCGTGCCAGTGAGACAAAGATGTGAACGTAGTGTCGAGAATATTGCTGCCGCTGAGGATTCAGTTGAAGAAAGACCAAATGTTTCTCTCACACGTCGTTCTCAAGCGTTGGACATCTCTGTGATGTCGTTGTGGAATTTTGCGAACTTTGCGAAAAGATCTTGGCCTACATCCTTACAAGATTAAATTGACGCAAGAACTGAAGCCGCTTGACCACCAGAAGCGTCGTATGTTCGTGAATTGGGCTGAGCAACAACTTGAAAATGATTCGGATTGTCATCGAAAAATCATCTTCAGCGATGAGGCTCATTTCTGGCTGAATGGCTTCGTCAATAACAAATATGCGGTATTGGTCAGGCAGCAATCCACACGTACTCTATGAGTCATCATTGCATCCTGAAAAAATTACGGTTTGGTGTGGTTTATAGGCCGGCGGCGTCATTGGCGTGATGATCATGACCGGCACGTTACTGTGAATGGGAATCGCTACCGTTCATTGATAACCGAATATTTTTGGCCCTAATTGGATGATATGGACTTGGAGGACATGTGGTTCCAACAGGACGGCCGGCGCCACAAGCCACACAGCGAATGCCACAATCAATTTATTGGAAACCAAGTTTGGAGAACGTGTTATCTCACGAAAGAGTGCGATTTGACGCCGGCCGTTAGACTATTTCCTGTGGGGCTACGTCAAGTCTATGGTCTATGCCAACAAGCCAGCGACAATTGATGAACTTCGTTCGAATATCGAACGTGAAATTGCAGCAGTATCGGCCGATTTATGCTTCAAGACCATCGAAAATTGGGTTCAGCGTCTGGACTTCTGCAAGCGTGCCCGTGGTGGCCATGCAAAAGAAATCGAGTTCCATACATTATGGCATCGAACGTACTTTAACACGAATAAAGAATTTCATTGATATCGTTGATATAAAAAACTTTTGTCGCGCTCTTATTGAAAAAGGCCCACAGAAATAGTTGCTTGCGGAAGTTCAATTTTATTGTCTTATAGAGGAATAATATTGTTATTTGGGAATAAAGCATCAAAAGTATTTCTACTGGCTGAACAAAGCTACCTTTACATTCCATCGGATGGAAAGCTTAATATTTTGGAGTGATAAACTATTAACATCGTTCGAAATCTTTTGCAGCATCTATAATTTGCTGGTTCCGACAGAACAGAGAGTTAGAATGCAGCTCTGGATAGTTGTATTTATATTGGAGTTGAGTGCAAGTGACGTTTACTGGCTTTGCGACTTAACAATTTACGGCTCTGGACGCAAGTTCGACAAATATCATTTGAATTCAAGAGTGCCATCATCCAGAATTTATAAAATTTGATCACATATTACGGATAGAAACGGTTCGTCGACACAAACATGAAAACAGTAGGTGAGATTATTGAACCTCGGGCCACTCCAGCAAATGCAAGTTGTATGTATTTGGGATCAGAGTGAACGTGAGTAAGTATCCACCGATCTGGAACTATGTTTGCAGAACACGACAAGTTCAAATTTTTGTGTAGTAGTGTGACCAGAGCTAAGATACCCTCCCATTAGAACAACTCAGGAATTCGATCTCTACCGGGTGCTTTTTTATATTTCCGATCTTTAAAGACTTATGTCACTGAACGGGTTCGAAAAACATCAGCATAAAGAAGGCTGAACTGGATTCAGTGAAGGTAGTGAAAAAGGTCTAGCCTGAATGGTGGAATTACCTGCTGCACTCTAGATTTGTAGACAAGGAGCGGAATCATTGATGGTTACACCCTTTTATTTGTGTCATAAAAGTTCACTTGCAGCTATTCCAGTTTGAAACCGAGCAGTCGATGTTGGCTTTAAAAAAAATACTGATTTCCCTTTAACACTCTTGATGTAATCCAATCCGATGAGTGAGTTGCTTTATGGCAATCTGTTCTTTGGCAAAAAAAACACATGCCTCAACCAAACATCGCATCAAACGAACTTAAAGCTCATCAAAAATTCTTCCTCAGTGTCCTTGTGTAAGCACTTTGCACAGACTGCCACATTCCGAAACACCAAAACACCAAAACACCAATTGACCTCTGACGCTGCAAACATCAAGCAAATGATTTAAATCTCCATTAAGCAACATGCAACAATGCTCCCATTAACTCCAACATGTGTGTGGCATAAAACCCTTCCTTCCACCCCGTGTCGGCAGCAAGAATTCGTCACCCCGAAAACCATCCAGCGGTTAACACAGAACCAGATGGTCCCCATCTTCCCTAGCCACCAGCATCACATCTTCAATCTAAAGCGCACTCAAGTGCAAAACTGTACCAAAACTTGACCCACCCGACTTTTTATGGTACACTCGTCCATCCGACTCCGAGGTTAATTAGCCACAACGCGAGCCACACTCCACAGATCCTCCTCTCTTCCTCTCCCCAGTAATTAAGGGCGCATCAAGTGTCCCAGCAGTTGTCATACGCCTGCTAATGGCAATTAAGTCGCATCGAGTGTGCTCTATCATTAACTACTTCGGGGGCTATATCACATGCGTTATCGTGGCAGTGTGCACGAAGGCTAATAGAAGCCACAGAAAGTGACCAGAGAAATGGTGTGTGGACTTTCTTTGTCTGCGTCCTCGGGACTGCCTAAAAACTGGATTCATCTGGCTGTATGGTGGAGCAGTAATCTCACTTGTTTACGCATTCCACGCCATAAATATTTATTAAGATCCTGCCTGGTGCAGTCTTGTTATTTTTTTTTTTTGCCATAAAAACCATAAAACACTTAGGACGCATTAAGGCATACAGGCGGGAGAGTATGCGTGACACAAGCGTCACTGCATCTGCCAGGGTGATAATGGATGGGGTTGAAAGGTCGGGTATATTTTTAGAGAGCCGGAGAAAGTCTTAGACCGGCGCCATCTCCCAGAATTGCCGTCAATTTAAGTCAATTTACTGCGCGGCACACGCATTCCTGAAGAGTCGTCATCCTTTTGTGTGCACATCCCCGGGAGACTGATTTATCGATTGCGGTGATTTTAAGTCACATATCGCATGTCGTATTGTCACCGTTAGCCCTGCTATTCCCAAGCTGGGTTATGAAACTCCTCATTGTCCGGGCGTGTTTTTCTTTGGCAGTTGTGTGCATCGGCAAAAGTTTTATCCTCTCAAGAAAGTGTCGTTCTCATTGTCGAAACAGTCCTCGACTGGGTGTCAACTGGATGTGTCAGAGTTTACGTCCATTGTGTAAACTTTTCAACTTTCCAACATCCGTATACATATGGAAGATGTGGACATTGCTGATGGGGGTATTGTGATTAGAAGTTTATTCTTGAGAATCAAGGACACCCACACAACGGGTGTGGGAGTGTAAAACTTTCGGGTCAACTTTTCATTGTGTGTCAGATTGATTGGGGGTTGTATGGGTTGAAGGCGAAGTGGATCTGGGTATTGTTATGAATCCAATTTGAATGCCAAGAAGCGTGACACTGTTTCCGAACGGAAATGTACCCGTTTTGGCAACAAGGGTAAATTGAATTCAAGAAGTATCCTCTCTTTAAAGTCGATTTTTGGACGTTGTCCATATTATCCTAAAATCAAATTTCTTGCGAAAATATTTTGACATCTTTTTCTGTCAAAGAAAAAATTGAATTACACTCGAAATACCTCCTGTGCAAATGTTGTTTCACAGGGGTTCCCCCGGCCGCATCTCTTGGGAATCCTTCTACAAATCACTCCTTGGAAACCACACAAATCCAAAATCCACTTACAAGCTCACCGTGAGGGAGTGTATGCAAGTTAAACGTTCATATACCCTCGACAATCGCAAGTAAATATATAGCTTCACTTATTATCCTTAACGTCTTACAAATGGGGAAACATCAGGAAGGACGCACGCCATCAAGTAACCGAGATTTTCGCCTCGAGACGCAGTGGTGTGCTAACTATATGGGGGGTGTCTCCATTAAAATGCAAGATGATAGTCTTAAATAGGAAGAACATTTCGCGGGATAAGGACTGAAATACGAGGCAGGATGTTGATGGTATGCAAAGTGGATTTATTGAGTCAAAATGGAAAATTTACGCACACTCGTTGGTTGTGGGGTAAGGTGAGGGCGAGAGTTGCTGTTGCTGAGTTGCGGATGTAAATTAGGTGCGAGTCTGGTGAATTCATTGGTTAAACATTTTGTCGATGAATTTGTTTCACATTTAGGGATTTTAAGGAATCTGGGTTTTAGATTGTGTTGATGGATGGGTTTTTTTTTCAAATGTTTCTGATTTGTAACAAAAATTTCAAGTTGAAATAAAACACAAAAATGTTGAGTAAACAGACAACGGTTTCTCCATTTGATGTCAATACAGATTTGCGTATATGGTTACCATAAGTGTGTCTAATCAACAGCATCCTGAAGTGGAAATGTCCGACATTTTTCTGCATTCAAAGCTGTGTCTCAGTAATGGCGTGTTTGATGTTGGCTTCAATGGCTTGAATCATTATTTTGTTAACAATGACTTCAATGACCATCACATAAAATAGTTCAGCCTCAGCTACAGGTTGGCTTTTTAAAATAATCTTGTCACCAAAAATGTTGTGCAATAAATCGATGGTTTCGCCATCAGAACGGTATGTGGCACCAAACCTACATCGTCAAAGGCTTTATTGCTCTTGAAAGTCGAATTTTGGCATCAACGGCTCATACAGAGGCTAGAATCTAGCTTCTCCCTTCATTTTTGTGTGCGAAGCTGTTATTTTTGCCACAAAGAAGGGTCCTCCTATTTAACCCCGAATCCGAACGATAAATTTGAGAAGCTTCTCATGGCAGTGTTCACGTGGATGTTTGTCAGACACTCGCAAGAGATGGGACAGTGAAAAATCTTGGGTGTTGTCACTTTCACGATTTGAACCAACGAATCTGTGGTTAGTAGGCGAAGGCACTAACTAATCAAAAGCCACTGCTTTTGAAACTACACATCAACTACTCAGTCTGAGAAACTGAGCTACCAATTGCACCAAATCTTTCACCACTAGGTACAAAAAAGACAGATGTCGGGGCACAGCACTTGTCTGCGACATGTTTGTCAAAATGTCTCCCAACTAACCAAAGTCAGCCGGACACTGCATCCTAGAGGCACTGCTTTTAGACTATGAATTACATGCAAAACTGGCTTTAGAAATTGGAGGACACGTCCTCTGCGCGTGTTGTCCCCTAATTAAAAAAAATGAAAACTTTAAAAACGTTGTTCGACTATTGTAGAGGCCAATTGGATTATTCAGGTTTGCTGCAGAATAATCTTGAAAACCGTATCCTCAGCGGAGTTTACATATTTTTGATCCCGAAAATGTCTTCGAAATCTTCGAAAGTTTGTTCTTGAAATAGAAGTGCCCGAGACTTCTCCGTTTAATCCACCCAAGGTTCGATTGATAACAACAATCTGGCATCCCAACATATCTTCAGTTACTGGAGCAATACGTCTGGACATACTGAAGGACAATTGGGGCGAAGCAATGACCCTGAGAACGGTCTTATTATCATTACAAGCATTGCTGGCTGCGGCTGACCCAGACGATCCACAAGATGAGGTCTTAGCGTCACAATATAAAGAAAACCACCCCCTTATAAGAAATTGTGTTCTCTGTTCCCTATGTTCTCTATGTTCTCAATTCAAAGAGAAAATGGCTTTGTATCTTCCTCTTGATCTTGGCAGTTCGAACAAAATGGCGGGACAAGAATTTTGTCGAATTTTAGTTTCAATCACCGTGGAGACGATTTGTCAATTTCTGGATATCAGGATGCACGTATATGTCCTTTTGCCTTTCGTAGTGCTATTATCGTTGAACTTGCCACGTGTCATTAAGATTGAATTTTGGTTGCTCCCTAATCCTCTTTATTTAAGATGGCTCCAGTTCCCCTGATTTTTTCCGGCTGAAGACCTATAGTATATCGGCCACAAATGCGTCAAAGAAGATCATTACAACTATGATGAAAATAATTCCCTGTGATATCATTTGAAATTCAATAATAGTCCTTAGTGCGCAGAACTCGCAGACGGGCTTACACCCCTAAGGTTTACAACTCTGGGTATCAAAATCGTTCTAAAGGGTCCTTTATTAAGCGCTTCCTTTTCCTTTAAAAATCCGCGGCTTTTTTAGATGGCGCGCATCCGAAATGTCCAATTTTCGATGACTCTGGCGCATAAATCAGGCTGAATTTGATCGATGGCATGGGTTATGTTGGCTAGTGGACCGCTGTGGTTTGGTGCTTATTTTCATAGGCCAGCGCCTTCAGAAAACCCCAGTTCTGTGTGGCCGCAACGCCATCCTCTTGATACCACATGTCGTTTGTGTCCATATCATCCAATACAGGCTAAAATTTGTTGACGGTGATGGCCTGGGGAACCTCGTTCTCAGAGAAATATGGAACGACGGGATGCATTGGACGGTCTTGGATCCTATTTGGTTTAGTATAGTCCCAAATTCGACAATTTTGATTGATGACGTACTTATTCGTTCAGAAATGGGCCTCATCGATGAAGATAATTTTTAGCTGAAAATTAGGTCAGTTTCCAACTGATTCAGAGCACATTAAGCGAACACACCTCGTTTTATATGGTCATTTACCTTCAGCTGTTAGGTCTTTTGAATTTTTTACGGATGCAAGAACACGTCACAACGCAAAATTCGCCTAGTTGGGATCTGCGTAATGCCGAGTTCTTGTAAGCAAAGCGAAATCGACTGCACACTCAAACGGACAGTGGCGATAACTTCGGCCGATCTTGCGTTTCGTAAACTTACAGGTGTGTGTTTATCGTTTACTGAACCAGTAGCCACAAAATTATCCACCACACTTCGAAAATTCCTCTCGATAATGGCGACCGTAAAATGGGTGATGGGCGCGGAACGTTGCCCGAACCTATTTTGTTGTTGAACGCCTGTCCGTCATTGGTGATTTGGCAAAACTGACTGAATAATTGACAGCTTATTTGACGGATGCAACTTTAACAACAGTCATTGGAAATCTCTATTGGAAATCCTTTGGTATACCAACGTTCTCACCAATGCCTGACAGTATTTCTGGAAGTTCTGCCAATTCCTAACCATTAATTTTCAATATTTTGTAGCTTTCCTCAATCTAACGTTTTTCTTTTTACCCAAATTTCCCATATTCCACAGGGTTTCAACTGGTTAGGTAAGACCCCTCTGGATAACAATGCCGCATATATTCAAACATTCGACAGAATTTGAGGTTAAACCATCCAAATACTCCATACTCCTGAACACAACTTTCTTTAAACTGATGATACCTCAAATCATGAAAAATTTTCAAATACCGAACCTTGAGATTTTGCGTCAAATCAATTCTTACATCCCAACTAAGTTTCGTATACGGTGATTCAAAAAAAGAAAAACTTCTTACATGAAATAACTCAAAATCCTGGCTCACTGCCAGTAAAACAAATTAATCCGAACCTCTTACAGTCGGTCTTGGCATCACCGCCCGCATATAACTCATTGTCCTATGCGACGCTCATAACTTCCGTTCAATAAAATTTTATGGTAAATTAATTCCTCCTTTCGCCTTCGTACAATTGACTCTGCTCAATATGAGCCATTATTGGCATTTTACCTTCCATCCTGCATCCTGATCAAATCCTCCGTTGCCTGGGCAAAGTCTTGTATACGACCTTTAGATTTAGTTGGAACACAAAAAAACGGTTTCCTTTGTCCTCATCGCACCTGACACCGATACAATGAAGTTCAACATTAAACTAACCACAGCCATATGCGAAAAGGACATTCAACATCTCCAGTCGACCAGTAAAACACATAAAAAACAATTTCGTTAAGAGTCCTTGAGGTTGCCATATACGATATGTCGTGTGTGTGTTTTTTTACCATTCGATGTCATTGGAAAAATCAAATCAAATTCCGGTGGCCAAGGGTGAGTGCAGACAAATGGACCTTTGGAGGCTTTTAGTCAGTAATGCATCAGGATTTCGATCCTTTCGTGGAGCATAAACGTCAATACTGTGGAAGTGCTATATGTGTCATAATAAATCACAATCAGGAACATTTAACACCCATCGTCAGGTTTTTAAATCACTCTAACAATGTTTCCGTTTTTTTTTTGTGGGTGTCCTTTGATTTTTTTAGGAAGTGCGATTTTTTCGGTGCCAACAAAGTTGGTGGGGTGCATAAGAAATTAGAAGGATATCGCGTGTAAATGCCATAAACACACAGCTATCTGGTTGTGAATCCTGGTTGTTTGTCGTTGATATTTATGTACACGGCCTTCGCACGAAATATCTCTTGAGGATTACAAAGAAAGAAGTTGACAAATGGGAGGAATAAATTGCGTGAGAGTTACGTTTTCCCGTTTTGCTGATTTAAGAAGTCTGAATGAGTGGATTAGAAAAGTCCTAAGGTATAGGACCATGGTAGGTAATGGAGGCACCCTGAGGCCAAATACAATTGCATATTTTTCGTTATAAGATAAATTGCGAAACATGTCTTAGCAGCGATTAAATGGGTGAGTATACTTTTAGGCGAATGGTGTTTATGATCATTAAAAATAAATTAAAAATGGAAGATGTGGACCTGCTCTGCTATTAACTTACGGGTGTGTTCTGGATAATATGAGCTTAATATAAATAAATATAAGTAACTTATTAAAGAGAAATTAATTCCATAAACCATGGGTTATACGCATCCATGTGATAATACGCATCCGCATCAGGGACGTCAAACAGTGCGCACCGAAGAAACAATTGCCGCTGTAGAGCAAGTGTTGAAGACGACCCGAATGAACCGATTCGCCACCGTGCATAGTAGTTGGAGCTTTCTCCATCAACTTTATGGAACATTTTGCGCAAAGATCTTGGCATACGACCATACAAGTTCCAGCTTCTGCAAGAATTAAAAACGCGAGACCATGCAATGCGTCGTGATTTTGTTGTATGTGCCAAAAATGAGATTGATCGTGATGCTGATTTACATCGCAAAATTTTATTTAGTGATGAGGCTCATTTTCGGTTGAAGGGATACGTCAACAAGCTAAATTTCCGCATTTTCAGTGAAGAGAATCCACATGAGACCCTTGAGACGCTATTAACGGGTGATCCAAGTAGAGATACTTTTTTCAATAGCCTTTTTTGACAGATCACGTGTGAGTCGTGTCATGCTGTCATGTTATTTTTGTTTAGTATTGTTTGGCATTTCATAATGGAAAGACTTACGCGTGAACAACGTTTACAAATTGTTCAGCTTTATTATGAAAATTCACGTTCTGTGTTCTGTTCTGTTCCCACACATCGCATCAATCAATGGACTTATTGAGAGAACTTTTCGGTGAACACATAATTTCACGTTTTTGGCCGGTCGATTGGCCACAAAGATCGTATGATATCACACCGTTAGACTTTTCCCTGTGGGGATATGTAAAGTCAAAATCTTATGCCGGCAAACCCGCTTCGATTCAGGCCTTGGAGGAAAACATCACGCGTGTCATTCGCCATGACGGTCACTTATATTTTGGTTTAGAAGTTAAGCACTCTACTCAGATAATGGCCAGTTAATTCGAGAGTGGGTGGGAACATAATGGAATTATCGGCTTCACCCGCTGCTGCAACGGATAACTACCAACAGCAACTCGGCCGCAGATTCGTACATTCCCCAACTGAATGTCCATTCTCCCCATATTGGCTCCAACCAGACGATCATGTTTATGAAAGTTCCAATTGGGATTCATCGACGTGATAAGACCTTTGAAGACACTTCCGCTTTTGACGACTACAGATCTTCCTTCTTCCAATGCTCCAAAAGGGAGCAATAAATTGGGTAAAATGAAATCCATAGGAACTCATTCCTCATTGGAATAAAGGTGGCTTAAGTCAGGAAAACTCCATTAGCTGTATCCGGAGTGGATAAGCGTAAAAACTTTAAATGATGTCTGGACGGTCAAGAATTTAACTTGAGCTAGACAATCGAATGACGTTTCGGAGCTCAAGAATTTTTACTCCAACTTCGAGGACATCCACTTTCATATCTAGTCAATGCTAAATACATAACTATACCCTAGTCTTGATCTGGTGGAGCTCAAACTAGGCCACGGTCATGGCAGGTATAAAGTGTGATGTGTCGCTTGTATTGTTCTGTTCTGCTTGTACATTCTTAGTAACGTTTATTGACCACAATGTACTACATCAAGAACTTGTTTTCAAAGCTCTAGCACCATTGTTTTAGGCTTGCTACAAAGTATCTACTCCGTAGATGAAACCACATTACCACTTTCCTACTCAATGCAATGTATGACCCACATCACCACCACTAACCACATACCTGAATACGAATTCCTCAAGCTTTTCTAAATGGAAAACCTATGGTATTTCAATAAATTCTCCTTGATTTGGCGCAGTTTGCCACCTTCCCACGTGTAACAATTATTGGCGCCTCTTTCAACTCCTCAGCATAGGCCACCCAATCTGCGCCATAATTTACCATCAAGCCACCCATCACCATCGAATTAGCAATTCAAACTGCCAGATGAAACATTCCATCTCTTCTAACTCAATCAAAACTCCATCAAACTAAATGGCCCCCCAGCACACATGGCAGGCACACCAAGCTCGAGCACCTCCTGAATCCCCATACACAGCCCATTCATCAGCCAGGACAAAGTGCTCATTCGGCTAACAATCTGCCCGACGGGCGTACTGCATGCATAAAAGATGCGCGCAATTTCGGTCAATTTGTTAAAGGATCTCCTATTTGCGAATAAATAAGCCCGGCCGGCGAGAAAGAGACGGCTTCGCGTGGTGCCCCATTGTTGTAGGATGCAGGAAGCTGTGTATATGCCCGTTCACTCTGGGAGCATGTGAGTGATGGGCGCTATAAAAACGACTGCTTCCCTCCACCGACCATATTTGCACAGCGAAAAAGAGGTGCCAGCCAGATTGTTAAATACGTCGGTGTTAGCCTCTGCGCCTGGCCTAAGAGTTGCTCCAAGCATATGCACGAAAGTATCTGGAGTGCTAAATTATTGCAACTGCGCGATGGTATTCATTTGGCGCAGCGTGCTCAAATGCGGTGCGGCAATTTCAATTTGCATATAAAATCGTTAAAAATTGATATTCGCAACTTTTCTATGGGCAATTTGGAGTCGGAAACGAGCATGGCTTACGAATTCCATGTGTGCCACTTTGTAGGTTTGTGCGGTGCTCATGGAAAGAGCCCGCAAGGCGGCCGAAGATCGTTTGCACACAATTGGTAATGGGAATTCCGGATCAGATCGTCGATGATTCAGTTTGGAAGGTTTTAGTTGTTTGGTTTGTTTTTTTGTTCGACTGGGGCTTAGATAAATGTCTGGGATGGCTTTTTGGGCGTTTGTATGGTTTTGGTGAGTGTTATCGTATACAAGATAATTAATTATATTTTGGAGGGGTGTAAGATACTGTTTGGGTGTTTACATTTTCATTAAGAGAAGCCACAAAAACTCACCTATACGTGGCAATGAGTGTGTTGTCGGGCTTTAGAATTTCACTCAGGTACGATAGATCAAATCTTGTGTGCTACATGTGATAGAAATATACCTCGAGCGAGATTTGTGATGGACTTTCTTAAATTACCGTGTGAAACTCTGGTCACCAGACATGCTTTGTCTATCCAGACTTGGTTGATCGACGAATTAATTGTGGAGATCCATCATAATTTTTCGAATTTAAGGCCACTGCCTAGAGCACTTTAAACCAATGACAGAATGACACATCGTGACGCTGTAGAACCCTTTACGACTTCTATTGATGAATGGGCTCTTTTGTTAACTAATACAAGACAAAGTTTGTGCTACCAAAAATGTAGATCCTAAAGATTGGACAAAACGTTACTGTTGATAGCAACACCGCCTATTCATCGATTTCAAAGCCGCATACAACTGCATTTATAGAGACGAACTATACAGAGCCATGTCTGGTTTTGGTATACCTACCAAACTCATTCGACACATTCGATACCAAAAAAGGATTTGGGCAAGGCGATGCGCTATCATGTGACTTCTTCAATTCTGATTCTTGAGAAAATTGTGCGAAACTCCCGAGCCAACACCAGAGACACAACTTTCCAAAAATCGGTGCAACAACTAGCATACGCCGGCGATATTGCCATCATTGGTAGGTCTCAACGTGATGTCATAGACACGTTTGCTACTATTGAGAAGGAAGCGGCAGAAATGGGTTTAGCAGTAAATGAGGGCAAGACTAAGTATATGTCATCAACACCGATGAAATGGACAAAACGCCACCATTGACAGATATAACCTTGAGGTAGTTCGAGACTTTTTCTACCTTGGCTCCGCTATTAACTCTGACGACAACATCTCGCCAGAAATTAAACGAAGAATTACTCTTGCCAACCGCTGTTTCTTCGGGCTAAGAAGGCAATTTAGTAGTTAAACCCTCACTCGAACTAATAAGGTGATCCTATATAAGACCCTGATCATCACGGCCCTGCTCTACGGCGCTAAAGCACGGGCCGGATCAAAAGCGGCTGAGGAAATCCTTGGTCGATTCGAGACCAACATTTTTCGAAAAATCTTCGGTCCCGTTTGCGTTGACGGGCTATGGAGACGAATACTTACCAAAGGAATATACGAGCTGTACAGATACATGCCCTGGTCAAAAAAAAACTCCCCATTGGACGTTTAAGATGGCTAGGACGTTTAGAACGACACCATTACTCCGGCTCACTGAGTCTTCGATTCTTAGGCAGACGTCGTACGCAGTAGAGGTAGACCCCGCCTTAAGTGGAGCGCACAAGTAGAAACCGACCTCAACCAACTTGGAGTGCGCATACTGGAGCCAGTTAGCTAAGTACCAGGCTTATTGGAGAGGCATGAGGTTGAGGTTGAGGTTGAGGCCCAGGTTCATTCGGGACTGTAGCGCAACTTAAGTAAGTATGGAAAATTTGACGTAATCGCCAAATTTTGCCACGATTTCTGGAGATGATTTGATGGACTTTTTTAGTAGTTTTTAGCTTCAGAGCAAATCAGTGGATATTTCATATCCCAAATTAATCATAGGATGCTTTTTTTTTCTAAATTCGATAAGTCATTGTTAAGTAAGAGTTCTGTAAGCAAATTAAATAAACTCGTCTTCAACACAAAAATTTTGCACTTGTTTGATAATAATAAACAGAATTGAGTTATACAGCACACGTGCATGCGCTTGTAATTGTTGGGAACAGCCTCTTTCCCTTTACCGCCTACATATTAAATAGAACAAAATGCTATTTGCATAGCGTCCCTAATAAAATATCTTAATTCCTTAATATCTATCTAAACCCTGTATGACCATTGCCCATCCCTTAATGGGTATCTCTGTCATTACTATTACCCGTACAAATTTTTGTTAATTTTTCGGTCTTAAGTCCACTGCTCCCCCCACAAGTCCATGACATATTCCAAATTTATTAGCGATTAAGTTTTATCTGCTGCGACCTGGCCAAATGTTGTAATTAACCTCAAACCCTCATTAGGACATTTTGAGTGTGTTTGCGACGACTTCCTAGGTCGTCTCTCTGTCGGGGATGATTTCAATTCAATTTTTTCTGTTCTGTTAGGTTACCATTTTTGCTTAACCCTTGCTACTGCTCTGGAGAGCGCGTATCTGAAGCTCCCAACCCCCTAATTTGCATATGAATTTTAATCTAACCAAATGGATCATTTGCCGCCATCGTCGTACACATGTGCCCTCTTAACGGATAAGTTGAATTCTATTAGCCCCTTATCGCGGTGAACATTGTACTCGAGTGTGGCAACATCGCATCCCCGCATCCAGAGACTACAAACAAATGAATGGGTTATGGTATTTGCCATCAAGAGTCAACTTTATTATTGGATGTCCTTTTGCGGCAGCAATCTTCTGGAGTGGTGCTGCTATGCTGTGTTGAACCGATCCGGAGTCACAAAACAAAAGGCGCACACACTTTTTGGTGATTATCTGCGGATTTAATCGCTCCGGAGCCGGAGAAAAGGTCGTCGTCGCTGTGCGAGGTTTTGCACCAGTGCCAGAGTGCTGGGTGTTGAAACTCGTGCCTTCCGGGCAGTAGACTCGTAATTTGTGGTGCATATACCTTAACAAAGGAATGGGTTCCAGCTGATAAGTATATTTGTGTAATTTTTGCCTCAAAGTTATTTAACTTTTATGTTATCCTTGGTGTTTGTTTGCGGGCGGCCACATGTGGTTTCCTTTTAAGGAGGATGCAATGTCTGACGGGACTTGGAGAGGTGTAAAACTATTAGACCAGACAAAAGGATCATATTTCTAGTGAAAGATAAGAGTGTGACTTAAAAAGTTCACATCTTGAGAATTTTTATTCCACCTAAGGAGGACTGTACTGTGCGTTATTGCCAATTATCTCATTTGAGTTCCCTTTCGCACTTAATGAAATTATTTTCTTGCACTTGTCACCGATGGACTCTCAATTGGCTCTTACATCGCCTTAGGTTGGGAAATTTTTCAATTTGCAATGCTCACCCACCCTTAATATGACCAAATGTCATATCGTCTGTGCGCAATGCAATACTAATACCGCACACTTCGACAGGACGATTTGCATAAATCTGTTCAAATTATAAGTTTCTACCCATCCTGGGAGATTAATGTGAGTCTCGCATAGTTGCTCATTGCAAACCACAATTGAACCTTTTATTAGTTCCAACCCTAAAAGCCGCATGATACCGAAGTGTGTTCGAAGCACAATTTGAAATTCAGCCTCCGGCCACCACTATGGTATGCCAATTGCATTTGTGTTCGAGGATCCGAGAGGTATTCGTGAATCTAATTGAATTATTAGTGCATATGAACACTAGTACCCTGGATTGGAATTTCTGGAGCACACAGGAGGGTATGTGATTAATTTTCGCATCGATTCTACATGTGCTGTGCTTACTCGTATACGTGTGGATTTGTGTCCCGAGGATAATCGCACATAAAGAGCCCCGATCGGTTTCGAATGGAATATTCATGAGATTCATAGTGAACGATCTGGTGTGGTGGGTTTGGCTTTCCATTGCATACTCCTATTGGGAGCAAGGATTCCACTTTAGCACGTTTGAGGAAATGTGGTACATACATGAATGTGTAGAAATGATGCAAAGTTAGACTACTCTCTGAAATAGGGAGAATGGTACAACGTCTTTGAAAACCTTTGTTATATGTAAGCTAAATTCTCCTCCTTTAAAAAAAAAGTGGGTTCGGTAAAACTATTAAAAATTTAAATAAAAATGGCTTCGAGCATACAATCGTAAAACACCTGTCTTAGTCTGAAGTTTTGGTTTTTGATAAAACTATCCAAAATCTAAAAAACTGTCTTTGAAAAAAAAGACTAAGGCAATCGAACTCGTTGTGGTTTCAAATGACTAGAAACGTAGCTCTATAAAGTCATCTATGCCATTTTATAAAACTATTTTCTTTGAATTGTTATTGGTTTTGGCACTGATGACGTTTTTTTTTAAATTTTTTTATTCTCAAGAAATATAAATACTAAATGTACGTGGTGCTATTATTGTTCCCTGTGGCATCTTAATTGTGTTATCAAAATTAACAAGCAAAACATTGCCCCATCATATTTTTATATATAAAAATCTCGTGTCATAATGTTCGCTTAGACTAATCGCCGAAACAATTAAACCGATTTCTCGATGAAATTTTTTAAATTACAGTCAGTATTATTTATTGTAAATTTAAACATTTTTTACAATTACCTAATATATTTTTAGGTTGAAAAGTTTTTAATAGATGGCGGTCACTGTTTACTCAAACATTTAAGTTTGTAAAGGGTCTTTCATTAGCGGCTTGACAACTTCAAACTTTCAGTGTAAACACACCCTTAAACCGATTTGCGAACTGTCAATGTCAAAATATTCAGTAAAATCAAAATTTTCATCAAGGTAAGGTGAGGTACACGAGGAAAGAACGTTTACAAATAATAAAAATTTACTGGACAGATGAGAACCCTCATGTTCTGCATGAAGCAGGACGTCATCATCGATGGCTTCATTGGGTTCTTCGATGAAAATTGCCGTCAGGGTACGGTAAATAGTATTCCCTAAAGAGACATGTTGGGACGTTATTTCTTTAAGCCATTGCACGAATCGGACATTTGTGACACTTGGTTCCAACAACACGGTGCCACAAACAATACAGCGGGTGCAACAATCGAGTTATTGAAGACTCAGTTCGGTAAACGTGTTATCTCGAGAAATGGACCCATGGATTGGCCGCCGTGATTGTGTTTAACGCCTCTAGACTTTTTTTATGGACGAGGTAAGAGGCAATCAGAGCCAATATTGAATGAGAAATTGTGGCCGTATCGGTCGTAATGTTGAGTTCAATAGCGTTGCCAGATGTCCCTGTTTGCCCACGACGTCCCGGACTTAAGACATAATTTCGTTTGTCCCGCCGAGACAGCTTTGGTCCCGGGCAGCGACTCAGCGACAAAAAAAACTAGTGTAAGCTTCTTTTACTGTTTACAACAAAATGGCTGAATTGTAATTTGACCTGAACAAATTCTCGTTAAAATTATCATTTAAACACACCTAACATATTAGAGAAAAATATGGTTATGTATAAATTCTATATGGCAGGTACCGTTAATATAATGGCTCAAAGTATAAAAAAATAATGACATAGAATTGTGACCAAAAGAACCTTTCAAATGAACTTTGATGAAAATCGGTCAAGACGCTTAGGCTGTAGAGATCATTTCGAACACAGACGGAATTGTAAAACCACTTTTATTAGAACGGGCTTTCATCGTAGTGTATGAATCAATCCAAATCTCGAGGTTGAAATTTTTTTACGAAAAAACTACCTTTGTAAGAAAAAGTTTAAAGTCGTTCTTAGTTAACATATGTTTGTTTAAAGAAGTACCTACTAGGAACTCATTTAAATAAAAAAAACATATCTGAATCGGTATATTTATCATTTATTACATTTATGTTTTAATTTTGTCCCGGGAAAAATTTGGATATCGCGTTTTTTCCATATTTTTCGAAATCTCCCGTCGAAAATTACATCGAAAAATGAAAAATTCATCTCGTTTTTTTTTTTTATAATTTACACGTACTCAAGGGGTTATGGATACCCTTTTATATGTTACCATAGTACGAGCGTTTGAGAAGGGGAAGAAAGAGATGATAGGAAAGATTTTGGATGTAGTGGAGACTTAAACTCCATGGGTGGTGTCCGAACTAGCTTCGGGGAGTCACTTTTTCTTGTGTTCGTTAAATTTGAAGAAATTCAAGATGGTGTGCATACTTTTAGGTATTACACCGACCTTTTATTTCTTTTAAATAAAAGTGAAATGGATTTTGGTTGGGATTGAACGCGCAACCTTCCACTCAACAGACGAACACATTACCACTACACCGCGGCCACCCACACTGAAGGTTTTGTTGGAAGGAATACACCTTTTCTACGTTCTACAAAACAGCTGATGACCTCGCTGTCGAAACAAATGTGTTTTTTTCATTTCGTTTCAACTGTGGCTCTGGATTGCAAAATAATAATAATAATGGAAATTTACAAAAAGAAGAAGATTTGGTGTGTGGAAGACGAGACGAGTACCTGGTGGAGCTATGGGCAGACAAACTTCACAAACATATTTTGCAGCTAGTATCACAGCTGAGCTGATTCAAATGTCAAACGAAACCTGGTCACAGTTCGTTCTGAAAGAACAATTGGTTTCCGAAAACTTTTTGCTTAAAACTCAGTTTTCGATTCAGTGTGTAAGCACTATTACCAAAAAATTTACATTTAAAATAAGGGTTTTTCAATAAGAGCGCTATAAAAGTTTTTTTTTAAATAAAACAAAAACGGTTTTGGATATCAATGAAATTCTTTATTCCAGTGAAAGTACGTTCGATGCCATTATGTATGGAACTCGATTTCTTTTACATGGCCACCACGGGTACGCTTGCAGAAGTCCAGACGCTAAACCCAATTTTCGACGGTTTTCAAACATAAATCGGCCGATACTGCTGCAATTTCACGTTCGATATTCGTACGAAGTTCATCAATCGTTCGCTGGCTTGTTGGCATAGACCATAGACTTGATGTAGCCCCACAGGAAATAGTCTAACGGCGTCAAATCGCACGACCGAGGCGGCCAAGCGACTGGACCATTTCGGGAGATAACACGTTCTCCAAACTTGGTTTCCAATAAATTAATTGTGGCATTCGCTGTGTGGCTTGTGGCGCTCTCTTGTTGGAACCACATGTCCTCCAAGTCCATATCATTCAATTGGGGCCAAAAATATACGGTTACCATTGAATGGTAGCGATTCCAATTCACAGTAACGCGCCGGTCTTGATCATCACGGAAGAAGTACGGCCCAATGACGCCGCCGGCCCATAAACCACACCAAACCGTAATTTTTTCGGGATGCGATGATAACTCATGGAGTACGTGTGGATTTCTGCCTGACCAATGCCGCATATTTTGTTTATTGACGAAGCCATTCAGCCAGAAATGAGCCTCATCGCTGAAAATGATTTTCCGATGAAAATCCGAATAATTTTCAAGTTGTTGCTCAGCCCAATTCACGAACATACGACGCTTCTGGTGGTCAAGCGGCTTCAGTTCTTGCGTCAATCTTGTAAGGATGTAGGCCAAGATCTTTTCGCAAAATTCGCAACAACGACGTCACAGAGATGCCAAACGCTTGAGAACGACGTGTGAGAGACACATTTGGGATTTCTTCAACTAAAGCCTCAGCGGCAGCAATATTCTCGACACTACGGGCATTTCTTTGTCTCACTGGCACGGGAACATTTTGTACTGTGCCTGTGGATTCAAATTTGTCCACTAGACACTCAATTGTTGATCTGCTAGGACGATTATGAAGACCATAAATTGAAGGTAGCGCTCTTAACGTTGAGGCCACTGACTCCGAATTTCGGTTGTAAATTTTAATAATTTCGACTCGTTGTTAGATCGTATATCTTTCCATCATAAAATGGCAAACCTTATTGAAGAGAAATGTCAAAAGAGCGGCAAGAAATATGGCGTCGTTTGCTGTCCCTGTCGCTCAACTTTTGTAGCGTCCCTGTTGAAAACCCCGATACAACAACACCTTAGATTTATAGATTTCGCGAAACCTGGATAATTATTCAGTCTTACACCCTTAGCCTGGATAGAAAATGTGCTACCAAACCTTTTTTGGTCAATTGCTATAGAAAAATGTTGTCGATAGTGCTAAAAATTGCTGCTTGTACCACATTATAAGCTGTAAAATAGGTGGGAAATAAATTTTTTTATGAAATAATTTGATGTGAAAATATTTGTATATTTGCTTTGAATTTAAAATTAAAACATTACAATAAGTGCAGGAGTGAATAAAGGAAAAGGGATTTTTTTGCCAAAAAAATTGAGTGACACAGATATATGGGAAAATTGTTTACATCACCGAAACCAATTATTTTGCATCACATTTTTTGCGAAATTTTTAAAATTTAACAGAGAAATTTTTTTTACTGAAATCGTCCCCGAAAATGGGCGTGGCAAAAAAGTTTGTAAAGACGAAATATAGACATTGGGATTTTCTATATATGTTGTTCAGACAAATTTTCAAAATGTTTAACGGTTTGCCTATCAATTATTTGAACAGCACGTACAAGGATCACATGTACCAAATTTCATTATCCTAGCTTAAAATTTTAGGCCCAAAAACCGGTTACCTACAGACGGACGGACGGACAGACAGACAACTCATAATCGACTCAGGTAGCGATTCTGAGTCGATCCATATACTTTGAGGTATACCTAGCTAAATTATTTCACTATGTTACAAACTATGTATCAAAACTAATATACCCCCATGGGATAGGATATAAAAACGCAAAAATAAGATAAAAGTAATTTTAACTTACAGCTGTTTCGCGATTATTTCCTCAATGCCATAGCCAGATGTATTTGTTAGAACAAGACAGCACATTCTACACTTTGCAAGTTGTTACTAAATAACGGGTGATTTTTTTAAAGTTAAGTTTTTCAGGTTGGCTGCACTGGTTAGTGATGGGGTCCAAACGTCATCTGTCATAGTGAAACGTTTTCAGTAAACTCTGGCATTTAATCATGGTAAGACTTGCAACCGAACAAGGATTGCAAAATATTAGAATTTATTATCAAAATTAGTGCTCTGTGAAAAATGTGCATCGTTTGTTGTGACCATGTTATGGTCGTCATAATCCACCTGGTGAGTCAACAATTCGTACTGTTATCACCAAATTTACTTTTTTGGACATTAAGCCATCGACGTGCATATTAACAACAGTGCGTACCGAAGAGAGTATTGCATTCATAGCGTAAAATGCTAATGAGGGTCGTGAAAAATGTCAATTCGTCGCCGTTCTCAGCAATTGGGCACGTGTTACTCAACCACATGGAAAATTTTTCATGTCGATTGGGGTTTGAAAACCCATAAAATTCTACTTGTGCAAGAATTAAAGCCGAATGACCTACCACAACGTCTAATTTTTGGTGATTGGCCTTAGAACAGCTTCATGAAAATTCGCTGTTTTATCGAAAAATTGTGTTCAGCGATAAGGCTCATTCCAGGCTCAACGGATACGTAAATAAGCAAAACTGTCACATCTGGAGTGATGAACAAACACATGCTATACAAGAATTACCGATGCATCCCAAAAACCCGCGTTTGGTTGTGGTTTATGGGCTGGTGGCATCATCAGCCCATTTTTCTTCAAAAACGACAGTGGAAGAAACGTTACCGTCAATCGCTTAACGATATCGAGCCATGATACGCGGCTTTTTTTTTTGCCCCAGTTGGCTGAGTTGAACTTGGTTGACACGTGGTTTCATCAAGACGGTGTCACATGACACACAGCTCGTGAAACAATGGAAATGTTGAGGGATGAATTTGGTGAGCAGCTTATCTCGCGAAATGGCCCTGTGAGTTGGCCGCCAAAATCATGCGATTTAATGCCTCTTGATTATTTCTTGTGGAGTTATGTAACGTCGTTAGTCTATGTGGACAAGCCGAACACTATTGAAGCCTTATGGAATAACATAACACGCGTAATTCGTGGAATATAGGTCAAAATGCTCGGAAAAGTGACGCAAATCTGGACCTTCCGAATGGATCATTTGAAACAGATCCACGGACAACATTTACATGAAGTTGAAATGACAAATGCCTATTTACCGATTATAATGTTTTTTTTTTTAATAATTGATGCAAATTTGAGTGTTTAATTCGATTTTTAAATTAACTACGCTTAAAAAATCGCCCGTTATATTGCCATTGCTTTCAGTTAAATGTCAGTTACATGTCACTTAGATGTCGGTAGTGTAGTTGAATGAAGAAGTATGCTAAGGAGAATGCAATCAAATTTTATTATAAAATTTGAAATCGCCTACTGTCGAGTCCATTCAAAAGCAATGCAATATGAATATTAAAATAGTAACACGTAATTTAAGCGCACATTTTATAAACAACAGGGGCCCAACTATGTAATTCTATTCTACTTTGGATTCTATTCGAAAGTCATTTGCGATTCTACTTTAAAGTGGCACTATGTACAAAAGTAGAATCGAATGTTAGTGCTGCCAACAATGTTCTAAAAAAAATTCCGAATTTCTATAGAGTCTCGAATAATTGACTGACATAAGGTGATGGAAAAAAAAACAAAAGTAAACAATCGAGTGTCGCAGTGTGGTATTGGGATGAGGAACATCGAGAACGCGTGGAGCAAATTCAGAGAAGACGGATAAGGGACAATTCCAATATTTTGGAGCTAAGCGAAAAAAGGTTTGTAAAGAAAACATTTTGAAGCGTTTATAATCCCATAACTTCATTTCAGTTTTATTAAACACTACAGACTTTCTAAAGAGGCTTATATGTGCTTAACAATATATCAAGCGAACTTAACATCCGCCGTAGACAAACGTCTGTCCCTATTATAATTAAGGTTTCATCAACTCTAAGGTTTTTAGCAACGGGGGGCTACCAACATCAAATTGGCGGAGATAGACATGCAGGACTTGCACAACAAACTTTTTCCAAAGTGCTGGCAGATGTTTTACGTGCAATCCAAAAAGTATTGTGCCCGAAGGTCATCAACTGCATAATGACAGATGAAGAAAAAACAAAATCTAAAAGGTATTTTTGGGATAAAGCTCAAATCCCAGGAATTATTGGGGTAGTGAACGGAACGAACATTCAAATTGTGTGTTTTGAGGTATCCCTTGGACAAATTATGGTGCTTTGTCATAAAATGTACAATGGTATTGAATTGTGATGCCTTTGCACTTGCACTTTTTGATGATTCCCTGTGAAGATTTTGATTTTTAAAACATCATCTAATTAAATTTGAGACATTGTTTATTATTTTGTTAACATTGTTTACATTTTACTTGTTTTTTGTTCCCTTAACTTCGACCTGCACTTGGCTCGCCAACACAATACCATTAGAACAAAAATGCGCGAATTCGACTGATTTTGACATTGACTTTCGAATTACGGGGTACCAATCTTGCGAACAAAATGCAAAATATAATTGGCACCACTAGAGCTGTTCGATTTTCGTTTGCTATAGAATTACAGAGTTACAATTTTGCGAATTCGAACATTTTTATTGTAGAATCGATTTACATAGTTGGGCCCCAGGGCACTAGTTTGAATTAACCATTTAAAATACCAGATTGTAATTTTTGTATAATTCATAAATATTTACATGACACTGAATTTTCAAGTGTTAACGCTGATAATTTGCGGAGCACATCGTTGGCTCTGCAAGAGCAATGATCGATGGGCAATTGAGTGAGTCATTACAGCTAACCTCATCAAGACCAAACGCCAGTTAAAGAGGGTTGATGGTAATTCCCCAAACATGTTATTATGATTAAAATTCCAAACACCGGCATAGCCAACCGGTTTTTAATTTTTCTTGATCTTCTGACATGATTTACATATGTTGGCTATTTTCTACAATAAGATGTACATTAGCAATTCAACGCATAAATAGGTAGACGGAATAATATTTATGCCTTGCGGTTAGATCGATTTCTTTAAGTGCGTGCCATTTGTATGGTTCAAGGAAATGTGAATAGAATGGACCTTTCGAATATTGAGTTTTGAATTTTTTTAAATCTGTCTAAGATCATTAATGTTTTACAAAAACAGTAGAGGAAAGAATAGATCCTTGAGGCACTTCAGCATTAACAGAAAATGGATCTGTCGATACCTAAAAAAATCGGTTGTCAGGGAAACTTACTATCCAACTATAGAGAATGCGCGGAAGTTTGTATGTTGATGTTTATTTTTTTGTAATTAATTTGTCATAACCTGAACTCACACGTAAATATTCGGAAACCTAGCTCTATTGTAAAAATATTTATGTGTTGCAATTTCTTTTTTGTTTTATAATTAGCACGCGCTAAAGGGCTTATGAACACACTTATGGTTTATGTTTATGTTTGAGCACAGTGCGGTCATTAAGGAAATTGAGGAGGAGAAACCGAATTGCGTTACTTTTAAATGTCTGAAAACTGTAATGTCGAGAAAAAACAGAGTTTGGTAAAGCATTCCGCATTCGTGCTATACGTTATAAGAATGAATTTCTAAATTTCATAGTACGTCCGAAGATAGGCTTTTGGGTGTTGTTTCATGGCATGTCGAGTATTAGTGTTGATTGTTTGACGGGGCGGAATGTAGCTGAATATTTCATTTGGCAGTATCTGTTATAATAGCGGTAAAAAAGTGTAAGGCAGGAAATATTCCTGCTATGTTCAAGGAACACTACTATGTTGTAGAACGAGGGTAGACTCTGATTGGCTTTAACTTGGCAATGCCCAGTGTTGTAACTCTGACTACACATCAAGCGCTTATTTTTACCTCCAAGTGGTAACCATCGGGTACTGGTCTCATCCAACCGGATTTGACTTGCTAAACGATAAGTGCGAGTGTTGATAACACGACGAAAAACAGCAACACTATAAACAGCCAGTTCAGAATGGCACGGAATGAATACCCGGCCTGCTGTCCCAGGCGAACCTAGACAAGCTGCTTCGACATGTTCGGACAACAGGTTGTCTAGGAATTTCAAGGGTAAGTCAGGCCCCTTGAACAGAGCTGGTGGCGGATGAACCGAAAGGCCAACGGCCGCGCTCAATCCCGTAGTGGATACTGATGGCCCCGTGTTCTAGGGGTATCTAATAAACTGGAACTGGCCCTCCAGGTTGGGGGTTGTGCTTTGGGTTAACTTCCCAATCATGGAAAAATCGAAAGGTTACGAAGCAACCAAAAGCCTAGGAATTTCAAGGGTTAGTCAGACCCCTTGAACAGAGCTGGTGGCGGATGAACCGAAAGGCCAACGGCAGCGCTCAATCCCGTAGTGGATACTGATATCCCCGTCTCCTAGGGGTATCTAATAAATTGGAACTGGCCCTCCAGCTTGGGGGTTGTGCTTTAGGTTAACTACCCAATCATGGAAAAATCTAACGGTTACGAAGCAACCAAAAGCCTCGGAAAGGACTGATTTTATTGTTGACGACACGGCTAAACGAAAATAGAACAACGACGTTCGTATCTGCACCTGGAATGTGAGAACATTAAGCAGGAGAGGTGCAAGCAAACAACTAGCGGAAGCCCTAAACTGCTACAAAGCAGACATTACTGCCATTCAGGAAATACGATGCGATGGGCCGGGCAAAAAGAGGATGAAAAACTGTGACATCTACTACGGACCGTGTTATAGTGAGCAGAAACAGCGACTGTTCGGATGTGGATTTGTTATAAGTGCCAGACTTAGGCAAGTCGTCTTATGTTTCCAAGACATTAGAGAACGGATTGTAACGATCCGCATCAAGGCCAAATTCGCCAACATTAGCCTTATATGCACTCACTCCCAAACGGAGGAAAAAGATGATATAGCTAAGGACTGCTTCTTTGAGCTCCTTGACAAAGCCTATGAGCGACTGCCGAAGTACGATGTTAAAACCGTGCTGGGAGATTTTAACGCAAAGGTAGGAAGAGAAGACATCTTTAGCAGTATTGTCGGAAACCATAGCCTACACGACAACACGTCTGGTAACAAACTTAGGCTAATTGACTTCGCTACGGAACGAAATAGCCAACACACGGTTTCCCCACCTCGATATCCATAAGGGGACATGGCGGTCTCCAGATCAACGAACGGTCAATCAATTTGATCACATAGCGATAGACAAGCGCCACGCATCCAGTATTTTGTATGTCCGAACATTCCGAGGAGCTAACATCGACTCGGACCACTACCTTGTTGCAGCCAAGGTTAGAATCCGGATATCCACTACCCCACAACAATCCAGAAATACTGTAAAAAAAATTTAATGTCGAAAGACTGCAATCGCAAGAGACCGCCAAGAACTTCGCTCAACTCGTATCCCTCAACCTCTCGAATAACACCATACCACCAACATCGAATGTCGAAGAACTATGGCAACGATGCCAACAAGCCATTAGATCAGCCGCAACTGCTGTGCTAGGTGCAATTGATCGGTGGTTGGAGACGGAAGAAGATTCTCCATTTTTAGAGACGGGCTGAACAAATGCTGTTTTCGATCTACTCGGGAAGAGTCCTGATTAGTAGGATGATTAGTAGGACAGATAGAAAAGCTTACGCAGTTGTTTTGCCAGCGTTAAAGAACACCTCTTCAGAACTATGGGGGTCCATCTGCACCAGACGATTTGCGAATGTTAAGATCTAATAATTCTCTTGCGACTGAACGAGTACGGAAGTGGATTGGTCACATAGAATGCTCTACGTTCTCAAGTACAGGAGGAGACTGGGCATAATCTGGCGTGGAACTGGCTGCAAAATGAGCATCGAGCAGATTGGCTTTGTCTATAGAGGTAGCAGCTGGAATGTAAAGATCTAATAATACTCTTGCGACTGAACAAGTCCAAAAGTAAATTGGCCCCATAGAATGTTCTACGTTCTCAAGTACAGGACTGGGCATAAGCTGGCGAGGAACTGGCTGCAAAGTGAGCAGCGAGCAGATTGGCTTTGCCTATAGAGGTAGCAGCTGGAATGTTAAGATCTAATAATACTCTTGCGACTGAACAAGTACAGAAGTAAATTGGCCTTATAGAATGGTCTACGTTCTCAAGTACAGGAGGAGACTGGGCATAATCTGGCGTGGAACTGGCAGCAAAATGAGCAGCGAGCAGATTGGCTTTGCCTATAGAGGTAGCAGCTGGAATGTAAAGAGCGTTGGGATGGAAGATGAGGTCGAATTCTTAATGTTTTTTTTTTTACAAACGACAAAAATATTTTACTACCTTTGGGACACAGTATAATTGTTTGCCTCCACTTTTGGACGTGGAAGAATTTGACACGCTTAATGTGTCTTTATAATTGGTATGGTCTGAAGTGCCTTGAGGCGATAATACATTTATAGTGTTTTTATTAGGTTGAGAGGTTAGAAACACGGTGTTAGCGGCTTGACTGTGAAATAAAGTCGTATGCAAACAATGTCAGGCTTTATTGCACTTTCAAAAGTGAAACGTGGAAGGAAGTGAAAGGAACTAAGATCTACGTAGAGATCTGGGTATTCCGGCGGTTTAAAATGAAACGAAATATTTCGCACGAAAACATAAAAAAACGTTTATTAGGGCACTTTAACACAACGGTCCTCCAAATTCCTGACGAAACTAATTTGTTGTGGTGTAAACAATGAATTAAACCCTTGGATTTAGCCCGATAGTCGCAAACCGCGCTTTAATTTGCGGATAAAGCAGGAGCTCTGAAAGGAAAGTTATCTGCCAAGCATTTATATATACCCGTGATTAAAAAAAATTGTGAGATAAGTCGCAATTCGTCTAGATCAAGCACCTGTACACCAAAGAAAATGAAGCGAAATTCTTTTAGTACGGGACATCTCGCGATGAAGTGGAAAACATCCTCACGCTCCTTTAGGTTGCACAGGTTGCATAAAATTGGTAGTTCGGCACGGTGCGGTATAAAATTTAGATTAAGAAGTTCTCCTCTTATTTTAAAGATTGTGCTTATCTTATCAGTGGAATTGCTGATCAAAAAATATGTCCTAGACTGTAAATGATGCTCCAATCGACTATAGTAAGCTCTGTATTGCGATGACTGTGCTTCGTTTACTAAAGTATCGTAGATTCGTCGGCCCGTTTTCTCCAATAAGTCGTTAAATTTTTGTTTTAGTAGACTCGATTGATCGTTTGGTCTAACTGCGATGCATATAGAAGGATCGAAGTTGCTGTAGCCAGAAATATTTTTTGTTTAGATATGTGCGAGATATTTTTATTATTAATATACTTTCCCCAAACCGCACAAATTGCCCTTTTAGCTTCTGCAAGTTTAATCTTAAGGTGAATGTTCATGTTCAAGTTGGGGGTAATCACAACTCCAAGATACTTATACTGCTTGACGATTTCGATTTGCTCCCCTTGAAATATCCATTTTTCATTTTGAGCATATCTTCCCCCGCCATCTCTGAATATCATCATCTTTGACTTCTCTAAGTTAACTGTCAAATTCCACGTTCTGAAATAAGAATCTAGCCTATTTATCATTAACTGCATGGTATCTACTGTATCCGCAAGGAATACGATGTCGTCTGCAAACATTAGTGCTGGAATTTGAGTTCCACTTAGTTGGATTCCTCCTTTAACGTACTCAGTAATGTCGTTTATGTACAAAATAAATAGCAATGTACATAGGACGCATCCTTGTTTGACACCCATTGCGGTCTCAAATTCTTCCGACAAATGGCTGCCATCCCAAATATAAGCAGAATTATTTTTATACATAGCTCTTATCACGTTTATCACCTTGGATGAGACTTTATATTTATAGAGCTTGTAAAAAAGCATTTCACGCGGAATCGAATCAAAAGCAGCTCGCAAATCTACAAAAAACGCGTAAAGCTTTTTTTTTCTTCTTTTTATAAATTTCGTTGATCAGCGAAAATATTTGGTCAACCGTTGAATAATTTCTCCTGAAACCCGCTTGAAACTCCAAGAGAATCTTCTTATTTCCCACCCAGTCGGTAATTCTACTAAAAAGTAAAATAGCAAACAGTTTGGCAGATGTGTTAAGAAACGAAATCCCCCTATAGTTTGCTGGGTCGTCGTAGTTTCCTTTTTTATGAAGTGGAAAAATAATCGCTTTCTGGAAAGCCAATGCCACATCAGCTGTTTCGAAAATTCGGTTGAATTCCATGGTAAGAGCTGATCGGAATTCCAATGTGGAATTCTTATAGAATTCAAAAGGAATGCGATCATTTCCTGGTGCTTTATTATCCTTGGAGTTCCCAATAACGAAATCCACTTCAGCCACCGTAAACGGTTCATCCAAAAAAAAACCTCAACTATCATGGGTGCAGCATATTGTGGGGATGGAGATATCTGTACTGAGTTGAGAAGAGTTTTAAAATGGTCTCTTAACTGCTCTGCTTCCAATCCTAGTGCTAATCGGTTCGTTTTACCATTAATAGTTTTAACAGCTTTCCAAAAGTCGGCTGATGATCTTGATCTGTTAATCAAGTCAATTTGTTGTAGATCGAATGAAATCTTTTTTTGTATAGCAAAGTTGTTTGTACTTCTTATTTGCTTCGTATAGAGAGCTTTGAACGTGGAACTATTGTAAATTCTTATCAATTTTAAAAATGAAAATGATCTGCTCCTCGCTAACATACATTCCCTATCAAACCACTTTTTTTGGTTGATTTTGCCGTTTGCGCTCGTGGATGTGTTTGGTGGTGCAGCCTTTTTAACCATCTCCGTTAAGTCGTCGATTCTAGGAAGAATATTCAACTCGTGCAATTTGCGCAGTTCTATGTTAAGGTTGTGTTGGTATGCGTCCCTATAATTGTGTCTCCAAAGCAACTTCGGCAGAAGTGCAATACGGGCTGTTGCTTCTTGAGTAGCCTCGCTGTAAGCCTTGAGCACAACTTCTAAAGGCATATGGTCGGAAAACGTATTCGTTGCTACTTGGAAATTACTTAGTTGCGAACAACAGCATCCTGATAGAAAGCAATAATCAATAACTGAATTTGCTGTGCCACGAATAAAGGTGAATTCCCCACTTGCGTCGCCTTCAGAGCACCCATTTAAAATTTTGCAGTCCCAAGCATCTGCTAGTTCGAGAATTTTATCACCTTTGACATCGCGGATTTCATCCTTAGACTTCCGGGTTGAGTTATTCGACAATGAATTATACGCGTTTACAAAATTATTTTGCGCTAAACCGATTCTCCCATTAAAGTCAATGCGTATACTTTACTCTACATGGGACAAGCTAACGAAAACACCATTATTATGTATAAAAACAACGGAATTATTCGTAGGGCATCACTAACATCTTAAACACAATAAACCTGTTCGAAATGATGTTTTGTTATCATCAACCAGACCAAGTATCCCAGCAGTACCACCTAACCAAGCTCATTTGTTTTAACTACAGATATACCAAATACGTAGGTTCTTGACCAGCAATCCGTCAATAACTTATGCAAACATTTACGATTTCAGTCATTCAAAATTATAATGATAAACGACAAGATTCTAGAAGTGCTAATCACTTTTTGTGTAACGAGGTGCAACAAAATATTGATACAACAATTATAACCTCCAAGTGAGATGCCTTGATGATGATGGGAAAAGCACCTTCACCCAGAGTAGGGATGACGATGTGCACGTAGTTTATTTTGGCACAAGGTCAAGAGAATGCTTGCAGCTGCACAGAGTCATACTGAACATAAATTGTAAGTATTAAGGTAAAGGCAACCGGTTGAGGTGGTCTTGCCTTATTAAACTTGTTCCCACAGCGATATTGGGTCGATATTCTGGAAGGTATTTTATTGGAGGTGTGTTTACTGAAAGTGAAACCAGATATTGCAATGTCTGTGACATTTGGAAAAGTAGGTCAGGCCCAAAGATATGTGGGAAGTAATTTGGTTATTAATTTAAATATTTCTTTAAAATTCATTTAGGTAGAGCCTTTGTTGGATATAAGTTAGATTCCGGACAAAATATTTGCATATTGACCGACCGTCTCCCATATCAATTCATTTCTAACCTAAGGGCTTTTCTGTTGCTTTACCGAGCATCAGAACAATTCGACCTTGACAAACTCAGTCAATTCATTACTTACATAAGGATTTTTTTTTTGTTTTTCAAAGGAAGAATACCGTCGAAATAAATAAAAATGTTCTTAATAAACAATTTTGTGTATTGTATCTATAAGTATTTCGAGTTGAAGCGATGCAATTATCTTCATCCCTTTGTTATAGAAAAATTATTAAATTTTGTATATGGGACAGAAATATATGAAAAATCTATGCAGCTCTATGAAAAAATTGAATTCTTCAAAATATCAAAATAACTGATCAACTTTGAACTTAGTAAAGAATTAAAGGTCTAGTCAGTTCGCATAAAAAGCGATGTGTGGACCTAATTAAAGCACTGTAACTCCTCAGATTATCAAACACTTTGTTAAATTTAATTTTAAGTTTTATTTATAATTCTGTTTCAGTACATTAATGATGGTGATGATGATGATGGTCATAGTAATGATCATGTCCATAGCCGCCACCATATCCTCCACCGTATCCTCCATATCCATAACCTCCATGTCCATATCCCCCATAACCATATCCTCCATGCCCATAGCCGCCATGTCCATAGCCACCACCATATCCATAGCCACCGCCAAGTCCAAGTCCTAACAATCCAATACTTCTTTGGACACGTTGAACATCCTCTGGCTGGGCAACAGCTTCTTCGGGAATATTCTCCTCAGCGTATATGCTTACAAGCATCACTGCCAATATAACAAAAATTGTAAAAGTACGCATTTTTTTTTTTAAATAAAAAAAAACACTTTTAATCGCAGAACACCTCTCAGTTGAATTATTTCTCCTACTAGCTCTTCAGAATTCAGGTGTCCCTTTATATACGAGATGGGAAGTGTGCCTACATGTAATTCCCCCAAAAACTGTGTGCATAAAGAAACGCAAAATGTAAAAACCCATGACGTAGTCTATTGAAGGTACTTACACTTGTTTATCTCTGTTTTCGGGCAATCATCCTGAGATGGGGATAAGAAGATCTATAATGCGACAACATCCAAATTGGTGGATCGACCATTCTGGATACGTGAGTAGCATTCATTCTACCAAGCAGGTTCTTTTAATTAACATCACACCATGAATCATGGACATGATTTGAAACAAAGTCCAAAGTATGCGTAGTTCGATGGGCAACAAGTAAGCCAAGACTGCAAAAAAACAGAAACATTGCAGTCATTCAACGCATCTTAAGCTGTTAACTTTTCGACGTCAGAAGAATGGGGAAGAGATAGGAGGGGCTAGTTTTAATTATGTACCAGTAAATTTTAAGGTTTTATATTAGAAACAAATTGTTTATGTTTTTTAAAGCTAGGAATATTCAATATGCTTAGTTAAGCTCAAAATTTCGTATGTTTTAACAGCGCACCCTAAACAGAAGTTATTGTTGCAAAATTTCTGAATGAAATGTTTTTTAGTTGCTTACATTATTCCCCAGTAATAGCTATCAAAAAAAGACATAATGGAGTTGGATACAAAACGTTTGGTTCCATAAGTGGGGACTGTGTGTAGTGTATAAGACAAGATGTGGCCACACAAACAAAAAATTGGAAAAATGGAATTTGCTCTTTGTTGGAATTGAACAAATTTATCCTGATGAACAATTTGGCTTTAGACGCTTTCACAGCACATCTCATCAGATAAAAAGAATCTGTAACCATGTTGTACAAAATCGGGCACAGGGTCAGTCAACAGGAATGATTTTAATGGATATAGAGAAAGCTTTTAATTCTGTTTGGCATAATGGATTAGTGCATAAAATGATCCAATTTGGCTTCCCGTTATATTTGTGTAAAATATTTCAGAGTTTCTTGTCAGGTAGAAGTTTCCAAGTACATGTTAATTGTGGTGTTTCTAATTTATTATGTTTTGATGTTGGTGTCCCCCAAGGTTCAGTTCTGGGTCCATCCTTGTACAACCTGTATACATCAGGTTTTCCAACTCTTCCGTATTGTGACTCAGCTATTTTTGCTGATGACACGGCCATTTTTTCATCGCATGAGTTTGCTCTCAATATTGAGAATAATCTTAAAAATGCAATCGAAATTTTGGAAAAATATTATCACAAATGGAAGATTAAGTTGAACACTGGAAAGTTGCAAGCGTTTTTTTTTCTCGCGAAAAAGAAAGGCTTGCTATCTTCCCAGTAGTCAGCTTCAATTTAACGGAAACACCATAGCATGGGAACAGTCCGTTAAATATCTAGGAGTTCATCTTGACACGAAACTAACCTTTAGCCCACATATTAATAATACTCTTAAGAAAATGAGTATAGCGTTTAAGATGCTTTATCCGTTCATACACAGAAAATCTTCACTTTCAAATAACAATAAAATAATAATACATAAAGTGATTTTTCAGTCAATTTTTTTATATGGTTGTCCAGTATGGGGAAGTGCTGCGAAATGTCAAATAAAAAAAATTACAAATTTCACAAAATAAAGTGTTAAAAATGATGCTCAATCTTCCTTGGCATCATTCCACTTTTGATCTGCACAAAAGAGCGGATGTTGAATTGATTTCTGAAAGGATTCGGAAACTCACGAACAATTTTAATAATAAATGTGATATTGCTGAAAATCCCCTCATAAACCAACTTTACTTATCTGGGTTAACTTAAGATATATGCAAAAATGTCTAATATTACATTTTGTCTGCGTTTCTTTATAATTTATTATTTTTGTAATCATTTCTTATTATATGTTTATTTATCATTTCTTAACTAAGGTTTGTAATACTATTTTTTCTATGTTATTTTATCTTATCCGTTTATATGTTAAATTGTTATTTATTAAACAAATATTATTATACTTACCCATGTTTTCGTCTACTAACACAAGTTATCACGATCGGGTATCAGTCTGGCACAACAAAAATGCAAGCGAAGCACATGCGCTGCGATTGTAGCACACGCGTATCCGCTTGCACCGGACGAGGGCATTCCTATTCAACACCCGAGCCAGGCAATGAAGATATAATAGATCTGCATGGGAAGTGCAGATCAGCATATTTAGGTTAAGAAATATAGAATTAAATTATGAGGAGTCATTCTAGTTTGTACCCCCGAGAGGAACGGAATAAATATTTTATAACGTGATTGAGTGTTTTATTTAAACCAGTGGGAGGTTCTAAAAAGTATTTTTTTGAAGGAAGTAAATTCGAATCCTGTAACTCACATTATTAACTAATTTTTGTACAATATATTTATTTTTTATCTATTTATTAATTTATTCATTCATTTATTTAATTATTTGTTTCTTTATTTGATTATTTATTTATTATTTGATTATTATTTATTTATTTATTTATTTATTTATATTTATTTATTTATATATATTTTTTATTTTTTGTAACATTTGTATTTATTTATTTATTTAATCATTTATTTATGTTGTTTGTTTATTGTTTATTTATTTATTTATTATTTATTTATTTATTTATTATATAATTTATTTTTATTATCTGATTATACTTTTATGTACTTATATTTGTTAATATAAAAAGCATTCCTTGATTATTCATAAAATTCTAAATTATGTATATTAGATATTCCTTCTTTTTTTTTACTCAAATAAAGGTTTATTCGTATTTTTCCTTTAAATTAAATTTGTAATTGCTTGTAAATCTTTTTGAAATGTAAGATAATATCTCAGAAGTAAGATAATAACTGTCAAATCTCTGAATTGTAAAACGTGCGGTAACAGACTTTGTTAAAAAATTATCACGAAATAAAACATATTATTGTTATTATGAAGCAATTCTTCTATCGTCTTCCTTGTTCAATTGTTTCTTCACCCCTATAAGGAGATATGGCATTATCCCGATCAATCAAATTGATCACATTGCAATAGTCAACAGGCACGCATACAGTGTTTTCAATGACCGAACCTTCAGAGGGACAAATGCCAACTCGACATTTAATGTCGACACACTACAATCACAAGAGAACGCAGAACCTTTATCCCCGAACCTCTCAATTAGCAACATACCAACAGCATCTTATGTCGATCAACAATGGCAATAAGCTATTAGATCAGTCGCAACTGAGGTGTTACGTTTCTCGCCCCCACCAGTAAGAAACAACTGCTTTGATGCCGACAGATTCTCGCAGACAAAAACGAGGCATAAGAGGCAAAGCTGCAAGTGAAGACGAAAGCTGGATGAACACCAGCTTTTCAGATAGATGACGAAAGAGCATGAACAGCGCGTTATCAACGACCTAGAGAGGTGCCACTCCAGTAATGATGTTCTTAAGGTTTAAAGTCTAAAAAATCAAACCCAGGGAAACAACGCCCAAGAGAGTCCTGTCGAAATGAAAAAGGAAAGATCATAGTTGAGACAGAGTCCTTGCTGAGTTTATGGAAGAACCACTTCCACAGAGTGTTAAACGGGAATGTCAAACAATCTCCATTAAGGCAGAGCTAACCATTCAATATTGGCGACAAAAATACAAGGGCCAGGCATTCTCACAACCATTCATGTGTGCGTGTGTACTTTTAGCACGATTGAGGGACCTCCTGTTTTATGCCGACTCCGAACGGCGAATTTGAGATAAGCTTTTCTTGAAAACTTATACTACTCGGATGATTTGTCAGATCATCACGAGAGGAGGGACATTGAAAAATCATTTAGATGTTGCTACGGCTGGAAATCGAACATAGTCCTTTTGCGCGGCAGTTCATCGCACCAACCATCGCGCCACTGAGCAAACATTCGCGTAAATATTGGCGACAACATCTGAAATTACCTACCACCCGACACAAGTGATGATAGAATTATCTAAACTCAAGCTTAGCAAAGCTACCGGAAATAACGGCCTTCCTTCCGAGCTTCATATAGCCGGTGGAAATGTTTTGGTAACTAATATTCACCAACTCATAAGTCAAATATGGTCGAATGAAAGTATGCCTGAAGAATAGAACCTCAGCATTGTGTGTCCCATCTCCAAAAAAGGAGACCTTCTGAACTGCGACAACTGAAGAGGTAAAATATCCTCAACATCACCTACGAGATCTTACCTGTCGTAATATGTCACCACATCGGTCATTATCAGTGTGATTTCGGGCCGGAAAAGTCTTCAACTGATCTAATCTCCGCACAGATCCTAGAAGTACAAATCTCCAACCACCACATATTTATCGATTTCGAAGCTGCATAAGACAGCAATTACAGAAACGAACTCTACAGAGCCATTCTAGTTTTGGAATGCCGCCAAAATTTGTCCGTCTGTGCAGGACATCGTCATTCTGCAGAGACGGACAAATTTTGGCCAGTATTCTCGTGGAGAATCCTCGCTACTCCAAAAGGGTCCACAACGACCTCACCGAAACATTCGACAACAAAAAGGATTTAGACAAAACGAAGGACTGTCATGTAACTGTAATAACTCCATTCTTGAGAGAATTGTTCAAAGATCCTGAAGCTCGCTGTCCTACAACCAATAAAAAACGATGGTTTCAGAGGTCCTCGTATTTTCACATTACGTTCGTTCACACCATCAAAGCATTAGACTTCTTGCATAAATTGGTTGATTGTATGGTAAACTTCTTGCATAGTTTGGTTGATAATTATAATCCCGCATAAGATTTTTCGTTGATTTTTTTCAATATATGTATCACCGAGTTTTACCTGAAATGTATATCATTGATGGCAGTAACGTTTATTTTCTTGCAGCCCCAACCTTCCTGACAAGGGTTCTAATATTCAAGGTGAAAATACGATCGTCAATGTCTTTTCTGCGCTTTGCATTAGCCTATACCAAAATCCGTCCTTTTAAGATGGTGTAGCCTGGTTTCTTCTGAACAATCTGTTCCCCAACCCCTTGGTTTATGGGTTAAGCCAAGTTTTAATTGAATGGCAGCCGGTCACATAGTCTACTGTCAAACATTAGAGTACTGCGCATGCCCAAGTCTTCCTACAAAAAAAAAAAACTGGGACTCTAAGGTGTCGAGGAAGCTTAATATCAAATAGAGCCCACATGTGCACCAATAGGCATGCTATCCTGTGGTCAAATTCCGTAAGCGTGAGTTTTCCGCCTGTGTACATACTTCACAAAACTCACATTCACTACCTGTGTACACCTATCGCAGTTTGAGCGATTCCGCAACATGCTCTGAGTTTGAGTGCGCTATACGAATAATTTTTGTCAGCCGAGTGAGCTGAATTTATTTTCATTACACAGTGGTGAAGAATTTTTCTGCCATTTTTTTCACGCTGCCTTAGGCTGCAAAAAAGGATGCGATGCGAGAAAACTGTTCGCGCGCAAAGTGTAACGATTTTTTTATGCGACAAATGCGAGGTTCTCGCAAAGCTCTCGCACACAAAATCTGCTGACCGCTTTTTCAAGCGATTTGTGCGAGAAGTGTTTGTTTTGAAGTTTAAAATAAAATCAAACAGGTAATTTCAGCGCTTTTGGTGCAATTTTTAAATAATTTTGTCGCATATAATTATGCTCAGTATAACACGAACCGCTTGTCGCATCGCTTCTCGCATCGCATCGCTTTCTGGCACTACTGCACGTGCAGCCTTATTCACAGCCGAAAACACAGTGAACACATTTTTTTCACTTGTGTACACGAAAAATTTCAAAAACCTCACTTGCACGCTTTCGGAATCGGAACAAGACAGTGTACACATTTTTTTCGTGTACACAGCAAAACTCACCGTTGCGGAATTCGCCCCCTGATTATAACTCCTTCGAAATGTAATAGTAAAGGGGTTTTCAATAAGAGCGCTACAAAAGTTTTTTTTTAAATAAAACAAAAACTGGTTAGGATATCAATGAAATCCTTTATTCCTGTGAAAGTACGTTTGATGCCATTATGTACGGAACTCCATTTCCATCTTTTGCATGACCACCACGTGCGCGCTTGCAGAAGTCCAGACGCTGAACCCTATTTTCGACGGTTTTCAAGCATAAATCGGCCGATACTGCTGCAATTTCACGTTCGATATTCGTAAGAAAGTTCATTAATCGTCGCTGGCTTGTTGGCATAGACCACAGACTTGACGTAGCCCCACAGGAAATAGTCTAACGGCGTCAAATCGCACGACCGAGGCGGCCAAGCGACTGGACCATTTCGTGAGCCACATGTCCTCCAAGTCCATATCATCCAATTGGGGCCAAATATATTCGGTTTTCATTGAACGGTAGCGATTCCCATTCACAGTAACGTGCCGGTCTTGATCATCACGGAAGAAGGAAGAAGGCCGGCGGCCCAATGACGCCGCCGGCCCATAAACCACACCAAACCGTAATTTTTCGGGATGCGATGATGACTCATGGACTCATGACTCATGTACGTGTGGATTGCTGCCTGACCAATACCGCATATTTGTTTATTGACGAAACCATTCAGCCAGAAATGATCCTCATCGCTGAAGATGATTTTCCGATGAAAATCCGAATCATTTTCAAGTTGTTGCTCAGCCCAATTCACGAACAACGACGTCACAGAGATGCCCAACGCTTGAGAATGACGTGAGAGAGACACATTTGGGCTTTCTTCAAATGAAGCCTCAGCGGCAGCAATATTCTCGACACTGCGACTGCGGGCACTTGTTTGTCTCACTGGCACGGGAACATTTTGTACTGTGTCTGTGGATTCAAATTTTTCCACTAGACGCTCAATTGTTGATCTGCTAGGACGATTATGACGACCGTAAATTGGACTGACTCCAAATTTCGGTTGTAAATTTTAATAATTTCGACTCGTTTTTGGATTGTATATCTTTCCATGATGAAATGGCGAACCTTACTGAAGAGAAATGTCAAAAGAGCGGCAAGAAATATGGCGCCCTTTGCTGTACCTGTCGCTCAACTTTTGTAGCGTCCCTGTTGAAAAACCCGATAGTTGAAGAACGAAATAGAAACCACAAAGTTAAGATCCACTGTTTTATTTTTTAATTCGAGGCGATATCAGTTAAATTTTTTCATTTTTGCTATAAATTTAGAAAAATCCTCCATGACGATGATGATGGTGTCCATGTCCGTATCCACCATAACCGCCACCATATCCTCCACCAAAGCCTCCATAGCCACCATATGGTCTTCCGAATCCGCCTCCATATCCACCTCCATATCCACCTCCATAACCACCTCCATATCCACCTCCGAACCCAGGATAGCCTCCAAATCCTCCGAAACCAAGTTGTCGGCGGACCCTTTCACTGCTCTCGCCCTCTTCAGCGAATACGCCCACCAAAAGAACAGCAAAAATTGCAAAGATCACAAAAGCACGCATGTTTTGTTTGTTTGTAAACACTTTGATAGAATATCTTGAAATGAATTAATTTCACCAGGCCCATCCAGCTTTATATACGAAATTTGGGGTGTACAAAGATACTGATGCTCTTGATGAAGATACTAATTCAAGCCGGAGAATAGAAACTAGTTTAGGCATTGAGAAGATGCGGAAAAATGAATTTGTAATTTCGTTAGATACCGGGTGGGAATCTTCGCAAACAAAATGATTCATGGTCTAACAAGGTTGATGAGTGGGTATGGACCGGCATTTAATAATAGGAAGCAGTGCGTAGATGACTTAATGGGTCGTAAATTGGATAAACCAAAAAAGCTATAGCAGACGTAATCTGGGGATGGCTTAAAAATCAGAACCGGTATTCGAATGTAATGGAAGTACTTCATCTGCCTTGTAAACAAAACAAATTTAGAAGCTATCTTTGGCGCGGAAGGTTCGAGCAGTTGACGTAATTTTATTCATATGGCATATATGTGAAGAAGAATTAATTATTTTTAAAAAAAATCAAAGGGCTAATCTTTCTTTTTAAGAACAACAAATCGAATTTCTTATATAAAGGTGAAAACGTGATGAGATTTTTATCAAACCAGCTTTCTCTGTCAAAGTGTAAACGTATACCGCTTGTAAAGAAGTTCTAAAAAAGGACAAAAAATGCGTGCTTTTGTGATATTTTCAATTTTTTCTGTTCTGTTGATCAGCGTTTTCGCTGAAAACATCGTACTGGAGGAAGTTGCAACTTTACCAGCTGAAGCTTCACAGAGGGTCCGCAGACAAATCGGTCTTGGTGCAATTGGCGGACTGCTGGGCGCACTTGGAGGAGGATATTCAGGATACCGTGGAGGATATGGTGTACCATACGGAGGTGGATACGGAGGCCCATATGGGGGCGGATACGGCGGTGGATTTGGAGGCCCATATGGTGGTGGATATGGTGGAGGTTATGGTGGCTACCGACATGGACCTCGTCCACATCATCATCATGGCGGATTCTTCTAAATATATTACAAAAAAAAACTGCTTTTTTTTAAACCGCTTAGTACCTAATACTCAAATTGAAATAAACTGATCTGAACCGATAATTTAATTTAAATTTGCGTGTTTCAATTTATTTAAAAATCAAAATTAATTAACAATGCTAAAATCCAGTGCGTTTTGAATGGCGAACAAAATTTTTACAGATGCCAACACTAGAGAGAACCAAATAGGTTGCCAACCAATTCATTATTCGGTTCGCTTTGAATTCCGTAAAGGAAGAACAAATATTGGGCCTCACTCAATTCCAGAGCTGCAATAGTTGCTTCAATGTCAAATAGTGAACCGAAAATTTTATTCATCATATTCCCAAAATAAAAGAAAGGTTGATATCTTAGTCTGTTGTATAAGCACTAAGCAAGTTGATGTCTCACACAATGATCAGCTTATGCAAGCAATCATTTCAATGGAAAAGTGCAGAATCACATTAACACAGGGATGTGCATCTACTACACCATTACTCGTTCCTCAATGGGATCTCCAAATGGGACTACTACAGGGTGAACAACACTGAAATAAAACCAACACTAAAACCAACACCAACATCAACACCAAACTTGTGACGGAATTCTGCAGATTCGAGGCCTGGGATATACCAGCGACTGGTGCAAATAAAATCAAAGGGTTAATTGGACTACACAAAAAACGTATCTTTGGTCGCTTGATAATAAACTGCATCCATGCCTACGTTTTGAGGCCGGTCCATCTGTGTAAACAATAAAGAGAAATTGGTGGAACCTGGTAACCTCGATATTGTTGGCTGAAGCATTTCTTTGAGGGAATCTCAAAATTCATATGCTGCATGTATCGCTCCTCAAACGAACTGCGACACTATATCAACACTGGATAAGAACTTATCATCCAGCAGCGGACGTTATCATCCTTGCCGATTCAAACGAGTACAACTACAATTCGCTGCGATACGAAGAGAACGGATTACACAGGAAGAATCGCCGAAATGTACGCCATTACCAGCAACTTAACCCTATCCCATAGGGGTATATTAATTTTGACACATAGTTTGCAACGTAGAGAAATAATAGATATACCTCAACGTATATGGATCGACTCAGAATCGCTAGCTAAGTCGATCTAGCCATGTCTATCCGTCTGTCCGTCCATCCGTCTGTATGTCACCAATTTTTGGGCCTTAATTTTGAGCTAGATGGATGAAATTTGTTATCCGACGAAGCAAAACATGTATACAAATTTTACAAATTCAATATCCACTCAGTGCCACGCCCACTTTTCATAAAACCCTTGTTATTGGGCAAAATTCCGCATTATTTCACTTTGTAAAAGCGATATAACGCCGTATTTTGGAATTTGGCGTTAATTCACAATAAAGTGATGAATTGAAATATAACGACGAACATTGCTTGTGAAAAAAAGTCGAGTTCAGAGAGTGAGGGAATCATAATTTGCACACATGCGAGTGCGAGCTTAAAGGGGAAGCTTGTTTTTCCATACATTCAACCACGCACGCAGCCCAATCCCAAACCACTGTGAGCCAGAGCAGGGGGGTTGCAGGTGCGTGTTTCTCTTTCTAACTCGCACTCGGATGTATTCAAAGTATGACTTCCCTGTTTGGGCTCATTGTTGGATTTGGAATGTGGCCGAATCGGCTTTACTTCACTTTACCTGGTTTTGGCTCGGGAGTCTTGCATAATGCTCTCAAGAATCAAATTGAAGAAGTTACATGAAAGCGCATCGCCATGCCTAAATGCTTTTTTTGGTATCGAATGTGTCGGTAAAGTTGTTTCCGAGCCTGATGGAGCGGCGGGAATTCTCCATCGTCATCCTACACAAACGGCTGAGTTTGGGCGGCATACCAAAACAAGACATGGCTCTGTATAGTTCGTCTATATAAATGCTATCGTATGCGGCTTTGAAATCAATGAATAGATGGTGGGTACCGATTTGGATATCTTCGGATTTTTCCAGGATCTGCCGAAGTGTGAAAATCTGATCGGTTGTGGACTTTCCTGGCCTAAAACCACACTAATAAGCGCAGATCAGGTTTTTGGTAAACGGTTTCAGGTGTTCACATATTACGGCAGATAGGATCTTGTAGGCGATGTCGAGGAGACTTATGCCTCTGTAGTTGGCACAGTTCAGAGGATTTCCTTTTTGGAAGAAAATTGATGTAGCAAATCAAAAAAGAATACATACAGGGACGCTACAAAAGTTGAGCGACAGGGACAGCAAACGACGCCATATTTTTTGCCGCTCTTTTGACATTTATCTTCAGTAAGGTTTGCCATTTCATGATGGAAAGATATACGATCCAACAATGAGTCGAAATTATTAAAATTTACAACCAAAATTCGGAGTCAGTGGCCTCAACGCTAAGAGCGCTACGTTCAATTTATGGGCGTCATAATCGTCCTAGCATATCAACAATTGAGCGTCTAGTGGAAAAATTTGAATCCACAGGCACAGTACAAAATATTCCCGTGGAAGTGAGACAAAGAAGTGCCCGTAGTGTCGAGAATATTGCTGCCGCTGAGGCTTCAGTTGATGAAAGTCCAAATGTGTCTCTCACACGTCGTTCTCGAGCGTTGGGCATCTCTGTGACGTCGTTGTGGCGAATTTTGCGAAAAGATCTTGGCCTACATCCTTACAAGATTAAATTGACGCAAGAACTGAAGCCGCTTGACCACCAGAAGCGTCGTATGTTCGTGAATTGGGCTGAGCAACAACTTGAAAATGATTCGGATTTTCATCGGAAAATCATTTTCAGCGATGAGGCTCATTTCTGGCTGAATGGCTTCGTCAATAAACAAAATATGCGGTATTGGTCAGGCAAAAATCCACACGTACTCGATGAGTCATCATTGCATCCCGAAAAAATTATGGTTTGGTGTGGTTTACGGGCCGGCGGCATCATTGGGCCGTACTTCTCCCGTGATGATCAAGACCGGCACGATACTGTGAATGGGAATCGCTACCGTTCAATGATAACCGAATATTTTTGGCCCCAATTGAATGATATGGACTTGGAGGACATGTGGTTTCAACAGGACGGCGCCACAAGCCACACAGCGAATGCCACAATCAATTTATTGGGAAAAAAGTTTGGAGAACGTGTTATCTTACGAAATGGTCCAGTCGCTTGGCCGCCTCGGTCGTGCGATTTGACGCCGTTAGACTATTTCCTGTAGGGCTACGTCAAGTCTATGGTCTATGCCAACAAGCCAGCGACGATTGATGAACTTCGTACGAATATCGAACGTGAAATTGCAGCAGTATCGGCCGATTTATGCTTGAAAACCGTCGTAAATTGTATTCAGCGTCTGGACTTCTGCAAGCGTGCCCGTGGTGGCCATGAAAAAGAAATGGAGTTCCATACATAATGGCATCGAACGTAATTTCACAGGAATAAAGAATTTCATTGATATCCAAATCCGTTTTTGTTTTATTTAAAAAAAACGTTTGTAGCGCTCTTATTGGAAAACCCTTTATATAGTTTTCATTTTATATTAAGGTTGTCGAATGGTCCACAATTTTTCATTTAATAAGTTACAATTTTCTTATTCTTTACTAATGAAAAAACCATGTCTGTCTGCATGAATTCTCTAATCTCAAGAAATGCTGAACGGATTTAAATGTGGTTTTCAGTGTTATGGTCTGCATTTATTCTGCTCAGGGTATATAAAATTCTTAGGAAAAAGGCTTATATAAAGACTAAACAAAAGGTATTAATATTAAACACATTTTTTATGTTAAATATAAGTCATTGGTTTATCCTTCCAGTACAACGTTCATCTCTAAAATGTCCCATTTTAAGAGAACATTTAAAAAATTGTTATAATATTAAACAAATTAAGAAAAATGAGTACATATTTGAACCGTTTTTCCTTAAGACAACGTAATTCAAAGCAAACAATTCGATGGTGGATATTAATTGAAGCAATAATTCGTTTTGTATAGCGCAATAAAGTTTTTTTTTTTTGAAAAACGAGAAAAGTCAAATTTCGATTTATTGTTATTTCATTTTTTATTAAATCACGTCACCGTAAGTGACACACTAAAGAAATAGACCTTAGAGCAACTCCTAAAAAATAAGTTTTCATCGCTGTAGATGTAAACATTTTTTTTATACAAAAATACTTCAATCAATTGAGTTTAGGTATCCAATTCTGTCCATTTAACTTCTAAACATCTTCACCTTAAAATACATTTTTTCTGTTACCATCAGTTTTTTCTTTGTAGAATTTGCAGTCTAAGTTTGAAAATAGATTTAAAATATCATCAACATTATGCATACATATAGTATGGCAAATGTGGGCTTGGTAGGTAAACCCCCTTTCTGTGAAAATTGATTGGTAGGACAACTTTGAAAGAGTATCTAGCGGTAAACTGAAACAAGTAGTATCTACTTTTGCATCTATAAAAGCATCAACCGGTTAGTGAACGCTCGTGTTTTTTGTTTTGTTTTTGTTTTTTTTAACATCTTATGATCATAAAAAAGAATAGAATTAATTATGTTAATTTTTGTTGGAAAAAAAATGAATGAATAATTATTTTGGAGATTCCCAAGAAAAAGCTGTGAAAATGCGTAATTCTATGGTAAAACTAGTTTCGTTTGTTATCAATGATTCAAATAAATATTGAAAAATGTATTGTTTTGTAGAACGAAAACAAATTAAAAAAAAAACACTCACAAAACATTTACCATTTAGGATGATTAAAAGCCGCTAATTGGAATACGTATATATATCGACCGAGACATCGTCGCACAGTGGTTCCCCCCGTACGCCAAAAGGTAAAACCTCAAGGTTAAAATTATTTTTTATTATGTTGGAAAATATTATGTTAATAACGGGACAAATAAAACGCAACCAACTTTTTGCCCTAAATTGTTTTGAATATGGTGAATTGCAAATGAAGGGCCTTGAAGTGACTATAACTGAATCGTTTTTTAATGTTAGTATTATTTTTGTATGGACAAAAACATGTTTTTCGAAATATTTGCAGTATATGCATGCAAATTGTTGCTTAGGGCCTTAATCTTCTAGGCTCTGCAATTACTTTTGAAATTTGAGTAATAGAATTGAGTGAACAAGGTATGTATATTTTTTGTAAAGGGTGATCCAAGTAAAGATACCTTTTTCAATAGCCTTTTTTGACTGATCACGTATGAGTCGTGTCATGCTGTCATGTTATTTTTGTTTAGTATTGTTTGGCATTTCATAATGAAAAGACTTACGCGTGAACAACGTTTATAAATTGTTCAACTTTATTATGAAAATTCACGTTCTGTGAGGAATCTGTTTCGTGCACTTCGCTCAACTTATGGTCAACATAATCGGCCTACAGAGCGTACTATTCGCAACACCATCACCCATTTTGAGACCCAGCATTCATTTTTGAATTCGACCGAATAGACCACATCCAGCACGCTGTGAAGAATATTTAGCGGCCGTAGCTGAGAATGTACACGAAGACTGTAGAGAGTCGATTCGGCGCCGTTCGCAGCAACTCGGACTGACGTATGGAACGACTTGGCGCATTTTACGTCAAGATCTTAAATTGAAAGCGTACAAAATACAGCTTGTGAAAAAACTGAAGCCGCTCGACCTTCCCAAGCGACATCGCTTCGCTCTATGGGCTCTTGAAAAGCTCCAAGAAGATCCGACGTTTTCGAGGCAAATTTTGTTTAGCGATGAGGCCCATTTCTGGCTCAATGGGTATGTAAACAAACAAAATTGCCGCATTTGGGACGAAGAGAAACCTGAAGAGATTGAAGAACTGCCACTTCATCCAGAAAAAACAACGGTTTGGTGTGGTTTGTGGGCCGGCGGAATCATCATTATGCCGGTGCGAAGGTAACCGTCAATGGCGACCGTGATCGTGCCATGATAACCGACTATTTGATGCCTGAAATTGAAGCTCGTGATCTCGGCGACATTTGATTTCAGCAAGGCGGCGCCACTTCCCACACATCGCATCAATTAATGGACTTATTGAGAGAACACTTCGGTGAGCACATAATTTCACGTTTTGGGCCGGTCGATTGGCCACCAAGATCGTGTGATATCACACCGTTAGACTTTTTCCTGTGGGGATATGTAAAGTCAAAAGCTTATGCCGACAAACCCGCTTCGATTCAGGCCTCGGAGGAAAACATCACGCGTGTCATTCGCCAGTTACCAGTCGAAATGCTCGAACGAGTGATCGAAAATTGGACTCAAAGGATAGACCATCTGCGACGTAGCAACGGCCAACATTTGATAGACATAATCTTCAAAAAATAAATGCCAAAGAATGTTCTTTCAAATGATAATAAACATTCTCCATTAAATTTGAATTTTCTGTGTTTTTTTCTTTAATAAAGTAGGGAACCTCGAAATGGATCACCCTTTATATATTTTTAAGTATGAAATTAGTCGGGTTTTTATGTGAAAACCTTTACTCAAATTAGGAGGAATATGTTTTATGACTTTCAAAACTGCATAGTTTCTCTGCCCCTGCTTGCCCTTAATAAAAGTTACATTTTGCTTAAATTATCAGCTAAAGTCTTAAAAAAAATCGAACGTGTTCAATTCACGTTTTGTTTTTAATCACTTAAAAATCAACCAAAATCTTTAAACGGCTCGACTATATTTGATATTTTGCAATCATAGAGTAACGGGTGATTTTTTAAAAGTAGTTTTTTTTTTAAATCGAATAAAATGCTAAAATTTACATCAAATATTCTAAACTTTTATTGTAATCGATAAATAGCTCTTTGCCATTAACGTTTTAAAGACAACTTCATGTAAATGTTGTCCGCGGCTCCATTTCAAATGGCCCATTCGGAAGGTTCAATTTTGCGTCACTTTTTCAAGAAATTCGGCCTATATTCCACGAATTACGCGTGTTATGTGATCCTGTAAGGCTTCAATCGTGTTCGGCTTGTCCACATAGACTAACGATTTAGCATAACCCCACGACAAATAATCAAGAGGCGCTAAATCGCATGATCTTGGTGGGCAACTACAGGGCCATTTCGAGAGATAAGCTGCTCACCAAATTCATCCTTTAACATTTCCATTATTTTACGAGCTATGTGGCATGTGGCACCGTCTTGATGAAACCGCATGTCAACCAAGTTCAACTCAGCCAACCGTGGCTGATATCGCGTATCGTGGCTCGATATCGTTCGTCGTTGATGGTAACTTTTCTTCCATGGTCATCTTTGGAGAAAAATGGACCGATGATGCCGCCAGCCCATAATCCACACCAAGCTGTCGTTTTAGGGATGCATCGGTAATTTTTGTATGGCATTTGGCTGTTCATCACTGCAGATGCGACAGAATTGCTTATTTATGTATCCGTTGAGCCAGAAATGGGCCTCATCGCTGAACACAATTTTTCGATAAAACAGCGGATTTTCATGGAGCTGTTCAAAGGCCCATACACCAAAAATTATACATCGTGGTAGGTCATTCGACTTCAGTTCTTGCACAAGTTGAATTTTATAGATTCTTAAACTCAAATCGACACGTACAATTTTCCATGTGGTTGTGCTAAATTTTCTTCGGTGCGCAATGTACACATGCGAGTCGATGGTTTAATGTCGAACAAAGTAAATTGGTGCGAAACTAGGTGAAAACAGCACGAATTGTTGCTTCTACTTACTTACAGTCCGGAATGAACCTGGGCCTCAACCAACATGCCTCTCCAATTAGCCCGGTCCTTAGCTAACTGCCTCCAGTTGCGCACTCCAAGTTGGTTGAGGTCGGTTTCTACTTGTGCGCGCCACTTAAGGCGAGGTCTTGCTCTACTGCGTCCGACGTCTGGCTGGGAATCGAAGACTCTGCGAGCCAGAGTATTGGTTTCCATCCGTTCTACATGTCCTAGCCATCTTAAACGTCCAATGCGGAGTTTTTTGACCAGGGGCATGTCGCTGTACAGCTCGTATAGTTCTTGGTTGAATCTTCGTCTCCATAGCCCGACAACGCAAACGGGACCGAAGATTTTTCGAAGAATTTTCCTGTCAAATTGACCAAGGATTTCTTCGTCCGCTTTTAAGACGGTCTGGGATGATCAGGGTCTTATATAAGATCCCCTTAGTAGTGAGTGAGGGCTTTACTACTGAATTGCCTTCTTAGCTCGAAGAAACAGCGGTTGGCAAGAGTAATTCTTCGTTTAGTTTCTGATGAGATGTTGTTGTCAGAGTTAATAGCGGAACCGAGATAGATAAAGTCCCGAACTACCTCAAAGTTATATCTGTATATGGAGACGTTCTGTCCAATTCGTCGATGTTGTGTGTCCTGTCGTGTTGACAGTATATGCTTCGTCTTGCCCTCATTTACTGCTTAGCCCATTTTTGCCGCTTCCTTCTCTATACTAGCAAACGTGGCTATGACATCACGTTGGGTCCTACCAATGATGTCAATATCGTCGGCGTATGCTAGTAGTTCTACAGTTTTTTTGAAAATTGTGCCTCTGGTGTTGGCTCGTAAGTTTTGCACAATCCTCTCAAGAATCAGATTGCAGAAGTCACATGGCAGCGCATCGCCTTTCCTAACTCCTTTTTTGGTATCGAATGTGTCAGTGAGGTTGTTTCCGACCCTGATGGATCAGCGAGAATTCTCCATCGTCAGCCTACACAAACGGACGAGTTTGGGCGGTATACCAAAACTAGACATGGCTCTGTATAGTTCGTCTCTATAAATGCTGTCGTATGCGGCTTTGAAATCGATGAATAGGTGTTGGGTATCGATTTGGCTTTCTTGGGTTTTTTCCAGGGTCTGCTGAAGTGTGAAGATTTGATCGGTTGTGGACTTTCCTGGCCTAAAACCACACTGATAAGGGCCGATCAGGTTGTTGGTAAACGGTTTCAGGCGTTCACATATTACGGCAGATAGAATTTTGTATGCGATGTTGAGGAGACTTATGCCTCTGTAGTTGGCGCAGTTCAGAGGGTCTCCTTTTTTGTGGATCGGGCAAACGATGCTGAGGTTCCATTCTTCAGGCATACTTTCTTTCGACCAGATTCGGCTTATGAGTTGGTGGATGTTACTTTCCAAATCATCTCGAATTGTTGCTTCACCAGGTTGATTATGACGACGATGATATGGTCCTAACAAACGGTGCACATTTTTCACGGAGCACGAATTTTGATAATAAATTTCAATAATTTGCAATCGTTGCACGTTTGTAAGCTTTTCCATGGCAGATTATACTGAAAACTTTTCATTTTACCAGATGACGTTTGGACGCCATTACTAACCAGTGCTGCAAACCTGAAAAACTTAACTCCTAAAAAATCATCCGTTAGTACAAAAATATTTATTGATGTCTAAAGTCGGAACATGATGATTTATATAAAAATATTAATTTTCTTTGAAGTCCTTTCTAAAATGAAGGAACGAAGCTTCAAGAAATGAGAATTTATTTTAACAAAAAACGGTGATTGGCTTATAGCCACAGAAGACTTCAGCTATGGTAATCATGATCCCTGTGCAGGTAGATCGCAAAGAAGGTCCAACAAACCATTTCCAAAAATCTTGTCTCAAAACATAAGCAGACGTATTGTAAACAGTTGTTCAAAAGATCCGGATATAGCTTTTGCTTTCACATGATATTTCACATGTAAACCATTTAACAAAAATTGTACTCTGAAAATATTAGTTAAGCCTAACTAAGAATGAATCTACGGATGTAGATTTACTGGCCTTATTATTGATACGCCTTGGCAAGGTGGGAAAAATCAAATGACGGTAATTCTGCCAGAGGTTTTTCGCAAGCCCATCCATTTTTTTCAGATATAACAAGTGTTAAGAAAATCGGTAATAGAGATTTGTGAAACTTTCTTAAAAGCTGTCTGTTGCTTTGCCATAAATGCTTTTTAAAAGTTAACCTTAGAAACCGCAAAGGAAATCGTAAGTGAATATCTATGGTATCATATGCCAGCTTCTGTGCATAATTTATTTATTCATAGGAGATAAATTGTTGAAAATACTGAATTGCCCATAGGTCAGTAAACTAAAGAAGCTGCTGAGGCTCAAAATAAGGAAGAAAAAAGAAATTCACGAAAAATGTCAACACTTGATAAACAGACTTAACCTTTCCACTTCTATCGTCTTCCACCCATCTTCCATAGAAATTCAAATTTTCTCTAAACTTCAATAAAAATATTTAAGTAGTAAAAATAACGACTTTATTTATATTCTTCTGTGATATTTGTCAAAAAAAATAATTTTTAGTTTTGACCACTAATTCCGTATAAACGAAACCACTGTACGACGGTTTGCGAAAATAAATTATTGTTTCTACATATCCAAGGTCGATTTTACTTTTACTTTTACCAACGAAATATGTTAATTAGACCACAATGAACAGAGATTTTAAACTCCAATAGTATAGTTGTAATGTGCTAATTATATACTCAATCGATTTAATTATTATACGGAAGAATTTCTAAATTCGATTTCTTTGGTATTTTACCCAAAAAGTTAGTAAGAAAGTTTAAATAAAAGTTAACGTCATTGAAAACATACCTTCTATTATTTTGAATATTTTTACTTAAAAATATTTTTTTGACTTATGCGTTCCCTTACGCATAAATTAAAAAAAAATTCAAGCTGATTAAAGAAACCCGTCCACAAAAATGTATAAACAAATTTTCGACAGAAGTTTGAGTTACATTCACTTCAAGCAATTTGAGATTTTCCTAATTCTTACTACAAAAGTATGGAAACATACCTAAAATTACTACAGGTGTGGAATCGGTTGTGATAATTTCTGGCAAGTGACTGTCAAAATCGAGAAATAAATCTGGCTAAGGTAACTGACACTTTGTTTACTTATTTTTGTGACTTTTCCCTGTAAAGGTTTTAAATTTGCAACAAGAAAAGCTCATAAAATTGCAATTGCCTCACGTAACAATAACTTTACATAGATCCACTATGATTATTGAGATTATGCCATTTATCACATCTACCTTAGTCCAATTCAAAAAGTTCGAAGGATTTAAAAACAATCCTTACAACTATTTTGCTTGTTTTTGTAACGCACGCTTACATTGTTTGAGTGCGGTATTGCCAACGCTGCGGTAACCGTCGTTCTAGTCAGAGTAGAAGGCAAATACTGGTTTAACGAACTTCGCACCTCATGAAAATCTCCATTTTATGGTGCATTTTTACTCCAGTGATATTTTTGCCTGTCAGATAAGGTGTTAGCTTACTTATGCTAATTTAAAAATAAAAAAAAAGTTTATTTCGTAGCTTTTATGTCTCTGAATGTCCAGACCCAATTTCTCTATAAAACATTTCATCGTTTTGTTCTATTTAAAAGCTCACAGTATTTCTGTCCAAAATTATCCTGAACCTCATCCGACATGCCCTATATATAGCCTTCAAACAGTGCCTTCAGTTGTTCCATTTAAGTTTGTCGAAGTCAGTTTCTAAATGGTGTTTTCGTAGAGCTATAGAACTTCAGATTGCGATAGCTGTCAAACTAGCTGTCATACTAATTAAGTGTGTTTGAGTTTTTTTCAGTAAACTTATTACTTTGGAGAATCACCATGAAAAGACGGCAAAACAAGGTTCGCAAATTGGAAAAACTTATTTCCAAAATATGCGCTCTGTTCGTCAAACTTATATAGCACTTCGTCAAGCTTACGTATAATCGCAATGAACAGCTAATACGCAATACTATGATTTATGGCCACCTTTGGTAATATTTATCAAAATCGAGCCTGTACCGTGCCTTCAGAATAAGCCACCGCCACTGTAGACGTGAGTGTGACAAAAGACCTGCATTTATCGATCCGATGCCATTCTCAGAAACTCGGTCTCTGCCCGTCCACTACTTGGACATTTTTGAGGAAAGACCTTAGTCTGGATGTAGACTAGACTGGTGTACGAATTAAAGCCAGCGGGCTATCAACTGCATCGTGTGTTCGGTGAATGGACTGAGAACCAACTGATAGTTGAACCAGATTTGTATCATTAAGTCGTCCTCAGCGATGAGGATCATTTCTGACTTGACATGTATGTTAGCAAGCAGAATTGTCGATTTGAAGTGAGCACAATACTCATTAGACCCTATAACATCCCGAAACAATTTGGTGCGATTTACATGCCGAAGCCGTCATCGGTCCTTGTGTCCTTAAGTCCGAAACCGGTGCTAACGTCACCGTGAATAGCTAACGCTAAAGTTAAATGATTCGTAATTTTTTGTTCCTCATGTCATTGGAAATCATTTGGAGGAGGAATAGTTCAACAAGACTGCGCAGCATGTCATACATACACATACATAAATATGACTTTGTTGAGTGATCGAATCATCTCAAGAAATGGACCTGTGAGTTGGCCACCTAGCTTGTGTGATTTGACACCTTTGGACTACTATTTGTGGGGGAAACGTTATGTTCCTGGTCTATGCTGAAAAAAAAAAAATTATGGCGCAACAGGCTCGTTAGTACCCACGCCTAGCTTTTTTCTCACAACCATTCATCTGTGCGTGTGTACTTCTTAGCACGATGGCGGGACCTCCTATTTTTGCCGAATTCGAACGGCTAAGTTGAGACAAACTTTTCATGACAATTGATACTACTCGGATGATTTGTCAGACTATCACGAGGGGAGGACCAGTGAAAAATCATTTAGGTGTTGCTACGGCTGGGAATCGAACCCAGACCTTCTGCACGGCAGTTCATCGCACTAACCATCGCGCCACTGAGCCCGTCTATGCTGACCAGCAAAATGAACCGACAAGATTTCGTCCGTAAGGCAAAGCCACGGAGGCCATATGCCAAAAATAATTTTAAAAATTAAATGCCATGAAATGTGTGAGCTAAAAAAAATCAAAATGGTGGTGATTCAATTGAATTTTTTGTGTTTTATTTTAAGAAAAAAAGTTCAATGTTCCTAAAAAAAAAAACCTATACACCATATAAGTCGATATCATACTCTACAGCATCCGACGTCAGGCTGGGAATAAAAGATCCAGATGAAGTATAGGCGTCCAGTTGCTCTACATGTCCAAGCCATCTTAAACGTCTAATGCGTTGTTTCAGTCTATGTCGATATACAGCTCGTAAAGTTCTTGGTCTCTTGTTAGTTAGTTAGTTTAGAGAAACTTTAGTTGAAAAATAGATCTGAAATTTTTTTACAATAATTTTATAGTCTTAAGTTTAATATGGTTTGGCCAATGGCCGTCCACCAGATTGACGATGTGTTTTAGCTTAATTATATAGTGAACTCATTTGTTTATTTAAAAATCTCCTTTTTATGTAAACAAATTGCGGTTGTCGTATATTTATATAATATTTCCCAGCCTAATCTTCTATTCAGGACTTCCAAAGTGTCGTCCCATACCATCGAATTAACTGCAAAGTATCTCACACCAAGCTCCCTCAAAAGAGGACAGATGACATATAAAGTGATATACACCTCCCCTTTCCTTGGTCTCTATAGCACGTCAATACAAATGAAGCCGACAAATTTCACACTCAAAACGACCAGAGATTTTTTCATCTCCTTTTGATATAGCGGGTCTAGGATGATCAAGCTCTAATATGGTCTATTATGGTCTTCTTTGTATTAGGTATCCATATTAGAGGAATGTACTGCGACGGGAATACAACATCAATGCATAAGAGGAATGTACTGCGACGGCAATACAAAAGCCTTTGTATAGGTTTATAAAACCTTTTCTCCTATTTACTGATTTTTTTTGGAACACTAAACCCAAACATAACATCCCTAAATTGTTCTCTTTAAATGCCTTCATTCCATTTACCATCATATGTTTGGAATCAATTGTTAATTTTGTTGTAGGCATCAGTTAAAAATATCTGAGAAATCCAAAAGCCAATGTATGCTGATAATCCAGCTTTTACTATCAAACTATACTCCAAAAGTCATAACCGTCTCATACTATCACAATGCGTAGATTTTTTTAACGTTCTGTCGAAATTGTGTATGCCTCGATGATGACATCACTTGATCTTGTGTACGACTAAACGCATTACACATTTAAGCGATTTGTACTAGAATAGGTGGTGACATCACAACATACGACATACTTGTCATGAACATCACGATATTCACGACCAGTATTGCCATTATCGTCAGATTGGTGGCTGATGTACAAAAATTCACATGAATATTTTTACAACAGACTTTAGCTAGTATTTCAACTTACACTTTCATTTTTTAATTGAATGTTATCCAAAAAAAAGTTTAGATACTGCAAAATTGAATCACGTTTATGAATATAATGTCCAAGTTTTCATTTAAGAGAAGTCACGTGAACACGAGTCAGCTTGAATACGACTTATAATATCACGAAAATATCCAAAAAATCTCAATCATCGTATATAAAATATAACATTTGATACACTAAGGTCCTCCTTTTTTTTTGTTCAAGTGGCAAATTTATTTGTTAATAAAACAAAACGTCCGAGACAATTATCTTAGTATTTTTTTTTAAATCACAGTGTATACTACCAATACAAATTATTTATTTGTTTTGAAACATTGTCATCCAAAAAATCCCCCATACCCACGTCCAAAACGATGTCGATGATATCCGCCATAACCACCATATCCACCATATCCGCCATAACCACCATATCCACCATAACCACCATAACCACCATATCCGCCATATCCACCGTAACCTCCAAACCTCCTATAGCCATAACCACCGCCATAACCTGGATAAAATCCGCCACCAAATCCTCCGATTCCAATTCCAACAACACCGAAGCCAATTTGCCTGCGCTCCCTTTGTAATTCAGATGGCGCTGCTACATCATCATTTGAAGACGTATACTCAGCATATATGCTGACCAGCAATGCGAGCAGTATTGAAACCGTGAGCAAGGATCGCATCTTATGCTATACAGATCACACCGAGGAAAAGATTGTCAAACTGAGTTCCAAATTCACCATCTGGGTATTTATATAGAAAAACATTGCAATTAGTGATGTGAACATCAGAACGGTATAAGTAGCTACCAACACGTAATGTAATTAACAGCTTTTGCGGTTATAGGATAACCTAACACATTATAGCTATAAATAACTTAGAACATGTGATAATTGTAGTCTGAGCACGAAACTAGATACATGTGTGTACTATTCTTTCGAAGGGGGAAGACCCAAATTTAAATTGAAGGTCTTGATGTGTGAAATTAGACTTTATTGGCATTGTACGTATGAGATCAATATAAACGGCGGAGTAAGGTGACCAATAATAGGATTTTTGTTCCTGTCCTACGTGGAAAGTTTCTTATTAGAACGTTAACTGCCTGTTTGACCTTACCAATCTTACTTTTTGAAAATCATTTACTAATTCTTATTATTTACTATTAAACTATTAAACTGAAAACAGCTTTACTTTCACGAGAAGGATGGGAATTTTATATATTTACATCAGTCCGCGGACCACTAGTGGTCCCTGGAAGCATACCGGATGTGGTCGGCTAAGCCTATTCGAAATATCGGGTTTTTCAACAGGGACGCTACAAAAGTTGAGCGACAGGGACAGCAAACGGCGCCATATTTCATGCCGCTCTTTTGACATTTCTCTTCAATAAGGTTTGCCATTTCATGATGGAAAGATATACGATCCAACAACGAGTCGAAAATAATAAAATTTACAACCGAAATTTGGAGTCAGTGGCCTCAACGTTAAGAGCGCTACGTCAAATTTATGGTCGTCATAACCGTCATAGCAGATCAACAATTGAGCGTCTAGTGGAAAAATTTGAATCCACAGGCACAGTACAAAATGTTCCCGTGCCAGTGTGACAAAGAAGTGCCCGTAGTGTGGAGAATATTGCTGCCGCTGGGGCTTCAGTTGAAGAAAGCCCAAATGTGTCTCTCTCACGTCATTCTCAAGCGTTGGGCATCTCTGTGACGTCGTTGTTCGTGAATTGGGCTGAGCAACAACTTGAAAATGATTCGGATTTTCATCGAAAAATCATCTTCAGCGATGAGGCTCATTTCTGGCTGAATGGCTTCGCCAGCAACCAAATATGTGTTATTGGTCAGGCAGCAATCCACACATACTCCATGAGTCATCATTGCATGCCGAAAAAATTACGGTTTGGTGTAGTTTATGGGCCGGCGGCGTCATGGGGCCGTACTCCTTTCGTGATGATCAAGACCGGCACGTTACTGTGAATGGGAATCGCTAGCGTTCAATGATTACATATTTTTGGCCCCAATTGGATGATATGGACTTGGAGGACATGTGGTTTCAACAGGACGGCGCCACAAGCCACACAGCGAATGCCACAATCAATTTATTGGAAACGAAGTTTGGAGAACGTGTTATCTCACGAAATGGTCCAGTCGCTTGGCCGCCTCGGTCGTGCGATTTGACGCCATTAGACTATTTCCTGTGGGGCTACTTCAAGTCTATGGTCTATGCCAATAAGCCAGCGACGATTGATGAACTTCGTACGAATATTGAACGTGAAATTGCAGCAGTATCGAAATTTGGGTTCAGCGTCTGGACTTCTGCAAGCGTCCCGTGGTGGCCATGCAAAAGAAATCGATTTCCGTACATAATGGCATCAAACATTCTTTCACAGGAATATAGAGTTTCATTGATATCCAAAACCTTTTTTGTTTTATTAAAAAAAAAGTGTGCGGCGCTCTTATTGAAAAACCCTTTATATTACATAAACTAATTGAAGCTGCCCGACTTGAAATACAGCAATACGAACAAGACAACAAAAGCACGCACAATCGGTGTGCCTCTGACAAAACCTTGTATGGAGAATACTCCAGAAGTCCTATTAGCGCAGGAAGCTCAAAAGAAAATTCGTGATATGCATTTTTCAGACGACACAGTGAAGTCGCGCTTTGAAAAATTGTTAAATTATATTCAGGAACAAGTTATTGAGAGTTGCCCTTATTTCGCACTTCAATGTGATGAATCTACCAACGTTTCACAATATTGTCAATTTCTTGAATTTATTCAATTTTTGAATGACAATTAAGACTTTGAAACGGTGTTACTATTTTCAATAAAACAATTTTTACAATTTTGTATGTTTAGTGCATAATCCCCAACACATGGACGGAAGTAAAAGTTCTATTCATCCCCAAAGCAAGAAAGAGCTCTCATATAAATCCGAAGGATTTCTTTCCGATCAGCCTACCTTCTTTTCTCCTTAAAGACTGGGAAAGATTAATAGATCAACACCTCCGTACTAGTATAGAAACGATTGCACTCTCCAACTACCAACATGGAGCGGTTGAAACAGCGCTTTACTTACTGGTACTCATCATCGAAAACCCACTAAGAGCAAAAGAGTGTATTATGGTTGCGTTTCTTGGTATTGAAGGAGCTTTTAACAATGTCAAAGCAGAAGCAATCACAAAGGCAATTTCGGATTTGGATGACTCGTTGGGAGTGTTAATAAATTAGCTATTTACAGGCAGAATCATTTACACAAATCTAGGCGCCTCATCGGCACGTTAGCTTTGGAAACCTAAAAGGAAGGTGTCCTATCTCCTCTTCTCTGGAACCTAGTGGTCAGTTAGCTACCAGTAAATCTAGAAAGAGAAGGATGCAATGTGATTGCCTACGTCGATGACGTGGAATAGCTATATCAGAGAAATACCTTAATACCCTTAGAGAATTATTACAAAATGGTCTCTCTGTACTCTTCCAATGGTCCGCCAGATGTGGACTCGTCGCGGAACTAATAAAAACCGAATCGATTATTTCCAGCAGGAAGTCCCGCAAAGTCCCAAACGTGATAGCGTTAGTCTCAAGTTCGCAGAATCAGTCAAATGCCTGAGTCGGGATTTGGATAAGAAACAGAACTGGAAAGTCAACATCCAATAACGCGTTGAGATAAAAATAAACTTGTTAATGAGAACATAAACTCAAAAGATGTGTTTGAACTAAGCGGGAGCAATAAAGGATGAGGATGGTAGGATAGGGAAGGACGATAATGGCGGCAAAAATTAGGAAGTGAAGGAAGGCTATAGACGGGGATATTGAGGCGAGTAAAATAACCATGGTAGGGAGGTTAAGGAAATATCTCGCAAGCGTCATCACACCTAGACGTTAAGGACTGGCATGGAATTTCTTTGTTGTGATTAAGATAGGGTCAAGTACCACACCCACCGATGAGCTATAGAGGGAACTTACATGTCGGCACCGGCAAGATTAATCGTCGCAACCAAAATGGGCTTATAAAAAGGCAATCGGAAAGAAATGGGGTATGCAATCAAATATCTCTTTCTGGCTGTACCTGTCTATTATTAGACCCATACTCCTGTATGATGTCTTAGTCTGTTAGACGACTTTGAAAACAGTCTCCAACCACAACTTACTATGTAAAGTTCAAGAATCAGCTTTCTAATGCAAAAGCGGAGCTCTAAGAATAAGCCCTACACAGCCCTAAATGCTATTCTACTTGTAGTTCCCTTAGATATCTACGGCAAACAGACAGCAGCTTTTGCAGCTGTTAGACTGAGAGACTTGTCACAATGGACACAAAATCAGGGTGAACACACAAAAATTCTGAGCACCTCAACATGACAGAAAACACCGACTACACCACCACCTAACTCAATTTTATGGATAATTTCCGGGCAACCATTCCCAGTCGCCTTGAATGGGTTTCGGATTCTATTGAAACCAATAGCTCGATTCACATCCATACGGATAGGTCTAAAACGGAATCTGGAGTGGGTGGAGGGGTTTCTTCAAGATGCTGAACCTAAGCATATCATTTCGCCTTACCGATTATTGTAACGTTTTTCAGGCGTAAATCATGGCAACCAAAAAAGCCTTGTCCTGGCTGAAAAGGAATGTAATATCCACGAATTATATTAACATCTTCAGCGACAGCAAAGCGTCAATAAAATCCCTGGCAGAAATCTCGTTCAATTCGATTTCAAGCCCACGAAAGCCAACTATATCTTAACGAGATTGCGGGGCATTTTACCATTCACTTCTTTTGGTTGCCGGCCCACAGAGACATACCAGGGAATCGCAAGGCAGATGAGTTTGCCTAACGTTTTGTTAATTGTTTCCAAAAGTCTAACAAACATCCAAGACTATTGGTTGAGGTAAATAAGAGGCATCGCACACACAAATTAAAGATGAAGCTAGGCCCTGTATACAAAGTTTTCTATTTCTTCTTCTTTGTAATTAAAAATTAAATATAAAACCAAAAAACCGATAAATTTAAGCCTAAAGGCAAAATAAAACAGCTAAATATTAGCTTACAGCGCCCTCTAAGGGCCGATAAGTTAGATTAAGTAAACCAGTTATTGATTAGTTAGATTTAAGCATTTTTGTCTAGTAGAAAGTTAATATTTTAAGTAAATAAAAAATGAATTTGAAAGTTTAAAAAAAAGGTGCTTTATAAAGTAACTAGTCTTTCAGCTTGAAAAAATTGATATTTGAAATTCAGGGCGAAGCAGCATGAAGTCGGAGAATACAGCCAAGCCCAAGTATCTGGTTAGAATTTAAACGTATCCTCTTGAATCTATTTTTCAGTAAAAAAAATTTACTGATTCTCAAATGACTTAATGTTGTAGATTCTGGCATATTAAGATCAATGGGCAACATGTTAAGAATGGTTTCCAGTTCAATGTTATTATGGTTATCTTTGCACTAGTCGTCCCAGCACTTTGTTATACCTAGGTTAGGTTAGGTAAGGTTATAGTAGTAAAGGTCCATTGTAGTACCACGTGGATCCGACTTTCCTATATTCGTTTGCCTAATTGAACCATTTAGAGCTAACTATGTAGCGTAGGAGGTTTCGGACATTGATATTAGCAAGATCAAGATTATCGAAGCAGTACCCTCCCAGATGTCATTTCCTTTTTACTTAGAGATCAGTAGCTTGTTATACCTAGATCATATACAAAAGATACGTAGTACAGGCCGACTTCCACTTCCACAAACTTTTGAGTGCATAATGTGAAGCAGTTAGTAAGGGACTTTTGAAGGAGGAGGAATTTCGGCTATGGCTTACGTTAACTGTTAATAGAATTCCTCCGCTGCTACATATGGTTACTGATGGGTCTCTTAAACTCAAAAGGTAAATACTAAGAACATACTCCCAATCAGTCCCATGATACATTTTAGTAGACTCAAAAACCGCCCCATTGCAAAAAGTCTTTTCCACCTAAAGGCTTAAAAGACCTATTATCCACTTTACTTTGATATGTTTACTATCCTTATGATTACTAAAACCAATTATTGCATCACTCAATTTTTCATCTCAAAGACCTTCAATGCATTTACCAAGCCATAACAACTTTATCCAAAATCGACTTACAAGTTTACAACTAAAGCCCTCCGCTCTGTTATACAACATCACGCCTCTCCCTCCAATCAAAATGTCATTCATAAAAGTCATCGACATTTTTTTATATCTTTTGCTGTATAAAAATAACTTCTGTCTATAAGTAGTCAAATATGTCACTATCACTTACATCTATTCCACTTAAGTAGGTTATGCATCCGTAGACTAGACTTCTGGGCACCCCACAACACCCATATCGACCTACGACATTTGTATCGCCGCCTCTGGAGCACATTCTACTGACGAGTTTTCAAATAAAAATTGACAGTTAGTCCATGACGACAGAACCGGAACAGGAGTAAAACAAAAAACCAAACCAACAACCCCAGGGGAGAATGCAAGTTCGATTATTTTTTATCGCCATAAAAAAAATAATGCCATGTCATTATAGTGTCATAAAAAAATATCCTGTCACAATTCCATGGGGATGGACATCATAAGTATAACAGCCCATATCGTTAACGCACTTGCCATTGATATGAGTAGTTCGATAGAGGGGAAGGACTAAAGTTTTCCTATATGCAATCGGTTGCCATTTCTAATGGAATGCCAAGTTAATGGTGCTAAGCTTTGGGATGTTTTCCCTTACTTTTTACGAACAGATTTATGATGTATGACCATGTCAGATGGATGATGGTCAGCTCGGATATATGAACTGAGAGACGAATGTCGATTAATTAAAGTTAAAGGCCAGGGTGTGGGGTTGGTTTTTATTTTTGTGGCGGGAGAGGGCGTCTTTAAAGGTTAAGGCAGCCATTTAATAATTTAACCATTGGAATGAAATGAAAGCAGCAGGGGCCACCTTAAATTCCACAAAACCTTGGGGCTTTTAAAACCGCAAACTTAGAAATTCAAAACTGCGATCATCTTGAAGATATGCAAACTTGTTTACAAAATCTGAGCAAACGAAGGGAAGGCTGATAAATATACTTAACGTTGGGAGATTCTGACGGCACCGATTTAATCACCAAAAACCAAAGTCCATTCGTTCCACTTTTAAGAAAATATACGAAACATATCAAAGCGCCCAAAAAAGTGTGGAGTTTTGTAAGAACTCATTCATGCCACTGTAAAAAACCGCCCCGATACAAAAATAAATAAATTAAAATGTAAAATCAGTAAACAATTTTTTTTTTGCAATTTTTCGCTGTCCAAAAATAAATTTACTTTGGTAGATATAATTGGTCAAAACGGAAAGTGGCTTATATTTCACGCTTTCACATCCTATCTACGCGATGAGAGTAAGTTTTTATGATATTGCAGTTTGATTACCGTTACTATTAGTTGGAAGCTTCAACTCTCAATTTTAAGATTGCAATCGCAAGATAGTTCCAAGTTCTTCGCGCAATTCTTATCCCTTAACCTCTGACACTATACCGCCAGCACCTTATATCGAAGAACAACGGCAAGGATGCCAAAAAAAAAAACCATTAGATCAGCCGCAGCTGATGTTAAATTATTCTCGCGCCCACTACCAAGAAAGCACTGGTTTTATGAGGAATGCTGACTGATGCCCTCAGCCAAAAACGAGGCCTACACGGCTAAGCAGCAGGTAAAGACGAGAGATGAGCTCAGGTAAAGAAGAAGGGAAGAACATCGGCTTTTCATTAAGAAGAAAAAGGAGAAATAAAATCGCCCGATCGAGGATATAGAGAGGTGTCACTCCAGGAACGATGTTCGCAAGTGTTAAACTTCAAAGCCTCTATCCTTGGCTTTGACGTTTTACACTTTCCTTAGGCTAGAAAAGAATCCTGTCGAGATGAACAAGGAAATATCGTATTTGACACACAGCTGATGCTGAGGATATGGAATAACCACTATTGCAGACTGTTAAACGGCGATGACGAATAACATTCCATTGGCAACGACAGCGAAAACTGCCAACCACCCGACCTGAGTGAAGATCTAAACTCAAGCTTAATAGGGCAGCCGGAAATGACGGCCTTTCCGTCGAGTTTTATAAGGCCGGTGGAGATGACTTTGTAAGTAACATCCAATAACTCATAAACCAAATCTGCTCGGATGAAAGTATGCCTGAAGAATGGAACCACGTCATCGTTTGCCCGTTCCACAAAAAAATGAGACTCTGAACTGCGTCAACTACAGAGACATAAGTATCCTACAAGGACCTATCTGCCATAATATGTGAACATCTGAAACCATTTACCAACAACCTGATCGGCCCTCATCAGTGTGGTTTAAGGCCAGGAAAGTATACAAATGATCAAATCTTCACACTTCGCAGACTCTGTAAAACCCCACCACCAATTTATAGATTTCAAAGCCGTATATGACAGCTCTTATAGATACGAACTATACAGAGCCATGTCTAGTTTCGGCTTACCGCCCAAACTCTTTCAGATGTGTAGGATGGCGATGGAGATTCTAGCTGCTCCATCAGGGTCGAAAACGAACTAACCGACACATTCCATATAAAAAAGGGATTTAGGCAAAGCGATGCTCTGAAGTGTGACTTCTTTAATTTGATTCTTGAGAGGATTTTGCAAAACTTCCCAGCTTACACCAGAGGAACGATCTTAATCGGAGCAACTACTATCATACGCCGACTATATTCACATCCTTGATCGGACTCATCCTGATGTCATAGCCACGTTCGCTAGTATGGAGAAGGAAGCGAAAGAAGCTGTCAATACAACATCGACGAATTGGACAGAACATCACAATTGAGAGATAAAACATTGAGATGGTACGGGACTTTCTCTACCTGGGCTCCGGTCATAGCTCTGATAACATCTCGTCAGAAATTAAACGAAGAATTACTCTCGCCAATCGCTGTTTTAGAAAGCAATTCAGTAAGAAAGCACTCTCTTGAACTACTAAGGAGATCCTGTATAAGACCCTGATCATCACAGTCCTGCTCTACGGCGCTGAAGAATGGACCGTATCAAAATTGGATGAAGAAATCCTTATTAGATTTGAGAGGAAAATTCTTTGAAAAACCTTCGTTCCCGTTTGCATTGATGGGCTATGGAGACGAAGATTCAACCAAGAACTGTACGAGCTGTACAGCAACATGGCCCTAGGTAAAAAAAACTCCGCATTGGTTGTTTAAGATGTTTATGGCATGTGGAACGAATGGACACCAACACTCTGACTCGCAGAGACTTCGATACCCAGCTCGACGTAAAGCGCAGTAGAGGAAGACCTCGCCCTTGGTGGAACACACAAGTAGAAACCGCAGTAGGCATGTGGGTTGAGGCACAGGATCATTCCGGACTGTTAGGTAAAGTAGATTCCATGGATTTGATGACCGCTTAGCTGTCCGAGAATATGCTTATATCCTTGACAGTTATTTTATTCTCTTTAAGCCAAAATAAGGCTTTTTTGATCGCCATGAGTTCCGCCTGGAACAGCAGCAATGAACCGGAAGACTGAAAGATCGGCTCAAGTTGGGGTTGTCAGAGAAGAAACCAGCACTCTCTCCATCATTTGTTTTGGAGCCATCGGTATGAACACGGAACATTTTGCAAAGGTTGGTTACTTTCCCATGACGGTCTGTTTGGGGTTGTGATCTGGAAACGCTTATCAAAGTTAACCTGTAATCGGTGTTTCCATGAATATTTGTATGTTCGTTTAGATATGTCGAGAGCCCAGTTTGAATATTTGAACACTGTTGGATAGCTTTAAGCCGGACGGCTTAGTTAGCTGCCATTTGCGTGCCAAAAATATCAAGGGTTAGAAGGTGATAAAGAATATCTAGTGCTACTGAGGGTATTGTACAAATAAATTCTATACATATTCGTTATTATATCCAAATGAATTATATCTTTTCAACATCAGCTATTAGATACAAGGTGATCCATACCTTCAAACGTTATTTTTGGACTACTTTTCGAGTTTTTAAAAGGTCCAGGGTTCACTAGGTAGGATCTCAAGTCTTACCATATATATTTTATATATTTAGCCTTACCAACTTGACTGTTTTGTATGTCAATGTTTGGTATCCTTTAAAAAGTACGCATAAAACAATTGAATTACAAAAAAAAAACAATTGAGTTAGCATTTCAAGAACTGCAAAACACACACCACTAAAAATACAACCGAAAACAACTAAAGTCTTACGAACGGTAAAATAAATTGCAATGATGATCCTTAAAGATAAGGCTTTCAAGAAACCCCTATTCATTGCAAATTACCAGCAATTTATTCAACCGACCACTGATTCTGTAAAATCTCACCGCAATAACTCGTTACTTTCACAAGCACTATCACCACAATCAACCTCATTACCCGCTATGGCGTCCCAGTCGTTGGGCATTCTTAACTGATTTTCCATTTATTTCCTTTTATATCCCTTACAGTACCCCAAAAGAGCTAGCCCAACTCTGATAAAGAGGACAAAGTACAAGACATAAATACAACTTCCATTTACGCAAAAGAAAGGGTTGCTGCTGCCCCTGCAATCCTTTTGTTCATCCTCACCCAATTGTCCTCGGATAATTTGTGAAGAATTATCCTCGCAAATAAATTCACAAATCGAATTCCTTGATAGAAATCTTAAGATGGCCTGATGTCTTAGAAATGGGAATGCAAATAAAATTTCCTTAATCGAAGATAAACAGAAATCTTCAAGGTTTCTCCTTGCGTGAGTGTCATGGTTAAGCATTTGAGTGCTCTCACTTGTCGGGACGATTTTACACCTTTTTGACAAATACGATGAAGGACGCTGATGCTCACAAAGGAATTCTTTAACAAGAAACATAAAAAAGTCCTTTAAGTGTATAGAATGAGTGAACAAAAAAAAATTGACAATCCCATGGGCAAAATCAGCATGTCATCTATTTCAACTGTAAAGGAACAACTGACTGACGTTTAAATGTCAAGATTGTCACTTAAGATTCTAAGAAAAATAAAGGAAAAAGGAAAGAATATGTCAACACGGGAGAAAAAAAAATTTAAAAGAAACAAAAAAAATCGCACTTAACCTATGGGCTGAAGGGGGGTGTTGGTAACAAGACACGAGAACGCCCCTTCTCAACCATTGAAATACAGTGCTTGGTGGAGAAAGGACACGTTTAGCCAATTTATTTAAAATGTGATGCCATTTCGCCGTCGTCGAAATGCAAATTTTTCTTTTATTTTATTCTTACACGTACCTATTTGCATTTGACACTTAAATGGTACCGCAGATTGTCAGGCATGCATTGATTCCACTGGGAGTCTTGAGGATTTGAGGAAGGGGTGTGAATGTGCGGCAGTGAGGACGTTCTTGAAACTGTGTCATGACACGGAGATAATGAAGTGAGAAATGTCTCAATTTTTGAAAAGAACTAAAGGAGTTCTTTCAGCTGTTGTATGTTAGGTTAATTCTTAGATGACAAGTCTGTTGGCTTCTTGTGTTTGTTAGGTGACATTAGAGTTAGATCGGTATTTAGCTAACTGATTAAAACTAAGCAGTCCATGATTGTTGTGGTTATTTTCTACTTATGCGTTTTACATTAGTTGACTTATTCAATTCTAAAATCCGTCGATATTCCACCTGGCAATCGGTTTTGACCTACCAATTGTACTTAATTTTCTAAAGCCGTCTTCACAAACGGGGCGCGATAGTTAGTGCGATGAACTTCGATTCTCAGCCATAGCAACACCTAAATGATGTCTCACTGGCCCTTCTCTTGTGATTATCTGAAAAATCAACCGATTAGTATCAATTGTCAATAAAAGCTTATATCAAGTTCTCCGCTCGGAGTCGGCATGAAAAAGGAGGTTCCGCCATCGTGCAAGATGTGTGCACTAACACATGAATGGTTGTGAGAAGGATCGGCACTGGGTACTAGCGAGTCTGTTGCGCCAAAAATTTTAATTTTTTGTTATCTTTACAAACGCGTCTTTGAGATAAGAGTCCGAGGGTTCATTGAATCAAGCGAAAATCGGAACCGTTCACTCGTGCTAATTGTTATGGACACTCCCAAGATACCACACCTAAACTCAACCTACCTTTATCTTTACAAACGCGTCTTTGAGATGAGAGTCCGAAGGTTCATTGAATCAAGCGAAACTCGGAGCCGTTCTGGACACTCCCAAGATACCACTGCTAAACTCAACCTACCTTTATCTTTACAAACGCGTCTTTGAGATGAGAGTCCGAGGGTTCATTGAATCAAGCGAAACTCGGAGCCATTCTGGACACTCCAAAGATACCACAGCTAAACTCAACCTAGCTTTATCTTTACAAACGCGTCTTTGAGATGAGAGTCCGAGGGTTCATTGAAACAAGCGAAACTCGGAGCCGTTCTGGACACTCCCAAGATACCACAGCTAAACTCAACCTAGCTTAATCTTTACAAACGCGTCTTTGAGATGAGAGTCCGAGGGTTTATTGAATCAAGCGAAAATCGGAGCCGTTCACTCGTGCTAATTGTTATGGACACTCCCAAAATACCACAGCTAAACTCAACCTACCTTTATCTTTACAAACGCGTCTTTGAGATGAGAGTCCGAAGGTTCATTGAATCAAGCGAAACTCGGAGCCGTTCTGGACACTCCCAAGATACCACAGCTAAACTCAACCCACCTATACAGTAATCAAAAAAAAAAAAAGTCCCCAAGACTTGTAAAAGCGTTTTCAAGCCATTAAAATGTTGTTTGCTATTTTACTGTATCAGTTTTGTCTTGGTGCTATCGCCATGCGGAAGAGCTCTTTAATATTGGATACGTATCCGTCGTGAATAAGGCGCTAATCCTTTCCACCGCGGGGCCAGTGAAAAACAAATTATATAAACGGATATAAATAGCCCCAAAGATTTAAAGCAAAGTACCTAGTGTTGCTGCCTGACCAGCTACATTTTCGAAAAGAAATCCAGACCAGAACCAAACGGTCACTCGTTGTCGATGCATTTGCCTCCCAACAATTACTAGTTGGTTTCATGGTTTCATGAAGATATGGTTTCTGAAGATTTTTTTGTTTGTAGAATCAGCATCCACTTGTTGTTGTTCCAAAATCCGTTCAGTGGACTCTCTTTGCACTGCATGGTCAGTAGTCCTCAGTTCTGGAGTCATTTGAACTTTCTAAACATGAAGTTTCAAGTCTTTAGTGAAATTCGCTGTAAGGAGCTTCTCGAGGTGCCCAATTCCTGACTGACTACGGCTGATGCTCCTAGACTGAACTGCTTCTGTTTTTGTTGAACGACTTATAATAGGACAACCAGAGTGTCTAATATTACTAATTGATCCTTGAATTATTGGCGCAAAATTGAAATTTGCGTGAATTATGGGACATTTTATAGCTTCTAGCTATTGCTCTTATACACAAATTCGTATTAGTAGAAAAAAACACTACTTGGATTCTTTTATTAGAACTAAAAGTAGTAACAAGTGTCTTGGAAGCAGAAAAGGTACGCCTCTTATTTTAAATAATATCGAGGAGTTCACAATGCCAACTGTGGAATCAATGTTGTTAACGATGCTTATCAAGAAAGATTATTAATACTTCTACCAACTTACTTATTTAACTTTTCAATGATTACCTTCTTGAAATAAACCTCAAAATACCGGGGATGAAAAAAGTCCAACAAGTAAAATTTATTTAGTAGATCTAAAACAAAATTCAATTAAAAAATCAAAACAACATCAATCATAAAAATTAAAACTAAACCAATTTTTTTTCATCTATAGAAATCCATAAAAAAAACCCTAACCCACCATAATAACATCTGCCCCTGAAGATATCCCTCAAGTGAAGGTCGTCCACTCTCTCCCCTACCAGATATTTCAAAATTCCTGCGAAAAATGTAATTTTTCATGTAAAATGGTCAACCTGAACGAATTGACATTTGATTTATCGTTTTGCAATTTCCAAACAAAAAAATCATTTCATCACCCCCAATAAAAAAAATTGTTCGTAACAAAAAGCAAATAAAATTAGGAAATCATTATGTTCTGCTCAATTCGACTTAAAGTCGACCGCACCACCCCTGATTCTTCAAAACAACTTTTAACTTTAAATCCCACTAAAAGTAACAAGGACATAAACATCCCCTTTGCGCACTGTTTTCGGGGGTATTTCTCTATCACTTGCGAGATGTTATCGTTTTAAAATGCTCCTTGTTTGTGTATCCCATTTAAAGAGGATTTATATTTGAAAAGGACCAAGTACAACAGACGTACGGAAAAATACAACAAGAGTAATTGTGAAACCTTTTAAAAAAATATTACAATCTTATCAGGCGTTAAGACCATTGTTGTTGCAAAGAAGGACATAACGACATTTTCACACCAACTTCTGTGGTTCTTCCACCCGCAACAGCCATTTGAATGTGATGAAGAGTTTCGCAAGGAACTTTCAGGGAGGAGAGAGAAATACGAAAAAAAAACGAATAAACAAATAAGGATTAAGATTAGATAAGACTTGAGAAGTGTTGAAGTAAGTTTGCACCCCTTTTTGTGGTATTTCAGAGTGTGGAAAGAAATTGCCATGTTTAGGTGGAATATTGGGGAATGATATTAGGATGGGGCAAGAAATTGTTTCTATGGAAGTGTTGGACCATGAAATGAGCTGTTTCAGCAATATAAATATTTTTCTTTTTTTTAGTTCTGTATTAAGCCAGGGTCAACTAATTACGGATTTAAAAAAGAGTGAAGCATTATTTAATATACCATTAGACTTTATTAGTATTCTACATGGGCATCACTGCATAAAAATGTATTGTTGTTTTAAGCCGGGCTTTAAATGATAAAACGCTTTTCTGTTTTATGTTTAACAATAATTTCTTTAAACGCACTCATATTTTTAAAATTTTATTATTTACAAAATGGTTATGATTTTATGCTAGTTTAACAATTCAATTACACTTATTTGAAATCTAATTCCAACGACTAAATTCGCTCAATATTATCACTTTCAAAATTCACTCAGTTAACACTATTCAAAACACGTTGAGGTCACAATTTAGACTATCTCGCTGGTTGTCGCTTCATCTCTATTTATACCACTCCACATACGGACCTATAAAGAGATGGTATATTCTCGGAGGTTCCCGTTTGCCGCAGTTTCTCAATTGTTCGAGAAGTGGTTTTGACAGATATCATTATTCCAGTCATTGATTCCAGTGGGCGCGTCCAGTACCACTAATGAACTTTAAATGAATGTGTTCGATGTTCACCCATCAGGGTATGTTCGCACACTGCAATCTGATTTTATGACAGTTGTAACGGGTGTTTGGTTTTTCGAATAGAGATAAGACTGACATTTTTAAGGTCAAATCGGGCAACTCGAATGTCATTTATATCCAGTTTGGTTTGCCATTTCATCATGAATATGTTGACAAATGAACAACGCTTGGAAATCGTGCAAATTTATTTCGAAAATAATGGTTCAGTTCGCGAAGTTTGCCGCAAGCTCCATCCATTTTATGGTCGACATAATCGTCCACCAGAGCAATTGTTTCGGTTAACCATAATAAGACCCACAGAATGGGCCATTCGTGGTATTGGATTTCTCTCAATACACAGATTTTTTGACCAGAGGCATGTCGCTGTACAGCTCGTATAGTTCTTGATTGAATCTTCGTCTCCATAGCCCGTCAACGGAAACGGGACCGAAGAGTTTTCGAAGAATTTTCCTCTCAAATCGACCAAGGATTTCTTCATCCGCTTTTGAGATGGTCCATGCTTCAGCGCCGTAGAGCAGGACTGGGATGATCAGGGTCTTATATAGGATCTTCTTAGTAGTTCGAGTGACGGCTTTACTACTAAATTGCCTTCTTAGCCCGAAAAACAGCGGTTGGCAAGAGTTATTCTTCTTTTAATTTCTGACGAGATGTTGTTGTCAGAGTTTATAGCGGAGCCAAGGTAGAAAAGTCCCGAACTACCCCAAAGTTATATCCGTCAATGGTGGGGTTCCGTCCGATTCGTCGATGTTGTGTTTCCTTCGTGTTGACAGCATATATTTAGTCTTGCTCTCATTTACTGCCAAAACCCCTTTTTTCGGTTCCTTCTCTGTACTAGCAAACGTGGCTAAGACATTACTATGAGTCCTACCAATGATGTCAATATCGTCGGCGTATGCTAGTAGTTGCACCGATTTTTGGAAAATTGTGCTTCTGGTGTTGGCTCAGGAGTTTTGCAAAATCCCCTCAACTCTCAAATTGAAGACGTCACATTGAATGTATTGAATGTATCGGTGAGGTCGACCCTGATCCTACACAGACGGACGAGCTTGGGCGGTATACCAAAACTAGAAATGGTTCTGTATAGTTCGTCTCTATTAATGCTGTCATATGCGGCTTTGAAATCGATGAACAGGTGTTTGGTATGGATTTGAATTTCTTGGGTTTTTTTTCCAGCATCTGAAGAAGTGTGAAAATTTTATCGGTTGTGAACTTTCCTGTCCTTAAACCACACTGATAAGAGCCGATCAGGTTGTTGGTAAACGGTTTCAGGCCTTCACATATTACGGCAGATAGGATCTTTAGGCGATGTTGAGGAGACTTATGCCTCTGTAGTTGGGCTGTTTAGTGGGTCTTCTTTTTTGTGTAGAGTTCAACCTACTGATAATTCGCAACACTAAGTTAGTATGGAGATACAATAGATTGTATACATTTATGGAATACTACTCAACTTTGCCGGGTCCACCGTAAAATGCGCTACAATTGCAGACCTCTATGTATCATTGCATTAGCCATATTGTTGGCCCAGTCACTACAAGGCTCACCTCATGGTGATAATTGTTATTCTAGAAGTAAATACCAATTACGTGCCAAATTTATGAGCAGCCACAAAAAATTCAAGATTTCAAAGATTATTTCGTGACTTCGTTTCTCGAGCAGTTCCACATTCATTGCTGGTTCTATACGGATTAGTCCCTTCAAAAGGTCTTTCCACTGTTATAACATAACGTATTTCAAGTCATGACCAGAGTAAAAGCTTCGCTGAAGCGTATTGCCAGCTTCTTCTGCTCTTTAATTATGTCGCCTTGCTTGCAACAGAAAAATGCTTCCTTTCATATTTGGCTATGCATATCTCAATCCATTGTATCCCTGCCTCTAACCCCACCCTTATTGTTAAGCAATCTTTCCAACAATCACAAGCAAATGTCACAATCCGTTGACATTTGCTAGTAATTCTCTCATTCCCCTTTTGCCTGCTAGGGAAATTCATATTTTTTCCCAATATCAACCCAAACATCCCAACTGTGACCCGAACGGATCCTGTTCACGCCAGAAGATGCTATACAGCTCTCTCCGACATCCACCCATTCAAGTGGAAATACATTTGAATACAGTTCAACATGATATTAGTGGTTGACAGCTGTTATTATGCGCCTGTTGTTAATCAGTTTGGCCTACGGGAAGTTTCCTTTTTTTTTGCAGCAGCAGAACAAAAGGACACAAGCCGCGGTGGTTGGCCGCAAAAAAAACTCATCAATTGAGGTCTATTGTTGAACAACAACAAAAAACACCATTACCAAGGGAGGTGGACTGTAAAAAGACACAAGTGTTGCTAAGGACTCTCGAAAGTTCGCATCTTAGCACCTTATCTTTGAAGAAAAAACACCCGGAATTTAAATATCGAATTGAATCCTCTTCACAGTGTGGGTGGGTTGATAATTACTGTCACCACTTAACTTAATGACCAAAATGCCACACGAACAGATGTGCTCACTGACTTTTGCGGCCAACGAATAAGCAATTAGTTCAACAGAGACATAGAGTATCACATCCCTTTTGGAACACCACCCTGTGTACGGAGCAACCTACCTATGTACGCCCTCTCAAGAGCTCAAGTCATGCAAAATGATTTAATGTCCTTTTTTCACCACAGTACATAAACTCTCCCAGTTGCTTGTTTTTGTTTCAGCTTTAGTCGACTTGAGTATCGTCTGACAGAGATGATGATGAAGATTAACTAAGAGCGTGGTATCCTTTATGACATGGATGCCGTAAAAAAAAAAACAGCACTGCAACTTAAGGGCAGTAATAAGTAGAGATAACTCTAGTTCCGCTACTTTATGGACATCTAACGAGATGGGTGTTGAAATTTATGTTTGCTCTCTGGGGAGCCTCGTGTATTGTTGGTGTTAGGGATATTGTTTCACCATAAACACTTCCTTTTATCTTAATGCCTCGATAGTGTAATTTATTAGCAAAAAAAAGCGTAAAGAAGGAAATTCATAAAAAATTGGTCAATAAATCTTTAAGAAGCCTCCGGTCAGGAGAGTATCCCCTCTGTAACATAGACTGTGGCAAGGATATCACATTAATCACTTGTCCTTGGGTATGTGCGTACATATTTCAATTATAATTGCTTAGCTCTGAGTGCGATAACATATTCAATTTTTAATCAAAACAATTTACATGCGAAGGATATTATAATGGACGTCCTTTTGTTTTGGGGGACATTCTATTCAAAGTGAAACAATGTTTACAGTTGAAGGCGGGCCAGGGATATTTCGGAGTATATTCAAGGGGCAAGTAGTTTCGAAATTGTTTTGTGTCTGATTTTTATTTATTGAATGGAATTGAATGAACAAGGACCTTGGAGTTTGTATCACGTTAAGAATTTAAGTGTTTCTTAGTTTGGTGGGGGATTTGTTTACTACTCCTGTCAACTACTACTGTCAACGTGAAGTGACTGAAATAAGACCCATCTGCATAGCGGTATACCAACTATATGACCCATCAGGCACGCCTGTAAATAGACCTTGACAAAGTGGTGGAGTTATATTTTTTCAGTCCCGTTCGATGTAATGCATAGGACCTGTTTTTTTTTGAGTCCTGCTCGTGTTATGGTTAGTTAGGTTGATGTAAGTGCATGTATAGTGAAAACATATGCTCAAAGCCGATAAAGCATACATGATTTGCTTTGAACATGTCTAGAATTATCTTAGAATTATCTTCTCTACGGATACACAGATACTTTGGCAAATTCTGCGGCCTACTCAGAAAATCATAAATTTCCCTAGGCATTCTCTATATATAGTGGGACTTAATAGCTGAGCAGAATTGGTTTAAAATACTTACATCTCAGTGGCGTACCGCAAATAAATCCAACCTTCATCTCTCATCCGTTATCAGCAATCTATCTTCGGCATGTGTAGATCAAGTGCTAATGTTTCTACGTTGACCGTGTCTGATATTAAGCCGCTCTGTCTTTGTTCACACGAAATCTCCCTACCACAAAGGCCAACCTTAACTTGGATGGCTATAAGCTCTTTAATCCTTCTACAGACTGACGTATGTTGTGGTTTGCTATTTTCTGTCTTCTGGACTGAACTATTATTTGGTACTGCAGACAAGTTGATGTGATGTCATAGTAACGTTTCGTATTAAAGAGAAGGAAGAGGCAAAATGCTGTCAACACGAAAGGACACAAAACATCGACGAATTGGACAGAACGTCACCATTGACAGATATAACTTTGAGGTAGTAAGGGACTTTGTCTGTTTCGGCTCCGCTATTAACTCTGACAACAACATCTCGTCAGAAATTATACGAAGAATTACTCTTGCCAACCGCTTTTTCTTCAGGCTAAGAAGGCAATTCAGTATTAAAGGCCTCTCTCGAACTACTAAGGAGATCTTACATAAGACCCTGATCATCCCAGTCCTGTTCTACGGCGCTGAAGCGGATTAAGAAATCCTTTGTCGATTTGAGAGGAAAATTATTCGAAAAATCTTCGGTCCCGTTTGCGTTGACGGACTATGAAAACGAAGATTCAACCAAGAGCTATACAAGCTGTACAGCGACATGCCCCTGGTGAAAAAAAAAACTCCGCAATGGACTTTTAAGATGGCTAGGATACTAGGCTAGGATAGATGGCCAATACTCCGGCTCGCAGAGTCTGCGATTCCCAGCTGGACATCGGACGCATAAGAGGAAGACCTTGCCTAGTGGCGCGAACATGTAGAAACCGACCTCAACCAACTTGGAGTGCGCAACTGGAGGCAGTAACTAAGGGCCGGGCTAATTGAAGAGGGATGTTGGTTTAGGCCCAGGTTCATTCCAGACTGTATGGTGCACTGTACTGTATGGTGCATAAATTGTTGACACACGGTAGCGTACCGAAGTTTATCGGTACTGTTCCTGCGCAGACTAAGCATTTTGATGTCAACATCACCTATGTTTGAATATGGATTCATCGCTAGAGGTAGTTCTTCAATCATCTACACCGTCATGCCCAAACGTGTAAACGGTGTTTATACAGCTTGGGAACGATTTTGACGTTTTCACCTTTGGCGTTCATATCCCTAGTACCGATTATGGAACTAGGGATATCTTATAGCCCTGCTAGGGAAAATGTTTGTAGAGCTATAATATATTGGGGCCCAAAGGCTCATTTAGGTTTTTTAGCGAACATTACAACTCATCTTAACATTGGTTTCTGATTTAACATAGATAACAGCCCCAGAACAGAAAAGGGTAAGCGCGTTAATGTGTTTGAGTGCTTTAACCCAAATCAGATGCTTACCACTGGACCAATATTCGCCTCATTCCTTCAATCCTTAGCTGAAACTAAAGTCAGAATAAAATTATTCCAAATGTCAATTGTAAGTGACATTTTTTTTCTAACTCTCTCATGGACCAGACATGGTTACGATTTATACTCACTCAACAGTATCATGTTTCCCAAAAAGGGGGATGATTTGGTTTTTTTTTATTAGCCACAACACCCAAAATGATGTCATGGAAATTTTGCACAAGAAAAAAGGGACTCGTACAACTCAACGTGCCGGTGACCCTCTTCCTCCTACTGACAGGCTCTAGCATAGAACACACGCATCGCAGATATATTACAGAATCCACCATGTACAGTGACAACCCCCTTCCATGACCTCAAATTAATCTGCAAACCGTCTCCGTCATTTAACCACTCTGATGCCGAACTATAGAGAATTGAAGCGCCCCATTCGTACATTGCAGAGGCGATGTGGTGGAATATGTCGTTTGCGGTTTTGCATCATGTCAATGCGGTGGTCGGATAAAAACCAAACCAGGGGTGGAATATGGGATAAGGACATTTTCGTTTATTGTGTGTGATAGCGTTCGGGTTGAGAACGAGGGTGTATCTACCGATGAATTTATTAATTTCCTGCGCTCTGTTGCCTTGACTTTTGTTTGTGAAACTCCAAATTAAAATTTAAAAATAAATAGGGCGGTGGTGATTTTATATCATTGTCTGGCAGTAGGTTATTTTTTGCAAGAGACTAAGGTGTCTTTTATATGGGTGAGTACTTCCTACTAAGTGTAATGTCTGTTACCTGTTTTACCACGCACCTGCATTACCAAGATTAACATGTAACCATGTGCCTACAAGACCTCCTTAGACGGTTGAGTTTAGTTTATGATTTTGACCTTTATCTGTCCCTTATTCTTGGTGTGCAAACATCTTTTTAACAGATCAAACGCGAATGTTGTTTTTTCAATTTAAATCTCAGACCTAATACCATCCTACCTACACAGGACAGTATTTATATAATAGGAATAAAGATGTTTGTCTGTTTGACACTTTTCATCCAGGTTAAGGACATAAGACAAAAGCAAAGCTTAGATGAATCAAATCAGTCATCTGAATGACATGTCAAACGTATTCCTGAATTGGATGAATGACATGGATGAATGAAATGGATGAATGACATGTCAATCGTATTCCTAAATTGGATGACAGGTTTGCATAATCATCTGGAATGATCACTTTGGGAGTTGACCGAAATCATTCATCTAGTATGCTGAGAGAATTTCGATCACTCTTAACAGGGTGAATACACGAATCAAACAGTGATATTTCGACTGCTTTTCCTGTGATAAATGCCTTTTTCCCGCTACTTTTTAAGCAGTTATTCACCTCTATCGAGGTATCTGTTCGTAAAAAAATTTTCCCGGAATTTTTCGAAATCGGAAAAATCGAAATTTTCCGATAAGCATTTCGGACATTTCTTCCGACTAAACGTAACGCACGTGATCGCACATCGGCGATATGCGTTAAGTAGAAATTTTTGACAGCTATGCGTTGAATTTCTTCCGAAGTTGGCCGACGAAGAATCGCTGCGGAATCAAACGAACGCGTATGTATGCATTTTTATTTGGTTTCGCAATGGATATCTCGAATACAAATTGAGTTCCGATTGCTTCTGACTTTAGTTTCGGAGATTGTTCCGAATGGATACTTCGATAAGGGTGATTGTCGTTCAAATGGGAGCGTCATTGTTGATGACAATTTGAGCTGCCTGTACCATAACAGTTTGTCATCATTCTGGCGATAAGTTCTGGCACTCTTATCGTATATTACTTAAAGAGCTTGCTTCATCTAATAGACCCATGATTTCAAAAAAACTCTCAAGAAAGTATTCTGCAGAAGTCGAAACGAGCAATATTTTCCGTCAGAGCAAATCGACAACTCGATAAAGATTAAGCGAATACCTTAATAGGTCCATTGTGTCTTAATTCATCAGTTTACATATTAACTTTAGTCGCACTACAATTTGGGATGAGCCTCAACCAACATGCCTCTCCAATCTACAGCGTCCGACGTCTGGCTGGGGAATATTGGTGTCCATTCGTTCTACATGTCCTAGCCATCTTAAACCAATGCAGGATATAAGATATTATAAAGGATCTCCTTAGTAGTACGAGTGATGGCTTCACTATACTAAATTGCCTTCTAATCCCCAAGAACCACCGGTTGGCAAGAATAATTCTTCGTTTAATTTGTGACGAGATGTTGTTGTCAAAGTTTTTAGCGGAGCCGAGGTAGACAAAGTCCAGTACTACCACAACGTTATATCTGTCAGTGGTGACGTTCTGTCCAATTCGTCGATGTTGTATGTCCTTTCGTGTTGACAGCATATACTTAGTCTTACCCTCATTTACTGCTTAGCCCATTAGCTCCCTTAGCTAACAGCCTCAATTTTTGAACTTAGTTAAGTAGGTTGAGGTTTGTTTCTCACTACTTCTACGCAATTCGAAGACTCTGCGGACTGGAGTATTGGTGGGAATTTTTTTGTTTGACCAGGTTTATGTTGCTATGCACAGATTTATTCATACGATTCATGCTTTAACCCAGTTAAGCTCATGGTAAATTTTCGCTGAAATTCTACTGCATAGTAGGGGGAGTGTACTCACTTGGTAAGGGCACATCTTAATTTTTTTCGCCAAAATGAGCAACAGAAGCGAATGTATCTATATTTGCCAATGGTATTCCTCGTCGTCTAGTTGATGTTGATGGAGCCTCAATGACAACGATATTATTTTCAAGTCACTTCAAGTGGAGCAGCAGGTTTAGTGTGTTGTCGAAGATTATATAATGCACCTGTACCTCCTATATATTCTTACAGAACTTTCAGTTTTCTTCATAGTTTTCATTATAGCGTCATGTGATTGACGGAATGTAACGGGACATCAAGCGAAGAATCCTGAACTCGAATGAAGGACATTTTTTATAAATTACTAAGCTGAATGACATTCTTAGCAAAGGCAATTGTAAAATAATTGGTGTTAAGGTTTCATTATAAATATTTCGTTGCCTCAAGCAGAGTTCCATTCCATTTTTGAAAAATATCTATAAGAACATCACCGCATGCACACACCTCTTACAAAAGGGGTTATGAAAATAAACAGCATAAAATAAGAGTAAGTTTCATGTGCAAAAGGGTTGTTTTTTTCAGAAAACAATTGTAAATTTATGTAGTCGACAGTAATTGTGTTAATGACAATTTTACCCACGACCGTCGAATAACACATTAACGTAACCTGACCTAGCTGACAAAAACACAAGGTACGCATATGACCCGAAAGTAGCGTCATTCAACCTGTCTTCTACCAGTCATCCGGATGACCGATATATGACAGGCGATTAAACTGCATGGTTGACCATATAATAGATGCTTAACAAATCTTATAGAGGCTAATTTAGTTCGGAGACTCACAAACTCGGCTATATGAAACCGACTCCATATACTTAACATAAATATTTGCTAAAATTTCAACATGACTTTCTTAATAGAAGATGAGTAAGCATTTGAAAGGAAGTAAGAATACTTCAACTTTAAAAAAATAATTTAATTTAAATAACAACTTCCATATGGATGTATTTTTTATTTCTTAAGGAATAACAATAAATCTGCTAAGGCTGGAAAAAAAAAACTAAACGGTTCATATCACTTAAAGAACGACAATAAGTGCATACCTATCACAAAAATCACTTTAAAATTCATACACACACACACATATAAAAAAAAATTATATACGACAAAAAAAACGTCCACTAAACTGTTTCTTAGAGCAGCTAAAAATGTATATGCATCTTCTTACCTATTCTCTAGATAGAGATACTTTTCTTTGTTTTACTTTTGCTCCTATCCTTTGAATCATTCTTTAAAAAACGTCCTGTCAAGTTGCATCCAAGGATACCAACAAAAATGATAAGGAAATAAAATCTCTGGAAAGAAAAAACCCCCGGCAAAGCATCGCCTCTTGGTAAAATGGGAGTGACTCCGATGTGTTCCAGAGTTAAAAGCTCTCCATCCTATGTACATAATAATTCCGTCAAGAGGTAAAGGAGTTCTCGCAGCTACCTATCCACCCAACCATCGTGCGCCTCACTCGATTTATATACGAAAAGTTCACCCTCCGAGGGCGTGCGATGTTAAGTCAGTGCACCACCTTGGAATAGAAACTTCTTCGACTCTGATGCTGTTAGAGCATGTGATCCCTACCAACCCCTACAAACGAGTGCGGAGGTTGAATCTCGGGGTGGCATGTGATGGTATAACGGTGCCATATCGTGCACAAGCGCATGACCCATTTGCCTGGTCACTAACACCAACAGTGTGACAGAGCATAAGCAACAGTGTATACTCGTAGAGTCGTAGCTAGTAGGTAGCTGAAGCTTTTCTGGCGCCCTCATGAATATTAGCGAGGTTTATGGAACTTTCTCTCTGTACGGATGTTCCATGGTCCATGCCCTTTACTCCCTGGGGGGCAAATGTGTGCCACCCATTGGATCGAAGTCCGGAACTGTGTTTTTTTTATTTTCACTTCGTTGAGCTTCTCCCCCGACTATTTGGTCGGTTATCGGGTGAAGGGTGGTGACTGGTATGGTCGTCACTCATTTAGCAAGGGCGTGGGCTTTGACTGGGGCGAAGGAACTTTATGTGGACTGCTCTGCTGCAACGTTTTTCAAGAGGTGATGGGGAATGACTTGGGGATATTGGTGTGAATGGAGAATTGAGAGTTGTTGTTGGATGTGTGTTGGGATCAATTTGTTGTCCAGTCTTGACTTTTATTAATGGAATAATATTAATTGTTGAAGACTGTGTATATGGTTTATATAGGAAAATGGATGCTATAGGTCTGTTAAAAGAATATACCCAAGGATGGTTTCATGTAGGCTACTGTTTTTAAGGCATATCGACATATCGGCTCCCAACCCGTTAAGTATATATGCCTGCGACATGGCAGTCTTCTATACCTACTCTTCGATCCTAGACACGTTACTGCTAGTTATTTAGTCTAAGTGCTCTAAAATCCGCGATCGATCTATTATTAAACCGGAGGTTTGGTGTTCCTTGTAGCGCCGAACCTGAAAGCTTGGATTCGAAGATTCTTTTGTCAGCAGATTTTATGTATTCGCTTGATTTAGGCAAATTAATGCAGTCTATGTGTTAACCTTTAGTACAACATCCGTATCTTGGTACAATTTATAAAGTTGGCGGTTGTATCATCTCCTCCATTCTCTTTTCTTGCATAAAGGACAAAAAATTCGACGAAGAATTTTCCTATCGGAAGTTCGCTATATTTGCTCCGGTTACTTGCTTATTGTCCAACACTCGGTGCCCTAAAGTGGGCGTCGTAGGATAAGAGGTCCATTAGAGCAAACACTTGGACTGGTATAGAGTCCTGAACCCATTTCATTTTCTAAACCGAAAATTTTCTAAACATTTTCTACCTCGGCTCTTCGTCGTAAGTTTCGATGAACTGTTTCCAAACTGAACATTGCTTCGAACGTCTTCTAGTGTTAGGGCTGTATCAGAGCTGTTTCAGTTTTGATAGAATTCCGTTTTACGCATCGCCATGGCATACATCTGCAGTTGTATGCTCGTATACCCACCCTTCATGTCGATAAAATGATGTTAGGTCTCGACTTGAAATTCGTTGGAAATTTTGGAACGGAAGTCACACTGGTAGGTGTCTGTAAGTATATTGCGGAAAGACTTAAGACTTAAGTACCTTCGTTGGATAGGATCTACTTCACTTTCGGCAAGAGGCAAGATTTAAAAAAATAAGGCCGTGGAACTTTTGACTTCCGTATAGAAAGAGCAGACAATATTTTTCATCTAAGATAGGTTGATGGGGGAATTGTGCAACTCGTGTCATCAATCCATGGCCATGAGCACATTAACAAGGTGTCGAGATTTTGTGCTGAAAAAACGAAAAGTTTTCAAATAACACAACCAAACATTGTATCAGAGTCTAACATCAACATGGGAGGAGTAGACAAAATGGATTTTCTCCTTTCCTTATATAGAATTTCGATTAGATCAGGGAAGTGGACTCTTAAGATTTTTGACCACTTTATTGATTTAGTTGTATGTAACTCATGGTTAGAATACAGAATGTATCACGAAAAAAATAATATGAAAAATAAGTATATGGACCTTCTGAGCTTTCGCAACGATATTGCGGAATGGTCTTTTAGCTCGGTCAAGGTCAGGCATGTTCTCGAAAGCGTGGACCCCCAACATTATCCAGAAATTGCTTCAAGGAATTCCATTATATATCAAATGAATAAATTATTGGTAAGAAATGTTTTTTCAGATTATATGTATTTTATGTAAAGGGTTTTTCAATAAGAGCGCTACAAAAGTTTTTTTTGTTAAAACAAAAACGGTTTTGGATATCAATGAAATTCTTTATTCCTGTGAAAGTACGTTCGATGCCATTATGTATGGAACTCGATTTCTTTTCCATGACCACCACGGGCACGCTTGCAGAAGTCCAGACGCTGAATCCAATTTTCGACGGTTTTCAAGCATAAATCGGCCGATACTGCTGCAATTTCACGTTCGATATTCGTACGAAGTTCACAATCGTCGCTGGCTTGTTGGCATAGACCATAGACTTGTCGTAGCCCCACAGGAAATAGTCTAACGGCGTCAAATCGCACGACCGAGGCGGCCAAGCGACTGAACCATTTCGTGAGATAACACGTTCTCCAAACTTGGTTTCCAATAAATTGATTGTGGCATTCGCCGTGTGGCTTGTGGCGCCATTCTGTTGGAACCACATGTCCTCCACGTCCATATCAATTGGGGCCAAAAATATTCGGTCATCATTGAACGGTAGCGACTCCCATTCACAGTAATGTGCCGGTCTTGATCATCACGGAAGAAGTACGGCCTAATGACGCCGCCGGCCCATAAACCACACCAAACCGTAATTTTTTCGGGATGCCATGATGACTCATGGAGTACGTGTGGATTGCTGCCTGACCAACAACGCATATTTTGTTTATTGACGAAGCCATTCAGCCAGAAATGAGCCTCATCGCTGAAGATGATTTTTCGATAAAAATCCGAATCATTTTCAAGTTGTTGCTCAGCCCAATTCACGAACGTACGACGCTTCTGGTGGTCAAGTGGCTTCAGTTCTTGCGTCAATTTAATCTGTAAGGATGTAGGCCAAGATCTTTTCGCAAAATTCGCCACAACGACGTCACAGAGATACCCAACGCTTGAGAACGACGCTTTCTTCAACTGAAGCCTCAGCGGCAGCAATATTCTCGACACTACGGGCACTTCTTTGTCTCACTGGCACGGGAACATTTTATAGGTATTGTGCCTGTGGACTCCAATTTTTCCACTAGACGCTCAAATGTTGATCTGCTAGGACGATTATGACGACCATAAATTGGACGTAGCGCTCTTAACGTTGAGGCTACTGACTCCAAATTTCGGTTGTAAATTTTAATAATTTCGACTCGTTGTTGGATCGTATATCTTTCCATCATGAAATGGCAAACCTTACTGCAGAGAAATGTCAAAAGAGCGGCAGGAAATATGGCGCCGTTTGCTGTCCCTGTCGCTCAACTCTTGTAGCGTCCCTGTTGAAAAATTGGATTTTTTAATCAACCTAGTAAAAACCTGTAGCGAAAGGGTTAAATGCTTGCATAGCATATTGACAGGGCAAATCGACTGGCACTTTCATCTGTAGAATGAATGGCTGATAATCAATGGATCTTGTTACTCACTCCTTGAGTCACTTTTACACTTACTCCTGGGTTACGGAAGTGGTTCGGATTTAATACATATATGTACATATGTAAAAAATCGAATTGCACAATATTGCATGGACACCGATTTAGACATTTTTGTAGCTTTCTTGTTACATTGATCGTCATTTTCCATGCGCTGGAATTTACATTTTTAAAATATCTGATTGTTTTCCTACATATCGTAGGAAAGTGACAACGAATTTATGAGGGAGATAGCTTCCTGATGTACCTACTCTATCAGGGTAATCAAACTATGGTCATATGTATTTATAAGAAATCCAATCCGCAGTGCAATAACGTTATTTGGCTGAGGTTCGCCATCCTGTGAAAAAGTAACCAGTCGTCGATAGTGTAGTACCGATATTTTAGAAATCGTGCCAGAGTCCAAATGCGCACTCCAAGTTGGTTGACGTCGGTTTCTACTTGTGCGCTCCACTTAAGGCGAGGACTTCGTCTACAGCGTCCTTCGTCTCGCTGGGGAGTATTGGTGTCCATTCGTTATACTCTTTCTAGCCATCTTAAGCGTTCAATGCGGAGTTTTTTTTCGACCAGGGGCATGTTGCTAAACTGCTCGTATAGTTCTTGGTTGAATCTTCATTTCCATAGCCCGTCAACGCAAACGGAACCGAAGATTTTTCGAAGAATTTTCCTCTCGAATCGAATCCTTAGTAGTTCTTTACTACTGAATTGCCTTCTTAATCTGAAGAAACAGCGGTTGGCAAGAGTAATTCTTCGTTTAATTTCTGACGAAATGTTGTAGTCAGAGTTATTAGCGGAGTCGAGATAGGCAAAGTCCCGTACCTATTACCTCAAAGTTTTATCTGTAAATGGTGACGTTCTGTCCAATTCATCGACGTTGTGTGTCCTTTCGTGTCGACAGCATACGCTTTGTCTTGCCCTCGTTTACTGCTTAACCCATTTTTGCCGGTTCCTTCTCTATACTAGCAAACGTGGCTTTGACATCACGTTGAGTCCTACCAATGATGTCAATATCGTCAGCGTATGCTAGTATTGCACCCACTTTTTGAAAATTCTGCCTCTGGTGTTGGCTCGAGAGTTTTGCACATATACCAGGCTTAAGCATGGTACCGCGGAAACCAAGAGTCCCGAAGACGTGCAGTCCTCCGACTGCATTGCTTAGCCTGATGAAGAGGTTGATTCCTTGTGGGAGTATCATAGTGGTCCGACTTTGCAGGAACGTATAATATCCTGGAGTAACAGGCTTTGGAATACAAGAGGTGTTAGATGGAGCTTGGTCTTTAGCAAGGATGAAGTTCGTGCCTAACTTATGATTTTCAAACTTGTACCAATGTAAGGTGTCTAGAAATTTGGTGTAAACCAATATTTTTCTATGTTTCTGATGTTTTGAGTAGGCTCACAGTGATATAAGAGCTAAGTATTCTCGTTAAGCAGTATCCTACTCTCCTTGTTGCATGTTGTACGAAGCAGTCTTGTCGGACCTGCTAAAAACCTCCAATTAGTCAGATAAAAATAATGCAGGAAGTGAATCCACGGCTTCACAACAGTTACGTGAATACGTATATGACATAACTCAGCTCTTCAGAACGTACGCTGTAGAAGTTCTTAAAACGAAGACAAAGATTAGTGAAGTCTACGCCGACATTAAGGTAGAGATCTTAGGTTTGTGATGATTTTCGAAAACCATGATTAATCCTCCGCTAGCCCAACACTCACTCAAGACTTGCCAGATTTCATCCAGAATTTATTCGATTGTTTTGGCCAAAATGATTAATCCTCCGTTAGTCCAACACTCACTCAAGACTTGCCAGATTTCATCCAGAAATTATTCGATTGTTTTGGCCAAAACTTCGAAAGTACAAAATGCATATGCAATTCCACTAACCACTTAGGACGACCATTTATTTAAAATAAAAAAAATCATCAAAATACAAAAAATAACCGCAATAACATTCACTGCTGGACAACATTGAGTTAAATTACTTTCACAACTGGACGGCACACCCACCAAGACAGTTTACAACTCCGTTTTCGACTTCTTTGTTCCGGTGAACGTTGCATAACGCTGCTCGATAAATTCGAAAACTGCCGACATGGCTGAGTACGATGTCCATTCGTGTTTCAAGTGACCTGGAATGGTAATATTCTCCGAATCTCTATCAACAAATAACAATTCCTTGCCGATAAATACCTGCAGAAACTCGTGGAATATCATCACTGGATGTCTTAATAACCGTCCCAAGTGGCTGCTCACTTGTCACAAAATTACGTGACACCGCTCGAAGATTTTTAACTGTAGCCTGTCCGCCAGCACAGTGTGCCGAGTCAGTGAGAGCCACAGCAAAGACTTTGTTTTTGAAAAACTGTGCAAATTGTTTGGCCTGTTTGAAAGAGAAAACTGTTAGGGCATGGTTTCTTTTTTTTCTTCAACTCACACCCTACCAAAGTTAAAGTAATCGAGCCCCCATAACTGTGGGCGACGATTGCAACACTTTCCGGATTTGTCGCAACAACATATTTCTCCCAAACTGTTGTGGCATGCATCGTTGGTGTGTTGTGTCCAGGAATGGCTATCATTGAGCCATCTGCCGGGCGGTAGTTGTCATTGGTGTTTGTTATCAAAATGTCATAGCCTAACTCCCGGGCTTTCTTAATGTACGGCAGCACGGTCCCATGGTCCAGAGAATTGTTTATAATCAAACTAAATAAAAAGTCACTCAGAAATAGAATAACTCGATATCATATGATGGTTGTTACCTCCTGGCCCACTGTCCAGCTCGAACATAACCACTTCCATGAATCAGAACCAGCAACTTTTTAGAACCTTGCAGCTTTTCCGGGCTGGTGAATATGAAAGTAGCCTGCTCCTTGGGAATATTGTCCGGTGTGTATATGCGGAACATGCCATTCTGCTCCAACAACTCGTACACAATCTCTGGAATACACTAAAACGAATTCCCCCTCGAAAACATTCTTACGTCGAGCAATAGTAGACGTTTGATAACTCACCTTAGCAAGTTGTTCGTAGTGGTCTTGGTCTCGTTGATAATCCTTGTAGACATTGAATTGGAACGGCTCATCGCCAGGTAGTCCTGTGCTTGCATCCACTTTTCTCAGTTTTCCCTCTGAAAAAAATGAGTATGTACATCCTAATTCCTTGGAATTCTCACTTGTCTTTCCACACATTACCACTGTTGAAGGCATAGCCAAAATCGCGTAACTTCTTCGCTGCTTCACCAGACATAGCTCTGGAAATAATAAAACACTTTAGAAGAACACAAACAGTGGCAAAAAAATTCATTCAATTGGAATTGTTTAATAATTAAAAACCTTGTTAGGAAACGTTTTGACAGCACGCCGGTTACAACTTTTGACATCAACATTATTGTTCATGTGTCATTTAGCGAACAGTTTGAGAGCGATTGGATTTGGAGTGTTTTGTACATGTTACTATGTGAGGTGTAGATGGCGCTGGCATACTGTTCGTTTTATCTTTGAATCTTTTCTTGTTGTGAAAAAAACTTTTACATCAAATCTTTGATTAGAGATGAAAAATGGCATAATTTTCTGTAGTTTAGTTTATTTTATTGCACACCTACAAAAAAATATGATAAGCAACAAATTAGAAAGGATTCAGTGAATCAAAATGTAAGGTAAACAAAAATTGGGTTTTAATTTGACAATTTATATGTGAGCCAAGCTAAGTACTTCCTTATAGTAAGAGATCTACTCAAATAAGTGGAAAATATATGTTGCTTATTGAAATTGACTTTAACAACTCAATGGTATCCGTTAACTGTAGTTAACGGTCGTCCTAGCACAATTCGACGATGAGAAACGTACTTTGGGGGCGCAAACTACATTTCTCGGTGCATGCATTTGACGATTTAACGTAACGCGATTCGGTTACTAGACGACACGTCCTTCTGGTCAATATAAAAGTGTCCAATGTAAAAATGGTGATTCGCCGCTCACTAGTAAGAAATATCTACGTGATGCTATGATAAACACTTCAAATCATTAGTGCCAGGACATAACCTGTAAAACCGTAGAATTTAGATCTTTAGAAAACGCTTAAACCATGAAATGTCCTCGTCCGGCGAGTCAAGCGAAGCAATAGCATGTGTGTCTTCTTATAGCTTTTTTCTTCTATTTACATTTTTCCTGGTACAGTATATACCAAATATGCAGGAAATACTGCAATCCTGACTAGGAGTATACATTACGCACGCACAGTGTACTGCCCCGCAATCATCCCATGCAAGGAAAAAAAGCCCAAAAGCATTAATTGGTAGCAGTCCCAACTAAAAACTTCCCTTCGATAAAGCACTATCAAAGCTATTTCCCTCCTAGCAATGTTACGTGTATGAAGTCTTATGGAAAAACATTTGGCGCACTTTTAGGAAGATATTTACTTCTTAAAGACTTTTTCAATACTTTTAAAAAGCCTTCCGGAAAAAACTTTGTTTGCCTGTAAAAGGTCTTTTAGAAGCAAATTATAGGCTTCGCAAAAAGTCTCTCCGAAAATATTGGCAAGCCTTCTCGAAGTTGATAAATAACATAATTTTTTTCTTTTTGTTTTTGCATTTTATTATATTATGTAGTTTTATTAATTTCAATCCTTTATAATTATTAAAACCTAATTCGTATGAAATTCAATGCCATTAATTATATAAAAACTCGCACCGTAGTCCAATCTACTAGGCTATACTCTGGAACATGAAAGACCAGTAAGTACAACGAAGTACTTAAATCGTGTTGACTCATTCTCCGGTTGGTTCGTGATTTTTCCACCTTTTTCCCGATCTTTTCACCTTTTCCCGATCCTTACGTTATGCCTGCGAATTTTCCCGCATAATGTCTTAAACATGCTTCAACCCAAACAACTGACTGCAAAAACGCTCAACCTCCGCGCACAAGAACTATATAAGGCCTAAAGAAATAATTGCTTGGGGAAATAAAATTGTATTGCCTTATGGATGAATGGGTGGCTATATGTACTAATCCACTTTCGATGATAATGGGCCATCGAATTCGATGGTATCATTGGTTGCCAAATATATGGCATGCTTACTTTTAGAAATAAATATCGATGACATTTCAAGATTCTTCATTTTCAACCTATAAACCGCACCAAAGATCCTTCTTACTCTAAACTCGACAAAGTTACTGTACCAAGATCCAACTGTGCCCAATCGTTGCGCGAAATCTTCCACAAAATCAATGGATATAGGTCAAGTTCTTGCACATGTTGGACGCACTTTTTAGTTATAAACAACTGAATAGTGGGCACAGGTTAAAATCTCGGCAACGTTGAGGACAGTGTTGAGGAAGTTGAAAATAGTTGACCCATCGATTATTAATTCCTTCCCCTACACAAAAAAGTTGTACACCATCGTTTTTTTATTTTTTTTTTTATTCGCTACTTCGACTTGACAATTTCATCTTACGTGTTAGTGACTAAAACCTCTCCGATCCTGATTATTTAGTTAAAAATACTAAATATGTACCAATACACCCTTGTCATTTAAATTTTCCTTAATTTTCAATTCAATTCAATCTGAATGTCGCATCGTTAAGTTCCAATATCAAATTAAAACAAGGAAACACCCAAAAATATCCTATCAGCTTATTAGTTAAAAGGGAATTTCCCTCAAAATAGAACATAAGAACTTTTAGGGAATTTACTGTCCCCCACCGGAGCCGCTACTACTACTTCCAAACAACGCTGGTATATTCGATAGGAAACCCCACAGTAAACCAAATAGAGTTCCCAAAACTTCTAGGACATGCAGACCAGTGCTCGAGTTAATCATAGTCCGATCTTCTTCGGTTTCAATAGGAGACACATGATCGGCGTTTGGACGATGGTGAGCACCTAATATATTTCCTAAGCCACCCAGGGCACCACCTCCACCATTTCCATGCACACGATCACGAACTGTATTTAGGAGGTGTTTGACTGGTCCTAGTGCTCCATGAGATCCATGCGCATGATGTGACTGATGGTGATTTTTATTGTCATCGGGGAAAATTTCCTCTGAGTTGTCTGGTTTCTCGGTTTTGTCGTCTTTATCGCTGTCGACATCGTCTACAGAGTTATCATTGGCATCTGCTGCTCGCGCCACGATGGTTTTGGGAAGATGTGCTACGTCCGGATCGTCTTCGATGTTGAAATTATCGAATGTCTCTGCAGGTTGGGAACTTTCTACAGGTAATGGTTTCGCAATGGCTGCAAGTGGTGACGCTTCAGTTTTTAAACAAATCTGAAAAAAAAAACAAAATAAATATTGATGGGTAATGCATCATAAAAGGTTTTAACACAAAAACAAATTAAAGCTTTTGTGCATTATAATTGTTTGCCATCACCAAGGACTTTGTTCAGGTGTGTGTTTGTACATCTTGCACGATGGCAGGACGTCTTGTTTTATGCTGACTCGGAATGGCTAAGCTGAGATAAGCTTTAATTGATAATATTTGATATCTGATAATAATTGATACTACTCGGATGATTTGTCAGATCATCGCGTAAGGAAGGCCAGTGAAAAGCCATTTAGGTGCTTCTAAGGCTTGGAATCGGGACCAGACCTTCTGTGCGGCAGTTCATCATACTAACATTGCGTCACTGAGCCCGTCACCAGATGATTAATGGTAGTCGTTCGATTATCTTTAATTTTAAAGAAAGGTCTGATGATGCATAAATCGAATCAAAGTAACATTTTAGGGGTTCATCTGTAATTAAACCTTTGGATTCTCTTCGGTCCAAATATAACCGATTGGAAAAGATACAGACGGGAGTCTGACCAGTTAATAAAATTGCACAATAAAAAAGTGGGGATCGACTGCCAGCTCCCAATTAGCAATTAGTCCCGCAGCAAACGATTAAAACATGACTTTAATGTTTATTCAATCCTATAAGCCTGTTAAACAAGTTATTGCGTATAATGACAAATCGATGAATTCAGATCTTCCTCAAAACTGCTTTTAAAAAAACTTTCCTTATAGCGAAATTATATTTGTAATTATACAATAAAAATACAGAAAAGTACTATTTTTGTTTGATGACAAAATATGCTGTAGAAAATTTTTTTCACTTTTTGTTTCATGAGATTGAGTTGAACAACTAGAACACGGTTTTATGCACCAAATTTTGAGTTGGAACATAATATAACTATGTTGCTTCGTTTGAATTTTGTTATTATTTAAATGTTTGGCATTTAAGAGTCTTGGATTTGCAATAATGCACACATAATAAGTACCACATACCAAGTCATACCGTTATAAAGCTCTTACAATGTAAGTCCCAAATTATACCTAGATATAGAATGCAAAAATATGCAATATGCAAAAATGGATTAAGCAGTAATCGAGGGCAAGACTAAGTACATGCTGTCAACACGAAAGAACACACAAGATCGACGAATTGGGCAGAACGTCACCATTGACAGATCAAACTTTGAGGTAGTACGGGACTCTGTCTATCTGGTTGACGGGATTATGGAGACTATTATTCAACAGAGAAAAATACAGCGACATACCCCTTGTCAAAAAAAAAACTCCGCGTTGGACGTTTAAGATGGATAGGACGTGTAAAACTAATAGACACCTATACTCCAACATCGATAGAGGATGACCTCCCATTAAGCGGTGCGCACAAGTAGAAACCGACCTCAACCAACATGGAGTGCGCAAATTAGCTAAGGGCCGGTCTAATTGGAAAGGCCACTTAAGTAAGTAAGTAAGAGTCGTATATCAATAAGGATTTCACATACAATAATGTAGATATGTTTGAGGTCTGTACCACAATATTATTTGTGCTGATTCTTACTGATTTTTACTGTTTTTGTAATTATTGCCCTTTCCATATGTAATAAGAAGTAAAAGACAGAGCTTCTGAGAGAGGAAAAACTACAACTTCACAAAAATCAGTCAATAAATTTACTGCAGTTGGTACAAATCAGTGAACTGTCAGTTGGTGTCTGAAACTCGACATAGGAAATATATAATTTTATTTAAACACTGTCCCTAGTAATTTTTCATAAAGTAATCTCTTTCTGAGAGAATTTACCCCCACTCCAAGAAATTTAATTTACTAATTTTTACTGCAAAAGTACGGGTACATAGCATTTACCATGAGCAGGAGTAGTACTTTTCTGTTCTGACAGTTTTCATAATAATGTTGCGCTGTCGTGCCCTGCTTTGTCCTAAGTTCATCTTCAATAAACAAAGATATTATTCGTAAGCATGACGGAAAAAAACAGTTTAGAGGTCTGCTTAGAAACAGTCCACATACGACACAGTGTATACAAAAGCTGTGTTCACATTACAATGTTTGGCAGGGACAAAATTGACCATATGCGGTCAAATAAATAAAACCAATCCACCGTGAATTCCTGCTTTGGAGTTTTTATAGATCTTGTAAAATCTTTATAATCATTGTAAAACAAATCACCAATTGAACCCACATGATTTGTGAGCAACTGCTCAAAAATAGAGCTGTAGCAAACCGTATGTATTCGTTACTGTGTAGCGCGTATTCGATCCGACTCGAAGTACTGAAACGTTACTGTCAACTAAGTTTCGTTACTTTCACATGTTTCGTAATTCGTATGTTTTGATTTTGTTACTCGCACTATTCCACACATTTGCGGAGGGTTAGTAGAAGTATACAGAATATTTGTTTTAATTCAAACCGTGTTGTGCTGACGCACCCTGGTTTGTGAGTAGTGAGTACATACCTACTTTAACACGTAAAGGATATTATTTGTATCGAACATACAAAAGTAACGAAAGTAATGAATTCTTTGTAACGGGTAGTCAGTAAAAGTAAAAGTCAGAAAAAGTACCGAATCCATACAGGTATTCATTTTGTCGTTACTTTTACAGCTCTGCTCAAAAAGCCGCGAAATAAGCACAAAGAGCACGCAACTCACATAATAATATTCAGCCCTAGTATTCTTCCGACCAGATGTTCAAAACATTTCTCCGACATTTTGCAAAGCATCCCGGCGAATTGCGTTGAAGCGCGTTCAGGTGTATTTTTCGTTCAATTTTTGACAGCTAAGTGTAATTCTGTCTCCGATTTCCTCCGACACAAATTCTTTGCGGAATTTATTTACGAATTGTAGTGAAGTGATTTTTGTTCCGATGACACGTACCTCGAATGCAATTTTAGCTTCCGACGAAGACGGATACCTCGCTAGGGCAGATAACCCCACCTTGTGTGTAAATAAGAAGTGTAAGGCAAGAGACATTGGTGTTCGGTACGTTTCTGTCTGCTATTATTTTCATAGAATGCACTGCTTTAGTTTATATAGTACGTGGAATGATGTTTTTACTGCACCTGACCAAATGTTTTTATCTTTGAAAATGTGGTCATTCCAGGGAGGATTGTTACTAACCGATAGTTGATAGTCGTTCGGTTGAGATGGTGAAAGTAAATTAAATAATCTCTGTGTTTTAAACAATCATTTGATTCACTCATATTTAGAATATATCATCAATTTTGTTTCTATGTCGAGAATAAAGAATGAGGACCTAAAACATTAGGTCTGTTCCCGTACAATATTCTTATTTTTAATTCGAACTAAATTTTAGTGATTTTAAATGAGAGAGCTTATAAGAGAGGAGAAAACTAAAAGTTTATTAATATCAGCAAAATAATTTACTACATATAAATTCTCCAGTAAACTGTCAGTTGGCTATCCAATAGTGTAGTCGTTTGTTTTGACATGTGATTTATGTCATTTCCTGTACTTTTTCGTAAATTTGTCTTTCACTGAAGGAATATACCCAGACTCCATGAGATATGAGAGTTAACTATTTTCAATAGGGTTTGCACGATTCCGGACACTTATTTTTAAAAATCGAAAGCGCAATAAAGTTTGTTGTATACAACACCTTCGCTTCTGCGGAGAATGTGATGAAAAAATCATCTGAAGCAGCAGAGAACAATTTGTAAGCGCTCCATGTCGAATTAACGTTAATGACTGTTGGCGGTTACAAGTTTTGGGTAGGTAATAAAGATAATGCGGGTATTATGACGACCATACTAATCGAAACGAATAATTGTATTTAAGTTTGTAATAAAATTACTTTAATGCGAACTGTATTCAATTATAGTTTTGCGTCATTGCTTTATTTTAGCATAAGCTGAGAACACGATTTTTGGAATAAAGTGACCCCAATATTCCATCCACACAAGCACAAGTGGATCACTTATAAACGGCCATTTACCATTCAAATTTTAGCATAAGCTGTAGTGGTAGCACCCAGGTGGACAACATGCCACTAGGCTTTATCTAGCTGGCCTTAGGTCCGTATCACGTATGAAGTTCAATCTGAACGATTTGTATATTTTTAAGAGCCACTTGTACCAAGTTTCTTGCAGGCATTTTCTCGTTAGTTTAATTAAGGTTAACTGCTGTAAGTGGCCCTAAGTGGTTCACGATAGAGATCTACCGGTGGTATAACCAGTCTGCCGTAGCACGTTTAAGTACTAATGGCTCCTTTGTGGGCAGTTGTATTTTCAGTGATACACTTCGACTACTGTTGCTTTTACAAAAGCTTTGTCCTTACTGGGTATGAATGCTTCCACTTGTTAGCTTCTTTTCAAATACAATAATTGCTAAAAAAATTAAAAAAAAATATCCATACACAGAATTTTCAAGTCTTACAAGCCTTCACTAAAGACACTTATCCGATCAAACAAAAAATAAATAAAAAAAAAAACACTCACAAAAACCAAAGCCAAACAAATGGCCACACACGCGTAGTTACTCCTTACAGCAGACATCTTCACAGGATACAAGTGTGATATTAGAGGAAATGTTCAAAACAAAATGAGTTCAAATTTTGTATAGGAAACGTTTCTTCAAGCTCCTCCGGATAGCATGCGATACCTTTCACCAACCGAAAAATTCCGCCGTTTAAACTGATCAACCGGCAAAGTTCCACTAGCCCAAACAATCGCAGTACTAGCTAGCTAGCTTGGCCATTGTTGGACAATTTCACTTTTAATAATTTTTCCATTGAAATGCAGAACGTCGCGTCAAGCGTAGTCAATACCTCTAGCTAATGGATTTGGTTTTGGTTTGTTGGAGTTTGAGGTACATATAGCTGCCCAGAATGTTGATGGCTCGCGATGACGAACCAAATGGCCGATTTGAATGAAAATATAAAAAAAAAACTCATCGGATGGACGTAGTTTGTTTACGCCATTCATGGTCAGCTGGGAGTATTAAGTACTGGACATGGAATGACCAGCATTCAGATCGTAGGTATATGAGTTAAATTCTGATCGAGCGAATTTGGTCGCATGGGTGTCGCATGTTTGGGGTGAGCCAAGTATGCAGGCGCAAGTTGTTCGGAGGACGCACTTGATGTCGTTCAATGTATTGGCTACATAGTTGCATAATACGACTGAAAAGTCCAATGTAATTTATCGGTCAGGGAGTGGTGGTATTGAATAACGTGATATGATTCCTAATTTAGGAACTTTTCATAGAGCTGTTGTACAGTTTGGCGTGGTAGATTAAATTTGTTTGTTTTTTTTTTTGCAGACAAGTGAGTTGCTATTATTGATGAACTCTGGTAAAGGTGCACTGGGTAACCTTGTTGATAGCTGATATGGGCGGAATTTGTTAAAATAATAGGCAAATATTTTGAAGAAGAAAAATGTTTTCTTTTTAAAGTTTTAATGATCGGAACTACTTTTTTAGAAGGTCTGATCTTCAGTTTTGGTAAAAGACTACAATAGTGAGTTGATTGAGGAAGCTCAGATTTGTTTGATTTAAAAAAGGAGTTCCCAATGTGCGCACACAGCCAAATGCGCTTAAATATTCGATTATTATAATCGCCTCATGACTTTTGCGAATATTAAATAATTAAGGCTGCATAAGATTGCGCATACAAATTGCTAATTATTTTGACAGATTGAGCATTCTATGCTGGGTTGGCATTTGCCAGTAAAAGGACTGATGAGATCGCAAGTTTAGATTTTTTATAGGCACCTGCATAGGAACGGCCTATGAATACCACTGTAGCGTCCCTTGCGTGTAGCGTGGGTTGCCATTTGTCAGTAAAAAGACTGATGAGATCGCAAGTTTAGATTATTGTATAGGCACCTGCACAAGAACGGCCTATGAATACAACTGTAGCATCCCTTACATATAGCGTGGGTTGGCATTTGCCACTTAAAGGACGGACGAGATCGCAAATTTAGATTTCTATATAGGCACCTGCACAGAAACGGCCTATGAACAACACTGTAGCATCCCTGATTTATAGCGACTAGCCAGGGTGTATGAGTAACGTTACATCTAGTGAATTTTGAAATCAAATTCAGAGGTTGGTTTGGAAATACGTGAGTTAACACTACACACAAGAGGAACTTCTTTTGACTTGCAAAAAGACTGTAGACGAGAAGACACCGGGCCCAGATGGAATCCCAAAATAACACTAAAAACGACAATAAGAGCCGTACAGAGTAATATAGAGCTGCCTAAAGAAAGGGGCACTCCTAGACCACTGGAAACTACAACGATTGGTGCTTTTTCGTAAGAAAAATAAACCCCGGAGTCCCTTGTTCTATCACCTCATTTTCCTTTTGAACACGATGGGAAAAATCGTAGCTTAAGAAAGAAGTGTACTATCAGCCTACCAGTTTTAATTCCGAAAAGCGAAAAGCTCGCTCCACAGTAGGCGCCATTAAACTGATTGTCAATACAGCTTAAACAGCCATAGGGGGAAAACGATGGCGATTCGGGACAAAGGAGTACTGCCTTTATGTCGCCCTTGAGCTCTTAAGTCAAAATGAACGTGCCAAGCTATATTCTCAGCATATCTACTCTCGACTACTATTTCAAGAAGGATAAGCTACGACAGCGACAAAGACACAGAGTACAACATGTTATCAGGAGTTCCACAAGGATCTGTACTAGGACCTATACTGCGTAATGTTATGTACGACGGTGCCGCTGTAGTCCCCATACTGAATGTTCCTTTCTACTACTACTGAATACTATATGTTCCTTTCTACTACTACTCTCTACTACTACCTCAAGAAGGCTAAGAAGCTAAGACAGCGACAAAGACACAGAGTACTACATGTCATCAGGCGTTCTACGAGGATCTATACTAGGACCTCTACTGCGAAATGTTATGTAAGACGGTGCCTTGAAGCTGCCAATGCCAGAAGATTCGAAGGTAATGGTTTCATTTCCGCCAGCCTTAAGCAAAGGTCTAGATATTGCTTTCCTCACTTTAAGTCTGATGGCTAGCAGTATTCGCTGTAGTCACCATACAGAATGTCCCTTTCTGTCGGAAATGACCGTTTAACACCAGCTTTGCCTTGTAGGACTTGTGAGCTTCAGAAAGCTATTACATCAGTTGCGGGCGATCTTATGTCGCCATTGATCCACGCCATTGTGTGCTGGTGGTGTAGTACTTATTACGATTTTAAAGTATACGCGTCGGGGTTGCCTCTTGCGATTGCAGTCTTCCGTCCGTATTTCGCATTTATTGTAGAGTGGTGAAAATACACATTCTTACCTAGGCTGAAGCGTAGTAGGGAGTGCTTCGAGTCGACGTTACAAAAAGATCGAAACGACTGAAAAGAACGCTAAGGATAAATCGAATGCGGATTCCAGGCCACTTGAATTAAATAATTAGAAACATGGACCTTTGGATCAATGGCCCCCTTGTCTAAAGCAGACACTAGACTAGTTCAACGCATGAAGAGCAACTGTACGTTAACCTGTTCACAAGCAACCACTTTTAAAACTTTAAGTCAGTAATACTTTGTGTTTATTTTCAGAACAAAATATTTGAAATTTTAAAACGAAATTGTTTGTTATAAAAAAAAATAAAAAGAAAAACCAATAATGCTATTCCTATTAAATATTCAACACGCCTACAAGGCAAGAGTCTATTTTAAATTTGTCTTGTACAGATAATTATTAATTGGTTACGTTCTTACAGGTTGCCCATCGCACCTACCCCATTCGGCATTTTTTCGACCCCGCCTCTGTTGCTGTTGGTTATGGCCAAAAACGAAACTTATCTTCAGGTAACACATTTTACTATAAAAATAAATGCAAATCGATGAATCCGAAGTGCTACACAACACAAAAAAATCCTGATTCTGTAAAAGATAACGCGGTGCAGAACATTTGTAAGACAACTACAAGTGATGACATAGTTAAGAAAATGCTTGAGAGGTATGAAAAATTTGAACAAGAGCTTAGTTCAAAGAAGATTGATGACTTACCACCACCTCGTGAAAATGAGGCAGTTGTGATGGGATTCAAAGGAATCCAGGTCACTAACGGGGATAATGATGTAATGACCTTTGCAACAACTTCAGTTGGTCTACTCGACCCAAAGTTGTATCAAGAATCTTTGAAAGCTGCAGCACGCAACCGTGAAAAAGTGTCTAAGACTGCTTCAGAACCAGCACTTTTCGATCGTGAGTCCAGGCAAACAACTACACCCGAATTTGGCGTCAACCGATCGATTAGTAGTGACAGAACATTAGAAAGCTTTTCCAAGTATGTGCCTCAATTTAAGCCTGAAACGAATAATCCGACTTTTCAAGAAACTTCATTAGGACCCAAGCCAGAACTGATATCAGAGATTGGTTTAAGAGAAAAACCAAGAACTATACACAAAGCGGTCGATTCGTTATCGGTCTACGAGAACTCTCCAAAAAGTGGCATTATATCAAAGAGTTCTTTAAAGTGCTCACCTCCAAAGTCTGCAGTCACTAAATCGAATTCGTTTGAAATTAAAAAAAGGACCACCCCTGCTTCAAAAATTTCCAGAGTAAAATGTCCATGTAAGAAGAAAATGTCTCCATTAAAATGCGACTCCGATGCTGGTAGCAAAAGCAAAGAAGCATCGTCCACTTCAATACCGGACTTAAATTTTTGGAAAAACCCAGCCATTTTTGTTTTGGAAGGGAAATGTGGACAAACTGTGTCAACAGTTCCATCCACCCGTTTAACGGGTAGCACTAATTCAAAACCTGAAAATGCTTCCAAGTCTGAATCTCAAATGAATTTCGGACGACCTACTGACAAAGATATCAGACCAATATGTAAAAAGTCAGCTGACGATTATAAATCTAACGGTAAGTTATATGATTCGAAAGATATTTGTAAAAACTTAATTTAAACATCAAATTCTATTTTCACAAAGCCTGTAAAAGTGCTACAAAAGCGAAAAGCGGATCGGAGAACCTATCAAAGCCTCCAGGTGGTAATAAAAACCGAAGATGTTTGAATTACAGGTGTCCAGACTCTGCGTGGAACGAAATATCTGATGACGGTTAAACAATTATGAGAGGGAGCTGAATGGTAAGTGTAGAAAGTTTACAAAATATATTGCTTATCCAAACCGTTTTTTTAGGCGACACTATCTGAGGGAAAGTAGTTGTCAGGTGGATACAATTCGAAAGGACTGATTGAACGGGATAGCATTTAGCATAAAAATTATTTTATATACTTAAATATAAATGTCTTGTCTTGAGTTAAATAAGCCATGAGTTTAATTGTGTTTCTGTCATGTTCTGATGGAGTTTATCATGTCTGGTGATAAGTAACTACCCCCCTATTTGCTTACTTAGTCGTTTTAAAATTCAGTATCTAAGATAATGCTGGTAATTAAGCCAACCTTAAGACTTGACAAAAGCCTACAATATGGTAGGTAGGTGAAGACCATTGGAAGCATGCTTGGTTGCCTAGGACCATGACTGGCCTGAAGTTGAATGATGCACTTAAAAACAATGGCAGTGCTCAAACTCGTACTGAATACTGAGAGACCGGCTTCCTTCCCTGCGGTAGATAACAAGTAAGTGGGTAGTGACACTTGGGGGTTTGGCTGATTGAGGACATGCTATGACTTCATTGTAGAAATTTATGGAATTTTTTCGAAGTCAGGTGAAATTAAAGCTAAAGCTGCAAAAATGACTTTATCCACTTAACACTTACTTCAGTGGCGTTACAGTCTGGAATGAACCTGGACCTCAACCAACATGCGCCTCCAATTAACCCGGTTCATAGCTAACCAGTAGCGCACTCCAAGTTGGTTGAGGTCGGTTTCTACTTGTGCGTGCCACTTAAGCGAGGTCTTCCTCTACTGTATCCGAAGTCTGGCTGGGGATCGAAGACTCTAAGAGCCAAAGTATTGGTGGCCATTCTTTCTACATGTCGTAGCCATCTTAAATGTCCGACGTGGAGTTGTTCGCTTGCACCTCTCCTGTTTAATGTTCTCACATTCCAGGTGCAGATACGAATGTCGTTGTTCTTTTTCGTTTAGCTGGGTCGTCAACAATAAATTCCTTTCCGAGGCTATTGGTTGCATCGTATCGAGTAGATTTTTTCCATGGGTGGGTAGTTAACCCAAAGCACAACCCCCAACCTTGAGGGCCAGTTGCAATTTATAATATACCTTCGGCCTACGTTTTGGCTATACGTTGGCCTTTCGGTTCATCCGCCACCATATCAGTTAAGGGGCCTGACTTACCCTTGAAATTCCTAGACAACTCTGTTGTCGGAATATGTCGAAGCAGCTTGTCTAGGTTTGTCTGGGACAACAAGCCGGGTATTCATTCCGTGCCTTTATCACCAGGCTGTTTTTCGTCTTGTTGTCAACACTCGGACTTATCGTTTAGCACGTCAAATCCGGTTGGATGAGACCATTACCAGATGGTTGCCACTTTGAGGTTAAAAATAAGCACAGAGTTACAACCACTGGGCATTGTCAAGTAAAAGCCAATCAGAGTCTACACTCGTTCTACAACACCCAACCATCTCATCCTCAGAACAGCACCATACAAAAAAAATTAACTCGTGGCGCAATAGGTTCGTTAGAGTCCATCGTCTAGCATTTTCACACAAAACCTTTGTTATATGTACGGCTGCTTTGAGGTAAGCTTTTCATTACAAATGATCATCGCGGGATTAATACAATTGGGTATCGAACCCAGATAGTCGGCAGCGTTTCCCTCCAGCATTCAATTGGGGAGATGCGATGCAAGCTTCGGGATCCGGTATGACTCAGCAACCTTCGGGATCAGAAAACGCCACGCGGATCTCCGAGCAGGAAATCCGTCCCATTGAAATAGGTTGCCTGCTGGAAACCAGTATGGTGGATCCGTTGAACTAAGTTTTACGTTGGAAACAAGAGGATGACATCTACTACGTACCGTGCTATTGTGAGTAGAAACAGCGAATATTCGGTTGTGGATTTGTTATAAGTGCCACACTTAAGCAAGAAGTCTTATGCTTTCAATACATTAGTGAACGCATTGTAACAATCCACATCAAGGCCAAATTCGTCAACAAAAGCCTTATACGCGCTCCAACGTAGGAAAAAGATGATATAGCAAAAGAGTGCTTCTGAGAATTCCTTTATCAAACTTCTGAGCGACTGCGACTGCGAAGTACGATGTTAGTATCGTGCAGGAACATTTTAACGGAAATGTAGGAAGGAAGAGAATACATCTTAGGCCGCATTCTCGGCAAATACAGCCTACACGACACCACATCTGCCAACGGACTTTGACTAATTGACTTCGCTGCGGAACGAAATACGACTCTAACCAGCACACGGTTTCCTCACCTCGGTATTAAAAAGAGAATATGGTGGTCTCCAGATCAACGAACGTGCAGCCAAATTGATCAGATTGCGATAGACAAAAGACACGCATCAAGTATTTTGGATGTCCAAACTTTCCGAGGATTTAAAAATGCGGATATCCACCACGTCAACAAACCATCAGATCAGCCGCAACTGATGTGCTGGGTTTCTCGCGTCCACCACCGAGAAACCACTGGTTTGATGAGTGATGCTAACAGATGCTATCAGCAAAGAACGAGGCGTACACGGCAAAGCTGCAGGTGAAGACGAGAGATGAGCTCTATAGGCAAAGAAGAAGGGAAGAACAAGTAAATGTCGTGTTTGAGACACAGCCGATGCTGAGGATATTGAAGACTGTTAAGCGGCGATGATGAACAACATTCCGCTGTCAAGCAGACCGAACCATTTAATATTGTCAACGATAGCGTAAACTTCCAACCACCCGACCAGAATGAGGTGAGGATAGCAATTAGCAATATCTAAACTGAAACTGAATAGGGCTGCCGGAAATGACGGCCTTCCCACTGAACTTTTAAAAGCCGGTGGAGATGACTTGGTAAGTAACATCCACCAACTCATAAGCCAAATCTGGTCGGAAGAATGGAATCTCAACATCGTTTGCCCGATCCACAAAATGGGAGACACACTGAACTGCGCCAACTACAGAGGCGAAAATCTCCTAAACATCGCCTACAAGATCCTCTGCCGTAATATGTGAACGCCTGAAACCGTTAATCAACAACCTGATCGGACCTTATCAGGAAAGTCCAAAACTGATCAAATTTTCTCACTTCGGCAGATCCTGGGAAAAAAACCCAAGAAGTCCACATCGCTACACACCACCTGTTCATCGATTTCAAAGCCGCATACGACAGCATTTATAGAGACGACCTATACAACGCCCAAAATCGTTTGTGTAGGATGACGATGGAGGATTCTCGCTGCTCCATCAGGGTCGGAAACGACCTCACCGACACATTCGATACCAACAAGGATTTAGGCTAGGCGATGCGCTGTCATGTGACTTCTTCAATTTGATTCTTGAGAAGATTGTGCAAAAATCCCGAACCAACACTAGATGCACTATTTTCTAGCATACGCCGACGATATTGACATCATTGTTAGGACTCAACGAGATGTGATAGCCACGTTTGCTGGTATAGAGAAGGAAGCAGCAAAAATGGGTTTAGCAGTAAATGAGGGCAAGACAAAGTATATGCTGTCGACACGAGAGGACATACAACATCGACGAATTGTACAGAACGTCACCATTGACAGATATAACTTTGAGGTAGAACGGGACTTTGTCTATATCGGCTCGTCAGAAATTAAACGAAGAATTACTCTTGCCAACCGCTGTTTCTTCTGGCTAAGAAGGTTATTTAGTAGTGAAAGCCGTCAGTCGAACCACTAAGCTTGAAGCATGGTCTGTATCGGAATCTGTAGATGAACTCCTCGGTCGTTTTGAGTGAAACATTCTTCGAAAAAACTTCGGTTTTACGAGCTGTACAGCGACATACCCCTAGTCATGAAACTCCGCAGCGACTGTTGGGAGGGCGCCTTTACGTTTCAGGGGTAATTGAAGAGAACAGCCCTCTTCATCATTTTTAGAAAAAGAAATGAATGAATATTGGAAATTTACAGCTCATCAGTAGATTAGCGAGTCTACATTGCAGATAGCATGGCAATTGCTAAATCGAAGTGATGGCAACTGGTAATCAAACTGACTAGAGCTTTATGACAAGTTTTTCTCACCATTTGTACCACTGCATTAATTTACGTGAAAACAACTCCTTTAACAGCGTTGTATATATATTTCAAAAAGCTTTTCTTATGTCTACTCCCGTCTTTAAAAATCCCATCCAGCATACTCTTTGACGACATCTTTGTTCTCCCTTCGATGACGGTGAATGGCACTCGCTTCTCCTTTCGCCACGGATTTCTTGCGTATCTCACGCTTTTCCTTAAGGTCCAGTGTCTTCTTAATACGATCAGTTATCACGCTCGGAGCGATTGTGCTCGCAGTTGTTGAATAAGAACGTTGACTCCTAGCATCCGAAAGAAGTTTTTCCACCATTTTCAACCGATACATTCGGGAGTTGGGATCCACACCTTCCAGTTCGGGCACGGCATCTGTTTCCAAATCATTTGAACTCATAGTACCCGCATCGGATGCAGCATCATTAACTGCTTCAAGAGATTTTTCATTAGGCTTGACAACCATTTCTTGCTTCGTTGGCTCTATGGGCACAAGTTGTGGTTCGCCTTCGGCGTCAAGGAAGTCGTCTTCATCCGGCTGTTTGGGAGATACCTTATCGATGGTGGTGCTGCCTAGATATTGAGTACAAGATTCAATGTACCGACGAATGCTGTCACTGGTCTTTGAAGCTTTGCTTTCCGAAAATGTGACTTCGTTTTGAAGCTGATGACGATATTCATCCAACTGACGGTCTGTGATGTGGTTTTCATTAGTCAGATGATTGTCTTCATCTTCTTCCTCTTCGTCGTCATCTTCTTCAATCATTCCGTATTCTTGTAGAAGATCTTTTTCCATTTCCTTAGTGAATCCATAACCAGTACAATGCACTTCATGGTCAAGGTCGTCTTCTCTAATCAAATCGGAAAACTTGGGGAAATCTTCACTTTCGTAGCCAAACTTGCGACGGAACATCTCACGAACACAAGTAACGTCACGATCAAAGAAGCTAAGGATAAAGAAATTTCTGTAAGAGTACACTATTGTGAATTGGAGCACTTACAATTCAGCATTCGGATGTGAAGTGGACATCATTTGGGGAAAATCAATCAAAATAGGCTTGCCATCGTCCGTGACCATCAAGTTGAATTCATTGAAATCTCCGTGGATAACACCTGAGTTACCGAGACGGACAATTAAATTCATAAGCTCATCGTAAACACCTTCGGGGTCAACTAGTTCGTGCACTTGTGTCCTAAAAAAGAAAGAAAATCTGTGAAGTGCTCTCAGCGGAATAAATATTTGTCAACATACATTGGGTAACCATTCACCAACTCCATTAGCACGCAATGTCTGTTGAAATCGATGGGTTTTGGCACTGGGAACTCCCTCTCATACAAAGCACTCATGTAAGCAAATTCTCTAGTAGCCGATATTCTCGACAAGTACAGCCAAGACGCCTTATGCCTACGACCATGGTAATCTCTTTTCGCTTTAATGTTACGGAAACAGGTCCTTCCCAATCTATGGAGTTTCAAACAAATGGGATTGCCCTCCTCATCAGCGACAGTATAAATATTTGACTCTTTTCCAACGCCAATTTGATTGCCAAAAGAAGCAACAGATCCACGCAGTGTAAGCGATTTCAAAGCCAAATAGTCGTAGCCAGTGTTGGTTAGACGATATCCATCATCTGAAGAACACAATACGTATCTCAATGGAGTTGATTCATTACAACAAAAAAACACCCACCTACTTACACTTCTTTCCACGCTCGTATGACACCAACTTTTGTTTGCACAATTCTCTGAGCAGCTTGTGAACTCCACCGGATTTTAAGTTTGCTATTGATCCGGCAAGTGGACCTGGTACTAGTTCGTGATTCTTCATACCCATTTCAATCTAGATAAACAAGAAGTCAATAAAAACAAACACGTATTGAGCGGATTTGAGGCAACATACAGCAGTTAAAACACGAAAATCTTCACTGGTAAGATAACGTAATACTGTTACGTTGAGTTTTCCCATTTTTGATTTGATTTTATGCGTAAATTATTAAAAGAAAATTGTGTTTTCAGATGTTAACACGTGCAGACATTACGAATTCGCTTTAAAAGGAGAAATGTCATGTTATATTATCAAGTTTGACAGCATAAAAGTGATGGTGATGGCCGCCAGTTACGATTTATTACTGATGGACGCGCCATCTGGACTTCAAGAAAAAAATGTAGACTTTACGATTTTTTAGTACTAGAACGACGAGTGATTTGTAAAAGTCTGAAATTTTATTTATTATCAGAGTAATAAGTGGTTTTAAAAAAATGTGTGGTTCGTTAGATTCCCGTCGTCGTATTTTGTTTGTGTTTGAAGGTAATTAAGAAAAATGACTTGACTTAGAGTTTTTCTTGCAAATTTCGCTATTTAATCTCAATATTTCACAGAAAATACGTGTAAAATCTTCGAAAAAATGTAACTCTTCCAAATTTTTGCACAACTGATTAAATTTAGATTTAAATGAAGAAGTAAAGCAAAAAATTTGATATTTTTTTAATTGATAAAAATATGTTTTCCATGATCGCAGAGATAAAGTTTTGATCCCCGTATAAATAAACGCTAAGTAGCTAACCAGAAACTAAATTTTGATACTTGCGCTAGTATTTCTTATAGGAAAATCTGTCATATTAGTCATTGATTAGCTAATCATCGTTTATCAATATAGAGTTGAGAGTTCAGTAAATGGGCTTTTGTATTCAATATCACATGTAAAGACAACGATATTAATTTTAAAATTTGTAGACCAAATTGGCATGGGTTCATCCTTTGAAAGTTCTATGATGAAAATTGGTATTAGTATACATTCGGGAGCTATGATACACGCCATCCAGTTTGGGCAAGAAATCTGTTGTTTCTAAATCGTTTTAACTCATGGTTTACTACGCAGATAAGGTGCAAAATTTTCTATATTTCCTTGCCGTAAAACATATAGACGTCACAATTTTTTTTTGTAATTGGCATGCGCTAAATGGATTAATAAAATGGATAATACCCTTATAGTGTTTAAACAAAGCGTTGGCATTAAGGAAATAGAGAAGTAGAAAAAAGGAGATACCGATGTGCGTTGGATTTGAAGGTGTAGAAAAAAGGAGATACCGATGTGCGTTGGTTTTGAATTTCTGTAGATTGTAATATAGGGGAAATACTGAGTTTGGTAAAGCATTCAACATTCGCCAGAAATTCAACGAAGAATTACTCTGCCCACCGCTTTCTCATGGCTTTAAGAAGGCTAATTAGTAGTAAAGCCGCCAGTCGAACCACTAAGCTTCTGAGGCGCTAAAGCATATGGTCCGTATCGAAATCGGATGATGAACTGCTTGGTCATTTTGAGTGAAAGAGGAGATACCGATGTGCGTTGTTGTGTGTTGTTAGGTTTACGAATGAATCTCTATTCTGGCGTTTTCCATTGGTAAAAAAATCAATTTTTTTTCGATCTAGCTCTGTCAAAAGACCGATTTTGACAGATGTTGTGTTCCGTTGGGCAAACAAATTGATTTTTTTTTGTTTCAAATGAATTTTGCAGATCTGGATTTTTCGGCAGATTTACCCCCTTTGCACTAAAACTAATACAAATGATAGCTGTCAGTTTAACTAGTTATTTTCGTTTTGATTTAAGATTTTTTCACTTGTAAAAAACTATTATTAACCTTTAAAACTTTAGCAGTACGATGTGAAATATAAATTAAATTAAAAACAAACAACCTGTGTTTTGAATGAGAATACCTATCTGCTGAGATTTTTGTTTCGAAGAATACCTTTGGGGATTCTTAAGTGAAATACGCCTATTATTTGACGCAATGTCCTTACAAATAATATAAATGTTAAAATATAAATGCGTAATAGAGTACTAATCACCGTTTCAGACGTGTGCGGTAAGTTTGAAGGGGAAATTTTGTCGATCGTATGCATCGGCTATGCTGTTGTTTGATGTTGGGGTAGCAATGTGAACACTGGGGTATCAATTTCAGTACCCCATATTATTTTCGTTGTAGGAGATGCTCACTCTATGTAGGTAGTTCTATACTTTTTGGTAATATGTATGCGTACTTATGCTATATAGCTATATACGCATTAAGAAGTGTTTTAACCTAGGTTTTCACTTGCCGAGTTGTTACTGAGGAAAATTATTCATAATTTGAATATCACGGCATCACTACTAAAATATTGTAAAAGGATACTTATTTGTCTACTTTGGCAGCTCTGTCATGTTATAGCCTTTCATTCCTTTTTATAGAAAATATGACAAAAAAAAACATACTAATTCAGCAGCAAGAAATTATTATCGGAAGTGATTAAAATCTATTGCGAAATATTTAAACCTATAACGCTTATTACTAATGAATAACATAATTAATTACTTGGACCCCAACTATTGTAAGACATCTAGATTATTACTGAGTTACTAGACATATATGGTCATTTCAAACCATAGCTCCATTTAAGGCTTCAGTAGATAAGATTGCAAGCAGCCAAGGCAATATTCACACTGCTTACACATAATGGCTAGCTTTTGATTACTATTACTCGATAGGATAATGAGTAATGAGCTTTAGAACAATAATGTTTGCTTAAAAAGTAGTTTCCGAATGTTGTAGTAAGCAAAAGCTTTTACAAATTTCAATGATTGAATATATAATATCATCCATTTTGAAAAAAAGATATTTAGTATCTATTTAAGTTCTAACTACCGAAGACGCAAACACACTTTAGTCGGAGATTTGATTTTTTTGTTGTATTTCTGAAAGTTCAGAAAATATTGATAATTATAAGTACGTACGTAAGAATTTGAGGCAAACTAATATTAAATGCTTATCTGTGATTTAACCTTTTATTTAGAATTAAGCAATGACAACAACAAAAGCGGAGACAAATACAACTGAGTCGCAAAAGGCGGGTTCGACTTTACCAACATGGGTAAATGAGGATATTTTTGTGGATGTACTGCGCGAACAGATTTCTGGATTCAAGAAGATCCTTAAATTTGAGCCAAGTACAATGGGTGGAGCAGGGGAGAATTATTCGTCCATAATGCTGCGAATCAGAGTGGAAGTAGAACTAAAAGGTGCAGTAATGTTTTTTTTTTCAAAATTTTTACTTGTATTTATCTTAAAATCAACAGTTTCTTCGATCTTTCTGTACATAAACCATAATAAAACCATTCTGCATACATTGCTCAACAGATGGCTCCACTAAGAAGGCAGCTTACATGGTGAAAACAATCCTTCAGGATGAACAAAGTGCTATGATGATGAAAATGATGAGCGTTTTCCCCAAGGAAACAACCATGTATAGCAAATACCTACCCGAGTTTGAGGAAATCTACAGAAAAGCTGGTAAACATGTTAAATTTGGTCCGAAATTCTCTACGTTTAAGAAGAACCCTGGAGTTGATTATATCCTCCTAGAATATCTTAGCCGAAGGGGTTTTGCAAATGCTAACCGACACGAAGGTCTCGACAAAGAACACACTGAATCAGTACTACGTTCGTTAGCAGAAATACATGCCGCATCTGCGGTCCGATTTGAACGCAAAGGCGAGTATGATGAGTCCTTCGTAAAAGGCGTATTTAAAGAGGAAAACAAAGACTCTCTAGAGGCTATGTTGAAATCAGCTCAAGAAGTTTCCCTTGAATGCTTGGCAAGGAGTGAGATTTGCTCTAAGTATATTACACAGATGGTAAGGCTAATCAAAGTGTTTCGACGTGAAATCCTCTTATATCCCTTATAAATGGCAGAAAAAAATACACACTCGAGCAGCTGACAACTTAATCAAATTTACAATACCTGATCCTGAGGAGTTCAATGTACTTAACCAGTGACTTATGGGTGAATAACATCATGTTTCGACATAATGACGAGGGAGAAATAGATGAGACTGTCTTAATAGACTATCAACTATCTAGATATGGATCACCAGCAGGGGACTTGTATTACTTCCTATTGTCATCGACATGTTTGGATACAAAATTGTCAAATTTTGATCATTTTATAAAATACTATCACGATCACTTGGTAGAGAATTTGAAGATATTGGGGTATTCAAAAAAAATTCCAACTTTAAAAGATCTGCACATGCAATTACTAAAGAATGGATATTGGGGCATGATTTTTTTTTCCAATTTTAAAAATAACTTCAAGGTGTTAGAATTTCAGCATTTGCAACTGTTGGAGGCGTTTTGGCAGGGTGTTTTTTGGATCCGACAGAAAATGCAAATATTGACAATTTTATCAATGGCGGGGCAGCAGTACTACAATTCCAAAGACAATTGTATGGAAATCCGAGATTTATTAGGCAAATGGAAAATATTATCCCATGGCTGGATATGAGAGGGTTGTTAGAATAAAGGGACATGCAGTTTTGTATAATTTTTTTTCTTCTTTAAATAAAACAATTTGAATATTTGTTCCTAGAATGATTTGAAGCACTAAATCGTTGAGCCACTAAGGTTACGTGTAATCTTGGTAAATATATTTGTTTAACAGTCTGGATATTTCCATGTCAATTATGCATATTGTGGTCAGGGAAACGTGTTTTCTTCTCGGTAGTCTAATTTCTCGCTCCTGGAAAGTCAACTAGCCCAAGGCTGCTACCAGACAAGTTATTGGCAATTACTGCCAAAGGTTTCCTATTTTCTTAGTATGGCGTTAAAATGGCATGGCATGTCTTGTTGAGAAGCACGTTTTGTTGAAGAGCTTGTATTTACAGTCATGTCATCTTCTACTACGTTTAAGCGTGAATACAGACAAAGCTTAGTTTGGTTAATATTGGTTTGAAAAGCGTTCGATAACGGCAAATCCGCATCCGAATAGTCGTTGATTCTGCGTAGTAAATTTCTTTCTTTCTCCTTTGCTCAGCCCATCCCATTGTAAAGGGTGATCCACTTCAAGGTTCCCTACTTTTTTAAACAAAAAAAAACACAGAAAATTCAAATTTAATGGAGAATGTTTATTATCATTTGAAAGAACATTCTTTGGCATTTATTTTTTGAAGATTATGTCTATCAAATGTTGGCCGTTGCTACGTCGCAGATGGTCCATCCGTTGAGTCCAATTTTCGATCACTCGTTCGAGCATTTCGACTGGTAACTGGCGAATGACACGCCTGATGTTTTCCTCAAAGGCCTGAATCGAAGCGGGTTTGTCGGCATAAGCTTTTGACTTTACATATCCCCACAGGAAAAAGTCTAACGGTGTGATATCACACGATCTTGGTGGCCAATCAACCGGCCCAAAACGTGAAATTATGTGCTCACCGAAATGTTCTCTCAATAAGTCCATTGATTGATGCGATGTGTGGGAAGTGGCACCGTCTTGCTGAAACCAAATGTCGCCGAGATCACGAGCTTCAATTTCAGGCATCAAATAGTCGGTTATCATGGCACGATAACGGTCGCCATTGACGGTTATGTTCGCACCGGCATAATTTTTAAAGAAATATGGACCGATGATTCCACCGGCCCACAAACCCCACCAAACCGTTGTTTTTTCTGGATGAAGTGGCAGTTCTTCAATCTCTTCAGGTTGCTCTTCGTCCCAAATGCGGCAATTTTGTTTGTTTACATACCCATTGAGCCAGAAATGGGCCTCATCGCTAAACAAAATTTGCCTAACAAAAATAACATGACAGCATGACACGACTCACACGTGATCTGTCAAAATAGGCTATTGAAAAAAGTATCTCTACTTGGATCACCCGTTACATATAAATCATTAATCATACTGGGCGCGATCAAGAAAGCAAACCACAGATGGATAAACGGCGCAACGTGTATAATATTCAGACAACGCTGGCCAACCTGTAACCAGAAATACTCTCTCTACTTGATAACGCAGTGATACCAAATATCAGTAACATCATTGCCGTTCTTAAAGGATACTGCCCCTCAAGCCTACATGCAAGAAGACTAGGACAAAGGCGACCAATCCAGGTCGTACCGAAATGTGGATTCGTGCTTCCACTATAATCTAACCTTACCAATGATACCTTGGGCACATTCAGTACATATCTGCACTTAGCAACCGGTAGTTCAATGGATGTTTTAACAAGACATTCCAAGTGGCGCACGTTTATATTGCAATAAAATTATTACTAAAGTATTATTTATAACTTTAGTGCTCTTTCTATATATTCATTTACCCTTCATCTTGATATTTAAATTTATAAAATAAATAACATTGCAGTTACATAACCACGTATCACAATTGTTGTCAAAAGTCAAAGATTTACGTACCGTGCCATTAATTGGTTTTGCTTATCTAAGTTCTCGGTTGGTAAATGCATTTTTGTCTGAATCCCAATTATTCATTGAACGACATTTTTGATATAAATTCCATTCCGTCAGATCGTCCGTTGAAGTGATCCGAGGGAAATATACGAAACAGCTATATTGCAACGTACACCGAACTTAATTGAAACAGAATGTATCTACTGAGGTAGGGTAGCAATTTTACTGTAGGCACATCCAACCCCTTAGCACGTCAAGGTCACCAATCTTAATCAATGTAAACATTTACATGTGATAAATCATAACCCACACACTTGGTGAGACGCTATAAAAGCACTTGCGAATTTTCAAGGCGACTCAATTGTGTACAATCTCCTCGCGGCGTAGTTTTGTTCGTTCGTTTAACCATGCCTGAGTGCCAGAAGTCAACCAGTGCTCCTATAATAGCTGATTGCCAACAAACCCCAGAATGGTTAACAAAGGATTACATGACAGAGAAGTTGAGGATTTTCTACAAGGATGCAAGTTTAGAAGTGACATCCTTAGTTCCTTCTTTGGCCACTGCCAAAGGGGAGAATTACGCAAGCGTAATGACGCGAGTTGCGGTCCAGTTCAACAGGAGTGGCATTCCCACAACAAGGTCAATCATAGTTAAGAGCTCATTTGAAGGTGATGAATTTGCTAACGAGAAGCTTAAGCCATACGATGTGTATAACAAGGAATTAGGGATTTACCAGAAGATTATTCCAAAGCTTAACGCTTTGCTGGAGCAGATCGGCGATGCAGATAAAATGTTTCCTGAGACTATTGCCGTTGACTATGACCACAAAGCGATTATTTTCGAAGACCTTGCGGTGAAGAAGTACATCATCGGGGATAGAACAAAAGGATTGAATATGGAACAAGCTAAGATGACTCTTAGGAAGCTGGCCAAAATGCATGCAGCATCGGCGGTGTTAAATGAACGAGAACCGGGTACATTTCAATCCTACGATCGTGGAATGTTCAATAGGCACACGAATTCATTTGGCACAATGTTTGTCGGAATGCTGGATGCTTGCGGAAAGCTGGTCAGTCAGTGGGATGACTTCAAGGAATACGGTGTAAAGCTTATTAATTTGAAACCAAAGTTAATGGAATATGGAGCTCAAGTGTTTGATCCAATCGAGAACCATCTGAATGTTCTGGCTCATGGTGATTTCTGGACCAATAATATTATGTTCAACTATAGTGAGAATGATGAGCCGAACGATGTTAAGCTTATAGACTTCCAATTCAGTTTTTGGGGATCACCAGCCATCGACTTGCACTATTTCTTCAATACAACGCTGAGAGAAGAATTGCGATTGCATCATCAGGATGAACTATTTCAGTATTACTACGACGTTCTTTCAGTTACTCTGAGGGATTTACATTATCAAGCCGAGATACCCAGCTTTGAAACATTTCTCGACCAGATGGCTGAGAAGAGTTTTTATGGTAAGATAATGTTACATTTCTTGTTTCAAAAATTATTAATGGTATTCATATACCTTTCAATAGCTTTTGTATCTGCGTGTTTAATTCAACCCATTCAAGTCAATGAGCAAACGGAGGATGCCGACTTCCATTCACTGATGGGTGATGACGAACGGGCATTGAATTTTAGAAACAGAACTTTCCAGAGCGAGAAAGTGCAGAGGAACTTAAAACGATTGCTGCCCATGTTCGATCGTAGGGGATTGTTGGATCATCGAGATTGAGAAAGGCTAGCTGTTGAATATTATATCTGTGATGTTGTATGGAAAAAGAAATAAGTTATTCCAATATTATTGAGTGTCGGTTAAAATAAAACTTTTTTAAAAATGTGAAATATATAACTATATGTTCATTCAAAATTGAGGCGTTTCTGATTATTTGTTAATAGATAGATTCACTAGAGAAGTCTCTTAGTTACATAATTATAGTGCCTACGTTTTCTTATATTAAGCCACATTTAGAGACCCAGACTTTCTATCGGCTGATAGTTCGGTCGGGCTATTAATTAGTATGAAGATATATCGAAGTGCGGACACAACAACGATTCGGAATCGCCCAATAAAATATTTCGATAGGCTAACCGATTGCCTTCAAACTAAAGTATCGTCCAACTGCTTATCAGTATGTTGTTATAGCAACGCGCGCACACTACATATTTCTTAGTCGGCCGATAGGTTCAAAAATCGGTTAATACGTCCAGGAAATAGTTTTCAAATAAAGTTTGATTCGATTGAGATTGAAATGTTCCTTTCGCAAGTTGCTAGAGCTTCTACAGAAGTCATTTCCATGAAAGAAGAGAATTGTGTTCCTCTTCATTGTCAATCCAAGTCAATCCCAATGTCGTCAATTTGTTCAACAATTGTTGGCCTGGAGATCGCCATTTCCCCTTATGATTAAAATACTGAGTAATAAAAAATTAATGTATCCTGAGACTATTGCCGTTGACTATGACCACAAAGCGATTATTTTCGAAGACCTTGCCGTGAGAAGGTACAAGGTGGGCCAAAAGAAATCACCCTATTAAAAGATGCTCTTATTTTTGCAAATGGCCGCCAATGTCAAATCTGTTTTGACAATTTTCGACTAGACAGATGTAGATAACAAGTGAACAAGCCATGGAGCTATACACTTCCCAAGAACACGGAATAATCGTGTCTATTTTTTTGCGTAACAATTCGTCTGTTACGGGAATCCGCATCGCGGATTCCCTCGCCGATTCCCCGGCCGTCCGACACCGACTGCGCAAACACTGCGCCGTTTGGCCACCAACCTTGAAGATAATGGGACCACAAGAGGCGTTGCAAAGATTGGCCGGCCTCGGAGCGCCCGTTGAGCCGAGAATATCACCGATGTTGCCGAGGATGTCGAGCTGTCGCCGAGTAGACGCCTTGCCTCGCAATTAGCCATCAGCCGATCGCCCCTATGGCGAATTTTGGTCAAAGACCTGCGCATGTTCCCGTACAAAGTCCAGTCCGTGCATCAGCTGCTGCCTTTCGACCGCCAAACGCGTGTAACCTACGCCCAAGCCATCCTCAATCTCGAGGACGAAGTGGATGATTTTTCGACCAAAATAATAATGAGCGAGGATGCTCATTTCCACTTGAACAAGCAAAACTATCGCTTCAGGGGCACTGAAATTCGAAGAGTAATGCACGAGGAGCCATTACACACGCTCAAAGTAACTGCATGGTGCGCTGTTCACACTGGAGGAGTCATCGGGCCATTTTTTTTCGAGAACGCCCCTGGTCAAACGACAACTGTGGACGCTGCGCGCTATAGGGCCATTTAACCCGCGTTTTTTCTGCCGCAATTAGACGAATTAGGACTGGAGGACATGTGGTTCAACAGGACGAAGCAACTGCACACACTACGCTAGTCAAAACCGATATTCTGAAGGCCAAACAACATCGGATGACTTCTTTTGGCCCACCATGTATCGGGTTTTTCAACAAGGACGCTACAAAAGTTGAGCGACAGGGACAGCAAACGGCGCCGTATTTCATCATTTACATCATCGAAATTGAGAAAGGCTACCTAGTCGTTGAATAATAGGCTTGTGATGTTGTATGGAAATAGAAATAAGTTATTCCAATGTTATCGATTTTCGGTTTGGATACAACTTTTAAAAAATAAATAAAAAACATAATTTACTTATTCAAAATTTAATCATCGAGGAAATATTTTTCAAGAAATGTTTTATTTCAATTGAGATTTGAATGTTTCTTTTCTTTGTTCCTGGCACTTCTACAGAATTCATTTTCATGAAAGTCAAGAATTTGATACCACATCTAAGAGATGACCTACAGACTAGGGCTATACTGATTCCAATGATTCAATAGAAACCTACCTGCCTTAGTATTTTCTAGCTTTCAAAGATTTTTTATTCTTCAAAAGCCGGCAAGACGGAAATATATATACAGAGCAGCGGATGCTCTCGCACAAAGTGATGTTTATATACATCCTTAGACTTGTTGCATACCAACGACCTACTAGTCTCGCAGTTTCAGCTTGATGGTACCTTGTCAATCTTTCACCGACACGATCAACATAATACCAATTTATAGAAAGAGTAAACTTAGGCTTACACCGTGGACAATATTTGGGCCTGGACTAAATATTTTAGTCTCAGACTTTTCTGCTTACACCGTTCCATGTGTAACTAGGGACATCTATACTTTATTAGCCTTTTTTTTCCATTGACGTGAATGGTGTTTTCCCAAGATCAACCCCAATGGTTACGTTCACAACGTGGACAAAAACCATTGGTAAATCTAGATTTTGATCTGAAATTTGTTCTGAAATTTGCTCTTTTTTGTTACAAATGGAGCACGATTTCAGATTGATTTATTTCGTCTTTTTACTGTTGAAATTTCGTGTCTGTGAATATAGTGTAGCTATCAAGTTTTAAGCCTCACAGGTTGTTTGTTTTTGATTTTATTTATATTTCACAAAGAACTGTTTTAATGATTAATAATAGTTTTTCGCAACCGAAATAATATTAAATCAAAACGAAAATCCCTCTAGACTAACTGGCAGCTAAAATTTGTATAAGTGAAAAATCAAGATTTGCAAAATTGATAAAAAATATATGAGATGGCTAAAATCCGCTGTGTGGATCGTTTAATACCCTAACCCACCCCATCCTTAAAATTAATATCCGAAAAATGTGGGCTTTATGGGGATGAAATATAAAAAAAATGTCATGTCACAACATATTGTTCTGACAGTTTATCAAAATATTTTATGGTTCGACAAAAACCAACGTTTTTGGCCTGGTTGTGCTATGGGTAGGTTATACAAATGGTTTTTCTATGAAAACGTCTCCAAAAAGTGGTGGGGGTAAAGGTTATCATAACCAATGCTTTTGCATCAACAATTTTTTCGAATATTTTCAAATTCTACCGAAAAACGTTTCTTACTGAAAACGCCCCCAAAAAGTGTGCGTGGCAAAAATGTTTGTATAGAAGAAATATAGACATTAGAATTGCCTACATATGTTCTTCAGATACTTTTTCAAAATACAAAAACAACGTTTTTTTAAGTAGGCGTGGCATTGGATAAATTTTGAAAGTTTGTACACTTGTTCTGCTTAGTCGGATATGGAATCCATTTACCAATTTCATCAATCTAGCGCAAAATTTAAGGCCCCAAAATCGGTGACATACAGACATGACTAGATCGACTCAGCTAGCGAGTCGCTATTATAGCAGTTCAATAGACTACGTTTACACCGTGGACAAAAACCGGCATTTGGCCTATATTAAGTGTAAACTTATCAAACATTGCTTAGTTCAGGCCACATACTTCGGATACCTGTACTATATAAAGTTTATCTGGTTATTCTACCTTGCACGATTAAGCCATGTCTGTCTGCCCGAATTTTAGGACTTAATTCTTGAGCTATGATATTAAAATTTTCTATATTGGAATCAAACAATTGTTAAATCCTGAATCTGAACAACATATTTAGAGAATATCTATATTTTGTCTATGTAAAGTTTTTTGCCACTCTCTTATTGAAGATATTTTCAGTAAAATGAACATTTTTTGGTGCAAAATATTCGAAAAAAACGTTCGATGCTAGATAATTGGTTATGATAATATGAGCATTTCGTCCTTAATTTAGTTTAATTCACGCCCACTTTTTTGGTTTTCGTACGAAAACAATTTGTTTACCCTACCCCATAGCATATGCAGAAGAAAACAGTTGATTTTTTAGAACCATACAAATTTTGATAAATTTTTTGAACAATATGTTATGAAAATTTATATATCTATACTTTATCGCCATAAAGCCAAAAATTTGGGGACATAAATTTTAAGGGAATAAAACGATCCGCGCAGCGGATTGTCGCCCTTTTTTGCTGTGCAGGGATACGCAGACGAAAAAAATAGAAGGTCAAAAATACAACCGGCCAACAATAGCTACCACCGGAAAAATATTTTGAATTTATTTTCAATATGTCACCATAAACAGTTTTATCTTAATTCTAACTCTAAAAGTTGAATATCACGTTTGCATATTTTCTCTAGTTCAATATAATTCTTCTCAATCCCGATGATCCAATAATCCCATCCGATCGAACATGGGTAGTAATCGCTTCAAATTCTTTTGCACCTTCTCATTCTTGTAAATCGTGTTTTTGAAATTTAAGGCCCGCTCATCTTCACCCATCAAAGAATTGAAATCAGCATCATCGGTTTCTTCGTTAACCATCACGGCTTGAATAAGGCACGCTGATGTAAAAGCTGGAAAAATATAATTTGGTATTTCACAGTAGTCGTGCTTAATTTGAATCCTTACCATAAAATCTCTTTTCGGCCATATGTAAATGGAATGTGTGTAGACTCGGAATTTTAGCTTGGAATTGTAGTGCCTTGAGTGTGCCCACAAAAATGTTGTAGTAGTACTGAAATAGCTCATCCTGATGATGCAATCGCAGCTCTTCTCTCATCGATGTGTTGAAAAAATAATGCAAGTCGATGGCTGGTGATCCCCAGACACTGTATTGGAAGTCTATAATCATCACATCGTTGGGTTCGTCCTTTTCACGATAGTTAAACATAACGTTGTTAACCCAAAAGTCACCATGAGCAAAGACATTTACATGACCCTCGATGGGATCAAAAACTTGCGCTCCATATTCCATAAGCTTCGGTTTTAAGGCGAGTAACTTTCTTCCATATTCCGCAAAGTCATCCCACTGGCTAACCAGTCGTCCACAGGCATCAAGCACGCCCACAAAGAATGGGCTGTAGGATGTTGTGTGTCGATTGTACATACCACGATCGTAAGTTTTAAATGTCCCAGGTTCTCGTTCATTTAACACCGCCGAGGTAGCATGCATTTTAGCCAGCTTTCGAATGCATAATTTTGTGTGTTCCATATCAAGTCCTTTGGTTCTATCACACATAATATACTTTCTTTCACGTAGGTCTTCAAAAATAATCGCTGACCGATCATGGTCTACGGCTATTGTTTCAGGGAACATTTGGTCTGTATCTCCTATCTCCAGCAGCAAAGCGTTCAGCTTGGGAATTATTTTTTGGTATACGTCCATTTCCCTGTTGAATATATCGTAAGGCTTGAGTTTCTCGTTGGCAAATTCATTACCCTCAAATGAACTCTTCACTATATATGATTTTTGAATGGATTCAGAATCGACACTCCGTTTGTAATGAACCGATGCTCGTGTCATTACACCTCCATAGTTCTCACCTTTTCCGATAGCCATTGAAGGAACCAAAGATGTCACTTCCAAACTATGGTTCTGGTAGTGAATTCGCAACTTCTCCGTCATGTAATCCTTTGTCAACCATTCCGGAGCTTCTTCACATTCCTCTATAGAAGCTGCACTCTTAGACACTTGACACTCTGGCATGGCTAGATGAATAAGCAAGACTATGAAGAACGTTCAGATTGTAGATCTGATTGAGTTGCCTTGGAATTTCGCCACCACATTTATAGCTTCTCAGCTGGCGTGTGCAATATGATTTATGGCCTGAAATGCTTCAATGTTTACGATGGTTACGATCTGTAGTAATCTTTCTGACGTAGTAATTCATTTGGTTGTACTCCCATTTAGGGGTAGAAATGCAACCAATTGAATACCTCAAATGAATTTATTTGAACGCAATTTAAATGATCATTGCAACAGATATTGTATTGCACGGATGTTACGACAAATTATGACAATTACACTGTGATAAGTAATTTTTGATAAGTAATTGGAATCTGGACAAATAGTCATAAGTGTTTATTGTACAACTGTGAGTTGGGAATTTAGATAGGAAAATTAAATTTATTACAAGTTTATCGAATTAGGAATATTTTTAGCATCAAATCTGCGGATATATGTATGAACTTGAACTAGCTGCATTTCGAAAAGCATCCGATAAATGCTTTACATTTTTGTTTACATTCGATTAAACGAATCAACGCATCTGTTTGAATGCAATGCCATTTGTTACCTTTTTAGAACTTGGAGATATTTTACACCAGCCAAGCTCGTTTTCCTTTATAAAGCGCATGTAACAATAAAGTTATAATGTGTTAAGTTCGTACCCAAAACAAACTCTTATGTTGTTTTTTTTTTAAAAAACTCTTAATCATTCATAAAGTCGTATAAATCACGTTCAAGATCATTTCAATTTTATTTACATGAAAAGATGACATGCATTTGTCTCGCAAAAAAATAATTTTAATCTTAAAATTACACCAAAGGTTGTTTTCTAAAGATCCAAAAACCCGCTCAATTCGAATTCCTTAAGCGTCCGTTGCAAGTATGCTCGGTATTTCAAATTCTCAACATTTTCACGACGCAATTTATCGCCCTCCTCGGTTCGGCTGGTCAAGCTTTCCAAATTCTCAAAACCAGAAGATTCCATCAAAATCAACGGCGTCAGACAAGTAGTCGCGATAACACCTGCAAATATTTAAGCAGAAATTAGCGTTGTATCGTAAGACAACAGTCTACTTGCAGCTATAAACATGATTATTTGTATAAATGACACGAACCTACTTGAGCAAGTAAAGTCTATCTAGTCAAAAAGTGCTGGGTAAATAATTAAATTATTCAACAGAGGTAGATAGTATCCATCTGTGCATTTCAAGCCATATACGATTTTGGAAAATTTTGTATTGAGCTAAAGAGTTTAATTTAATCTAAATCCAAATTTAATTTATTTTGTTAAATAAATAGCAATTGAAGCAATAAAATTATTTAAGAACGAATACAATGAAGTTCGACGGGCTCAGTGGAACGATGGTTAGTGCAATAAACTGCAGCGCAGAAGGCCTGGGATCAAATACCATCGGTAGTAACAGCTAAATGATTTTTCACTGGCCCTCCTCTCGTGATGATCTGACAAATCATCAATTGTCAAGAAAGGATTATCTCGAATTCGCCGTTCGGAGTCGGCATAAAACAATTGGTACCGCCATCGTGCAAAAAGTACACACGCACACATGAATCGCTCGGCCCTGGGTACTAGCCTGTTGCGCCGAAATTTTTGTATTTTTACAATGGAGTTCCTTAATATATATATAACGAAGTTCTAACATTCTAATACAAACTTTTCCTGAAGAGTCTGGTGTATTCTGACACGGTCTAAATAAATTTTGTCATATCGGTGAAAACACATTCTATTCGAAACAAAGTTTGCGGTTTAATAAAACAAAGAGCAGTTATGATAAAATTTTAAAAATAATGGTGGGTGCACGACTAGGTCGTACGCAAATTTCTCTTTTACAACAAGTTGGGCGTTAGATCAAATCACAAGCATTAGAAAATTTGATAATTTGGCCAAAATACACAATAATACTCATTTTGATTACTGATGCTAAAAATATATATATATAATATAAATATTGTCTATTATACTAACGTATATTTCCGCAATGATTTTCCGGTATTATTCAAAACTGCAAATACTGTTTAGGGGTAGTTGGGCCAAAACGAATTTAAAGAATTGTTGCAAACAGTAACAGTATGTAACATATAAATTAAATATCTTTCTAGGTGATAAAATAGTATGAGAGAAATTTTCTTAATATGGTTTGAATGTAAAAATCCGCTCTATTGATTTTCTCGAAAAAACTGGGTATGTAATTTTGTTGGGACTACTGAATTTGTAGAATACGTTCATGATATGTTCAATATGTTAGAGTTGTTTTCAAGAAAGAGTACATTAGTGTCATATGGAAGGTACCATTGAAAAAATAACTACGATTAGAATTGTGACCAAAAAAACTATGTAGGTATAAATTATTTTGATTGAGACACAATATCAAAGTTGTTTGATTAAATAATTTTATTAAGTGCAACCTTTAAATATTTCATTTTCTCTATGAGAATTTGTTATGGTCAACCGTCGATCACTGCTGAGTAGCGACTGGCTAAGCTTAACCTTCTAATCGCACAATCAGATAACAGCCTGCATCCAAGTGTTTAGCAGAAGGTAAAGAGATGCTAGATGAGGAGAGATGCGAAAGTTTGTTGACAAGCTGTGATGTGACAACAATGCATTACCGTTTGCAATGCCAGCAGTACAGTCACCAACAATCCAAGTATGGGTCAGTAACGATCCATAACTTATACAAAGCTTTAAAAAATCGGGTCGACGCGGCCGAAATTACAAAAATTCATTTATTGTATTCCGCTATCAATGTAATGTTAGAAACTTAAAATATCCAAACTTAAATCCCCAGCTGCAGAATCCCCAAAGAGAAATTCCCACTAAATTCTCTTTGGAGATCCCCTTAAATTTTGAGCTAGGATAATGAAATTTTGTACATGCGATACCTGTACGTGCTGTTCGAACAAAGTGTAAACATTTTCAAAATCCGCCCACTGCCACGCCTCCTTTTTAGAAAAACCTAGTTTTTGGCCAAACCGTCAGACATTTTGGAAAAGTATCTGAACAACATATCTAGACAATCCTAATGTCTATATTTCGTCTATACAAAGTTTAATGCCACGCCCACTTATTTGGGCGTTTTCAGTAAAAAACATTTTTCGGTAAAATTAAAACATTTGGAAAAAAAATGTTGGTGCAAAATTATTGGTTTTACTAATATAAACATTTCTTTCATATATCATTTTAACTCGCGCTCACTTTTTGGAGGCGTTTTCATACAAAACCCATTTCTATACACTATCTCATAGCATAGCCCGGCGAAATCGTTGTTTTTTTGTCGAAACATAAAAGATTTTGATAAACTGTCTGAAAAATGTGTTCTGACAATGACATTTTCTATATTTCATCGCCTTAAAGCCGATGGATGGGATGGGATAGGGTATGAAACGATCCGCACAGCGGATTGTAGGCTTCTCATATTTTTTTTAAATATTTTAATCGCTTCACTTAGACCAACGTTTTTATAAATATGTGGGCATAGATTTATGAAAAAGTTGGTGTGCGGAATTTCATCATTTTTGGTCCAAAAACAGATGAACGGACAGACGGACATACATGCCTATATCTAAGCGAAAAGATAATGGAATTCCCACTTTTTTTGAAATTTAATGGGGCTAATTCAACAGGTGAAATATCCACATGCGAGTAATTCGCAGAGTATTTTAAATCCGTCTTTGTAGAATGAAATTAATCTTCCAACAATAACTATTCTGATATCGATCCAATTGCTGACATTGGATGAATTCAACTAACCGAATTGGACCTGATAAACGGACTTAAAACACTTCAAAATAAATGCAGTTGTGGGGTTGATAGTATTCCCCCTGTTGTTATAAAACATATGAAAAGGCTACAATCCACTGTATGGATCGTTTTATACCCCATCCCATTATTTAAATTAATTTCCCTCAAATGTGGGTTTTATGGCGAATAAATATTAAAATTGAAATTGTCGCAACATTTTGTTCTTGTCTTGTATGGTTCGATCAAAAACATCGTTTTTCTGCTGCATATAGTATGGCTAAGGTATACAAATGGTTTTTGTATGAAAACGCCTACAAAAAGTAGGCGTGGGTAAAAATAATATAAAGGAGAAATGTTTATATTACCAACCTCTATTTGTTCGCATACATTTTTTTTTCGAAATGTTTAAAATTTTACCGAAAAATGTTTTTTTCTGAAAACGCCCCCAAAAAGTGAGCGTGGCAAAAAAAAATTGTATAGACGAAATATAGAAATTAGGTTTGTCTAGATATCTTGATCAGACACTTTTTGGCAGTAGCGGGATTTCAAAAAATTTTAAACTTGTTCGAATAGAACCTCAAAGGATCACATGTACCATATTTCATTATCCATACTCAAAATATAAGGCCCAAGAACCGGTTACCTACAGACGAACGGACGGAAGGACGGAAGGACGGAAGGACGGAAGGACGGAAGGACGGAAGGACGGAAGGACGGAAGGACGGACGGATGGATGGACAGACAAACATGACAGACTGCATCAAAACTAATATAACCCTATGGGAAAGGGTAAAAAAACTGTACTGCATTAGGAAGTCCATTACTTAAGATAATTAATCTCTCTCCCAAGTCGGGTATTTTCCTCGATGAGTGGAAGATTGGTTATATTGCTCCAATTTTTAAATCTGCTCCCCGAAACAAAGCAACAAATTACAGAAAGATTTCAAAGATTTCAGTTATACCAAAACTTTTGGAAAAATAGTTAAAGGCACAATTTATTTTCACGTCAAAAATAATCTTCAACTCGGCTTTATTACTGGTAGATAAACGACACTTAATTTTACACTGCTTACTAGATATACCCTTGAGAGTCTTGAGGCCGGAACACTAAAAGATGTTATTTTTACTGATTTCTCTAAAGCGTTCGATAAGTAAGATCACAAATAACTTGTGAATAAATTTTATGTTTTAGGTATTCACTCAAGACTCAACAAGTGGTTGTCCTCTTAATTGGCAAATCGAAAACAAATTGTCAAGCTGGGTAATTCAACGTCTTTACCCTTTAGTGTAAACAGTGGTGTACCTCAACGAAGTCAGTTGGGTCCTCTTCTATTTATTTTTTTCACTAATTCCATTCCTTCTTTCATTAAACATCTAAATGCTTAGGATATGCCGACGATTGGAAGCTTTACACTCAAATAAAATCAGTTAGCGACTGTGAAAATGTTTAATCTGATTTTAAAAATCTATTTCGCCGGTGTAATCAAAACTTTGAACGTAGAGAAGTTCAAATCGTTTACTGCTTCGCAGCAGCTAGATGATATTTTGTTCACTTACTCAGGCAATGACACTTCTTTAGGTCGAGTTAATGAATTATCTGATCTCGGCATTCGATTTGATACAACATAGGGTAAATTCATTACTAGGGTTCTCGAAAAGAAATTCCTTTGATTTCAAAGACCCTTATACATTAAAATCAATTTATTGTTCTCTAGTAAGATCCATTATGGAATACGCTTCGATTGTTTGGTCTCCTTACCAACAAACGCATATAGACAGAATCGACCGGGTACAGAAAAACTTTGCCAGGTATGCAAGATTTGAAGTATTAAGTTGTAAACACGTATAAATGCTGCAATCGTCTATCAATGTGACAGAGCGAACTCTTATTTTCCTTTCAATCGTCAATAGCACGATTTACATTGGGGGATTTCCTATCATCCTAAAGCCATGTTTACATTATTTTTAGGTCTTAAATTTTGTACTGCCTGTCATTCAATTACGAGTGCCTGGCGATTTTCTAATTGACACATTTTCAATTGATAGACTCAACCAAATGAAAAGATCGTACGTTTACGTTTAGTTTCATTTAAATCTCATATAAGAGTTTTTTTTTTCACCACACCAATAGTTGCGCTACAGAAGATGAAGTTTTCACCATCCAGTTTATGATAACACCATAAACTCGAATATGCCTTATGGTAAGTAAAATAATAAATTGTCATATCAAACGACATCTGCTCAATGTTCGTAAAATTGCTGATCACAAGTTCATAGAGAATTTTAAGCAGAAACATAAATACAAAATACTATAAGAAAAAAAATTAAAAAAAAAACATTTAAAATAAAAAGTAGGAAAAGAAACAAAATTACTCACGAATGTCCCCAATATGACCTGAAAGACATTCAGATTTGGGAACATAACCGATACCTAATTTGTGAAGCTATCCTTCATACTCCCAAAATTAGTTGTGCTCGGACTACCTTCAGTAATTCTATAAACCAACTCACCAATTAAACTGTTATTGATAATTTCAATATGAAGTTCCTTCAATGTTGGAATGTGTCCACTATAGTTGAGCTTTTCTAGAGTATCCTTCAAATGGCGATGGTATTCCCTCACAATAAACTTAAAGTGCACCTTACGGACATTCTCATTCATCGATCCAAACAAGAAGTACATAAGGTCAGTCGCAGGCGAGCCATAATACGCCAACTGATAGTCTAACTATAAAACCACAAATACTTATATCGAACCATACAATTGACATATTTCACTTCCTCACCATTATCACATCCTTTGGTTCCAAATTCTCGTCCAATTGGAACATTAAGTTGTTTATCCACAAATCAGCGATATTAAACACACGGAATCCCTTGGTGTGACTCTCGTACATCGCCACAGCACCCTGCAGAACATTTTCCGACAATTTGAACAGTTTTTCTGTTATCTCTTCAAAGCCCTTCCAACGCGCCACCTCTTCGGCAACACATCGCATGTTTACCGGGAAGAATCCGAGAAAATCTTTCCTATCGGGATTTCGAGAAATAGGTGCTTCTTCAAAGAACTCCAACAGTTTGGAATCCTGGGAAGCCAGCACCGCTGAGCAGGCGTGTAATTTGGCCAATTTTTCTATAGTTGGCAAAACGTAGTCTAAGTTAAGCAGTCTCTGCCTTTCGAACATGCCAAATCCGCTAACTGTCATATCTTCGAGAATTAGGAATGGTTCCGGCGACTCTGTGGTGTAGTAACATGCCGGTGAAATTTTTGTGCTGTCCCCAATGGTAGCTAAAAGCTCTTCGATCCGTGGAAGCACCTCTTTGTAGCTTAGAATCTCACGATGGAATAGTTTGCTCTTTTGTGCAACCATTCCGGTGAAGCCTTTTGGGTGGTCCTAAAAATTAGTAGCGACATGTTATTACTCAATTTTTACTGTATCGTGCTTTACTCACCTTAATGATGACGGAAAACTTGCCAGGTTCTTCGTTTCTCACCAAACTGAATGTGGCTCGATGCAGCTCACTAGCGAAACCTTGACCCTTTTCTGTACATGCACTTCGAACGATCATCTCCTTCACTTGAATGGTGTCGTCTTTAAAGTACTCCTTGAGGACATCCTGTAGGAATTCTGCTGTCAGCCATTCTGGGGGTTGATAGGTATTTGATCCTGTTCCCATTTTGCTTCGTGGACTATATTTAAAATACAAGCACTCTCTTTGTAAATCGGTGAAAAGTGTCAGTGTAGTCACCTGATTAAGTTGATGAGTGAGGGGCTTTCGACTTTTGTTCATGTAGAGTAATGAATAGGTCTCACGTGGTCTGAGTGCTCTTTTGGAGTCGCTTTAAAGCTTTTTTTTTTGTTATCTTGCATGCTTTTCGTTTACCATTGATTAAGGGGACAACATGCTAATTGAATTTATATGGGGGTTTGATAAAGTGGAAGAGCAGCTGATTATGACGCGGGCTTTGGTTATAACCAGCTCCAACAAGTTGTTTGTTTTGATCGATGAATTGAGAGTGAAAGCTTGTTTTTTTTTATCGCAACTAAGCCCATTAAATGACAAATTATCTGGGAGTCTTCTGTAATAAGTGAGGGTATTTAAAGAATGGGGTTCATAATAAAAACAACACAGGGTGATGGTTTAGCGGCATGTATTGTGGATAAGTATTTTTATTATAGTTGTACTTATCTGTAGAAAAGAATACACAGTCAATCGTATGGGTGATTTTATTTTTGTAAACTTGCTTTTCAAAAGCTTATCAACTTGAGATATAGCTTCGACGTTAGTTCCAATACAATTGTTTTAAAAGATTCATTTACGCTAGTCTCTGTTCTAGTGTGCAGAAGTATTTCAATAAGTTTTTTTAAGATTCGTAATTAAATTTCGATTTTCAAGGTAAGTAAAAAATCAGGCGAACTCAAGCATTTAATCTAAATATTAAATTTATTTCAGTTGTTAAATTCCCATTTGCAATCGACTTGTCACTAACACAAAATTGACTATTCTGTATTTGTGTAAACTAACAAATCAAAGTTCAAAGTTCTAAAAATATATGTAAAAATACGATCACTCCAACATACATCAAATCAGCGATGACATGTATATCATCTAGTCGAACAACCTTTTGGTTCGCACTTTTGACGCCTTGATGCAAAGAAGCTAAAGGTATTGGAATCAGATTCAATTTCAGAACCGTTAAAGAACTGCGATCTTTTACGATGTCTTTTAATTAACTGACCAAAATCTTAACACAATGCTAATAAATTATAAGTGTCAGTCAAAAACGAAGTAACAGTCTGTTCGTCAATTTAATATTTATTACTGGGCATGCAAATTAATTGGGAACTCTTAATGACTGACGTTCAATTCATTGACAGCCAATTTTACTCTACTTTCGCTTTAAATTTTCTTGAAATACAATATTTTGTCTGCCGCCAGTCGCCATTACGTTGAAATTTAGCTTAAGGTGGGTTGCCAGAAGTATATTCTTTGTCAGGGTTACCAGCTATAAAAGATACTGTGGTCAAAAATGCCAAACGTTTTCATTTTATTAATCCAAGAAAATTTGATCTAAAGGTATATATTATATATATGGAAAATATATACATATATATGGAAAATAAATATACCGGTGTCCATTGTATTTCTTCTTTCTAGCCAAAACCCCTGGTAGCTAGTGCTTTATTCTTATAATTGATGATGTAATTGACTTATATATGAACAAATTACAATAATAAAACAAAAAAATGGCATAAAATTACTTTGCACAAACTCACTTTTTTCACTTTTTTATCTTAAACGATTTGTCTTCGCGTGCTGATCATTGACCCGTTTTAAAAATTGTCGCTCACATTTAGTTTACAAGTTATGATCCAACTAAAATTGCACTTTTTTGGTTATAATTCCATACAAATTGTGTATAGTTAGGCTTTTATTTGCTGCCAAATTGAAAAAAAAAAACATACCAAATATTTTAGCAAACAAAGAGAGTTAAAATCCTGTTTTCCCGCGAAGCGGGCCACCCAGAGTATCATAAACTAAAAAAACTGTTTGACTTAGGCGCCTGCCTGACGATTTTGCATACTCTGACGAGAGCAACGAAGTTGAGTGAGCCGGGAAAGAGATTTAAAATCTTTTGATTTTTATTTTTACATTTTGGAAATAAGTCGTATTTTTTTTATTTATTTATTATTTTTATTTATTATTCAGCAATGTTTGAAAAGTCAAAAAAAAACTTTGATTACGATAGGGATTTTTCGAATTTTGATTGCTTAATAACTTTTTAACTAATTGATAGCGATGATTTTACAAAATTTCCAAATTATCAACATTAAAAACTGAGTGGAATAAAAAAAAGTGAAAAAAGTGAGTTTGTGCTAAAGTAAATTTGTTTCAAAAATATGAACCCTTCTTTTTTTTTATAATTTACACGTACTCAAGGGGTTATGAGAATACCCTTTATATGTTACCATAGTACGAGCGTTAGAGAAGGGGAAGAAAGAGAGGATAGGAAAGATTTTGGATGTAGTGGAGTCTTAAACTCCATGGGTGGTGTCCGAACTTGCTTCGGGGAGTCACTTTTTCTTGTGTTCGTAAAATTTGAAAAAATTCAAGATGGTGTGCATACTCTTAGGTATTACACCGACCTTTTATTTCTTTTAATTAAAAGTGAAATGGATTTTGGCTGAGATTGAACGCGCAACCTTCCACTCAACACATTACCACTACACCGCGGCCACCCAATATCCAATTGAAATACGGTGGCAAATGATATTTTTCATATTATTTTTCCTTTAATTTTTCTGGCTATTATAAATCTTCTTAAAAAATAAAAAAACAATAAAATATTTCAAGTGTTTTTTTAGAGGTATAGATTTAAAAAAAAAAATTAAGCGCATTAAATTCAATAGACTGCCTAAAATGTTGGTAATGCCAAAATGTTGTTGTTGCTTAAAGAGATAGGTACAGCTTAAAAAAATCTAGTAACTCCATTTTTTTAAAAATTACTTTTTGATGCTATCTTATAAAATCTCGTTACGTGAAGTGCTATGGAAAACCTCGTAGCTCATTAATAACTTTAAATCTCATAAAAATCATTTTGTTTATGTCTCCTCACTCCAATACAGGCAAAGTACCTGAAAAACCCTCGTAACTCCGACAAATAACTGAAAAGTAAGCCTCCTAACTCCTGCTTATAACATTAAAACTCGGAACTCCACTATCTTAAGGTAAGCAAGTGATATAAAAAAGCCGAGAATCCCCAATCATTTCAATTTCAACAGTAAGTGCATGGCAAAAACAGACTTTATAACTCCAAGAGTAGATGACAAAAACTCGTAACCCCAGTAAAATAAATAGTTATATGTAGTCGTATTAAAAAAAACAGTTTTTGTCCAAATACTTTTTTTTTATTAAATAAGGATATAAAATAACACCGTTTACTAAAAAGCTGGGCTTGATAAGAAACGTTCGTTATTACTGTAAAATTTCAAATTTTGGAGTTACAAGGTTTTCTTATTAAGTCGACGCTACTTTTTTTTTTTGTTTATTATTATTTTGTAACACTTTACTATAAAATATCTCATAAACTATTGATAAGCTTTATTCTGCAGAAAAAAGGACGCAAACACACTTCATTAGTATGACAGCTAGTTTGACAGTTATCCCTTTCAGTTCTATACCTTAAAAAAACATTTTGTATAAATACTGGCTTAAGTGGTCCTACAATGCGGAATGAAACTGGGCCTCAACAAACATGCTTCTCAAATTATCTCAGTCCTTAGCTAACTGTCTCTAGTTCCGCACTTTTAGTATAAGTAATATAATAATAGACATAAATATAAAAATAAATATAAGTGGAGTTATGATTCAGAAATTTTAATTTTTAGTGAATTGCATACACTTTAAATGTTTAATACTTAATTTAGGATTATAAAAAAAAGTAAGTTCAGTTCGTGGAATAGCCTATCCCATTCCGTCCTTAACACTTAATTTGTAGGGTACAAAGAAAATTACATTTTCACAATAAATTGTTCAGCCAGTTTATAAAAATGTTTTATGGTTCGACGGAAACATCGTTTTTCTCCTGAACATGTTATGGAAAAGGGTATACAAAAAAAATTAAATTCTGGCGCAACAGGCTAGTTAGTACCCAGGGCCGAACTTACTCACAACCATTCACATGCGATTTATGCCAAATTTAATACTCTGGCTCGAAATTTAAGGCCCAAAAATCTATGGCACACAGACGGGCGGACGGACAGATATGGGTAGAACGAATCAGCTAGCGATTCTGAATCGATCCATATACTTTCTGATACAAGGTGAGCAAAAAGAAGTCATCCGATGTTGTTTTGCCTTCAGAATATCGATTGTGGCTCTCGCAGTGAGTGCCATTGCTTCTCCTGTTGGAACCTCATCTCCTCCAGTCCTAATTCGCCCAATTGCGGCAAAAAAAACCCGGTTAACGTGGCCCGAAAAAATTACTCCTACAGCGTGAACAGCATACCATGCAGTAACTTTAAACGGGTGTAATGGCTACTCGTGCATTACTCGTGGATTTTCGGTGCCCCAGAAGCGATAGTTTTGCTTGTTCACGTACCCGCTGAGGTGGAAATGAGCTTCATCGCTCATTATGATTTAGGTCGAAAAATCGTCCACTACGATTATTCCGCGTTCTTGGGGAGTGTATCGCTCCATGTCCACAAATGTCAAAACAGATTTGACATTTGTCAAGCATTGTCAAGCAGATGGAGCGCTTCTGATTATAATTTGGTCAAGTTTCCTGAATATTTTACACGATGTGCCGCTGCCGTTCATCCATCTGCGGTTTGCTTTAATGATCGTATCTGTAGATCGTAAGATGTAGTGAGAGGCATATCTAGGCTCGTTGAAGGGCTCGGTGCGTAGTGGTTAGTGCGATGAACTGCCGCGCTAAATTTCTGGGTTCGAATCCCAGCCGTACCATCACCTTAATGATTTTTCACTGGCCCTCCTCTCGTGATGATTTGACAAGTCATCCGAGTAATATCAATAGTCAAGAAAAGCTTATCTCGAATTCGCCGTTCGGAGTCGGCATAAAACAGGAGGTCCCACCATCGTGCACTAAGTACACACGCAGACATGAATGGTTGTGAGAAAGCTCAGCCCTGGGTATTAACAAGCCTGTTGCGCCAAAGATTTGTATTTGTTTGTAGAGGCATATCTAACGTGTCTACTGGCGGTTGAATAAAAAGCACACCTGCCTTGCAGTTCCCTGGTATATCTCTGTAACCCGTCACCCAGAAGAGGTCAATGGTGAAATGCTTTGCCATCTCAGTAGGAGAAAGTCGGTATTCGTTGGCAAATTTTTGTTTGAACGAGGTGAAACCAAAGGATTTGATTGCCGCTGTCACTGGAGTTGTTAATAAACCTCGTGGATATTATTCCTAAGACAGGAATAGGTCATCCATATGACATGCCATCTGACTGCCATCCAAGGCGACTGGGAATGGTTGACCTGGAGTTTTAATTAAAACTGAGTTGTGTACTGGTGTGGACGGTGTTTTCTGTAATGTGATTTCATATCTTCTGTGGTTATCCAGCCAGGGAGATATATGTGGTTGCATACCCCATTTCTTTCCGATTGCTATTTTTCAAGTGTATAAGCCTACGGTGGCTTTGTTGACGCGTTCTTTGATGTTGGCTTTTCATTTCAGTTTCTTATTCAAAACCAGACCCAGGTACTTGGATGATTCTGCAAAGTTGACACTGATGCCATTTTGTTTTGTAGGGTCAATGTGTGGGACTTTGTATTTCCTCCTAAAAAAGGAAAAATTCGGTTTTCTGAGACTTCGCCAAGTCAAATTCTGGCGGTCCGTTTTTAGATGTACAGAAAGACTGTTTTGTAACAGTTCCCTAATTGTATTAAGATATTTCCCTGATACAGCTAACCGCGTAAGCAATCAACTTGCATCACTATCTTTCTAGATTTACTAGTAGCTCGTTGACCACAAGAGAAGGAGGCCCACCAGTCGGGTGCCACAGCTTACAGATTTACGTGCCGATGAGACGCCAAGATTAGTTTTAATAATTCTGTTCGTATGTAGCTGATTTATTATCACTTCCAACAAGTCATCAACATTTAATTCTGAAAATGCATTAGTGATAGCTTCTGCTTTGATATTGTTAAAAGCTCCTTCTATATCAAGCCTTTATATACTCTTTAGCCCTTAGTCAGTCACCCATAATAAAATGATCATTGTCGGGCTAATCGTTCTAGCAATAGATATTGATCTGTTCCCGTACAATAAAATTTATATTGAATCCAAGTAATTTTTACGTAAGCTTACATATTTCTAGTAACCAATACAATGTTTGCAGCAGGAATTCATAACGAATATTTAATAAATGAACAGAGCTATTTTGAGTTTACAACTGAGCTTGACTGTGACTCAGTCTAGCCTTGAGATACCAAGGAACTTGTTTTCTACCAAATCATCTCAATCATTTCTTAAAATCATGCTTAGAAGTTCACTGCCTTTGTCATGTCTGCAAATTTTACCTATAAAATAAATTACGGCTTAGATATCATATTCAACAAATTTAAAATTTTATTTCCAGATTTTTGAGTGCATTCACAAAATATAAATGGCACCAAACACAGAATCTAAAGTCATAGAAAACCCAAATGATAGTCTTAATATTCCCGAATGGATAACGGAAGACATTTTTCGAGAGACCCTCGAACAAGATTTCCCAACCTATAAAAAAGTAACCAAGTTTGTTCCGATCGCAGCAATTGGACCTGGAGAAAATAACACATCAACAATGTTACGAGTGCATTTAGATGTCGAATTAAAAGGTTCATAAACAACATAAAAAATTGCAATGTAAAAATATAACATTTTAACATCAAGAATAGATGGCAGCACAGTGAGCACCTCATATATTGTCAAGACTGCAATCGAAAATGCAAATACCCGAAAATTTATTGACTTGATAAATGCATTTCCCAAAGAAAAAGAGATTTACGAATCGATTTTACCAAAATTTGAGGAACTCTACGCAAAAGCTGGTAAACCTATAAAATTTGGTCCATGCTGTAAATTCATAAAGAATACTCCGGAAAATATAACTTTTATAATGGAGGATTTGCGTCAGAGGAACTTCTCGAACATCAGTCGTCAAGATGGACTAGATATGCATCACATGACGAAAGTCTTAAAAAAATTGGCAGATTTTCATGCAGCCTCTGCTGTATACTCCGAACAAATTGGACCATTTTCAGAACAGTTGTGCAATTCGGTATATTACGCAGAACGAAGAGAATATATGAAGAAACTTTCAATGGATGGCGTGTTCGCTGAGGTTCTATCGAAGTGGGGCGATTGTGAAAAATATATTCCTCTTTGGGCGAGTTTTACATATTTTTATAGACCTCCGAGTATAATTATAATTGTTCTCCTTTATAGCCCAATTCAGATAAAACCTTTGATTGGTGTTTAAATGCGACAATTCCTGATAAAAATGAATTCAACGTACTTAATCATGGAGATTTCTGGTCCAACAATATCATGTTCCAGTACAATGATGACGGCAACGTCAATGAGACTTATTTTGTTGACTATCAGGTTACTTTTTGGGGAACGCCTGCTAAAGATCTGTACTTCTTAATTACAGCATCTGCTCATTATGATGTGCGTGTAAGTGAATTTGATCGTTTTTTAAAAATCTATCACGAGAATCTGGCGGAGAATTTAAGACTCTTAAAGTACAGCAAACCAATTCCGACCTTGAAAGATATTCACATAATGATGCTGAGGAATTCTTTATGGAGTAAGTTTGTACTTTCATGATGTTGGGAGCTACACATTTTTTTTATTTTAGGTTTTAGAACTGCTACAGCCGTATTGTCTTCAATTTTGGCAGAACCAGATAAGGAAGCCTCCATCGACAGTTTGGTAAAAGCAGATGGAGCAAATTTCCGAATGAAACTTCTAATGAACCCAAGATTTGTTAAAACAATGAAGCAACTGTTACCCTGGTGGGAAAATAGGGGACTATTTGAATTTTAGATTACCAACGTGGTTCATTGACATATAAAAGATATATTTGTAATTTAATTTTAATAAAGGGTGTTTTTTTTTAGAGGTATAGAACTTTAAATTGAAATAAAACAGAAGAAAATCATTTCAATGTCCATCAGTTCGGCTTAATTGGAAGGATAATTTTATGCCCCTAATGCCTAAATATATTCGGGCATGTTGCCACCGCGGCTGGTTCGAATAAAGCCAAGCTTAGAGGTCCAATTTTTAACCACTTTTTCGAGCATTTGGGGCCATATGTCGGCAATAACGCCAATAACGTTGGCTTCCCTAACGTTTCTGGTTTGCTGGCGAAGATAAGCGACGTCACGTATCCTCAAAGGAAATAATTGAATGGTTTCAAATTACACGATTTTGGTGGCCAATTGACAGGTCCATTCAGCGAAGTTATGCGCTCATCGAATGTTTCCTTCAACAAATCGATTGTGACGTGCGCTGTGTGGCATGTAGCGTCGTCTTGTTGGAACCATATCTCATCTACATTAATGGCATCCAATTCGGGAACAAAATACTCGGTTATCATGGCTCTATACCGGTCTCCATTAACGGTAACTGACTCTCCAGCGTCTCAAGGGTCTAATGTGGATTCTCTTTACTCCAAATGCTGCAATTTCGCTTGTTGACGTAGCGATTCAACCAAAAATGAACCTCTTCACTCAACAAAATTCTGCGATAAAAATCAGCATCGAGATTAATCTCATGTTCGGTCCACACACCAAAACCACGACGCATTCCTACGCGCAACGAAATAAGTCGCTTTACGCTTTAACAACGTTGGGAAGTGTTGAAAACTTATTTCCAAAGTGAATTGCTGTGCGGCCCAAAAAGTGCTTAATTGGTTAATAAAGAAGTTTTGGCCGAAATGAAGCACCAACTTCAAATGCGCTCAAGTTTGTGCAAAAAGTTCGTGAGACTCGTATGTCCACTAGCATGGCAGTCACATGAAGTCAAAACTCATAGTCCCTGTCATCGTACGGACGAAAATGTGGCTGCTGTAACCGAGAGCGTGAGGCTCAATACATTGACTCGCCATCGATCTCAACAGTTTAACATTTCAAGCATTCGTTTAGAAGGTTCCATTGACTCAGCAATTAAAGGTGCACGATCATGAGCTTCGTTATCGCTTCGCAGTTTGGTCCTTACAGCAGCTTGAATTTGACAACGATTTTGGACGAAAAATCATCATCTTTTCTAACGTCGGCTACGTTAACAAACAAAATTGCCGGGTCTAGGAAAATCCGCACGTTATTGTCGAGAAGCCGATGCATCCACAGAGAGTGACAGTTTGGTGCGGATTGTGGAGTGGTGGCATCATTTGACAATCTTTTTTCGACAATGAGGCTGGAAACAACGTTTCGGTCAATGATGGGTGTTACAGAGCCATGTTAACCGGCTTTTTATACACTATCCCATAGGGCTATATTAGTTTTGCGATACATAGTTTGTAACTCATCGCTCATCGCTAGCTGAGTCGATTAAGCCATGTCTGTCTGTCCGATAAGATAAGAATGCGGATATCCACCACGCCGCAACAAACCAGAAATACTGTGAAAAAATGTAAGTTAGAAAGACTGCAATCGCAAGAGACCGCCTGGACCTTCGCGCAACGCGTATCCCTAAACCTCTCGATTAATACCTTACCACCAGCATCGAATGTCGAAGAACAATGGCAACGATGCCAACAAGCTATTAAATCAGCCGCAACTGATGTGTTAGGTTTCTCGCTCCCACCAGCAAAAAATCCCTGGTTTGATGAGGAATGCCGGCATATACATGCAGCCAAGAACGAGGCCTACGGGCTAAGCTCAGGTGAAGACGAGAGCTGCCGTTGAGCTCTATAGACACAGAAGAAGGAAAGAGCACCGGCTTTCAGAAAGAAGAAGAAAAAACTAGAAAAGCGCGCGATCGAGGGTATAGAGAGGTGCTACTCCAGGAACGATGTTCGCAAGTTTTACCAAAGTGTAAAACGTCAAAGCCTAGGATACAAAGCTCGAACAGAATCCTGTAGATGCTGAGAATATGGAAGAACCACTTCTTAAGACTGTTAAACGGCGATGACGAACAACATTCCGCTGTTTGGCCTAACGGACCATTCAATATTAGCAACGACAACCACCCGACCTGAGTGAAGTGAGGATAGCAAAATCTAAACTCAAGGTTAATAAGGCTGCCGGCCTTCCCGCCGTCCTGAAAAAAAAACCAAGAAGTCCAAATCTTGGATTCATCGATTTTAAAGCCGCATACGAAAGCATTTATAGAGACGAACTATACAGAGCCATGTCTAGTTTTGGTATAACGCAAGAACTCGTCAGTTTGTGTAGGATGACGATGGAGAATTCTCGTTGCTCCATCAGGGTCGGCAACGACCTCACCGACACATTCGATAACAAGAAAGGCGATGCGCTGTCATGTGAATTCTTCAATTTGATTCTTGAGATGATTTTGCAAAACTCCCGAGCCAACCAACAAGAGCTTCAATATTCCAAAAATCGGTTCAACTACTAGGATACGTCGACGATATTGACATCACTGGTAGGACTCAACGTGATTTCATAGCCACGTTTGGTAGCATAGAGTAGCAAGCGGCAGAAATGGGCTTAGCAGTAAATGAGGGCAAGACAAAGTATATGTTGCCAACATGAAAGGACACACAACATCGACGAATTGGACAGAACGTCAACATTGACATATATAGCTTTGAGATAATACAAGACTTTGTCTATCTCGGCTCCGCTATTGACTCTGACTCTTCAGAAATTAAACGAAGAATTACTCTTGCCAACCTCAACCAACTTGGAGTGCGCAACTGGAGGCAGTTAGCTGAGTACCGGGCTTATTGGATAGGCATGTTGCTTGAAGTAGTAAGTAGGCCAATATTCAGCTCCTCCGTCTCATAGAAAGCTTGCCATGGTTTAAACTGAATAACTAATAAAACAACTGAAATAGCTAATATTTCGCAATTCGATTTTTTTTCAGTCATTTCTATTTTGCCCACCCTTTTTGGTTTAATTTCTGTAACTCATTGGGAAATTGTCTTTTAAAAAGTATTTTTAAGAGATCCCGTAAATCTCGCAAATATAAGTGGAAGCATACAAAAGCTTATAGCAGTTTAAGTTTAATATTAATTTATTAATCCTTGGTGCATACCAGCCTTAACAATGCAATAAAAATAAATCATGGCTAAAATTGAAAAACTCCTAGAGTCTCCCACCACGGTAACAGTTGCTTAATGGCTCTAACATATCGTGAATTTGTTAGAATTTTCTGACGGAAATGCTCCCCTCCGTCACCAATTAAATTGTCTGTGTTTGCATCTTTTTCAGGCTCTGCCAAAACAGCGGGCAATAATGATGTCGCACTATGGAAACCTAAATATGAAAAAAAAATTATTCAACGAATCCCACCAATATAACACTCCCTTTTTCACTCACTCCATAAGGAATACTTGTTCATGATGAGGTGAATATCCTTCAAGCTTGGAATAGACTTTCGATACTGCAACAATGTTAAATTCTCAGCCAAATGTTCGTGATAGATTTTCAAAAGTCGATCAAATTCATTAATCCGCACATCGTAGTGCGCTGATGCAGTGATAAGATAGTGAAGGTCTTGAGCTGGTGTTCCCCACTGAGTGAGCTGGAAGTCGACGAAATATGCTTCCGTCACCCTGCCCTCATCATTGTGTTGGAACATAACGTTATTGGACCAACAATCGCCGTGGTTAAGTACGTTAAATTCATTTATATCAGGAACTGCGGCTTTCAATAACCAATCGCATAATTTATCTGTCTTTGGCTGAAAATAGAAAAAAAATAACTCAGTTGCAGGTGAGGTCTGGAAGTTCAAAATCAAAAACATACCCACATGGAAATATATTTCTCACAATCACCCCACTTGGGTATGGCATCAATGAACGATGAATACATGAAGAATTTCTTCATTAAGTCTATGCTTCCTTCAACATTAAACGAGTTACATAGTTCAGCCGAGTATGGTCCAACCTCTTCATGATACACGGCAGATGCCGCATGAAACTCTGCCAACTTTTTCAAGAGTATTGTCATGTGATCCATGTCAAGTCCTTCGTGTCGATTTACGTTGGAAAACTTCTGTTGACGTAGGTCTTCCATGATGATGGTTATATGTTCAGGAGTATCCTTTACGAATTTGCAACTCGGTCCGAATTTTAATGTCTTACCAGCATCGGCGTATAGTTTCTCGAATTTCGGTAGAATCGATTCGTAGATTTCTTTCTCCTTTGGAAACGCATTTATAGCATCCACCAGCTCCCGGGTGCCTTCACTTTCGATTGAAGTTTTAACAACATATGAAATTGGGAGAGTGCTGCCATCTGTTGGTTAGTTTTATTATAACACATTTCTGAGTAAATATTGAGTTAACCTACCTGTTGATTCAATGTCTATGTGGACTCGTAGCATAGTCGATGTATAGTTCTCTCCTGGGCCGATGGCAGCGATAGGAAGGAAACGCGTAATTTTCGAATACCCTTCAATTTCATTTTGTAGTACTTCTTGAAAAAGGTCTTTTGTTATCCATCCAGGTATTTGGAGACTCTCGTTGGGGTTTTCTATGGAATCAGATGAGTTATTGGGCGCCATTCTAGAAAAGGTAAAAAAAAACAGTGTCCAATAAAATACAACTGATGGAAACCAGGATTGGGTCCTTAAGGAGTTTAAAAGACGAATTTCAGAATTTTTTTTTAAATATTATGCTTCCTTAGAACACGTTAGAGTAACTTAAGGCAAAACACTTTTCCAAAGAAAGAATGCACATTTAGAGGGTTCAAAAGAATTTGAATGGTAGATACTAGAGGAACGACCAGATATAAAACTTTTGTCATGTGTAAAATGCAACCCCCGAATTTTTTAAGGGTGATTTCAAGGGATTTGATGGGCTCAGTGGCTCAGTAGCAACACCTTAATGATTTTCCTCTCGTGATCTGATAAATCATTTAAGTAGTATACATTGTCACGAAAAACTCATCTTAACTTAGCCGTTTGGATGCGGCCCTAAATTTTGAGGGGGTAAGAAGGGTAAGGAACTTTGAACGAGTGTCTGAACAACATATTACGACAATATCAGTATCTATATTTGGCATTCATAAAGTTTTTGGCCACACGATTTTAGTAAAAAACGTTTTAGGTAAAATATTAAAAAAACTAGAAAAAATCTATCGATGCAAAATCTATCGATCATTTTTACTCACGCCCACTTTTTGGGGTAGTTTTTTTTACAAAGGCGACGTTTTCTGCCGAACAATAATAGATCTAGATACTATTTGAACAAGATGTGGTGACAATGCAAGTTTCTTTATTTTCATTCAGTTCTTAGTCACGCCCAATTTTTGGGGACATTCATTTTAAGGATGGGGAATTAAACGATCCGTACAGCGGATTGTAAACTTCGCATATATTCTCATTTTAGTGCAGCATTAAATTTGACCATATCAGCAGTGGAACAACGTGGGAACACTGAGGATTTACCGATTTTGTTGTCAAAAAGGTGTCGAAATGTATAGACTCTGCAACTAATCAGTAGGCAGCTATTTGGTTTCCTTTTCCCCAAACAATTAATAATGGGTTTTTCACGATTTTACATATGTGTTATTAGTAAAACCTCGACAGGTACGCGATAGTAAAAATATGGCCTATATGCAAAAATCCGTTATATGGATTTTCTCGAAAAAACTGAGTATGCAGTTTTTCTTGGAACTTATAGGTTTATAGCATATAAGAAGATTAATCAAAATCGTTAGAGCTGTTTTCGACAAAATTGAGGCTGTGTATGATTTTTATATGGCAGGTACCGGTAATAACATGGCTAAAATCAAAAAAACAATTATGACCAAACAAACGCTGAATACGAAATTTGAAGAAAATCGGTCAAGTCGTTTAGGCTGGAGAAGCTTGTACGGACAGACGGACCGACGAACCGACGGACTGAATTCCAAAAACCATTTTATTGAGTTCCGCTAGTATCGTAATGTTAGAATCAATCAAAATCTCGAGGTCGAAAGTTTTCACGAAAACAATATCTTTCTCTTTATAAGAGAAAGTTAAAAAATATCCCTAAAATGGGGTCTTTATGGCAAAGAAATATTAAAATTGACACTGTCAAAATATACTGTTGAGATAGTTTATCAAAATCTTTTATGGTTCGACATAAAACAACGCTTTTCTTCTGCATATGGTATGGCGTAGGGTATAGAAATGGTTTTTGTAGTAAAAAGCCTCCAAAAAGTGGGCGTGGGCTTAAATGATGTATGAACGTATTTGTTTTATAAAACCCAAAGATTTTGCTTAATAAGTTTTTTCGAATACATATATTAAAATTTTACAGAAAAACATTTTTACTGAAAACGCAGGAAAAAAATAGGCATGGCAAAAAAAACTTGTATAGACAAAATATAGATATTGGGATTGAAAATTCCCTACCGTTTGGCAGTGTGCGGATTTTGACAATTTTTACACTTCTTCGAACAGCAGTTTCTTGACATTTGTGTAGACATTTTAAAATAGTTTCGCTTTATCAAAACAATTTTTCTGAAAAAATCCTGTCAGATCTGCTTAAGGAACAAAGAACTCTCTATTATTTTCGTCTATTTGGTAACAACTTGCAAGGAAATGAAACAACTTTCCTAAAGACACAAAAAATTATCGAAACGGTTGTCCAGATGAAAGCATAAAGAATTCTAATTATTACTTTTGATCTAAAAATAGATATTGAGGATGTCATCAAATCAATAAACTACGAACAAAATTGATGATCAATTTATGAATTAGAGTTTGGATCCGATTTTGAAAGAACGTATCAGGAGAAAAGGTTATGTGGTAGAATTAGAGAAGGACATGTTCTATTTCATATGAGTCCTACTTTTGAAAATACGAAAACGGTTATCGAGCTTAAACCAAAAAAAAAAAGATTTTTCCTTCGTGGTTTGTTACTTTAATTTGAATCTCATGAAGATATAGAATGGCGATTGAACAAATTTATCACGTCAACTGGGCTGAATAATTTCATCCCGAACCAATTAAAAATATCCAATGCGGATGCAGTAAAGTATATATATAATATAATTTTTTTGAAAGTGCTCACTTGCTTACTGCGATTGTCATAATGGCATAATGAAAGAAAGAGGACTTTCTTATATAATTTATGTTAAACAAATATTCCTTAATGATTTTAACCAGCCCCAGAAGTGCTTATAGCCTTTAATTCTAAAATGTATAAAAAACTTGTGAGGAGGATATAATACGCTCTGCGGATGGTTTAAATCCCTATCCCTTCCCATCCTTAAAATGAATATCCCCAAGATGTGGGCTTTATGGTAATGACGCATTAAAAATTATTTCACCCCTATTGAAGTATCCGTTCGGAACAAAAATTTCTCCGATTTGTTCGATGTAGGTGAATTTACCGAGGTATCCGTTCGGATTTGTAATTCGAGTAGATATTCAGACGGAATTCATCGCACATAATCGGGCGACAGCTTAATGCGTTAAGTCCAAAATGTTTGACAGCTTCGCGTTGAATTTATTCGGAAAGCCTCAGACGAAAAATTGTTGCGGAATTCTTTAGAAAATGGAAACCACCCCAAAATTGTAAGTTAAATATAAAATAAAATTATTTTATTTATTACTACAAAATCGTGCTCTGGAAAGAAAAACGCAAAGAACACAACAAGAGAATTTTCTTTAAATATCTCTATAGTAAATAAATCTATAGTGAGTGACTATTCACATATATAAAATTACAAAGCTGACAGATTGTCAGAAGTACGCGAATGTATGCTTAATTTATTTCGATGGTTAACTGTGTTCCAAACTGTGTTCGGAACTGGCTTTCGTTTCGGAAATTATTTGAACAGATACCTCTATGGGGCTGAAAGTTACAACAAATTGTTCCGACAGTTTATAAAAACAATTTATGGCTCAACAAAAAACAACGTTTTTCTCCTGCATTTTCATATCCAATGATTTTGCATCAACGTTTTTTTTCGGATATTTTCAAATTTTACAAAAAAATGTTTTTATATGAAAACGCCCCCAAAAAGGTACAACAAGGTAGGATAACTTTACAGGTATCCTTAATACCAAATTTCATCATCCAAGCTCAACACTTAAGGCCTACAAATCATAGATATACAGACAGAGGGGCGGACGGACGGATAGACATCAGTCCACTCAGCTAGCGGTTCTGAGTCGATATATATAACGGGTGATCCAAGTAGAGATACTTTTTTCAATAGCCTTTTTTGACAGATCGTGTGTGAGTCGTGTCATGCTGTCATGTTATTTTTGTTTAGTATTGTTTGGCATTTCATAAGGGAAAGACTTACGCGTGAACAACGTTTACAAATTGTTCAACTTTATTATGAAAATTCACGTTCTGTGAGGAATGTGTTTCGTGCACTTCGCTCAACTTATGGTCAACATTGAGAGAACATTTCGGTGAGCACATAATTTCACGTTTTGGGCCGGTCGATTGGCCACCAAGATCGTGTGATATCACACCGTTAGACTTTTTCCTGTGGGGATATGTAAAGTCAAAAGCTTATGCCGACAAACCCGCTTCGATTCAGGCCTTGGTGGAAAACATCACGCGTGTCATTCGCCAGTTACCAGTCGAAATGCTCGAACGAGTGATCGAAAATTGGACTCAACGGATGGACCATCTGCGACGTAGCAACGGCCAACATTTGATAGACATAATCTTCAAAAAATAAATGCCAAAGAATGTTCTTTCAAATGATAATAAACATTCTCCATTAAAATTGAATTTTCTGTGTTTTTTTCTTTAAAAAAGTAGGGAACCTCGAAATGGATATTACAAAATATGTATCAAAACAAATATACCCCTATGGGATAGAGTATAAGTACTCTATTGTTAAGGGTGGTCCAACTCCAACCATTAAACAAGATGTTAATTGTTAGTCACTCTTTAACGTCAATTTTTTTCCTCAACTTATTTTGACATTTTTTTGTTTGAGTATTTGACAAATTTAACCATGGAGAGGTACACAACAGAGCAATGTGTTAAGATTGTTAAAGCCTTTTACGAAAATGGGAGTTCAATTCAAAATGTATTTCGTGCACCTTGTGATTTTGTTGGTCAGCATAATCGACAATTCTCCCGATGGTGGACACATATCCAAAATCGGAAGAATTGTGCACAAATTTCAGCAAACCGGGTCTGTGATGTGAAAACACCTGTGCATGCTCGCTTATTTAATTTACGGAAAGCAATGCTGTTGTTCGCGATAGTATTGCAGAAGAGCCGTCAACCTCGATTCGTTGTCTTGCCTAACTATTGAACATCTCACGAATATTGCTGATGTGAATTTTGAATAAAGATTTGAATTAACACGCTTACAAAGTTCAATTGACTCAAGAGCTGAAGCCTACTGACCATTTTAAGCGTCTCGTCGTCAACACGCCGAAAGGTTGGTTGAACAGACAAAAGTGAAAGGTGACTTTATAAAGAAAGCCATCTTCAGCGACGAGGCATTGTATTCCTTAACAAGCAGGATTGCCGTATTTTGGGCGAATGAGAATCAACGAGTGATTGTTCAAAAGCCGATGCATCCACAAAGAGTGGCTGGTTGGTGCGGCTTATGGGCTGGCAGCGTCATCGGGCCGTACTTCTTTGAAAATGAGGTCCGCCAAGCAGCAACCGTGAATAGTATTAGCTATCGCGAGATGATAAGGCACTTCTTGTGGATGCTTCTGATCCCTCAATCATGGTCTTGAGAATATAGGAGATTGGTACAATGGTCGTATCTATTTTTTTTTTTGAAATATCAATAATATGTCAGTTATATTTGCTTTGTAAGATCTTTATCTACTGACTCTTCAGTTCGACATCGATGTAAACTCGGACCATGATAGATGAGTAGTTTTCACCAGGACCAGTAGCGGCAATAGTTGTAAATCTTATGATTCGCTGTAGGTCTGGGTATTCTTTTTCGAGAATTGGTTGAAAGTAGTCCTCATTTATCCAGTTTTGTTGTTGATGGGTTCTTTGGTTCCATGGCTGGTTAGCTGAAAGTATATTATATATGTCTTGATGGTATGTTGTCTTCTTTACAGATTTACATAAAAGGGAACTACTGATTCAATAACCGACGTTGATGGAGTTATATGTGGAAGCTTCTAGTTCATAAGGAATCGAAAAATCGGGATTTATTGTGCATCTCAGCTTGTTAGGGCTTCATTAATTGTGAGTGAGTGTTAACTTGACGATCTGACAACGACATCTCGTCAGAGATCAAACCAAAAATTACTTTTGCCAACCACTATTTTTCGGGCTGAGATAATAAAGGCATCATACATAAGGGGCTGATGATCGCAGTCCTGCCCTATGTCACCGAACCATAGACTTTACCTACATAAAATAATATAAAGTTTTAGGACTCAGAGACTTAATTTTTTTCTTGCAAACCATGAACATGTTTATTTCTTACAAATTGGCTGGACCATCATTTTTCGCAAGATTTGTCAGATCATTGCGAGGGGAGAGCCAGTGAAAAAAAAATTGTTGCTATGACTGGGAATCGGACAAAGAATTTCATTGCGCTGAGACCCCTGAAAGGACATTGTATGGAGTCCGGTTTATGCTGAAGGAATTTTTGGGTCAATGCTGAAAGAATTTTCGGGCCAAACCGTCATTTCGAATGCTACCGAGCCTTGATAAATTCATTTTTCATTCATTAGTAAGATGAATTTAGAATCGACGGTATCTGGTCCCAGCAGGATAGAGTAACGCCACACATTGAACAACCTACCGACGCCATGCGATGTTTATAATGATAGGCGTTTTTCTATAACTATACATCGGCTTTTGGCAATTTGCATTAGCTCGGATGACCATCCGATATGAGCACCCTAGACATCTTTCTATTTAGATGCAAGTAGAAATGAAATATCTAGCAGGGTCTTAAACCTAACTTTACATTTTTTGTGTGTGTGTGAAGTGATAGTTCTTTGTCACAAATAATGCGACCGCCGGTTCCGAATGGCAAGATTGATAAACTTTTCATGACAGTTTAACACTCTTGGATATTTGACGGAATTTCACAGGAGGTCGGGCATTTAAAAAAGCATAGGTGTTCTCCCTTTAAGGATTTGAATCAAGGAATTCGTAGTTAAATAGGCTTACTGCCAGGCGTGTTTTAATCTGAGCTGTGAGCAGTAACCGTGAATAGTATTAGCTATCGCAATATGATAAGGCACTTCTTGTGGTCAGAAATTGAGGATATGGGCCTGGAAGATATGTACTTCCATCAGGATGGTGCCACTTGCCATACAGCCTACGAAACAATGTCTCTTTTGCGCGAGAAATTCAATGGCAGTGTTATCTCACGTCGCGGCGATGTTAATTGGCCGTCACAACCATGTGATTTGACACTGTTGGACTGGATTAAAAAGAAAATGCGTGCGACAATAAGCCAAGAACAATTCAACATTAGAGACATTGAACCTCAATTATGTCTCAGACTCATTGAAAATTACCGAAATGCCACCGAAGCCATGTCAGAGATCCTTCTATCATAATAGAAAATATTTACATAAGTCTTCAAAAACTTTTTGTTTTATTTACAATTACATCGATCGTTTTTGTTGGACCACCCTCTAGATTACATAAATTTCTTGCTGCAATATTAAATGCTGTTTCTCTGTTTTTATGTTATTCATGAGAATTTGGATTTCCTAAAGAGTTTATTAAAATCACACATAATTTCCTTGAAATCTCGAACATTTTGTATTTTTAATATTTGTATCGAAAAAATAAATCAAATATATGGCGAGCCTGCTTACAACCGCAGTCTTGTAGACTATAGTAGTAAAATTGATTTATAAAATTGTTTTTATGTTAATTTTCTAGTTCTATTTTGCATGAGCAATTAAGTTAATATAAACAAAGTACGATCATTTTGATAATCACTATTTACACAAACAAATTACGCACTTTTTATTTCCAAAAATAATTCGTTAAATTTGTTTCAATAATTTCGTTGAAATCAATTTGGCATTTTCGACATGTGGATAATATTGAAAGGGAGTTTGTTTCAATTCCAAGGGGAAATTAATGAAACACATTTGTTGATAAAGCAAAACGATAAAATTTTAGTTACTCCTGTGCGTTTAAAGACACTTGGTATTAATAATTGGTTTTCAATTGTATTTGCACTCTCTACTTAGACACTTTTCGACAACCATTAATTAATTTATTAAATTTTACAATAAACAAAACTTGTTTCACTTCTGATACACTTTTGGTTAATTTTTCAATAGGCGGATAAACAAATAGATTGAAACTATTAGATAAAGTTATATACATACGTATCAGAGGCGAATGTCACCTTTTTGATGAACGTAATATCTTCCACCGACTAACTAAGTCATCTGTTCATTCGTTAGCAAACAGGCCGTTCATAGGATAATTGAAAAATTGGTCATTAGTTAAAAAGGCAGAGTACATATGTACTTACAGTCAGTTGATTTTATTAGCGAAATTGCTGCGAATTTTTATGTAGACGGTTCCATTCACTTCTGTGAATGAGTGATATGTGTTCTATTTAAAATTGTATCCCGCACACTTGAGTGTGAGTACGACTAGTTTGCTAGTATCATTGGATTGATAAGTAACATGATATGATTGTTATAAATACCAAATTCCGAAATAGTGCTCGTACTTATGAAATGCAAAGCATTATTCAATGATTAAATAATTCGAATTTGATAAAAGCAAATTTGAAAATGTTAGAGAGCAGAGTCTGTTGCTGAACAAGAAACGAAATTCATAAAATGTATTACGAATAAATAATTGTTAATAATTAATTAGTTAAAATGCTATTAATTGTAACACTATGTTTCCACCTTAAAATTTAGTACAAAATTGATTGTTTATATTTTGATTATTAACGTTTTTGACATTTGTGGTGCAAAGCTATTAAAACTGAATTTTATTTTTCATATGAAAATATACGCTATTATAACGTGGTCGAAACCGGTGTTTTAATTCAAGAATTTTACGGAATCGTTAACTGTGGTAATTGAACAAAGAAAATCACGAACAAAGAAATTTTTAAACAAAGGATAAGTTTGGACAGAACATTTTGGTCCTTCGAGCCGGATTTTAACAAGTGTTAATAATTTGCCAATAAAAAAAAATCATTAATTCAAATTAAAAGACATTTTTGTGAGTTTTTGTGCATAAACGGCTTTCGCGGCGCGTAAAGCATCATTCATCATCCAACAATTACCAGCAAAGCTGTGCAAGAAGCAGAATTACAAGCGGTAAGTGAGTAATTTGCCTATTTTATTGCCCGATTTGCCAATTTAATTGTCATCCCAAAGCCTTCATAATGACATTAAACAAAGAACTAAAACTTTTAAAAAACACCCTATCGATATTGAAAAACGATTACAAGAGTTTTAGTTCGTCAAGCGAGTCCAAGCGGACAAAAAACATGCTTAGTAACAGGCTTACTATACTAGAGGATCTTTTTCGACAAAGTAAAGTCATCAACGAAAGTTGATTTCGAAGGTATCGAACAGCAAATAAGCTTTACATCGAGTATAACGCTGAACTTAGGGACTGTTTGGACAAGGTGTCATATGTCATATGCAAAGCAACATTCGCTTACCCGAAATTGCTCTTCCAGAATTTTCGGGAGAATATGAAAAGTGGCGACAATTCAAAAGTAAATACGAATCTATGATTCACACAAATACGCGTTTAACGGAAATTCAAAAATACGAATACCTTAAAGCGTGTATTAACAAAGATGCCGAGAGGGTTGTTCAGCATTCATATGTCGTATCCGGTAATTACGACAAAGCATGGTCACTTTTGTGTGATCGATATGACAATAAACGTTTTCTTGTCACAACACATTTAAAAACATTTTTTAATCAACCTGTGATGCAGAGTGAAAGCGCTTTCGGATTGAAACGCTTATTGGATACTACCAGAGAATGTCTTCATTTGCTCGAAAATCTTGATGTACCTGTAAAACAGTGGGATACAATAGTTAATTACATTGTTTTTCAAAAATTAGCAATTCATACTCAGCAGTTATGGGAAGAGCGCTTAGGGGGGAAACGGGATTTACCTAAATTTTCCGATTTCTCGGAGTTCCTTGAAACGCGGTTCCGAACTCTGGTAGTAATTGAACAACAAAAACCCAAGGTCCTCAAATGAGTTCCGTGTACTAAATTGTAAACTATTGACGAAACACAGGATGTTTTCTCTCAATGATTTTATTTAAAAGTGCCGCTCGAGTATAATGGGGAAATTTTGCGATGTCAATGTTAAGCTGGTCAAGCTGAGAGCCATTTGGTTCGAGTGATTTGGCAGTATATGATGCACTCAAGTTTAGACTCAGTCCAAATGAACTCGAATCAAAATGCTATCTGGGATTTTGATCAAATTTTTTTTTCGTGTTAAATTTTTACTCACTAAAACCTTTATCCTTTTTATACCCTATCCCATAGAGGTATATTGGTTTTGACATTAAGTTTAGTTTAGTTTAGTTTAGTTTATTTATTTACATCAATTCGAGATATTTTAAATCTACATTTAGACTACAGAAAGTTAACAATTCAAACAAAAATAAAAATAAATAGATAGTTCTTAATATATAATCCTACATGTATGTATAATTGAAAATAATTTACTTAATTAAGAAGTGCAATAACAAGTTGTTTTTTAAAGTAAGTCTACTTGTGTGGAAGTTAAAATCTATAGTGTCAGATATTAAATCGGTTTCTCTAACACAGCGAGTTATAGGTTCATTTCGTGCATAGTTAACCCTATATGTTCATTTTCGCGGAGCAGACAACGTTCTCTTAGCTGTCGAGATGGTGCATAAAGACCAATTAAAGATAATAGAAAAGGGCATTTAATATGGTATGATAGAACATCACTTACAAACATAATTGAGTAAATTTTCCGTCTATTTTCAAGCGACTAAATGTCGAGAAGTTGACATCTAGTAGAGTAGGAAGGAGTTTTGATGTTCCAACCTAGTTTCCATAAAGCAAATCTAGTGAATTTTTTTGTATATTTTCAATTCTTTTCGAATGAACGTTGTATTATGGATTCCAAATCACACAGCAGTATTCTAAAACTGATCTAACATACGAGCTAAATAGAGATTTTATAGTCAATGGATCCTTAAAGTCTTTGGAATTGCGTTTAATGAAACCTAACACTGAGTTTGCTTTGGTTACAATATACTCCACGTGTTTCACAAAGTTAAATTTTTGGTCAAAGACTACACCGAGGTCTTTTTTCTCTGATACTCTTTCAAGAACATTGTTTTCAATTTTGTATTCAAGAAAAAAGGTGACATGTTACGAAAAAAACGAAAAACATTGACATTTAGAGACATTCAAGAATAATTGGTTAACACAACACCATTCTGTTAGCCTTTGAAGGTCATCCTGTAGAAGGAGACAATCATCAATCGATTTTGTACATCTAAGAAATTTTAAGTCATCTGCAAACAGAAGTCGAACTGAATTTTTAAAGATTTCAGGCATGTCGTTAATAAAAATAAGAAAAAGAAGTGGACCAAGATGGCTTCCTTGGGGAACACCTGATGACACGAAAACGGGAGTTGACAGTATTTGGTCAATAGATACAAATTGTATACGATCTTCCAGGAAGGATATTAACCATTTCAACACACTTGAATGCAAACCCAATCTTTCCAATTTTTTGATTAAAATAAGGTGGCTGTCTCTATCAAAGGCCTTTGCAAAGTCGCTGTAAATTACATTGATTTGGTAATATTCCTCGAGTTTATTAAGAATAAAATTGGAAAAAATGCAAGATTGGTAGTTGTAGATTTTCCTGCAACAAAGCCATTTTGAAACGGTGAAATATATTCCCTGAGTAAAAACGCCAACTTAGTGCATACAATTTTTTCAAAAAGTTTTGGTATAGACGATAGTTTGCAAATTGGACAATAGTTAGATATTTCCTGCTTCGGACCAGTTTTGTGAATTGGAATAATAAAGGATTTTTTCCACTCTGGAAGAAAATCTCCACTCACAAGAGAGCTATTAAAAATGTAAAATAGGGGATCAGAGAGCGCAGTTGCACATTTCTTAAGAACAATTGGAGGAATTCCATCCGGACCAGGATTGTTATCACAGTTCAAATTCAAAAGACCATCTTCGATTTCAGAAATGTTGATTTCTAATTGTCCAATGTCAACCATACACTCATTACTAAAATATTCAGCTATTCTTGGATGATCTATATTTGAACTTGTGTAAATGGATTGAAAATAATCAGCATTTGTAGAATATATGTAGAACCCAAGTATTGCATACTACTAGGTATTCCATTTGATTTTTTTTTACTTTTGATGAAGGACCAAAAACATTTACTATTTTTTTTAAGGTTTGAATCAATTGTCTACATGTAATTTTTGAATAAAAACTTGTTAAGAACATCGAATTCTCTATTTGCAACATAGAGAAATAATTTCGATAGATACACCTCAATGTATATGGATCGACTCAGAATTGCTAGCTGAGTCGATCTAGCCATGTCCGTCTGTAACCGATTTTTGGGTATTAAATTAAGAGCTGGAGTTTTGAAATGTGGTGTATGGAATCCGTCCACTGCCACACCCACTTTTAAGAAAAACGTTATTTTAGATAAACCTAATTTCGTTTATACGCAGTTTTTGTTTTTGTTTTTAGTGAAAATCTTTTTCGGCAATATTTTAAGATATTCAATAAAACTTTTGATGCAAAATTATTGGCTATGGTAGTACCAACATTTCGTTTAAACATTATTTTAACCCACGCCCACTTTTTGGAGGAATTTATCTACAAAAACCATGCTTGGTTTCATCATTAACCGCGGGAAAAAAAATCTCTGCGTAGATTCCCTTTACTTAGGTACTACGGCGTATTGACGAATTATCTTAGCATTTTGATTCCGAAAGATTGTAAAATTCGTTTCTCTGGTAGAACCCCATAGTTGTATACTATATGTTCAAACCGGCTAATTTCAAAACTAATATAACCCTATAGGATAGGGTATAAAAAAAAACCAAAAGCAGGTTTCTTCAAATGGTTTAATTATTAATTGAAATCCCAACGAAAATGACGCATTAGAAGATCTCTTTAGCTACCAAAAGAAATGTTACTTGCTCACTAATTTTAATTTTACGGTATTATTTTGCTAAAAGTCTAAATCGCAGTAAATTAACAAAAAAAAGCCACCTGATTTTCTCTACGTATTTAAAATTGCAAAATTATTTAAAATATTTTAATGATTTCAAGACTTTGTTGTTGCATTAGGTGCTCCCTAATATCGGGTATCCAAAATTCAAGCAAGACTTTAATTTTGCGGAAAAAAGAAAAAAAGATATGACAGATGACAATTTGGAATTAGTAAAAATGGATCAACGGATTTTCATTGATGAGTAATTTTTTTTATAAATAATGGGCCATTTTACTTCGAAAATGTGGCTAATCAGTAGGTGTGTTAATGGTGTTCGTTATCATGTGATGGTAACCAAGTTTTTAATGCCTAACTCAAAAGATATGGATGTGGTCAACATGTGGTTTTAACAAGACGTTGCCACATGCCATACAAGCAGATAAAAAATTCAAATACTGTATGAGTCATTTCCTTATCGTGAACGCTGCCGCCAGAATTGGCCATTCAGATATTGTGATTTAAGGCCATTGAACTTATTTCTTTGGGTTTTTTTTTTGGAACTCAAAGGTCTATGAAATTAAGCACACGACGAACAATGCTTTGAAATACGAAATTTAGCGGTGTATTATTGAAATTCAGCCACATTTAAACGAAAAAGTTATACAGAAATTCAATAAAAGAGTACGTACTTGGCAGCAAAGCCGTGGCGGACATGTCCGATGTGTTTTTCCATAGTGGCCACCAGCCGTAACCGCTTAAAGTCGATTTTTCATACTTTTCAGGAGAGCAGTTTGAAGTTTCCGAACTATTTAAAACAATCCTTAATCCTTATATTAAAGGGTGATCCATTTCGAGGTTCCCTACTTTTTTAAAGAAAAAAACACAGAAAATTCAAATTTAATGGAGAATGTTTATTATCATTTGAAAGAACATTCTTTGGCATTTATTTTTTGAAGATTATGTCTATCAAATGTTGGCCGTTGCTACGTTGCAGATGGTCCATCGGTTGAGTCCAATTTTCGATCACTCGTTCGAGCATTTCGACTGGTAACTGGCGAATGACACGCGTGATGTTTTCCTCCAAGGCCTGAATCGAAGCGGGTTTGTCGGCATAAGCTTTTGACTTTACATATCCCCACAGGAAAAAGTCTAACGGTGTGATATCACACGATCTTGGTGGCCAATCGACCGGCCCAAAACGTGAAATTATGTGCTCACCGAAATGTTCTCTCAATAAGTCCATTGATTGATGCGATGTGTGGGAAGTGGCGCCGTCTTGCTGAAACCAAATGTCGCCGAGATCACGAGCTTCAATTTCAGGCATCAAATAGTCGGTTATCATGGCACGATAACGGTCGCCATTGACGGTTACGTTCGCACCGGCATAATTTTTAAAGAAATATGGACTGATAATTCCACCGGCCCACAAACCACACCAAACCGTTGTTTTTTCTGGATGAAGTGGCAGTTCTTCAATCTCTTCAGGTTGCTCTTCGTCCCAAAGGCGGCAATTTTGTTTGTTTACATACCCATTGAGCCAGAAATGGGCCTCATCGCCAAACAAAATTTGCCTCGTAAACGTCGGATCTTCTTGGAATTTTTCAAGAGCCCATAGAGCGAAGCGATGTCGCTTGGGAAGGTCGAGCGGCTTCAGTTGTTGCACAAGCTGTATTTTGTACGCTTTCAATTTAAGATCTTGACGTAAAATGCGCCAAGTCGTTCCATACGCCAGTCCGAGTTGCTGCGAACGGCGCCGAATCGACTCTCTACGGTCTTCGTGTACACTCTCAGCTACGGCCGCTAAATTTTCTTCACAGCGTGCTGGACGTGATTGTTGCTGGCCGATTATGTTGACCATAAGTTGAGCGAAGTGCACGAAACACATTCCTCACAGAACGTGAATTTTCATAATAAAGTAGAACAATTTGTAAACGTTGTTCACGCGTAAGTCTTTCCATTATGAAATGCCAAACAATACTAAACAAAAATAACATGACAGCATGACACGACTCACACCTGATCTGTCAAAAAAGGGTATTGAAAAAAGTCTCTCTACTTGGATCACCCGTTACATGTTCGTTGAAATTCTCTACAAAGCCGACATGGTTTAATGCAGTCAATGGTTTATTTTTTTTTTAAATTACCAAACTTACATATTTTTTTTAAGAAAATGCCCCAAAAATATAAAAAAAATCATATAAAAATGACGGAAGTATTTCTTAAACTTTTTTATTCTGAAAGCAAACTAAGCCATTCTATTTAATATTTAACCAAACAAAATACATATTAATACTCATTAAATCTCAATTTGGAAAACTCCACGGTTCTCCCACCATGGTAACAGCTGTTTCATTGCTTGCACATATCTTGGACTCATCAGGCATAATTTCATAAACTCGGGATTAGTTAATAAATTATCCATGCTAGCGTCGTCAACTGGATCGAGCAAAATCGCTGTCATCACACTGGTCGCAGTGAAGAAACCTGAAATAAAAAAATGAAAATAGCATTCCAACGATATAAAAAAAAAAAACAACAACTTACTCCACAACGAATATTTGATCATAAGGCCATGGATGTCCCTCAATGATGGAATTGGTTTTGAGAACCCAAGCAATTTTAAATTGTCAGCCAAATGCTCTTGATATATTCGTAGAAACCTGTCGAATTCTTTAACTCGAATGGCATACCCAGCTGAAGCGGTTATCATGTAGTATAGATCCTGTGTAGGTGATCCCCATTTACACAGTTGGAAGTCCACAAATAGTGTTTCATCGATATCACCATCTTCTGTGTAGTTGAACATAATGTTATTGGACCAAAAGTCGCCGTGATTAAGTACTAAAAACTCATCTGGGCTTCCGTCTATGTTTTTAATGAACCATGCAATGTATTCATTTTGGTTTGGCTGGGCGAAAAAAAAAATAATTGATGCATTCATTCATTTAAGAGAATTTCAGATTCCACTTACCCATAAGTCGACATATTTATCACAATCGCCCCACTTGGTTAACAAGTTCAGGAACAAAGTTCGTTTCCGTTCACCGATTTTGGTGAAGTATTCTTGACTTTTTTCATTTATGAACGATTGATTGAATAACTCTGGATATGGACCGAAACGCTCATGTTGGACTGCTGATACCGCATGGAACTCAGCTAATTTTTTGAGAACTTTTTCGATATGCCTAAGATCGAAACCGAAACGGCGCTCTATATTTTCGAATTTTCTTGGCTTTAAGTCCTCAAATACGATTGTTATCCTTTCGGGTGTTTCTTCAACAAATTTACATTTAGGCCCAAAACTTATTGTTTTCCCAGCTTCGGCGTAGAGTTTCTCAAACTGGGGTAGAATCCTGTCATAGACTTCTCTTTCTTTCGGGAACATATTCATACTGCTAAACACTTCTCCAGTTTCTGATCCCTCAATCATGGTCTTGAGAATATAGGAGATTGGTACAATGGTCGTATCTATTTTTTTTTTGGAAATATCAATAATATGTCAGTTATATTTGCTTTGTAAGATCTTTATCTACTGACTCTTCAGTTCGACATCGATGTAAACTCGGACCATGATAGATGAGTAGTTTTCACCAGGACCAGTAGCGGCAAAAGTTGTAAATCTTATGATTCGCTGTAAGTCTGGGAAGTCTTTTTCGAGAATTGGTTGAAAGTAGTCCTCATTTATCCAGGCAGGTATCTGAAGATTCATATTGGGATTGTCTTGTTTTGTTGTTGATGGGTTCTTTGGTTCCATGGCTGGTTAGCTGAAAGTATATCATATATCTCTCAGAAAGAATTTTCGGGCCAAACCGTCATTTCGAATGCTAACGAGCCTTGATCAATGAATTTTTCATTCATTAGTAAAATTAATTTAGAATCGACGGTATCTGGTCTCAGAAGGATAGAGTAACGCCGCACATTGAACAACCTACCGACGACATGCGATGTTTATAATGTTAGGCGTTTTTCTATAACTATACATCGGGTTTTGGCAATTTGCATTAGCTCGGATGACCATCCGATATGAGCACCCTAGACGTCTTTCTACTTAGATGCAAGTAGAAATGAAATATCTAGCAGGGTATTAAACCTAACTTTACATTAATTTGTGCGTGTGAAGTGATAGTTCTTTGTCACAAATAATGCGACCCCCGGTTCCGAATGGCAAGATTGATAAGCTTTTCATGACAGTTTAACACTCTTGTATATTTGACGGAATTTCACAGGAGGTCGGGCATTTAAAAAAGCATAGGTGTTGTCCCTTTAAGGATTTGAATCAGGGAATTCGTAGTTTAATGGGCTTACTACCAGGCGTGTTTTAGTCTGAGCTGGTCTGCGGGTATTGAGGGCACATTGACAAATTCTTTTGCCACACTAACAAAACGGATTAAGTGTATTTGTGAAGGCTTTGCAAATAAATCATTTTTAGCTTAAACTTTGTGATTATCTTTGGGACTGTTGGATTGTAAGGCTGTAGACGTGATACTTCGATACCTTTTACATGAGGCAGTTGGAGATTTAGTTTGGGATACTGACTCTTGTGCAAGTGTAGACATTTCCAAAACACGTTCACTACCACAACTATTTTTTTTTTTAGAAAAACGTTCATAAAAAGTAAAAAGAAAAAATAATCCAGGTCGTAAGGGAAAGGTTTGCAACATATCCTGAAACATCAACACGATGACTTTCAACACAATTCATCGGATTCGGATAACAATCTACACCTATACCCTACAAGATCCAGTTGGTCCAACAGCTTAATCCTGATGGAACAGCAAGACATCTAGAGTACTGACAAATTTTCCAAAATATTGCAAAGAATGTCGAAGAGATTGTGGGGAATTTTATGATAAATGACGAGGTACATTTTCGTCTGAGTGGATTTGTGAACAAGCAAATTGCAGATTTTGGGGCACACAGATTCTCAAAAATCTCCATCAACGTTTCTTCGTATCAGTTACAGTTTTGTGTAGAATAACCTCGCAGTCGATTTATGGGCCATATATGTTTGAAAATTATGGGGTACCAGCGTAACTCTCAATGTGTTCCAATAAAGAATACTGCTTCAGGACAAAAATACTAAGCTGATTTGGTTGCAACAAGACGGAGCTACCACTCACACCGCTCGTAAGGCAATTAACTTCCGAACAATTTTCAACTCGCATTATCTAAAACTAACTGTAAGTTTGAGTGTATTTTGCTTATGGAGTTACCTGAAGGAAAACCATTTACTTTAACGAACCACACACCATATACGAGCTGAAACTCAAAAATCGCTAAAGTTACGCTGGTAACACTTCACAAATTCATGGAGAGCGCCATCAAAAGATCCCATGAGTGCATGCATTCTAATGCCTAAACCGGGGTAATTTTCCATACATAATGTAAGCGAATTTCTGTGAAATAAATTTTTATTTGTAATTTATTTCATTAGTTTATATACAAAAGTTTTTCAGATCTACGTAGGAAAACGACTTTTGGGCCACCTTGTGTTTTCATTGAAACTTTTTTTTCGAATTTCTTTCAGCTTTGACAATAATCGTTTTTGAAAGATATGGCATTGTCTAAGCCCTCCGATGAGTTTATGAGTCTGGCCAGACCAAATCGATTTTAAGATGTGCTTACGTTTTTTCTTCGTCGTTCCAAGTAGCAGACTTCTTCAAATAGACTAAGGTGAACATAATGGAACAGTAAAAAGTACGTTTTCGATATACATATTTATATTCAAAAAAAAAAATTTTTTAGGACTTGGACTTGGACATCATAGTACTTCGCACATGAATGCAACGAACTACAGACACGTAACAGCACTGGCGACTGAGGCCATCGGCTGGGACAGATCAAGACATTAATACAACAGAGAGAGACAGATAGATACTTAGAAGGAAAGACGCATAACATACACCTACGTGGCACAGAGGAGGAGACATAGATTTATATTGTCTCATATTATCGCACAGGTGGCCTCAGATATGCTGGCAATTTTCGTAGAAAACAAATGCTGCCGGAGCTGGGGCTTGAACCCGCAGCGCTTGGGTTAGCAGTTGACTGCTAACGCATTCCTCTGAGCCATGGCCACCTGCATTTTTTTTTTCTATATCGTACGATCAACAGGTTTTTCTCAGGCTTCCAAAAAATTACGAAAATGCATGCCTCAAAACTACAGACCAATTGCTCCAAGGGAAATGGAAAAACAGTTTAGACCGAGATTGGAGTGGATGAATAAGCGATCAGCAATATGAGTTCCGAAAGAAACGCTAAACAGAGCACCATTTAGACTATGTACGTATGTACCTTATTTATGGATACATGCTATATCGCATAGGCATGACCAAGGATGTCTCGGAGGATGAAGGGCGGGAAAGAACCGGCATATTTTGTGATCGGAGCGAATCTATTTCTTTTAGCGTGATAGAAGCTGGGAGGTTTCAGGAGAGCACAATAACTACCCACGTTTGACGACTTAAGCCGAGAAATCGCAAGCATGCCGTGCCCTATTCTCCATGCAGCATCAAGCATGCATCCTCGGCGAACATAGACCCACAAAAATGAGAGAAAATAGGTATTCGATCGAGTTTTGACACCATAAGTCTACCTAAAATACCATTACGGTTGTCGTATAGTGATGGCTGTATAGAGTAAGAAAAATATGCTTAAATTTAAGTCTACCATTGTTATTTATGCATGTTAGGAACTTTGGCTGTTGGGAGAAAAATCTGGTGTTCCTCAGGGAAGCTACTATCGGCCTTTGCTGCTTGCATTATTGGTGAACGAGGTTGAAAAATGTCTTTTGTCAGTGGCTGTGTGTTTGAATGTGAATGTTTTTTTGTAGAGGAAGCTACAAGTTAATATAGAAGGAAGTAGGGATTGGTGTAAATTTAATAACATGCAACTGAACTTATGTATATAACTTCTTTTTTTAGAGGCTGGTTTTTCGAATAGAGATTAAACTGAGATTTTGTGGTCAAATCGGGCAACTCTAATGTCATTTATGTTTAGTTTGGTTTGTCATTTCATCATGAATAGGTTGACAAATGATCAACGCTTGCAAACAGTGCAAATTTATTTCGAAAATAATGGTATAGTTCGCGAAGTTTACCGCAAGCTCCGTCCATCTTATAGTCGACATAATCGTCCATAAGAGCTTTTAATTCGGTTAACTATGGATACTTTTCGCACTATGTTAACTCTATGTGATAATACGCATCCGCAAAGACGTCGAACAGTGCGCAACGAAGAAACAATTGCCGCTGTAGAGCAAAGTGTTGAAGAGGGTCCGAATAAATCGATTTGCAACCGTGAACAGTGGAGCTTTATGAACAATTTTGCGCAAAGATCTTGGCTTACGACCTTACAAGACTCAGCTGGTACAAGAATTAAAGCCGCTTCTCGGCCTTATGGCTAAGATCAAAACATTTTTAAACGTCATTCGTGAATCATGTACACTTGGGTCTAAGTAGACCCACAGTTGATGCGTAGGATTCGTAGTGCTAACATCGCACTTAAGTGCGCTGTTGGTTTGGTATTCTATTTTTTTTATTGTTTTTTAGTTTTCCGTTCGATATTGAACAAGAAATTGAGTCCGTTTTGGATGATAGTGATGATGATTACGCTGAGGAGTTGTTAAAAGAAGCACTAACCGCAACTCTATCACCCATTGCTGTTGCATCAGACTACGAGGCTGCTCATGTTAAGGAAAAGGCTTAAATTTCGAAAAGTAGCGAGATATAGAATGCAAATTCACCACCTTCTTGAAGGCCACGTCAGCATAATGTGGCAACAATTACCCGTATAGGGCCATTACGAGGAACATATCCGCATCACCAAGCCATCTTCTTATCGTTGTTATCCCCCGAAATCGTGAACATTTTCGTGCGGAAAACTAATCGAAAAGCCATCTATCTAGCCTAGCCACCTATCAACTATGGAACGAAGCGCATCCCAATAAAAAAACAGCGAGTTTGGACGATGATCAAGGAGGACAAAATGTATGCATTCTTTGGGATATTGCTGTTTGCTGGTGGTTCAACTCCAATTCGCATGCACTAACATATTTGTGAGCGAGTTACAAATACAATATTCCTATCTAAAAAGCCACCATCTTCTTCAACCGGTTCACATTTGACCACATACATCCGATTCGATAACGGTAACACTCGTGCAGACAGGCTTGAGCATAGTAAATCTGCGACCGTAGACTATGTATGGAAATATGGCTCATGCTGATGGCTAACTTCGGGATAGCATACACCACGCACGGTCAAGTGACCATCGATGAGCAGTTATTTACGTGTAGCGGACGAACTAGTTGTACTCAATATATTCCGAGTAAGCCCGCTCAGTGGCGCTGTGGTTAGTGCGATCAACTGCCGCGCAGAAGGTCTGGGTTCGTTTCCCAGCCGTAGCAACACCTTAATGATTTTTCACTGGCCCTCCTCTCGTGATGATCTGACAAATCATCCGACTTGTATCAATTGTCAAGCAATTCGCCGTTCGGAGTCGGCATAAAACAGACGTTCCCACCATCGTGCAAGAAGCACTCACGCACACATCAATGGTTGTGAGAAAGCTCGGCCGTGGGTATTAACGAGCCTGTTGCGCCAAAAATTTGTATTTTTTTTGTAAGCCCGCAAAATACGGGATAAAAGTTTGTGTGATTTTCGATTCCGTTTCAAATTATTCCTTGATACGAAAAATGTTTAGGGGGGAAACCACCAAGATGCCAAGGAGAGACGAACCATGAGACCATGTCATGAAGTTAATGAGGAAATATATGTTTAAATAGCTGTATAACAGTTTACACTGACAAATTCTTTGTGTCATATAATTTGGCACAGATGACCTTAGAAAAAAACAACTAGATCTTCACTCCTCCTCAATTTATGAACCCAAAACGTTCACTAAACAGTACCATCGTTTGTTTTCGTGGTAATATTGTCGCTTCTTGTTCCTATGGCAAAGCCAAGGAAAGCCAGTAGTCATGTTGTCCATGTTCAATCGATCCACGATCAATCGAAATCATCAAGGCATAAATAAAGTACTCGCACATTTTCAAATGGACTTAAGTATTCGTTTTATCAAGTTTTCACACATACATTCATACTATTCATGGATCCTAGCAAACAAACACGCACATTTAACACATTTCTGGTCGTCTCCAGTTCTCTGTTTTGAGATATATGTATTTTTATATGTATGGGTCTGAGCAGACCCTTACGCTCCATTTACAGCCTTCTATGTCACCGCTCATCGGGGGTTAATATCTTGTTCAAACGTTTTTTCTTAATTCCTTAAGTTTGACCACAAACAATGAGCAGTGTAAGCAAAAACGCAAAGACTTTGCTAGATCGTCTCCTTTATCTATTTCCTATTAAATATTAATTTCTCTATGTTAATTGTTGAATACACATATATACCCCTATGGGATAAGATAACAAAATAATAACACTACACAAGTTAATCCTTTCAAACTGATAAAATTTTTTATCTTTTATGTGGGGAAACCTGCTAAATAAATAATTAAGTAAAATAAGATCTTCGAAATGATCGTAACTAACAATCACTTTCACTGTAGGGCAGTGTGGTATGGTCAAAAATTTTTTTTTGATAATCTGTAGTTTTTAGTCACGAAGTATTCCGTAAAAGTCAAATAAGTGAGCCTGTATAGTAGGGTTCTTATCGAGTTGAAACTTTGAATACTTAAAACTGCTTATAGACTCGATCTTGTGGGTCAAAATGTTAATTTATATGTCAACTACAACAACAAGCTGTTTAAGCGTCAGGTAAGTAGACACAATACCCCACATTCACACTACGAGTATGGCAACGAAAAACTTTGAGCCGGAGTTAATCGTCAAGTCACCACTGATCATGTTAACCATTCACCTCTGTTCACTGTTTGCGAAGTCATAAGTACTGCACGTTTTTGCTTAAATTAAAAAAAAATCACACACAATGGGCCCTAAATAAGATCAATTCTTCAGCATCAATTAATTCAAGGGATTTCGCGTAGAACTACGTACTTACATCTCAAAACTTTTTAATTGGTTTAGTCGAACTAAGTCGCGACGTTCTTTTCCGCGATGTTAAACCCGCACTCTATGTTCAGAGACCAAACAATGAATGAGTTAAGACTGGCACTCCATAATGAAACTAAAACAACTGCAACTCAGATGAAATATGTACCCAAGGTTTCGACGTTGTACTCGCTTGTGTACGACATCACCACCAAGGTACGACACTATGTAAGATATAAAGTTGTGATTACATCCAGTTTGGATTTCTTTTTGATCGATCAAGTTAGACAATATTGGGGAGAGTACCAAAAATAGATACTGCTATGGTAGGTGGGGGTTTGTCATCACCCGTTTGTGAGGGAGGGTCAATTTCATAAAACTAACTAAAATTTTAAAAAATATATAAAAAACATATGAGAAGGCTACAGTTCGCTGTGCGGATCGTCGAATACCCTATTTCATCCCATTCTTAAAATGAATATCCCCAAAATGTGGGTTTTGTGTCGATGAAATATAGAAAATCACTTTTTCAAAATATTTCATGGTTGGCCTGGTTATGCTAATAGGGTAGGGTATAAAAATGCTTTTTGTATGAAAATGCCTCCAAAAAGTGGGCGTCATTGTTGGCTTGTTGAGTTTTTTCATTTTGGTTATTCTTAAAGAATTTGTTCATGTTGTTCTTTTGTGATTTATTGTCGAAATTCTGTTTTATATTTTGTCGTACTTTTTTTTTGAGTATGGATGGTTGCATATTGTTATCTTTTTAAGGTCGTTTTCATTTTCTTGTTGTCTTTGAGTTTTTATTTGTAGTATACGAATATGCATTTTTTCCATTTGGTTGGTCATGTTTTTGTCTTGTAACATGTGATCCAAGTAGAGATACTTTTTTCAATAGCCTTTTTTGAAAGATCACGTGTGAGTCGTGTCATGCTGTCATGTTATTTTTGTTTAGTATTGTTTGGCATTTCATAATGGAAAGACTTACGCGTGAACAACGTTTACAAATTGTTCAACTTTATTATGAAAATTCACGTTCTGTGAGGAATGTGTCGCATCAATCAATGGACTTATTGAGAGAACATTTCGGTGAGCACATAATTTCACGTTTTGGGCCGCTCGATTGGCCACCAAGATCGTGTGATATCACACCGTTAGACTTTTTCCTGTGGGGATATGTAAAGTCAAAAGCTTATGCCGACAAACCCGCTTCGATTCAGGCCTTGGTGGAAAACATCACGCGTGTCATTCGCCAGTTACCAGTCGAAATGCTCCAACGAGTGATCGAAAATTGGACTCAACGGATGGACCATCTGCGACGTAGCAACGGCCAACATTTGATAGACATAATCTTCAAAAAATAAATGCCAAAGAATGTTCTTTCAAATGATAATTAACATTCTCCATTAAATTTGAAATTTCTGTGTTTTTTTCTTTAAAAAAGTAGGGAACCTCGAGATGGATCACCCTTTATTATTATTCTATCGTATGGTAGTGTTTAGTTCATCTTTAACTTGATCGTCTTTTATGTATATTATCGGTTCCTTATAGTGTTTTAATTTAGTTTTGTTATTCATAATTTGGCCTTTTTTTGTTTGTGTTGTAAGTCCTACTAGCAATGGTCTTGTGTTTGCACCTTTTTCCGATTCTTCTTATGAAGTCTATATCTTCAGTACTGATGTCCACTAGGAGTATTGTATTAATTATATAGAGTATGCAACTCCGTAGTTCTTTGTTATTTCCCTAAATTTCTTTAATGTTGTATATTACAATGTTTTTTAGTTTTATTATTTTTTCCAAGTGTCTTCTTTTTCTTTGCAAGTGTGTTTGCCTTTCTTCTACGGTTTTATTTTTGTTGAATAGTATGTCCAATTTTTCTTCAAGCGCGTCAGCTTGTTCCTTCATTTGAAGGATCGTGTCCAATTTCTTATCGACGTTACTGTCATTTTCCATTTTGGTAGTATTGCCTTATAAACTTCGATCGTAAGGAAACCAAATGTCAACAGTGATATAAATATATATATTATATAAGTGACATTAAGTTTGTAACATAGAAAAATAATTTTCGTAGATATGCCTCAAAGTGATCGACTAAGAATCGCAAGCTGAGTCGATCTTGCCATGTTTGACTGTCCGTCTGTACGATTTTTGGGCCTTAAATTTGTTTTATAGACTTCCTCTCTGTCCGAAAAAGCAGAACAAGAGGGAATTTTTTTGAAATCCGCTGACTGAAACGCCTTTTCAGATAAACATAGTTTTTGGCCAAACCGTTAAAAATTTTGAAAAAGTTTCAGCACAACATATTTAAACAACCTTAATGTATTTTGTCAATACAAATTTGTTTCCACGCCCACTTTTTGGGGTGTTTTTAGTAAAAAAACGCTTTTCGGGAAAATTTAAAAAATAATTCGAAAAAAAACTTTTGATGCAAGATCATTGGTTATCATAAAACAAACACTTCGTTCATATGTCATTTAAAACCGCGCCCAATTTTTGGAGGCGTTTATCCACAAAAACCATTTGTATACTCTACGCTATAGCATATGCAGTAGAAAAACGTTGTTGGCGAACCTTAAAAGATTTTAAGCAATATGTTGTGGCAATGTAAATATCATTAATCAGTTGTTTTAAAGCATACATTTTGGGAATATTAATATTGATGAAGGGATGGGATATGGCATACATTATATAATGATCCGCAGACGGATTGTAGCCTCCTCATATGATTTTTTCTTAAATTGGCAACAAACTCCTGCTTATTCCATTAGTGCTAGTTGCAACTAGTTATGTCGCGAACGGGGGTGATCAATTTACAGATTGAATTCACTAAAGGGTAGCCTGTAATGGACACAGCTTTAACCCTAGGAGGGAAGGTTGACAAAATTGATTTTTGGCAAAGTTTTAGATCAAAACACCACACTGTGCGGCTGATTAATAGACATTATCTCAGTTTTTATCTAGTGAAATTTAAAGATGCGTCTAGACAAGATAAGGTGTTAACTAAATATTAGTCCTATCATATAAATCCAGACCATCTAAATTTATATACCTATATTAACTTAAAAGTTATTAAATAGCAATGATTAGGTCTGTATGGCAATACCGTACGTTCGCAGTTCGATTCTATAAAAACTATCGTGTGTGGTATCTTCTCCTTTCTGATTGCTCAGGAAATGTTCTAAGATTCCGGTCTATCGGAAGATATTCATGCGAAAAAAAATTTAATAAAGTTTTTTTTTCAACTTACTCCACAAGGAACATTAGATCATAAGGCCATGGATGGCCTTTAGCGATGGAATTGGTTTTGAGAACCCGAGCAATTTTAAGTTGGTAGTCAAATGCTCTTGATATATTCGTAGAAACCAGTCGAATTCTTTCACTCGAATGTCATAACCAGCTGATGCGGTTATCATGTAGTACAGATCCTGTGCAGGTGATCCCCATTTAAACAGTTGGAAGTCCACAAATAGTGTTTCATCGATATCACCATCTTCAGTGTAGTTAAACATAACATTGTTGGACCAAAGGTCGCCGTGATTAAGGACTAAAAACTCATCTGGTTTTCCGTCTTGGATTCTAAACAGTCATTCACTGTAGTCTTCTTGGCTTAAGTCGACTTATTTATCACAACCTCCCCATTTGGTCAACAAGTGCAGGAACAAAGGTCGTTATATTTTACCTTGTTTGGTGAAATGCTCTCGACTTTCTTAACTTTTTTTTCCTGCACCTGAGCAGATGAGTGCGATGAACTCAAGTTTGGTGTATATAAAAAATACAAATTTTTGGCGCAACAGGCTCGTTAGTACACAGGGCTTAGCTTTTTGCCCAACCATTCATGTGTGCGTGTGTACTTCTTGCTTGATGGCTAGACTTCCTGCTTTATGCCGACTCAGAACGGCTAAGTTGAGATAAGCTTTTCTTGACAATTGATACTACTCTGATGATTTGTCAGATCATCACAAAGGAGGGCCAGTGAAAAATCATTTAGGTATTGCTACAGCTGGGAATGGAACCCAGACCTTTTGCGCAGCAGTTCATTGAGCCATCGCGAAACTGAGCCCATCCTGGGGTGTATATACATATGCTTTGTATGTTCAGGGGGTGCCATGCCCACATTTCTGATGCCGTCTACTTTTTGCGTGACGATTGAAAACCCCAAAAAGTCGCTAGCTACGTGATATCATAATAAAATGACGGTAGTATTTCAAAAACTTTTTTATTCTTAATCCAAACTAAGCCTTTCTTAAAATGAATTCACCTAAATAAAAACAATAATACTCCTTAAATCTCAATTTGAAAAACACCACGGTTCTCCCACCATGGTAATAACTGTTTCATTGTTTTCACATATCTCGGACTCATCAGGCATAATTTCATAAACTCGGGATCATTTAATAAATTATCCATGTTAGCATCATCAACTGGATCGAGCAAAATTGCTGACATCACAGTGGTCGCAGTGAAAAAACCTGAAATATAAAAAAATAAAATAGAATTCCAACAAAATAATAAAAAAAAAAAGCAAAAACTTACTCCACAACGAATATTTGATCATAAGGCCATGGATGTCCTTTAGCGATGGAATTGGTTTTGAGAACCCAAGCAATTTTAAGTTGGCTGCCAAATGCTCTTGATATATTCGTAGAAACCTGTCGAATTCTTTCACTCGAATGTCATAAGCAGCGGATGCGGTTATCATGTAATACAGATCTTGTGCTGGTGATCCCCATTTACACAACTGGAAATCGACAAATAGTGTTTCATCGATATTGCCATCTTCAGTGTAGCTTAACATAATATTGTTGGACCAAAGGTCGCCGTGATTAAGGACTAAAAACTCATCTGGGTTTCCATTTTGGTTTTTAATGAACCATGCAATGAATTCCTCTTGGATTGGCTGGGCGAAAAAAAAAAATAACATATCCATTCATTTTCGTGAACTTTAGATTCCCACTTACCCATAAGTCGACATATTTATCACAATCGCCCCACTTGGTCAACAAGTTCAGGAACAAAGTTCGTTTCCGTTCACCGATTTTGGTGAAATACTCTCGAGTTTTTTCATTTATGAACGATTGATTGAATAACTCTGGATATGGACCAAAACGCTCATGTTGGACTGCTGATACCGCATGAAATTCGGCTAATTTCTTGAGAACTTTTTCGATATGCGTAAGATCGAAACCAAAACGACGCTCTATGTTTTCGAATTTTCTTGGCTTTAAGTCCTCCATTACGATTGTTATCCTTTCAGGAGTTTCTTCAACAAACTTACATTTAGGACCAAAACTTATTGTTTTCCCAGCTTCGGCGTAGAGTTTCTCAAACTGGGGTAGAATCCTGTCATAGACTTCTCTTTCTTTCGGGAACATATTCATACTGCTGAGAAATTCGCCAGTTTCTGATCCTTCAATCATGGTCTTGAGAATATAGGAGGTTGGTATTATAGTCGTATCTGTTTTTTTTTTTTTTGGAAATATCAGTAATATGTCAGTTATATTTGCTTTGTAAGATCTTCAGTTACTCACTCTTCAGTTCGATATCGATGTAAACGCGGACCATGATAGATGAGTAGTTTTCACCGGGACCAGTGGCGGCAATAGTTGTAAATCTTACGATTCTCTGTAAGTCTGGGTAGTCTTTTTCCAGAATTGGTTGAAAGTAGTCTTCATTTATCCATGAAGGAATCAGAAGTTTCATATTGGGATTGCTTGTTTTGTTCGGTGATGGGTTGTTTGGTGCCATATTTGTATTGAGCTGAAAGTGTTTGATTCATTTTAATATTCTGTTTTAATTGTAGTTGCAATTATGATAATTAGTGAGGTGTGTATTTCTTACAGATTCACAAAAAAGGAAACTACTGATTAAACATCTGACGTTGATGCAATTGTAAAAGGAGTAAAGTGTCAATATACACGAAATTCACAAGGAATAAAAAAATCCGCCTTTATTGTGCAGATCTCAACTTGTGAAAGTTTAAAATATTGTGAGTTATAACTTTAATAATAGGGCAGCTTTGAGATGACTACAAGTCTTGCCTTATGGCACCGTACCATAAGCACTATGAGAACGCTAATTTCCGCTTTGCGGATAGCTTAATACCCTATTCCATCCCATCTTTAAAATTAATTTCCCCAACATGTAGGCTTTATGGTGATGAAATATAGCAAATAAAATTTAGTCACAATATATTGTTCAGAGAGTTTTTCAAAATCTTGTATGGTTCGACAAAAAAAATATACAAATAGTTTTTGTAGAAAACGCCTCAAAAAAGTAGGCGTGGGATTAAATGATATATAAAAAAAATGTTGACTCTATCAAAGCCAATGATTTCGCGTCAAATTTTTTTTTGAATATTGTAAAATTCGACCGAAAAACGTTGTGTGAACTGTATATGGACGAAGTGAAGATATGTATTAGGATTGTCTAAATATCTTGTTCACAAACTTTTTCAAAATTCTTAACCTTTTTGCCAAAAAAACGTTTTTCTTTAGAGTGGGCGTGACAGTGGGTGGATTTTAAAAATTTTAACGCTTGTTCTGCTTCGTCGGATAGAGTCTATATACAAAATTTCTAAACTCTAGCTAACAATTTACGGCTCAAAAATCAGTGAGACGGACGGACGGACAGATAGACATGGCTTGATCGACGCAGCTATCGATTCTGTGCCGATCCATATACTTTGAAATATATCTAGCGAAATTATTTCTCTATGTTACAAACTTAATGTCAAAACTAATGTACCCCTTTGGGATATGGTATAAAAATATATGGCCGCAATAAACTTGTTACGAACCAGAACCTTTTTTTTTCAAAACCATTAACGTGCAAACTTCTTATAAGATGGCTGGACCATAAGTTTTATATCAAATCCGAAAGGCTGAGTTAAGGAAATATTTTCTTAAAAGTTGATATTGTTGTTGTTATGACTGGGAATTGAACAAAGAGCTTTACTGCATTAAGACCGCATGGCATCTAGTTAATGCTGATGGAACTTTTGGTCAAACCATCACTGCCATTTATGTACAACACAGATCAATGAATTTGTCATTTCTTGCTCGAGTTGTGGTTCCGAAATGCAAATTTGACAAGCTTTTTATGATAGTTTACTACTCTTCGATATTAATCGGATTTTCACAGGAGGTCAGCCATGGAAAAAACTTTGTTGTTGTCCGTTTGTGGTTTTTAAACTATGACCACGCATTTATTAGTATTATTCGCTTACCACGTTGTTGCAAATGCACAATCTAATCCTATCTTTGAGGGATGAGGAAAAATAATTTTTCAATTCCAAAAGGATCAGACAAGTTAGTGGTTAAGTTTTAAGGGCCGATGTTGATTTTAAGTAAAACACAATTTATTTAAGAAATTCTTGTCATTTCTTTTTATTATGATAATATTGGTATGGTTGAATTATGGATGGAACAAAATATCGGCCACCTCCATGCGATGGTCCAAATTTTCGATGACGCTGAGGCATAATTTGGGATCTATGCCGTTAATGTGCCGAATTATCTCATCATTTAGCTTTTGGATTGCTGATTTATCGACGTACACCTTTTCTTTCATATAACCCGATACAAAGAAGCCCAACGGTGTCAAATAAGATGATCTTGGCATGAAATTGACATCGACACCACGTAAGATAACATGGCCACTGAATTTGTTGCGCAAGGGAGCCATTATCTCCTTAGCTGTGTGGCAAGTGGCACCGTTCTGTTGAAACCAAATATCGTCCACATCCATATCTTCTAATTCGGGCCAAAATAAGTTCGTTATCATCTCACGATAGCGAACACCATTCATAACTGCCTGACCTCATTTTGGAAAAAAAATACGGCCCGATAATGCCGCCAGCCCATAAGCCGCACCAAACAGTCACTCATTGTGGGTGGCAAATTGCCAAATGCGGCAATTCTGCTTATTGACGAATCCACTGAGGTGAAAATGTATCTCATCACTGAAGATGATTTTCTTTGAAAATCGATCATCCACTGTTGCCATTTCTTGCCATCATTCTGACCATTGATGACGCTTGAAATGGTCAAGAGGCTTTAGTTCTGCAAAATGTTTATCAACGACGAGCGTGAGAGGTGCAATTGTATGGCACGACGACGAGTTGAGGTGGACGGCTCTTCAGCCGCACTATCGCGAACAGCAGCAATATTTTTTGCTGTACGAGCTGTACGAGCACGCACTGGTGTTTTCACATCTCCTACAGATCCGGTTTGCTCAAATTTTTGCACGATTTTTCCGATTGTACGCACATTTGGACGATTAAATTGACCGAAAAAATCACGAAATGCACGATATGCACTTTGATTTGAACGCCCATTTTCATAATAAGCCTGAATAACTTTAACGCGTTGTTCGATTGTGTGTCTTTCCATGGTTCGAATTAAATTAGTCTGGAATTGATAAATGTCGAATAAAATGCAGGAAAAGCTTGACGTTTCAGTGTGATTCAAATTCAATATCGGACCTTAAAATTTAAACACCCGCCATAAGTTACACATTTATTTAAACGGCTAAGATCGGCCGAAGCAAAACGAGTATGGGTAAGCTAGTAGTATATATAAAAATTACTTTTTCCATTTTTAATGACATGAGTATTCCGTAGCAGTCAAACTACTAAGACTCGTAGTGATGTAAGATTTTTTTCAAGGTGCAACTTTTATTACTTGAAACTGGTTATACACCCAATCTTGTGGGTCAATGGGTTTAATTATATGTCAACTACAACAACAATCACTTTATGCATCACTTAACTATACACTATGCCCTACATTCACATTACGATTATGGTAACGACAAACTTTGAGCCGGAATTAATCGTCAAGTCATCGGGCTACACTAATGGCCATGTTTAGCATTTACGTTTAACTGTTTGCGAAGTAATTATTACTGCACGATTTTTTCGTAAATTGAAGAACATAAACCACACACGATGGGCCCTAAATCAGTTTAAGTCTTCAGCATCAACTAAATACAGTTATTTTCCGCGTAGAACTACGTACTTACATCTCAAAGCTTTTTAATTTGTTTACTCAAATGTATTCAGTTTTTAATTCCGATATCTCGTACTAAGTCGGGACGTTCTTTTCCGCGAAGCAAAACCCGCACTCTATGTTCAGCGACTAAACAATGAATGAGTTAAGACTGACACTCCAGAATGAAACTACAATAACTTGAGATAAATATCTAGCTATCCAATGTTTGAACTTTGTATTCGCTTGCGTACGATATCATAACCAAGGTACGACACTAGCTTTGGTTGCCAAGAGTTTTGATTTTGGTTTGATCAAGTTAGGCAATGATTGGGCAGATTTCGATAGGGAAGATATTGTGTTCGCGTTTTGGTGAAAAGATTTCCGCAAGGTCAAACATTTGTGCTATTCATTAGATATGATTGGGTGAATATCTTTTTTTTCATTGAAATTAATTTTTTCTTGTCTAGCATTAATTGTTTCGTTGATACAATAATTGGTGGTTACACAAATAACACTCTTATGAGTATATATTTACTGTTATCTAATGTTTTCAATTGAAGATAATTAATTTCTGGTGTAATCAAATAATTATTGTAGGGGGTTTCAATTGATAGTAATAATTGTATCTGCAAGGGTACGCCTTTAGATACAGGCTTTTTCAAAGTGAGAGTTATATTTAGAAATATTTGATGATAGGGTCTGAAGTAATCTATTACTTTCTTTTTATATCGCCGTAAGGCTGTTAAATTTTTTGGTTATATTTTAAGTGCCGCCAAGAATGCGTATCTGTTGCTGAAGCTTGAATATGAGTCGGAGTTTAAAATCAAGGCAACACGTAAGCGCTTTCACAATGTGTTCTTTGTGAATCTGTAGCTTGACGTTGAATAGAGGGAAACTTCATGCAAGATATGAATTTCTCTTTTGAAAGCGAGACAGGATACCAGCTACAGATACGCATTATGGGCGGCCCTTTAGACTCCATAAACGGCAGCAAAGATTTTGCGAAATATTTTCGTTCAATGCGTTCTTTATCCGTTTTATGAAATGGCAAATCATTTTTTTAATTAGCACGCGCTAAAAGATTTATGAATACCCGTATAGTGTAGGAGCACAGCTCGGGCATTATGAAAATTAAGGGAAATGGGGAGAAAAACTGAGTTTAATAAGATCAAGTCCAAATTTGTGTTGTGCTGTTTAGAAACACTTTAAAAAAAAATTTAAAAAAAAAAATGTAATGAAAAAAAAAAATCGCCAGAGAATGCCAAGACCTTCGCGCAACGCATATCCCTTAACCTCTGGATTAACACCATATCACCAGACTCGAATTTAGAAGAACAATGGCAATGATGCCAAGAAGCCATTAGATCAGCCGCAACTGATGTGCTAGATTTCTCGCGCTCACCAGCAAAAATCCATTGGTTTGATGAGAGCTGCCCTTGAGCTCCATCGGCAGAGAAGAAGGGAAGAACACTGGCTTTTCAGAAAGAGGAAAAAAGAGCAAGAAAAGCGCGAGATCGAGGATATAGAGAGGTTCCACTCCAAGAACGATGTTCGCAAGTTTTACCAAAGTATAAAACGTCAAAAGCCAAGGATATAAGGCTCGAAAAGAATCCTATCGAGATGAACAACGAAATATCGTAATTGAGACACAGTCGATGCTGAGGATATGGAAGAACCACTTATGCAGACCGTTAAACAGCGATGACGTACAACATTCCGCTGTCAGGCAGAACGAACCATTCAATATTATCAACGACAGCGAAAACTGCCAACCACCCGACCTGAGTGAAGTGAGGATAGCAATATCTAAACTTAAGCTTAATAAAGCTGCCGGAAATGACGGCCTTCCCGCCGAGCTTTATAAGGCCGGCGGAGATGACTTGGTAAGTAACATCCACCAAATCATAAACCGAATCTGGTCGGAAGAAAGTATGCCTGAAGAATGGAACCTCAGCATCTTTTGCCCAATCGACAAAAATGGAGACCCTCTAAGCTGCGCCAACTACAGAGGCATAAGTTTCCTAAGCATCGCATACAAGATCCTATCTGCCGTAATATGTGAATGCATGAAACCGTTTACCAACAATCTGGTTTTAGGCCAGGAAAGTCCACAACCGATCAAATCATCACACTTCGGCAGATCCTGGAAAAAAACCAAGAAGTCCAAATCGATACCCACCACCTTTTTTTTAAACTTTTAAACTCATTTTTTATTTACTTAAAATATTAACTTACTACTAGACAAAAATGCTTAAATCTAAGTTATCAATAACTGGTTTACTTAATCTAACTTATCGGCCCTTAGTGGGCGCTGTAAGCTTATATTTAGCTGTTTTATTTTGCCTTTAGGCTTAGATTTGTCGGTTTTTTGGTTTTATTTTTAATTTTAATTTACAAAGAAAAAAATTAAAACTTTGTTTAGTGACTTTTTTTTGTTTTATATAAAAGCTTATTCTAGATTATATATAACTTAAGACTACTTAAACTACTTAAGCCTAACTTAAGACTACTTAAGCCTAACTTAAGACTACTTAACTACTTAAACCTAACTTAATTATAATCGGGGTGACGAGCCCTCTTTGCGCATGCCCCGAGGGGTCGCCATCCTGATTGCGTCTTTCGGTCCCACGGCAGCCTGCGTTCAACCATATTGTACGCCAATATGGTGCACAAGCCCCACCCCAGACCTTGTTCCTAATTTAAAATCTTACCTATGGAGTTGAACTAAAAGTCCGCAAAGTCCTGAGGAAGTGCAGAATCACCTTCCTCATATAGCCACCAGAATTCAGTGCGCTGTTTTGCAGCATCGATCCTATCGCGATCCGATACCGCCGTGCTAAAGCGGAGGAGCTCCGGAGCATTGTCGACGTTCCCGTCGCGGATTAGCCGTTTGTCTCGCGCGTCACGATAGCGGTGGTATAAAACCGGGATACAGTTCCTGTCTTGTACTAACCCTAACGAATCGATATAGATGAATGCCTCTGGTGGAATAAGGCCCGATATGAGCGTGCTCTCCATGTATAAATCATTGGGGTAATAAGCCCCAAAGATCAGGCTGTTGTCACTAGCCATTGCCCTTGCAGCGTGCCTTCGCGTCACCTTAATCAGGAAATTGTCAATTCTATTCAACTGAGCCCCATTGTATAGAACCTCGTTGCGATAATATTTTATGTACTCGGAGTCCGGTGTTCGGTACAATCCTAAGCAGGATCGGAGACACCGCCTCTCAAACAGCCGTATCTTTTCCATGTAGGCTGGTGCCACATTGAACCACACGGGATAACCGTAAGCGATGATCGGCCTTATGAGGGCCATGTAGCAAATGACTTTCACCCTTGAGTCAAGTTGACTGCTTTGAAACAATCTCCTTGTCAGAGCATAAGCCCCCTAGCCCTAGGCAGATAAGCATCTACATTTTTGTTAAAATACAGAAACTTGTCAAGCCAGATGCCAAGATATTTGACTTCACTTCTCAAAGCCAACGGCTGTCCATCCTGTCCAATGATACACAATTTTTTCCAGTTTTTCTGGTACCCCTTGAAGCCCTATGCAATGGGGTCCTGAACAGAATCGTTTCGGTTTTTTGGAAATTGATTTTCAATTTCCAATCATCGCAATATCCCTTAATGTGATCGAAGTCACGTTGCAAAAGTATGTTGATGACTCCGATTTTCGGACCTGATCTGTAGGCCACTAGATCATCAGAGTACGCTAAAGCGTGTCTGAGAGAACCTTCAGGATCACTTGTATAAATGTTAAGAAATATCGGGGAGTTCACCGCCCCCTGTTGTAAACCGTTTTTAATTTCAAAGACTTTACTCGAAGTTACGTTGCCACTTTTGACAACGAACATCTTTCCCATAAGCATTTTATATATCATATATAGCATGGGTTTGCGCATGCCCATTCTGGTCAGCTTGTAGAAAAGCCCCTCCAACCATACGGTGTCGAAGGCCTTCTCAAAGTCAACCAGACAGGCCCTATGCATTGTCCTTTGGATTTATTCCATTGGATGTCGGACACTAGTTTCGACGCGGCATGAATGGTGTCATGCCTCGCTCGAAAACCATACTGATTATCCGGAATAATTTTGTTTTCCTCGACCCACTAAAGCAGAGCTCTATTGACTATGTTCTCGAATACCTTGCTTATATTCGGCAGAAGGCTTATTGACCGAAGATTTGCAGGGTTTGTTTTGTCCTTGTCCTTTTTGGGGATAAGATGTACGACCGCCGTTTTCCAGTGCACCGGACAATGTGCATTATTCAGTGCATTGTTAAACAGGGTGGTGAAGATATCGACTGCTTCTATTGGCAGGTGTCTCAATACGACGTTTGGGACACCGTCCTCTCCTGCCGACTTTTTATTTTTCAATGATACCAAGATGTCCAGGAGTTCATCTTTTTGCACGAACAGCATCAGGCTATTGGCGACTATGCCATTGGAAGGGTTTTCGTCATTGATGTCCATATCGTCGGCGTATGCTAGTAGTTGTACCGATTTTTAGAAATTTGTGCCTCTGTTGTTGGCTCTGGACTCTTGTAAAATCCTCTGAAGAATCAAATTGAAGAAGTCACATGACACCGCATCGCCTTCCCTAAATCCTTTTTTGGTATCGAATGTGTCGATGAGGTCGTTTGCGACCCTGATGGAGCAGCGAGAACTCTCCATAGTCATCCTACACAAACGGATGATTTTCTGCGGCATATTAAAACTAGACATAGCTCCGTATAGTTCTTCTCTATAAATGCTGTCGTATGCGGCTTTGAGATCGATTAATAAGTGGTGGGTTGTCACTTACCAAGTCATCTTTGCAGGCTTTATAAAGCTCAGCTTATTAAGCTTGAGTTCAGATATTCCTATCCTCTCTTCATTCAGGTCTGGTGGTTGGCAGTTTTTGCTGTTGTTGCCAACATTGAATGCTTCGTTCTGCCTGACAGCGGAACATTGTTCGTCATCGCCGTTAAACATGCTGCAGAAGTGGTTCTTCCATATCCTCAGCATCGACTGTGTCTGAACTATATTTCCTTGTTTATTTTGACAGGATTTTCTTTTGCTTTTTATTCCTTCTAAAACACCCGGTGTTCTTGCCTTCTTATTTGCCTATAGAGTTCAATGGCAGCTCTCATCTCCACCTGCAGCTTGGCCTCGTAGGCCTCGTTCTTGGCTGTGAGCATATGTCGTCATTCCTCATCGAAACAGGGGTTTCTTGATGGTGGGTGTAAGAAAGATCTTATGCCCAAGTCTTATGTTTCCATAAGACTTAATACAATTAATATTGCTGGAAGGGAAATAGTTTCGTGCCTTATCGAAGCCAAATTGTTAGTTGGGTGAAGCTGTTGCTTATGAAAATTCCGCATTCAAGTAGCCGATGATCCTAGTCACTATTCTCTTCCTCATTTTTTACGCTTAAGCCGTATTTCCTGGGTGGCAGGTAAGAGTATTTTGCAGCTGCCTAAGCCGTCCGGGCCTAGCTTTTCTTCTCAAAGTTAATTATATTTTTTTCATTTATTTAATAGGTCGTCAACCATTATATCAATCCTTTCGCAGGCATTTAATTGATTCGTGAAAAATATTCATTTAACCTATAAGCAGGTTATTCCAAAGCATAACCCCCAAATCAAAGACTTTCAATTATTTCCATATGTAGCGTGACTGTCAGTATCAAACACCTTTCATCTCATATGCCATTAGTAAGTCAAACATAGATAACCCCAGAAATTTCTAGATAAACTGTAATGTCTGAGCTAAATCTTCTATCGCTTTAAAGAAAAATGGTCGGGTCGAATAATATACTTAACATGTCAGATCATCATAAAACATATTTATTAGCTCTATACCGTTATAGTTATAATTAACCAACCTTCTACAGCTCACAATAAGGTTAATTACAATCCAAAAGACCCCTGTTGTCTAACCATGGTAAAATAGCTTCCATGGCCCTAACATAATTTGGATTTCTGTACATTTTTTCTTCTTCCTCGGCATCTATGGTGTTGAGTGCATCAACATCCAACATTACAACCGGAAGGATTTTCGCCACCACTATGAATGCTACAACAGGAAAAAAAAACATGAAATTACAATTTCAAAGCACATATCAAAGAGTCCTACCTGATAGTCCACTTTTAAACAATGACATATGAATATTCCTTAGCTTTGGCAATGGTCGATGGTATTCCAACAACTTCAAGTTCTCAATTAGAATGTCATGATAGAACTTCACCATGTAGTCGAACTGTGTCAACTTGATGTCCATCTTGGCCGATGTAAGGATAATATAATATAAATCATAGGTCGGCCTTCCATATTTTCCAATTTGGAAATCAATAAAATAGGTCTCCTTGATTTTGCCAAAGGCATCATACTGGAACATAATATTGTTGCTCCACAAGTCTCCATGGTTGAGGACGTTAAACTCGCTGGTATTAATTTTGAATTCATTTATAATACGGTCTACAAGACCAGTATTGAAATCGGCCTAGAAGACAGTTCCATAATAAGATACGAAATTTAAACATCAAGACTTATGTTCTTACCAACTTTTCGGCATATTGCTCACAGTTCTTCCACTTCTTAAGGTTGGACAAAAACAAATCGGGCTTGTTAAGGGTTAATAGTATATCTCGGTTTTTCTCTGTAAATATGGATGTTATGAACTTATCTGAATAGTTTCCATTGCGCTCTTGCAGGCATGCGCTTGCAGCATGAAATTCAGCCAACTTGGTAAGAACATGTTTCATATGAACCATGTCAAGACCTTCTAGACGATTTGCGTTGCGAAAGTTTTTTCGGCAGACATCCTCCAGCAAGAGGTAGTCTACTGGGGTATTTTTGGCAAATTTGTAAGATTGGGGAGCAAATGAGACAATCTTTCCAGCATCCTTGTAGAGAGATTCCAGTTGTGGAATAATCGACTCGTACATTTCTTGCTCCTTGGGGAAGACAAGTAGCAAGTCAAGGAACGCAGACATGTTGACGTTGTTGTGATTTGTCTTTAGGATGTAGGAAACGGTCTTTATTGGACCACCACCTGTTGTTATAAATATTTTAGTGTTGGACTATAAAATGTTAAGTTTGATATGCTTACCAATAACTTCAACTTCAATGGTGACCCGCATCATCGCGGACAAGTAGTTCTCCCCTGGCTTTAACGCTGGACCAACAGTGAAGCTGACAATTTTCTCATAGTCACCAATGTCCTTTTTCAAAACAGTGACAAACATTTCCTGAGATACCCACTCGGGTACGTCGGTGGAAATGTTTCTTATAAACACTGGTTGTGATGGTTCAACTCCGCCATTGACGCCATTTGTTCCATTTAATGTTGAAGTCATTTTCTAGAAAAATAAAAATAAATCGATTAGGTAGTTTTGCCCAGTTGATGCTGCAAGACCAGAAACTCGAGGACGGAATGTTTCCATATCTAAATCTTCGCAAAAAGTTTTTCCAAAAATATTTTATTATTTTGTTTTTGTTTTAACATTTTGTTAAATTATTTACTCTTATTTATTTCTATCCTTTATAATTATTGAAACCAAAATCGTTTTTATGAAAGTATGAAATTCAATGCAACAATTTATAAAAATCTTACTGCGATTCAAACTCGCGTTATTTCGCACGGTAGTCCAAAAAGCTAAAAGGCTGTACTCAGGAACATGAAAATACAATCAGTACAACAAAAGTCCTGAATCGTATTGACTCATTTTTCGGTAGGTTCCCGATCTTTTCCCATTTTTCCGATCTTTAAGCAGTAGCTTTTCTAAGCTTTCATTCGCAAGCCACATTGCGTTAATCCAACAATGAAAACAACTTTATGTCACGAAGCAACCTATAGCCTCGGAAAGGACTGATTCTATTGTTGACGACCCTGCTAAATGAAAAAAGGACAACGACGTTCGCAAGCGAACAACTAGCGAAAACCCTAAGCTGCTACAAAGCAGACATTACTGCAACACAGGAAATACGATGGGATAGGCCGGGAAAAATGGGGATGAACAACTGTGACATCTACTACGGACCGTGTTATAGTGAGCATAAACAGCGACTATTCGGATGCGGATTTGTGATAAGTGCCAGACTTATGCAAGAAGTCCTATGTTTCCAAGACATTAGCGAACGCATTGTAACGATCCGCATCAAGGCCAAATTCGCCAATATAAGTCCTATATGCGCTCACGCCCTAACGGAGGAAAAAGATGACATAGCTAAGGATTGCTTCTATGAGCTCCTTGACAAAACCTATGATCGACTACCGAAGAACGATTCTAAAATCGTGCTGGGAGATTTAAACGCAAAGTTATGAAGAGAAGACATCTTTAGTAGTATTTTCGGAAAGCATAGCCTACACGACAAAACGTCTCCTAACGGACTTAGGCTAATTGATTTCGCTACGGAACCAAATGCAACTATAGCCAACATACGGTTTCCTCGATATCCATAAGGGGACATGGCGGTCTCCAGATCAAAGGACGGTTAACCGAATTGATCACGCATCCATTATTTTGAATGTCCGAACATTCCGAGGAGCTGACATTGACTCGGGCCACTATCTTGTTGCCAATGTAAGAATGCGGATTTCCAACACGCCACAACAATCTAGAAATACTGTGGAAAAATTGAATGTCGAAAAACTGCAATCGCAAGAGACCGGCAAGACCTTCGCGCAACGCGTATCCCTTAACCTCTCGATTAACACAATACCACCAAAATCGAATGTCGAAGAACAACTACAACGATGCCAAGAAGCCATTATATCAGCCGCAACTGATGTGTTAGGTTTCTCGCTCCCACCAGCAAAAAACCCCTGGTTTGATGAGGAATGCCGGCATATGCTCGCAGCCAAGAACGAGGCATACGGGCTAAGCTGCAGGTGAAGACGAGAGCTGTCGTTGAGCTCTCTAGGCAGATAAGAAGGAAGAACACCGGCTTTTCAGAAAAAAAAAAAAAAAAAAAACAAGAAAAGCACGTGATCGAGGATAAAGAGAGGGGTGTCACACCGGAACGATATTCGCAAATATTCGTCCGTTTGTGTAGGACGACGATGGAGAATTCTCGCTGCTCCATTAGGGTTGGAAACGAGCTTACCGACACATTCGATACCAAAAAAGGATTTATGCAAGGCGATGCGCAGTCATGTGACTTCATCACTTTGATTCTTGAGAACATTGTGCAAAACTCACCAGCTAACACCAAAGGCATGCGCCGACGATATTGACATCATCGGTAGGACCCAACGTGATCTCATAGCCACATTTGCTTGTATGGAGAAGAAAGCGGCAAAAATGGGGTTAGCAGTCAACACGACAGTACACACAACATCGAAGAATTGGACAAAACGCCACCGTTGACAGATATAACTTTGAGGTAGTATGGGACTTTGTTTATCTCGGCTCCGCTATTTACTCTGACAACAAAATCTGATCAGAAATCAAACGAATTACTGTTCCCAACTGCTGTTTCTTCGGGCTAAGAAGGCAATTCAGCAGTAAAGCCCTAACTCGAACTACTAAAGGGTTCCTAGATAACACCCTGAACATCCCAATCCTGCACTGTGCGGATAAAGAAATCCTTTGTCGATTCGAGATGGAAAATTCTTCGAAAAATCTTCCGTCCCGCTTGTGTTTCAAGCTCTGGAGACAAAAAATTCAACCAAGAACTATACAAGCTGTACAGCAACATGGTCCTGGTCAAAAAACTCCGCATTGGAAGTTTAAGATGGCTAGGACATGTAGAGTGAATTTAGACCAATACTCCGGCTTGCAGAGTCTTCGATTCCCAGCCAGACGTCGGACGCATTAGATGAATACCTCGCCTTAAGTGGCGCGCACAAATAGAAACCGACCTTTACCAACTTGGAGTGCGCAACTGGAGGCAGTTAGGCAAGGACCGGGCCAATTGGAGAGGCATGTTGGTTGAGGGCCAGGTTCAATGCGGACTATAGCGCCAATAAGTAAGTTAGTAAGAAAGTCATAACTAACATATCCATTTGTGGTAGAATGCAAAGATTAGCGCCCATTCTGATAAGGTAATCAGTACCCTAACATATCTCTTTGGTGCGGCAAATTATCCGCTATTATGTTAAAAGATTTAAGATTAAGATTAAGATTGAAAGTGCGCTTGGCTCTGCTGAAGATACATTTATTTTTCATCCATAGATAGATATCACTGTACACATCTTACAGGGAAAGGCTTTTTCAATTTATTGATTTTTAAAGCCAAGTAATACCAAATAATAACTTACAAGTTCAGCATTTCGGAGAAGACGCCTTCAGTTACACAGAAGTCACTTTTGAACATAAATGTGTAAATGTAAATCGCAGACTGAGTCCGAGTGCTGTTCTTTAATATTGAGGTGCTGTAGAATCAAGTTGCGTTTTGTTTGCTAAATGTGCCTAGGGCACTTGATATGGGATAGCAATCACATCTTTGAACTTCCCCTTGATGCTTATGGTTTGAGGTTTTATCAAAAGCCGTCCATCAGACTATAATACCATGACATATTTTCGTCAAAATCTTGCATAATTATTTGCCGTTCGTGAGAAGTACAGTAACCTATGGTTCATTTACGACACTTGCATGTTTTCTGGTTGGTAGATTTATTATTTTGAAAAAATGAAGCTATCATCCAATGAACCAATGTATTTCCGCTGGCCACAAAAAAAAAAGTTCATTCTCATCAATATTCAGCCTAATTCAGTTTTGCGCTTAAAATAACCTAGAAAAAACTCAGCAGCCAAAATGGACTAGCTTAAGGGAAACATATATGAAACTGCAACTTTCATTTGATCAAATTCTTTTTTAAAATAACGGCATAATAATATGTCAAAAAATGTGTAGCCACCAGATTTAAACTTAGCATTGCTAATAATTTTTTTATAATGCAGTCATGTAGAAATATTATTTGCATCCAGCGATCGTTTGCACACTACCAGGCTTATTCCGTTGTATGCTAAGAGGTCTGCCTGATGTCATATGAATACTTTAGTTTTCAATTTACTAAAAGCTTTCGTACACAGATACACAGACTCCCGAAAACAATTTATTATAAACTTTTCACAACATTAAAATAAATGAGAGAATCACTTACCGAATTATTTGTATCGATTAAAAAATAAAATAACAAACAAACAAAATTAAATTGTTACCAAAAACACTGATAATAATAAAACGCGAATAGTATCTACGTCTTCATTGCAGATACAATACGAACTACTTTCTCTGATGTTAGATTTTAGATTGTTTTTCATGTTTATTTTGTGGTTCCATTCTTAACAAAACAAATTACGAATGTGGTGAATAAAATTTCCAGTTTGACGCCCGAATCGTTCTGAATGATAGTCTACTGCTGGCTTTTAGGGTTTAATGTTCCAAATGTTTGTTGACCGAGTAACTCATTATAAGCTTTTCACACCTAGATATGTAAAAAAGTTGTGTAGGTACATACCAACATGACATAAGGTCAACAAACTTTGGTAATTATTTATGTCGTGACTTTAACGAGAATGTGTACATCGTAAAACAAATTTACTTTTTCGAAATTGTACTTCCCCGGTAAACTGAAAATAAGTGAGGCGATCGTTTTGACCTAAATTTGACAAATTTTGATGATTTAAGGCACACAAAAAGAGTGGTGGGGTCATGGTTCATACTATTATTACTCCTTGTCGTTCTACTTGAATTTTAATTTGAAATTTATTCATAAACTATGAAACTGCGTTTGGATTATAATTAGATATAATTAATACTCCCAAAAATATGCAATGACTTTGACTAATCAAGCAAGTATTGATTTCGTTAAAAGAAAACGAAATAAAGATTTTATTCATACTTAGCATTACGATAATACGGAAGCTTGAAAAGTTGGTCAATCATTTCTTTCCTTCTGTAAACGGCTAGACGGATTTAGTTCAATTTATGGTCACCTGAATGCAAGATGTTTATAACTGGATTCGATATATAAATTAAGTGCAATAACCAGTAAACTCATTTTCCTGATCTGCTGCTATCTATCTTGTTGCTATGTGGGAAATATATTGCCGAAAAGTCGTTTAAAAAAAAAAGCGAAACGTTTTTTTTCGATTTCTAAAAAGAGTGGAATAGAAAGCGACCCACTTTTTGCGTTCAGGTGATTAGGTTTTCAGATTAATACCCAGAGGTTTTATATGTGCCAGTAACGGAAAATCACTAATTTGTGCCGCATGAAACCTTTCACACTTTTTCTTTGGAATCAGCATTATAAGTTCTTTCAATCATAATTTAAAGTCCAGTGCACCAGGAGCAAGTTGACATTATGATCCGCTTGTTTTAAGTTGGTAACACATTATTTTACAAATCATTAAAAAATTCTTATAGTTTTCGAAATAACAAAAACATACAAAAAAAAGTTTGGTTCTCAGCTAACATTTTTTTTCCGTTGGCTGTGGATTTCTCAAAAGACACGATGAGCACGTGCCAAAAAGTAGAGTGGGACTTTAACCTTCACTAAAACCACCACCCATTTTGTTTTTGTATTGCAACTAAGTATGCGAGTTATCTAGCAATTTTTTTTTATTACGAGTAATGAATGTTTGGCAGGTAACTTTCCTGTGAGAGTTCCTGCTTTTTCCGCAATTTATAGCGCGGTTTGTTATTATCGGGCCAAATCAAAGGGCTTAGTTTTTTGAATACGCCGCAATATATTTGTTTCGTCAAGAATTTGGAGCACCGTTGTGTTAACGTTTTTTATGTTTGCGTGCAAAATGTTTTGTTTCATCTTTAGCCGCGGGAATACCCAGGTCTCTGCATAGATCTTCATTCCTTATATACCACGGCGCATTGACGAATGATCTAAATATATTCCAAACTTTTGAAAACAAAATGTTAAGATCATTCGCATAGATCTACGCATAGATCTGGGTATTCCCGCGTCAATGGTACAACCCCATTTTTGTATACCATATGTCCAGACCGGCCTTAGCACTTGCTTGTAGCAGCTTGTTATCAAGATTAAGCTTCGAATATTTTCAATATACAGAGTTCTCTGTATTTATTTTTAAGTTCTTCGCATTTCTTTTTTACATGCGACTTAAATTTTAATTTTGTATCAAGTGTCATTCCGAGATATTTCGCTTCATTTGCAAAAGCGACTCGAACCGTGTTGAGAAATACTGGCAAATTGTTTGTCCGTTTATAATGGGTGATCCATTTCGAGGTTCCCTACTTTTTTAAAGAAAAAAACACAGAAAATTCAAATTTAATGGAGAATGTTAATTATCATTTGAAAGAACATTCTTCGGCATTTGTTTTTTGAAGATTATGTCTATCAAATGTTGGCCGTTGCTACGTCGCAGATGGTCCATCCGTTGAGTCCAATTTTCGATCACTCGTTCGAGCATTTCGACTGGTAACTGGCGAATGACACGCGTGATGTTTTCCACCAATCCCCACCAATTTCCACATATCCCACAGGAAAAAGTCTAACGGTGTGATATCACACGATCTTGGTGGCCAATCGACCGGCCCAAAACGTGAAATTATGTGCTCACCGAAATGTTCTCTCAATAAGTCCATTGATTGATGCGACACATTCCTCACAGAACGTGAATTTTCATAATAAAGTTGAACAATTTGTAAACGTTGTTCACGCGTAAGTCTTTCCATTATGAAATGCCAAACAATACTAAACAAAAATAACAAATAACATGACAACATGACACGACTCACACGTGATCTGTCAAAAAAGGCTATTGAAAAAAGTATCTCTACTTGGGTCACCCGTTACGAAAAACCTACATGAATCGATTTGCTCTCGTAAAGTGCAATCCGCCAGGAGTTTGGCCATTCAATAACCTCATTAAGAGCGTTTTGTAATTTCATATTTGTTTCCTCTATTGTTGTGCAAAATGAACCGGCGCCCACAGGCCAAGTGCATGAATTCTTGGCAGAAATTATTTTAAGGCAATTAACTATTAGAAAACGAATTACTGGCACATTTCTAATATTTCAATAATAAATTTTTATGTTTTTATGCTAAATATAGTGAATTCAAGCAAAAAGTATTTACATATTAAAAAAAAAATATTCCGAATCCGAAAACTTTTCTGAACTTACATTCGCTGATGTACCAAAAGTATCCAAATGGGTACTCAGTTGACTTCAACAAATCAAAAACTTATTTATCTAAATTGTTTGCCCAATTTTGGAGCAGTTACCGCTCCATCGTATTAATGGGTCCGAAAAAACCAAAAGAGAATTCAAAACATTTTCGTTGGTTTTGATTCCGACGAGAGAAATTTGTTTTCTCATTATCTATTGAATTCTTTGTTTCGCTGCACTTCTTCACTTAATTAATCTATTGGCAGTGACGCATGCTCTTTTATGCCTGTGACTTGAATACAATTTTGTGAATTCATTGTATCATTGGGTAACAATTATATTTTTCAACAAACAGTCTTACAGTCTCAATAGCCTACTGTTAGACCTTGTCCATGATATTTTTATGGGCATAAGCTATGCTATTGTTTACAATACAGTTGCAATACATCGACAAAACATCTTTTTAAGAACGTTTTTTTACGCCTTGGCCAACTTGTATGCCAACCTGTATTTCACAACTCTTTTGGGTGAATTTGTGTTCACTTCCCTCAGAACATTAGATGCGTCCACTTGACCTGAAGACTTGATAACGTCGCAATACATCGGCAGAGCTTCTTTCCAAGAACGTTTTTTACGCCTTGGCAAAACTGTATTTCACAGCTCTTTTGGGTGAATTTGTGTTCACTTCCCTCAGAACTTTAGATGCGTCCGCTTGACCTGAAGACTTGAAAACGTCGCAATACATCGGCAGAGCTTCTTTCCAAGAACGTTTTTTACGCCTTGGCAAACCTGTATTTCACAGCTCTTTTGGGTGAATTTGTGTTCACTTCCCTCAGAAATTTAGATGCGTCCACTTGACCTGAAGACTTGAAAACGTTGAAATACAGCAACAGAGCTTCTTTCCAAGAACGTTTTTTACGCCTTGGCAAACCTGTATTTCACAGCTCCTTTGGGTGAATTTGTGTTCACTTCCCTCAGAACTTTAGATGCGTCCACTTGACCTGTTGACTTGAAAACGTGGCAATACATCGTCAGAGCTTCCTTAAAAGAACGTTGTTTTTACGCCTTGGCCATCCCGTATGCCAACCTGTATTTCACAGCTCTTTTGGGTAAATTTCTGGTTACTTTCCTCAGAAATTTGATGCTTCCACATGACCGTTAACCGTTAACTTATTTTGGCAGACATTTTATTTCTTCAAATGAGTGTTTCTGTATAAATTCCCCAGTCTTTGGGTGTTTGGTGCTTTCCGAAGCTTCATCGAAACATTTTCATGAACGATCAAATTTGTTATCAGTCCCAGAATAATTCTTGAAACTGATAGCAGAATCCAATCAAGGCTAATAAGAAATCAGAAACCTATTCTCTTTTCTATAACACTTCTACCATATTTTTTTGAATTGGAATCGGCTTTGCAACATAGGCTTACAATGATTTAAACATATAGTCCGAATTTCAATGAATTCCTTCAAATTTTAAAATTAGTTTATTGACATGACATGCCTGATTGCCTTACAAAACCAAATAATATTACCCGCGGAGTAAAAATATTACTTGAACCTGAACCAATAAAAAAATATAATTTTAATATTTTTCCAAGTCAAAGTTTTAAACCATTCAAGAAGCGAAATTTTTAAAAACCGTAAATAGGCGCAGATTTGTATTGATAAGAACACCTGATACAATAACAAATAAAAAATAAAATAAATAAATAAATACAATAAAAACTAATTAGAAAACATATTATGACATGTTCATAAGTAGAAGTTTAGATGAAAAAAAGGAAAAAACATATTTTTTCTAAAACTCAACCAAATTTTTAAATGTTCACCAAAAATTTATTTAATCACACAAAATTATAGTTTTGCATAAAAATCGTTAACAGACCGGTGAGAACTAAATCCATTTCAAATAAATATGAGAAGGCTACAATCTACTGTGTGGATCGTTTTGTACCCTATCCCATCCTTAAAAATAATATCGCTAAAATATGTGCTTAATGGCAAAGAAATATAAAAATTGACATTGTCGCAACATATTGTTCAGACAGTTTATCAAAATCATGAATGGTTCGACCAAAAACAAAGTTTTTCGCCTGGTTATGGTATGAGGTAGTATCTATAAATGGTTTTTGTATGAAAACACCTCTAAAAAATAGGCGTGGGTTAATGGAATATGGAAGAAATCTTTATATTACCATAACGGATTTGAAAGTTTTTACTACTGTCCTAAATCGACTCAGCTAAGAATTCTAACTTGATCCATCCAAACTAACAATTATTCTCTATAAGACAATAAAACGTAATTCGCACAAGCAATTATTTCTGGCCTTATATAGTACTTGTGCACGTTTATCGAGCATTTTTGCAGTCGGTTGTTTGGGTAAAAGTCTGTTTAAGACATCATGCAGGGAAATTCACAAGCATAAACGAAGTAATGATAGCATAACCTCTGTAAGGTTGTTTTTAAGCTTCATGAGATGAGTGTACAGTACATGTAACATACGTTACAAGGATTACATGTATCAAATTTCAATATCCTAGCTCAAAATTTAAGGCCCAAAAAAACCGGTTAAATACAGACGGATGGATGGATGGACGGATGGACGGATGGACGGACTACCAGACGATCAATATACTTCGAGCTATACCTAGCTAAATTATTTCTCTATGTATCAAAACAAATATAGCCCTATGGGATAGGGTATAAAAAAAATATTTTAAAAATTAGATATTTCACTTGAAAACTTGATCGTTTTATCGATTTGATCGCAGCTGCTCAAGTCACTTCTCACAATTCAGAAGTTCAAACGAGTGACTTGGACAACATTCACAGAGTATTTTCAAAATGATCAAGTGTTTCGACATTTTATGTATTTAACTGTACACCCCAGCTATTTTCTTTATTGTGCTATTAAAACCAAACCTATATATTTCCGTTGTCATAGATAAGGTTTTTCGAAAATGCTATAAATGGCTACCCATCCCACATCCGTTAAACGCTGCGAATAGGTGGCATATCAATGTTTTATGAAATACATATGATGCGGAAATATTTGTTTATTTGCTTAGATTCTAGAACAATAACAGTACAATAAGTGTAGTAGAGAATATAAGAAAAAAAATTTATTTTCAATTGTGAAGAAAAACATACAAAAAGGCTAGAAAACTGTGTTAATCGTCGAATAACATAACCCAACCCGATCCACCCTTAAAATAAATGTCCCAAACAAAAAAGAAATGCCACCACATTTTGTTCAAACATTTTATCTAAATCTTTCGTGGATCGACAAAAAACGTCGATCTTCTGGTTTTGATTTTTTTTTATAGGAAAACGCACTCAAAAAGTGGGCATGGGTTAAAATAATTTATATGCTGAACGTTCATAGTGATGTTCACAAAATATTCTCATCGAATGTTTTTATAATTGTAGGGATAACCGTTTTTTACAGAAGATGCCTTCAAAGAGGAGTCGTGGATTTAATGTCGAAATATAGGAAATGACATTGCCCCACATCTTGTTCAGCCAGTTTATCAAAATCTTTTGTTAATCGACAAAAAACAACAGTTTGCATCAATTGCATGTTCTGAGTGGTTGTGTATACAAATCGATATACAGATGATGTTAATATAAATAAGGTTTTTAAGTTGAAAGTTTTTTTTTCAAATTTCTGAAAATTTCTTATCAAAAAACGTTTTTTTGAAAAAAATAAAAACAAAGAAAAAAAAAACTTCCCAAGAAGTGTGCGTGTTAGATAGTTTAAGATTGTCTAAATATGTTATTCAGATACAGGGTGGCTAATATAAGCCGCTATCAACAAACATTTAATAACAATTTTTTTTTGCTGATTGATTTTTAGGTTTAACAAAAATTTTTAACTGGGAGACTGAAATAATAATTTAGATTTTCCGCCGCTATCACGCACTGCAGTCAGTAGATTCGGTTCAAAGAGAGTATAAGCACACGTTTGGAGACAATCCTTCGAGCAGATGGTAACAGTTTTGCAGAGCATGCAGTTTCTGTAGCTGCTGCCATACAAAACTATCCAATAGTTTCTACAAGAAGCTTGTTTGCTCAAAATAAAATTTTAAATGAACAGACATTCATTGCAGTCAATTAAGCACAATGATTTGCCCTTATTCCAATATAAAACTCAAATGGTCAACAAGCTGAATGTAGAACACTTGCTGATTTGTTTGGAATTTTGCTTGAAGATGCTTCAAATTGTGGAAGAGGACGGATACATGTTAAACTGTCTTTTTTATGTCTGACGAGGCGCATTTCGATTTAAACGGCAACATAAACCAATGAAATTGTCGAATATGAAGTGATTGAAACCCACAGATACTCCATGAGACGGAATTGCATCCACTTCGTGCCACAGTGTGGTGTATAATATCATCACGCTGCATTTCGTCACGAAGAAAAAGGTCACACGGTTACGGTTACTGGAGACCGTTACTTGACCATGTTGAGAGAGTTTTTTTTCTCATCCAAAATAACGCCGAATGAGAATTTCTTTCAACTCTGCGTGGTTTCCGCAAGATGGTGCAACTCTTCACATAGCCCAACCTGTTATGACAGAATTGCGTTAAAAATGTCCCAATAATCTGATATAAGCTGCCCTCCCAGGTCGCCTGACCTTACTGCACTTGACTTTTTCTTGTGGGGTTATTGCAAGCAGTAAGTCTAAAAAGTAAAACCAATAAATTTGAATGAACTAAAGCAATCCAACCGGGAAACAAGTGCGACTTTTACTGTCTCAACTCTTCAAGCAGTAATGAACAACTTTTTGGTAAGATGCCGCATATGCAACGAGCAGGCGGGCATTTAAATTCCATTTTTTTTTTTAAATAATCAAACCATATTTAATAAAATTGAATGAGCTTTAACATCAACAAAAGAAAACGAATTCCATACTCTGAAAAAAGTTATTTGAGGTTCTTAATGTAGCAATATTCATCAGCCACCCTATACTTTTTCAAACTTCACTACCGATAGGCAAAAACTAAAGTTTTCATGAAAAGTGGGCAAAATGTTGAAACCGGTCTAGAGTCTACACACCAAACGTAATCACTCGAGCTCAAAATTTAGGGCCCAAAAATCGGTAACACACGACGGATGGATGTGTATACAAATATATGGCACACAGCTAGCGATTTTTAGTCGATCTATATTCTTTAAGGTATATCTATCAAATCATTAGATGTTTCGTGTTATAAACTTAATGTCAAAACTAATATACCCCTCTGGAATAGAGTATAAAATATTCAAACTTCATGATATTCAATTGCCAACAGGTAAGTGCTGCCTGATCACCGACAAGTGACTTTTTCTCTTTTTTTCAAAAACTATACAGACGTAGAAAAATAATAACCATGCCCACTTTTTGTGTATTTTTATTTCAAAAATTTGCTGAACTAATTCGGCAACATATTAGGACGCTGATTTTCATTAAATTTTTGATGGCAATTTGCATAGGATATTGTAATCTGTTTAGTGTTGGAAAATAACTTCATGGGCAAACACTTCACATGGGAAAAATCAACACCTCGAGGGGAAAAAATTTCAATATTTGATGACAAGGCATTTCAGATTTGTTAATTTTTTTCCTATCTAAAATTTGCGATTTTTTCGATTCTTTACTTCTTAAATAAAGCAATTGTTAAAAATTGTCGCAAATAAACAGTGGAATACATTGTGCAAACCCAATGCTAACGGCCCTTGAAGGGGTCCACGCGGTTGGGTGTAAATATGCAAAGTTGCGCCATAACTAAAAAAACGGCAGGACCAACTTGACTTTTTTTAAGTGTTGACAATGGTTTAAGGACAGAGAAAACCATTAGCAAATATGTGTTACAAAGTATTGAAAGTTTTTTATATAAATAGAATTCATTCCAAATCTAAATACACATTTATGGCTAAGGCAAGACAACTTCTGCCGGGTCAGCTAGTAATAGATTGATTTTTATAAAATGTTATAATAGATCGATTTTTAAAAAAATCCTGTTTCCGTTTGATTTTGCTGCACCAATGCTTACAACTTTATTCCTGATAATCTGAATAATGCTGCAATCTATTGATTGTTAGTAATCAACTGGACTGTACACAAAGATAAGCACGCACTTATATGTATTAACATGCAATTTGATTGTTTTTGGATTTATATACCATAAACTCAATAAAATTGACTACATCATATATTTAGTGCACATGAACTAAACCGGTAATATTTAGAGCAAGGGGGTTTCAAGAGTTATTTAGATTTTGTCTAGTGAAGTGTACCTAACCCAAGAAAGTCCACAACCGATCAAATTTTCACACTCCGGAAGATCCTGGAAAAAAAAACCCAAGAAGTTCAAATCGATACCTTACACCTATTCATCGATATCAAAGCCGCATACGACATCATTTATAGAGACAAACTATACAGAGCCATGTGTATTGTGTATAACGCCCAAACTTGTCCGTTTGTGTAGGGTGAGGATGGAGAATTCTCGCTGCTCCATCAGGGTCGGAAACGACCTCACCGACACATTCGATACCGAAAAAGGATTTAGGCAAGGCGTTGCGCTGTCACGAGACTTCTTCAATTTGATTCTTGAGAGGATTGTGCAAAATTAACGAGCCAACACCAAAGGCACAATTTTCCAAAAATCGGTGAAACGACGATATTGACATCATTGGTAGGACTCAAAGTGATGTCTTATTTTAGCAGTAAATACGGGCAAGACTTAGTGTATGCTGTCAACATGAAGGGACACACAACATCGACGAATCATACAGAATGTGACAATTGACAGATATGTATATCTTTGAGATAGTTCGGGACATTGTCTACCTCAGCTCCGCTATTAACTCTGAAAACAACATCTCGTCAGAAATTTAAGGCTGCCCACCACTGTTTCTTCGGGCTAAAAAGGCAATTCAGTAGTAAAGCCCTCACTTGAACTAATAAGTGGATCCTATATAAGACCCTGATCATCTGGTCTGTGGTACTGAAGCATGGACCGTCTCAAAAGCAGATGGTCGATTCGAGAGGAAAATTCTTCTCAAAATCTTTGGTCTCGTTTGCGTTGTCGGGTTATGAAGACGAAGATTCAATCAAGAACTATACGAACTGTACAGCTATATGCCTTTGGTTGAAAAAACTCCGCATTGGAAGTTTAAGATGGCTAGGACATGTAGAACGAATTGACACCAATTGCGAGCTGGATCGCAGAGTCTTCGATATCCAGCCAGACATCGGACGCAGTAGAGAAAAAACCCGCCTTAAGTGGCGCGAACAGGTAGAAACCGACCTCAACCAACTTGGAGTGCGCAACTTTAGGCAGTTAGCACCGGGCTAATTGGAGAGGTATGTTGGTTGATGCACAGGTTCATTCAGGACTGTAGCGCCACTTGATTACTTACTTAAGTAAGTTTAGCTAAACTAAAACTTTTTAAAATGTTCGATCGTAACAAAATCTAAAGCGATTAGCGTTAGTTAATAAGTCCACATGCAACCAACTTGTAATGTTATAGTTGGTGACCGAACTCTTTATTTGCCAGCTGAATATGTTCTTAATTTGTTAGCTATCAAACGGTAATCCTAATCAAATGATATATTGGACGGAAATTCATCAACTTATATTTGCTTATTTCTTGGGTTTGATCAGGCTATCGTGTTGTTTATAAGTTTAACGAATTCAAGTGTCTTTATATCAACAAAATCTGTTGTTAGTGGAAATCAAGTACAGCCAAAAGAGACCCACCCAACTTAATGCAAATACTGACAAACACCGATGCATACAATTTACTTATCGAAATTAATTTATGACATCGACATGACAGATAGACATCATGATTTTATTTACATTATCGCCAACGAAAACAACTTTAATAAGTCGGTATGTGTTTATTAAACGCACCAATAAAATTAACTAAGGTACCAACACTATTTATTTAAACGATCACATACAGGTTAACTATTTAATTTCTCATTAAGTATGTTCATCTAGTGAATTTAGAAATAATCGACTACGATTTTCAAAACGTTGAAAGTGGAGGAGATCGTAAATGCTTGATTACAATTTATTAAATGCAATGTAAACGAATTTTATTTGTGTCATGTACAATATGTTATTATATAGATAAGGGTAATCATATAGTCGAAATGTGAAGAACCAGTAGTTTTGAAATATCATCACACTTCTTAAATTATTTTGGAGAGAAAACAATACTTCCTGCATCTAGAGATAGTGCAAGTTTAAGCTGCGTGAAGAAGATCTAATTCATAATTCCAACTAAGCCAAACAGACTGAATTAGATAGAAAAATATATGAAAAGGAAAACATCAATACAAATATTCATCAAAAAGTCCTTTGAGAACAACATCGTCGAAATTTGTTGTATACGTTATCCTATAAGAGCGGATTGATTACTTTTGAAATATTTGAAGTCTCTAGTAGTGTATGGAAAATCATCATACTTAGCAACGAGTAAACATTTTTTTTTTTCAAATCAGTGTTCCATTCGAGAAATTTTCCGAGCATTTCGTTTGTTCTGTCCTTGCCACAACCATTAAGTCATCCGTCACCGTCGTCGTAATCATTAACAAGAACTTCGGAGCTTTATTTAAAATTCGCAAAAAAAAGGTTGTGAGGAGGTTCATTTTTTGGATGAATGGATTTGTTTGCAAGAAAAATATTTAGATTTGAGATGTAATGAGAAGTATACACAAAATAATTAAAAAAAAAGTTGAGTCAATAGAAAGTTCGATTAAAGCAGATAACATCAGCAAGATCCACTAAACGGAGAAACATCGAACTAAGCTACGGAGATATTGCCTGAATGTGCCTCAACTCTGACAACTAAAACTATTCAGAAATAAAACGAAGTATTATTCTGCATAAGCCATGTGCATTTTGGCTATGAAGTCCGTTTTTCGAACTACTTGCAAAATTCTATACAAGGTCCTAGAAACGATCCTTTTTATTTAATGATAACCGTTCTCGATAGCTCAATATTTCAGGCACAAGCTTGATAAACATTTTCAGTTCGATATCGGATTATTTCCACATAAAATCCAATTGATTCAGCAAATACTTGAAGTCAAACTATCATACTTGCTTTCGTTCTCAGTTTGAGCTCAATTTGGACGTCGAATTTTCCGACAACCTTTTTTTTCAAATGATCCGCATTTTCCAGAGAAGCTATTTTAAGAAAATGGGTTCAGGCACTATATTTAGTATAATAAATTGCCTTCTGCTATCGATATCCAGCCGAAGCAACATCTACATGATTTTACAGTGACCTTCTTCTCGTAACGGTCTGACAAATCAAATAAAATACAAACTTTTAGCGCAACTGGCTCTTAGTACCCAGGGCCGAGCTTTCTCACAACCATTCATGGCGGGACCTCCTGTTTTATGTTGATTCCGAATGGCGAAGTTAAGATAAGCTATTCTTGACAATTAATACTACTCGGATGATTTGTCAGATCATCACGAGAGAAGGGCTAGTGAAAAATTATTTATATTGCTATGGCTGGGAATCGAACCCAGACCTTCTGCTCGGCAGTTCATCATACTAGACATAGCGCCACTGAGCCCGTCTATAGTGACAAATCACCCGAGTAATATCAATTGTCAAGAAAAGCTTGTCTCAAGTTTTTAGCCATTCGGATTCGGCATTAAACAGGAAGTCCCTCCATCGGGAAGAACACAAGCAAACATGAGGAGCCAGGATATAAGGCCAAGTGCCATAATGCCAAATTTATAAGTTTGGCCTTATGATGCTTTGCCTAATGTCACGTCATCCACACATGAATGGTTGTGAGAAAAAGCTACGCCCTGGGAACTAACGAGCCTGTTGCGCCAAAAATTTGTATATTTTTACTATATCGGATTATTCCCTACTCCAATTGACTCATCAATAGTTGAAGGCAAACAACCATCCGCTTGCGTCTTTTTCTCGGTCTGAGCTGAATTTGGCATGCCAAGTTGGTGACGGCTGATAATACGAGCCATCTTATCCTTGCCAGTTGCCCGCTTTGGAACTAGGATTTCAAACCATTCAACTTTTTTTGTGAGTTCCCCTTAAATTGTGCTGTTAATGGCATGTCAAGTTGGTGAAGGCCGACAATACAAGGCATCTTTTCCTTGCCAGTTGTCCGCCTCGAAGCTAGGATTTCAAACCATTCAACTTTTTTTGTGAGTTCCCCTTAAATTGCGCTGATAATCCGGAAACGATAACAACCCCACAGCGAATACCTTTAGAGCCATTTGTGGAATGGAGCCTGAAAAAGTCAATAGTGCCTACGAACATTATACTCAAAGGCTTGGGGGCATATGAATGATATCAAATTTCATACATAATAAGAATTCCTTCCTAATAATGTGATAATTTTATTTAAAAAAAAAAAAACAGTTTGCAGAAGTTCAACTTAAAGTAGCATGGGCTGTACAAAAAGCAGAAGAAGAAATTCCTAATTAAAAAAAAAGCTTTTCTCAAAATTGTAGAGACAGCGACAAAAACTCCGGATTGGTCGTTTAGTTGGGTTGGACATGATGGTAATGAACACCTATTGACATTTTTACCTTAACTAACTAAAAATGATTGACTGAAGACTGTTGTTTAGGAAGAGTCCTATATTCTCACCCGGATAGTAGACGGAGTAGGTTAACCTCACCCAAAGATTCAAAATTGATACAGATGTCGCATTGAGAACAAAAAACAGAAACTTTTTCTCACCAGCTTCATGGCACGGCGGGCGGTATACACGTGCACACTTGAGAAACGAGATCCAAACATATGGCGGACTGTGCCAGTACGAGACCCGCCATAGAACATTGTTTCACGTATGCAGTGCGTCATCTGTATGACTATAATCTTAGCCTCAATTAACTTAAAGTGGGCACGTGAAGGCAGATATTAACCGGTCTAATTGTAGAACTTATTTGATATAATAGAAGATTGAAGGAGTGATATACAGCTATAAGTTTAGCGGTTGTTGTATGCTATATGCAAGTAATTGAAGGGCTGCTCTAAAATCTATAGGATTTATGTTCCTAAAAATTGTACTGATTATAATTACTTTCCAATTAACGTAAAACATGATCCGTCTCACTTTGAAAAAACGCTGGCAATTTAATATAAAATGTTCAGTTTTTTATATCCTGTTTCCAAAATAAAAAAGATTCGTCTGTTATGAAAGCTAAAACCACATATCTACCCCAAGTTTTCTTGAATACCCTCTTGATTCACCATTCGCTTGAGCTACATATTTGTGATTTATTTTTATTTTGTAAGACTGATTTTTCAATTTTTACATTAAGAGGTTTTTCTATCGATGTTTTTCTGGCGTAATATTGGATGTGCAAATAGGTTCACCTATCTCTATGTATTATATTGACATATTCTCCCTGACTATAAGCACCTCGAAATGAGGGAAATTGTTGTTAATATTAATGTTTTCCGTGTTTGAAACTGAGTTGTCGAAACAAATATGTGCCTCAACTACCTGTGGGCGTTATTTGTCTACATTTTTGAATCAAAGAGTGATGAGCTACTCTTATCGAAATTAGATACTTTCTTCATTTACTGACGATCAATCACTAATCAAATGATTGTCACGAGTAAATGTGAATATAACGTTGGCGTCAGAAGGTGACTAGTACGGGGATAGTTAAACTCAATCTTAAATTGTATGGAACTAAAAGAAAATACATTGAGTGTATACCCATAAATTCAATTATTTATAATATTTCTTCCCAAAACTCATATTATGTTTTCTGTAGACCAGATTAAAATTTCTATTTATATACAATTTTTGAAAGATATTCGTTATAAGACACGTTTTTATTTTTTGTTATTCACATAAATACACTCCAAACTAATAGAATTTTCAAACATATATTGCACCTGACCACTTTTCGCATAGTGACTAATCAGTTGCAATTATCCGATAAAAAAAAAAAAAAACAATATTTCACATGGGGATAATAAATCCATACTGAATGAGTGAACTAGCATGATTTGTTCTCTACATACCTTCTTACAATAGAAAATTAATTTAAATAAAAATACGCAAACTTAACACTCACGATTCAAATTGCAGCCGACCTTCTTTGCCTGGTTAACCAAAACTCTGTGTCATTTTAAAATTACCCGAACGTACAAGATTGCCTTGATAAGAAAGCTCAACAGTTTCCAAACTTTTCTGGTTATCGCGGCTATGAGCGTTGGTAGTGTTTCCCGATATTTGGATTGATTGGAAGTTTATATTGTTCGTAACGTATATGGCATGGTAGATGTATGCCTGTTTGAATGCACCAATCTGGAAAGCTCTTAGATAAGGACTAATCGCCTTTTGCATTGGCGGTTCCTAATCACATTTTGCACCTGACATTTTTTCATCAAGACTACGTCAATAGTTTAAGTTCGTTGACCGAATTAATTGAATGAGTCACACGAAACATTAAAGTTTGCAAAAATATTAAAGAAAACATTTTTTATAGTCGAATTTTAGGCTTTACAGAAAGAAATGATAAAACTAAAGACCCAAGTCCAGTGAATACAAAAATGTATTTTGGGAGATTTTTCAATAAGATTTTTCGAAAAATAGTTTTATTTTTATTTTTTTTTTCAAAGGCATCAGTTTGATTGACAGTTACCAAAGAGTATAGAACTACATAGAGTGCTGATCTCATACAACGAACATTTTCTATGTGGGATACTGATTTTTTTTTTTTAAATTCATTTTTATTTTATTTTTTCTTAAAACTAACGTGCTAGACAAAAATTCATGAAAAAACCTAGCTTACTTATCAACTACTTAACTAACTTACTTGCCCTACGCGGGCGCCCTAAATTATACGACAACTTAATTCTAATGCTTTTCGGCCTATTATCTAATATATAAATATAAAAGTAACACAATTTTTACCAAGAAAACTTTGAAAAACTTGGTTCCTTGTATTTTTTTTATTTTATTTAAACTTACATGCTACTATCGACTAACTTAAACTACTTAAAATTAATTAAAACTACCTAAAAATAACTTAAAAACTAGAACAACCACAGCAAGCGTTTGTTTTTTGTATATATATATATTATATATATAATATGTAGTCTTTTAATCCCGGTACATAGAACACTAATAATAGTCTTTTTTTTCTTTTTAAATTAAATTCTTTATTTCATTATTGTGGAAAATATTTTAATGGTTGGTTGGTCTGTTCTCGTTGGGTATTAATAAAAGACTGACTTAAAATCCTATGGCATGTAGCGATCATGGGGAAAAGCTTGTCCCTATATGCGTATATCGCTTACTGTTTGCGTTTCGTCTGTGTGTGTGTATCTGTTTCGTCTGGGTCTTTGTTTTGTACTTGGTATATGTGCGTTATTGGTTTCTGTCTTTAGGTTTCGTCCAGCTGCATGCATACGTTTCGTCGGGGTCTTTGTCATGTACTCTGCATATGTTCGTTATTGTTTCTGACTTTGAGTTTAATCTAGCTGTATGCATGTGTTTTGTACAACTGTGTGTACATAGTATTCTGTCCTTGAGTTTCGTTCGGGTCATGCATACGTTTCGTCTGGGTCTTTGTCTTGTACTTTGTGTTTGTTATCGTTCCCTATGGCCGATGTCCCAATCCCACATATATATTTTTTTACACACCTAAACCTTAAGACTAAAAACTATCTAAGTCGGCCATAAAATTAAATCTTTAAGTCAACTACCTTTACCTAATTTAACCACCACAACAGGTTCTCCTGCTGTGACCTACTCCGACGGTCCCAATCGGGACCTGCTGAACCGCAGGCGCTCTCCTCCGCCCTGAGCGACGACGTCTCGGTCGTATAGGAGCCGCCTATCCACTGTTCGTCGGAAGACTTGGTAGATTATCGGAACCGCCGATCTATCCTGTATTAGCCCTCGACTATTCAACTATAGGAAAGCTTCGGGCGGAATAAAGCCGCTTAAACGCGCACTCTCAAAATATTCATCATTACGGTAGAAGGCCCCAAAGATGAGACTATTGTTCGAAGCCATCGCTCTTGCAGCGTGAAACCGAATGAGTTTCACCAGAAAATTGTCTATTTGGAATAGTATTTTGTGTAGTCAGATACTGGTGTTCTGTGAAGTCCAAGGCAGCTTCTCAGACACTGCCTCTCGAACACCCGTATCTTTTCCATTTGAGATGGGGCAACGTTGAACCCATAGGGCACCAATATGCAATCATCGGCCTTATGAGGGCCATGTAGCAAATCACCTTCACCCTGCTGTCAAGACGACTGCTATAAAACAAACGTCTCGTTAGGGCAAATGCTCCCCTAGCTCTAGCCAGAGCAGCATCTACATGTCTTCCGAAATATAGATACTGATCTAACCAGATGCCAAGGTACTTTACTACACTTTTACTCGCCAGTGGCTGTCCGTTTGGTCCAACGATCACCAGCTTTCGCCAGTTCTTTCTCGTATCCCTAGAGGCCTTAGACAACGGTGTCTTTTGTTCCCAATTTTCTTTATGGTCAAAACGCGTAATTTGGAGGAAGTGGTGGGTAGTCATTGTTCCAGCAGCTACTGGTGCACGACTTTCGGTTCCGATAATTCAACCAATAACAGGTATAACGAGTGCAACAGAGGAGTCCACTCAAGAAGATGATTACCCAAATCTGTTCGGTGCAGCCTTAGGGAGATTAGGGAGACTCACGGCAGAGCAACGCCGCACAAAACGTGCGACAGGAGTCCTTTGGTAAACGCGGCCTGAAAAGTTCCATTGATGAGGGAGAAAGATCCCTCGTCGATCCCAACACGATGATGACGATGAGGAAGGACGATCCCTGGAACCTGCACCCCAAGAAATCTTTAGCGTCACCGCATTATTGGCACAAACGCAAAAAAGGTGAACCCAACAAGGGAGCAACGGAGAAGCAGCAGATGTGTAGGGCGGACGGCCCAAAAGACACTGCTGCTGCAAAGCAGCAACAATAATAGTTAGGTTCGATGGCAAAGAGTAGGCGGTCTCTTTCCCCAAACGCTGGAGCAACGGAGGAGCAACAGAGGTGTTTTGGCGGACGGCCATGTATAAACACTCTTAACACAATATAGGCACAATCATGACACCAAAGACATGTGACATCTTGCCAAGGACAGTAAATGGACATCTCTCAAAGTGTCCAAGGGCAGCTGTCATATTATCCGACAGCAATAGAACCGGCAAACGGCTGTCGAAAGGGACAGGTGTCCCAACCACCAAAGACACCACAAAATCAAAAGCCATGAGCCCAAAGGGAAAAATTACTAAAAGATCGCACCTGAAATCAATGCCCCAAAATCTGCACGCGAAACCACTATTGTAGCACGCGAAAATTTTGACTTATTTTGACAGTTCGCAGACAAGAAATTTTCGTAGCAAGACTTCAAATGTTTTATAAGTGAAAAAGTATGTTTAAAGTCGTTAAAAAGATCCCAAAACCATAAACAAGGCAAATATGTCTACAACTTGTCATAAGTAGACTTTTGTCGTGTCGGATTTTGCTAACAGACCTAGAAGGCTTCTGGTGCAAGAAGATGATATCGTATCATCATAATGAGCGACGAAGCTCTATTCCACTTAACTTAAATTTCTTATACAATGAGAATCCACATGAAATACACTAGGGCCATATTGCATAACATCATGTTAGAGTGCATGTTAGAGTAGATTGGCAATTATTTTATTTGAGCAAGCCATCGGGATGGGCTCAGTGATGCGATGATCAGTGCGATGAACTGCCGCGCAGAAGGTCTGGATTCGATTCCCAGCCTTAGCAACACGTAAATGATTTTTCACTGGCCCTCCTCTCGTGATAATCTTACAAACCATCCGATTAGTATCGAAAGCTTATCTAAAATTCGGCGTTCCGAGTCGGCGTAAAACAGGAGATCCCGCCATCGTGCAAGAAGTACACACGCACATTAATGAATGAAATGAATACATGAATGGTTGTAAGAAAGTTCGGCCCTGGGTACTAACGAGCCTGTTGTGCTAAAAATTGAATTTTTGAGCCTACAGTACCACCGTAACCGTGACGGAGCACTAAATGATTTTTTTTTGCGGCAAGTTGCTGTATTCAGTTTCGATCATTATTGGTTAAAACAGGGTGTAGAGATTATAAGTTAAACAATTTTCGGGTGATCCCCCATTTTGGGGATTTGTAGTTTTATATTTGTCTTATTAATATTGTTTAGAGGTTGGATAGAGCAAGCATTTGTACAATGTGTTTGCTATGGGAAATATTCATCGTACCGTAGCCTTCAAGTTTGCACGCAATTCGCTGGATAGGATATTGCATGCAATGTTTAACAGGGTTATGCCTCCTTAGTTTTTGCAACACACATGATCGCCTTTCTTCTAAGTGGGAAGAAACCACCTCCATAGCTTCTTGGGAATGCTTAGTTAAGTCGCACTACATTTTGGAATGAATCTGGGCCTCAAACAACATGCCCGGTCCTTTGCTAACTGCCTCCAGTTGTGCAATTCAGGTTTGTTGAGGTCGGTTTCTACTTGTGCCAGTCCAAAGCAAGGTCTTCATCTGAATTAATCCTTTATAGGTATCGAATGTGTGGGTGAGGTCGTTTCTGAGCCAGATGAAGCATCGAGAATTCTCAATCGTCATCCTGCACAGACAGACGTATTTGCGCGGTACACCAGAACTAGACATGGCTCTGTATAGTTTGTGTCATATGCGGCTTTGAAATCGATGAATAGGTGGTGGGTATCGATATGGACTTCTTGGTTTTTTCCAGGATCTGCCGAAGTGTATACATTTGATCGGTTGTGGATATTCCTAAAGCCTTAGACCACACTGATAAGGGCCGATCAGATTGCTGGTAAATGGTTTCAGGCGTCCGCATATTATTGCAGATAGGATCTTATAGGCGACGTTAGATAGACTTATGCCTCTATAATTGGCGCAGTGCCGAGGGCAGGTTAGCCATGGAAAAATATATTCAAATGTGGGGAATGGGTCGATGGAGATTGCATGCTTTACTTAATCAAACTATTCATTGACATTTTCATATGATTAGCTTCTCCAAGAGTGATGGCTTGCACAAGTGCTTATCACATTTTGCAGACAAAACTATATTGCGAACTCTTGGACAAGATAGTATTGACTGATCCAATTTGACTCCGCTGCACCAGACATATTACTAACATCTCCTTATTGCATTTGACAGGTTACTCGGATAAATGAGCATTGACTAGACTGCCTTTTTGGCTATACCAAAAAAACATTTTTGTAGGCTCATTAAATTGTGTCTTTCGTTGTATCCAAAGGCGGGAGTGGTGTCATGATAACTCCCAAGGAACAAAGATCATTCCTCGGTTTTACCAGCAAATATGGGTAAATTGTAAAGTTTCATATTAATGGAGTAAAAAGTTTTTGTTAGCAATCGGTGTTACATCATTAAGGCGACCACATTATCGTTAATGGCGATGGTCCTGATGACGGCGTCCTCACCCTTACATAAACATTGATCTGTGCTGCTGATCAAGAGATGACTCAAGGCATCATTTGAAGATTCAAAATGCCCATCTGGTTTTCGGCAGTATTACTACGGAGTTTTTTTTAACTGAGAGTGCATTTAAACTATAGACCAACCTGTCAAGAGTATAGTTAGCGAACGGCAACCGTGACATTCCTTCAGCGGTTGGCATTACTGTCATAATATACCTTCTTCACTAGACGAACCACTTTTACCGTTCGTTGTGCTCTGTATTTATTGACATTTAAGAAAATAAAAATGCGTCAAAGAAAAGAGAAAAATACTTGTACCGGTGTTAACTTTTCCCGAGACAGATACTTTTTAAATGTGATAACATCCACACTTCCCGATTTTCACATTGGAGTCCTCAAGTACGATTTTCACATTGTATTCCGAACAAGCTCAGTAGGACAAAAAATTGTAAAATTATTCGTTGATGGGATCTTCAGTCCTATCGGTAGGTGCGTGTACCTACATATCTTCTGGTATTACTGATTTTGAGGTTAAAGTGCCATTTTTTGGGGGTCTGTTATCCAAGGCTGTTGTGTCTCTCATAACTATAATTTTCTTAACGTGGTTATGCATTACGCCCAACCCCCAACCTGAAGGGCCAATTTATTAGATACTACTAAGACACGGGACCCTCATTATCCACTACGGGATGAGCGTGGTAAGGTATTGAGATTTCTACTATAACACTTCAAATGACGTAGATAGTTATCAGAAAAGGTTTAAGAAATTAAACGCCACTAGAGAAACAACACTTATCCTTATCACAAAATATTACCGACCTCCCAATAAAACAAATGAGCATGACAATTACTATAAATGGTAATCAAATATGAATCACTAGTTATCGATGGTGCCTAATAAAGGGGAACTGTCGAAGCTCTTGCCGATAAACGCTAAAAAAAAACTGTTAAGGCATTTTATCAGACCAATCCAGTTGTTCAGGTGATTTCTCTTCGATAAGGTTGCTGCAAGTTTTGATGGTGGGTGTTTTTAAAGGTTTGTGATTCATATAGACCTGAATTGATGGCTGATGGAATTTGTGGTTTGAAGTTATTGTGTTGTCAATACTTCCAATTTATCCATTATTCTTGGAGTAAGTACCTCAGTTTGCGTGACACTATTACACCCAAAAAAAAGTATCTTATCATGACGCTTTGTTTTACTCATTTTAGTTCTAAACTATGACACCAAACCAAACGAATATAAATGAAACTGGAGAAGATGGAATAATGGTGAGCCTGGATTTATGATGAAAACTTTGCCGAACTTTAGAAACAAGTTCGTGGATTTCTAAAAATAAGAAAATTTAAAGCTGGGCGATCTGGTGATGCTGGCGAGAACTTTGCATCGATAATCCTGAAAATTAGAATTATAGTCTAGCTACACAGTTCAGTATTTTACTATCATAATCTAAAATCCTTAAATTCATCATCAGTTTATGACCTCATACAAATATCTAACACTCTTTATATAATGTTGGTTCCTTCTACCCGGCTCAACTAAAGATCTAGCGTACGTGATCAAAACCCTACCTCAAAGTGAATAAGCTGCTGCGATGATTGAAATAATGGACTTCTTCCCGAAGAAAATGACAATGTACACTCAGCTCATTCCCGAATTCAAGCACATGTACAAAATTGCGAGCAAAAACATTACACTCGGTCCAAAATATTACAAGCTTGCGATTGATCCTGGAACCGCATATGTCCTCATGGATGATATTTTCCCAAAAGGTTTCAAAAGTAAAAATCGCCTTGAAGGACTCGACAGAGAACACACCGAAGCAGTACTACGCATGGTTGCACAATTGCATGCTGCATCTGCGGTTAGGTATGAAACCAATGGCCAATATGAGGATTCATTTGTTGAGGGAAAATTCACTGAGAGAAGCCGGGAGGCAGTTTCTACCATGTATGAAGTATGGAAGCAACATACTTAGAATGCCTGTGATGTCCGAGATTGAATCTCAATATGTTGAGCAAGTACTATGACCAACTGAATTCACGTTTAACCCAGAGTCATATAATGATCCCAATTCCAAGCCAATCTGGCGGAGAATATAATGAATCTTGGCAAGCCCGATCTGAGTGGTTACACTGCCATCAATCAAGGTGACTGTTGGTCAAATAACATAATGTTCCGTCACGATGAAGAAGGCGAGTTGATGGACACTTTATTTGTTGGTTTTCAGCTCTCATTGTTTGCTTCGAGTTCCGATTCACATTTCGATGAATTCCTGAAATACTTCCACGGCCATTTGGTGTGAAATTTAATGCTTTTGCACTTACTTACTTACTTACTTAAGTAAGCACTACAGTCCGGAATGAACGTTTGCCTCAACCAACATGCCTCTCCAATTAGCCCGGTCCTTAGCTAACTGCCTCCAGTTGTGCACTCCAAGTTGGTTGAGGTCGGTTTCTACTTGTGCGCGCCACTTAAGGCGAGGTCTTCCTCCACTGCGTCCGACTCCTGGCTGGGAATCGAACACTCTGCGAGCCGGAGTATTGGTGTCCATTCGTTCTACATGTCCTAGCCATCTTAAATGTCCAATGCTGAGTTTTTCAACCAGGGGTATATCGCTGTGTAGCTCGTATAGTTCTTGGTTGAATCTTCGTCTCCACAGCCCGTCAACGCAAACGCGACCGAAGATTTTTCGAAGAATTTTCCTCTCGAATCGACCAAGGATTTCTTAATCCACTTTTGAGACGGTCCATGCTTCAGCGCTGTAGAGCAGGACTGGGATGACCAGCGTCTTATATAGGATCTCCTTAGTAGTTCCAACGTGGGCTTTACTACTAAATTGCCTTCTTAGCCCGCAGAAACAGCGGTTGGAAATTGTGTTGTCAGAGTTAATAGCGGAGCCGAGGTAGGCAAAGTCCCGAACTACCTCTGTCAATGGTGACGTTCTGTCCAATTCGTCGATGTTGTGTGTCCTTTCGCGTTGACAGCATATACTTCGTCTTGCCCTCATTTACTGCTAAGCCCATTTTTGCAGCAAACTCTCTCCATACTAACAAACGTGGCTATGACATCACCTTGGGTCCGACCAATGATGTCAATATCGTCGGCGTATGCTAGTAGTTTCACCGATTTCGGAAAATTATGTCCCTATTGTTGGCTCGGGAGATTTGCACAATCCTCTCAAGAATCAAATTGAAGAAGTCACATGACAGCGCATCGCCTTTCATAAATAATTTTTTTTTGTATCGAATGTGTCGGTGAGGTCGTTTCCAACCCTAATGGAGCAGCGATAATTCTCCAACGTCATCATACACAAACGGACGAGCTTGGGCGGTATACCAAAACTAGGCATGGCTCTGTATAGTTCGTCTCTATAAATGCTGTCGTATGCGGCTTTAAAATCGATGAATAGGTGGTGCGTATAGATTTGGACTTCTTGGGCTTATTCCAGAATTCGCCAAAGCGTGAAAATTTAATCGGTTGTTGACTTTCCTAGCATAAAACCACACTGGTAAGGGCCGATCAGGTTGTTGGTAAATGGTTTCAGGCGTTCGTTTATTACGGCAGAATGGATATTGAAGGAGATATTGGGGAGACTTACGAGGGTCTCCTTTTTTGTGGATCGGTTCCATTCTTCAGGCATATTTTCCTCCGACCAGATTTGACTCATGAGTTGGTGAATGTTATTACCAAGTCATCTCCGCCGGCTTTATAAAGCTGTTGCACTATCCGATGGAAATACCCATATTAAAGGAATTGCATATGGATCTCCTAAAGTATAGCTTTATGGGTATGAGAAAAGTTCTGACACTAGTTTCGGATAAAGGTCTGTAATGAGTTTTACAATTTCAGCAATGCAAAATGTGTCTTTTGTAATGGCAGGTGTACTTTTGGATCCAACTAAAGATGCCATGAATTTGGCCAATTTAATAGGAGAAGATAGAGATGGAAATAACATCACATTGCTAATGTATTGCAATGTCGAGCATATGGAAACTTTATTACCATGGTTGGATGCTAGGGGCTACCTAGATTAAGTATCTGTAATATTATTTTGATTGTTAAGGCAGTTAGATATTTTACAGATTGTATTATTTAGGTCATAGAATTTGTCTTTACTTACTCACATAACTGGGCCTCAATCAACGGGCAGATGCAATTAGGCCTAGCCCCAACTGGTCCCAATTGCTTCCAGGTGAGCAATTCAAGTTGGTTGAGTTGAGACTTCCTCAACCGTTCCAACGAAAACATCTTCTTTTACTATATCTGTCAGAGTCAAAGACTCTGCGGGATTCTTCTACCAATCTCAAAAGTCCAATGACGAGTTTTCATAGATCTGTCAAAAATAACTTCGCTCATACATTTGAATGAAGCTAGGGTTGAAGACCTGTATGGAGCGTTATTGCTTTTTTTTTTCTAAGTCCTTAAGCGTTTGGTTAAATCGTTAATTCCATATTTCAACCTAAACAGGACTGAAGATGTTGTCGCTTAAAAAATTAATAAGGATCTCTTCATCCGCTTTATATGCGGTTCATTCTTCAGCGGAGCCGGACTGTAATAACCATGGTCTTCACAAGTATTTCCTTAGTAGTTCTAGTGAGCTATTTATTACTAAATTGCCTTTTTAGCTGAGTTGTTGGGGTATAACAAAACAAGACCCGACTCTGTTAAGTACGTCTTGTGGACAATTCAATTGTGAACAAAATAAGTGTTGTCGCATGCGAACCAATAATCAAAAAAATATGAGATGGATATCGATTTGAACGTCATGCGGATTTTACAGGATTTTCGAAGTCTTAAGATCTCGAGCTTTAAGCGAATTCATTCATCTCGAATTGACTAGAGTGAAGAATTTAAAAAAAAAGTCATTGACTAAAATCACTGTTCCGATGGCGAAAATGGAGTAACTGTCCATTACTAGTTGGAAATTCATCAATCTTGTTTTTGATTCGATACTGCTTCCCACATTCGCACCCTAACATGTACAGTCTTTGCTGGCAACTTCGAATCTCAGTCCTATTAATGTTCCTGATTCGGATTTATCTCAGGCTTATACGGCACTTGTCGTTGTAATCCTTGAGTAGAACTTAAATGGTTGCAATTAAAGGGAATCCAAAGTCAGTTATGTTTTGTTACACCTATATGATATGGGACTGGGTTGCATCTTGCATTAGTATTCACTTATAGTTCGAGCATTGCATTGGCTTCAACACCATCTCTGATTAATAACCGAAGTCCGAATTATGTTATAGAAACTCATGTAGAATGTTCACTTTGTTGCCAAGCTTAGATTACTTAACCATTTTGCTGTGACACCGGTGATCCCTATTCCCCCCAAAACACAACAACTAATTGCTTACAATCTTCGATCTTGAAGGTGACAGCAAGCAATTCTGCTATTTGAAAAGTTACATTGTCAGCCTAATCAGCCTAATCAGCCTATCCAAAGACTAGTAATAAAATCCCGGCTTTTGAGTTCTTTATAAAGAAATCAGGATGGGTATGTATTTGAGGATTCTCTCTGCTGGTTTAAAGTTTCTTCAATTGTTTTCCTAAGACCAAAATAAGACAAAAATTCACCCAAATTTTGCTTTTTTTATTTATTTTTATTAAATGATTTCCTTATTGATCCAGATATCCCCGCATATACAAAAATGGAAAAACGGTCTCCATATGCTTAATATATCTCGGATTTAGAAACATCTGCCTCTTGAATTTGTTTCCTTCCTCTCCCTGATGAATGAAATTTTCCATATTCGCGTCGTCAGTTGGATCTAAAAGTACCGGTGCTGCTACAGAAGATAACGTTTGCAATGCTAAAAAAAATAATAAAAATAAATTACAACGTTTTACAATATCTAATATCGCCTACCCCAATAGCTGTATTTCAACAGATCCATGTGCAATTGCTTCAAGGTTGGTATCTCCTTTGGATAGTGCAGTAGCTTTAGATTCTCAACCAGATGATCGTGGTAGTATTTGATGAATTTGTCGAAGTGTGCCACCTTTAGTTCGAGTTGGGTTGAGGATAACAGGAAATAGAACAAATCTATCACAGGTGATCCGTACTTCGAAATTTGGAAGTCAACAAAAATAGTATCCTCCAGTTTGCCTTCATCATTGTGACGGAACATAATGTTGTTCGACCAAAGATCACCGTGATTGACGACATTGAAATCGCTGAGAATTGGTGTACTATATTTCATCGTGTTTTCGGCAGTAGTTGCTTGAAATTGTATCTGAAATTTTCAAACTGTCATGTGTCCTGCGATTGATTGCCTATCCCATGCTTACCACTTTGTCTGCGTATCGGGAGATAATTTCAGATGTACACAAGCATTCCAAATAGATATTTTGCATATTTTTAAACATCCGGGCAAGATCAGTTACGTTGATCGCACTGAAGTAACTCGTCGTAAACGAGCTGTCATACTCGCCTTTGGTTTCATACCTAACCGCAGATGCAGCATGAAATTGTGCAATCAGTTCCAGTACGGACTCAGTGTGTTCTTGATCGAGTCCTTTTATACGATTTTGGTTACTAAAACCTTGAAGGCTTAGGTCTTCGAGGAGAACATAATCAGCTCCGGGATCATTGGCAAGCTTGTAAGATTTAGGACCGAAAGTGATTGATTTTCCTGCAATTTTGTACATGTGCTCGAATTCGGGAATGTGCTTGGCATACATTGTTACTTCTTTTGGGAAGAAGCCCATCATTGTAATCATAGCACCAGCCTGTGGACTTTGTGGTATGGTTTTAATCATGTAAGCTATATTTTTTGTTGACCCATCTTGGTGGAAAAAAAAATCGATATTAGGATGAATATAAGATTTGACATGTGATAAGATACTCAACCTTGTAGCTCAACTGTTGCCTTGATTTTCAACATAATTGAGGCGTAGTTTTCTCCAGCAATGCCGCATAAGCCTGCTTCGAATTTTTGAATTTTCTTAAATCCAATAAAATGTTTCTGAATCAGTTCAGTGCAGTTCTCTTCATTTATCCAGGTGGGGACAATTAGTGCAGCTGGGCCAGCTTCCTTTTCCACAGATTTTGATACCATATTTCAAAACTAAAAAATAAAAACAGAGCAGAGGAAGATTTGTTAATTATTTAGTTGGACGGAATAATCCTAATCATATCGTTATTTGAACAAATTTTAGTCGGGAAACCTAAGGATGACATGTGTGCCATCTGCAAAGCCATAAATTTAAGTATACACACACCAATAAGTCATCTCAGGACTCAGCTCTTTTTTTTGGTAGCGAATCAGAGTGTTCTTGAATTTTCCTGTGTCAGCTAGATTTTTTAGCCTCGACATTAACCAATGGTCTTCTAAAGTCTTACTCTACTACATAGATTATTTTAGTGGGGAATGAAAACTCTATAATTCCGAAAACTGTTATCCGTTAGCTATACATGTCATAGGTATCCTATTCCATAATGCAATATTTTGAAATTTCGAAACTAACAGCACCTTAAAGTATTTTTTTCACAGCTTCAGCTTTTTTGTAAGTATGAGAAATATCCAACGGTAGAATACTATTATGATAAGCTACACAAACTCGTCATCTGTTATCGCATATCGAACATATATTTATATCCATATCGAGTCTTATCCAAACGATCACAAATATCTCTATGTATCTTAATAGGGACCGAAGTTCGGTTCGATACATTGTAGATGTGTCTACATTCTTGTTGACAACACGCGCCTGTGTTGGAAATTGGAAATGCGGCTATGATATCGTCAATTTCGGACAAGGTTTTCAATATTAAATTGGTACCTAAGAAGAATCTGAAAGATGGTGACGTCTTTAAAATTCTTTTGTTGGTGAAGTCGTTGTTCAACCTTTACGGAGAAACGAGTATTTTCAATCATCATCCTGTACAGTCGGACGAAGTTGGGCTCTGAATAGTTTCTCCTTATAAATGCTATCTTATGTAGTTCTCAAAACGCTAAACAGTTTGAAAGGTTTCACATATGGAATATAGAGCGAAGTTCGAAAGCCTTATGATCAAAAGATTAAAGATTTTATCTTTTTGCTTCAGGACATGATTCCTGTAGTGGCATCTCTCCATCTCCTCGATCTTCTTCCTAATGATATTTATTTTAGCTAATGATATTTTGTTCTTCTTAAGTTCTTGTTCTCCATCAAATTGGAGTTTTCAGTCGGAAAAAAACACAGCTCATCAGTTGCGGCAGTTCTATAGCCGGTTGATAATACCACTGAAATTTACAATAGTCTGAGCGGTCTCCTGTGATCAGTCTTTCAAAATTTAATTTTCTCATAGTAGGACACTTTGTGGACAAATGATTGATAATATAAAAATCCTAGAATGAATGCCAATAGTATCGAAAATCGTAAGGAAAATGCCAATAATAAGTATTGGTGATCTACATTGCAAATACGGGAGGAAGAACTGTGTGAATTAATAAAATAAGGCCTCGAACACAACACTTAAGGATAACCTACCTATTGGCCAGATCTTTGACAAAAGGCGACTAAAATAAGAAAGAAAATAGTTCAAGATTGGGTATCAATCTGGCGAATTGGAATCACTTCAGACAGAATCGGAAGGAAAGTATGTGCAGTTTTCAGAGACAATTCAAACTAAAGACGAATTAAAAAAGGCTATGCAGGTGCTTACAAATAATACCAAAACAGCTAAATCAAAAATCCAACAAAATTTTTATCCAATAGAAATGGTTTGACATATCTCTACAGGATACAAATTTTGTGGTGGGAAAAGATGTCAAGGGCACGAGGCGACGAAATAAAGACTCTTTGATCTAATTGGTGCGCTTAAAAACTTAATTACCTAACAACTGCCATTTAAAACAGAGAAAGTTACTCGTTACTGGGCAAAAAGCAGCCAAGAAATGTTGATCTTATTTGCTGAATATCTATCAGGTGTCTTCCATCCCAATACAGACATCGAAAGAACTTGCCAAAGAAGTATATGAAGATCAGACTAGAAAAAACACCTGAATTTGGTTTGATAATAGGAGAAATCCTTAAACAATACCTCAAAAATGTTAAATATTAATACTGCCTTTGTTGTCCAAGCTTTTTGAAAAGACATTAATCAACATGAAGTAATCGAAGAAATGTTGATAATTCCCAATTTCCCACCAATTTGGAAGAAGCGCTCAACGATTGCTAAGACTCATCGAATAACGAATCGAAAAAGCATTTGATAGAATCAAAAAGCATTACAAGGGTAACACCTTTTGAGTTAATTATCAAGAATTATTAAATAAACAGGATCACATAAAAAGAGTGATAGAGGAATAGGTAAGCTAACTTAAGCTTAAGTAAAGAAACTGACAATATGTCGTGCTTTAAAATTTTAACTAGTTTGACAACTAGCTAGGAGCGATAGTTGAGGGGATGCCCTTAATTATGCCTTCCCGTATGTTTTTAGTTAAATGAAGTCCCACGCTATCATAGGAATCGCCTGCAATATTTTTTGCCAACAAGAATTTCGACGTGTAAAGTAATGCAGTATTTCAAAAGTCGTCTCAGTTCTGGTTTATCTACCCAATCCCTAATAGTTCTAAAAAATTTCATCACTGATCTGAATAACCCAACAATTTAAAATCTTAAGTTTAATACTGAAACAAATTTAAGACCCTATTAACAGTTAAAACTTTTTTTTTAAAGAGAAAGTTTTGATTTTGTGAAAATTTTCGATTTTGATTGATGCTAACATTACGATGTTAGCGGAACCCAAAAAAGTTGTTTTTGGGATTCCGTCCGCCAGTTCACCGATACGTCTGTCTGTAATGGCCTCTCCATTACTTCGTATCCAGGGTTTTTTTCGTCATAATTTTAGGCCATTTTTTTGTTTATTTTTAGCGATTTTATTATGGGCACCTGCCATATAAAAAATTATACACAACCTCAATTTTATTGAAAACAGCTCGAATTATTTTGATTAGAGTTTACATACATTATAAGCATATAGGTTGCAACAAAACTGCATATCCAGCTTTTTTCGAGAAAATTAATTTAACGGATATTCGCGTTTGCCTTATTGAGAAAAATGCCAATTTCTCGCAAAATATTTTTTTCAAATTGAATCAAAATATGAAGTTATACACTACTATTACTGTTTGCAGCAATTCCATACAATTAGTTATGGCCCAACTATCAGCTTCAACTATAAGTTCAGTTTTGGCCAATAGCGTAAAATCATTATTATTCACAAGTACACCGATTTCTTCAAATCACGGAATAAACGTTCGTATATTCACATTTCGATAATATTTATATCATATTTAGCACCAATAATCAAATTTGTATGTTACTGTGAATTTTTGCCAAAACATCTTATTCTCTCATGCTTGGGATTTGATCTAACTTCCAACTCGCTGTGAGAGAGAAAATTGCATACGAAAAAGTCGTGCACCCACCACACGTTTTATTATCAACTACAGATAGCTATTTACATTTTTTATTTAAAAACAAAACTTTTTTGTTATAATATTTGCAAACCAGTCAGCCTATCAATCCTATTGTGTAGCTTAATCTTTGTGCCAATTTTTGAAAATTTTCATTCACTTAGTATCCGTGGATATTTTTATGTTTCGATATATAAATTAAAAAAAAAACGCTAACTTCACTTTCTTATACTTAAATACCCCTTCGTAAAAGTTAAAAATTATTGGACTCTTCAAGTGCAGCCTACGAATAATATGACTGAACAAAAAAAGTCAAAATAAGACCGGCAACCAAAAACCAGAGATTAACGAAAATGCTTATCTTATCATGTTTTGTTTATTTTTATCATCGTTCCGGAGTGCACGCGAATCAGAGTGTGCGAAATTTTGTTAATCTAACTTTTATTGATGAAAATCGAATCTGTATCTGCAGGCACCCTAGAGATATAAGTGTAATGTCATGGTGAGCCATTAAACTATTAAGGTTTTCACGTAATATCTGCCATGGTAGTTTTCGCGTAGTCATTGAGATAAGATGGAGGTATGATATTGTAACCCGAATGATACTTATAAAATTGATAAATTTTACAATGAATTGATTATTGGAACAAATGGATGACGAAATATGGTTGAATGAAGAAAGTAAGTAGTTTTGTTTGTTTACAATAAGATAAGGTTTGTGTGGTCACAGGCGATTTTCACTTTTAGACAGACCAACTGGTAATAATTGGTATTTTCCATCTGATTGTTTCAATAAAGATAAATATCATTGCAGGAAATCTTTTAGATAAATGACACATTTTACGAAGATAAAATGTGCACTTTTCGCAGCTTCCGCTGAATTGGTGAGAGCAAGGGAGTTATTTTGAGCGCAGTTATCCCGTCGCTAAAATTTATTGGAATGCCGTTCAGAAATGCTCAAAGTTTTTGTAAAGGCAGAAGTAAAATGGCCCACTGGTATGTATACTATACTGATATTCCATTTAAGTAGCGTTTATGTATTATTTTTGGCACTTTTTTCTTTACATATATATAACCATATCGATACTAAATATTGAACGTTCAGGGTGTCCGCCGGGAAGGTATATTACTTTGTTTGTTTATATTTTTTGATTAAGTGAAAGAGAATGGATCTTATATTGATAAATGTTTTATTTAATGTCGGCAATTATGTATGGAATACAATATCAGGTAAATGTCCGCCATTGTTAATCTTACAAATGCGAGCCCTTTTGAGCACATTTTTCATTACATTTTCACACATTTCACGCGGTATTTCATTAAATTCATCACGAATATATTGTTTGAGTTGCTCAAGCGTTTCTGGTTTATTTGCATAAGCCTTGCTTTTCAGATATTCCCACAAAAAGAAGTCCCGGGCAGTCAAATCAGGCGACAGTGGAGGCCAATCGACATCACCATTTCTTTAAATAACTTGTTGTGGAAAGAGCTCTCGCAGTAATTCCATTGTAATCCTCGCTGTATGCGATGTGGCACTCTCTTGTTGATACCACATGTTAATCAAGCCCAAAGCATGCAGTTGTGGCGTTAAAAAGTTTTCAATCATATCACAATATCGCTCCCCATTCATAGTTACCGTTACGGCGTTTTCATTTTAAAAGAAGTAAGGTCCAATGTTTCTACCTTACCGAATTGCACACCAGACTCTAACTTTTAATGGATGCAAAGGTGACTGATGAATAATTTGAGGGTTTTCCATTGCCCAGAACCGACTATTCTGTTTATTCACATATCCATTCAAATGAAAATGTGCCTCGTCACTCATTATGCTTTTTTTTATGAAAATCGGGGTTGTCATGGGTTAGCAGTAACATCCTATTGACAAATGTACGGCGGCGTAAATGATCTTGTGGGAGAAGCTCTTGTGTCAACTGAATCTTAAATGGAAACAAATGCAAATCCTTATGCAAAATTGTGGCCAAAGTTGTTCTTTGAAGACCAATCTCCTGAGCACGGCGTCGAGTTGAGGTTGATGGATTGTTTTGAATACTTCCTTGAGCAGCAGTAATGTTTTCAGCCGATCTTGCAGTACGTTGTGGTGCATGCTTGGGCCTACAAGACCCTCTTTTTCGAAATCATTCACTACACGATAAATAGTGCGTTGTGGCATGTTGTTTCTCCCAAAAATTTCACATAACTTTCTCGTCGTCACAGTAATCGATGTTTGATTTTGTTCAAATATTTTAACGATTAAAACACGTTGGTTCGAAAATTTTTCCATAATAAATTCTATGTGTCTACTTCACGACAGCCAAATAAAAACTCTCAAGACTAATGTTCACCGAAATGGCGGCAAAACAAAGTAGTATACCTTCCCGGCGGACACACTGTATTTTAGCTGTAATCTGTCAAGTTCCTACTTGATATCATTTTTGCTCCAATGTTTCTTAACGCATTTTTCAGTTCTGACCAATAAGGTAAAATTTATCATTATTCACATAGACACCGATTCCTCCGAAATAAATGTTCTTGATCTAACTTTTTCTTACAAAGAGAATGATATGTTTGTCGTGAAAATTTTCGTCCTCGAGATTTTGATTGATGCCATAAAAAAATCAACATAACCTACATTTTCTCGAAAATGACTTTAACGCTTTTGATTTAACTTTATATCTATATATAAAAATCTTAAATGACGTTCGTACGTGTATCAAAAACTCGACCAATTTACAACCGATTTATTTCGTTTTTTTTTTAATTTTTATATTAATCTAAGGACGGTTTTGATAGACTTTATTTTTAATAAAAATTAATTTTAAAAAAAAAAATTCATTAAAACAAAAACAGGTTGATTTCACACTTTTTTTAGTTACACTTCTCGCATGTTCGTTGGCATCATTTTTGTAAACGCATACACAGATCTGTGATTTTATACATGCGGTATGTGTCGTTTTTGTTTATTTCTCTTTATTCACACTTCTCGAATGTTCGTTGGAAGCTTTTGACAGAACCATGAAAGATCTTAGAACGAATCGACAACCATTCGGTGATGCCTTGGTATTGCTAGCAGGGGATTTTAGACAAACTCTACCTGTCATTCCCCGATCGACTACTGCCGACGAGTTGAATGCATCTGTAAAATCTTCAATTTGTGGAGATATGTAAGAAAATCTACGTTTTGCAATTGAACACGCACATTTGTAGTAAGTGCGTGTTCAATTGCAAAACGATCCATCAGCTGATGAATTTTCTAAGCAGTTACTCAAAATTGGAGATGGAAAAATGCGGATAGATAATGAAACTGGACTAATCACACTACCCACTGATTTTTGTGGCATCACTGAATCAAATCAAGATCTGATTGAAACAGTTTTTCCAGTCATTACACAACAACACGAAAATTATCGTTGGTTGGACGAACGAGCCATATTAGCGGCAAAAAATAAAGATGTCAGTGAAATTATTGATTCTGTTTTGAAGGAGATACCAGGCCAATTATTCACATTTTAGTCAGTGGACACCGTTTTGAATGAAGATGAGTTGGTCAATTATCCCACAGAATTTTTAAGTTCACTTGATCTACCAGGACTGCCACCACACATTCTACAATTAAAAGTTGGACCTAATATTGTGTTACGAAATCTCAATCAACCAAAATTGTGTAATGGTACAAGACTTGCGGTAAAGAAATTACCAACAGACATGCCTTTTGTATTTTAAAGTTTGCAGTTCCCAATTCGACTTGCATTTGCTTTGACAATCAACAAATCACAAGGACGATGATATTTCAAGAATATCACGTATATATGTTGTATCGAGCTTAAAACAAAATTATCTTAAAATAATGTAGGTATCCCAATCCGGTTTAAAATTGATTGAATTTTTCATACATGAACAAATGGCATTTCAGACTTGATGTCGGGCGAAGCAGACGGGGGTCCGCTAGTATACTATAAGCATATTAGTTCCAACAAAACTGCACGAGAAAAACCATAAAACGTTTGCGTTTTAGGTTATATAAATGCGTTTAGGTTTTATAAATAAAATTGTCGATTTCTCGCAAACAACTTTGTCAAATTGAATAAATTTAATTTATATACTTCTATTATTGCTTACAACAATTAAGTACAATTATCGTTGGCAAAAAAATTGCTAAACGAAATTTTCAGTATTGGCCTATAACGGCCATTTTTATTCACAAAGAAACCGATTCCTTCAAATTCCGGAACTGACGTTCGCATGTTGACATTATTTAAATAATTTTTAGCACACAAAAAAAAATGTTGGCCAAACTATCAAATTCTCTCTCGCTGTTAATGTGAAAGTTGCGTTCGAACCAGTCGTGCACCCTGTCATTTGCAACGGTTTGTTCGATTAAATATGAGGCATTGATACAATATCTATATATTTTACTATCTGTTCTAGATCGTATAATTATCGTTTTCTCATGACGCGATATGACTCCTGACATTGAATTTCCAAGTTATTTACTCAGAAGTCTTCCAATATTCATGACGATAAATATATTTATTATCTAACATTAAATTAAATTTGTTGTTGGTAAAAAAAAGGAATACGATTTCAAAGTGAATGATTTTATGATTGAAATTGTTATCGATCGAATTATTTTATTTATAGTGTTGCACGAGCGCGTCATTATTGCATACAATCGAGTTTTTATTAAAAAAAAATAAAATAAATTTTGCGTTTTGCGTATTTATGCAATCGGTGGAGAATCGAAGTTTTAAATGGTAAGAAGCGATCTTTTGCATTTTTTATGTATTTATTACAATAAATTACAATTAAAACTTATAAGCTTTATATTGCTATCCTGTATTTAAAAAATATTATCCGCTTGGACTTACACAAGCTTTAGAAATTTGAATGCATAAAACACTGATAAATTGTGTCCATCGCACTAACTTACAAATTATTTTTTCTATCCACTTTTTAAACCGCACTCAATCACCTCCAGAAGAGAACTAATTCAAAAGGGACCCTCATGGGTCACCAAATCCAAATTGTTAACCAGAAATTAATCTAAAATTATTCGACGAAAAATGTTAACGCAAAACTTCATATCTTAATTTAATAGCTAAGGGAGCGGCCTGAAGTGACATTGCAGGGCTCCATATCAATAAAACTTTAAAGACTACACAATGGAATTTCTCTTAATGTGGAAAAGTGTAAAATCCAAATACGTTATTTGTAAGAAAAATATATGAGGGTACGATCCGCTTTGCGGATAGTTTGATGCCCTATCCCATCCTATCCTTAAAATTAACATCCCCAAAACATCGGCGATGAAATATACAAAATGTCATTTTCACAACATTTTGTTCAGACAGTTTATAAAAATCTTTTATGGTTCGAAAAAGAAACAACGTTTTCGCCTGGTAATCCTCATAGCATAACTAGGCGAAAAACGTTGTTAGTGTATTCAAATGGTTTTTGTAAGAAAACGCCTCCAAAAAGTGGGCGTGGATTACAATGATATATAAAAGAAATGTTTATAACGAATGATTTAAAAGAGTAATTTTTTTTAAAATCGAATAAAACACTCAAATTTGCATCAAATAATCAAAATGTTTACTGTAATCAATAAATAGGACTTTGCTGTTTAACTTTTAAAGGCAACTTCATGCAAATGTTGTCCGCGACTTCGTTTCAAATGGTCCATCCGGAAGATCCAATTTTGGGTATATGTTTCAATAATTTTCGGCCTGTATTCCGCGAATTACGCATGTTATGTTATCCTGTAAGGCTTCAATCGTGTTCGGCTTACCTACATAGACAAACGACGACTTTAAATAATCCCACAAGAAATAACCAAGAGGCGTTAAATCGCATGATCTTGACGGCCAACTCATGGGGCCATTTCTAGAGATAAGCTGCTCATAAAATTCATTCTTCAACCACATTCAACCACATGTCAACCAAATTCAACTGGGGCAAAAAAAAGTTGCGTATCATGGCTCGATATCGTTCGCAGTTGACGGTAACATTTCTTCCACGGTCATCTTTGAAGAAAAATGGACCGATGATGCCACCAGACCAAAAAAACTCTCGTTTTTCGGGATGCATCGGTATTTCTTGTATGGCATGTGGCTGCTCATCCCTCCAGATACGACAGAAATGAGCTGAACACATTTCTTCGATAAAACAGCGGTTTTCACATTTTTTCACAGAGCACGAATTTTGATAATAAATTTCAATAATTTGCAATCGTTGCGTTGTGAGTTTGTAAGTCTTTCCATGATTAAATGGCGGAGGTTCACTTTGACAGATGAGATTTCGACGCCATTACTGAACAGTGCTGCCAATCTTAAAAACTCAACTCCTTAAGAATCACCCGCTATCTCTTTGGAGCGTGCTGGCCGCTGGGTGGGTTCGTGTTCTCAGGAAACTCAAACGTAGTTTTTGGATGCAACATAATTTTCGAAAATTACGAAACCTGAAAATGAAAAACTGAAACCAAACGATAATTAAAAGAACTTGAAGTGAAAATCAACGCCAATGTTACGAAATACAGACAAAAAAAAAATTGTTTTACCCACGTTATGATATGGAGGTGGTGTGCTCAATTAAGTTTTGTTGTGGCGAATTCTCAGTTTGATACTAAGTATACAAAAAAAAAATGGCGGACCACGAAGATGGCTCCCGAATGAATTTTACTCCCGGAATTTAAAAAAATATTATTTGAAAAAGGTCGCGTGTCCATCTTTTCTCTGGAATTTTTACCGACCGCGGAACAACTAACGAATTTTTCAAAATTTTATTTTATTAAAAGTTCACTCTACTTATCTTTTTATTTTTCTTTTCCTTTTTTCCTCCGACCTTTTGTTCTTCCTGCTCTTTGTCCTTGTCCTTCCTCCCTTTCTGATATCCTTTTCTCGTCTTCTGATCCTTTTTCTTTCTCCAAAAAAAAGACATTTTTCACAAAAATTGCTGAATAGACATCCAAGAAGTCGATTTTCTTTATTAAAACGATCCCGTTGTCCAGAATCGATCCAGTTTATGCATTCACATGCATATATTCACACTAAGAACTCTCCAATCGTAAGCCCGCTGCGATATCTAACACTTTTTGCCCTTTGGCTGGGAAGTGTATTCGCGCTTACTAGTTTCGAGATACCCCTGTTGATACGCATTTGGTCTTACTGCGAGTTTTCCATAGGAAAACCGCGGTGTCAATGCTGGAAAACTATTTTCTGTCAATCATACATTTGCCCCGGATGCTTATGTTTGATTGACCGCGACCAATCCGAAAACCGAACGACCGGAGCTATGATGGAGAAGATTAAATATCCGAAGGAAGCAAGGAGGGCACCGCAGTTTCTCAGAAGCAGGAGAAAAAGTTGAACTGTCAAAAAAAAAAATAAAAAATTTCCGCGAACTATGTTGGTGGTTTCGCGTTCAGATTTTGTGGTCAGGGATTTCGCTTCGGGTGCCATCTTTTCATTATTTTTGTTTTAGAAGGCTCTATGCCTTCGATTTCGGTGTCGCTGGTGTTTGGACACGTTTCACTGTCCCCTTCGACATCCGTTTGACGTTGTGACAGCTGTCGGTAATGTGACAGCTGCCCTTTGGACACTTTGACAGTTGTCATTGGACATGGTGTCCCATGTCTTTGGTGTCGATGGGTGCTTGTATAATGTGTTGGTGAAGGTGTTTTTACATGGCCGTCCGCCTAAGCACCTCTCTTGCTCCTTCGTTGCTCTAGCGTTGGGGGAAAGAGATTGTTTTCTCTTTGCCATTGAACCAAACATTTATAGTTGCGACTTTGTTGGAGGGGTGTCTTTTGGGCCGTCCGGCCCCCGCCTCTGCTGTTCCTCCGTTGCTTCCTCGTTAGGTGAATTAGGAGAACGTCTACTCCATCGTACCGCAAATGATTTGTTTGGGTGTAGGTTCTAGGGTTTGTCCTCTCTTACCCGTCATCATCATGATCCCTCGATCGACGCGGGATCCTTCCTCACCCATTGAACTTTTCGGACCGCTCCTGTCCGATGCTGCCCACCGGTAGTCTCCCACGTCCATTGGGCCTCGACGACGGCATTTCCTCGTGGACTCCTGTCGCAAGTCTTGTATGGCGTTGCTCTGTCTTGAGTCTCCCTTATCTCCTTAGGGCTGCACCGAACAGAGTTGGGCAATCTTCTCCTTGAATGGACTCCTCTGTCGCACTCATTACACATGTTATTGGTTGCATTACCAGTCATGAATGTCGTGGACCTGTGGCTGATGGAACCAATAATCGACTCAGCTGTCGACTCTGAGTCGATCCATATACTTAAAGCTATACCTAGCTAAATTATTTCTCTATGTTGCAAGCTATGTATCAAAACTAAAACATATACCCCTATGGGTTAGGGTATACAAATATAATGGAGTTAGTATTTTGAATACCAAGAGCAGCTCAACATTGTCGGTTGTTGTACCTGCTTTTCACCCAATACTATTTTTTTAACAAATAAAAAGACGTTTTCCTCAAAATATAGCCAAATAATTTATTCATTTATCTAATAATCCCCTAGTCTCCATCCATGGTATGATAGTCTCCATATGCTTGGTATATCTCGGATTACTATACACTTGCATATGGAAATTCCTTCCTTCTTCACTGCCGTCAAGGAAAACTTCAATGTTTGCTTTTTCTGTTGGGTCCAAAAGCACTGCAGACATTACTCCGCCAGCTGCTGAAAACCCTAAAAACATAAAAAAAATTAAAATCTCTCTCTACAAGGACCTTGACATTTCGTCTTACCCCAGAAGCTATACTTCAAAAGCTGCTCATGAATGTTCTTCAATGTTGGAATTTTCTTAGAATACTCCAATAACTTAAGGTTTTCCACCAAATGATCGTGGTAATATTTGATAAATTGATCGAAATGAACACATTTCAGCTCCAGATTGGTGGACGACATCAGGAAGTAATATAAATCGATTGCAGGTGAGCCATATCGTGAGATTTGCAGATCAACAAAGATAGTCTCCTCTAATTTGTCCTCGTCATTGTGTCGAAACATGATGTTGTTTGCCCACAAGTCACCATGATTTATAACATTGAAATCTTCTGGATCAGGTGATCCATATTGGATCATCAAGTCAATTGATTCTTCTTGGAGTATTTTCTAAAATAAATCGTAATTCATTGATACCATGGATACCATTATAGATATGATTTTAGTAACACATACGATTTTCTCTCTGCTACTTGAGCTAATTTTGTAATTTTGAAAACATTCTGATGCAGCCGATTCAATTGTTTTGAACATTGCCTCCAGCCATGGTCGGTATTCTTCGGTGAACAATCCTTTTATGAAAGATTCATCGTAGGCGCCTTTTGTTTCGTATCGCACTGCAGAAACCGCATGTAATTCAGCTAAAAGTTTCAATACTGATTCGGTATGCTCTTGATCGAGCCCTTCAAGACGATTCATATTTTTGAAACCACGCAGACTAAGATCTTCCAAGAGGACATATTGAGCGTCGGGATTTTTCTTAAGGGTTAACAACTTTGGGACAAAGTTTACTTTTTTGCCAAAATCAGCATAAATCTGCTCGAATTCTGGTAGGTATTTGCTGTACATCGTCAACTCTTTAGGAAAAAGTCCCATCATATTGACCATCGATGCACCATGTTCTCCTTGTGGCACCGTTTTGATCATGAAAGCTAGATTTCTTGTTGTAGTACCTATAAGAAAAAATAAATTAATGATTTACCTGGATTTTTTTTTGTTTTTAATAAGCGAGTATAAGTAACCAACCATTTCGGCAAACGCAATCGATTGAACCTTCCAGTTCCACTTGGACTTTGATTCTGCACATTATGGATGCATAGTTCTCTCCAGCACCACCGCTTAATGCAGGCTGAAATTTTAAAATTTTCTTAAATCCAGGACATGTATCCCGAATCATATCAATAAAGTGTTCTTCATTTATCCATGCTGGTATAGCTGGAGCACATCCTAGTGTTGCTGATTCAATTGTTCCATTTGTTTCCACTTTATTGGGATCCATTATATAGTTTTACTGAAATATAAAAATTATTTAACTGTGGGGATCTGAAAATCTATTATGGGCAGATTGTTTTTATTTGAAGAATATAATCAAAAAAAGGGAACTGAGTGCCATAAAGTTGTGACGGTGTACCTTTTATCTTTAGTATTGAGTACCACTTCCAAAATAATTGCACTGATCTAGTCATGACCATTAATATTGGTCAACGTGTCAACTCATTAATCCTAGTAGGTATTGAGCTAAGTCTTATAAATACAATAAATTCTGATATACTAATAAGTCTACAATTTTTATCTTTCTGTTGCAAAGAGAGTCGATCCGTCTGTCCGCAATGGTCTCTTCAGCTTAAACGGCGTGAGCGATTTTTTTTTTCAAAATTCGTATCAATGATCATACGAAATTGTTTCGTAGCCTCAATTTTCTAGTAGGAAATACATATAACGCATTTTTGCATTTAAGCCATATTAAGGAAATTGTATATTTCACACAAACTGTTTTGTCAAATTGAATGAAATTGAAGTTATATACCACTCTTTCTGTTTGCAACAATTCCAAATAATTAGTTTTGGCCCGACAATCCCTATGTTCAGTTTTGGCTAATAATTGAAAATCGTTATTATTCACATAGACACCGATTCCTCAAATCCCGGAATCAAAGTTCATATAATCACATTCCGATATTTATTTATATCATATTTAGCACCAATAATCAAAAACATGCAAACAACAATATTCGCATGCTTTGAATTTGATCTAACGCCCAACTGGCTATGACTGAGAAAGTTGCACCCACCACACGTTTACTTATCAACTATAGATAGCTATTCACGTTTTGAATTTTTTATTAAAAAACTTTTTTGTTACAATAATTGCAAACATGTCCTATCATTCCTATTGGTAGCTTACTCTCTGTGCTAATTTCTGACGAATTACTTTCACTTAGTAACCGCAGATACTTTTATATTTCGACATTTTAATTATAAAAAACACTTACTTCGCTTTCTGATATGTTTATTCCTCACTTTAGACGAACTTCTTTCCTTCGCACGTTTAAAACTATTGAACTCGTCAGGTGTAGCCTACGAATAAAATGACTTAACAACAAAAGGCAAAACAATACCCGCGACCTAAAACAACCGATTGTCAAAAAATGCGTATCTTATCAAGTTTTGTTTATTTTTGTCATCGTTGTGGAATGCTAACGCATTAGTTTTAGTTTTGAATATTTAGACACAGATGTCCGAAAGTGTATTAATCTAACTTTTGATTGAAAAAAAAATGTAATCTATGTACCTATCTGCAGGCTACGTAACGAAATAAGTGTAATGTCATGGTCATTGAGATAAGACGGAAGTATGATACTTTTACCCGAATGGTACTTATAAAATTGATAAATTTTACAATGAATTGATTATTAGAACAAATGGATGACGAAATATAGTTGAATGAAGGAAGTAAGTAGTTTTGTTTGTTTACAATAAGATAAGGTTTGTGTGGTCACAGGCGATTTTAACTTTTAGACAGACCAACTGGTAATAATTGCTATTTGCCATCTGATTGTTTCAAGAAGGCTTTAGGTAGAGCAGAAGTAAAATTGCCCACTCGTATATTCCACTGATATTCCACTGATGTAGCGTTTTTTGCAGATTTTTTTATTTACATATATATAACCATATCGATACTAAATTCTGAACATATTTTAGCTACAATCTGGTAAGATTCTACTTGACATCGTTTTTGGTCCAAATGTTTCCTAACGGATTTTTCCGTTCTGACCAATAACGAAAAATTAATCATAATTCACATAGACACCGATTCCTCCGAAACAAACGTTCTCGATTCAACGCCCAACTGGCAGTGAAAAAAATGTTGCGTAAGGTCTGTCATGCATCCACCACTCTTTTTTTTTTATTTGTTTATTAAATTTCTCATTAATTCTTAACTATCTCTTACAAAGAGAATGATATTATTTTCGTGAAAATTTTCGTCCTCGAGATTTTTATTGATGCCATAACAAATTTAAGTTAACCTCAATTTTCTCGAAAATGGCTGAAATGACAAAATTCGGTATATTTATTTGTTGTTGCTGCCAGCAGAACAAGTGTACATTTTTTTGAAATCAGCCCACTGCCACCCACTTTTTAAGAAAAACGTAGTTTTAGCTTAAACCATCTAGACAATATTAATGTATATTTTTCGTCTTCACAAAGATCTTAAACATCTCCACTTTTTGGAGGCGTTTTCAGTAAAAAAACGTTTTTTCAGTAAAATTTTAAACATTTTAATTATAAAAAACATTAACTTTGCTTTCTGATATTTTTATTCCTCACTGTAGGAGAGTTTCTTTCCTTCGCACGTTAAGAATTATTGAACTCGTCAAGTGTAGCCTACAAATAAAATGACTTAACAACAAAAGGCAAAACAATACCCTCTACTAAAAACTACCGATTATCAAAAATGCGTATCTTATCAAGTTTTGTTTATTTTCGTCATGGTTGTGGCATGCTAACGCATTAGTTTTGAATATTAAGACACAGATGTCCGAAAATGTATTAATCTAACTTTTGAATGATGAAAATCTAATCTATGTATCTGCAGGCCACCTAATGAAATAAGTGTAATGTCATGGTGAGCCATTGAACTCTTACGGTATTCACGTAATATCTGCTAGCTTTGTTATTTTGATAGTTTTTGCGAAGTCATTGAGATAAGATGGAGGCATGATATTTTTACCCGAATGGTAATTATAAAATTGATAAATTTTACAATCAATTGACCATATGGATGATGAAATATTTGAATGAATGGAGTAAGCAGTTTTGTTTGTTTACAATTAGATAAAGTTTGTGTGGTCACAGGCGATTTTGACTTTCAAACAGACAACCTGGAAGTAATTGGTATTGAAAAAAAAAACGTTTACGATCTAACTCCCAACTCGCTGTGAACAAAAAAAAATGCGTAGGTCAGTCGTGCAACTACCATTTCTTTTATTTATTTATCGATTTAAGTGATCATTAATTTTTGTATTTACATTTTCGATTATTTCCGTCTTTCCTTTAAATTTTAATCACTTAAAACTTCATTACTTACTTACTTACTAACTGGTGGACTGGCGCTACAGTCCGGAATGAACCTGCGCCTCAGCCAACAGAAACCTAATTTTTAAAATGTGTTATAACAAGCCATAACAAAATAAAATATCTGTTTAAAATATATTCATCCAATAAAAATATTCGTACCGTTTCTCAAAACAAAAGAAAACACTAAATTCACAATTTTGCACGTTCTTAACAACTCAAAATTGAAAGTCCAACACAAAATATTGAATTCCACATGCGAAACACGAGTATAACTTTTATTTTATAAAAGAAACAGAAACAAACGTGACACAACTTCAACTTACAAAATATTTATTTCTAACCAACTGTACCTCGCAGAACGACGTTCTATGAACTACTGTTTTAAAAAAGATAAACGTTACTAGACAAATTTTAAAAATTAATTCTTTCACCAATAAGTGGAAGTATTGCTAAGCCTTCCAATCAATAAAAGCACACACGATTCGTGTTCTTATACACTATCCCAAAGGGGTGTATTAGTTTTGATACAAAGTTTTTAGCATAGAGAAATAATTTAGCAAGATATACCTTGAAGTATGTTGATCGACTCAGAGTAGGTAATTGAGTCGATTAAGCCATGTCTGTCTGTCCATCCGTCCGTCATTGTCACCGATTTGTAGGTCTTGAATTTTGAGCTTGTCTGAAGCTACAGAACAATTGAAAACATTTTCGAAATCCACCTACCGCCAAGCCATCTTTTCAGTAAAAAATTGTTTTTGGCCAAGCGTTTGAGAATTTTGAAAAAGCGTATGAATAGAGTGTTTACACAATCTTAATATTTATATTTCGTCCTTTTAAAGTTTTTCGCCACTTTCAAGTTTTGAGGCGTTTTCTTCGAAAACATTTTTTTTTTTACAATTTTAGGAAAAGTTTGAAAAACTTTCTATGAAAATATTTGGACAATAAACATTTCGCTCACTTTTTGGGGCGTTCTTTGAAAAAAAAAAGTTTATAAGTCCCATCCCATAGTATATCCATAGGGAAACGTCATTTTTTTCGAACCATAAAAGATTTAGATGTACTGTCTGAATAAGATTCATACACTTTTTAGGGACTCGATAACTCGATTTCTTTTATTTTTGAGACTTCAACGTTTTCTGCTACCTTGATTCGTTATAAACGGTAAAATAACCAACGAACACATTTTCCTGATCTGCGGCCCAATTGGGGAAAGAGTTGTTACAAAAAAATGGATAACTGACCTTTTTTTATAATTTAATATTTTTTTCTCAACAAAAAATTTATGTATAAATAAATATTTTTCGCAATTTTACTGTTTTTACTTCAATTAGTGTCACAGTAAAAAATATCTTGTTGCAATGGCGGAAATACAAAAAAATAGTTCGGAAATAAATTAAGAAAAGAAGCAAAACTTTATTTGCCGATTTCTCAAAAGTGTGGAAAGTGAAGTAACCCACGTATTGGATTCATATGATGGGATAGGGTAGTCATCGGTTCGCATAGCGGATTGTTACCATCTCCTATGTTTACCTTTGTACCTTTGTATGACTATCTCAATATCGATACACAGCAATTAATAATATCGAGATACCATAAATAATTGTGCTGTTGACGATCGCTTCCTGCCGATTGTAAAATAAGAATAAAAAAAATTCTAATAAAGTTATTGCTTTATAAAACAAAACCCGTTTTTATGCGATATTGGGCAAATCATTCAGAATAAAAGTTGTGCGTAGCAAAGAGAAAATATGTGTGAATTCGTGAATTTCTCTACCAGGGAAACCTAACAGGGAAGTTGCACATTTTTTTCCTGAAAAAAGACTGAGTAGTTTAAGAAATAATGCTATTATGATTATTATTATAAATATATTAATACACACTTTAAAATTGTAACTAATATATTAGAAAGAGCAAACTAGCAGCAAAGGCTTTCGGCTCTTAGAAATAATGTTAGTGGAAGTCAGCCTCGAGACTGCTAACCACTATGCATACAAAACATATTAAAGCGAGAAATACATACGTTCTAAACAACAGTCAAATAGCACTAAAGTTCATAAGGAAAAAAAAATTATATAAAAACTTTGCAGTAAAACAAAAAAAAAATCGGCGAGGATACAAGATAGCTATATATGTATAAGGTAGACAGTAGAAGGTACAAGGTAGCAGATACAAAATACGTTTCAACTGAACCTTCAACAATAGCACATCATTTTAATAGGCATTTTCGCCTTTGGAAGGATTTTATTAGTTTTTTGTAGTTTTACTTTACCACATATTCTGAATATAATTTATTTTTCCTTATATCTGGTAGAAAGCATTATAAAGGGTGATCCGTTTCGAGGTTCCCTACTTTTTTAAAGAAAAAAACACAGAAAATTCAAATTTAATGGAGAATGTTTATTATCATTTGAAAGAACATTCTTTGGCATTTATTTTTTGAAGATTATGTCTATCAAATGTTGGCCGTTGCTACGTCGCAGATGGTCCATCCGTTGAGTCCAATTTTCGATCACTCGTTCGAGCATTTCGACTGGTAACTGGCGAATGACACGCGTGATGTTTTCCTCCAAGGCCTGAATCGAAGCGGGTTTGTCGGCATAAGCTTTTGACTTTACATTTCCCCACAGGAAAAAGTCTAACAGTGTGATATCACACGATCTTGGTGGCCAATCGACCGGCCCAAAACGTGAAATTATGTGCTCACCGAAATGTTCTCTCAATAAATCCATTGATTGATGCGATGTGTGGGAAGTGGCGCCGTCTTGCTGAAACCAAATGTCGCCGAGATCAAGAGCTTCAATTTCAGGCATCAAATAGTCGGTTATCATGGCACGATAACGGTCGCCATTGACGGTTACGTTCGCACCGGCATAATTTTTAAAGAAATATGGACCGATGATTCCACCGGCCCACAAACCACACCAAACCGTTGTTTTTTCTGGATAAAGTGGCAGTTCTTCAATCTCTTCAGGTTGCTCTTCGTCCCAAATGCGGCAATTTTGTTTGTTTACATACCCATTGAACCAGAAATGGGCCTCATCGCAACAAAATTTGCCTCGAAAACGTCGGATCTTCTTGGAACTTTTCAAGAGCCCATAGAGCGAAGCGATGTCGCTTGGGAAGGTCGAGCGGCTTCAGTTGTTACACAAGCTGTATTTTGTACGCTTTCAATTTAAGATCTTGACGTAAAATGCGCCAAGTCGTTCCATACGTCAGTCCGAGTTGCTGCGAACGGCGCCGAATCGACTCTCTACGGTCTTCGTGTACACTCTCAGCTACGGCCGCTATATTTTCTTCACAGCGTGCTGGACGTGGTCTATTCAGTCGAATATTATCCAATAATGAATGCTGGGTCTCAAAATGGGTGATGGTGTTGCGAATAGTACGCCCAGTATGCAGATTATATTGACCATAAGTTGAGCGAAGTGCACGAAACACATTCCTCACAGAACGTGAATTTTCATAAAAAAGTTGAACAATTTGTAAACGTTGTTCACGCGTAAGTCTTTCCATTATGAAATTCCAAACAAAACTTAACAAAAATAACATGACAGCATGACACGACTCACACGTGATCTGTCAAAAAAGGCTATTGAAAAAAGTATCTCTACTTGGATCACCCAAATAATTAATTAATAAAATGAATATTAATCGTTCGAACGTATATAAGAATTTTTGTATATATAAATGTACCCATTAATTGGCTGTGAGTTGGACTTTTTTGAGGCCTTTTAAATATCCGATAGGTGGCGCTGTAATAAGGTTATAACAGATTCTTAAGAAATGGACCCAAATGAATCTTATACACAATATATGGTGATTAAATGCCAAAATACCAACATCATAATATTGCCTCGTTCGAGTTATTAATTTACTACGCGGGAGTGATGTACATTAATTATATCAATTAAAATCTGCATCATGTATATAATTTAAAAAAAAAAAAACAACAAATGTACATTTTTTGACAATGTTTGACGATCGCAACGAAGTTATTAGCACAATCCGTCTATTGTCTATCGTCATATTCAGACAACCTGTAATTGCAATTATGTTACTCAATACATTTCGTGATGTTTGTTCAATTAATGATGGGATGGTCCACAACAAATCATCGAAAGCATTTGACGAAACGTTGAAATGAAATTAAAAATATTGTATTGCCACATTATTATTATTACTTGACTTCAGGCAAACATAACCATTTATTCCTCGATTTAATCGTGCAAAACGAAATATTTAGATGCAATGCTGTGGATAACTTATGAATGAAAAATAAACTAAAATCAGGTGATATTACTTATCAATTTTTTAGTGTAAAACTAAAACATCTAACACTTCAAAAATGATGATCTAGTTACAATTAAAAATACGCCAACACTTTGGGGCAATTTTTTTTAGATTTCTACTCACTTTTATTGTGAATTTTTTCTGGTTTTGTGTTGTTTTAAAATGCATTTAAATTCATAGTTGGTAAGGGTAATGAAGTAGAACTTTTTTTGAGGAGAGTACAAAATGAATAACGGTTTTTAGTAGAGGGGTCTAAAGCAAGCAAGGGGGATCTATCTAGCCCCGTTTAGGTGGTAGGGACAATTTTAGAAAAAAAAAATGACTTAAAATGAAAGCAAAACTTGTGGTGGGTGCACGACTGGGTCGTATGCAACTTTCGCTTTCACAGCGAGTTAACTTGACGTTTTCAACAATTCGGCCAAAATACACAATAATATTTATTTTGATTAATGATGCCAAAAATCATATAACTAATGTCGAAATGTGATTTTACGAACGTTTATTCCGTACCTAATCGAAAGGAATCAGTGTCCATGCGAATAATAATGATTTTCCGTTATTGGCCAAAACCGAAAATTCCGTTTAGAGATAATTGGGCCAAAACCAATTACGCGTAACTCATAAAAACTCTAATTGTAGTTTAAAAATTAAATTTCATTCAATTTAGCAAAATAGTTAGTTTGAATAGAAATTGACAATTTTCTTTATATGGCCCAAATGCAAAAATCCGTTATATGGATTTTTTCGAAAAAATTGGGTATGCAGTTTTGTTGGAACTAATTTGCTTCTAGCATATAAGAAGTTTAATCAAACTCGTAAGAGCCATTTTTGAGCAAATTGAGGTTATGTATGATTTTTATATGGCAGGTACCAGTAATATCATTGCCAAAAGCAAACAAAAAAATGGCCAAGAATTATGACCAAACAAACACTGGAAACGAAGTTTGATTAAAATCGGGGAAGTCGTTTGGGCTGGAGAGACTTGTATGGACAGACGAACCGACGAACCGACGAATTCCAAAAAGAACTTTTTTGAGTTCCGCTATCATCGTAATGTTAGAATCAATCAAAATCTCGAGGTCGAAAATTTTCACGAAAACAATATCTTTCTCTTTATAAGAGAAAGTTAAAAATGGCAAAAAAAAGTGTAGACCAATTGTTTTCAGAATTGTGAAATGAAGTGCTTAATTGGCTTTTTGTAATCAATGCTTATATCAATTCTGAATCGAACACAACAAACCGAATAGTTTGATATCTTCTAGTTATTAAGAAAATTAAAAGTTACTAAAACTATTTTTGTTTTTTTGTATCTCGTTTAGAGGATTAATGTTCATCTTTGTTAGTAGAGTACAGCAAATCAATTGCATTACATTATAGAAAAGCACACAAAAAAAAAACCTCCCACCCGTCCCAAATCCTACAGTCAGTCCAATCAAGGGGGTTGCATGGGGGGCAGCATGCCCCCACAAAGGAATCGCACTGTGTATGGTGTTACTGTCGAGTTCATTGAGTTCTTCGTTAATGGTGAGAAGCCGAGTTTTTTTGACGGTAAAACACCCTCTAAGTGCTCACTGTGAACGGTGGGAGATTCGAAGTCCTCTAGTTGCAAACCCACACTTTCTTCACCATCGATAAAACCTGGGTACACGTTTGTAAATTTAATAAAAATTCCATGATTCGGGAGCCAAAGTCGTCCTTATATTTTTTTTTAAGGTGTCATATATTGGTGTATGTGGTTCGTTGTTTGGGGACATAGAATTTTCTGTCAGAAACTTGTTTTGATTTTCCAGATCATTTATAGTGTTGGTTGCATCGATCTTGTTTTTATATTCGCCTTTGCATCCACCACTCTTTTCTTTTTATTTATTTATTAAATTTCTCATTAATACTTAACTATCTCTTAGAAAGAGAATGATATTATTTTCGTGAAAATTTTCGTCCTCGAGATTTTTATTGATGCCATAACAAATTTAAGTTAACCTCAATTTTCTCGAAAATGGCGTTCACAGATCATTTATAGTGTTGGTTGCATCGATCTTGTTTACATATTCGCCTTTGCTGTGGTTCGTAACTTCATGAGTCGTAGAACAAGGGATAATTTTCTCAACAGCTATGTACCGGCGTGCTCTGTCAGTACAAATGCGACAGGTGTTGTGGTGAACGTATTTATGGAAATACCGCTAAAGATCTTGCTTACATTTGGAGTTCACTTTAAACAAGAACCCGACCTTATCTTTTTGCAGAACAACCCCAGCACCACGATTTTTATATGTTTGGTTACACGGCCTCTGTTGCATTTCCTTTTTTGTAAGAAAACTGTCGTCGATTTGAATAGTTTTGTCTTCGCCGCCAATGGTAATATCAACGTGAGACGATATAATTTCGGCTATTTCACGACAATAGTTAAAGTGATCTATTATAGTAAATTTATTAAGTTTATTTTTATTGTCGTGATGGCGCCATGCATTTAATTGCTATTTTTGAAATAACGATATAAATACAGTAATATTTTTAATAAAAGTTGTAGCTTAAGATTTAATTAGTTTACCTAAAAACCGTGTTCACAGGCATTTTGATTACAAAAGATATGATTATCGCAGGCACCTCACGAACCTCTAACCGACATTGAGGCCCATGGAAAAATGTGCCTATAGATGGGTTGATTGTATTCCTACAACTTTTGTTACTTTTTTTACAGCCTTTTATTGAGCATCGCCACATCGAACCGATCCTCATTTTTTTTTATTTGTTTCCACTTTTATCGGTAAGTCGCAACAGAATGGGGAGTTGACGTTTTAGTGGTAATGATACCAATTTGTTCTAAAAAAGTGATGCTTTTTCCATTGGCGTACTCCAAATCCCCAAACGAACAAAATATTGAAAAATTACTTAATTCAGGGTGTATGAGAGGATGCTTAGCTGCCATTGGTTATTCACAAAAAAGAACGCTCGATTCGCACTAAGGTTGAACACAGGATGACCTTGGTGAATATCAATAACTACCACATGTGGACGAAAAAAAAACAACGGTACAAAAGTCAAATGTTTGTTCGGTTATATTTTTGCGTCATTATCAAGTGCATTACATTGCCAACAACAGACAAAAAAAAAAACTCGCACCCATCCCAAATCCTACCGTAATGTAATGTAATCGTTACATCTCACTATTTATACGCCGAATTAATTTTAGTAATTTTAATTATTCTCAAAAACTAGAAGCATAAAATCATACAGTTTTCAGTTTTTGATTAAGAATTCATTAGAACAACGAACTCTAGAAGACAAAATTAAATATAATTTTAAAGTTTTCAAAAGTTACACTTACAACTTATTTTTTAAATATTTTGTTCCTAAATTTTGAGCTTAAAATCGGTTTTTTTCAAAACCTATGCATAGTTTTTTTTTAATTTAAAAAAACTCATAGAATAAAGTATTCGCTTTGAAAAAAGGTATATTATTTAATTGTAAGTATTACCATTATTTTTAAATAAATGTTTTTGTTCTTTTTAATTAATTTTTTTTTCTAAAATTGCCCGTACCTCCTAAACGGGACGAGATAGAACCCCCTACCATAGTAAAAAATGCTTGTTTTTGACCACTCTACTAAAAACCGCTATCAATTTTTGACGCCAAAGTTATCGTACTCGTACCTTTTTACACAAAGATTAGAAGAAAATATTCTCTTCGGTAAGTATATTAATTTTTGGCTTGAAAATTTTTGTAAGTACTATTTTTGTTCATTTCTCTGCCACACAAATTTTGCTGTGGCGCCTTGGGATAAACTTAAATCCAGCCGCTTGTTAGCTGTTATATTAATCATTCGTATGACGTGAAATCACTTGACAACATATTGAAGATAAATAATTCAATTTGAATGTTAGTGGAAGGCTTATTGTGCTTAGTGCAACCCTACATGTGATAGAGTGAAGAACATTCCAGTTGTCTTTTCAAAATTTTTATTGATTTCGTAAACAAGCTGAAGGCTCTCTTATATCAAAATAAATTTTAATCTTGTGCCTTTCCACCACTTGAAAATAAAAAAAAATGACACCAAATACAATGGAAGCACATCAGTCTGAGAAAAACTCAGCAACTTCGGACCCATCTACTTCTATACCAACGTGGATCGATGAAGAACACTTTGTAGACATGATTCGCGATATGTGTCCTGGTTTTAAGCGAATCGTTACATTCGAACCTGAACCATCTGGCGGAGCTGGAGAGAACTATGCATCCATAATGATGAGAATCAAAGTGAAGGTGGAACTTGAAGGATCAAAAAATTGCATTTGTTGTTACGGTAGGCTTAGTATTTATTTGAAGATTTTAATAATTTTACGTACCACTGATTTTACATAAAACGGTTTATTGGTATTTTAAGGAACCTCGTCAAAAGATTTAGTTTTCATGATCAAAACGATTCCGCAAAATCAGCAAGGTTCGATGATGGTCAACTTGATGAAATTTTTCCCCAAAGAGCTGGCCATGTACAGCGAATATATACCAGAGTTTCAGCAAATGTACGCAGATGCAGGCAAAACTGTCGTCTTTGGTCCAAAACACTTTACACTCAAAAAAGATCCCAACTCGGAATACGTCCTCTTGGAAGATTTAAGTCAACGTGGTTTCAAAAATCTCAATCGTCTTGAAGGACTCGACCAAGAACACGCCGAGGCTGTGTTGAAATTACTTGCTGAACTTCATGCTGTATCGGCTGTTCGATATGCGACAAAAGGCGAATATGGACCATCTTTATCCACAGAAATCATAAGTAGTGAATATCGACCAATGATGGAGGCCATGTATGAATCAGTGAAACCTATTAAGATTGAATGTTTTTCAAAATATAACCTCAACCGCACATGCATGGATAAATTTGTAAGCCGTCGAAAATTCAACAGATTTTTAGATATCTCAAGATTTTTGTTTATAGCTCACACTGTTGGATAAATCAGTAGAAACAATGGTCAAGCTAGTCAAGCCAGATCCGGACATTTTCAATGTTATTAATCATGGAGACATGTGGGCTAACAACATCATGTTCCGACACAATAGCGAGGGCAGACTTCAAGAGACCATATTTGTTGATTTTCAAATTAGTCGATATGGCTCACCTGCAACAGATTTGTATTACTTCCTGATGTCGTCCATCAAACTGGAGCTGAAGTGCTCAATGTTTGACCACTTTGTAAAGTACTACCATAGCTGCTTGGTGGAAAACCTGAAGCTCTTAAATTATTCTAAGAAAATCCCCACAATGAAGGATTTACGTGTGCAGCTCTTGAAATATAGTTTCTTGGGTAAGAGACAAGTCAGATAGGATATGTTTTGGAACGCCTTTTAATCGGTTTTAATTTTAGCCTATTCAACAATCACCGGCACAATGGCAGCAGTTCTTTTGGATCCCAACGAAAAGGCTAACATGGAATCCTTTGCAGGGAAGGGAGATGAAGCCAATAATTTTAAAAGACTTATGTACAATAATGCTAGATATGTCAAGCACATGGAAATTATAGTTCCTTGGATGGAAACAAGGGGGTTATTGGATTATTAAATAAAAAAAAAAGTATAACTGATTTTTATTTGACTAAATTAAGTGACTCTGGATAGTCTGTGGCAGTGCCAATTTTATTAGGTGTGCGGTAAGATGCGATGGTGCCGCTTTACGACTACAACGAGTAGCAACTAGTCCGCACCAAGAACAGGGTTACCATTTAGTCGCCCTTTTGTATGACTTAAACTTCTTTGGACTCGACGCGGTAGATCCCGAAATTACATGAAACGAAATTTTAACAGCGTGTTGGGACAGACAGGCAAAAACTTGTTTCAGCAAAAGAGAACGACAGTGTAAAAATGAGGGACCACTCTGAAGTGAATAAAAGCAAGAAAATGGTACCTGTAGGGGGCAAGCGCGTGTAAAACAAATGTTCGACGAACAACAACATGTGAAAAGAAGTCAACAATTCTTTTGATGAGGAAGGACTTCTGTTATTTGAGAAACGTCGGTGAAGTTTCACTTCAACCTCGTAGAACTCTACGATTTTTTTGAAGTGAAACCTCCCTAGGGACGGTGTGAATTGGATTTTATGAAACATAAAAACGTCACGATGACGGTGTTCCGATCCGGTCCTCCATCCAAGTTTGTTTGAAGTGAACCTTATTTTTGGATGGCTATGTTGTGGCTGTTTTATAGTGTGGATTAAAGGGATGAACATTAACTCAGGCAACATGTACGTTGGTGTGCAAAGAAACAGATGGTTCCGTGTTGGCATGCTGGATGGAGAAAGGACCCTGGTGCACCGGTATGCACCGGTATACACGAAGAAAGTGTGGTGTCTGTCAATAAGTAAATTTTAGTATCGGGTTTTTCAGCAGGAACGCTACAAAGTTGAGCTACAGGGACAGCAAACAACGCCATATTTCTTGCCTCTCTTTTGACATTTCTCTTCAGTAAGGTTTCCCATTTGATGATGAAAAGATATACAAATCAACAACGAGTCGAATTTATTAAAATTTACAACCGAAATTCGGAGTCAGTGGCCTCAACGTTAAAAGCGCTACGTCTAATAATTTATGGTCGTCATAATCGTCCTAGCAGATCAACAATTGAGCGTCTAGTGGAAAAATTTGAATCCACAGGCACAGTATAAAATGTTCCCGTGCCAGTGAGACAAAGAAGTGCCCGTTGTGTCGAGAATATTGCTGCCGCTGAGGCTTCAGTTGAAGAAAGCCCAAATGTGTCTCTCACACGTCGTTCTCAAGCGTTGGGCATCTCTGTGACGTCGTTGTTGCGAATTTTGCGAAAAGATCTTGGCCTACATCCTTACAAGATTAAATTGATGCAAGAACTGAAGCCGCTTGAGCACCAGAAGCGGCGTATGTTCGTGAATTGGGCTGAGCAACAACTTGAAAATGATTCGGATTTTCATCGAAAAATCATCTTCAGCTATGAGGCTCATTTCTGGCTGAATGGCTTCGTCAATATACAAAATATGCGGTATTGGTCAGGCAGAAATCCACACTTACTCCATGAGTCATCATTGCATCCCGAAAAAATTACGGTTCGGTGTGGTTTATCTGCCGGCGGCGTCATTGGGCCGTACTTCTTCCGTGATGATCAAGACCGGCACGTTACTGTGAATGGGAATCGCTACCGTTCAATGGTAACCGAATATTTTTGGCCCCAATTGGATGATATGGACTTGGAGGACATGTGGTTCCAACAGGACGGTGCCACAAGCCACACAGCGAATGCCACAATCAATTTATTGGAAACTAAGTTTGGAGAACGTGTTATCTCACGAAATGGTCCAGTCGCTTGGCCGCCTCAGTCGTGCGATTTGACGCCGTTAGACTATTTCAGGTGGGCTACGCCGAGTCTATGGTCTATGCCAACAAGCCAGCGACGATTGATGAACTTCGTACGAATATCGAACGTGAAATTGCAGCAATGTCGGCCGATTTATTCTTGAAAACCGTCGAAAATTGGGTTCAGCGTCTGGACTTCTGCAAGCGTGCCCGTGGTGGCCATGAAAAAGAAATCGAGTTCCATACATAATGGCGTCGAACGTACTTTCACAGGAATAAAGAATTTCATTGATATCCAAAACCGTTTTTGTTTTATTTAAAAATAACCTTTGTAGCGCTCTTATTGAAAAACCCTTTATATGTGGGATTGTATGTGCGGAAGATCAAATCATGAAAATCATCTTTGAGTCCAGGAAAGCAATATCCATTGTTGTAGGTAAGGAATCAAGCGTAAGTTGCTTGACATACGGATGCGACATTTGGTAACAGGTAGCTGGCTAAAATGGTATTTCCATCTGAATGTTGAAATAACAGCTTATAGATGGTACTGCCTTTCTTTTGGTGTGATAAATTTGTTTTAGCGAAGGTGTGGGTCTGACATCTGGAATCAGTAATTGATGCACGAATCCAAAAAGATAGATTTGATTGAGTTTTCGATGTGTATGTGATAAGCGATAGTAAAGATGTACGTATTTTTGGAATTGGATTGTTGCCTTCAGGGAGGACGGTGTTTTTCATATGGCGACAATTTTTTAAAACATTCGCTAGATATCGGGAACGTCTCTAACGTTTGTGGGTGAGAGAGAGGTTGCAAGTTAAGGATGAAAATTGGTATGTGGTCTGATTCGGGTAGGATGACGTATTCAGTTTTGATGATGTATTCAGTTATATTACGTTACGTTTGGCTAAGATTGCCTTTTGAACATCTTCACACTGGAGATCTTGCAGAAGGGGCTAATGGATATATTTGTATGATTGTCTTTTTGAAGTGAAACTTCTCTTGGGACGCTAGAAGTGTAATTAAAATTAAATCAACAAAAATATCGGTTGTCTTCTGATCACCGAAAGCAAGCAGCATCGGTCTCGGTTAGATATAGGAACGCTTGGGAACTCCGCGTATTGTTGCTTATGGTAAGAGAATAAGAAAAAAAAAACGATTTGTAGACGAGAGGTAAGAAATAGTTTCACAATGGCGAAAACTAATCAAAACACATTTTTCACCAACGTAAGTCTGAAGAAAAATTGTATGTCTTTCTCCTTTTATAATTCGAACAGCCAACGCCAACATGGTTGAATGTAAATCTCACATAAACCCAAGAGCTTGTGAATTTTCAAGTACCCAGTTTGCAATTGTCAATATGTCAGGTCAACTCATTTCGAATGAGATGAACACAATATGGAAGTGGTAAGCAGACAGAAAGTGAGAGAGAAAAATTAGGCAGAATATAGTTTAACTTCTACCGCGTGTGAACACGCATTTGATTTTTTTTAAATGGATTTAGCCCCCACACCTTTTTTTAACGATATATATGTTAAACTATATTTCGGTGCATTTAAATAAATGTTTGGTGAATATTTGAAAATTGGGTGCAGTTTTAGAAAAAAAATGTTTTAAGCTCTACATATGTACATGTCATAACATTTACAAGTGTATTATGTGCTTTTTTAGGATCATCAACAAATATCTGCTCTTATTTCCGTTTTCTCGAAATTTCGTTTCTCGAAGTCTTAACTTAAACAAAATTTCTGTTTCAATATTTTTTTTTTGGTTCAGTTTCAAGTGATATTTTTACTACGTGGAGAGCATTATTTATTTATATTAGGCAGTCAGGCGATATCATGTCAAGAAATCAGTATTCGAATTTGAAAGAATTAATGGAAAAGCGTACTAAATGCTGGAATCATTGTAAGCCTATGTTGCAAAGCGGGTTTCGTTTTCCATGTCCAAAACAGGATTGGTTTCTGATTTCTAATTTGTCTCTATTGGATTTAGCAATTAGTTTCAAAGTGTATTCTATGAATGGTAAAAAAATTCGATTCGAAAACGACCAAACGTGAAAAGGAATTGAAATAGAAATCATTTGAAGAACTTATTCTTACTGGCAAAATCAATTTACGTTCTTCAGGTCAAGTGAAAGCTACTAAAGTTTGTGAGTTTGTATTGCAAATAGTTAGTTAGTTAGTTAAGTTAGTTAGTTAGTTAAATCGACTATTTTTATTTCTTTCTTATTTCATATTTCATACAATCTTAGTCTCTATGGTTTGGCTTTAGAGCCGTCTACCAGTATGACATTATTTGCTTAGATATTTATTTTATTTTGTTTAATTTTAGATTTTACACATATAAATTAGAAAAAACAAAGACAGTTCTTAATGTGCTGAAGTTAAAAGCTTTCATCTATTATACAATTTCTGTACCGCATTGCGTTTACTGTATAGTTGTACAGAAGGTCCCAACCTCTTTCGCCATTAAGGATACTCATTGCTTCGTCTAAATCAAGCACCTGTACACCAAAGAAAATGAAGCGAAATTCTTTTAGTACGGGACATCTCGCGATGAAGTGGAAAACATCCTCACGTTCCTTTAGGTTGCACAGGTTGCATAAAATTGGTAGTTCGGCACGGTGCGGTATAAAATTTAGATTAAGAAGTTCTCCTCTTATTTTAAAGATTGTGCTTATCTTATCAGTGGAATTGCTGATCAAAAAATATGTCCTAGACTGTAAATGATGCTCCAAACGACTATAGTAAGCTTTTCTCCAATAAGTCGTTAAATTTTTGTTTTAGTAGACAAAAAAAACCTGATAAAAAACCGTAAAAATTTTTCTACGACTTCAAATGAGCAGTATCCCCAAACTTGCGATGCATATATGAGGATCGAAGTTGCTGTAGCCCGAAATATTTTTTTTTTAGATATGTGCGAGATATTTTTATTATTAATATAATTTCCCCAAACCGCACAAATTGCCCTTTTAGCTTCTGCAAGTTTAATCTTAAGGTGAATGTTCATGTTCAAGTTGGGGGTAATCACAACTCCAAGATACTTATACTGTTTGACGATTTCGATTTGCTCCCCTTGAAATATCCATTTTTCATTTTGAGCATATCTTCCCCCGCCATCTCTGAATATCATCATCTTTGACTTCTCTATGTTAACTGTCAAATTCCAAGTTCTGCAATAAGAATCTAGCCTATTTATCATTAACTGCATGGTATCTACTGTATCCGCAAGAAATACGATGTCGTCTGCAAACATTAGTGCTGGAATTTGAGTTCCACTTAGTTGGATTCCTCCTTTAACGTACTCAGTAATGTCGTTTATGTACAAAATAAATAGCAATGTACTTAGGACGCATCCTTGTTTGACACCCATTGTTGTCTCAAATTCTTCCGACAAATGGCTGCCATCCCAAATATAAGCAGAATTATTTTTATACATAGCTCTTATCACGTTTATCACCTTGGATGAGACTTTATATTTATAGAGCTTGTAAAAAAGCATTTCACGCGGAATCGAATCAAAAGCAGCTCGAAAATCTACAAAAAACGCGTAAAGCTTTTTTTTCTTCTTTTTATAAATTTCGCTTATGTTGATCAGCGAAAATATTTGGTCAACCGTTGAATAATTTCTCCTGAAACCCGCTTGAAACTCCAAGAGAATCTTCTTATTTTCCACCCAGTCGGTAATTCTACTAAAAAGTAAACTAGCAAACAGTTTGGCAGATGTGTTAAGAAACGAAATCCCCCTATAGTTTGTTGGGTCGTCGTAGTTTCCTTTTTTATGAAGTGGAAAAATAATCGCTTTCTGGAAAGCCAATGCCACATCAGCTGTTTCGAAAATTCGGTTGAATTCCATGGTAAGAGCTGATCGGAATTCCAATGTGGAATTCTTATAGAATTCAAAAGGAATGCGATCATTTCCTGGAGCTTTATTATCCTTGGAGTTCCCAATAACGAAATCCACTTCAGCCACCGTAAACGGTTCATCCAAAAAAACATCAACTATCATGGGTGCAGCATATTGCAAATACTAGGTAATACCTATGGAATTTACAAAGACAACAGTAAGCTATTGATACTGCAAGATTGTTTATGGAAAAATATAATTTGTACCCAATATCACCTTCAATCTACAAAGTTTTTATTCATTGCCCAGCCATAAAAGAGCACGTTTCACTGCCAATAAATTAGTTAAGAAGCGCTGAGATGCTGAGAAAATTTCTTATCGTATAAGAAATTGCATAACAAAACCAACGAAGACATCTTGATATCTCTTTTGGTTTCTGCGGCCTCATTGTGAAAACTGTCCGCAAAAGCAGTCAAAGATTATTTGATGTTTTTGATTTATTAAAGGCATCTGCCGCCTGCCCATATCAGATAATTCTTCCAATACAGAATAATTACATTTTACATGTATTACTAGATATGTACTTTTAATTCATTTTTCAACAGCTAAATTTCTTATTTCTAATCAACAACAGCTAAATTGCTAATTTCTGCCAATTTCTGCTCAGTGGGGCGATGGTCAGAGCGATGAAATGCCGCGCAGAAGGTCTGGGTTCGATTCCCAGCCGTAGAAATACCTAAAATCATTTTTTACTGGCACTCCTCTCGATGTCAGGAATAGCTCATTATACAGGAGGTCCCGCCATCGTGCAAGAAGTACACACGCACGCATGAATGGTTTTGAGAAAGCTAGAATGCTTTGTGTGTCCCGGTGGAATGGTGGGGACGTATAAGTTAACTACATATATAGAAACGCGTTTTATCTCATACTTTCACAGCGTAAATCCTATAAATCGTTTTCGGATGTTTTTTTCGTTACACTTTTTCGTTTCATAAAATCAAATTCGCATCGTCCCAAAATAAGTTTCACTTCAATGACACAAACAGGCCAAACAGAAGTAAGGCTTAGTTATAGCTATCATTGAAAACCCTCATTGGAAATTTTCTTTTACTTCTTGCGTCAAAACGAAGCTTATGAACATGATTATCCAAAAATATTTAAATGTTTAATTAAAGTTTTTGCAGAAAATCACTTCCTATTTTTCACTGATCAAAATTTATTTCTATGAAGTAATGATTGCCATTCCACCGAACTGAAACGGAATTTTCCAATAATTCCTATAAGAAGCTATGGGGGTGACATTTCAATTCCATCATGTTTTTTGTTCTAATCAAGTCGTTCAATGATAGCTTTAACTGGGCCTTTATACTAGGCAGAGGTTAACATTTACTGTAATTAAAATGGACGATGACTTAAAGAAGCTGAAGAACTTTTATCGGAAAATCGAAATATCGGAAATCGCACGACAATCACATAATTAAAAACATAATATGAATCCCTTACATATACCAACAAAATGTATTTCCATTTATTACGAACCTTCAAGGTCAGATGGTCTCCGTTTTAATGGATTGGAATAGCCTCTCTAAGTTTCTTATTTTCACATATACCTACAGTCATCCCAACAAGTTTTACTAATGAATTGGGGTGGATCTGGTATTCATCTGGAGTTTTAAATTGTAGATCTAATTTTTCGCTTTGACCAGCCGTTTGCATTTTTTTAGGGTTTTTTTTTGTTGGACACAGTATCAGATATTGGGATGTTATTAATCTTATAACACATCGATTAATAACATCCCATCAAGGTAAACGGAATTTTTTTATGTTCAAGAAAGTCAAAATATTTTTCAAACCTAAGTATCTTTCATCAATTGCATATATGATAACCAATATTTTTGTAATCAAAAGTTTGAAATTCCCAACAACGAGATATTTGTGACATTCTTTTTCTGATATTGAACTTTTGATCGATTATGTATAAATACATTGAAACTAATATAATTATTTTTTAGGGGTGATATTAGATTCTATGAAAATTTATTCTGTCAATATGTTATAAGATAACAGCGACTTTAATTATATCAATATAAAACAAACCATACTTTCATACTGCATTTACAAAACTGAGTTATCGATGCAAAAAAATCCTCGTGCGTGAAATCTATTAATTAACTTGTTTTCATTGGGGATATACATGTTGTTGTTATTTTTCATGTGTTTTAATCATATCTGGTACTTAAAGTGGAGGTGCTTTATCTACATTGAATTAGTAAACTTTGGATAGCGTTTGTGCGAGGTACAAAAAGTGGATAAAAGCGGAGTACTTTGTAAGTTGACCAAACCTTTTTTTTTTTCAAAAGTTTAAAGGGTGCAGATAGGTATATGAACTTTAAGTGTTGTATACTCAAGGTTTTACCATTCTGTCGAGGACATAGTCGGAAGTATACAAATTAAAAAAAATTTCACATAAAAATAATAAAAATCAACTATTGAAAAACGAAATATTTAAAAAAAAAGTTTCCTGAAATTGTCATTTTGTGAATTTTATTAACACTATTAAAGGTTTTGTAAGGAGTCGAATTTATTTCATGGCTATTTAAGTTTAATGTGTTCTCATTGGGTCAGTGTTTGGTGCATTGGACTATCGATATGAACCTCGGGACACAAACTCACGAATTTTTTCTTTTATTTTATTATAAGCAAGCGCTAAAGGGCTTATGAATACCCTTATGGTGTTTGAGCAGAGCGCGGGCATTAAGGAAATTGAGAAGAAGAAAGGAAGAGAAACCGATGTGCGTTGGTTTTAAATGTCTTAAAATCGTAATGTGGTGGAAAAACTGAGTTTGGTTAAACATTCCACATTCATATTGTACGGTTTAGGAATGAATCTCTAGCATGTCCAAAGAAAGGCTTTAGGGTGTATTTACTAGCATTCATGTCATGGCGAGGATTGCGGTTGAATGTTTGAAGGGGCGGAATGCACCTGGCTATTTCATTTGAGCATTTGCTGCTATAATAGCGGTAAAGAAGCGTAAGGCAGGAGATATTCCTACAAAGTTCAAGCGAAATTATAGAGTTTGCTACGGCAAAATCGTTTTATCGCACGATTGCACCTGTCCAGTAGGTGCAATGATGCTTTTGTTGCACCTGACCAGATGTGGGTGTAAAATCCAAGTTTGTGGCGTACATACGCTTTATATATTGCGGACAGATTAGAAGGAATAAAATATTTTTCACATCGATTGAGGAAACCTAGGAATTTTGCTGCATTCTTAGCGGTTTCGAATATATGGTCGTTCCAACGAAGGTCGTTACTGACGCAAATATCGTGCATAGAAAGTTTTTCAGTTTCGACGATGTAAGTGTCATTCATGGATAATGGCTGTAAATTTTGGTTTCGCTTGGATGACAGAAGACAGTATTGCGTTTTGGAAGCATTAAATTCCACTCTATTAGATTTATCCCATCTATTTATGCTGTCGATTTTGAGGAGCTTAACATATTTTGTCGTTTTTCATCCAAATCCGAAGGTAAGGGTCATGGATCCGAAAACGAATATGAAAAGCTGAGGCTCCTCAGAAAAAGGAGAATCTACCTGTTTTTATACAGGAAAACCCTTTCTTATAATGTAGAAATGTCTGTTGTTTATTTCATGATTTTGTTTAAAATGTTAAGTCAATGTGTTTGATTATGCAAACGTTTTTTTTAAACACTCCCAAAAGGGTTTCATCTTTTCCGCAATTGTTTCATCATCTCCATTGTAATCAATTGTTTGCAAAATATTTTAATCTCATACTCGGCATACGCCAACATTAATGATGATACAATCTTATCTCAGAGTCTAAGCAACACAGGTTATGTCCATAATCAGCCTAGGGAAAAAGTTATTAATCAATATTTCGTTACGGAGTAGTTAAGCCAAATGATTTTGAAAAACATATGTTCTCTTAAAACAGTAAATCTCTGACGGTAATAACGCTGTTATTAGCAATACCTCTTATCTTATTGCAAATTCTTAAAGTGGACAAAGATTAGATTATAATCCATTCCGTAAAGATATATTTAAAAAACAATTAAAGTCGCTCGTGCATTTTTTATTGATATATTTAAACGTACAATTGATAAGATATAATATAACGTCACGCGGAAGACTTCCGTGGGAATTATGAGTTATTAGAGACTCATATTCATTGAAATTGAGATCGGTGCTAATTAGAAATATCGATTGAACAAGTATATAAATTGTTTTACTTAACTTAATGGTTATGAATGTTTTATAATGACGGTTGCAAATGAATCGAAATAAGAGTAGCGTCAATACCGTAGTGGATATTGATGACCCCGTACCCTAGGGAAAGCAAATTAGAAAACTCCAGATACTGTTTTTTTATTTCTAAGTTATTTCATTATAAAGGGTGATCCATTTCGAGGTTCCATACTTTTTTAAAGAAAAAAACACAGAAAATTTAAATTTAATGGAGAATGTTAATTATCATTTGAAAAAACATTCTTTGGCATTTATTTTTTGAAGATTATGTCTATCAAATGTTGGCCGTTGCTACGTCGCAGATGGTCCATCCGTTGAGTCCAATTTTCGATCACTCGTTCTAGCATTTCGACTGGTAACTGGCGAATGACACGCGTTATGTTTTCCTCCAAGGCCTGAATCGAAGCGGGTTTGTCGGCATAAGCTTTTGACTTTACATATCCCCACAGGAAAAAGTCTAACGGTGTGATATCACACGATCTTGGTGGCCAATCGACCGGCCCAAAACGTGAAATTATGTGCTCACCGAAATGTTCTCTCAATAAGTCCATTGATTGATGCGATGTGTGGGAAATGGCGCCTTCTTTCTGAAACCAAATGTCGCCGAGATCACGAGCTTCAATTTCAGGCATCAAATAATCGGTTATCATGGCACGATAACGGTCGCCATTGACGGTTACGTTCGCACCGGCATAATTTTTAAAGAAATATGGACCTGAATCATCGTCCACCGGCCCACAAACCACACCAAACCGTTATTTTTTCTGGATGAAGTGGCAGTTCTTCAATCTCTTCAGGTTGCTCTTCGTCCCAAATGCGGCAATCTTGTTTGTTTACATACCCATTGACCCAGAAATGGCCTCGTCGCTAAACAAAATTTGCCTCGAAAATGTCGGATCTTTTTTGAACTTTTCAAGAGCCCATAGAGCGAAGCGATGTCGCTTGGGAAGGTCGAGCGGCTTCAGTTGTTGCACAAGCTGTATTTTGTACGCTTTCAATTCAAGATCTTGACATAAAACGCGCCAAGTCGTTCCATACGTCAGTCCGAGTTGTTGCGAACGGCGCCGAATCGACTCTCTACGGTCTTCGTGTACACTCTCAGCTACGGCCGCTATATTTTCTGCACAGCTTGCTGGACGTGGGCTATTCGGTCGAATATTATCCAATAATGAATGCTGGGTTTCAAAATGGGTTATGGTGTTGCGAATAGTACGCTCAGTAAGCCGATTATGTTGACCATACGTTGAGCGAAGTGCACGAAACACATTCCTCACAGAACGTGAATTTTCATAATAAAGTTGAACAATTTGTAAACGTTGTTCACGCGTAAGTCTTTCCATTATGAAATGCCAAACAATACTTAACAAAAATAACATGACAGCATGATACCACTCACACGTGATCTGTCAAAAAAGGCTATTGAAAAAAGTATCTCTACTTGGATCACCCAATACCATGTCAGAGGTACATCATTTTAAGAGAAAAAAACAGAATCAGATAATGGATCACCTCAAATAAGAAACAGGACTATCATTCAAATGTTATAGCCGGGAACGAAAGCAAGATAAATATCCAGGGTGAAGAACTGTGGCAGTACGACAGAGTTGCATCGAGAAAAGCGAATTTTCTTTTTGCAAGTGGTGTTATTAACAGTGTAAGACCCACTTTTCTATCTAACCCCTTTTTTAAAAGGATTTTCCGTTACAAAAATAAAATAGTTTTTATAACCACATATGTTTCATCGACCGTATCATGCATTCGGTGAAATAGCTTATGTCAGGTAATTTTAATCAGTCTCGAAAATTCAAATTTTACGTTCACTACCCTATCCCATCCTATATATACTATCCTCAGAATAAATGTCTCCAAAAAGTGGGCACAGTTCTACAAAAAATACGTTTTTTATGGATATGCTATTCGAAAGGATTTGAAAATCATTTTTCTGGAATAACAACCCCAAAAAGAAGTACTTGGTTGAATCTTCGTCTCCATATCCCATCAACGCAAACGGGACCGAAGAATTTTCCCTTCGAATCGACCAAGGATTTCCTCATTCGCTTTTGAGATGGACCATGCTTCAGCGCCGTAGAGCTGGACCGGAATGATCAGGGTCTTATTGGTAAAGGATCTCCTTAGTAGTTCGAGTGAGGGCTTTACTACTGAATTGCCTTCTTAGCCCGAAGAAACAACGGTTGGCAAGAGTACTTCTTCGTTTAATTTCTGACGAGATGTTTTTGCCAGAGTTAATAGCGCAGCCGAGATAGACATATTTTTGTCGAAAGTTTTTTCGAGTTTTCCTTAAACAGTGGGCGTTGCAAAATACTTTATACAGTCTTGTTAAAAGATTGTCTAAACAGTATGCTCTTTGGACAGCTTTTCAAAATTCTAAAGCGTTTGGCCAAAAAACAAAAAAAAATAAAAATTTGTTTGCACTTATTCTTCTTCGTTGAAAAGATAGTCTATATATCTAATTTCATTACTTTGTTTTAAAATTGAAGGCTCAAAAATCGGTGACTTACAGATGGACAGATCGACGCAGCAAGCGATTCTGTGTCGATCCATAAACTTGAAGGTACAAGGTGGGCAAAAATAAGTCATCCGATGTTGTCGCCGCCTTCAGAATACCGGTTGTGGCTCGCGGAGTGTACGCCGTTGCTCCGTCCCATTGGAACCACATGTCCTCCAGTCCTAATTCGTCCAATTGCGGCTGAAAAAACTCGGTTAACATGACCCTATAGCGCGCACCGTCCACTTTTGTCATTTGACCAGCGGCGTTCTCGAAAAAAAATGGCCCGATGACTCCTCCAGCGTGAATTGCTCCTCGTGTATTACTCGTGGATTTTCGGTGCCCCAGAAGCTATAGTTTTGCTTGTTAGCGTACCCGCTAAGGTGGAAATGAGCCTCATCTCAGATTATGATTTTGGTCGAAAAATCGTCCACTTCGATTGAGGATGGCTTTTGCATAGGTTACACCCGTTTGGCGGTCGACAGGCAGCAGCTGATGCACGGACTTGACTTTGTACGGGAACATGCGCATGTCTTTGACCAAAGTTCGCCTTAGAGACGACCGACAGATGGCTTATTGCGAGCATGGTGTGGCGTCTGGTCGATGTTTCCGGCGACAACTCGACATCCTCGCCAACAGCGGCGATTTTTTCGCACAACGTGCGCTCCTGGGCCGGCCACTCTTGGCAACGTCTCGTGTGGTCCCATACTCTTCAAGGTTGTTGGCCAAACGGCGCAGTGTTTGCGCTGTCGGTCTCGAACGTCCGTGGAATCGGCGACGGAATTCGCGCTGCGCCAACACTACAGACGAATCTTATGCAAAAAAATAGACACGATTATTCCACTTTCTTTTGGAGTGTATCGATCCATAGCTTGTTCACTTGTATTCTACATCTGTCTAGTCCACAAATGTCAAAACAGATTTGACATTGCCGGCCATTTGCAAAAATAAGTGCATCTTCCAATAGGGTGATCTCTTTTGATCCACTATATGTATCTGTCGAACTTATTTCCTTGACTATAATTTAAGTGTCAGTAACCTGGACAATGAGCGGGAAAGCGGAAAAAATAAAGTGGTCCATCTTCTCACTAAAAAACACTTCGCCAAATATTTGATTTTATATGCGGCAAGGAAAATGGATAAAAAGATACCACCGTGCACTTTAAAGGCCTTTTAATGTTGTGAATGCCGTTATAAAGCACATCGAATTCATTGGATCAAATTGAAGAATTGAGAAACAACATTATAGCCAAGAAAATCATTGAATTCAACAAGTGCCCATGACGATAAGACAGATAAAACCTTCAATTCAAGGATCATGATATCCCATTTCCAATTATTTAAAACAAAAAAAAAACTCTACATTGGAAGTTTAAGATGGCCAGGACATGCAGAACGAATGGAAACCAATACTCCGGCTCGCAGAGTCTTCGATTCCCAGCCAGTGGCGCGCACAATTAGAAACCTACCTCAACTAACTTGGATTGCGCAACTAAAGGCAGTTTGTTACGGAGCGGAATAATTGGAGAGGCATTTAGGTTGAGGCCCAGGTTCATTCCGGACTGTAGCGAAACTTAAATAAGTAAGTAAGTAAGTTATTTAAGCACTTGGACAGAATGATGTTAAGTCCATTTCAGGGAAAAAATTTTAACGAATTAAATAAAAAAATATGAAAATATAAAATACATACTGATAAATAATAATAAAAAACAGAATTGTGGGAACCATACCTTCAATTTTTCAGATGAATTTTTAATGAACCTTTATGTTTATTTATTTGAGTCCGCCATTATTATTATTACAATATACATATTCAAAAAAAAAACTCTTTAAAAAAGAAGAAAATTATATTTTTTTTACAAAATTTATAATAAAATAAGAAATCCTGTAAAAATCCAGAAAGTACAAGCGTCAAAGACAGCTCACATAAGTTTACTCCATCACATTGCAGTTGGTCTTCTAGCAAAACTGAAGTATGTCTTGCCGATGGGGTATTGAATCCATTTTTTAGAGATTCCTAGAGCAATTTAACGTATCAAAGTTAAAAATATCTATTTTCTCATTTATCTAGGCATTTATCTACCATGTTAAGCTGCATTTACTTATCGTTAATAGAAGCTTTTGAATTTTTCAGTTAAAAATGAAGGAGTCTAACACAGGTACACCTGACCCATCCGCAATGGCTACAGAAGGTCCAACTATACCTGCATGGATAAATGAAGAAAACTTCATTGATCTAGTTCGAGATATTTGTCCTGCATTTAAGAGAATTCATAAGTTCGAACCTGTATTATGTGGTGGAGCTGGAGAGAATTATGCATCCATAATGTTAAGAGTCAAGGTGATGGTGGAGCTTGAAGGTTCTCAAAATTGCTTTTGTTGTTACGGTAAATACTTTAAGTCGTCAATCATTTATAATGAAAATATCTTGAATATTTTTCTTACCAGTGGCGTGGGTTGACAGTGGTTTGGACTCTTTACTTCTGATTACCATAAAATAAAAAAAATAAATAAATTGGAAATTAGAACTCAATACATTATTGAATAAATTGGCTTCATACATTAAGCATATTTTCTATGCAAAATTCAAGTAGACCACTTTTATAAAACGCCACGCCACTGGTCACTTACCCTTTTTCTCTTTTCCAACAAATTGTATAATTTGCGTTATTTTTTCTCCCCTGTTTAGGTACCACCAATAAAATGCTTTCATTTATGGTAAAAACTATGCTACAAAGTGAACAGGGTTCCATGATTAATGCTATGCTAGGAATCTTCCCCAAAGAGAGGTCAATGTACTGCAAATACTTTCCAGAATTCGAGAAAATGTATTCGGATGTTGGCAAAAAAGTCAACATTGGCCCGAAATACTTTACGTTGATGGAAAGTCCAACATCCGATTATATCCTGTTGGAAGATCTAAGTATACGTGGCTTTAGAAACGTGAATCGCCTTGAAGGCCTTGATCAAGAATACACCGAATCAGTGCTAAGGCTATTAGCTGACCTACATGCGGCATCCGCGGTGCGATACGAATTGAAAGGCGATTTCGGGCCATCATTCTCAACAGCCGTTTTCATAGAAAAAATGCAACCCATAATGGAAGGAATGTTTAGCTCAATTAAATCAATTTGGCTGGAATCTAGCAGAAAGTATAACATCAGCCCAAAGTGCTTAGAGAAAGTTGTAAGTCATCAAGAATCTATGTTTACCCAAATACTTGCGCATGATTCACATTCATTTGCAGAACATACTCATGGAAAAATCAATCGATGATATGAATAAATACTCCCAAATTGATCCTGAAGAGTTCAACGTTCTTAATCACGGCGATTTGTGGGCTAATAATATCATGTTCCGACAAAATGACGAGGGCAAACTGCAGGAGACTGTCTTTGTTGATCTGCAAATGCCAAGGTATGGACCACCTGCGACTGATTTGTATTACTTCCTGATGTCGTCTGTCAAACTAGAGCTGAAGTGTTCCATGTTTGACCACTTTATTAAGTATTACCACACTCATTTGGTGGAAAGCCTAAAGCTTTTAAAGTACCCCAAGAAAATTCCTACGATGAAGGATCTGCGAATGCAGCTTTTGAAGTATAGCTTTTTTGGTAAGTGGGTGGTCTTAGGAGACTCATTTTTGAACGTAATTCTTAATTAAAAATCATTTCAGGATTATCAACAGTGACAGGAGTAATGACAGCTGTACTGTTGGACCCAACGGAAAATGCGAATATGGAAGCATTAATCGGCTCCGGAGAAGAAGGCAACTCATTCAAAAGGCTATTGTATAGTAATATGAGGTACATAAAACACATGGAGACTATCCTGCCATGGATGGAAACTAGGGGGCTATTAGATGAATAAAGCAAAAATAACTTTACTATATTTGACTTTTGATTCACAAAAATAAGTATCTTTGTAATAACATTTTCATTGTTAAGTCATTTTGTTTTAATCGTTTGTGCAAGCGATCCCTGCGGTTCGTCATCACAGGCTGGACAGTATAGATCCAATGCAAATGTATGTTTTTTCTATCCTTTTGATACTTATTTAGACCTCTTCTAGTCCTTTAGACTCTTGACGATTGATGAATCTTCCGAATGTTGATATTTACTGGTGTGACGATGCGTATTCTTAATTTTGATAACTTGGGGTTGATTCACCCCATGCTGTTGAAATGCCTTACCATGTGTATGCTAACATCCATTCGAATATGTTTTATATCACTAAATATCTTACTAAAGTGGACTACTGTCCGGACGTGACAGGTGATCCCGACCGCTACTGTCCGCACGTGACAGGTGATCCCGATTAGCATTCAGTTTTTGCATTCTTCATGATGAAATAAAACGAAAACCGACCTTAATTTTAACTCAACACATATGTTTCTTGATAACGTGAAATTATTGAGAATTCAGATTTCATATTGATTTATAAATACTTTTTGTTTTTCCTTATTGGCTGCTAAACAATTTAAATTATTCCCATCTTAGCTTTAATCACCAGACCACTTAAAATAAATCTTGTCATTCATAAGAGGAATTAAAAAAAAAAATTTGATCTTCTAATAAACTTTTTGTCTGCCTGTTTTTCAAGTTAGGATGCAGTCTACCTCGTATGATTTCCCCATTTTCTGGATCACCGATGCTTCGAGGTCACATAATGACGGTCTGTACTGTCCTGTTCAATGATGCTTCTAGATTCTTAATCGTGTAAACAAATCAACGGTAGACGTTGTTTTGAAGATTTTTGAAATTTAGTCCTTACAAAGCAGGTGTTAGTTTCTTACGTTGATTGAAAAAGTCGAAATAAGTGGGTCCCGTGATTCTGTCCGTCTAAACTACGTATTGCGTGAAATTGAATATCTCAGTTACTATAGGTTTTGGCAGCAATGCTTCATACTTCTTCTTCATAGATCTTCCGCTAAAACTACCATCCCTATCCTATAACTATTCTCTCCCAAAACTTAAAATATCGACTTAAGGACCACGTTCATATTTTCTTGTGAAAATGTGTACCTTTACCGTCGTCCATTGCCGACTCTTCGCTGTACAAAATTCTTTCTGTTTTGTAGCAAACTTACTTATCAATCCGCCGTTGTACCGATGGATTCTTTTCTGAGCTATACAACTACAAATGGGGATGGTTGGATCATTAATTTTTTTGGGGAGTTTACAAAATATGGTTGACTTTATCTAGTAGACGGTATATTAGAAAAATAATCTTACAGATATGGGTACCTCAAAGAATGTGGATCTTCTCAGTCGGAGTCATCTAGCCATTTCTATCTGTCCGCCCGCCTGTCCGCTTGTCGCCGATTTTTGTGTCCTTCAATTTTAAGAAAGGAGGATGAAATTTTGTATATGAACTCTCTGTTAGGTGAGGCAGAGTTACGGAAAAAAAACGGTTAAGAAAAAACCAATGAGTTTGACCAAACGATAACGGATTTGTGTGGAAAAACTATATAAGCGAGTATTTCTGTAATACCATTTGTCAAAATTTCATCGATATAAAGTCTTAAGTCATTTCCACTATTTCAGTGCATGAGATAATTAACCTTGAGGTACTTGGCCCTGAAAATGACAAGAACTTTTTTTTCACTTTCCCATTTCTTGCGAAAGTCTAAAGATGAAAACTGTCATGACAAATTTCTCAAATTTTTCATTCAGAACGGGCGTTCTTAACGCTCCATTTTTTTGCAAAAAAAAAATTACACACAAATTAATGGAGAAGCTAGCTTAGAGGACCTGCATGTTCCCTTAACGTCAGATATTCAATTTTATTTACTTTTTGGGGTTGATTTCTTAAAAAAAGATAAGATATTTATATTTTCGTTAATAAACTAATAAAATTAACATTCAAATTCTACATCTGTTTCATTTATAAAATTTATAAATTCCTAGAAAATAATTGATATTTTTCATGTTTGTAAGTGTCCCAACACACGGTACGTTTTTTTTTCGATTTAATCGCATTATCTGGATCCTGCAACTATCGGGTTTTTCAACAAGGACGCTACAAAAGTTGAGCGACAGGGACAGCAAACGACGCCATATTTCTTGCCGCTCTTTTGACATTTCTCTTCAGTAAGGTTTGCCATTTCATGATGGAAAGGTATACGATCCAACAAAGAGTCGAAATTACTAAAATTTACAACCGAAATTTGGAGTCATTGGCATCAACGTTAAGAGCGCTACGTCCAATTTATGGTCGTCATAATCGTCCTAACAAATGAGCGTCGAGTGGAAAAATTTGAAACCACAGGCACAGTACAAAATGCCCGTAGTGTCGAGAATATTGCTGCCGCTGAGGCTTCAGTTGAAGAAAGCCCAAATGTGTCTCTCACACGTCGTTCTCAAGCGTTGGGCATCTCTGTGACGTCGTTGTGGCGAGTTTTGAACTGAAGCCGCTTGACAACCAGAAGCGTCGTATGTTCGTGAATTGGGCTGAGCAACAACTTGAAAATGATTCGGATTTTCATCGAAAATCATCTTCAGCGATGAGGCTCATTTCTATCTGAATGGCTTCGTCAATAAACAAAATATGCGGTATTGGTCAGGCAGAAATCCACAAGTACTCCATAAGTCATCATTGCATCCCGAAAAAATTACGGTTTGGTGTGGTTTATGGGCCGGCGGCGTCATTGGGCCGTACTTCTTCCGTGATGATCAGGACCGGCACGTTACTGTGAATGGGAATCGCTACCGTTCAATGATAACCGAATATTTTTGGCCCTAATTGGATGATATGGACTTGGAGGACATGTGGTTCCAACAGGGCGGCGCCACAAGCCACACAGCGAATGCCACAATCAATTTATTGGAAAACAAGTTTGGAGAACGTGTTATCTCACGAAATGGTCCAGTCGCTTGACCGCCTCGGTCGTACGATTTGACGCCGTTAGACTATTTCCTGTGGGGCTACGTGAAGTCTATGGTCTATGCCAACAAGCCAGCGACGAATGATGAACTTCGTACTAATATCGAACGTGAAATTGCAGCAGTATCGGCCGATTTATGCTTGAAAACAGTCGAAAATTGGGTTCAGCGTCTGGACTTCTGCAAGCGTGCCCGTGGTGGCCATGCAAAAGAAATCGAGTTCCATACATAATGGTATCGGACGTACTTTCATAGGAATAATGAATTTCATTGATATCCAAAACCGTCTTCGTTTTATTTGAAAAAAACTTATGAAGCGCTCTTATTGAAAAACCCTTTATAAAAAACAATCACTTATATAAAAGTAATTCATAAAATTAACAACTTATCGGAAAGCAAATCAAAAAATGTTCCATCATAATACAATGGACTGATAAAGTGAGTTGGTCCTCACATCAGAAATGAGGTAAGCTTTCTGCTGATTTGAAAGAGCCGCTACGAGAACAGACCCACTGACTTTTTGTTCGTATTTTTTATGAATGTTAACATTAATGAAGAACGCTAAAAAAAACTCTTTTTGTTTGTTCATGGTTATTCCCGCTTTTGTCTCTTTGTCTCTAGTATAAAAAGTTTTGGTTTAACTTTTTTTTTGAATTTATAGGTAATTTTAGCTGTGGAATGTATGTACATTAAGATCTTGCCTATAGAATTCCAATGTGAATTGGAATTTTCAAAAAAAAATTATTCAAGTGTGACCATGCATCACGACAATACAGTGACATGCTATATCATACTAAAAAAAACGATAGATATATACTGACGTCGCAATTTTGTACGATGTGCCAAAATCAAGAACAATCAACGTTTGAAAATTATTTAAAATGCCGACTGAAATTCTTGTGGTCACTTATTTAACAGCGTTTTTCAGTAAGGAAGGATTTCGACATCAATCGAAATAAGATATGAGATCGCTGAAATATCCGCCGCGGATTTATGCAAGGTGGCACAGATTGGAAAGTTCCAATTTTAATCTACTACTCTAGCCGTACAGATTCGGCTGAATTTGGGCAATGGGCTTCGTTATATGGCCTAAATGCATATACCTGAAACTTCAGAAAAACCCACTCGAAAAAGTCTAAAGGGCTCAAATTGCAGAGTATATATTGGTAGCCAAGATCGTGCTATTTGAGAGAACTCTACCGTCAAATCATCGATGCAGAATGTCAATTTTGGATGGCACATATCAGCGTAATGAAAGGACCACATGTCATCCACGTCCATATCGTTTAATACGGCTCGAAATAAATTTAAAAAAAAATCGTTGGCCCAACAGTCTCGTGGTATCGTAGGCCTAGTTTTTTTTTACAATCATTCATGTGTTCGTGTGCATTCTTGCCTAATGACGGGACTTCCTGTTTTCCGAACTGCTAAGTTGAGACAAACTTTTCTTGACAATTGCTATTACGCGAATGATTTGTCATATCATTACGAGAGGAGGGTCAGTAGAAAATCATCATTGCTACGACTGGGAATCGATCCCAGACCTTCTGCGAGGCAGTTCATCTCGCTATCCATCGCACCACTGAGCCCTTCCAAAAAAAATGAGTTGTCACTAATCTCGGATAGTTGAGTAATGGCTTCAGCAACGCCTATTTGCTTCTCATTCCAGAAATTCGGTTATAGATTTTTGCATACTCTCTTATAAGATCACATTAATTCATGAACTAACGCTTCCTTATAATTTGAATGCCCGAAACTTGCCGGTTTGTTTCTGCAAAAGTTTGACAAAAATTATGAATGTTTTTAGCAATAGTGTGCCAAACGAATAGAATGTATGCATGGTTTGACCATGATTCACCAAAAAATGTAGAAACCGACCTCAAGGAATTTTAAATGATCAACTTGCTAAAGTTAGATTGGATATCCATTTCGTTAGACCGCATCAAGGCTGATGCTGAGCTGGGTTCCATTTAAGTAAAGTAAGTCAACTTTGTTAGTTAGTAATATATTTCGTCACCTGAATGCAATAAGTGGGTAACTTCACATTTCACAATTTTGAGAAATTGGCAAAAAAAAAGTTTTATTTCATTTTTAAACGACCTTTTGAAAACATATTTCCGGCCAATTTTTTTTGTCTAGAGTTAAATTGCGATTTTCATTAGTATATAAATATTTTCCTTAGAAAAAAAATTGTAAATTTAAAAAAAAAGGTGAGTTATCTATTTTTTGAGATAACTTTTTCTAATACCGATTTGATGGCAGCAGATAAAGAAAATAAGTTTGCTGATTACTGCACTATATTAACATCAAATCAAGGTATCAGAAAACTTAAATATCTCAAAAATGAAAAAAATCGAGCTATCCACTTCCTGCTTTCATCGGGCAATATGCAAAGTTGGACAGCAAGAAACCCAGATGCCGTTCAAGAGACTCGATGGTGTCCACAAAACGTCTGATTTGGATTTAATGCCGAATGTATGATTATACGGCTGATTTCTTAAGATTTAAGTTTTTCAGGTTGGCAGCACTGGTTAATAGTGACGTCCAAACGTCATCTGTCAAAGTGAAAAGTTTTCACTATACTCTGCCGTTTATTCATGGAAAGACTTACAAACGAGCAACGAGTGCAAATTATCGATATCGAGCCATGAAACGCTGAGTTGAACTTGGTTGACATGTGGTTTCATCAAGATAGTGCCACATGCCACACAGCTCGTGAAACAATAAAAATGTTGGAGGATGACCTTGTTGAGCAACTTATCTCACGAAATGGCCCTGTGAGTTGGCCGCCAAGATCATGCGATTTAACTCATCTTGATTAGTTCTTGTGGGGTTATGTAAGGTCGTTAGTCGATGTGGAAAAGGCGAGCACGATTGAAGCCTTACAGGTTAACATAAGACGCGTTATTCGTGGAATACATTCCGAAATGATCGAAAAAGTGAATCAAAATTGTACCTTCCGAATGGACCTTTTGAAACGAAGCCGCCGACAACATTTGCATGAAGTTGTCTTTAAAACGTAAATGGCAAAGGCCTATTTATCGTTTACAATAAAAATTTTGATTATTGGATGCAAATTTGAGTGTTTTATTCGATTTTAAGAAAAACTACGCTTAAAAAATCACCATTACCTATTTTTTCGTCAAAGAAAATGTTTGCCACGATACAGTCAGGAGGTCGCTAATGTGCCGTTTCCTATTTTCGGTACGTAAAAATTTTTGAAATAATAATATTAACAGATCTATAAAATCTCATAAGCTGTCAATTTTAAGAAAACTTAATTCTTTCGACTGAAAAAAGGTCTAAAAAATGTAATTTGCGATTAAAAAAAAGTTTTTAACATAAAGCACAATTAAAATTTTTTTGAAAACCAGGATACAATATTTTTAAGATTTAATTTCATGGGTTTTTCCGTTTGCAGTAGATGATGCAATGCTGCTCTTATTTAGTTCCAACCATATATTTAAAAATTTCTGTACAAATGGTTGGATTTTCAACGACTTGTTATTTATTTCACCCCCTCGTTAATAGGAGCATTTTTTGTTAATGTACGCTTAAAAAAAATTAACGTTCAAATTACAACAACACGTTAGTCTATATAGATTTTGTCAAGCGTAGATAGAAAATGTGCTACCAATTGTTATCGAAAACTGTCATCGAAATTCATAAACGGCCGCCAGTAGTTACTACATTCGGTAAATAATGGCTGCGGAATATGTTGGAAATAAATGTTTTATAAAATAATTTTATGTGAAAATATGCCAAACGGAGTGTTGTCTGATTAGATTACATAAGAGTTTTTCTTCTCATTTCTATTTAATCTTAAAAAATTCACCGCAATTTTCGTATAACAGAATTATTTAACGTAGGAAAGAGATTATGAATCTTTTGTTAAGGAAGAAATTTTACATTGTTGTCTTATTACATTTCATTAAAGTTTTTTTTAATTAAGGCTAAAAAACTACCACCATATAAAAACATTTCCACTGTATAAAATGTTTAAACATAAAAAAATTGTGTTTTGAAACTTCTGTTAAAGAACAAATTTTACATAATAATAGTCACAATAATGATAAAAACTATTATACTCTTATATTTAGCAAACTATTTTTTTTTCTGGAAGATTATGAGTCGATTGTCAAAGATCTAAATATGAGACAGGAAAACGTTCATACATCATACGAGACAAGCGATTTGATAAATAATTGGTAATACTTTGGTAATGACGTAGCATGACTGATGATTTTTTGACTTGTAGTAGTTTTGCTACATACAAACATACTTAATCGTGATAGATACTTGTATACTCAATGAAGCTATATACATACAGATGCTAATACAATGCCCGAAACCAGAAGGAAGGCCGTGTTTTTAATTAGTTAAACTCTACAAGTGATTGAGTGAACAACACATCGCGGGTCATAGATACAAAAATTATTTTTGTAAGTCTTTTTGATAGCTAAACTGATATTCATATTGCTATACAGTGTGCATACCAATGTGTCACTTAACTATATCTCAGAGAACATACAGCATAGCATGTTATTAAAACAATTATTTCCATCAATTTTCTATCAAGAAAAATTTTGATGATTTTATTTACAAATGTTTTGATATCTTCAGTGATTCATATACGGGGCATTGAGAGCAAGAGTGGCGTAACCCTCATTTTCTAAATTTTTGAGTTTATTTTATTCGATGCAGAAGTATCGCTAATTGTGTTATACTTTTCGTTTTTCAGTTATTGTTCAAAAAATTAATAAAATCATACGGATCTTTTTTTTTGTAAATTCTTTAACCACGAATGTTTCAATTGCTGCAGTTTGGGGTTACGCGACGCCGCTACTGTTCACAGTGCCTTATATGTTCTTTAAAATAATCCAAAGCTGCAAGTTGTTCTCTACCAAAAAAAGCAAAAATTTCAAAGTTCAGGATACACTTTTGTTTATAAAACAGTTCGGGAAATACCTTACAGTATTAACACAATGAAAAAAACATAATAAAGTTGGAAAACTAACCAAAAACTTGGCCTTATGACATTAAAATACAGAAAACGTAAATAGACATTGTCATACGAAAATGTTTTTTTTTTTTGAAAAACGTGTCATTCGCTAATAATTTCACAATAAACATCTATTTTTAAATATTTTATAAAAATATCGTTTCATTTTTTTTATGAATTTGTTGTAACACATGAGTTGGATGAATTCTGACATTGAAATATATGAGAAGGCTACAACCCGATGTGCAGATCTTTTAGTACCCTATCCCATCCCAGCCTTAAAATTAATATCCCCACAATGTGGGATTTACTTATTCACTTAAGGGGCGTTACAGTCCAGTATGAACACGGGCATCAACCAACATGCCTCTACAATTAACCCGGTCTTGAGTTGATTCAAAAACTGCCTACAGCGCACTCTAAGTTTGTTGAAGTCGGTTTCTACTTTAGGCAAGGTCTTCCTTTACTGCGTCCGATGTCTGCCTGGGAATCGGAGACTCTGCGAGCCGGAGTATTGGTGTCTATTCGTTCTACAGTCCATTCGTGGAACATCCAATGCGGATTTTTTTTTACCAGGGGCATGTCGCTTGACTTCTCGTATTGTTCTTGGTTGAATCTTCGTCTACACAGCCTATCAACGGAAACGGGACTGAAGATTTTTCGAAGAGTTTTCCTCTCGAATCGATTAAGGATTTCCTCATCAGCTTTTGAGACGGACTAAACTCCAGCGCCGTAGAGTAGGACTGGGATGATCAGGGTCTTTACGACTGAATTGCCTTGTTAGCCCGAAGAAACAGCGGTTGGCAACAGCAGTTCTTCGTTTAATTTATACCAAGATGTTATTGTCAGAGTAAATAGCGGAGCCGATGTATAGACAAAGTCCCATACTACCTCAAAGTTATATCTCACAATGGTGACGTTCTGTCCAATTCGTCGATGTTGTGTATCCTTTCGTGTTGACAGCATATACTTATTCTTGCCTTCATTTACTGCTAAACCCATTTTTTGCCACTTCTTTCTATATACTAGAAAACGTGGCTATGACATCACATTGAATCCTATCAATGATGTCAATATCGTCTGCGTATACTAGTAGTTGCTCCGATTTTTGCAAACTTGTGCTTCTGGTGCTAGCGCGGGAGTTTTGCACAATCCTTTCAAGAATCAAATTGAAGAATTTACATCACAGCGCATATTTCCAAGAAAAGTTTTTCGAAATTCTTCAAATATAAAAAAAAATCGTTTTTTTTTTTACAAAAAACTAAATATAGATATTGGGATTGAGATTGTCTACATATGTTCTTCAGACACTTTTTTAAAACTCCTTACCGTTTGGCCAAAAACTGTATTTTTCTAAATAGTTGGCGTTGCAGTGAGTTGATTCCAAAATTTTTTACACTTGTTCTGCTTTGTCGAACAGAGAGTCTATACACCAAATTTTAGCTTTTTAGCTCAAAATTTAAGGCCTACAAGTCGATGATACATAGACGGACAGACGGACATGGCTAGGTCGAAAAATCGACTCAGCTGAGTCGATGCATTGATGCATATGTCTTTGAAAATTATTTCTCTATGTTACAAACTTAATGTCAGCACTCATATACCCCTATGGGATGGGGTAGAAAAAAGGAGGAAAACTCAAAAAGGGTCCTTCTGTCAGTATCTGTTTTTTTACAGCTCACAGGTCTTACGTGTGATGTACCTACAGCGGGTGTTGTTTTCGTCGTTTCCATGACTATTGTAGAGGCTGGCGGTCATGCGGCTGCTGTAACTCGCACAAAAAAATAATTTTTGGCGCAACAGGCTCTTTAGTGCCCAGGGCCGAGTTTTCTCACAACCATTTATGTGTGCGCTTGTACTTCTGCACGATGGCCAGTCCCCCTATTTTATGCCGACTCCGAACGCCGAATTTGAGATAAGCGTTTCTTTACAATTCATGCTAATCGGATTATTTGTCATATCATCACATGAGGAGGGGCAGTGAAAAATCGTTTTAGTTGTTGCCACGGCAGGGAATCGAACACACCCTTCTACGCGGCAGTTCACCACACCAATCATCGCGCCACTGAGCCACTGTAACTCGCACACATAATTAAAAATTCGACGAAGAATTTTTCTTCAAAAAGCAGTTCACCACACCAATCATCGCGCCACTGAGCCACTGTAACTCGCACACATAATTAAAAATTCGACGAAGAATTTTTCTTCAAAAAGCAGTTCACCACACCAATCATCGCGCCACTGAGCCACTGTAACTCGCACACATAATTAAAAATTTGACGAAGAATTTTTCTTCAAAAAGCGCCTAATATTTGCTTTGCTTTCCGACTTATTGTTCAGCAGTCGGCCCTGTAAAGTAGGACTGGTAGGATTAGGATCCGGTAGAAATTTTAACATTTGAGTTTCGACAACATTTGTTTCGCTAAAACGAAATAGCATCCGTTTTCTGCGGTCAGTCTTTGTCGTTAATAAATATTGTTGCTATCAACAGTGAGATTTTGTCTCCTTGACATAGTCCGATACATGTTTGGAAATGTTCGGATGGCTGTAGTTGGGCTGTGACGTCTCTTCCATTCTTCTGGTTGGATACTTTTTCCGCCTAGCGCCTGTTTTTCATTGTAGCGCCTTGATAAGTACCGCTTCTGTCATCACATTTTGGTACTTACAAATATCATCATAACACGGATATCTTCTCGGCTATTTTTTTGAATAAATTGCGATACTGTATCTGGATGATAGGGGCACACCAGAGAAGAGTCTCTCATTCAATTGTGATTTGTAGACGCTAGCATCTACGGGGCGCAAAGGCAACCAATATAAGGATGCTATAAGTAAATATTGAAACAGGTTTTATAGTGTATTTTGAATTGAATATTCTGAATTTTACTAAAGAGCATCATTATGTTAACGGCTTTGGAGAGAATCACAGCCACATATTATGCTACAAGATATCCATTCCATTCACACGAAGTGACACACGAAATTAATTTCACGCCGAAGCGATGGTGTGATTGAACCGTATTTCAGTGTCCATAAAAATGATCGCCATTTTGTTGTCAAAATTTGATGGTATTAAGATTGGTGATGTGTATGGTTACCACATTCCACACTGCTAGTCAAACAATTGTCCTATTAGAGGGTAATTTCAGGGATCATATAAAATGGAATGGGATAGAAAATTAGACAATTCGATCAACGAATTTTTATCGCCCTCAATAAAATATTTCCATTCATATCACAGTGACTATATACAAATGTCATACTCATACATACATCAGCACATAGTTTATCAAAAGCTTACCTGAAGTTATTATCTTTACTGTTGTTTTATCAATTTAGCATATTCTGTTCTAATATTGTGCAATCGTGATTGCTTGACCAATACAAACATTAACACAAATGACGAAATCATAAAAATAGATAAGATATCAAACTTAATTACTGCTTTTTGCTTTTAAGAAGTTCATTTACATGAAAAGTTTTATTGCAACAACATCAGTGATCTTTGGAATAACAAAAAAGTATTGTGAACAGTTTTAGTTAAGAAAAATTATTCCAAAATCCGTGTCATATTTTCTTATGCTTAGCAAGAAACCTAAAACTTAATTTAATTTGTCTGTGAATACAAGATAGTGCTAAAAACTCAGTCGGGTTTGGTGGCTTTTTTTTTCTTTAGGTGCCTTGGCATTCAAGATTACAATTCAAGAGGTTTGGTCTTCGTTTTCGTCGGGACTAGGGTTAGAATTATTATTCGTTCAATGTGGTCAAGCCAAGGTAGTTAAAGTGCTGATAGTGCTATCGGTTGTACCTTTTTGTATATTGGCCTACCAACTACTAGACGTGTTTGTGTTTAAAGGTTGTTGATATTTTGCCCTGCGTGTATGATAATTAAAAATAAGGAGACCCTCTAAGCTACGCCAACTACAGAGGCATAAGTCTCCTCAACATCGCCTACAAAATTCTATCTGCCGTAATATGTGAACGCCTGAAACCGTTTACTAACAACCTGATCGGCCCTTATTGGTGTGGTTTTAGGCCAGGGAAGACCACAACCGATCAAATCCTTACACTTCGACAGATCCTGGAAAAACCCCAAGAAGTCCAAATCGATACCCACCACCTATTCATCGATTTCAAAGCCGCATACGACAGCATTTATAGAGACGAACTATACAGAGCCATGTCTAGTTTTGGTATACCGCCCAACTCATCCGTTTGTGTATGATGACGATAGAAAATTCTCGCTGCTCCATCAGGGTCGGAAACGACCTAACTGACACATTTGATACCAAAAAAGGATTTAGGCAAGGCGATGCGCTGTCATGTGACTTTTACAATCTGATTCTTGAGAGGATTGTGCAAAAGTCACGAGCTAACTCCAGAAGCACAATTTTCCAAAAATCTGTACAACTACTAGCATACACCGACGATATTGACATCATTGGTAGGACCCAACGTGATGTCATAGCCACGTTTGCCAATATAGAGAAGGAAGCGGCAATGAGGGCAAGACGAAGTATATGCTGTCAACACGAAAGGACACACAACATCGAAGAATTGGACAGAACGTCACCATTGACAGCTAAAACTTTGAGGTAGTACAGGATTTTATCTATATCGGCTCCGCTATTAACTCTGACAACAACATCTCGTCAGAAATCAAACGAAGAATTACTCTTGCCAACCGCTGTTTCTTCGAGCTAAGAAGGCAATTCAGTAGTAAAGCCCGCACTCGAACTTCTAAAGGGATCTAATATAAGACCTTGATCATCACAGTCCTGCTCTACGGCGCTGAAGCATGGACCGTCTCAAAAGCGGATGAAGAAATCCTTGGTCGATTTGAGAGGAAAATTCTTCGAAAAATCTTCGGTCCCGTTTACGTTGACGGGCTATGGAGACGAAGATTCAACCAAGAACTATACGAGCTGTACGACATGCCCCTGATCAAAAAACTCCGCATTGGACGTTTAAGATGGTTAGGACATCTAGAACGAATTTACACCAATACTCCGGCTAGCAGAGTCTTCGATTCCCAGCCAGACGTCGGACGCAGTAGAGGAAGACCTCACCTTAAGTGGCACGCACAAGTAGAAACCGACCTCAACCAACTTGGAGTGTGCAACTGGAGGCAGTTAGCTAAGGACCGGACTAATTGGAGAGGGATGTTGGTTGAGGCCCAGGTTCATTCCGGACTGTAGCGCCACTTAAGTAAGTAAGTAAGTATGATTATTGTTCAGTAAACTGGACTGGTGGGATTATGATTCATTGGACCAAGGACTCGAACTTATGCCAAACCAATGTAGCATTGGGACTTAATACTTTGTTTAGCATAGTTAATTTGATTGAATGTAAGTCAAATATGAATCTTTTTGTTTGATAACTTATTTTCATTCCATTGCCATAGGGTGCCAGGTCGTATCAGCTCAAAGTAGATGATTCCCTGTCAATACCACCAAACACACAGCAAAATCTTCCTGGTCGGCTTAACGCTATTTTATCGCTATCGCTTTTGCTTTAGGTTGTAAAAAGGCTAAAAACACACCGGACAAAGCAAATTACACACATTAAAGAAAACGAAACAAAACACACGTTTCTGTTTTGAAGTGGGTCGGTAATGGTTGCTGAAAATATACGAGCAACACACATCCAATGTAATGAAATTCTTGTGAACCAGCGACGTCGATGATAATTGCCTACTTTGTTACGACACCAAATGAAACGGAACATAAAAACCAAAGCAAAACAGAAAAACATGTTTTTGTTGCCAATTCCCGATCTGATGCCTTTTGCAAAACAACATTTTGATACAATTGTTCGTAACTTGCTATCAGAAAGCATTTTCGAATTTTCGATTAATCTCAGCAAATAATCAAAAGTGTTAATCCGCAATCTTAAATTTTTTAGTTCTTCGAGTTCTAAAATCATTTGCTAAAAGCTTCTGCCAATATGAAAATATGATCCTCCATCGAACTTTTTTGTATTCCCGGCCTTTATTCAAATAGTTCACAATGTTTTTGTTTATGCAGTCAGGCTTGAAATTGTCCATGAATTTATCGTCACTTTCGTAATTCCTGAGCCTGGTGCATCTTTGACATCCAGATCAGTAGAACTGAATCTACTAAGCCCAAAAAATATGCACAATAAACTGTTTTTGTATCAGGACTATAAACACTAACACTTGCGTTTTCGCCTTTATCGAGGAAACAACTTAAAATATGACGTTTTTTCATTTGAAGGTGTCCATCTATCTTGAAATTTTATTTAGTATGAATAAATTTCGATAGGACATACAAAACTCGAAAGACAAATTTATTAAAGCCACCAGTTGGAAAAATATTGGAATTCTATATACTATACAAGTTGTATGATTTATGGTTTGCTATTGCTTACTTTCAGGACATCTTTTCCATATTTAAGCAGTTCCTCCGCTAGTTCCTCGAAACCGACGCGACGCCTTAATTCTGCTGATAATCATTTCTTTTTGAAAATTTCAGTTTTGAATTATGGCGCCAAATACAGTGGACACACCAGCCCCTGAGTCAAAGTTACCACAAGGAGCTCCCTCAATACCAAAATGGATCAATGCGGACAACTTTGAAGACATTGTTCGAGAAATGTCCCCAGGATTCAAGAGAATAGTGAAATTCGAACCTGTCTTGACCGGTGGCGCGGGAGAGAACTATGCGTCTGTACTGATGAGAATAAAAGTAAAGGTGGAACTTGAAGGATCAAAAAACTGCGTTTGTTGTTACGGTAGGTTTTTCTACTGCAACAAAACCCTAATGTCTAATGAAACACTCTCCTCTAATATTTCATTTCCTTAGGAAGCGTCACTAAAGATCTAGCATTCATTATCAAAATTTTACCCCAAGCTGAACAGAGCTCCATGATGATAAATATGATGGGACTATTCCCGAAGGAGTTATTAATGTACAAAAAATACTTCCCAGCTTTTGAGAAAATGTATGCAGGTGCTGACAAAACAGTATGCTTTGGTCCAAAGCACTTTACGCTGCACAAAGATCCCGGTACTACATATGTTCTCTTAGAAGATCTAAGCCTTCGAGGTTTCAAAAATGCCAACCGACTGGAAGGTTTTGATCAAGAGCACACTGAATCTGTATTAAGACTGTTAGCTGAACTACATGCGGTATCGGCAGTGCAATTTGAAACAAAGGGACCCTACGAAGAATCCTTTTCAAAGGGTCCAATCAATGAAAATACCCGAGCATTTATGGAGGTAATGATTGCGTCAATGAAACCAGTTAAGTTGGAATGCTTTTCAAAATACAACATTACCGCTGCATGCTTGGATAAGATTGTAAGTATAAGGATGTAGGTAAATTAAATTCAGGTTCTTAATTCCTATTTAATTATAGACCATACTAACCGATAAAGCAATAGAATTGCTAACCAAATGCTCCATAAACGATCCAGACGAATTCAATGTTATCAATCACGGTGACTTGTGGGCAAATAACATCATGTTCCGATATGACCAACAGAACAAACTGCAAGAGACGATCTTTGTCGATCTGCAAATCTCACGTTATGGCCCACCTGTTATTGACTTGTTTTACTTCCTTTTGTCCTCAGTCAAACTAGAGCTAAAGTGTTCCATGTTTGACCAATTTATTAAGTACTACCATACCCATTTGATCGAAAACCTAAAGCTGTTAAAGTATCCCAAGAAAATTCCTACGATGAAGGATCTGCGTAGGCAGATTCTCAAATATGGTTACCTAGGTAAGATAGTTGGTTGTCTTTTAGTACTTCAAACGAATTTTTAATGGAACTTAATTTAAGGGTTTTCAACTATTACCGGAGTAATGCCAGCTGTACTCTTAGACCCAACGGAAAGTGCCAATATTGAAGCATACATGGGTTCTGGAGAGGAGGCTATCAAATTTAAGAAACAAATGTTTGGGAATGCGAGATATACCAAGCATATGGAAACAATCGTGCCTTGGTTAGAAACGAAGGGACTATTAGAAGAGTAAAATTAATTTGAAATAAACAAAAGCTTTTTTAAAGCTATCAATTCGAATTTAAAAAAAAAAATATAACTGGCGTATAAATTTCCGAATGTCCCAAGGGAATGTTCACTTCAAAAGACAATCATAAAAATATCGCCATTAGTCCCTTCTGTAAGATATCCAGTGTGAAGACAAGACGTCATTCCAACCGAATCAGATCACATACCAATTTTCATCTTCATCTTGCAGCCTCTCTCGCCTAATCTGTCCTTTTCAGAGCACCGCATTTTGGATTTACACCCACAAACGTATAGGTATTCCGATATCTCGTTTTAAAAATGTCGTCACATGAAAAATACGGTCCTTCACTACAATTCCAAAAATACATGATCATTCTCGCTATTCACATAAACTCAATTAAATCGACCTGTTAGTATTCAGGACTCCAGATGTCAGACCAGCGTTGCCAGATTTTTTTTTCGGCCAAAACGGGGTTTGAAACCTTTTGATTAAAAAGCAGGATTCTTACGTCGAAAGCGGAGCTTTTAAAACATAAGTATCTACCTATCCAGTAGTTGTTGTATTAATTAAAATTTTAGTTGAACCGCAGAATTGAATCCTCTAATAAACATTCCCCAACACGTACAGAGGTTAGAAAAGCGATTCATCTTCTAAAGAAAAACAAAACAGCTGGACTTGATGGTATTCCCGCAAAATTTTTAAAAGCAGACCCTGGATCAGCTTCCAGTATTTTACTCAAACTAGTGCAGGCTAATTGCGATAGTGAAACTTTCCCACGGGAATGGAAATATCTAGTTATTGTGAACTTTCCAAAGAAAGGGAACCACAAAAACTATAAGAACTGGCGCGGTACCACCGTTCTGTCTGTATTTCTGAAATTAATGGCAAATATTGTTCTCGAGAGGATAAAATTCATGCTCGAGTCTACACTCAAGGGGCAGCGGGCTGGGTTTCGTAGTGGCCGATAATGCGTCGACCACATCAACTACTTTCGAATCATACTTGAACAATCATCTGAGTACCAATCACCGCTGTGCAGAATTTGAAAAGGCGTTTGGTCGGGTTAATTGTGAATGCATCTGGAGATTTTGCGAGTGGTGTCCCCAAGAAAGTTGTCACTGTTCTTAATCAGCCTTACAACAACGCAAGTTATTTCGTTTTTCACAATGGATAGCTTTCCGACTCCTTTGATGTGCGTTAAGGAGTGACACAAGGAGATGTCTTGTCACCAGTTCTGTTTTTGCTGGCTGTGATGACTGCCACAGTGGGTGAAACTGAAATACATGGTATCCAATGGAGCCTGTTTGACAAAATTAGCCGCATAGACTATGCTGACGATATATGTCTCATGGGAAATAGCACGGCTGGGTTAAATCAAATATGTCATTCGCTAAAACTACATGGGTAAGAGAGTAAATAAGACAAAAATAATAACAACGGGCCAAAGCACACAACAAGTTATTCTAAGGCAGGGACCCATAGAGGAGGTCACGCAGTTTTATTATCTGGGCAGTTTCATAGCACTCGATGGCGGAACGGGCCTGGATGTTAACAATAGAATAAACAAATCCCGTAGTGCATTTGGAATCCTTTCTCATATGTGGAACTCCAGCCAAATATCTCTTCGCACCAAGTTAAGACTCTTCCGATCGAACGTTAAATCTGTGCTGTAAATGCTTTAGAAACATGGAAATGCTCTGCAAACACGTTGAGCAGGCTGCAAGCCTTACTTAACCGTTGTCTGTGGTACATTCTGATGATCCGGTGGCCGCAAACTATATCGAATGATAAACCATGGAATAGGACCGGACAGAAAAAATTGGATGCCGACATCATGCAAAGGAAGTGTTGTTGGATTGGCCACACTCTGAGGAAACATTGCGACAATAAAGCGAAACAATCCTTTGAATTGAATTCCCGGGGTAATAGACGCATTAGAAGGCCGAAAACAACTTGGAGGTCATCTGTCTTCAAGCAAGCTCGGTCCCAAAGTATTCAATCGTTGTCACAGCTAAGGCCAGTTGCGGCGAATTGGAACAGATGGAAGGATCTTGTTACTGCTCCTTGAGAAGTTGAAACGCTGTTTTGCAGTTGGACAAAATATATTCGTTGAACCAAAGTTTACTTGCGATAAATTAAGGTTAAGCTATGTTTATCTAATTTATCGCAAAGTAGCAAGTTATCACCATCCAACACCTGGGAAACAAGAACAAACAGGTTCCCAGCCGAGTCAGCATTCCTCCATTGGCCCGAGGTCAACCACACTCATTTGCTGGACATTCGACACCTCCCATTGGCCATGAACATATTCCCAGCTGAATCAGCAGTTCATTGGCCCGGATGCATTGGGATGCATAAGCTGGTCACCCGACACCCCCCATTGGTCAGCGTATGCACGCGCGAACATGATTCGTGCTAAGTCAGCGATAAGTGGTGTGAACCTATGCATCATGCGAAGTTTCAGTTCCACGCCTGAGGCAGTTCGTGTCGGAACCTGAAGACTTTCGGTTGTTTAAAATAAAGTAACTTTTTATAACGTGTAAATTCTTTTCTTTTATTAATAAGTAAGTCGAACAGTCGGGCCAACCCCTCGGTTGGCGTTCACATTTTTTTGATATCCTCGCGAAGGATATCTTTAACTTAGCATTATACAAAACCTAATAACTTGTTTTGTATGCCTTTCTGAAAACTGATCACAGGCATACTGGAAACATTTCCCGCTTCCCCTTATTGCTGGCATCCTTAGAAATCGAAAAAAATGAATGCTCCTTAAAATGTTGTATTACATCCTTTAAGTGTTAAGATTTTATCAAGTAATAATAGCTCCTGTTATCCTTTCATTTTAATATCTGGATCTAATATTAATATAGTGGCAGTTGGTGAATTGTGATCCAGAATCCATCATCCCTCGATTCGTCATCATTCTCTGCAACTGAGACTTTCACAAAGCTTTTTACATGCATTTTTGCGCACGATTTTCATTTGCATTTTACTCAAGACTCAGTTGACATAAAATTTGAAGCCAGAGAACCATGCGCAGTGCTGAATATTCCCAAAGTCGATTCTGCAGCAACAGAACTTAATAGCCATTTCAGTAAACAAAATTGTCGCGTTTGGGGAGCTGGGATTCAAAGAGTCGTCCATCTCAATCCCATGAAATTACTATGAGCCACAGGCGCACGGTACAAGGAAATGTCATACAATTAGTCATACCAAATACGTCTTGGTGAGTTCGTTCCATTGTTTGCTAATTCCGTTACAAAAACAATTTCAGTTTTGCGCTGTTCATGTCATCGTTGATAGTGACGTTCCCTCCAATTCGTCGATGTTCCTGCTTATTTCACTATACTAGCAAACATGGCAATGAAATCCCGTTAAGTCCGACAAATGATGTCAATATCGTAGTTGCACCGATTTTTGGAAGATGTGCCTCTGGAGTTTTGCACAATCCTCTCAAGAATCAAATTGAAGAAGTCACATGACAGCGCATCGCCTTACCCAAATCCTTTTTGGTATCGAATGTGTCGGTGAGGTCGTTTTCGACCCTGATGGAGCAGCGAGAAGACAAACGGAAGACGGTATACCAACACTAGACATGGCTCTGTATATGGCTCTGTATAAATGATGATTTAAAATCAATGAATAGGTGGTTGGTATCGGTTTTGACTTTTTGTTAGGATCTGTCGAAATGTGAAGATTTGATCAGTTGTGGCATTTCCTGGCCTAAAACCAAACTGATCAGGTCGTTGTTGCTAAACGGCTTCACATATTAGGGCAGATAGGATCTTGTAGGCGATGTTAAGGAGACTTCTGCTTAGAGTGTTTCTTTTTTTGTGGATATTTGAGGATCTTGGATCGTGTTTTCACACGAAAGTAAAAGGTGCTTAAATTTTAAGGACCGATGTTAATTTTGAACGAAATACAAATTATTTAAGAAATTATTGTCGTTTCTGTTTATCATAATAACATTGGTATGGTTCAATTATTAACGGAGCAAGATATAGGCTAAATGGCCGCCCCGACCTCGACGGCACACATCCATCCGATGGTCGAAAGTTTCGATGACACTGAGCCATAATTGAGGTTCTATGCCGTTAGTGTGCCGAATTATATCATCCTTTAGCACTTGAGTTGTCGCTGGCTTATCGATGTATACAAAGAAAGAAGTCCAACAGTGTCAAATCACATGATCTTGGCGGCCAATTGACATCGCCACCACGAGATAACATGGCCATTGAATTTGTCGTGCAATAGAGCCATTGTTTCGTTAGCTGTGTGGCAAGTAACACTGTCCTGTTGAAACCATATATCGTCCGAATCCATATCTTCCAATTCGGGCCATAAAAAGTTCGTTATCATGTCACGAGAGCGAACACCATTCACAGTAACTGCCTGACCGGCCTCATTTTGAAAAAGAAAAAAACGGCCCGACGATGCCGCCAGCCCATAAACCACACCAAACAGCCACTCTTTGTAGGTGCATTGACAAATATTTTTGGATTATCATCCGCCCAAATGCGGCAATTCTGCTTTTTCACGAATCCACTGAGGTCACTGGCTTCAATGTTAAGAGTGCTACGTCCAATTTATGGTCATCATAATCGTCCTAGCAGATCAACAATTGAGCGTATAGTGGAAAAATTTGAATCCACAGGCACAGTGCAAAACGTTCCCGGCCAGTGAGACAAAGAAGTGCCCGTAGTGTCGAGAATATTGCTGCCCGTGAGGCTTCAGTTGAAGAAATCCCAAATGTGTCTCTCACACGTCGTTCTCAAGCGTTGGGCATCTCTGTGACGTCGTTGTGGCGAATTTAGCGAAAAGATCATGGCCTACATCCTTACAAGATTAAATTGACGCAAGAACTGAAGCCGCTTCTTCCGTGATGATCAAGACCGGCACGTTACTGTGAATGGAAATCGCTACCGCTCATTGATAACCGAATATTTTTGGACCCAATTGGATGATATGGACTTGGAAGACATGTGGTTCCAACAGAACGGCGCCACAAGCCACACAGCGTGTAATTCAGCTAATAATATTAGCGTCGCCTCGGTGTGTTCTTGATCGAGTCCATCAAGCCTTTTGAGATTTTCGAAACCATATAGACCTAAATCTTCTAGTAGGACATATTCAAATCACGGATCGGTGGTCAACGTAAAGTATTTTGAAACAAGAACGACCTGTTTGCCAGCATCTGCGTAAAGTTTCTCAAACTCTGGTATGTATTTTCCGTCTCTTTGGGAATAATTTCATCATTTTAACCATCGCTGATCCTTGCTGACCTTGTGGCACAGTTTTAATCATGAATGAAAGATTTTTAGTGGTGGTACCTATAAATTATTAGGAAAATATGAATTATGTCAAATATACTTTACTGAGGAAATAATACATTCGTTAAAAAGAATAGATTTTGCAGCATTAAAGAAGACTGAAGTCATATTTTTGTTTGTGAGTACAAGTTTTATATCATATCCAACTATTAATTCACCATAACAGCAAACGCAATTATTTGATCCTTCGACCTCTATGATTTTTGTTCGATGCAGTCTTGCAATATTCCATCTATTTCACTACACAGTTCAACTTTGCTAGGTAACATGTCAGGCAAAACAGAAATACACGAAAAAGTTTAATGAATCTGAACATCGTAAAATACAGCTTTGCTCGTTTTTTATCTTACAATTTTTTTTTAACGGAATTCGCCATAAATATCATCTTTTGGCGAATTCCGTTAAAAAAAATTATAAGATAAAAAACGAGCAAAGCTGTATTTTACGATGTTCAGATTCATTCAATTTTTTCTTGTATTTCTGTTTTTTTTTTTGATTAAACTTAATCACTCGCCACATTAAAAGTGTCAGTGATGATATCAGTACTTATATGTATTCGATAACGAATCTGACAAATTTACGAAAATGTAGAGGCCGGCCGGTTCAAAAAAATCTATTACGTATGCAGTATGCCAACGAGATAGTAGTTTGACATTAAGACATAAGTCATTAACAAAAATTGGCACATTCACGTCAGAGGCATGAGTTAATGTTTGCGATAGATAAGCATGATATGAATCTTGCATGGTCATTGTATGTATGAATCTGAAGAGATAAAGAATTGATATCTATCAATCTATTCTCGAGTATAAACGATGAATTGTAACATCGATTGACGATAATAGGAAGGAAGTTTGGATCCACTTAATTGTTATCGGCTTAGGGTTTCGACTATCGTCGAAAAGCCATATTGGAACACAAATCATCATGGAATCGCAATTTTACTCGAGAAGTTGGTAACACTCATCGGAAAATTCTGTCATTCAAATAACCATAGTGGGGAATGAACCATTGCTTGGGATTCGAGTGGTCATGAAGAAGTGAACAAAAATCTTTGGGTCGAATGCATTTCATTTGGGTGGAACGACTTTAGCCAAAAACATGTTAATCATTATAAAAATAAAAAAAAAATATTTTTTTCTAATTAAAATTGATAGGTTTTATTTGCCATCAACTTGCCAATAATTCAATTTATAAAAAAGTCACAAAAAGTAAAATAAAAATTTCCGATGATAGCTATAACTGCAACCTTAGGGTCAAGTTATAGCTATCATTGTGCAACTTCATTGGAACACAAAACATGATAGAATTGAATTTTGTTTAGGCAGCTGGTTATAGGATACATTGAAAAATTGTGTTTCATTTAGGTTTCATTGTCTACTTCAGTAAAATAAATCTTGACCAATAAAAAACAAAAAAATGACTTTATGCGAAAACTTTAATTAAAAATTAGAATCGGGTATTTTTTTTCTAAGAGGTATATAACTTCAAATTGAAATAAAACAAAAAATCGTTTTAATTTCCATCAATTTGGCTTGCGATATCTGGGCGGGTGCTACTTAATAGATCGTTTGTCCTTTTTTTGTCGTTGGAGGGACATATCGTCCTCGATATGGCGTAATTTGTTAACCTTATCCATTCGGAGTCGGTTTTTTTCGAAGTATGAGTGTATTTGGGTGCGATTCCCAGGCGTAGCAAACAACTAAATGATGGTTCACTGGATTTTTCTGACAAATCATCCGAGTAGTATCAATTGTTAAGCTTATCTCAAATTCGTCGTTCGGAGTCGGCATAAAACAACACACGCACACATGAATGGTTGTGAGAAAGCTCGGCCCTGGGTACTAACGAGCCTGTTGCGCCAAAAAAATTTATTTTTGTTTTATGAGTGTATTTGTCCCTTAACCGCACCTAGCGGAATGCGGACCCTTGCCGCAAGTGAGCCGTGAAGTGTGTGTCAGTAGCCTACAAGCCTCTCGGATAGCTAGTAGTTCCGCCTGGAATACGCTGGCGAGATCCGGTAGGCGATATGAAATTGTTATCTTTGCTGATTTAAGGATACCAAGTAAAGCAGGCAATTTTGTAACAAAGGACTTAGGATATCCTATATAATACCCTGGTCACATAAGTCAGTTATGGCGGTGAAGCATGAACCGTATCAAATAAATAAATCCTTGGTGTTTTTAACCAAATTTTGTGTTTGTGTTGACGAAGTTTCAAACAACAACTTAACGGACTGTACAGCGACATAAACTGTACAAAAAAAACTCCGTGTTAGACGTTTTATATGGCAATGGCATGTAGAGCAAATGGACGCACAAACTAGGTTTCGCAGAATCTTTGATTTCCAGTATCGAAAATCGTATGCCGAAAGTAAAATCCAATCTCAACCAACTTTAAGTGCGCAATTGGAGTCAGTTAACTATAGACCGAGTTAATTTTAGAGGCATATTGGTGCAGGCCCAGGTTTATCCCAGAAGTAAGCAAGTAGTTTCCATTAATAAAGTTTCAACATATCTAATATTATTCGAACATTTATTAAAATTTACCAGGTACAACCGTTTAGCCTAATAGCCCCCTAACATCTAGCCAAGGCAGAACAGCTTCCATATGTTTCATGTATCTCGGATTACTATACAAATTTATTTTAAATTGATTTGCCTCTTCGCCTTCCTTCATGAAATTGTCAATATTCGCATTTTCGTTTGGATCCAATAGAACCGCCGACATTACTCCGGTTAGAGTTGAGATGGCTGAAATTAGTAAAATCATAAGGATACCTTCATTAACCAAACGCTATCCGTCTTACCCCAAAAACTGTGCTTCAACAGCTGCATTCGAAGATCTTTCAATGTCGGTATTTTCATCGAATACATCAAAAGCTTCAAATTGTCCTCCAAATGGTCATGATAGTATTTTATAAAATAATCAAAGTGTGACGTCTTAAGATCCAAATTTGTTGATGACATCAGGAAATAGTACAAATCCGCTGCAGGTGAGCCATACCTAGAGACTTGGTAATCGACTAAGATTGTCTCGGCTAGTTTACCATCGTCATTGTATCGGAACATGATGTTGTTTACCCACAAATCACCGTGGTTAAGTACATTAAACTCGAAAGGATCTGGCTTACATAACTTGACCATATTTTCAGACATTTGATCTAGCATTGTCTTCTGCATTAAAAAGAAGCAGAGAGATAGTAGTAGAAGAACATTTCTTGTGAGGTGAATCTTACCATTCGCTCTTTATACATAGAAACTGCCTTATGTTTTCCTAGGCACTCAAGGATAATCCCTTGAAGCGATTTTAACATCGCATCCAAGGTGGACTGGTTACCCTCGGTGTACAGACCTTCGTTGAAGTCAGCATCGTACTCGCCTTTGGTTTCATATCGTACCGCAGATGCAGCATGAAGTTGCGCTAACATACGTAATACTGATTCGGTATGAACTTTGTCCAGCCCTTCAAGGCGATTGGCATTTTTGAACCCGTGTGGACTTAAATCTTCCAAGAGGACATAATCAGCTCCAGGATTATTCTTAAATTTGAAGTATCTTGGGCCAAATTTAATGGGTTTGCTAGCATCGCGAAAGATTTCCTCAAATTCGGGCAGGTATTTGTCATACATCGCCGACTCCTTTGGGAACAAATGCATCATGTTAACCATCATAGCACCTTGTTCACTTTGCGGAACAGTCTTCATCATGTATGCTGTATCTTTGATGGAGCCATCTGTAATCATTTAGGTGTGATAAGGGTTAAAGAGTGGCGAATCTATTTTAAAGTAGAGGTTGGAGTTTAGGAAGTGCATACATACGCAGTTAGGAAATACGAATGAGGTTGGAAATTCCTTATATGAGTTCGATTTTTGAAGTGTCTAACAGTGATGATGAACTGATGGACAATTGGAGGACACTATGTTGGTTATGAAAATAAATGTGAAGGCGATTTTTTGAAATTATACCTTCCAATTCCATCTTTATTTTGATCCTCAGCATAATCGATGCATAGTTCTCCCCAGCACCACCGGTGAGAGCAGGTTCAAAGTTGATGATTTTCTTAAATCCCGGCACATTTTCCTTTAATATGTCGACAAAGTGCTCCTCATTCACCCATGTTGGTATAATTGTTGCTGACTTGGATTTTGTCGCATCAGTGCTATCCAATTCCGATTTTGTTGCCATTGTGCAATGCTATAACAGGAAATTTGCAAAATCAATAACATGCGATAAGAAATTATCAACACTCACGTGTCTACTTTTTTCAAAGAGTAAAGTCTGATACGATATTTAGAAATTAATTTTAAAATTGTTGCCTCTCTCGATTTTATCGACCAGTCGCTCGATTATGTTTTCAGAACTGGGACAGTTGTTGATAATTCATAGATAATTATAAAAACCTATCTTATCTATATTGTTCGCTTCATTTCCTAAATATACATTCATTCATAACCTCAATAAGCACGCCAGCGGCGCTTTAGGTAATTGCGACCAAATTAGGTTTGTGTGTTGTAAGATAATTAACTGCGTCCATAAAGATGGCCGATACTATTAATTTGATTGAAATAATTTGCACTGTTATATTGACAATGGTTGGGTGTTGTAAAACGAGGGAAGACTCTGATTGGCTTTAACTTGGCAATGCCCAGTGTTTGTAACTCTGACTACACATCAAATGCGTGCTTATTTTTAACTTCAAACCGGGTTTCACTTGCTAAAGGGTAAGTGCTATAAGTGTTGATACGAAGACGAAAAACAGAAACACTACAAAGAGCCAGGTCAGAACGACACGGAATGAATACCTGGCCTGCTGTCCCAGGCGAACCTAGACAACCTGCTCCGACATATTCGGACAACAGGTTGTCTAGGAATTTCAAGGGTTAGTCAGGCCCAGAGATGGTGGCGGATTAACCGAAAGGCCAACGGCAGCGCTCAATCCCATAGTGGATACTGATTGCCCGGTGTCCTAGGGATATCTATTAAATTGGAACTGGCCCTCCAGGTTTAAGGGTTGTGCTTTGGGTTAGGTACCCATCCATTTAAAAAACCATTGTTACGATGCAACCAAAAGCCTCGGAGAGGACTGATTTTGTTGTTGACGACATGGCTAAACGAAAAACGGACAACGACGTTCGTATCTGCACATGGAATGTGAGAACATTAAACAGGAGAGGTGCAAGCGAACAATTAGCGGATGGGCCGGGAAAAAAGTATGAAAAACTGTGACATCTACTACGGACCGTGTTATAGTGAGTAGAAACAGCGACTATTCGGATGCGTATTTGTTATAAGTGCCAGACTTTGGCAAGATGTCTTATAATTTCAAGACATTAGCAAACCCTTGTAACAATCCGCATCAAATTCAAATTCGACAACATAAGCCTTACATTCGCATACGCCCCAACGGAGGAAAAAGATGATATAGCTAGGGATTGCTTCTATGATCGCCATTGACAAAACCAATGAGCGACTACCGAAGTACCATGTTAAAATCGTGCTGGGAGATTTTAACACATAGGTAGGAAGAGAAGACATCTTTAGCAGTATTGTCTGAAAATTTAGCCTACACGACAACACGTCTGGTAACGGACATATGCTAATTGACGGAACGAAATGCCACTATAGCCAGCAAATGGTTTCCTCACCTCCATATGGATAAGTGGACATGGCGGTCTCCAGTTCAACGAACGGTCAACCAAACTGATCACATTGCGATAGACAAGCAGCAGGCATCCAGTACTTTGGATGTCCAAACATTCCGAGGTGCTGAGATCACTCGGACCACTAGCTTGTTGCAGCCAAGGTAAGAATGAGGATATCCAACACTCCACAAAAATCTTGAAATACTTTGAAAAAATTTAATGCTAAGACCTTCGCACAACGCTTATCCCTTAACCCCTCGTTTCACACCATATCACCAGCATCCAATGTCGAAGAACTATGGCAACGATGCCAACAAGCCATTAGATCAGCCGCAACTGATGTGCTAGGTTTCACTCCCACCAGCAAGAAACCCCTGGTTTGATGAGGAATGCCAACATATGCGAGGCCTACAAGGCTAAGCTGCAGGTCAAGGCAAGAGCTGCCATTCAGCTCTATAGGCGAAGAAGAAGGTAGGAACACAGGTTTTTTAGAAAGAAGAAAAAGATCAAGAAAAGCGCGTGTTCGAGGATATAGAGAGGTGCCACTCCAGGAATAACAATGTGTAAAACGTCAAAGCCAAGTATATTAGGCTCGAACAGAATCCTGTTGATATGAACAAGGAAATATCGTACCTGAGACACAGTCGATGCTTAGGAGACGAAAGAACCACTTCCGCAGACTGTTAAACGGCGATGACGAAGAGCATTCCGCTATCAGGACGAACAAATCATTCAATATTGGCAACGACAACGAAAACTGCCAACCACCCTACCTGAGTGAAGTGAGGATAGCAATATCTAAACTCAAGCTTAATAAGACTGCCGGAAATGACGGCCCTCACTTGGTAATTAGCATAAGCCAAATCTGGTCGGAAGAAAGTATGATTAAAGAATAGAACCTCAGCATCGTGTCCCAGATCCATAAAAAAGGAAACCCTCTGAACTGCGCCAACTAATGGGGCATAAGTCTCTGCGGCAATATATGAAACCTGAAACCTTTTACCAACAACCTGATCGGCGCTTAGCAGTGTGTGGATTAATTCGTCAAATTACTGTAAAGAAAAAAAAAACACAGACGGGTAGGAAGCGACGACTATTCTGATGATGGAAATGAATCGCCTGGTGTATAATTTGCCCTTTTTTTTAGTTTTCATTTAGTAAAATTCGTAATGCGAAAAGTACGGATTTTTTTTGTTAAAATCGTCTTACTGTGTGTATTAATACTTTTTGGGTGAAATGTACTGTTTTTATTCAGAAAAAAGATACGAACGGTATCCATACGCGATGTCCGAACTTGATTCGGAGAGTAACTGTTTTGTATGTGCGTCCTATTCACAGGCGCGTAACTATTAACTTTCCACAAACCATTCTAAATTACTCGTATGCTTGCTTAGCTAAATCACACTTTTTCAATTACTGCGAAATCCATAAAAATCTAAGCACACACTTAAGCTCTGCGACTTAAGCTTCCACTGTGAAATCAGGCTTTAGCATAAAAGCTGCGCACTTTGTATAATAGATCCTTTTATTTGCAAATCAACGTACTTATTGACTTCAATACAAGTATACCCATTTAAAACACACGATCAAGCAGCCATAACTATCTAGAACCAGTTTCTGGATTTGTTCACTCATTTTCGTGACACTTTTTCGTTTCATAAAATCGAATTCACACCGTCCCAAAAGACGCGTTACTTCAAAACGTTTTAAGGTATGTTTGTATTAAAATACTTAAGCACAAACTTAAGCTCTTCGTTTCGCTTAGCTAAGCAACGACTTAAACTCCCACTGTGAAATCGTGCATACCAGCTGCGCACTTAGGATAACAGATCCTCTTTTTGCACATCAACTCATGTATTGACTGCAATACAAGTACACCCGTTTAATAGACTTGACCGTCCAGTACCAGTTTCTGATTTTTTTCACTCATTTTCGTGACACTTTTTCGTTTCATAAAATCGAATTCACACCCTGGCAAAAGACGCTTTACTTCCAAAAGTTTTAAGGGGTGTTTGTATTAAAATACAAAATGAATGTGTCCCTACGGAATATAAAAACAAACAATAAAAGTTCATTTCCCTTTATAGTTCTTGAAAGCACTCTATTCGCTTACTATGGTTCGAGAAGATACACCCATTATAAGATATAAAATAGTTCCCATGCCAATAAGTACCTAATTTTGCAAGTGAATTATACTCCTAGCTCCCATTGTTCTATTAAGATTAATTGAGCAATTCAAGTTCAGTTAGACTGAGTGATCTTTTTCTATGCTATCAGTTTTCAGCTTAAATTGGTGTTCATTCTTAATTCTCAATGAAACTATTTTCTGTGATAAAATTTATTTGAATTCGTAGAACGCAAAATGTGTTAATGATTCCGCGGAGAACAACAAACTACAAACACTAGATTACTCTTCAATTAGAACTTATTGTGATGAAATCACTTAATTCAAATGTTTAGATACATTTCTTCCAGGCGGGCAATCGTTGATGCTGGTTCTGATGACATGTTGAATGATTGGCAGTTGTAAAACAATACGCCAAACACCACAACTATGGCATTGACTTATGATAAATTAAACTCAATCATTCTTAAGGTTGAATAAGCTATGACATCACTATAAAAACAAACCAAATAATTCATTAAAAAATAATTAGTAGGTAACCACTTGGAAAATCTCTAAAATTATGTAATTACACAGTTCCCACTCGATGCAAACGTGGTATTATAATAATTAGACTTAATGGAAAACCTCCAAATCACCGCACTATGCAAACTTAAATACCTTCCTCAAACTATCAACTTACAGTGACTGAATCTTAAATAGAGGCTTGGGTGTTTGGAAACCACAAGTGTGTTTTTGATGACTCAAAAATAAAACACAAAAACTATATACTGAGATACAAATAATGACAATGCCACTTGTAACACATTCCAATTAAACAAAATAAAATTGTTAAAGTTATTTGTTTAATAAACTATGAATCGTTATTTCAGTTAACCAGATATCTGCCCCCAAGATTCACAAAGCAGTTTCAAATGCACTTACATATTCGACTCTCGAGACGCGTTTTTTAATCAACTAGACTTTACTCAATCACGTTGAATGTCCAACTAAATAGGAAAACCTTCAGAGTCAACTCAATACTATACCAAAACAAGTTCTATTTGAAGTCCGACTCAAAACAAAGCCAAGAATGAAAAAAAAAAATAGAAGATAATAGATAGGGTAGTGGCAGATGAATTAATCTAACATCTGGTTGTGTGAGACGTGTGTATCTATTTGTCTGTGATTTTTGTGGTTAACATTCCAACTGAGAGCACACGAACTTACTTTATCGGAGTGTGCATTATCAGTTTTGTTATGAGTATATGAGCATTTTACCCCACAAGAACAACTAATAGATAACGTGAACTTGTTGCCACTTTACTAAAAATTAAACATAATCGGTTCTTTCTTACCGGAACTTTAATTTGAAAATTTAAAATTGAAGACATTAATTTAAAGAAAAACATATGAGGAGGCTACAATTCGCTGTGCGGATCGTTTTATACCCTCTCCCATCCCATGCTTAAAATAGATAAATATCCCCAAAATGTCGGTTTAATTGCGATGAAGTACAGAAAATGTCATTGTCACAACATTTTGTTCAGACAGTTTATCAAAATCTTTTATGGTTCGACAAAAAACATCGGTTTTCGCCTGGTTATGCTATGGTTGTGTATAGAAATGGTTTTTGTTTGAAAACGCCTCCAAAAAGTGGGCATATGTAAAAATGATATATGGAAGATACGTTTATATAATCGATGATTTTCCATCAAACATTTTTTCGAAATGTTTAAAATGTTACCGAAACAAGTTTTTTACTCAAAACGCGCCCAAAAAGTAAGCGTGGCAAATTACTTTGAATTGTCTAGATATGTTCTTAAGACACTTTTTCAAACTCACTTACAGTTTGACCTAAAATTACGTTTTTCTTAAAAAAGTGCGTGGCAGTGGGCGGAATTCAAAAATGTTAACACTTGTTCTGCTTTGTCGGAGAGAAAGTCTATCACCCAAATTTCATCACTCTAGCTCAAAATTTAAGGTCCAAAAATGGGTAATACACAGACGGACAGACAGACAGACATGGCTGGATCGACTCGTTAACGATTCGGAGTCGGTCCATATACTGTGAGGTTTATCTAGCGACATTATTTCACTATGTTACAAACTTAGTGTCAAAACTAATTCACCCCTATGGGATAGGGTATAAACATACGATAAGGCTTCAATCCTCTGTGCGAATAGTTCATGCCATTCCATGCCTTAGTTAAACATCCCCCCAAAAAATGGGCTTGACACTTTCAAAATACTATATTGCTCATACAGTTATTAAAATCGTATATGGTTCTGCTAAAACAATGTTTTTCTCCTGCATATGCCATGGGGTGTGGATATAGGTTAGGAAAGTCCACAACCGATCAAATTTTCACACTTCGGCAGATCCTGAAAAAAAAAATCCCAAGAAGTCTAAATCGATACCCATCACCTATTCATGGATTTCAAAGCCGCATACGACTGCATTTATACAGACCAACTATACAGTGCCATGTCAAGTTTTGGTATACCGCCCAAACTCGTCTGTTTTTGAACGATGACCATGGAGAATTCTCGCTGCTTCATCAAGGTAAGAAACGACCTCACCGAACAATTCGATACCAATAAAGGATTAAGGCAAGGCGATGAGCTGTCATGTGACTTCTTCAATATGATTCTTGAGAGGATTGTACAATACTCCAAAGCCAACAGCAGAGGCACGATTTTCCAAGAATCAGTGGCGTATGCTAGCCGACGATATTGAAACCATTGGTAGGACTCAACGTGATGTCATAGCCACGTTTGAGAGTATAGAGAAGCAAGCGGTAAAAAAGGTTAAGAATAAGTATATGATGTCAACACGAAAGGACACACAACACGGACGAATCGGACAGAACGTCACCATTGAAAGATATAACTGTGAGGTAGTAAGGAACTTTGTCTATCTCGGCTCCGCTATTAACTCTGGCAACGACATCTTGTTAGAAATTAAACGAAGAACTACTCTTGTCAACCGCTGTTTCTTCGGGCGAAGAAGATAATTCAGTAGTAAAGCCCTCACTCGAACTACTAAGGAGATCTTATACAAGACCCTGATCATCCCAGTCCTGCTCTACGGCGCTGAAGTATGGACCGGATGAAGAAATCCTTGGACGATTTGAGAGTAAAATTCTTCGAAAAATCTTCGGTCCCGTTTGCGTTGACGGGCTATGGAGTGGAAGATTCAATCAAGAATTATACGACCTGTACAGCGACATACCCCTGGTCAAAAAACTCCGCATTGGACGTTTAACATGGCTAGGACATGTAGAACGAATGGACACCAATACTCCGGCTCGCAGAGTATTCGATTCCCAGCCAGACTTCGGACGCAGTAAATAAAGACCTCGCCTTAAGTGGCGCGCACAACTAAAAACTGACCTCAACCAACTTGGAGTGCGCAACTGGAACAGTTAGCTAAGGACCAGGCTAATGGGAGAACCCGGTTATTACTTAAGTGGCGTTGACATACTACGCCAGATAGAATCTTGTAGCCAATATTAAGGAGACTTATGCCTCTGTAGTTGCCGCAGTTCAGAGGGTCTCCATTTTTGTGGATCGGGCAAACGATGCTGAGGTTCCGTTCTTCAGACATACTTTCATCCGACCAGATTTGGCTTATGAGTTGGTGGATGGATGTATTACCAAGTCCTCTCCACCGGGCTTATAAAGCTCTACTTGAAGGTCGTCATTTTCGGCAGTCTTTTTGAGCTTGAGTTCAGATATTCTTACTTCACTCAGGTTGGGTGGTTTTCAGTTTTCATTCTGGCTTGGCTTGTTGGCATTGTTGCCATTATATGCTGGTGGCATGATGTTAATCGAGAGTTTAAGCAATACCTTCGCGTTGCGCTAATACGATTTTAACATCGTACTTCGGTAATAGCTCATAGGTTTTGTCCAGGAGCTTGTAAAAGCAAACCTTAGCTATATCATGTTGTTCCTCTGTTAGCTCGTAAGCGCATATAAGGCTTATGTTGGCGAATTTATCCTTAACGTGGATGGTTAAAACACGTTCGTTAATGTCTTGGAAACACAACACTTCTTGGCTAGGTTTGAATTTTATAGCAAAACCGCATCGGAAACATCGCTGTTTCTGCTCAGTATAACGCGGTTCGTAGTAGATATCACAGTTTTTCATCCCTTTTTTGCCTGGCCCATCCCATCATATTTCCTGGATGGTAGTAATGTCTACTTTGTAGCAGTTTATGGCTTCCGCTAGTTGTTCTCTTGCACCTCTCCTGTTTAATGTTCTCACATTCCAGGTGCAAATTCGAATGTCGTTATCCTTTTTTCATTTAAAAGGGCCGGCAACCATAAAAATCCGTCCTTTCAAAGGCTATTGGTTGCTTCGTAAAAATGTTTTTTTGGCAATGGGTGGTTGGTTAACCCAAAGCACAACCCCCTACCTGGAGGGTCAGTTCCAATTTATTAGATACCCCTATGACACGGAGCCACCAGTATCCACTACGGGATTGAGCGCTTCCGTTGGCCTTTCGGTTCATCCGCCACCATCTCTTCTCCAGGGACCTGACTTACCATTCAAACTCCTAGACAACCTGTTGTCCGAATAAGTTGGACATCTCGTGTAAGTTTGCATAACGGTCTGTGTCATGTGGGCAATACGATTTCACACACAGTAGACGTAACTTTCTGAGCAGAACTAAGTGCGCAAATTTCGTATTCTGTATTTTTTCCGTATCTTATCGACAGTTAGATCTTATAGAGGTTCCTTTAACTATCTTTCGTATAGCAAGTGCAATATTTGTTTAAATTGTAAATGCATGTTCCTATGTTCATACATTTTCTTTATTATTTCCCATCTCAGGTTTTATGAACTGTACTGCTACCGAACTCTTTAACTAATCTAGCAGACCCATAGTATCTAACCATGGCAAAACAATCGCCAAATGCTTAAGATACCTTGGATTAGTGTACAACATCGATCTAAAGAGATCTCCCTGATCTCCCTCTGCCATTAAATTCTCAACACTTGCAGTTTCCGTTGGATCCAACAGTGACCCTGCCATGGTAGTAGTAGCAGTGACGAAGGCTAGAATAAACTCAAGTTAAGTCACATAATCCGGAAATAGTTTTCAGATGACTTACCCCAAAAACTAGACTTTAGCATTTGCATACGAAGGTCTTTCAATGACGGGAATTTCTTTGGATAATTCAACAGCTGCAGGTTCTCCACCAGATTGTCATGGTAATACTTTACAAAGTCATCAAAGTGCGACACCTTCAGCTCCAACTTCGGAGAAGTCAACAAGAAGTAGTACAAATCCCCGGCAGGTGATCCATACCTAGTTTGTTGGAAATCAACTAAGCGAAGATCATTGAATTTGCCCTCGTTATCCTGGCGGTACATGATGTTATTTATCCACAAATCACCGTGGCAAAGTACATTGAAGTCTTCGCTGTTAATTTCGCTGAATTTGATATAGTAATCGACTGCCTTTTCCTGCAGTTGTTTCTGTGAGAAAAGGATAAATCAATAGGGTTCCCAGTAGGTTTAGTCTTGTCTTACAATTTTTTCCACATACGGAGCTGCGAATTCCTGCGTCCCTAAGAAGCTAATAAAAAAATCTTGACTTGACTTAAACATGGCTTCGATCATGAATTTGTTCTGCTCGTTGAAAATGGATTGGGTGAAGATTCCTTCGTATTCGCCTTTGTTCTCGTAGCGTAATACAGATGCGGCATTGAGTTTGGCAACTAAGCGTAAAGCGGCTTCGACTTGATTTTTGTCGAGACCTTCACGACGATTGAGGTTTTTGAAACCTTTTGTACACAGATCTTCTAGTAAGATGTACGGCACACCGGGGTCCTTCTTCAGGGTGTAGAAATTCGGACCAAATGTGATGCTTTTTCCTATATTTCTGTAGGATTCTTCGAACTCTTGTAAAATACCGCCATAGACAGCCATTTCCTTAGGGAAATACCCCAACATGTGGACCATCATAGCGGATTGTTCAGATTGCGGAACTGTTTTGAGCATGTAGCCGAGGTCCTTAGTAGAGCCATCTGTGGAATTGAATCGGAGAAGTGTTTATATATGGCATATCCACTTAATATTGCTGTAAATTTCAAGGCATTTGGAGAGTTTAATTTGATTAATTGGTTCGAATTTCCTTAGGAACATGTGTATTGTGGTCTTGTGGTCAATGCATTGGACTGATAATCACGGGTTATATGGTTGAAATCCCTAACAAAACCTATAAATATTTTTCACTGCCACACCTCTTGAAAGCAGCATGAACAATATTAGAGAGGATGAAGTGTGTCTGACATTTTTTCAGAAAACTTTAGCAAATCATCACGAACAACGTTTACAATTCGTGGAGATTTTTTTCCCAGATTCACGTTATGATCCCCAAACTTATAAGACACTTCGTCAAGTTTATGGTGGGCATAATCGTCCATCTGATCAGCTAATACGCAATACTATGTATGGATCGATTCATGACCACATTTAATCTTTGTGATACTATTCATCCAAATCGAGGCCAAACCATGCATACAGAAGAAACCATCGCCCCTGAGACGTGAGTGATAGTGGACCCGAATTTATCGTTAAGACGCCGTTCTCAGCAACTCAGTCTCTGCCGGCTACTTGGGAAATTTTGAGAAAAGATTTTGGCCTACAGCCATATAAGATCCAACTGGTGCAAAAATCAAAGGCAGTGGACCATCAATTGCACCAGTTGAACCAGATTTGTATCGTCAAATCATCTTCAGCGATAAAGTTCATTTCAGGCTTGATGGGAATGTAAACCAGAGGAATAGTGTTTTTTTTGAATGAGCACACACCTCTACAAAATCCCGAAAAACCACTGTTTTGTGCGGTTTACATGCCGAAACCGGCGCAATATTACCGTGTATGGTGAACGCTACATGCACATGATTCGTCATTTTTGTATTCCCCACCTAAATGGAAATATTTTGGAGGTGCAATGATTCCAACAAGACCACGCAAAATGCCATACAGCGCTTGCAATTGTGACTTTGTTAGGCCTAACATTTGAAAGCCGATTCATCTCAAGAAAAGTACCTGCGAATTGAACACCTCGTTTGTGTGATTTGATAACTTTTGTTTACTTCTTGTGGAGATACATCAAATCTCAAGTCCATGCCGATAAACCAACAACTATGATCACTTAGAATCCAGCATTCGACGCACTATTGACGAAATGAAACCGTTTATGCTCGAAAAAGTGGTGCAAATTTGGACTAAATATGGCGTCCATACAGCGCTTGCAATCATGACTTTGTTGAGCCTAAAGTTCAGTGCCCGAAATATCTCAAATAATAGATCTGAGAATTGTCCACCTCGCTCGTGTAAAAAGTAATCCAAAGATAACAAATCATCTTTGGATTACTTTTTGTGGGGATACGTCAAATCTCAGGTCTATGCTAATAAACCAGCAACGATTGATCACTTAGAAATAGTGTTTCTAAATTAGACTGACAAGATGGCGTTGATTAGGCGCGGTCGCGCAAACAATATCCCAGAAATTGTTTTTAAAAGTTAAATGCCACGGCATTTTTTAGTTAATAAAGCGAGCATTTTGGAATTTTCATTGAATTTGTCGAGTTTATTTTTTAAACAAAATTGTATGCCTCTTAGAAACAATAAATTTTAAAGCCTTACCTGGCAATTTAAAGCCTTACCTTGCAATTCCACAGTCGCTTTTACGTTCACCATGCAAGATGAATAATTTTCTCCTGCACCGCCCGACAATGACGGTTCAAACTTTAAAATTTTCTTAAATCCGGAAACATTTTCCTCAAAAAGTCCAACAAAGTGTTCCTCATCTACCCATGTGGGTATAATCGGACCAGCTGGCATCACTACGGGTGCAACTTCTGCCTTACTGTCTGCCATAGTTGATTTCTGAAAATCAAAAGTAAAACAATAGATTAGTACTTATCGTTGCTCAATTTTGTCCAAAGTTGGAATTTCTGAACCAAGTAAAATAAAAGAAGATAAACTTCACCACACCAAGTACTGTCGTAGTATATCGAGACTCTTTTTTACAAAATTTTCCCGGCAAGTAATCCACTATCAATGGCTTTTGAGTAACCAATCTAATCAATTTTCAAGGTATTTCTATCAGGTCTATTTTTTTTATAGATTACGATCCATGTATATCAAGGTTATTGTTCGACGATGTATGCCGATGTTTATATAGTAAAGCCTTCAAAAATTTCCATTAAAAAGCATTATATTTCGATTAGAGTTCTAGGGTCTATTACTGCAGCTTACATACTAAAATATATTGTACAGGCTAGTATAATAGTGGAGCAACCAGAAGTTGTCCCTTTTGCAAATTTTAATATTCAAATTCAAAGGTGCGTTCAGGCCTAAGAAAGTATTTCCCTTAAGCGTGAGTCTGCTTTCATGTACCCATTCAGAGGAGCAAACTTTGGGCTTTTCTTTGCCGCAGCCAAATTCAGAGGTTGTCTCCTGAAAACCGAAGATAACCAAAGTCTTGAGAGGCTGTCCCCCTAGCCAATCCACTCTAGGCTATCTCCGAAAACTGTCAATAACTAAAAAAAACGAGAGTGACCTAATACGCGGTAGAAGTGAAACTGTATTCTGTTCAATTTGAAGGAGAATGAGATCAATAGAGAGTTGTGAGCATTCGGCTAGCCAACGTTACACTTTCCTCAGTGTTGAGCCTTGTAACGTATTTTTACTTAAGGAATCTCGCATCTCCTTTCAAAGGAACGTTTCATCTTCTTTTGGACGGATAGTTTAATCTTTTCACAAAGGAATCGTTTTATTTTCATCGTGTGCCTTTAGCTAAAAACCTACAACGAAATTCCTTTCCAAATGTTTGCTTAAAAGCATTGGATATTCTAGTTCAAATACATAGTTAGAGCCACTTTTACTAAAAGACAAAGAAACAATGTCAGGACCACTCTTGTACCTCCAATTTACACGTGATAACCTACAAACAAACGATACAATAGTGGAAACGTTTGCTGAAGATACTGCTATACTGGCAGTTGACACAACTATAAAGGAAACAAATATGAAATTACAAAACGCTCTAAAGAAGGTTAATGAAGGGACAGAATCCCGGCGGATTGCACTCAACTGGAACAAATCGATGCACGTAGATTTTTCGTATAATTTTCCAGTATTTCTCAATACGGTTCGAGTCCCTTTTACATATGAAGCGAAATATCTCGGAATAACACTCGATGTAAAATTAAAATGGAATTCGCATGTAAAAAAGAAATGCGAAGGACTTCAAAGCAAATACAGAGAACTGTACTGGTTGCTTGGAAAATATTCGAAGCTTAACCTTGATAACAAGGTGCTATTATACAAGCAAGTGCCGGATGGGATATATGGTATACGACTATGGGGTTGTACCAGTGAAACGAATCTTAACATCTTAGAAACTTTTGAAAACAACATGTTAAGATCATCAATAATGCACCGTGGTACGTTAGGAACGACGATCTACGCAGAGATCTGGGTATTCCGCGTTTAAATATGAAACGAAAAATTTTGCACGAAAATACAAAAATCGTTTATTAGGACACGTTTACACAACCTCCAAATTCCTGACGAAACAAATTTATTGCGGCGTCTTCATAGAACTAAACCCTTGGATTTGGCCTGATAATAACAAACCGCGCTATAAATTGCGGAAGAAGCTGAAACTCTCAAAGGAAAGTTACCTGCCAAACATTCATAACTCGTGATAAAAAAAAAATGTATAAATAAGTCGCATACTTAGTTGCAATACAAATACAAAAAGGATGGAGGTTTTAGTACCCCATAGCATATGCCAAGTACCTCATAGCATATGCCATAGAAAAAAGTCGATTTTGTCAACCCATAACGCATTTAGATAACCTGTCTGAACAAAATGTGGTGACAATGGCATAATATCGTCACCTGAATGCAATGAGTGGATATCTTGATTTTTTCCATTTTTGAGTGCAATAACCAACGTACTCATTTTTTTATCTGCTGTCACTAATTGGGTATTAGAAATAGTTAGCGCAAAAAAACTGTCATTTTTTAAAATTTAAATATATATTTCGCAAAAAAATATGTTTATAGAAATATTCATCGAAATTTTACTCTTTTAACTTCAATTAATGTCACAGTAAAAAAAAATTCTTATAGCTGTGTTGGAAATACAAAAAATTAGGTCGGAATTAGGTTTTCAAAAAGTCGTTTAGAAAACTTTTTCTTACCGATTTCTCAAAAGTGCGGAGAGTTGTGTTACCTACTTACTGCATTCAAGTGACGATATTATATATTTTTAGGATGGGATGGGGTAGGGCATTCAACGATTCGCATAGCGGATTGTAACCTTCTCATATATTTTGGAATTCGGAGCCGTCACATCTGCATCCAGTTCGTCGTTCAACCTTGTTCCTATTATACATGTGTAAACATCATCACTTGAATGAATCTTCAAATGAAATGTTTGCGTTAAGCTTTTAAGTTAAGTGCAAACATTTCCTTATGGACTTTAATATACTATTGCACACAAGCTTTTAAGTATACCAGAACTATAGTCGCATTACTTGGTATCTTTATAAAAGTGCACGGAAAGACAGAAATTGCATAAATTAAAATCTTAGTTGGGTGTTGTTTTTTTAAATGTACATTTTACTTATAAGAGTGCATTTCTTTCATTTTTAATTTATTTTTCAAATATCACTTAGCAGATAACTTATCTTTTCTATTATCAGAAAGTCGTATATACCAACTTTCAATACATTGAATTATAATGGATAAGTTATTACATTTGACAAGTTATGAATGAATACCAGATGTCCAACCGACGAACTACATCGCGTTTCAGTACCCTGTATGACGTTAATTCAAAAATAAACTTCGTTTGAAGAAACGTTAGATATTCAGATCAAGAAGAAATGTCACTCGGATGCAATGCGTATACAGAAAAAAGTATTCAACTATGAGGCCCGATATCAACTTATTCAAACACTTACTAGTACGTTTTCCAAAACAAAACAAAATGCTAATGCTTTACTCAATCGCGTTCAATGCACGGAGCACAACTGATTCAAAATAAAGATAAAAGCTTCGAACTATCGCGATTCGCGATCCGAATATACCAGAACCGCGTGGCCGCAGTAGATAGATACTTTATATTCTTGCGTCGATATGAAGCTTAGGGGCTAGATAAAAGCTTCGAACTATCGCGATTCGCGATCCGAATATACCAGAACCGCGTGGCCGCAGTAGATAGATACTTTATATTCTTGCGTCGATATGAAGCTTAGGGGCTAGTCAAAGACGTATAGCTTTATAGGCAATGTAAAATCTTATCTGTGTATAATGCAGTGTTGCCAGAAGGTGTTCATTTAATATCCCAAACAAATCCAAAGATTTTAAAGTTTATTTGGCAAAACTCAAGAAATTGGTGCTAATGTCAATGGATATGTCGGTTACCGGAACCACGCATAGAGCGGAGCGCTGTAGGAAGGTAGGTACGGCATAAACCCAAGTAGCACTTATGAGCCTTTTTGTTACCACGACTTGTGTTACATTTATTATGATTGTTGTTGTGAATGTGACGCAGGCGGTCTCTAGATCCAACCTATGAGGTTTAGAAACCGGATAAGATCTTGATCTTTACCCGAGATGTCGCTAAGGTTGTCGAAAAATGTTTGGTTTAACGCACGCAATCTGACTCTTACTAGTGCCGGACATTTGCAGATGAAATGGGAGAGGGTTTAACTCTTATTTGAGTTCCCGCAACTGCGGCATTGAGGATTGTATGGGATCCCTAGTTTGGCCCCAATTGGACAGTGTCCCGTGACTATCGCCGTAATTCTTGCAATATCTTGGCGGGTTCTGTTAAGTAGATCCATTGTTCTATTTTTGTCGTAGGAGGGCCATATCGTCCTCGATATGAAGCAATTTTAACCTTCTCCATTTAGAGACGTCCTTTTCCTGGAAGTATGAGTATATTTGTCACTTAACCGAGCCAAGCAGAATACGGACCATTGCCGCAAGTGCACGCTCGTTTCCTTTAATGTCACTGTGCCCTGGAACCCAGTGAAGTGCGACCCTGAAGCGTTCGCCAAGGTGGGCGGGTTTGTTCCCTGCATTCCTGTACCAGTTTGGAGGATATGGTAGCCGAGTTGTTTTTTGTTTTTCCGTAGTGCCACGCCCCAGTAGCGTGCAAGCCTCTCGAATAGTCAGTAGATTCGCCCGGAATACGCTGGCAAAGTCCGGTAGGCGGTATGATACTGATATTTTCTGTGATTCCGAGTACACTCCGGACCCCACACCATAGTTTATCTTAAATCCGTCGGTGTAGAGGACCGTGTCGAAATCTATTACTACTTCGTTTCTCTTCCACTGAGCTTTGGTATGCAATTCTACGTGGAAGCCTTTCTTGAAGCTTAGTATAGGTGTTATGCAGTCTGTTGGAAACGTGAGCACACCGTTTGGTAACGAGTCCAAGATATTGCTGCAGCCATACGGCCTTGCATTATAGCATCCTGACTCCTGATTCTTACTGAGCTGCATTAAGCGGTATCTTTAATGTGTAGGTCGCGAGGCAAGAGATACAATAGCACAGGAAGGGTTTCCGTTGGCGCTGACCACAGCGCGCCCGTGGTGCCTATACTGGCTGTTGTTTGCAGCGTTTTTAGTTTTGTGAGATTGAAGCCTTAACTCAATGCGGGCCACCAAACTCGTCAACCGTATGTGAGAGTTGGACGTACCACTGCTGTGTACATCCACAAGGTCTTCTTTGGTCAAAGTCCCAAAATCTTGAAGTTTTTTTTTTTCAAAGCACAAGAAATTGCTGCTAATGACAGTGAATCTGTTGGATTATCGTTACTTATGTTCATCCTCGATTTTTCAACGCGCGCCGACTCTCAGCTCCTTTTGGCGACCACTGGGTACCTTGATCGTGGATGAAAGCTGGGGAGAAAGGGCATGCCCTCACACTAAGACCATATTCCCTTTTCAAAACGGCAGCGGAATAATTCCCATGATTAATAGGCAACGTAAGCAGCTCCGACAAGTTCGGAAAACAAATCACTTAGACATTAGGAATGAATTTATGACCTTCTGGTTAGACCCTGTCCGAAGTGAATATCAAAAATATCAAAAATCGATCTTTGGGACTTCAATTCGAAAATCGGTAAGGAAAACATCTTCGGCGGGTAAGCTTGAAAACATAACCTCAAGGAAACGATGCCATATAACAGACTTTCTAGCATCATGTATTACTGAAATCAGCAGCACTATGGTTTCAAGACTTTCGAATCTCCAAAGCAGCTCAGTTATCTCCAATAGTTCGAATCCACAACCAGATTGACCATGAGCCCATAGATGCGATGGACACATCTGAATGTAGACACTTTTAGAGGGGCGAACATCAACTCTGATCATTTGCATGTCACAGCCAAATTCAGAGCTCGACTGCCTAACTAGAAGAAGCTCCGAATGGTGTAGAAAGATAATTCACTTTGGTCGCCATCATGAACCGGAGGTTGCTAGAGTCTACAAGGAACAACTAAGAGAGAGAGAAAGAGAGAGAGAGAGAGACGCTGTGCTCCCATCAATCACCAATATCAACACCTAATGGATATAGAATTGCAATATCATCAAGGTGGTAACCGAATCTTTTTATAGGCATCAGTCACCCTCAATAAGATGCGCCTGGTAAGATGATATTTAAAAGTGATGATAGAAGTGGCATAAATCATGGAGCTTCAATGCAAGAGAGTATTCAGCCAGAGGATGGGAAGATAAGAATGAAACTCTTAAAGTTAATACGTAGTCTCCCAGCTTGGGGAAATCAAAGAATTTCGCGACAAGAAAAACATTCGTCAATGCAACAAAAAAAGCTAAATAACTGGCAGCTGACTCCAAAGCAGGCTCTACAAAACTTCAAATCAACCTAGTCCGAGACGCGCAGGGAATTGTAGAGACTCTATTATGTGATATGTTAAATATCTTTGTGGAATATACAGCGCATAGGACGCACTATTTTTAATAATTCTGCCCAGACGATATCGGAATCCAACGTCGCTTCCGTCGTGCCGTTGTAAAACTATTAACGGCGATGGAAGAACGAGTATAAGATGAAAAATTTCTTATCAACAAATGCTAACTAGTTAATTAGTTCATCTTTCTGACTCAACCATACAAAGACTGCCTCTAGTAAACCGATGCAAACGAAATTTGAAACCCTCACTCTAAGGGACCCTAATAACGGGTGATCCAAGTAGAGATACTTTTTTCAATTGCCTTTTTTGACAGATCACGTGTGAGTCGTGTCATGCTGTCATGTTATTTTTGTTTAGTATTGTTTGGCATTTCATAATGGAAAGACTTACGCGTGAACAACGTTTACAAATTGTTCAACTTTATTATGAAAATTCACGTTCTGTGAGGAATGGTTTTCGTGCACTTCGCTCAACTTATGGTCAACATAATCGGCCTACTGAGCGTACTATTCGCAACACCATCACCCATGTTGAGACCCAGCATTCATTATTGGATAATATTCGACCGAAAAGACCACGTCCAGCACGCTGTGAAGAAAATATAGCGGCCGTAGCTGAGAGTGTACACGAGGACCGAATCGACTGATTCGGCACCGTTCGCAGCAACTCGGACTGACGTATGGAACGACTTGGCGCATTTTACGTCAAGATCTTAAATTGAAAGCGTACAAAATACAGCTTGTGCAACAACTGAAGCCGCTCGACCTTCCCACGCGACATCGCTTCGCTCTATGGGCTCTTGAAAAGTTCCAAAAAGATCCGACGTTTTGGAGGCAAATTTTGTTTAGCGATGAGGCCCGTTTCTGGATCAATGGGTATGTAAACAAACAAAATTGCCGCATTTGGGACGAAGAGCAACCTGAAGAGATTGAAGAGCTGCCACTTCATCTAGAAAAAACAACGGTTTGGTGTGGTTTGTGGGCCGGTGAAATCATCGGTCCATATTTCTTTGAAAATTATGCCGGTGCGAACGTAACCGTCAATGGCGACCGTTATCGTGCCATGATCACCGACTATGTGATGCCTGAAATTGAAGCTCGTGATCTCGGCGACATTCTGTTTCAGCAAGACGGCGCCACTTCCCACACATCGCATCAATCAATGGACTTATTGAGAGAACATTTCGGTGAGCACATAATTTCACGTTTTGGGCCGGTCGATTGGCCACCAAGATCGTGTGATATCACACCGTTCGACTTTTTCCTGTGGGGATATGTAAAGTCAAAAGCTTATGCCGACAAACCCGCTTCGATTGGAGGAAAACATCACGCGTGTCATTCGCCAGTTACCAGTCGAAATCCTCGAACGAGTGATCGAAAATTGGACTCAATGGATGGACCATCTAACTAACTGTCCCACTCGACGTCAGCACCACTGAACAGTCAGCTGAACAATAAGGTAGCTGATATATTTGGTAAGGTACCCCACCAAATATATTAGCAACTTTCGACCGAAAAACTATTCGTCCAATTGATGTGCCTTTATCCGAATATATGAAAGAACACAACACAAGCAAATCAAAATGAAGGTTTCCGCAAAAGTATCTTCGGATCCCAGGTTCGAACAGGCCAGTGAACCATCATGGATTTATTCACTCAGCCTTTGAGTCTGTTTTTTTCATCATTTTTTTTTTATTAATTCTCTTTGATTACAATGAATGTAGCCCAACGCAAACACATTACGCAACTTGATCCTTTGTAATTGTTCCGTTACACATCAAGATATCCCGTGGCATCAAAATATGGCAAAATGGCATCCAAGTGCTTAACATATCGTGGATTTAGATACATTTGCTTAATGAAATTCTTTGCGTCTCCGCCCTCTTTCGTAATGCAATCCAAACTTGCATTTTCGTTTGGGTCCAAAAGTACCATTGGCATTACGGTTATTATTGTATATAACGCTAAAATAAATCAAAATTAAAATTAAATATATCATTAGCATTACAAGATAGAGCTCCTCTTACCCCAGTAATTATAATTTATCAGATCAATGTTTAGTTGCTTCAAAGTTGGCAACTCCTTTGGATAATGCAACAGCCTTAGATTCTCAATCAAGTGATCGTGGTAGTATTTTATTAATTCAAAAAATGTTGTTGTCTTTAGCTCTAATTCAGTGGACGATATAAGAAAATAGAACAGATCTATAGCTGGGGATCCGTATTTTGAGACCTGAAAGTCAACCAAAATAGTCTCTTCCAGTTTGCCATTTACACCGTGACGGAACATAATGTTGTTCAGCCAACAGTCACCGTGATTGATAACATTGAAATCACTCAGAATTGGTTTATTATATTTAAACATGTTAACCACTTCTTTGGATTGGTATTTTATCTGCAATATTTAAAGAAATTAGTTTCTTTGAGTTTTCCAGTCGATTGGGTCATCAAGCTTACCACATTGTCCACGTATTGGGCTCCAATCTCAGATATACGCAAACACTCCAAATAAGCAGATTGTCTGTTCTTAATTTTGCTTGCGACCATATCGAGACTACTTTCCTTTAAGATACTTTGCATGAATGTGACGTCATATTCGCCTTTTGTTTCAAACCTTACCGCTGACGCGGCATGGAAATGTGCTAGCATCTGTAGTGCCGCTTCGGTGTGCTCTCTGTCGAGTCCTTTAAGACGATTTTGGTTTTTGAAACCAAGTTTGCCTAGATCTTCCATAAGGACATATTCAACTCCGGGATCATTGGCAAGTGTGTAGGATTTCGGGGCGAATTTGATGTTTTTGCCTGCAATTTTGTACATTTGTTCGAATTCGGGAATGTATTTGGCATACATTATCACTTCCTTTGGAAAAAATCCCATCATATTTACTATAGCACCCGCTTCGGGAGTTTGTGGAATAGTTTTGATCATGTAGGATAAATCTCTTGTTGAGCCACCTAGAAGAAACAGATATTATATTGCAATCTTCATCTAATGTTAGTTTTTAGTTACCTTCGAGCTCAACTGTCGCAGTGATTCGTAACATTATAGAACAATAATTTTCTCCAGCACCACCACACAGGCCTGTTTCAAAGTTGAGAATCTTCTTAAGCCCAACAACTTGTTTCTGCACAAGTTCGTTGAAGTTCTCCCCATTTATCCATGTTGGAATTATAGATCCCGCAGGGCTTCCTCCATTGTCTGATGTCTTTTCTGCCATAGTCTGTAGCTAAGGGAAATAACCAAATTAAATTAAAAAAACATAGAGTGCAGCAATTGTCAAATATATCATATATTCATCCCAAAATATATTTTAAATAAAAACTATAAGACGGGCTCAGTGGCGCTATGGCAAGTGCGATGAACAGCCGCGCAGAAGGTCTGGGTTCGATTCCCAGCCGTAGCAACACCTAAAATGATTTTTCACTGGCCCCCCTCTTATGATGATCTGACAAATCATTCGAGTAGTATGATTTGTCAAGAATAGCTTATCTCAACTTCGCCGTTCGGAGTCAGCATAAAACAGGAGGTCCCGCCATCGTGCAAGAAATACACACGCACACATGAATGATTGTGAGAAAGCTTAGCCCTGGGTACTAACGAGCTTGTTGCGCCAAAAATTTGTGAAACTATGCTAGCTGGTAGTGGCAAGATAAGATACGTAACACGTACAGACTTCAATTAGATGGTTGGATTTTGTAGATCAGAGTTCACTGTGTTAACTTGTAACTTTGACTACACATCCATTGCGTTGTTTGAATGGATTGACTTGCTTAACTAATAAGTGCAAGTGCTGATAACAAGACGAAAAACAGCAAGACCTGGTAAGACTGTCTGGAACGGAATGTATGCTGTCCTAAGGTGAATACATGGGCCTGGCTCTTCAGGTTGGGGAATGTGCTTTGGGTTAACTGAAATAAAAAATCATCAACAAACAGCTTATATTGCCTTAAATGCCAAGCACAGAGTTCAATTTTATTATGAAAGTTGACTGAGAATTACGTCTACGAATCCGAGTCCTCCTTGCCCAAGTTAAAATAGTTATGCGAGAGACAAAAGCAAAGGATATCGAATTGAACAATTATGCCACCAATAGGTACTCAAAAACTTGAGTCTGTCTTCGCCTTTTACAAGGCAGGAATTTCAAAAAGAAATTCCTGACCTCCTGGCATGAACTTGCGAACACGGTTTGAAGCAAAAAATCTTACTCTTTGATTTGATGCAAAATTCAGAAACGAAAACCTCTTCGGTACTTTGTAAAAATAACTAAACATTCAGAAAAGAAACATCGATTCTTACCATTTTATCAGAGAAGACAAAAATTCAGAGCTTGACTTTTTAATGAGTTGAAACTACAATTCAGATTGTAAGCCTTAAAAAATTGGAGACTTGGGTGCATTCCCAAAAACAATTACGCATCGATAAAGCACTATCGAAGTTATTTTCCCTCTAGCAATATAGCTGTATAAAGTCTTATAAAACACGTTTGGCACACCATATGGTACTCTATAAGGTTTCCTTACCGAAGCCTTAGCGAAAATCACAAATAACGAAACGAAAAATAAATCAACTGGTGTTTCTTTTTAAATGTTGCTGTACCCACCGTATTTGCTTAACTAATTGCTTATAAAGGGTGATCCATTTCGAGGTTCCCTACTTTTTTACAGAAAAAAACACAGAAAATTCAAATTTAATGGAGAATGTTTATTATCATTTGAAAGAACATTCTTTGGCATTTATTTTTTGAAGATTATGTCTATCAAATGTTGGCCGTTGCTACGTCGCAGATGGCCCATCCGTTGAGTCCAATTTTCGATCACTCGTTCGAGCATTTCGACTGGTAGCTGGCGAATGACACGCCATTGACGGTTACGTTCGCACCGGCATAATTTTTAAAGAAATATGGACCCACAAACCACACCAAACCGTTGTTTTTTCTGGATGAAGTGGCAGTTCTTCAATCTCTTCAGGTTGCTCTTCGTCCCAAATGCGGCAATTTTGTTTGTTTACATACCCATTGAGCCAGAAATGGGCCTCATCGCTAAACAAAATTTTCCTCGAAAACGTCGGATCTTCATGGAACTTTTCAAGAGCCCATAGAGCGAAGCGATGTCGTTTGGGAAGGTCGAGCGGCTTCAGTGGTTGCACAAGCTGTATTTTGTACGCTTTCAATTTAAGATCTTGATGTAAAATGCGCCAAGTCGTTCCATACGTAAGTCCGAGTTGCTGCGAACGGCGCCTAATCGGCTCTCTACGGTCTTCGTGTACACTCTCAGCTACGACCGCTATATTTTCTTCACAGCGTGCTGGACCATCTAATCCAATAATGAATGCTGGGTCTCAAAATGGGTGATGGTGTTGCGAATAGTACGCTCAGTAGGCCGATTATGTTGACCATAAGTTGAGCGAAGTGCACGAAACACATTCCTCACAGAACGTGAATTTTCATAATAAAGTTGAACAATTTGTAAACGTTGTTCACGCGTAAGTCTTTCCATTATGAAATGCCAAACAATACTAAACAAAAATAACATGACAGCATGACACGACTCACACGTGATCTGTCAAAAAAGGCTATTGAAAAAAGTATCTCTTCTTGGATCACCCGTTATTAATGATTATTTTCAACAATTTTAATGTGTACAGTGTTATTTATGATGTGATATATTAAATTTTATCAAGGTACCGGGATTCAAACTCGGGTCTCTTTTCACGTCAGTCCATCACGCCATCCACTATGTTGTTCTCTGCAACATGCAAGAGTAGCTTAAGTAACAAACCACTTGAAAAACCATTGATTGAAAGACGAAGAAACGTGCTATCATATTCAGTCATTTGTGCACTACACATTAATTTTTTATAGTTACAATTCATAGGCATCATTTATAACACCCAATAATACTACACAACAAATGTAAGATGTTTGATATGTTATGTGCATTTGATGAATATTTTTGAAAGGAAAAAAAAATATGTTGGTGTTGCCATAACTGCGAATCGAGCCCAAAACTTTTGTGTGGTAGTTCATTGCAAAAAAGAAAAATAGTGGTCACAGCTCATATAAGCCTTAAATGGCAAGCTCTATGCATATTATACTTCTATATTTCTTTGGCGGAAGCTCTTCCAAAACATTTTTCAACTGTGACATGTACACACATCCCCGAAAACCTTTTAGAAGCATTATAACAATTAAAAGAATTATTTAGTCTGTACATTTTTAAAATAATGGTAGGCTTAGATAAATAAATAAATAAAGCCTTTGAATTTATTTCAAAAAGTTGTTATACATGCTAAACTTATATGAAAAAAAATTTATGTTACAAATTGTTTCTTGAAATTGGAAATTTGTTATTTTTCTTTGAAGAAAAAATGTAAGTTGGGCAGACTGTAGCCTCAAGAACAAGATCGGCAACAGAGATTTGCATGAATGCACCCAAAAAGGCTATTGAGAGATTCACGGCGAAAATGAATAATTGGATTGCGCCATTCTCCATAGAGAATTGTATGAATGTGAAAAATGTTATGAGTGAGATGGCAAAAATAAATCTTGATCATTGAAAAGCGAAAAGTGATTTCCTGCGATCTTGTTTGAGAATTTGTAAGCTTCGTTTTGACAACATGATTGAATTTGAAAAAAAAACCTAAATGAATAAAAAAAAACTACGCATGATTGGGTAAGGATCAAGTTAAAGCTATCATTGAAAGATTGCTATATCTTGACCCTTACCCAACTAACATTTATTCCTTTATAAGGCAAAAGAGTTAAATTTACTCAAGCAATTATTTCTGTAGGCCTTATATAGTACTTGTGCGCGGCGGTTGAGCATTTTTACAGTCGATTATTTGAGAAGAAGCTTGCTTAAGACATTAAGGAAAATTCACAAGCGTAACCGAAGCTATGAAGGAATTACCTCTGTAAGGTTGTTTTTTTTTTTAAAGCTTCATGTAACATACGGTAGGATGCTTCGGTAGAACTTGGCAAGAAGTTAATCCGAAGCAAAGCATATATAGATTCTATGAATAAAGGCTAACAAAAGCTAAGGTTAAATGATCATGAAAAAGGTGAAAGATCGGGAAATTATAAAATATCGGAAAAAAGGAGTAAAGATCGGAAACCTACCGGAGTATAACTCATCACGATTCAAAAATTTCGTTTTACTTATTTTACTTTCATATTCCAGAGTACAGCCTAGTGGATAGCGTGTTGGACACAGTGCGAGTGAACGCAAGTTCGAATTCCAGTAAGATTAGAGTTTTCATACAATTAATATAATTTCATATAATTAATTTATTGCATTTAATACTTCCATAATAACGAATTGGGTCTTAATAGTTATAAGGGATTGAAATTAATAAAAGTAAATAAGATAATAGCATGTAAAAAGAAAGAGAAAATTATAAAAAAAAGTTTTTTTTTTAACTTCGAATAAGCTTGCAAATGTTTTCGGAAAGACTTTTTGCGAAGCCTATAATTTGCTTCTATAAAGCCTTTTACATCAAACAACGTTTTTTCTGTAAGGCTTCTTAGACATTTTTTTTCTAAAATTGCGCCAAATGTTTTTCCATAAGACTTAAAATAGGTAATTTTGCTAGAAGGGAAATAGCTTTTATAGTGCTTTGTCGAAGCGAAATTGTTAGTTGGATACAATACTCAATATAGTGAACTCAGTTTTAATTAATAGTTTTATCATATTCTCATTTCGATAATTAAATAGGGAATTTATTCCTTAAGACATGAAATATTTGAAACTTATTTAATAATATGGAATCCGTATTATGGCATTTATTCCAAACGTATGGAAATGGTACAAAGATACTTCACTAAATAAGTCATTAATGAACTAAACTAGCACAAAGATATGCCACTATATGTACTAAGACGACTTTTGATTAATCTTGACTCTAGTCTAGTCTATAAGAAAATTTGTAACGCTATTAATGAAAATAAATAAATAAATATACAAACATAAATAATTAAATGCTCGATGGAACTTTGGAAATAATTTTGTTTGTAAATAGTAAAATGTTAGGGAAACATTTGTTCCCGTATACATTACACACTTTCTTAAATAAAAAGTAGTGGTGGGTGCACGACTGGGTCGTACGTAACTTTCTCTTTTACAGCGAGTTAATTTGACGTTTTTAATAATTTGGCCAAAAAGGCATTGTTTTCGTGAAAAATTTCGACCTCGGGATTTTGATTGATTCTAACATTACGATGATAGAGGAAATTAAAAAAAGTGGTTTTCGGAATTCCGTCCGTCGGTTCGTTGGTCCGTCGGTTCGTCGTTCTGTCTCTCCGTACAAGCCTCTTTAACCTAAACGACTTGACAGATTTTCTTCAAACTTCGTATCCAGCGTTTGTTTGGTCATAATTCTAGGACAATTTTTTTGTTGCTTTTAGCCATGTTATTACCGGTACCTGCCATATAAAAATCATACATAACCTCAATCTGCCCGAAACGGCTCTAACGATTTTGATTAAACTTCTCATATGCTATGAACATATAAGTTCCAACAAAACAACATACCCAGTTTTTTCGATAAAATCCATACAACGGATTTTTTTAGGTCATATTTAGAAAATTGTCAATTTCTCGCAAACTATTTGGCCAAATGGAATAAAATTTAATTCGTATACTACTACTACTGTTTTCATGAGTTCCACATAATTGGTTTTGGGGAAATTATCTCTAAACGGAATTTTCAGTTTTGGCCCAAAACGGAAAATCATCATTATTCACATAAACACCGATTACTTTCAATTACGGAATAAACGTTCGTATAATCTCATATTGACATCATTTATTCCATTATAGCATCAATAATCGAAATAAATATTATTGTGTTTTTCTGGCAAAATTGTTACAAATGTCAAGTTAACTCGCCGTGCACCTACCACTCGATTTTATTTCACTGCAACCATTGCATTTCTTCTTAATGTATACTCTTTCGTTTTTATAACTAAATAAGTAAAATATGCAACTTGGCATCACTTTAAAGTAAGTCCAATTCTTCTCTGAATGCTTCCGTTTACGTACGACATGAAGTTGTGTCTGTTTTTGTGAATTCAAATTGTATTTTGGTTATGTTTGTTTTGCTTTGTTTATTTAAATGAAATACAAAAAGTTTTATAAAAATAAAAAAACGCATGTACTACATTTTGTTTGAAAATACAAAATTTTGTTTGAAAATACTAAATTTTGTTGGCTATCGTACTAAATTTTCTCCAGATCTTAGTGGCAACGTTAATGCAACAAACGAACACACTGAGTACACAAACTTTTTGTTTGCTTACCTTGTCCTCTCTTGAAAACTCATTAATTCAAATCGATCGCCACATTTACTCAAATTTAAATGTTCAAAACATTTATACAGAGCTCACTCATGACAAGATGTACTCACTATTCAATTTTATGTTGTATATGAATGTTCGTGTATTATTAATGATTTCATGAGTATACTGAGTGCCGAAATATTTGAGTCCATTCATGCAGCGCTCTACGGCAAAGGTTTCTTACAACCATTTTCTTAACTTTTGTGCCGATTGATTTGGTTTAGGTTATGAAGTAGAAAAACTATCGAAGTTATTACAGTTTTGCAAAAAGGTGTTAAGTAATATATTTTTATGTAAAAAGTTTCGTAAAACATTTCACTAGGAGCAAAAAATGCTGAATCAATGCAATACATTCTTAAGATTATTTCAGAACAACATAACCCACTGATAACGCACCTTCAAATCTTATCGGAGCAAAAAAATATTATTTTATGTGTATACATATGTTGTGTTTTTCCAAACTTATAAGATACACCAGGGTGTTTGATAGTTGAGTGAGATAACAAAACTTAATACAAAATGTAGTGTTCGGTACAATAAACCCACATAACATGTCTTACTTCCTTTTAATTTTCGGAGTAAGGACAACGGACTTTATTTCTATACAAGGGTGGCACTTCAATCTTTTCGGTTTAATGCTTTTCTTTAAAGATTTCTTAACAAAAGTTTACTTTATTATTATTCTTATCAACAACACTAGTATGGATATTTTTCTGAGATATTTTAATTGGAAATTGTTCAAAAGTACAAAATGTATAACACTTTCAAGTCTTTATGCGACTTTTGAAATTTTATTATTTTCTTTGCGGGTCCTTATTGGTGGATCAAAATAAAAAATAATAAACCCAGACGCATGGGTTCATTTTCCTCAGGTCTTATTGCCTACTAAATGGGTTAATGAAAATTGATACTTCCAATTTACTGAAACACTCTGTAATTATATTTTTTAGCTCTTGAAATATAGATGATTCTAAACATGTAATAACTATCATATGTAACTATAACTATCATATGTTTTTATGAAATATTTGATCACTAATTTGACTTATTTATTCGAATGCAAAGCAAATTCCAACGATGAAAAAATAACCTTACCAATGAAATAAAATTTCTATTTCCCGTACCGATTGTGCTTAACTCAATCATGTACGATATGAAACTAATTTACAATTAACCTCCATGTGGTACAATATCGACATTTATAATCACAACGTAATCTAAATTGATTTGGCAAAACAGAAAGGGGCGGGTTTCCATTAAGCGCATTGAGCAACATTTTATTTCTGCTGTTAAATAGTCTAAAAAATCCACATAACCTATTTATTGTTTTTGTGAGCAAACAAACATTTTTTTTAAAATTGGGAATCCCTATACACAATTAAAAGTGCTTTAAGCAAGTCTTCCAACGGATCTAAATGTTTTTTGCGATTTCCCCGCTCTACTGGTTTTTAACTACCTAATCTGCAAAATTGTTTGAGGAATTGGCATTGTAAAATGCCCTCTTTACTTTACACGCCACTGGGAACGTTTATTCCGGAATTTGAAGGAATCGGTGCCTATGTGCATAATGGTGATTTTTTGTGATTGGCTAAAACTGAAAAACAATCGTGTTTATGCCAAAATTTTTTTTAGATAGACAGATAGTTGATTTTATTGATTATACTTAAACATGTACTAACATTTTCATGACAGAATAAAGTTATCACTCTTTAACTACAAAGTTTGTTAGATTTAAAATTACTAAATATATCTGATGTGGGGTGACAACCAGTATATTGGTTAAATATAATTTAGTTTGTATATCATAAGGCAAAAATAAACAGATATATAAAGCAAAAATATAAAAACGTAACAATTTATATGTAAGAAACAATAATGATAAAGGGTGATCCATTTCGAGGTTCCCTACTTTTTTAAAGAAAAAAACACAGAAAATTCAAATTTAATGGAGAATGTTAATTATCATTTGAAAGAACATTCTTTGGCATTTATTTTTTGAAGATTATGTCTACTAAATGTTGGCCGTTGCTACGTCGCAGATGGTCCATCCGTTGAGTCCAATTTTCGATCACTCGTTCGAGCATTTCGTCTGGTAACTGGCGAATGACAAGGCCTGAATCGAAGCGGGTTTGTCAGCATAAGCTTTTGACTTTACATATCCCCACAGGCAAAAGTCTAACGGTGTGATATCACACGATCTTGGTGGCCAATCGACCGGCCCAAAACGTGAAATTATGTGCTCACCGAAATGTTCTCTCAATAGGTCCATTGATTGATGCGATGTGTGGGAAGTGTTGCCGTCTTGCTGAAACAGAATGTCGCCGAGATCACGAGCTTCAATTTCAGGCATCACATAGTCGGTTATCATGGCACGATAACGGTCGCCATTGACGGTTACGTTCGCACCGGCATAATTTTCAAAGAAATATGGACCGATGATTCCACCGGCCCACAAACCACACCAAACCGTTGTTTTTTCTGGATGAAGTGGCAGTTCTTCAATCTCTTCAGGTTGCTCTTCGTCCCAAATGCGGCAATTTTGTTTGTTTACATACCCATTGAGCCAGAAATGGGCCTCATCGCTAAACAAAATTTGCCTCGAAGAGCCCATAGAGCGAAGCGATGTCGCTTAGGAAGGTCGAGCGGCTTCAGTTGTTGCACAAGCTGTATTTTGTACGCTTTCAATTTAAGATCTTGACGTAAAATGCGCCAAGTCGTTCCATACGTCAGTCCGAGTTGCTGCGAACGGCGCCGAATCTACTCTCTACGGTCTTCGTGTACACTCTCAGCTACGGCCGCTATATTTTCTTCACGTGCTGGACGTAGTCTATTCGGTAGAATATTATCCAATAATGAATGCTGGGTCTCAACATGGGTGATGGTGTTGCGAATAGTACGCTCAGTAGGCCGATTATGTTGACCATAAGTTAAGCGAAGTGCACGAAACACATTCCTCACAGAACGTGAATTTTCATAATAAAGTTGAACAATATGTAAACGTTGTTCACGCGTAAGTCTTTCCATTACGAAATTCCAAACAATACTAAACAAAAATAACATGACAGCATGACACGACTCACACGTGATCTGTCAAAAAAGGCTATTGAAAAAAGTATCTCTACTTGGATCACCCGTTATTACAAAATGTATAATTTGTTGTGGTAATAAAAAAAAAGCAAAAAAAGATTTTTTTTTAAATGCTTCAATGTAATCATAGTTCAAAGTGAATAACCAGTCTTTTACTTTTCTGAGATAAGAGGAAAATCAAGGTATTTGTGTAATAAAAAATGGAAATTTATTTAAAAAACATATGAGAAAACTACAATCTATTGTGTGGATCGTTTTATACCCTATCCCATCCCACCCTTAAAATTCATATCCCTAAAATGTGCACTTTATGTCAAAGAAATATTAAAATTGACATTGTGGCAGCATATTGTTTAGACAGTTTCTCAAAATCTTGTATGGTTCGACAAAAACACGTTTTTCTCCTGCTGATTTTTGTTGGCAAAAAGCTTTACATGGACAAAATATAGATATTGGGATTGACTACATATGTGTTCTGTCACTTTTTTTTTAATTTCCAACAGTTTGGCCAAAAAATAAAGTTTTTCTACAAAGTTGGCGTGGCAGTGGGCGGATTTTGAAAATGTTTACACTTGTTCGTAGAGCACGTACAAGGATCAAATGTACAAAATTTCATTATCTTAGTTCAAAATTTAAGGCCTATAAATAGGTGACCTACAGACGGACGGACGGACAGAGATGGCTTCATCGACTCAGCTAGCGATTCTGAGTGGATCCATATATTTTGAGGTATATCTAGCTAAATTGTTTCTCTATGTTACAAACTATGTTAATCAAAATATTTTATGGTTCGACAAAAAACAACACTTTTCGCTTGGTTATGCTATGGGGTAGGGTATACAAATGGTTTTTGTTTGAAAACGAATCCTAAAAGGTAGCGTGGCTTAAAATGATATATGGACGAAATGTCATCATGACCAATGAGTTTGCATAAAATTTTTTTTCGAATTTTATAAAATTTTACAGAAAAAACTTTATATACTTTACGCCTCAAAAAAGTGGGCATTGCAAAACATTTTGCATAGTCGAAATATCAATGTTAGGGTTGTCTAGATATTTTCTTCTGTCACTTTTTTAAAGTTTTAAAAGGTTTGGCCAAAAATTAAGGTTTTCTAAAATGGGAGCGTGGCAGTGGGCAGATTTCAAAAATGTTTACAATTGTTCTGCTGAGAGCGACAACGAGTACGTGTACCAAATTTCATCATTCCAGCGCAAAACTGAAGGCCCAAAAACTTGTGACGTACGTACGGTAGGACGGACATGGCTTGATCGATTCAGTTATCGATTCTGAGTCGATCCATGTACTTTGAGGTGTTTCTAGGCTAATTATTTCTCTTTGTTACAAACTTTGTTACAAACTATCCATTTGGTGTTTTCGGGCTATTAATAAGGGCTTAGAGTTAATAGGATACGAACCCTCCCAACTAGTAATGCCATATTGTAACTGATTAGGCAAGTTAATAATGGTAAGCACTTTCTTAAACGGATACATTTTACGTGTAACTAACATCACGTATGACTTTAGCGATTGAATATGAGTTTTCCAATTTAAATTGGTATGAATGGAAACGCCTAAGTGGTACTGATTCAATTTTTATACAATTTTTGGAGCATTATACATTACTAACAAAGTTACTTCTACAACACTTATGATCAGGTGAAGAAAACCGTTTACAATCACATGCTCGAAACCATAGATTAAAATCAAAAAGGACTTAAAAGACATTAATTTATTTTTCTCACTAATAATCAACTTGTGGGCAGTAAACTCCAACCTAAAGATTTTAAGATATTCCTCAAGAATTGTGAAGCATTCAAAAACAGTCTTGCACTCATAAGTAAATGTTATAACGTCTGCTAATGTAGTTGAAATACCATTTACCTTGAGTTTGAAGAGGGAGTTTATGTATATAATGAAAAACAAAATGCCAAGTACAGACCCCTCAGGAACACCGGGTTTTGAAATTAATACTATTGACGGGCTCAGTGGTGCGATGGTTAGTGCGTTGAACTGCTGCGCAGAAGGTCTGGGTTCGATTCCCAGCCGTAGCAACACCTAAATGATTTTTCACTGGCCCTCCACTCGTGATGATCTGACAAATCATCCGAGTAGTATCAATTGTCATGAATAGCTTATCTCAACTTAGCCGTTCAGATTCGTCATAAAACAGGAGGTCCCGCCATCGTGCAAAGAAGTATACACGCACACATGAATGGTTGTGAGAAAAAAGCTAGACCCTGGGTACTAACGAGCCTGTTGCGCTATAAATTTGTTTATTTTTTTTTTGCTATGAACATTTGGTCTATAGATCATTTTAACCCACGTCCACATTTCGAGGCGTTTTCCAAAAAAAAACAAAACGATTTGTGTGTCGACCCATAAAAAGATTTGACAAAGTGTCAGAACTGTCTGTGGTGACCATGGCATTTTCTAAATTTCATCCCCATTCAGTTTATACCCACGCCTGTTTTGAAAGGACATTAAGTTTAGGGATGGGATGGGATAGGTTATTAAATGATTCGAAAAGCCGATTGTAGACTTCTCATATGTTTTATTGACTAATTGAAATTTAGTGTTGGTGCTCTGGTGTAATTTGGCTTTCTAATAATAAGAATTTTAATAAGATTTAGGTTGAGTTTTTTTTTAGATTGAGTTTATGGTAAATACTAACGGGTGATCCAAGTAGAGATACTTTTTTCAATAGCCTTTTTTGACAGATCACGTGTGAGTCGTGTCATGCTGTCATGTTATTTTTGTTTAGTATTGTTTGGCATTTCATAATGGAAAGACTTACGCGTGAACAACGTTTACAAATTGTTCAACTTTATTATGAAAATTCACGTTCTTTGAGGAATGTGTTTCGTGCACTTCGCTCAACTTATGGTCAACATAATCGGCATACTGAGCGTACTATTCGCAACACCATCACCCATTTTGAGACCCAGCATTCATTATTGGATAATATTCGACCGAATAGACCACGTCCAGCATGCTGTGAAGAAAATATAGCGGCCGTAGCTGAGAGTGTACACGAGGACCGTCGAGAGTCGATTCGGCGCCGTTCGCAGCAACTCGGACTGAGGTATGGAATGACTTGGCGCATTTTACGTCAAGATCTTAAATTGAAAGCGTACAAAATACAGCTTGTGCAACAACTGAAGCCGCTCGACCTTCCCAAGCGACATCGCTTCGCTCTATGGGCTCTTCGAGGAAAATTTTGTTTAGCGATGAGGCCCATTTCTGGCTCAGTGGGTATGTAAACAAACAAAATTGCCGCATTTGGGACGAAGAGCAACCTGAAGAGATTGAAGAACTGCGACTTCATCCAGAAAAAACAACGGTTTGGTGTGGTTTGTGGGCCGGTGGAAGCATCGGTCCATATTTCTTTAAAAATTATGCCGGTGCGAACGTAACCGTCAATGACGACCGTTATCATGCCATGATAACCGACTATTTGATGCCTGAAATTGAAGCTCGTGATCTCGGCGACATTTGGTTTCAGCAAGACGGCGCCACTTCCCACACATCGCATTAATCGATGGACTTATTGAGAGAACATTTCGGTGAGCACATAATTTCACGTTTTGGGCCGGTCGATTGGCCACCAAGATCGTGTGATATCACACCGTTAGACTTTTTCCTTTGGGGATATGTAAAGTCAAAAGCTTATGCCGACAAACCCGCTTCGATTGGAGGAAAACATCACGCGTGTCATTCGCCAGTTACCAGTCGAAATGCTCGAACGAGTGATCGAAAATTGGACTCAACGGATGGACCATCTGCGACGTAGCAACGGCCAACATTTGATAGACATAATCTTCAAAAAATAAATGCCAACGAATGTTCTTTGAAATGATAATAAACATTCTCCACTAAATTTGAATTTTCTGTGTTTTTTTCTGTAAAAAATGAGGGAACCTCGAAATGGATCACCCTTTACAATAAAATCAATTTATTTTTCCTTTTAGAAATATAACACATTTATGGACATCTGTGATGGGAAAACTTAAAATGCTGAGATCTGTTTTAACCTGGATATTTCCAACGAGTTAGATCGAGGATAGTTAGAGGACTGCTTCGAATCTTTATTATGTTCACTTGTGGTGGATCACGTTTCCTAAAATAAATTCTCTAAGAATGAAGAAGTTCCTCAGTGATTGATTTTCCCACCCACAATATTTCTGCTGCATATTAACGATATTTCAAAGGGGATGACACTACTCGGATGGCGATAGTTACAGGGCTAGCGGTGTGTGCGTTGTAATGCTAAGCGTGGGGTCTCTGCGGTTGAAATTCCGAATGTGATAACACTTTTGTTATTTCACTTCTCTACCTCTTGTGAAAGTCTAACAAAAAATCATAGATTCAAACTATCATGATAAGCTTATCAAATTTGTCATTCGGGTTCGGCATTAAATAGAAGGACCTCTTCTTTAGGTGTTGTTCATGTTGAGTGATTATTTTCGGAATCAACAAGAAGGAATGTTGAACGGTTAGGCCTGTGGTGGTTTATCATAACGCCGATGTAATTCGTCTTGTTACATCGGAGGGTGTGCTGATGATGAAATATGTTAAGAGATTGGCTAATATCATGGATGGTAGTCTATTGGTGGTTCTACGTAATGGGGACAGGGCAATTTTACGAATATGTAAGTTTTATTCCTTTAGAAATCTTGGAAAACATATAATATATATTATACATAGTCCTTTAAACAAATTTGGCCAAAGCTGGATTTGAGAAGATCCAAGGGACTGATTTGATAGATCGTACATAAGCACAACTATCGGTATCATCAGTGGACACTTTTAAATAGGCAGACACGCAGAAAGGCTAGGTCTTCACTCAAATGACTTCTGTGCAAGCTGCATGGACGAAGAGAAAGAAGAAACAATACTTCATCTCCATTTGTAACTACCCGGCACTATCAAACTGAAGAATGCTTGGAGCTTACTACTTTTTAAAACCTCTGCGATTTAACAAAAATGAAAGCGAAAAGTCTCCTCCGTTTCATTAAAAGTTCAGAATGGTTTTCTCATGGATAGTTAAGAGAATGGCCAAGATCGACGCGGTAGCACATTTGGCCAAGCGATGGTCTGAGTGTGCTGGCGAGCTCGATGACAGCCACTTTAATCTAACCTAACCTAGACATCTAGTCAGAACTCGTGATGGTCTGTCAAATCATCCTAGTAGTATCAATTGTCAAGAAAAGCTTATCTCAACTCTGCCGTTTGGAGTCGGCATAAAACAGGAGGTCCCACCATCATGCAAAAAGTACACACGCTTGGTTCTGGGTACTAACGAACCTGCTGCGTCAAAAATTTGTATTTGTACTTGTACAAGCCTAGATATTAATATCCATAGCCTAAATTTCGGTCAAATCAACAGAGTAGTTTGGGCTCCGGTATTAATAACAGAATCTAGACTCTAAATTTTAGACTCCAGACGGCAGACAAACTTTTTGGACTCGGGGCACTTCGACACATAAGAATTTGTGTAAAAATTCTAACTTTGACTTTTCGCCTCATTACAATAATTCTACTGGAGAAATTCGTCATTTTAAAACCAAGAGTTTCCGCCCTTAAGTAGCACCACCTTGATCAACATCAGAGCCAAGTAGTAAGATTAGCCTAAAATAATTGTGGAGTTGTAAATCTCCCACCGGACGCGTCTTCAGATGTTTCATAAAGTCACTTTCTGCAGATATGTTGGTTGTGTGTGAAATAAAATCCCACTTGCGGGCAAAACAAGGTCCCTAATGAACAAAAAACTTGCCCAGTCAACAGTAAAAGATTTAGTCCAAGTTTGGCAAGACGAAGTGTAAAACCTAAAAGAGCTGCTCTGATATATACGGACTGCAGAGCATATAGGAAATTCAAGGTTTAGTCAAGCCAAGCCTCACCAACACTTAACAGAAAAAGAGGAGCCAAACAACTAGCTTAAGGCCTAAGCTGCTACAAAGCAGATATTACTGCCATTCAGAAAATTCGATGAGAAGGGCCAAATTTACCAACATGTGTTTTATAGGCGCTCATTCCGACGACGCAAGATAAATATGACTCTGCTAAGGAATATTTCTACGAGGACTTGGAGAAAACTTTATAGAGGACATCTTTACTAGTATTGCCGGAAAACACAGCAAACAGAAATCACACAGGCGAAATGGAAGTCATAGCCAGCACAGGATACACTCACTTTAATGTCCATAGGTCTAGAGGTCAACAAACGGCCAAACAAATGGACAACATTGAGATAGACAAGAGGCAAATAATATCATCGCAAACGCAAATGAACACAAACCTTGCCAGCAGACTTCTGGAATTGCGGATATTTCGTCTTTCAGTCTCCTGATAGCAACATACACAAAAGAAAAGCCTTTTAGCGTCAGTATTACATACCAGCAGAGATGCTCAAAAATAGCTAATACGTATCTAAAAAATGCGTATACAATGGGGCAAGCAAATCTTGTGCAATTCAACTCAAAGAAAATTAAATATGAAGCGTTTAAAATAAAGAACACTTGTACAGTTATCCAATTCGAAATGTAGAGTACAGTCCATAAATCCGAAGGAGCAATGAATATTCTAGCCAACACAATTGGTTTAGATGTATCAGAGTTCAACAACATGTAATAACCATTGCTGATATAGCGGCGAGTAAGCTCAGCTAATTTTTTTTAAATCTAACGACATTTTACACCCGCCTAACTTCTTTCTTTAAAAAAAAAAAACTACAAGTAATACCAGTCCATGAACACTATAACCAAGTGTGAAGTTCGGCCTTAAGACATGCACTGAATTTACTCGAAATTTACTTTATAAATCAAAGACGAGCAATCCGCCTTAAAGACGATCTATATAGTAAAAATGTGCAAGCATCATCCCGGAGTGCTTTGAAACCCTGAGCAAAGTTTATAAAAATTAACAAGAAAAACTTAATTTTGTCGAGGTCTTAAAAGCGTATTTTTACACACAATGGTTTTCTGTATCCTTGCCCTTAATTATATGTTTTTTTTTTACCTTTTTAAATTCATTTTTTATTATCTTAAAATACTAACTTAAAACTAGACAAAAATGACTAAATCTAACTTATAATTAACATTTTTTCTTATACTAACTTATCGGTCCTAAGCGGGCGCTCTAAGCTTAAATTAACTTTTTTATTTGCTTTTCAGCTTTAGTCGTTTTTATTTTATTTTATTATGTAGATCTTTTTTTTTTGTTCAAAGAAAATTTAAAAAACTTTGATCAGTAACATTTTTTGTTTTATATAAAAAAGCTTAAACTAGATTAAAACTAACTTAAGACTACTTAAGACTACTTAAAACTACTTACACCTAACTTAATTATAATCGGGGTGGCGAGCATTCGTTGCAAATGCCCCGAGGGGTCACCATTCCGATCGAGACTTTTGGCCCCCAGGCTGCATGTATTCCACCATATTGTACGCCAATATGGTGCACATGCCCCGCCCCAGACCTCATTTCTAAATTTTATTTATCTTACAATTAAGGAGTGGACTAAAAGTCCGCAAAGTCAGGAGGAAGTGCAGAATCACTTCCCTCATGTAGCCACCAAAATTCCATACTCTGCCTTTCAGCATCGGTCCTATCGCGATCCGATACCGAAGTGCTAAAGCGGAGGAGCTCCGGAGCATTGTCGACATACCCGTCGCGGATTAGCCGCTTGTCACGCTCGTCACGGTAGCGGTGGTATAAAACCGGGATACCGTTCCTGTCCTGTACCAACCCTAACGAATCGATATAAATAAACGCCTCTGGTGGAATAAAGCCCGACACGAGCGTACTATCCATATATGTTTCATTGGGGTAATAAGCCCCAAAGATCAGGCTGTTGTCGCTAGCCATCGCCCTTGCAGCGTGCCTTCGAATCACCTTAATGAGGAAATTGTCGATTCTGTTCAGCTGGGCCCCATTGTAAAGAACCTCGTTGCGATAATATTTTATGTACTCGGAATCCGGCGTTCGGTACAATCCTAAGCAGGATCGGAGACAACGCCTCTCAAACAGCCGTATCCTTTCCATGTAGGATGGTGAAATATTGAACCACACAGGACAACCGTAGGAGATGATCAGCCTTATGAGGGCCATGTAGCAAATGACTTTCACCCTTGAATCAAGTTGACTGCTTTGAAACAATCTTCTTGTCAGAGCATAAGCCCCCCTAGCCCTAGCCAGACAAGCATCCACATTTTTATTAAAATACAGAAACTTGTCAAGCCAGATGCCAAGGTATTTGACTTCAGTTCTCAGCGCCAACGGCCGTCCATGCTGTCCAATGATGCACAATTTTTTCCAGTTTTTTCCAGTTTTTTCTGGTATCGTAAGATGCCCTCTGCACTGGGGTCCTGAACAGAATTGTTTCGGTTTTTTGGAAATTGATCCTCAATTTCCAATCGTCGCAATATCCCTTGATGTGATCGAAGTCACGTTGCAAAAGTATTTTGATGACTCCGATTTTCGGACCTGATCTGTACGCCACCAGATCATCTGCATACGCTATAGCGTGACTAAGGGAACCTACAAGATCACTTGTATAAATGTTAAACAATATCGGGGAGTTCACCGCCCCCTGTTGTAAACCGTTTTTAATTTCAAAGACTTTACTCGAAGTTACGTTGCCACATTTGACGACGAACTTCTTTCCCATAAGCATTTCATAAATCATATATAGCATGGGTTTACGCATGCCAAGTCTGGTTAGCTTGTAGAAAAGCCCTTCTAACCATACGGTGTCGAAGGCCTTCTCAAAGTCAACCAGACAGGCCCCTGTGCATTGTCCTTTGGATTTATTCCATTGGATGTCGGAGACTAGTTTCGACGCGGCATGAATAGTGTCATGCCTCGCTCGAAAACCAAACTGATTTTCCGGGATAATTTTATTTTCCTCGACCCACTCAAGCAGAGCCCTATTGACTATCTTCTCGAATACCTTGCTTACATTCGGCAGAAGGCTTATTGACCGAAGATTTGCAGGGTTTGTTCTGTCCTTGTCCTTTTTGGGGATAGGATGTACCACCGCCGTTTTCCAGTGCATCGGATAATGTGCATTATTCAGTGCATTGTTAAACAGCGTGGTGAAAATATCGACTGCCTCTATTGGCAGGTGTCTCAACACGACGTTTGGGACCCCGTCCTCTCCCGCCGACTTTTTATTCTTCAGTGATACAAAGATGTCCAGGAGTTCATCTTTTTGCACGAACAGCATTAATTATATGTCTGTTAAGCACCTTAAAGCGGTACCTCGTCAATATATCTGTGGCAATAAGTTAAAGAAGCTTATGTCGATTTTTGTCACTTTTCAGTATAAGCAAAACAAGTTTGGTTTACCCTTTTTTATACATGTTTTATTTTAATAAAAAATAACCTTAAGGGCTAGACACATGAATTTTTTTCCAGTAGAGACAGTAACAATGTTCACAAAGCCTTAAATTTAATTTTAAAAAAAAAATACTTTGTAGATTTCATCACAACTCGTAGTTTTAAAAGTCTAAAACGATTTTAGGATTAGGATGATAACGAATGATTTTACCCTTGAAGTAAAAAAAACGATTAAGAATTAACACAAAAATATTTGAGAACGTCCTTACCTTCAATTATCATCATCTGAAATTTCACCATCCGTCAAATCAGGATGCGTATTTGCGATTTCAGCAGTTTTGAGATTGAGATAAAAGTCATGGTATGAAGTATCAATAACTGGTAGTAGTTCTAGCAAATCTTTTTTCTTTTCTTTGCTGATGACATTGGGCCCGGAGTAACAGTTAGGAATTTGAAAAGCATCAACGACATTCACACCCCGTTTTTTTATATTATGTCTCTTAAATGCCTCATTTTCATCTAGACTCATTTTGAATTGAACAATGGCAAATTCTTTGGTAAAGCGCAGCCATTTAACATTTTGCCAGTTGAATTTGCTTTTGTCGTCAGCAATCTTTCGCCAAATGAATTTTTCTTTCGATGTTTTGGCAAAGTCTAGTAAGTCTTTTTGAGTCATTTCCTGAACAATGAACGGCTTTTTACCAATGGATCTTATTAACTGGTACCAATCCCTAGGATGGTGAATTTTTACGGTAGATGTTTTCTTCTTTCTCTCAATAGCCGCGTGGTCAGAATCACACTCCATATGTGTGTGACCAGGTACCAGAAATTTATGGTCAATCACTTCAATATTGGAATTGTTACTGAAAACCTCAAACATTGTAGCAACATATCCATTTTTGTTTTGACCTACGCAACAATCACTGTAAAAAATTAGATGCTTTACGTTTTGTGGAATTGTTTGGAGGTGCTGGAAGACGCAAGGTGATATCTCATTTCCTCCACGGTTTGCCACAGATTCATCCCACATGTAACAATAAGCTTGATTAGTAACACAATCGTGAAGGGTTAAGGTGTACGTCCATAGTTGCCTTTTATAAAACGACACGTTTGTTCTTAAAAACGGTGTGGGCAGGCATGTCGAATGCATAAACTTTAACTGAATCCATTGTCCTAGCATATTCTTTGTCTTTGTTCTTGGAATTGTATGCTAGATCGGAAGTCTTGTGGTGTTTTTCTTGCTCTTGTTTGAAGATAAGCTTTTCTTCTCCAGTTCCCATTTCAACTTTCGATTTCAATATTTCACATTTGTGGCAAGTATCGAGTTTTGGTTTTTTAAATTTAATATTCATAGTTTTAAATATTTTTGAGAAAGTAGAAATTGAAGCCACTGTCTCGTATTTTTCGCAGTACAAGTTATACATAGAAGAGAGTATTAAGTCACTGTGAAAGTATTTTTGGCTGCTGTCACTTCGGGTATAGTGCGATTCGTACGCTGGGAAACTGTTAATGTGATCTCGGATCTCGTTTTCTTGTTGAATCGTAATCCTATTGGACACCCCACGCCCTCGTTTGTCAGGTTCTGTTGTTGTCCCCGATGAATTGATCTTTTTCTTTACAACAGTTTTGATAAATTGCTCCGTTTCGGATAAAGTAGCACGAAAACATTTTTGGCAAACTGAAGTTCTTTTTCCATGGGCTTCTAAGAAATAATAGTTCGAAAAATTTCTATTTCTTGGTCTAGTAAGATGTTTCGACGTCCGCTTAAACTTAGTTTCCGCAACAACGATGAGACAACAAACGTAGGCGTGTCGCAGGTTGTAGTTGCCCAGTGCCCAATACGTTAGATCAACGCTCATCTTTACCCGATGAGGCTTTTTTAATGCCATAGACAGTATTTTTCTTGATCGATTCATATTTACTCACTTAAAAGGCCTTGCGTAATACAATTTTGAGTTTTTGCGACCACTAGGAAAAAATGTATCCCATATTTAGCATAATTCTTCCATAAGAAATAACTCGGTTGAAATAGCTTAACAATATCTTGAATAGCACTTACCTGTTCGAAGACCTTTTCAGAAATGAAGATATTTTTATATTCACTTAACTCACGTAAAGGAATTTATTTGCATGAAGGAAAATAGCTTATGTTTACCTAAGAAAACACTAATATTGAATTTCAAAGGAGAAAAATAGCTTATGTAACTTAAGCTGTTTTAAAAAATTGGGTTTTATCAAAAATACTTTTTTTTAAAATAACTTAAGTCGACATAAGAACAAATTTGCTGCAATTTAACATTGGGTAAAAATAGCTTATGTCGACTTAAGTGATAAACTTATTATGTTTTCATAAGTCATAATAACTTATGTCATGACTTAAGTTATTTTAAAAAAATACATATTTTCCAAGATTTCATAATTTTTTTCTCGATCTAGACTTAAGCTATTATAATATAAATGCAATTGTGTACCAAAAAAACTTAAGCTGTTTTATTTTTTTTAAATGTAACGGTTTTTAACCGACGTAGAATATAGAGACCCAGACTAAAAGAAAGCATAAAAACAGGAGAACATAGTGAACCAAAGAGCTCCATTTTCGCTTAAGTCGACATAAGCTACTCTAACTTATTACCACAGATATATTAAAGACAAGTAACCGTTGCTTGTATTTTCATATCCATAACAAATTTTCAATGCTACGCATATTTTTGTAACCTCTACAGTTATTTTCAATTTGAATTCTCTTTTTGTCTGAAATTTTACATTCGATGTACCTATAATTTTAATTTTTCCACTCACTTTAAGTCTTTTGAGCATAGCACCCTTTAAAAAACTCTGCTCCCCCTGACATTGACCAACTGTAACCAATCAGAACACGCCAAGCTGTTTCCACCCCCATAACAATGGATAAAGCAAAACGTATGGCTAACTATAACTATGCCCAGGGATGCTGTTTCCTTTATTTCTGCAGGATATTACAATTTTAATAATTTCTCATTCAGTCTGCCGTTGTTCTTTGTTCGAAAACAAATACCCAAGTGAAAATGTGTCTTTTTTGAAAAAAAATTAAAGTGATAACGTTTCTGCAGTATATGTCCTCAAATTTTTCGCAAACAACTGGAATTTCGATATATTTTCGTGCGTTGAAAAAATTTAATTTAAAAAAATAAATTTTTTTGTGTTGAATCATTCCAAGTGCCGATTATTGGTGAAAATTGCTTTCACAACGTTTTCTTCTTATTCGTTGATGGCAATGCAACACCATCCAGAATCAGCATATATGCCAGAAGTTCCTTTTACCCCATTGTGGGGGCAGGAGGCACCACCACCGCCGCCAATTGTACCATACCAGGAACTTATTGCTGGATTTCCATGCTCAGATTTAGGTAAATTTTTGTTAATTATTTATTTATATTTAATTTAAACACTCACCGCCTTTGAATGATTGTTTTTCTAACTATAGGCAGATGCATCTTTTTTGTATTTTCCCGTCGGGAACCAATAAAGAATTCAAGCGGGTTTTTTCAACTTTTAAAATCGCTGTAAACTCTAAATGCAAATAGTTATAAATAAAAAATCCCCATTTACAAGGTGGGCCATAATGTTTGGTCCTAAATAAGTTTTTTAAATGTTTATGTGGAGTGCGGGAAATAATACCGCAGTTTCATTTTAATTTTGAAGCCTTGTATCGGGTTTTTCAACAGGGACGCTACAAAAGTTGAGCGACAGGGACAGCAAACGACGCCATATTTCTTGCCACTCTTTTGACATTTCTCTTCAGTAAGGTTTGCCATTTCATGATGGAAAGATATACGATCCAACAACGAGTCGAAATTATTAAAATTTACAACCGAAATTCGGAGTCAGTGGCCTCAACGTTAAGAGCACTACGTCCAATTTATGGTCGTCATAATCGTCCTAGCAGATCATCAATTGAGCGTCTAGTAGAAAAATTTGAAACCACAGGCACAGTACAAAATGTTCCCGTGCCAGTGAGACAAAGAAGGGCCCATATTGTCGAGAATATTGCTGCCGCTGAGGCTTCAGTTGAAGAAAGCCCAAATGTGTCTCTCACACGTCGTTCTTAAGCGTTGGGCATCTCTGTGACGTCGTTGTGGCGAATTTTGCGAAAAGATATTGGCCTACATCCTTACAAGGTTAAATTGACGCAAGAACTGAAGCCACTTGACCACCAGAAGCGTCGTATGTTCGTGAATTGGGCTGAGCAACAACTTGAAAATGATTCGTGGGAATTCCGAATTTTCCACCAAGGTTATTCTGAAAATTAATTCGTTAATTTGGCCGCCGACATTATGCTGAATACCATTGGACGCCTCTTATGGCCCCTCTCAATAGTTTTCTTTAATCTTATCCAGTTCTTGAAGGATGTTTCCTTGAGGATTGTCAGAATTTTGTATGAGTATGAGTATGCTTACACAAGCCCCTTTAAATAACAAAAAAGATAAAATAGGGTGGTCAAATCACCTGCTTCGGAGTGTCGGTTGTGGGTCGCGCATTATACTCCTCCTGAACATTGACCACTTGGCCCGCGCCAATCAGTCAGCAGGACACAATGCAATGACTTTGGGAGAATTAACGTTGGGTAACGTTAGTGTAGGGTAACCGAAATTTATGATCAACACCCTTAATCTTATGAATTCTGCACTTTACAAGGGAACTTCTTCAAGTCTTTCTCTCCAAATCGTTAACTTGGGCATTAACATTAAGAAGGGCCAACGCCCATCAGTATTTTCGTCTTTTTGATCATCGTACAGCTCCTAAAGTATTTGAATCTTCGTCTCCAAATAATTCGCTCAATTCGACAAAAGATTTCTTAATTTTTAGACTTCATTGCCTCAAAGCAAGCGTTAGACTGACTGAAGTGGCGCTACAATCCGGAATGAGCCTAAGCCTCAGCCAACATGCCTCTCCAATTAGCCCGGTTCTTAGCTAACTGCCCCCAGTTGCACATTCCAAGGTAGTTGATGTCGGTTTCTACCTCTGCGGGCCACTTAGGCCGTGTGTCAATTGCGTTAAAATAGGGGTTAAACTTTATCCACAGCTAATTTATAACATTTCTGCAGGGATAAAAAAAAAAGTTACCTTTTTGCTGTGTCAATTGGAATCAATGGGATATTATTTTAATACTTTTTTCATTAATTTCCCAATTTCCTTTCTTTAGAATTTCTTGTAATAAATATGTACCGAATAGATTTCCAGAAAGATCATCGAAAATAAATTAATTATTAATTATTGTCGGTAATAGAAATATTGTTGTACAATTTGTGCTGATGACTAAAGATATCCGCCCTACTTTGTTCATGTTAATCATATTTCGCATATAGCGAAACAAATGTAATCATAACAATTTTGAAACCATCTTTTTTTAAAAATTCAATTTTAGTTGATTTTTCTATTTGCATAACAGTTTCCGATTACAATATTTTTTTTACTTCTTATTTAATATTCTGAATATTGTACAATTTTCCCGCCACATGTGAACACTGATAACGAGGAATAATCCATGAGCGTGCTTTCCCTCTGCTTTACCCTTCAGTAGGTATACCAAATGTAAAATTTAACCACTGGATACATTTAAACCAGCTGCTCAGCAGGTTAAAATTTTGAAGTCTCTATTCACCATACTAATGTCAAAATTTATCAACTGGCTAAAATTTTAACGCAATTGACACACGGCCTTAAGACGAGATTTTCCTCTACTGCGTCACACGTCTGGCTGGGTATCGAAGACTCTGCGAGCCGGAGTATTGGTGTCCATTCGTTCTACATGTCCTAGCCATCTTAAACGTCCAATACTGGGTTTTTTGACCAGGGGCATGTCGCTGTACAGCTCGTATAGGTCTTGGTTGAATATTCGTCTCCATAGCCCGTCAATTTTCCTCTCGAATCGACCAAGGATTTCTTCATCCGCTTTTGAGACGGTCCATGCTTCGGCGTTGTAGAGCAGGACTGGGATGATCAGGCGGTTATATAGGATCGACTTAGTAGTTCGAGCTCGAAGGAACAGCGGCTGGCAAGAGTAATACTTCGTTTGATTTCTGACGAGATGTTGTTATCAGAGTTAATAGCGGGGCCGAGTTAGACAAAGTCCCGTACTACCTCAAAGTTATACTTGCCACGTTCTGTCCAATTCGTCGAAGTTGTGTGTCCTTTCGTATTGACAGCATTTTACTGTTAAACCCATTTTGCCGCTTGCTTTCACTTGCAAACGTGGCTATGACATCACGTTGAGTCCTACCAATGATGTCAAAATCTTCGGCGTATGCTAGTTGTTGCATCGATTTTTGGAAAATTGTACCTATGGTATCGAATGTGTCGGTGAGTTCGTTTCCGACCCTGGAGCAGCGAGAATTCTCCATCGTCATCCTATACATGCGGACGAGATTGGGCAGTATACCAAAACTAGACATGGCTCTGTATAGTTCGTCTCTATAAATGCTGCCGTATGCGGCTTTGAAATCGATGAATAGGTGGTGGGTATCGATTTGGACTTCTTGGGTTTTTTCCATGATCTGCCGATGTGTGAAGATTTGATCGGTTGTGGATTTTCCTGGCCTAAAACCACACTGATAAGGGCCGATCAGGTTGTTAGTAAACTGTTTCAGGCGGTCACATATTACGGCAGATAGGGTCTTGAAGGCAACATTGAGGAGACGCAGTTTAGAGGGTCTGCTTTTTTGTGGATCAGGCAAACGATGCTGAGGTTCCAATCTTCAGGCATACTTTCTTCCGAACAGATTCGGCTTATAAGTTGGTAAACGTTACTTACCAAGTCATCTTCGCCGGCTTTATTAAGATCCGCGGGAAGGCCATCATATCCGGCAGCCTCATTAAGTTTCAGTTTAGATATTGCTATCCTCACTTCCCTCAGGTCGGGTGGTTAGCAGTTTGCGCTGTCGTTACCAATATTAAATGGATCGTTCTGCCTATTCGTTAGGCAGTTGCGTGGTTTTTTTTTTATTAAACCTCCAGATGTTATTACGATCGCGCGACTCTTCGATCATCTTGAGCTGGGAAGCTGCGTAATTAATTTCTATTCAGGATCTTCTTTTCGTCCCTTCTCGTGGCGTGATAATCATCTCTTACTGCCCTTGTTTTGTGCTGCTTTCTTGTGTGCAATTTCTGTCACCTTTTTCCTGTATACACGCATTCATCATCATACCACTCTTAATCTGGGGTGGCTTTATCTGGGTGACTGGTACCCTACAGTGGTTTCGGCTACCTCCCTTATGATGTCGCCATACTAACATCACTGATTGCTGGCGTCTACAGTAGGTGAGTGCACAGAGGAGAGTTTCATACTAAACTAAGGCGCACGCTGTAGGACCTGTTTACTCCAGGTGTGCTAAGGCGTCCAACGTCGAATTTAGCATTGGAACATTTCCTGTATGAATTAGGTTTGCTGCTTAACTTAATTGAATCTGTTATTAAAAACGGGTTACAAAGATTAAACACAAAAAAGACCTATGCAATGAGTAAGGGGGTCACCATAAAAATACTACTGGAATTAAAAAGTTCGCATAGATTTTCGTTTGTTTGCTTTTCGCTGAGATTTAAATTCGATAATAGGCGCAGATTAAGTCAAATTCTTAGCTTCATTCCCATAAAAACATCTTGTTGTCAAATAACATCAAACTATCGATAGTTCAATTAATCCAAAGGTTATTATAAAAATATTCATCATTGCTCAATGAACAATCATTATGAAATCTCACTCATGTTCAGTCATATTCTGCGAAGGTTTAACCAACTTAACTTCGTTATCAATAATGTAGAAATAAAAATTCCAGTGTAAAACTATTTATTCCCAATTTATATTCGCAATTTATGAATCAACTCGAGCTTTCGCCAAATACAACTGTCACCCTATAAATATTTCATTAGTGTAACACTTTTTATAAAACCCCAGCCGGATGTGTGGGAAGTTTGCAAATATACATGCGCCATTTTTTTTTTACTTTCACTGCCTGTTTTGGGTAAATAAGCCGAACGTGACGTTATGATAATGTTAGATGACACTTATGTCCTTGATAAACCCAAAAAGGTTCCGTCTTCTAAAATTTTTTCTGAATGATTGTGCAAGAGGATCAAGCATGATATCATAATGTGAATGAGTCGTCATTTTTGCAAATGGCGTCAAATGTCTTTGTACCTTGACATACATCTTGTTGATAATGAACACAGAGTCTGATATTTTTCGAGCAACTATTTAAAATTCCGTTAAAAAAGCAGACATTTGCATTAACTCGGGAGATAATCATATAACCGATATAATTTTTTTTGATTAGCTCATACATTTTAAATATTTAAATGATCCCCGTGAATACAGCGAAATTTTTTCTGTTCTACCAAAATGGGAACTTATATTATTAGGCATGTTTTTGTAAAATATTGTTTTTATCGATTCTTATTGATTTAAATTGAAGACATTCACTTGCACTTTTGTAAGTAACATTTCGTAAAAATCTGTAAAAAAAAAATAATTAATAAACAGACGACCTATTATGGCATGACATTATTTTCGGCCCACCCTTGTATTTACAATGTTAAGAAAAACTTGACTATAATTATAATGAAGACATTCAAGATACTCGCTCATTAAAATCATTTGTACCGTTTATAAAAATAAGCATAAAATATATGGCATGTTTTTTTGATAATCTATATATGATTATATGGTTTTCACACCGAACCGAAAATTGAGTTTTTATCAAAAACTTTTCGAAAACTACTTGACGCTTTCACACCAAATATCGAACAGGTTTTGTTGACGTCAAAAAACGAGTGTTGGGTGTAACCATATCAAAGTAAATCGTGAAACAGGAAACTCTACTGGTATGATTCTACTTGACATCGAAAAGGCATTCGACCCTGTTTGGCATAACGGCCTCATTTATAAAATGATAAAATTTAACTTCCCACCATATTTATGTAACATAGTCAAAAGTTTTTTGTCTGGTCGTTGTTTTAAAGTATACGTAAACAGTGCCGTCTCAAATACAATCAACTTTCATGCTGGTGTTCCACAAGGTTCAGTACTTGGCCCAGTTCTTTACAACCTTTTTACATCGGATTTTCCGTATTTGCCGAATTGTGATACAGGAATTTTTGCAGATGATACTGCTATATTTTCATCTCATGAATTCGCTCTTAATATTGAGAGGAATCTAAAAGATGCGATGAAAATATTAGAAACTTTCTATACAAAATGGAAAATAAAACTAAACGAAGGGAAGACGCAAGCCATCTTTTTCAGTCGGAAAAGAAAGCCTTGTTTTCTTCCCAGAAGTCATTTACAGATAAATGGATTAAGTATTAGTTGGCAACCATCCGTAAGATATCTAGGTATATACCTAGATAAGAAACTCACATTTAACGAACATATAAGTAGGACTATAAAAAAAATCGGTATTGCCATCAAGACTCTGTATCCTTTCATTAATCGAAAATCTTTGCTTTCAACTGAAAACAAAATGATTATACACAAAGTAATTTTTCAAGCTATAATGCTTTATGGGTGTCAAGTCTGGGGAAAATGTGCAAAATGTCATACGAAAAAATTACAAGTATCGCAAAATAAATTATTAAAGATGATGTTAAATTATCCATGGCATCACTCAACTCTAGATATACATAAAAAAGCAAATGTTGAATTGATATCCACTAGAATCAGTAAATTAAAAAATAAATTTTTAGAACGATGTAGTTTTGCTGAGAATCCTCTTGTTAATGCATTAAATACACACTAAGTTACAAAAATCAATTTTTGTTTGTTTAAACATATAAATGCCTATTAAATTATTTAATTGTTATTTATGGTGTGTCTTATATATATATTTTTTTTATTTTTTATCTAAATGTCTTGTTTATATATTTACTCTTTGAGTGAAATATTTATTCCCTTCTGGAATTAAAACAAAACCAAAATATGTGATACCACTTGACTGATTTTTGTTGATTTATTTGTTTATTATTTTGTTTAAACATTTATATATATATATATATACATATTTTGACATTTTCTATTTATTTATTTGTTATTTATTTTTTTTGTTTAGTTATTTATTTAGTTATTTATTTATTTATGTATTTATTTATTTATTTATTTATTTTTTTAGTTATTTAGTTATTTATTTATTTATTTTTTTTTTATTATTTAATTTATTTGTTTATCTGTTTATTTGTTTATTTGTTTATTTATTTATTTATTTATTTTTTGTATTTAAATTGGAGGTTTTTTTTTTGTGTTTCCTCCAAACTATCTATTTTTGTCTCCTTTATATTTTCAATTGAATAAATAATGTTTCAGTAGAAAGATATATCTTATCAAATCTCTGTAAAATGTGCGATAACAAACCAAATGTATATTTAACGAAATAAAATCAATCTATCTATAAACTTCTCCCTCACTGAGAGGTAGGCGCAAGATCAAATATCAATCATACGATCGACGCACAGTGGGGCAGCTCATATGATGGAATAAACTCAAAAAATGAATTGAGTGAGATGAGTACACAAAGTTGTTTTTCCGTTATAATACATTCCAGTGCATTTTTTGCAAAAACAGTTATATTTTTTTCTTGCTTTGTCACTTAGAACGAGCTAATTGAAAGTAACACTTTAATTCTTCTTGCACCGTGTGTCTTAACAAGTAGTTCAATTGGCGCGTGTTTGCGTAGCTGTAATTTTTCTTTTAATCTTGTGAAAGTTAAAAAATAATATGGAATCGATAGCTTCAAGTATGTACTTACTATGTGGATTTAGTTGTATGCAAAAACTATAAAAACAATTTTTGTTTTTTTGTTTTTGTATATGCATTCAAATTTCAAAAATATGAAAGATAATTTCGTAAATAGCTAAAGCAAAAGTAGATTTCCACACGTTTCCACACGGAGATATTTATTTGTCAATATAGCTTGACTTCTTGTGTATACAATACAAAATAAAACGGGTGCTCATATGTACACCATTTTTTTTAATTCAGTTTTTCCTAATCCACCACTTCAACAAATGTGGTGTATTAATTCACACATATTCTTAAAAAGTTCTTATTTTCGTGTAGGTTCGCATTCAAATGTTGTGTTTTATACAAGGATGGAGTTGTTTAACCTTATGAAGGAATCGGGGCTTCAAACCCTAGAACAAAAATTTATTTTTTTGAGATACACCTTGAAGCCCACCACAATATAAATGTTAAAGAACTCCAGAACTCCGATAGAAGCAAACGATTCAAAACAGAAGCAATGCGAAAGGAGCTGTCAACTTCGCAATTAATATTTGCGACAAAGGTAAATCTACGAGCAGAAGGTCATCCAGTTGTATCAAAATTAGTAGAGGACCTAGTGCGTTCACCTCAGCGTGCAATTAATTATAAAAATGTGTCAAAAAAAACGTGCTATCCGGAAAGAGAAGACATGACTGTAACAGATACATCAGCTGAAGTGACAGTTCAAGCTTTGACGAATCATACTGTGGAACGTTTGATATTAGCTCAAAAAGATGTAATATTTTCTTTGAAAGATGAGCAATTAAGCAATTTGTGTTTGATTTCTAAGTGGGGCTTTGATGGTAGTTATGGGCACAGTTCATACAAGCAGAAATATGTTGGAAACGATGCTGATGATTCTAGTGTATTTATAAGTTCTGTGGTACCCCTCCAATTGGTTTGTGAGAGCTCAGAAGAAAAAGCTGTAATATGGCAAAATCCTAGACCTTCTTCAACCAGGTACTGCCGTCCAATAAAATTTGTATATACGAAAGAATCAGCTCAAGTTTGGTATCTGAAAAGCTCAGAATAGATGCTCAAATTCAGAGTCTTTGCCATTCAAAAGTTAACGTTGAAGAAAAGGTTGTTGAAGTGGCACATAAACACCATTGTGGACGGAAAAGTTTGTAACGCTTTGACAGATACCGTCTCATCTCAGCGTTGTTATATCTGCGGTGCATGTTCCAAGGACAGGTTAAATCATTTCCTAAAGAAGTTTTCAATTTAATCATTGCTCCTAATGTTTTTTGTTCTGAGAACAGCGATGAAAGTGAGAGTGATTGTCTATCAGATGAATCTGAATTTTAGTTATTTCTTGGTGTGTGTATTTATTTGTTGTAATATTTATTATAATTTGTAATTTAAAAATATGAATAACAAAAAAAAACCGGATTTATTTTTTTTTTTTTTTCAATTTAAAAAAAATCATAAGTTAAACAATAAAAATAACTTTAAAAAGTCAAATATGGTCTTTCTATGCACTAATAAAAGATTCTTACATAACAAAATATTTTTCAGTATAGCTAGCCCATCACATGAATTGTTTCCGATTTTTGGGGTATCTTGCCCCACTGTGCGACGGTTAGACGGACGGAATAAAAAAAAACGTTTTTGGGTTCCTCATCAATATAATCTCGAGGTCGAAAATATGTACGAAAACAATATCTGTCTCTTTGCAAGGGAAAATTGAAAACTGACACGGATATGTCCCCGGGAAAATAATTATTCGGATTTGATAGATAACTAGTACGTCAGATGTTCTGTCGGCTGTGTGGAATGAATAATGGATCTGTTCGCTCAAACAACATTTTAAATAAATAAAAATGTATGGAAAACTTTAATTTTCGAGGATGGTCTTGTGTTTTTTTGTGAAAAATCAGTCCCAAAAACTCCTTGGTCAAGATAAAATGCAATAAAATAAGCATCTTCGATCCAAAACCGGAAGACCTATTTCTGGTTTCGAATGAGTATGTTATTCAATCTAACAATCTAACATACTTGCTTATCACAAAAATATTTATATTAAAGCAGTCATAACTGTCTCTTTCTTTATCAGAATTTGTATCTGTTTACCTTATAACTTACCTTGAAAAATTGAAAAAAAAAATCCGTGAACTTTTGACTCACCCTAATATATACGTATAGCACCCCTTACACCACTTTCAAAAGAAATCAAACACAGCAGTGCTCCGCCTGACATTGGTCAACTGCAGCCAATCAGCGTGCGGCAAACTGTTTCCATCCCCCATAATGTTGACTGAGGCAAAATGGCTTCCTATACATTTCTAAGGGATGCTGTTCTTATATCTGATTTCTGCAGGATGTTACACTTTTATCAATTTCTCATTCAGTTCGTCGTAGTCTTTCATTCGCAGTGCTTCGGAAAAAAAGAGCTTAACTGAAAGTAAAATTTAAGGCATAAAGCTTGTGCAGGGAAAGTCCATTAATTTGAATTAATTAGGAAGAGTTAAGCAGGACGTATGTCGCTGATTTCCCCTTCTTGTTGTGAAAAGAAAATATTTAGCTGAAAAAAATTTGTTCCCTTGAATACATTCTAAGTACCTAAGTGTCTAAGTGTAAACGATTATTTGTGAAAATTGCTTTCACAACATTTTCTCCTTATTCACTGATGGCCATGCAGCATCATCCAGAATCAGCATACATGCCGGAAGTTCCATTTACCCCGTTGTGGGGACAGGAGGCGCCACCACCGCCGCCGCCAATTGTGCCATATCAGGAGTTAATTGCTGGATTTCCGTGCTCTGATTTAGGTGAGGTTTTACAAATAAATAGAAAATTGTGGAAAAATGGTAGGTGATAGGCGTTGGAAATATTCGTGCATTCTGATCTGATTTCCAGGTGCGGAGTAAGTTTGAAAGCGAAAATAATGAAGTACTAGACTTGAAATCTGCATACCTATACAGTGCTTTAGCTTGAAAATACGATTTTAAAGAAACGTAGAAAGTAACAGATTAAGATCTAAATTTTTCAAAGTTACAAATTTGTTGGCGCAATGAGCTTCTAATGAGCTTAATGCTAATTTCTTGCAACCATTTTGTTTGCTCCTAAAATTTGTGGCATGATGTCGGGATCAGAAGCTTTATGCCAATGTCGTCTGCGTTATGCCAATGAGTTGTGCGTTAGTGACGATTTCTTGAAACCAGAGTTAACCAACATTCCATTATAGTGGTCAGCACTCGCCCATTGATGCCGCCGGCATATGTGGATAATCCATGAAAATCCTTTGTAAAGTGGTGTAAGAAATTCCTATTTGTTAGCTTTGGCGACTAATTAAGGTGCGCGTCTGATTTCGAACACTTTGCCTTGCTTAAGCGACGCTTTGGTGTGTACGTGCTGGTGATGCATGAAGATTTGGTGTCTTGGCGTAAGACTAAACCACTTTCTTGGAAACGTTTAGAAAGGGTTTCCAAAAAAGGTAAACAATATTTGAATCTGCCGCCATTTGTGCGGAAAAGTGTTGGCAACAAAAAAAAAATCAGATTTACATCTGACTCGAAAATGAGGCTGGCCAAGCGGTGACTGTAACAAAAGATTATAAAGCCATACAGATGACGCACTGTATACAAGAAAAACTATTCTACGGCGGGTCATACTGGCACAGGCCTCCATTTTTTTTGGATCTCGCTTCTCACGTGTGCACGTGCACATCGCCCGCCCGTACCATGAAGCATGTGAGCAAAAGATTCTGTTTTTTTTTTGTTCTCAATGCGTCATCTGTATGACTTAATAAACTTTGCTGTAACTGATACTCAACACGCAACTTTTTCTTTTTTTTTTCCAAATTTAATGGTATTGATTCGGAGGACAAATGCATTCAACAAGAAATAATTCAGTCAGACATTTTCTGGTCTAATACAATTTTTTTGGCGCCATAGGCTCGTTTGTACTCAGGGCCGAGCTTTCTTACAACCATTCATGTGTGCGTGTGTACTTCTAGCACGATGGCGGGACCTCCTGTTTTATACCGACTCCGAACGGCAAATATGCTTTTCTTGACAATTGATACTACTCGGATGATTTGTCAGATCATCACGTTTTCTGGTCGCCTTTTGGCTATCCAAATTAGACTAATAGGACATGTGAATTAACATCACTCGATTCTTTTGAGTGGGGTTTTTTTTAAAGTAAATTTATGCAAAATCGTTATGGAAAAATTCGACGATAAAAGAGTGCGAATGCGCAAGCAAAGACGTGAAGACTATTTCCCAGATATGCATCTCTTCCCCCAATATATCATTTTGCTTCTACAGTTGATAAAGCGTTGTGAAATTACAATTGTACGAATGACAATTGAATTTATGTCAAAGGATCGGTGTGCATTGGTGTCTTCCGTCCAACATTATCGTATTGCTGATAACACTTTTTCGGCGGCAATGATTTCGATTCCGATCATAAGCATGAAAGCTTCGACATTGTTCTTTCCGCACATAGCATGGCGCTTAAGCATCCGCCTTTCATGACTTTCGACCCCATCGAATATTCCCAGGTGAGATTGGAAAACTTTGTCCAGCTATCTATGTCTACTTCTTCAACGAAGACGTTTACCCGATATAATGGCATCCATGACCAAAGCGTTTCGTTAGGAAAAGCAGCTGCTCGGTATTAGGCTCCTAACTCACTCTAGTGATCCTCACGCGCTGAGTTTCTCCAGCTAAATATCGGTGGAATCTACACTTGCACCCAGGAAAACTTCTGTTTTTTTTATCATGTTCATCTCGCATTATCAGTGCAACAAAGAATAGACGCCTACAAAGCTGATAAACCCACCATGGGTGAAAGTCCTGAGAAATCACGATCACAATTACCCACTCCAGATCGTGGATTCGATTGTGTCTCTCCGCTTACCAATAATTAATCATAAAAAAACACATTTTACGAACGATTACATTTCTCAATGCCTGCCTAGTAATAGATTGACTAAGCTGCTCAAAACTGACCCATAGCTTCACTAATTCTCTGGAATAAGTCAGATCATTTAACCTTAGCTTTTTTAAGCCTTCATTCGTAAGACGTATATATGCGATAACTTCTTGCGAAGTGCTACCGAAACATCTTAACGTATATACATGTACACACATCTCCGGAAGCTTAAAAACAACCTTACAGAGGTCATACAATCATAACTTTGATTATGCTTGTGAATTTTCCCGTGTAATGTCTTATACAGGCTTCTACCCAAACAATCGACTGCAAAAATGTCCAACCTCTGCACAGAAGTACTATATAAGGCCTAAAGAAATAATTGCTTGTGGAAATTGTATTTTATTGCCTTATAGAGAAATAATTTTTAGTTGGGTATATAATACATTACCTGCGAATAAGGCTCCGAGATACTTAAATTTTTCCACTTATTGGAACTCTTTTTAAGATCCAGATTCCATTAAACACTATTTATAGAAACCACCAGCACTTAGTTAACTGCATAGATTTTGAACACAAACGATGGGAACTACTGCTTCACACTGATCTCGAACTGCAAATTTATGAATGACGGGGTTAAATCCAGACTTGGATCTTGTAAAAATATCGAGAGAATAGTTCAAGTGAAGGAAAAACTTCAGTTTTTATGATTTGAGGTATTCTATCCAAGTATCCTTTTTTATTTCTTAAAGAATTTGTTTCAAGTATCCCTTCCTTTGTTGCATAAACTGGATTTTGTTTTCAATCTACATGTCCAAATGAATTTACGCCCAGTCTTTCATTCTGACTTAAACCAGATTTAATCTAGAGTTAACCCAGGATTAAAATCGACTGAAAATGGTTCTTTCGAGCTAACTCGATGTTAACCCTGAAACTATGATAAAATATAGATGAAAATAAATTCTTTTGCACTTGACATGTATCTCAATTTTGTACATCGGACTATATCCTTCTCAAATAAAATCATTTCAACAATTTAACTTAGATAACAAGTATGAAATCAATATTTATGTAGAGATCCCTTATTCTTATTATAATCTCGAATTTTTATTTTTATTTTTTAGCAATTTGGCCCAGATCACAAGTATCTAGTTTAGTAAATCAGCGCCTCTCACCACGTGGTGGTCTTCCAGCACCATCAAGTCACTCGACGAAGAAGACCAGAAGACGAGTTGCATCCTTAGCCCAACGACGTGCAGCTAACATTCGTGAACGTAGAAGGATGTTTAATTTAAATGAGGCTTTCGACAAATTAAGAAGAAAGGTAAATTTATTAAAAAAAAAACAGCCTCAAAATAACTGTCCCTAATCATGTTCTTCTTATAATAGGTTCCAACATTCGCATATGAGAAACGTTTGTCACGCATCGAAACGCTCCGCCTCGCTATCACATACATTGGCTTCATGACAGAATTGTTAACCGGCACTCCTTCTAATACTCATAAGAATCGGTCACCCGAAATCTACTCTGGCATGAACGGCCATCACCATCCTGGTCATCATCTTCACCCGTCATTTCAGAGAGATTTTGTGTCACCCTACAGTCATAGCCTTGCTTAGAAGACCCCTATTTACTTGTTTATTTATTTATTGTTGTTGTTTTATATTAAAGATTTTGTTTTTATATTTAATTTACTACAGTTATTAAAATTATTATTAGGAAATTAATTTTAAAAATAAAAATAATTTTATGTAAATAATCTCTTGGGGTTTTTGTGTTTTGAATAAACAAATAAATTTGATCCGAATTAACTGGTGAGTTATTTGGTGATATTTGTGATCTGAAGTAGGCACCCTATAAAGGTTTTAAATATAATAAACCTTTAAATTTGTTGTGGAATATAATTTTATTCAAATTACCGCCTCTAGTGTTTTGGCAGCTCATTATTTTGCCAAAGCAATTTCGCATTTCCCATATATTGCAATAAGGAGTGTTACATTTTTGACATTAGTGAGGTGAATATGACCTCAAAATTTTAACCTGCATATTTGACATTTGGTATACCTACTGAGGATTTGTTCGTGTGGATTATTACTAGTGTTCACATGTGTCAGAAAACAGAATGCAGATTATTAAACAAAAAGCAGGAAAATGTATTTTGTAAAACAAAATGAAATCCAATGTGTAAATAAACTAAAATTGAGTTTTTGAAAAAGGTTGGGTACGAAAATGTATTATTGAATTTGTTTTGCTGAAATTTGTATCTTGAAAATTCCTTGGCTTTGGATTTTTGGAATTGGAACTGGCCCTCCAGGTTGGGGGTTGTGCTTTGAGTTAACTACCCAACCATGGAATAATCTAACGGTTACGAAGCAACCAATAGCCTCGGAAAGGACTGATTTTATTGTTGACGACACAGCTAAACGACAAAAGGACAACGACGTTCGTATCTGCACCTGGAATGTGAGAACATTAAACAGTAGAGGTGCAAGCGAACAACTAGCGGAAGCCGTAAACTGCTACAAAGCAGACATTACTGCCATCCAGAAAATACGATGGGATGGGCCGGGCAAGAAGAGGATGAAAAACTGTGACATCTACTGGACCGTGTTGTAGTGATCAGAAACAGCGACTATTCGGATGCAGGGTTGTTATAAGTGCCAGACTTAGGCAAGAAGTCTTATGTTTCAAAGATATTAGCGAACGCATTGTAACGATCCGCATCAAGGCCAAATTCGCCAACATTAGCCTTATATGCGCTCACGCCCCATCTATGAGCTCCTTGACAAAACCTATGAGCGACTACCGAAGTACGATGTTAAAATCGTGCAGGGAGATTTTAACGCAAAGGTAGGAAGAGAATACATCTTTTGCAGTATTGTCGGAAACCATACCCTACACGACAACAAGTCTGGTAACGGACTTAGGCTAATTGACTTCGGTACGGAACGAAATGCCATTATAGCCAGCACACGGTTTCCTCACCTCGACATCCATAAGGGGAAATGGCGGTCTCCAGATCAACGAACGGTCAATCAAATTGATCACATAGCGATAGACAAGCGCCACGCATCCAGTATTTTGGATGTCCGAACATTCCGATTAGCTAACATCGACTCGGACCACTACCTTGTTGCAGCCAAGGTTAGAATGCGGATATCCAGCACGCCACAACAATCCAGAAATACTGTTAAAAAAATTTAATGTCGAAAGACTGCAATCGCAAGAGACCGCCAAGACCTTCGCGCAATGCGTATCCCTAAACCTCTCTATTAACACCATACCACCAACATCGAATGTCGAAGAACTATGGCAACGATGCCAACAAGCCATTAGATCAGCCACAACTGATGTGCTAGGTTTCTCGCGCCCAGCAGCAAGAAACCCCTGGTTTGAGGAGGAATGCCGACAGATGCTTGCAGCCAAGAACGAGGCCTACCAGGCTAAGCTGCCGGTGAAGACGAGAGTTGCCGTTGAGCTCTATGGGCAGAGAAGAAGGGAAGAACACCGGCTTTTTAGAAAGAAGAAAAAAGAGGAAGAAAAGCGCGCGATCGAGGATATAGAGAGGTGCTACTCCAGGAAAGATGTTCGCAAGTCTTACCAAAGTGTAAAACGTCAAGGCCAAGGATACAAGGCTCGAACAGAATCCTGTCGAGATGAACAAGGAAATATCGTAGTTGAGACACAGTCGATGCTGAGGATATGGAAGAACCACTTCTGCAGACTGTAAAACGGCGATGACGAACAACATTCCGCTGTCAGGCAGAACGAACCATTCAATATTGGCAACGACAGCGAAAGCTGCCAACCACCCGACCTGAGTGAAGTGAGGATAGCAATATCTAAGCTGAAGCTTAATAAGGCTGCCGGAAATGACGGCCTTCCCGTCGAGCTTTATAAAGCCGGCGTAGATGACTTGGTAAGTTACATCCACCAACTCATTAGCCGAATCTGGTCGGAAGAAAGTATGCCTGAACAATGGAACCTCAGCATCGTTTGCCAGATCCACGAAAAAGGAGACCCTCTTAACTGCGTCAACTACAGACTTTAAGTCTCCTCAATATCGCCTACAAGATCCTATCTGCCGTAATATGTGACCGCCTGAAACAGTTTACCAACAACCTGATCGGAAATTTTGTTTGTTTACATACCCATTGAGCCAGAAATGGGCCTCATCGCTAAACAAAATTTGCCTTGAAAACGTCGGATCTTCTTGGAACTTTTCAAGAGCCCATCAGTCCGAGTTGCTGCGAACGGCGTCGAATCGACTCTCTACGGTCTTCGTGTACACTCTCAGCTACGGCCGCTAAATTTTCTTCACAGCGTGCTGGTCGTGGTCTATTCGGTCGAATATTATCCAATAATGAATGCTGGGTGTCAAGATGGGTGATGGTGTTGCGAGTAGTACGCTCAGTAGGCCGATTATGTTGACCATAAGTTGAGCGAAGTGCACGAAACACATTCCTCACAGAACGTGAATTTTCATAATAAAGTTGAACAATTTGTAAACGTTGTTCACGCGTAAGTCTTTCCATTATGAAATGCCAAACAATACTAAACAAAAATAACATGACAGCATGACACGACTCACACGTGATCTGTCAAAAAAGGCTATTGAAAAAAGTATCTCTACTTGGATCACCCGTTAGGTATTCCAGTTGTATAACGATACATTTGGCTAATATTGCTTTTTGATTCGAATGGTTGACGGTTTTATCGATATTTGGGAGTCTTTTCGAAAGGTGGAGCGTGCAGATTTGTAGAGAGGATATCTTCACACTGGAGATATTGCAGAAGGAACTAATTGCATTATTTGTATGATTGTCTTTTTGAAGGGGAACTTTTTTTAGGACGTTTTGAATTCGATTTAATAAATCGAGTGTGATCAAACAAAATATCGGTTGTCATCTGATTGTGGAAAACCAGCAATGTCGGTCGCTGTTATTCCAGTTCAACTTATCTCCAATGAGATGTATACACTATGCCGCTATGTAGGTGGTAAACAGAGAGAGAGAAAGAAATTAAGCAAAAAACAGTTTCATTTCTACCGCCTGTGAACTCACACTAGATGTTTTTTTACGCTCATGATGAAACTGCAAAAATTTTAGGATCGAATTTAGTTTGGCAACGATACGCTCGCAAAATGATTTTGCACTTGCACTTGCTTCATCAGGAATTGCATTTACATTTGCTGCTTCTTCAGCACTCAAATTGCCATTGAATTTCCAAGAACAGTGCGGTGGCCAAAAGTTTTGCAGCAAAGCAAACTAATCTTTTGGGACGAGTCTACAATGGCACATAAAAAGTCTTTGGTGGCATTAGACGAAACGATGCAAGATGTACGAGACAATAATTATAGACGGTTTGATGGGACGATGGTTCTGTTGGTAGGAGATTTTCTGCAAAGATTGCCACTGCGCAGCAGTAACCACATAGTCACTTATCCCTCATTTGATAGGCACTCGGCTAGAAGAAGACGGACTGGTCCAACTGACATAGGTTTAACTGAATCTTGGATGAAAATAAAAAATAATAAAACTGTCATATGAGAAGTTTCTGAAGTTTGCCGATCTATGTAGGTGTTTAACAGGCGCTAAATTTTTTGTGGATAAAATAAAACTTTGTTAAAACAAATGAATGGCGAAGCTAGTTTTCTGGATCTGTATGGGCCGGTAATACCAGGCGTTTTATATATTCGAGGCAGACAATAACACTTAAAACCTCAAAATTTTAATTGTTTCCCCTTATGTTGTAGGCATTCTTAATTATCGGGTTTTTCAGGGACGCTACAAAAGTTGACCGACAGGAACAGCAAACGACGCACGCCATATTTCTTACCGCTCTTTAGACATTTCTCTTCAGTAAGTTTTGCCATTTCATGATGGAAAGATATACGATCCAACAAAGAGTCGAAATTAAAATTTACAACCGAAATTCGGAGTCAGTGGCCTCAACGTTAAGAGCGCTACGTCCAATTTATGGTCGCAATAATCGTCCTAGCAGATCAAGATTTGAGCGTCTAGTGGAAAAATTTGAGTCCACAGGCACAGTACAAAATGTTCCCGTGCCAGTGAGACAGAGAAGTGCCCGTAGTGTCGAGAATATTGCTGCCGCTGAGGCTTCAGTTGAAGAAACGCAAATGTGTCTCTCACACTTCGTTCTCAAGCGTTGGGCATCTCTGTAACGTCGTTGTGGCGAATTTTACGAAAAGATCTTGGCCTACATCCTTACAAGATTAAATTGCCGCAAGAACTGAAGTCGCTTGACCACCAGAAGCGTCTTATGTTCGTGAATTGGGCTGAGCAACAACTTGAAAATGATTCGGATTTTCATCGAAAAATCATCTTCAACGATGAGGCTCATTTCTGGCTGAATGGCTTCGTCAATAAAAAAAATATGCGGTATTGGTCAGGCAGCAATCCACACGTACTCCATGAGTCATCATTGCATCCCAAAAAATTACGGTTTGGTGTGGTTTATGGGCCGTACTTCTTCCGTGATGATCAAGACCGCCGACGTGAATCAGAATCGCTACCATTCAACGATAACCGAATATTTTTGTCCCCAATTGGATGATATGGACTTGGAGGACATGTGGTTCCAACAGGACGGCGCCACAAGCCACACAGCGAATGCCACAATCAATTTATTGGAAACCAATTTTGGAGAACGTGTTATCTCACGAAATGGTCCAGTCGCTTGGCCGCCTCGGTCGTGCGATTTGACGCCGTTAGACTACTTCCTGTAGGGCTACGTCAAGTCTATGGTCTATGCCAACAAGCCAGCGACGATTGATGAACTTCGTACGAATATCGAACGAGAAATTGCAGCAGTATCGGCCGATTTATGCTTGAAAACCGTCGAAAATTGGGTTCAGCGTCTGGACTTCTGCAAGCGTGCCCGTGGTGGCCATGCAAAAGAAATCGAGTTCCATACATAATGGCATCAAACGTTCTTTCACAGGAATAAAGAATTTCATTGATATCCAAAACTGTTTTTGTTTTATTTAAAAAAAAAAACTTTTGTAGCGCTCTTATTGAAAAACCCTTTATTTTATCGAATCAATATTCAATGGCGGCATGACTCGAAGACAGGCGATTATTATTTTCATTGCGATTTTACTGATGGAGTTCTGGAAGAGTTGAAAGTCGACCTAGTGATGTAGGACAGTGATTGAACCAGCTACTGAAGCATTTGGAAAAATGTGGAATATACCATGGGAAAGTGGTCCGAAATTTGAGCTTGAAAAAATAGGTCTGAATTCGGACTCCTGGGGTTTCTTCAGGATCTGTCGAAGTAGAGGATTTCGTCTATTGTAGATTTTGACGTCCTTGAACTTTATCGACAGTAGCTAATGAGTTTGTTAATGAACATTTCCAGGCGTTTCTATATACATGCATACATTCAGAAGTGGCGTTTCAGTACGAGGTTGTTACCAGGTCGCTCGAATTACCCAGCTCCTAAGCGTACTGCATCCAGTTGTGCACTTGAAGTGGGTTGAGATCGGTTTTATTGCGTGTCATTTAAGGCGATGTAGTCTTCTATTTCGGCCGATGTCTGGCTGGAAATCGAAGACATTCCCTACCATAGTATTGGTTTCCATTCGTTCTACATGGCATAGTGATGTTGACTATCGATTTGGACTTCTTGGGTTTGTGTAGGGTCTTTTGTCTCTTTGTCCCATTTTTGTGGACTTTTTAATGGTGTGGTGTATATAATTTATCAAGTCATCTCCTCTGGGTCTGGGGGGCTGTTAATTTTCGCTATCATAGCAAATACTGAATGGCACCTGGAGGCTAATCCCGATTGCCGTTTAACAGTTTAACAGAAGGATTTTGGATATAAAGAGCGAATAAACGCCAATGTTTCTAGCCAGATTGCCGTCGCTGTGGAGTAAAAACCGACAAAATCATGGAGTGGTTTACCCTCCAAAGAAAAACTATCAGAGTTACTTAGTCTCCCATTTGTAGAGAGTTGAATATGAGAATAAAATTCCAATTTCTTATGTCATTGAACACGTGTTTTGTTGTATAGCATTTGAATCCGTGTCACAATGATGACAGTTATATTTTTATAAAAACTAAACCGGAAATTAAAAATTAACTAACTCCAAACGTGTGTCGCCCAACTGGAGATCAGTTAACACTCGTGAGATATTTGCTATTTCTAAAGTTCCATCAGACAACTCTCTTAAGATACTCACCGACTTAACACCTAAAAGTCAAAACAAAACGTATTAGGACCATCCTAATACAAAACAAAAAACATATTGGCAAACTATAATCGAGGGTGGAAAGACCCTGATTTGTTTATTCCTAACAAGGGTTGCACACTTAAATGCCCGGCTGCACTTAGGGGTTGGACAATATAAATGTGAATCTGTGTCATAATTTCTCTTTGACGGAAAATTATTAATTTTCGAAATTGAAGCATGAATCTGTAACAATTGCGAGAATTTCGACACGGACATTATCTAGTTTTAATAACCGGGATGCGATTCAACATTGCGCTGCTGTTTCGTTTAGCAAGTGAATTAGCTAGCTCACCCCTCGCATAATCACATCTCTGGGGTTGTAGCGAATGTATCTCGTATATTTGTGTCTGATACAATGAGATACTATAGGGTTGCGGTTGTATAGACATATTGCTGGAGTTTGACTTTATTAATCAATTTTATGGTTTATTTTGAATGCACCGGCTTGTTAGGGTGTCATCCTTGGAACAGGTGAATTTTTTCCCAGTGTTTCGTGAACACTTGTATTTGCAGAGGCGAAATTGGGAGTTTCTGTATAGTAATTGAGGACATATTTTGCATATTTTTTGTTCTGTATCCCTTTTACATGTTGTGTCATTCGATGGTATTTACATCGTGGGCTCTTGGCATTATTTAAGGATTGATATTATTTAAGCAAAACATGTCTTGATTCAACCGATTGGCGCTGATTTGTAGTACTTGTAAGGTTACAACTTGTTCGAGACTAATTGTTTGGAATTCATAATCGAGTACGGTGTATTCGGCCAATTTAATGATCTTTTTGGTACCCATGTATGTCAAATTTCGTCCAAAATTAAGTTTTAAAAAAAAAATAGATTAACAAAAATATTTCTTAGAAATATTGATTGAGGAAATCCCTAGAAATTAACCGACTTAAGGACCGAGTATATCCTTATTTATTTAATATTTTATAGACTTATACACAGATATCGCGTTTAAACAGATAATCATTTATTATTAATGACCCTTTATATATCAACCATCTAATCGCATTCGATTGTCGCGAAACCAAGACCACCCTCAAATTAGAGGACAAGTGTCTTACATCCACCCTTTGTTTTTCTTTTACTAGAAACCTAAACAATTTCATGCAATCGGATCATCGTTAGATCACTCCCATGTCAAATTTGTTGAACTAATTTGGTGGCGCACCCCTGTTCAAGTCTTATTATCATGATGCACCCTTGTTAGATTCCAATTGGATTAGTCAAAAGGATATGTGGAATACTGACATTTTTTGTTCGTCTAATATTGTGCAATAATTTTAGTGAAATGTGCAACTTTTACCAGGAAATTTGCGACACATATTCAGAATTAAGTTGACACTTTGACGTATTGCTTTCGAGATTATTTTAGTTTACTGAACGAAAGCGAACAGATGTTAAATTTTATTAGGAAATTGTAGTCAATTTAGCAGATTCTCAGAATCTTTTTTTTTAAAGGGTGGATGGGATCTAGGATCAAATCATACATTTTTCCCTAAAAATATTTAAGTGCAAGCATGGCTTAAAAGACGCTTTGACTTCAAATTAAAATAAATTTTGAAAGATTGAAGTTCAAAGAAAAAACAAATAAATTTGTATCGCAACAGGCTCGTTAGTACCCAGGGCCTAGCTTGTTTTCTCACAACCAAAGCGGGACCTCCTGTTACATGAAGAATCCGAACGGCTAAGTTGAGATAAGCTTTTCATGACATTTGATCCTACTCGGATGATTTGTCAGATCATCACGAGATTAGGGCCAGTGAAAAATCATTTAGGTGTTGCTATGGCTGGAAATCGAACCCAGGCCTTCTGCGCGAAAGTTCATCCCACTAACCATCGCGCCACTGATCCAGAAGTTGTGTTAGATTAACTTTAATACCATGGAGGTTCGTTGAGATACCTGTCGTCTTTTTCTGAATACGTTGGTTTCTCTAAATAACCCAAGATTTCCATGTTGTGTTCTGTTCTGTTAAAATACGATGACTAACAACATTCCGCTGTCAGGCAGAACGAACTATTCAATATTGGCAACGACTGCGAAAACTGCCAACCACCCGACCTGAGTGAAGTGAGTATGACGGCCTTCCCGCAAAGCTTTATAAACACGCGGAGATAACTTGGTAAGTAAAATCCAAATCATAAGCCAAATCTGGTCGGAAGAAAGTATGCCTGAAGAATGGAAACTCAACATCGTTTGCCCGATCCACAAAAAAAGAGACCCTATAAACTGCGCCAACAGCAGAGCCATAAGTCTCCTCAACATCGCGTACAAGATCCTATCTGCCGTAGTATGTGAACAGCTGAAACCGTTTACCAACAACCTGATCGGCCCTTATCAGTGTGGTTTTAGACCAGGAAAGTCCACAACCGATCAAATGTTCACACTTCGGCAGATCCTGGAAAAACCCCAAGAAGTCCAAATCGATACCCACCACCTATTCATCGACTTCGAAGCCGCATACGACAGCATTTATAGAGACGAACTATACATAGCCATGTCTAGTTTTGGTATACCGCCCAAAGTCGTCCGTTTGTGTAGGATGACAATGATCCATCAGGGTCGGAAACGACCTCACCGACACATTCGATACCAAAATAGGATTTAGGCAAGGCGATGCGTTGTCATGTGACTTTGATTCTTGAGAGGATTGTGCAAAACTTACGAGCCAACACCAGAGGCACAATCTTCCAAAAATCGGTACAACTACTAGCATACGCCGACGATATTGACATCATTGGTAGGACCCAACCAAGCCACGTTTGCTAGTATAGAGAAGGAAGCGGCAAAAATGGGTTTAGGGCAAGACGAAGTATATGCTGTCAACACGAAAGGACACACAACATCGACGAATTGGACAGAACGTTATCATTGACAGATATAACTTTGAGGTAGTACGGGACTTTGTTTATCTCGGCTCCGCTATTAACTCTGACAACAACATTTCGTTAGAAATTAAACGAAGGGTTACTCTTCCCAACCGCTGTTTGTTCGGGCTAAGAAGCCCTAACTTGAACTACAAAGGAGATCATATATAAGACCCTGATCATCCCAGTCATGTTCTACGGCGCTGAAGAGTGGACCGTATCAAAAGTGGATGAAGAAATCTTTGCTCGACTTGACATCAAAATTCTTCGAAAAACGCAAATGGTCCCGTTTGCGTTGAAGGTCTTTGCAGACGAAGATTTAACCAAGAACTAAACGAAATGTATACAGTGACATACCCCTAGTCAAAAACTCCGCATTATACGTTGAGTTGGGTAGGACATGTAGAACGACTGGACACCAACATTCCTGCTCATAGGGTCTTCGATTCATAGCCAGAATTCTGACGCAGTAGAGGAAGACCCCGCATCTAGTTCCGCGCATAAGTAGAAATCGACCTTAACCATCTTGGAGTGTGCAACTGGAAGCAGTTAGGTAAGTACCGGGCTAATTGAAGATGCATGTGGGTTGAGGCCCAGGTTCTTGCCGTACTGCAACACCACTTAAGTATGTATTTATCTTCGTAACCTCACATCTTTTTAAAGGATCGCCATTAAACGTGTTCAGTTGTGGCCTCTATTATCGATCGGTAGCAAAACCATAGGGGATATTACATTTCAGGATTGGTTAGATCATATGAATCATTGCTTTATATATCGATATTTAGGCCTATCTACCCCGAAGACGGTTACTCGATATTACAACCTCATTGTCACCTCTCGGAAGTGAATATGAGGACATGTATGCGATGCCCATTAAGTAAAGTTTCTGTTTTGCATGAACTACTCATGCAGCTTCTCTAGGGATATACAGGATAAGTCTCTTTTTTCGAGCTTAAATGCTCCTCGATTTTACAAATTCTATGGTTATAGCTGGCAGTTGACGAAAACACTCATTAAAAGAACGATAACATAACTTCGGCATAAAGTTTAGCTCTTGTGATTGAGGTTGGTAATTGGTTGGATATTGGTTGACCAACAGGATAACTTCCAATTACTAGTTAAATCGGTCTATAGACAAAAATGTACACGCCAGTTTCCATCGAACTTCACCAACACGAAGAAGAATTATTGTCACAATACATACGTTATCGTCGTTTAACCAAATTGCCTTACCTCGTTACAAGTCCGCATCTTAATTGTCCATAATTCTGTTTATTAAAACGAGGTCTTCAGTTGTTCCTTTTAGCCGCTCCATGTAATCGGATTTGACGGGCTCAGTGGCGCGATAGTTAGTGCGATTAAGGTCTGGGTTCCATTCCCAGCCGTAGCAACACCAAAATGATTTTTCACTGGCCTTCTTCTCATGATGATCTGACAATTCATCCGAGTAGTATCAATTGATACTAGCGAGCCTGTTGCTATTTGTTTTATTTTTTGTGTAAATGGATTTCCTGAATGGCAGTAAAGGAATATGGACTTCGCTAGTTGTACGACTTATACATTTCGGGTGCAGACACTTCCTTATATTTCGTTCCTAATGATCCTCAGAAAAAACACATGGGTCAGCTTCAATCTGCTGCGCGAAAAGTAAATGCTAAAAATGTTCAAATAAATTCCTCCAAAAATTGGACGTGACTAATAACAGAATGAGGATAAAATATTAAAAAAAATTAGCTTATATCATTTTTGTATGGCTCGCAAAAAAACTGATTTTTCTATGACAATACAAATCGTTTTTGTTTTTTGAAAAACACCCAAAAAAGTGAGCGTGAGTTAAAATGATCTCTAAAGGCGAAATGTTCATAATATTTTTCTCAAAGTATTTGCATCGACATTTTTTACCAATTTTCTTAAAATTGTTCCGAAAACCATCATTTTTGGCTAAAACCTTTATATTGACGTAATATACAGGTATTGAGAATGCCTAAATCTCTTGCACAGGCCCTATCCCAACCCCATCCTTGCATTGAAACTTAGTGTGGTAAATTTTTTTATTTATTTTTATGATACCTAGTTCAAAACGTCTGACTGCACTATAGCACTTATATGAAATATTTAATGACATGTGTTATGAAATCGTTTTATATGAAAACGCCCCCAAAAAGTCAGCGCGGGTTTAATTTATCTGTTGACGAAACCGTTTTTTTTTTACTGAAATTACCCTCAAAAAGTGGACGTGGAAAAAACTGTATAAGAACGAAAGATTGTGTTAATATCTTTTTGAGACACCTTTTCAAAATTTATCATCTAAAACAATGTTTTTCTGAAAATTGGACTTGGCATTGGGCGGATTTCGAAAATTTTTACACTTGTTCTGCTGGGAGCAACAAAGTATTCGTGTACCAAATTTCTAGCTCAGAATTTAGTCCTAAAAACTGGTAACGGGATCAATTGTTGGTCAATCCTTGTACCTTCTTTAAGGTGTATGTAGGTTAATTATTTCTGTATGTTACAAACTATGTATCAAGACTAATATACCCCTATGGCACAATCACTTATCAATAGACAACAATCTTAATAACGATTTTCTTAACAAATCTTTTGACATCACTGGCTTCGTTTACATTGTAGACAATGACCTTCATTTGGAGTAGCTCCCATCGGTGTAAGCACAACGAACAAGGACTAAATTGTTTAGGTCCGTCCACTTATTTAGGTGACCCAAAACAACAACTATAGTACACGAAGTAATTGCTTACTTATAACTCGATTTATAAGTTGAAAATTGCTTCCCTGGACTATAATAAATTTAATTGTTTATTGTACCCTGCGCATAGATGTCACCATAAATGCAACTGACTTGCTATAGTAAATGCAATAATGGCGATGATTTTTCTACCTTTCAACTTAGTTCGGTTTTTGTCCACGGTGTAAACGTAAGTACTGGTGTTGATCTTGGGAAAACACCATTCACATCAATACAAAAAGATGTCGAATAAAGTATAGACGTCGCTATTTCTGCACTTGGTCCAGTACGGTGTAAACAGAAAAGTCTGAGACTAAAATCTTTGGTTCCTGCCCATATATAGTCCACGGTGTAAACGTTGCCACAATATCAAACAAATTCGACTTAAAGTGAATGCGTTTACACGTGTGCATAAAAACATGAAACAACCCTATAGCTTTCAAATTTTCATAATCAGAGGGCGCCAAAATTCATATACATAAACCATTTTTGAAATACACACCTCCTATAAAAAAAAATAGTGCGATGTGCTTTAAACTTGTGCGAATATACGATGGTGTATGTATTCGCTGCATATATATTGCGTAATGTGCCCGCCGATAGATGTCTCAATCATTTAATTCAAATTCAAATTATTTGCCTATCCCCACAAGGAATAATCAAGAGGCGTAAAATCGCATGGTCTTGGCGGTCTCACAGGACCATTTCGAAAGATAAGCTGCTCTCCAAATTCATCCTTCAACATTTCCATTGTTGTACGAGCTGTGTGGCATGTGGGACCGTTTTGATGAAACCACATGTCAACCAAGTTCAACCCAGCCAACGGGGGTAAAGTGGCGTATCATGGCTCGATATCGTTCGCCGTTGACGGTAAAATTTCTTCCACGGTCGTCTTTGAAGCAAACTGGACCGATGGTGCCACAAGCCCATTAACCACACAAAACTGTCGTTTTTCGGGATGCATCGGTAATTCTTGTATGGCATGTGGCTGTTTATCACTCCAGAAGTGACAGTTTTGCTTATTTACGTATCCGTTGAACCAGAAATGAGCCTCATCGCTGAACACAATTCTTGGATAAAACAGCGGATGTTCACACTTTTCACAGAGCACGAATTTTGATAAAAAAATTTCGATAATTTGCAATCGTTTCTGGTTTGTAAGTCTTTTCATTATTAAATGGCGATTATACTGAAAACTTTTCACTTTGACAGATGACGTTTGGACACCATTACTAACCAGTGCTGCCAACCTCAAGAACTTAACTCTTAAAAAATCACCCGGTAGTAGCAACTACGCCGACGGTTTTTCTGTTTCTTCGTGGGAGTTTGTGGGTTCTGTGTTTGTCCTCTGGCCACATCTTCTTTGATCCTTCAGAGAAAGAAAGGGAATTCTACTTTTTTCAGTCCGAACGGACTAATTTGCTTTTTCGATGCTGGTAGCAAAGACTCCTCTTGGCCGATCATAAACATATTCAATGCCCTGTAGACATAGATACTTGTAAATCGTCCTAGGGGAGCTTAACACTGTGATTAACCAGAGTCTTCAGGTCTCTGCTTTTGGACCAACAGATTTGCGGCTGCATAGATGCGACGTCAGCTTAGGTGAGGACAAATTGTACTCCATTCTGCTCATGATTACTGGTTTTTCTTTGAGAGAAACATTTCCTATTCATGCACCTCTTTATACGCACTCACCAGATGTAGTTTTCAATGTTTTACCAGGACTTCTTCTTATGTATTTTTCCGTGAGTCTGTGACGCGATTTCTGAACCCCTAGACATCTATTCTCCGCATTCTTCTCAGCCTTAGAGATATCCACGCTATAAAGATGATTTGAATCGTTACAGCTAGTAATGACTGTACACGTACAGTAACTACCTATAATCACCGATTTTAAAGTCATACAGATGACGCATTGAGAACGAAAAACAGAAACATTTACTCACCAGCTTCGTTGTACGGGCGGTCGGTGTTCACATGAACACATGAGAAACGAGATCCAAACATAAGGCGGGCTGTGCCAGTACGACCTGCAATAGAACAATTTTTCATGTATGCAGTGCGTCATATGTATGACTTTATAATCTTTGCTATTATAGTCAGTTTGCCCCCATCATTGCGTTATTAAAATCAGACATCCTAACCTCCTGTTCGCTGCTCGAGGGGTTCAGTGGCGCTATGGTTAGTGCAATGAACTGTCGCGCAGAAGGTGTAGGTTCGATTCCCAGCCGTTGCAACATCTAAATTGATTTTTCCCTGTCCCTCCTCTCGTGATGATCTGACAAATCATCCGAGTAGTATCAATTGTCAAGAATGGCTTATCTTAACTTCGCCGTTCGAAGTCGACATAAAACAGGAGGTCACGCCATCGTGCAAGCACACACGCACACGTGAATGGTTGTGAGAAAGCTCGGCAGTGGATACTAACGAGCCTGTTGCGCCAATAATTTGTATTTTTTTTTTATCCTAATCTCCTCCGAACCCAGGTCAACTCTTGCGATTTGTCCTCTAATCCTTCCTTACGGATACTGAGGATACGTGGGAGGCTACTTTTCTACCGAGACCTTCCGTAAACAGAAATAGACTCTTCAGATCTCCAATACCCTTGCTCCATAGTTTTTCACCACCTAAGGTAGAAACCAACGGCTCATTCTTTTACGTGGTTAGTTTTTTTAGAAATGGCGTTTTTGTATCTGAGGCTTTATATGTGGGACTTTCCACAATGCATTTGCTCTTGACTTTCGAAGAATCAGAGAGGAATACACCATGTCCCAATGGGTAGACATGGCTTCCCTCGTACCCGAAGTAATTGGTTTGTTTATTGTGCAAGTCTTGGGCTTTTTAATGTTTAAGGCGATCGTTTTGCCTAAATTAGAATATTTTTGTAATCTTCATATCGGCTTCTGCATGTTTTGATTCTTCGTTGGATGGAAGCAATTGATGATGTGGAAATGATAAGCATTTCGATTTGGATGTCTCTCAGCTGAATCTATTTGACGGAACCCGAAGTAAGGCCTTTACTCCTCCCACGTAAGATTTAAGAATCGGTGTTCATACGTGTTGGAGTTACCAACTTATTTGCACCCGTCCATGTTTTATATGATTTTTTTCTATTTTGGGTTCACGAATAAGAGAGTTTCGAAATTTAAGGAATTAATAAAGCAGCTAAAGTCTTTATACGTGCATATCCCACAAACGGCCATACTTTATCAATTGCGAAGGCTTTTTGAGCACAGAACCAATCCGAATTCAAATGACAGAAAACCATTCATTCACATTCAATCTCAATGAGGACCGAATTGTGTTCCACTGCAAAATATTTTGGTTCGCCTTTTATTGTATCGTACTTTTTAAAGAAAAACTATTCTTATGGCTTCCGGAACCATTTCCGACAATGCTACTTCTCCGCTCCTTACTCACTTCCCTGATAATGACTTTCAATTCCATCCCCTTGTTTGGAAAAATATTAAAGTTGGAGGTGGTGCCAGTCAAATTATCGACACTCGTCTGTTAATTACACCTTCTGTACATAATGATCCCTTAAAGAATAATTAAGTTCTTAGCTCAGCAATCATCTATTCCCTCTCGGTGTAAATATTCAAAACCCTTTTAAACTTCATCCCACAATATTTAATTTACACAACACCATCGCACTCAACCTCCTTTCCATCCGACTCGACATTAAAGTCCATCCGAATCCGATCTACCCACTCAAAAGGCAATAAAACTAAGAGTACCCGACACTTGACATCAGCGAAAATTTTTCTCATTTTTAAAAATGCAAACTCCCCCCCATCGAAAAAAAAATCACTTCCTTAAAATCAAAGGACACGAAATTCACTTTCAACCCTCTCTAGATCCGATTAATTGAAGTCGCCCACCAATGAGCAACACGACACCCGCCAACTCCCAGCCCTATAAACCTTACCTACATCCTTATCCCAATGTCATCGCTTAAAGTTTAATTAAAGCCAACGACGCTTGATAAAGTCAACAATGGAGAAAATTTACTGTATAAGCTAGTTTCGTTTTTGTGCGACTTTCATTCGGCAGGTCAGGTACTTTGAACTCAATTAAACACACCTGAGCTCCTTGCACCTTCGTCGTCGTCGTCGTCGTCATAGTCGTCCTTCAACGTCCGGGTGGACCACACGGGTGTAAAGTCTGCGAGTGGTTAGCTCACTCGAACATCGAAAGTGAAGAGAAGGGCGACGCCAAAGGCGGAAGGAAATTTTTGTGTAGGAAAATCGTGAGAAAGGACTTTTGAGGGGACTTCTAGTTGACTGGCATTAGTTTCACCGAAAATAGCTTCGGATAATAAATTGAATTTAAGGCGAAACGAGGAGAGAATGTGTTTCAGTTGCTTTTGTGTTATCTTCCATGAGGAGGAGGTGGCGTCAGGTGGATGCAGTGGTGAATTAATCGATTTCTATTTTTCACCTGTCCGACGTGCCGGCTTCGCTGACCGTGTGATGTAATCAATTTCTTCGCTTTTCTTCGCTAACGTGTTGGAATAGAAATAGGTACCGTCGGGCGGTGTCGTTGCCGTGTCGTACCTGTTCGGCACAAGTTTGAATTTCAACAAAGAGGATAATTCCCTTAGTGTGCTATTGTTGCTTACATTCTTACAAGCTTTTTGGGGAGGGTAGGCGCCTGCAAAAAATCGCACGTGATTTGAAACAGACGTTACAGTAACTCAAAAAGGTACAAGGCAGTGCGGGACTTAATCAAAATCAAGTCAAATTGGGGGTACCTATAGAACAATCCATTGAGATTAATAGGAAAATAAATTACGAGCCATGTCCTTTTAGTGGTTTTATTTGTTAGGTATAAGGTATTGTTTGGCAGGGAAAATTATGTTTAATGGAGGGGGTACAAGTGACACTAATGAATCTTAGTAAAGGCTTGGAATGTGTAACTGTCAATCTGATTCATTCGTTTTTGATCCTGCCGATCCAGTAAATGGGTGCTCAGGCTTGCCATCCATGAATTCCAATGTTCAACCATAATCCTAAATGTATTTGAGACAACTTTTGGACAAAATTGACACAGCCCATGGATTTTATAAGAAATATACGCCTAGAGTACCCTAACGATGATTACTCGACATTACTATCAATCGCAATACTACTAGAGGGTGGTTAAATTTTAAGGGCCGATGTTGATTTTGAAAAAAAAACTCAAATTATTTAGAAAATTGTTGTTATTTCTTTTTGATATGATAATATTGGTATGGTTCAATTATGTATGGAACAAAATATCGACCAAATGGACGCCATCGACATCGGCGGCACACCTCCATCCGATGGTCCAAATTTTCGATGACGCTGAGTCATAATTAAGGTTCTATGCCGTTAATGTGCCGAATTATCTCATTCTTTAGCTCTTGAATTTTTGCTGGCTTATCGACGTATACCTTTTCTTTTAAATAACCCCAAAGAAAGAAGTCCAACGGTGTCAAATCACATGATCTTGGCGGCCAATTGACATTGCCACCACGTGAGATAACAGGGCCATTGAATTTGTTGAGCGACAAGAGCCATTGTTTCGTAAGCTTCGTGCCAAGTGACACCGTCCTGTTGAAACCACATGTCGTCCATGTCCATATCTATCCATAGCCCGGTCCTTGCTAACTGTCTCCAGTTGCGTACCCCAATTTGGTTGAGGTCCGTTTCAACTAGTGGGAGCTACTTAACGCGAGGTCTTCTTTTACTGCATCCGATTTCTGGCTGGGTATCTGGGAAGTTGTTGGTAAACAGTTTCAGGCTTTCACATATTACGGCAGATAGGATCTTGTAGGTGATGCGGAGGATATTTCGTAGATGGCACGGTTCAGAGAGTCTCCTTTTGTTGTGGATTGGACAAACGATGAATATTTCCAATAACCAAATTTTGCTGATGAGTTGGCAAATGTTATTTACCGTCATTTCCGCAACCTTGTTAAACTTAGATATTGCTATCCTCACCTTACTAAGGTCGGGTGGTTGATTTTTTTCGCTGTCGTCGTTCTGATTTGTTGTGGCGTGGAATTATTGATTACAAAAAAGTTGTGGTCCGAGTATTTGTTAGCCTTTTCGAATGTTCGTATATCCAAAATACTGAATGCTTGCCTCTTGTCTATCGCGATGTTATCAATTTAATTAACCGTTAGTTGATCGGGTGACAACCATGTCATCTTATGAATATCGAGGTGTGGAAACCGTGTGCTGGCTATGGTAGCATTTCGTTTCGCCTCGAAGTAAACTATCCCAAGTCCGTTTCTAGACGTGCTATCGAAGAATCAGTCTCTCGCTGTATCACCTTTTTGCTCGGGTGGCGAATTTGGCCTTAATTCGGATTGTTACAATGCCATCGCTTATGTCTTGAATGCATAAGAATTCTAGCCTAAATCTGGCACTTAACAAAACCGCTATTTCTGCTCACTTTAAGTCGTTTCATAGTAGATGTCGCAGTTTTTCATCCTCTTTTTTCCGGGCACAACCCATCATATTTCCGGAATGCAAGTGATATCTGCTCTGCAGCAGTTCAGGGCTTCTGCTAGTTGATCGATACGAACGTCGTTGTTCCTTGATCGTTTAGCATGGTCGTCAACAATAAAATCAATCCTTTCCTAGGCTAAGCTATGCTAGGCTAGACGGCTAGGATAGGCTAGGCTAGACGGGCTCAGTGGCGCGATGGTGCGTGTAATGAACTGCCGCGCAGAAGGTCTGGGTTCGATTCCCAGCCGTAGCAACACCTAAATTCTTCACTGGCCCTCCTCTCGTGATGATTTGACAAATCACTCAAGTTGTATCAATTGTCAAGAAGAGCTAATCTCATCCCGCCATCGTGAAAGAAGTACCCAGGGCCGAGAAAGCTCGCAACGAGCCTGTTGCGCCAAAAATTTGTATTTTATTAAAATTTCTATGCTATTGGTTGCTTTGTAACAAGAGCTTTTCCGTGGGTGGGTAGTTAACCTAAAGCACAACGCTCAATCTGTAGGGCCAGTTCCAATTTGTTGGATACCCCTCAAACACAGGGTCATTAGAATCCACTACGGGAATGCGTGCTACCGTTGGTTTCTCACCTCATCAGCCACCATATCTGTTCAAGGGGGCCTGACTTACCCTTGAGAATCCTAGATGACATGTTGTCCGAACATGTCAAAGCAGTTCATTGAGGTTATTCACTTTGTCAAACATAACTGGGACTGTAGACGTCACCGTTGACTTATAAATCAGGCTACCTAGCCCCACCTTTATTCAGCATAGAGATTGTCTCACTCCCGGTATAGAACGACTCAGTGCATGCATCTAAAAGCTCACTTTCTTACTTTAGTGGCTGAAGTTTGGAGTGAACCTGAGGATCTGCAAATCCTTAGCTAACTACATAAAGTTGAGCACTTCAAGTTGGGAAGTTTCTACTTGTGTGCTTAAAACGAGGTCTTCCTATACTGCGTCTGACGTCTTCTTAGAGATCAAAACTCTTCGGGCCAGATAGTAGATGTCTATTTGCTCTATATGTCCAACCATGCATCGAAGTTTTTCGAAATGCTCAGTGTCACTGAACAGCTCGTAAAATTCGTGACTGAGTCGTGGTATCCATAGCTTGTCAACATAAATGGGATCCAAGCCTTCCGGCTTCCGATACTTTCCCTATAAATGTTCTTATATAGTAACTATGGATCCAACTTTATCATATCTCTGTGTAGCCAACCAAAACGAATGCACCATGTGTGATAAGGCGTAATCAATCATCAGACTATTGAACCTTTTGCAAACATCAATTAGCTATTTGATTTTTCAATTGGAAAGTTAAACAAATGAATGTGGAATCAAGGACCGACCATGTGTGCTACTTTCGAATTAAGCATCCTCTCTCCAATTTATCAGCTTCAACGTGGAACCTGCAACTGCAATAAATCAAGGGGAATCCGAAAATTGAAATTCACCCAAAAGTTCCCTTAATCTATTGATATAACACATTTAAATATACCAATGGGGAAAAAATGAAAATAACCCGGTTACGGTCTTACCAAAATAATGGTTTCAATAATCCTTCACAAACTATCGAATCGAAAACCGTTAAGTCAATGATTTAATGCATTTCGCAAAAAGCCGGAAACCGATAAAATTACAAAACATTTATAACTGTGTACTCGTGGTCTGGCTCATATCATCCATTCAATGCCGCTGCCGTAGCGTGTCCTTTCAGTTGAAATTAAATTAACAAAAAAAAAAATATAAAACTGCCTTCATGCACACTGCTATCAATTCGAGAGAATTGCAATACGAAACAAGAGAAACGAACGCAGCTTCAAAGTAACTCGAAACGTCCGTTTTCATAACATCACAAGGACGTTGGAGGAATTCGAAATCGAACGCGCTAGTGCTAGGTTGAACGAAACGCACTCGATACACTCGTATCCTGAACGAAATGGAATTACGCTTCATAATCTCCTGCCAATTTACATTTCACTGGACGCGATAATTAACGCTGCGGATCGCCGCTCATTGGATCAGGAAAAACTTTGAAAGCCCCTCGCGCGGCGCTTTTCTATGTGTGCAACATGCGAAAGGCTCTTCTGAATGTATGATGATAGGTGGCCAGAGTGGTGTGGTGATGGCGAGTTTTTGAAAACCGACGAAAAATCATGAACCACTATGAAACATAAAAGACCAGAGATACGCTGAGTGGTTCGTCCTTTTAAAACTTCTGCTAGCCCTAGGTCTTGTCACGTTCGGTTTAAATTGCTCCATTGCTACGAGTGTTCTGTGACTCGTTGGGGACAACCTACTACTGTTCGACATTTTCACTGGCATGGCAATGGAATTATTTGAAAATTTAAATTCGCCAAACGATGCAGTTTCAAGTAGTTCGGATATCCGTGCATTTGTGTATAGGTGTGTGTGTGTGTGTGTGTTATGAATGTGTATATGGAATAATGGAATTGGCTTTGGGAATTTACATGCAAATCGATGTGGCTGAGTCGGCGTTAGGTTGACCATTGGCAAATTGACGATACACATACGATATAGAGTCGTCGGCATGTGAAATATCTCCTCAAAAAGGACTTTGTTTAACGAATAATCGAAAATATGACCAGTGGATTCGAAAACAGTTAAAAACTGAGTTAGGGTGTGGAATATTTTGTTGAACGTTGCATGCAAATAATGGTTACGTGAGGAGACTTCAATAGTGAGAATGGATGCAAAATCGTTTGAGACTTAAAGAGGAGGCCAGAGGAAGGTAGAAAAAGGATGTTAACTTATGATGGCAAAATTGATAGGATTTCTGTTTTTAATTTTCAATCTCGCATAATATGATATATTGAAATGGTAAGGCTGACAGACACCTAACAAAATCTTTTTATTCAGTTCTCTTTAAAAGTCATCCGATGATTAACATACCCTAGCGATATGGGTACACATTGTGAAAATTCCAAAATCAGAGTTTAGTAAGAAAAAACATTTTAGGAATTGCTTACTCATTTCTACGGTTAACATAATCGGTACACAATTAAACAATTTCACGCCATTTGAGTAAAGTCGGACCACAATCTACTGTTTGTTCAGTTTTTAGCGGTAAACAAAAGAGGTGTCGTTGATATCGATTCTAAGAAAAACCACAATTTATCAATTCGTTATTATTCCAAAAAACTTTGCTTGTATTTATCAACTTTTTGAAAGATTCTGCGACCAGGATCTTTAACTGCTTACAGTTTTGAAGTAATGCTTGTTTTGATGCCACATGATGATCATTTGAATAGCAACTTTCATACTTCTTAGCTTAGATATTAAGAATTTGCAGCGAAAAATCCAAAGTTGATCCATTTATCCCGATTCACCCCGAATCTTTGGTCTGGTTTCTTAAGCCGTACTTCTTAAAAATTAAGAAAATCAAAAAGTCACCGATTGGTTCAGTGACATAATCGAAAATTTGTTGTTTCCCTAACATAATGTTGCTCAGTATGTGTTTAATGACAGTTTTATCTCCAAAAATGGACCCGAGGACTTTGATTATTGATGACGCCATTATCTCCAAATTAACCAGCGAAACTAGCTAGACTCTTCTCTGGGGCTATATATTGATGAGATAAAACCACAACACGCTATTATCTCCTTGACGTTATTGTCATAACGTCTTTGACGTTGGCATTAGGGACGGTCCAACAATGTGAGGAACCATAAGCCATGATTGCGCATCCTTTGATAATGAATACCGAAGGTAAACTAGTTCTCAATTGCATTGGGAAGTTATCCCAGTGTGAATTAAATCCAAAAAAAAAAAACATAAACATAAACTTAAAACTTAAATATAGAAAATTTCGTTGTCACCACATATTGTTCAGACTGTATCTAAATACTTTATAGTTCATACGCTTAAGGGTATACAATTTTTTTGAGAAAACGCTGGTTATGTTGGTCAAACTTATCTAAAGAGGAAATATTTATATAGCCATTACGGAAGTATTTGCTTTGAAAATTTTATCAAATTTCTCAAAAATATGACCAAAACTTTTTTCTACTAAAAATGCTTCCAAAAAGTAGGCGGGGTAAACAATTCTTCGCAGACGAAATATAAATACTAAGATTGTCCAAATATCTTGCTCAGAAACATTATTAACCATTTTTTACCCTTTGATCAAAAACAACGTTTTTCTAAAAAGTGAGATTGGCAGAAGGTTGATTATAAAAGTTTGTGCACCTGTTCTGTAGGCACGAACAAAGATCTAGATTTCATTATCCTAGCTCAACACTTAAGGCCCAAAAATAGGTGACCAACAGACAGACAGATGGACAGACAGACATGCATGGCTAAATCGACTCAGCTAACGATTCTGAGTCGATCCATCCAAGCTAACAATTATTCCTCTGTTGGGGCAACAAAATCTAATTAACACAAGAGGACATTAAAATTCCTGTTTAAGACATTATGCAGGAAAAATCACAAGCATTAACGAAGTTTGAATTGCCCGTAGTGTCGAGAATATTGCTGCCGCTGAGGCTTCAGTTGAAGAAAGCCCAAATGTGTCTCTCACACGTCGTTCTCAAGCGTTGGGCATCTCTGTGACGTCGTTGTGGCGAATTTTGCAAAAAGATCTTGGCCTACATCCTTACAAGATTAAATTGACGCAAGAACTGAAGCCGCTTGACAACCAGAAGCGTCCTATGTTCGTGAATTGGGCTGAGCAACAACTTGAAAATGATTCGGATTTTCATCGAAAAATCATCTTCAGCGATGCGGCTCATTTCTGGCTGTATGGCTTCGTCAATAAACAACAATGCGGTGTTGGTGAGGCGTGCCCGTGTTGGCCATGCAAAAGAAATCGAGTTCCATACATAATGCCATCGAACGAACTTTTACAGGAATACAAATTTTCATTGATATCCAAAGCCGTTTTTGTTTTATTTAAAAAAACGTTTGCAACGCTCTTATTGAAAAACCCTTTAATAAAATGTTAAAACAAAAAGAAAATAATAAAAAATTCTTTTAACTTTGAGAGAAAATCGGGTTTCCAAAAATATGAATTTTTAATCAAAAAAGGTGTTTTCCAAGCTGGAGGACCGAGGTTACTCTACATCCTGAACCAATAATTTTTTAAAAATCGTGTGTTGGGAACGAACTCCATCCTTGCTAAGGACCGAGGTCTATCTGCACATCTTTGTATTCTATAGTGACGCCACATCCACTACAGAATACACGTACCGCCCCAACATTAAGGCTAAACCACAGACAGCCACCACGATACTCCCACAGGGGACCTACCTCAGAATCAGGCTAAGACAAGTCTTAGGGGCTCCTGATTCCCGTGGCACCATATCAGACTCCGCACCTTTTACTTATGGGTTCCACAAGCCCAGTCCAGAAAAGAAGTTACTAAGTTACTGCTAACCAAGGTCAACACCAAGTAACTTTTACTCCCGTCATGCACCAATTAACTTCAAGTGTTTATTGAACCCTCCGTTTTATAAAGCTACGTTTATAGATTTTAAACTTTTATTGAAAAAAATCTGATAACCTTAGATGGATTTAAGCATACTATACAGAATACAAGCAGTCATAAGAGAATCTAACGTCATAAGACGCCAAACCTCTTTCTCACTATTATAAAACTTCTCACATTTAGCAAAGGAGCCTGACTACATCGTCTTTTCGAATATATTCTTACGGCAAGTTTTGTAGCCAGTTGGATGCGGACCTGCATGAAGTAAGTTTTGGATTGGTTCACTATGCGCTTTTACAGTAAACTGTTATGGCCTCATTCGCCGCAGATCGCATAGTAACGAATAAATGAAACTTCGCTTTACTGCGGCTACCTCTATCCACCGCCAGAGGACGCGCCCAGTAGGGGTCCAACCCCTGACTGGGGAGACTTCATACAGGTGATATTGCTGGGAGAAAATATGCGATCTAGCTAAATAAATAGACGGGCTCAGTGACGCGATGGTAGCCGTACCGACACCTAAAAGATTTTTCACTGGACTTCCTTTCGTGATGATCTGACAAGTCATTCATCATTCGTCGTTCGGAGTTAGCATAAAACAGGATGGCCCGCCATCGTGCAAGATGTACATACACACGCACACACGAATGGTTATGAGAAAGATTGGTCCCCGTGCGCCAAAAATTTGTAAATTTTGTATATCTAGCTAAATTATTTCTCTATGTTACAAACTATATACCAAAGCTAATATACCGCTATAGAATACAGCATAAACAGGGAAAGCCAAAACCTTTAAGACAATAACTGCCAACTTGTGCCTTTTTTTTGCAATATTCGTAATTTAAAATACAATATGTCGTGTACGCTAATTATGTAGTTACATGTAGTCTTCGTATGTCCTTGTTGTTCATTACTGCCTGAAACTATTTTTAGCGAATTTTGAAACGAAAATTTATAAACTTTGTTCTAATACCATAAAAAACAACTTATGTTCTGTAAGTCTTAAACATTTTAATTGGGAGTGGGTGGTTTGGGTGGCAACTTAAGTTGCCACTTGGCAGCACTTAGAGATATTTTTGAGAAATGATTAAAAACAAAAATAATTTTTTTTCGTTTTATTTGAGAAAATATAAGTAAACAAAATTTTAAATGGTTTTTAGAAAATGTATTCTGGAAAAATTATTTTTTTTATGAAAATTGGAAGAGCAATCTTTAGGGTGAAGCAGGACATTTCACTTAGGGCACATGAATGATGTCCGATTGCCACATTTCTTACATCGACTATATTTATTCTCACTCTTAGTTATCAAGTGGTTTTGACCATCAACCCGTAAGCGTATATGTTGGGTGGGAATTTTTAGGCCACGCTTCTGTACCTACGCCCTCTCGTCCGCCCGAATTTTGAAAAAAAAAGATAAAAAAATAAATAAGCAATTAGGCACGATTCATGTTTTGTATAGGTATAGTGGTTTTTCGATGGCAAGAACCTACACCATCCGGTCCTACTCCCGATTTATCCTTCGCAAATGATTTTCTTCTTCTGAATTCCAGTAGCGGAATGCTTTGGCCTAATATCCGGAAAATCAGTCAGCCTTAAAATTAACTTACATGCACAGCCTATCGGAAAAAAGCCAACCACCAATTTTTTGTACGAATATTGCACTTATATGTTTCCAGAAATAGGTCACAAAGATCGACGCCACCCATATATTTATTTCAAACAGAAATAGGTGCAGGCATTGGTTCATCAACTCGTTTTTTTTCTCGTCTGAAGTACCTGGTTGCAGTTTTTATTGGTTCCAGCGGAAGCAAATTGTCAATACAGTTACAACAGCATTATCCATCCGTCTAACGGCCAGAAGATTATTGGTTCAGGATGTAGAGTAACCTCGGTCCTCCAGCTTGGAAAACACCTTTTTTGATTAAAAATTCATATTTTTGGAAACCCGATTTTCTCTCAAAGTTCCGGTTCCGCCAAGCCACGCTTTTGAAAGTTCCTCCACTAAACTGTCACTTGTAAACAAGTTGTCAAAAAAAAGTTGTGTCTCTGGAGAAACAAGTCCTAGAACAACATCTCCACCCTGTCCAAACCACAGAGTTTCAATTTTTGTTGAAGATCCTCATAAAGGTTCTGCGTGAAGCATGTAACCATTGTTATCACCCAAATACCATAACTTGAAACCAAATCTAATCGGTTTACCGCGAATGAATTATTTTGCACCGCAGCATCTTGTAGCATTTGTAGCACCTTGTAGCATTTGTTCTTCAGCTAAGAACAATTGAGGTTCCAGGCAATATTAGTTGATCATCAAAAGATCCTTACAAGATCCACTTTAAGACAAGGCTTGGGAATAACTAAGAATTGCAAATTCATATGTAGTACATGTAGGGTACCCGCCACTCTTATAAGAACCTAACCATCTTAAAACAATTTGACTGTACCTCTGGTCACTCAAGCGTCTGACCTAATTCCAGTTAATTTCCTTGTACGCTCTTCCAACATAAAAGTCCATTAATTTCACCCAAATCCCATTTCACTTTAGCATCTTCTTACAGCATAACAACCCATCAAATGCGAGGACGAATAAAATAGCCAGCCCATCTATTACCATCGATGGGGGATCTACGATAACAATAAATTCTACTAAAAGTAAGCTGGGCGACAAAGTCCCAACGCCTACCTTCCTGCCTAGTAAATGACAGCCAAGTGCATCAGAGTCTGTCCTCCCAGTAAGTGTATGTAAGTGTGTCAGTGTAGTCGTTATCCTTTTTATATTTCCCTTCGAAAAATGCCTCGACCGCAAATCATACAAGTTCGTGTTGTCACAACAACTTGTCCCGGCTAGCCAAGCGAAAATGTGCTACATCCTATATTCTCTTGGGCTTTTCACAGATAGTTCTCCAAAAGACAAATGCGAGTCCTCGAGAGTGGCAATAAATCTCTGGGGGTACACTGTATACGCATTTCCACATCGATTGGAATGGAAGTGTGCGCCTTCATGGCGGGGCTGACTTGACTCTTGTATCCTGGTTCGGGAGCCGTGTGGTGGTAATCAATTATCGCATGCGAGAGTGCAGCTCCATATATAGTCCATTTCCGTCGGTTCGTACTCCAAGTGTGTAGCATACATTTGTGGATAATCCTACCAAAACGCATATCCAATGAGAGGCTAGAGTGTATACGATGTACACACAATGACGACGAGCACAAGAGCGCAACGACTCCTACCACGATGATGATGATGATGATGATGCTGAAACTGGTAGTAGTCGGACCAATTTTATTGAATCCTCGAACGTGTAACAGAGTGCTGCCGGACAAGTGATATATGAGAATCTGCAGTAGTACACTAGAGCAGTGTTGTAGTAGCATTTCCCTGGTCCTGGTCCCAGTCCCAGTAGCTGTGCCAATGCCGGTCCCAGTGGCTCCAAATGCGGCAATGTTTCACATTTTTAAGCCGATTTACGGTCCAAAGCCACATACGAGATGACCACTTAAATTCAACATGCAGTCGAATTGACACCCGGCCGGCACTATGGGTGCAAAGTCAAATTAATTGCCTTTCGGATGAGGATCGAAAGTCATTTTTTCTATCAAACTGTCATAAGGATTTACGGCTAATTGGGGTCTTACAATAAATGCCAGAAGATGTTACTTATTTGAACAGGATATGCGACTTTTGTTTGCTGCTACTTGAGGGTGGGTGTATTGGATAAGGTGTGAAAAACCGACATGTGATGCTAGATTGCTGAGGAAAGATTTTAGTAGGTACTTGGTAAACAGAGCTCGAAATGCCTGCGTGACCTAAATATTGAGTCTTTGGCAGTGAATCATCAAGATAGGGCTAAGCGAAAATTCCCAGGATTCAGGTGATCTGATGAGTACCTACAGTACTTAGTTGGGGAATGAATTCCATCAAGTGACTTATTGTTCGCAGAACCTCAGGTGGTACTTGGTCATGTCCCTAAAGCTGATGTCCCATATGTATGGGGTGGTTCAAAGAATTTAGTCGAGCTTTTCTACCAATTTCTACCGAATTCTACAAATTCGGGGATCCCAGAAAGCCAATGCATATCGCTCCTAAAATCCTTCGTTGAATATTCTCATTCTAAAAATATCAACTAAAATGCTACTAAAGATGTTTTGGAACTCTTGGTGTTGTATATAATAAGGTTAAAGGTGTTCGTGCCTTTTCATCATCCCAGCCTCTTAAATAGTTTTCGTCCCACACATTAATTTGTTTGAGTGGTTTCAGTTAAGGCCAAAACCAGTTTTTTGTTCTAGTAACATAGAGACTGAAATTCTGAAGAAGTTTGGCAATGTGACCATAAACCGGGCAGCGATTAACATAAGATGAGGCAAGAGCTTTGAGCTGATGGTTAGGATAACTTGAAATGGCTGCCAGCGAATTCGAGATCTCGCTCAGACCCTTTTTTAGAGAATGGTTGATTCAAGCTCAGAAAGGGAAAGCACAAGTAATGATTAGAATAAGTTAGAGTGGCTGCCTGCCAATTCGCCAGCACAATTAGACCCTTTTTGGGCCATTGTGATACCACGTGGATTTTATCCATTCTCCGTGTTACCTGTGCGAAAACTATTCTGAGCTATTCATGAAACGTTTTTCTTAAATCGCTGATATGAAATAAGTTCCAAGATGAAGCTTCATTTTGTTTGGTAGGTCGATGAAGTTACAAAGAAGATGAAGTATTGTTTCTTCTTCCTCTTTGTCCATGCAGCTCCTGCAGATGTCGTTTGAGTGAAGGCCTATCCTTTCAGTGCGCCAATCTATTATATATTTTCCAGTGATAACAGCTATGGTGGCGCTAATATACAGTTTAAGACCCTTGGATCTTCTTAAATCAACCTTTGGTTAAAGTTGTTTGGTTATTTCACACGTCGTGCCAAGACTGCATCTGATATTTGATTTGCTGCAAGCATGCTGCGCTAGTAAGATTTTGCATGTAGCGCAAGTAATACAAGATCCTAAATAATGGTCACATGTACGGTCTCATAATATAAACTTCACTTATTCGTCTTACATCAAATCGCCAACCTTTACTTAGCCAAGACACGATTATGTTGGGAGAACGATGTTCAGAAGAGTTTTGCAATATCATTGGACGTATCTTATTTGAATGAACCACAAGAGAAATATTTGTAAAACATAGATATACAGTCTAACCAACAACTACATGAACAGCATATTAAAAAAAAGCTTTTTTGTCAAAGAATCATCAAGAAATGCAATAGACCAGGAAACAAACATGTTGGAGAGTTAGTCAGTTAAAAATCAGGATTTACCCATCTATTGCTGCTTTTGCATAGACAAATACTGAATGGCGAAATCTTGTATTGTTACTTTATCTAGAGACCGCTGACGCGGTACCATGCACCACAGAATTACGAAATACAAATTTTACTACCAACAGACTTACAGAAGTCCATCGTTATTTGCGCCCCAATGTTAGGCAGAACTAACCATGCAATATTGGCGAAATAGAGCGAAAACTGTCAAACACCCGACCTGAGTGAAGTGAGAATAGCAATATCTGAACTCAAGCTTAATAAGACTGCTGGAAATAATGGTCTTCACGCTGAGCTTTATAAAGCCGGCTGAGATGACTTTGTAAGTAACATCCACCAACTCATAAACCAAATCTAGAAGGAAGAAAGTATGCCGGAAGAATGCAACCTCAACATCGTTTGCCCGATCCACAAAAAAGGAGACCCTCTTAACTGCGCCAACTACAGAGATATATAAGTCTCCTCAACATCGCCTACAAGATCCTATCTGCCGTAATATGTGAACGCCTGAAACTGTTTACCAACAACCTAATCCCTTATCAGTGTGGTTTTAGGCCAGGAAAGTCCACAACCGATGTTCACACTTCGGCAGATCCTGGTAAAAACCCAAGAAGTCCAAATCGATACCCACCACCTATTCCCTGATTTCAAAGCCGCACACGACAGCATTTATAGAGACGAACTATACCGAGCAATGTCTAGTTTTGGTAAACTGCCTAATCTCGTCCGTTTGTATAGGATGACGATGGAGAATTCTCGCTGCTCCAGGGTCGGAAACGAGCTCACCGACACATTCGATACCCAAAAATGATTTAGGCAAGGCGGTGCGCTGTCATGTGGCTTCTTGACAGGATTATGCAAAACTCCTAAGCCCACACCAGTGGCACAATTTTAAAAAGAATCGGTACAACTACTAGCATACGCCGACGATCTTGACTTCATTGGTCGAACCCAACGTGATGTCATAGCCACGTTTGCTATTATAGAGAAGGAAGCGGCAAAAATGGGTTTTGCAGTAAATGCGGGCAAGACTAAGTATATGCTGTCAACACGAAAGGACACACAACATCGATGAATCGTACAGAACGTAACCAATGAAAGGTATAACTTTGGGGTAGTACGGGTCTTTGTCTATCTCGGCTCCGCTGTTTACTTTGACAACAACATCTCGTCAGAAATTAAACGAAGAATTACTCTTGCCAACCGCTGTTTCTTCGGGCTGAGACGGCAATTTATTAGTAAAGCCCTCACTCGAACTACTAAGGAGATCCTATATAAGACCCTGATCATCCCAGTCCTGCTCTACGGCAAAGCAAGGACCGCATCAAAACCGGGTGAAGAAACCCTTAATCGATTCGAGAGTAAATTTTTACGAAAAATCTTCGGTCCCGTTTGCGTTGACATGCTATAGAGATGAAGATTCAACCAACAACTATATGAGCTGTACAACGACATTCCCCTGGTCAGAAAACTCTGCATTGGACGTTTAATATGGCTAGGGCATGTAGAACGAAAGGACACCAATACTTCGAGCTCGAAGAGTTTTCGATTCTTAGCCAGACATCGGACGCAGTAGAGGAACACCTCGCCTTAAATGGCGTGCGCAAGTAGAAACCAAGCTCAACCAACTTAGATTACACAACTGGAGGCAGTTAGCTAAGAACCAGGCAAATTGGAGAGGCATGTCGGTTGAGGCCCAGGTTCAATCCTTACTGTAGCGCCACTTAAGTAAATAAGTAATCATCGGCCCATATATGACTTCAAATTAAGCTTTTCCAATAATTTGTGTAATACAAAGCTGCACAAAACGGCTTCAGTGAGTGGAAGATAGGAATTTCCGATATCCAACTGGTTTCATAATGAACCAATTCCTTCTTAAAGTGTGCTCCCATAACATATCCAACCTAGTCGGACATATATAGCCTAGACCATCGTTAATCCAAATTATGCCCTCAGGTAAAATCTCACTTTTCTAGGTTCACATGTAAAATGAAGGGACCACCATGTATATTTTAGTTTGCCGCAAGTTTGCTCACTGTTCAGACAGCTTTGAGAACAATTTTAAGCCTTAAAGCAAAGGTCTGCTTTAGTAGCTACTTATTCCTGTATTAAGGACGCGACTGCTTGATACACCAAAGACGTCAAAAGGAAACTAAAGCGAACAGCTATTCCTCCATTACAGTCAGTATATGGGGATAACAGAGAACATGAAAACAAGAAGCCTTTGAATCCTTGACATTATTTTCAGTTTTTTCTTCTGATGTTCTATACCACATGTATACCATTTGTCTCGGTTTCGGTTTCGTCTTCATTTTGTTTTTCCTTTATTTATTTTTTTGTCGGAAAATAGGATTCGTTTTACTGTTATATTCACAGCAATACATAGACACAAACACGTCGTTAATGAGAAAAACTTGTGTAATTAATTTTTTTTCCTTCTCTCTAAGCATCCTGCAAAAGTTTTTCAACAGAGAGGAGCGAAGGCTATCAGTGCAGACGAATAGTCTTGAGGATTTAGATAATTGAGTTGTGTTTGGCTTCGCTCGAACTTAATGGCGAAAATGTCCTGCTATTATGTCTGTTTTTTTGCTTTTCCTTGATTTCATTTCACTTATGCCATTTGTCGTATGTATGGCTTATTGTTAATAATCCATAGGACCATTTGTAGCATATGCTGAGGAGAGTGCTGTTCGTTTTTCCCTTCGGTGGCTAATTAAGGAGAAAATTGGTAAAGGACATAAAAATATTGAATTACGACAAAAACAAAAATATCGTTTTATTTTTGTTTTTGGTAAACAACTTGATTAGGACGGAGAAGTTGTTATTTAGCAAAAAAAGGGTGAATGTTGGGTATGACCATCAGGTTTCCATATAACGGTTGGGTGCCCATATACGATTGTGTAAGCTCGTAAATTTTGTAAAAGGTATGAACACGAATCATTAAATCTCATTTCAAATGAATGAATTGAATGGGAGTTGTGATGTTGACAGGTCCATTCATTCTTTGTTCCATGAAGGTATGTATGTTAATTGGAAAAAAACTGAGTCTGAATGGTCTTTCAAAGCGCTTAGAAGATAAAGAGCCTAAGCGACATTCTCAAAAATTGTAATTATTTTTTGTGCCAGTGGCGTGGGGTAATTTTCTTATGATTTTAATTTGATGCTCAACCACTGTCTTTTGATATCATCTGAGCTTATTTTCATTCCTTTCACGCTTCGTAATTCAAATTGTCAGATAGCGTGTTGAAAAAAAAACGAAGTGTATAGTAATTTTCTGTTTCAAGGATGTGAAAATTGTAAGAGCGCATAACCTCTCAAGTAAATATGAAGAAATGGATCTTTGGCATCACAAGTTAGTAAAATCAATCATTTACACATGGAAAAATAAAATAAATTCTGTATCGAATCGAGAAGATGGAAATCAGTTTTAGTTGCCACATTTAACCAACTGTCACATTACATAAAACACATAACTTGGCATATATCACTGATTTAACGATGTTATCTAAAAGCTTATTACAAGCCTAGGCATCGAGCACTTTTGAACAAAATTTTCATAGTCGACAAGTAATTTGGTCCACATCTAAACCACGTTAAGCGAATGAGTAGAAATATTTTAGCAATGAGGATCATCAAATTTGGGACTAAGGGTTTGATACATACAAGGTGACGCAATAGTAATCCTCCTATCAGAAAATGCTATAAATTTTGCGATTGGCCCCTAATGTCAGTTCTGTTTTGACATTTGTGTAGTAAACACATGCGAAATACACTTTAATAAATAATGTTACGCTACACTGCTCCAGAATGCGGAATATTGGTGACTATTTATTTGAGCAATAATCGGTCGGTGACTTTGGCACAACGTGAATTTCGTCGCAGATTTCCTTGCCATCCAACGCCTACTGGTGAAACACTGCGACGTTTAGCCGCTCGCCTCGAAGAGGCCGTCGACATCGACCAGACGACGTGCCACGCAAATGGGTATCAGTCGACGGTCTTTACAGCGAATTTTGGTACAAGATTTGAAGATGTTTCCGTACAAAGTCCAGACGGTGCATCAGCTGTTAGCTGCTGACCGCCAATCGCGTCTAACATATGCTCAAGCCATCCTTAATCACCACCAAGAGGAAGATGATTTTTCATCAAAAAATAATCATGAGTGATGAGGCCCATTTCCATCTTAGCGGGTACGTAAATAAGCAAAATGTACGCTTCTGGGGCACTGAAAATCCGCGTGTAACCCACGAAGAGCCATTGCACCCGCTCAAAGTCACTGTATGGTGTGCTGTTTTCGCTGGAGGAGTCATCGGACCTTTTTTCTTCGAAGACGTCACGGGCCAAACGGTTACTGTGAATGGTGAGCGCTACAGAGCAATGATCAACGAGTTCTTTTTGCCGCAACTTGATGAATTGGAATTGGAAAACATGTGGTTCCAACAGCGTGGTGCAACGGCACGCACTGCACGTGCCATAACCGATATGCTGAAGGATGCATATCCCGGGCCCCTAATCTCCCGTTTTGGCGATTTGCACTGGCCAGCGAGATCGCCTGATTTGACCGCTCCAGACTTCTTTTTGTGGGGCTTTTTGAAGTCGCGGGCTTATGTCAACAAGCCTCAGACTCTTGCAGCTCTTAAAGACAATATCCTTCAAGATTGTGAGGATCTATCGCCGGAAGTTTTGGCCAAAGTGATGGAAAATGCCATAAAAAGGGCTCAAATGACAATCAACTATGGCGGCGGCCATTTACATGACATCATATTCTCGACTTGATGTAAAAAAAATTAAAAGACCAAATAAAAATAATCCACAAGAAGAATCAAAGTTTTTAATTTTTTTTTTAAATTTATTAAACTGAGAAGTCAATTCAAGAACTAGATGAAAATACTTTTTCAGGTTCCCTTTAGTTAAGCCTATAACTTGCTACTGCTGGTACGAATACCATACCATGACAGCTTTTAACATTTTGGCTTGGCTTGGTTGTATTTCTAGAGCAAACTCGTTCACATCTTTGCCTGGCGATTCGTTTGAGTTAATTGCTTTTAGAGAACTTTCATTCTCTAAATATACCCAGCGCCTATAGAGAATCTGTGTCTGTATTCTGTAAGTCCATAAAAACCTAAAATTCTCAAATTGAAATCCACAGCAGCGAAATCCCCAAAGAGATAACCTCAGGGCTAAAACCCTCAATCATAAATCTTGAATGAGTGCAATTAAATAGCCGGATCGTACGCTTTGAGGATATTTAGCAGATTTTGTCAAAAAAGATTTTTTTGTCGGAGATTTTGTTCATGAAAATTTTGTCTATGGGGATAATGTCTTGTTATACACATTTTTTTTTGTGGATTTTGTCCAAGCGGGGTTTTTATCATTTATACCCTATCCCATAGGGATATATTAGTTTTGATACATATTTTTGAATATAGAAAAATAATTGAGGTAAGTATACCTTTAAGTATATGGCTCGACTCAGAATTGCTACCTAGTCGATTTATCCATATCTGTCTGTCCTTCCGTACGTCCATCTGTAGTTGACCGGTTTTTAGGCCCTAAATTTTTAGCTTTGACAAAATTCGGTATTAGTGATCAAAATCCGCCCATTGCGGTCTTAAAACTCTTTTTGGTCAAATTTTAAGGAATTTTGAAAATAATTTCGTTACTTCCATAATGTCAATATAAACATTTAGTCTTTAGATTATTTAAACCCCCACTGTTAGGAGGCGTTTTCTTTCAAAAACCATTTGTATACCCTACCCCATTGCATATCGGGTTTTTCAACAAGGACGCTACAAAAGTTGAGCGACAGGAACAGCAAACGACACCATATTTCTTGCCGCTCTTTTGACATTTCTCTTCAGTAAGGTTTGCCATTTCATGATGGAAAGATATACGATCCAACAAAGAGTCGAAATTATTAAAATTTACAACCGAAATTCGGAGTCAGTGGCCTCAACGTTAAGAGCGCTACGTCCAATTTATGGTCGTCATAATCGTCCAAGCAGATCAACAATTGAGCGTCTAGTGGAAAAATTTGAATCCACAGTCACAGTACAAAATGTTCCCGTGCCAGTGAGACAAAGAAGTGCACGTAGTGACGAGAATATTGCTGCCGCTGAGGCTTCAGTTGAAGAAAGCCCAAATGTGTCTCTCACACGTCGTTCTCAAGCGTCGGGCAAATCTGTGACGTCGTTATGGCGAATTTTGTGAAAAGATCTTGGCCTTCATCCTTACAAGATTAAATTGACGCAAGAACTGAAGCCGCTTGACCACCAGAAGCGTCGTACGTTCGTGAAACATGCGGTATTGGTCAGTCAGCAATCCACACGTACTCCATGAGTCATCATTGCATCCCGAAAAAAATTACGGTTTGGTGTGGTTTTTGGGTCGGCGGCGTCATTAGGCCGTACTTCTTCCGTGGTGATCAAGACCGGCACGTTACTGTGAATGGGAATCGCTACCGTCCAATGATAACCGAATATTTTTGGCTCCAATTGGATGATATGGACTTGGAGGACATGTGGTTCCAACAGGACGGCGCCACAAGCCACACAGCGAATGCCACAATCAATTTATTGGAAACCAAGTTTGGAGAACGTGTTATCTCACGAATTGGTCAAATCGCTTGGTCGCCTCAGTCGTGCGATTTGACGCCGTTAGACTATTTCCTGTTGGGCTACGTCAAGTCTATGGTCTATGCCAACAAGCCAGCGACGATTGATGAACTTCGTACGAATATTGAACGTGAAATTGCAGCAGTATGGGCCGATTTATCCTTGAAAATTTGGTTCAGCGTCTGGACTTCTGCAAGCGTGCCCGTGTTGGCCATGCAACAGAAATCGAGTTCCATACATAATGGCATAGAACGTACTTTCACAGGAATAAAAAATTTCATTAATATCCAAAACCGTTTTTGTTTTATTAAAAAAAAACTTTTGCAGCGCTCTCATTGAAAAACCCCTTATAATTAAGGATATCCCCACAAAAAATAAATACAAATCAAGGCCGAGCTTTCTCACAACTATTAATGGGTGCATGTGTATTTCTTGCACGATGGCGGGACATCCTGTTTTATGCCGATCTCGAACGGCGAAATTGAGATAAGATATTCTTGACCGTTGATACTACTCGGATGATTTGTCAGATCATCAGAAAATCATTTTAGGTGTTGATACGGCTAGGAAACCAACCCAGACCTTCTGCGCGGCATTTCATTGCACTAACTATCGCGCCACTGAGCCCGAAAAAAATATTTGTCCGTTTATACGAAAAATCTACATGAATCGATTTACTCTCTTTAAGTGCAATCCACCAAGATTTTGTATATTCATTAACCTCGTTGAGAGCGATTTGTATTTTTATATTTGTTTCCTCTATTGTTGTGCAACTGAGTATAGCAATATTGTCAGCAAAGTTGGCAACCAATGTATCGTTTTTCTTTTGTTGGATATCACTGGATATCACGAGTGAATAGGAGGTGCAAGAGTGGTCCAAGGAGGCTTCCTTAAGTTACTCCCGCCAATATTTCTTTGAATTTTGAATATTCTCTTCCAAGTTTCACACGGAAGAGTCCATGCTCCAGGTACGACAAGAGGATTTTATACAACTGTTCAGGCAGAACTTGTCTTAATTTGTATTGAAGGCCTCTATGCTATGCCACACCTTGTCTACAGCTCAGTCTACTGCTGAGCAAATTTTCTTTGTCAATTTCACCGTTGTTCCACCATCGAATGTTAACTTCTAAACCCAAACTGATGGTCAGGTAAAAGACGTTTCTGATCAATTACAGGGTGCAAGCGGCAGAGTAATATCCTTTCAAAAACTTTTTCTCATTTCTCATGTGTGCACGTGCACACCGCCCGCTCGAACCATGAAGCTGGTGAGCAAAAGTTTTGGTTTTTTGTTTTCAATGTGTCATCTGTATGACTTTATAATCTTTGGTTTCACCTTGTTAAAGTTATTTCAAAACGTTTTCATATTGATACATCTAGGTCACTCCCCAATAACACAATTACGTTTCGTATAAAGAGCATATTCGACACTCCAACATCTTAACAACGAAGCCATTAAGCAGTCTAGATTTTTCATATCTTGCTTCCTGTTTCATATTTCGTCGCCTCTCTTAATATACCCACGGCATAACAAAACAAGAACACAATCATCCACACTCATCGCCTTCAATGGTCTCTGCCAGTCCTCCGTCAAAAAGATAACGCAAATAGGAAGGCACTAAAGGGCATTAGCTGACAGTAAAAACATTAACAGTCCCGTCGCTGCCTGTGTATAGTGCCACCCTGATAAGCAACACATAATGACATTGTCATCAATTTGTGATTTCTGCCTATAGAACGCTACCCCGAAGATCCCAACTATTTACACTTGTAGACTGACATTGCCTTTTGACACCTGCCATCTATGACATTACCGTCACCTCTATTCGAGTTCATTCAAGGATGAGCAAAAATTGTGTATGACACAATCTACATCTTAACACCTTAACACGTCTCCACTCTCCACTCTCCATGTGTCAGTTTGTGAATTAATTTTTTTTTTTCTTTATTTCTTACCCCTATCCACCCACTATGTGATTTGTCAATGTGTGACATTTCGGATACACCAGATACCTATATCTGCAAATTGACATCAAGGCAATGGTAACAGATTTAGGGGATTTAAAGTGAGTTCGGTTTTTCCGAAGAGATGTTGTCAGTCGGATTGAGATATTGGCTTACCGATCCACTTTTGAGGAAAGTAGGTTGGAGCTGGTCCGGGCTGGATAATAGCCATTCATTGTTGATGGACAGTTGATGCTCGGGGAGGAATCACATCGGATCAGAGATGTACACAATCCCATTGAACGAGATATGAAATGATGAGGCGAGAGTGACAATTTGAAGGAAATTGGATTAGAGTTACAACTGACGGAATGATGGCTGTAATGGTGTGTGTGTACAAAGAGGATGTTTATTCCACTGATGATACCACAAAGTAATTGGTTAGATGGTTGATCCTTGAAGCGGTTAGGATAAATTTAACAAAAGACGCTTTCAATACTCCCTCGGGTGGTAGAGGAGTAATTTTCTTAACAATCCAATCGGACTTGAAAGGACATCAACGTTTATTGTGGATGTGTGTAAAAAATCATTATCGTGGAATTTCATCTTGGCTGATGCTCCTTGATGATGATAATGTTGTTCGATTTGGTGTGACTTCAGTAAGCCCAGGAATCGTCATTACGATTGGAATTGGAAGAGAGAAGGCATTTAAGGGCTGTTCTGTTCATTGGATATCTTGAATACAATTTTTGGAATGTCCTTGTAAGAAGATATTGTTTGTATAACTGTTCACCCATATTTATTACAAATATCTAGAAATGCTTTTAGGTGGGATAACGAGAATATGAATTCGATTTGATGAAGTAGAACCTCTGAGAGACAATCTTCTGTAATAGTATTTCGATTTGTGGTACTTTTTCAAATTACAGAATAACTTAAGTTTATACGATACATCTGATGAATTTGCATCTGCAAAAGTTGTTAGGTAACATCGATGGTAGGAGCATGCTGAATACATGTCTGGTAATAAAGGGTTCTGGTAGACCATCCGTCGTCTTAGAGAAAGAATGCTAAAAATCCATAAAGGGGATCTAGGCAAGGGGAAGGACGCTTAAATACAAAAATTAATGTCACACCCAACTCAGACGATACTTCTCAATCCTCCTAACCGTGGTAATGACATCTCGTTAATGTCGGCTATAGTGTTAATACCATCATTGTATACCAGTAGTTGGACATAGTTAGAGAGACTGTGCCACTTGTCCTGGCTCGGGAGGTTAACAATAGTTGTGTAAACAAAATATCGATAGAAGCCTTCAAAATTGTTTATATCGTTTTTGGTATCGAAAACTTCAGTTAGAGGCTCAGTGGCGCGATAGTTGGTGCGATAAACTGCTGCTCAGAAGGTCTTGGTAGCAACATCTAAATGATTGTTCACTTGCCCTTTCTCTGGTGATGATCACAAAACTCATCCGAGTAGTATCAATTGTCAAGAAAACCTTATCTCAACTTATCCATTCGAGTCGGCATAAAACCGGAGGTCCTACCATCGTGCAAGAAGTACACACGCACGCATGAATTGGAAGAAGCTCTTCTGCAGACAGTTTAACGGCAAAGACGAAAAATTTTCCGCTGTCGGGCAGATCGAACCATTCAATATTGGCGATGACAGCGAAAAAACCGCCCGACAAAGGTAAAGTGAGGAAAGTTATATGTAAACTTAAGCTTAACATGGGTGCCGGAGATGACGGCCCTCCCGCCGAGCTTTATAAAGTCGGTGGTTAACGTTCACCACCTCATAAGCAACATATGGTCGGATGAACGTAAGCCTTAAGAATTTAACCTAAGCATAGTTTTCTTGATCTAAAAAAAAGGAGACCCTCTGAACTGCGCCAACAACAGAAACATAAAGCTCATCATATGCCGTTATAAATATGTTAACGGCTGTAACCGTAACCTAACAATCTGATCGGTCTTTATCACTAGTGTTTTAGACTAGGAAGTTCCAAAATGGATAAAACCACCACATTTTGACAGAATCTGCAAAAAAAAACCCCAAGAAGTCCAAATCGATACCCATCACATATTTTTTTAGATTTCAAAGCCGTGTAGGACTACATTATCGAGGCGAACTATACAGAGCCATATCTAGTTTTGTTATACCGCCCAAACTTGTCTGTTTGTGTTGGATGATGATGGAGAATGATCGCTGCTCCATTAGCGTCGAAAACGAAATCACCGACACATTTGATACCAAAAACGGATTTAGGCAAGGCTATGCGCTGTCATATGATGGCATCTTCAATTTGAGGATTGTGCAAAACTCTTGAGCTAACACTAGAGCCACAATGTTCTATGAATAGGTGTAACAACAAGCAAAGATCGAAGATATTGACATCATTGGTAGGCCTCAACGTAATTTCATAGCCACGTTTTCTGATTTAGAGGAGGAAGTGGCAAAAACGGGTTTAGCTGTAAATTAGAGTACGACTTCGTATATGGTCTCAAATAGTAAGGACACACAACATCAAAGAATCATACAGATCGTCACCATTGACAGATATTATAACTGTGAGGTAAAGCTGGACTTTTTATACCTCGCCTCCGCTATTAGTTCTGATAACAACATCTCGTCAGAAATTAAACGAAGAATTTCTTTTGCCAACCGCTGTTTCTTCAGACTAAGAAGGCAGTTTAGTATTAAAGCCCTCACTCGAGATTCTATACAAGACCCAGACCATCAGATCTAGTCCTACTCTAGGGTGCTGAAGCATATGGACCGTTTCATAAGCAGATGAATAAATCCTAGGTCGAAAAATGCTTCGTTAAATTTCGGTCAGCTGTGCAGTGACATACCCCTTGTCAACAAAAATAAACTTGCTTAAGATGGCTTCGATATGTAGATCGAATGGGCACCAATATCACGGCTCGCAGAGCCTTTAATCGCAGCCAGACGTCGGGGACGCAATAGAGAAAGACCTCGCCTTAGGTGGCGCGCACAAGTAATAACCTCAACCAACTTCTAGTGCGCAACTAAAGCCGGTTAGCTAAGGAACGTGTTAATTGGAGAGGCATGTTGGTATAGGACCTGGTTTATTCCGGACTGTAGCGAGTAATCAAGCTATGAATATCTACCCCTTATAAGTTTTTGTTCAGTGAGGTTATACATTCATTTGGGATAAGAAGAAAGGTGGTCGTATGAGGCTTTGCTTAAAGAGGTGTGCCATATCAATTTTGATCTGCCTAAGAGTCAAGATTTTATCACGAACTTTTCTGCGATATAAAACAACTCTAATCTGATCCGATTAGGTTGTGGATGAACGATTTTAGACGTCTTGATATAGGCCTTCTTAACATTTCCTGTTAGGAGTATGTATGCCTATATATTTGGGACGGTTTTTGTGAAACGGTTAAATATTTTCCTGACAAAATTGATATTGATCTAGCGCATGCTTCAATTTAAGTCATCACCCACTGCCTATAGGAAGACGGTATTGGTCTAGATATCATTACTTCATATTACTCATGTGATGGTATTGATGGCTTTAGGCATTGTCACTTTGGGGATACGCTTGGAACGCACCAACCACTAGGTCACTGCATATTGAACCTTTACTTACCAAGAAAAGTGGTCGTAGTAGCTATTGTCTCTGTTTTAGTACCATTGGGATGCAAAAAGCTTTTTAGAGAATTTTATTATGATAGTTGAGTTTTCATTTATATTTGAAAATCTATGAAAAGTTTTTGGTTAATTAAAACAAGTAATATGCTACATTTATGTATGTATAGCATTGCCTTCGGGTAGTAGTCTTAAAGAACTAACAACCTCTCCCTCCTCTTCTTAAACAATTGCAGAGAGAGATTACTTAGAACTACTGTTTCACACAAATACAATAAGATCCGCATTGCGGTTTGTCTCAGTTCCAAAGTAGTCCGAAGTCAGGAGGTCTGAACCATCCTAACCAAGGAGGTCTGAAGCGTCAACCATCTTAATGAGATAATAATCTCGTAAGCGGAAAAGGGATAAAAATTGAAGAGTTTCCAGATTCGCACCCTAACATTCAAATTCAAATTCATAGATCTGCGTGTCTTTCAAAGTATAGAATAGATAGCACTTTGACTCTATCAAACGCCGAAATAACTCAAATAAAACTACGAATAGCTAAACTTAATTTAAACTCAGTCGAATTGAAAGGAATAAGTTTCTGTGTCTGAACTCTGCTCCGACCCGAAATGCATTTAAATTTTTTTTTGTTGTTGCACCCCATCTCTCACTGTCATTTCTCTTTCATTGGTACAATGACTTCGAAATTCAATAAACGAAAGATAAACGAAATCTACATGATGATGTCCTTTATTTCTTTTGCGGGACAAGCTCATGATCACACCCATGCCATGGGTATGGGCACGACAGCGAGTACCTATACTGCCAGCACTGTTGACGACATATTGTGAACGAATCCTTTGTTATTCCATCCATCCATCAATCGTCTGTGGGGTAGTACAATGCTTTAACAACCCACACATGTGTTTTTGGCTCCTGGTAAGAGGGGATCTCTCCGATTGTCATCATCATTTGTTAGCTAGAAGTTGATTCTATCCTTTTTTCTGTTGCAGCTTGTTTTTATCATTTTCGTTCAACTACACAGCAAAAAGGACCAAAAAAAGGAGGAAAAATTTATTGCAAGCTGCTGGAACAATATGTGCAACGTACACATATAACTTGCATCAAAACGTGAATATAATTCAACGTTGATGACATCCACCATAAGCCAAAACACTGTTCGCCTGTCGTCATCGCTCTCCGCTCGTAATGTCAGCACACATAACGGAATGATGGCTTTCAAATAGACAGTGGGGTCAAAAAAAAAAAAAACATTTACATATAAAAAATTGCAAATGACTCTGGACTGCTTCAAGTTTTTTTTTCTGTTTCCAAGAAGATGCACGATTCTAGTATTTGTTCGTATGCTATTGATCAGTGTAACAATGGTCAACGAAATTATTCGGACAGAAAGGAAAAAGTCATTTACTTCATATATTGAATAAAAATATATAAAGGTACCTCAGCAAATTAGACGAAGACACCTCATTAGTCCAAACGAATCAACCACTAATCCAGCGCTTATAACGGTTGATCAATCAAGAGTTTTTTTTTAAAAAGGAGTTTTTTTGACAGATGGAGTTCTCATTGACATTTCATCATGGACCTTCCCGTTGCAACATCATTTCAGTGAATGCGCTCTCGAGAGACTTGCTGAAGATCCACTATTTTCGATCAGCATTTTGATCAGCGATGAAACAAATTTGAGGATCAAGAGCAAAGTTGTCATATATGAGCCGAAGAACACCCGTAAAAGGTTCAAGAGCTGCAATAATACCCTCTCAAAACATCCGTGTGATGTGATTCATCTGTATCTTTAAAAATGAGGTTTGCGGCAACGTACCTGTAAATGGGACTCGATATCGCGCCATGATAATGGGATATTTTTTGCCTGAAATTGAAGCGGAGATCTCGAAAACATTTGGTTCCAACAAAACGGCGCTACTTGCATACAACCCGTGTAACAAATGACATATTGAGATCCCCCTACGGTAAACAATGAATTTCACGCTTCGGACCAGTAAATTTGCCTGCAAAATCATGCGATATAACACCGATATACTATTTCATTTGGGACTACGTAAAGTCTGAGGTGATTATTTTTTTGTTTTCCTTATTTGCGAGATACCGACTAATGTTATGCTCCAACATGTTATCGAAAACGTCCACATGGACGAGTTGCGGCGTAGTTGCGGCACACATTTGAAAGTGATTTTCCTTAAAAAGTGAATGGGAAGAATGGTTCTTTAGGCTCATAATATAGTTTTCACGATTAATTTAATTTTTTGTGCTATTTCGCATTTCAAAAAAAGCATCTTCCTTGCATACCTCTTCCATTTGCAATCACAGAGAGACAGGCATAAAAAATCCTCTGATCTGCAATACGCTTGGTCCCAAGTAGAGCGCAAAGTAATCCGAAATCTGGAGCTCTGTTGAAACTTTTTAAGGATGAACCGGCGTGGGCGTATATTACTTCCCCTTTCAATAAGAGGAGTTATCATGGCTTTTACAATCCTTTGGGCACACTTAATAGCTCTGCTTTCCACGCAATAGCAGCTGATATTATGCAGACACCATCAGTCAACAACCATAGAACTAGTACTAGGATTTGGTATCATAAGGATATCTTTACAATCATTTTTGCTGTTAGACCTTAAAGATTTAGTCATACAAAGTGCAATAAATTTGTCAATTATTGCCTGCAGACCGGCAGTCACCAACCATGCCATCTTTAATATCGACTGCGGATGATTTTTCTTTTAAAATATTAATGAGGTCCTCCCAAACGGAACTTCAGTGCGCAGTTCAAAGATTGTTCACGGTAATCAAATCGTAGGCGTTTCCAAAAATTCTGATCAATGAATCCTAAATGTAAACGGAGCTCCATTGAAGGAGTTAAAAGGATCAATGCTTGTTATAGGATAAGGTAGGTAGGTAAAAGTGGCGGTTCAGCATGAGCCTAAGTAGCACTTATGTGCGTTTTGTTTACCACGAATCGTGTGTGCTTTATTATTATGATTGTTGTTGTCACATCCACATACAGGCGTTCGCTGGCGATCCAGCTTGTGATGCTTAGAAAACGTATAAGATCTTGTATCCTATTACCCGAGATGTCGCTTAGGTTGTTGAAAAATGGTTGGTGTAGCGCACGCAATCTGGCTCTTGCTAGTGCCGGACATTTGCAGACCAAATGGAAGAGCTTTTCTCTCTCGTTTGTGTTCCCGCAACTGCGGCACTGAGGGTTACATCGGTGGCAGTGCCTCGTGACTATCGCCGTAATTCATCCGATATCTGTAGGCGTGTTCTATTTAGTAAATCGTTGATTCTGTTTTTGTCGTAGGTGGGCCATATTGTCCTCGATAAGACACAATTTGTTAACCTTCTCCATTTGGAGTCGACCTTTTTCAGGAAGTATGAGTGTAATTTCTAAAGAGCTGAGCCTTGCCTGGCCTGCTCGTCTGCACGTTCGTTTCCTTCAATGTCACTGTGCCTTAGAACCCAGAGAAGTGTGACCCTGAAGCGTTCGCCAAGGTGGGCAACTTCGTTTCGGCATTCTTGTGCATTATAGGATAAAGAAAAAAGCCCAATATCTGCCCCGTTATGCTACTTAGTGTCAAGCACTCGGCACCTTTTAATAGGACTTGTTCGTAGGATTTGTGTAGGGTAGGCCCAGCATGTGAACTTCTGAGTATAAATCGGTTTTCAAGCGTCGGTCTTCGCCGTATCTTGGGTAAGATGTCATTCCAGGGATCTATGAGGAGCACGGGGTAGATGAATTCTTTAATTACCTCAAATTAGTAAAAAATGAATGTCCGAAGTTATGGGCCGACAAGCTTTATTTTGTCCTACGTTTCGTCTGTTTAACAACGGCACGATTAAGAGTTTATTTGTGTCGATTTCCATTTACATAGTCTAGTAAAGGGTTTTTCAATAAGAGCGCTATAAAAGTTTTTTTTTAATAAAATAAAAACGATTTTGGATATCAATGAAATTCCTTATTCCTGTGAAAGTACGTTTGATGCCATTATATATGGAACTCGATTTCTTTTGCATGGCCACCACGGGCACGCTTGCAGAAGTCCAGACGCTGAACCCAATTTTCGAAGGTTTTCAAGCATAAATCGGCCGATACTGCTGCAATTTCACGTTCGATATTCGTACGAAGTTCATCAATCGTCGCTGGCTTGTTGGCATAGACTTGACGTAGCCCCAGAGGAAATAATCTAACGGCGTCAAATCGCACGACCGAGGCGGCCAAGCGACTGCACCATTTCGTGAGATAACATGTTCTCCAAACTTGGTTTCCAATAAATTGATTGTGGCATTCGCTGTGTGGCTTGTGGCGCCGTCCTGTTGGAACCACATGTCCTCCAAGTCCATATCATCGAATTGAAGCCACAAATATTCGGTTATCAATGAACGGTAGCGATTCCCATTCACAGTAACGTGCCGGTCTTGATCATCACGGAAGAAGTACGGCCCAATGACGCCGCCGGCCCATAAACCACACCAAACCGTAATTTTTTCGGGATGCAATGATGACTCATGGAGTACGTGTGGATTGCTGCCTCACCAACACCGCATTGTTGTTTATTGACGAAGCCATACAGCCAGAAATGAGCCGCATCGCTGAAGATGATTTTTCGATGAAAATCCGAATCATTTTTAAGTTGTTGCTCAGCCCAATTCATGAACATACGACGCTTCTGGTGGTCAAGCGGCTTCAGTTCTTGCGTCAATTTAATCTTGTAAGGATGTAGGCCAAGATCTTTTCGCAAAATTCGCCACAACGACGTCACAGAGATCCCCAACGCTTGAGAACGACGTGTGAGAGACACATTTGGGCTTTCGTCAATTGAAGCCTCAGCGGCAGCAACATTCTCGACACTACGGGCACTTCTTTGTCTCACTGGCACGGGAACATTTTGTACTGTGCCTGTGGGGATTCAAATTTTTCCACTCGACGCTCAATTGTTGATCTGTTAGGACAATTATGACGACCATAAATTGGACGTAGCGCTCTTAATGTTGAGGCCGCTGACTCCGAATTTCGGTTGTAAATTTTAATAATTTCGACTAGTTGTTAAATCGTATATCTTTCCATCATGAAACGGCAAACCTTCCTGAATAAAAATGTCAAAAGAGCTGCAAAAAATATGGCGTCGTTTGCTGTCCATGTCGCTCAACTTTTGTAGCGTCCCTGTTGAAAAACCCGATATAGACAGATTTGTTAAAGATTGTGCCTTTCGTGTAACCATCTAAACTATGTACAATCTGTTCAGGCACGAGATTGGAAGCGCGTATCCTTGTCTGAATCCGATACATGTATTGAAAAGTTATAAAAACTGCTTGCAAACTTAACGTTGCGTTACGTGGCTTCCTGTGTTGGGCGACACCGATGGATTAGTTTTTTTTATTGAATCCCGAATTCTGTCATCGCTCCATAGAGCTCTAGGGGATGGAACCCATCATACGCGGACTTAAAGTCGGAATTGATTTTCCAGTTTGAAATGGTCTTTTGCAGGATTTTTCTTGTTATGGCTTATGGTCGATACGGCTTGGCAGTATGTGAAAGGCATGAGATCGTCTTTCTTGGGAACTTTTTTGAAGTCGTCGGTTATGTTAATACATGCTGACTTTGTTGATGCTTTGGTGCATGACAATACTTCCGTATTTGAAGAGTTCTTCTGGTATCCCATCAGAACCGGTTACCTTATTGTTCTCTAGATTTTGATGGGATGCCTCTAACTTCTTTAATAATGAAAATGCTTCGTTGTTTGGAGGTGGGATGGTTTCTAGCTTTATGGCTTTCGCTACATTATGCCTAAGCACCTACTCGAAATTTTGTCTGAATAGTTTTACAATTCCCTATGCGTTCTATGATTTTCGGCATCTAATGTATTCGGCGTGTCGTAATGCAAGTAGACTTTGAAAAAAAAAAACTGCTGGAACTTGCACATACTCCAATCAACCCTCTATATAATAAGCAACTACTGTATCAAAACCTTTGACATAGACTATCGCTACTGTTCACTTGGCAGTTTGCATTTGCACCCGATTTTATGCGACACAGATGAGGGAAAATATTTACTGATTTTATCGCTCGTCTGCCGACATCTATGAGTGCACTCCCATTGCTGTGCTAACTATTAAAACACCGCATATTAGATCAAGTACCTACTCTCTGGAATGAGTTATTTGTTCAGTGATAATATTTAACTCAAACACCATCTGTATTGAAATGTCTTTCCTTCCTCTCAAACCTCTGCGCGCTTTTGCAGCTGAGAATTTGAATATACTATCTCATTCCAACCCCCTCTGGTAGTTGGACTGACAGTGCTCGTAACCTCATTGTTACACACCCATCACAGAAGTACATATCGAACATATCGAAAGGAGCAAACGACAGGATATTATCGCAACTCGAAATCGATGAGCTCGTATTGGAATTTATATTAGATTAAGATGGTGGTCTGCAGTGGGCTCCAACCCAAATTTAATATTGGTTCCTGCGATGCTCAATAGCGGATAACCATTCCCACAGACGTGAAATTGTTGATAACCCAATTCACCACCACTGGCAATCTTCACTAGACTCAGATATAACTAGATGACGGTATTCCTGTGCGTCTATGGTAGTACCAAAATGAGACTGACTTCCCCCTGGGTAGAACCCACATCCATGTGCAAACTTGTATCTCTTATTTGTAGATAGATTTTGCAAGTGACATTTTACAAGACGCTTATGCGAATGCATGTAATGCAGGATCGCACAGTGAGTTAGATCCTGCATTACTGCGTAGTGAGTGAGTGGGACGCATACCAACGACGTCGGGGTGAAAAACCTACGAGACTATGGTATGGTTTGTGGTTTGTAATTGCAATGGTTTGACTTTTTTTTACATTTTTGTAAGAGGATCCTTTGGGGTGCACCCCCCTGGCCGTTGTGGTTGAACGAACTCATTATAGGTTATGTGCGGTGTAATTTCATGAAATTTTCATCGTCTGCGATGGAAATTGGGATTTATGTGTTCCTTTGTGGTGCAAAGAGTATAATAACTGCAAGGATTGCCATCAGTCAGTGTCTTTTCGACGATGTAACTCAATTTGATTGATACAACGAATATGCTCATTTTACATTTTGCGGCTTTTGCGAATCCTTTAAGTAAGTTCTCCGCCTAAACATGAGGAGATATTTCATTTTGTTGAAAAGGTAACTTTGGGGTTTCTAATCCGACAGGTGTATTTGTCTTGTTTATCATTTATTCATGAATGTATAGATACGAGTTACCTATCCAACTCGTATCTTCTCTGGTTAAATTTGATTGGGACATGGCTTAAAAAAAAGTAACCTAAGGTGATTGAAATGAAATAATAGGCCCGTCAAGAGTAGGCCAAATTTCACAGATATATAGGGAATTCTTTGATGAAAAATATGACTACTCATGAATAAGAGATAAATTGATCAATTACTCAGAGTATCAAATATTACTTGTTTCTGCCCAAAAATGGCTTTTATTGATACAAAAGTGAGTTCCATTTTATTGAAAAATATGACGGTCGCACAATTAAATTAAGTGCCACGAAAGAAATGTTGGGTCAAATTTAAATATGTCCTTCGGAGTTAAAATCCAAATTGGGTGTCACGCCATTCGTGCAAATAGTATACATGCAAGGGAGGATGGTTTATTCAAAATATTGTTGGCATTAGGTTCAAACGTTCACATTGTTTTTTTTTTTATAATTTGCGTCCATCTATAGGGTTGTGAATTCTCTTAATAGGCTTTTTGGAAATAAGGGATAAGAGAGATTGGTTTTAAACCAACTTAAGCCTTAATTGGAAGGGAAGGTTACGAACATTTTTCAGCATATGTTCGATGACCATAATTTTATTTGCATTTATAGCGTATGAAGTTTTTCGACGACTTGTAGACTTGTGGTTTGGAGACAACTCTATTTTCGAAAGTTTATGCCTGCGTTATTTTGTTTATACGTGTTTGAATACTAGGTCCAATATTGCTCTTAGTGCAAATAATCAGGTTAGCATGACTATATACACAAATAATCCAAACGGGTTAAGCGGCATCTTATTATGGCACCGTGCTATAGATCGTTTTAATTCATTTCCTCGCGCTGTTGAAGAAACAGAATTAGATATCCTTTGACCTCCTTCCAACCTTATAAAAAGTCTTCTGCAACTGCCAACTTGAAATCGTAAATGTAGGGGCATGTATATGTCACACCTTCGACGCCATAATATCCAAGCATTGACAACACATACGTCCAAAAATTGAAAACAATCTTTAGTACCACTTTTGGATCTCATAACAATTTTTTTTTTTTGGTATTCATTTTTATTTTACTTTATCTTAAAACTAACTTACATGCTAGACAAAAATTCATGAAAAAACTAGCCTACTTATCAACTACATAACTAACTTATTGGACCTATGCGGGCGCCCCCTTAATTAAATGATAACAACTTAATTCTAATGCCTTTCGGCCTATTATCTAAGATCTCTTATCAATGTGACACAATCCGAGCATGGAATCTTGAAAATGTTTGCCCCATTCATCTATTATTTTGTGGCAATCTCAATGTTTCCTGGTTTCCTGGAATATCTTATTTTTTCGTAGACGTTACTTTGCTCCCCTGAAAACAGATCACTTCGTTGCTATCCTTACTTCTCTCAGGTCAGTTTGTTTTTGCTTTCGTTGCCAATATTCCAAGCTCAATTAGGCTGCCGGAAATGACGGCCTTACCGCTGAGATGACCAAATCATAAGCGAATTCTGGTCGGATGAAAGTATGGATGAAGAATGGAACCTCAGCATCGTGTGCCAGATCCACAAAAAGGAGACCTCTCAGCTGCGCCAACTACAGAAGCATAAGACTCCTCAACATCGCTTACAAGATCCTATATGTGAACGCCTGAAACAGTTTACAAACAACTTGATCGGCCCTTATCAGGGTCTTCTCCATCAGGGTGGCAAATGACCTCAGCAAACGACCACATTCGATACCAAAAAACGATTTAGGCAAGGCGGTGCGATTTGATTCTTGAGAGGATTGTGCAAAACTCCCGAGTCAACACCGGGGGCACAATTTTCCAAAAATCGGTCCAACTTTTAGCATACGCTGATGATATTGACATCATTGGTCAGACTCAACGTGATGTCATAGTCACGTTTGCTAGTATAGAAGAGAAAGCTGCAAAAATGGGTTTAGCAGTAAATGGCAGTAAGACTAAATATATGTTGTCAACAAATTGTAATGTAAATTGTAATGTGGAGGACAAACAGTGTTTGGTAAAGCATTCCACGTTCGTGTTGGAAGGTTTTCGAATGAATCTCTATATTTCATAGTCCGTTCGAAGATAGGCTTTGTATTGATTAGATGGCATGGCGAAAATTAAGGTTGAAGATTTAAAGGGGCGGGATACAGCTGGCTATTTCATTTGAGCATTTTCTGTTATAACAGCGGTAAAAAAGTGTAAGGCAGGAGATATTCCTACGAAGTTCAAGCGAAATTATAGCGTTCGCTACGGTTGAATCTCCTATCAGTTTTATCGCACGCTTTTGTATCCTACCTAGTAGGTGCAATGATGTTTTGGCTGCACCTGACCAGATGTGGGCGTTAAACTCACATTTAGGGTGTGTAAACGCTTTATATATTGAGATTAGAACAGAAGGGTTGAAATATTTTTACAGCGATTGTGGAAACTAAGACATTTCGCTGCATTTTTAGCGGTTTCGAATATATGGCCGTTCCAACGAAGGTCGTTACTGACGCACATACCGAGCATGGAAAGTTTTTCAGTTTAGAGGAAGTAAGTTCCATTTATAGGTAATGCCAGCCGATGGCCTTAGTCGCCAGTGAAGTTATGTGTTTGTAGTTCGTAGTACTGTGATGTCTGTCAATCATGGATTGGGTTTCGCTTAGATGACAGAAGACAGCATTGCGTTTTGGAAGCATTAAATTCTACTCTATTAGATTTACCCTATTTAATTCTGCTGTCGAGGTCGGAATTTAATAAGCTTAACATGTTTTGTCGTTTTTCATCCACATCCGAAGGTGAAGGTCGTGGATTTGAGAACGAATATGAAAAGCTCAGGGTACTGTCATCAGCAAAGGTATGGATTGGAATAGAAGTTGCAGACAAGATGCCATTTATAAAAATGAGAAAGTGCGTCGGAGACAAATTGGAGCCCTGGGGAACACCAGCATTTGTTAGGTGGGTATCAGACCTTAAACCGTCCAAAACAACTTGAATTGAACGTTTCGAGAGGTAGTTTTTAATCTAAAGAAGAAGACTTTTATCGATTCCAAAAGCACGCATTTTCGACAAAAGGGCTTGATGCCAGACCCTGTCAAATGGTTTTGAAATATCAAGTGCAACGATCTTGTTTACGCCACCACGGGGGGCTAGATTGATTCCTCTTTTCGGTGAGATATGTAATCAAATTACCAGTGGACCTGCTGTTACGAAAACCGTTTTATCGGTCATTGAGGAGTTTCCGTAATTCAAGATATTTTGTAAGCTGACGGTTAATCAGGGTGCCATGGCCTGAGAAAGAAGGGAGGTAAGTGCAATTGGTCGGTAGTTGGAGAGAGAAGAAGATTCGCCTATTTTAAGGACGAACTGGACAAATACTTTTTTCCATCGACTCGGAAAGAGTCCTGATGAGTAGGACAGATAGAAAACCTTGCGCAGTGGTTTCGCCAATGTGGAAGAAGACTTCTTTAGAATTATTGGGGAGATACCATCGGAACCAGACGATTTGTGAATGTTAAGATCTAATAATACTCTAGCGACTGTACAGATAGAATGTTTTACGTTCTCAAGTACAGAAGGAGACTGGACACAATCTGACAACGTGGAACTGGCTGCACAATGAGCAGCGAGCAGATTGGCTTTGTCTATAGAGGTGGCAGCTGGAATGTCATTGTAGTTGAACGTTGGGATTGAAGATGACGTCGAATTCTGAATATTTTTTTACATACGACCAAAAGTTTTTCTACCTTTGGGACATAGTAGAATTTTTTTGCCTCAACTTTTGTTCGTGGAAGCATTTGACACGCTTAATGTGTGCATTGCAGTCGTTTCTGGCTCGTTTGAACTTTAATCGGTTTTCCTCAGTAGGATTGGTCTTGTATGACCGAAAACAAAACCCTTTCAACCTAACAGCCTCTTTACAGCTATAGTCTTACCACCCGCTTACCATAGGTTTGATACTCTTTACCCGGTGAGGGATAAAGTATTTCATACCCAGGAGAATGGTGTTTGTTATCAGCAGTTGCATCCACGTCACTTAACATTCTTGAAGAAACCGTTTAGAGCTTCCCAGTTGGCTTTCTCGTATTGCAACACGGTTCTTCTAGGAATTTGTTCTTTTACTACGGGGTTGAAGTACGAGAAATTTGCTGATACTATAGAGTGGTACGACGTACCTAGAGGCGATGGAACATTTCTAGTGTAGTTATTAGGGTGAGAGGTTAGAAACAAGTCCAGGGTGTTAGCGGCTTGACTGTGAATGTCCGGGATTCGCTTTGGCTCGTTTACAAGCTGGGTTAGGTTGTTTACCTCTGCAAAGATCTCAACATACCTTCCTTCTGGTGTTGACTTTCCAGAATGTTGAAGCCAGAAATTTGTACATTGAAATGCCGCCAGCAATGACGATTTCCGTGTGAGGCTACAGGGATACAATTCATGAGATGGAGTTAGTGAGCGCATCAAACTCCTTAAACGTAGAGTTGCTGTCCATATTTGGACTTTTATAAACAAAAAAATTGTAGTACAATATTTGCCTACGAACGTGGTTGATTAAAACCAACATTCGCTCCTAAAGTGTCGCCCTCAATGACTGTTTTTTTCTTTTTCAAAAACAAAAACAAATGATGAGTATCCCTAAAGTCAGTACATTGTTTCAACGAATACACGTTCTCATGAATTCGCTTACACCAATCCACATCCGGGGGCATTTGCAGGATTTCCAATTCCATTTGATATTTCTTTATTCCGTAAGAACTCTGTACTTCTTACGGGAATCCATCTAATTACTTTTTATCGAGTTTGTTTTTCCTGCTATGTTTACATTTTTTTTTACAATTTTATAATTGCCTTTTCCTTAGTTCTGCCAGGAGTAGGACTTTTTTTCCGACCACTCCACAAAATACCTAATCAATTTCGCAGCCTTAATTAAATGCCGTAAATAATTTCTTTTGCAGATTTTTGTTCGTTACCAGAATAAAATTTAAGTCAATCCCAGAAAGTGGGTCAAACAATTAGACAATAGAACTTCCAAAGCTTACCGTACAAAAAAAAAAAAACGCCAACATGAATGACCGAGGAATTCCCTGAATTGTTTTTCGTCGCCCACTATAACACCCCGGTTTTGCGAACGTCAAACGCAGAGGTTCTCATTACATTACAATGACCCAACATAACCTCATTGCAAATGTAATGAAACCCAATGAGCTCATGAGGTCACACGGTTAGGAAACAAAATTATATATATATATCCCGCCACCACCGTCATCATGACTGTCATCACCATCATTAGCATCTATGACGCTGGTATCCTTATCATTCTGCACTATAAATTCACTTTTCAATTTGTCTTCCGACTTCTGCTGCTTCTTAGTATTCCAGCCATCCTCGCAGTTGGTCTTTTCTGGTCCGCTTTGTACTTGTCCTTATCCATGTGCTCTTTTATGGTGTTTAATTAGCCTGAAAGATCATCCTAAAAGCTTCCCCGAAGCTAAACACTGGACGAGTCGCCCATAATTTCTTCGACGAAAATAGAAAATAGCTTTGGGCTGAAACCTAGGGAGTAAATCCGTGAGGAGGACAAGGAAATTCGTTCCAGTTACCGAGTGTATACGAAACCAAAAGGAAAAACTGGGTTATACTATCTATGAATGCATATACGGTTATTCTATTGAAGGGGGTTGGTCACTTCTTTTTTATTCCCCCCAGAGACCTTGTTGTTGGCTGTAATTAGGTGTCAAGAGAATACGGACGCTTACAAAAGTCAGAAATTTGTATGCCTGCTGTTTGGTGTTGTATTTTATGTGAGCGTTTTTTTTTCTTCCTTCGGAAACATGAGACAGGAAGAATTTTTGGGAAAATTTAATTAGACTGAAGTGGACATGTCTGGGGTTTTTATGGTAAGCCGGATACCAGTGTGAGAGGCATTTGTTGACAGCCTAAAAAGAGTGTGACTGTTTTTTTTAAGGGCGGATGATGTCTCTTGGGAACGAATACATAATCCGTAGAAAAGGACATTTTCTGGAATCGGGGAACGGAAAAACAAACTACTTCCGGATTGCTAGAATTAGCATTTAGAAGAATTTAGCGAAACGTATCCTTCCATAGAGTTAATTTTTTTTTTAATAAACATGTTTTCCTTCACCTTGAGAGGAAGGACATTTGCGCTGGTAGTGGTACAATTACAAATACGTTGGTTAATCAAATTCTTATTAAGAAAATTAATTGAGCGAGACAGGCAAATGTCGGAAGACATTACACGCACATTCCATAATATAATGTGCCGAAGGATGTATAAGGAAATATGAAGAGGAATTTATGGTCGTTGATTTTCAAAACACATGAGATGCGTAATCATTATTTCTCATCTTCGGGCGATATTAGGATCATCACGAGGAAATCAATCAGAATTCATGAGGTATTGCCTAATGCGAAGGATAATGATATCCGACACCAAGAGCCTGCGGAAATAATTTGAGTGTGTGTATGTTAATGTTAGTGTTTATTTGTTTTTGTTGTAGTAAGGATATGCGACATGTGTGTATTAAAAATTTGTTTTAGGAGCAATAGTAGACTGTGTAGGTTGTCACCTTGATACGGCGACATGGCTCAGTAATCTTAAGAGCCTAATGGGTCAACTAATTCTGGTATCCACTCATTTTCGTCCTCCCAGCGTTGGTTGGACATGTTTGGCATAGGATTTACCAAACATGCAGTCGCGAACGATGCAACCTTGGATATTGACTTCTATCTTAGTATGGACACGTTCATAGTTTCAATGACATATGCAACTCAGAAACTCTAGATGAAGTTGCGATCAGATTTAGGGGAAACATTAGGAGACTTCTGAAGATACCAAAGCCCTTGTTTTTCTTATACTGGCTGGTACTCGAAGTGAGCATCTGTATGCATAAGAAGAGGCTTCTCTTCCGAAAAAAATGCTTTTCATTACCGAAAGGTATTTCATCGCGATTTTACGATACCTGGAGGGAGGGATCATGGAAACCATTTCAGCAGCATTAGCCATTTTCGTGAACTGTAGACAAAAATAATTTAATACTTCGACGGCTGAAACTGTTATTTTTCCTCTACCATCCGATACAAAAAGGCTGATATTTAAATTTGGAGTATGATGTGAACTGTGGAATTGGCAACTTTGGTAGATCGGGTGCTCTTGAAGGTGATCTTAAAGTTTTGTCATCGAACCCAAATCACAGACTTTCACACAAAGTGGAGCATTGAAAAGGTGTTACTTTCGAGATTTGAACCAGTGGACTCGAGCTCTGAAGTCCAAATTACTAAACACTGGCCACTGCACCCACCTAATGCCACCTAATGCTACCTAATGGTTGCTTGTGGAAAACCAGATAAAACGGCATGAATTGCCCATGGCAACATGCAGTATTTCAATCTGTCGTAAGATAATCGTAGAAACCAGTTGACACTAAGCAAAAAACAAAGCCATACAGATGACGCACTGCATACAAGAAAAATTGTTCCATGACGGGTCGTACTGACAGAGCCCGAAATATATTTGGATCTAGTTTCACATGTGTGCACGTGCACACCGCCCGCTCGTACCAGGAAACTGGTGAGCAAAAGTTTCTGTTTTTTTGTTCTCAATGAGTATAAAGCCATACAGATGCTTTATAATTTTTGCCCAAATAGAGCAACGAGAATGCACCATCGTCATTCTGTACTGACGGAGTCTGGGAGAAATGCCTAAACTGGACAAAATGGCTTATACAGAGTTCGTCTCTATAAATACGATTTCATTCGCATTCGCTTGTTTCATTCACCGATGGTTAAGTCTTCCTTGTCACCTCGGACCTCTAGGCTGGGATTCGAATAAACTATTGGCTGGACCATTATTGTTCATTCGCTCAATTTGGTCGAGCAAATGGTAGTCCAATTGTTTTTACATTTTGTACTACATCCACATCTTGGTACAGACCATAAAGTTGGTTGTTGTATTCCCCTTCCTCGCATACAGGACAAGAAATTCGACGAAGGATTTTTCTTTGAAATCTGCCTTATATTTTCTCCGCTTATCGTCCAGCACTCGGCGGAATAAGCTAGGATTAGTATGATAAGGGCTCGGTAGAGCAAACTTTTGGATTTTCGGATAAAGAGTTTTGGTCCCATTTGTTATGGTAAACTGGGTCAGTCTTCTTTTGACTCCGAGGTAGATAAACTCTTTGACATTTTGTCTAAGGTTGTGCCTTGACAGTTCAGATTAGCTGATTCCAAAATGAACATTGCATTGTGTGCTCTTGGCGACACAGTTGTATAAATTTTTATAGTATCCCGAATTCCACCATCACTTTTGAAAGTTTTAGGCGAGGGATTATATCATACGCGGCCTTAAAGTCGATGAAAAGATGATGTGTTTCGACTTGGAATTCGTTTTTCGGTTTTTCCCAGGATTTGCCTTAGTGTGAAAATTTGGCATTTTGTCGATTTACAGGCCGAAAGCCACACTGGCATGTGCCGATATGTGTGTTGCCGAAAGGCTGACGACGTTGACACAGTACGTTGGATAGGATCACGGATATGCCTCACAAGTTTGTGGAGGACATGAGATCGTTTTTTTTTGTAGATATGACATATGGATCTAATATCCCAGTCATTGGGCATGCTCTTATCCATTCAGACTTTTTTTGATGATTTGGTGTACTCATACTTTTATAGAAACACCTCCGTATTTGAAGGGTTTCATCAGAAAGGCAGTCGGTTCTGATGGATTACCAGTAGAACTCTTCAATAACGGAGGTGCTGCTATAAAAGTTGTTTTTTCATTTTTTTGACGACTGCACTAACTTCTTCAATACTAGGATGAACCAGAGGTTCCTGTGTTGATTGAAGGTGGGCTAGTTTTTTTTTAAACCGCTCCCTCGATATGAACCCCACTAAGCAGCTACCGAAAATGCTGCCTGAATACTCCTGAGAGTCACTGACTAGGTTGCCATTATTATTTCATAAAACCAGCGTTACTTCTATGAAGCTAATTGTCAGTTCTTTTGCTTTCTTGTTGAATTGACGAATATTCTTCTTATCGCGAAAATCTGCGATGCCACTGAGCTGGGAGCCTGCGTATTCACTTTTTACTCATCCTCAGGAGTTTCTTCTCTTCCCTTCTATTGGCGATCGCTGAGTTCCTAGTACCTTGATACTATTAGATAGGGTTCCAATGTCTCTTGAAATGCATTGAACTCAAGGTTTCATACAACTTCATTGCCTAGCATTTGGCCACCAGCTGTGGACTTTCCTGGCCTACAAACACACTGATAAGGGCCGATGAAATAGTTGGTTCAAGGTTCCAGGCATTCCCATATTACTTCAGAAATAATCTTGATAGTGGGGTAACTTGCGTCTCTGTAGCTGGCGCAGTTCGGAGAGTCTTACCAACTCAGGACCGTTTTTGCTGCCAGCCTTCTTAAGGCTATGTTTCCATATTGCTATCTGTATCTGGTATTTCTCGCTTTCATCTCCAATAATTCATAGTTCGTTCTTCCTAACAATTGGAAATTTCTCTCCGTTTTACATGAAATGATTCTAAGAACTTCTCACCATCGATAGCGATTCAGCTAGGTAGTTTCTTGGTTCAACTAGACATGACTGTGTTTGCTCCTTGTAATCCTGGCTTTGAAGTTTTGCGTCTGATTACTTGAATAATTATTTGGGTTTCAGCCTCATTTTGGAGTTCAGCTTAAAAAATCTTATACTGGACGATATTCAAAAAAGAGTGACAGGCTTTAATTCTTTCCTTATCACGAAAGCTTAAATATATTCTTTAATCCTCCTAACTCTACTATATGGAATGCTAGACAGAAGCTGGTTGGAATATAAAAAAAATGGGAAATCTATATGTAGTGGACCACATTGCTCTATCTCCAGCAAGGAAAACATAGGATAGCAACCAAATATTAGCTTCAAGGATCAAGCAATCTCAGATGACATAGCGCTTAAACTGGATATTTGATGGCAGCTTCATCGATGAGTATGAAAGGAGCCCTTGCCTCAATCAAAAAAAACTTTACGGATTATCGCTTAGGTATGTAGTGCGTGTATAAGGTTCACCGTTCTAGGTCATGGGTTGAGCATTCGACGTTTCATACATCCTGTATATGTTTGGGATATATGTACTTCCAAAATGTCTACGAATTTCAAATTTCATATTTTCGTTACAGTCAGGGTAATAAATAAGCGGATTGTTTGCAAGTGCACAGCATACGAATGTTCGCGCTCCTCCAAGGATAACCCACTCATTCATTTCGAGTACAGAACGTAGTGAAAACACTTTCTACACCACCTGCCATGTCCGTATATCAATTTCATGAATTCCACACGTTCTAGATTTACTACCCAACCAGCAACAAGGAATTACCATATCTTGCACATAACTCCCAGTCCTTGTGTGCTCACTCGCGATTTCATTTTTGTTTGTTTTTTTTTTCGTCTCTATGGCCGCGGCCAAATACTTCACACACATTAGTCCTATTAGATCCCTTGAATTTTTTGTTGGTAAAATTCTCTCTTTCTCTGTGAATGGTATTCCATTGGCGAAAAACAAATTCTACGAAAGCCCTCAGGATGCACGGCATGGTAGAAAAGTAGAACTCTTGGCGACAAAAATACTCCAAGCACCCATCGATGTGGGTTGAGGGTTCGTAACCCCTTGCACTGTGCTCAACGCGTCTGTTAAACGCTCCAACGATGCAGGAAATCATGTGAAATTTTCCCTGAATTGATTTATATCCTTTTTGCACAGTAAGAGAGGATTTTTACAGTTTTACAAATACTACAACCCCTTTGCTGCTACTCCTTGCCAGCATCTCGTAATACTATCTTTCTGTCGAGGCACGATGATGGTGCGACGGAAGAAATCAAGGCAGGGAGGATGAATGCACTCGTATATAAGAAAAATTCAATAAGGACATACAAGGATATATAGACGTTAGTTTATACGGATGGCAAATTCTCATAGACAGTAGCACAGACTTTCTTTTCTGTACAAGAGTGCCTTGTGCGCCACAAGAAAGGAATCGTAACGAAGATGAAGCGTTAAGGAGGCGACAAACCCCTATCGCAAATACCTGTTTTTTTTCGGGGTTCATAAATCACCTCAAAATCCTTTTTTTTCAACGACACCGATTGTCATTTTTTATACATCTCCTTCGGAGTGAATGATATTTTCTACGTCAGGGTTTAAGGATATCGTTGTGTACCACGTACCGCCTACTTACCGGAAGGATGGTTGCTGTCCTTTCGTTTTTGTCCATTTATGTGTATTGTCGGCAAAGATTTGTGATTTGTTTTCCTCCATTTTGTGTACGTCAGATGGTACTCAGGTGGGTCGAGGGGTGAATTACCTGATTTTTTTCTGCGTTATTGTTGCGACATCCTGGGCTTCCGTCGCCAAAGCTTTCAAAGAAAAAAAGGGGCGGAAAAAGTCGCTGGTAGATGGGAAATTTACAGCGACGACAGACCAACCGAGACCAATCGATCTGTGCAATTTATGTTTTGTATTGTTCAGAGGATGTCGCCGTCGTTCTGTGGAGTTGTTGTTGCTTCTTAGGGATTCTTGTGCTGCTGCCAGCGCCAGTGACGGTGCCTTACGAAATTATTATCACGATTGAATGTCTTTTATGGTTGTCAGTTGTCACTTGTCAATGGGGGTGAGCGGTGGCTTGCGTTCTCCTCCCGATTATTTCTCGTCAGTTGCTGTAATATATTCTAATAATACCTGGATGGTATTAATCAAGCGTCGGCAAACAGGTAGGAGTGAGTCGTTGTCCTGGGATATTTATGACAGGTATTTGGCTTGGAGAGTGTTCCTTAGAAAAAGCGCAGAAATTCGTTAAAGTGTAGATAATTTATTAGTTTTGGCAACATTTGTCCAAAGGAGGTGGGCATGGAAGATATCATCTTGAGTTTTGATTTATATTGAATAGGTTTGCTCAGGCATCTACTCGACCCATAAATGAGTAAAGTGTCCCTGTATACTAGTTTGGTAAAACTTCTTTTATTTAATTTAAAATGTATGTATGTTCTTGTATTTTACGGTCGGGTTGTCTTTGCTGGTCTTGTCTTTCCGTCAGCTACAATTATACTTGATTTCGATCAAAGAAAGGCATTTCGAATTTGAGTCGTTGGTTTTTAGTTATTTCAAATCCATTAAACGGAATAAACCTTATAAATCTCCTCACAATATAGAAATTGTTGCCCGCAGTTTATTTAGCGCGATATCAGTATCCGTTAGCTACTCAGAGTGCCGTAAATTAGTTCCACAATATGTTCCATCTGTCGAATATTTTTGGAAGACTAATAGTATTGAAGCTTTATATTGTTGTGTTTTTCAGCCGCGGGAGCCAAACAGAGCCTAGATTGGAGCAGAAAGAAAAAAAAAAGAACGCTTTCACAAATTATGGTTCCCGAGAGGGTTTGATTTTATTCAAGTTTTTAATTAATTTTACGACTATGGGATAGCTGGTGGAATTCCGAATAGACTCGGTCGTTGTTCGATCGGCTTTTTTATAGTCCTCCCTGCCTTTCCAAGGGTCTTCCAGTCTCCATTGACATCTCTGGAACGGTTTTGACGTCTTTTCCAAATGTCACATACTCGCTATGCTGGTATTTTCTACCAGGCTCATATTTCGGCAAATCAAGCATACTCCTGGTGTAATTTCCTCTTCAACGATGTGCCATACGTCTATATTTGGTGTAAAAATTGTTCCCACCTTAGATTTGTAAGCACACCTGAATTCCGTTTACGAAATTCCACCAACAACACGTCTGCCTAACTACCCTTTTCCCTGGATGCGTCCGCTGAAAATTCGGTTACTCATTTATTGTCGTGGTTATCAGCTGGTCGTTTGACAGTTTTCGGAAGAAATTCATAACTCGTCACTTCATCAGTCTACCTGCGGCGAATACTTTTGTTGTTTGTTGTCACCTGCTCTGCCGTTCCGCCGTTCGTGTTTCAGGTGTGATCGGCGAATTCCCATACCTGGTTACAAACAACAATGTGAGCAGGTAAGTGTTTGTGTTTGAGGTTATGTGTGCTGCTGTGGTCTAATTATATTTTCTGTTTAGGTGGATTTTGGCACCGAATGGTGATTGTCCACAACAATATATAGAAAAAGGCAATCCAATGGTATTCCTAACTGTATGCGTCTTCAGAATCCATCTCCTTCTATACAGCTTATCCAGCATTTTAGAATCATCGGACAAGGATACGGTCCATTTTATTAAAGGAGCTATTATTCCTTAACTCTAGAAACGTTAAAATTGACGAGTTCGACTGGTCAAAGAGTAGATGAGTTTTTTTAAAAAAAACTTTCAATATTATTTTCCAAACTTAACAATTTCATATCCCAAAATATATTCAAACAATCCTTCGCTAACTCTATGCTCTTAGAAAAGTTTATTTTTTTTCTCTCTATTGTCACAGATGAATAAAAAAATAAGTTCCAGCGCTAATTTGATATCGTATGTCAAGTTTAAGTCTAAGAATGGCCAAGTTCTTGTTGCTACCGTAAAATATACTGCTAGAAGGCCCACTCTATGATCCCCGTAAAAATCCTTGCGTTTCTTCTTTTCGTTGCCCGGAATTTAGAGGAAGTGGCGGGCAGCCATGGTTCAATCATCCACTGGTCCATGACCTTCAGATCCGGTAATGCAACCAATAACAGGTATAACGAGTACAAAAGAGGTGTCTACACAGAAGAAGTTTATCGAACTCTGTTCTGTGCAGCCCTAGGGAGAATAGTAGGACTCACGACAGAGCATTCTCTAAATTGTAAATGCGACCAATTAGACTAGAGTACATACCAAAGCAGTAAAAAGTCACGCAAAGATTATGGTTCTCAAACCAAGAAAATTACCGAATGAAATAAATTCTTACAGACCTACTTCACTTTTTACAGTAATTTCAAAATGCTTTGAAAGGATATTACACGGTCGGTTACACCCTAATATTGATCAGAAACGCCCCTTACCCGACCATCAATTTGGGCTTAGAAGTGTCGCAAGCTTTTGACAAGGCTTGGCATAATGGACTTCAATACAAATTAACACAAGCTCTGCCTGAAAAAATATATAAAATCCTCGTCTCATATTTTGAGCATAGACTCCTTCGTGTGAAACTTGGAAACGAATATTCAGATATCAAAGAAATAATAACAGGAGTACCCCAAGGAAGGGTCCTTGGACCACTCTTGTACCTCCTATTCACTCGTGATATCCCACAGACATACGATACAATAGTTGCCACGTTTGCTGACGATGCTGCTATACTAGCTTTTGCCACAACAATATAGGAAACAAATATGAAATTACAAAACGCTCTTAAGGAGTTTAATGAATCGACAAATCCTGGCGGATCGCACTTAACGAGAGCAAATCGATTCATGTTGGTTTTTTGTATGAGTGGACAAAAAAACAAAACATATTTGCTATCCCTAAGCATATGCCATATAAAAACCTCGGTATTTGTCGAAACATAAACGATTTAGATAAATTGTCTGAACAAGATGTGGTGATATATAATATCAATTCATATTTATAACGAGTGATTTTTTTAAGCGCAGGTTTTTTTAAATCGAATAAAACACTCTAATTTGCATCAAATATTCAAAATTTTTATTGTAATCGATTAATAGGCCTTTAAGTCTTAAAGACAACTCCATATAAATGTTGTCCGTGGCTCAGTTTTAAATGGTGCATTCGGAATGTTCAATTTTGCGTCACTTTTTCGAGCACTTCGACCTGAATTCTCACAGGGCCATTTAGAGAGATAAGCTGTTCACCAAATGTATCCTTCAACATTTCCATTGTTTCACGAGCTTTGTGGAATGTGACACCGTCTTGATGAAATCATATGTCAACCAAGTTCCACTCAGCAAAAAAAAGTCGAGAATTATGGCTCGATATCGTTCACCGATATCGTTCGCCGTTGACGGTAACGTTTCTTACACGGTCGTCTTTGAAGTAAAATGGACCGATGATGCCAAAAGCGCATAGAACACACCAAACTGTCGTTCTTTCGGTGTTCATCGTTAATTCATGTATCGCATGTGGCTGTTCATCACTCCAGATGCTACAGTTTTGCTTATTTAGCTATCCGTTTAGCCAGAAATGAGCCTCAACGCTGAACACAATTTTTCGATAAAGCAGCGGATTTTCATGGAGCTGTTCTAAGGCCCATGCACCAAAAATTAGACGTTGTGGTAGGTCATTCTGCTTTGAGCTTTGTGGAATGTGACACCGTCTTGATGAAATCATATGTCAACCAAGTTCCACTCAGCAAAAAAAAGTCGAGAATTATGGCTCGATATCGTTCACCGATATCGTTCGCCGTTGACGGTAACGTTTCTTACACGGTCGTCTTTGAAGTAAAATGGACCGATGATGCCAAAAGCGCATAGAACACACCAAACTGTCGTTCTTTCGGTGTTCATCGTTAATTCATGTATCGCATGTGGCTGTTCATCACTCCAGATGCTACAGTTTTGCTTATTTAGCTATCCGTTTAGCCAGAAATGAGCCTCAACGCTGAACACAATTTTTCGATAAAGCAGCGGATTTTCATGGAGCTGTTCTAAGGCCCATGCACCAAAAATTAGACGTTGTGGTAGGTCATTCTGCTTCAAGTTGAATTTTATAGGCTTTCAAACCCAAATCGACACGTAAAATTTTCCATGTGGTTAAGTAACACATGCCCAATTGTTGAGAAAGGCAGCGAATTGACACTTCACAATCTTCATTAACATTGGACGCTTTGACTGCAATATTCTCTTCGAAACGCACTGTACGCATGCGAGTCGATGGTTTATTTACCAACAAAGTAAATTTGGTGCGAAATTTGGTGAATTATTGATTTACCAGTTCGATTATGATGACCATATACGGTCGTAACAAACGGTGAACATTTTTCACAGAGGACGAATTTTGGTAATAAATTTCAATAATTTGCAATCGCTGCTCGTTTGTAAGTCTTTCCATGGTTAAATGGCAGAGTATACTGAAAACTTTTCACTTTGACAGATGACATTTAGACGCCATTACTAACCAGTGCGACAGACCCGAAAAACTTAACTCCTAAAAAATCATCCGCTGTTAAGGATGGTATAGCCTTCTGATATGTTTTTCCTTTCCCTTATAGCTTACAGTCTTTTAAAACCAATGTGCATCGTTACCTCCTTTTTTCTTACCTCGAATTTCCCTAACACCCACACTGTGCTAAAATGTGTAAAGGGTATCCTTAAACCCTCGATGGCTCGCCAATTATATAAAAAATTATAAAATGTAAGCACCATTAAAATGCTGATGTCAAACTTTAGGACAAACATAGTACGCACGTTGAGTCCTTAAATCATGATGAATATCTACCTCAATTGACAAACAAACATTCCTTGGGGAACCACATTCCTAAAGCGTAATTTCAATTGATAATTGTCCAATAAATATCAATCGATTCACCTCTCCACGTGTTTCTTCACTCGGTCCTGCCACAGTCCATCCACAACATCGTCTCACTTAGGGGTGGTAGTGGTTCAGTGGATTGTATGTACCTAGATAATGAATAATTATGGAAACAATGTTGTTGTGAAAAGCATCACATACCATTGTCCTTTGTGAGATATCACAACACGCATGCAGAATTTAAAACCAAATTGAAGGACGCAGGGATGCCATTAATTATATCAAATGTTCTCAATAAATAACTGTTGTCGGGCGTATTACCCTTTTAATTAAACAAAAAAAAAAACACACAAAAAAACAAAACAATATTCATTACTTGGAGTAAAAATGCTCTCGTCCTCTTCCTGCCATTTTATATTACTTCGTGTGCCTAGATTCGTATACTCGTGCGTACTCATGCATGCTCTTGCTTTCCAAAATTGCTCAATCCACGTACATACATCTATTTTGAGTCATCTCATGTATCCTCGAGCTGACGACAACTTCGAAGACGACGACGACGCGACGCTGCCTGCGAAGGTAAAATGTTGTTTTATGAGAATCCCTTAATTGCAGGATATTTTCAGCCGAAGAAGACGCAGCCAAGGATAAACGTAATGAACATTTTTAAGACTGAAAAATAACATTTTGCGAATGAGAAAGAGATTTGGTTAATTTAGATGCGGTGGGGGGGGGGGGGGATGAAACCACACTCCACCCCAACAGGAGCAACCGAAACAGTTCAAGTGGGGGAGTGAGCATGTAGTTCGTGTGTTGAGTACCTAGAATACAACTGGATAGCTCACTGGCTGAATGTTAGTTATGCTGTTTTAAGTTTGGCAACATCTGGTTGTTGTGTGATGCGTCTGTTTATTAAAATTGTTCTGATTGTTTTGAATACACGTACGTGGTGGTTTTGTAAAATTTACTTGAACGTAAACTTAATTAATTTGCTATAGCGGTCGTATGCACGAGCTAGCTGATAAATGTGATATCTACATGGTAATGGGGGGAGGACAAAAGGTATCGGGGAAACATACATTTGTTTGAGAAATTATGATTTGAAACGTATGCCAGGTGCATAGTTTTCATTTAGCTTGGAGGTTATTTTAATTGAATTTGTATCTGTTGTGGAATGAAGCAACGTAAAATATTGCATTTCTTAGATTTCCGACTAACATATGTTAAAGGATTCATATTTACAGAGAATGCATTTATTCGTAATATAGTTGTACCCCATTCTTCAGGGGTATGTACATTAAATTTGATTTTTTTATATATATTTAAGCAATTTTAACATTTGACCTAACAATACATTTTTTGATGATAAAAAACAGCCATTATCGGACGCTAAGGAACCCCCTTTATCAATATCCTAGTTGAAGCTATATTCCGTCAGGAACCTAGGCCCAACCCAACAAATTAGTTCTGTGGCATTTTTGTAAGTCACGGTAGGCATCCTTGATGTTGGAATGAAGGTCACGGCACGCTTGCGATTGTTCGGCTTCACCCGTCGGATGGGGTTACTTCTTGCCCTCTCAACAAAATGCCAAAGTATGAAATAGTAAGTCTATGTTATACCAGGGACGGACTGTATGGGCTCTAAAAGGATAAAAACTAGATTCTTGAATAAGCTCAAAAGAAAAGGCCAAAAACCGTTGTCTATACAGCTAAAAAACAACAACGAAAACTTGTTTCCTTAGCAGTAAAGATATTCAAATGATTCAGCAGTTTAGCATAAAATGAGGGTAAGAATAAGTAAGACGAAAGAATACACAACATCAACAAATTGTACAGAAGGTCACCATTGACAGATACTACTTTGTGGTAGTATGGAATTTTGTCTACCTCAGCTTGGCTATTGACTCTGACAACAACATTTCGTCAGAGATTAAACGAAGAATTACTCTTGCCAACCACTGTTTCTTCGGGATAAGAAGGCAATTCAGTAGTGAAGCCCTAAATCGAACTAATAAGGAGATGCTTTGTAAGACTCTGATCATCCCAGTCATGTTCTACGGTACAGAGTAGTAAAGCCTTCACTCGAACTAATAAGGAGATCCTTTATATGACGCTGATCATCCCAGTCCTGTTCTACGGCGCTAAGGCATGGACCGTGTTAAAGGTCAATAATGAAATCCTTCGTCGATTGGAGACGAAAATTCCACTAAAAATCTACAGTCCCGTTTACGTTGACGGGCTATGGCGATGAAAATCCAACCAATGACCTTAGGAGCTGTACAGCGATATGCTCATAGTCAAAATAATCCGCATTGGACGATTAAGATGGCTAATACAGGTAAAACAAATGGTCACCGATACTCCGGCTCGCAGAGTCTTCGATTCCCAGGCAGACGTCGGACTGTAGCGCCACTGTAGTAAGTAAGTAAGAACCATATTGACTCTTAGAGGAAAAGGATTGATTTTACAAAAAAGTTGAATTGAAATGATCAGAAGACCTCTCTCTATACCATTGCAAATGGACAGAAAAACTTGGTCCCAAGATTCCTTAGTAGCATAGATTCACCTCGATCCCAAAATATACGGTCGTTATTGGCATATGCCCGCCTTCCCACCAGTCATGTCTTGAGGCACTTTCTGTGGTTAGGCCCCTGGCCATGTCTATCAGGGATAGCCTCTTGTTGGTCTGTATGTGGATGTGACTGATTCTCCTACAACGGGAGACAGAGCCGCTGAGACATGACTAGTCTGCGGGTTTATTGCCACAGCCTGTTTAGGAGGTAGACCCTCTTATAGAGGTATCGTGATGGTAATTTTTATAAGAATCGTAGGAAAATGTAATGCTAACAGGAGTGTTGTACCTTTATACAAAAGAGGTCTTAGATAAGCATTGGTCTTAAACAAGAACGGTGGTCATGCCCTATCATGATCCCTGATAATACTGGGTTTGTTAACTAACACTTTTCGACGTCACCTCCCACCATAAAATACATCTGTAATAGCCAGGATCTTATGTTAAGCTTACTTACTGGGTTGTAATAAGTTCCTATTTCTGGTAAAGACAAAGCCATTCTCTAATGCAACCATCATCTAGCTGCAAGTCGTGCACACTATGGCTCTCCGTCATGGCGCTCCTATTCATAAAAGATGTGGAATGCGAAATTTTCATTGACGATAACTATAACAATAACTAGTAGAAGAAATACTACTGAAACTGGAACCGATTCTTCAAAGAATGTGGCAATAAAGGCCGCTATAGACTATGTTAGCATGCGTTGAAGTAGCTTCCAGCGATTCACCAGCACACTTAGAGTAGTTTTTGGTTCATTGAGATACCTCGCGAATCTTGGGCTTTCTCCTTGTAACCTCTAGAGATTAAAAAGTAAGCTCTAAGATGAAGCTTCCTTTTTTTTTAATAGGGCGGGGCAGTTACAAACGAGATGAAGTATTGTGCCTTCTTCCTCTTCGTATATACAGGCTGCCTTCAGTTTATGCCCAGTTATAATACATATGGTGGCGCCAATTCGTGGTCTAGTAAGCGAAATCAGTCCCTTGGATCTTCTTAAGTCAATCTATTGCCAAATTTGTTTGATTATTTGACATGTCGTGCTAAAACTCCTTTTGAGATTTGATTTGCTGTTAACATGCTGTACTAGTAAACCACTGCATGAAAAGATAGGACTACCTATTGCACCCGTGTAGGGTACAACTGGTAACTTAGTCCAATGTTTTGTGAGCTCATCAGCCTAACAAAGTTCCCTGGAATGTCACTATGCCCAGACACCCAGCAATTAGATTAAGGCTGAACTACATTTGAGTGCCTTGGTCACAAGCATACTTGATTGGGAAAAACCAAGATATAACTTTGGCAAGATATTTATAGTTTCCGCTCGTCTCAGACATCGCTAGGATTAAGCTAGTCTTCATAGCTGCAATCGATTTCGGTTATGATGTCAATATCGTTGGTGAACACATGTATTTGGGAATATTTATGGAAGGTATGCATATAGCTCTGAGAAAGACAAGTTTCTGTTTTCTTCTTCGTTTTCAATCTGGAGTCTTCTCAGAGATCCTGTGCCTCTGAGACCACTGTTTTCGACTGACGGACTATTGAATTATATTTCCAGGTTAGATCTACGTGATAAAGAAAGTTGTACAGTCTGGCCTATCAATGAAACCAACAGAAAAAGCTGTGCTGTTGCCTGATAGTCATCAACCCCAACGTTTTTGCTCACATTATTATTACTCGGTTGTACTCTACGACCTAGCATAGCCTGCTACTAGGAGTAAATGTATAATTTGAGGTACTCATGGGCTTTTATGGTGAACCATTGTAAATATAGAACCCTTTCATCTAAATCTGACCTAGGTACGTCAACGCAAATGGGACTTTTCTGAAAACCTCAACGACCAAGGATTTATTAAGCCTCTGTTAATATGGTCCACGCGTCAACGATATCAAAGGTTTATAAGACATTTTCTTCTTAGCTTAAAAAAAACACCGATTGGCAATACTTATTCTTCGCAGAAATTCGGGACAGGTGTCCATATGTTCAGATGTGGTATAAAACTAGGCATGGCTGTGAACAATTCCCAGCGACAATAATGATATCGAATACTTACTTATTAAGTGGCGCAACAGTTTAGAATAAACCTGGGCCTCAACCAACATGCCTCTCCAATTAGCCCGGTCCTTAGCTAACTGCCTCCAGTTGCGCACTTCAAGTTGGTTGAGGTCGGTTTCTACTTGTGCGCGCCACTTAAGGCGAGGTCTTCCTCTACTGCGTCCGACGTCTGGCTTGGAATCGAAGACTCTGCGAGCCGGAGTATTGGGGTCCATTCGTTCTACATGTCCTAGCCATCTTAAACCTCCAATGCGGAGTTTTTTGACCAGGGGCATGTCGCTGTACAGCTCGTATAGTTCTTGGTTGAACCTTCGTCTCCATAGCCCGTCAACGCAAACGGGACCGAAGATTTTTCGAAGAATTTTCCTCTCAAATCGACCAAGGATTTCTTCATCCGCTTTTGAGACGGTCCATGCTTCAGTGCCGTAGAGCAGGACTGGGATGATCAGGGTCTTATATAAGATCTCCATGGCAAGAGTAATTCTTCGTTTAATTTCTGACCAGATGTTGTTGTCAGAGTTAATAGCGGAACAGAGATAGATAAAGTCCCGTACTACCTCAAAGTTATATCTGTTAATGGTGACGTTCTGTCCAATTCGTCGATGTTGTGTGTCCTTTCGTGTTAACAGCTTATAATTCGTCTTGCCCTCATTTACTGCTAAACCCATTTTTGCCGCTTCCTTCTCAATACTAGCAAACGTGGCTATGACATCACGTTGGGTCCTACCACTGATGTCACTATCGTCGTACAGATTTTTGGAAAATTGTGCCTCTGGTGTTGGCTCCTGAGTTTTGCACAATCCTCTCAAGAATCAGATTGAAGAAGTCACATGACAGCGCATCGCCTTGCCTAAATCCTTTTTCGGTATCGAATGTGTCAGTGAGGTCGTTTCCGACCCTGATGGAGCAGCGAGAATTCTCTATCGTCATCGTCAGTTTAGATATTGCTATCCTCACTTCACTCAGGTCGGGTGTTTGGCAGCTTTCGCTGCCGTTGCCAATATTGAATGGTTCGTTCTGCTTGACAGCGGAATATTGTTCGTCATCGCCGTTTTACAGTCTGCAGAAGTGGTTCTTCCATATCCTCAGCATAGACTGTGTCTCAACTACGATATTTCCTTGTTCATCAGGACAGGATTCTGTTCGAGCCTTGTATCCTTGGCTTTGACGTTTTACACTTTGGTTAAAACTTGCGAACATCTTTCCTGGAGTGGCACCTCACTATATCCTCGATCACGCGCTTTTCTTGCTCTTTTTTCTTCTTTCTAAAAAGCCGGTGTTCTTCCCTTCTTCTCTGACTATAGAGCTCAATGGCAGCTCTCGTCTTCACCTGTAGCTTAGCCTTGTAGGCCTCGTTCTTGGCTGCGAGCGTCTGTCGGCATTCCTCCTCAAACCAGGGGTATCCTGCTGGTGGGCGCGAGAAACCTAGCACATCAGTTGCGGCTGATCTAATGGCTTGTTGGCATCGTTGCCATAGTTCTTCGACATTGGATGTTGGTGGTATGGTGTTAATCGAGAGGTTTAGGGATACGCGTTGTGCGAAGGTCTGGGCGGTCTCTTGCAATTGCAGTCTTTTGACATTAAATTTTTTTAACAGTATTTCTGGATTGTTGTGGCGTAGTGGATATCCGCATTCTTACCTTGGCTGCAACAAGGTAGTGGTCCGAGTCAATGTTGGCTCCTCGGATGCGTGGCGCTTGTCTATCGCTATTCGATCAATTTGATTGACCGTTCGTTGATCTGGAGACCGCCATGTCCCCTTATGGATTTCCAGGTGAGGAAACCGTGTGCTGGCTATAGTCGCATAAATGATATCGAATGCAGTTTTTAAATTCAAAATCTTAAAGGTGGTATTAGTTCAGAGGGTCCTGTGTAGTTCATAGAAGAGTTGGTGCATGCTTCCAATTGGGTTTCTTTAAGGGCTTCATTTAATGACAGTTTTTTATTCACACAACATAGACGAATTGGACGGAACCTTATTTTTGATAGGCTGCTTCTTCTGCCTCAAACGTATTTAGTAGTAAATCCTCTATTCGAACTTTGGAGCTCCTTTATAAGGCCCTGATCATCCCAGTCCTTATTTACGGCTCCAAAATGTGGACCGTATCGTTTTGAGTGAAGCATTCTTTGGAAAATCTTCGGCTCCAATTGCCTTTTACTGAAACATTATCTGATGGCTGAGAATTAAGAGCTTTTTCCGATATTCTTCATTAAACTATTGGTTTTGGTTGATCTGCCACTGGTCTTCAACATTTGATGCTATTGGTACGTTACTCCCTTCTTGTTTATTCTTGTTTAGTGGTCTTTGCATGCGTCTATTTATTATTTCATAATGGAATGTCTCTCCAGAATGTTGTGATGCATCTAAGGACTAGGTTACAACGGTACTTAACTTCACATTTAAGATGTACGTACTTTAACATGTTGCAACTAATGTGACAAGACATTCTTTTAGGTCGGGCTGATATTGCATTTACCAGCTTCGTATTTTTAATTGTTGACCACTTCTATACAGTAGGCTTTCTCATCGTAGACTGTAAATGCGGTCTTAATGTCATATCAATATATCGGTATTCAGTATTATGGTCGTCCTACTACTGCTGGAGTTACAGTTGCAGTATCTACAGCACTCTGCATTGGCATCGTAGGACCTGTGTTCATGCTTTAATCCCAACAGCCAGTTGCATTAATTTCTTCATAAGGATTGGTTTGATGTTTTTCTAATCACGGAATCTTCGATTTTCTTACGCAGGATTTTTTATCCTTTCATCTTCGATCTTCTTCCACAGTTTGGTACTCATCTGTACCTTGCCATGATAATGGCTCTTTCAAAGCTGTCCGTACTTTTACTTGCATCTTTTCAGTGATAACTTGGTGGATTCGGTTAACTTGTTCAAAATGTTGTTATAATGGATCCTCTGTGTTTTAACGTTACCTTTTATGGTCCCCGACTTAGTTTGTCTTCGATATCTCTTCCAATCTTTGCTGTCTAATGGTATAACATTCAAGAAATGGCTGTGAATGACAAGTTATTTCAAAGTAAAAACAAATGAATTTGCGTCCTCAGTGAATTACAGAAATGCGAACCAAATCCAAAATCTGGTGTAAGTCATTGAACATCTGTGAAAAATTACGAAAGCTCTGACTATAACATGACAGGAACCGGGTCAGCAAACATGTCTGGTATGGAAGAATCACGGTGTTTTAGTTTGTAGGAATGCTTCCTTGTCATAGATTCCTAAGAAACCAATGAAGAATGATGACTTTCATAGACGACTTCATTGACGAAAAGAGGACAAATGTACCTTGTTTCTGCAGCACTGTTCCAGTTTATGACACTTCCAAAAAGAACGCTAGTAGATATGCCATAACTTGTTATACGTCCAAGAGTTGATCCAGATCTGGGGTGGTATCACCATCCTACCATCTGGATAGTGTTGGGTAACCAAATACATAAATATGAAGGACTCTAGCCTGAATGCACAGGTAACTTCCACCTACGGGCTAATAAGATCTTTGGTGCGGCATCGGTTTTCAACCATTAAAACAACCTCCACCAAGTATCGACATAAGTTTCCCTCGTTTGAACTACAAATCAATCACGAACCCGATATTCGACTAACTGCGTACTGAAACCGACAATTACAATACACCCTACCACGCTCATAAACAAGAACAACACAAACCACATACAAACCCAATGCCAGATATGAAGCAACAAATAATTATAAATATCCTCCTCGTTAAGCCCGACTCGTTTCAGAAAAGCAAATAAAATTAGGTCCAAACCCCTGCCCCCTTGGACCGAATGGTGATTTATTTCTTCAAAGAAAACATATTTATCTGCCGATAAGGAAAGGAACGGGCCACTACATGACCAGAATACCAGAGCATTTCCGTTCTTAAAAAAAGGTTTAATGTCTGTTTGTTTATATGTCTGGGACTCTGGGATCTGGGATCTGCACCCGGTCTCGTGTCCTGGTCCAGGCACAGCGTAACCAACCAAAAAACTGAACAGTCACGTTCCTTTATTAGCCATAAATGTATTTCTCCTGGTCGTACTCTCCTAACTCTTTTATTTACTTTTTATTGGTTCCTTCTGTTTCTATGCATTGCTGGGCTTCTGCTTCTGCTGTTGCTTTCTCCTCTAGTGGTGGTGGTGGCGGTGTGGTCCTTGTCCATTTCCATTGTAATCACTTTGTTCAACAGGATATCGATGGTTTCCCCATCGTATATCGAGAGAGAACAAGGACTGTTGAGATGAAATTTATCGCATTTCCCAATTCCTAAAACTGAAAAATTGGTGTAATATCCTATCGTCCACATGACGACGATGACGGTATGTTGGTTCGTATGTGAGGAAGGTTAGCTTGATGTGTGTGGTGTGGTCGATGCAAGAAGGATTCGATTAGACGTATATGTCATATCTGTAGGAAAGGAATGTGTGGCCACTTCTAACAGAAGTCTTTGAGTAAACAGAGCTCGTATTGCATTCGTCAAATGAAATGCAAATCTCATTGGCATGCCAGGACATGTGTATGAGGGGTTTTGCATTTCAAAGATTAGGATTAAACTTGTTAGCAATAGGGGAGAAATTTAATCATTCAAAGGTATCGGTGAGTTGATGAATAATTTCAAAACAAACCAATTAATGTCTTTCCAGAGGGGTACAGTTACGCTTTTCGATAAATCTATGGTGATTCTCAAAATTAGAATTTAGTGCATCGAAACATTTGTTGCTGTTTGTTCGTTTGATTCATTGAAAGCAAGCAATCAGTGATGAATCATTTAAAGTTTTAGTTCTTTCATTCACAACCAATATCCTAATAAAGCATTACACCATGCTTAACTTTCGGTACTTTGCCTATTGACAGACTTTTACAGGTTGAGTTATGGGCATTCGAAATTTGTTATTAACGATTGAGTAGAGTCCTTGATAATTTCAACGATTTTAGTTCTCTGTTCAGTTGGATCATAGATATCCAGTGGTAAACAACTTTTTACATGTACTGTATCGCAACATTGTTATAGAAGAGCCCTACGATACTAGCAATCTTCAGAAACTTTATTAAGTAAACAGACAATTTATCAGCCCTCCAGATTCCATAAAAAAGACAAATATCTGACAGCTGACTTAATGTATGGCCTCTTCGAAATGGCAATGGCAAGCTATACCGAACCACGAAAGGAATCGCAAATACATCTAGGCAACATTTTCAGCAGCTACGAGGTGGGTATACTTTTAGAAATCAAAGTGATTATCATCAACTAAACCAGAATGGAAGAAAGCATGACAGATGAGAATATCGTAAGCGGCAGTCAGTATATACCCACGGGCTAAATCTTACCTCTCAGCGAGCAACAAGTTTTACTGGTACCAGTAGGTCGAACAGTCATGTACTTTGTAGTCGGCGCTAAAGGCTTTTCACGTCCAGAGGACGGATTATTGCATTACTGACACGAAGATGAATACAGGTACGAAGTTAGCTTTTCTTAGTGGAGGCGATCTCATTTTGGGCTTTCTTTTGGACTTCATGTCTTTCCATAGTGACTAGTTTGAACTATAATCAGAAGTCAAGACCTCGAAGTATGCAGAAGTCGTCTCGCGATTTCTTTTATCATGTTTATCATTCTTGAATTTGTTGCAATGACGGTTCATATAAATTTCATCAGGGGGTGCGCATCTCCTGCGCACTCTCCTCTTTTCTCATATTAGGTCTTCGATTTTAGGCTGGTATTTCACTTTATTGTTAGGTGTTGCTTTCTTTCCGAAGGGAGTGTTTTCCGACACTGCTCTCTAAATGGTTTCCACGATATTATCCATCATATTCTATGTAGAGAGTTGTCCTTACTTACTTACTTACGTGGCGCTATACTCCGGATTGACGCTGGGCACAGACCAACATGCATCTCCTATTAGTCCGATCCTTATCTCACCGCCTTCAGTTGCGCACTATAAGTTGTTTGAGGTCGGTTTCCACTTCTGCGCGCCACTTAAGGCGAGGACTTCCTCTACTGCGTCCGACATCTGGCTGTCCTAGCCATATTAAAAGTCCCATGCGGAGTTGTTTTTTTACCAGGGGCATGTCGCTGTACAACTCATATAGTTCTTGGTTGAATCTTCGTCTCCATAGTCCGTCAACGCAAACGGGACCAACGATTCGAAGAATATACCTTTCGGACCGATCAAGTATTTCTTCATCCGCCTTTGAGTCCATGCTTCAGTGCAGTAGAACAATACTGGGATGATCAGGTTTCTATATAGGATCTCCTTAGCAGTTCGAGTCAGGTCCTTACTACTAAATTTCCTTTTAAGCCCGAAGAAACAGCGGTTGTCAAGAGTAATTCTTCGTTTCATTTCTGACGAGATATTGTTGTCAGAGTTAACAGCGGAGCCGAGGTAGACAAAGTCCCGTACTACCTCAAAATTACATCTGTCAGTGGTGACGTTCTATCCAATTCTTCGATGCTGTGTGTCTTTTGTGCTGACAGCATATAACTAGTATTACCCTCATTTACTTAGTAGTGCAATGGTCAGTGCGATGAACTGACACGCAGAAGGTCTGGGTTCGGTTTCCAGCCGAAGCAACACCTAAATATTTTTTCACTGGCCCTCCTCTCGTGATGAACTGACAAATCATCCGAGTAGTATCAATTTTCATGAAAAGCTTATCGCAACTAAGTCGTTTGGAGCATAAGAAGGTCCCGTCATCGTGCAAAGAAGTACAAACGCACACATGAATATTTGTGAGAAAAAAGCTAGGAGCTGAACACTAAAGAGCCTGTTGCGCCATCAATTCATTTTTTCACTCTCATTTACAGCTTAACCCATTTTTTCGGCTTCTTTCTCTGTAATAGCCAACGTGGCTATGACATCACGTTGAGTCCCAATGATGTCAATATCGTCGGCGTATGGTAGGAATTGCACCGATTTTTAGAAAATTGTACCTCTGTTGTTGGCTCGGGAGTTTTGCGCAATCCTCTCAAGAATCAAATTGAAGAAGTCACATGATAGCGCACCGCCTTGCCTAAATCTTTTTTTTGGTATCGATATGTCGGTTAGGTAATTTCCGACCCTGATGGAGCAGCGAGAATTTTCCATCGTCATCCTACACAAACGGACGAGTTTGGGCGGTATACCAAAACTTGACACGGCTCTGTAGTTCATATCTATAAAAGCTGTCGTATGCGGCTTTGAAATCAATGAATGGGTGGTGGGTATCGATTTGGACTTCCTGGGTTTTTTCCAGGATCGGCCAAAGTGTGAAAATTTGATCAATTGTGGACTTTCCTGGGCTAAAACTCCACTGATAAGGGCCGGTCAGGTTATTGGTAAATGGTTTCAGGCGTTCTCCTATTACGGCAGATAAGACTTATACCTCTGCAGTTGGCGCAGCTCAGATGGTCTCCTTTTTAGCAAAAACAATTGCAAGTGTAATAATGTAGGTAATTGCAGTTAATAGACTTGTAATACTCAATACACGAGTTATTTAACTATACGCATAGCACACGTGAAAAAGAGGGCTTTAATTTCTACCCGTTCGCTTCTCTTAAGGCGAGGTCTTCATCTACTCCTGCAGACATCAGGCTGGGGATTGAAGAATACGAGCTGGAATATTGTTATCCATATGCTGAACATGGTATGGCCAGGCCATCTTAATCCAATGCGGAATTTTTCTCAAGATCTATGTCACTGTACAGCTCTTAAAGATTTTGATTGAATTTTATTTTCCATATCCCTTGTGATGGGTCTCGTTTAACCCAGGATTTTCCGAAGATCAACCAAAGACCATTTTTGAGTCAGACTGATCATCTTTTCATCGACATAAAGGCATCCATCCTGAATCTCTATAAACCGATGACCAAATTTGGGATACTATTTAAAATGGTTATGTCCTTTCTGATAAACCGTGGCGAACAAGGTGAACTCAAGTCGACTAGATCCACTGAGAAACATTAAACAATTTATCCTAATCCTGTGGTTAGAGATCGATCCACAGATTGTAGGATCGAGTGATCGCGGATGTCACGGTGCCTTGACTGAATATTGACTTGTAGCAGCTTTCCTATGGCCGTAGGATGGCTGTCTTATTTCAAACAAAGGCCTTCAACCGGTCAGGAGCCCGTTAAAAAATTTAAACTAGTAGTTCATTAAATTATATTATTATCCATAGCCGTACCCTTCCCTTCCCAGAACATCAACAGCAACAATAACTTCAAAAACAAATCCCATTCCATCCTTCTCAATAATTATGCATAATGCAACACGCACCATAACTCATTCCACTTTCGACAATCTATCGCCAACGAGATAATTAGTTTCGCCAAACAAAACCGACAATACGAAGCCACTTTACAGTTATCATTTTAATAGCAAATCTTCTTTCGAAAACAACAATCTCCCGGAAGCTGATGGTAATATTCATTGTCCTCGTCTAGATACAACCTTACCGTAGCCTGTCTGCATCATCATAATGGGGCAACTTTCCCTTATCATACTCAAAACTTACGAGTATCTGTGCCAGTTACCACCCACCAGTAAGGGCACAGTCTTGCGAAGGCGCCACCAATAAATTTATTGCAACTTTTCTAATTCACTTAAATTGCGGAAAACTTTACTCGAATGAATTAATTTTATATGAAAATCCCGTTTTCTTCGTGTTTGTTTCGGGTTCACTTCCCCAACCAGCGTTGGGCTTCTGCTTAAAACCAACTTCCTTCCGCCATGCAGGAGCAATGCTTCTGCCCCCATCCGAGTGGTTGCATTCAATTAGAGAAGACTGTTGGGTGAGTGTTTTTCTTTCGTCGTCGCCCTACGTCGTCGTCGTCGTCGTCGTCATCATCATCATCTTCGTCGTCATCCTAGTCGTCTCCCATGATTTGCCTGTTTGCATTGCATTTTGGATCCCGCATGTAAAAACTTGTAAAACATCCTCACACTTAGGATATGAGTACATGGATACGAGGTTTCCAGTGCAACGCAAGAATCCACTTTTGTATGAAATGAATTTCTATTTACATGGCACCAGGAGAGTCCTACTTGCATATGTTAAGGTTTTGCATAGCCAAACAGGAGTCGGTTACCAAGTTCGTTGACACACCGACCATATCTCAACGCTCAAGCAGTCGAACGTAATTGAATTATTTAATCTTCGTCGCAAGTTTAAGTCGCAAGATCTTTGTCTGGGTTTGGTCTTATCCTTGTGATCATCCTCCTGCCTCTAATTTCCTTGGCCTGAGTGATTTTGTTTTTGCTTTTTAATTTCGACGTTCATTTCACTTCCGCATTCGTGTTTCCCGTCATCGGAGTTGGAGTTGTACTATCTTCCGACGGAGCACGCGAACCAACAACACCGCCGAAGGAAATTAGCAATTTATGTGAAGGACTCGCGCCCCAGGAGGAGGCTCATTATTCTCCAATGCGGTGAGAAGTTGCCAAGATAAGTTTTCTATTAGATTGTGTGAATGCGAGAAAGTGTTTTTTGATTGCGTTGTGTGAAGTCGAGAGTGTGTTGGCGTGGCACACTATATGCCGTTGGGTGCAGGGATGGGTTGGTTATAATTTAAAAATGGCCGAGTGTGATTGTTTGGCAAAAGTTTTGTTATTTTTGTGTCAGACAGATTTTCTGGCAAGGCAATGAGATATGTACGTCGACAGAGTTTGTGGAATTTATCGATGAAAGTTTGGTTCCTTTGTGTCGGTGTGGATGTACGTTGAAGGAAAACTCTAACGAGCTGTGAAAGGAGACTAAAGTTCACCGATAAATCAGTTTAACTCATGACCATTTGAAGACATATGAGGCATGTGATTGGTTATTTTCTGAAGTCATAGCATTAGGGTTGAGATGGCAAGCAATAGGCTGGAACTCGTCACTAGAATGGGGTTTTGTTGAGGTATGAATGGCATTGTCTGTCTTGATGACTTACATTTTGCTTAAGGTTTTTCCTTATTCGGATGAAGTTCAAGGGTTTTTTAAGATCTTTTTAGAGATTTTTAAGCGTGAGTATACCCACAGTTTAATGGGTGCACGTGTGGATTTTGATTTCGAGGTACCTACCCACAGTTAATGAATTTGATTTTGGTTCAACCACAGACCTTAAAAGGCCGCATTGAAGTCTGTTCTGGTCTGACCTAAGAGTTGCAAAAACATCACCGAAGTTGATTTGTCTTTTTCGCTCGGAGTTATTTAAAGGCAAGGTTTTACGCTGCACGAGCTGTTGATTTCACGTTGGTTCCAAACTCAATTGTTGGAGTTTGTTGTTTGGGTATAAATATTAAATGACTTTCAGAAAAAATCGGGATCTTGAAGTATACTCAAGATGGGTGACCGCTGTGCATTGGTTATGTGTTCGCTTGTTAAGTGGAAGGTTGCGCGTTCCATCCTAGACAAAATCTATGGAGCCATCATTTAAAGCAATAAAAATTAAATGTTCGGTAGTAACTCGCCTTAAAGTATTCTTATACACTTAGATGAATACTCTCCGAATATAAGGAACCCAAAACACAGTGACTCTCTGAAGTTAGTTCAGACAGTATTAATGGAATAAGTCTCTCCACAACATAAAAAAAAGAAGATATAACATCAGGGTCATTGGAAGGTTGTGCTTCAACTTATCGGCTTTGAGATGTTTATAACCCTATAACATGATGTCAGAAATGATGTGCTAAATTGTTTTTTTCATTAAGTGCGGCATTTATAGGATATTGGCCTAATATTTGACGCAAGGTAGCTATGGCCGTCTGTCTGTCTCTTCGTCATCAGTTTTTGCATTACAAATTTGGCATGGGTTTATACAAGGTGGCGCAAAAATAACCTTATGATGTTTTTTGGCTGTAATTTAAAAAAAAAAGAAAAACTTTGATTCTTCTTGTGGGTTAGTTTTATTTGGTTTTTTAATTTTTTTTACATCAAGTCGAGAATATGATGTCATGTAAATGGCCGCCGACACAGTTGATTGTCATTTGAGCCCTTTTTATGGCATTTGCCATCACTTTGGCCAAAACTTCCGGCGATAGGTCCTCATATTCTTGACGGATATTGTCTTTAAGAGCTGCAAGAGTCTGAGGCTTGTTGACATAAACCCGCGACTTCAAAAAGCCCCACAAAAAGAAGTCTGGAGCGGTCAAATCAGGCGATCTTGCTGGCCGGTGCAAATCTCCAAAACGGGAGATTAGGCGCCCGGGAAATGCATCCTTCAGCATATCGGTTGTGGCACGTGCAGTGTGTGCCGTTGCACCGTCCTGTTGGAACCTCATGTTTTCCAATCCCAATTCATCCAGTTGCGGCAAAAAGAACTCGTTGATCATTGCTCTGTAGCGCTCACCATTCATAGTAACCGTTTGGCCCGCGACGTCTTTGAAGAAAAAAGGTCCGATGACTCCTCCAGCGAAAACAGCACACCATACAGTGACTTTGAGCGGGTGTAATGGCTCTTCGTGGGTTACACGCGGATTTTCAGTGCCCCAGAAGCGTAAATTTTGCTTATTTACGTACCCGCTAAGATGGAAATGGGCCTCATCACTCATGTTTATTTTTGATGAAAAATCATCTTCCTCTTGGTGGTGATTAAGGATGGCTTGAGCGTATGTTAGACGCGATTGGCGGTAAGCAGCTAACAGCTGATGCACAGTCTGGACTTTGTACGGAAACATCTTCAAATCGTGTACCAAAATTCGCTGTAAAGACCGTCGATTGATACCTATTTGCGTGGCACGTCGTCTGGTCGATGTCGACGGCGCTTCCATGACATCTTCGGCTACAGCAGCAATATTCTCTGCAGAACGGCTACTCCGGGGTCTGCCACGCCTGGCAGCATCTCGTGTTGTGCCAGTCTCTTCGAGGCGAGCGGCTAAACGTCGCAGTGCTTCACCAGTAGGCGTTGGACGGCTAGGAAATCTGCGATGTATTTAAAGCCCGCTCTTAAAGCTGGACTGGCGCAAGATATGTAAGATATTTAGTTCTTAAAAATTTACATTTTCTTGCTACGACATATCCGAATCTGTGAAGTTTATGAATTCCTGCGATTCAACGAATATATTCTCGATCTCGAAATCCGCAAGATGTACAATATTTTGTCTAACCTTATTTTTAATTCTTTTTCCATTGTTGTTGCTGTGAAATAACGTCGTTAGTAGGGTTTGCGTTTGTGCAGCAGAAACCGAGTAAGTTACTTAAATTCAGCTTTAAGGTACTCAAAGTCTTATACTGAATCTATCTGTTATTTTACGTCATAAAACACTGTTTTCAGTGACAACATTTCCCATTCAGCCAAAAAGAAGTTTAGGCATTCCATAGGTATGGTCTTATGGTTTATTTGCTCTTGTACTCGAGCACAAAACAGATGAGCATACTTGAGTTTGAGAGCACAACAGGTCTCCAAATAAAGATTTCATTTGGAACCAGAACTGGCGATCGCTTATAATCGGATTCAACTCTTTTCCGTAACATTTCAGTTCACCATACTGCTGTTCATTAGACTGATCCCGGAAAATCATAACGCAGGATTATTAAGAACTGCTCAGAATAATACCCCCTGACGGGATCAGTGGCGCGATGGTTGGATGATCTGCGCGCAGAAGGTTTGTGTTCGATTCCCAGCAGTAGCAACACCTACATAATTTTTCACTTTTTCTGCTCTCGTGATGGTCTGACATCATTCTAGCAGCATCAATTGTCAAGAAAAGCTTATCTCAACTTTGTTTGGAGTCGGCATAAAACTGGAGGTCCCGCCATCGTGCAAGCAGTTCACACGCATACATAAACGGTTGTGAGAAAGTTCGACCCTGGGTAGGCAAAAGTTTGTATTTTAAATTTTTTTTTTGATTAGAATCGTTATGGTCAAAGACGTGCTGCAGTTTCTCGGAATATGAATTACTGTATGAAAAACTCCAAGCCTCTCCATTTGAAACACATTTCACCTTCGAACTCGAATTCAATGCAGTTAACCTCACTGCGTGTATTAGATAAAGACCGGAAAATCTTAATTGTTCAGGATTTGTCAATGTCGTCCAGGGGAATTTTTATTCATTTCAGATCAAGCCCTATACCTTAGTCGCAATGAAAGTCGCTCACGAGAATTGTTGACATGCCACACTTGGGACAGTACGACAATGCATTACAATATGATTGATCTGTCGTTTCGTTAAACTTAGTTTCTCTTAAGGCCAAAATTATTAGCCCTTCTATCAAGTTCATGATGTGGTCAGTTGAAGTTGACGTTGTTGTATATCCTTAAACCCAAATGCTTCAGAATTTGGTCACAAGTTCACTGCTGCTTTGTTTATCCACGCAGTAATAATTTCTCCGGAAATCCGATTCGTAGTTAGGATTACGTACAGAATGGATTCCATCTAGCAATCAACCAATCTCGGATAATTAGTGACATTATTGATAGATGTTAGATGTGGAAACATCTCACAAGTCGAGATGTTACTTGCTTACTTAAGTGGTGCTACAGTCCGGAATGAACCTGGACCTAACCAGTATGCGTCTCCAATAAGCCCGGTCCGTAGCTAACTGCCTCCAGTTGGGCACTCCAAGTTGGTTGTCGTCGGTTTATACTTGTGCGCCCCACTTAAGGCGAGATCTTCCTCTACTGCGTCTGGCTGGGAATCGAAGACTCTGCCAGCCGGAGTATTTGTGTCCATTTGTTCTACATGTCCAAGCCATCTTAAATGAACAATGCGGAGTTTTTTGATCAGGTCATGTCGCTGTACAGCTCGTATAGTTCTTGGTTGAATCTTCGTCTCCATGTTCCGTCTACGCAATTGGGACCGAGGATTTTTCGAAGAGTTTTCCTCTCAAATCGACCCAGGATTTCTTCATCAGCTTCTGAGACGGTTCATGCTTCAGCACCGGAGAGCATAGGATCTCCTTAGTAGTTCGAGTGAGGGCTTTACAACCAAATTGCCTTCTTAGAACGAAGAAACAGCGGTTGGCAAGAGTAGTTCTTCGTTTAATTTCTGACGAGATGTTGTTGTCAGAATTAATAGCGGAGCCGAGAGAGACAAAGTCCCTTACTACCTTAACGTTATATTTGTCAATGGTGACGTTTTATCCAATTCGTCGATGTTGTGTATTCTTTCGTGTTGACAGCATAAATATAAACTTGCCCTCATATACTGTTAAACCCTTCTCTATACCAGAAAACGTTGCTTTGACATCACGTTGAGTCCTACTAATGATGTCAATACCATCGGCGTACGCTAGTAGTTGAAACGATTATTGGAAAATTGTGCTTCTGGTGTTGGGACATGACAGCGCACCGCCTTGCCTTAATCCGTTTTTGGTATCGAATGTGTTGGTGAAGTCGTTTCCGACCCAGAGAGACCAGCGAGAATTCTCCATCGCCAAACTACACAAACGGACGAGTTTGGGCGTCTCTATAAATGCTTACGTATGCGGATTTGAAATCGATGAATAGGTTGTGGGTGTCGATTTGGACATATTGGGTTTTTTTCAGGATCTGCCAAAGTATGCAAATTTTATCGGTTGTGGACTTTCCTGGCCTAAAATCACACTGATAAGGGCCGATTAGGTTATTAGTAAACGGTATCAGGCGTTCACATATTACGGCAGATAGGATCTCGTAAGCGATTTTGAGGAGACTTATATACCTCTGTAGTTGTCGCAGCTTAGAGGATCTCATTTTTTGTGGATCGGGCAAACGATGCCGAGGTTGCATTCTTCAAGCATACTTTCTTCCGACCAGATTTGACTTATGAGTTGGTGGATGATACTTACCAAGTCATCTCCGCCCGCTTTATTAAGCTCCGTGGGGAGGCCGTCATTTGCGGCAGCCAAGTCGAGATGTTGTCTATCGTTTTGTTTGGGTACCTCAAATTTATATATCTTAAGCCGTGTTTGGTACCTTATATTCGAAGACAAACCGATATTTTGCATAAGATTCGTATTACTTGAACAGTTCTTGCTGAAAATATTAATATATATTCCAAAAAGTACTATCGGAGTCGACCACATATATTGCATTGTAAATGGTTTACCGAAAAATTGAACGAAATAGCAACCGTAAGCAACTTTCATGCCATTATCACTGTCACACCAAATTGTACACCCCTGGATCTCACTAATGCCGGGATATATGAAATTCCCATATACTCTTATAAGCTAAACAGAAAGGCGAATCTAAATGTCTCTGTCGGAAACTCCATGCAGAATATTAATCCCTGCATTCGATTTCCACTTACTAACATGAATCCGAAAAGATATCAAAATCTCAGTCCATACGAATACAGGACAGCCTCACTGCTATAAGCTTTATGCTCCCGCAGAACTTTTTCCTTCACTTTGCCAATGTCTGCATCACAAAGCAGTGCCATAGAGATCATTGAAATTCGGTGACAACTGCCGGGCAGCCAGGAGAAACAATCTCACCTCAAGACGGCTATGGCAGCCAAGAAGTCCAACGGACTATAACTCTTATCTTGTTCATTGAAATCCAATTCCAATTAGAATGGAAATTAGCTTATCGCACTTCAACATGATCTGTGTTGGGTAACTCAAAAGCTAAGGCTTAGATCTCGACAGGCCGCATGGATTGCATAAGATTGCATTGGTAAACATACTTTTCTACCTTAATTCTCGATTGTACGCTCAAACAGCTCGAAAAGGATGTAGTAGAAGAACTGAATTAATCTCAATAAATAAGCATCCAACCGGCTTCAATCCATCGAGGGTATATATGAGCAACCGGCTTCAATCCCTCGAGGGTATATATGAGCACTGGCATGTTTCCATACAGAAGGTAAAGTCAAACACTCCGAGAAAGCAAAGCTAAAATTGTGAAGTCTTGTAGTAGGTTAATGTAAAGCAGCGCATTTCAGTTCCTCGGAACCAACACCTTTTCTGGGGTATCATTTCCCGCAATAATCTGTCTGGATATCCAAATGGAAACAAAGGTTCTTTTTCAGAATGATTTCGGTCCTTTGCTAGATCAGCCCATCTGCCAAATATCGAAAAATAGTGACAATGCGATAAGATGGTGGTCTTCCATTGTAAAAGGTTTACGGAATTTGAATTTAGAAAAAATTTGCCAAAAATGCTAAAAATACCATTTGCCCCACCATCAAAGAAAACGATTCTCCCACCTGTTACCTATACAAATTCACATCTTCTCATAATGTCAATCAAACTTTACCCAATAAGCCTGGATAATTAATAAAAAGGAATCAATTTCAAAAGTTCCAAGTTATCCACTTGAATTAATTATACAAATCGCATATGCTTAGGAACCGTCATGCATTTCAAAGCTAAACTCAGCTTCTGAGGATTATTTCTTAATACCACTACAACGTCCTGTTCGGGATAGGTAATTTATTTGCCTGTCATTAACGAAATCCCCTCTATGATATATACCTCACATCGACAATAATTACTTATTCCCTGCTGATATTTCCCAGAGTCGGTCGTAGAAACAAGAAACAAATCATAACCCACTTATCCCGAAATAAATTACACAACGAATTATCATAACCCCCCACTCTTTTGGAATTCAAACCACAAGACTCGTGCTCGTAATTGCATCCAATAGGGACATTCATAGGAAGCAAACCAAACCAAGTCTGGCATCTAAATTTCGCCATTAACCACTACACTGCACTTAGCGTTCCAAAGATCAAAAACTCCATCACGCCCATTGCAACATTATCGCCATGAAATGGGTCAGAGCTCAGAACAGCAGTGTGCCACAAAATAAAAAATCTTCAGTGTTCCATAAGAAAACGAACGGGAGTACCGGGAAGAAATATCCATTTCCCAGCTACAAGGACCATAACGAGTTGCACGAATTTCGTAATGAATGTGTTAATAGTGGGGCAACATTAGAATACTAATGAGTTGACTCGTTTACACACCTACTTCTGGCCCGGTATCTGTAACGAACATAGCGGTAATGTGGTTTCTTATGTCAGTTTTTGTAGTAGGTTTTGCTTCTGCCAGTTTACAGCTTCCTTATTTTGTTCAAGCTTAACGCTCACCTCAAATGTAATTAAACTAGTTCCAACCGGGTTCTTGTATCCTGTCATGTCTGTGCCTTTAGCTGGAGAATTATACTTCCGTCTGTTGTGTGCATGATAAAATGCGATTTGCTTTTGTTGTCCTGGTTAAGGGGAAGTTTTGAAATGTTTTTTTTTTAAGATGGAAAGCCACACCTCTATCACCATAGAATTCAATATTTTGTAATCAAATGCAAAATGGAATTTATTTATGTGTAACGGCAGATAAGGATAATGCCAACTATAGCTTGGGATGATACTTTATCCTTTCACAACAGGATGGGGAGGGGTTTTGAATATTGAAAAGTTTATTTCAGTTAAACTTTTTCATTTGAAGGCTTTAAGTGGTTAAGGTTGATAGGATAGTGTATACTACAGTCCAGAGGTTTACACACTACGATGCCAATAGAATAATCTAGGGACCTAAAGTTCAATGAAGTCTCATTAGGTGGGGTTTTTAATTTTTCGTTTACTATGTATCATGAATACCGCTTCCGCAACATAATATCCTTTGTTAATGCGCCCCATTTAGCTTTAGGGGTCGAAGTAGGGCGTGTGTGGTGCTACCGTTGTCATACATAGGAATAGTTAATGGCGTGCGTTTTCCATTGTACCCTTTTTAGAACAGATATTCTGTTATCGATAACCAACGCGTATTTTGCAATCCCTTTAATGTATCCCCTCTGGGCGCTGTCTTATACCCGAAGAAAATTGAAAACCAGAGTCCTTATTCCAATCAGAACGCCTGAGAGGATTTAGGCAGTGAAAGATTCAATATTTTTATTTTTACAGCGCGCGTTCTGTCACTTCAATTGTACTGCCCTTAGAATTTCTGATTGGTCCTTCATTTCCATATAATTTGGCAACTGTACAGTAACTCTCCTAACTCTCTACCTTAATTCTCAGGGGAATTTACTCGAAGTGCTTTTCGATAACGTACCAGAAAACGCATTTGTGTTTGTCAAGAATGAAGTCCATTTGCACTTGAGTGGATTTGCCAGCAAATAGAATTTTAGGTCGATTTCAACTCCCCCATATCTACCATTATATTCGTTAAAAATAGTAAGTCTCCCTTTACTGCCTCTCCCAATGAGATCTTTTACTACGCATGTTTTCCTAGGTTTCATCATAATCTGTTGCGAACCATTTACAGGTTACATTCCTCTGAACAGAACCCACCAATATGCTATAAGTCAAAGGCTAGAGCGGTACACCACCTTGAATTTGATGTCAGTACAAAACACTGCTGTTATGGCCAGACCTTCAGCCTGGGATAAATGCCTTAAATCAAAAAGTTCGGTTGATCTGTTTAATTCTAATTTCCCTGAGAATATTTCAGTGTCTATCTTTTGTTAAATTTATTTAGTTCGAGATTGGTTGATCAAAATTCCAGTAGCTATGTATATTCAAGAGCTGCGTAAACTCTGCTCCCTATATACACAAGCGATTACAAGGACTAAGCTAAGGCCGAAAGCGGTTTATCTGCCAGCATAGCAACGGCCTGAAGGATAATACGAAAAACTGATAATAGCAGGTACACAAGGAGCATCGAATGAATATTTCAGGAGAACATGTCGCTTGGAGCAGTGAATAGATAAGTGTTGTCTTTTCGGACAAAAAGTTTTAACATTGACGGCTCCGATGGTTACAACTTTTAGACATCGCAGACGTACATCCGGAGCTTTTACATACTATGGCACAATCGAGTTCGAATGTTTGTCCACAACAATTCACGGAAACAACTACAAATGTTTGCTGAAACGATAATTTTCAAAAGCCCAAAATAAAAAACTTTTTCGAGCCCCATCTGTGGATATTCCAACAAGACAATGCCCCCATCCACACTTCCAGGATTGTTAGAAGTAGGATTCAATCAGAAGACGTGGAGCTATCGCCATGGCCGAAATATTCACCTAACTTACTTACTTACTTTAGTGGCGCTACAGTCCGGAATGAACCTGAGCCTCAACCATATGCCTCTTAAATAAGCCCGGTCCTTAGCTAACTGCCTCCAGCTGCGCATTAGTTGAGGTCGGTTTCTATTTGTGCGCGCCACTAAAGGCGAGGTCTTCCTCTACTGCATCCGGGGAATCGAAGACTCTGCGAGCCGGAGTATTGGTGTCCATTCGTTCTATATGCCCTAGCCATCTTAAACGTTCAATGCGGAGTTTTTTTGACCATGGGCATGTCGCTGTACAGCTCGTATAGCCAACGCAAACGGGAACGAAGGTTTTTCAAAGAATTTTCTTCTCAAATCGACCAAGGATTTTTTCATCCGCTTTTTAGCCGGTCCGTGCTTCAGCGCCGTAGAGCAGGACTGGGATGATCAGGGTCTTCTATAGGATCTCCTCAGTAGTTCGAGTGAGGGCTTTACTTCTAAATTGCTTCTTAGCCCGAAGAAACAGCGGTTGGCAAGAGTAATTCTTCGTTTGATTTCTGACGAGATGTTTTTGTCGGAACCGAGATCGACAAAGTCCCGTATTACCTCAAAGTTATATCTGTCAATGGTGACGTTCTGTCCAATTCGTCGATGTTGTGTGTATTGTCGTGTTAACAGCATATACTTCGTCTTTTCTGCTAAACCCATTGTTGCCGCTTCCTTCTCTTTACTAGCAAACGTTGGGTCCGACCAATGATGTCAATATCGTCGGCGTATGTCAGTAGTTGTACCGATTTTTGGAAAATTGTGCCTCTGGTGTTGGCTTGTGAGTTTTCAACAATCCTCTCAAGAATCAGATTGAAGAAGTCACTTGGCAGCGCATCGCCTTGCCTAAATCCTTTTTTGGTATCGAATGTGTCAGTGAGGTCGTTTTCGACCCAGCGAGAATTCTCCATCGTCATCCTACACAAACGAACGAGTTTTGGCAGTATACCAAAACTAGACATGGCTCTGTATAGTTCGTCTCTATAAATGCTGTCGTATGTGGCTTTAAAATCGATGAATAGGTGGTGGGTATCGATTGAAACTTCTTGGGTTTTTTCCAGGATCTGCCGAAGTGTGAAAATTTGATCGGTTGTAGATTTTCCTGGCCTAAAACCACACTGATAAGGGCCGATCAGGTTTTTGGTAAACGGTTTCAGGCGTTCAGATATTACGCCAGATAGGATCTTGATGTTGACGAGAATTATGCCTCTGTATTTGGCGCAGTTTAGAGGGTCTCCTTTTTTGTGGATGGAAAAACGATGCTGATGTTGCATTCTTCTTGCCTTGGGGAACACAAGCATTTATTTGGTGAGCTACAGACTTGAAACCGTCTAAAAGTATTTCAATTGAGCGTTTCGAGAGGTAGTTTCTAATCCATTGAAGGAGAGTATCGTTGATACCATAAGCACTCATATCCATCAAAAGTACTTGATGCCAAACCCTGAAATATCAAGTTCAATGATCTTGCCTTCACCACCAAGGTGGATTGACTGGTTCCACTTTTCGGTAAGGTATGACATCAAATCAGCAGTGGACCTGTTGCCACGAAATCCGTATTGACTGTTATTGAGGAGTTTTCGTAATTCAAATATTTCATAAGCTGACGGCTTATCAGCGTTTCCATGAAAGAAGGGATGTAAGTGCAATTGGTTGATAGTTGGCGAGAGAAGAAGGTTCGATTTTTTGGGGACGGGCTGGACAAGTGCACTTTTCTATCGACTCGTAAAGAGTCCTGATAAATGGGACAGATGGAAAAGCTAACGCAGTAGTTTTGCTAGCATTGAAGAACACCTCTTCAGAATTATGGGGAAGATACTATCTTGACCAGCCGATTTGCTTATGTCAAGATCGTTCAATACTCATGCGACTGTACGAGTACGAAAGTGGATTTGTCCCACAGAATGTTCTATGTTCTCAAGTACAGGGAGGGACTAGGCACAATCTGGCAGCGTGGAATTGTCTGCAAAATGAGCAGCAAGCAGCTGGAATGTCATTGTAAATGAGCGTTGGGATGATAGATGAGGTCGAATTCTTAAAGTTTTTTTACAAACGACAAAAAGTTTTGAATACCTTTGGGAAATAGTAGAAATTTTCGCCTCAACTTTTCATCTTGGAAGAATTTGACACGCTTGATGTGGGAATTGCAGTCAGTTCTTGCTCGTTTGAATTTCAAACGGTTTTCCTCAGTAGGGTTGGACTTATATGACCGAAAACATAACTCTTTCACCCTAACAGCCTCCTGGAGTCATTCCACCCGCTTACCTTCGGTTTGATACTCTTTATACGGTGAGGGATAAAGGATTTCATACCCAGGAGAATGATGTTAGTTATCGCATCAGCAGTAGCATCCACGTCACTATCGAGGAAGCATAATGACCAGTAATAATTCTTAAAGAAACCGGTTGGAGCTTCCCAGTTGGCTTTCTCGTATTGCCATACAGTTTTTTTAGGAATTTGTTTAATCGATTCCATTGCATTGCATCGATTGCATTTGTTTAATCAATTGCAAAACGTATGGCCTCATCTTAGTGATCGATAGTGTTTTTTCCTATAAACTGGATTTGCAGATGTTTTCCGGATTCTCGCCATAGCAACCTAGCAACGACATAATAATTTTCCTTACTATTCTTCTTGGATCTTGCATACCATCCAAGTAGAACCAAATTTCAAGAAATGCTTAACCCAACCCAATCGATCAGATATGGCATAAACCTCTAGGTACCGCCTTTTTAAAAGGAGATGTCATGGATACTCCTGAATTGTACGATTCGAAAAATGTTGTCTTGAGTTAAGAAATACTTAGGATAAGGATACACAAGTGGAAATAGTAATGAATACCTAGTTAAGGACGTTCAGGGAATTGCATATGCAATCAGAATCAGAAGAAATTTCAATGACAGGGCAAATAACTTAGAAAAGCAGTAAGCCCGCCAGTTTTATTGAATTAAAAGAAAAAATTCTTTAGAAATATAGATTACACCTTGGATAAAAGTATGCTCATGGAGTTAGAATCGGCTGCCTATATCCCTCCAGCAAGATAATTCCAAAACTACTGATTAATATCCCTGATGTCATCATCTAAAGTGTTGTCTGAACTTCTAAAGCCTTTTAGTAAAACATTAAATCAGCTCGTACCAAGAGATCGCGTAAAGACCTGAAATCCTGCAAATGAACAATTAATCTCAAGTCGACACTCATCATCTTTTATCATTTTTTATCATAACGTTTGCCCATTGACAACTTGCAACATGCCACAGTTAGATTTGGTGTAACGATGCCCTCAGATCTATAAACATCTTCCTCCTACAAAACCTCCGTCTCTCATTATTACAAGGATCTAGTTATATCGATTGTTCCCAGGAACCTATAGGAACCCTTTTGTAGTTACAACTTTTACGAAAACAATCAGGCATCTAAGGCTTCCTTTAGAAAGCCAATATCTTCCGCAAATGCGAATAAAGCACAGTCTACATCTACCCCATCAAGTCGAAGGAAATAACAAAAAATAGAAGAACGCCTTCATTAAAACTGGTAATTTCCGTTATTTCGCTTCCTCCGAAAATAAGCGATAAACATCCCTCACACAGATTGTAGGGTGTTGTGACTTTCTGCTTGTAACCTATGTTTGCCAGTGGCGTTACAAGGATTTTGGGGTTATCGCATCACAGTAAGTTTAAGTACTGCCTCCTCCTTGCGGCACTTGCAAGTCTTCCTGTAAACAAGTTTCTCATGAGCACATCCCTGACATCCTGGTAGTACAAATTGTGGTGGGCGAGTTAAGCGTATTCTCTTCGGTACGGAGTAGATTGAGTTTTCAGGATGAGCCCTTGCGTATAAAGGTGTGACGAGGAATATTGTTTTGCGTGTTATTGTGTTTTTGTTTTGTTTACCTTTGCTCTGGGTTTTCATGAGATACGAAAATAGAACGCTGAAGAAGGAATTTTTTTTTTTAAATGGATTTGGGTGTTTATCTGTAGGCATCACATTGGATGCGACAAAGTTCAATTGTCATGTTGAATATTTTCTATTCTTTTGTTTTTCACAAAGGATCTATTTTTAGGAATTTGTAGGGAGGAATTCTGTTTTTGTTTGTTTCAAATTGATTGGTCATGAAGTTGCAAAGTCAAAATGTCAAAAGATGTGGAAAGTTCAACGATATTTTGTATTTGTAAGTGTCGATGCTAAAAGTTATTGCGTTTAACTTCTCTGGGGGGAGCGGACTTTTTGGATACATGGCTACTTTACAGAATTCTGTATGAACTCCTAATAAAACAAAGAAGTAATGCAATCGCATATAAGAACAAAGAAATATCCGCATATCCATTAAGTGTGACCTTAGGTCACAGAGAACTTTAGATGCAGCTTGAGTTTTATTTCAAATTGAATATTCGTTTGGCGGGGTGCTGTGCTACACAATGAAGGTGGAAGGACTACTTAACCGATGTTGAGAATAGTGACATGCATACCTTTCTTTTTTACTGCATCTTCGACAAGAGCTGATACTGAGCTCAAATCAACTTACATCCCCCAGTCGGTGGAACTGTAAGTTTGTTAATGTAAATACAGGGTGGCTGATGAAGGCCGTTTCCAAAAAAAAAAAAATTAATAACTTTTTTTTCTATTTAATGAATCTGGCTAAATTTTTTTAGTTTGCAGATTGATGTTTAGACTTAACAAAAATGGATAATTGGGTCACTGAAACAAGAATTTGGATTGTCCGCCGCTATCCCGCACTGGAGTCCGTAGTTTCGGTTCAAGAGAGAGCGCACGTTTGGCGGCAGTCCTCAGAGCAGATGGACCATAATGAGACCTGTTAACAATTTTGCCGAGCATTGGATAGTCGAAAGAAGACTTTTCTATCGAAACACTTCAGTTCAGACGGAGGAAATAATCGCTGCTGTAGCTGCTGCCATACAAAATAAATCCGAAACTCTAGGAAGAAGCTTACCTGCTTAAATGGGTATAAGCAGACAGCCATTGCAGTTAATTATGCACAATGATTTGGACTTATTCCCGTATAAAATTCAAATGGCCAACGTGAACGCAGCCGACTTGCCGATTCGCTTGAAATTTTTCCAGAAGATGCTTCAAATGGTGGAAGAGCATGGAAAAATGTTGGACTGTCTTGTTATGTCTGACGAGGCCCAAAAGTGCTTCCAACCCACAGATACTCCATGTGACGGAATTGCATCCACTTCTTGTCACAGTGTGATGTGCAGTTTCATCACACTGGTAACTGGAGACCGTTACTTGACCATGTTGGGATAGTTTTCTATTCAGAGTTATACCGAACGATAATTTCTATCAACTCTGTGTGGTTCAAGCAAGATGGTGCAGCTCCTCACATAGCCCGGCTTGTTATGAAAGAATTGCGACGAAAATTTCCCAAAAGCTAATATCCTGAAACTCCACATTCCGTTGGCCCAGCAGATCGCCTTACCTTACTGCACCTGACTTTTTCTTGTGAGGTTGTTGCAAACAGGAAGTGTACAAAGCAAATGCAACAAAATTGATTGAACTAAAGCAATCCATTCGAGAAACAATTGTGGCTATTCCTGTCTCAACTCTCCAAGCAGTTATGAACAACTTTTTGGTAAGATGCCCCACATGCATCAACGAGCAGGGGGGCATATAAATTCCATTATCTTTAAAACTAATTAAGCACTGAAAAAAAAAGTTATTTGAGTTTCTTAATGTTGCATTATTCATCAGCCACCCTGTACATACAAGCTCTAGTGTCTAGTATCTTGTTAGCAGTTAGCTTAGAATCTTGGAGAAGTCGCCTATATCCACTCCAAAATCTGTTTAGGAATCAACCGTGCCCGTTAAAGGTGAATGGAAATGATAGTCTGGAGTTGCATTTGAAACTGAGTTGGTTGGTATCTAATGTGTTTGGTGATTTCTCTATGAAGAGCCATTGTTTGAACGCCCTTAAAAGGTTTTCATTTTATTATAGTAGTTCCGGATTTATATCCTGATTCTGTACCTTTTGAATCGTAAATTTTCCACAATTCCTTCAAGATCAATATTCAAGAAATACAATGCGAACACTTATCTTAATCTTTTTTGGTATCGAAGGTTTTGGTGAGGTTCTTGACGATCCTTATGTTGCAGCGAGAGTTCTACGTAGTAATCTTCCGACTTCTTCGTCCGAAGTCTATCAGAACTAGACATGGTTTGCATAGTTCTTCCTAAAAAAATTATTTTACCCGGCTTTGGAAAAGCAAATTTAGATTTTCAGCAGGATCTAACAACAAGATCCGTTTGTTTTAAATGCTTTCAAGCATTCATATATTACTTTAGGTCGGACATTTTGTATTTTCGTAAAAATACAGAACATGAACCCTGATATTTCTTCTTTCATCTTTATTCCATTAATCTTGCAACATTTTTATCACCTTTGGTCTTCGCCTGCAGCATTGAATTTCAGGCCTCATTATAAGAAGCTTATACCCATCGGCATTCTCCGAAAAATCAGAGGTTAAGTGGCACGAAAAAGGCAGCCTTAAGCTTATATGTAGTTGTCTATTGTCTTCTTGACCACTTATCTTCGATATATGATTCTATTGATGTAAAATTAATCAGGAAATAAGGGTCTGAGCGGTCATTTCCAATTTCAGTCTTTCAAAGTTATATTTTCCCACCACATAATGTGGTGTATTGAGATATTCGAATTCTTATCTTCACTCCAGCTAAGAAGTGATTAGACTCGATGTAAGTTGCTAGAAATTTTCGGGCCTAAAAAACTACTTGAAACGTTCTGCTATTAATTTGATTTGAGATTTCATGGTCCGTAGACTCAATGTCGCTTTATGAATAACCAAGTTGGAAAGGCTTGGGCTGACAATAGAGCTCTTCGTTCCACAACGAAGTCAATAAGCTAAGTCCGTTGGAAGACTTTATAATGCTTAATAGGCCTCTTCCACCCACCTTGGTGACAAGGAGATCGTTGAAAGAGTATCTTGTTATCATCTTCCACCTTCGGAACGAGAGTTTTAAGCAACAAAATTCGCTGGGGACAGGGCCTGTTTTATCTCCCAACCATTATTGTCTGTAATTCTTGCGCTCTTGAGAAACCTACAGTTTTTTTACAAGTCCGAAAACAATAAGAAGCTCATCGCGAGAGAAAGACTAATGAAAAAAAAAATTTGGCTTACAATGACTATGATTAGTAAAAATTATTTTAGCTGCTGATGACTTAGAAACATTGGTCGCTGATTCTGGTCAGTGTAATGCGAATCATAGCAATTGCGCAGTTTGTTAGTTATTTCATGTACCTGATTCATAAAATAGGAGGTCCCGCCATCGTGTAAATAGAACACATGCACGCATGAATTGTTGTGAGAAGATGCTGTTCGTGCAAAAAGATGAACTCCTGGACATCTTGGTATCATTGAAAAATAACAAGTCGGCAGGAGAGGACGGTGTCCCAAACGTCGTATTGAGACACCTGCCAATAGAAGCAGTAGATATCTTCACCACCCTGTTTAACAATGCACTGAATAATGCACATTATCCGGTGTACTGGAAAACGGCGGTGGTACATCCTATCCCCAAAAAGGACAAGGACAAAACAAACCCTGCAAATCTTCGATCAATAAGCCTTCTGCCGAATGTAAGCAAGGTATTCGAGAAGATAGTCAATAGAGCTCTGCTTAAGTGGGTTGAGGAAAACAAAATTATTCCGGATAATCAGTTTGGTTTTCGAGCGAGGCATGATACCATTCATGCCGCGTCGAAACTAGTGTCCGACATCCAATGGAATAAGTCAAAAAAACAATGCACAGGGGCCTGTCTGGTTGACTTTGAGAAGGCCTTCGACACCGTATCGTTAGAGGTGCTTTTCTGCAAGCTGACCAGACTGGGCATGCGTAAACCCATGCTATATATGATTTATGAAATGCTTATGGGAAAGAAGTTCGTCGTCAAATGTGGCAACGTAACTTCGAATAAAGTCTTTGAAATTAAAAACGGTTTACAACAGGGGGCGGTGAACTCCCCGATATTGTTTAACATTTATACAAGTGATCTTGTAGGTTCCCTTAGTCACGCTATAGCGTATGCAGATGATCTGGTGGCGTACAGATCCGGTCCGAAAATCGGAGTCATCAACATACTTTTGCAACGTGACTTCGATCACATCAAGGGATATTGCGACGATTGGAAATTGAGGATCAATTTCCAAAAAACCGAAACAATTCTGTTCAGGACCCCAGTGCAGAGGGCATCTTACGATACCAGAAAAAACTGGAAAAAACTGGAAAAAATTGTGCATCATTGGACAGCATGGACGGCCGTTGGCGCTGAGAACTGAAGTCAAATACCTTGGCATCTGGCTTGACAAGTTTCTGTATTTTAATAAAAATGTGGATGCTTGTCTGGCTAGGGCTAGGGGGGCTTATGCTCTGACAAGAAGATTGTTTCAAAGCAGTCAACTTGATTCAAGGGTGAAAGTCATTTGCTACATGGCCCTCATAAGGCCGATCATCGCCTACGGTTGTCCTGTGTGGTTCAATATTTCACCATCCTATATGGAAAGGATACGGCTGTTTGAGAGACGTTGTCTCCGATCCTGCTTAGGATTGTACCGAACGCCGGACTGCGAGTACATAAAATATTATCGCAACGAGGTTCTTTACAATGGGGCTCAGTTGAATAGACTTGACAATTTCCTAATTAAGGTGACTCGAAGGCACGCTGCAAGGGCGATGGCTAGCGATAACAGCCTGATCTTTGGGGCTTATTATCCCAATGATTTATACATGGAGAGCACGCTCATATCGGGCTTTATTCCACCAGAGGCATTCATTTACATCGATTCGTTAGGGTTAGTACAAGACAGGAACGGTATCCCGGTTTCATACCACCTCTATCGTGACGCGCGGGACAAACGGCTAATCCGCGACGGGTACGTCGCCAATGCTCCGGAGCTCCTCCGCTTTAGCACTGCGGTATCGGATCGCGATAGGATCGATGCTGCAAAACAGCGCACTGAATTCTGGTGGCTATATGAGGAAGGTGATTCTGCACTTCCTCAGGACTTTGCGGACTTTTAGTCCAACTCCATAGGTAAGATTTTAAATTAGGAACAAGGTCTGGGGCGGGGCTTGTGCACCATATTGGCGCACAATATGGTTGAACGCAGGCTGCCGTGGGACCGAAAGACGCAATCAGGATGGCGACCCCTCGGGGCATGCGCAACGAGGGCTCGCCACCCCGATTATAACTAAGTTAGGTTTAAGTAGTTAAGTAGTCTTAAGTTAGGCTTAAGTAGTCTTAAGTTAGGCTTAAGTAGTCTTAAGTTAGGCTTAAGTAGTTTAAGTAGTCTTAAGTGATATATAATCTAGATTAAGCTTTTATATAAAACAAAAAAAAAGTCACTAAACAAAGTTTTAAATTTTTTCTTTGTAAATTAAAATTAAATATAAAACCAAAAAACCGACAAATCTAAGCCTAAAGGCAAAATAAAACAGCTAAATATAAGCTTACAGCGCCCACTAAGGGCCGATAAGTTAGATTAAGTAAACCAGTTATTGATAAGTTAGATTTAAGCATTTTTGTCTAGTAGTAAGTTAATATTTTAAGTAAATAAAAAATGAGTTTGAAAAAAAAAAAATTGTTGTGAGAAAAAGCTAGGCCCTGGGTACTAACAAGCCTTGTGCGCCAAAAATTTGTATTGGTATTCTGTATATTTTGGATGGTGGAAATGGCTGTTTGTTTAAAGTATATCGGCAAAACCTCTATGATTCCAGATCCAAACACACACATCCAGCTAATTTTAATGTTGTATATGTTTATGAACAGGGATACTTCAGGGTAGACCATTATAGCTGTCAATCTTATCTTTTGGTTATCATCATTACCATAATGCAGATGGTGTCACCTATCGCGTGCCCCAGTTGTCTAAGTGACCCTGGGTAGCCTTGAAATTGACTTTTTCTTTGTTCGCCTCTAAAGCTGACGCTCTTATCTCAGGCTTATCGTTTGGCATCCTATGGCGACGCAAAACTAAATTGGGAAATGGCTAGCAATGTCTCGACGTTGTCGTCTGCGACGATTATCCGGCCTTTGAAAAGAGAAGACACCTATCCAGCTTCTCGCAAAATTTTAACTCGTACCCTTTCCTCAACCCATTTCAAAATATACTGATGGTATTATTTTGAGGATAAATGTTAAATTTTTATAGCTACAGACAGTGGTACATTATTTTGTATTCAGAAAAGGTTAAAAAAAATGTTAACTTACCACCAAACAAAAACTAGTATCCTTCAATTTATTCCGCTTTTGGGTCAACACACAAAAAAAAATCCTCCAATGATGAATAAAGAAGTGCTTCCCTCGGCTAGATTGTAACTCAAACTCACATGTCCAGTAGTTCCAGATTGGAGTATTGCGCACCGAAAAACCGGTCCAATCATTAAAAATTTAAACGATTTTCCAATGAAAAGCTGGAAGTTTAATTGCCATATACGACCGGTTACATTCAAATTGTATTTTGTTGATCCTCTATACCATGTCCAGTGCCCACGGCATTTTTCGTTTTCACATTCAAATTCCAACAAAAAAAAAGTGTTCTCGTTGACAACAGGGTTTTCCCACACCCCTCCGAGTGACTCCACCGGACGGATATTTTGAAAATGAAAATCAGTTTGTTTAGCCGTTTCCGACTTTGTGATACCAGACAATACAAACAAGAGAAACAACACGAGAAAAAAATCGACCTTATGGCACCATATGGTCGTTTCTCGTAAATAATTGCAAAATAAACTGAAGGCCGAGGTAGATATTTTCCGATTTTTATCCGTTTCTTTGATTGTATCGAATTCATCGTATAGTATGTTTTTTTCTTCAACCCCATGGTAAAACTTTTTGAAACGAAGGAAGATAGATGGACACTGGTGTCGCCGAAATTGAAATTAAAAAAAAAAACTATTTCCAATGTTTGTTTTTTTTTATTGAGCAAAAGATTTGTTTTATAATTATACAATGACAACGAGTATGAATACTGTTATATGTATAGTATATAATATAGTTTGTTGTGTTTTTTTTTTACTTTCTGTTTATACGAAGAATTTTTATTTTTAACTTTAGTTTTCATTTTCTAAAATATACACTTTTAAATATTTTATTCGTTTTGCTTTGGCTTTATTTATATTTTTCTTATTCGTTATACATAAATTAAAATTTTAAATAAACATTTAACTTCAGTTTTTGTTGGGATCTTAATTAATTTAATTTTGATTTACATTTATTTACTTTTTTTTAAGATTAAGGAGGACGTATTGTCTTAACTTATTTAACACTCAATTTCCGTCTTGTCTTTTTATAAATAGTAGTCTATGTTTATAACGTTTTTTTTTTCTACAATTCTTAGGCATTACGTTATTGTTTTCTGTCTGCTTAATCTTTTCGGTTTTTTTCTTGTGTGTCTGATCTTCTTAAAATAGGAATTTTTGTATTTTTTATTCAATTCCGGAATCCCTATGATTTTTTGCTCCATTCTATGAAATTATTTTTATTACATCGTATTAGTTACCGTAATCATCGATAAATGTGTCGATAATGTAGCGTTTTACTTCGTTGATGGATGTTCGTACATTGGAACATTGATGTCGCTCTTGGTTATCGGGTAGGACAAGAAGTTGCTGCAGTTCACCCTGGAGAAGAAAATTTAATGCTTGTAAATGTAAAATCGAATTCAACATGCATATTGTTACTTAAAATACAAATTTTGTAAATCTTGACATCAAGAATATTTATGTCTGACATCTGGTCAGAAAGGTTTTGAAGAAATACTTTAGATAGACTTTTTTTTATTGTGGCTAGAATGACTAATACTCGTAGTTCTTAGGGAACCTTAGCACCACCGATTAGCCCCAATCGCCATGATTCTATAATGCATTTGAGTGGTAAAATTAGTTTTTGTTAATAATGCCAACAATTTTAGATAGGCAATCGTTCAAAAATCACAAACCTACCCATAAATGATTGTGGGGAATAAGCTCAGCCCTGAGTCCTGTCGAACTTGTTCTTATTTCTGATTTAAATGTGTATAATGATTATTATACACATTTATTATTATTATTATTATTATTATTATTAATATTAATATAAATTTAATAATATATAATATACAATATATAAATACAAATATTATTATATTTACTACAGCCGCCACCAAAGGATGCACATATTAAGATGTGGTTTCGTTCTGGATAGTCGACATATGTAACGAGTAATCCTCGTAAATACGGTTAGTGATCACCTTTAAAAACCCGAGGTCGAAATAAAAACTAAGCACGATTATTTAATAATCGAGGATATATTAGTTTGTCCTTGTTTAGAGGTTTAGGATGACACGACTTGCTTCGTTGTCTAAGATATCTTGCTAAATTTAAATCCGGAAAAAGGCCATTACAGGGAAGCGTTCACTTTTGCGAGCCAGCGAAAGCACAGCCAGAACTGACTACTTTGATGTCCAATCTGTGGCAATCTTATGCCACTTGGTCAAAATTTATGCCATCCTTTAAATTCAAACATTCACCAGAGTAGTAGAAGATGGCTTGGCAAGCCATGTCGTAGCTTAAGACCAACTTGATGACACAGAACCATGAACTAAGCAGTAAAAAAGTGATTGTACAGTTTTTTTTTAAGAACCCAACCGACGGCTCTGAGCTTTATAAAGCCGGCGGATATGACTTGGTAATCTACCAACTCATAACCGAAATCTGATCCAATGAAAGTATACCTGAAGAATGGAACTTCAGTGTCGTTTGCCCTATCCACAAAAAAGAAGACCCTCTGAACTGCGCCAACTGCAGAGGCATAAGTCTACTCAACATCGCCTATATACAAGATCCTATCTGCCGTATTATGTGAACGCCTGAAACCGTTCATCAAGCTCGTGGAAGCCATTCAGAGCGCAGCGTGGAAAAACACTCCCTTCCGGAAGACAGCAACACGCAACAAAAAAGTCAACTACCAGCCTGACATCGAAGACCTCATACGAGAGAAGAGGAGAGCGCGCAAGAGATGGCAACAATCCCGCGCACCCCCTGATAAAACATATCTAAACAATTTCTGTAACAAACTCAAGAATGAGCTACAGGATTTAAGAAATCGCGAGACTTTTACATACCTCGAGGGGTTGACTGCTGACAAGACTTCAAACTACTCACTATGGAAAGCCTTTAAGTCCATAAGGAAACCCAAAATACACTCGCCACCAATTAGAAAAGCTAACGGCGAATGGGCAAAAGGAGACAAACAGAAAGCGGATTTATTTGCCGAGCATCTAGAGGAAACGTTCAAACCGTTCGATGGACAACCTTTGAACGAAGAACCGAATGCCAATACGGCAGCCGACAACTATAAAGAAAAAGCCGTATACCTGTCCGAGCTTCGAATGACAATAAGCAAGTTGAAAAATAACAAAGCTCCAGGATATGATTTAATCACCGGCGAAATCCTGAAGGAACTACCGAAAAAAGCATTAGTTAAGTTGCTCTACATTATAAATGCTTCTCTGAGACTTTTATATGTACCAAGGCAATGGAAAGTCGCCGAAGTCATTATGGTCCTGAAACCGGGGAAAAGTCCAAACGATAAGAAGTCGTATAAATCCATTTCGCTCCTGCCGATAACATCTAAGGTTTTCGAGAAAATGATGCTAAAACGATTACAACCAGTAATTCGGCTTCCGGGTCAAACATTCCACAATCGATCAGGTTTATGAAATTGAAAATACTCTAGAATGGAAAAAGATTTGCTCTGCCGCTTTTCTCGAAGTCTCACAAGCTTTCGACAAGGTATGGCACGAAGGTCTTAGGTATAAATTGAGGACAACCCTACCGACAAAATTATACAAAATACTGGAATCCTACCTTGAAAACATACTGTTTCGTGTTAGACATGGGACTGAATACTCAGAATTCAAAGAAATTCACGCCGGTGTTCCGCAGGGAAGTGTTCTCGGACCAATCCTATTCTTGCTCTACACAAGAGATATACCACAAGATGAAGGGACCATCGTAGCAACGTTCGCAGACGGCTATCCTCGCAATGGATGAGTCAGTCGAATCATCAACGGGAAAACTTCAACGGGCTCCTTTGTTAAGAGCGCGTTGGAGTTTTCCCGTTGATGATTTGACTGGGCATGATTTGTGAGTGGACAAAAAACTGGCGAATTGCACTTAACGAGACCAAGTCAACGCATGTCAATTTTACGTACGAAAAGATAAACAACTTACCTGTTTTCATTAACTCTGCACAAATACCATACACAAATGAGGCAAAATATCTAGGAATGACTCTAGACGCAAAGCTTAAGTGGAAGCCACACGTTAAAAAAAAAACGGGACGAGCTGGCAATCAGACTCACAGAAATGTATTGGCTTCTTGGAAGATACTCGAAGCTAAGCATATACAACAATTTTGTTTGTCTCATGTTATGGAATCGAGTATCGATGATTGTTGGTTCCAGGAATACATACCAATCGCGCTCACAACTCAGTCATCGATGGAGATTTTGAATTATCAGTTTCGGGATTGTTAGATCTCCTATTTTAATGATTTCAACTGGCCAGATAGATCATCTATTCGGAAAGAGACAAACTTTTGTTGTAGTTCTTTTTTTTTAAATGTCGCGTCAACCATAACAAACTACAAACCTTGTATGTCTTGAAAGCCAACATTGAAGAAGAAATCAAAAATTTTGGACCAGATGTTTTGCGAGGAACATTACCAACTGATGGTGGTCATATTTCCGATGTAATTTTTTTAAATGAATGTCTTAATATCGACAAAATAGAGCTCAAGTTCGTTCATTTCTAATAAAATGGCACTCAATACACATTATGTCATTACTATTGGCTATACGCAATCGAGAAGATCACTACCTCAGCAATAAACTAAAATCCTAAGGAGCCTTCAAGTTGGTACATTACAACAAGACTTTATGCAAATTCTGCTCCACTGAACAGTACCAACTTATTTATAAATCCGAGTAAAACAGGATACAGACCCATAAAAAAGCATTTCAAACATTTTACCTAATGATATAGACACTAATGTCCATTAATTACGGTGCATCGTTAATTAATAATTTTTTTGTAATTGAGACAGTTATGCACATCGCCATGATTGAATGGCTCACTTTATGGAGCATACTCAACGTCCATCCTTTCCAAAATGGCTTTGTTTTTCCTGTTAACGCCGTTTCCATGCATATAAACCTTGTATCGTAGCTCGTCGAGCCGTATCTACTTCAAAAAGCTCATCCAATTACATGGGAAATTTAAATCCATTACTCGGGCAATTTCCCCCCCTCTTTTTCGGATATTTGCCAACCAATAAATTTTTGCAAATAAATTCAAAAAATGTGAAATTTTAATGGTGTTATTCATTTAACGGAAAATTGTTTTTTTTTATTGAATACTCACACTGAATCCTCGTCCAATTTCGACGTCAGCATCGCTTGGCAGGGAAAATAATCGTTTCGACACAACAAAACTGTTTGTCCACGTACAATCAACGTAAATGGAAATAAAATCTCCGTTTTGAATACTGTAAAACAGGACAAATAAAAATTAATATCGGTCCCGGCGCAGAAACACACACACACACACAGAGAGAGAAAAAGGGAGCACGCTAAAAATTACAACAAACAACAATAAAAAGTAATTAAATTTCCGGCAGAACATCGCCCTTTAATCCGTTATTTTCTGGCTCCTGATGTTGGAACATGGTCCTGGCAAGGAGATTACACATTCCATACAACTTATCATCGCATATACACCGACCGGATGGTCAAAACTGGTTGCAGGAGCCAAAAACCAAATCAACCCATACAATGGGAAACTCTAACAGTATCCACCTACACTTGTGACTTACCTGATGGAAACCTGGTGCCAGCGGTTATCGTACAACTGGAATTTTACAGGCAGCATTTCGGTGGCATTATCTCGCTCCTGATACAGCCTTAAGCCATCGGCAGCCGTCTCCACATATAGGTTGTGGGTTGTGTTCCGTGTGGAGAATATAGTCGATGTGGATTTGGTGTCATTCTGAAATTGAAGAGCGGTCGGATGAGAATTTAAATCTACAGGATGGGATAGGCGTGTGATGAAATCACCTGTGAGACTAAATACCGAGTAATTTTGTGCACAAATTGCGTCTGAAAGACTGGCCTTCATTATGTTGAGTTTGATGGATGGCAAGTGGTTTTGGAAATATTTTGGTAGGAATTTGAGGATGGAAGGTTCGTTATTAGTTTCAAAATTACATGGAGGAATAAAAAGTTGAATTTGTGGCTTTGAGTGTAAAATATTTGCATTTTTTCTTTTTTATTACTTTGTGGGGTTTGTTGAAACGCTCTTGACACTAAACCGAAAAATGAGTTTTTGGAAAACTTTGTGACCGTTTCTGACCAGATTTCGTTTGACGATTTCACAAAAAGAGAAAGAGAAACAAGCTCATCCATTCATTTGTGGGTACGAAGCTTTATATTTGCTACAAATAATGGGACTTACTCTTAACCCCGACTCTGACTCTGGATACCATGGATGATTGTCAGATTTTCAGAAGAGGTGGGGTAGTGAAAAGGTTAGGTGTATTTACTTTTGTAATTTCAGGATCCTGTGCTTAGTACTCCAGCGAACTTACCACTGGCACACAACATGAAAGTGTAGGTACGTGAAAATCTATGGAATTTAATATCTCATTCAATAGAATTTGAACTCTTTGCGACTTTTAATGGTCGAATCTGGCGATGGATCTTGGGATTGCATATATATATGAAAGATTGTCTCTTGAACTGAATGTAAATTACTGGGCTTCAAAGCAGTCGGAAGTGGAGCCAAATTTTTGCATGAATGTATGGTTGAACAATTAAAATTGTCGGATTTGGGATAATGCAAGTCCACACAAGGTACGACAGCACAGGTTAGGTTAGGTTGTAGTGGCTGCACGTGATGCGCATGCATGCTGAGACCATAAAGGTCCGTTGGGGATCTATCGACTTTCCTGTGTTCGGTTAACTAATTGTACAATTCAGAGCTAACTATGTAGCATAGGAGGCGTCTGACATTGACATTAGCCAGTTCACGAATATTTTCGAAGAAGTAGTCTCCCAGATGAAGGTTCCTTTTACTTAGAGAGCTGGACAAGGGCATATAAGGTGAGTAATACTTTCCTCCTCTTCTTCGTCTAAGCAGCTTCTACAGAAGTAATTGCGGAAGAGACCTAGCCTTTTTGAGTGTAGGCCTATGGGACAGTATCCTGTAGGCCACCGATTATGTTGTTTGCTGATGATTGATCCATGAAGCATTGTGAAGCAGATGGAAAGTTAAAGTTAGCTAAGAGTTGCCTGGATATTTGATACGTTGCGCCGTTAATCATCTGTCACGCCATCACGCGAGAAGTACCTACACACGAACACATGAATGGTGTTAGCAAAAGCTAGGTCTTAAGTACTATCGAGCCTGTTGAGCCAAATAAATTGTTTTTTTTTTTGTCGACAGAGAACTGTACTGGTTGCTTGGAAAATTATCGAAGCTCAACCTTGAGAAAAAGCTGCTTTTTTACAAGCAAGTGCTAAAATCGGTTTGGTTATATGGTTGTATACCATATGACCAAACCGATATGGGATTGTATCAATAAAACGAATGTAAACATTTTACAAACCTTTGAAAACAAAATGTTAAGATCATTTGTCAATGCACCGTGGTACATAAGGAACAAGGATCTGCGCAGAGATTTGGGTATTCTCGCGGTTAAAGATGAAACGAAAATTTTTCAATGAAAACACACAAAACGTTTATTGGCACACGTTAACTAAACGGTCCTCCAAATTCTTGACGGAACAAATTTATTGCGTCGTCTCCAAAATACTTAACCCTTGGATAAGGCCCGATAATAACAAACCGCGATATAATTCAGCTTTTTAAGAAGTGGGAACTCTCAAAGAAATGTTACCTGCCAAACATTCATTATTCGTGATAAAAAATTGCTAGATGAGTCGCATACTTAGTTGCAATAAAAATACAAAAAGGGTGGTGGTTTTAGTAAAAATCACACACTACCTTGGGCACGTGCTCTTCGTATAAATGAAAATAAGAAAAAAAATATTTTGTCGACGTGATTTCCCAACCAAGATTTTGTGTTTTATGTTCTTAGACTTCTTCGTCCTTTGCTTCTTAAGTAAAAGGTCAATACTACACTCCGCTTCAACTGAATAGACACAACAAGTTTCAAAAATTTGGGAAAAGATGAATTCTTGGACAATACTTGGAATCAATGAATCCCATAGCTTCGAAAATGTTGTGTCTATTCTGTTAAAGTGGAGTATAGGATGAGAAAACGAACGCCATCCAGAAAATTTAGCGAGATTTATGCGACATCAAAAATTAGACCTCCCTAAGAGGTGGTTGACATTTAAATAACTATGTGATAGTCGTCCTGGCATCAATGAGCAAGATGATGACAAATAAATTGAATAAGGCATCGGTTTGATCACTGAGAAACTGTATCGTACTGTCAAGGAATTCCAGGCACAAGGTCACTGCAGAGAGTAATATCTGAAATATTTTGGCCATAAGAAGCTGGTGAAGGGGATATACGTGTAGCTCTTCAATGACATTGACATGCATGTGCATGTATTTACTGAATGAATTCCCCACAGCACCATATGTACCCCTATGCTTATAAGTCGTGCCTCTATAGCTCAATAGACCACTATTGCACACCAGTATCTGCTTTAAAAACACATCGAAAATGGTGAAGTGAGTTGTCGTCAATTTAGTTGTTGACAAAAGCAGCTGTACACTGCAACAGATGTTCACCGCTTATAAGTTGTATCGACTCCCACTTATATGCCCACCAATGTTAGCTCATATCGCTCATGTGTGAATGGCGATTCATGAAGAGCCCAAACGCATTCATCTTGTATGTCCAGGTAGCTCCTATCACTCCCTTGTAGAAGCGTTAATGGCAATTGATGAAGACCCCGAACGCATTCGACTTATATGTCCACCAATGGAAGCTCTTATCGCTCCGTTGTAGAAGCGTTAATGGCAATTTACGAAGAGCCCGAACGCATTCGACTTATATGTCCACCAATGGTAGTTCCTATCGCTCCGTTTTAGAAGCGTTAATAGCAATTGATGAAGACCCGAACGCATTCGACTTATATGTCCACCAATGGTAGCGGTTATCGCTCCGTTGTAGAAGTCTTAATGACAATTCATGAAGAGGCCAAACTCATTCGAGTAGTAGTTAACGATGACAAGATAAAGTACAGCCTAAGCACATTCGATAACATGTCGCTGCTAGCAACAATTTTGAGGTAGTTAAAGAGCTCATCTACCTCGGTGTCAATCCTTATTTTATCGGATCCTAATCAATAGACTCCAGTCGGCAGACACTAATTTAAAAAAAAAACAATTTTTTAACACAGGCCAGCACAAAACCATCCATCCATCAACGCCATCCATATTCCATTATACTACGTGGAGAAGGGGCAAGTACAAATGTTGTGTATACGCCACCATGGCCAAACTTTTAATACTGGGTGGGCCAACATGAGTTAAATATTTTAAAATTCTTCACTTCATGTGTTGAAGAGAGACAATATACATTTCTTTTGTCTTGGGGAACCTTTTTATTAGAACCACTTAACCAAATTTCCCTATAGAGAAACGCCACAAGGTGGCGTTATCTGTCCTCTACTCTGGCTTATGGTTACGAAAAAAATGCAAGTTAAGTTATACTAGGAAAGGGTCAAAATTGTCGCGTATGCAGATGACGTGGTGATACTAGTATCAGGAAAATTCCCCTCCGTCATAAGTGAAATCATGGGGGCTGCTCTAGACAAGGTTAGCAGCTGGGGTACAAGTTGTGGCCTCGGCGTAGACCCGAGTAAAACGGAATCACTAAAACCATTGACATTGACATTGACATCACTGTACTTCGCACATGAATGCAACGAACTACAGACACATAACAGCACTGGCGACTGAGGCCTGGGACAGATCAAGACATTTATACAACAGAGAGAGACGGATAGATACATAGAAGGAAAGACATAGTCCGTACCAAAACAGTTGGCCAACAGTCGATTGCGAAGAGAGAGGATTTAAGAGAACAAAAATGACGCGAAAGAGATTTAATCACTAAGCGTTTTTGCCTGTAATTTACAATGCGTAACCCAACTTTACAGTGCTTAGAACTAAAATGCTGTTGAATATCTAAATAAACTTAATTTTTTATTAAAAGTGGTGGGTAGTTCAATAAGTTTTAAAAACTGCATTTCTTAAAAAAAATTATTGAAGAATCAAGAACGTTCACCATTTTGTCTTTACCGTTTAAAACCCCATCCTCTTTTTTGTGACAGAAAATCGTGCCTATTGTTATTGGGTATAAAATCGTTTACGTTTCCAAAAAATTCCCAAATTGTAATTTTTTTATTAAATTTACCTACCTCGCCCAAATTCAATGATATAAACAAAAAAATTTGGTGTGACACTGCAATCTACTTTACTTTGCGTGCCAATATCAGTACCTACATGATCAATATGTACGACACAATTAATAATGATTAACAAAGGCATAATGAGCAAATAGGGTTTAAATCTAAAACCGTACACCTTCATACAGACACAGTTACACAATCAATTCATGTGCAATGTTTTGCTTAATCTATCCGACCGTGATCACATCATACTCCTACAAAGAACCGACAAGACAAAAAACGAAACAATATATTTTCCTCCAAGTAAAGTTGACATATAATGGTCTATATTTTTCCTCCGCTCCTAATTTCAGTATAAAAGAAGGAAAATGAAGAAACCACACTCAGTGAGATCGCGACAGCGATCTTGAACACAAGGCAGGGTATACGTCGTTTTTTATTATGGCTCCGCCCATTTTCGTCTCTTTATTCTTGTTTTTGCAATTTTAAGAGATTGTAAAACACATTTTAAGAGACCTGCGCAGTAGAATGGCCAACTGTTTTGGTACGCGGTATAACATAAAACTACGTGGCACAGAGGAGGAGACATCGATTTATATTGTCTCATGTTATCGCACAGGTGGCCTCAGATAAGCTGGCAATTTTCGTAGAAAACAAATGCTGCCGAAGCTGGGGCTTGAACCCGCAGCGCTTGGCTTAGCAGTCAACTACGCATTCCTCTGAGCCATGGCCACCTGCTCACCAAAACCAAAAATTTACTTATTTTCATAATTATAATTTTCTTATTATTTAATTAAATAGATAAATAAATAAATAAATTTTCTTTCATTATAATGATTACATTTTTGGGTTTATTTTATAACAAAAGGCTTCCAAAATATTATATTCTTTTAATTTCTCTGTCTTTATCTTTTTAATTTCAGGATCAAATCCCTTAAAATTTTTGTAATATCAACGAGCACTTTTTGCTTGTTTCAGTGTGCCATTATTTAATTATGAATCATCATCATAACCAAATCATCTGTTTAACATTTAAGAGCCGGAGATATCGCAGATATATTTTAAACGCCATCAATATCGATTATGTTTTCTTTTTATATTGTGACAGTACCGAGTGCGGAAAAAATGTTTTAACTAATTAATATTTAATTTGTTATGGCATTAAGTGGTTGCATAAGTATGTATGCATATATGATAATTAAACAAATATTACACAACAGGTATTGAGCTTAAGTAGGGCTGTTACAATGAATAGTCATAAAATTAAAATAAAATTGAGTCCCATCAATGCCAACAACTCAGCGGAAAAAAGGATTTAAGTCCTCACGCGTATAGACCGTAGCAAGTGCTATTATCTCACGTGAGTGCAGGCGGTATGTGTAAATATTTTCGTCCCGTTTTTGAAGAACTGATACAACAACTTTTATATTCATTAACATGTGAATGGAAGGTTGTTTTTTTTTAAATCAATATTTTCCAATCATTGTTTGGATAATGATAATCAAGTAATTGAAAATGTGATGAAACCTAAGCTATTAGGGGCTGTGCTTATATGGGTCGTGTTGTTGTTTTGCAATTGTCGAACATACTTAAAAAAATTGTTTTGCATGTTGAGGGAGTCCTTTTATGCTTTTATATGCCAAGTATGGTTATATAGCAGATAAAATGGCATACAATTGAACTACTATAAGTTCAATTAAAGGGTGATCCATTTCGAGGTTCCCTACTTTTTTAAACAAAAAAACACAGAAAATTCAAATTTAATGGAGAATGTTTATTATCGTTCGAAAGAACATTCTTTGGCGTTTATTTTTTGAAGATTATGTCTATCAGATGGTCCATCCGTTGAGTCCAATTTTCGATCACTCGTTCGAGTATTTCGACTTGTAACTGGCGAATGCCACGCGTGATGTTTTCCTCCAAGGCCTGAATCGAAGCGGGTTTGTCGGCATAAGCTTTTGACTTTGCATGTCCCCAAAGGAAAAAGTCTAACGGTGTGATATCACACGATCTTGGTGGCCAATCGACCGGCCCAAAACGTGAAATTATGTGCTCACCGAAATGTTCTCTCAAAAAGTCCATTGATTGATGCGATGTGTGGGAAGTGCACGAAACACATTCCTCACAGTACGTGAATTTTCATAATAAAGTTGAACAATTTGTAAACGTTGTTCACGCGTAAGTCTTTCCATAATGAAATGCCAAACAATACTAAACAAAAATAACATGACAGCATGACACGACTCACACGTGATCTGTCAAAAAAGGCTATTGAAAAAAGTATCTATACTTGGATCACCCGTTATATACAACGGTAGATGATTTCAATTAATTCAACTTTTTACTAGAAAAATTATTAATTGACAAGAAATCATTAAGGCGGCTTGTAATTTATAAGACTACCCCAATACATATGGAGAACATGACTACCTCATAAACAGAACAAGAAAGTTGTTGTATAGGTGGTAACGATTATAATGCGACAGTAGGCAATTAGTAATTTATTATTCTGTAAGGCGGCTTACACATCCCCTTCTTCGGCTGCAAGATGGAACGCGTAAAAGAAACTTTAGGACATCTAGCATATAAAATACCAAAAACCAGGAAAACCTTTATCCGATAACCTTTGCAATTTCTTCAATAAACGCATTACAAACATAACCGCCATCTAAAATTCCAATTTATGAATTAAATAGACGTGATTATAGCAAAATATTACAACAACGGACAAACCAGTATTTTATATCAAAACGCTGCTAATTGTGTTTCGTCTTATAAAGGGTTTATCAATGAGAGCGCTATAAAAGTTTAAAAAAAACAAAAACGTTTTAAATTTCAATGAAATTCTTTATTCCTGTGAAAGTACGTTCGATGTCATTATGTATGGAACTCGATTTCTTTTGCATGGGCACGCTTGCAGATGTCCAGACGCTGAACCCAATTTTCAACGGTTTTCAAGCATAAATCGGGCGATACTGCTGAAATTTTACGTTTGATATTCGTACAAAGTTCATCAATCGTCACTGGCTTGTTGGCATAGACCATAGACTTAACGTAGCCCAACAGGAAGTAGTCTAACGGAGTCAAATCGCACGACCAGAGCGGCCAAGCGACTGGACCATTTCGTGAGATAACACGTTCTCCAAACTTGGTTTCCAATAAATTGATTGTGGCATTCGCTGTGTGACTTGTGGCGCCGTCCTGTTGGAACTACATGTCCTCCATGTCCATATCATCCAATTGGGGTCAAAAATATTCGGTTATCATTGAACGAGAGCGATTCCCATTCACAGTAACGTGCCGGTCTTGATCATCGCGGAAGAAGTACGGCCCAATGACGACGCCGGCCAATATACCACACCAAACCGTAATTTTTTCGGGATGCAATGATGACTCATGGAGTACGTGTGGATTGCTGCCTGACCAATACCGCATATTTGTTTATTGACGAAGCCATTCAGCCAGAAATGAGCCGATGAAAATCCGAATCATTTTCAAGTTGTTGCTTAGCCCAACTCACGAACATACGACGCTTCTGGTGGTCAAGCGGCTTCAGTTCTTGCGTCATTTTAATCTTGTAAGGATGTAGGCCAAGATCTTTTCACAAAATTCGCCATAACGACGTCACAGAGATGCCCAACGCTTGAGAACGGCGTGTTAGAGACACATTTGGGCTTTCGTCAACTGAGCCTCAGCGCAGCAATATTCTCGACACTGCGGGCACTTCTTTATCTCTCTGGCACGGGAACATTTTGTACCGTGCCTGTGGATTCAAATTTTTCCACTAGACGCTGAATTGTTGATCTGCTAGGAAGAATATGACGACCATAAATTGGACGTAGCGCTCTTAACGTTGATGCCACTGACTCCGAATTTCGGTTGTAAATTTTAATAATTTCGACTCGTTGTTGGATCGTATATCTTTCCATCATAAAATGGCAAACCTTACTGAAGAGAAATGTCAAAAGAGCGGCAAGAAATATGGCGTCGGTTGCTGTACCTGTCGCTCAACTTTTGTAGCGGCCCTGTTGAAAGTCCCGATACAATAACCAAAATAAATAATTAATATAACAAGAAAAAAGGGATTTGGTAAAGAATTATTAATTTAAGAGAAACCAATCGAGAACAGCGTTTTATTAATAACCCACCCCTCATATAGAGATCAAGACTTCCAATGCGAAAACAGATGTAGACAAGGAGTCCAATGATTTGACAATCTCAGCTAATGTAAAAGGTGCGTTTTATGTTCCAGGTCGATGTTTTTTAAAATGACTTTTAAATGAAATACAATTCATAAGTTATCAACGAATTTACCGACATCATCATACTTGACGGGCTTAGTGGCACGATGTTTGGTGCAATGAATTGCCGCGCTTAAGGTCTGGATTCGATTCCCAGCTGCAGAACCATTTAAATAATTTTTAACTGTCCGTCCTCTCATGATGATCTGACAAATCATTCGAGATGTAGCAATTATCAAAAATAGCTTATCTCAACTAAGCCGTTCGGAGTTGGCATTAAACACGAGCTACCGCCATTGTGCAAGAAATACACACGCACACATGAATGGTTGTGAGAAAGCTAGGCTTTAAAGAAAATTGTATCAGATGCGTCTTTGAACATAAAATGTAGATTCGCAAATTCACAGTCAGGCATTAATTACAACTTAGGACACGTGTTTGATGCTTACCAACAAATTATAATTGTGAATTACAGTGTACAATCGCCAAATGCACCCAATGCGATTCTGAGGCATTGAGGGAAACCGTTCAAGGAAACGTTCCCTTTTTAAATCAGGAACAAAAATATGACTATGATTCGTAAATGAAAGTAATGAGCAATGAAACTAGTGGCATTTTTTTTCTTATATGCTCCCGATGGAACTGGAAAAACTGGCATCGATTCGATCGCAAATTGAATTGCACTTGCACTTGCACTTGCTGTATCAGAAACTGCAGCTACAACTATGGTAGAAGGCGTGTACACAGCTCATTGCCTTTCAACATGCAAACTAATGAAAATCCAACTTACAACCTTTCGAGGAATTCTGTGATGGCCAAATCGGTGAACGTTAGTGATGAATGCCTGATAACACAGAGAAAATCTTTTGAGGCATTAAACGGTACGATGTAAGATTTAAAAAAACAACCAAAACCGAATTGTTGGTACGATGATTCTATTGGCATGTGATTTTCGAAGAACATTGCCAGTGTTACCACAATAAACTCCAGCCGAAGAACTTGATGCATGTTTGAAGTCGTCCGTTTTATGCAAATGCGTTAAGCCACTCAAATTAAATATGAACATACGAGTGAAATTGCAGAACGACCAATCTGCAGAATTTTGTTTCCAAACAATAGCTCGATATTGGTAATGGCAACATTCCAGTTGGCACATCACCTGGATACATTACACTCCCCGCCAATTTTCGTCACTTACATTACAAAATTACTGAATCAAAGACCGAACTCATCGAGATGGTGTCCCCAAACATTGCTAAATATTACAAGATTAAGTTTGTTTGAGCAAACATGTAATATACAAAAAAAATATACAAACTTTGGGCACAACAGGCTCATTAGTACCCATTCCTGTCTACTTCAAGCACGATGGCGGGACCTCCTGTTTTAGGCCTTTTTTGAAAATTGTTATTACCCAGATGAATTGTCAGATCATGACGAGAGGGGGGGTCAGTGAAAAACTTATTTTGGTGTGGCAACGACTGGGAATCGAACCCCGACCTTCTGGGCCTAACCATCGCGCCACTGAGCCCGTAACATGTAATATTGGTTGCAGAAAACATTAACGTGAGTGAAACAAATTTTCTTATTCAAAATAAGATTGCTGGCGAATTAATGATATGCAAATCGATTGATTTCGTTAACTATCCAGCATAATTTTTTAATTCGCTGGAATTGCCCGATAACCCCCAAATCATCTGCAAATAATGACTCTAGGCTTGCGGTTGCGAAATATATTAAAAACGCCATCGAAACCACAATTTCGAAAGGAAAGTAAAAAGCAAAGACTTTTTGATTCCATGTATCCCTATGATTCCGAAGGACATGCCATAAGATAAGATCGTAGGCGTCAAATCAGAGAATCGTGTGAGCCTTTCGATGTTATCACTTTTTTAAGTTATTCATCCGAAAAAAAAAAGTTTATAAGATTCGCATCGTACGTATTACGTGCACCGTCTTGTTGGAACCGCATGTTGTATCTGCCTTAATCCATTTCAGGTAAAAGACAAAAAATATCGCGATAGTGGACACCAGTAACTATTACAGCAATGTCTGTGGCATCTTCAAAGAAGTATGGCCCAATGACGCCGAGCGTAGACCCAAACGAAGCACCATATAGTTACTCTCTGAGGGTGTAGTGGTCGTTGGTGTAACAATCGAGTTCTTCAGTACCTGGATCGCGGATATTCTATTTATTAACAAAGTCAGCCAAGTCTAAATGTGCTTCGTCGCTCAAAAGTTTTTTTTCTAAGAATTGCAATCGTATATAGTGAGTTGTAAAACCCCAGCACTCCAATAATTTCAAGACGTTGTTTTGGCGTTAGATGCTCCATGATAAATTGTTATCGATTCCGACTATCAAATGCCAACTGAAAAATGTCATTCACAGAAAAAGGCAATCGAATAATATCGACCTAGAACATAAAACGCTCCCTGTATGATGAACTACACCAATTCTAAATTTAAATTTTGAAGCCTTAGATGCGCCTGTTCATGCCTTACACGTTGTGAAATTAAAAACAATTTGGGTGCTTGTGACGACGAAAAACCTTTTACCAACAACCTGATTGGCTGTTATTAGTATGATTTTAGGTCAGGAATTTAAGCAACTGATCAAACTTTCAGCCTTGGCCAGATACTGAAAAGAAAACCAATTAGTCTAAGCCCAATACCTATTGATCAATTTCAAAGCCGCATACGACAGCATTTCTAAAGACGAACTATACAGAGCCATGTCTACTTTTGGTATATCGCCCGAATCCGCGCGTATGTAATGGATGAAAATTGAAAATACTACGCTTGCCATCAGATTCGGAAATGACATCATCGACATACCCGATACCAAAAATGAGATTTAGTCAAGGCTCCGCACTTTCATTTGACTTCTTTAATCTCGTTATTGAGGAAGTTGTGCAAAACACCACCACTATCTTTCAGAAAATTCCTTCGGAAAATCTTTGGCCCCTTTTGCGTTGATGGGCTATGGAGACGAAGCTTTAACCAAGAACTATACGAGCTCTATACAGCAACATACCTATGGTCAAAAAACTCCGCATTGGACATGTAGAGCGAATCGACACCAATACTCCGGCTCGCGAAGTCTTTGATTCGAGGACTACTTTGCCTTATGTCCGGCACAAAATAGGAACCGATATCAATCAACTTGAAGTGTGCAACTGGAAGCTATTATGTAAGGACCGGGCTAATTGGAGAGACACGTTGGTGGAGGCCTAAGTAAAATCTGCACTGAAGCGCAACTTAATTTAGTAAGTAAGTACATATCTGACCAAACTGCGATTGAAAAAAAGGACGCAGAACATTACTTGCAGGCAACAGCTCCTCCTCAATATACTTTGAGAACGTTGAATGGAAATATGGTCCAATAATTGAGACTGTTCTGTGTAAAATGCGGATCCGATAATCCCATTAAAAGCAAAGTAGACCAATGGTGACAATATCAACAACTCTGTACTGTAGAGTAGGTAGGTAATGCACACATACCACGTGTTTCGTTAGGACCGTCACAACATATTGTTTAAAATCTTTTATGGTTAAAAAAAAAAAAAGTTTTTCTCCTACATATGGTATGAAGTAGGGCATACATGGTTTTTATATAGGAAAACGCCTCCAAAAACTGAAAATTCGAATAACTTAAAATTTTACTGAAAAACGTTTTTTTTACTGAAAAAGGCCCCAAAAGTGGGCGAAATGTAGATATTTGGATTCACTACATATGTTGTTCAGTCACTTTTTTAAAATTCCCTGCCGTTTGGCCAGAAATAACGTTTTTCTAAAAAGTGGGCGTGGCAGTGCGCGGATTTTATAAAAGACTTAGACTTGTTCCAACAGCATGTACAAGGATCACATGTACCAAATTTCACTATCCTTGCTAAAAATTCAAGGCCTAAAAACCGGTGACCTACAGACCAAAGGATGGACGGACAAACAGATTTGGCTTAATCGACTCAACTAGCGATTTTGAATAGATTCTTATATTTTGAGGTATATCTAGCTAAATCACTTGTCTATCGTATACCCCTATAGGATAGAGTATAAACACTCATACGTCTATTGAAGTGGCAAGGGCCATACAGGCTTTACTTTAAAGAAAAAGACTACCACAAAAAGGATTATCTATGGATACTCTCAACATCAATTGAAGTGTCATAACTTGACAAATGCATTGTTTGCACTAACAAAAAATATCCATTATCCCTTGAGCTCCTACACAATATGTCCCTTCAATCTTATACCATTCAGATTAATAGTCCTATTCGTTAAGGATTCCCATCTCTTGACACATACATGTGACAATATAATTCGTTAAGTAAACGTTACCAAGTGTCAAAGAGGACACCCGAAGATCTCATACCCATCCCCAACATGGTATTCGTATTCGTCAAAACCTTGAGCTGAAGTGTAAATAAAATGGAAAGCAACAACAAAAATAACAAAACACATCAAAGCGACCCTTGCTTCGAAATGTTTCCTTCTTGTATGTGTATGTTACATCACACGATTGATGATAACAAACGTTTCATCTCCCTTAACGAACCGTTGCTTCCTGTAACTCTTGAACATTATGAATAAAAAAAAATCCTTTGTGTGTGGTTCTGTGACCCATCTCTATAATCACACAAAATCACAAGACTTTCAACCTTACAACATCCACTTACCTTCAATCTCAATGTGATCATTAGCGTAAAATTCAGCGAGTTCTTCCAGCTTCTAACGTATCCAGTGTTGGGAAGCGTTGTCGATGCTGTTGACGCTGAAGGAACACTCGACCCCAACGACGAGGATGACGACGGTGACGATGACGTCGTCGGTGACGGTAGGGGTAGTGCCGACGCTGATGCTGTTGTCAATAGTTCAGACTGTTGCGGCAACGAAGTAGTTGCGAACTCTTCAGCCGGCAGGAACTTTTTATAAAATTTTAATAAGTCACTTATGTCGTCTTAAGGAAGAGAGAAGAAAAGGACGAAAAAGAAAAATGGGGAACAAATTACATCCCGTCTGTCAGGGGATAGAATTACGCTTCACATACCCGTACACTCGAATGTATTGCAATTTCTCTGTTCGATGTTGTATCCTTCGCAGGACATTGTTGACAGGCTTTTGGCTTTCTTCCGTTTCCTGCGTTTCTTCAATTTATTCAAGGAAGTGCTATCTCCCGTCGTCGACGTCGTCGTCGTCGTCGTTGCCCCTCCACCTGTGATTGGCAATGATTTTGTTCCAATGCTGTTAATGCTGATGTTGCTGCCGTTGTCCTTTTCCGGACTGTCTGAGTGACTTCTGGTGTTACCAATATTTCTACTGCCACTACTACTACTGCTCCTTCTGCTGGTGCTACTCGTTCCCTTTGAGTGCAGCAGCTGATGGTGATGGTGATGATGTAGTTGCTGCCTCTGCTGATTGAGCACATCTGATTGCTGTTGTGATGGATTACTGCCGTCCAATGTATCCGGCTGCAGTTCTGGTGTTGGCGGCTGCTGTTGAATCTCATTGCCGTTCATATTCATGTTGATGTTCATCATTGGGTTGTCAAGGAGACATCGTCGAAATCGTTGTTGCACACCCTTACCGCACTGAACACTGCAGACAGTAAAATCGCTCCAATCATCCCAACCTATCAAAAAGGATTAAAATAAATGAAAAAGTATGAAAATTTATTTCATAAAAAAAAAAAAATTCATTCCCAATTGTGAAATAAATTTAATCTGATAAGCTATTTGCCTACTTTAGGCGAACTTGTCTGAGGATGAATTCGGGCGATGGGTGGGATGGCTGATTTTGCTCTCTGAACCGTTGCATGGGATTCAATATTTCTGTGAAGTGTTTTCTCCTTGTGTCACTACTTTTTTTTTTAGAGAAACGTCCATAATCCGATTCGAAAACCCATTTTGTAGATACGAGATAAGACGTCGACATTTGAATAGACGTGCGGATATTGCGATTGCAGTTACCTTTTGTTGTTTGTATTTCGTATATAGCGATTGCTGCGAGTTGTTGTTGGATTGTTTTTTTATATAACTGGAAATCAAGGACTATTCTATGTAGAAGAGGTTTTCTTAGCGAGGAGGAGGAACTACAACTAAAGTCAATCTTTTAATGGAGAAGGAGCGTTATTCGGTAAGCAATATTCTGCAAAAGTGTAAGCTTTTCATTTTAATACTTAGTCCTAGGATGAGTCAGGACTAAAGTGGCAAAGAAAATAAAATATTTCTTTATAAAGTGACATTGCCATTGAATTTCTAATTTCAATGCTTACATTGATATCTGTTCGGTCTCCTTAATTTTTAAAGGAGTGCACCCCGATTATGCTGCCAGCGTCGGGCCTTACTCCTTCCTCCAGGTACAGAGGAAATCGGTAATTTTTTTCATTACGAAATCCGAAAAATTAGAGTGGTATCAAGCCCACTGAGACAGATTTAATCTTAATCGCTGAACAACCATTAACGTTAAAATAAGTGAATCGGCTCCCAACTGTTCAATCATCCAATCAGGACACAAACGATGAACGCCTCTGTTCACATCTTGAAGAAAATGCTTCGTATAAGCGTTTTAACCGATATATACCATCACTTTGTTCCGAAAATTGTTGAACGGAGGTCAAAAGCTTGTTAAGTCTTCCTTAACAACGGCCTTACATATTTTCTGTGCACTTGCTTTAAAACCAGAGAGGAAGAAAACCAGAGCTATTTGAAAAACAAGAACTTATTTTTTGTAAGTTAAAGATCTGAAACTGTCTATTGCAACTTGAAATCTGAGTTTTAAAAGGCGATATCAAGCTGATAAACAAAAATACCCCCAATATTAATAAAAAGACGAATGGTCTGGTTGAGACAAAGATCACTCTCAACGAAAGCGTAATTCAAAAAAACTTCTGACGTACTTGGAAGGGTTATAAACATTGGTCACATGGTTTTCACCTAGCTGATGCCTACCAACTCCTACTCTCAGCCTTCTAGTGGCGACTTCTGAGTGCCTAGTACCTTGACCTTAGACAGTTCAATGCATTTGTAAAGTATTGGCGGTAGCTGATGAGAGCGGGTGTGCGGGAAGATGTGTCATCACAGTTCACACTCAGGTACACAGTCCTTTTCCTTTACGGAAGCGGAAGAATTCTAAATGAAAAAATCAACGCTGGCGTAGACAGTCCCAGTTGGGATGTACAACGAGAAAAAATAAGTTAGCTGCTTCGACATATTCGGACAACAGGTTATTAAGTAATTTCAAGGGTAAGTCAGACCAAAGATTACAAAGTCTTAATGGCACAACCCCCCATATGTTTGGGTCTCGTTTTTTTTTCATGAGTGCACGTGCATACCGCCCGCCCGTACCATGAAGCCTAGGATGAGTTAGGAGCAAAAGTTTCTGTTTTTTGTTCTCAATGCGTGGTCTATATGACTTGATAATCTATGGTCGGACCCATTGAACAGTGATGATAGCGAATGTGCAAAGAGGTTGCACATATTAGGAAGCGAATTCGTTGTGGGGATCCGACTTAGGTCCAATATTTATCGACTTTTAACCCGTCAGTCTCATCTGGCTGTCCTCCCCATCAGGGTAACGTTTTACAACGTCAGTCTTGTATGTGTACAGCCCACTGCCGATAAGACTGCAGACACTATCAGGGAAGTATTTTTAGATCTCCTGGACAAGGCCTACGGGCTTGTCGAAATACGATGTGAAAATGTTAATATCGGAATTCAATGCGAAATTCGGCGGGTTAGTTGAAAAGCACAGCTTCCACAAAACGACAATGGATAATGGCATCCGACTAATTGAGTTCGCGGCATGTTATACTGTTATCTGCAGCACTAGATTCCAACGAAGAAACCTGGCGATCTCCAGATCATCGAACCGCCTGCCAAATAGTCCATGTGCTCATAGATGCCAGGCACGCATCCAACATCCTCAATAAACGGATATTTAGAGGTGAAAACTTAGGTTCTGACCATTTCTTCGTAGCAGCCAAATTAAGAGACTGTCCAATGCGAAGATACGAATGGTGCAATAAAAAAGAGCCGTCACTTTGGTCGCCTTAATGAGGACGAGAGCAAAAGTCTGAGTTTGAAACTTCGGCTGTGTCCTCATCCTCCACCAATAACAACACCTAATGGATACAGTATCCAAGAAGTTTCCGAAAATTCAATATTCTACCGGCCACCCACGAAAAGAGTACCAAAATGAGATCGCTAGAGACGAACAGGCGCTACAACGCAAAAAACATGCCGCGTGAGTTGAATATCGGACCAGGAGAAGGGTAGCAGGGTAGAAAAGAAAATCCTTAGTAGGAAAAAAAGAGAACAAGAAGCCTTCCAGCACAAGGAAGATGAAGAGTCTAACGGCAAGGGAAACACCTGTCAATTCTACAAGAAAGCCAACAAAACTGGCAACTGGCTTCAAAGGGCGAGACGGGCTAAGTGGCGCGATGGTTAGTGCGATGAATTACCGCGCAGAAGGCCTGGGTTCGAATCCCAGACTTAGCAAAACCTGAATGATTTTTCACTAGCCCTCCACTCGTGATGTTCTTACAAATCATCCGAGTAGTATCAGTTATCAAGAAAAGCTTATCTCAAATTCACCGTTCGGAGACGGCATAAAACAGGAGGTCCCACCATCGTGCATGAAGTACACACGCCCACATGAATAGTTATGAGAAAGCTCGGCCTTGGGTACTAACAAGCCTGTGCGTCAAAAATTTGTATTTTTTTAGCTTCAAAGTAGGAACGCAGGTTCTTCAAAATAACAATGGCAGCCTTGTCACTGACGCGCAGAGAATTTTAGATGTATGCAGGCAACATGTCCTGCAGAGAGAGAGAGTGATATAGTAAGAAACCCTCAAGGTATTAAAAAAGTAAGAGCAGCGATAAAACAGCTGAAGAACAATTAAGGCAGCCGACAAAACTTTTAAAATACGTAAAGGTTGTTACACAAGCGTACATGCAGCAAACCATCAACAAAGGGGTGAGAGCATACCCTAAGGATGGAATATCAGTTCGATATATCACATCTTCAAAACAGACAGATAAACAACTATACAATAAATATCGCATATAGGATTCTATCCAACGTACTGTGTGAACGTCTTAAGGCATTCTGCAACACACTTATCGGTACGTTCTAGTGTGGCTTCCTACCCTGCATACCGACCATAGACCAAAGGCATTCTTACAAAAGGCCAACGAATTTCAAGTCGAGAGACGACATCTTGTCATCGAGCATCCATGGCAAAGAGCTTTATAAGGCGATGGAAAAATGCGGGATATCATAAAAACTGATACAGCTGCGTTGCATAACGCTATAAAACACGCGATCTAATGTTCAATTTTCAAAAAACATCTTCCGATAAAGAGATACTCTATCGTGCGATTTCTTCAATCTGGAAGTTAATACGGAAGATACTTACTTCCCCAAATCAATCCAGCTACTGTGGTACGCAAACGACATCGACATCCTTCGTCGCTCACATTGCCACCGTCACCTAGGAAGCCGATGGTAGTTCGGTTTAGCAAATCAAATGGGATCGAAACTCTTAACAACAAAAGTTTGCTTTACTGGATCCCAATCTTACCAGTCATACTATACGGCATCAAGTGCTCGACAATAAGCAGGAAAGCCCAGCAAACATTAAGCACTTTCGAAAGAAAAATTACTGAGCCCGATCTATAGATAACTGCCTTATATTGGCCGAGTTAGGCTTGTGTACGCCACTTAGGGCGACGTTTTCCTTTACTGTTTCTGATGTCTAGAGAAAATCTACAAGGTGGGCCAAAAGAGATCACAGATTTTTGAAAATGCCCGCCAATGTCAATCATTTGTTTTGACATTTGTGGACTAGACAGATATAGAATATAAGTGAACAAGCTATGTCGTCCCTAAGGCGAATTTTGGTCAAAGACTTGCACATGTTCACGTGCAACGTCCAGTCCGTGCATCAGCTGCTGCATGTCGACAGCCAAATGCGTGTAACCTACGCCCAAGCCATCCTCAATTTCGAGGACTAAGTAGACGATTTTTCGAACAAAATCATAATGAGCGATGAGGCTCATTTCTACCTCAGCGGGTACGTGAACAAGCAAAGTTTTCGCTTCTGGGGCACCGAAAATCCACGAGAAGCCATTACCATCGCACAAAGTTACTGCATGGTGCGCTGTTCACGCTGGAGGAGTCATCGGGCCAACTTTTTTTTTCGAGAACGCCGCTGGTCAAACGACAACAGTGGTCGGTGAGCGCTATAGGGCCATGTTAACCTAGTATATTCTGCCGCAATTGGACGAATTAGAGTTAGAGGTCATTTGGTTCCAACAGGACGGAGCAACGGCACACACTGCGCTAGCCACAACCGATATTCTGAATACCCAAACTACGTCGGATGACTTCTTTTGGCCCACCTATTACTAGCTGGAGTATTGGAGCCCATTCGCTCTATGTGTCCTAACCATATTAAATGTCAAATGCAATATTTTTTGACCAAGTCTATGTTCTTTCCATTTTAATTCAGGCATAGACCTTGAAAATGATGATAAGAGACCTTACCTTAAGGTTTGAAATGATATTGAGATATGTAATGAGAAAACACTCCGCCGCATACTGAACTCACTTGCAACACCTTTTATGTTGAAGGATGTACCAAAAATATCGCCCATTACCACACAAAAAAAAACTCCAACTAAAATCTGTCATATGAATTCCAAAAACCTGGTTGTATAGCTGATAAAGCATGGCCTAAATGTTAATCCTTAAAACATAAGGACAACTCAAAATAATTCATTATAAGACATGCACCATATGACAATAATTAACGGTTATCTCACAGGTTTTGAATTTAAATCCGAAATGGGTGTACTTCTACTTTCCAGCGCATACATCTCTTGAATAAAATTATTTGTCAGCGTCATATTCATCCGGCACTAGATTTTTTAAAAAGCACTAACCAAACTTTAATCCATCCCCATGATCCTTGTGGAAATTCTTCAAAATCTTAGTGCGACGAAAGTAAATATTTAGACGAAAACCTCTCGCCCTTCTGTCCCGAAAGGAACAAAAGATGATATATTCCCGGTGCCAACTATGCTCCTTCCGAACAAAAGCTTTATTCACCTAACGCTCATCCCAGAGCCGCTTAATTACATTTTGCCCACAGAAGAGGAGAAAAAAAAGTCCCGCCAAAGAAACATTTTAGTTGAACAAAAAATAAATGCAACAAAAAGTGCACACAAGCTTCCTGTTCACATGGAACCGTTCATTTTTGCCACATTGTCCACATTTAATAGAGACCCAGAGAAGAATGGAAGCACGATAATCTCTCCCTCATCCGTGGTTGTCTGTTGGTCTCATCGCCAACATAATTCGAGGATAGACCAGCACCACCCACACGGACGACGGACGAGCTAAGAAAATATTACGCATACGACCCGTAGACCAGTCGTGAGATGCCACAATAAAACAACGATACGGTCGGTGCCATATGGCGCTGTGCATAATATGGCACCGAATAGGGGCAGCACCAGCAATGGCTGCAAAACCACTTAAAGGATATAAATCGTTCAGCTGGCATTAGTTGTATGCCACTGGTATTCCTCTATGCGTTTTTATGAGCAGCATCGGATGTGTGTATGCGTTTTTTTTTTTATTTATTTTCATTTTATCTCATGTGGCACACAATGGCTACTGGGTAGCTGGGTATCCATTTCGGTTTTGGCCACAACTTGATTTGATCTGTGGCCTCTCATGATACCCGGCTGCAGGAATTCACAAGCTCAACATAATGTGATTACATGCATCACATTGATAGGTCTCTCCAATGTCGGCATAGTCAATATTAAATTTTGCAAGGATTAATTGGGAAATAGGACCCTCGAAATAGTTACTGTCGCGACAAGTGTATGTTGCATTCTAAAAATCTTTTTTTTTCGGTCTAACAACATGTAAGCGGTTAAATGTCATCACCGCGCATAACTGTACTACAGTGTTCGAGTGTATAAAAATGGCAAGGACCCTTACACTACACACAGCATGTATATTTCTAGCTCGACGTTTCATCACTAATTCTCTATCTCACACCGATTGTGCAATGCACAGCAAGGGATGCACAACCCAACACCGCTTAGGGGATGAAGAGGTTGTGTGATTGCAATGTATAATGCGCTGAACAGGAAAAGACCAACCATAGATATAGAATGCCAAGCACAATGTGCGATGGAAAATCCCTCTTCCAATCGGATTGCTAGCATTCACTGCATTGTGCATGCGATGTATGCAGACGGGATTGTAGGATTGAAGACTAGGGGTTAAGTAGATACGCGCCTCGAGTTTCGTTTTATGAGGCAATGTTCCGCAGGGAGTTTATTTAAGAATTCATGAGATTATTTGGAAAAGTGTGTTTAAAGTAGACTAGCCCGGAAGCCACTAAAAAACAAAACACATGCATTTATAGTTGAGAGGAATTTTAATCTCAAAGAGTTGTTCTTGGTAGTACGTTGAAATACTTTTTTATGGTGTAGGTAAAATATGTAAAGAGATTCTGATTTTTTTTTGACGCCTACCTCTGGGAAGGGAGGTTTTTATTTAGTAGTTTAGTTAAGAAAACATAATGAAAACAAACAATAGGCATAAACAGCCTAGGCTTACGATTAAAGGAATTCTTACAAACCTTTCTCGTTTTGCTTGAACAATATGATTTTCTTTTTGAGGATCTGAATATCACCCAACTAACGATTTCGCTTTGTTAAAGTTATCTAAGCTATTTCCCTCCCAGCAACATTACCTGTAAGAAGTCTTATGGAAAAACATTTGGCGCAATTTTAGGAAGCTATTTATTTCTATAAGACTTCTTTAAATACTTCTAAAAAGCATAACAGAAAAAAGCATTGTTTGCTAAAAAAGGCTTTTTAGAAGTAAATTATAGACTTCGCAAAAAGTCTTTGCGAAAATGTTTGCGATAATATAAAAACTCTTATATTACTGAGATTCGAACTCGTGTACTCTCGCACCGTATTTAAACACGCTATCCACCAGGCTGCACTCAGTAACATGAAAGAACAGTAAGTACAACGATGTACTTGAATCTATTGTCTCACTCTCCCGTAGATGCCCGATCTTTTTTTTCGATCTTCATTATTAAGCTCTATAAATGTCTTGCCTCAGATTATCTTCTTGCGAAGTTCTACCGTATGTTACACACATCTCCGGAAGATTACAAACAACCTTACAGAGGTTATACCATCATAACTTCGGTTATGCTTGTGAATTTACCTGCATAATGTCTTAAACAGGCTTCCATCAAAACGATCGACTGCAAAAAATTGCTCAACTTCCACGCACAAGTACTATGTAGGGCATTTAAAAATTATTGATGGTGGAAATTAAATGTTATTGCATTATAAAGGGTTTTTCAATAAGAGCGCTACAAAAGTTTTTTTTAAATAAAACAAAAACGTTTCTGGATATCAATGAAATTCTTTATTCCTGTAAAAGTGCGTTCGATGCCTTTATGTATGGAACACGATTTCTTTTGCATGGCCACCACGGGCACGCATGCACAAGTCCAGACGCTGAACCCAATTTTCGACGGTTTTCAAGAATAAATCGGCCGGTACTGCTGCAATTTTACGATCGATATTCGTAAGAAGTTCATCAATCGTCGCTGGCTGGTTGGGATAGACCATAGACTTCACGTAGCCCCACAGTAAATAGTCTAACGGCGTCAAATCGCACGACCGAGGCGGCCAAGCGACTGAACCATTTCGTGAGCTAACACGTTCTCCAAACTTGGTTTCCAATAAATTGATTGTGGCATTCGCTGTGTGGCTTGTGGCGCCGTCCTGTTGGAACCACATGTCCTCCAAGTCCATATCATCCAATTGGGGCCAAAAATATTCGGTTACCATTGAACGGTAGCGATTCCCATTCACAGTAACGTGCCGGTCTTGACCATCACGGAAGAAACACGGCCCAATGATTCCGCCGGCCCATAAACCACACCAAACCGTAATTTTTTCGGGATGCAATGATGACTCATGGAGTACGTGTGGATTGCTGCCTGACCAATACCGCATATTTTGTTTATTGACGAAGCCATTCAGCCAGAAATGAGCCTCATCGCTGAAGATGATTTTTCGACGAAAATTCGAATCATTTTCAAGTTGTTGCTCAGCCCAATTCACGAACATACGACGCTTCTGGTGGTCAAGCGGCTTCAGTTCTTGCGTCAATTTAATCTTGTAAGGATGTAGGCCAAGATCTTTCACCACAACGACGTCACAGAGATGCCCAACGCTTGAGAACGACGTGTGAGAGACACATTTAGGCTTTCTTCAACTGAAGCCTCAGCGGCAGCAATATTCTCGACACTAAGGGCAGTTCTTTGTCTCATTGGGACGGAAACATTTTTTACTGTGCCTGTGGATTAAAATTTTTCCACTAGACGCTCAATTGTTGATCTGCTAGGACGATTATGACGACCATAAATTGGACGTAGCGCTCTTAACGTTGAGGCCACTGACTACGAATTTCGGTTGTAAATTTTAATAATTTCGACTCGTTGTTGGATCGTATATCTTTTCATTTTAAAATGGCAAACCTTACTGAAGAGAAATGGCAAAAGAGCGGCAAGAAATATGGCGTCGTTTGCTGTCCCTGTCGCTCAACTTTTGTATCGTCCCTGTTGAAAAACCCGATATGTGAATAATTGTTAGTTGGGCACTAATAGTCCGCCATTTTACCTAACCATGACTTTAGTTTGAATGTAAAAAGTAAGTGTTCTGAAAAAGTGTGACAAAAGAATAAAACTCTCATGACAAGGTTTTTAGATTTGTCATTTTGAATCAGGGTAACAATTTAAAAATTTAGCCGCTGCAGCAATATTCACAGCTAAACGAGTTATACGAGGTTATCCAGTCCTTGCCAGGTTTCGTGTTAATCCAATCCCTAATAGTCATGTGGCAAGACCGTACATTCTATTTCTCAATTGACTGACGTCACGGCTATGGCACAGAAAGTGGAAGGTATTCATTCATTTAGTTCCACCTGTTTCTCGTTACACTATGTGTTTTCTGTCCTATACTTGGAACTTGAAGTCACATAGTGGCGCTTTGACAGACTGATCAGTCTGATCAATGCTGATGGCAGATCCTTTTATCGCCAGTTTATCAGTAATATCGTTGCCCTGTATGCCACTGGCGGGCTCAGTGGCGCGATGGTTAGTGCGATGAACTGCCGTGCAGAAGGTTTGGGTTCGATTCCCAGCCGTAGCAACACTTAAAGATTTTTTACTGGCCCTGCTCTCGTGATGATCTGACAAATCATCCGAGTAGTGTCAATTGTCGTGAAAAGCTTATTTCAACTTAGCCGTTCGGATTCGGCATAAAACAGGAGGTCCCGCCATCGTGCTAAGAAGTACACACGCACATATGAATGGTTGTGAGAAAAAAGCTAGGCCCTGGGTACTAACGACCCTGTTGCGCCATACATTTATTTATTTTTTTGTATGCCATTGTGCCGGGAACCCAGCTGAGCTAAGCATTACATTGGCAGCCAATACCCTTTAGCTCTTCACGACATCGTTTTACAAACTTAAATTTTATTTGGAAAGACTTACTATCAATGAAGATGGTGAAATCATCAGATGGTAACACCAGTATTGAGGTATTGCTACCGTCAACACATCATCCTTGAAGAGACCGCTGTGCTCAGGGATACGAAAGTGCTGATTAGTTTTAGTGTTTCGAAAAACACTTCCGCCCCAATGCCTACGTCCATTTTTACCATAAGTATAAATGGATATGGTTTCAGTGTTTAGTTCGTTCCTATCCCACTCCTATCTACCTGGAAAGATGTAGGAGAATGGTATTTGAAATTCAGGGTGATATTGCAGGTGTCTGTTAGACTTTAAGCTCATCCTGCTGCGTTCATTTTCCAGCAGTTGAGCTGGATGATTCTTTGTGGAAGGCAAACTGGCATGATACATTTAAGAGAAATGCTCCAAATACACAAACTAATTTTAAAAACTTTGTTGCAATCATGCTTTACGGGTCATACCTGACTGCCGACAATAGAGCTGCACACGAAAGTTGAATCCAAAAGATTCATTGTGAAAACCCAATAGGTCTACAGAACGAACGACATAGGGGCATATTTTCATCAATACACAATCTTCAGCAAATTAAGAACAAAGTAAACTTACAAATACATGCATCCCAGGATGAGAAGAGTATAAAAGAAAATATGAGCCATTGGCTGTAAGCCGAGTAGTGATACTATGCCTTTGATTTATATAACTAGTCATGAAAAATAAGAACCGGTCTACACAAAGAGTCTAAGGAAAGCAAAGTTATTTCTTTAAAAAAAGCAAAGCAACTATCAGATGACTTTAATGCTCAAAGGTATGACCTAAGTAAAAGTTTCGATTGTCACGCAAGCGCAGGTCTTTGTACTTAAGCTGCGCAGAGAGCCGTTGAAAAAGTTAAATAATGTGTGGCAGGATAAGAAAACCCTTTTCGCAATGATAAAAAATACGACAGCAATAAAAAACATATGAGATAGGGATAGTTGTCAAACTAGCTGTGTGTTTGAATTTTTTGAGTCTACAGAACAACATTTACAAATCGTGGAAATTTATTTCCAAAATTCGCCCTCTGTTCGCCAGAGTTATGTCAACATTACGGTCGTATAATCGTTCATTTGAGCTGCTTATACGCAGTACTATACATTGATTCATGACCACATTTACTGTTTTTTAATAATACTTATCCAAATCGATGTCAAACCTTCCGTACAGAGAAAGCCATCGCCGCTGTAGAAGTGAGTATGACAGGGGACCCGAATTCATCGATCCTATGCCCTTGTCAGCAACTTGGTTTCTGCCCGACCACTACTTGGACCATTTTGAGGAAAGATCATGGCCACATCTATATGAGATACAACTAGTGCAATAATTAAAACCAGCAGACCATCAATTGCGTCGTGTGTTCGGTGGATGGGCTGAGAATCAGCTGGAAGCTGAATCAGATTTTTATCGTCAAATCATCTTCAGCGAAGTGGCTTTATTTTCTGTCTTGACAAGTATTAAACAAGCAGAATTGTAGTTTTTGGAGTGAGCACAGTCCCCATGAGGCTCTTGAAACTTCATTGAATCCCGAAAAAAACACTTTCTGATGCGGATTACATGTCGAAGACGCCATCGGCCCATTTGTCCTTCAATTCGAAACCGGTGCCAAAATTACGGCGAATGACAAGCGCTGCGGTCAAATGATTCGTGATATTTTTTTTTATACCTCATTGCATTGGAAATTATTTGGAGGAGATATGTTGCCAATAAAATGGCACATGGCACAACATGTTTTACAGCGCGTGCAACCATGACTATGCTGAGCCAAACGTTTGGTGACCGAATCATCTCAAGACGTTGATATGTGAATTGGCTACCTCGTTCTTGTGGTTTGGACTTTTGGACTACTTTTTGGGGGGCCATGTCAAATCTCTGGTCTATGCTGATAGATCAGCTACGGTTGATCACTTAGAATCCAACATTCGCCGCAGTATTGATGAAATAAGACCAGGTATGCTCGCAAAAAAGGCTGCGAAATCGGACCGTCAGGATTGCGTTCGTTAGGCGCTGTCGTGGAGGCCATATGTCAGAAATTATTTTTAAGTAACAAGTACCACGAAATTCATGAGCTTATAAAGCTAAAAATTTGGTCATTCCATTTACTTTGATGTGTTTTATTTAAAAAAAAAAGTTTTATATCTCCAAAAAAATCAACCTACATAAGAACAAAAAATATTAAGGCAGGGAACCAGTGTGGCTTTCGACCCGCCAAATCGAGGACCAAATCTTGACGTAAGTACAAATACTTAGAAAGAGCAACAAATCTAAATTCTAATTTCAGCATAACTTCATCGGCCTGAAGATCGCATTTAAAGGAATCCGTTGCCAGTACTTTAATGCGATAACTTATTTTAGAATACCAATAAAACTCATCAACATATAAAATCTTTCATCTGATTACTGCCATCCAGGAAATACAATGGGATGGGTCGAAGAAAGGAAGGGTGAAAAATTGTGACATTTACCACAGTCCGATTTTTGACTTAAGTGACAGACTTGGGAAAGAAGGATTATGTTTCAACGACATCATTTATCAACCAAATTCGGCAAAAACTTTCCGAAGAATTAAAAAAAATGACATCACTGAGGATTATTTGTAAAAATTTCTCGATAAAACGACTGAATGATACAATAGTACAGCCAAGGTAGACTAAGAGAACCGTCGCAATGTAATAACCCTTTCGAAATTAAGCCCCGCGTGACTAAATTCCCAGTCCATATTCAAACTTAGCATACATCACATTTCACATCCCATATCTAACAGTTGGCCTAAACGGGGGGTTTATACTTTGCATACATCCAAGTGCGAGTTTGGGTGTATGCAAAGGAAATAAGCCCCACAAGAAATAGAGCCCCGCGGGGTCTATTTCCCCTTTTTATGTGAAGTTAGACCCTCAGTGCTTAAGTCCGCAGGGTTATTGCACTGCACCTGCGAAAACGTCTTACGCAGTTTGTTTCTTAAAATACATCTACACAGCACCATATTTGGCAATGAATTTATCGTGTTGCTGCTTTCGAAAGAAAAAAGTTTAGTCTTATATGTAAGGAAGGCTTTGTAAGGTACAAATACAAATTATTTTGGGGTAACATATTCCTTATGACCCAAAGCTTAGCTTTTTCTCACAACTACTCATGTTTGCTCCTATAATTCGTGTACGATGATGGGATCTCCAGTTTAATGACGAATGCAAACACCTGAGTTGAAATTACATTTTCCTGTCAATCGCGAGAGGAAGGCCAATAAAAAACTTTGACTGGTAATGGTAATTCTGCACAATAAAAATAGCGTCATTGTTCTAAGCACGTCCTGAACGGATAGAAGCCCACTAGGTAATGTAAAAAATATGTGAAATCTGAAAACAGGGATCTTATGTTAGAAGCACATGTGCTTTTAAGTCGATCCTTTAATCCTGATCCTGTTGCAGGGGAATTATTCTTTTCAATAAAGGGTTTGGAAAACGATGACATCTTCAAACCTAAAAACAGTTTAAAAAAATTTGGAAGCCAAAGAATTCCCTGGATCACAGAAATCCAACAGCACCATATGTGGAAATAAAAATAAAAACCAAAAACATAAAAATAAGCACATTTAGACCAAAACGGACGACATTAAAACTGAGAGTCATATTAAACTGATGGCATGATTAAGCCAAGGATACTCAACAAACGGTTCATGTAACAACCATATACCCTGAAAGTATTCCCATCTGTTTTGACTGTCATTAGACACCCTGTGGAAGTAACGGCTGTTGTAATGCATAATCTATAGAAAACATGATTACAACAGTCTGCCGCCTGCAGTGCAGTTTTATTATACAAGTGCTCTAGCCATTGTCCAGTTTTTGGTCACAATCGGATATTTCTGTTGAAAGAAATTCTCACACCCACTTGAAAGCCCAATAAATTATAATTACACTTCACGAACACACCAACAACGTTTCCATTAAAAGCACACTCCAAGCACGTACTTGGAATATGTACAACTGCACTATATGCACTTGTGGAAAACAGCGGCAACAACTCGCCAGCAAATAGCTCATTAAATTCAATTAACCCACTCTAACTACCACCCTGTCCCGGTACCACCAACAGCATCAAAACCGGCACCAATACGTTTGGCTTCCCGACTTCAATAAACCGACCCATTACCAAGTTATATCCATGTCAGGAATCCTCTTAAGCCAAAACCAAATATGAATAAATACAACTGCCAGCCTGTGTATGTGTGAGTGGAAAAATTTCAGCAAACCACTTACCCAGATATTTCCAAATGCGATTCTCGAACTGAGGACTCCATCGGTGTAGGCCATTAATGCTGATTCGCAAAACATCGGGCCGTCGGTCACTAACCAATTTACCAAACGCTATTATTTCGGTCGGTAACAACTTCAGGATACTACTGTCGAAGCACGCCACTGGCTCGAGGGTTGCATTTAATTGCCTGTTAATGAAAAGGACATACACGTGCATTTAGTTTAATGAAATTCATTTTAGTTGCGTGTGATTGGATTTTATTTTTATTCATTAACTTCGTTGTCTTCTGATTAATCTCGGATGCGGAACGAGATGGCGAACATGTGTTGCATTCTCTGAGTCCTGAGGGAGGATGCAGAAAGGAAAGGAAAAGGTACTCAGCTAAGCCGGGGGCTGTGGCGGGAGGAACTCTTCATGTTTTTGAGAGCTTACAAATGCGCCATGTGGAGATTTATTGATACCTATCAGGTCCTGTATCCTTTTTTTTTTGCTGATACAAGACAACAACACAGAAGAAGATAAATGGATGTGCTGCGTCTGTGTGAAGGGTATTAAATTTTGATTGTAGCTTTTTGGGAAATGTGTGTGAATGTGATGTGAAGTGAAAACGAGCCCTAACGATTCGACTCCAAATGAATCCTTTTGTACTCGTGCGGAATGGGAAAACAGCAAAACTTGGATTTACGTGATTGCCTTTTAGTCGTTCTGGTGTGCAGAATGCAAATGAATTAAATCAAATTTGAAATTGAATACAATATCGTAATTAGGTTGGAATCGACAAATGAATGGGGGCACTTAGGAGAGCGTTGGGATGGGCTAGGCGTAGGCAGGTGTAAGAGGATGTTTGCGGATGTGAGTGGCATAATAATTTTCAAGGAATGGCAATTACTCTGAATTGGTCATAATCTTGAGGAATTCTAAGCAGATATATTGGTAAAATGTTACCAATCAAATTGGTTACTAAGATACCAAAAGCTATACAACTTCAATTTTTAATTTTAAAGTGGAGCTCACAACGGCTAACAAGCGCAAGTTCAATAGTAACTAACAACTCTGCAATTGAATTGAATTTGTACACGGTGTCCTTGTTGAGCAGTCAATGGTTGAACGATGATCCTCCAACCTACGTGTACCGAGCGTATAATGTATACAAAAAAATGCAATGAATAAAACAGCAAAACTTAGTACCCCAGGTGGCGCAGTCCAACTTCACTGGAAAATTCACCCTCTTCAGAAATCGGCTCTTAGGATTCTGGGGAGAGCCACTTAATGCAATCCAAAGAACCTTTCACAAAAAGTTTAGGGGTAACTCGATCTGCTCCATCAAGAAGAAAATAACCCCGGGAAAAAATAGCCCAACAGGAGGACTCAGGACTCAGAACTCAGCGAAACGAAAAAACTTTTGAGGAAGAAAATAAAGTACTTCGATTCAAACTTTGCGAAATCTATATCAATATCTCAGGACAGAGATAGACCTCCTTAAAGAAGAAAACAAGGCTTTAAGAAATACACACTTGCAGAAAGATTATACTACAGCAGGGTTATCTATTCAGGAATACCACGCACACGAAACGAATCAGGTCCCAAGGAAAGGGGCTAGTATGAAACAAAGAGCCGGTTCTTCGCTCGAAATCTATCCTTTAAATAAGGAAAATCATAAAAAACAGCAACAACGACAACCTAGTGCGCTATTGTGCCCACCACCGTAGTCGGCATGTAGTCGGCATAAGGGAATTCAATAAGTTTCAGGGACGATATCAGCGACATTTAAGGTTACGTTACGCTGAGGTATAATAAGTGGAAAATCAACGTCAATAACCACGACGACTAACTTGCAGTGTCTTCAAAGCTAAACACCAGAATGTCGACAGATGCTCGCAGACGAAGATGAGAGCTTCCATAGAGGTCTAGCGGCTAAGAAGGATATAAGAACACCAGTCTTACAAAAAAAGAGCAAGAAAAGCGGCTGATCGATGATTTAGAAATTTCCCACTCCAGGAACGAGTGGTTTTACAAGTATAAACCGTCGAAGCTAGGGATACAAGGTGCGGACAGGATCATGTCAAGATGAACAAGGAAATATCGCAGTTGAGACATTTTTTTTTGTTTTTATAATTTACACGTACTCAAGGGGTTATGAATACCCTTTTATATGTTACCATAGTACGATCGTTAGTTAAGGGGAAGAAAGAGAGGATAGGAAAGATTTTGGATGTAGTGGAGACTTAAACTCCATGGGTGGTGTCCGAACTAACTTCGGGGAGTCACTTTTACTTGTGTTCGTTAAATTTGAAGAAATTCAAGATACTGTGCATACTTTTAGGTATTAGTCGATACTAAGGATATGTAATAATCACTTCTGCAGACTGTTAAGAGGCGATAAATAATGACGACAACAGCGAAAACTCACAACTGTCCGACCTAAATGAAGTGAGTATAGCTAAATCTAAACTAAAGATTAACAGGCTTGACGGAAATGACGGCTCATCGGTCGAGCTTTACAAGCCCTGTGGGTGTGATTTGGTAAGTAACATTCACCAACTTATAGGCAAAATCTGGTCGGATGAAAGCATGCTTGAAGAATGGAACCTCATCATCTTTTGACAGATCCACAAAAAAGGAGACCCTCTGAATTGCGCCAACTTAAGAGGCATAAATCTCCTCAACACCGCCTAAAATATCCTATCTATCGTAATATGCTGAAATATTTTCTGTGGCGCTATCCATTTAGAGTCGTTGGTCAATCAATGAGTTCAGCATATGGCATATGAACGTTAGACCTTTAGGATGCAGTATCTGGACGGCTTAATTTGATGGCCTTATGCCGAACATTATTTGGTATCATTATAGATCGAACGAAAAATAATCGGCTTATTCAGTGAACAATCCAACAGCCCACAGCGAAAGACCCTTTATTTTGGAAGTACAAAAAAACAACTGTTATGACTTTCAAGTTACAATCATCCCTATTCCGTTAATGAGCGCATTAACACTGATGGTCCACAATGACTATGTTTCACACTTAACCCAGTCCATCATTTGAAAACCAGGTTTATTCACCCTTACCGACTTTAACAAGTTGTGCAATGTGAAAAGCATTTACGTCAAAACCTGATGGCGTAACGAACTCATACAAAGTTTGACAGCAGCTGTCATCATTTTGTTCCCATTTTGCTTATTCCATTGGAGATAGGATTTTCATGAGCAACGCAACGTTCCCCTGCAATCCCACAAGTTTTGCACAGTCAAGGCAACCCTTTCAGTGATAGAAATAAATCGAAAACACAACATTCGTCTGGCATGTCAGTTGTCAGTAACGATGAAACCCGTAAAGTCGTTAGTAAACCGAATACACCTCCCCCGCTACGCAATGTTGGAAGTTTACTTTAATTCCTATCACAGATATATGAATCCAATTTCCATTCGAAACCACTGAGGTATGACTGCCCCAAGGATGGAGTTGCTGTTGGATGTGTGTATGTGTCTATTTATTTAGGTATTGGTGGTATTTCGCTCATACTTCCAAGTAAAGCCGGCAGCTGTCAAGTCTTCCTATTCTGCGAAATTAAATTAATTGGCTTTAGGAATACATGCCTCAGCCTCAGCATTAGTGTGCCGATATCTACACGAGCGTGCGTTCGTATGTTTTCAGCTGACTGACACTTAGTGTCTCCTTTGGGATCTGAAGCCTTAGACGGGAAGTGACATGTGTGTGTGTGTGGTTGTCAAATATTCATGTTTGGGGATTAGTGCTTTAATGTGCTCCTGTTGCTGTTTTCAAATGAATCAAAGCGAATAAAAAATTTCAGTCCCAGAATTTTGTGGGTATTATAACATAAATCATCTTCAACTGTCAGGATTCATACAAAAGAATTAATTTGAATATTTCCGTCAAGCAGAGGGCACAAAGGATCGCAGCTAAATATATAACCGAAATGTAGACTGAGTGACGACGCGACGCGACGTACTCGGGAGAACGGATGCTTATGATTGGAAATTTTCCACTCGATAAGATATTTTAGCAATTTATTTCCATTAAAGCATCGAGCGAATTTTCGCCGGATGGATGATGTCCTTTATTTTGCTGATGTGTACAAATGCTGAACGCACAAATCAACGCACATCCACGGCACGCTCAAGCAGCAGCGTAGACGGCAACAATCAACGCGCTCTTCCACGTGCTGCATTCGATTGTAACTGCGCCAGCAAATCCCTCTCATTCCCCCAGCGATTTTACTCCTCAGAATTCAAAAACATAACACGCAATCAGGCTCCTATGGAGCGATGCCATAATGGATTCGCGATACAAATTACCGCTAAAAGTATAGGAGGAACATCGGTACATCGAATGGAGCAATTTCCGTGCACAGTAGAATTAATGAAATTTCTGGAAATTCGCTGATGTCGATGTAAACAACATGGTTGAGACCACATGTGCGGATGGAGCTTGGCTGTAGGACATACTTGAAGGAACATTGAACAGGAAATTAATGGGTTTTCATGCGCATCTCTAGAAGGATGCGAAAGGCAAATGTTCGATTTTTCAAAAAGGATGAAACTAATCAGATTTTTTTTTTTAAATTCTGTTTGATTTAATGTTACACGAGCTAATCTAATGCTGTGCTTGATTTTCAAAGCATCTCACGTTTTAAAAGATTTTATTCCATGATACCGAAAATGGAACATGTATTGAACCAGTGGAGTCCGAAATTCCCAAACTGGTCTTGTCTTGAACACTTTTACACATTTCCAATCAATATTCACACGTCAATTTATCCTTACAACATTTATCCTTACCTGCAAGCAACTTTGTTTGCTTGTTTTTCTAAATGGAAGTGGATATTAAAAACTATTGGAAGGAAATAATACCACAGGATATTATCTATCAGCGATTGCAGTTATAGAATATTGCAGCTAAAGTTTTTAAAACAACATGGATACAGCACTGGGGGTTGACCCCAGTGCTGTTGACGATTAAGAAAGCATTTCCGTGAGGCCTTGTGCTTTCAAAGCAGGAGCTACAACAAACGGTGCCATGGATGTATAGTTCTTTTGAAAAATGTAACGACATCAACATATTGCCTTGAGTTGAGGCATATTCTAGGCATATCCACACAAAATGTGCCTATCTATCGTATTGAGTAAATTTTTTAACGCACTCATCGGCACGAAGAAGTGTATCTTGGTCTTTTGCCGAATTTGCATACCTGCAAAATAACAACGAATTTTTAAAAGTACTCCAGATAAGAAAATTTCCGATTCCCAGCATTTAGGTTCAGGGCGACAAAGCAGACCGAACCTCCGGTTTATGTTTCAAGTTATGGCGTATGCCAGTTCCGGTGGACTGAATTACTGCAAACAACGTACTCTGGATAAAAGAGGAAGAAAGACTTCCTAGCGTCAGGCAATGACCATCCGTAGGTCGGGAGAATTTTAAGTACGTAGGTATGCATTTTTTTGTGACCCTGATTAATGTGTTATTTCAAGACCAAATTTAATGAAAAATGGATCAAATAAACGGCGCACCAAAGTGGACCAAACAAATGTGCAGAATATACAAATTTCCATACAACTTGTGTGTCGTTTGACATTTCTGTTTTTTTTTTCTACTACAGTGATGTACTCAGCATTGCCAGGTTGAAAAAAAAATTATAACTCCAAAAACATGTTTCACAATTTCCAAATCCAAAATACTGAACAGTGCAGTCGGCATGAGGAGTCATGTCACCCCCTGCTTGTGCTCACTGTAGGATTTGGTGTGGTTGGTGTCATATCGATTTTGACCACAAGCATCAGCGTTGAATGCGTTAATATGATGAATCAGAATCAGTGTGGATTCAGAATCTGTGTAGACTTTCCAAGCTTTTGAAAAAATCTTAAAATTCAAAACAGTAAATTGCTCTTGATTTCATTGGGTGTCCAGTTTGGTGTCGACGGGCTCAGTGGCGCGATGGTTGGTGCGATGAACTGCCGTGCAGAAGGTCAGGGTTCAATTCTCAGCCGTAGCAACACCTAAACGATTCGCAGTTCGGAGTCGGCATAAAACAGGAGGTCCCACCATCGTGCAAGAAGTACACACGCACACATGAATGGTTGTGAGAAAGCTCGACCCTGGGTACTAACGAGCCTGTTGCGACAAAAATTTGTATTTTATTTTTGTCCAGTTTGGTGTCGTCACTTACACCTTCGTAGGTATCTGTCCAATAGTAGTTATGAGCGAGTGTATTTCAACGAAATCCGGTACAGCTTCGGAGATTATTAATTTGAAGGAAGTCAGTAGAATCAATACAAGCCTTTGAGACGGATGTTGTCAAATGCATGCAACTGGCACTCATTTTTTGTTGATAACGCAAGTCAAATCATTATGAAACAATTACCCAGTTCTTGTAACACTGTCTACACATCAATCGTGCTTATTTTACCTCCTAGTGGTAACCATCGGATACTGGTGACATTCAACCGGACTTGACTTGATACACTAATAACTGCGAATGTTTATAATAAGACGAACAACAGCAAAAGTATAAACAGCAGATTGCCAGGCACGGGATACCCGGCCTGCTATCTCGGGGCAAACCTGGATGAGCTGCTCAAGGTCGTCGCGGAAAGCGTATCCCTTAACCTCTCGATTCTCATCATACCACCGACTATACCAACAACCCATTAGATCAGCGCCCATCAGGAAAAAAACATTCATTTGATGACAGATGCATGCAGCCAAAAACGAAGCCTATAAGGTTAAGCTGCAGATGAAGAAGAGAGCTTCCATTGAGCTCTATGCGTTAAGAAAGAGGGAAGAACAAAGGATTATCAGGAAAAAAGCAATGCAAGCGTGCGATGAAGGATATAGAGACGTATCACTGCAGGAATTTTACTCGCAAGTTTTACTTAAGTTTAAATCGTCAAAACCAGCGATGCCCACTGAACTCCTACAGAAGCACGAGTCTAAAAATCTGATCGCCCCTTATCAGTGTGGTTTCAGGCCAGCAAATTCCACAAGCGATCAAATCTTTACATTTTCACACTTCGGCAGATCCTGGAGATAAAAACAAAGAAGTCCAAATCAATATCCACCACATACTCATTAATTTCAAAGCCGCATTGGACAGCATTTACAGAGAAGAACTTTGCAAAGCCATGTCTAGTTTTGGGATACCGCCCAAACTCGCCCGTTTTGTAGGATGACGGTGGAGAATTCTCCCTTCTCCATCAGGGTCGGAAACGACCTCCCCGACACATTCGATATCAACAAAGGATTTAGGTAATCCGATGGCGCTGTCATGTGACTTCTTCAATTTGATTCTTGAGAGGATTGTGCAAAACCCCAGAGCCAACACCAGAGGCACAATTTTCCAAAAATCGGTGCAACTACTAGCATACGCCGACGATATTGACATCATTGGTAGGACCCAACGTGATTTCATAGCCACGTTTGCTAGTATAGAGAAGGAAGCGGCGAAAATGGGTTTAGCAGTAAATGAGGGCAAGGCGAAGTTTATGCTGTCAACACAAAAGGACACACAACATCGATGAATTGGACAGAACTTCATCATTGACAGATGTAACTTGCAGGTAGTATAGGACTTTGTCTATCCCGGCTCCACTATTAACTCTGACAACAGCAACTCGGCAGAAATTAAACGAAGAATTGCTCTTGCCAACTGCTATTTCTTCGGGCTAAGAAGGCAATTCAGTAGTAGAGCCCTCACTTGAACTACTAAGGAGATCCTATATAAGACCCTGATCATCCCAGTCCTGCTCTTCGGCGCTGAAGCATGGACCGTCTCAAAAGTGGATGAAGAAATCCTTAGTCGATTCGAGAGGAAAATTCTTCGAAAACCAACCAACAACTATACTTGTGACATGCCCCTGGTCAAAAAACTCCGTATTGGACAGATGGCTAGGACATGTAGAACGAATTGACATCAATACTCCGCCTCGCAGAGTCTTCAATTCCTAGTCAGGCGTCGAAAGTAAATGGTCGTAGCTGTCAAAGTAGTTGGCCGCTGCCTCTCAGAGCTAAGGGCACTATGTAACCCGAACGAAGTGCAAATTATCTGGCTGCCAGGACATTATAACGTTCCAGGAAACGAAAAAGCAGACGAGCTAGCCAGACTATGATTGTCCAGCTGCATTTTCTTTTGCGATAGCAGGGTTAGACCTCCACTTGCTTCTAAAAAAACAGGCAATAACTAGATACACTCAAAGCGAAATAGAATCTAGGTGGCAGAACATTCACACATTGAAACACACCAAAGACCTTTGGCCGGAAATAAGCAAACAAGCTTATTGCTCTGAACAGAGCTTCCATTTCGATAGCGGTGAGAGTGATAACAAGGCACAACCTGTTGGGTAAGCACTCCCCAATCGGACTAGCTGACTCAAACCAACTATGCAGGAAATGCGACGACTCAGAAGTCGAGGGTGATTTCTCACACCTACTCTGTCACTGTCCCGCGATCTGCAACAGCCGCAACAAACTCCTTGGTAGCTTCTACTACGAGGACCTAAGAGAGCTGGCAACAAAACCTGTAGCGCAGATCGTCCGTTTCTGCTGCAAATCGGGATGGAGCAAACATCTATTTAAAGTGGATGGAAAAACGCAGATAACAACATAAGTATCACACTCAATATACCTTTAAACATTCTTTTCAGGTACTCATCTTTCAACAAAGAGTATCGCTACGGGCCCACTTAGGCCTATGCGAGTTTGAAGACTCCCGTAAGCGTCAACAGCCCATTTAACCTAAACTAACCTTGTCTACCTCGGCGCCAATATTAACTCTGACAGCAACATCTCGTCAGAAATTAAACGAAGAATTACTCTTGCGAACCGCTGTTTCTTTAGACTATGAAGGCAGTTCAGTAGTACACCCCGCACTCGAACTAAAGGGTGATCCATTTCGAGGTTCCCTACTTTTTTAAAGAAAAAAACACAGAAAATTCAAATTTAATGGAGAATGTTTATTGTCATTTGAAAGAACATTCTTTGGCATTTATTTTTTGAAGATTATGTCTATCAAATGTTGGCCGTTGCTACGTCGCAGATGGTCCATCCGTTGAGTCCAATTTTCGATCACTCGTTCGAGCATTTCGACTGGTAACTGGCGAATGACACGCGTGATGTTTTCCTCCAAGGCCTGAATCGAAGCGGGTTTGTCGGCATAAGCTTTTGACTTTACATATCCCCACAGGAAAAAGTCTAACGGTGTGATATCACACGATCTTGGTGGCCAATCGACCGGCCGGTGATGGTGTTGCGAATAGTACGCTGAGTAGGCCGATTATGTTGACCATAAGTTGAGCGAAGTGCACGAAACACATTCCTCACAGAACGTGAATTTTCATAATAAAGTTGAACAATTTGTAAACGTTGTTCACGCGTAAGTCTTTCCATTATGTAATGCCAAGCAATACTAAACAAAAATAACATGACAGCATGACACGACTCACACGTGATCTGTCCGAAAAGGCTATTGAAAAAAGTGGGTGGCCGCGGTGTAGTGGTAATGTGGAAGGTTGCGCGTTCAATCCCAACCAAAATCCATTTCACTTTTATTTAAAAGAAATAAAAGGTCGGTGTAATACCTAAAAGTATGCACACCATCTTGAATTTATTCAAATTTAACGAACACAAGAAAAAGTGACTCCCCGAAGCTAGTTCGGACACCACCCATGGAGTTTAAGTCTCCACTACATCCAAAATCTTTCCTGTCCTCTCTTTCTTCCCCTTCTCTAACGCTCGTACTATGGTAACATATAAAAGGGTATTCATAACCCCTTGAGTACGTGTAAATTATAAAAAAAAATCTCTACTTGGATCACCCATTACTACGGAGATTCGGAAGCACTGCAGCATGGAGCGTATTAAAAGTGGCTTAAGAAATCATTTGTTAATTTGAAAGGACAATTTTTCGAAAAATCTTTGGTCCCGTTTGCTGATCCAACCAAGAACGATAAGAGTTGTACAGCGACATGCTCTAGCATTGGAATTTATAGATGACTAGGACATGTAGAACGAATGGACGCCAATACTCCGGCTACGATTCCCAGTCAGAAGTCGGACGCAGTATAGGAAGATCAGTTAAGGACCTTGCTAATTGCAGAATGGAGGGGCATGTCGGTTGAGGCCTAGGTTTATTCCAGAGTCCAGACAGTAGCAACATTCGAGTGAGAAATTAATTAAAAGAAATCGCAGCGCATTATTAAAGATTGCGTACTCTTACACATTCACTAATGAAGCCCATACATCATACATGCCTGCATGTGCAATCGCGCATCCTTTATATATTTTGTAAGCCGCGTCCAGTAATATGTGAAGCTTGTGAAATAATTGATAACCAATTATTGCAACAAGTAAAAAAAAAAGAACCGTGTATCGATCTTCTTGGTAGTCACTAGACCAATATTGGTGGTAATTAACTTAATTTGGATGGCGACTATCAAGGGTAATAATGCAAACATTTTTAAAAATTCACAATTTTTATCAAAAAAACTCATTGAAAACTCTAATCAAGAAAATTCTATTTGCTTAACCTCTTAAAACAAATTGACAGACAAGAAAGAAATTCCATTAGTCTCCAAAAGTCAAATTACAAAAGATACTAATTTTTGTAAACATTTAGGTAATGTGCTACTCTTCGATGAAGACAATTTGCAGGACGGCGGTAAAACGTGCTCAAATTTACATACAAATTGTCAATGTCGTCTTGTGAAGAAAAAAAACCTCTAACTTCTCCCTGGACATACCAATGAATACTAAAACCAGCGAAAACTAAAAGCACTACACTCAAGCCATAAAACACCATCGAACCAACACCAACGTTTTTAAGTTTAAGGAGCAAATTACTTCCTCGTGAAACTTAAATAAATGAAAAAATGAATAAATAAGGATTCGATAAAAGTATCCATAATTCCGTTCACTTTTCCTAACACGAGTCGCCCACTTTCAGAGACATCAATTTTTTACTACCAATAAATAAACACACCCCTTAATAGATGTCGTAAAATGTACCACCACTTGATCTCTAAACGACTTTATTGGTTATCTTTTCATTTGAGTCTATAAGGGAAACATTCCTCAAAGCCCCATAAACCGCCTACTGGCAAACAAGTGACAAACACCTGTAGAATATGTGTAACACATATCCACATTCATGTGATCGTAAAATTTGTATTCCATTACGTTCTTTAGCATTCGACATAATAAAACCAAACCCAGACATAATCTTCTTGACGTCGAAATCTATAAGCCAAAGACACACATACACCCTAACTAATCATCGATCCATGGCTTATACGAGTATGTACACCAACACGTAACGCACCAAATTGAATTTGTGTGCTGAAAACCGACAACAAGGACGACAGAAATTTGCATTTTCGTTTTGCTCAGCGAAAAATTTGCATACGCATACATAGCTCCCCCAAATAACTCGTCTCGAACAATACGATTTCATTTCACAGCGGCAACATTATCCCGATTCGACCCCATCAGACGGAAAAGGTGCAGAAAAAGATGAGGGGTGGTTTGGAAACATGATAAAATTTAATAAAACTCGCATCCCTTATCAGGACACGATGTGATTTAATTTTTTGTTTGGTCAACAGTTTTTTACTGGAAGCGCACACACACATAATTTCCAAATGCGGGAGCTAGAGAAACGGCTTTAACTGCTGTCCTAAGGCAAAAAATGGAGTCTCTCAGCAATATTGACAGTTTAACTGTCAGTCAACCGACCGTAAAAAACATAATATCTTCCCTCTCGTTAAGTTTGAATAGTCGGGTTCGGTTGTGTGTTGACTGTGAGTGCTGCGGGACTTTAGAGGATACATTGACGACAGAAAACCGACGAGGGACACCATGAAAACGTAGCTGATTTAAGTGAGTTTGTGGAGATAAGCAAACTAATAATCTGAGCGGAAACTGGTAACGATATGAAAAGCAAATATGAACTCCATTAAGGGGTACAACTTCATACATTTTAAAAATTTTAATTTTAATATTTTAATATTTTAAAATTTTAATATTTCAATATTTTTTCAATATTTAAATATTTTAATATTTTATTATTTTATTATTTAAATGTTTTAATATTTTAATATTTTTATATTTTTATATTTTTATATTTTTATATTTTTATATTTTTATATTTTTATATTTTTATATTTTTATATTTTTATATTTTTATATTTTTATATTTTTATATTTTTATATTTTTATATTTTTATATTTTTATATTTTTATATTTTTATATTTTTATATTTTTATATTTTTATATTTTTATATTTTTATATTTTTATATTTTTATATTTTTATATTTTTATATTTTTATATTTTTATATTTTTATATTTTTATATTTTTATATTTTTATATTTTTATATTTTTATATTTTTATATTTTTATATTTTTATATTTTTATATTTTTATATTTTTATATTTTTATATTTTTATATTTTTATATTTTTATATTTTTATATTTTTATATTTTTATATTTTTATATTTTTATATTTTTATTTTTTTATATATATTTATATTTTTATATTTTTATATTTTTATATTTTTATATTTTTATATTTTTATATTTTTATATTTTTATATTTTTATATTTTTATATTTTTATATTTTTATATTTTTATATTTTTATATTTTTATATTTTTATATTTTTATATTTTTATATTTTTATATTTTTATATTTTTATATTTTTATATTTTTATATTTTTATATTTTTATATTTTTATATTTTTATATTTTTATATTTTTATATTTTTATATTTTTATATTTTTATATTTTTATATTTTTATATTTTTATATTTTTATATTTTTATATTTTTATATTTTTATATTTTTATATTTTTATATTTTTATATTTTTATATTTTTATATTTTTATATTTTTATATTTTTATATTTTTATATTTTTATATTTTTATATTTTTATATTTTTATATTTTTATATTTTTATATTTTTATATTTTTATATTTTTATATTTTTATATTTTTATATTTTTATATTTTTATATTTTTATATTTTTATATTTTTATATTTTTATATTTTTATATTTTTATGTTTTTATATTTTTATATTTTTATATTTTTATATTTTTATATTTTTATATTTTTATATTTTTATATTTTTATTATTTTTATAGGTTACCGGATATCAGGCCTTAAATTTTGAGCTAGGATAGTGAAATTTTGTATATGCGATTCATGTACGTGTTGTTCGAACAAGTGTACGAAATTTCAAAATCCGCTTACTGCCCACTTTAAAAAAAAACGTTCCCCGGAACACTTCCGAGGCGTCAGATGGCACTTGGACGACTTCAAGCAAAGAATACTTACAGCTACAAATGGACACCCATTTCAAAGGTAGTGCTTGTAAGTAATGCTAATCCTGGAAAATCTTCTGCGATAAAATAGAAGACTTCGAAAAATCCTCTCCACTAGTCCAACTGTTCTTAGCTATCTCAAAAAATCAGATGGCACTTGGACGACTTCAAGCAAATAATCTTTAGAGCTACTAATGGGCACACATTTCGCAAGTAGCTCACATTAAGCATTCCAAGAAGACATCAATAGAACCAATCTATTGACCGTAAGTTAACTTATCACAAAAAATGAGATACTTTGGGCAGTAGACAGCATCAAACATTTTAAATCCGCGGGACCTGATGGCTTTGTACCACCCGAGCTAAATCTCGTCCTATCATGGATGGAAGCTATCCTTAAGGTCTGCATCGAGATGATTTACAACCCCAAGTCTTTAAGTGGAGTGAAAGTAAAATGCATACCCTAATCTGGTAATATGCTGAGCCCGATCAGCTTATCATCATTCTTTCTGAAAACCCTTGCCGTCCAATCCACACTTCCTTGGAATTTAGTGGTAAACTCATCCTGGAAACAGAGGAATGCCACGTGATTGCCTAGGTTAGTGACGTTGAAATCGCAGTCATTCCTACATACTCAAAGAAATTCTCCAGAACGCCTTTTCACAAACTTTCCAAATGGACAGTCAGCTGTGGTCAGGTCCTGTTCACTAGGAAATAAAAAATTCCTCATATTGACCCTAATCACTACACGAAATCGCATTAGCCTTCTCAGACAAAGCAAAATTCCTGGGACTTTTTTTGGACGTTTAGCGTAACTAGAAGCTGAACATAGCATTAAGAGTAAAGAAAGCGACGGTCGCACTTTATTATTTTAGAATGGCATACGCATGAAATTGGGAATGCAACCTCGTATCACGCATTGGCTCTATATCTCTGTTATAATACCGATAAATACCTCTTTATGGGGTATGGTGGACAGCGCTAGAGATAGCAATAAACAGCAATAAACAAGCGAAGGTGCGAAGAACTGCGTGTCTGTATATCAGTTGTGCACATCGCATAAACACCCTCAGCAGCACTAGACCTACTCTTGCACCTTTACCTTTCACCTTCAGCTTTTTTTGGCAAACCAGTGGCAGCTTACTCAGCCATACGTCTTTAAGCCATCCAACAGTGGTCAAATATACAAACTGGCCACTCAAAAATTCTAAATGGACATAAAAATATTCCTGAAAACACCGACTACACACTTACCAGGTTAAACTTTGACAAGAGTTGACCTAATCGACACTTTCGATACCAATTCAGGCAAGGCGATGTGTCATGCATGTAACTTCTTCATTTTCATTCTTGAGAGGATTGTGTAAAACTCACGAGCCAACACCGAAGGCACAATTTAAACGCCCACGAATGGGCAAAAATGTGTTTAGCAGTAAATGAGGGCAAGACTTATTATATGCTGTCAACACGATAGGACACACAACATCGATGAATCGGACAGAACGTCACCATTGAAAGATATAACTTTGAAGTAGTACGGTATTTTGCCTTTCTCGGCTCCACTATTACCTTTGACAACAGTTCGTCAGAAATTAAACGAAGAACTACTCCTGCCAACCGCTGTTTCTTCGGGCTAAGAAGGCAATTCAGTAGTAGAGCCCTCACTCGAACTACTAAGGAGACCCTATATAAGACCCTGATCATCGTAGTCCTGCTCTACGGCACTGAAGCATGGACCGTCTCAAAAGCGGATGAAGGAATCCTTGGTCGATTCGAGATGAATATACTTCGAAAAATCCTCGGTCCCGTTTGAGTTGACGGGCTATGTAGACGAAGATTCAACCAAGAACTATACGACCTGGACACCGACATGGTCCTGGTCAAAAAACTCCGCATCGGACGTTTAAGATGGCTAGGACATGTAGAACGTATGGACACCAATACTCCGGCTCGCAGAGTCTTCGATTCCCAGCCAGACGTTAGACGCAGTAGAGAAATACCTCGCCTGAAGTGGCGCGCACAAGTAGAAACCGACCTCAACGAGCTTGGAGTGCGCAACTGGAGGCAGTTACCTAAGGACCAGGCTAATTGGAGTGGCATGTTCGTTGAGGCCCAGTTTCATTCCGGACTGTAGCGCCACTTAAGTATGTAAGTAAGTATAAGAGTTTCCAGGTCACGATCCGGGACAGGTCGTTGTGTGAAAGTGAAGAGCTTCTGAAAAATGACTCGGCAATTTTTATGGCCAAGGGTATAAGCATCTTCTCCAACAGCCAAGTGGCCATAAATTCCGTGGAATCAGTCTCAACAAGCTCAACCCTATATTTCCGCTCATCTTTGCAAAGATGTCAGCGTTTTAGGATACACTTATGCTGGGTGCATGGACATAGTGACACTCTGAACTGTAAGGCTTATGAACTCGCCAGACATGGGACTAAACTACCAATCGTACACGACACGGTTGCACAAGGTGTTATATCGCTACATGCAAATGCTTACTAGAGCAACATACTAACAGCAAATAAAATCTCAGATGGAGTACTGGCACGACGTGTTAAATAAGCAAACAGATTTGGCCAAAGCTGGATTTAAGAAGATCCAAGGGACTGATTTCACTCGATTGCTCACACATCAGCGCCACCATATGTATCATCACAGGACACTGTCTAATTGGTAGCAAAGATTATAAAGCCATACGTATGACGCATTGAGAACAAAAAACAGAAACTTCTGCTCACCAGCTTCACGGTTCGGGAGGGCGGTGTGCACGTGCACACATGAGAAACGAGATCCAAATTATAAGGCGCCAAATTATATGGTTCCAGTACGACCCGCCATAGAACAATTTTTCTTATATGCAGTGCGTCATCTGTATGGCTTTAAACGATTTCAGCAGGAGCTTTATGGATGAAGGTGAAGAAGACTGTACCATGTAGATCTTGTAATTCCAGGTTGATATGAGGCAGGTTAATGCGAATCTATGAAAAAAAAAATATGTCTGGCATTAAGTGCGTCATCGGATAGTATGTATACACGCTAAATGCATTTGTGTTTGTCTGTCATGAATCATAAATCATGTCTCTTCGAGGAAAAGATTAAAAAAAAATTCAATGAATTCCATTGTAACGGCAGACACAAAGTTTCAAAGCCTTTATGACTGCCGTTACAATAGATTGATTGCCAAAAGCCAAAACTAGTATTGGAAACCAGTATTGAAGGTGCAAAATTTATTTGAAAAAAAAAAACCGAAAAGACTGATGACAACGAAAATACATGACAATCAGTGAGCCCAAGTATATAGGCACTGCATCGTATGTGCAAACCACAAACTAGATATTCGAAAATTTCTTAATTGGCGATAATTCAAACAATGAGCATACAAAACCAGCATACATCGATTTCTCGAACCAAAAATGAGAACCAAAAACAAGTCAAAATCTTTAAAGTAAACCCAAATTCAAGAGAATTCTCAGAATATTCTCCAAGGAGAAATATCCTATGCGCTATTAAAAAAAATTAACATACAAAACCAGTATACAAACAATTTCGCTAACTAACGCAATATAAGAGCAACAAATTTGACACACTTAGAAGACTGCGGGAAATTCATGGCGAAAACAGAGGATTCATTCTTCTTTGGGCTCAATCTTCATTTTACCTAAAAACTTTATGCTGGTAAGAACAAATATGTTCAAAAAAGTTCGTCTGAGTTTGCTTTTAATGTCGTAAAGCTTGTTGGTGTTCTTGCAGTTTTGGCTTGTCTTTGATGTTGTTCGGCATACGTTTCACCATGTTTCAGCATACAGGGGCCCTGTACCTGACCATTTTCACAACCTACCATGTAAACACGCGGGAAATTTTCGAGGCATAGATTTAGCAACGAATTCTTATAAATTAATTTTTAAGACTTTTCATGTCAAATTAAGTCACATTCGCTTGTTCATAACATGTCATGTTCATAATCAGCTCCAAAGATTTATTGGTCTTGACTGGGTCTAGTATCCCCTCAATGTAAGTAATCTGCCCTAACATGGTTTTCGACGGAGCGGACAATTTCGCATACTTCGTCGGAGGTTCAAATTCCATTCGAGGTATGTGTCATCAAAAAAAAAAACACTTCACTACAATTCGTAAATAAATTCCGCAAAGAATTTGTGTCGGAGGAAATCGGAAAAACAATTACACTTAGCTATCAAAAATTGCACGAAAAATGCACCTGATCGCACTTCAAAACAATTCACCGCGACGCGTTACAAAATGTCGGATGAAAATGCAGAACAGTTTCTCTGAAGAATACCTTGAAGCTTAATTCCTTCGAATAGTACAAAATCGGATAATTTTCTGCTTTGCCATAAATAGATTCAGGAGTGTGCGATGGAATGTTTTGCCACAAATAATCGTACCTCCACTTTAACCCCGACTTCGAACGTGAATTGAGAAGCTTCTCATGATAGTGTTGCTGTTGAATATTGCTCAGACATTTGCAAAAATATTGTTACCTTCGTGAAGTGGACAAGTGACTCTGCGCTTAGTCGTTCATTAAACACAAGGCCACTGCCAACTTCATCTGAAAATCTGATGGAATTCACGGAACGTATAAAGTTCCATGACTTCCTAAAGAACAAGTTATAGGAAACCTTCAGTTCAACTTTTAATTACACAAGCAACTCGATACTAACGTAATTTGTTTTTCACAAACAAACAATTAAACGTATGACCTTAAACAACAAAACACACCCTTAAAATACTAAATTTAACAAACCCCTAGGGGGATACGACTTAGACGTTATTGATTCTCCACACCTTCGACCTGTATATACAACAGTATCCTGCCCACTGTACTGTTAAATAAAAATGCAACAACAAAGAACCATAATTAAAACTCACTCTTCGTATTGATAGGATGACTCTCCAGCACTGCCCATTCCATCAGGCTGTTGCGTAACTTTCAGCAAGGACGCTCCTTTATATATCGTCTCTGGCGTTAACGTGATTAGTGTCGACTCACTGCCAGCCCATTGGTGGGCATTGAATGTCGTCGCCGTACCTCCTTGAGCTGTCTCTGTGTCGTCTGATAAGGATACATCATCAACACTGTTATCATCATCCAACCGATTGCCACTCCGACTGTCACTGGCACCACTGTTTGTCGCCGTCCTCCCACTCCTTGACATTCTCGTGAGAATATCATCAGTGCCGCTTTGTTGAGCTTTCAGCACGAGCTGTTCTGTGATTTCAATGTCATCTTGGTAGGGATAACTTTCGTAATCGGTGAATATTCGTGCGCCGAGCGCTTTCAGGATCACAGGACTTGATTTAATTAAATCTTGAATGCTGTCATGTTCACATTGGGTTTCGGCTGGGGTTTCAAACGCATGGACAAGAACAAATGACAACAGCAAAAGCAGAAGCCACTGCCATTGACTTTTCGGATGAACAATGGACATTTTGTGTCGGCGTGTATGCAAGTGAATGTGTGTTTTAGGTATTTGGTTAAGGTAGTTGTGCGCCTCCTTCAGCGGTAGACTCAGCAGGCAGGTGTTTTTTTTTTGGGTTGATTGAGCTCGAATTTGTCGATACTAGGGGATGGAAAGTGGTCCTTAAAATCTCGTCGATTGATGGTCATGGATGGGTTGCCATTTTGTGTTGTCCTTTTTTTTTTGGTAACCAATGTCGATTCGTGGCCGATGATCTGGAACGAGGAAAAAGAAGCAATTGTAAGTTTTCTGTATCCACTTTGGAAGAAATCGAAATTGGTTTGTAAGGATAAGATAAATATTTGAATTCAATTCAATAAAGGCTGCACACTTTTCAAATAAGCAATGGGCGTTGCTTTATTTTAAGCTTAACATTCTCAGAACCTGGGAGTTGCCTACCTCATTCTAAGGATACATGGAATGTTTGTTTCGATCTAAATGATTCGCTTTGATAGGTTAGCAAACTCACGTCGGATCCATCGAGGTCGATATATCGGTGAATTTTTAAGGAGAGGAGCTGTATGAGAAGACCTGGAATATTTTGTCCACAATGCAGATAAGCTGCTATGAGTAAACCAATTAAATATCAAAAAAAATTTAAGCTTAATCGAGGAAGAAACAAAGGTGACTAAGGAAACCCGATAACCCAGAAAAAATAAATAATACCAGCTACACAAACGGAGAATTTTCAATGAGGGAAACATAGTTATGAGGAAATAACTGTCTCGGTACCTGGGTCAGTATAATGAATGACATATCTGGAACGCCCACTGAAAACCTGTTAATATCTATATGGAATGTAGATTCATTGCTCACTACAGGTGTTATTCAAAAAGGAGAATCCTCGCGAGGTGTAAGGCAGACGATCTCGCGACTGTGAAACGATGGTAGATAGGACCTTATCCTATTATAGAAAGAAGAAAAAATTGAATTTCAAACGTTGGTTGAAACTACGAAAGCTTTAAATCGCAACTAACTTCATATGAGAACTAGTGAATCGAGATCACCCTTACGTCTATAAGGTCTACGCAGCTCCTCGAAAAAATGTATCATCATGCAGCTGTCTTGAGCTTAATCACAGGCTATACCCAGGCTAGGCTAGGTTAGGTTAAGGTGGCTGCAAGCATAGATACATATAGATCCATCATATTTTCCTAATTCGCTTGACTATGTGAAATATCCCGTAGCTTTTTATAAAGCGTAGTAAGTTAGTGTTAATATTTACTAGGTCACCTAGGCTGTCAAAGAAAAGATTGTTTTGTTGGAGAGCGCTAAACACAGAAAGTGGAGAAATGCACCTTCTTCCGATCCAAACCCATTAGGCATTAGTCATTGCCTCTTCTCTTAACCTACAAGTGGTAACCATCGGGTGTTGGTCTCATCCAACCGGATTTGACTTGCTAAACAGCAACACTATAAACAGCCAGGTAAGAATGGCACGGAATGAATACCCGGCCTGCTGTCCCAGGCGAACCTAGCCAAGGTGCTTCGACATATTCTGACAACAGGTTGTCTAGGAATTTCAAAGGTAAGTCCTGCCCCATGAAAAGATTATGACGGATGAACCGAAAGGCCAACGGCAGCGCTCAATCTCTTAGTAGATACTGATGGCCCCGTGGAACAGACCCCCAGGTTGGGCATTGTGGCATTAACTACCCAACCATGGAAAAAAGTATTTGTTACGAAGCAACCAAAAGCCTCGGAAAGGACTGATTTTATTAATGACGACCCTGCTAAACGAAAAAAGGACAACCACGTTCGTAATTGCACCTGGAATGTGAGAAAATTAAACAGGAGAGGTGCAAGCGAACAACTAGCAGAAGCCCTAAACTGCTACAAAGCACACATTACTGCCATCTAGGAAATACGTTGGGATGGGCCGGGTAAAAAGAGGATGAAAAACTCTGACATTTCGGTAGCCAAGAAGCACGCATCCAGTTTTTTGGATGTCCGGACATTCCGAGGAACTAACATTGACTCTGACTTGTTGCAGCTATGGTTAACACGGCAAAACAATCCAGAAATACTGGGAAAAAATTAATTTAATAAAGACTGCATTCGCAAGAGACCGCCAAGACTTTCGCGCCACGCCTATCCATTAACCTCTCAATTAACATCATACCACCAGCATCGAATGTCGAAAAACAATGGCAACGATGGCTAGGTTTCTCGCACCCACCAGTAGGGAACCCCTGGTTTGATAAGGAATGCCGACAGATGCTCGCATCCAAGAACGAGGCCTTCAAGGCAAAGCTGCAGGTGAAGACGAGAGCTGCTGTTGAGCTCTATAGGCAGAGAAGAAGCGAAGAACACCGGCTTTTCAGAAAGAAGAAAAAAGAGGAAGAAAAGTGCGCGATCGAGGATATAGAGAGCTGCCACTCTAGGAACGATGTTCGCAAGTTTTACCAAAGTGTAAAACCTCAAAACAAAGGATACAAGGCTCGAACAGAATCCTGTCGAGATGAACAATGAAATATCGTAGTTGAGACACATTCGATGCTGAGGATATGGAAGAACCACTCCTGCAGACTGTTAAACGGCGATTACGAACAACATTCCGCTGTCAGGCAGAACGAACCATTCAATATTGGCAACGACAGCGAAAACTGCCAACCACCAGACCTGAGTGAATTGAGGATAGCAATATCTAAACTCCAGTTTAATAAGGCTGCCGGAAATGACGGCCTTCCACCAACTTCACCTACTCATAAGCCAAATCTGGTCGGAAGAAAACATGCATAAAGAATTTAACCTCAGCATCGTTTGCTCAATATTCAAAAAAGGAGACCCTCTTACTGCGTCAAATATACAAAGGCATAGTTTGACTAGGGGCATGTCGCTGTACAGATCGTAAAGTTCTTGGCTGAATCTCCGTCTCTATATTCCGTCAACACGAACAGCAACCAAGTCTTTTCCAAGAATTGTTCTCTCAAAACGATCAAGGATTTCAGTGGATATGATCCATGTTTCAGCGCCGTAGAGTAGTTTATCGCCATAGAGTAGGTCAGCGCCGAAGAGTAGGGTTGTGATAATCAGGGTCTTGAATAAGATCTCCTTCACAGTTCGAGTGAGGGCTTTACTACTGAATTGCATTATTAGCCCGAAAAAAAAGCGGTCTGCAGGAAGTAATTCTTCGCTAAATTTCTCACGAAATGTTGGCAGAGCACATTAATATTAAGCTTGAGTTTAGATATTGCAATCCTCACTTTTTATTTAGGTCGGGTAGTTGGTAGTTTTCGCTGGCGTCATCAATGTTGAATGGGACGTTCTGATTGACAGCGGAATGTTGTTCGTCATCGCCGTTTAAGCAGTCTGCAGAAGTGGTTCCTCCACTTGGCGGTCTCTAGCGACTGCAGTCATTCGAGAATAAATTTTTTCACTGTATTTCTGGATTGTTGTGGCATGGTGGATATCCGCATTCTTACCGTGACAGCAACAAGGTAGTGGTGCCAGTCGATGTTACCCCCAGGGATTCTTTGGACATCCAAAATACAAAATGCGTGCTTCTTATCTATCGCAATGTGATCGATCAATTTGTGGCGCGATATCCCGTATTTATATCGAGGTGAAGAAACCATCTGCTGTCTACAGTTGAATTTCGAGCTGCAACTTAGTCAATTAACCTAAGTCCGTTACCAGACGTGTTGTCATGTAACCTGTGTTTTACGACAATACTGTTAAGGATGTCTTCTCTTCCAACCTTTGCATTAAAATCTCCCAGCACGATTTTAACATCGTAGTTCGGTAGTCGCTCATAGGTTTTGTCAATGAACTCGTGGAAGCAACCTTCAGCTATATCATCTTTTTCCCTATGTCAGCGATTTTAGCATTGAAGCGAATTGTTACTATGCGTTCGCTAATGTCTTGAAATCATAAGAGTTCTTGCCTAAGTCTGGCACTTGTAACTAATCCCCGTCAGAATAGTCGCTGTTCCTGCTCACTATAATACTGTCCGTAGTAGATGTCACAGTTTTTCATCCTCTTCTTGCCTTGCCCATCCCATCGTATTTCCTGGATGGCAGCAATGTCTGCTTTGTAGCAGTTTAGGGCTTCCGCTAGTTGTTCGCTTGCAGCTCTCCTGTTTAATGTTCTCACATTCCAGGTGCAGATACGAACGTCGTTATCCTTTTTACGTTTAGCCGTGTCGTCAACAATAAAATCAGTCCTTTCCGAGGCTTTTGGTTGCTTCGTAACCGTTAGATTTTTCCGTGATTGAGTAGTTAACCCAAAGCACAACCCCCAACCTGGAGGGCCAGTTCTAATTTATTAGATGCCCCTAGGACACGGGGCCATCAGTATCCACTACGGGATTGAGCGCTGCCGTTGGCCTTTCGGTTCATCCGCCACCAGCTCTGTTCAAGGGGCCTGACTAACCTTTGAAATTCCTGGACAACCTGTTGTCCGAATATGTCGAAGCAGCTTGTGTAGGTTCGCCTGGGACAGCAGGCCGGGTATTCATTCCGTGCCATTCCGCCCTGGCTGTTTATAGTGTTGCTGTTTTTCGTCGTGTTATCAACACTCGCGCTTATCGTTTAGCAAGTCAAATCCGGTTGGATGAGACCAGTACCCGATGGTTACCACTTGGAGGTAAAAATAAGCACTTGATGTGTAGTCAGAGTTACAACACTGGGCATTGCCAAGTTAAAGCCAATCAGAGTCTACCCTCGTTCTACAACACCCAACCATAAAGTGATTATCCAGTTTTTTTAAGAACCCGACCGACGGCTCTGAGCTTTATAAAGCCGGCGGATATGACTTGGTAATCTAACACGAGGTGTGCATTCCGTGCATTATTAACGTTTGAACAATTGCCTAGTTATGATAAAAGATGCAAAGAAATAAGCTTGCAAACCTTAAGATTCAATCGTAAAACTTCTTGCATCATGCTTAAACCCGACATTGTAACTGTTTCACCGGAATTAATTTCTCTTTTTAATGTTTACGCTCCCAAAAAATCGCTGTGGATCGAAATTTTCAAATCTCGAACTCTCTTAAAACCAACTATGGCAGCAATGAGCCTATTGCACGCATGCATGTCCATATTTAATTTGATAACCAACAAAATTGATTGACGTCCAACCTCTAGGTTCAACTTTTTTGTAGTCTGACACAGCTCAACTGCAAACAGCTGTCCGCCACTTAAAAAGTATGTACGACAAGTTGAACTCAAACACCATTACCCTGATCGCCATCATCCTCGTTAGTATCAGCATAGGTTATCATGTCCCAACCATTTCATGTAAAAAGAACAACGAACGGAACACAAAACGAGAGAAAGAGAAAATGGAATTTCCTGGCGAAGGACCATCAACAGGTATGCACTTTCCATATTATGGTAAAAGCAATTTGTAGCAACCTGTAAGCGCAGCCCCGTACCCATGGGAACGCTAATAGCATTAAAATACCAAAAGAAATCCAAGTGAACGAGTCGTTTGTTCAAGCCCACATATGCACACCATTAAATACACACACACACACTCACATCCACTCCCGGAGGAAGGGAAACTTCAATTCAACATCTGGAAAGCTTTCGTCATTAAAATTATCCAAATGATTGAAGTGAATGTCGTCCCGCTCGCACGCCCACTTCAATTTGTTTCCTTTTCCACATACAGCCAACGTTCACAGGATATGTTGTATACGTTACGTATCCACTTTGCGGAGGATGGAAGGATATTTAATTCAGCGTTCATGCAAGTCAAAGTGAATTCTGGCAGACGAGCAAGCTTAACTTCTCAGTTCTTGTGCTAATTATTAAAGGATTACTTCGTTTCGGCACAATGGATGCAAATGGGTTAACTCCTCTTACCTTGAATGGGTTAAACTCCATTTGACTGTGAATAGGTAGACAGAGTCGAATAAATGCACAGGTAATTTGGGGTTCATAATTGAACGGTGCTCGGGCGTGTTCTGGTTGAAATTAATTATTTTCCTGATGAGCTTTTAATGGTATGGCGTGTGCGTTGGGTAATGGAATTATGAGCTGTTCCTCTTGCATGTATCGGTGGGGCTAATTTATACCTGCGTATGGAGTAATGCAGGATTAAGTGCACGAGTGTGGGAGTAATTTGTTTTTTTTTTTTTTTGTTCCGAAAATTGTTATTTTACAGCATCATAATCAAATTACCAGATGATGGTGCAAATTCATAGTTGAATTATAATACCTCATCCATACCTAAATCATAATTTTTCGAAAGGTTACCACAGATGAGTCATCACGATGCGTTATCAATCAATGTCTGTATACCCTTTCACTAGTCAATTATTGATGTTAAGCTAGAATCCCGGAAAGGATTATTGATGACGATGATTATTACAAAAAAAGGACAACGATGTTTGTATATGCACCTGAAATGGTTTAACATTGAACAGAAAAGTTGCAGCCGAACAACTGAAAGCTGTGAGCTGGTAAAAAAAAAGACATTTCTACCATCCAGGAAATACAATGCAATGGGCAGTCAAAAGGGGGATCATAAACTATGACATTCACTGCGGACCATATAATAACGAGCTTACTCAGGGATTATTTGGATGCTGATTTGTCAGCTATAGATTCCGTAGAGAGGCTGTTACTACGTTTCGGAGTTTGGCAGATGGGCTGGTTCAAAAAGGGTGGGAACCAAAGTTCAGATCTTCGGTGAGGACTAATTCATGATGGACAATATGCAATAGAAGATTAGGTTAGGTTTCTTTCACGCGATGCGCGTGAACACTTAGACCATAAAGGTCAGTTGTGGTACCACGTGGATCTGTCGACTTTCCTATATTCGTTCGCCTGATTGAACCATTCAGAACTAACTATATAGTGAAGGAGGTTTCTGACATTCATTTTAGCCAGCTCACCTATATTGTCGAAGGAGTAATCTCCCAGTTGAAGTTTCCTTTTTACAGAGAGAGCAAGACAAGAGCATAGAAGGTGTGTAATACTTTCTTCCTCTTCTTCGTCTTAGCAGCTTTTGCAGAGTCATTGCTGAAGAGGCCTAGTCTTCTTGCGTGTAGGCCTATCGGACAGTGTCCTGTAAGGACACTGATATTGCTGCTGATTTTTGATCTCCTCAGCATTGTCATTCAGATGGAGCGCTTTCGGTTTATGTTAGGCCAGAGTTGCCTTGATATTTGACAAGTTATACCGTTTATCCACCTTCGGTTTGCTTTCTTGATCTGTAAATTACATGTAGCGATGGGCATACCTATCATGTCTACTGGCGGTAGAATATCGACGGTTGTGCCCTGTCTGGCAAGCTCATTTGCCTTGTATGTCACTGTGGCCCGGCGAAAAATTATCTATTCTGTTTATACTTTTCCTCGGCAGTTCTCTACCGTTGTTCCCGCGTTTTACAGCTTTCACAAGTTCTTTCTGCTATCCCTGGAAGCCCTAAACCAATGTATCCTTAACACAATAGTTTCAGATATCTGAAAATTGGTTTTCAACTTTCGAATAATATTACCGCCACCTAACCACATCTTAGGTTTTTACATCCTTTAATAATTTGAAGAGGAATGTCTCAGCAAACGTGTGTGAACAAGTTCCACGCCATTGACTGATTGAAAAAACGTTGTCTGCTCACCTCTAGCGATGATCTGACAAAGCATCCGAGTAGTCGTAGCAACTACCATTGCCCTTGAAGTGCGACACGTTCACCATTGTCAACTGAATAAAGCGATTTCTGGAGTAGACCCTTACCAGACTAAGGTTCCTTGAACGTTTGACATTACCAAGAGATTTGAAGAAACCTCTTGTAGAAATGAAGATTTTCGAGAAATGTTCTCTTAAAATGCCAATCGATGCCATTGAAGCGTTTTCCGAGAGGAGATGGTTGTTGGTTGCGGCCCGGGTTCATTTCGGACTGTAGCGCCACTTAGGTAAAGAAAGTTAAAAGTTCAAGGCAGGGGACTAACAGACTGAAGTTCAATTTCTAGTTTTTGTAGTTGATCTGATAAGCCGTGGGAGCCAGTTCTTTGTCTAGTCACACTCACGTGTCACAGGTGCCAACTGGGATATATGAAAGCGATCTACGAAGTCGCGTTGGGTCATGGTCATATCTTCTCAAAAGTAGGTCTCGATAGAAAACTCACCCTATTCACTTTTCCAATGCATGATGATGATTTTGACTGCACGGGGTAAGAAGCGTTACTTTTGAGGCACGCCTGTCAAATGAAACCAATCCTGTCCCGCTATTTACAGTACAAATAACGCGCATTTAAACCGAATACAAGTTAACGCATGCGTACACATAAATTCTCTCTAGGAAAAGCTAAGCCATCGATTCTAAGATGCCTGTTTCGTCCAAAAAAATTTTTATGTGTAACGTGTAATGCTTTCAAAGGATTACCGGAAAACTAATATAAGCCCCTAACCCAAAATCAACAACAACCGAACAAGACCGACGTAATCTTAAATATCTTCCTCCATCTCGTTAATTGTCTCTTTTCAAAATTTCCTTTTCAAAGAGTTAATTTTCCAGAGACCGCCCTTAAACCTTGGCAACAAATGACACACCAATAAAAATTAGCAAAATCGACAATAACACCGCACCAGCTCCTGCAGCGTATAAAACCAAATTTCCATAAAGTCTCATCCCAGTTACGCAAATTTCAATACCCTCCCAGCAAAACCTCGCCCTACAATAAGCTTACTCGTCCATTTAACTGTCGGCCAGGAAAATTAAATCGCAACTACCAAGTCCGCTGTCAATTACATGAGCACTATTCCAAGATAATGAAATTGATCCAGCTCAGCTAAACTCTGGGATGGCCGTCGTCTTTTCCGCTAACGTCTACAGTGCCAAATGCTTTTCCTATTTTTTTTTTTATTGTCGTCCCCGTCCTTAATTAAACTCCTTTTCACAGCGACAGTCTTGTCATCTCAGCTAACGTAGAGGACGCTGTACGGAAACATTTCAAACATGGCTGGTCTTGCTTCATAGATTTGGCACCCTCCGACAGTCCTCCCAACTTGTCAGCTATTCCAGTGCCCTTATCTACCATTTCATTAAAATGCAATCTTAATTTGTTGTCATTCTACATAGGATGCCGTGTGGGGCATGGCCGTTGTGAATGAAAATCGGGACGAATTCATCCTCGAACGGAGATCACTTGTCTCCTTATCCGGTTTTTAATTCCACTAAGTAATTAAATAAAAAATGAAAAAAAACGGAACATGAGAGCTACTTCTCGTTAACGGGTTGACGGTAAGTGCTTGGTTTGGTTTGGTTCGGAGGCAGTAAAACTTGCTTGTAGCACCTATACCGAATATAGGTGACAGGGTCTGTCTTCTGTTCATTAGGTGAGGCGGTTTGGAGAGATTCTAATTCTAACTCTGTGAGAATGAGCACATTTGGTGGAACTACATCCTAGCAGTGCTTTGTAGACACATGAGAGGTGCAAAAAACAAATATACGACACTACAAGTTAGTTGGACCATTTGACTTGTAGCTCAACTTTCTAATGGGTTTGAACTCTAATGTGTGAGCTATTTGAGAGAAGGGTAGTTGTAATGACTTTGGCCGAGGATACCATTAGCAGGGATGGTCGACGCTACTTTAATTAAAAATGATTCCATGCTCAGTGGTGCTGGAAATTCAATGTTGGACGTTTGCTTTGGAACTTCTTGTTTATGTAAGTGAAGGGCAACTTGCCAGCTGATATGAGGACTCCTGGAACTTTTTGTCTGTAATAACATTGCTAATGAATGGTGGGAAACCGAAGTTTCCAATTGAAATGGGGGGTATCTTGAACCATTGAAAGAATGTTAGATTTTTGTTTTAATGTTGTAATAATATAGAAAGGGCTATTTGGCACTGTTGAAAGCTAGAGTTTTAATAGGTCATTTATATTCTTATTATTTGTAAATACTTCTTCGATGTGTCCATTGTTTTGTTTCAATAGACGCACAAACACAATGATTGTAACACATCGGGCTTTCCTGATCTCAAACCATGTCATTGTTCTAACACTAACATACATACATGAATGTCATTTAACAAGTCACCTGTCACTTGTTTGACGTATGAATAGCATGTGAATGTAGAATTTTTTAATATACCATGTACCTAGTCTTTATTTTAATCGTGAGTGATTACTTTCTGTCAGTTAAAGCATTTTGATTAAATTTCTTATTATTTTGAAAGCTAACCTGAAAAATGGGTCTGGCAATTTTGTTCGTCTTTCAGTCTGTCAGTGCACGCTACTTTAAGCTAAAAGTCTGAATGGTTATTATTACTTCAAATTTTATGAAATAGGTGTTTTTTTAGAGGTTGGTTTTTGCGAGTAGAGATAAAACTGAAATTTTTTGGTTAAATCGGACCACTTTAATGTCATTTAGGTTCAGTTTGGTTTGCCGTTTCATAGTGAATAGGTTGACAAATGAAAAACGCTTCAGATTGTGCAAACTTATTTCGAAAATAATGGTTCAGTTCGCGAAGATTAGCGTAAGCTCCGTCCATTTTATGGTCGACATAACCGTCCATCAGAGCAATTAATTCGGTTAACCATGGATCGTTTTCACACTACGATTACTCTACGTGATAATACGCATCCGCAGAGACGTCGAACAGTGCGCACCAAACAAAAAATTGCCGCTGTAGAGCAAAGTGTTGAAGAGGACCCGAGTGAATAGATTCTCCACCGTGCATAGCAATTGCAGCTTTGCCCATCAACTTTATGGAAGATTTTGCGCAAAGATCTTGGCTTACAACCTTACAAGATCCGGCTTGTGCAAGAAATATAGCTGCGAGACCATGCAATGCGTCGTGATTTTGGTGTATGGGCCTAAAATGAGATTGATCTCGATGCTGATTTTCATTATGTCCAGTCATGGGGCTTATTTTTGGTAGAATGGCTACGTCAACAAGCAAAATTGCCGCATTTGGAGTGAAGAGAATCCACATGAGACCTTTGAGACGCCATTACATCCACAAAAACTGACTGTTTGTTGTGCTCTATAAGCTGGTGGAGTCATAGGGCCATACTTCTTCCGAAATGATGCTGGAGAGTCAGCTACCCTTAATGGAGATTGATTTAGAGCCATGATAACCGACTATTTCGTTCCCGAATTGGATGGCATTAATGTGGATGAGAAGTGGTTCCAACAAAAAGGCGCTACATGCCATACAGCGCACGTCACAATCGATTTATTGAAGGAAACATTCGATGAGCGCGTAATTTCGCGGAATGGACCTGTCAATTGGCCATCAAGATCGTGTGATTTAACACCATTGGATTATTTTCTTTGGGATATGTGAAGTCGATCATCTACGCCAACAAACCAGAAATGTTAGGGGACTTGGAAGCGTTATATCCGACATACAGCCCCATACGCTCGAAAAAGTGGATGAAAACATTGTAGCCATAGACTTGGCTTTATTTGAACCAGCCGCGGCGGCCAGATGTCCGAAATCATATTTTAACATTAATGGCATAAAATGATCCTTCCAATAAAACCAATTTAAGGACATTAAATCGATTTTCTTGTGTTTTATTTTAATTCGAAGTTCTATACCTCTAAAAATTTATGTGAAGAAAGCTAATAAAAGCTTCGGATTTAATCATCGTAGAAGTTCTAAAATTTCTAACTTACATTCACTAAGTTTATCCAACCTTGCAGATTTTATAAATGCTGCGAAAGACGTAAAGGTTTTAAAATCGCCAAATGAAGTAAAACCATATGTTTAAATTAATCTCGTTTCTTTCAATTATATCCAGTATTTTCGAGAGGATATTACTTACAGTTATACAAGGTGGCGCAAAAGTAATCCTTCTATCAGAAAATGCTATAAATTTTGCGATTGGTCCCTAATGTCAGTTCTGTTTTGACATTTGTGTAGTAAACACATGCGAAATACACGTTAATAAATAATGTTACGTTACACTGCTCCAGAACGCGGAATATTGCTGACTATTTATTTGAGCAATAATCGGTCGGTGACTTTGGCACAAAGTGAATTTCGTCGCAGATTTCCTAGCCGTCCATAGCCTACTGGTGAAACACTGCGACGTTTAGCCGTTCGCCTCGAAGAGACTGGCACAACACGAGATGCTGCCAGGCGTGGCAGACCCCGAAGTAGCCGTTCTGCAAAGAATATTGCTGCTGTAGCCGAAGATGTCATGGAAGCGCCGTCGACATCGACCAGACGACGTGCCACGCAAATAGGTATCAATCGACGGTCTTTACAGCGAATTTTGGTACACGATTTGAAGATGTTTCCGTATAAAGTCCAGACGGTGCATCAGCTGTTAGCTGCTGACCGCCAATCGCGTCTAACATACGCTCAAGCCATCCTTAATCACCACCAAGAGGAAGATGATTTTTCATCAAAAAATAATCATGAGTGATGAGGCCCATTTCCATCTTAGCGGGTACGTAAATAAGCAAAATTTACTCTTCTGGGGCACTGAAAATCCGCGTGTAACCCACGAAGAGCCATTACACCCGCTCAAAGTCACTGTATGGTGTGCTGTTTTCGCTGGAGGAGTCATCGGACCTTTTTTCTTCGAAGACGTCGCGGGCCAAACGGTTACTGTGAATGGTGAGCGCTACAGAGCAATGATCAACGTGTTCTATTTGCCGCAACTTGATGAATTGGGATTGGAAAACATGTGGTTCCAACAGGACGGTGCAACGGCACACACTGCACGTGTCACAACCGATAGGCTGAAGGATGCATTTCCCGGGCGCCTTATCTCCCGTTTTGGCGATTTGCACTGGCCAGCAAGATCGCCTGATTTGACCGCTCCAGACTTCTTTTTGTGGGGCTTTTTGAAGTCGCGGGTTTATGTCAACAAGCCTCAGACTCTTGCAGCTCTTAAAGACAATATCCGTCAAGAATGTGAGGACCTATCGCCGGAAGTTTTGGCCAAAGTGATGGAAAATGCCATAAAAAGGGCTCAAATGACAATCAACTGTGGCGGCGGCCATTTACATGACATCATATTCTCGACTTGATGTAAAAAAAATTAAAAGACCAAATAAAAATAATCCACAGGAAGAATCAAGGTTTTTCATTTTTTTTTAAATTACAGCCAAAAAACATCGGAAGGTTATTTTTGCGCCACCTTGTAGAAGAAAAAAACATATGAGAAGGCAACAATTCCCTGTGTTAATGGTTTTATACCCCCATCCCATCGCAACCTTTATATAAATGTCCCCAAAAGATGAAAATTTGATGGGGATGAAATATAGAAAATGACAGTGTCACCACATCTTGTTCAGACAGTTCATCTAAATCTTTTATGGTTCAACAAAAAACAAAGTTTTCTACTGCATATGCTGTGGGGTTGAAGAAAGCAAAGTGAATGAATGCACGAGCGACTGGCGGATCACCCTCAACGAAATCCCTTCACGTAAATATCACTTATGACAAAATTAGAAACTTGCCATTGTTCCTTAACCTGGTCCGAGTCCTTTTTGCAAAGGAAGCCAATTACCTGGGAATGACTGCCGGCCCATACTCGAAATGAAATTCACATGTGAAAATGGAACTTAAAGAACTCGAAATCAAATTTGGACTGGGAGTGATATGAAATAACTGCAACTAACTAGTGTAACATGCTGAATCTTTCAATGGGAAGTAACCTACCAAAGGCTTAGAATTCGTGATGGACGAATTGCTTGTTAAGATGTATCATAGTTGCAGTAACTAACAATTTATACTATGAAACAATGATTACAGTGTATAGGAAAGGCTTTCCCCTACCCTCGGGAGAAAACCCTCTTTCGAAAGTCTGACAAACATCCATCGCACAAATGAATGGATCGGCTAAGTTTGCGAACCTCTATGGGCCGTTAATGCCAGATATTTAAATTTTTCATGGATTAATACATAGAGAGATTGAATTGGTTATTCAGACCCAAGATGAATGGTAGCTACCATCAAAGAACATAAAACTACATAGAGTTGGCATCACAGCTTAAAATTTTTTAGCCGTTTCAGACGCGGGCGGTAAGTGCGAAGATTTCCCCTTCGTAGATCGTATGCGTCGGCAAGGCTGTTGTTTGCTGCTGGGGTAGCAATGTGAACACTGGGATATCAATATCAGTACCCCACATAGAAAATATTCGTTGTATGAGATGCGAACTCTATGCTGTTCTATACTCTTTGCTCCCATATAACTGTTTTGGTAAAATAATCGAAATTTCGTAAAAATGTCTGCTCGTCTCTTCAAATGTTATAGTATGGCGCTTTGATCTTTCTTGACTAAACCGACCCTGATAAGGCCGATTAGTATGCTGGTGAAGGGTTTCAGAGTTCACAATTTCACATACTATGGCAGTTTTAATCATGTAAACGATGTTGAGGAAACGAATGCGTCTTTATTTGACGCAGTTCAGAGGGTATACTTTTTGCAGATCGGGCTAACGATTTTGAGGTCACATTATAGATCTTACTTCGTCCGGCCAAAAATTGGAATGACTTGGTATATTATTTCCATTTCCGGTACCCTTATCAAGCTTAAGTATAGATTTTGCTATCCTCCCTTAATTTAGGTAAGGTTGCTAGTAGTCTTCGCATAGTTCGATCTGTCTGACAGCAAGATTGTTTATCATCGTTTAACAGTCTACAGAAGTGGTTCTTCTATATTCCCAGCATCGAATGTGATGCAGTTACGATTTTTTCATGTACATATCGACAGAATTCTATTCAGACCTTATGTGCCTGGCTTTGACGTTATACACTTTAGTAAGACATACGCACCCATCTATGTCTTTGATCACTGGCTTTTCCTGCTCTTATTTTTTTCATTCTGAGAAGCCGGTGATCTTCCCTCCTCTTTTCTTATAAAGCTTTGGCATTCTTTGTCAAATCAGCGGTTTGGCGCTAGAAACCTAATAACGGGTGGTCCAAGTAGACATACTTTTTTCAATATCCTTTTTTGACAGATCACGTGTGAGTCGTGTCATGCTGTCATGTTATTTTTGTTTAGTATTGTTTGTGATTTCATAATGGAAAGACTTACGCGTGAACAACGTTTACAAATTGTTCAACTTTATTATGAAAATTCACGTTCTGTGAGGAATGTGTTTCGTGCACTTCGCTCAACTTATGGTCAACATAATCGGCTTACTGAGCGTACTTTTCGCAACACCATCACCCATTTTGAGACCCAGCATTCATTATTGGATAATATTCGACCGAATAGACCACGTCCAGCACGCTGTGAAGAAAATATAGCGGCCGTAGCTGAGAGTGTACACGAAGACCGTAGAGAGTCGATTCGGCGCCGTTCGCAGCAACTCGGACTAACGTATGGAACGACTTGGCGCATTTTACGTCAAGATCTTAAATTGAAAGCGTACAAAATACAGCTTGTGCAACAACTGAAGCCGCTCGACCTTCCCAAGCGACATCGCTTCGCTCTATGGGCTCTTGAAAAGTTCCAAGAAGATCCGACGTTTTCGAGGCAAATTTTGTTTAGCGATGAGGCCCATTTCTGGCTCAATGGGTATGTAAACAAACAAAATTGCCGCATTTCGGACGAAGAGCAACCTGAAGAGATTGAAGAACTGCCACTTCATCCAGAAAAAACAACGGTTTGGTGTGGTTTGTGGGCCGGTGGAATCATCGGTCCATATTTCTTTAAAAATTATGCCGGTGCGAACGTAACCGTCAATGGCGACCATTATCGTGCCATGATAACCGACTCGTGATCTCGGCGGCATTTGGTTTCAGCAAGACGGCGCCATTTCCCACACATCGCATCAATCAATGGACTTATTGAGAGATCATTTCGGTGAGCACATAATTTCACGTTTTGGGCCGGTCGATTGGCCACCAAGATCGTGTGATATCACACCGTTAGACTTTTTTCTGTGGGGATATGTAAAGTCAAAAGCTTATGCCGATGCCGATGCCGATGCCGACAACCCGCTTCGATTCAGGCCTTGGAGGAAAACATCACGCGTGTAATTCGCCAGTTACCAGTCGAAATGCTCGAACGAGTGATCGAAAATTGGACTCAACTGATGGACCATCTGCGACGTAGCAACGGCCAAAATTTGATAGACATAATCTTCAAAAAATAAATGCCAAAGAATGTTCTTTCAAATGATAATAAACATTCTCCATTAAATTTTAATTTTCTGTGTTTTTTTCTTTAAAAAAGTAGGGAACCTCGAAATGGATCACCCTTTAGATTAATTGAACCGAACTTATCGCCTATTTCTCAGACATTACGTACCTCCTGCGCTAAATTTTTTTAAGCTTCGAAAGTAGTCCTGAAATTTTGTTCAAATCATTTATATGGTGTGACAGGAGGATAGGTTTGAAGAGTTTATAAGTCTACTGTGAGGTTTACAGAGAGAGATGTTTCTGCCAAATCACATAGAATCTTCAAAAAAACGCTGACCCATGGGCATTCCACGAACAGCATTGTCATATCTGGGCTTGTTAGCTTGTTCTAAATTTTTGGAGCAAAAGAACACACACACAAGCTGGCACCATGCTAAGCATATGCAAGCTTTTCTGTTGTGCCAAAAAGTGCTCAACTATTTAAGAACTAAATGACTAAAGTAGCATCTGTTGATGGATAGTATTTCACATCAATGAAATTGCGCAGCAATTATGACTCAGCGCCAACTAACATATATACTTACAAGCATATGGCAGTTCATTCCGAGGTAACCCTTATTTGTATCAAAGTCAATTCAAAGCATTAACAAACATTTCAACTTCAATTTCTCAAAAAAAAAACCATCCACATCAATTTATTATTTTTTAAACATCCACCTCTTTCAAATGACTTTTAATAATCCTACTGCAAATCTCTCTCCTTGTCTGACCTTTCACTTCAGGCACCCAAAAACCTGTCATTGAAATATCCCTCCACCCAAATAGTGCATTGACCACTTTAAAGGCAATCCCAAGCCCACGTTTATAGACACACTTCATTAATCAATTCAAAGGGATCCCATCAGTTGACGGAGTTACTTGTAAATGACATTCGCACAGGACCCTCAATAAACAGAAATGAGAACAAGTCAAAGGGAATAAATCTTCAAAGACATAGCAAATGTAGCTTTCGAGAATCAGGTGCTCCCAGTCTGACTACCAAATGATACCATTCGTTTATCAAATGTAAATCCACACTACAATATGCTACCGACTGATATCCCTAAAGGACCCTTTTCGCCTGGCTGATTTCAATATAACAAAAATCATAAACAAAAAGGATTCTCGACTGGTGTCTTTTACATACAAACAAAAATCCTACCATCCTTACCAATCTTGCAAGCAGACATATAAAAAAAAACAAAAAGGAAACACCCCATCTAAGCAGACCGTTAAACAGGACTCTGAACCAAATGAGATGTGTGGGTGGTAGGAGCGCGGACAATTGGAAAGAAAGGGATACCAAACCTCCATTAGGTATATCCAATTTGACATGGTGGCTACACCTATGGCACCAGATCGGAATCATGAATCCTCTTACTATATAAATGCCATCTGCTGGGAGAGAAAGGATTATAGCGGCCGGTTTGCGATGAATATATGAAGAACGAAAACAAAAAAAAAAGGAACGCCACCAACACACATTCCTCAGGGGGTATGGGCTTGCAATATATAAATCCCAGAGGGATTTCGTACGTCCTTCTGCAAATTTATTGGCAATTGTGAACAAAACATCGAGAAAGAGGACGATGAGAATGGAAATTCATCGTAGAAAGGCAGGGGTAGAGCTTCATGACACCGGGGTTCTTGCATCCAGCAGCAGTAGCTTCATCGTCGAAAGGATCAGAATTTATTTTATGCCATAGACCCTTCCTTGTGCTTTTGTTTCCTATAGGAGAAGCATTTCTGATTGAAGCGCTAGCCTGCATTTTTATTGCTTTTTTTTCTAGACAGGTCCTGTTTCCCTCCTGTTGTTTCATACGACCGCCAACGTCGTCTTCGTTGACGCAGGCTAAAGAGGAACACACACACCCATACAAGGTTAAAAGGATTTCAAATGAATATCTCGCTGGATGAGCTGAGATTTGCTCTCTCGGTCGGGGATAGCAGAGGTTATAAAGCTGGATGGCAATTAAGAAGTCAGAATCCGGAATTGTTTCATCTAGTGGGCGCATACCGCAGCATCTGATTTTTTCAAATGTACTCCCTTAAGTTGCCAGGTTGATGTTGAGGACCTGCGAGTACTAGTTTTTTTTTATTTGAGGCTTGGACAATATTGGATTTCGGTAGGATCCATTTGGATCTGCTTTTCTGTTGATTTTCGTTTAAGAGGATTGAAATTTGTTGACTTTTAATAAAAAAAAAAGTGGAAAAGACTTGAGACTGCCCTAAAAATTGTTGGCATACTGGGGTAGTGGTAGTGGAGTAGTAATTCATTTTTTTTTTCTTTTAGCTAGGTACACACTGAAATCTACTTTTGTGTGCTTAAGAGATGACCGAATTTGACTAGATGGTGAGTGGACTGCATTTCTCTTTGCATATCGGTGTATCCTTACACCGATATGGGGAAAAGTAAATTTCATTAACTTGGACCTGTTGACTTGCTAGTTTAAGCTTTGATACTACTATAACACGGTTAGAAAAAGGAGGTCCGATTACGAGCTGTCCATTTATTTGTGGATATTCTTTTGGAGAACGAGGTCACCTTTTTATGAAGGGAGAATGCATTTTTAGTAGGGAAAGGACTTATTTAGAAAACAGGTTTACATTAGAATGGCTGTCTATGAACAAATTCTTTTTTTTTATAAACGTTTAATACAGAAATTTCAAAAGCTGGTCAGGCCGGAGTGGGAATTTAAAAAAAAAGCTCCATTTTTGGTCGAGAATTATGTAGCAAAATAAAAATGCAAGCAGGGATATTCGGTTGGATCCGCATTGAATAATACCATTCACGTCACGAGCACTCATGTATGCAGATAAACTTCACCTTAAGGCACAGATAAACACTATTATTGTGCCTTAGTGTAGTAAAAGTTTTGTAAGGACTGATAATACAAAATGTACATTCGATGGAAGAGGTTAAGTGACCTATTTGCAAGATGAATATCCGAAAAGAACGAACTTTTGTATTAAGGAGTTGAGGTGGTTGTATTCAATGGTATGCTTCTGCAGAGCAAGTTGTGCAGTAAAGTGTATCGGCGTGGTAAGGAATTCAATCGCCCATGCAATGTCACAAACCTAGTCTTACCCTTTATTTATACATGCAAAGTTATATTTTTGACACAAAAAACGTGACCTATACTTCAACATCGATTCCGAACAGCAATTTCGAGAAGCTTCTCATTTCCTAAAATGAGAGCAGGCTTGAATGTTTGTGAAAAAAAATTATTTGTTGTCACATTCCGGATTTAATGCTGAGAACTCCCGCTTTGCACCCAGAACTTTGTAGGTTTGAGTTTCTGGAGTCTAAGATATAAGATTTTTCCCGAAATCTGTGTATGAAGTCTAGAAAAACTTGAAGCTACGGAGCAGTCATTGCTTTTTAATTTCAGATTAGCATTTGTTTGCACGTTTCTAGAAAACGCTTCAAGATGCAGATCTTGGTCAAGACTCTTACCGGTAAAATGATCACCTTGGAGGTTGAGTCTTCTGACACCATCGAGAATGGCAAAGCCAAGACCCTAGATTAGGAAGGATCATTGCAGGCAAGCAACTTGAAGATGGCCGCACATTGTCCGACTACAATATCCAAAAGGAGTCTACCATCCATTTGGTGCTCCGTCTGCGCGGTGGCATCATTGAACCATCTCTGCGTATCCTCGCCCAGAAGTAAAACTACGACAAGATGATCTGCCGCAAGTGTTACGCCAGTTGCACCCAAGGGCAACTGCCAAAAGAAGAAGTACAAGTAGACCACCAGAATTTGGTTACTTTTGTTCTTTTTTTCTGTGGTTTTGTCAAAAGTTTTAACTGTTGTCTCTGAAATTCCTTTTGTAAAAAATAAAAAAGTTTTCAACTAATATTTCAACGTAGACTACAGATCCCTTTCAGGCAGACCGCCCACCGTTTTGAGAGAAATGAACATGGCGTCCAATCCGATGATGATAGATATCTTTCTGATAAGAAGGACATCTTCAAAAAGTATAGAAAGCACTTTTAGCAGCTTCTTAACCCCATGTATGCTTCTCAATTCCCTGTCGCAATTATGTAAATGAAGTCACTTAGCTATGCAATTCCTAAATTTTGAAAAATCAGCCGGCGTGGGTAGACTTTAGCATAAAATGCTCAAGGCTTAGATGAAAGTGACTTGAATTGCTAACTTGTGGCATGATAGTAGTGTGGGAAACCTGTGGCGTACTTAACGATTGTTAAACTGAAGTGATCGTCCCCATTTAAAAAAAAAAAAAAACGATTATAGAATAGAGCTATGCGTGTTCAGATTTAAACATGCGAATAGTACTCAAAGCCAGGCCTTTCTTGAGTTTCAACCACTAATCAACAGAATCGGTAAATTTGAGGATTAAGAAATTATTAAGTTCTCTTAAATGAAACCTTGATGCACTCTTTTGGGCTTGGAACGAATTTCTTTCACCGAAATAGATTTAGAAAGTACAAGGTACTGTCGATTCCTCTAGGGATGCGGTAACAGCACGTTACCTCAATCAATTCTGCTGAATTCTTGTCAACAGATCCATGCATTGTACAGTTCCAGAGCAAGAATTAAAGACTCAGGATGCCAGTCAGGATGCGGTAACAGCAAATTACCTCAATCAATTCTACTGAATTCTAGTCAACAAATCCACGCATTGTACAGTTCCAGAGCAAGAATTAAAGCCTCAGGATGCCAGTCAGGATGCGGTAACAGCACATTACCTCAATCAATTCTACTGAATTCTTGTCAACAGATCCATGCATTGTACAGTTCCAGAGCAAGAATTAAAGACCCAGAATTCTAGTCAACAGATCCACGCATTGTACAGTTCAGGAGCAAGAATTAAAACCTCAGGGTGCCAGTCAGGATGCAGTAAGGAGTGCAAGGATTAAAGCCTCAGGATGCCAGTCAGGATGCAGTATCAGCTCATTACCTCAATCAATTCTGCTGAATTTTAGTCAACAGATCCATGCATTGTATAGTTCCAGAGCAAGAATTAAAGCCTCAGGATGCCAGTCAGGATGCAGTATCAGCTCATTACCTCAATCAATTCTGCTGAATTTTAGTCAACAGATCCATGCATTGTATAGTTCCAGAGCAAGAATTAAAGCCTCAGGATGCCAGTCAGGATGCAGTATCAGCTCATTACCTCAATCAAGTCTGCTGAATTTTAGTCAACAGATCCATGCATTGTATAGTTCCAGAGCAAGAATTAAAGCCTCAGGATGCCAGTCAGGATGCAGTATCAGCTCATTACCTCAATCAATTCTGCTGAATTTTAGTCAACAGATCTACGCATTGCTCAGATCCAAGCTTATATCGGTAGCAGTGTAAAAATCCTTTCCAGACGTCGCAGATGATTCAATTCAACATTGCAAAGTGAGAAGAGAACCAACAATCAGCCATAGACTAACCACGACTAACCCAAGGCGCAAAAGTCAAAAAAGGCGTGAGGAATTATAGGCCCTTACTTTTTGATGATGAAAGGGATCGTGCACCCACTGTAACTTTCAGTGCGTTTTGTAGAGATGTTAGAATGACTTTTTGAATTGTAAAACCTACTAAGAAAAACTTACCAAATCTTGAATCCCGCAGGACACGGTCATACAAAGTCAAACAAACGTTCAACACGTCTCTGTCACAAGTTCATGAAATTTCCGCTTTCAAATTGATCGACAGGTGAGTTTATCTCGAGGTTAATCTCAAATCTGAAATATACGGCAATAAACCAACTTCGCTGGTGCAATTGAAGAAAAATACTTATCACCGAATGGCAGGCTACCAGCCAAATCGTCAAACAATAATTTACTGATTAGATTAAACGAATTTGGACATTAATTTAAGCAAATTGTGTACTTTAATAATTTAGAAACCTTTTTCCTAATAGATAGGTTAGGTTAGGTTAGGTGCTTGGGTTGATGTGGTAAGTGGAGTACGTTTTCCCTCATCAAACTCAGGTCAATATTGGGTCTATATTAACCTGAGTTTGTGATGCCCGTTATGGGTCAACGTATGTGGGTGGCTTCTTCACTTATCATGTTACTGTCTATTGTTGTTATTCACTTTTCAGCCATTCAGATGTTGTTGCGAACCTGAAAAGAATAGAGAAATAGGGATTTCGGATGGATCCGTGAGGTCATGGAAGAAAGTATTTTCTTAATTGACTAAGGCGTAGACAGTGGCATAGAAAGTGGAGGAGCCTCTTCAAAGGTCATCATCTAGAAGATTCATTTTCGGTTTATGACTTTTGAAAGTTGTATCAAGTAAGTATCCCCACTTGTATTGAAACTGATTTTCTGTTTCTTTGAAGAAGTTTGTGAGTTTTGGCTTTTACTCCGGCTATATCCACTTGGATGTTTCCAGCCTTTTCTATTGCATCCGTGATTTGAGCTCGTATAGTGGCCCGGCGGTTTGACAGACTGTTCTGCCTGAATATTGCTGATGGCAGATCCTTTCCTCGGACGCAAAGAACCTTCAGTTCTTCACAACAACGCTTTAATCGCATCAAAACTATCAAAAACAAGTACAATGGACAGTATCCACGTGGTGTTACAATGGACCAATAAACGGCCTAAATGTGTTGGCTAACTCGTCGGCAACCGCTCTTACCTAACCTAACCTATGAACAAAGATGGTGATATCATCTGGTTTGTTGGTTTGGCCAGACCTGAGGTCGCTTTGAATGCCTCTGATACTGCCAATATCTCAGCCTGAAAATCACTGCTTTTATCAGGGAGACGAAAAGTGCTGTTTAGCGTCAGTGTTTGAGAAAAGACTTCCGCTCCAACGCCCACGTCCATATTTGAACCATCAGTATAGATTGATATGGTTTCGGTGCAAAATTCGTTGCTCTTCCACTCCTCTATATACTTGGAAAGAGGCAGCAGATTGATCTTTTAAAGTCAGGGTAAGCAGCATGTAGTCAGCTGAGCCCCGTTATTTGTTTAGAATCTAAGCGTGTCCTCCTGAGTTCATTTTCAGTAGCTAATCTGGCTGATTCTTGCATATGGCTGCAGGTTGTATGTATAGTTATAGCGGTAGCAGGTTGGTGTTATCCTTGCACTAGTATAGCGCCCATACATGCTATCCTTTATACCTTTTTCGTATTCTTCAGATGGGTAACTTTGTTTGTGGATTGCCACCTTTTGTTGTTGTTAATGTGATTACTTTGAGGTGTGTGACTTCCAGCTTCGCATTTATATTACTGTGGCTGTGCATACCTTCCATGTTGTTATTCCCACGGTTCCTTTGGACTGCTCCTATTTTCACATTATTGGATGCTCTTTCAATTTCAAGAAATGCAGCAAGTGCTTATTATTTCTCGGGAACAGATTTTTCTATAGTTGTAACGATTGAAGGGCATGCTGTGACAAAGATGTATGTATCTTAGGGTTGAGCTTGTTACAAGCCTAGATATCCACTACTTTTCCCTAGGTCTTTAATACAAAGGATGTAAGACTTAAGGTCCCAAAGTTTTTTTAAGTCGTTTGGCTAGGCTCACTGGCTTTATAGATGAAGGCTACCCTTAATTCCTGCCAGCACATAGGAACATAACCACATTTGAAGCTACCAACAAACAATTTGTGTATGTAGGAATGCTGTTACGATTTGCTTCGATTTTTGAGGTATGATAGGAATAAAACAATCGATTTCGTGTTATTTATAGGAAGAGAAGGTTAGTGTAGAAAAAATCAATTAGGCAATTGACTGCCCAATTGATTTTTTCTTCACTAACCATGTCTCCCGTTGTCGATATCGAGGGGTTGCTATTATAGACGTTTGTCTCTAGATTCCTCCCGGAGTATGAATCACGTCCTAGTTTACAGTAGATGTGTTAGAGATTCATGTGTGGATTGTATCCTGGGTCTATTGGGAAGCTTGAGGTTACCTGCCATAACCAGATCCTTGGAGATTATTTTTCTAAGCCTGGCAGGTTCAGTAGTGTTTTCTACGCTTCAACAGAACTAAAACCAGGAGGTGCGTTTAGGACCGTTAACCGTTCTATGAATTTGTATTGGTTGATCTCATATGGGCAGCAGTCGCAATCTGAATTCAAGCTTCTTGCAGCGAAATTGATGGCTTACTTATTTTATTCGATCCAATAAATTAAAAACTTCTTTTAAGACGCCTTGCATTTAAATAAATTATAGGGCTTATCGTGATCAAATCAGTTCAGCTACATGTTTGAAATATTTTTGCGAAGGAACATAAGTCCCAGAGGACGTAATATTTTTATATGATCCTGTGACTAATGTCCAAGCACTACTAAGAACACGTAAGAACCAATTAAAAGGGGAAAGTGAGCAATATCCTTGTTGCTTCTTTATTATTATCAAGGACATAATCTCAATAAGTTAACTCAAGGGTTAGTACACAAGGGCTCACCTGTGACTGTAGTCGAAAACATAATAAACTCCTTTAAATAATCGACTCCCCTTGATCCTCTAACAGAAGACAAATAAAGACTTGGAATCATTTCCACTCAAGTACTTCGTTAATTGATTTACCAAAAACTCTTCCAAAATGTTAGCTTCGATTTAGATGTCTGTAATTTGTCGCCACCTCAAACCTGCCTTGTAATTATAAGGAGTTCATTGGAAGAGTTAATCCTTATCTCACAGTATCCTTCTTGTGTAGACAAAAGTGAATTCCTGGAATTCCTTCTAACTGCAAAGTCTTTAACATAAAAATTAAAGAAGCTAAAGTATCGCTATGGATAACTCACAAAAGAGTTAAGAAAGATTCTTTTGAAAACAATTTCATCATCATGTGCACCCTGGAGCGTAATGTGTCCTTTATAATTTCAACGATTTTTGCCTTTTCTTTTTTTCTTTTTTATTTGTTCCAGCCTGCTTTTTAATGTCTGCTGAAAGACTTGAGAGAGCAATTAAGGGGGAAAGATAATGACACTTTTGTGAGACAAGTGAAAGGCAATATCGTATTGTCTGAAACGTCTTTATTTTAGCAGGATTATCGTGGATAATGTGGGCTTTTGTTAAGGGTAATGTTTTGGGTATACTTGAACTGTTATGAACATTTTAAATTCAGTAGGTGTGGTGCTAAAGATACATCAGTTGGTAAAGCAGTGGCGGGGGTGACTTTTTTTTTTTTTTTGAAGGAACGGTGTCACTATGAAAGACACGTGAACATGGTACAATCTATTTTGCAAATCATTAAATACCATGTCCCGTTATTGTGTATCATCAAGTCGATGATTTTATGACTAAAATAATCTTAAGATATTAATAATTTTATTAATTAATTCATCCACAACGTGTCACTGTATGGAGCGGATTTACGGCTGGAGTCATCATTGGATCGTACTTTTTCAAAAACGAGGATGGTCAAGCAGTGACTTGTAATGGTGTTCAATATTGCGAAACGATAACCGAGCTCTTTCATCAAAGTTTTATGATAATGATTCGTTGAAATTATATGGTTTCAACAAGATGGTGACATATGCTATACCACCCTGAAACGATTCATTTACTGCATAAGACAATTTTTTTTATCGTGTACTCTCTCGTTTTGGTGATCAGAATTGGTACGCTTTGAGTTTCAACCTTTCTACGGGGTAAGAAGTTACAGATATATGGAAATCTCTTAACAACAACACGTGCATTGAAGGAGGATATTCAACGTTGCAGTACCCGGGGCTTATATTGGCAAGTATAATATACACACACACTAACACTAGCCGTATTTTTTGTTTTTTAGATATTCTCCATGCTATGCTGAGACCAAATTCATGCCACGATAATATTGCTATGTCATCCCCATATATTGCAGCATAGCATTTTTAATAAATTGGTAAATCGAAGGTATATAAATGGTAAAGAACAAGTTCAAGAACAGAGCTTTGATAAACTCCAGCAGATTAATTTACATAATCAGACCTTTCGCTATTAACATGCACCTTCATACACACATTTGAAAGGAAATTTTTGAAAATTTTAGAAATAAATGGCGCAAAATTTTAATTTTATATATGAGTCCTTTGTGCCATAAAGCATATAACGCTTTCTCAGCGTCGAGTAAAACCATACCAGTAGATAAACCTAGATCTTGGTGATAGGTTCCGTAGTTGCGTCTAAAGCCGAATCGTTCGTCAGGATACATTTATTTCTTTAATAATTTTTAAATCTCCAATTTTCTTAAATATTTCTTATAAATTTTACAAACAGCGCTTAGTAAACTTTTTGGTCAACAGTTTTTAGTTTTTTTTTTAAGCTGCCTCTGGTACTGATATTACCTTGACAAGTTTCCACGACCCTGGAGATTTTTAGTCATAAGTTCATAAAAATATGAGAAGGCTACAGTCCGCTATGCGAGTCATTAAACACCCATACCCATGCCATCCTAAAAATAGATCTCCCAAAAAAAGTGGGTGCTAGACTGAAAACTGAATGGGGGTGAAATATAGAATATAAGATTGCCACCACATCTTATTCAAACAGTCTATTTTAATCTTTTATGGTACGAAAAAAAACCACGTTTTCTCTGGCATATGCTAAATGCCAAATTTATTTCAATCCGCGAATAGAAAGTTTTGTTTTACAGAAAAAATCCTCAAAAAATGGGTATAACACTTCCTAAAATTGTTTGACGGTTTAGCGAAACACAATTTTTTTCTGAATAGTGGACCGATTTTGAACAATTTCACTCTTGGTCCGCTTCAACGAGCAGAGAGTCTATATACCAAATTTCATCATTCTTGTTCAAAATTTAAGACCGAAAAATCGATGACATATAGGCGGACAGACAGACAGGAATCCTCCTTAATCGAATCAGCTAACTGTTAAAGATTTTTTATAATTTATTTAGAAACATGTTTCTGATTTTATTGCTACCAGGTGTTTTCTTAAAAAAATAAGTTGTTTTCGAAAGAAATATTATTTCCATTTCGGGAATCAACTCATTTGGTGTACATAGTGTGATCTACAAGACTTGGTAAGAAAAATCCACCAACTCATAAGTCAAATCTGTTCGGAAGAAAGTATGCCTGAAGAATGGAACCACAGCATCGTTGACCCGATCCATAAGAAAGGAGACCCTCTGAACTGCGCCAAATAAAGAGGCATAAGTCCCCTTAACATCGCCTACAAGATCCTATCTGCGTAATATGTGAACACCTGAAACCGTTTACCAATAACCTGATCGGCCCTTATCAGTGTGTTAGGCCAGGAAAGTCCACAACCGAGCAGATTCTGGAAAAAACCCAAATCGATACCCACCATCTATTCATCGATTTCAAAGCCGCATACGACTGCATTTATAGAGACGAACTATACAGAGTCATGTCTAGTTTTGGTATACAGCCCAAACGCGTCCGTTTATGTAGGATGACGATGGAGAATTCCCGCTGACATATCAGGGTCGCAAACGACCTCACCGACACATTGGATACCAAAAAAGGAATAGGCAAGGGCGATGCGCTTTCATGTGATTTCTCGAATTTGATTCTTGAGAGGATTGTGCAAAACTATCGAGCCAATACCAGAGGCACAATTTTCCAAAAGTCGGTGTAACTGCTACCATACGCCGACGATATTGACATCATTGGTACTTGGTAGGACTCAACATGACGTCATAGCAACGTTTGCTAGTATAGAGAAGGAAGCGGCAAAAATGGGTACAGCAGTAAATGGGGGCAAGACGAAGTATATGCTGTCAACACAAAAGGACACACAACATCGATGAATTGGACAGAATGTCATTATTGACAGATGTAAATTTGAGGTAGTACAGGACTTTGTCTATCCCGGCTCCACTATTAACTCTGACAACAACAACTCGGCAGAAATTAAACGAAGAATTGCTCTTGCCAACCGCTGTTTCTTCGAGCTAAGAAGGCCATTCAGTAGTAATGCCCTCACTCGAACTACTAAGGAGTTTCTATTTAAGACCCTGATCTTTACAGTCCTGATCATCCCAGTCCGGCGTTGAAGCACAGAACGTATCAAAAGCGGATGAAGAAATCCTTGGTCGATTCGAGAGGAAAATTCTCCAGAAAATCATCGGTCCGTTTGCGTTGAGGGGCTATGGATACGAAGATTCAACCAAGAACTATACGAGCTGTACAGCGACATAGCCATGGTCAAAAACTCCGCATTGGATGTTTATTATGGCTAGGACTTGTAGAACGAATGGACACCAATACTCCGGCTCGCAGAGTCTTCCATTCCCAGCCAGACATCGGACGCAGTAGAGCAAAACCTCGCCTTAGTGGCGAGCCATATCTGCAGACATCGGACGCAGTAGAGAAAAACCTCGCCTTAGTGGCGAGCACAAGTAGAAACCGACCTCAACCAACTTGGAGTGCGCAACTGGAGGCAGATAGCTAAGGACCGGGCTAATTGGAGAGGCTTTTTGGTTGAGGCACAGGTTCATTCCGGACCTTAGCGCCACTTAAGTAAAAAGAAACAAATTTTTGGTGTCACAGGGTCGTTAGTACCCAGGGCCCAGCTTTCTTACAACAATTCATGCGTGCATGTGTACCTTTTGCACGATGGGGGGCCTCCTGATTTATGCACGGCGAATTAGAGATAAGCTTTCTTGACAATTGGGACTACTCGGATGATTTGTAAGATCATCACGAGAGGAAGGCCAGTGAAAGATCATTTAGGTGTTGCTACTGCTGGGTATCGAACCCAGACCTTCTGCGGCGCAGTTCATCGCACTTACCATCACGCCACTGAGCCCACTTAAGTAAGTAACTAAGTATTCGTGTCGGTTAGCTTGAATACTATTACTATTTACGTTATTAAGTACAGCTACTTCAATTCTCGAAGTAGGCTCCCGATATCCTTGCCAATTTTGCCGAATCCCTAATTTTATAACTTTTATGTCAAGCTTCGTTGTGTGTAAAAATCCAATACAAACGAATTTAACCTGCACATCTAACGGTCGACTTATATCCTAGTTGAATACACCCCACACAAACAACTTTCAAATCTCTATTAAAAGAGATTCCGAAGGGGAATCAGTAGATGGATGTATAAGTCGTAAGTGTATTTTAATATTTTTACTTTTTCCCGACTGAGGGCAATAGCAGTGCTACTCTGGTTTACGTACCATAATACCACCACTCAATGCGAATTGAAATCTTTGCATCAACAAAACCGAGCGTACGTTGTGCACAAATCCTTTCAACGACCCCCACTCGATTTCAGCTCTTAATATAGAAAAAAAAAATTTACAAAATGCTAAATCGAATTCAATTCACTTAAAATTCCACAAGCCTCTTTGAACGATGATTTCCGCGAAAACACCCCACCTCACCACGGAAAACAAATACAGCCCCCACGTTGACATACCATCTGTCGAAATAGAAATCGCGCAACATTCCGCATGTCAGTGCGGGAAGGAATTCCACCGAATTGAAAACCTTTTTCACACTTATTGATCGGATGGCAAGTCATTCGCAACACCTCCCCTGCTTCCAATCGGATCAAACCACTCTTCAAACAAATGAATTCCCAGCGCCATCGTTTGTCGTTTTTTTTTTTTTTTTTTTTCTTAACAATTCCAGAATTATGAATGAATGATTTAAAGATCGTAAAAAACTTTCAAAAGTCATAGACGGGACTTTGCAAACATCCCCTCCCAAAAACAATCAGATTCAATTTTTCACTTTAAAATCATGCTTGCGAAGTTCAGGCGAAGTTGATAGGTGAGTTTTTGAAAAAAAAAAAAACAATTTCAAGAGTTTTTCACTCCTTTTGTGGTTAGAGGGGAGTCGCTGAATGGCATTTCCACACCGCAAACGATTTTTCTTCCAAACTTCCCATCCATCAAAGATGAAATTCATAACATCGGCGAAGGATCTGCCAATCGATTCAGAACCGTTTTTACCATTTTATTTTTCTTTCATCCGAAAACGAAAACCGCTCTCACACTTGCCGGGCCATTGTTATTATTTCCCATTAAAGGGAACGATTGGAATACAGGAGGGCTTGGAGATTCATTTTGTGAGCACAAAAAAAAAAATGGTCGGAAGGGTTCTACGTGCGTATATACAAAGCATTTCCTTTTAGGACACCCGAAAGGGTTGATGAGTTATGGGCGCATAACCCATTCGACTGGAGTATCCAATGCCATATTGGCACGGAGTTGGGATGTCTGGCAGGAGTAGGTGGATGAATTTTAAAATATTTACAAGCGTAAATTTGGAGTAATTGAATATTTTCTTTCCATTTTGTTGTTGTATTTTTATTTATGTTTTTTTTTTTTTTTTTTGGTTACATTGAAAATTTATTGTCGACCCTGGGAATTCACACAAATGACACACAAGGGTGTGGTTGGTATGTTTGTATTTATTATTTTTTTAATAAATGGTATCTCCTTGTAGAAAGTAACAGATAAGTAGATATCTACCTACATTACATATTCTATCGAAAAATATGTTTGAATTTTTTAAAAATATATTTTTGAAGGTTGTTGCGATAAAATTGCGGCGAATTTAATTTACGACGGATTGGGAATTTATTAATGGCCATGGAAAATATTCCACAAAGTAGATACACAATGGCAGAGAATATTCCGTTAACCTCTTTTGAGCGGTAATTCACATGTCCGCAGGACCTTTTGATTTATCGAATTTTATGGCATGTTTTTTAAATTAATTGCCGTTTAATGCCGTTCATTGAAAATGTATTATTTTTTTAATTAATCGATGCACCATATAGGTTTTTATTTTTCGTGAACATAATATTAAGGTAGAGTTGTATAACAAAAGACTGAAACAATCAAGTTCAGGAAAACAAAAACGTCGTAACGAAAGAAATGCTTATCAACTTGGACGAAGCAATAAGTGATCGAAATTTATAGGCTTTGACGATCACTTAGTGCCTAGTGCTTTGACTATAGATTGCGTTCCTAGATTTTTGTAAATTCTTGGTTGCAGCAAATGTCCCTTATAAAGGGACATCATTTTTTCAAGACTGCTACGAAGAGTTCCGAAAGTGTAGTTAACGTTGAAGTCTTTTAGACTGACCAAGCGAACAACCTACATAAGCTGATCAGACATATTCAGACAGCAGATCGTAAGTGTTAGTCAGTTTTCTTGAAAAGAGATGGTGACGCTCGAGTCGAAATGCCAACGGCGAGGTCTGCCTCTACTGCGTACGATGTCTTCCTGGGAATCGTAGACTCTGGGAGCCGGAGTATTGATGCCCATTCGCTCCACATGTCCCAGCCATCATAAAAATACAATGCGGAGTTTATTGAATTATGGTGTGTCGCTGTACAGTTCGTATAATTCTTGATTAAATCTTCCCCTCCATAGCCCGTTAACGAAAACGGGACCGAAGATTTTTCGAATAAATTTTCTCTCAAAACGACCAAGGATTCCTTCATCAACTTTTGAGACGATCCATACTTGTTTGTGGATTGGACAAACGATGCTGAGTCGAACCTCTTAAGGCCTACTTTCATCCGACTAAATTCAGCTTATAAGTTTGTGATTGTTACTGACCAAGTCATCGCCGTCGGCTTTATAAATCTAGATATTGTTCGGCATCGTAGTTAAACAGTCTGCACAGGTTGTTCTTCCATATTCTCTGCATCGAGCCACACGAGGCACAGAGACATTCCAGGAAATTGCAAGGCAGGTGAGCTTGCCAGACCGGGCACAGCCCTCGGTATTCTACTGCAAGTAGACATGATAGGTATGCCCATCGCTACATTTAATTTACAGATCAAACTGGATGCGACGCGCAAGAAAGCAAACCGCAAATGGATAAATATCCAAGCAACTCTGGTATAACTTTAACCAGAAGCGCTCCATCTGCTTGACAATGCTGAACAGATCAAAAATTAGCAGCATTATCGGTGTTCTTGCCGGATATTGTCCGATAGGCCTACACGCAAGAAGACCAGGCCTCTTCAGCAATGAATTCTGCAGACGCTGCTTAAACGAAGAAGATGAGGAACGTATTACTCACCTTATACGCTATTTTCCTGCTCTGTCAGTAAACTGCATCTGGGAGAGTACTCCTTCGACAATCTAGGTGAGCTGGCTAACATCATCCTTCGCTACATACTTAGCTCTGAATGGTTCGATTAGGCGATGGAATATAGGAAAGTCGACAGATTCACGTGGTACCACAACGGATCGTTATGGTCTAAGTGTACATCGCGTGCAGCCCCTATAACACAACCTAACGTAACCTAACTACGAAATTTGCTTATTCATCTCGACAGAATTCAGTTCATTCCGTGTATCCCTGGCTCGTAGAAGCAGTCTTGCGCTATATCATCTTTTCCTCCATCGAAGCTTGAGTGCATGTAATGATAATGTTGTCGAATTCGGCCTTGATGGGATTAGTTACAATGCGGTCGCTTATATCTTGAAAATGTAAGACTTCTTGCAAAAGTCTGGCAGTTATAATAGTCGCTGTTCTTGCCTGACCTATCCTTGTATTTCCTAGATGGCAGTCTGCTTTGTATAGTAGCCTAGGACTGTCGCTAGTTGTTCGTCTGCATTTCTCCTGCTCTCACATTCCAGGTGCAGATACAAACCTCGTTATCCTTTTTCGGTCTTCAACAATACGGTCAGGCTATTGGTTGCTTCGTAACAACAATTTTATTCGCGAGTTGACACTCAAAGAAAAACCTCTAACCTGGAGGGTCAAATCTCATTTTTAGATACCCCTAGGACTAGTGGCCATCAGTATCCACTACGGGATTTAGCGTTGGCTTTTCAGCTCATTCGTCACCATATCTGTTCAGGGTATCTGACAGAGGCCTGTACGGACAGACGGACCGAAGAACCGACGAACCGACGGTTGTCCCAATGAAGGAATATACGGACAACATCAATTGGATGGAACCTTCTTTAATCATCGCTATGCAAGCCATTCAATTAAGTGGTCTCCATGAACAGGTAGATAGGTAGAAGTGGCGGTTCGGCATGAACCCAAGTAGCACTTGTGTGTCTTTTTGTTACCACGGCTCGTGTGACCTTTATTATGATTGTTGTTGTGGGTGTGATGCATGCGGTCTCTAAATCCAGCCCGTGAGGTTTAGTGGGTAAGATCTTGTATGCTTTCACCCGAGATGAAGCTAAGGTTGTCGACAAATGGTTGGTCTAACGCCAGCACTCTGGCTCTTGCTAGTTCCGGACATTTGCAGATGAAATGGGAGAGGGTTTCTCGCTCATTTGTGTTTCCGCAACTGTGGCATTAAGGGTTGTATTGGATTCCAACTGGCAAGTGACCCGTGGATATCGCCGTAATTCTTGCGATATCTGGGTGGGTTCTGATTATTCAGTAGATCGTTTGTTCTATTTTTGTCGTAGGAGGGCCATATCGTCCTCGACTCAATTCGTTAACCTTCTCCATTTGATGTCGACCTTCTTCAGGAAATATGAGTGTATTTGTCCCTTAACCGCACCTAGCGGAATACGGGCCCTTGCTGCAAGTGAGCCGTGCAGAGCTGAGCCTTGCCTGGCCAGCTAGTATGCACGCTCGTTTCCTTCAATATCACTGTGCCCTGGAACCCAGAGAGTGGGACCCTGGAGCGTTCGCCAAGGTGGGCAAGTTCGTTCCGGCATTGCTTTACCAGTTTGGAGGATATGTTAGCGGAGCTGATGGCCTTTATGGCCGCTTGGCTATATATGAGCATAGCAATATTTTGCTTTTCCGTAGTGTCACGCCCTTAAACGTTCAAGCCTCTTGGATAGCCAGTAATTCCGCCTGGAATACGATGGTAAAATCCGGTAGGCGATATGGAACTGATATTTTCGGTGATTCCGCGTAGACTCTGGACCCCAAACCACAGTTCATCTTAGATCCGTCGGTATAGACTACCGTGTCGAAATCGTTTACTATTTCGTTTCTCTTTCACTTGGTTCTGGGAGGAAATCCTACCTGGAAGCCTTTCTTGAAACTTAGTATAGGTGTTATGTAGGTACAATGAACAAACATTTACAAGTTCAACAAGTTTGTTCACATAATGGAGTTATAGAATTTCTCATGCAACGCAATCATAAACATCTCTGACTACATTTTGGATTTAAATTATCAGTATTTAGTTTCATTTCCTTTTCTACCTTTGAAGAATCCTTAAATGGAATTACCACCCCAAAATGAATGTTTCTGACGTAAACGCATTCACCTATATATGTATACCTTCATAATTCCCCCTTAATGGCACCTTAAAAAAAAGTACGAAGCAATTTGAAACTACTTTACTAGATATGAAATTACAATTTCACTTTAGTCCTTCCCATTCATATGGTTTTACTTTTACTTTACCCCCCTTTCACTCGGAATCCATATTTCGGAATTCAATTTCGATTTGGTTTTTCCTGAATTTGCATCACATTCGTTCCTCCTCAGATGGTCCAATTCCATGCTAACCACATATACATCCTCTATTCGCACCGCAAAAATCGACCTTGCAAACACACACAAAATTTCCCTTACAAAAATATATGAGAAAATTCAAAAGTTCCCACAAGTCCTTCGACCTGCGTACTCTCTTCACATGAATTGCAAGAATCACTTCGTTATCCATTCTCACAACAGAATACCTATAGGTTGAGGGCAAAAGTCGACTGCAAAAAAGTCCTTGAAGACGACAACAAAACCCCATCAAGTGAATGTAATGGAAAACATGAAAAAAGTGGAAAACTATTTGCACAACATTAAAATATTTTCATTCGATTGGAAAAGTTTCCGATCTCTGACTTGCCATTGGGTGTTCCCTCTCAGTCGTGTCCTCTGTTCGACGATAGCAAATCGATCATGCAAACCATATGCTACGGTGTAATAAATTTGACACTCACCCGCCCCTTCTCAATCCAGGCAGGACCTATTCCCATTGTATGAGAATAACTATTTGCGGGAGCCTGCTCCCAAGGCCATTTGGAAAACAAAAATACAGCACGTGTGCGAATGTGTGGAAATAAACTTTTCAATCCCAATCCCGCGCTCTAATCGAAGCCATATGAGAAGTGCGGAAAAGTTGTTCGCACTTTTCAACAACCGTTATCAAATGGGGATATAGTTCGCTATAATAATTCATAAGGTTTCGAGGAGAGAGCACACTGCTCAGGCACTTGGGGATTTACAACCGAATATTTTCAAAAAGTTTCATTAAAATTCTCTCCGTAATCCTTAAATGAAATTTATTTGCTCCGATTCAATGAAGAACTAATCCATCATATAATCCTAGGTCCTTGCGAATAAATTCGTTGCTATCATTTTGCTTATCCCAGGGCAAAATAGGAATCTCCGAAACTGGAAAAACGGATTGGCATATTGGATCTGAGGAAAGGAGGATGACTTTAATGTTGAAGCTTTGTGTTTTTCTGTATATCCTTGCTAATTGAAAACTGATTTAAAGTGAATTACAGGATATAAGCTGTAAGGGTTTTTGCCTGCTTTAGATATATACACACAGCAGATGAAGAAGAGTTGCAAACGATTGAACTGGGGAATTCCGATACCCAAAGACAGTTATTAATGGAGTAGGGAAGCATCTGCAAATTGTGTGACGACTCGATAAGAAAAGGACCTTAATGAAGGGAATTTGATTAAGACTAAAAGTGGAAATGGGCGAATGATATTGGAAGTCCTTGAGATTCGCGGGCGCGTGAATTATGGTAATTTATATTTTTATTATAAAGCATTAGTAAGGATTCATGTATACGAGGAAGGCGAAGCTTGTTTACTCTTCCAAACAAGCTTGGCCTTACTCAAGTGAATACAAAAATTTAAGGACAACTGACTGAGTTAACAGGAAATTATTTTTAAATTGAATATGGCTCATCGGTTCAAAATTGGACTGCTGTTTAAATACTTGTTGGCAGTAGATGAAAGCTCGGGAGGGCGTGTCTTTTGAAGTTTATGTTTCAGAAAACAGCGGACGACCTGATTAATGTCTTATGTTATTTAGAATGAAGGTCGAGGTAAACACCATAAGAGAGCAACTTTGATATACACAGACCAGTCAAAATTCTGGCATAGAGAAGGGGTAGGATAAGGTCGATGAGTTGTACAATTCAACAAGAACTCTGTGTTCGGGATTAAACCTTAAGTTGACTTAAAAAATGCGTCATAAAGTACTTAAATGCCAACCAGAACACTCAGAAGTTTTCCAAATTTCTCAATTCCCTCTAAATCATTTTTTCTACCACTTCGGGACCTGAGTTAATCACTTTTTTTCCCTTCCGCCGCGCCGTGCGAATGACCTGAGTCGCTGGGTTTCACTATTCAGTCCAGTTTCCAATATCGTTTGGACTTTTGTTCTTGATTAAGTCTTGTCCCCATTACAAGGAGCTTTCGCGCAAACCATATCATGGTAAATATGTAGATTAATCACTTAGGACATCAGCTTACCTAAGAAACTGGGACCTGGACATGGTACGAGAGCAGTGCGTCTCCGAACAGGTTCATAAGCGTTTTCTTAAAATACGTTCCAATTTAGGTCAACGAGTCTTCGAAGAATAAATAGCTGCCGTAGGGTGTTCTGAAATAATGAACTGAGAGAGATTTTAAGTTAGGAACGGTAATCAGGTATAATAAAGTATACTGGTAGTGATCGCTATTAATAATGTTTTTGCCTCTGGTTCTTAGCTTACTGCCTCTAGTTACGCACTTCAAGTTGGTTAAGGTCGGTTCTGCTTGTGCGCGCCACTTAAGGCGAAGTCTGCCCCTACTGCGTCCGAGGTCTGGTTGGTTACGAAGATCCTGCGATCCGGAATATTGGTGTTCATTCGTTCTACATGTCCTAGCCATCTTAAAAGTCAAATGCGGAATTTCTTTTGAGTAGGGGTATTTCGTTGTACAGCTTCGTTGTATAGTTCTTGGTTGAATCTTCGTCTCCATATCCCATCAACGCAAACGGGATCGAATATTTTTTGAAGAATTTTTCTTTCAAATCGAACAAGGATTTCTTCATCCACTTTTGATAAGGTCCATACTTCAGCGCCGTAGAGCAATGCCTACTCGGATGATCAGGATCTTATAAACGATGTCCTTAGTAGTTCGAGTGAGAGGTTTACTACTGAATTGCGATCTTAGCCCGAAGAAACAGCGGTTGGCAAGAGCGATTCTTAGCTTAATTTCTAAAGAGCTGTTGTAGTCAGAGTAAATAACGGAAAGGAGGTTGACAAAGTACCGTTTTACCTCAAAGTTATATCTGTCAACGGTGACGTCCGTTAAAGTTGACAGCATGTATGTACTTCGTCTTACCCTTAGTTAGTCCTTAATCCATTTTGTGCCGCGCCCATCTCTGTTCTAGCAAACATGGCTATGACATCACATTGAGTCCGACCAGTGATATCAATATCGTGGGCGTATGCTAGTAGTTTTGCACAATTTTCTCAAGAATAAGATTAACGGATGAGAGTGCATCGCCTTGCCTAAATCCTTTTTTGCTATCGGAATTGTCAGTGAAGGTAACTATTTCCGACCTAGATGGAACAGTGAGAATTCGCGATACAATACAGACGGATGACTTTGGGCGTTATACCAAAACTAGAAATGACTCTGTAAAGTTCGTCTCTATAAATGTTGTCGTTATGCGGATAAATATGTAATGGGTACCGATTTAAACTTCTTGGGGTTTTTCCCGGATCTACCGAAGTTTGATAATTCGATCTATTTGGCGCAAAACCAAACTGATAAGGGCCCATCAGGTTGTTGGTAAAGGGTTTCAGGCTTTCACATATTACAGCAGATATGATCTTGTAGGTTTTGTTGAGGAGATATATACATCTGTAGTTAGCGCAGTTCAGAGGTTCTCCTTTTTTGTGGATCGATCAAATGATTATGAGGTTCCGTACTTCAGGAATACTTTCATCCGAACAATTTAACCTTTGAGTTGGTGAATGTTACTTTCAAAGTCATATTCACCGACTTCATACAACTGAGCGGGGAAGTAGTCATTTCCGGCAGACTTGTTAAGCTCGATTTAAGATATTGATACTCTTACTCCGCTAAGGTTGGGTGGAGAAAGCACCAGTTGCACTTTATTCCTGCAAGAAACCCATAGGCTGGAAGTGGGGAATGAAACCTTGTATTACGCATTTTCTCTATATCTTGGCTATAAGACCGATACTTCTTTCTGGAGTAGAAAAAAAACTAGAAAAGTTGCAAAGAACTGCGAGTCTGTGCATCGTAGGTGCAGTCCGTACTTCACACTCAGCAGCATTAGACTTTTTTTTTTCAAATACTTCCATTAAATATCGTCGGCAAGAAAATGGCATCTAATACAGCCATACATCTTAAGGCCATCCAACAGCGATCAAATATTCAATCTGGCCACTCAAAAATTCTAATCGAACGTACAAATATTCCTGAAAACACAGATTACTCCCTTACCGGGTTAAAATTTGATAAGAGTTTCCGGGTCACTATCCCATACAGAACGTCATGGGAAGGTAACGAACCTGTACCAAACGACTCGATTCATTTTTATTCCGATGGCTCCGAAACAAATGGCAGAGTGGATGCTGGTGTCCTCTTCGACAGGCTAAATCTCAGCCTATTTTTTCGTCTCCCTTATCACTTTAGCGTATTCCAGGCATAACACATGGCGATAAAAGAAGCCTTACCCTGTTGAAAAAGAATGTAATAGCTGCCAAGGATATTAGCATTTTTTCGGACATCCAAGCGGATATTCAATCCCAATCAGTCTCAACAAATTCAAAGACAACCATGATAACCATGGATATGTCAAAAAATGCACCTATGCTGGGTGCATGCTGGCTTGGGCATAGTGACATTCCAGGGAACTGTAAAGCTGATGAACTCGCCAGACATGGGACTCAATTACCACAAAATGGGTGCACAAGGTATTCCTATCGCTACATGGAAAAGCTTACGAGCGCAACATGCTAATAGCAAATCAAACCTCAGATGGAGTCATGGCACAACGTGTCAAATAACCAAACAAATTTGGCCAAGGCTAGATTTGAGAACATCAAATGGACTGATTTCGTTCCATAGACCGTGTATTAGCGCCACCAGATAGGTTTCATCACGGGAGACTCTTTGATAGGTAGGCACCCAAACAACTTCTGTAGGAGCTACATGGACGACGAGTTAGAAGAAACAATACTTCATCTCCTTTGTAACTGCAGCGCCCTATTAAACGAAAGGAAGCTACATCTTGGAGCTAAATATTTTCAAAATCTCAATGATTTGACAAAAACGGAAGTGAAAAGCCTCCTTCGCTTCATCAAAAGCTCAAAATGGTTTTCACATGGATAGTAGGAGAATGGACAAGATCCACGTGGTATCACAATGGACCAAAATGGTCTATGTCTGCTGACGAATGCTGGCAGCCACTCTTACCTTACCTAGGTTGGGTGGTTGGTAGTTTTCGCTGTCGCCGCCAAGGTTGAATGGTTCGTTCTGCCTTACAGCAGGAGATTGTTTGTCATCGCCAATTAACTGTTTGCAGAAGTAGTTCTTCCATATCCTCAGCAACGGCTGTGTCTTAACTACGATATTGCCTTGTTCGTCTTGACAGGATTTTGTTCGAAACTTTAATCCCTGGCATTGTCGTTTTACACTTTGGTAAAACTTTTTAACATATTTTCTGGAGTGGCACCTCTCTATATCCTCGACCGCAAGCTTTTCTGGCTATTTTTTTTTTTATTATTTTTTTGAAAAGCCGATGTTCTTTCCTCCTTCTTTGACTATAGAGCTCAATGACAGCTCTCGTAGCCCTGGACGCCTCGTTCAAAGCAAGGGCTTCTTGCTGGTGTGCGCGAAAAACCTAGCACCGTCAGTTGTGGTAAAACATTTAAAGGGTAGAAAAGTTAATTATAAGAACCAGCTTACTGCGTTCTTCGTAATCATAGCAATGTACACAACAAACCATCGAATCATCTCCAGAAATCATTCATCAATCAAAAGGTTAGTCAATGCTCATGAAGCAGCGGTAAGGAATCATCTAAAGTCTGAGTGTCGTCCTTTTTACTCAGTGACATTACTTTTTTTAGAATCTCAGTAGATTATGTTGTGTTCTCTCTTTGCACAGCAACAGCACTTTATCCCTGAAAAGCCTGTTATTTGTAAGTACTTGCTGTTCGAAAAAGGAATTCAAATGAACAAACGGAAATGAAACACAAAATAAGGATCGAATTTCGGGTGGGAGAACAGTCTATGAGATACAACTGTATACAAATTTCGGAATTAGGCATTTATAAAGTATTTCCTAAAGAATGTATGACAAGTAATAAGAACAGACCGGAATTAGGGTCATTTAACCTTAAATTTCACATTTAACTTAACACTGCCTGATCCCAATAATTAATTACGTTCAGCAATAAACTTAAACCACTCTTGGCAGGATTACAGCCAGCCAAATTGAAAAAAAAACCCATAAACCTACATAGCATTCCTTTTTCACCAGCTAGTCAAGGGGAAAAAAATCTTCCGCGTCTATGATCAACTACCAGTCGTTAATTTTTGTAAAGCCCTAAAGTATGCTTTAAATAAAAACATTGGTGTCCGCAATTTGTTTCAAAACTTGCCTATCAACAGATTTACCTTTTTCAAGCTTACCTTCCTCCCATAAAGCATCCTAATATAACTGCCAAGCAGCAACTTTATGCATAAAACTTAAAATAAAAGAAAGGACAAATGAAAAAAAAATTATAATCCTAATTTCACTCGCGTTTACTTTGCTGCAGAATAACTTTTAAAGGATTAGCATAATTGGGAAATAAAATTTAAACCGCACTTAACAAAACCGAAAAAAAAAACTTCCCTCCTCCCCACCTGGGACCGGTATTCATGCCCGACCGACAAAATTAAACTATAAAATAGCTAAACACACATACAGCTATATACTCCTTCAAACACACTGAACTTAATCATTTAGAAGGCTCTAGGGCACATCGCTATGAGTGCTATGTACGTTTAAAATTTACACAGTAGCTTAAATTTTATTACATCTCACCTGCAATTAAACCGGCACTTAATGATACACAAGATCCTTTTAATTCAAGTACACTCCGCGTTGGGAAGAGTCTCGAGCCCTATCTCTAGCTACGCAGGATGTTCGTATGTGACGGAGTAAAAATTAACGTGCGGTGGATTTATGCGCAAATTCTTCTCCTTAATTTACCACCAAGCAATTAAATGAATTTAACTTGGGTACCCCAGGAAAGATTCAGGATTTAAGCTCTGTAAGTAAAGCTAGATGAGGAGATGGTTTGGAGGAATTTTTAACCAAAAGGAATTATCATCCCGGCGAGCGGGACATAAAATTAAAAAAAAATTATTCACGAATCTTAATGTTTGTTTTAAAGTCAATTCCTCATCCGTACTCGCAGGACCATCCACTTGATGTTAAGGACTCTCTAGGGACCTAGAAACTTTCTAGATGAAAATTCATTTTTTACGTCTAATTCCCTCCAATATTAGAGTTCAAAGTAGCAAAGGAGGCCGAGCGAAGTCATATAAACAATCTCACCATTGTGTGGTGAGAAACTTCGTCAAGGACAAGAGCAAACATTTTCTCTTGAAATAAAGTGCCAAATTGAAGGACTTAAATTGAAAAGGACCATGCCAGGAACTAGGAGTTGTTGCATTGTCATCCCGCCTAAAAGTGTAGCTCGGTAGAGGTGATTATCCTTTTGGTTGGACGAATGTCCTTTTGGGTATATTTTTTTGACAAAGCAAGGGAAAGCAACCAGAGCAAGAATTTGTGTTCGTAGTTATTTTCAAGTAGTCTGGAATGAAGAGACAACAATAGAGGGAATTTTATAGAGAAGAGGAATATGCGCTAGGGACGTAGAAAGGATATAATAAACATTCTTTTAGCTGTAGCTGTTGTCACAGGATGAATTTTAAAACGTAGTCTAGGGAAACACGAACAACGTGCTACAATTTCAAAAGTTTTCCATGTATTTGTACGGTCTTTTTGTGATGATAAAGGTACTTAAAGTGTGGCGTGTGGAGAACGGTGTTTGAGAGGAAGTCTCTGCAAATAGGACTCTGGGAATAGGCAAACTAATTTCAATTTGATAACTGGTGAGCACTTAACTCTGGAGAGCTGGGGAAACGGGCGAATTGATTTTTTTTTTACTAACTGAAGGTATATGGAGTGGAATAAAAAAAATAAATCCGAAGAAAATTGTCATAACGACGAAATTTAAAGAAAACTTTGTAGACGGGTAAATAAGTCGTAGATTAGGGAAAGGGTATTTATTACAATTTTACACGAAAGGAAATACTTGTACCTATATTCTGTGCAGCTATAGAGGATGGATTATATCTGGAGGTTCGTGGTTGTGTTCGGGTTGACATTGTCGTGAAATAACGCCGGATGTTCAGCTTCAAAGAAAATCAACTCCACCTCTGTAGTCAGTTCCTCTCACGTAATTTTGTTCCTCCGCTAAAACTATGTTCATCGTCAAGTCATCTGGCGGGCATCTATGATAACAATATTCTTGATTACCAGTACTTGGGTGGCTTCGCAGGCTTAAAAGTTTTTCACTCGTTCTCTGTTTCCATAACCACTGACCCAATTTTGTTGCTCTACTAAGGGGATATCTAGTCTTCTGGTTTTCTATTTTTCTGTCTTACACTCTAAACTCTAAATGTACAGCGGAGGCCAAATTTATTTTTTTGTAAATGCAATAATATATGAGTTTCCATGTATTATGAGTTACTTAGCAAGAGCAAAGATTCACATAATTTATTGAATTCAAAGTCATTCAAGTGGCTGCCTCGGGTGGCTTCGCAGTAGCGCATTCTGTAACTCCAATTTTTCAAGACCTTGTTGATGTTTTTGGGCTGTGAGCAACAACAGGATTACTTTAATGATATTTTCCATATTTTATTGAAACGCTCCCGGATTGCATATCACTCCTTCATGGTTCCCCACAAAAAAATCGATAGGGTCAAATCGCAGCTCCGAGGCGGCCAATTGACATCGCCAAGACGGCTGATAACATGATTTAGGAATTTGGTGCATAAAATATCGTTTGTAGAATAGGCTGTGTGACATGGCGTGCCATCCTGCATGAACCAGAGGCCGTCCAAATTCATGTCTTTAATTTCAGCAAAATAAAAAACAAGTCGACATTGTAACGCTGACCCTTGACCGAAACGTTGTTCCCAGCCTCATGTTCGAAGAAAAACAGTCCATAGATGCCACGACTCCACTATCCACAACAAACGGTCACCATCTGTGGATGCATCGGTTTCTCGACAATAACGTACGGGTTTTCCGTACTGGGATACGGTTCATCAGAGTTGATGTTTTTTTCTGCCTAAAACCATTGTAAAATTCGAGCTACTTTAAGGCAAAAACTGCAAAGTGATAAAGAAGCGGATGGTAGTGCGCCATCAATTGCTGAGTCAATTGGACCTTGTAAGCGAATAATCGGAGAACTTTGTGCAGAATTCTCCTTCGGCTAGTGCGTGAAATGCTGAGTCAATTGAACCTTGTAAGCGAATAATTCGAGATCTTTATACAGAATTCTCCTCAGGCTAGTGCGTAAAATGTTGTGCTTTCGAGATCGATGGCGAGTTGATGATCTTGAATTGATCACTTTCTCGGCTACAGCTGCCACATTCTCGTCTGTGGGCACCGTACGACGATGGGAACCATCAATGTTGTCCACTATAATACCAGTCACACTAACTTTTTCCACTGCGTACAGCAGTCGCGGTGGGTGCTTTATTCCGGCCAAATTTCATTTTCAAATAACGCACTGTTTGGGCTACAAAGCACCACTTTGGAAATAGGTTTTCAATATTTCCCAACATTGATCTAGCGTAAGCGACGGGGCGCGATGAACTGGCTCGCAGAAGGTCTGTGTTCGATTCCCAGCCGTAGCAACACCTAAATGATTTTTTTACTGGCCCTACTCTCATGAAGATCTGATATATCATCTGAGTAGTATCAATTGTGAAGAATAGCTTATCTCAACTTAGCCATTCGCAGTCGGCATAAAACAGGAGGTCCGCCATCGTGCAAGAAGTACACACGCACACATAAATGGTTGTCAGAAAGCTCAGAAAGACCTATTTTCGCAACAAAAAAAGGTGGGTGTCGACGATATGTATTTCAAGATACTGAAGTCATTGCCAGGCGAATTGGTATCATACAAATCTTTCCATTTAGTTTGCTATCCCAATGACTGTAAATTATCCAACAAAGTTTTCAGACTCACTATATTTGGTAGGATAGCCACCACACCTTCTACAAATTTTGAAATTCGGATCTCCGGTTATTTAACTTTGAAATTTGAACCACCACTCACTCATGTGTAATGGCACGCGATTGGTCATTAAAAAATCAATGAAAGACATTGTTAAGGCTCCAGTTATAGCTTTCATTAAAAGGCCTCATTGAAAATTTTCATTTAGGTACTTCTTGCGGTTTTTTTTTTTTATAAATTCAATCATTGGCGAGTTTATATCGAAACAAAGTTTATGAATTTTAAAACAACTTTTTCCAAAATATTTCATTTTTAATTAAAGTTTTCGCTGAAAATCACTTTTGGTTTTCCACTGATCAAGATTTATTTTTCTGAAGCAATGTTTGTCATTCCAAAGAAATTAAACGGAATTTTCCATAAATTTTCCACTATAGCTAGTGAGGTAAAATTTCAACTCCAACATATTTTGTGTTCCTATGAAGTTGTTCAATGATAGCTATAACTGGATCCCAGAACGTCGATTTTGAATGTCGAATTCCGGACGAAAATATTCTGCTGCCACGCATCCCAATGATTCCAACAGACGTAGACAAGCCAATTTAATTCGAACGCCTCTAATTTTCTATTATATTGACAAGGACACACGATGTTCGTTTGGGGCTAAGGTGGGTCAAGACCACATTCCTTAAAGAATTCATCACGAGGATGAAAATTATGAAGAGTGTAGTAGTTTTCCAAAATTCCAATCATTAAGGTAGATGGGTAGGAACATCTGAAATAACATCCATTAGGAAAAAATCCACGTCTTCCATTAAGAAAATATCCTATTTCAAATATGTTTCCCTTGACAACCATCTTGGCATTCCTATGCGACAATAATATAAATTTACTCGAAAGCGAAAGCCTTTCCGATAGACGTTAACCTCCTTGGGATACCCCGCTTGTATCAACAAAGAATCCATTCATGCTGTGGGCACAAGTATTACTAGTCCTTTGCAAATACACATACGAAAACAATTCAATCTACTGCCACTAAGCCAATAGTCACACCTTCAATAACGTAAATAAGGACCAATCTATGTACAAAGCCATTGTGATCCTTATTGACATGGCAAACAGTTTCTCAATTTCCTATCGTCAGTCGTGATATAAACATTCAATAGCCATCAAAGAAGAGAAGATACTTACACTTAAAATGTCCCCCCAATCATCATCATCGTCGCCCGCCCGCAAAATGTTCTGCAATCAATTATCCTTTTTGTTTTGAACGAACTCCTTCACACTTTGCCTCCTGTCAAGCGAAGCAATTAATATTCATTTACAACGAACACACCCGCACACCGATGAAAAACTTCATTAAATCACTAGAAAGTGAAATCAAATTTGCACTTCTTGCCGCAGGATATACCCACACAGCACTTAAATGGAAGTCCTGCGCCACATATGTATATACACCGCACGAATATTTTACAAAATATGCTTATACATTCAAAACAGTCACAGTCTGGTCAAAGGACATAAAAACATTCCTACCGAACACAAAAATTTCATCCGCAAGGATATTTTAAAGGACTCCACCTACAAACACGTCAGAAACACAAAACACCAAAAATTGAATAATATTCCTGTAAAAGTGGCGCTCCGTGCACGTGCACACAACGCGCTCAGAATTAACTGTTAATCGCCGCAGGAAGAGACACCACAGGCTGATTGAATTGGTTAGTGCCGTCCAAATTCTCGCGAAACACAATTAAATCCAAATAACCGTAGGGTTGGGTACCAAGAGACTCATAGTGAGGCACCACTCCAGGCTCTCTATTTGATTGTCTTCCTATCCCAATGGCAAACTTGCTTATCAACAAAACACACTCTTGCGAAGGCAATAACCTTCCTTAATAGAATTTCAAAGGATTCTTCCCGGTTTTTCGACGCGTTTGCTCAGGTTGATGTTCAATTTTCAACTGAAATCAACCGAAGGAATGCGAAAGTGTTTTATAGACGCCTGTTGCAAGCTTCCAGGATAAAAGCCCTGACCAGAGCGCATGCACGGATAAGGCACACTTGTTTACCAATGGAATCATATGGTAGTCGGTGGTTTTCGTGCTTCACAATTGGATTACTGGAGCACGCGAGTATGCCTTCTTAGGCTGAAGGCATTGTAGGCTTCGGATCTCCGATTAACAGTTGGAAGGTGTTTGTTTTCCTTTTGCATGACAATAACAACAACAAAAAAAAACTTAAATGCGAGTTATTCCAGAATCCCATGCTGTCGAGCGGTTTATCTGTGAAGCACCTGTTACCCAGGTTGCGCGCACTTCATTAAGCCAAACATACGACGAGTACGAGAACGGGATACGAGTCTTCAGACCAGACAGGTGGTTGTGTTTGTGTGTGCTTTATGCATGCCTGCTCCTGGTGTTGTTGTTGTTGGAGTTGGTGTTGCTGTTGACGTTGACGTTTATTTGTGTTCACTCGTAGCTTTTCACACTTTTGTGCCAAACTGTGGTTGGAATTTTTTATGAGACTTTGCCGTCAACTTGTGGCAGGTGCTTTGATATTGCACAAGACATGACTTGAGGTGTTAAAGCGGTACGACGCGTGATGGGAATTCGTATGGAATGTGTTCATTTTTAATAAATATTTCCCGGCTTTTATCTGTCGATTATGTTTTGTGAGAGATGCGGAGGAGGGTTTTTAAAGAAGACGATCGTAGGTGAGGGTTTTGCCGTCAAGTAGACCGTGGACGTAATAAGACTTAAAATATGACGTCGAATATAGAGTGAAGAAAACCTCTTAAGATTTGAAAGTTGTGCAGTATTCTCAATAAGTTGGTTAAGTTCTAAGTTTGAATGGTTGTTCGTAGAAAACGAAGCACATAGTGCCCCATTTGATGAGTGTTAACTAAATCCATGACATTTAGGTCACCGATGCACCCACTCTAAAAATGGAAAGTTTAAGATTTAAGTGTGTTTTAAACCTGGATACCAAATAATAGACTCAGCTAATGGTAGTATCGATGTCCCAAATGTTGTATCTGTTGATATCTTACAATTTTCACAATCAACCAAAAACTGAGTTTTCGAAAACTACTTTAAGCTTGACACAAAAAATTAACCAGTTTATTTTGATATTTACAACTTCGATGGAATTGTTTATTGTTGTTCTAGGACATGCACCATTTCGAAAGTACATCTCAAGATCCGATTTTGGTGGGGTGGGTGGTGGAGTGTCCATCATTTTTGTTTTTACGATGTTAGTCATCAATCCGTTGTCATGGCACCATCTCATAAGTTTGTCAAACGCATGTTGCATTGCGGTTGCCAAGCATATATGTTTTGCAACTGTGGTTTCGCCATCCGCGTATTCCTATTTCATTATTTATTTCACTTCTTCCAATAATTTCAAAAGTTTTTGAAAGGATAATTCTCGGTAGCTTAAACCCCATTATTAATCAGAAACGCCTTTTACCTGACCATAAATTTTGGGTTTAGAAGTATAAACATTCGACTGTGGACCAAGTTCATTGAATTACTGATGTAATTGAGGAAGTATTCGAAGAAAAGAAAATTTTCTAAGCCGTATTTTTTGCCGTGTCGCAAGCTTTTGATAAAGTTTGGCATAGAGGCCTCCAATACAAACTGCCTAAAAAATTATATAAAATCGTCATAAAATGGAGCATACATCCTTCCGTGTGAAACTTGGAAACTAATATTCAGAGTTCAAATAAATATTGGCAGGAGTACCCCAAGGAAGAGTCCTTGGACGACTCTTTTGATCCTATTTGCACGTGATATCCCACAAACAAACGATACAATAGTTGCCACGTTTGCTGACGATGCAGCTATACTAGCAGTTGGCACAACAATAGAGGAAACAAATATGGAATTACAAAACGCTCTTAACGAGGTTACCGAATGGACAAAATGCTGGCGGATTTCACTAAACGAGAGCAAATCGATTCATGTAGATTTTTCGTACAAACGGACGTACAATTTGCCAGTATTTCTCAATACAATTCGAGTACCCTTTTCAAATGAAGCGAAATATCTCGGAATGACACTCGATGCAAAATTAAAATGGAAATCGCATGTAAAGAAGAAGTGCGATATGTCACCCCCATAGCTTCTTATGGTAATTATTGAAAAATTCCGTTTCAGTTATTCAGTCAAGAATTGATTTTCTGCAAAAACTATAATTAAATTTTTTTTTTTTTTGGAATAATCATGTTCTAAAATTCATAAGCTTTGTCCAATCCCAGCCAAGAAATAGAAACTTGTATACAAAGAAATAAAAAAGTCGGTAGTTACTCCTAAAGAGTCATAAGTCTCCTCAACATCGCATACAAAATTCTATCTGCCGTAATATGTGAACGCCTGAAACCGTTTACCAACAACCTGATCGGCCTATATCAGTGTGGTTTAAGGCCAGGAAAGTCCACAACCGATCAAATCTTCAAACTTCGGCAGATCCTGGAAAAATCCCAAGAAGTCCAAATCGATACCCACCACCTATTCATCGATTTCAAAGCCGCATACGACAGCATTTATAGGGACGAACTATACAGAGCCTTGTCTAGTTTTGGTATACCACCCAAACTCGTCCGTCTGTGTAGGATGACGATGCAGAATTCTCGGTGCTCCATCAGGGTCGGAAACAACCTCACTGACACATTCGATACCAAAAAAGGATTTAGGCAAGGCGATGCGCTGTCATGCGACTTCTTCAATCTGATTCTTGAGAGGATTTTGCAAAACTCACGAGCCAACACCAGAGGCACAATTTTCCAAAAATCTGTACAACTACTAGCATACGCCGACGATATTGACATCATTGGTAAGACCCAAGGTTATGTCATAGCCACGTTTGCTAGTATAGAGAAGGAAGCGGCAAATATGGGTTTAGCAGTAAATGAAGGCAAGACTAAGTATATGCTGTCAACACGAAAGGACACACAACTTCGACGAATTGGACAGAACGTCACCATTGACAGATATAACATTGAGGGAGGTAGTACGGGACTTTATCTATCTCGGCTCCGCTATTAACTCTGACAACAACATCTCGTCAGAAATTAAACGAAGAATTACTCTTGCCAACCGCTGTTTCTTCGGGCTAAGAAGGCAATTCAGTAGTTAAGCCCTCACTCGAACTACTAAGGAGATCTTAAAATAAGACCCTGATCATCCCAGTCCTGCTCTACGGCGCTGAAGCATGGGCCGTCTCAAAAGCGGATGAATAAATCCTTGGTCGTTTTGAGAGTAAAAATTCTTCGAAAAATCTTCGGTCCCGTTTGCGTTGACGGGCTATGGAGACGAAGATTCAACCAAGAACTATACGACATGCCCCTGGTCAAAAAACTCCGCATCGGACGTTTAAGATGGCTAGGACATGAAGAACGAATGGACACCAATACTCCGGGTCGCAGGGTCTTCGATTCGCAGCCATACGTCGGACGCAGTAAAGGAAGACCTCGCCCTAAGTGGCGCGCACAAGTAGAAGCCGACATCAACCAACTTGGAGTGCGCAAGTGGATGCAGTTAGCTAAGGACCGGGCTAATTGGAGAGGCATGTTGGTTGAGGCCCAGGTTCATTCCGGACTGTAGCGCCACTTAAAAAAAAAAAAAACTCCTAAAAGTATACACCATTTTGAAAGTTCTGCGAATACAACGAACACAAAAAGCAGTTACTCCCAGAAGTTAGTTCGGACACCACCCAAGTCTCCCTACATCCAAAATCTTTCCTCACATTATCCGCTCCTCAGCATTAGGGTTTACCAGCATGCTTTGAATTTCTATTCCACTTTCTTCCTCTGCTGTGCAATATGATGGTTTATTGTTTTTTTTTTTATCACAGGTATGGTAGTATGATAGTTACGGTTTTGGTAGTTTAAAAAAAAACCTCCTCCCGGCTTACGTGAAAATGTTATACAAATACAAATTTGTGGCGCAACAGGCTCGTTATTACACAGGGTTTAGTTTATTGCAAGTTTAATAAGAATATAGCCTAAGTGACATCCTTGGGTAAATCCAGATTGGACAACACAAGAGGGTTCGGCATGAAAGCTATAAATTTTACTTAATATGTTCTCAGGTGTATATAAGATTTTAGTCAATCAATAAATTCTGGAGGGAAACCATATGTCATGATGACGTTTTTTGGTAACTGGTAAGATAGTTTAGAGAACTCAACTTCTATACTGTTTTCCAAAGATTTGTAACAATGGTGATAAAATGTTAAAAGATTTTTGACAGTAGATCGGTTTCGCCAGATAATGTTTGGGCAGGGGTTGCCCAATTATACACAAATAAATTATTTGAAAAGCTTCGAAATGCAGGAACGTTTTGAAATTGGTATATAATAAGTGTTATCACTTCGCTTACACTTTTTAAAAACCGGTGTTATAACGGCATTTTCCATTGCTTAAGGAATAGTCCTCTGGAAAGAGAGCGTTCAAACAAATATTTACTTAAGGTGCTGCAAAAACGCATCCTTGCATTGCTTTACGACTATTGGTGGGATCTCATTGGGCTCCGAAGAATTGCCGTTATGTATTTAAAAAGTCTATATACTTCAAGACAGTCTCATGGTCAACTGTAATCTCCATCGTCACGACCAATTTTTCTGTAAACATATATAAAGGGTGATCCAAGTAGAGATACTTTTTTCAATAGCCTTTTTTGACAGATCACGTGTGAGTCGTGTCATGCTGTCATGTTATTTTTGTTTAGTATTGTTTGGCATTTCATAATGGAAAGACTTACGCGTGAACAACGTTTACAAATTGTTCAACTTTATTATGAAAATTCACGTTCTGTGAGGAATGTGTTTCGTGCACTTCGCTCAACTGAGCCCTGTGTAATATCACACCGTTAGACTTTTTCCTGTGGGGATATGTAAAGTCAAAAGCTTATGCCGACAAACCCGCTTCGATTCAGGCCTTGCAGGAAAACATCACGCGTGTCATTCGCCAGTTACCAGTCGAAATGCTCGAACGAGTGATCGAAAATTGGACTCAACGGATGGACCATCTGCGACGAAGCAACGGCCAACATTTGATAGACATAATCTTCAAAAAATAAATGCCAAAGAATGTTCTTTCAAATGATAATAAACATTCTCCATTAAATTAGAATTTTCTGTGTTTTTTTCTTTAAAAAAAGTAGGGAACCTCGAAATGGATCACCCTTTACCAAACTGTAAAAAATTTGAACAAAATGTTTTTGAGTATCGGTTTTTGGCAAAAGTTTGAGAAATCTCGTTTTGATGTAAAAATTTCGGAAATAATGGATTATACTATCGTACTTTCTTAATCCACATCCGGTTTTTTGGGAATTTAAAAAAAAGAAAAAACTATTTAAAACTTACCGCATAGCATATGCATTTGGAAAACGTGTCGAGACCTTAAAATTTGATAAAAATCAGGAGGGTGACAGTGTAATTTTCTATATTTCATATCCATTCAGTTCTTAGGTACGCCCACTTTGTGGGGTTGTTTAATTTATGGATGGATTGGAATGGCAATATAGCCTTCTCATTTTTTTTTATATATATAATTCACTAACGTCTGAAACTCATTATTCAATGATTCGCAATTTCATTTTACATACATATTACTGTTTCCCAAATGCTTATCAGTTTTTTTTTGAAAAGATTCCATTAATTCAAACAAAATATCCGTCAGTAACAGTTACAATTTGTCCTCAGATACCTCATTCTCGTCCGCTAAAATTTAATTGAATTCAAATTGTGTTGTTGTTGTTGTTGTGTATAAACAAAAAGTTAAATTTCATCGTAATTGATTTTAATTTTTTAACAATACCTTCATCGTCATAGAGATGATAAATTATTATCTGCAATTGACGTGTTTCACGACGCGCCACCAGAGATAACCATAATTCAGGGCCATAGCATACAAAATCGCTTTCAATTAAAATTGTTTTCGAATCGACACAGACACCCCCTGTGTGCGTGTGTATAGGCTTCCAAAGGGTACTGACTTTCAAATATTATTCAGCGTTTTTTTTAAATTAATCTAGTCCCACTTTCCACCCAGGAGTTGAATATACACCAAGGGCAAACAGAAAATAGTCTTTTAAAGGAGTTGAGCTTCTCGTTCGATTTTCAACTTGAAATCGGAAAAGTTTCTCAAGATGAATTTTTTTTTTTTGAATCTCTTCAATCAACTTTTTACATTTTACACGGATGTAAGGACTAACATTTTTAAAAAAAATATTCTCGCCTCGCACAATGGTGTGTGTTTTTTCCTCATCGATTAGGTACCTATCTGTAAATTGTATTCCTACCCAGTCCGGCTCCGGATATTGTTTGGACGAGGCGAAAAGTTTGTTCAGCGTGAATTTATGTTTATTGGCAGTTCATTGGAAATTATTGAGAACGAAAATCAATCCTTAGGTATTCTGACGAACAGGAACGGCTGTCAGTTTCGATGGACAGATAAAAGATGGTCGTTGGTTCGGCGGGCTGTTGGTTGAACCTAATTTTATGATTAACTGAGTGCAAAAGTTGTTTATTTTACAATACGGGGGAGAACATCTCACAAATGAAATTAATTTATGCGTCACCCAGTTGCCGGAATTGTGGAGCAAAGAAAAAATTCGCAAAAAGGACGAAGATGTTTTCTGGGAATACTGAGGTCATTGAAATCATTCTCAAGGTCGACTAATATCTTTTATAGAAAGTTCAATAACATCCAAAAGGGTCGGATTGTGGTCCCTTGCTTTTTACACACTCACCCATAGACGTATATTAGTTTTGATACACAGTTTGTAACATAGAGAAATAATTAAGGTAGATATGCCTTAAAGTATATGGATCGACTCAAATACCCTAGATGAAACGATAAAGCCATGTCTGTCTACACCATTCTTCTGTCTGTATGTCACCGATTTGTTTGCCTTCCATTAGAGCTGGGATAGTGAAATTTTGTTTATAGGATCCCTGTCCGATTTTAGACATTTATTGCTACCACGTCTCTTTTTCCAAACGCTTATGAATTTTGAAAAAGTGCTGAATAACATTTTTATGTTTTCAAACAAGCCAGAAATGACTGTAATGCCCATTTAAAGCGTGTCAAATTCATCTATGACCGAACGTTGAGGCAAAAAATGCTACAATGTCCCAGAGGTAGTAAAAACTTTTGGTCATTTGTTAAAAACATAAAAAAATCGGCATCAACATCAATTCCGACGCTCATTCACAATGACATTCCAGCTGTCAGCTCTTTAGACAAAGCCAATCTGCTTGCTGCCCATTTCGCAGCCAATTCTACATTGCCAGATTGTGTTCAGTCTCCTCCTGTACTTGAGAACGTAGATCATTCTATGGGACAAATTCACTTTCGTACTCGTACAGTTGCAAGAGTTTTATCTGATCTTGACATACATAAATCCGCTGGTCCAGATGGTATATCCCCCATTATTCTGAAGAGGTGTTCTTCTACGCTAGCAAAACCACTGCGTAAGCTTTTCTATCTATCCTACTCATCAGGACTCTTTCCGAGTAGATGGAAAACAGCATTTGTCCAGCCTGTACCAAAAAAAGGCGAATCTTCTTCTCTCTCCAACTACCGTCCAATTGCACTTACGTCCCTTCTTTCCAAGGTCATGAAAACGCTGATAAATCGTCAGCTTATGAAATATCTCGAAACACGAAAACTTCTCAATGACCGGCAGTATGGTTTTCGCAGCAACAGGTCTACTGGTGATTTGATGACATATCTCACCGAAAAGTGGAACCAATCAATTCACCATGGTGGCGAAAGCAAGATTGTTGCGCTTGATATTTCAACGGCATTTGACAGGGTTTGGCATCAAGCCCTTTTGTCGAAAATGCGTGCATTTGGAATCGACGAAAAACTTCTTCTATGGATTAGACATTATCTTTCGAAACGTTCAATTCAAGTTGTTTTGGATGGTTTCAAGTCTGTAACTCATTAAATAAATGCTGGTGTCCCTCAAGGCTCAGTTTTGTCTCCGACTCTCTTTCTCATTTTTATAAATGATCTCCTGTCTGCAACTTCTAATCCAATTCATTCCTTCGCTGATGACAGTACCCTCAGCTTCTCATATTCGTTTACAGGTCCTCGTCCCTCACCTTCGAACGTGGACTCTAAACGCCAAAATATGTTAAGCTCATTGAATTCCGACCTTTACAGCATTATCAAATGGGGTAAATCTAATAGAGTGGAATTCAATGCTTCCAAAACACAATGCTGTCTTCTGTCATTAAAGCGTAACCAAAATCTAGAGCCATTATCCATGAATGGCACTTACGTCGAAGAAACCGAAAAGCTTTCCATGCTAGGTATGTGTGTTAGTAACGACTTACGTTGGAACGATCACATATTCGAAGTCGCTAAAAACGCAGCGAAATGTCTAGGTTTCCTAAATCGATGTAAGAAATATTTCACCCCCTCTGATCTGGCCACAATATATAAAGCGTTTATACGCCCAAAACTTGAATTCAACGCCCACGTCTGGTTAGGTGCACCAAAATCGACATTGCACCTACTATATAGGATTCAAACACGTGCGAAAAAAACTTATAGGATACATAAGAATAGCGAACTCCTTAGTTTCGCTCGAACACCGTCGAAACATCTCCTGCCTTACCTTGTTTTACCGCTATTTTAACAACCAATGTTCAAATGAAATAGCCAGCTGCATTCCTCCCATTCAACAATTCAGCCGCAATACTCGTTACGCAATGAATGCAAATCAGTTTACCCTCAAGCCTATCTTCGGACGTACGCTGAAATATAGAGATTCATACATAAACCGAACAACACGAATGTGGAATGCTCTACCAAACTCTGTTTTTCCTCTCCATTATAACTTACAGACATTTAAAACCAATGTATCTCCTTTCTTCTTATCCCTAATTTCCTTAACGCCCGCACTGTGCTAAAACATATAAATGGTATTCATAACCCCTTGAGTGCGCGCAAATTATAAAAAAAAAAAAAATTTTATATAATCTGAACATCTACATTTCGTCTATATAATTTTTTTTTGCGAAGCCCATTTTTAGGGGCGTTTTTTTTTTTAATATTTTCGATACAATTTGAGGAAAACTTGAAAATAACTTTCGATGAAAATACTTCGAGAATAATACTATGAGCATTTCGGCTATAGATCATTTTGGTCCACGTCCACTTTTTGGCTCGTTATCCTAAAAAAAAAAACGATTTCTTAGCCTATTTATAGAAAATCTTCGTTTTTTGCCGACCTAAAAAAGATTATTATACACCGCGGTGAACAACATTCATTCAGTTTTTGCCAATGCCCACTTTTGGGGGACATTTAGGATAGAAAAAGGACTCGCACAGAGGATTGTAGCCTTCTCATATGTTTTATCATATTTTGACCAAAGTGCGCTGCTAAGCCTATCGAGAAGAAAAACCATTTTGGGCAAAGCACTGAGCAACCAAACTTTTGATAAAAACATTTTTTTTGGTACATTACGTTTGCAGCTAATATCTAATACCACCAATGTTGAACTTCGCTTTTTTACCACATTTACGATTATTTTGGCAATACATGTTTGAAATCTTGTAGGAAATTCACTTTGAGAGCTTCCAGTTATATGATTTATTTGACTTCAAAAAACGAAGTCTGTAGCAGTCCAATCAAGCTACCTTGACATCCGATGAAAATAGGCAAGACGAAATATTCTGAGAAAAAAAAATATGTCCAATCGAAAAGCCGAGATTTTGAGGAATATAACATTTGTTGAAGGTCAGTCTGCTCAAACTAACAAAAAATTGAAAGTTGCCGCCATTTGCAGAGATTTTATCATCATAGGGTGATACATTTCGGCTGTCCTGTATATATATAGAAAACTTCTTACGTGAACCCAAGGAAACGTTCCATTTGCTTATACAGATTGCAGTTGATACAGTCATCGTTTAAAATGTCGTCCATTTCTCGAAGAACCAGCTAGTGCAGTACAGTCTGAATTGAATATTGTGGAGAACTGGTTAAGACAACAGGGTGGTAAAAAAACCCGTCGATAGCCAAATGAATGCACCCAATGGACCTACAGTCCAGCATCGTTGAAAAGGGTTTAGCATGCTTTTCTCGTAGATGCGGTTTCATCACATATTCATAAGGATACACTCAAGAAAAAAATGTCAGAATATGAATGCATCCTTTCAGCACAATGCACATATAGTCTAGCATCGTTGAAAAGGGTTTAGCATGCTTTTCTCGTGTCAAAATTGAGGTATAGCCTTCTGGCGTGGGGAGATACGGTACTATCACATATTGATAAGGATACTCTCAAGAAAAAAAAGTCAGAATATGAATGCACCCCCGCAGACCAATGCACCCATAGGCCAGCATCGTTGAAAAGGGTTTAGCAAGCGTTTCTTCTGTCAAAGTTGAGATATAGCCTTCTGGCGTGGGGAGATGCATCCCCGCAGTCCAATGCACCCACTGTCCACCATCGTTAAAAACGGTTTAGCATGCTTTTCTCATGTCAAAATTGAGGTATAGCCACCTGGCGCTGGGAGATGCGGAACTATAAAATATTGATAAGGATTCTCTCAAGAAAAAATGTCAGAATATGAATGAACCACCGCAGACCAATGCACCCATTGCATGCTTTTTTTATAGCCATTCAGCCAAAAATTTGTCTCATGGCTGAACAACATTTTATTCATAAACATTAGATCGTCAAGCTAGTGAAGAGCCCAGAAGAGCGTTAGCGATTTCGCGTTTGGTATTGTCCCTTAACCCTTCAAACGTGAATGATTTGTTGGCATCATCCTAGGACGTAACCCAGTTAAAAGAAATCCAACGTCAAATCTCGTGAGCGGGCTGACCATTCGACCGGATAATTTTCTTCTAGATTATTCACGATTACTAAACTTCAATAGTGAAGTTATGTCGATTCAATTCTGGCTAAAAATCGTCTTCCAGCATGGCATGATAGAAAACTCCATTGAACGTGACATGGTGATCATTTTCATTGACTTAAAAATACGGTCCAACTACACCTCGCCATTAAATCAACACCATAGGGAGGCAATGAACGTGTTGGTCCATGCCCTGTAAGGACACGAATGATGGAACTGGTGTTTGACCTGTTCAGCATTATCAAGCAGAGATAGCGTTTCTACATACAAGGATTGTTGTGCCGATGATCCATCTGTAGTTTGCTTCCTTAATCGCAGCTAGTTTGATTGATGATTTACATGTAGCGAGGGTATTCCTAACACATTTACTGGCGGTATGCATAGCTTATGACTCCATCGGAAGCAGCGGAAGGAGCCAAGGGATCCTCGTTTATAATTATTCAAACTTTTCCGTAATATATCTTATAATGCTTGGAAGAAGCAACGATTATGTCTAGAATATTCTTTGGGTCGGAGGGCTCAATCGGAATCCTCGCACGACTACGAGGGCGGTTAGGAATCTGGTCCATTTCATCTACCTCTAGTTGTCTTCCTGGCCAAACTTCCTCGCACTGTGATCCTAAAAAGAATTTTGGACCACTGGTCTACACAGGCTCTTTATTTGCCTCTATTAGAAGCCTAGGTAGCGGAAAGTGGCGAAAAGGCCGTTTGAACGCGAAGAATATAGAGAAATCTGGAGGGAAGTTTTAATTCTACGCTCCACCATTTTTCCGATGATTCCACCCGTTCCAATGCGGTCAATTACCGCGTATTCCAGATGTTCTTTCAGCATCAGACTGAACGTACTATCAAGTGTTCTGAATTTCGAGGGATTGATGTTTTTTTTTCTCTTTTTTGCACTCCTCTGGATATCTTCTATCGACCTTAGCCTTCTGGTCGTGGTGTCCTCGAAGGAGCTAGCGAAACGTTGAAAATTTTCCTTGCCCAGCTACGAGATGAAGCTTGTTTTTCTGTACTATCTGCGATCGGAAAACGTTGGATATGAGCATGGGCAATTAGATTATTTAGTGCCCGATTATCCCTATGAGCAGCTTTAGATGATTTTTACCGTAAGGTCCATAAAAGTTGATACCAAAAAGTTGCTTTCACATGACCTTTTTCACGATCGGAATGTAAGCCTTGAATGAAATCTTGATGTTGACAGATCATTAAAAATGTTTCAGGATGCGTTTGTATTGAAATATAAAATTTGTGTGCTCCTATTGAATAATAAAAATATTCCTCTAAATTGATGACTCATTTTTAAAAAGGTGGTCCAATTCAAGGCTGCGTTGCACTTGTCATCACGGCGACGTTAGCGAAAACTGCGTTTAAAATATTTTTTTCTTTTTTTCACAACACGTGTTGTATTCTCACATACCATTAAACTCAGACATACTCAAGAACTATATCTATGCTTTGCTCTGATGGGCAGACGGTTTTCGGAGAAACATCCCCCCAACACACACAGTACACCACCAAAAATGGATGTGACTACTACCAAAGAGTATAGAACTACATAGTGTGCGCATCTCATACAACGAAAACTGTCTTTGTGGGGTACTGATATTGATACCCCAGTGTTCACATTGCTACCCCTGCATCAAACAACATCCTTGCCGACGCATACGATCTACGAAATTTCCCCTTCGCACTTACCGCCCCCGTCTGAAAGGGCTACAACATGTTTAGCTGTGATGCGTACTCTATGTAGTTCTTTACTCTTTGCTACTACGAAATCGCGACGAAAAATTAAAGAAATTTAATATGAAACAACATCTCGTACATCTATAGGGTTGAAGATTCAATAAAATTATTTACGAGGTGAGTATCCTTTGTCATTTTAGAACATACTTCCTTGTCGTGACCATACCATAGGACGAACATACAGAGAAACTCTTACCATGTGAATGTGAGTGTTTATGGAACCACTTGAACGACATAGTTGATAGACCATCATTATCTCCTTAAGACGGGCCATAAAATTAGATGCGACCTGGCACACATAGCATGCCAGAATAATTTATAGGGGAGCCTTTAAGTCCCTTTGACTGAGTAATGCTGTGTAATCTGTGTAAGTGTGTAACATCTTTGATGGTACCTCCATTCATTTCAGCATTAAGGTAAACGATGGCATGTAATCCCAACAATGATGATGTCGCAGGATTTCGTACAGTTCCAGTTCTATGAAAGCTCTCTTTGAAACAAATCAGTGTAGATACATTTAACACGTCTAATTGGTGTGCTTCAATGAAACGCATGCATCCCTGTCTGCACAAGGGATGAACTAGAATAGACATGAAATTGGAATCATTTCACTGTCGGATACCGACACCCTCGTCACGCTTCGATAACCCGCACCAAACGAATAAAACTCATAAGCCCGGATATTAAATGCATATCATTGGCAAATGTTCACGATTGGATGCAACTTTATTAAATTTCTTTTTTCCAATGACAAGTCGACTCTAAGGACCGTCATTTCATAAGGATTTCCAGCTTCTTTTTGCCTGTCACATATGGCGAAACAACCTAAAACCAGACTCTCAGATACAGATATACCAAACATGCATCCGTATATCGAATTCCAGGCAGTCACTCATTCAAATAAACAAGATGAGAGCATTCCCATTGAGTGATGACGTGGAAGATATTAAAAAAGTCAAAATGTAGCAACCGTGTGTTATCGTCCCACAAATGCTCACCTCCTTGGAGCTTCAAAAGGGATGAGAATCGAACATACTCGATACGGTTGATCATAATTTCACGTTGTATTGGAGCATTTTGTTGATGGCTAGGAGCCAACATTATTTCCTTCGAAAAGGAAGAGGATTTTCACTTTTGTCACTACTCCAAGTTTCCTTTTCTAGATCTACAAAGGACCGACAGAAGGCGACTCTATAACGTGGCATTCTTGGGTAACTTTACGGGTACAATGGGACAAAAGGATTGTGCACGCTTTGTGTTTTTTTTTTGGAGAATATCCTGCCAGTTATCTACGACTATGAGTATGGGTTGATGCACAGGATATACAGTGTCATTCGTTGTGTATTTTGCGCATTCAGGAATCTAAGCAAACATCCTTAATGCACACTCACTCTTTTTTATTAAAGCGATAAAATGACACACCCGACTTACTGTGGAACATAATTAAAGGAACATTATCCTTGTGGAATTTCACTATTCCATCGACGATGTGCATTCGCAATTTCCAATACAATGCGTTTGCCCTCTTCCATCACTCTGTACATAGTTTCCCAATTCAAATTCCCTATCATTCATTCCCACTCAGCAATCCATCCAGTGTCCTAGTTTTATACGTGGTTTGTGGGAGACTGTATGTATGGGATGGAATTGCATTAGAAATTGCGAGAACAAAATGAGGAAGAAAGGCGTAACAGAATGCCATGCGGCAAATCGAAGAAATAAAGAAGAACGCATTCCGTTTTAACGAGACGGATCGAATAAACAAACGAAGCTACGAACAGCCAAAGGAGCAGATAAGGCTGGCACTAGGATAAAAGTTATACCATTGAAGACCCACATTTTACTTTAATCCAATTCTAGGAATTTCAAGAAATTCTTGCAGAAAACTTTACCATTTGCAGGCTTCGAGTAAAGATAGAAACAAAAAAAAAATGAATGAAGGAAAAAGCCCAGCGACGAATGCGGGATGTGAAGACAAACGATGAATCTATAAAATACTGGATTGCTGGTGCTGCACATAAATTAAAATTCCTTTCCCGGTAAGGAATGGGGTGGAGTCGAGTCCTTGATAATTGAACGATAAGAAATCAATCGAAGTTCATGCGGGAGGAAGTGTGTGGGTGATGAAAAAAAAAAAACTCCAACGAAATGACAAATGCATTTGAAGGGGAGGCTATCATCTATAGATGATGGGAAACGGGCATTTCAATAGAGATGTTCATAGACAGGTGACTACTTGTTAGTGTATGCATGGTTTTCTTTTAAGGAACCTCGAAAAGGTTCACCACAGTAGAAATCCTTGTTAGTGGAGATTGTGAAGCCTCTATTAGAGCTCAAGCAATAAAGGTTTTCCTCCGCAAAAGATTTAAAAAAAATGAATTAGGTTAGAGCGACTTTAAACGTAGACTTCATGTTATGGAAGGCAATAGAACTGGAAGCCTTCTTTGTGAGAAGTAAACCACTGACACAGGCTATTCTAAATGAAGTTGTTCGTGAATGTATGTAAAGTTGAAATAGTGAAAGGACCGACACTGGTGCACCATTTTGGGGTGAATCTGCGTTTAAACTATAATTAGACCGTTTCTTAGCTATTTGCCTTTAGTTGGGCACGTCAAATTAGTTGACGTATTTGTCTACTGATGGGCGCGAATTAATGCGACTGGTTCCTCTACTGCGCTCGACGTCTTGCTATTAATCGACCACTCTACGAACCGTCTAAGCGTCTAATGACGAATTTTTGTTTATCCAAGGGTATGGTTCGTGGTTAAATATTCGTTTCCATAGCTTTTTTATTTTTGTTTTTTATAGCTAGTCAACGCAAACGGGACATACGATTTTTCGAAGAATTTTTCCCCAAAACGACCAAGGATACGCTTTGGATATGGTACATGCTTAAGCGCCATTGGGCACGACTGAGACGATCAGGTTCCATTTAGTAGTTCGAGTGAAGGCCTTACCACTATATTGCCGTCTTAGCACGAAGAAACAGCGCTTGTCAAGAGTAATTCTTCGTTTGATTTCTGACAAGATGTTGTTGTCAGAGTTAATAGCGGAGCCGACGCGACGTAGACAAAGTTCCATACTACATCAAGGTTGTATCTGAGAATGGTGACGTTCTGTCGACTTCGTCGATGTTGTGTGTCCTTTCGTGTTCACAGCATAGTGTCGGTCAGACATTTGATACGAATATGTATCGTACGTAAACGTCTGAATTTTGGCCGTACGAATTGAGTGCGCACGCTGACTACGTTTTTCTGCGTCGAATAGGCAGTGTCCCGTTGATATCGCACGAAAATATTTAAAAATCCCAACCAGTTGCGGTTGTTTTCGGACGTTGCGTCGGAACAAAACACACGTATACGTACGATTAACTCGCAGACACTGTGCGCGCTCCTATAGTGCGTGTTTGTCCGTGTTCGTACGAATCAAATTCGTACGAAAACTGGCCTAGTTGTTGCATCTATTTATGAAAGGTTGTGCCTCTGTTGTTGGCTCCAGAGTTTTACATAATCCTCCCAAGAATAATATTAAAGACAGACACATGACAGTGCATCGCCTTGCCTAATTACTTTTTTGGTATCAAATGTTTTCGTCGTCATCCTGCACAAGCTGCGCGACTAAGACTTCTTGGGCTTTTCCAAGGATCTGTCCAAGTATGAATATTTGATCATACGTGTACTTTCCTGGCCTTACTTCAAACTGATAAGGGCCAATCAGATTGTTGATAAATGGTTTCAGGCGTTCACATATTAAGGCAGATAGGATCTTATAGGTGATGTTGAGGAGACGTTTGCTCTGTAGTTGGCGTAGTTCTGATTGTCTCCTTTATTTGTGGTGGGGCCAACGATGTGCGGGTTCCGATTTTCAGGCATACTTTCATCCGAAAAGGTTTGGCTTTCGAGTTGTTGGATGTTACTTAACAAGTCATCTCCACCAGCTTGATTAAATTCAGTGGGAAGGCCGTCATTTCCTGCAGCCTCATTAAGCTTGAGTCTAGATATTAATATCCTTACTTGGCAGTTTTTGTTTTGTTGCCAATATTGAATGGTTCGTTCTGGCTGACAGCGGAATGTCGGTCGTCATCGCCGTTAAACAGTCTGCAGAAGTGGTTATGTCTTAACTCTGACATTTTCTTGCTCATCTCGACAGGATTCTGTTCGAGCCTTGTATTATTGGGTTTGACATTTTTCACTTTGGTAAACCTTGCGAACATCGTTCCTAGAGTGGCACCTCTCTTTGTCCTCGATCGCGCGATTTTAATCCTCTTTTTTCTTCTTTCTTAAAAACCGGTGTTCTTCCCTTCTTTTCTGCTTATAAATAGAGCTCAATGGCAGCTCTCGTCTTCACCTGCAGCTTAGCCTTGTAGGCGTCGTTGTTGTCTGCGAGCATCTGTTGGCATTCTTCGTCTAGCCACGGGTTTCTTGCTGGTGGGTTTCGAGAAACCCAGCACATCAGTTGCGGCTGTTGGCATGTTGGCATCGTTGCCATTATTCTTCGACATTCGAGGCTAGTAGTATGGTGTTAATCGAGAGGCCTTGACGATCTTCTGCGATCACAGTCATTCGACATTAAATTTCCTCACAATGCTTCTGGTTTATTATGGCGTGGTAGATATCCGAATTCTTACCTTGGCTGCAACTAGATAGTGTTCCGAGTCGATTTTAACCCCTTGGTATGTTCAGACATCCAAAATTTGGTTGACCGTTTGTTGTTCTGGAGACCGCCATGTCCCCTCATGGATATCGTGTTGAGAAAACCTTGTGCTTTCTATAGTGGCGAAGTCAATTAGCCTAAGTCAATTGCCAGATGTATTGCCAGTGTAGGTTGTGTCATCCGACAATACTGCTAATGCTATTTTCACTTCCTACCTTTGCGTTAAAATCATTCAGCACAATTTCCACAACGTACTTCGGTAGTCGCTCATAGGTTTTGTCACGTAGCTCTTAGAGGCAATCTTCAGCTACATCATCTCTTTCCTCGGTCAGGGCGTGGGGGCATATAATTCTTATGTTGGCGAATTTGACTTTGTTACAAATTCTTACAATGCGTTCGCTAATCTCTTGGAAACATAAGACTTCTTGCCTAAGTCTGGCACTTATAACAAATTCGCGTTTCCCATCCTGTTTATCCAAACCGAGCATAAACAGGGTAGGAAAATATGATATCTACTTGCCGTATTTCCACCCATTGTTTGGGTGCACCTCCCTTGCTTAATGTTATCACATTCCAGGTGCAGATACGAACGTCGTTGTCCGTTTTTCGTTGAGCATGTTCGTCACTAACAAAATCAGTCCCTTCCGAACAAAAATTTTTTCCGTGAGTGGGAAGTTAACTCAAATCACAACCACTAACCTGGAGAGCCTGGACAGACCCATCAGTATCCACTATGGGGACCTCTCCCGCCACCATCTCTAACCACTTGACTAACCCTTGAGATTCCTATATGCCCTGTTGTCCTAATATGTCAAACAAGCTCAAATATGTTGCTTACTTCGTCCACCCTAACTAGGACTGTAGACGCTTCCGTTGACTCCATCTTGGGAATTTTTCCTCTGCTGTCTGTTGTTGTTGATAAGGGACCTTAACACTAACTAGTTTTGGTCCACGAGTGGTGTTTTATGTCCCACCCCATCCACATCATATGGCTTTGACTACGAAAATTCCTATGTGAGCGAACTGTCAAACACAGATCACTCACACGAAGATTCACAACTTCTCGTATGTGTACTACGAGAGCCCCGTTGACTCAGCGTGAGGGGTGGGTTCGAATTTCATGTTCACACGAAAGTCAAAAAGCTTTTTTTTTGGACGCCACGTAATTTTCGGGAAATTACGAAACCTGAAAATTAAAACGAAGCAAGCCAAAAAAAAAAACAAAAACCGATGAAATAAAAAAATATTGTACCCACGTTATGATATGGGGGTGGTGCGCCCAATTAAATTTTATTGTGTTGAACTTGGTGTTTGATACTAAGTATATCAAACAAGGAATGATGGCCCCCGAACGAAATTTTCTCCCGAAATTTACCAAAGAACTTAATTTAACAAGGGTCGCATGTCCCGTCTTTGCTCGGGAATTCCTGTCGGCCGCGGAACAACCAACTTATTTAACACTATTCTGCACTACTCGATTTTTCACTGTTAATCACTCTACTTATCTATTTTCCTTCTTTTCCTCCTGTCTTCCTCCGCTCTTCTGTTCTGCCCACCTCTTTTTCCTTGTCCTTCCTCCCTTCCTGATATCTCCATTCCTCATCGACAATTTTTTTTTTTTTTAAAAGGAGAAATTTTCAAACACAAAAAAAATGTTCACAAGAACTAATTGAAGATTTATCCGCGAAGATTTTTTTTTCTCAAAAAAACGCACGTCTAACCGATCCGCTAGATATCCAAGAAGTGGATTCTCTTTGTTCCCACGATTCCGTTGTCCAGAATCGATCCCGTTTTGCATTCACACTTAGTACTCTCCACTCGTAAGCCCACTGCGACTTCTCACACTTTCTGCCCTTTGGCTGGAAAGTGCGTTTGCGCTTACTAGTCTTGAGATACCCGCGTTCACACGTGACTGGTCTTACCGCGCATTTAACGCATCGACGTCAGGTATTTCTCCTACGCGAGCTATCGCTGCCAGACACCTTCCATTTGCTGATTCCAATTGGGTACCCCCCATTGGATAGCACTCACACCGGTTCTTCCGTAGTCACTACAGTGTCCTAGGAAAACCCCGGTGTCAATCCTGGACAACCATTTTCTGACAATCAAACATTTGCCCCGACTGCCTATGTTTGATTGACCGCGACCAATACGAATCCCGAACTACGATGGAGGAGATTGAATGTCAAAAGGAAGGAAGGAGGGCACCGCACTTTCTCAGAAGCAGTGAGCTCTGAGGAAGGAGGAAACGATGAATTATCAAAAACAAAATTTTCCGCGAACTATGCTGGTGGTTTCGCGTGCATATTTTGGGGTCAGGGATTTCCATTCGGAGGCCATCTTCACATTATTGTTAGGTTGGGCTCTGGGCAATTGATTTGGGTGTCGATGGTGTTTGGACATGTTTCGCTGTCCCTTTCGACAGCCGTTTGCCGTTTTGACAGCTGTCGGGTAATATGACAGCTGCCATTGGACACTTTGACAGTTGTCCTTAGACTGTCTTTAGACATGATGTCCCATGTCCTTGGTGTCCGTGTGTGTGTAGAGCGTGTTTATACATGGCCGTCCGCCTAAGCCCCTCTGTTGCTCCTCCGTTGCTCCAACGTTGGGGGAAAGAGATCGTCTTCTCTTTGCCATCGAACCTATCTTTCCATGTTGCGACTTTGTTGGAGGGGTGTCTTTTGGGCCGTCCACCCCACGCCTTTGCTGCTCCTCCGTTGCTCCCTCGTTAGGTGAAATAGGAGAACGTCTACCCCATGCCATCGTACTTTTTTTGTTTGCATTTGCGCCAATAATGCGGTGGCGCAAACGATTTGATGGGGCGTCATCATCGTGTTGGGGTCTACGAGGGATCGTCCTCCCTCACCCATCGAACATTTCGGACCGCTCCTGTCCGATGCTGCCCGTCGCGAGTCTCCCACGTTCTTTGGGCTCAGACGATGGCGTTTCCTCGTGGACTCCTGTCGCACGTTTTGCGTGGCGTTGCTTCGTCGTGAGTCTCCCTAATCTCCGTAGGGCTGCACCGAACAGAGTTGGACTTCCTAAGTGGACTCCCCTGTCGCACTCGTTATACCTGTTATCGGTTGCATTCCCGGATCTGAAGGTCGTGGACCAGTGGCCGATGGAACCCTGGCTGCCCGCCACTTCCTCCAAGTTCTGGGTTTGCGACCACAATAAAAAAAGAGGGAACGAAAGGATTTAAGGGGGATTAGAGAGTGAGCCTTGTTGTGGTAAAATTTACCGCGACAAGCAGTTCAATATTTGTTCTTTCAAAATTCGTTATAGAGCTTTCAACGGGTTTTTTTTAATATAAATTATACACATATCGTAAGCACTTTAACTCACAAACACTTACATAAATTACAGATTAGCAAAAGAAGGAAAACTTTCCTTAACAAGTGAAAGTATACTTATATCTATATATTTAAGTCACATTACTCTCTTGAAGATTAAAACTGTTTGCTCCCCAAATCCCCTATCAACAATGGTCTTATTGATTATTGTCTAACTTACGTCTTGCTCTTGCCAAGGATTTTTCAAGTAAAAGTCCTTATTCCGACTCATCATTACTTTGATGACATGCAATCACTCAGTTTTATTATACCACGAAATGAATATCTCTACTTGCAAGGATATTTCACAGATTACAGGATATAACTCAGTCAAAGGGATTTTGTCTCCGAACCCCATTTAAGTTATTGCTACATGCATTATTACGAAGGTAGGTACTAAATTTAATGATTTCTCCAAAGAGCCTCGATTAACTATGTCAAATGTCAGAGCAGTATATAAATATTTCAGTTTTCCGTATCCTGTGCGTCGTAAAATGAATTTAAAGACCGTGAGGATTTTTCCTACTTAAAGATTCCTTTTTTATTCAATTTCCCACCACTGACCACACACTCGTACTGATGTCTATTTATTTAAGGATTATTCCTTTCATCACGATTTCCCAGTAAGCACGCATTTTATGTGATAAATTGTGTGCGTGTGTTTATTTATTGTATCCCTAGGGATTTGTGTAAAAGATTGTGACCCGCAAATGCGAATTTTTTTTGTGTTGGCTGGATATTCCCCGTCAGGAGGTAATTAATATGTTTCCCTTTGTTTAGGGGTTGGGAAAACTGAGATTTTTGACATGAAGCAAGCTCATTCATTCCGACTGTTATTCCGAAAAAAAAGGAAACTTAATGTAGATACTACTCGCTAGATACATGAGTAGGATTTGAAACTCTGGGGAAACAATTAATCAAATCAATATTTCTTGAATATTAATAGGACGTGCTTAATTTGCACGTCAGAAGCATTCCCATTCAGTGTCGGAGAATTCAATTAACGGAGGTAATTAAGATTCTCTTAACGCTATCTTTCTCTGAGTTGGATGTTGCGAACATTTTAATTAATTTTTTTGTTTCTGTTAAGAAAATAAAACACGTAAATGCATGATGTGTGCAGCATTTAATAGGAATTTCCATGTTTTTTCAGAATGGGTTAAAGTACTTTTCGCACAACGACGACAGACAGCAAATCTATCTTTTTAATATGGTCCGACACAAGAAAAATTTTGCAGTAGGTACATTGAGGAGACTCATAGTCCAAGTAACACCTACACGAGCTATGTATTTATATACTAGACGGGTTCTCGATCCGCCCTAGGGAGAAAAGCAAAAATTCACTATTTGGAGCGCCTTATAGGCATATCATCGAACCGAATTTCTTTAAAAATGCGGAAGGAGGGCGTGTCAATAGAGAGCGCTACAGAGGAATGATAAATTAATTTTTGTTGCCGAAAATTCCACATACTGATGTAGCTAACTTGTGGTTTCAACAGGATAGCGCTACATGCCATACGAATCAATCGTTTTATTGAGAAAACCTTCGATGAAAACATCATCTCAAGAAATGGCCCTGAGAATTTTGTTTTCCCATTTGCTGGTAAAAATATTAATTAGTCACGAGCCCACAGTAGTGTGAGATTTTTACTTAATAAAACCACTACCTAGCAATTTTTTTTATCACGAGTGATGAATGTTTGGCATATAACTTTGCTATGAGAATTCCTCCTTTTTCCACAATTTATAGCGCGGTTTGTTATTATCAGGCAAAATCTAAGGGATTATTTTTTTTGAAGACGCCGCGATAAAATTGTTTCGTCAAGAATTTGGAGGACCGTTGTGTTAATGCGTCCCAATAAACGTTCTTTATGTATGCGTGCAAAATTTGTTGTTTCAACTTTGACCGCGGAAAAACCCAGATCCTGTGTAGATTTTCGTTCCTTATGTACCACGAGGCATTGACGAATGATCTAACATTTTGTTTTCAAAAGTTTGTAAAATATTTAAATTCGTTTCACTGGTACAATCCCATAGTTGTATACCATATGTTCAAACCGGCCTTAGCACTTGCTTGTATAATAGCAGCTTGTTATCAAGGTTAAGCTTCGAATATTTTCCGAGCAACCAGTACAGTTCTCTGTACTTAAGGGACTCGAAACGTATTTAGAAGCACAGGCAAATTGTTTGTCCGTTTATACGAAAAATCTTCATGAAACCGTCAGGATTATGTCCATGCAGTAACCTCGTTAAGAGCGTTTTGTAACTTCATATTTGTTTCCTCTATTGGTGTGCCAACTGCTAGCATAGCAGTATCGTCAGCAAACTTTGCCACGATTGTATCGATTGTTTGTGGAATATCACGTGTAAATAGGAGGTTCAAGGGTGGTCCAAGGACGCTTCCTTGGGGTACTCTTTCCAATATTTATTTGAACTCCGAATATTGGTTTCGAAGTTTCACGCGGAAGAGTGTATACTAAAGATACGAGACCAGGATCTTATATAATCTTTCAGGCAGAACTTGTCTTAGTTTGTATTGAAGGCCTCTATGCCAAACCTTTTCAAAAGCTTGCGATACGTCAAGAAATACGGCTGAGCAAATTTTCTTTTCTTCGAAAGCTTTCTCAGTTGCATCGGTAATTCGATGAACTTGATCCACAGTCGAATGTTTACTTCTGAACCCAAATTGATTGTCAGGTAAAAGGCGTTTCTGATCAATAACGGGATGTAAGCGACCGAGTAATATCCTTTCAAAAACTTTAAAAATTATTGAAGGAAGTGAAATAGGCCTGTGAGATTTTATTTCATTCAGTGTTTTCCTGGTTTGAGAACCATAATCACTATCGCAACTTTCCACTGCCTTGGTATGTATTCTTATCTAATTGGTGCATTTACAATGTATAGGAGTTTAGTTAATGCTTTCCGAGGCAACATTTAAAGAAGTTCTCCAGTAATCTGGTCACAGCCCGAATCTTTTTTAGGCTTTAGTTTTTGTATTTCCCGTTTAATCTCGGCAAAACTTGCATATCTAACTAGATTACGATCGGTTGTAGTCTCGAATGAATTAAATGGACCATCATATGGTTTAATTGTTGCCTCAAGATGTGCGGCAAAAACGTCAGCTTTTTCCTTATCGCATTTTGCTTAAAACGGCTAGAGTTCCCCTAATTGGTGGCACAGCTTTTTTACCATATTATGACTTTAATTGCTTTCCAAAGTGAATAATTCGATTCTTTGCCAGCGGTTAGGCTTTGCAGATAGGTTTCTACTGCAGGGTTTTTAAAATTGTTAATCGAATTTGATAGCAAGTTATTCACCCGACTTAGATGTGTTTTATCTTGCACTGCACATGTTTGGTGCCATCTTTTGATAGCTTTTCTTTCTTGTCTTACCAAAGCCCTGACAATTTGACCAACAAGATCTTGTGTTTTGACACCATTGGATTTCTTTTTATGGGGATATGTGAAATTTCTTGTTTACATCGATAAGCCCGAAACGATTGAAGCTTTGGAAGCCAATATAACTTAACTTCGAGGTTAATCATAGAATTTTGGCCAATATGCTTGAAAATGTGGACCAAAATTGGACCCATAGAATGAACCATTTAAGAGTTAGTTGTGGAGAGTATTTAGTGTTTTATGTAAAAAAAATCAGTAAGCTCTTATTGGATCACCCTATATGTTTACTTAGTTCTTAATTGCTGAAAATTGCACACTTGTGAAAACACGTCTGCTGACTGTTTGTTTGATTGCTCTAAAACAGAAACAGTTTTAGTATTTTGTGGTAAATGGGCTTGTTAGATTAACTGTAAACGTTAATACATATGTTCTGTGTTCCAGCAGCTGGACATATTTGCTGAAAAAGTTGTCCTTTACATGTGTCCAGCACGGGATTTGAAAAATCGCTGGACTCCATTTTCGAAATCCAGTACGTATTTGAAAAGGTTTGCAATAGATGTTATAAAGTCGCAAAAGTATTATTCAATCTCAACATTCACAAATTATCTGGTCCAGATGGTATCTCCTCCATAATCCTGAAGATTTATTCTTCGACGCTGGCAAAACCACCGCGTCTTATTCCTCAGAACTCTTCCTAGTTGATCTGCAACAGCATTTTTCAAGCCCTAAAAAACGCAAATCTTCATCCCTCCCAACTACCGATTGCACAATTGCACTTACGTTTCCTCTTTCAAAGGTCATGCAAACGCTGCTTAACCGTGAGCTTATGAAATATCGTGAATCACAAAAACTCCATAATAACCTAAAATACGGTTTTCGTAGCTAGTGATTTTATGTCGTATCTCACGGAAAAGTGGAACCAATCTGTCCGCCTTGGTGGCGAAAACAAGATCGTTAACAGGTCGTTGGCAGGGTTTGGCATCAAGCCCTTTACTCGAAAATGCGTACTTTTGGATGACTTCTCTTCTGGTTCTTCTTCTATGAATTAGAAATAACCTCTCGAAACGTTCAATTCAAGAGTTGTTTTGGACAGTTTCAATTCTGCTACTCACCAAACAAATGCAGGTGTTCCCCAAGAATCTGTATTGACTCAGACACTCTTTCTCATTTTCATTAACGACCACTTGTTGCAACTTCTAATCCAACAAATTCCTTCACTGAATTCTTTAGTTTTGCTTGAACAATGTAGAATTATCTCTTGTCCAGCACTTGTTTACAGCTTGTATAACAGGAAATACTCAAACAGAATAACCAGATGCATTCTGCCTTTCAAACATTAATCGTAATACTCGCCATACCACGAACACTAATCAAACCTCAAGCATATCTTTGGACGTACTATGAAATATATAGAGATTCATTCGTATAACATGAATGTGGAATGCTTTACCAAACTCAGTTTTTCCTCCACAATACAATTTGCAGACATTTGAAACCAATGCACATCGGTATCTCCTCTTTTCTTCCCATCAACTTCCTTAATGCCAGCGCTGGCCCTGAAATGCGTTGGGTTTTGCGCAGCAGTCTGCTTAGAACCCAGGACCTTGCTTATTCTGTAAGTGTGTATACTTTTGGCATGGATTTTTGCCGAATCCAAACTTATTAACTAGGATTTACTTATCTTGGCATTTTATACTAATCGGGTGATTTGTCAGCTTATCGCGAGAGGTCGGTCAGTGAATAAGAAAACCTTTTGAAGTTGCTTCTACTTGAAATGGAATCCAAGTCTTCTGCGTTGTTCTTGTCCAAATCTCCTTGTGTTTTGTAATTTGATTGGATGCCGGACTAGACGTTTGTTTCATATAGCATAACCAAGTGTCAACTTCGTTTTAGAAGCCTAAGCCTATCAATCACAACAGCAGCCTTATTGTACTAGAGGTGTACGAACCTTTTGTTTTTCACTTTATTGAGATTACGCGCAGCAGCTGTTAGAGTTATTTGCCACTGGAAGGTTATCCATCAAAACAAGCAGCCTTGTTGCTCCTCTTCATTGACTAGAAGTGTACAAACTTTTTGCTTTATCACCATCTCGAGATTATGTCCAGAAGCTGTAGCTATAGCCACTCGAATGTTTCTATCGATATTTCAAAGGACAGCTTGACTAGAGATGCAAGAAATATTTCCTGTCTCGTGTCGGAACTTTGAAAATTGAAGGTAACTATCTTGTTCCTCCTTCCATTTTCCAAATACTCGTTTTGCTCTTTCTGTCACCAATTACAAACATCCTTTTAAATTTTGCTGATAGCTTGGATGGATTCGGTTATGATACTGGATGTTGCTTTGAAATGATTAGTTGATCATGATCAGTTGATGCACTTTGGCTACATCCATTCCCATTCATTTTCCTAGGCTCTTTAATTTTAGTTGCCGAGGTTGAATTCGTACTCTAAGAGATGATAGTCTGAGGACTCGTTTGCCTGTAGAATTAAACTTAATGCCAATTTCGACGTTAAATTCGTTGAGAATGTTTATTACATCATACTCCTGGAAGATTTTCGAAGCTTAGTTCATATCTGGCCGGTACTGCGTACAGATTCATATTATCGGTCAACACTCCTGGCCTGTTGATCGTGTGTACGATCATGTTAGGTTTTTCTTGTTCGCGTTGCGGATCTGGCAGTTATATGATAGAAATTGATAGCCTAGAATGCCACTGCACTCAGAAAAGTTAAATACCTTATTTAACATCAGCTTGTAATCATTCCCCCAATTACATAATAATCTATCGCATATTTTAATATTTCTGTGGGTTGATTTTCATATTATTTCTCCTTGCAGCAAACGATGTGTCCTACCGAACACAGCCTACCCAAAAGCATATAAATGACAGACCTAGTTTGAATTCCCACAACATTACCGACAAACACCGTATTAATACAGTTGCTCCGATAACCTTATGTGCACACAAATTAATACTCACTCTTTTCGTGTCCTTTGTCCTTCCCTCGAATGAAAATCGGACTGGGGAAGCAATCTTTAGCATTCAATGTCTTCAAGATAATGACCTGGTTATGACAAGTGCAGAGTACGTAATAAATAGCTTTGGCAGTGTTCCCAGTTCCTAGGATGCGCAACCGGCCCCTATACAGCCCATCAGCTTCAGGATGTCTCCGTCTGACAATGGCACAAAACGAATCATGTTGACACAAGGCTCTTCGTCTGAATTCAACTTGAAATGGTGGTTATACCATTTCAATGTCCGCCCACAGCTCACTTTTGTGGTGTCTGAGTTGTCTACTACTGATGCAGAGGAGTTGCTAGCAACCCTCTCCTTTTTTTTTCTGCAATATTCCTTATAAAATATCTAAAATGCAATTGCTGCATAAAATGAGAAGAAATTAAGCAGTTGAAAGATATTTTCCTCTTCTTTGTGGAATGGGGTACAAACTTTACCATTTACCAAAACATACTGGTCCTTCCTTACTGCAGTTCTTTTCCATGTGCACGGGACAATTGGACAGATATCGCATATCCTTCCAGCAAATTGCGCTAAATTCTTAGGGTAAACTTTATTTTTTTCATTTTTTTGTTTGCCATTGCGATGGAAAGTTTGCAGTTGTGTGAAGGTTTTAGGAACAGAAAAAAAAAATAGCACTATATAAGAAGATGACAATGACAACATAAAACCAAAAAAAAAAAGGAGGAAAGGACGATGGATAAAAATGTTGCCTCTGGCTACATAACATTCAGCTTAACTTTAGTGGGCAATGTAATGGAATTACATTTTTGTTGGCTAATTTTTAACGTTTAAAGGGAAAACTTTTGCCGTACAAAGGACAAGGAAATGGGATTTCTTTTAGGAATAAACTGTCACAACGTCTGTGAAAGGGAAATTTGAATTAAAGAATTGTCTCGCATGGAATAGTTGCAGTTATTCTTTTTCTAAGAATTGTTTTCGCTGACACATTTAGATAGCGAGGTCATTGTGAGTGATCGGAAGAATTTTGAAATCTTAAAGGCTGGTTCCAACAAGGGCGGAACTGACGAATCTTTGTAGTCTGTCGCCTATTACAAATCCACAGCCAAATAGTCACCGACTTTTTAATGCGGACTGCAGCAAATTTGACAGTTTCATCGTTCCACTTACCACTGGTTGGTTGTATAAATAATTTGGTGCAAGTTATGATGTCTTCCAATGGTGTTAATGCTTTATGGTGGCTGGGCTTACTTCCATTTTGAAAGGGAAATACGCCCCACGGAGGGTTGGTTGCTAGGTAGAAGTGGCGGTTCGGCATGAACCCTAGTAGCACTTATGTGCCTTTTAGTTACCGAGACTTGTATGACCTGTATTTTGATTGTTGTTGTGGATGTAATACAGGCGGTCTCTAGATCCACAGCCCGTGAAGTTATGAGAGCAGATAAGATCTTGTATCCTTTTACACGATATGTCGCAAAGTTTGCCGAAAAATGGTTGGTCTAACGCACAATCTGGCCGGACATTTACAGATGAAGTAGGAGAGGGTTTCCCTCTCATTTGTGTTCCCCACGTACTTAATTTTGTTTTAAATTTGTCCCCATGGGGCTTACGGGGGTTATTGCACTGCATCGTTCGGACCACCAAAGATTATAAAGTCATACGGATGACGCACTGCATAGAAGAAAATTGTTCTATGGCGGGTCATGCTGGCACAGCCAAGTACACACATGCCATATGTTTTGATCTCATTTCTCATGTGTGCACACTGCACACCGCCTGGCTGTACCATGAAGCTGGTGATCCATAGTTTCTGTTTTTTTTTTCGCAATGCGTCATCTGTATTGCTTTATAATCTTTGGTACCACTTAAGGAGTAGTCGTCCTCTACTACGTCCGACGTCTGAATGTGAATCAAAGAATCTGCGAAGCAGGTGTCCATTCGATATAAATGTCCTAGGCATCTTAAACATCCAATGTGGAGTTTTTTTTTACCAAATCTATGTTGCTGGTGAGGTACAGCGAGTATGTGGTTCAATCATCGTTTCAATAGCCCCCATCGAAAACTGGGCCGAAGATGTTTTGAAATGAGCGAAATCTCAAAACAACGAAGGATTTCTTCATCCGCTTTGATACGATCCATTTTTTTGGGTATCGAATGTTTAATTGAAGTTGTTCTCGTCCATGATAGAGCAGCGAGAATTCTCCATCACGACCCTGCACAGACGGACCTGTTTGGGCAGTCTTCCAAAACTAGATATGGCTGTGTATAGTTCACCTCCGAAAATGCTGTCGTATACGGCTTTAAAATCGATGAATGAATGGCGTGCATCGATTTGGACTTCTTGGGGCTTTTTCCAAGATCTGACGAAGTGGACTTTGCTGGCAGATCCCCCATACTAATGAATGCCGATCACGCCAGACAGGATCTTGCAGTCGATCTTGTAGTCGATTTATGCCTCTGTAGTTGGCGCCGTCCATAAGGTCTCCTCTTTCGTAAATAGGGCAAAGGTGAACGATGCTGTGGTTTCAATCTTCAGTCATAATCTCATCCGTTTCATTCAAATTTATTTCTCGACTATATGATCTTTCCTTGTTCTTATCGACAGGATTTTGTTTGCGCCTTTTTCCCCTGAATTTGACTTACGAATATCTATACTGCAGTGACACCTCTGTACATCCTCGATTGCGCGCTTTTCTTGCTCTTTTTTTTTCTGAACAGCCGGTGTTCTTCGTTCTTTGGCTATAAAGCTCAATGGCAGCTCTCGTCTTCACCTTGACCTTGTAGGTCCCATTTTTGGCTGCGATAATCTATGTCGGCATTCTTCAACAAACCAGGTGTTTCTCGCTGGCGTGCGCTGATCCAATGACTTATTGGCATCGTTTACATTGTTCTTCGACTCAAGATGCTGGTGATATGATGTTAATCGGGAGGTTAAGGAATACGCGTTCTGCAAAGGACTTGTCGATCTCTTGCGATTGCAGTCTTTCGACATTAATTTGTTTCAGAGTATTTCTGGTTTGTTGTAGCGTGGTGAATATCCGCATTCTTACCTTGGCTGGAACAAGATAGTGCTCCGAGTCGATGTTAGCTCCTCGGAATGTTTGGACATCCAAAATACTCAATGCGCCGTTCTTGTTTATCCCAATTCGATGATTTGAATGACATTTCGTTGATCTTACTTACTTACTTAAGTGGCGCTACAGTCCGGAATGAACCTGGGCCTCAACCAACATGACTCTTCAATTAGCCCCGGTCCTTAGCTAACTGCCTCCAGTTGCGCACTCCAAGTTGGTTGAGCTCGGCTTCCGCTTGTGTGCTCCACTTAAGGCGAGGTCTTCCTCTACTGCGTAGAGGCTGCGAATCGAAGACTCTGCGAGCCGGAGTATTGGTGTCCATTCGTCCTACATGTCCTAGCCATCTTAAACGTCCAATGCGGAGTTTTTTGACCAGGGGCATGTCGCTGTACAGCCGTATTGTTCTTGGTTGAATCTTCGTCTCCATAGCCCGTCAACGCAAACGGGACCGAAGATTTTTCGAAGAATTTTCCTCTCAAATCGACCAAGGATTTCTTCATCCGCTTTTGGTCCAGCGCCGTAGAGCAGGACTGGGATGATCAGGGTCTTATATAAGATCTCCTTAGTAGTTCAAGTTAGGGCTTTACTACTGAATTGCCTTCTTAGCCCGAAGAAACAGAGATTGGCAAGAGTAATTCTTCGTTTAATTTCTGACGAGATGTTGTTGTCAGAGTTAATAGCGGAGCCGAGATAGATAAAGTCCCGTACTACCTCAAAGTTATATCTGTCAATGGTGACGTTCTGTCCAATTCGTCGATGTTGTGCGTCCTTTCGTGTTGACAGCATATACTTCGTCTTGCCCTCATTTACTGCTAAACCCATTTTTGCCGCTTCCTTCTCTATACTAGCAAACGTGGCTATGACATCACGTTGGGTCCTACCAATGATGTCAATATCGTCGGCGTATGCTAGTAGTTGTACAGATTTTTGGAAAATTGTGCCTCTGGTGTTGGCTCGTGAGTTTTGCACAATCCTCCCAAGAATCAGATTGAAGAAGTCACATGGCAGCGCATCGCCTTTCCTAAATCCTTTTTTGGTATCGAAATGTGTCAGTGAGGTCGTTTCCGACCCTGATGGAGCAGCGAGAATTCTCCATCGTCATCCTACACACACGGAAGAGTTTGGGCGGTATACCAAAACTAGACATGACTCTGTATAGTCCGTCTCTATGAATGCTGTCGTATGCGGCTTTGAAATCGATGAATAGGTGGTGGGTATCGATTTGGAATTCTTATGTTTTTTCCAGGATATGCCGAAGTGAAGATTTGATCGGTTGTGGACTTTCCTGGCCTAAAACCACACTGATAAGGGCCGATCAGGTTGTTGGTAAACGGTTTCAGGCGTTCAGATACGGCAGATAGAATTTTGTAGGCGATGGAGGAGACTTATGCCTCTGTAGTTGGCGCAGTTTAGAGGGTCTCCTTTTTTGTGGATGGGGCAAACGATGCTGAGGTTCCATTCTTCAGGCATATTTTCTTCCGACCAGATTCGTCTTATCTGCCCAACAACTCATAAGCCGAATTAGCCGAATAAGCCGAGTTTCGTTGATCTGGTGACCGCCAATTCCTCATATCGACAATCGAGCTGTGGAAACCGGGTTCTAGCTATAGTGGCTTTCCTATATGTAGCGGAGTCAAGTTCGTTGCCATACGTTTTATCGTAAAGGCTGCTAAAGATGTCTTCTCTTCCTACTTTTGCTTCAAAATCTCCCATCACGATTTTAAGGAGCTCGTTGAAGCAGTCATTAGGCTCCGTTTGAAAATTTTTTTTTCCGTTGATGGGTTGTTAACCAAAGCACAACCCATAAACTGGAGATCCAGGTACAATATCAAATACCTCTAGGACACGAGACCATCAGTATCCACTTTGCTACCGTTGATGCAATCTTGGGGATTCTTTCGCTGCCGTTTGGGAAATGGACTATTTGCCTAAGTGCCTAAGGACACATCTTCCCCCTCTCTCATCTGTCACCACCAAGACTTTGCACACAATTGAGGCTCTATCTAGTACGTTCAATGTACTAGACGCTCGGCAGTCGCAACATATTTTAATTTAGTCCGACGTTAACTCAGCGATATCCCATTTTTAGGAAGAGGAATTTTTAGTTATCGCCATGGCGAATGTTCCGCCTGTTGTAGGAAAGAGAACCTTTTTGATGCACGTAACCCATGTGGGTTGTTAGTTATGTTTAAGATAACTGGAAACTGAAATTTATTCGATCGGTCCTTATCAATATCAATGTCAACAAGTTTATGTCACATAGCCAAATGCCTTCTCTGTATATGTCGGGCGACGAATGTGACCCAACCTGAGGGCGGCCAATCTATTGCACAGCCCCTAGCCTTTCGTACACACATCACAAAAATGTTGACAGTGTTTTACGCAAAACTGCAAAAATTTCAGAATATGCACAAATCATCGGCCAACATCACTTGAAGGACCTCAAACGTGCAAAGCTCCCACAATGTATGCCTGACACTCAGCCAGACACATGTCAGTAACATATAGGTATTCCAATATAGCTGACACATGGACTTGATAAGATACGCAGTTCGTCCACTACCCAATTTTTTTATTCACATACACCAATAAAAGCGAACCCTTTAATTGACAACAAGCATTCGCATTCTTTTGGCTGATTGTGGATCTGGGATCTGGTTGGATTAATTGAATTATTATGTGAGGGGGTGGTGCCAACATGATGGAATTATTAAACTTTGTTAGTGTTCGCAATTAATTTCGCGTCACTATTATAGCGATGCTGCTGATTCATGAATAGCGGTGCAAATATGAAATAATTACTCCGATGCTGAGTCTCATTAATTTCTCGTTAGCCAAACTGGAATTTGTTTTGGCGGTCCACCGCACTGCGACCGACGACAGGCACACTGATTACAAATGAGGCCTTAATTTACTGAAGCAGAGGGTTGGCAGTCCACCGATAACTATATCAACCCCCCCATCCTCCTCGTCCTCTTTATGTTGGTGGAGACACATTTTCGCAAGTTATTTGATATCATTGGGTGGGCGAGTTAAGGTGAATACTGTTCCATTCATGCTGACGATACAAGTTTTTCGGGACCAATTGTTGGCCACAGAAAGGGAAGGAAAGGCAGTGTTGGTTTTAATTTCTGTTTGGGGGAGACATCCCTAAAGGTTATTAAAAGGGGATTCAGTTAAATGGTTCGTTCGTCCTTTGGGAAATATTTTTGGTGTTTATCTTATATAGGGAAAAACAGTAAAAACGGAACCAGGCTAATTGAATATGCAATTAGATTGGGGTAGATCATGTTTTTCATTTAATTGGTTATAATGCATGGCTGGGTTTTTGGAAAACCCTTAAATCATTGACACTTTGTACCTAATGTAATTGTTACCAATTTTGTTATGTGTTAATTGGAATTTTACATTAGCTATGCAATTGAATTGGATTTTTTTTTTTCATTTAATGATGGTCAATCGGGTGGAGTTGGGGTATTTTTTGCGTGATTTATGCAAACTTTTTCATTAATGATATTTCATTCAAGTACTTTTCAAACCGATTGGCTTAGGATTCATGTCTGTCAATTGCACAGTAATCATTGTATGTGATGCAAATCAGTTATTTTTCTCGATTAATATTATACCATCAGCATCCAATATTGAAGGGCAATGGTGACAGTGTCAATAAGAAAGAAACACCTTATCTAGCGAGCTATGCAAGCAGCCAAAATCATGGCCTACAATTCAAAGCTGCAGGGAAGAGAAGCGCCGTCATTGATTTTGGTAGGAAAAGAAGGAGGAGGCACCGGCATTCAAGAAAAAAATGAAATATGAACCATTGACGGTCCAGAAAAACAAAAATTAAATAAAATTTTTTGCCTCAACAGGCTCGTACCCAGCGTCCAGCTTTCTCACATCCATTCATGTTTGCGTGTGTACTTCTAGCACGAAAGTGGAACCTCCGGTTTTATACAAATTCGAATGGCGAATTTTAGATAAGCTTTTCTTGACAATCGATAGTACTCGGATGATCATCACGAGAGGAGGGCCAGTAAAAAAGCATTCAGCCATTGCTAAGGCTGGGAATCGAACACAGACCTTCTGCGCGGCAGTTCATCGTACGAACCATTATGCCGCAGGCCACAAACTTGGACTTTTTATACACAATTAAATAAAAAGTCCAAGATTGTGGCCTGCGAAATTATATATTTGACAGAAAGAAGGGAACGCCGATTGCAAACTGCAAATTTATGAAACTTCTCATTTGTCAGACTTTAGCAAGATATGGGGCTTAACTGAGGAGTATTTTGGGGATTTGAACCAAGGACCCCTCACAGTATACTCTGCCATTTTATCATGGAAAGATTTACAAATGAGCAACGATTGCAAATTATTGAAATTTATTACCAAAATTTGTGCTCTGTGAAAAATGTGCACCGTCTGTTATGAGCATATTATGGCAGCCAGCGATGAGGCTCATTTCTGGCAAAACGGATACGTAAATAAGCAAAACGGTCGCATCTGGAGTGATGAACAGCCACATGACATATAAGAATTACCGATGCATCCCGAAAAAACGACAAACGTATGGTTTATGGGCTGTTGGCATCATCCGTCCTTTTTTCTTCAAAGACGACCTTGGAAGAAACGTTACCGTCAACGGCGAACGATATCGAGCCACGATACGCGACTTTTTTTGCAACAGTTGGCTGAGTTGAACTTAGTGGACATGTGGTTTCATCAAGACGGTGCCCCATGCCACACAGCTCGTGAAACAACGGAAATGTTGAAGGATGAATTTGGTGAGCAGCTTATCTGTCGAAATGGTCCTGTGAGTTGGCAGCCAAGGTCATGCGATTTAACGCCTCTTGATTATATCTTGTGGTTATGTAAAGCCATTAGTCTATGTGGAAAAGCCGAACACGATTGAAGAGTTACGGGATAAAATAACACGCGTAATTCGTGGAATACAGGCCGAAATGTTCGAAAAAGTGACTCAAAATTGGACCTTCCGAATGGACCATTTGAAACGGAGACGCGGACAACATTTACATGAAACGTCAAAGCCAGGGATACATGATCCATACATCATATTGTCTGTTTCTCAACAAAGAGAAATTGGAGTTGAGTCACAGTCATCCATTTTCCTGCAGGACGATATGTTTAATATTGGAGACGACAGCAAACACTACCGGAAATCCGACCTCAATGAAGTGAGGATAACATTATCTAAACTCAAGCTAAAGAAGCCTTCCAAATGACGGCCTTCCTAAAGTCGATGGAGATGAATTGGGAAATAACATTTAGGAAATAACATTTACCAACTTATAACCAAAACTTGGTCGGATGAAAGAATGCTTGAAGAATGGAACCTCGGTATCGTTTGCCCGATCAAAACAAAAATAGACTCTCAGAATTTTGGCAGCTACAAAGTCATAAGTGTCCTCAACATGGCCTACAGATTTTCTCTGGCTTAATATTTAAATGCCTGAAATCATTCACATAGTCCACAACCGATCAAAAACCCAAGGAGTCCAAGTCGATACCCACCACCTATTCATCGATTTCAAAGCCGTATACAAGAGCATTTATAGAGACGAACTATACAGAGCCATGTCCAGTTTTGGTATATCGCCCAAGCTCGTCCGTTTGTGTAGGTTTACGATGGAGAATTCTTGCTGCTCCATCAGTGTCGAAAATGACCTCACCGAACATTCGATATCAAAAATGGATTTGGGCAAGGCGATGCGCTGTTATGCGACTTCTCTATTTTGATTATTGAGAGAATTGTGCAAGACTCCAGACCCGACACCAGAGCGGCAGAATTTTACAAAAATCGGTGCAATTACTAGCTTACGCCGACGATATTGACATCATTGGGAGGACTCAACGTGATGTCTAAGCCACGTTTTATAGTATAGGGAAGGAAGTAGCAGAAAGGGTTTAGCAGTAAATGTGGGCAAGACTAAGTATATGCCGTCAATACGAAAGGGTATACGACATTGACGAATTGGACAGAACGTCACCATTGACAGATATAACATTGAGGCAGTAAGGGACTTTGTCTTCCTCGGCTCCGCTATTAACTCTGACAACAACATCTCGTCAGAAATTAAACGAAGAATTACTCTTGCCAACCGCTGTTTCTTCGGGCTAAGAAGGCAATTCAGTAGTTAAGCCCTCAACAGATCACTAAGGAGATTCTATATAATACCCTGATCATCCCAGTCCTGCTCCACGGCGCTGAAGCATGGACCGTCTCAAAAGCGGATGAAGAAATCCTTGGTTGATTCGAGAGGAAAATTATTGGGTCCTGTTTGCGTTGACGGGCTATGGAGACGAAGATCCAATAAAGAACTATACGATCTGTACAGCGACATGCCCCTGGTCAAAAAACTCCGCATTGGACATTTGAGATGGCTAGGACATGTAGAACGAATGGACACCAATACTCCGGCTCGCAGAGTCTTCCCAGATAGACGTCGGAGGGAGTAGAAGCGCGCACTAATCGACCTCAACCAACTTTGAGTGCTCAACTGGGGACTGTAGCGCCACTTAAGTAAGTAAGTAAGAAATCATTCACCAGCATCAGTAGGCTTAGGCTAGGAAAGTCCAATACTCATCAAATCTTCACATTTCGAAATAATCCTGGAAATAAGCCAAGAAGTCCAAATCGATACCGACCACCTCTTCATCGATTTCAAAGCAGCATACGATGGCATGTAGGTGACAAACTATACAAGCAATGTCTTCTTCTTCTTTAACATGAGAGGATTGCTCAAAACTACACAGCCAGCATCCGAAAAACAATTTTCCAGAAACGACTAGAATACCCCAACGATAGGTCACAGTTACATTTTGCTAGTATAGAAAAGGATGAAAAAATTAAAATTAAGACAAGACGAAAGGAAACGCAACCTAAACGAATTGGACAGAACTTCACCATAGACAGCTACAACTTTAGGTTGTAAGGGACTTTATCTACCTCGAGTTCGCTATAAACTCTGACAACGACATCTCGTCAGAAATCAATCGAAGCATTACTCTTGCTAATCGACTTTTTTCGGCTATGAAGGCAATTTAGTTACAAAGCTCTCACTCGAATAGCTAAGGAAATTCTATATAAGACCGCCATTGTCCCAGTATCATCTTCGAAAAATCTTCGGTCCTATTTGTGTTGGTCAACACTTACTTTAGTTCCCGAAATGGAGGCTCAGTCCAGTGGTGAAATGATTATTATGGTGTACTACTGCACTGAATGTTCCATTCCCATCCAAAATCATTTTCAACGTCCCTCCTCTTGCAAGGATCTTACAAATTAGGTCACAAAAGCATACAGCCGTTCTGATTGGGCATAAAATTGTAAGATCATTTCACAATTGTTGAAGTAGTCAATATTTGAATTATTGAAGGAAAAAGCTATGCCCTTTGCTCTAACGGACCAGTTGCGCAATAAATTTCTATATGTATTTTGCTTTGCGCTCATAAGCCATCATATCTACTGAAATTGCCAAAATAACCCTTGAGATTCTATAGTACCATGTTGAAGTCAAAGTAGTTTATCTATGATGTTAACTATGGTAGGTATTGAAGATTCCACCATTGCCACCATCATCCGCTTCCATCTGGAAAGGAGGTAAATAATCTCGCCAGCTCTCGACTGCTGCTGCCAAAGCTTTCACTCTAGTTCAACGTTTAACTTTCACATATAAGACCAATTCTAAGAAGCATTAGTAAATAATTTAAAACAAAAATCTGAATGCTTAACACAGATCTGCAAATAGGTTCATTACCGAACGATCATTTTATAGTCCCCTACCCAGTAGCATCTTTAGGTCCTTTGGGTAAACTCAACGGATTCCTCCTGTAATCTCCCCACTTTGCGATCCAAACGTTTGTACGATACACCTACCCAAGCGCCAGTACTTAAGCAAGTTTTATCTTTTTCATTTTATCATGACACGGTATAATATTATGGAAATCGGACCCACATCCTGCAGGGTTTGTTATTCGACAGCTTACATGCGACTTAATCGAAAAATTGAAATCTTGATGATCTACTTACTGTGCACACAAAACTTGAACCAAAAATTGTTAACCATACCTTAGAAAACAAATAAAAAAAAATTCTGTGTGTAAACTTCACACATTAAAAGTTACCGTTATAATCCTGTTTTTATGATAACAACCCTAATCCTAAAGCAACAAACATTCAGAGAAACTGAGTAAAATCAGATTTACATACATAGTGGTCTAAAACTTAGCCATAAAAGCAACTACAAAAAGGACTTACATGTAGAAGGATGTACAGTACGTACTTAAACTACACACCAACAAAACATCCCTTTTCATCCCTCTATTAACTTACATCAGATGATATTCAAAAGTAATGAGTTTACACAAACATACGCCAAAGGATATCCTTAAAAAGTTACCTATGTTTTGAGACTTAATGAGGATGAAAGGGAACTGCAGCTTCCAGAGAGTTGAAGCTATTTGCATACATAAGTACATTATCGCCAAGTCACTGGCTGGGATGGACTCTCTCAGCAGCGGTATACGAAAGGAAATGCGAAAAATGCTGCCCGAAATGAGATGAGATTTCAGCGATCAAACAAAGGACGAAACAATTTTTTAATTTAGCTTTTCTCCTCTAATTTTGTTTATCTGTACGTTCCTTGCCGGCTATAGTAAATGAGAACACTGCTTGGATTTTTTTTTGTTGTTTCTTCAATTTGATTTTTTTGTTTTTCATCGTGGACAAAGGACATTAATCGAACGAAATAAAAATCTACACAATTACTTATTTAAAGGGACATTTTTGGTGAATTTTCATGCCGGTTGGCGCATTTTACTGGGAACTTACAAAAAAAAAAAACGAGTGCCGGGTGCACGACTGGGTCGTATGTATTTGCTTTTTGTGTAATTGTAATATGTATGCTTATTTTTGACATTTTCAAGAAATTTGCTGTACTTAAGCTTTTTCTTGTGTAAATTTACTTATTTTTTTTTATTAATTTCGACATAGAATTTAAAAAAATCCCTATGAAAATAAAATGAGCCTAAGGAATAGTTAGTAGTTGAGTTTAATATTTTTCGATGCACGGATGAGAAACAATTATTACACCGATACATTCCCGGAAAAAATGTACTAAGCCACAATTTTAAGGAAACTCCTTTTTGACTTGCCCTAATTTATGCAAGCGCCACATTTTGGTCTTGGTTTGAGGTTTCTACCATTAATACAAAATAAGCAACAGAAAAATAAAATTTACAATACATTACAAGATACACAAATTATTACCTACATAGCAAGTTTTTTTTTGTTTCCTGAAAATTTTTAAAATGCCGCTTTTCCGGGAAGGTATCGATACGTTCGATAACTGTTTTGTCTCTTATACAAAAAGGAGAGGACAAATTGTATTGATGAAATATTCATGAGTCAATTTATAAAAACTAATTTTGTTATGTTTTACGGTAGTGGGTGAGGTAGGAATAACAGCGATTCTAACTCTAAGGATGACAGCACCTGGCAATTTCTGTTGGTAATTTGTTATTTGCCGATTATCAATTGAATGATTGAAATTACAACAACAACTTATGTAAAAACAACACTATTTTAGTTAGAAAAGCTATTTCGGAAATTACAAAGTGTCCTCATCAGATTTCTTCTAATAGTGATGCTAATTGAACGTTCAGTTCTCTGTATGATTATTGAAACAACTTTTATTCCCTAATAGGAAAACATGGAATACATTGTTTTATAATCTGTACTGCATATTTTGTTACAAAAGATGTTTTAAAAAAATATCCCTTTGACATTAAATTTTCCCACCACATATGAGCACTACTTATGACTATACCAAAATACAATTTGTTTCGAAATGAAAATAAACAGCAATTAAAAATTAAATTACTGTTTTGAAGTCAATTTACAATATTAGCGGCTACTTAAGATTTTTTGGCCCTTTTAATATTTGTTAAGCACACGAAATGTCAACGATTTGTCACGAAATATTTGTTAAACGAGATTCAGAGCAATCTTTACTTTTGAAGTCTGTGTTCTCCAATGTAGATTGCCACCGTCTCACTTCTTACTTTTATTGAGTTGATTCATGATTGTAGGGTAATTATGGTGCGCCACTGGTGGGGGGTAGAGTAAGACGCATAAAGCTATATATTCTGTAGTTGGGAACTAAAGCACTATCCGGCAAATGGTGTTATAGCAGGTGATCTGTGTAGTCCGATCGTAAACCGACCAAAACCAGTTTTATGAAGGACCTCGTCCATATGGTCAATGACTGCTGAAAATTGATTTAAGGATTGATAATGTGGCGGGGTATGACACTTTACTCAATAGGTAAATATTCGATAAAGGAATGTAGCTATTTATAAAAAGACGATCACCCTTAAAAATGTTCTTCTTGTCATCGTAGAATCCGTAACGAAATTCAAAAGGGGTTCATAAAATACTAACGAAACGAAACTGTCCATACAATTTGTAACTTATCTCACTCGCTGCTCTTTTATTTCGGATTTGGCTATTATTTGTGGAATATAAAAATAATTGGAAAAAATGTAAATAGTTACGAATTTTTTGTATAAAACATAATTTCATTTATCTAAATATTTATACGTTAAATTTATGGCATGGTTTTCGCTCTAGAACATCTAGAACTTCCGAAAATGTTGGTTGTGCTATCCAAATATTATAGTACCTCCCTACTGCAAAAAAAAATCGTAAGCAGGCTGCCAATTTCACTTTTGGTGAGATTTAAATGGATTTTTTGTTGGGGTTAAGCTCTGTCTTAAGGACACCCAGAACAATTTAAATCACAAAATAAAACTTAACATACGTTTGGTTCGGTAGTTCCGAAACATCTTCTGACGTTTCTCTTAAGTGTACTGTTTCGTCCTCGTCGTCAGAAGCATAAAAATACAAACTTCGACTGTCCATTCTATTTCCATTTATTTCAAAGCACTGTTTATAATTAATTTTATGAAAAACGACGGCGACATTTATTAGTTGCACACAATAATTGACAGATCTTTCTTTTGATTGATATTCAGCTAAGTCGATAAAAAAAACTGATGGTCGGCAACTAAGTGATTCCGACGGAGTCTACGATTCAGCCGTGAAGTGAAAGTGAAATAAGAAAGTGAAGGGCAATTGAATTTCGCTGAAATCTAATATAGACATCGATTACATCCCGAAAAAATGTACTAAACGACAATTTTTCAGGAAATTACTTATTGATTTGCCCTTATAATTTATGCAAGCACCATGTTTTAGTCTTGGTTTGAGGATTCTACCATTAAAACAAAATAACCTATAGAAAAATAAATTTTACAGTACACTCCAAAATAAAAAAAATAATTGCATACATAGAAAGTTTTTTCTTATCCCCTCAAAAATTTTAAAAATGTCCATATGGTACATTTTTCCGGGAAGATATCGACATGTATATATGGGGTCATGGAATTAGAAAAGTAACTCGAAAAATAGTGGTGCTGAATAATTTGGAGGTTCTGGACTGAGTTGTGAGGAACTCATAAAGATGATCTTTGCGGGGTTTGGCCGAAGGCTAGAGTCTGCTACCTGGAAGTCAGGAGCGCCTAAGATATGACTAGTCCTCTTAGTCAGATTAGGAGGTTGACCCCCTTGTGGGAATATCGTGTGTTACCGTATGTTATTCTGAAGTCTTTAAGAAGAACGCATTTCGTTCATTACACATGATTTTCAAAACTGTACCAGTGTATTGTGACCTACATTGGGGTGTTAACCAATACTTTTATTTGGTTCTGATTTTTCGGATAGGCCCACCATTAAATAAGGGCTATAATGGATATGTGGTCACGTTAAGCATATTTTACAATATCTGGATGTTCTACTGCATGCATGGCCCAACATACAATTTTATAACAAATCCGAGCAGCTAAGCTGACATAAGCATTTCCATGACAACTGGTGAATTAAGAGAGACAAGCTAAGCTAAGCGTTGGGGTATTGACAATGTTATTTCCATAGACCTGTGTTTGGTCTTCAAGATAATGAGACTTGCCAGAGCCGATAATTTTCTAAGAAATTTTAGAAATTATTTATTCATCCCGATAAATCAACAAAGATATATACCCCTACATAATGTTCTACCAGAATGGGGAAAGCAGGTTCATTGAAAAGGTCGATTGCGGCATGGATTGCCTTAAAATTCTCATCACCCATATCAGCCGTACCATAGGCCCTCTACCAAGCGTACTTGTGTAGATTCTCAAGTGAAAGCTCTAGATCTACTAACCTGTTACCACTTAAACCATGAAATTGGTAGTTTGTAAGTCCAAGAACCAGATGGTTAGTTTGCTGCTTAACTTCAAAGGGACTTAGAACATATTAATCATCTCCTCGGCTATAAAATCCGAGGGGATCTCGGCCTTGATTTCAGATTTTACACATCCGTCCTTAAAATCTCAGACCAATTAGTTTTACATCCTAGTACTACAAATAGTCAATCAGTTTTTAACAGAAGATTCGATTACACCAGTCTTGCCAGATTCTCAGCTAAAAGACAGACACATCCCGAATGCACCTGGGCCTCAACCAACATGGCTCTCCAACTAGCCCGGTCTTTAACTAACTGCCTCCAGTTGCGCACTCCAAGTTGGTTGAGGTCAGTTTCTACTTGCGCGCGCCACTTAAGGCGAGGTCTTACGCTACTGAGTCCGACGTCTGGCTGGAAATTGAAGACTCAGCGAGCCGGAGTATTGGTGTCCATTCTTTCTACATGTCCTAGCCATCTTAAACGTCCAATGCGAAGATTGTTGACCAGGGCATGTCGCTATATAGTTTTTGGTTGAATCTTCATCTCCTTAGCCCGTCAACGCAAACGGGACCGAAGATTTATTTTTATTTTTTTTATTTATTTATTTATTTATCTACCGAGCTTAACTCTAACAGATTTGGATTTAAATAATATTTCCTTTTATCATATTTACATAAATAATTAAATTATTTCATAAAAATTACATTATTAGCGATCAGCGGATTTATTAAAGTTCAAAAATTTATCTTTTAGGATATATTTATATTTAAAATTGACAGTTTAAATTTTATTCTATCATCACACAAATCTATTTCAGTACAAACAGAATTAAAAAGTTTTATGCATTTTGTTATTGGTTCATGAAGACCATAATTGTAAAAATGCCTAGGATTCAATAACAAATTTCTGGTTCGAAGACTTCTTTCTGGTGCATATAACTTAAATTGTTCAAGGATATCGGGACAAATTATACGATAAGAAAAAACATCATAAATAAATAGTATACAATGAACATTTCGTCTTTTTTCTAAGGAATCTAAACCAATTAACGCACATCTTGTTGAATAAGACGGCATTCTGTCAAGGTTCCATTTCATTTGTCTTACAACAAATCTTGTAAAAGACTTTTGCACTCTTTCCAGTCGCATTTGACAATTCGCGTAGATTGGACACCAGACCATAGAACAATATTCAAGGAAAGGACGTACTATAGACATATAAACAGACTTAAGGGCATATGGGTTAGAGAACTCAGCACATGTTCGTTTCAGGAAACCAAGCATTGAATTTGCTTTAGCAACAACGTAATCGATGTGAAGTGAAAAAGAAAGTTTCGTGTCAGAGATCACACCAAGATCTTTTTTTTCAGTTTTTCGAGATATGCAGGTTCTGGATATTGTGTAGTCATAAATCATAGGGACTAATATACGATACACAGAAAAAGAATGACATTTATTTATGTTTAAGGTCAGGTGATTAAGCTCACACCAATAAACAAGTTTGTTTAAATCATTTTGAAGACGTTCACAATCATACATACTTTTAACACGCAAAAAGATCTTAATGTCATCGGCATACATTAGGCAGTTAGCATGACTAAGCAATGAGGGGATTTCATTAATAAAAACATTGAAGAGCATAGGCCCTAAATGGCTGCCTTGGGGGACACCAGATAAGACCTCAATGAGCCTAGATTGAGAAAAACCAATTTTTACGTACTGCTTCCTATTGGAAAGATAACTCGAAATCCATTTAAGAAGCATCGAGTGTATGCCAAATGATTTTAATTTTGTAATAAGGATATTATGACATATTGTGTCTAAAGCTTTTGTGAAGTCGGTGAAAATAACATCCACTTGATATCCTGACTCCACAGAGTCAAAGAGATATTTTGTAAAGAGTGTCAAGTTGGTTGATGTGGACCTACCAGAAACAAATCCATGTTGTTGCAATGATATTTGTTCCTTTATTGAAAAGTAAAGTTTTTTTGTAACAATAGACTCAAACAATTTAGGATTTTTTTCGATGAACTTTCCTCTCGAATCGACCAAGGATTTCTTCATCCCCTTTTGAGAGGGTCCATGCTTCAGCGCCGTAAAGCAGGACTGGGATGATCAAGGTCTTGTATGGGATCCCCTAGTAGTTCGGAAGAGGGCTTTACTACTAAATTGCATTGTTAACCAGATTTTTCGGCTTCATAAAAGCTTATGAATTTTAGAACACGATTATCCAAAAATAATTTAAATTTAAATTAAAGTTTTCGCAGAAAATCAATTTTTGGTTTTCACTGATCAAAAAATTTATTTTTGGTGAAGTAATTTGCCATTCCACCGAAATGAATCGGAATTTTGCAGCGATTCCTTAAAGCAGCTATGAAGGTAAAATTCCAGTTCCATCAGGTTTTGTGTTTCAATGAAGTTGTTAAATGATAGCTATTACGGGACCCTTAAAAATTCCTAAAAAGTACCTCATAAGGAATTTCGAAAAAGTTTCCAAGCAAGAAAGACATAATGTGATTACCTAAGTGTTTTTTAAAAATACATATAAGGTTTTAGCAAAGTTTTAGCCCCCACTTTTTGGTGGCGTTTTTTTAGGAAAATTAAAAGAAATTCAAAAAAGTTTTGATGAGATTAGTACGCTAATGTTCGTTAACTCAATCTAGATCCTTTTAACCACGCCCCTTTTTTGTTGGCGTTTTACTACAAAAAATTGATTCTTATATCCTATTTCTTAGCATATGCAGAGATGGCAGAAATTACACTTTTTTTGGAAAACTACATTTGTTACGAATAGGTTACCTCACGCTACTACTCTGCCATCTCTGAGCATATGTCGTTATCATAGGTACATAAGTCAGTCCTGAAATTTTGAGGTAGGATAACGAAATTTTGTATAAGAGCTTTTTGCCCATGCCTCCAATACAATTTTTAACATTTTTGTAAAATTACCACGAGCCAAGTCTAATTTTTTGGAAACCGTAAGTTATTTGTAAAAAGTGCCACAGTAAAATCTTTAGAAAATATAATTTTGGTATTTCATCCATATAGATAAACAGCTCTATTTATAAAGAAATTTAAGAGGTTGTTTAACACTAAAACCCCTCTAATTATGAATTAAATTCAAAATCGATATATAGTTCTAATCAATTTTCACATTTAAGCAACATTGCCTAGAAGTCGCTTAGTTTAAATACGATCGACCGTGTTTTGAGCTTGTTTGAAAAATAAATTTTGACAGGTTATAAATCATTTTTTTTAAATTTATTTTAAGTTTATGTGAAAGCAAATTAATAAAAACGGATTGAAGCTACTTTCCTTTTTTAACTGATTTAAATGTTTTTTTTTGTTTTTTTTTTTCATTTAAGTCTACCATTATCATAACAATTTACTGACTATATAACTATATATAAAAAAAACTCTTCAAGTAAGAAAATAAAATATTTTTAAAAAATTTATAATAAATTAAAAAATAAATCCTGAAAAAAGTAAATTTATTGCTATGGAAATAAACTCATCAAGTGAAGAAAAAAAATGTACTAAAATTTGTATACAAAAAAATTAATTAACGGGTGATCCAAGTAGAGATACTTTTTTCAATAGCCTTTTTTGACAGATCACGTGTGAGCGTACTATTCGCAACACCATCACCCATTTTGAGACCCAGCATTCATTATTGGATAATATTCGACCGAATAGACCACGTCCAGCACGCTGTGAAGAAAATATAGCGGCCATAGCTGAGAGTGTACACGAAGACCGTAGAGAGTCGATTCGGCGTCGTTCGCAGCAACTCGGACTGACGTATGGAACGACTTGGCGCATTTTACGTCAAGATCTTAAATTGAAAGCGTACAAAATACAGCTTGTGCAACAACTGAAGCCGCTCGACCTTCCCAAGCGACATCGCTTCGCTCTATGGGCTCTTGAAGAGTTCCAAGAAGATCCGACGTTTTCGAGGCAAATTTTGTTTAGCGATGAGGCCCATTTCTGGCTCAATGGGTATGTAAACAAACAAAATTGCCGCATTTGGGACGAAGAGCAACCTGAAGAGATTGAAGAACTGCCACTTCATCCAGAAAAAACAACGGTTTGGTGTGGTTTGTGGGCCGGTGGAATCATCGGTCCATATTTCTTTAAAAATTATGCCGGTGCGAACGTAACCGTCAATGGCGACCTTTATCGTGCCATGATAACCGACTATTTGATGCCTGAAATTGAAGCTCGTGATCTCGGCGACATTTGGTTTCAGCAAGACGGCGCCACTTCCCACACATCGCATCAATCAATGGACTTATTGAGAGAACATTTCGGTGAGCACATAATTTCACGTTTTAGGCCGGTCGATTGGCCACCAAGATCGTGTGATATCACACCGTTAGACTTTTTCCTGTGGGGATATGTAAAGTCAAAAGCTTATGCGACAAACCCGCTTCGATTCAGGCCTTGGAGGAAAACATCACGAGTGTCATTCGCCAGTTACCAGTCGAAATGCTCGAACGAGTGATCGAAAATTGGACTCAACGGATGGACCATCTGCGACGTAGCAACGGCCAACATTTGATAGACATAATCTTCAAAAAATAAATGCCAAAGAATGTTCTTTCAAATGCTAATAAACATTCTCCATTAAATTTGAATTTTCTGTGTTTTTTTTTTTTAAAAGTAGGGAACCTCGAAATGGATCACCCTTTATAACAAAAAAAATGTTCAAGCTAATGTGGAAGGCAAAATTTAATAAATTACCCTAAGGGGAAAACTTGTACTTTTAACAATTACATTCGTAAATAGTTCTAACCAAAAGTAAATAATAATTCTGTAATCTTTTTTGAAAAGCAATTCTGTTGATACAAATATCAGTCTTGGAATCAACGGAATCGCATGTTAAATTAAAACTTCTAATGCACCTTCTTAAAGGTTCACTCATTCCATAGCTTGTTGAATAATTAGGTTCATAAGACAAGCCATGTTCACGCAACGGTATCCGGAAGGTAAAAAGATAGATTGGACAGTAAAAACGTTAAGTTTATTCTACCAGAAGCGATGTCTTTTATAAACGTTATGTCCTGAATATTTCTTCTGGTTTCCAAGGACCTTAAGCTTAATATCAGACATATTTCTTCATAACTGGGCATTTCTACTGACCCATTAAGGTGACAAAGGCAATATCTGTAGCAATAAATGTAGTGGATACAAACAGACCAACAGCGATGAGACTAACAATTTACAAACCGAGACTTAACCCAATGGAACTAATAGAGTGGAATTCAATGCTTCCAAAGCACAATGCTGTCTTCTGTCATTAAAGCGAAACCAAAATCTAGAGCCATTATCCATGAATGGCACTTACGTCGAAGAAACCGAAAAGCTTTCCATGCTAGGTACGTGTGTTAGTAACGACTTACGTTGGAACGATCACATATTCGAAGTCGCTAAAAACGCAGCGATGTAAAAAATATTTCACCCCCTCTGATCTGGCCACAATATATAAAGCGTTTATACGCCCAAAACTTGAATTCAACGCCCACGTCTGGTTAGGTGCACCAAAATCAACATTCCACCTACTAGATAGGATTCAAACACGTGCGAAAAAACTTATAGGATACATAAGAATAGCGAACACCTTAGTTTCGCTCGAACACCGTCGAAACATCTCCTGCCTTACCTTGTTTTACCGCTATTTTAACAACCAATGTTCAAATGAAATAGCCAGCTGCATTCCTCCCATTCAACAATTCAGCCGCAATACTCGTTACGCAATGGATGCAAATCAGTTTGCCCTCAAGCCTATCTTCGGACGTACGCTGAAATATAGAGATTCGTTCATAAACCGAACAACACGAATGTGGAATGCTCTACCAAACTCTGTTTTTCCTTTCCATTATAACTTACAGACATTTAAAACCAATGTGCATCGGTATCTCCTTTCTTCTTATCCCTAATTTCCTTAACGCCCGCACTGTGCTAAAACATATAAAGGGTATTCATAACCCCTTGAGTGCGCGCATATTATAAAAAAAAAAAAACTTCAAGACAAATATTTTCGGCAACAGTATCGATTCTCTAAGCCCAATATTGAAAAGCTTATCAACCTAATGCAATACGATTTTGACGATTTTGAAGGATCAAATAGGGGTTTCACTTTTCAGCTGATCTGCAAGTGATGGCTGCCATAAGATATTGGGGTCGAAACGAAGTATATTATTTGATCTACTACAATTGCAAGATGACGGAGCGCATTTAGTGCATCTACGCTATGTGCTATTTATCAAAAGAGTTGCTAAACATTTGCACCCAAAGAGATCACAATTTGTTAAAAATCCCAATAACAGTGTTTGAGCAAATAAAAGAGATACATGGGACATAAGCTTGTATACAATTTCACTGTTTTGTATTGCATTTGTAAATTTTATTACGTTTTTTGAAACAATCATCGTTTAGTTAAGCAGCAATGAAAAATCGATTATAGATAAGATTTTAAGCAACGTTGCTTAGAGACAATTAAAATATTTAAGCTTGCTTTACTAAACAGCCTCTGAGATACATTTTAAGAAAATCTAATAAATATGGCTGAAGGTGTTCTGAGCCCCGAATTAAAATTGCTTGGTCTTTTTTATATTCGCCTTGATTTTGTCTATATTGCAGATCTGCTTGTTTGGCATCCATACTGGTACCTATTAACCACACCCACTTATTTTGAGGATTGGATGGGGTAGGGTATTTACCGATTCGCAAAGTTGATGGTAACCTTCTCATAAATTTTTTGTTGGGTTTGATCAAAATCTCAAGCTTATTATTTTGTACTTTCACGAAACCAATACCTGCTCAACAATATCAAATAAGCCAGTGACTATATAAAAACGCGGTACAAAAAATTTTATTTGCTTTTCAGAGTAACGGTAAATGATAGGACTATGTATGATGGTCCACACTGTACAAATACACACTAAGGCGCTTTGAGGAATAATTTACACATTAATTCAAATGGAAGGCCCAGCGCATGTAGACGTAGTGCCGGGGAGGCATTTATTCATTTCATCTGCATTTGTTTGAATTCTTCGTATATCCGAGTATGTCCATTCAATTGTGGCAAATGGCGGAGAGAATTAATGACAACGACAGCGAAAAAATAAAGGACATAACATGTAATCCATGGCCAATTGCCTATGACGCTGAATTGTGAATCACATTTTTTTTCCGCTCTACAGGCAGTGAGCCTTTAGAGGATGAGAACAAAAAGTTAAATATTCCAATGGTGTATGTACAGATACGTATTTAGTTTCAACGACAACGAATAAAGTGATTTGTTGCGTTAGTTGGTTGATTACTATTTATGCCGATTGAATGGTTGCAAATGTTTACATGAGTGGCTAGTGCTTGATGAAATTCCAAAAATAGAGTGCATTACTTGGCAATGTATGATGAAAATGAAACTAAAATCAATCTCACACAGTCAATTTGATAATTGAATGTCAATAATGGACTTAAAAGGATTGCAGGTTGCATTCGGATGATCTTTATAATTGTAGTTATAGGAGCACATGGGCCTGTTCCCGTACAATATATTTTTTATATTGATTTCCTGAATGAGCAAAAAATTGTCGAAATGATTAAATAAAAAAGGATGAAATTTCGTAAAATTCCTGTTGATAGGAAGCAGGAATATATCAACTGGTATCTTACTCCATCACAATAAATTATTTTTGTGATTTGTTCCATAAAGGCAAATGTACTATCATCTGCCTTTTTATTTTAAGCACGTTGCCGCAGTTTTTCCTGATCTTGTCTCCTCTCTGAGAAAATTAGCCAACAGTTCATGAAATTTCTGCGTTTTTAAAAGTTCAGAAACAGAACTTATTTACCCCTTTGACTATATTTGGTGTGGGTTGCTCGGGAGGGCCATGATACTACTCATGTCGCCACCAGGTCTCTGATACACAATGAAGCAAAGCCAAAATGCATTGCACTGGTTCATGCATGATTGATTAAGAGAAGGCTTAAGACCACTTATGGTTAGAGGGAATCTATTAAGAGCTGACCAGACTTGGCATAAGTAAACAACTGCTATATATGCTTCATGATATCCTAAGTCGTAGAACGTTTGTTATCAAAAGTGTCACTGCAACATCTACCCCAGAATTTTTTTATTTTCAATGGTTTGCGACAGGGAGCGGTAAGCTCTATCCAGCATTTACACCATCGATATGTTAGCTAATCCTACTAAGACAATTTCCTATGAGGATGATCGAATCGCATATTGAACAGCCCTTCCGATCGAGGTCATTCAAATTCTTCCGCAGCAGCACTTCGATAAATTACAGAGATATTGTGATGACTGGAAGTTGGAAATCAACTTTCTGATATCTGAAACTATCCTCTTTAGGATACCGTTGTCTAGCGCTTCAAGGGGTAGGAGAAATAACTGGCGCAAGCTGGTGATCGTGGAATCAAACGGACAGCCACTGGCGAGTTAAAGTGTAGTAAAGTACCTTGGCATCTGGCTGGATCGGTATCTAAATGTTGGCAGATATGTAGATGCAGCTCTGTCAACAGCTGAAAAGCGTTCGCCCTGAAAAGACGATTATTTTATAGTAGCCCTTTTGACAGCAGGGTGATATCTGGCTAATAGGGGCCATGTAGCCATTATCAGACCGGTGCTTCTATATTGGTGCTTGGTGTCGTTTAACGTTGCCCAGTCTCAAATGGAAAAGATTCGGCTGTTTGCTAGGAACTGTCTGAGAAGCTGCCTTGGAATACAGAGAACACCAAAGTCTGAGTTCACAAAATATTTGTTCAACCAGGTCCTAAGCATATATAAGACCCTGATAATCCCAATCCTGTCTACGGCGCTGAAGCATGGACCGTCTCAAAAGCGGATGAAGAAATCCTTGGTCGATTTTAGGAAAATTCTCCGAAAAACCTTCGGTCCGGCTTGCGTTGACGGGCTATGGAGACGAAGATTCAACCAATAACTATACGAGCTGTACAGCGACATGCCCATGGTCAAAAATCTCCGCATTGGACGATTAAGATGGCTAGGACATGTAGAACGAATGGACACCAATACTCCGGCTCGCAGAGTCTTCGATTCCCAGCCAGACGCAGTAGAGGAAGACCTCGCCTTAAGTGGCGCGCACAAGTATAAACCGACGTCAACCAACTTGAAGTGCGCAACTGGAGGCTAAGGACCGGGCATCATGTTCATTCCGGACTGTAGCGCCAAGTTAGTAAGTTGGTCCTTAGCATAGACAATTCTTTGGTAAAACTCGTTCGGTTCACATTGCAAGAGCGATGGCATCGAGCAAAAGTCTCGTATTTGGGGTTTAGTACCCCAATGCTTATAATTTATAGAGTGAGCGGCTATATTCAGCCTGCAGCTTTCCTATTATTGGACAGTCGAGGGCTGATACAAAATAGATAAGTGATTCAACTTATCTACCACCTCTACCGAAAAACTGAGGATAGTCGGTTCCTATGCGATCCAGATGCATTGGTAAGCTTTTCTTTATGATTGATACTACTCGATCGTGGCGAGAAGAGGGTGTTTGAAAAATCCTGTAAGTGGCCGGGGATCAAACTAATACATTCTACGCGGCAGCTCACCGCACAAACTATCGCACCACTGAGTTGGACAACATCAAAGATTTGTCTGGCAAGCATAAAAGAATTCCAACTGTCATGAGAAGCTTCTAAAATTTGATATTTGTTGTCGGCATTAAACAGCAAATCTAAGTCTTTATGGGTAAAATAAAAGCATCCCACACACAAATGAATGGAGTAGCTAGGTATGTGACCTACATAAAACCAAGCAAATATCTGAGTAAATTTCAAGGACGACAGCGGTTATATAATATAATTTCAAAAAATCAACAGGTTTTCGTATCTTATAGTGAGCACTCTTTTATGTGTGTCTAACCGCAATCGCTGCAAAATTCATATACTAACGCGACGACTTCAGTGAATCCAGGCAACAAAGTTCAACTTTTATATTCCATTAAACACCACAAAACAGAATCAGCTTGTTGCGATAAAAATTCAGCTACACCCTCCTGGTGCTGGGTGAACCACTACTTGTATACCATACCTGATATTATATGCCCACGATAATTTGCGCTTCTTCCTCCTCTTCCACGAGATGAAGGGTAACCGAGGAACACCAGCATGGTGCATTATATCAGAGCACCAGATTTCTCCTTCCTCATCTTCAGCTCCTGCTCCAGCAGCTGTTGCGGCTTTTATTATTGCTCCAGATAAAAGCGATATTAAGTATGGCTGAGTGGTAGAATACGGGCGGGACTCAAACTTTGTGTGCCATTGTCTTTGTTGTTGTGTGCTGTGAAATTTTTTTTTTCAATCTGATTTCTGTGGGCTGCTTGTTAGTTCAACGGGTGCAGGGAGCGGTGAAAATGAAAATGCATTGTCAACGGTTAAGGACGACGTTTTCCTATGGCTTGTGCTGAAACAATGGTTGGTCGGGAATCGGGATTGCTTTCTCAGTTTTCCAAGGTGTCACATAAAATCACATTATATTAAGGAACAGAAAGAGGGCATTCGTGAGGATTTCGCTGTCTGTAAGCTAGGTGGAGATGGGACAAATAAATTGCTCCAGATTTTCTGTTTTAAACTAGTAAATCGAAGAGTTCAAAGGACGATCATAAAAAAAACCTGGATTTCCGTTGGCATTCGTTTTCAATTGCAGGTTTTTTGACTGGTTTATGAAGTGTCTTGTTATGATAACAGAGCCTTTATTTGAAACATCTTTTCAGGTATATTTTCAAGGGAACTCTCTTCGAACAATCGAATATTTTCACAAACTATCCTGCATCTACATCTGCCGAATTCAGAAAATTTCCAAATAATTTATAAAAAGAAAATCATGTTCCACTGCCATGGCTTCACTCCTTTCTTTAAATTTTGCTGAAGTGTCTGTTCCCAGGCCACAACCCAAATGCGAAAAATACCAGCAAGTAATTGAGTCGGAACAACCGCATGTAGCAGCTGAGTGGTAAAGTATTTAGCCCCTACATCATCAGTGCATCGAAACTAAGGGTGGAGCAGAAAAACATTCTATGGTGCACCACAATTTCCGCTGGCATACCACTCAATCAGCGAATGCGAAGGTTCTGGTGGTGTAGGATCGTGAACGGGCTGAACTGTTGAATTGCAAACTATGTATGTGGTGCCTGGTTAGTGGGAACGCAGTATTCAGGATAGTTGTAGGGAGACGGTACGAAAATCCTTGCAACTTGTATTCACCAGTAAATAAGAAAATAAAGCAAAGGTGGTAACAACTTTTAATCGATTTAGATGGTGGGTATCTAGATTTTCTTTCTTAAAAGTTTTTTTTTAATTACCAGTCTATTGACTTTAGTTGATGGTTCCTAAAATTGATTGTAAATTGATTACAAATCATTGACGCACTAACGAGGTAATTTAGTAGGTACTTCAAAACTGTTTGAAAAGCGGTGAATAATTCAATTAAATTTAATTTTCAGTAAGAAAATGTTAAAAGAAATCTTTGAAGCTTTTTTACTAAAATTATTCACACCAATTTGAACGTTATCTAGCAATAATCCTTTATAAAAATTCGCCAAAATAAACTAAATAATACAAGTTCCTACAAATATTTCTATACAACTTTTAGATTTGTTTCTAATGAAATTGAGCGTTTATTCAACAATTAAAAATTGCAGTTAATATTGAAAATTATATGAAAAATGGCATAAAATCGAAAGCAACACAAGTATAGAGCTAAAGGTATTCCTGAGAATGATGTCCGCACAGAACAAGGGCCACGGTGGTTTGAGATTGGAAAAATGCCTTTTTAGAAAGTCTACATATGACTTAATTTTTAATTTTATATCTAAGTACACTTAGATAACCTGGGTGGATGATCTCAAAGTAATTTTTAATATTTTGTATTATATGAAGGCATGGTAATACCCTCATATAATGCGGATATCCACCACGCCACAACAATCCAGAAATACTGTGAAAAAATGTAATGTCGAAAGACTGCATTCGCATCAGACCGCCAATTCCTTCGCGTATCCCTTAACCGCTCGATTAACACCATACCACCAGCATCGAATGTCGAAGAACAATACCAACGATGCCAACAAGCCATTAGATCAGCCGCAACTGATGTTTTAGGTTTCTCGCGCCCAACAGCAAGAAATCCCTGGTTTGATGAGGAATGCCGACAGATGCTCACAGCCAAGAACGAGGCCTATTAAGGCTATTCTGCAGGTGAAGACGTGAGCTGCCATTGAGCTCTATAGACAAAGCAGAAGGAAAGAACACCGACTTTTCAGAAAGAACAAAAAGTGCAACAAAAGCGTGCGATCGAGGATATAAAGAGGTGCCACTCCAGGAACGATGTTCACAAGTTTTACCAAAGTGTAAAACGTCAAAGCCAAAGATGAAAGGCGCGAACAGAATTCTGTCGAAATTAACAAAGAAATACCGTAGTTGAGGCACAGTCGATGCTCAGGATTTGGAAGAACCACTTCTGCAGACCGTTAAACAGCGATGACGAACAACATTCCGCAGTCAAGCAGAACGAACCATTCAATATTGGCAACAACAGAACAACTGCCTGCCAACCACCCGACCTGAGTGAGGCTAAGATAGGAACATATAAATTCAAGCTTAATAAGGCTTCCTGAAATGACGGCCTTACCGCTATATAGAGCTCGGCCGGCGGAGATGACTTATCAAGTAACATCCATTAACTCATTTGCCAAATCTGCCGGATGAAAGTATGCCTGAAGAATAGAACTTCAGCATCGTTTGCTCGATCCACAAAAAAGGAAACCCTCTGGACTGCGCTTACTACAGAGGTATAAGTCTACTCAACGTTGCGTTGCCTACAAGATCCTATCTGCCGTAATATGTGAACACCTGAAAATGTTTAGCACTACCTGATCGGCCCTTATCAGTGTGGTATTAGGCCAGGAAAGTCCACAACCGATCAAATTTTCACACTTCAGCAGATCCTGGAAAAAACACAACAAGCCGAAATCGATACCCAACACTTATTTATCGATTTCAAAGCCGCATACGACAGCATTTATAGAGACGAACTATACAGAGCCATGTCTGGTTTTGGTATTCCGCCAATTCTCGCTGCCCCATCAGAGTCGGAAACGACCTCCATTCGATACCATGCAAAGTATTTAAGCAAGGTAATGTGCTTTCGTGTGACTTTCTCAATTTGGTTCTTGAGATGATTGTGCAAAACTCACGAGCCAACACCAGAGGCACAGTTTTCCAAATATCGGTGCAACATCGGTGACATCATTGGTAGGACTCAACGTGATATCATAGCCACGTTTGCTGGAAAAGAGAAGGAAGCGGCAAAAATGGGTTTCGCAGTAAATGAGAGCAAGACAAGTATATGCTGTCAACACGAAAGGACACACAGAAGGTGGCCATGGCTCAGAGGAATTCGTAGTTGACTGATAAGCCAAATGCTGCGGGTTCCAGCCCCAGCTTCGGCAGCATATGTGTTCTACGAAAATTGCCAGCTTATCTGTGGCCACCTATGCGATAATATAAGACAATTTACATCTATGTCTCCTTCTCTGTATCACGTAGGTTTATGTTTTATGCCTTTGCTTCTGTGTATCTATCTGTCTCCCTCTGTTGTATTAATGTCTTGATCTGTCCCTGCCAATGGCCTCAATCGCCAGTGATGTTACATTTCTGTAGTTCGTTGCATTCATGTGCGACGTACTGTGATGTCAATGTCAATGTCAAGGACACACAACATCGACGAATTGGACAGAACGTCACAATTGACAGATATAACTTTGAGGTCGTACGGGACTTTGTCCGCTGTTAACTCTGACAATAACGTGTCGTCAGAAATTAATCGAAGAATTGCTCTTTCCAACCGCTGTTTCATCGGGCTGAAGAGGCAATTCAGTAGTAAAAACCTCACTCGGACTACTAAGGTGATCCTATATAAGAGCCTGATCTTCCCAGTCCTGCTCTCCGGCGCTAAAGCATGGACCGTCTCAAAGGCGGATGAAGAAATCCTTGGTCGACTCGAGAGGAAAATTCTTCGAAAAATCTTCGGTCTCGATTACGTTAAAGAGCTATGGAGACAAAGATTCAACCAAGAACTATACGAGCTGTACAGCGACATGCCCCTGGTCAAAAAACCTAGCATTGGACGTTTAAGATGGCTAGGACATGCAGAACGAATGGACACTAATACTCGGAACCGCAGAGTCTTCGTTTGCCAGCCAGACGTCGGACGCAGTAGAGGAAGACATCGCATTAAGCGGCACGCACAAGTAGAAACCGAGCTCAACCAACTTGGAGTGCGCAACTGGTGGCAGTTAGCTTTGGACCGGGCTAATTGGAGATGCATGTTGATTGAGGCCCAGGTTCATTCCGAACTATAGCGCCACCTAAGAGAAGAAACATGAGCGGTTAGTACAATTTAGGAGACAGTTTAGTTGGGAAAAATGGAGCACTACACAAAAAACATTGTTTACAAAAATTATTTAAAAAATAATGAAGGTGTGCCCTCCGCAGTTTTAGCTAAATGCCAATCGAAATCTGAATTTCCTCGAAACTATCCAAAACCTTCATCGACATTGACATTGACATTGACATCACAGTACTTCGCACATGAATGCAACGAACTACAGACACATAACAGCACTGGCGACTGAGGCCATCGGCTGGGACAGATCAAGACATTTATACAACAGAGAGAGACGGATAGATACACAGAAGCAAAGACATATAACATAAACCTACAGAGGAGGAGACATAGATGTATATTGTCTTATATTATCACACAGGTCGCCTCAGATAAGCTGGCAATTTTCGTAGAAAACAAATGCTGCCGAAGCTGGTTCTTGAACCCGCAGCGCTTGGCTCAGCAGTCAACTACGCATTCCTCTGAGCCATGGCCACCTGCACCTTCATCGAAAACTGAAGTTTTCTTATACATTTTCAGTATTCGAAAACGCTTCGCAGACGTCGTTTCGGTAAAAGTTGTTGAAGCGAACACACCTTTTCGTACATGCCACATGTGTGTTCCATGCAGAATATCAAATAATTTTTTTCACGAACATTTCGGTGTCATTTTATTTTCATAATTGCAACAAAATGAATCACAAAATAATGTTTTTTGATTGTCATTAAGGTTTAAATGTTATTCAAATATTAAATGGGTGTGCGAAGTACAATATTACTATTTTTTTTAAGTCCAGTAGATTTTGCAAACTTTTTGACGGTAACACATCCACAACGTGTCATTGTTTGGTGCGGATTTTGAGCTGGAGGGGCGAGGAGCACGGGATTCTTGATTAGAACCCTGAAAGCTACAACACCTAAATTTTTCCACTGCAACATCTCTTGCGAAAGACTTTATAACATCTAAGGGTAACACGGAATCACCCGTTCGAATGATTCGTTAAACAGAAGTTCCTCTTATTTGTGGCAGAAATAGAAACTTAGGACACACAAATAGAGGGAGGAGCTAGGTTTGCGGCTCTGTATGGGCCTTTGAAGCCAGACGTTTTATTTCATTTCATACTTTGGATCTGCTATTATTTATTAAAATGGCATCTCGTCAGAACTCAAATGGAAGAGGATAACTCTTGTCAACCGCTGTTTCTATCGGCTAAGAAGTCAATTTAGAAAGAAAGTCTTTACTCGAACTACTTAGGAGCTTTTTAATTATAATATTCAACATATCCCTTTGAAAAATGTAGATACTTGTAAAAAGACGGCGTTTCATCGTATTGAGTTCTTCAATAAATTGGATTTGTTCGAATCTTCAATCACAATATTTTTTTTTATATCAAATGAAGTTTTTTTTCGAGTCGAATACCTTTTATTTTTATCAGGGTAGTGATCAGGGTAGTGGATCTTGAGTACGGCTGGAAGGTCTCCCACTTAACACCATTCATTCTAGTCCGCCTGTTCCGTGCGTGTTACTTTCATTTTTAGGAAAAAAAGTTATTTATAGCAAATATAAACCATGCCTTAAAACTGGAATACATACCTCTGCGATCCCTGCAAAATCTCGTAGGCAATGATATCAACCGAAAACTGAGAGCTCTTTGATACATCCGCATGCAAGTCAGTATGCCTCCACATGTCTATCAAATGATTCCCATTTCGTTTATTTGGTTGCAATTCAAAGGATACCTACACGACAATGCACCATCGACTCATGTCGAGAGAGATCCCATCATGGAAATTACATTTGTCAATGGACTACTTGCAAAGTCATTGACTGGAGTAAAAGAGCAAAAGATATATCTTTCCAGCTGCAGCACATGTTGATGCAGTGTCCTGTAAACATTCGTGTATGCAAAAATATTCTTTTACATGTCGCACTACGCTCCGGCACTGGGACTTGTTGGAAGTCCTTATGTGCTTTCCACATGCGAGCGCTTTAGCGGGAAAAATATCTACTCTACCCCTTTGCATGACCAAGCTATTGAATACTACTCTCTGCTTGGGCTGGATTCTGAACTACATGCAACTATATCTTCAAGCTGAATCATCTGACTATGACTGCTATGTTGATGACGATGATGAGGAGGACGATGTTACCTGACCGAATCTATTGTTACCCACCGCACAATAGCATTCGCTCTCCCATGGCAAAAATCTCTTCGCTGCCGCCGCCGCTCAGCCCCCGCGTTAGTGCATTGTTGCAGGGAAACAATTGCGGATTCTTCGCATCCCCGTCTGGGGATAGGAATAGAATTGCACATGCGGTAGAGAGTCAGAATAATAGTTAAGGCTGTAGTAGAGTCGTTACGGTGCGGAAGGACTGCAAAGGGATTGTGAGTTATTTTTGCTTTTATTATTACAAAAGACTATACAAGTGCTTTTGTTTATTTTATTTTTTTTTTTACTATATGTGCAGAATGTCCTGTAATAATGATTTATTGGAATTTTTAGTCCTCGACTAATAAATTAAACATTTTGTGTCGTTGTCTGCATCTTAAAGTAATTGCACTCTGTATTCACCATAAATTTGCGTAGGAAACAATGTAGTCTTCGACTGCATAGAGTTTTCAAGAAATCGATTTCGATCCAAAAGAATTGTAAGATACTCTCACGCGTTAAGCACATGGCCCAAGGTTTATTTATTCGATATTATCCTTTAGATCCTTTTATCATTTCTTCGAGGATTTTTAAACGTAAACAAATAGCCTACAAGAGCAATGAAAACAAGACAAGTTCTTGCAATAAAATCGGAGAATCTCAATTCTCAATCATTCTCAAAAACCCCGTTTTTGATTGAGTCTAACATTACGATGATAGCGGAACATCGTAATGTTGGAATCAATCAAAATCTTGAGGTCTTTGTAAGATAAATTTAAAAACGTAAAACGTTCGTGACACTTGTGTTCTATTGAGAGAAAAATTATGCATTGCTATACCGGAGCGGAGCACTTTAGAAATATCGGTGCAATCAAAAATTTCATGGTGTACATAAATAAATTTTGCAACATTTTTCTGCGTTGTTATGTATAACAATTGCAGAATGAAATATAAAAATGTTGCTGAACTTAACGTCAGCGACTTGGGCATGTGTGGATGAAAGTTCGATGAGGTGGACTTACCGCCATAAATAAATTCGTTCTGTTTGGAAAACGAACGACAAATACAAAAATTATACAAAATAACGGGTTTGTTTTTCAAATAGAGATAAAACTGACATTTTGTGATCAAATCGGGCAACTCTAATGTCATTTATGTTCAATTTGGTTTGCCATTTCATCATGAACAGGTTGACAAATGAACAACGCTTGCAAGTCGTGAAAATTTATTTCGAAAATAATGGTTCAGTTGGCGAACCTTACCGCAAGCTCCGTCCATTTTATGGTCGACGTAATCGTCCATCGTTTTCGCATTACGTTTACTATATGTGATAATAAGCATCCGCAGAGACGTCGAACAGTGCGCACCGAAGAAACAATTGCCGCTGTAGAGAAAAGTGTTGAAGGTAATTGCAGCTTTGTCCATCAACTTTATGGACGGTTTTACGCAAAGATCTAGGCTTTCGACCTTACAAGATCCTGCTTGTGCAAGAAATAAAGCCGCGAGTGTATGATCTCCATGATGATTTCCATCGCAAAATTTTGTTCAGTGATGAGGCTTTAGTTTGGTTGAATGGCTACGTCAACAAGCAAAATTGCCGCATTTCGAGTGAAGAGAATCCACATGAGACGCTTGAGACGCCATTATATCCACAAAAACTGACTGTTTGGTCTGCTCTATGGGCTGGTGGAGTCATTGAGCCATACTTCTTCCGAAATGATGCTGGCGAGTCAGTTACCGTTAATGGAGACCAATATAGAGCCATGATAACCGTCTATTTTTTTCCCGAATTAGATGGCATGAATATGGATGAGATGTGGTTCCAACAAGACGACGCTACATGCCAAACAGCGCAAGTCGCAATCGATTTATTGAAGGAAGCATTCGATGAGCGCATAATTTCACGGAATGGACCTGTCAATTTGCCAACAAGATCGTGTGATTTGATACCATTGGATTATTTTTTATGGGGATATTTGAAGTCGCTCGTCTACGCCAACAAACCAGAAACGTTAGGGGGACTTGGAAGCCAATATTCGTGGCGTTATTACCAACAAACGGCCCCATATACTCAAAAAAGTGGTTGAAAACCTCTAGACTTGGCTTTGTTCGAACCAGCCGCGGCCACATGCCCGAAATCATATTTAAACATAAATGGCATAAAATTATCCCTTAATCCAAATTGATGGACATTAAAACGGTTTTCTTGTGTTTTAATTCAATTCGAAGTTCTATTTATTACTTTTCGATTTATATATTAGAAAATAGGCCGGACGGCAATAAGTTTTTATGGTTTAATTTAGGACGCCCGCATAGGGCTAGTAAGTTGGTTAAATAGATGATAAGTAGGCTAGTTTTTCATGAATTTTTTGTCTAGCATGTAAGTCAGTTTTAAGACGAATTGAAATAAAAATGAATTAAAAAAATCATAATAATATATGTAATCGACTTTCTTTAAAGCTTCCGATAACATCTCACTAAGCAAACAAAGCAATTCAACTTAATTTCCATTCGATCGGTGTTCCCCAATATGTTCAGTATCTCAAATAGTTCGATTGGCTGGAACTTAAATAGATGCTTCATTTAGTTTCCCCATTATCGTTAACACGTTTAGGTCCTTTGCATCCTCCTTCCGAGCTGGTTATCATCAGAAACATCGGCATCATCCACCCCAATCATTCCAAATGATACCACAAAAGGCAAAGACAAAAAAATTCATTAGTTCTGCGTTGCCCGAACCATCGACGAAAATGAGAAATCTACCACAGGATGAACACAAAAAAATACACACTCACACTCACACAGAAAACGGAATATCATTTAGCACGTATAGTGACCTTTGGCGGTTGCCCTGTGCAGAACACGTCACACTCACACCGCCTGGCACGGTCTGTTGATAGGAAAATCCAATTCATCTCGGTATTTTAGTTTGGATACGTTCCATTGAGGAGCTCCACAACGAAATTAATCGGCGAATCCTTAAACTCAATTAGGTAGGGGGTTTGGGGAAGGATTTATTTCGAGTATCCTTGGGTTTTACTTTCATTAGCAGTAGCAAAGTGGGTTTTTTTTTCTGAATAATTTTTCCATTCACATAGTTTTAGAAAATATTTGGTGACATCGAATGTGTAGTTTTAAATTATGAAGCTATTTTGGGGGTGAAGGGCATGTGATAGCTCATGATGATAAAATCTCCCCTTCGAAGATGCAGCAAAGTGGAATTTACGTTCTAGATACCTGCTTAATAGACGAATGATTTGATGTGAACTCTGTTCAAAATGGACAGAGGTAAAACTGAAAATCTTAAATTTTATTTTGTGGTAGTTGGGAGATAGGTTTTTTGTATGTTGGTCGAGACACAAATATTTTGTTTACACGAATTTCGTTGGCAGACTTGTTTTCAAATTTTATATCAAATACCGTAAATCCTTTGCGGTAGGGAATGTAGTGTAGTAATATATGTTTGCAATATCACCCTTATATCTGCAACAGAATAGCTTTAATAAATGAGGACAGAATGAAGTGGATAAGTAAATATTTTTCCATGGAACAATTTGTTTGATATTATGTGTGAGTGATGGTTCTGAAGTTTTGAAGCAATGATTTCAAACCGTTATTGGGAAACGACTTGCACTTGAAAATAGCTGCTGAGCACAATACTAAAGCCCGGTTTTTCAGTGCGACATCATCCTAGTTTCGGGATAAAACTCGATAAAGTCGTTTTTCAGTCATTTTAAATCCAGAGTTAACTTCGAGTCAACCCAGCGAGTTTGGTGAGTTAACCTTGGGACTAAATGATCCGATGTTTTTGACAGATGATAAATTATTAAACAAACATTCATTTTCAATACCATTTTTGTGGACATTTTATCAACATTTTAGAAACTTAAAACGTATACGATATAATTCAAATGCAATCGTAACTGTTTTAAATATTAAGTTGTACGGTTGAAGAAAAAGACTTTTAAGAACGCAACAAAAGAATTTCCACTTGTCTGGCGAAAAAATAAACCAAACAGCTGATAACTGAGCCGTTGCAGATTCTATACATTTCGATAACTTTTTGACAGAAAAATCGATAAATCACCACACCGGAATCAAATTTAATCCCGCACTGAAAAATTGCTTCATGCATTAAATTTACTTCGGGGTTAGTTAACTCTGGGTTAACACAGAGTTAACTTAGCACTGAAAAACCGGTCCATAGAGAATAACCTGCAAATTTCAAACGTTTGTCGACTATGTTTGAAGTTGCTTTTGTACGAAATCTATCCAGACAATAAAAACATTTTGTTTTTCAATACAGCTCCGAACATTTGAGGTACCATCGACGGATACATCTTTGTCTACCTCGGGTCCGCTATTAACTCTGACAACGACATCTCGTCGGGTATCAAACCAAGAATAACTCTGACCAGCAGATGTTTGTTTGCGCTAAGAAGCGAATTTAATAATAAAACTCTAACCCGACCTACTTACTACTAACCTACCTATCGCACTTCCGACTCGTGAAGAGTCTTTGCCTGAGACACTGCAGCCTTTCATCCTCTACGATCCCGGGTTCGCTGCTTTCAGTTCCAAGCGCTCTGGCACCCGCGATGGCTTGGTCTTTGAAAGCAGGTTCGGTCTTCCTTGCCTTCTTGAACCTGGGGGCTGGGTTTCGAAGATCCCCTTAGCTGGAGCATTATTGTCCATCCGGTCGATGTTGCCGAGCTCATGTTTTGGCTTTTTGGATCACATCCACATCTTGATACAGCGCGTAGTGATCGCGGTTGTATCTTCTCCTTCATTTGCCCTCTTCGCACACAGGACCAAACATGTAGGGTGTCATATGTGGAGTCTATGTTTCCTTCGAGGTAGGTGAACTCCTTAGCTACCTCAAAATTGCTGCTATCGATAGTGACGTTTTGTCCTAGGCGGTGGACAGATGATAGTTTGTTTGTTGAAAGGATATACTTAGTCTTGCCCTGATTTACTTACAGGCCAACGGTTTTTGCCTGTTCTTTAATCGCCGTGAACGCTTCTATCACGGCATGCTGGGAGCGACCGATGATGTGAATATCGTCGGCATAGCCCAGCAGTTGGACGAACTTGTGGAAAAAAAATACCTTCAGTGTTGACACCTGCCGTTCGTACTATCTGCTCCAGTACGAGATTGAAGAAATCACATGATAGCGCGTCTCCTTGCCGAAATCCAGTGCATGTTTGGAATAGTTCGGAGGAGATACTTCTAAACTGCACGTTGCACGTTGCTTTCCAGAGTCATGCGACACATCTGAATCGGTTTTGCCGGGACTCCGAATTCGTTCATCGCTGTATACAGCTTCTGATGATGTATGCTATCACTTGCGGCTTTGAAGTCATGAAAAGGTGGTGAGTTTTAACTTGAAATTCTTTGCTCTTTTCTAGGATTTTCTTCAGTTTGAAAATTTGGTCTCTAGTCGATCTTCCGGGCCGGAAGCCGCACTAGTACGTGTCGATTAGTGTGTAGCAAAACGGTTTGAGACGTTGACACAGCACATTGGTTAGGATATTTTATGCAACATTTTGCAGAAATATGCCTCGATAGTTCATACAAGACATAGGATTGCCTTTTTTATAGATGGGACATATGGACCTGATAGTCCAGTCATAGGGCATGTTTTCTTCCATACATATTTGGTTAATAATTCGGTGCATGCTCCCTAACAAAGCATCACCACGGTATTTAAAAAGCTCCGCTGTTAAGCCATCAGAACCTGTTGCCTTGTTGTTCTTAAGGTTTTTTATTGCTAGGCCAACTTCTTCTATAGTAGGTACTGGAACTAGTTCTTCATTGACTGGACGTGGTTAGGTGATCCTATATAAGAACCTTATCGTCCTAGCCCTGCTCTATATTTCTAAAGCATGGACCGTAAAAAGCGGATTCATGAGAAAATCTTCGGCCTTCTTTGCGTTGACGATCTATGGAGGCAACGCTTCTTCGAAAACTTCAATAGTTGTAGCAGGGACATAGAAGTGATGAAAAAATCGGCATTGGACGTAACCAATACTCTGGCTCGCAATGTCTTCGATTATCAGCCAGACGTCGGTCGGACGCAGTAGAGACAAGTAGCCGGTGTTTTTTTTTTTTGTGGTATAAAACTTTTAGTTGGTAACACTATTTCAACTGGCAGCCATTTTGTCAGATGTCAAGTGATTAATATTTAATTCAGCCTTTCAACATGAATAGACTGACGCTTGAACAACGATTCCAAGTTGTGCAAATTTTTACTCTAGATGATAATACCATCCAGAAAGACGTCGTACAGTGCGTACGAAAGAGGTCATTGCTGCTGTAGAGCTTAGCGTAGAGGAAGACTCGAATCGGTTTATCCGCCATCGTGCACAAAAATTGGATGTATGTACATCACCTTTATGGAAGATTTTGCGGAAAGATCTTGGTTTGCGTGCTTACAAAATCCAACTCGTGCAAGAATTGAAGCCACAGGATCACCTAGCAAGGCGTAAATTCGGTGAGTGGGCCCAAAATAAGATTGCCTTTGATCCTAATTTTCATAAGCGGATGTCGTTTAGCGAAGAAGCTCACTCTTGGCTGAATGGATACGTCAATATGTAAAACTACCGTCTTTGGAGTTATAGAACTCATGGCTATAGAGGCATGATTACTTACTTTTTCGTTCATCAATTCAACAACCATGATGTGCGGGAGTAGGTTTCAACAAGACGGAGCAACATGTCACGCAGCTCGTGCCACAATTAATTTGTTGAAGGAAACGTTTGGTAAGCGCTTAATTTCGCGCTTTAACCCTGTGAATTTTCTTCCAAGATCATGCGATTTAATGCCGCTTGGATTTTTTCCTGGGGGGATATGTGAAGTCGATAGTCTACGTCGATAAGACCGAATTGACTACGAATGATTGACTACTTGGAGGACGAAATTTGCTGCGTTATTGCCGATATATGTCCACAAATGTTGGAAGAAGTCATGGAACATTTGACCTCCAGATTAGACTACGTCCGAGCCAGCTGCATAAATCATATTTAAATTATAATGCCAAATTAAAAGTTTCATTTCAAAGTTCCATACCTCTAAAAAAAAACACCCTTTAGAAACCACCCTTCACCAACTTGAAGTGCGCAACTGTAGGAAGGTATATTGTATGAGGCCTAGGATCATTCCGTAATATTGCGCCACTTAAACAAAATAATCAACTATTTCGCTAAGTGAATACTTACTTGCTTACTGAGCATGGGGTTCCTTCAACAATATTAACTGTCATGAGAAGCCTCTCAAATTTTTCGTTCGGAATCATCGTTAATCTTAAGGCCTACTTCTTAGTTGGAAAAATATATCTTCGCACACAGAAATTAATGGAGATGGTAAGTTTGCGAGGAATATCAGGCTTTAATGTCAGATGTGTGTAATTTTAATTCGGTCTGTCTTGCAAGTAGCTTTTCGTTTATACCGGAAGAATAATTAACCAGCAATCTTAGCAAGGTGAAAGATTGTTTGATTAGCCACCGGTATTCGTCCCATCATCGTTCATAGCTGCTTAATCACGGTACCTACATGTCATATGAAACCCTCACATAATAAAAAAAATAAAATCAAATTAAAGCACGATGTACCCTTGAAACTTAATTTATTAACAAGGCCAAAGCTCACTACACCATGTAAACTGCATTTCTAGTTTGCGGTTAAATCCTTTAATGCTCGTGCTTCTCCATTCATATTGCGCGTATTCAATCCTCCACCGCTTAATCAACTTCCACAGAAGCGTTCCACATATCTTCCTGCGACATTTATCCCTCTTACTTCGCATCGTAGTCTTCTGCTATAAACAAGGTACAGTTCCGTTTTACACTGAAACACAGGACAAATAATAAAATACCGTCATTGAGACTGGAGTTGCATCTGTGCAGAAAGTCAAAGCCTCCTTAGTGGATTATAAACTAACAAGGATGCATTTTCACAATACCCTACGTAGCTGTATGAACAAAGAATGTCAACGGAAGGAATAGAACTCAAGAAAAAAGTACATGGATTAAGCAGTCTCATGATGATGGTGTTCCAAGGAACCCCCACAATCGAATTCCAACATACTCGTGAGTCGTAGTTCAGTGTTTCCTCTCACCTCCCCACTTTCATCAAGGAGCGAGAGGTTACACACATCTCGGAGTAGCTATCTGTCTTTCTGTACGTCTCTATCTAATGAATTTCAAACGACAAGACTTAACGACATTGTGGGGGCAAATGTGGGAGTGGAATTCCCCAAAAACACCCCTCTCATCGCTTAGTCCTATCTACACGATCGAATTCTTTGGCGTGTCAACGAACCAAGTTGGAAGAATTGTGTATGCGTTCAAGCTGAGCTGCTGCCTTTCATTCGTATTCTCTCCACAGAGCCTTGCCATCGCATCACTAGGTTCTTCTCATTCGATATTCAATGGAATTTTTGTTATACCCGTTCTGTGCGGTTCTGGTGTAGGTCATGCTCGGCTCCCCTATGTTTTGTGGGAACGGAAGTAGTTTCATTGCACATGCAGCATTTTTATTACACAGTTGATTGCTTCATTTGGGAATTTCTGGAGTGATAGTTCGAAACATCCCTTAGCGGCAACTAACTGAATAGTCCCGTGGTTGATGTTTTCATTTGTTTATATGATTGGGAGGTACCTTGCAGTAGCTTTTGGGTTGAGGTTATATTAAGGGAACCACTTAGAACCACAATGGCTTGGCACATGTTTGGGATGTCAGATTGATATCTGAGGTTATGTAGGTCAAGGTAGGGTTTGTTGAGTGGAGGTGCTGATGCAATACTCAACAATAGGTCTTCTCCGGAATGACTTTTGAAATTGGGTTTGAACTGAATTGGCACTTGATGATTGGGCAGGACGATACAAGTAAATATTTTGAACATACGAAGAACTCCTACGATATTGCGTAGACATCAGAGCCTATTTTCAATTGAATGGGATAGATGGACAATATGAGCAGTTGTATGTAAATCTTATGCCGAGTGATGGGCGGATTGGTAACCTTTAAAATGCATTCACCAACTTTTGTATTTTACCCCAAACATGGGCGAAGTGAGATGAATTTATTTTGTTAATTTGAGGAGAGAAATATAAATAGAAATGTGTCTGGGAAGAGGTGAGGTGCGGTTAGGAACTTTGCCTACATCGGCTTCGCTATTCATTCTAACAACAACATCTCGTCAGAAATTAATCGAAGAATTGCACTTGTCGACTGCTGTTTCTTCGGGTAGTAGTAAAGCCCTCACCCGAACTACTAAGGAGATCCTATATAAGGGCCGTCATCCCAGTCCTGCTCTATGGCGCTAAAACATGGACCGTTTCAAAAGTGAATAAAGAAATCTTGTTAGATTTGAGAGAAAAATTCTTCGAAAAGTCTTCCATCCCGTTTGCTTTGACGGGCCATTAGACGTTTGCGATGGCTAGGACATGTAGAACGAATGGACGTAATTAATCCGGCTGGCAGAGTCTTCGATACCCAGCCACAAGTCGGACGCAGTAGAGGAACACCTCGTCGTAAGTGGCGCGCACAAGTAAAATCCGATCTCAATCCTACCTCGGCCAACTGGAGGCAGTTAGCTAAGGACCGGAATAAATGGAGGGTCCAGGTTCATTCCGGACTGTAGCGACACTTAAGTTAGTAAATTAAGGAGACTAAAGCCTATTGTTTTGGAGCGGCTTAAAGAACCTCATTTCTTGAAATTTTGAGATTTCATACTGTAGGCATGAAATTTCATTGCATACCTACGCGACATTATGTTATTTACGATGGTAATTTGCAGTCCCTTTCATATAGCTATCCTGACATTATTTAGGTCTAGTGAACCGTAGTTTTCATAGCCATCAAACAGTGGGAGCTCACTCGCCACATTGAAAAGTTTTTTCTATATTCTCTTCGACGTCGACTGTTACTTAGTACGACTTTTTGTTGATCATCTCAACATTATTATGTGTGTATACCTTGCTCTAGCGTTTTACATTTTGGTAAAACTATCGAAATGTTGTGTCGTCATCAAACAGTTGTTTGATGGGCGTAATAACCCAAGTGGGCTTTAAAAAGGTTCTAGCCCCCTCACTGTGATATGCAATTTGATGCTATCAAGAGTGGTATTTATCAAATGATAAATGAGGGTCTGCGATCTGCAATAATGACAAAATCCAAATAAATAATATTTTGCGATTAGAAACGAATTTCGCAGTTATTGCCACAATCACCATGCTCTCGCATTAATTCCTACCATCTGCAACAATTTGGTATTTTTTTTTATTCAGAATTTGTTTCCGTTTCCTGTGGTATTAAACAATTCAAAGATTGGAATACTTGATTTAAGGTGTGTGTCTAAGTTAATGGTTGCAAAATGGGCTAACGTAAATGAATATAGTCGGTAATGTGGTGCGGGTATATATTTATTTTTGGTGGTGTAACCAGCGCAATGTTTAATTATGGTAATCGTATTGTATTCAGAGATGACAGAGTAGTTAGTTTATGAACCCGTTGTTATTCTCTCCATTAAAACGATAATCGATTCATCGCGAAGCCCTCCTATTCTTCCGTTTTTTTTTTTCAACTTTTTAACAGGAATAAACCGAACCTTGCAACAATTATTTTGTAGTATCCTTTCTCTCGCCAAGTTCCGCATATTTTTTTTAATTTTATCGTTTATTTCGTTCACAAATTAATTCACAATTCATTATTTCCGAAAATTCACCGCATTTGAAAATATTTCGGCGCAAAATAAATTATTCTATGAAACAAGCAACCGAAAATACATTTTGACAGATACCACTACGTCTACTACATTTTCCTACGTTAACTACGTTTCACTATATTAAACTGCTTCAGGTACTTAGCAGACGTAACAAAGTTATTAAAAAAATGTAACTTCTGCCATCTCTTCTATGAAAATAGTTTTAAAGAGCAACAGTCTCTATAAGTTATTACATAAGTGTGTTCCGCATCTAATTCTTTGCAAATGCAAATAAAAATGTTGCAGAAAAAAGCTAAAGTCCGTCGTTTAGTTGTGAAATCAGCAGAGATGGCAGAATTTATTTTTGAGGTAGTTAATGTAATTGGTAAATGTGGTAGACGTATTGGAATCTGTCAAAATGTAGTTCAGGTTGCATTTTCACAAAATGATTTAATAATATTTTTTTTTTTCGTGTTCGCCCGGATGTGAGTAATCCTCATAGGATACCAGTGGTCCGTACCATTGGCTATGCCCGACTCATATATTTTCGGGCCTGACAATTTCATTAATGTCAGTCAATATATGCCTACGGGCTTAACCTCACCCCTCAGAGAGGCACTATGAGAACCGGCTGCGCGTGCTCATAGTAGTATGGAATTTATTCCTCTTATTTTTTTCCTTTTTTTTTTTTTTGTGGTGACTACGACTAGGTATCCTTTACAAGTAGTTTACGCTTCTGTAGTGTTAATCGCGTTTGGTAGGTAGCATTCCAGTGAACGCACCAACTAATACCGTCATTACATGCGGTTTTTCCTTATGGCGCTAGGTCGAACGGTCTTGTTCTTTGTAGCCGTCGCTCAAGGTTTGTCACGTCCAGAGTACGGATTATTTCGTTATTACAATGAACATATATACGAGTACGAAGTTTGCGAGCAAAGATTGTTGCTTCGTTACTCACGGTAGCAATTCCTAAATCTCTGTGAATATCACTATTCCTAATATACCATGGAGCATTCACTATTGCTCTTAGGGTTTTGTTTTGGAATGTTTGCAGTAAAGCAATATTGCTTGGTTTGGTACAACCCCAAAGCTGTATACCGTTTGTCCAAAAAGGTTTTAGCACTTGCTTGTACAGAAGCAGTTTGTTGTATATGCTTAGCTTCTAGTATCTTCCAAGTAGCCAATACATTTCTCTGAGTCTGATTGCGAGCTCGTCCCGCTTTTTTTAACGTGTGGCTTCCACTTAAGCTTTGCGTCTAGAGTCATTCCTAGATATTTTGCCTCATTTGCGTATGGTATTTGTGCAGAGTTAATGAAAACAGGTAAGTTGTTTATCTTTTTGTACGTAAAATTGACATGCGTTGACTTGGTCTCGTTATGTGCAGTTCGTCAGGTTTTTGTCCACTCACATACTTTGTTAAGAGCCCGTTGGAGTTTTCCCGTTGATGATTCGACTGACTCATCCATTGCGAGGATAGACGTATCGTCTGCGAACGTTGCTACTATGGCCCCTTCATCTTGTGGTATATCTCTTGTGTAGAGCAAGAATAGGATTGGTCCGAGAACACTTCCCTGCGGAACACCAGCGTGGATTTCTTTGAATTCTGAGTATTCAGTCTCATGTCTAACACGAAACAGTCTGTTTTCAAGGTAGGATTCCAGTATTTTGTATAATTTTGTCGGTAGGGTTGTCCTTAATTTATACCTTAGACCTTCGTGCCATACCTTGTCGAAAGCTTGTGAGACGTCGAGAAAAGCGGCAGAGCAAATCTTTTTCCATTCTAGAGTATTTTCAATTTCATTCGTTATTCGATAAACCTGATCGATTGTGGAATGTTTGACACGGAAGCCGAATTTATGATCTGGGATCAAGCGTCTTTCTTCAATTACTGGTTGTAATCGTTTTAGCATCATTTTCTCGAAAACCTTAGATATTATCGGCAGGAGTGAAATGGATCTATACGACTTCTTATCGTTTAGACTTTTCCATGGTTTCGGAACCATAATGACTTCGGCGACTTTCCATTGCCTTGGTACATATAAAAGTCTCAGAGAAGCATTTATAATGTAGAGCAACTTAACTAATGCTTAGTTCCTTCAGGATTTCGCCGCTGATTAAATCATATCCTGGAGCTTTGTTATTTTTCAACTTGCTTATTGTCATTCGAAGCTCGGACAGGGATAGGGCTTTTTCTTTATAGTTGTCGGCTGCCGTATTGGCATTCGGTTCTTCGTTCAAAGGTTGTCCATCGAACGGCTTGAACGTTTCCTCTAGATGCTCGGCAAATAAATCCGCTTTCTCTTTGTCTCCTTTTGCCCTTCGCCGTTTTTTTTTTTTAATAAAATGAGGTGATTATTCGAAATCCATAAATTGTGTGTTATTTGTGATTAAAATCAAAATAAACGATACAAAATAAATGTTCAGAAAGAAAAGTCTTTAATTGTCGGAGCGATGTTCGTTTTACATCTGGTATGTTAGAACGCGAAACAATAGAAGCGCTCTGCGATGAACTCGCTATAAATTATCATTCAGGCACATATTAACATTCTCAAATTGCAGTTAATAGGAAATATGTTAAGGGTATTCATGTAACGTTGTAATTTTACAACGTGAAAAAAATTGTAATTTTACGACGACGTTTCATGAACGATCCTTAAAATGTACTATTAAATAATGCGTTAACCCACTGAATTATATATCAATTTGGTAATTTATTTATTGATAGAATTTTGTTTCTGTTGTTCTCTTTCCATTCTACATAATTTTTTTCAGTTTAGCGAATACGTTTGATATGTAAAAAATATGTCAAAATAGCATTTCAAAAGTTTACAACGATTACTATCGTAGTTTACACACCCAATTCCTGTGAGAAAATCCCGGTAAAATTTAAACAAAATTCCGAAGAAAAACAAATGATGAAAAAACATGATAGGTAATGCTTATTTAAACATTTTTAAAATTTTTGTTTTATCACGAGCATGTAAAAATGTTTGGCAAATAACTTTTCCTTAAGGGGTTCCTGCTTTTCCACAATTTTTAGTGCTGATACCTAGGTTTAGTTCTTCCAAGACCACGCAATAAATTTGTTTCGTCAAGAATTTGAAAGTTACTGTTGGTAACGTGTCCTGCGCTTCTTATATTCTACTGCGCATCGACCATATCATTTTGTTTTCAAACGTTTGTAAAACATATAAAAAAAAATATTGCTTTCATTGGTACAACTACTTAAGCTTTGAATATTTTCCGAGCAACCATTTTAAAGTTCTTCGCATTTATTTTTTACATGCAGCTTCCATTTTAATTTTGCGTAGAGAACCATCCTGGCATATTTCACTTTATTTGGGGAGTGTTTTACGAAAAATATACAAAAATTGATTTGAGCCCATTAAGTGCATTGTGCCACGATTTTGCGATTATCTGACTTCTTTAATAGCGTTTTTTAATTTCAAGTTATATTTCCTATATTTTTGTCCAAACTTCATAATAAGCAGTATAGTCAGCAAACAATGCAACGATTGCGCCGTTTGCTTGTAGTAAATTAGGTGTAAATAGCAGGTGGAGGTGTGGCCTAAGAACGCTTCCTTTCGGAACAACTGCCATTATTTCTTTGAACTTCGAATATGCGATCCCAAGTTTCACACGAAAGAGTTTACTCTAAAGATAGGACACAAGGATTTTATATTGATGCCTCGGCAGAACCTGTCGTAAGCAAATTTTGTAAAAAGCTGGCTACACGTCTAGAAATACGGCTGAGCAAATTTGAAATACTTGGTCGATCGTCAAATGTTTACTTCTAAAACCGAACAGATGGTCAGGTACCCAACTAACAATTATTACACTACAAGGCAATAAAATTTAATGTCATAAGCATTTATTTCTAGAGGCCTTATATAGTGCGCGGAGGTTGAGTATTTTTTGGGTGGACCCTGTTTATGAAATTATGCAGAAAATAAGCATATCCCAAGTTTTGGTGGTTTAACCTGTGTATGGTTTTTTTTAAAGCTTTCGGAGATGTGTTTACATGTACCATACGTGAAGATGTTTCGGTAGAACTTCGCACGAAGTTAATCCAAGGCATAGCATGTATAGACCTTACAAATTAAGGCTTCAAAAAGCTAAGGTTATTAGATGGGAAAAAAGGTGAAAAGATCGGGAACCTACCGCATAATTAGTCAACACGATTCTAGTACTTCGTCGTACTTACTGATCTTTCATGTTCCAGAGTACAGCCTATTGGATAGCGTTTTGGACTACCGTGATAGAGAACGTGACGTCTCGAGTCCAAGTAAGATAAGAGTTTTTATAAAATTAATTGTATTGAATTTCATACATTCATAATAACGAATTGGCTTTTTAATTATAAGAGATTGAAATTTTAATTAACAAAAGTAAATAATATAAAAACAAAAGGAGAATAATAAAAAATAATCTTATTGTTCAATGCTTTTAATTTCTTTCGGAAAGCCTTTTTGCGAAGCTTATATTTTGCTTCTGTAAGGCCTTTTATACGCAAACAAAGATTTTTCTGTAAGCCTTAAAAGTATTTAAAGAAGTCTTAAAAAAGTAAATAACTTCCTAAAAGCGCACCAAATTTTTCCATAATATTTCGTACAGGTAATATTGCTAAGGGAAAAAAGCGAAATTGTTTGTTGGGTAGTACTCGTTTTTGTTCAAAAATGGGGTGTAAGCGACCGAGTAATATCATTTCAAAAACTTTTAAAAATATTGGAAGAAGTAAAATGGGTCTTTACGATTTTATTTCATTTGGTGATTTTTATGGTTTTAGAACCATAATCACTTCCGCGACTTTTCGCAGTCTTGGTATGTATTCTAATCGAATTGCAGAGAATGTAGAGAAATTTAGTTAATGCCTTTCGAGGGAGTAACTTTGAGAAGTTCTCCCTTAATCAGGTCATAACCCTGGGGACTTTTGTAGGCTTTAGTCTCAGTATTCATCGTTTGATGGCGGTAATAACGGGTGATTTCTTAAGAGTGAAGTTTTTTAGCACTGGTTAGTAATGGCGTCCAAACGTCAACTGTCAAAGTGAACAGTTTTCAGTATACTCTGCCATTTAATCACGGAAAGACTTACAAACCAGCAACGATTGCAAATTATTGAATTTTTATAAAAATTCGTGCTCTGTGAAAAATGTGCACCGTTTATTACGACCATATCGTCATAATCGACCTGGTGAAACAACAATTCGGGCTGTTATTATTACCAAATTTCGCACCAAATTTACTTTGATGGACATTAAACCATCGACTCGCATGCGTACAGTGCGTACCGAAGAGAATATTGCATATTGAATATATCCAATGTTAAGCAAGATCGTGAAATGTCAATTCGCCGCCGTACTCAGCAATTAGGAGTGTGGAAAATTGTACGTGTCGATTTGGGCTTGAAAGCCTATAAGACTCAACTTGTGCAAGAATTGAATGATCTACCAAAACGTCTAATTTTTGGTGAACAGCTAGAACAGCTCCATGAAAATCCGCTGTTTTATCGAAAAATTGTTTTCAGCGATGAGGCTCATTTCCGGCTCAACGGATACGTTGATTCAACTTGTGCAAGAATTGAATGACCTACCACAACGTCTAATTTTTGGTGAACAGCTAGAACAGCTCCACGAAAATCCGCTGTTTTATCGAAAAATTGTGTTCAGCGATGAGGCTCATTTCTGGCTCAACGGATACGTTGATTCAACTTGTGCAAGAATTGAATGACCTACCACAACGTCTAATTTTTGGTGAACAGCTAGAACAGCTCCATGAAAATCCGCTGTTTTATCGAAAAATTGTGTTCAGCGATGAGGCTCATTTCTGGATCAACGGATACGTAAGTAAGCAAAACTGTCGTATCTGGATTGATGAACAGCCACATGCCATGAAATAATTACCGATGCATCCCGAAAAACGACAGTTCGTGGAATACAGGCCGAAATGCTCGAAAAAGTGACGCAAAATTGGACAGTAAAAATTTTGAATATTTGATGCACATTTGAGTGTTTCATTCGATTTAAAAAAAAAAAACAAAACTACGCTTAAAAAGGAAACCGTTTTAATTGCATATCTTACTACACAGTGAGATATGCAAGTAACGTTTGACTTTTTTAGCGTAGTATATTCCTCTGCTGTAGTATCGAATACATTAATGATCCTCAAGATGTGCTCCGAAAACGTTTGCCTTTTCCTTGTCGTTTTATGTCCAAGCTTCTGGAGGCGCATTCATGTGTGCATATGTATTTCTTGTACGATGGCGGGACCTCCAGTTTTATGCCGCAACTGGAACGTATAATAGTTACTCAACCCAATCAAATACGTTTTATCTTGTGAAGCACGAGTTTGTCTAATCAAATCTTCTATTTCCCGGGGATACTTCAAATAACTATTCCTCACTATTTCTATCGTTGAGGAGTATTATTCCACGTTAATTTTTGGGCCGAATCAATAAACGAGTCAACCTCCTCACTTCGAGTTCAAATGGGGTTCTGAGCATGTGGAATAAATCTTAATTTCGTCGCTTCGTGAAAAGCGGATGGCTTATGTCTTTGTTAAAATTTTCTCAAATTTGTTCTCTCATACGTTACGGTTGTAAACCTTTCAATTTTGTATTGAAATACTTACTACAGTCCGAAGTGAACCTAGGCCTCAACTGAATTCAAAATCGGTCGATTACCTTGAAATATAATTTATCGTAATTGTATTACCGTAAGTTCTCATCACATATTTCAAAACATAATTTTTAATAAAACACGATTTACATAATTATTCATGTACCTATTTATTTATTTTTTTGTTTGATTCTGTTTTACATTTCTGCTTTATATTTTTTTTTTTATTATTACTAAATGGATTTTTTGTATCTTTACATTTTATTGTGCATTCATATGTTTGTGTGTTTTTTTTTATAATTTATAAATTTATACATCATCCTTAAAAGGTCCATTTTTAACAAGCCTTAACTAAATAGTTTTGTTTGTTCTACTTATCCATCTGTAGATCTTTTAACGATATAAGGAAAACTAAATAATAGTGTAATAACTTCGTTTGCGATAAATATTCAATTTGTGGTTAAACAATATTCGTATTGAGTGGCATTTATGTAGACTTTTGCAATGATTTAAGAAATAAATAAATACCAATGTTGTAAATGACACTTTTTGACTGCACATTCGATTCTATTTTTATTGATAAGAATTTTCTTATATAGTTCCGTTCTGGTTTGATTTTATTTATTGTATACTGAGTTGTGATATTTCTATTATTTGTGTTAAGTTTTTTTTTATTGTTATATTGCATAAGTTTTAAATTGGTAATAAGTTTGACAATTACAATCAGTTTAAATTTCTATTTTTATCTATATCATTATTTTTTGTTTGTCTATATAAATATCGCTGATCTGATCTTAAAATTGTGATAAGATGATTTATAGATTTTTTGTTTAATGGTTTTTTTCTTAATCCTGCCCTAAGATGAGGTTATTTGTTATTGTGTTATAAAATGGTATTATTGTAAAGATTTGTGGATCATGTACACAAAATATTTTTTTTTACTCAAAATTCACAATTTTCCCTGATAATATGCTTATTCAGGCCTATCGAGAACCAATTTTCCCGGGAAACTTTTCCCCTTCAGCAATTTGATTTACAATGCTGACAAGTGAAAAATTCCCGGGAAAATTCATTCGCGATAGGCCTAAATGTTACAAAGGTGTCTAGTTCTTGTCGATTTTGGCGGCATTATTTTGAACTGATTAAACTGTAGCCTTGATTTAGGCTTGTTAAGAGGTAAGCGTGAGTGGAACTAAGAAGTTAATCTTGACAAAGCGGTGCAGTTCAAGACTTTAAATATTTCCCTCTTCAGATGGTTTCAAAAATTAATAGCAGCGTATTTTTCATCATTCAATTATTCATACCTTCATTCCTTTTTTACTACTTTCTGACACAAATTTTCGAGAAAATCCAAGATTAACAGGTCTCTCTAACGTTAATACACATGTGACCATTCACCAGCGACTCACATATATACAATCAACCCAAACATATATAGAAATTTCAGAAAATTGTAATACCCTATCCCATTGGGGTATATTAGTTTTGATACATAGTTGTAACAAAGAGAAATAATTTAGCTAGATATACGTTAAAATATAAGGATCGACTCAGAATTCATGCATGTTTGTGCAAAAGTTTTTGGGCCTTAAATTTTCAACTAGCAGATGAAATTTGTTACACGTGCTCATTGCTGTCCCCAACAGAACAAGCTTACTTTTTTTTTTAATTCGCCTACTGCCACGCCACCTTTTTAGAAAAACGTAGTTTTTGACCAACCCGTTACATATTGTCTTAACAACAAATCGGTAACATCCCGAAAAAAATGTACTAAGCGACAATTTTTCACGAAATTACTTTTTGATTTATAATTTATGCAAGCGCCACGTTTGGACTTGGTTTGAGGTTTCTCCATTAAGACAAAATAAAATATAGAAAAATAAAATTTACAATACACTAAAAAATACGCAAATAATTACCTGCATAGCAATTTTTTTGTCTCCTGTAAAATTTTAAAAATGTCGCTTAATACATTTTTTTCCCGGGAAGATGTCGATATCTAGATAATCCTAATGTCTATACTTCGTTCGTCTTTATGAAGTTTTTTGTAAACAAAAGATTTTTCGGTGAAATTTGAAAATATTCGAAAAAATTGTTGATGCAAAATCATTGGTTATGATAAAATAAACATTTCGTCATTATATCATTTTAACCCACGTTCATTTTGTATAGGCGTTTTCATACAAAAACCATTTGATTACCCTACCCCACTGCACAACCATGTTGTTGGTGCATTATCATTTGCATGATAATGCATGCACCAAAGTGTTGCAAGCGAAGCATTTTATTGTTGCATGTGTAGCATTGCACAACTAAATAACAAGATGCGAAGGCCTTCCTGAAAATAATGATGCAGACGATGATAATTATCCATCGGAAACATTTTCAAGACCTGGAAGACTTACTTCAACAGATGAACAAGGAACAAGCCAGCACAGAAGTAAAAGATATAAAACTCAATAATGACACTGTTATCAGCATAATAATTTATTTAAATGCTTAAACAAAAGAGAAAAAGGACACTTTTTCCTAACGTAAAATAAATATTTCACTTTTCTTAAAATAACACTAACTATAATAAACTTTTTTCTTAAAACAAAACAAAAATTTCAGTTTTCTTAAATCTCATGAGTTTTCAGCTTCTTAACTCATATCGTCTAGAACTTCTTTAATGACTTCCATAATTTCCAGTCTTTGCTATGTCTATCTCCTGCTTGTGTCGTTTTTGCTCAAAATAATAAACATTGCGGAATTTATTTGAAACCACTCTCTATAGTTTTCCATCATTTGAATAGATGGCGCTACAGTCTGCTTTTACACGTTGGCTCTGAGCTTTTACACCTGCGACTTTTTGTCTTGACTCAAAGTTGGCATTCCTCTTTTATTCTGCTTCACACACTGCGACCTTTTTTCTCAAGAGTCTATGTGCAAAAGCAGACGTAGCGAAACCCACTCTCCAAGCAACGAAATTATATGAAGCAACATAACGATAAAAAGAAGGAAGAGAAATGAAAACGTCAAAAAGAGCCACGGAAAAATTTACCCGCGACTCACAGGGCATAATATTTTCCCTCTCAACTTTTCGAACTTTCTTTCTCTTTTGCACTCATGTGAGTCGTGACTCAACAGTCAGCGTGTAAAAGCAGAATATGGAAATTTGAGCTTTACGGCGACATGTCTTTCTTTGTTAATCTGCTTTGAAAAAGGGGCGCCTGCGCTGTTTTGGAACATTTTTTCTCGCAGAAGCGTTTAAAAAGGACATTTTACTAGCAGTCCATTTATAATAAGGGCCAGGTATAGCTGTCATTGTCGCAATTCACACGAGAGGAACATTGGGTGTTCACACGTAATGAACATTACTCTGCGTATTTTCATTTCTTTTTGCTCTTCCCTTATTTAGAAATGGCGAAAACTGAATTCTAGCACAATATCGAGAATCGAGGGTCTACAACAAAGAGGAGAGTGGGGAACTGGGATTTCCATCATGGCGGAAAGTAAATTTTCTCGTGCAAATGGAAGCTTGTAATGTAATGTTACTTTTCTATACGCGAGCTCAAACATAAATGGAATAAATTTGACTTATTCGGAATGACGGAATAGGACCACAAAAGAGAACGTCAAAGATTGAAAGATACTCACCGAATAAATCTAAATTGTGGAGTTTTTTTTCTTTTTTTTTCATTTCCCTCCTCTTAAACATATTTCCCTGCGCACCATCACTAATCGATGAAAATCCGTGATTTTACTCTTGTGTGAACAGGCACATTGGACAACATCATTGGAACACAACACATGATGGAATTGAAATGTCATCACCCCACAGTACGAGCGTTAGAGAAGGGGAAGAGAGTGATAGGTAAGATTTTGGATGTAGTGGAGACTTACTCCATGGGTGGTGCACGAACTAACTTCGGGTAGTCACTTTTTCTTGTGTTCGTTAAATTTGAAGAAATTCAAGATGGTGTGCATACTTTTAGGTATAGCAATCGACCTTTTTTATTTGTTTTTAAATAAAAGTTAAATGGATTTTGGCCGGGATTGAACGCGCAACCTTCCACTCAACAGGCGAATACATTACCACTACACCACCACTTATAGGAATTATTGGAAAATTCCGTTTCAGTTCGGTGAAATGGCAATCATTTCTTCATTCAAATAAATGTTTATCAATAAAAAATAAGAAGTGATTTTCTGCGAAAACTATAATTAAAGATTTAAATATTTTTGGATTATCATGTTCTTTAATTTAAAAGCTTTGTTTTGACACGAACTCGCCAAAGATTGAATTTATAAAAAAGCCACAAGAAGTAAAAGAAAATTTGCAATGATGGTTTTCAATGATAGCGATAACTGGGCTCCTTAGTCAATGGGTAGTACTGATGATTTATCGATTTTTCCGTCATCAAGTTATCGAAATGTATCAAATCTGCAACAGTTGTCAGCTGTTTGGTTTACTTAACCTCAAAACAAAAAAAAATTAAATCTGAGATCTGAATCAGAATATATCGCGATATATGATATTTCTAAAAATATAATAAAATGTTCACACAAATAGAATTGAAAATAGTTGTTTGCTTAACTCTTGGTTAACTCACCAAATTTTCTGGGTTCACCCGAGGTTAACTCGTACTGAAACCCAGGATTAGGATAGCGATGCCACTATCATACGATTCCCAAAACCTTAAAAATACTCTTAAGCTGCATTAAAAAAAAAACAAATAAGCCTAACCCATAACAATCGACAATAACACAAAAAAAATCATAATTGGGGACAAATTATTATCTTGTGCACATGACATCATTTTATTTCATTTACTTAATCCATTTTCATTTAACTTAGTTCTTCAGCTAGTACACGCTTTTTTTTACATTTTTTCGCTTTTCTTTTTCTTACAAACAAAATCTATACATTTATGTTTTTGAAACAAGTCTTAGAAATCAAGAGAAATAAATTTAAAAGTAAAACATAATTCTTAAACATAATTCATTGTGTTTTGAATTAACTAAAAATCCAAACTAAAACTTACTAAAATATATTTTGGTACACTGAATTTAAAGGATAGCAAAAAAAAAAATACCTAGTGTGAATTTAAGGGTGCACTACAAGGTGTGCCTATTTAAATATATATTTTTCCAATATATATATATATATATATATATATATATTCCGGTACTTAATAATTTAATGTTATAAGTTTCTTCAAAAGCATTTTTTTTATAACCACATTACCTACATATAGGATGTTCTATACAGGTAAAACTTGTAGTTTACTAAAGTTAGATTTTTTTTTTAATTTTTGTTATTATTATATTAATAATAATTGTTAATGTGTTTTTTTTTTGTCTACGGCTTAAATTCTAATTATATTTACAGGGATACGTTGTTGCGCCGTCCATTTACTTTATTCACTAGATTGCAAATTTTTAAGGCTGGTCCTAGCTTTAGGCCCATGTATTTCATCATCATCTCAGAAGTAAGTAAAAGCAATGCTTTACCGTCAATTTCCTAAAGTAAAAAAGGTGGAAGTGTTAATTTATATTTAAAAAAATGGAATTGCGTGTAAAACAAATTAAAAGAGACGGTTAAAGGGCAAAGTTTATAGCAGTGTCGTGGCATCTTTATAAGTCGATTCCTACAAGGGCACCTTTACATATTTCAACTAAAAGTTAGTTAAGGCATTCTTAATTGGCTCTGTTTTTTCTTTGTTATTTACCACAGTGAGGGCGTCAGAACAGTGGAAGAGGGAGAAAATGTGTAATTTGCGACCGAACTTCAGAAAGTCGCTGTTTTTTTGTGTTCTTAATTTGAAGAATGTTGGTGTATATTTAAAGACGTTATTTTATTAAAAAGCTGCCTTCAGATTCGAACCATAGTGTTTGCAACCATCTACAATCTAACAAACTGGGATGACATGGAAGACGATCAATTTATTTCCTTGTACGCATCATGGTGTAATGCATACATAGGATGTTAATATTTTGAGCAGCAGGAGTAACAAATATCATTCTGAGTTTTAAGAAATTCTGCTGATTAGTCTAACGACTAGGTGCGATTCCTTGAAAACATACAAAAGTCAGTGTTTGGGAGGTTTTTTTTAGATCGGGTTAAAGTCCCTCACTATGGCAGAAGGTTCCCTCGCGATAAAACCTCTGCAATGTCTTTCGATGATTTTTCCTTCCAGCGAACCCCCACAAAAAAAAATCTTTCATTATAAGCAAAAACAAATCGCTAGGAGCAAATTTATCGGAGGAGACAAGTTTGGTCTTTATGCAGCCAAAATAGCAATGAGCATGTCAAATGGTAGGAAATGCAATCACAGGGTGGCTGATAAAAGCCGCTACCAAAAAAAAATTTCATAATTTTTTTCTATTTAATGAATCTGGTTAATTCTTTTTTATTTTGCAGATTGATTCGCAGATTTAACAAAAATGGATAACTGAGACACTAAAACAAGAATTTGGATTGTCCGCCGCTATCACGCACTGGTGTCCGTACTTTCGGTTCAAAGAGAGTATAGGCGCACGTTTGGCGTCAATCCTCCGAGCAGATGGAACATAATGAGACCTGTTAACAATTTCGCCGAGCATGGGACAGTCGAAAGAAGTCTTTACCATCGAAAACCTTCAGTTCGGACAATCGCTGCTGTAGTTGCTGCCATACAAAACAATCCAAGAGTTTCTACAAGAAGCTTATCTGCTCAAATGGGTATAAGCAGACAGCCATTGCAGTCAATTAGGCACAATGATTTGGACTTTTTCCCATATAAAAATTCAAATGGCCAACAAACTGAACGCAGTAGACTTGCCGATTCGCTTGGAGTTTTGCAAGAAAATGCTTCAAATGGTGGAAGAGAACGGAAACATGTTGAACTGTCTTTTTATGTCTGACGAGGCCCATTTTGATTTAAACGGCAACATAGACAAACAAAATTGTCGAATATTGAGTGATTCCAACCCACAGATAATCTATGAGACGGAATTGGATCCACTTCGTGACACAGTTTGGGGTGCAGTTTCATCACGCTGCATTGTCTGGCCCTACTTCTTCGAAGAAAACGTCCACACCATTACGGTTCCTGGAGAACGTTAGTTAAGCATGTTGAGAGTTTTTCTCTCCAGAATTACGACGAATGAGAATTTCTTTCAACTCTGTGTGGTTTCAGCAAGATGGTGCAACTGCTCACATAGCCCGGCCTGTTATGACAGAATCGCATGAACATTTCCCAATAAGTTGATATCCAGAACCTTCACATTCCTTTTTCCCCCCAGGTAGCCTAACCTTACTGCACCTGACTTTTTCTTGTGAGGTTGTTGCAAACAGGGAGTCTACAAAGCAAAACCAATAAATTTGAATGAACTAAAGCAGTCTATTCGAGAAACAATTGCGGCTTTTCCTGTCTCAACTCTCCAAGCGACAAGTTTGGTCTCTATGCAGTAATATCAATGGGCTGATCAAATGCTAGGCAATGCAATTAAATGAAACCTTGAGTTTTAAACTAGCTGATACCTACTAGCCCCGACTCTCAGCCTTCCCGTGGCGACGATGTGGGCCTAGTACCTTCACCATAAATATGGTCTCAACCCCTGTGTAAAATCTTGGCGGCAGCAGATGAGAGCGGGGGGAAGACGAGTACTCACACTTATTTCCAGGCAACAGCGGAAGAACGCTCAAGATTGAGTCAAGGGCGCCGTCTACAGTCCCAGTTAGCATGGAAAAAGTAGATGAGCTGCTCGAAATACTCGGACAACAGGTCATTTAGGAATCTCAACAGAGATGGCGGCGGATGAGCCGCTCAATCCGATAGTGGGTACTTATGGCCCCATGTCATAGTGTTATCTGATAAAGTGGAACTGGTTGGGGGTTATCCTTTGGGTTGACTACCCACCCATGGAAAACAACTATTGTTACAAAGCTACCAATATTCTCGGAAATAGATGACTTTACTGTTGACGACCATGTTAAACAAAAAAAGGACAATGACGTTCGTATCTGCAGTAGTGATAGATGAGGCGGACATAAGGGAGTTATATAGAGCAATCTTGCTACAGTGAAAATCAAAGGAGTTATGCCCATTAGCCAGGCGTAGTATTCAAGTCATTGGCTCGTTGTTGCCGCAGTTGGTTCGGTGGAAGTTGAGTCGGAAGGTGGGAACAGATCTCAGATTTTTGGAGTTGTGCAAAAAAAAATGTCGGGTATTTTACGGCGCTTTTGAAGTGATTGAAGTTTTATTAATTTAAACCATCCTTGCAGGGGGGTAAATTAAAACTTTCTACCCAAAGGAGGTCGCTTAGATCAAAACGGATAAATCTGCGTTGGATACTCTCAATACGGAGAGAATGGGAATTGTGATAAGGCGACAATACTTGGCCAGCATATTCAAGGATAGGTCTAACATATGTGAAAAAGAGAGATTTTGTGACATAAGCGTTCGAGAATTCCTTAGCGTTTCAGAAACCCAAGTGCGGAGTTGGCTCTGCTGATGATATTATCAATATGAGAGCGAAAATTAAGTTCTCTGTCACAGATAACACCCAGATCACGCATGAAAAACACATTTGGTAGGGGATCACCAACTATTAAATAGGATCTCGCGACTGATGGGAGAAGCTTACGGGAGTATGTCATGGTTTGGCATTTGATGGCATTGAGCTCCAGGAAGTTTTTTTGGCACCAGATTGAAAAATTGTTGAAATCTCTTTGAAGTGGGTAAGAGTCAGTGGAGGAGGAAATCTGCTTAAAGATTTTTATGTCAACGTCATTGATAGACAAAATAAATAACAACGGACCAAGATGGCTACCTTGAGGCACTCCGATACAGGGCAACTAAACAGAACTTTGCATTGGCGTTCAAAGAGATAGGATTTAATCCAAGCAATTAAGTTCGGTTGAAAAAGAATGATTTCATGTGAAATTGTATTACCCTGTGATATTGAGAGTTGGAAAAGATCAGTAAGGGGTTGAGCTAAATAGTTAATCCAATTTTTCAGAACTATAGAAGGTATGCCGTCGGGAGAGGGAAGTACCAGAATAACACGAGAAGTCTTTTTTTGTTTCTAACGCTTGACCAACCAATCGGCAAAAAGAAAAAGAAGATTGCAGACATGATAAACATAAACTTTGCAAATATCTCATAAGCAATTAAATGGAAGTACTTGGGAATGGTTCTAGAAAGACAAGCGAAGAGCGACAGGAGTTCCTTAAATGTTATCAAAGAAGGCATACGTTCCTATAAATATAGAAAAACGATGGCTTATTTGTTAAAAGCACAAAAGAGGCGTTTAAAACGTAAGTCAACCAAGCGAATTGCGTAGTCTCTACACTGAACAATTTAAAATAATGCTCATAAAAAAAGGTACAGGGTTGTAGGCCCCGCTAAATAGAACCCACCAAGATATAGCAAGAATTACGGAGATAATCACGGGGCACTGGCCAATTGCAGACCATGTCGCCAAACTGGGGATCCCATACAACCATCAATGCCGCAGTTGCGGGAACACAAATAAGAGAGAAATCCTGTCCCATTTCATCTGCAAACGTACGGCACTAGCAAGAGCCAGACTGCTTGCTTTAGACCAACCATTCTTCGGCAACCTTAGCGACATCTGGGGTAAAAGGATACAATATCTTATCAGCTTCCTAAACCTCAGAGGCTAGATCTAGTGACCGCCTGTATCACATCCACAACAATAATCATAACAAAGGTTAGACGAGTCGTGGTAACAAAAAGGAACACAAGTGCTACTTGGGTTCATGCCGAACCGCCACTTCTACCTACCCTACCTATAGGCCTAACAAGTCGCCAGGTTGCATTAAGCGTTCTTCCAGCTAAGCTATAAAAAAAAACTGGCCAACTCAGTGAATATGACAAAAATTGGTTAATATTAGCTTCTCTAGCGTTGGGGGAATTAAACCCCTGCAAAGAATTTTCGATGACCAGAAGGAAATGTGGAGGAAATATAAGGCTTGTAGAGAACTAATAGTCTTACTAGATGGTAAATCTGTGGAAACTGCTTATTTAGAAAAGATTTTAGGTTCGACTGTCTATTAAGAGGTCACAAAAGATGAGACCGATCATGTATTTTCTATCAGAGACGTCGCAATTTTGCTCAAGATTGCTCTCATATTTTTTGTACATTCTCCAGCATTGTGAACCTAAAATGAGACTTGGCTGCGGTGTTAAGCCTTCTTGTAGATTACTAGGTAGCTTCGCAACGTAAAGGCATCCGTAAGTCCAAGATGCCAGAAGACAGGGTTGAACGACATGCAGCAGAAAGCTGGAGAAGGAGTCACGGCTATTGAAGAAGATTCCAAAGGGCTGAAATTCATTATAATTGTTCATAGAGATAACGCGAAGGCGTTGTAGACGGCCTATACGAAGCGGGGCTTCAACAATGATTGTGATCGTACGATAAGAAAAGTTGATCCCTTATAACAAGAAGGTGTTTCAAGGACAATTTAGCTCTTTTCTTAAGACCTTCTAAGTCTAAAAGCCACATTTTTAATTTTCTCGTCTTTATTTGAAAGACAATAAGTTCTAAAGGTTGACTGAAATCGCGTTATAGACGGCCTATACGAAGCGGGGCTTCAACAATGATTGTGATCGTACGATAAGAAATGTTGATCCCTTATAGAAGGTATTTCAAGGACAACTTAGCTCTTTTCTTAAGACCTTCTAAGTCTAAAAGCCACATTTTTAATTTTCTCGTCTTTATTTCAAAGACAATAACTTCTAAAGGCTCACTGAAATCGCGTTCTTAACGTACACTTACGCCTCTGCAACTTGTAAAATAGTGCAGGTAGTTCCGAGTCTCCTATTGTGGTAAAAATATGACAAAACTTACATGTTTTCTAAACAGGTCTCCGTGCACGGCCAGCGAAATGTCATTCGTCTCAATAAACTGTATAACCTCTTCGATTGACCAGTCTCCGGGAAGTGTCTTAAGTGGTGTGGTAGCGACGGGCGTTGATGCGGCTGGCGATGATGCTATTGCAGCCGATGCATGAATATTCATGGAAGCCACTGCCGAGGCCGATGAAGACGATGATGTCGGGGTAACCGCCGAGCTAACCGCAGCCATTGAGGCGGCCGATGGCGATGCCATAGACATTTTACTATTGCCCCCACAACCCGGCTGTGGCGCATGTGGTGTCGCTGAGGTTGTTGTGACAGATGTTGTGCTATTGTTGGGTTTATTGGATTTGTTGTTGGTTGTGCTGAAGGCGGCAGCCTGTTCTGGGTGCACCTCGGCCACGAGTGGAGAATGAAATTTAGCGTTTGTTGGAGACATCAACTCAACCGAACGCGACATATTACTGTCGATTTTGATTGTCGGCACCACAGGAGCAACCGTGTTATTGGAATTGGAGGAAGTCGATGATGATGAGGAGGAGGCTACTGATGCTACAGATGATGATGAGGTTGTTGAGTCCTTGCGTGACGTATTGCTACTATTACTGCTTGTGGTTTTGGTGCTATGATGGTGACCGTGGTGGGGTTTGTCTCCACTCGAGTGGCGGTGCTTATCCGAATGGTGTTTGTTGTCTGAGTGGTGTTTGTCTGAATGGGTTTTTTTATCTGAATGGTGTTTGTCTGTATGTGGCTTGTCTGAATGGTATTTTTTCTCAGCAACTGGAGGCGGGGACTGGGATGTATGGCGTCGTTTGTAGTTCTGTGAGCATTTTTCACATTCCTCTGTGTCGGCGACTAGCGAGATCAGATTGGGACATGCCAAGCATGTGGAACAGAGTGTTTCGATGAATGTTGCTAAGCTCTCATCGTCCTTCATACGCAGTTGGGAGGGGATTTTCACCTACAAAAGAAAAACGAGAATCATAAAAAATTTAAGACTTAAACCGAATTCAATCACGTACCGTGAAATTCTTTCCAGCAGCTGTCACAATATGCACATCCCCATCTAATGCGAACAGCAACTTTGACAACTGTGATGTGTCGGTACTCGCAGCGAGTACCTCTTGCAGGCATAACTTGGCCAGTGTTTGATGCGTCGGTCCCGTGACCATCGATGGAAGTTTTGAGCTATTCACATACGGCCCGCCCTTGCAGTTCATCCTGAAGTGTGCAGTCACCGGGGTGGCTGGCACCATTGCATCGGACTCTTGAATAAACGTATATCGCTGTCGTGGACTCCGATGTTTACTTGAATTAGAGTCCATGCGGCACTTGTTGCCAGGCGGTTGCATCGGGTGGCAACTTCTTGCACACCAGCCTGCTGGGAAAATATCTCTTGACTTGTAACTGCACCAGTAATCGAAGGCGCCACGCCAACCATCGAACGTCACATGTATCTGGTCGTCCTTAATGGCGTTAACTGTTGCACAGCAAATCAGTTGTGGGTTCTTCTTGTCGACCGCCTCCAGCTTTTGTCCGACTTGGAATAGATTCTCCGACTCTCCCTTCGGCTCCGGCTGGAAGATATCCTCCGGAGCCACCATTGCGTTGTTGAGAATTTTGCACAGATATCCGGGCCAACTGCTGGCGTTCATACGAAAGCCCAACGGCGGTTGCAGCATACCACCGTTCTTTTCGCAGTGACCAATTGCATGAATTTCGTTCGAGTCCACAAGGCGCCAAAAGTCATTTTGGCTGTCGCTGCCATCCAGTCGGAGGCGCAAACGTGAACCCAACACCCCGACGACCGTTGCAATGCAGGTGGAGGTTACGTTGCGCGGATCGAGGGCTTCCAATTTCATGCCGATTTTAAAATCATTGGGAGGCGGATTTCGTGCTTGTTTGAAGCACTTTGCGGGGGCCGCTTCACTGCCCGACTCCTGTAAAGGGAAAATGAGAAAATTGGGTTAACATACAAATAAGCGAATTGCGAGATGTCGTGTATACGACCATTGGTTGCGTGGTGAATTGTTTTTTTTCGTTTTTTTTTTTCGTGATGTCACGTTATGAGCATTGATGCATGCAGAAATGGCTTGCATGAGATGAATTGCTGTGGGGAGGTATCTTGATTTAATTAAAATTACATGCGGCTATGAGTTCATTTCGGTTTGTTCGAGTATTGTAAAAGAGCACAGAAGCACAGCTAACCACGTTATCAGACGTTTGCATAATTAAAGCGATTAGTATCGTTTGATACTGCTTGGTGTTAGATAAATATGCGGGGAATTATTATTATGCCTGAAAAAAGATAAGTCACAGGGATAGATAACATTTAGATAACTGGCTGGCAATGATGGAGCAGTCGCTTAAGGTGAATGGTATTGGAACAACTTAAATCAGAAATTCGGAAGTGTTTAAGGAAGATTGGTAAACATAGAACCTATTCGGTTCATAGAATTGATTCTTACGCACTTAATGCGCTTATTTCAATGAGATGGAGCATTAACTCTGCGGTAACAAACATCATAATGGAATATACATCCAAGGTAGACATGCTCTAGAAATTCATATTGTAAGCAACGAGATGAGATGAAGGAAGAAGCTAGAAAGGACTTTGTACATGTTTCGATCACTCAATTTGTTTTATCCTTTTCTCAGGTGAGACAGCCGTATAACGCTGGAATATACCCACGAGATGATGCATATAGATGCAACCATTTAAGCACAGAGCAAGGCATCGATGTCAAGAAATCCCCCGCTCTTGAGATTTTATGAAAACCCTTTATAAAAAGGTCCTTGATTAGTGACTTGACAACAGAACTGTCAATGTCAAAATATTCAGTAAACTCAACATTTTCATAATGGCGGAGGAGGAACCGAAATTTTGAGTCTGTGAGTGTAACGCCTTTTATCGGCCGTAATTCTCGTTCAAGTAGACAAGCAATTCATGGCCTAGGGAAAAAATTGAATCAGAATATCCGATGCTTGATGGTGCTGTGCCAGTGAGACTACGTTTTGCCTGAAGTGTGGAGAATATTGCGTCAATTTCACGGTAACTTACGCTATTGCATTCAGCTCTGGAAATGATGGAAGAAGAAGATGAAAGATATGTGATTCCAACTAAAGGGTGCCAAAAACCACACAGCGGGTGCAACAATCAAGTCACAGAAGTCTGGCTTCGGTGAAGGTGTTGTCTCGAAAAACGGACCCGTCGATTCGCGGCCGAGATCGTGTGATTTAACGCCTGCAGATTTTTTATGGGGCTACAATAAATTGAACGAGAAATAGCGGTCGTATCGGTCGAAAAGTGCGGCCGAGTCATTGAAAATCGGGTTCAACCAAGTCGAACGAAATCGAAGTCGAGTTTCATTCATAAGGTTTTGATAGTAAACCTAATTTAAGCCGATACATTTTTTTGGGATATCCCAAGTAGTTTGCATTTTATTAAACAAAATTTGCGAAGTCCTTAATGAAATACTCTTTATGCTTTATTATAGTGAAAGGGATAGGAAATCGGGGGTGCTCTGCCTTACCCTTTGAAATCAGAAAAATACAATCCATTTGAAGTAATTTAAGTGAGCATAGCTAAATCTAAACTTAAGCGTAACAGAACTGCCCGAAATTACTTAATTCCTAGCGAGTTCCTTCACAAAACTTAGTTAAAAGTAAGAATGGAATACTTCAGTCTTTTTTTACGACGCTTACAAGATCCTACCTACGCCATTATATACGATTAAAAGCGCTGACGTCGGAAGCATATGGGGTGAGGGCGGACTTTAATTGGCGAGCTTAAGTAGAAACGATCTCAGCCAAATTGAAATGTTCGAGAGGCATGTTAGTTGACACTGAAGTTCATTCTGGACCGTAGCGCTGTAGATGTTGTCAAGTCCATAATGAAAGACTTTTCACAAAATTTTGTTAAGCGATAGAATGCCTGTAGAGTAGATCCTCAGGCATTTTTTTTTTCCAACATCGCCTACAAGATCCTACCTGTCACGCTTAAAAGCGTTGTCTTCGGAAGCATAATGGACCACACTCCCCTTAAGTGGCGCGCTTAAGTAGAAACCGACCTCAACCAAATTGAAATTTTTGACTGGAGGCAGCAAGCTGCGGTACGGGCTAATTGGAGAGGCATGTTGGTTGACACGCAGGTTCATTCTGGACTGTAGCGCTGTAGAAGTTGTCGAGTCCATAATGAAAGGCCCTTCATAAAATTTGATTAAAAGATAGAATGCCTGTAGAATGGAACCTCAGCCTTTTTTTCAACATCGCTTACAAGATCCTACCTGCGTTGACGTCGCAAGCATAAGGGACCGCCCTCGCCTTAAGTTGCGCTCTTAAGTAGAAACCGACCTCAACCAAATTGAAATGCTCGACAGGAGGCAGCAAGCTGGGGTACGGGCTAATTGGAGAGGCATGTTAGTTGACACGCAGGTTCATTCTGGACTGTAGCGCCACTTAATCGAACACAGTCGTTTAATGGGACATGTAGAATAAATGAGCATCGAGACCCTGCCCCCCGAATCGTTGATTGCATGCCAGATGGTTGACGTAGTAGGGAAAAACTTTGCATTAAGTGGTTTTGCCCATTTTTATGACATTGCAGATGATTTTATTTGGCAATTTCCATGCAATGCTTGTAAGGAATGGATATTAATGTTGTCTACCAAAAAACGCGCTCAGTCGTGCGATAATTACTGCGATGAACTGCCGTGCAGTAACGTCTTTGTTCGATTCCCAGCCGCAGAAACAACTAATTGACTTTTTTACTGGCAATCCTCTCGTGATGATCTGACAAGTCATCCAAGTAGTATCGATTGTCAAGACAAGCTTATATTAACTTAGCCGTTCGGATTCGGCATAAAACAGGAGGACCTCGTGCAAAAGCTACACACGCACACATGAATGTTTGTGAAAAAAGCTAGGTCATCGCAAAGAGTATAGAAGTACGTAGAGTACGCATTACAGCTAAAAAAAATTGTAGCCGTTTCAGACGCGGGCGGTTAGTGCGAAGGGGAAATTTCGTAAATCTTACGCGTCGGCAAGGCTGTTGTTTGATGCTGGGGTAGCAATATCAGTACCCCACATAGAAAATGTTAGTTCTATGAGATGCGCACTCTATTTGGTTCTATACTCTATGGCCATGGGTACGAACGAGCATGTTGCGCCAAGGTTTGTATTTTGTATCCAAAAAAATCGATCACTCTCTGTGGAAAAATCAAACAAGCAATAACGTACTTGACAGTTGTACGTTATTGCTTGTTTGTTTGCTCAAAACTTAGTTATAGTTTATTTCAAAAATCCCAGGAAAATAGTCGAATTTCTTCTTCGCAGTTCAACGAACTGGCAACTGGTTGAGCAATATCTCCGAAAATGATAATTTGTCAAAATCTAATCCACAAACATTCTCCTTTTAGATTTCCTTTTGAAAATTCAAACACGCCTCCAACTTCCATTTATTTCTCATCATTATTTCCCAACACTAAAAACTATGCACAATTATTACACCCTACCCCGTAGAGCATAAAAGGATAGAAAAGGCTTTGTCTGACCACATGAAATGTAACTTTATCGTCAGAACTTTGACGAACAACTTTCATTAAACAAATTTGAGAAATAGGTAGGTAGGGGATTCCATTTCAAGTGTGTGGAGTCCATCTATTCCTCTTTTCATGTTATTACATTTGCACTGCTTGCCGCCGTGTATTTCGATACAAATAAATCGATCAAAAACAGAGATACACTCCGGGCATTGCATCCATAATCCATATACAATCTAAGCATTCCATTGGCAATAAACTTGCAATAGAAAAATAAACAAAACTTTTAGATGCATTGAGGAATCCGTATCTCCAAAGTATACTCATCAACACGTTCGCCGACATGACTGCAGATAAGAAAAGAGACAATAAAACAGATTTGAGATACTCCACTCCTCCCGCTTCTGGCTCCCCGGTAATGGTAAGTAAATGATCATCGAAACAAATGGTAAATCCGAATCTGATGCTACTGCTTGTTTGAAATGCGAGCTGTTTCAGAGAAAGGGAGGACGGGATAAAAGTGCGCAATTTATGGAAATCGATGCGTTACTACCCTCATGCGTACACACGCCAATAACCCATTTGCAGATACCTTAACGAAGTTGAAAAGGTTTCACTTTGATGTGTCGGAGAATAATAGCGAATCGTTTAGAGACTAATGGTTTCATTTTGTTTGGCAACGCAGTTGAGTAATGAGTTTAAAATGTTCCCATGGAGGAAGGCAGAGGTTACCTACCCTAACTGTTTGCATTGTTAATCAAATAGATTGTAGGAAGGAGTTTTTTTTTAAAGAAAGGGTTAAGCTGTTTCCATTATGAATATACAAACAGAAATGAAAGCTTCAATTTAAGGATCAAAAGACTTCGATTCATGTACGAGTACTTTGCGTGTATGTATGTAATTATAGGGTTGATACTTCAGAGGTATACATTTATTTATTTGCATCAATGTAATTCCCTGCAGCGGACATCCGAAAACAGAATTTACTAAACATCTATATAGCCTGCGAAGTGACCCTTCCTTTATTGACTCCCGGTTAAGGCAATAGTCGGTAGAGGAAAAAGGTCGAAGAAACGAATTAAAGGTCAGAACTCGAACGAGTAAATAACTATATTTCCTACATAACGTGTGATTAATGCAAGATAGAAAAGCACATTCAGTACTAGAAAATTAACCTTTTTGACTGAACCTTTTGCACAGAAACTCCTTAAATTAGACGATACAGCTAGACCAAGTTGGCACAACAATAGAGGAAACAAATATGAAATTACAAAACGCTCTTAACGAGGTTAATGAATGGACAAAGTGCTGGCGGATTGCACTTAACGGGAGCAAATCGATTCATGTAGATTTTTAGTATAAACGGACAAACAATTTGCCAGTATTTCTCAATACGGTTCGAGTCCATTTTGCAAATGAAGCGAAATATCTCGGAATGACACTCGATGCAAAATTAAAATTTAAGTCGCATGTAAAAAAGAAATGCGAAGAACTTAAAAATAATTACAGAGAACTGTACTGATTACTCGGGAAATATTCGAAGCTTAACCTTGATAACAAGCTGCTATTATACAAGCAAGTGCTTAAGCCGGTTTGGACATATGGAATACAACTATGGGGTTGTACCAGTGAAACGAATCTTAATATTTTACAAAGTTTTGAAAACAAAATGTTTAGATCATTCGTCAATGCGCCGTGGTATATAAGGAATGAAGATCTGCGCAGAGATCTGGGTATTCCCGCGGTTAAAGATGAAACAAAAAATTTTGCACGCAAACATAAAAAGCGTTTATTGGGGCACGTTAACACAACGGTCCTCCAAATTCTTGACGAAACAAATTTATTGCGGCGTATTCAAAGAACTAAGCCCTTAGACTTGACCCGATAATAACAAACCGCGCTACAAATGGCGGAAAAAGCAGGAACTCTCAAAGGAAAGCCACCTGCCAAACATTCATTACTCGTGATAAAAAAAATTGATAGGTAAGTCGCATACTTAGTTGCAATACATATACAAAAAGGGTGGTTTTTACTTTAAGCACCTGCTCATCGTGTCTCTTGAGATTTTCACCAGCCCACGGAATAGTTGTGAATATTTCTGCATATAGATCTGCATTGGTTCTGAACACTTAAAAAATCCTAGAGGTTAACCGCCTTAGAAAATGTCGTGTTTGCCGATTGAGATCTTCAGTACCCAATTTTTGTAGATACTGAAAAAACAATCTTTTTGCGATGAGAACCATTTTTGACGTTTGGATGTGTGAAGAAGCTATATTAACCTAATTGGGGCGATACAAATCCACACCAGTTCTTTAGTCAGATTTATGCGACAAAGTCATAAGATATAGGACATTCGAAGACTTGCCAACAACCAAATCAATAGGGGTAATGTAGGTAAAGACTGGTGACCTTGGTGGCAACGGGACGTTCCCAAAATGTTTACCAAGTAAGTTCATGGAGGTTCTGACAGTATGACAGTATGCAGCATGCGGAGGCGCTCCATCTTTCTGAAACCAGGTGTGTGACAAGTAAGCTGGATGTGGTCGCAAATTTGAGAAGGAAAAATCGGTGATCCTGCGTCCGAATTGTTTACTGTTCACAATGGCTTGTATCATGGAATTAAAAAAAATACGAGAAGGCTACAAACCGCTGTGCGAATCGTTGAATACCCTATCCCACTCCGTCCTCAAAAAGTGGACGTGCCTGAAACTGAATGGTAGAGATGTAGCAAACCGTGTGCATTCGTTACTGATGGCGTTTTCCATTGGTAAATCAGGATTTTGATCTGAAATTTGATCTTTTTTTTATCAATAGAAAACGCCATGAGTAACGGGTATTCGCTTCGAATCGAAGTACCGAATCGTTACTGTCAATAAAGTTTCCTTACATTCATATGTTTCGTTACTCGCATCCAATTGGTTATTCGTATGTTTTGATTTCGTTACTCGCACTATTCCACACCCAAACGTTTGCGGTTCGGTTCGTTGAAGCACGAGGAGGATTTGTTTTAACTTAACCTTTGTTGCATGTGTGTCAGATTGTACGTCGTACGACAGATTTTTCAGATGAGTGACTCAACCGTTGGGAATGTGTGAGTGGCTTTGTGTTATGCTGACGAACTTTGGTCTCTAAGTAGTGACTGCAGACATACTTTAAAACGTAAATAATATTATTTGTATCGAACATACGAAAGTAACGAGTTCTTTGTAACGAGTAGTCAATGAAAAATTACCGAATCTATACGAATATTTATTTTGTCGTTACTTTTACAGCTCAACTGAAGGGGGATGCAATATAGAAAATGACATTGCCACCACATGTTGTTCAGATAGTTTATCTTGATCTCTTAAGAGCCGCCTAGAATGGATATCTGTTCTTGCGCTTTTAGCTGAGTCAGAAGTTAAAAACATACACAATGTTTATCTTCATGAAAATGTAGCTTGAAATTGAATGGAGGTCAACTTTATGCAAGAAATGTATCTCATTTTTGACAGCGATACAAGATACTAGCTATAGGTACGCATTCAGGGCTGCCCTTTGTGTTCCGAAAAAATTACGTTTTTCTATGGAATATGTTTTACAAATGTTTTTTTCTAGGAAACGCCCCCCGAAAATTGGGCGTGGATCAAAATAATATACGTATAGACGAAATGTTCATGGTATTATTCTCAAAATATTTTCGTCAAATTTTTTTTTTAATTTTTACCAAATTGTAACGAAAAGGTTTTTTATGCAAAACTCCCCCAAGAAGTTGGTGTGGAAAAAATATCTAAATAAACGAAATGTTGTCCAAATATTTTGTTCAGACACTTTCAAAATTCTTAACTTTTGATTAAAAATAGAGTTTTTCTAAAAAGTGGGCGTGGCAGTGGGGTAATTCGGAAAATGTTCCTACCTGTCGAACAGGACGTACAAGGATCGCATATACCTAATTTCATTATCTTAGCTCAACATTTAATGCCTACAAACCCGGTGACCTACAGACGGTCGGACGGACAGATAGACAGATATGGCTTAACCTACTCAGCCCTATAATTTCAGGTATATCTAGCTAAATTATTTCTCTATGTTCCAAACCATGTATCAAAACCAATATACCCCTATTGGATTGGATTTAAATACGGCCCGCATAGGGATCGTTTGTGTTTCAGTCTAGAGCTGTTCGTGGAGTCTAGTACCGACAATTTTGTTTGTTTTTGTGGTTATTCAGGTGAAAGTAAGCCTCGTCGTCCAAAAGATACAAATAACAGCGCGAGATCTCCCCATCATTGTTTCACAGAAGTTTTCTGAGTAAACTGCCATTTTTGTATGTTCTTTTCTTCAATTCAAATCTTAAGTCTTTTTTTAAGTACTTCGTGAACAATTCTTTTTGGCAGTGACAAAGCGGCCACCCTCTCCCGTACTTTCCCACTGGCTGAATGTTTTCGGTGGTCTATTCGCCCCTGGATGAGAAGTTTTAGACCTAACGAAGTACTGCGGCATATAGCCCAAAAAGCCGACAGACGGACATAATTGTTGAACGCACTTAATTAGTGTTTCACATCCTCATAATTTTCAAATTGGATGAACATCAATTTTTCAATATATGTAGAGGTAACTAAAAAGCAGGATCCGACAAAGTCAGTGGACCTGACAAGCTACCCAATTGTACTTTCAGAATGTACCGCCTAACTTGAAATTGCTTCCATTTGACAGTCCTAAAGAGTGGTCGATAACAACACATTATGGAGCACCTAACGTAGCAACAACGTCTTGCATTATTTAAAAAAAAATATTTAAGCAATTGTTCAAATGTAAATACGAAATGAAAATTATGTGATTTTTTTGGTGTAAATCTTGTGCCGAACAAATCAAATCATAGAAGATGAAGTAACGACCTGGGGGCAAAATAAGACAATGTACGCCTGAAAAGATTGATGAAGTAAGGCATCAACGCCATGCACAAGAAATTGAACTCGTGACTGCTAACGGGTTTTAAAACTTTCTTATGATCAACAGATTTGTCCAAAATGTTGGAAAAAGAAAAATATGCGTTCCTTAAAACTAGAGACTCATTGCTTTTGGGCTTTTCCGAACGCCAATATCGTTTTCATATGGCTTATATAGGAAATTTTGAATAAAGCAGGAGCAGGCAATCCGTGCATCGTTCCGAACAGGAAGTAGCGTTTTTGAAAAATCTTAACTGGCGTATGTACATATACGTCTTTTAGTATTTTGCGTTAAACATAAAAAAATGATTTACGTCAAAAATGAAACAATTAATAAAACTAAATCATTTCACAGATACAGATACGCCACTTCGTGTGATGATAAATAACGATTGGTAGATAATATACGCCAAATATCTTAAAATGACAATTTTTCGTGTTTGGAACGACGATCTGTATAAACGTGTATACTAGGAGTCAAATAACCATCGAGATAAATCAATTGAAGACCAATGATAAGACACGATATCCTTATTATGATTCAATTTCATTGTGGCAATATAGTCCTTGTTGTCTTTTTGTTTCCCCCCTTATGTAAGTGTCATTACATCAATGGGATATCAAATCATTATAAGAAATTGAACATGTTCAACCTAAGTACTGGGAAAATACCTACCTAGGCATCTCTTCCATTTTGCTGCATTCGATTCACAAAAGTTGAACTAGGACTTAATACCCATCAACATGATGGTAATTTACAGTTTTATGTGTAGTAACCTGAATCGGGTATACATATCTGTTTTGTTTCTCAATTTATTGTTGTCAGTTGGGGATTTGATTTTATTTTGTCTGTGTAGTCACACAACTGTTTCAATATAAATCCCCAACTGACAAGAATAAATTGAGAAACAAAACAGATGTGCATAACAGATTCAGATTACTTACTAGATGTTTAGTAGCTTATTAGTGCTAATCGACAGCAATTTGAAGGAAGGACTGGCAATGTAAATAAGATCTGATGATGCAATTTCTTTCCAATCAAAACGGATACATAGTTGGATAGTCATTAACACGTAGGGTCCGTGGTTATTTGCAGGTTTATTTTGTATAGAGGGTTTTTTTGTTAGAGGTATAGAACTTTAAAATGGAATAAAACAAAGAGGATTTTTATAAATTGACTTGTAAGTAACGAAAGATAATCTTCTTTTAAATAGTTTATAAACGTGATGCGAAGACGTTCCATACTTCATCGAATTAATTGCTCTGATGGACGATTATGTTGACCGTAAAATGAACGTAGTACGCGATACGTATTTCAAACCAAACTAGGTATGATTTTCGAAATAAATTTGCACTATTTGGAAGCGTTATTCAGACGTCAGTCTATTCATGGTCAAATGCCAAACCAAACTACAAACTACAAACTGACGGCTTAGGCCATGTGCCAATTGCGTTAAAATTTTAGTCAGCGGATATTTTTTTACATTAGAATGGTGAATGGAAAATTCAAAGTTTCAACCTACTCAACAACTCGCTTTAATTTATCCAGTGGCTAATTTTTGACATTTGGTATATCTACTGAGGAGGGAAAGAGATGGAAAGTACACTCGTGGATTAATCGTCATTACCAGGGTTCACATGTGCTGGGAAAAAAACACATCATTCAGATTAAAAAATAAAAAGCAAAAAAATTTTAATTTTTACAAGAAAATGTAATTACTATTAAAAATTAAAACGAAAAATGGGTTATTGAAAATGGATGGTTACAAAAATGTTACAACGACTTTCCGACGTTGCACGAATACCCCTAATATTTTTGTTACTAATAAAAATAAATGATTAAGGGATTTTTGATGATTTCTTACCAAATCTATTGCGTATTTTTTTAAAACAAAAAAAAGATAAAGAAAGGAATTTTGTTTCAATTCTTTTGGAAATTATTGAAAATAGTATTAAAATAAAATAACATTTAATCCAGTTGACACAACAAAATGCCAATTTTCTTTATCCCTGTCAAAATTTAGCCAGTGGATAAAATTTAACATTGGACGTGTTCCGGATCTTATTTTTATGAAGTTAACTTTGCCGGTGGATTATTTTCATTGGTCAATCAAGCATCTTTAGTCACATGACATGGCCAATTGACCAATGAGAACAGTGTATTGGCAAAGTTAACTTGGGAAATCTAAAACCAGGAACACGGCCATTCATTTAAACGCAATTGATACACGGCCTAACAGTTAAAATATTGTTGCCAACTTAAAGTTATATACCTCTTAAAAAAACACTCATATATAAGTTTTATACGAATTAAGAACATAATGTGTTCTCATGAAATATCGGATTTATTGCCATGGTATGGAATTCATTTTGTTGGATTTTGTAAGGCTGAGATCATAGCTGTTAAAATAGGTATGATCTTGGCTAAAAGGAAGGATAAAAGTGTTTTCTTGGACCGCTGCTTACCTTTTAAAAGGTGCAAAGTTACCGTTTAAATTGACAGAAAAGAACTAACAGGTGTCTAATTTGAATTTCGCGCCATTTAATAGTACGGAAAACAAAAGAGATAACAATGTGACAGCCATTCTTCTTCGAAAATGCGGCTGGTCAGGCAGTAACAATTAATGGTGTTTGTTATCGTCACATGATAACCCTGATTTTATTGCCTTAATTACAAGATATGGATGTGACCAACATGTGGTTTCAACAAGACGGTGCCATATGCCATACAGCCAAAGGAACTGCATGATTCATTTACATTTTGCGTGAAGTATAGGGCATCCTTTAAAATGACAGCCTTATCGCAAGAGGGTACACTTGGTTTCCACATCGGCAAACATATTTTAGCACAGAAGGGTATCAGGGTATCTGAAAAGGTCCAAATACTGATCTTGCTTAGTCACATTAACGATACTATTATGTTCTATTACGGACTTGACCTTTACTTTTGCAAGAAATGTATGGAATTTTGCAGCACATGTATGGACGAAAAGAAGGAAGATACAACTCTGTATATTCTTTGCAAGTGAAAAGACTATTCCATTTTATTTAAAGCTTAGGAGAGTTGTGTGAAATGGTGAGAGACCTAGGACCAGCGTGGTATCGCAGTTCACCAAATCTCGTCTAAGTGTACAGTAGGTCAACTGTAGGAAGGCAGCTAAAACCTAACCTGACATCTAGTTCTTAACTAAGGTATATATTTGTGGAAACATGTTTGTTTTACTTTAGCTCTGGGACAGTTTCGCTTAGTTCTAGAGATACACAGGCATGTAAGACATTGCATAAGTTCATGCTTTTGAAATAACCAGTCAACTAAGACATTGCAAAAGTTTATGCTTTAAAATGGTGTGGTATTTACTGAATCTTAAGACCACACCATATGAACGAACCGTATGTTATGATTGGCCTGATCATCATCGTGAATATCCAGTAAGTGATCTATCAGAAATCTTCAAGAATCTACATGCGGCAGTAGGTCCATAACTTAGTAGGTTTAGTCATTTTGAGAAAGAGTGCATACTTGTATACTATAGCTTGAGTGCCGCAACAGTCACAGGTAAATCTAGGCCTTGAAAAACTAAAAAAAAACATACAAAACCAAATTTTTGGTGCAACAGGCTCGTTAGTACGTAGGGCCGAGCTTTCTCACAACCATTCATGTGTGCGAGTGTACTTCTAGCACGATGGCGGGACCTCCTGTTTTATGCCGACTCCAAGCGGTGAATTTGAGATAAGCTTTTCTTGAAAATTGATACTACTCGGATGATTTGTCGGATCATCACGAGAGGAGGGCTAGTGAAAAATTATTTAGGTTCTGCGCGGCAGTTCATCGCACCAACCATAGCGCCACTTAGCCCATCATCATGCCTTTTAAATTACAACGCTGTTTAACTGACTGTGTCTAGTTGCGCACATGTTTTTTGAAGTAGCTTTCTACCTGTACTCCGCTACCAAATATGATACGAATATTCTGACTGAAAATAGAAGACTGTTCGGACTACAACTTAATGGTGGATATCCGTTCTTCATTTTTATAGTGCAATAGGGAATTTTTGATCAGATCCATGATAGCTCATAAGGTTTTTCGTCTCCATAATACATCATCCCAATTGGGTCCGAAGATTTTTGGAAATATATTTCGCTGATAATAATGAAAGATTTCTTCACCAGGTCTTAATAGACGGTCCGTGCATTAGTGTCGTAAAGGAGTAGTGAGAGGAACAATCTCTCCTGAGTAGTTCGATTAAGGGCTACCAAATCACCTTTTTAGCTCAAAGAATCAAAGATAACAAACACTCCCTACCCGGTAAACCAGGTACTGCTAATATAAATCTTAAAAGATCTGGTTGTTGCTTGGCTTAGGGATAAAAACAAGGTTGACCTTGGTATACAGACTTAGTTAGTGCGATGAACCGCCGCATAGAAGATTTTTGTTCGATTCCTAGCCGTAGCAACATCTAAATGATTTTTCACTCCTCCTCTCGCGATAATATGACAAATCATTCGAGAAATATCCAAAAAAGGAAAAGCATTTATCAACCGTTCAGATTCATCATAAAAGAAAAGGTCCCTCCATCGTGCAAGAAGTACACCCGCACAGCTTAAAAAGTGAGACCACAATTCAAAATGAAAAACCAAGTGCTATCCGCATTAAACTGACAGCTCCAGCCGATGGCCTCAGTCGCCAGTGCTGTTATGTGTCTGTAGTTCGTTGCATTCATGTGCGAAGTACTGTGATGTCAATGTCGATGTCAAACTGACAGCTGTTTCAACGCCTATTTCTCCCCCCATCACATTGCAATTCCAACATTTAAAATTAGATACTTCTTACCAAGCTCTAAAACCTCCCTTAAGATGTGCAATCATTTCGTCTGCAATGAGTTTCAAATGGTCAATTGTGGCAGTTTTAATTTTGGTTCGTTCATTCGGATCCACTTTGCCACAATAGCTTGCAATCTTATAGATTGTTAAAGTTGTACCATTTATCTGAGGCATGCATCCTTACATTTGCCCAACCATAGAAGACCCTCATCCCAAGATGTGAGTGAAAGCTATTCAATTTCCAAACATCTTTGCATATTCATTTCGTCAATTATTTTCCCCCATCAAATGTATTTTCTTAATACCCATTTTGTACAGATTGAATCGCAGCGCCTCTGGGCACTTCTTCGGAACCCCATGGGACTGTGGTTTGCTGAGGAGCAAGTCGGAAGTTCTTGAAATGTTATTTCTCATTTTATTTCCTGCACATGCTATTTTGGTTTACTTAGATTTTATGGAAATATAATTCCATGGTACTCTGGAGTGTGCAAAAGGCAGAAAGTTGGTTTCAAAAATCAAAGAGTTTATCCCTAGGTCAAGCAGATTGCTTCATGGCTATTCTGTGCAGGTGATGGGTAAATAATGGTTTGTAGACACACTTTATTCTATTTCTTGTTCATGTTGGGAATGGAATATTCAATGAAGGAGTTCTGTTGGCAGGAACATTGTGCTTGCAAGATGGTGTATTTTAAAGGTTCTGTTTGGGGTTAAGGGTTGCTTGTTGAATTACTGGCATAATGTAGTAATAAATATCAATATGCGGTTGCTGTTTGAATTTAGAAATTGTATTGGTAAAGGGATATGTTTTTACCAGCAGTCAATGTGAACAAAGTTTATCGACTTCAGAAATCGGTTCGTCGGTCTGACTCTCTTCCAGCGTGGTCGGAACAGCTAGCTATGAGGGAGGCATATTCCGCAATATGACAAGGCGGTTCTCCCAAACGAAATATCGTTGACAGCCATGACAATATTAAAGAAATTATTAGAGCTAGCAGACCTCCATAGGGACTCGGTATAAAATTACTCGTCAGTAGGTTCCAGGTGATATATATGGAAACGAAAGCTGCGAAGCATTAACCCGCCTATATTTGTGTCGTTATGTTGTCGTATGGCGGATGCAATAACGATGTCTTCAAACGGAAAAACGTTTCTCAACAGGAATTATTGTTCAGCTACTTGACAGAGATAAGCTACACACTTCCGTGTCTATATTGGACTACCAAGAAACATCAAGATCAACCACAAGCGAATTTCACAAAATTTTTCTAAAAACAAGGTCATCAGTCCTGCATGAGTGTATCAATATTGTTTTTTTTTTTGCGAGTCGTTAATGCCTTATATAATTTTAATTATTGTTGACGTAATATTTACTGAAGATGTGGTTCGTCAAAAAATATTACGTGTGTGTGGACTCTTCGAAGACTGAATAATTTTTATTCCAGATGAAGATGAGTGGACACTAGAGATATTACCATTGAAATCAGAAAGGCTTTATTTTATGTAGTTATTTGAAAACTAAGAAAACTAAGCTTTACCCGCTAATCTTCCAAAATCATCGCAACCTTGAGTTGCGGGATCGTAATCGGATAGTAGCGACATGAACAAAGTTAGATTCCATACATGTCATAGACCCAAATGTAATATTTAATAGAAATCAACGATGAAAACAACTAAAAACAAAAACCTTCACATTATCAGCGTCACAAGCTTTGCCCTTGTTTTCTAGCAATCATTCTTAGCTTCGAAAAGTCGTCATTGTCGAAGGGAACTTTATAATATGGACTACAACCATTGGGCTGTTCATGCTGAATTTAAATTTAAAATCAATCGCTGTCAAGGTGAAACTAGTTGTTTACACCTTAATCATCCAATCATATCTAAAAATCTTGTAAGGACCTCTTTATTTTGACATGTTGGCAGATAAGACTAAGTAACACAAAACCGTATTGATGCCTGTAATCGGACATTTAGGTTAAGGGTACTACTGAATACCCCTTAAATGTAAGCACGATACACATCCTAGCTGTTATTTAAGAGAAAAACTAGAGGTCTTCCTCTACTGTGTCCGACGTTTGGCTAATAATCGAAAACTCTGCGAGCCGAAGTATTGGTTTACATTCGTTCTACATGGCCTAGCCATTTCAAACGCCCAATGCAGAGTTTTTTTTTACTGTCGTTGTATAGCTCTTATAGTTGGTGATTGAATCTTTGTGTCCATGATCACTGTAAACGGGACCGAAGATTTTTCGAAGAATTTTTCTCTCAAATCGACTAAAGGTTTCTTTATCCACTTTTGAAACGGTCCATGCTTCAGCGCCGTACCACACGAGTAGGATGATCAAGGTCTTATTTGGGATCTCAGTAGTTGGCTTCCAAGCCCGAAGTAAAGCAGCTAGCAAGAGTAGTTCTTCGCTTAATTTCTGACGGGATATTGTTTCCAAAGTAAATAGCCGATCCAAGGTAGACATAGTCCCGTACTACCTCAGAGTTATATCTGTCAATGATGACCGTTGACCGATTCTTCGATGTTTTGTGTCCTTTCGTGTTGACATCATATACTTGGTCTTACCCTCATTTACGGCTGAACCTGTTTTTGACGCTACCTACTCTTTTAAAGCACACGTGGCAATGAAATCACGTTGAATCTGACCAATGATGTCTATATCGTCGAGTTATGCAGGTAGTTGAAGCGATTTTTTGGAAAATTGTGCCTCTGGAGTCTCAAGAATATGATTAAAGAAGTCATATGACAGTGCATAGCATTTTCTAAATCCTCTTTTGGTATCGAATATGTTGGTGAGATCGCGTCCGACCCTAATGGAGCAGCGAGAATTCTCTTTCGTTATCCTGCAAAGACGGACGAGTTTAAGCGGTATACCACAACTATATAGTTCGTCTTTATAAATTATGTCATGTGCGGCTTTGTAATCGATGAATAGGTGGTCGCTATCAATTTGGACTACTTGTTTCTAGGAGCTGCCGAAATGTGAAGATTTGATCAGTTGTGGACTTTTATGGCCTAAAACCACACTAATAAGAGCCGATCAGGTTATTGTTAAACAGTTTCAGGCGTTCACATATTACGGCGGATAGAATCTTGCCGGCGTTGTTGAGGAGACTTATGCCTTTGTGGTTGGCGCTTTTCACAGAGACGCTTTTTTGTGGATCACGAATTCTTTTGGCATACTTTCATCCAACCAAATTTTGCTAATGAGTTTGTGAATGTTACTTACCAAGTCACATCCACCTGCTTTGTCTTTATAATCGGCGGGAAGGCCTTTATTTTCGGCAGCGTTGTTAAACTTAAGTTTAGATATTGCTATCCTCACTTCGCTTAGGTCGGCTGGTTGGTAGTTGTCGATAATATTATTCTGCCTGTCAGTCGTTATCGCGCTCCGTTGAACAGTCTGCAAAAGTGCTTCCATGTTATCAGCGTCTATTATCTCATCTACGATCGTTTCTTGTTCATCTGGATAGTATTCTGTTTGCGCCTTTAACCCCGGCATGGACGATCTTTGATAAAATTTGCGATCGTCCTTTAGAGACGTCTCCCTATATGCTCGGTTTTTTAACACCTTTCTCGTCTTGTTGAAAAATCGGTTTTCTTCTCTTGTTCTTTGCTTATAGAGCTCAATGGTAGTTCTCATTTCTTCCTTGAATACAGGACCGTGAATTCCGCAAAGAACTTTTCGTTCAAAAATATATAATATTTGCCCCGCATTTAACTTATTGTCCGGCACTCGAAGCCGTAAAGGAATGGTAAGATTAGTTTACGTTAGAGTAAGAATGTGGACTTTCATGTTAGATGTTTTGATCCTATTTGTTTAAGTAAACTGAAGTAGCATCGGTTTCTAAATGCATGTTTTGGCATACAAGGTAGATAAACATTTTAACTACTGCAAAATTGTTACTGGTAACAGTGACAATTATTTGTTGCACAGTTCTGTTGGACTATCTATCGCAATCCTACATTTTATTGCGAATAATATTTGATTTAAGCTCCTACCCAGCTTGCTTTGTAATTGTTTTTGGCTTTTCTGTTACACCTCTCTAAGTCTTTCGACCGGCTCATGAGCTTCAACCAAGTTATCACACCCATCCAGAAAATTCTAGAAAAGAGCATCAAAATTCATATAGACAGACAGTTAAGATTAATCCAGTTGTGTCAACTAACACTGGAGGACTCGTGATGTAGCGATAACTTTGGGAAAATCCCATCCAATCATTTCCCAGCATTTGACTAACTTAGTGCGTAGAGACATATTGTCTTCAAGAAATCCGTTCAACTCCTAAAATACCCAGACCAAATCGACATCACTTATCGCTTGAATTGAAATGACTAGGACGTGAAGAGTTTGGAGGCTTGAATTTATAGCACCGATCTGTATTCCCTAATCTTTTCTGTATGATGAATTGTCCTCCAAAAATATCGACTGCATGTCTGGAGCGTTGATTACTAACAGTGTTGACGGACTGGATAAGAAAGCTGTGCCACCTAATTCAGGATTCCGAAAGAGAGGTGCAGATAGTTCCGACACAGAAAGAGTCAAACAATGTTGAATGGCAAAACTAATTGATCACATATGCTCGAGAAAACCCTGAAAATTGCCCACTTATCTACCAAGCAATCCTACGACTTAAGCACCACACGATACCGCTGGCCTTGGTCAAATGGATAATACCTACTATTCACCCATACACCAAATTACATGACAAAATCGTTTCTAAGCGTGATGGAATTATTATCCCAATGACAAGAGTCATTTTGTAGGTTCATTGACTTGCAGGTTGCAACCCAAACTCAGGTAGATATAACACAAGTAACCTTCAAAAGGGCAAAACAATGCGAGCTACCTTCTGCAATTGACATTGACTTGACACTCTTTACAACGCATTTACAGCCAATGTGACGTCTGTGCAATTGCGCCGAGTCAACGTGTAAATCCCTAAAACGCAATAGCGCGGATGTAATCAAAACAATTCATCCCCCAAAAGCTCTTACGCTTATTATGTATAATTTAAAACTCACCTGCAAATATGCATCCCAGTCGAATACATGAAAACTCTCGTACTGAAACGGCCCCGTTGGTGTACATGATCCCGGACTCATCTTGTGATTCCGCTCTTGTTCGCTACGACTGTTGTTGTTATTCTGTGACGTCATTGACGTTGTCGTCGTCGTGGTACCCCGATTGCCGTTCTTCTTCTGATTCTTGTTCATGCACATCATCGAGCAGAACTCCTTACTCTGTGCACCCTCTCGGATTACGTTGTCACACTGAAGGCAGGCGCCCTTACTGTACGCCTTCCTGAACTCTGAGATGCACAATTCCGAGCAAAAATCCTTCCTTCCGTTCTGTGTGGGCAGTACGTACTGCAAAGGTTGCTTACTTTCACCGCACCAAGTACAGATGGCTGGCTTTCGACCCGGTCGACCGCGAGATTTATTACCGTTCACCGCTGTTGGCGGTGTTGATACTCCATTATTGGAACGAGCCGAACTATTTGACGACGAAGAAGACTCTCGGCCGCCTGACATTTTAATCTGTCACACCGCACTTTCCCTGAGATTACTTGTTCACAGTTTTCGATTTTGATGAAAAATTACTTCATCGCTCTCTTTGCCGGCAAGGGCGAGCATAAGAATTGAACCGCACGCACTCCTAATTGCAGTTGATTTTATTTTTCGTGTTTTTTTTAGAATTCAATATTTTCAGTATAAGCGCACTTGAAAAAAAAAATATTAAATAGAAATAGCACAGAATTTAAAAAAATAAAATAGAATAAAAGAGAAAACCAGATTTTTCTCAGGCACGCACTCTTGCTCTGCTCTTCGTCGATTTGTCAAAAATGACGACGAGTCAATTCAGTTTTTTTTTCTAGATTTTTCGTTTAAAATTGCACTGAAAATCACTTGTTATGAGTAGATATTTTGAGAGGAAATATAATAACACGCGGCTATTTTGCGAATTTGATTTTTAAATCACATATTTTACGGGAATTTTTCTCAATATTTCGGAATAAATTGAGGAATTAGTAAAATCGTACACAACACTTCCGCCATTTTTTGCAATCAAACAAACAAAAGCAACTTTCGGAAGCGTTCGGAAATACTGGGAAAAATATGTTGAATGTTTAGTGGTGGCATCTAGCGGGAGATAGTTCAAGGTTGGGAGGGAAGTGTTTATTTATTAAAACTAATTGAATATAAATTAGTTTCAAATTTGTTGTGTTTCATTGCAGATGATTTTGTTATATACACAAGTTATTTTTCAAAAACGAAAGCGAAAGTGACATTTATTTTTGACATTAGGAAGTGTTTGGAAAGAATTCGACTTGTTCTTACTCAACATTGACATGGGCCGTTTATGCAACATTTTTGAGGTGAGCATTCTGATTGGAATTTATGCAACGTCGTTATTTTACTACGTGCGAAAGGTTGTAATTGAATGACCCTAAGGCTGTACCAATAAGTAATGCGGTAACCTACTGAATTGATCTTTTTTGTTACCAATAGAATGAGATTTCAGATTGATTTGATTGATTGATTTTTTTTCTTTGTGTTGTTTTAAGGGTCGTCCAGAATGCATATCTGTAGTTGGTAACTTGTATCGCTGTCAAAAGAGATATACATTTCTTGCATGAAGTTGCCATTCATTCAACTTTGATTGTGTAATCGCTTACGACTTGCCTTGTTTTTAAATTTGGACTCAGCTAAAAGCATTCTGGTCGGCGCTTTAATTTCGAATCTGTGAAGTTAGTGTTGGTGTTGCTGTCAAGTTCCCAGTGACACAGGCTGTTTGTTTTTGATTTAATTTATATATCACATTCTATTATGTTACGGTTTTAATGGTTATAATAGTTTTTTATAGTCGAAATAACCATAAATCAAAACGAAAATCACTTTAGTGAAACTGACAGCTACCATTTGTATTAGTGTTAGTGCAAGGAGGGGTAAATCTGCCGAAAAATCCAGATCTGCAAAATTGAAATAAAAAAAAAGTAATTTTTTTACCTAACTGTCAACAACTGTCAAAATCGGTCTTTTGACAGATCTATATAAAAAAAGATTGATTTTTTTACCAGTCTGGATTGAATGACTGGAATAGTGGTATCTGTCAAAACCACTTCTCGAACAATCAAGAAATTGCGGGAACCTCCGAGAATATGTCAACTCTTTCTAGATCAGAAAACAGAAAAGCGTTTTAGCATTCGAATCCCGGCTTCATTCTACTATAGCTATAGTCAAAGGGCCATAAGTCAAAGGATACTATTCTTGAATTATTGTACTTTCTGCATTGGTGTACATACGTCTTCTCTAAGTTTGTTTAACTATTTGATTGTTTTTTTTTTGGTATTGCGTTGATCTTGTCGTTGTTATATGACAGGCGATCCAATGAGCTACATCTGCGTACCTGTAGGTAAATGAACTCTTACAAGTCTGGAGATGATTTCTTTAAGCTTTTCTGAACATCTGCATCTATAATACTCTTAATAAGGGACATATCTACTTAAACATATCTACTTGCCAAAGGTTGCAGATTTGAAGTAACGAAAGACTCGTCTATAAGGCGGATTGCTCTTAAAGATACCGTCCAGTAAGTTTAGTGTCTGTTTCGGGCCTGGTTCCAAACATGGGAACAGTTTGAAACCTGGACGTTCCTGGGTTCTATAGAAAAAATGTTGAGCTGCTTTATAGCACCTCTTAATACTGAAAACGTAACTTAACGCTGATTTGGAGGTTACAGGCTATTACCATGAAACATCTTACAGAATTATAATTTACATTTGCGGAACTGTGGAGTTGAATTAAACTAGGTTTTCCTTTCCCCATTGTATAACCCTTTGTAGGTCTTAGTTTATAGAGCAGATTTCGTCGCATCTCTGCTGGTGAACAGCAATAGCAGTAAATAGGCGTGTTTGTGTTAGTCGCTATTATTGGAGTACTTTTGTTAATTATAAATGCAAAACTAAAAATGCGATTATTTTTTGTTCTCAAAAGGTCATTAATCCACCGAAGAAACAGAGTAGGTAAAAAAATTGATCCTTAAGGTATTCCAGCGTTTATAGAGAATCGGTCTTAGGAAATGTTATTCACTGCTTGCAATGATCTGTCTTTAGGAAAGTTTTCCATGTATAAGAAGTCAGTGTACTTTCAATTAGGCTAGCAAAGGCCAGCGCCAAGCTCGATCAAAAGGCTTGGAAATATTCAGGGCAACAATTCTTGATTCTCGGTGATTTTTTTTAACACAGATGTCCATGAGAATACTTTGCAGGTCTTGAGTAGAACGTCCATATTACCTATCAGCTATCACCTTTTAATCCAATCCAATATAGATAATCGATAATCTCGGTGTTAACTGTTTTTCCATTACCTTAACAAGTATGGATAAAGTAAAACAATAGGTCTGTGGTTTGCAGGCATGTATTTTCATCTGGATTCAAGCAGTTTTCCAGCAACTGAGGACAAACTGTAGATTATATGGCACAAAATAAAATTTAAAAAATTGGGTCAAGTTCGGGTACGCATTTTTTAAGAGTCCATTTATTACAGCCCAAATTGTTGAGGAGGGGGCCCATTTTTGCAGGTCGAAAATTCAGTTAAGCCATCCTTGAGGGTATTTGTCATATAGTTGGTGGTATTGCTTGTACAGAGCTTAACATTAAACTTCCTGATATTATTTGTGACTTTAAATTTTAGTAGATAATGCTTCGCTGGTTGGTGAAACTAAACTTAAGCCTGCTAAACACTTACTCGCACCATGGTTTCCTGTCTTTTAAGTCGATTTAAATCCTAAGTTAATTCAGTGCTAATCGAACGAAATTTGGTAAGTTAACTGTGGATTAAAGTATGATTTTGGTTTCAGTGGTCAACTTCCATAAACCCAGTGTTTAAGTGGTAATGCCAAACAATATGATCACTCACGGAATCAAAATCACGAGCAATACTGGATAGCGATGTAAGTTTTACAGCTCAGATCGCGACTATGACATCACTTTGAGTCCGACCAATGTTGTCACTATCGTCATGTCAATGATGTCAATTAGCTCGGTCGTCTTACATTACAATTCTCAAGAAACAGATTAAAGAAGTCACACGACAGGGCATCGCCTTGCTTAAATCCTTTTTTGGTATTGGTATCGTATTTGGTTGCTATACCAACATTAGACATTGCTCTGTATAGTTCGTCCTGTCATATGCGGCTTAGATCGATGTATAGATGGTGGACTGATGGATATGGATTTGAACTGCTTAGTTTTTTTTGTTTCCATGATCTGCCAAAGTGTGAAGATTTCATCAGTTGTAGCCCTTCCTGGCCTAAAACCGCACTGACAAGCGGATTGTTACCAATGTCTATTGCGACGTTTAATCCTATTTCTCGATTTTGTATTTTCTGTCTTTCATGCCTTTTAACTGCTTCCTTCTTAACACTCGCAAACGGTTTATTTACACACGCGGTTCAATCACTTTTTACTTACTTATTGAAATAAGAAAACACACATGCTGAATATTCCTTGCATACATAATTCAGATGTATCTACATATCAGATGTGGCAAAATAATTGAGAATAACTTTTGAAGTTACGTGAGTTGAACATTCGCACACAACCATTTCATTCAGCCGTCAGCACAACCCAAATGTCAAAATGCTAATTCTGTTCACGATGTGCGAGTAGACTCCTATGCCATTGTCATTCAATTGAAATGCATTTCACATATCCGCCAGACACAACCTTTATCCACCAATGGTTCCATTTGTTTTAAGCCGATAAATCAGTAGAAACCCTCTCAGAACAATCACATCCGAATAGCATATTCTAATTAAAGTTGATTTCCATTGAACTCCGTTAAGCCTGTCAAAAACGCGTTATTTTAGGTGGACATTTGATAGGTTTTATTGGCATTCCGTTTGCGTGAGTATAACACTTTAGACTTATATTATCCTGCCCAACTATCTCATGTTGTAATACCCGAAATCCTACCGCATTCCGGATACACGTTTCAAAATTATAAAGCAAATGGTATTTTGGTGGTTATCAGGGATCAAGAGTATTGTGGTGGTCACACAACTGTCAGCACAGTAATAATATTTAAATTGCAATCCTTGCATAACCATTATGGTAATAGGTAGGCATTCTGTCGTATTTAATAGGACTATTCATTATCTTGCCATCAGTTAACCGATTTAAACGCGAAATAGTGTCCTTAATCCTTCTGTATGCCGGTCCGGCTTTTCTAGAATCCCAAAATGTGGTTGCATAAGTGGTTAATTTAAATTGCCACATGAACATTGATTATAGAGGTGGTGGTGATATGTATCTGCAATTGCGTAGGCGGGAATTATTGTGTAAACTGAGGGATGACTCGTGGAAATGGTTTTGCAAATTAAACTGATTATCAATAATGATATCGATGATGAATTTATGGAATTATCCCCAAAAGACATATTGATTGCTAAAGGTTAATCTAGATATATTCAGGCAGCATTTTCAGCAGCTGCTGAGAGTGATAGCTCAAGAAACCAGCCCAACTTGAGTGACAAAGAGGTAACGCTCCTTTCGAAGTACTGAAAAATTAAGAGAACCCATTTCAAACCTGAAGAGCAGCAGGGCAGCCGGTTCGTGCCAACAAAACGCACTATTTATCGTTAAGTGAATGTTTTCGAAGAAAGAGGGTCTGTAGGTGATAGTCCCAAGCATGGACCAAAACGTACTGCAAGATCGTCTGAAAACATTACTACTGCTCAAGGAAGTGTTCAAAACAATCCATCATCGTCAATTTGACGCCGTGCTTGGTCTTCAAAGAACAACTTTGGCCACAATTTTGCACAAGGACTTGCATGTGTTTCCATTTAAGATTAAGTTGACACAAGAGCTTCGTCCACAATACCATTTACGCTGCCGTACATATGCCAATAGGATGTAACAGCTAGCCCATGACAACCCCGATTTTCATAAAAAAAAGCATAATGAGTGACGAGGCACATTTTCATTTGAATGGATATGTGAATAAACAGAATAGTCGGTTCTGGGCAATGGAATACCCTCAAATTATTCATCAGTGACCTTTGAATCCATTAAAAGTTACAGTCTGGTGTGCAACTTGGTCAGGAGGAATCATTGGACCTTACTTCTTTGAACATGAAAACGGCGTAACGTTAACTGTGAATGGGGAGCGATATCGTGATATTATTGAAAACTTTTTATCGCCACAACTGCATGCTTTGGGATTGGTTAACATGTGGTATCAACAAGACGGTGGTATATCGCCTACAGCCAGGATTACAATGGAATTACTGCGAGACCTCTTTCCACAACAAGTTATTTCAAGAAATGGGAATGTTGATTGGCCTCCACGGTCGCCTGCTTTGACTGCTCCGGACTTCTTTTTGTGGGGATATCTGAAATGCAAGGCTTGTGCAAACAAACCAAAAACGCTTTGCCAACTCAAACAAAATATTCGTGATGAAATTAATGAAATACTGCGTGAAATATTTGGGAATGTAATGAAAAATGTGCTCAAAACTCGCGTTTGTGAGACTAACGACATTTACCTGATATTGTATTCCATACATAGTTGCTGACATTCAATAAAACATTTATCAATATAAGATCCTTTCATTTAGTCAAAAATTATAAACAAACAAAGTAGTATAAGTTCCCAGCGGACACCCTATCCTATCTACCTTACCTACCATTGTGAACGTCTTAAGCCTTTCCGCAATATATTTATAAGCAAGTAGCAGTGTGGCTTTCAGATAGACCATAGGCAAAATTTTTACACTTAAGCGAATCCTGCAGAAGACCAACGAATTTAAAGTCGAAACACACCATCTTTTCAACGACTTAAAGGCCGTATAATGGCATTCATCTCCATAGCTTTATAAAACGATGCTGTAGTTCGGGATACAATCTAAACTCATACAGATGTGTGGCCTAACATAAGCTCATCTAAACTTTTCCAAACTTGTACCGGATTTCAACAAGGTGATGTGCTATCATGCGACTTCTTCGACCTCGTGGTGGAACTGATAGTGCGCAGGAAAGGAGTTAAAACGGAAGGCACCATCATCAACAATTCCATCCAACCACTGTACGGCGTACGCTGACTACATCGAGATCATTTGTCACTCCCATCGTGCCGTCGTAGTAGCACTCACGGCCATTGGGAAAGAGTCGAAACTAGAGCTGTAGCAAACCGTTTGTATATGTTACTAAGTACCGATTATTCGATTCGACTCGAAGTACCAAATCGTTACTGTCAACTAAATTTCGTTACTTTCACATTCGTATGTTATTCGTAAGTTTTGATATTGTTACTCGCAAAATTCCACACGTTTGCGGTTCGGTTCGTATAAGTACGAGGAAGGTTTCTTTCAATTCATTGTGCATCAGTGTGTACGTCGTACTAAAGATTTTTCTGATGAGTGACTTAACCATTGAGGCTCCTTGTAGTGAGTAGTGTAGTGAGTAGTGAGTAAATACATATGATTTGTATCGATCATACGAAAGTAACGAATTCTTTGTAACGGGTAGTCAGTGAAAAAGTATCGAATACACACGGGTATTCATTTTGTCGTTACTTTTACAGCTCTATTCCAAGCTCGTTGGTCTTTTAGTTAACGACGACAAGACAAAGTATATGCTATCAACAAACAAAGTACGGTCGACGCACAACCTTGGACAAAATTTCACTTTTGATAGCAACAATTTAGAGGTAGTCGGTGTCAGCATCAAGACCTTATTTTAGCAAAACCAATGGGATCAGAAGTCTTAAACCGAAAGTCCAAATGTTTTCTCTAACGAAACACATATTTTACCAGTCCCAACCCACATTATGGCGCCTAGTGCTGGGCTGGACAATAAGCAGGTAAGCTGAACAAATATTAGGTTCATTCAAAAGAAACATTCTTCGTCAAATTTTTGTTCCTTTTCGCGAGGAATGCGAATGAATCTTCTTCATAAAACCGCGAACTTTCTGAGCTGTATCAGGATATGAATGTAGTACAAAAGGTTAAAGCATGTGGACAGCATTGGATTGGCCACATCGAGCAAATGAACAATAATGCTCCATCCAAAAGAATCTTCGAGTACCAGCCTTCAGGTTCGAGCCGACAAGGACTACCGAAGCTCAGGTTAGAGATCTAGCGATCGCAGATTACAGAGCGCTTGGCATGAATAAATAAATAAATAGAATGAACTGAATGATACTAAATAACTTAGTGGGCTTTAGATCCCGTCCTTAAAAGACTGCCATATATAACAATGCCAACTTTTATTCACTTTATTTGTGACTGTGATAAAAAGAATAAAATGTTTCCACTTAACATGTGGCATTTCCTATAAATATTCATCCCTCAAATTAAAAAAAATGATAAAACAAAATTGCTGACGTGTTTGTTTACAACTATATTACAACGCTGAAAAACTCGATTCAATAATAAATAAAACTGTAACTCGTCTCGATTCAATGAAACAAATTCCCTCGTCAAGCATGACTGCCCATATCCGTCCGCATTCATCAAAATTCTTCGCTTCCATTTCATTTGATCGCATTAGCACAAACCACTCGATTCCGACTTCCACATTAATATCCACTCAATTAAATTCAAACCGGCAAAGATCCAAATTCATCTTGCATAAACGAATTCCTCATCTCATTTAAATTCCCTGTAGCTTGGACGTAGTAAAATATCCAATATCTGATATTTCAGTGTTAGACTACTGCTCAATCCATTACTTACAAACTAATCAATAGGTAGGAAATCTACACCCCGTCAGATTGTATGTAACAAATTAATTCATAGATTATCTATGTTATACGGAATTGAAGGAATTTGATTTAATCTTGATACATGTATAGCTTGCCAATGAATATTCGGATGGACTTGCTTAAGTCTGCTTAAACTATGATGAACCTAATTGTCATTTTGTGTAATGACGATATGGCTGCGATGCGAGATAGAGAAAATCCACATTCGAAATTTGAGATAGAGGAAGATGTTATTTTAATTGTACCCTTTCCCATAGGATAGGTTCGCTATAAGGTTCATTTCAACGTGAGATTACCATATGGCCTTAAATCACTCGTGCAGAATTTCCTATGTGGCGTGAGCTGTGTGGCACGTAGCATCGCCCTATTGAAACCAAATGTCGTTGGTATCCATATAATCCAATCCAGACTAAAAGAAATTGGTAATCACCGACCTATAGCACTCGCCGATGATGCCGCCAGCCTCATGTGGATTGTTATCGTTCGATTATTTGAGAAATTTGTTTGTTGCAGTACCCATTCATCCAGAAATGGGCCTCATCGCTGAAAATGATATTTCGTTGAAAATAAGGATCCGTTTCCAACTCCTCCAGAGCCCATTCAATGAACACACGACGTTTGTGCTGGTCGTTTACCTTCAGCTTATGGGTCAGTTGAATTTTGTTCTGATTATGCTCAAGTCACGACACAATTTTCCACAAGTTGTTATCTGCAAAAGTCCGACGGCCTCGTATCCTCAGGCACACTCTCACGGCAGGCGGCGATGTTTTCCGCAGATCTTGCGTACGACGTATAGGTGTTGGTTTATCATTACCTAAACCAGTGGACTCAAATTTATCCACCGTACTGCGAATAGATAGTCCTTTTGGTAGGACGATAATGGCGACCGTAAAATTGGTGAATCGCGCGGAACGTTGCACAATTTCGATAAAACAATTTTATCATTTGCACGAGTTTTCAAGAGTAATGTTCGTCCTTAATGTTTTAGCATACCGTATAACGGACTCAGTAAGTGACCTACTGTCGAAGTCATTCGAACTCTTTTGCAGCGGGACTTCGACAAGATACAGAGACATTGTGATGACTGGAAGTTGAAAATCAACTTTCAGAACCCGGAAACTATTCTGTTTAGGACACCGTTGTCTAGGGCCTCTAGGGATACGAGAAAGAACTGGCGAAAGCTGGTGATCGTTAGACCTTGGCATCTGGTTAGATCAGTATCTATATATCGGAAGAAATGTAGATGCTGCTCTGGCGAGAGCTAGGAGAGCATTTGTACTGGCAAGACGATTGTTTTATAGCAGTCGTCTTGACAGCAGAGTGAAGGTGATTTGCTACATGGCCCTCATTAGGCCGATGATTGCCTATGGGTGCCCGGTATGGTTCAACGTTGCCACATCTCAAATGGAAAAGATACGGGTGTTTGAGAGGCAGTGTCTGAGGAGCTGCCTTGGACATCACAGAACACCAAAATACTATTCCAACCCGGTCCTATACAACGGGGCCAACATAAACCGAATAGAAAATTGTCTGGTGAAACTCGTTCGGTTTCACGCAGCAAGGGCTTCGAACAATAGTCTCATCTTTGGGGCCTTCTACCCCAATGATGAATATTTTGAAAGTGCGCGTTTAAGCGGCTTTATTCAACCCGAAGCTTTCCTTTATTTGGATAGTCGAGGGCTGATACAGGATAGATCGGCGGTTCCGCTTATCTTCCACGTCTTCCGACGAACTGTGGACAGGCGGCTCCGATACTACCGAGACGTCGTCGCTCAGGGAGGAGGAGAGCGCTTGCGGTTCAGCAGAAGTGTGTCCGATTGGACCGACGGAGGAAAACCTGTTGTGGTGGCTAAAGTAGATACAGAGAGTTGACTTATAAATTGTATGGCCGACTTCCATAGTTTAAGGTTTTAAAGTCTAGGTTAATTACAACAGTCAGGGTGGCACAAAAAAAAAACATAAAAAAATGCTCAAATGTTAAGCTAGGAAATTTGAAATTTATTAATCTCTTTGTTCAAACCTCCAGTTTATCCAAAGATAAATAGATAGGTTATTATTATTATTATTACAAACTTTATTTGCCGGTAAAAAAATAGTTTTTACAAATTACAATTATTTCACAAAATATTTTATGTCATAATCTATGTAGTAAAATAAAAATAATGCAAATGTATGAATAAATAATCAGTAAAAGAAAATGTGTTAAATTTTTTACGATCTGGCGAAAGCCTTCCCTAATAACGGGTGATCCAAGTAGAGATACTTTTTTCAATAGCCTTTTTTGACAGATCACGTGTGAGTCGTGTCATGCTGTCATGTTATTTTTGTTTAGTATTGTTTGGCATTTCATAATGGAAAGACTTACGCGTGAACAACGTTTACAAATTGTTCAACTTTATTATGAAAATTCACGTTCTGTGAGGAATGTGTTTCGTGCACTTCGCCCAACTTATGGTCAACATAATCGGCCTACTGAGCGTTCTATTCGCAACACCATCACCGGCCGGTCGATTGGCCACCAAGATCGTGTGATATCACACCGTTAGACTTTTTCCTGTGGGGATATGTAAAGTCAAAAGCTTATGCCGACAAACCCGCTTCGATTCAGGCCTTGGAGGAAAACATCACGCGTGTCATTCGCCAGTTACCAGTCGAAATGCTCGAACGAGTGATCGAAAATTGGACTCAACGGATGGACCATCTGCGACGTAGCAACGGCCAACATTTGATAGACATAATCTTCAAAAAATAAATGCCAAAGAATGTTATTTCAAATGATAATAAACATTCTCTAATTAAATTTGAATTTTCTGTGTTTTTTTCTTTAAAAAAGTAGGGAACCTCGAAATGGATCACCCTTTATATATATTTTTTTTTTGTGCCACCACGACTGTTTACCTTAACATAAACCTAAACAACTATGCAAGTCGCAGATATATTTTCAAAAGTCAACTAACTATAACTACGTTAACCACCACAACAGGTTCTCCTGTTGCAACCTACTCCGGCGGTCCCAATCGGACACACTCCTGCTGAACCGCAGGCGCTCTCCTCCGCCCTGAATGACGACGTCTCGGTCGTACAGGAGCCGCCTATCCACAGTTCGTCGGTAGACGTGGTAGATTAGTGGAAGCGCCGATCTATCCTGTATCAGCCCTCGACTATCCAAATATAGGAAAGCTTCGGGCGGAATAAAGCCGCTTAAACGCGCACTCTCAAAATATTCATCATTGGGGTAGAAGGCCCCAAAGATGGGACTATTGTTCGAAGCCATCGCTCTTGCAGCATGAAACCGAATGAGTTTCACCAAAAATTGTCTATTCTGTCTATTCAGATGCCAAGGTACTTTACTACACTTTAACTCGCCAGTGGCTGTCCGTTTGGTCCAACGATCACCAGCTTTCGCCAGTTCTTTCTCGTATCCCTAGAGGCCCTAGACAACGGTGTCCTAAACAGGATAGTTTCTGATTTTTGAAAGTTGATTTTCAACTTCCAGTCATCACAATATCTCTGGATCTTGTCGAAGTCCCGCTGTAGAGGCTGTTCTATACGCGATAAGATCGTCCGCATACGCAATTGCCTGAGTAAGACTACCTATCATATTACTGGTGTAAATGCTGAAGAGAATCGGCGAGTCACCGCACCCTGTTGCAGACCATTCTTAATGAAAAATTCTGTGGTAGAAGTTACATTGCCACTTTTGACAACAAACGTTCTACCAGTCAGCATGTCATGAAGCATATATAGCAGTGGTTTACTTATGCCAAGCCTGGTCAGCTTTAGATAGAGGCCTTCTTACCATACGGTGTCGAAAGCCTTCTCTAAATCAACCAGACATGCACCCGTGCACTGTTTTTTGGCTTTGTTCCATTGTATATCAGAGAAATCGAAATCGAGAAATATGAAATCGAAGATGATCTTCGAGATTAACAGGGGACTAGACCCATTTCGCTCGGCGACTATGGCTATGAGATAAATATTTTTATGTTATCTATTCCACCTGTCTTACGAACATCTAACCTATTTAAGAAGAACTCTGTATCTTCTTCTGGGGTGTATTCGTTTGATGTGGTTACGTGACTAGAAATATTGAGGGTACGAGGGCTATTGTTTACAATATTCATTCCATAGTGTAAATATTTTAAAAATATGCCCACTTTTGGAAAATTGTATAATTATGTTGTCTACATATCTTGATAGACAACATTTTTTTTATATATATCAGCGATATAAAGTTTTTTGCCACGAACACGATTTTTTAATCGCAATCGATTTTGGCAAAAGTAGAAAAGTTTTTGAAAACATTGCTGTGATAATATTATTTCTGTAGAACAATTTTAAGCAAATCTACTTTGCGGGGATGTTTATTTTAAGGATGGCATGAAGTATTAAACAGTTCGCACTGCGGATTCTAGCATTCACAAATGTTTTATCTTGAGTATTTTCAATTCCACTCGATACAGACGTAGCAAGGAATGTTGTTTAAGACATACGTTCCAAGTGAAATACATAGCACCAAATAATTTAACTGATGACTTACTATTACGGGCTAACATACCATTGCCTCAAACCCCATTTCACCCATACAAAAATACTCTTGTGCATTCATTAGCCCGATAAAATGTAAGACTCGCTGACACTATACTCTATTACACCGACTTTTATTAGTCCTTATGTTCTATTGAAAAGGTCATTCAAAGCCATAGTATTGATCACTGAACTCCATAATCAAAGTCAAGTTATGTAATTTACTATTCACACTTCCCACGGCACCCTCCATGCCCAGAGTCAAACAATCCCATAGACACTTTTGACATTGTACTACTTCACTTGTTATCCTTGCGACATGTGCAATGTGTGGAGCGCTATTTGCACAACCAACTGGGAGTACATTAACGTGTGTCTCACCACTTTTATTACCTCGTAACGCCATCGAATAAAACCAATTCATGACCCAAGCAAAAAAATAAGACGTTTACACAAAACGTGTGCGTCCTTGCAAGATGTGGTGTAGGATATTTTGTGAACCACATAAAATACATTGGTAGTGCCAAAGCTTGTTGAGCTCGTATGCTGTTCGGATTGTACTGAATAATTAAATACAATTTTTTTTTTTAAATGTCATGGCAATTTTTTAGGAATCTTGACCTTTTCTGGTGAGATGCCATCATAAAAATCACAAAAAAATATGAGAAAGCTACGATTAGCTGTTACAATCGTTAAATACCCCACTCCAACACACTGCGCAACATCCTAAATTTTCTTTATGGTTTCAAATTTTCGTTATGGTTCGACCCAGAAAGAGGGCGGATTTTGAACATTGATTTACTTGTATGGAGGCTACCAGCCATCCGACCTAAATGTGTCGATGATAGGAATATTAAAATTTAGGCATGACAAGGCTGCCGTGAATGTCGGTCTTCCTGCCAAACTATGTAAAGCCCGTTGAAACGATTCAGAAAGTAACATACAAAACTCAATAGCAACATTTTGTCGGTCTCATGAAGCTTATTTTCATATTGTACTCGTCAAAATTTTCACATTCGGGCTTCAGAAAACCCACGAATAATTAAGAAACAAATTGATCGACAACGAGTGACAGTGTGGTGTGGATTTTGGAATGGACCATTCTTCTTCGAAAATGCGGCGGGTGATGCAGTAAAAATTAATGGTGTTCCCTATCCTGACAAGATAACCCAGTTTTTAGTGCCTAAATTTCAAGATATGGATATAACCAACATGTGGTTTCAACAAGACGTTTCCACATGCAATACAGCCAGAGAAACAATCAATTACTGCAAGAGTCATTTTCTAATGATGTAATCGGCTGTTTTTGAGATCAGAAATGGCCATCCAGATCAGGCGATTTAACGCGATTGGATTTTTTTGATGTCAAAGGTCTTTCCAAACAAGCCCACTACAACCCACGCCTTGAAATAGGAAATTATGTGGCGATTTAATGAAATTCAGCAATATTTATACGAAACGGTTACAGAAAATTTTAATAAGAGAGTACGTAACGGGTATTTAAATTAAAAGGGCCGATGTTGAATGTGAGCCACACCTAAACGTCAATTTTTTTCCTGCATTTCATTTGACATTTCTCAACTTCAGATTAACTAAATTTGAACCATGGAAAGATACACAATCGAGCAACGCGGTAAAGTTATTCAGGCTTATTATGAATATGGGCGTTCAAATCAAAATGCATATCAAGCACTTCGTGATTTTTTCGGTCAATTTAATCGTCCAAATGGGCGTACAATCGGAAAAATCATGCAAAAATTTGAGTAAACCGGGTCTGTAGTGTGGCTGAAGAGCCTTCCACCTCAACAAGTCGTAGTGCCCAACAATTGCATCCCTCACGCTAGTCGTTGATGAACATTATGTCGATAAAAAACAAACACAAATTGTTTTTTTTTTTATCCGGAGAACAACAGACTTGCATTTAGACGCTTACAAGGTGCAATTAACTCGAGAACTAAAGCCTCTTGCCCATTTCAAGCGTCGTCAATGGTCAGAATGGTGGCAAGAAATGAAAATCATCTTCAGTGATGAGGCACATTTTCATTTCAGTGGATTCGTCAATGAGCTAAATTTTCGGATTTGGGCGAATGAAAATCCAAGAATGATTGTCAAAAAAACCAATGCACCGACAAGTAGTGACTGTTTGGTGTGGTTTATGGGCTGGCGGCATCATCGGGCCGTATTTTTTCCAAAATGAGGCCGGTCAGGCAGTTACTGTTCGCTATCGTGAGATGATAAAGAACTTTTTATGGCCCGAATTGGAAGATATGGATGTGGACTGTATGTGGTTTCAACAGGACGGTGCCACTTGCCACTTGCCACAAAGCTAACGAAACAATGGCACTTTTGCGCGACAAATTCAATGGCCATGCTGTCTCACATAGTGGCGATGTCAATTGGCCGCCAAGATCATGTGACTTGACACCGTTGGACTTCTTTCTTTGGGGTTATTTGAAAGAAAAGGTGTACGTCGATTAGCCAGCAACAATTCAAGAGCTAAAGGATAAGATAATTCGGCACATTAACCGCATAGAACTTCAATTATGCCTCAGCGTCATAAAAAAATTTGGACCATCGGATATATGATCTGACATGTCATCCGAGTAGTACCAATTGTCAAGAAAAGCTGATCTCAAATTCGCCGTTCGGTGTCGGCATAAAACATCATGCCAGAAGTACACACGCACACATGAATGGTTGTGAGAAGCTCGGCCATGGGTACTAACGAGCCTGTTGCGCCAAAAAATTATTTTTTTTATTTTATGAAAAAACAACATCGGCCGTTAAAATTTAGCCATTAACCTTAAAATTTTTACTTTCCATCCAAGCCGTGGCAGTCATTTATCCGATGTGCTATTCCAGTCATAGCTCCAATCTGTATACTCCATGAATCAATGAAAAATTTAAGCTTTCTAATTAAAAATCTGTATTTTCTATCAAAATTACAATTTCCGTGAGTTATGGGACCCCTTTACATGGTATTTATACATACTTACTTACTTAAGTGGCGCTACAGTCAGGAATGAACCTGGACCTCAACCAACATGCCTCTCCAATTAGCCCGGTCCTTAGCTAACTGCCTCCAGTTGCGCACCCCAACTTGGTTGAGGTCGGTTTCTACTTGTGCGCGCCACTTAAGGCGAGGTCTTTCTCTACTGCGTCCGACGTCTGGCTGGGAATCGAAGACTCTGCGAGCCGGAGTATTGGTATTCATTCGTTCTACATATCCCAGCCAGCTTTAACGTCCAATGCGGAGTTTTTTGACCAGAGGCATGTTGCCTTGCAGCTAATATAGTTCTTGATTGAATCTTCGTCTCCATAGGCTGTCAACGCAAACGGCACCGAAGATTTTTCGAAGAATTTTTATCTCGAATCGACCAAAGATTTTTTCATCCTCCTTGGAGACGGTCCATGCTTTAGCGCCGCAGAGCTGAACTCGGATGACCATGGTCTTATATCGGATCTTCTTAGTAGTTCTAGTGAGGGCTTTACTACTAAATTGCCTTCTTTCCCCGAAGAAACAGCAGTTGACAAGAGTAATTCTTTGTTCAATTTCTGACGAGATGTTGTTGTCAGAGTTAATAGCGGAGCTACCTCAAAGTTATATCTGTCAATGGTGACATTCTGTCCAATTCGTCGATGTTGTGTTTTCGTGGCAGCATATACCTAGTCTAACCCTCATTTACTGCTAAAACCCATTTTTGCCGCTTTATTCTCTATATTAGCAAACGTGGCTATGACATTACATTGAGTGCTGCCAATGATGTCAATATCGTCAGCGTTCGCTAGTAGTTGCACCGATTTTTGAAAAACTGTACCTCTGGTGTTGGCTCGGGAGTTGTTCACAATCCTCTCAAGAATCAAATTGAAGAATTCACATTACACCGCATCGTCTTGCCTAAATTTTTTTTTTTTATCGAATGTGTCGGTGAAATTGTTTGCGATCTTGATGGAACAGCGAGAATTCGTCATCCTACACAAGCGGACGAGTTTGGGCGGTAAACCAAAGCTAGACATGGCTTTGTATGGTTTGTCTCTATAAATGCTTTGAAATCGATTAATAGGTGTTGGGTATCGATTTGATCATCTTGGGTTTTTTACAGGATCTGCCGAAGTGTGAAAATTTGATTTGGCCAATCAGGTTGTTGGTAAACGGTTTCAGGCGTTCACATATTATGACAGATAGGATCTTGTAGGCAATTTCGAGGAGACTTATGCTTCTGTAGTTGGCTTAGTTTAGTTGGTCTACTTTTTTGTGGATCGGGCAAACGATGCTGAGGTTCCATTCTTCAGGCATATTTTCTTCCGACCAGATTTGGCTTATGAGTTGGTGGGTGTTTCTTATCAAGTCATCTCCGCCGGCCTTATAAAGCTCGGCGATTTCCGGCAGCCTTATTAAGCTTGAGTTTAGATATTGCTTTACTTCATTGAGGTCGGGTGGTTGGCAGTTTTCGCTGTCGTTGCCAATGTTGAATGGTTCGTTCTTCCTGACAGCGGAATGTTGTCCGTCATCGCCGTTTTATCAGTCTGCAGAAGTGGTTCTTCCATGGCATTTGTAGACACATATAAAAACTACGTTTGTGCTTATTGCAGTATGTATAAAAATGCAGGTGTACACAATTCCATCAATCTTACTCAAAATTATAGGTCGACAAACTAGAGATGAATGGACAGATGAACAGCCTTCAAAACTATATAACTAAACTTTCCGACTGCAAGCCACTTCAAACCTGAGACTAACATACGACCAGATAGAAACAATCGAAGCTTTGTTTTTAGTTCAGTCCACACATGCACCGTCACAAGTAACGATGATAAGGTTATGTTGGTTCAACATAACTATTCGCATGTAATGACCTACATAATATCCTTCAATTCAGAGAAAAAAAAATCGAATTCCCACTTGAATTTGAAATTGAATCCCACAACACAAGTGTACTTCATAAAACATTTATACGAGTACACTTATGGTCTGTTTGATAGCAACTTTAAGGACCTGTTTTATTTATTAATTTAAGCGGCTCTTGTTCTCACTTATGGTCTGTTTGATAGCAACTTTAAGGACCTGTTTTATTTATTAACTCTTGTGCTCTTAAATTATAAAACTTAACTTTCCCATCTGAATAAATTCTTAGAAACATTTTAGCTTTTCATTGATAGTGAGGACAATGTTTTATTTTGTTTTTTTTTCTTTCTCTGGTGTATGTCCTTAGAAGCTCTCAATTGAAAATTCGAATAACTTAGTATAACTTCGTAAGGACATTGTTTTCGGATAATTTTTAATTTTCTTATTATTGGGTTACTGAAGCTTTGCAAAAAAAATACTTACAAACAAAATTATGCTTCATTAAGCAAAATCAAAGACTAAAGGATAACTTTTAAAGAGGACAATCGGTTCAAGGATGCTAACTTGAGTGGAACAGTTTGGAAAGATTTTTTTATCAAGTATTTTTAATATTTTTTTTGTTATGTTGGTCAATTCATTGTTGCTATAACTGCTTTTTTTGTATCCTAAATATACAGAATGAGGAGGATAAGCAAATGCCAAGGGTCTCAAATTAAATTAAGCACTCAGTTTTATAGAGTACACCGATTTTCCAGGTCAGCATAAAAACGAAAGTAATTCCAAATTTACAAGTCTCCTGACAGGACAGTTAATAATTACAGAGTCATGGCATTAATATGGTGGTGACATAAAGCCGAACATCGTTAACTTATTATTCACGAAGATCGTCAGTGCCATATGGATTAGTTGCCTGGGAGACGGTTAATACCTAATCCCATCTCAAGAGTCTAAACAGAGTGCAATGAACTGCCGATCTGGTTAAAACGAGTTCATTTAAATCCACACCAAACTAAGGTCTAGAAACACTATTGAGCCTACAACTAATTGAGCCTAGAGATATCGTTTCAAGCAAAGCCGATAAGCTAATCTGGCTAAGGGAGAGCATACTTGAAATGCTTTCACAAAATTGTATATTCTTACTTGAAATGTAGCACTGGGATTCATAAGATTAAACGCACTCCGATCTGTTCGGACGGTTTGAAGAAAGAGAAGCGAACAATAGCTGGAGTCTTCTTAGGGGCATTGATACCCAGCCCTTCTAACTATAAAAAAAATGAAATTATCTATCTTTCTAAACAGTCAAGGCTTACTTAAAGGATCAACTCCAAAATAGAAAATACATACACATTTTTCGCGCAACAGGTGAATAAAGTTGTCCTTGAATATGTTTAATAAAAAATAAATGAACGCCAACTTATAGTTGACCAACAGTTCAAATAATTTAAACACAAGTTTTCCAAACGTTATAATAATAGAAGCACAACTGCTATATCAAATCTAATCCCTGCCCTAGGTAACCTCGCCTTCGCATGACCAATCTGCTGAGTCGCCAGATAATACAGAGCGCATGTATCCGCTGGTGTCGAGTATCCAGTCGTTGCACTAATAATCGTGGGAAAGTGCTGACGTCCACTATAGGAATAGGTGCTGTTGTCGTGTGAATAGATACGATTGGTCATGCACGTTCCGTGTCGTGGTAACTGGTGGTAGGAAATGCTTTAATTTTATAAGTCGTAAATGCCTTATTTTTTATTACGTTCATCAAAATAGAGGCTTCCAAAAACATTCGAGGACTTAGCGATGGTGTCGGAACTATTTCCATAAGAAATATTATGTGGCAACAGGGAGGGTATTCCAAAGAGATAAATACCATCACACGTTTTTGCGACAACAACATCAAATCGAAGAGTTTTAGGCCTCGCCTTTTTCGAAAAATTCTCAGTCATGTAAATACGTAACTTACAATCCAATGATACTGACAGCAAGGAACCCCCAACAACGAGCTAGAACGTGCTAAGCTAGCATGCTAAGCGGATTATTCGAATTCCTTTTCTTCAAATTGCACCTACGAATCGAAGTTTCGATACACAGGCTTGTAAGTATGTACTCAGGTCCTAGCTTTCTCATAACCATACATGTGTACTTCTAGCACGATGACGGGATCTCCATTTTATGCAGACTCCGAAAAACTAAGTGGAGATACGCTTTTCTTGACAATTGATACTACTCCGATGATTTGTCAGTTCATAACGAGAGGAGGGCTAGTGAACAATCATTTAGGTGTTACTACGGCTGGGAATCGAACCCATACCCTCTTCGCGACATAGCCTAAAGGATATGTCTAAAAGTCGCTTATAGATTACTGGCTTTCTGGACAAACTAGCGGATGGAGTTATAATATCATTAATGCTTCTAAGAGCTAAGAACACAACTCTAGACGTTGTGCAATAACTCGTAGTTAGTGGCCCGATATGAACAACATAAGGTCAACATCTTTGGGTGTCCCTTTTCAAATGAATGCTCTATTCAGCGTTATAACCCTGTTTGGTGTGCTGATAATTCTCGTTTCGGTAGAGTAAGTCCCGCCTTAACTAACTCAATGTTGGGTTTCGATATCCTCTATGTAATTTGTGTATAGTACGTGAAATTTCAAATTATTGTAAGTGGCCTTGATGGGCCGCGAATACAATTGGGCAAATTGCAATCCTCTGGCTTTTCAATCGAGCTAGCTTGAATAGATTTTTGTTATTCCGTAATAGAAAAACTCAACATATAGAGGTTAAGGGAGCATTTCACGAACCTGATTTTCCACTACGTGCCCACATCAAGTTTTATAGTTTGAAGAGATACGCGTTACGTGAAGGTCTTGGCGTTATCTTGCGATTGCAGGGTTTCGATATTAACATCTTTCAAAGTATTTCTGGATTTTTGTGGCATGATGGATATCCGCATTCTTACCTGCCCAAAAAGCGTTGGGCATCTCTGTGACGTCGTTGTGGCGAATTTTGCGAAAAGATCGTCGCCTACATCCTTACAAGATTAAATTGACGCAAGAACTGAAGCCGCTTGACCACCAGAAGCGTCGTATGTTCGTGAATTGGGCTGAGCAACAACTTGAAAATGATTCAGGTTTTCATCGAAAAATCATCTTCAGCGATGAGACTCATTTCTGGCTGAATGGCTTCGTCAATAAACAAAATATGCGGTATTGGTCAGGCAGCAATCCACACGTACTCCATGAGTCATCATTGCATCCCGAAAAAAATACGGTTTGGTGTGGTTTATGGGCCGGCGGCGTCATTGGGCCGTACTTCTTCCGTGATGATCAAGACCGGCACGTTACTGTGAATGGGAATCGCTACCGTTCAATGATAACCGAATATTTTTGGCCCCAATTGGATGATATGGACTTGGAGGACATGTGGTTCCAACAGGACGGCGGCACAAGCCACACAGCGAATGCCACAATCAATTTATTGGAAACCAAGTTTGGAGAACGTGTTATCTCACGAAATGGCCCAGTCGCTTGGCCGCCTCGGTCGTGCGATTTGACGCCGTTAGACTATTTCCTGTGGGGCTACGTCAAGTCTATGGTCTATGCCAACAAGCCAGCGACGATTGATGAACTTCGTACGAATGTCGAACGTGAAATTTCAGCAGTATCGGCCGATTTATGCTTGAAAACCGTCGAAAATTGGGTTCAGCGTATAGACTTCTGCAAGCGTGCCCGTGGTGGCCATGCAAAAGAAATCGAGTTCCATACATAATGGCATCGAACGTACTTTCACAGGAATAAAGAATTTCATTGATATCCAAAACCGTTTTTGTTTTATTTAAAAAAGACTTTTGCTGCGCTCTTATTGAAAAACCCTTTACAACTAAATTTATTTCGATTAAATCGGAGTGCTTGTTACAAAGAACCAACTTTTCAAACCTAAAAAAAAAGTCAAACCTATTCAGTTGAGCGGCACTGTTAGTCATCTCCTGCTACATTTTACAGCCTGACAGCAAGGCTTTTACTTACAGGGATTTTTCTAAGATTTATATTGAATATTGTTCTACTCAATATATTAGGGCCACGCTCTTAAATTAAGAATTAAAGGCTTCCTTTGGGGTGATGAAAGAAGCTTCATAGCCACCTTTAAGTAGTTTGCAGTTATTCTTTCACATTCTCAGCATCGAATCGACTCTACTACTATTGATTTTTCAATGCTTTTTGAAACAATTATACTTCACAAACCAATCCTCAGACATCTAAATCGCAATTAGCTGCGTGGGTAAATTTTTGTTATAAGTGTTATTTTGATATTGTAAATACTCTAAAAATATAAAGTGTACAAGACTGTTCCAATTGATTTAACTCTGTAGTTTCACCGTCAATCCACCTACACATCCATTTTGAAATTTAAATTCCTCCTAGGGCTGCTCTTAAGAATCCAACAAAATGACACCCTGAAAACAAACATCTCAAAAACAACTCACTCTCACTCTTCCACAATTAACATAAACAACTACAAAACTACAGCATTCCTAAATGCCATCAACTAAATACAACACCCAGCAATAACGACAAAACCCAACAACAATATTCAACTTCTTGTCCAGTACCTTATGCCAGCTCCCAGCTTCTTATCCAGGATTTATTAACTTCTCCAACAATTTGACGTAAATACCTAAAACTTTTGACACCATATCTGATAATAATGTCTTCAAATAGCCAAGAAGAAAAACTTACTTGCGAAACTAAAAAGAAACTCCGTCTTGATTGTACATGCATCATTCTTGCACGTAGAAAGGATATACACACGCCCGCCGCCGCCGGCCGTCAGAGACGCAATTAATATTTTATCAAAATTGAGCATTTGCTGTAATTTGAAATTAATAGCCGCGAGACATAATTGTCGCTTATCATCAGAGCCACCTTCGTCACCACCGTCGACACCACCGTCGACACCACCGAGGATAACACTGAGTTGTCCTTGTTGGCTAACCTCGCACGCAACACGTTAATTGAAGACGGTTTTGCACACCCATTGAACACTTGATGGCCACGTTGACGTTCATCTTTCAGCTTCAACCCATCCGTTCAACTTTGAATACCAATTGACTGACTTTAATTGCGAAACGTCCCTAGCAATAAGGAAATGTCCTTTGTGAGTTATTAAAAGGACAAACCTTTGATTAAAAAGTGAATTAATGCGTTTTGCTGTAGGTACAACCCCAAAAGGTTTCTACTCAATTTAACACCAGCCACCCCCAAGCCGGAAAGGAAATCTCATTATCACACCTGATGGATGTTAAATCGAAAAATGTCCTTTCGATTTACATGTGTGTCTTAAAAATCATTTGCACACCTCCTCAACTCGAAAGATGGACATCAGTTATCTCTTCACATGTTGCTGGACACACACAATCTCATTTCAGACATCCTCCGCAACATGCTGTTGCTATTTCTGTTGCTGTGTTGTTTTATCCTTATCCCTCTGTTTTTGGGACGCATGCTCCCAATAGCACGAGGATTCCCATAAAAACAACTGTAGATCTTCTTCCATTCAGAGTTGTATACACGTCGTTAGCCTGTTGCGTTCCCAAGGAGCAAAACACAGTCCACAGCCAGTCGCACTTATTTCGTAGATTCTGTTTGCCGACATTTTATCTCGCAACGATATCCTGCAGAGTGTGTGTACTCCCGCTTTTGGTACAATTACTATCCTAGGGTCGGTCGTCGTGTCGCTTTCGCAATCAAAGTACAAATTGAACGTGTTGCTTTCGAGGATTTTAGTTGAATTTGTCGCCTCACTACGGGAGGTTAATATACACGGGGTTGTGATAAAATAACGAATACACTTGCTGTCTAAAGGACTTTCTATTTCGGGATAAAAGTTCCATTTCCGCTACTTGAGCCAATCGAATTAATACTTTGTGTATAAAAATAGTTTGTCGCTAACAGAAAGGAGTAAAAGTGATTTAAGAAAAGAAAAAGAAAAACGAGAAAATAGTTTTCAGAAAGGAAGAAGAAGAGGAAGAAGTTTCAGTTTTTGTGTTTGACCCTTTCGAAAACCGTTGTAAATTGGTAAATTGATTTTTTTTGCTGTTTAAAACGTTTATTCATCATTGTGTGAGTGTGGTTTTTGGTTAATGGTCATGGAAATAATTAAAAGTAATAACATTTATACAAAAGGATACTACAAAGGACATTTTAGTCGATAAGTACAATATTCCATTATTTAATTTCCTTTTTACTCAACATAGTTACAATATTTGTCTAAAAGGTTTTTTTAATTCTCGTATTTAAGAAACAATGAGTTGTAGACTTCTGTTTTAATATTTATAAACACCTTTCTTATAGCGGGGAAAAACCTTGTCAGACTTTTTAGCTTAAGAATATATTTATCGATCATAAAAAAAAACATTTCTTATACATATATTAAAATAATTGCGTTAAAAATACAAATGCACTATTTGAAATATCGTATTGTTTAGTATTTTTTCATCAGCTTATGTCTTTATAAAAAAAATAGTAGAAAAATAATTTTGCTCAGACATTTTCAAAACAAAACAAAATTCAATTATTATTTTGTTTCAGATTAAATTTTAAATCAAATTTAACTTTAAAAATTAATTTTACATTTTGCTAGCCTCAACATTTAAAAAAAATCGAATATGGAATAGATATAGATAATATTATTAGAGGGGTCATATAAATAAAGATTTCAATTACGTTATATGAGTTTAAAATACAACATTCCTGGTATAATACAGTCTCAGTTCTTTATCTTAGTATCAATGAACCGCCTTAAGTTTATTTAATAATAAATTCAGGTATTTTTAGTGTCGGAAAGGCTTACTACTTTGTTTGGTTGCCATTTGGGGATCGAACCCTCATATTTGCCATTCGTGACAATGCCAATTAGGTTCAAAAAATATGAAAGTCTTGTGTAATCAAATTTCATGAAAATCATTCATCACCAATTCTGAGGACTAAATATTTATAAAATCGCCTATAAGAAATTTAGTGGCTGATTTAGAGAATGCTGTTCTGTAGCAAATAAGATGTGTACTAAAGGTATAATTTTCCCTTAATGTTTTTGAAGCTAAACGCGTTTTTCGGCAACTATATGTTATTGCAACGTGATTGAGAATTTTTGCAATTAGAATTGAATGAGAACCAACCCAAATGTTCACCATATTTAATAGCGCTGGAATTTTTTTTTTAAATTTTACTTGAACACAAAGTTAATAAGAAAAGGGAACACTTATACAACTTAAACTAAATATTTACATTTTATGTTATATTTTTTACAAAATAGTACAAAATTTTAATAAAGTTTTATTCTGTTCCATTAACTAATGTAAGTTTTGTTGGCCAATTTATATTTGAGAAACACTGTTCTCCTTAAGCTTTTGCTACAATATTTGAATACTTATTTTCATGCTCAAGATTAATATTGGGCAACCCACTGTTTTTGAGCTAAGTGAAATCGCGTCGAAGCTTAGTTCAATACTCCGGATTTAGATTTAGATTTAGATAGGTTTAGATAGGTTAAGTTAGTCTTGTAGGTTTTAGTTTTATATAAAAAAAAAGTTGCGACTGTCCTCTAATAGGTTTTGATTCACATTTTCCTATTTTCAAAAAAAAAAGTAGTACATAACAATAATACAAAAATTCACAAAATATATAAAAATTGAATTAAACAAACAAATTATATATCATGTAATGCGAACCATAATGGTCTTTTACTTTGGCAAAATTTAAAAATGTCTAGTCTTTAAGTTTATTTAGGCTATTAATTAGTATTAAAGAAATTGTGAATAAATAAACGTTAAAAAAAAAAAATACTCCGGATTTAGTAAGGGGTTTTTAGTTAGGGTTTATTTATTACACGTTGGCGAAACTTACAACATGTCAAAACCAAAAGCCAGATTTTTAATACTGTGAGCCTTCTTGGACTATTCTAGAACATATTTAATTTTAAATTAATCTTAATTTTAAAGGAACAAAAAAAAATACAAATTTTTGGCGCAACAGGCTTGTTAGTACCCAGGGCCTAGCTTTTTTCTCACAACCATTCATGTGTGCGTGTGTACTTCTTAGCACGATGGCGGGACCTCCTGTTTTATGCCGACTTCGAACGGCGATTTTGAGATAAGCTTTTCTTGACAATTGATACTACTTGGCTGATTTGTCAGATCATCACGAGAGGAGGGCCAGTGAATACCATTTAGGTGTTGCTACGGCTGGGAATCGAACCCAGACCTTCTGCGCTTCAGTTCATCGCGCCACTGAGCCCGTCTTTTAAAGAAACTAATTTCAAAGAAATCTAAGGAACCTGATACAGTTGATTAAAACTACGTAAACGGTGATACCTCACAAGTATCGCTAAACAAATTTTAGATTCTAAGGCCGTGTGTCAATGGCGTTAAAATGCTGGTTAAATTTTATCTAATTTTTGACATTTATGCTTTTTTTTTGTGTCAATTGGATTAAATGGGACTTTATTTGAATACTGTTTTCAATAATTTCCCAAAAGAATTGAAACAACATTCCTTTCTTTATATTTTCTTGTTAAAAAAAATACGGAACAGATTTCAGAGAAATCATAAAAAATCTCTTTATTTTTTTATTATTATCTTATCTTTATTATTATTTTATTATTATTATTCATTATCAGTAACAAAAATATTTTTGTATGATTTGTGTTCGTGATTAATGTTATCCATTCCACTGTTCAAGTTAAGCACATTTCTCACACAAAATATAGCGAAACGATTCAAATCATAACATAACATACCAAAAAAGTATATGAAAATACTTCGATAATGTTAATACGGAAATTTCGATTATAGATCGTTTTGACCGACGTCCATTTATTGGTGCGTTTTCCTATAAAAACCTATGGCAAGTTTATGTCATAGGTCGTAGGGATACATTGGTCAGTCCGAAAATGTTGAGCTAAGATAATGAAATTTGGTATGTTAGCTTTTTGTTCATTGATTCAGTATTTAGGATTATTTTTTTCAAGTTCGGCAACGGCCACGCCCACTTTCAGTCAAATGAAAAAGAATTCGGATAAAGTGTCTAAACAAGATGTTAAGAAAATCTCATTTGCTATATTTCGCTACCCCATGGTAGGGCTTTTACCGATTTGCACATCGGATTGTAGCCTTCTCACATGTTTTTCTTTGATTTTTATTTGCGATTTTCTTTCGTTGCTTTTAACGATTTGCACATCGGATTGTAGCCTTCTCATATGTTTTTCTTTGATATATGAAAATACTTCGATAATGTTAATACGGAATTTTCGATTATAGATCGGTTTGACCGACGTCCATTTATTGGTGCGTTTTCCCATAAAAACCTATGGCAAGTTTATGTCATAGGTCGTAGGGATACATTGGTCAGTCCGAAAATGTTGAGCTAAGATAATGAAATTTGGTATGTTAGCTTTTTGATCATTGATTCGGTATTTAGGATTATTTTTTTCAAGTTCGGCAACGGCCACGCCCACTTTCAGTCAAATGAAAAAGAATTCGGATAAAGTGTCTAAACAAGATGTTTAGAAAATCTCATTTGCTATATTTCGCTACCCTATGGTAGGGCTTTTAACGATTTGCACATCGGATTGTAGCCTTCTCACATGTTTTTCTTTGATTTTTATTTGCGATTTTCTTTCGTTGCTTTTAACGATTTGCACAACTGATTGTAGCCTTCTCACATGTTTTTCTTTGATTTTTATTTGCAATTTTTTTCCGTTGCCTCAGTTAGGATTTTTTGATAAGTCGAACAGTATTCAGATCCTAACATACAAAATACCTGACTGTAGCCTTTTAGCAGAAAAGTTGAGGAGATGCATGTAAAAAATGTTAGTCCCAGAAATTATAGAAAATCTACTTCTTTTGAACTGATAAATCCTGCCCGGAAATCTCATAGGGCTCTGTAAATGAAACTCGCGTAATGATCTTACATTAGTATAATATGTTGATGTATTTATCGAACATTTTTTGGCATTTTTACTACTTATTTACTTAACCGACAACCCATATTTTCGATTCACATTTCCAAACGTCATAAAACGTCCTTTAAACCAAACCAAACCATCCAAACATCCTGAAAATGAAAAAAAAAATGAAAACATGCCATGTGAACATGGTCATAAAATTTTAATTATGGTTGCGAAGAATTTGACATAACAACATACCTAAGATTGCAACACACATTAGGATATAATTCAATTTCTCAAAAACAACTTATTTATTATTTTTTTTAATGTGTGTTTTAATATTATTTGGTATTTCGATCAAAAGTTATTTGGTATTTCCTCGAGTGAAGTCTATTATCAGTATAAGTGGTAATTTAAAATTTTAATGGGCCCTTCAAATTATTAAAAGGCGCTTGACTTCAGAAGCCATTCAACCGTTAGAGTATAGAAATTTGATTTTAATGGACTAACGCCAGCTATTAATTATACGACAACTTAACTCGTAACTCGTAAATTTTCAGTGTTTAGTTTTTAAAGAACTAAAGACACAGTCTGAAAGTTAGGGGTTGTTTCTTTTAAGAACAGAACAAATTTTATGTCTAGCTATAAGCATCGTTATTTAATAATAAAATAAGTATTAAGTTTAATTATCTGAATTATAAGTAAAACATTAAATAAGTCAGGGCCTCAGACCAAACATCTCCCTTCTTGTGTGTGTGGTTATTTTATATTGGAAGTTAATATTTTTGCTTCTGAGAAAACGACCAGCTGGCTGTTTAAATTCAACTACGAACAGAACATTTCAGAAAATTCTCTTTACAGTGTTAAACTCTTGGATGTTTGTCAGACGTTCGCAAGAGGTGGGACAACAAAAAAATTTAGTATTGTTACTTTCGATATTTGAGCCAGGGACCCCTCACTTAGTATTCCAATGCACTAACCACTAAGCCGCTGATCACTAGGTTAGGAGAGAACTTTCTTTCTGGAATTATTTCCAGAATCCACTGAAGAAACGCTTACTAAGATCACACTTATGGTAGATTGTTGTACGCATTCAGAATCATTCAGAAGAAATATTATTTTTCCATTGGTAACCAGAATGAGAAGATTCTTGATTATTGAGGATTTGATGTAAAAATAATAAAATCACGAAAAATTTTAAGTTTACGGTGACGTTTCATGAACGCCCCTAAAACTCCACCACGAAATAATGTGGTAAACCACAGAATTCAATCTCATTTTAGTTTTTTTTTTACTAATACAACATTTTCTTGATTTTTCTTTCCGTTCTCGGTAATTCTTTTCAGTTAAGCACACATATTTGATATGTGAAAATGATTGATTAAATGTCAAAATAGCGTTTTAAAATTTCACAACGATTACCATCTTCGTGTGCGAAATTTCTGAAATTGTTTTTAAAAAAATGCCCACACATATTTTGACAGTTAATTTACCACGTCGTAAGTTTACCACGTTTACAACGACTTTACGACATTTAATGAATACCCCTAACCCGGGAACTCCACGAGTGGAAATTGCATGTAGAGACTTCAAAGTTTAAATAGTATTCTATGAAAAATATCTTTCTTTGTATTGCTCAGTCCATTGCTTTCTATGGATTGTATTCTATGGGCTGTCGTTTCTGTTTGACATTGTAAGATTGTTTGAGATAGTAAGCAATGGAAATGCCCACCCTACATATCATAGCATTCTATAATTATTATTTCTTTCTATGAAAAGTGACAGATAGTTAGCTATAAAATATTGCTCATGGAGACGCAGTGTAATTTATACACATTTGACAGTCGAACACGATGTCATATTAAATGAATTTACCACCGCGAGTTCAACGCTTAATCGGTAGCGTAGCAGTGCCTTTCCCATTGACGACTGAAGGCTGCAATTTTATATGAATTTCTTACGAAAATGTCATTATTTATATAGGGTGATCCAAGTAGAGATACTTTTTTCAATAGCCTTTTTTGACAGATCACGTGTGAGTCGTGTCATGCTGTCATGTTATTTTTGTTTAGTATTGGACTTTGACGTTTTGGGCCGGTCGATTGGCCACCAAGATCGTATGATATCACACAGTTAGACTTTTTCCTGTGGGGAGATGTAAAGTCAAAAGCTTATGCCGACAAACCCGCTTCGATTCAGGCCTTGGAGGAAAACATCACGCGTGTCATTCGCCAGTTACCAGTCGAAATGCTCGAACGAGTGATCGAAAATTGGACTCAACGGATGGACCATCTGCGACGTAGTATGTAACATGTTTGCATCGTTCTTTCAATCAAACTTTACTTTGGATTCTTAAAAGTCGATAAATGCATTGAATGTCTCTAAAATTGTTGACATTGGTTCAATAAGATAACCAAAAGATGAAATTCTCAATGAACTAGGTAACTTAGACACCAATCTTAGCATTGCACCGGATAACATTCCAGCAATGTTCGTAAAGATGTGTAAAACCTCTTGAACAAATTTTTAATGCGTCTCTAGATTCTGGGATATTTTTAGATTGTTGGAAGTTTTCATTCATAACGCCCATACATGAATCAGGATCCCAGCAATGTATAGAAAACTACAGACCCATTGCCAAACTACAATTGATCCCAAAGGTCTTTGAATCACTTGTCAAAAAAAGATTATATATTATGGTTCGAAATCACATTTCAATATTTCAGCATGGGTTTATGAGTGGAAGATCCACTTCCACAAATCTATCCCTGTTGACAAATTTTTGCACTAATAGCATGGAAAATAGGAAACAAGTAGATGTTATATTTACGGATTTTTCAAAAGCTTTTGACAGAGTAAACCACTCAATTTTAGTTCAAAAACTTAAAATGCTAGGTTTTCATTCTAATTTATTAAAGTGGATTGAATGTTACTTAACAAATAGAGTTCAGTTTGTTAAAATTGGTTCAAGCAATTCTAGAAAAATATTTAATTTTTCCGGTGTACCTCAAGGTAGCCACCTGGGACCTCTCTTATTTCTTCTTTTTATAAATGACTTACCCTCACAAATAACTTCTTCAAAGTGTCTAATGTTTGCCGACGATGTTAAAATATATAAAATGGTAAATTCCTTGTCGGATTGTATCGCCCTACAAAAAGATATTAGTAACTTATCAAATTGGTGTGATATAAACAAATTGCCATTTAATATATCTAAGTGTTCTGTCCTTACGTTCACAAGGTGTCATTGTCCTATTATCTTTGATTACACGATCTCAAACACTTCTCTTAAAAGAGTTTTTAATCAAACAGATTTAGGAGTCATTTTAGATTCAAAATTAGATTTTAAAATGCATTTTGATTACATTATTTCCAAAGGAAATTCTATGCTTTTTCGAAATTTAAATGATTTTCGCTGCCCATACACATGTGAAATCGCTTTTTATTAGTTTTGTTAGACCTATACTCGAATATTGCTGAGTAGTTTGGTGTCCATGCTATAATAATAGCATGATTCGTATTGAAAAAATTCAAAAAAGATTTACTCGGTTTGTTCTTCGTAAGTTAAATTGGTCTCTGCCTTTGCCACCTTATGTAAATAGATGCGCTCTTATAAAATTACAAACTCTTTATACAAGAAGGAAATTCTTTTTTATTTCACTTGCAAGGGATGTTGTTACGGGTCATATTGATTGCATCCCCTTACTATCTCTGTTTAATTTTTATGTTCCAGCACGTCCACTTAGACCTAGGCTGTAGTGTTATTTTGCCATACCAAGACATGAAACAAATTATGGTCGTAATGAACCTGTCACAAACGCATGTCTTTATTTTAACCAATATGCGAATGCAATCGACCTTAATTTGACCAGAAACGCTTTTAAGATTAAGATTTTCGAAGCAATTAAATAATAAAGATTATGTATTACTTAATTTTATATATAATATTACTATATCATTCTAGTCTAAGAAAGTAAAATGTACTTATAGATGAAATAAATAAATAAATAAATAAATAAATAAACATTTGATAGACATAATCTTCAAAAAATAAATGCCAAAGAATGTTCTTTCAAATGATAAGAAACATTCTCCATTAAATTTGAATTGTCCGTGTTTTTTTCTTTAAAAAAGTAGGGAACCTCGAAATGGATCACCCTTTACACAATGAAATAGCAGTTCCACGTTTATATTGCCAGTAAAATATTTAGAAAACAGCTTTTGCATTTTCGTCATCAATTTTGTTTTCTAATGATGATCCGATAAAAATGGGATGTCACGAAGGGATTCGTAAGTGTAACAATAATTATAAATCTCGTACGAAGGTAGAAAAAACGTTTCATTAACTCCTCTAAAACTGGTTACGCAAATGATGAGGTAAACCAATAAACTCAATTTAAGTTTTATAATTTTATTTTGTTAAGAGAAATGTTTGTTTCTCCACTTTTTTTGCCAATGGCCGACTTTTAAACTCAGATCACATCTAAGTAGTAGATTTGGAAGCTAGAATCTTACCTCAGCAGTCAGGTAAACTCTTAACTATGCCAAGCCTTATATTGCAATTGAAATTTTCTGTTTTAAAAGGCTTTTAATAAATTCTATCCATTCAGAAAAATCATTTTTTATAAGAAGAGTTAAAAATAAATTTAATAAAACTAAAGTATCGGTTATTTTTACTAAAATAAAAAAAAATGGTGTAACTTTTATCTCAGGCGAACATTTATGCTTTGTTGCGCTAGGTATTTTCCCTCAAAAGTCACATCACTAAGTTGGTCAATTGAGCAATGTGGACAGTGCTTTATCTAAAGTAATTTATTGACTCTGAATTTTAGAACACGGCAACTTCTTGGCCACAATTTCGTTTTAAAAGCTTACAACGTTTACCACCTCGGTTTACACAATTCTTGTGCTCAAGATCGAATATTTTTGTAAAAGATTTCCCATGCTAATTTTAAATTGTTATCCCGACTTTTGGTCGTTGGCCGTTTTAAAATGACTGTGTTCAATAAGAAGTTACTTAATAATATACGTAAGGCTGGTATACACCAATAATTAACATACTTGCAATAATTTTCTCATGGGTGCATATTGTAATGGATAAGTGTATCGGTAAACGAGAGCAGAACAGAGCTCACGTGTTACAGATGAAGCTTTAATTCGTAATCCCAAAGGGATGGCCAGAATGTCTATCTGCAGCTTGGTCGTGCATCGCTGTAAAAAAGAGATATATGGCTAGCTACTGAATTGACAAAATTGCAGTCTTATCAAAAACTAAAATCTTTCAGAAGAATACAATTGAAAATAAAAAATATATAATTTTTTTTTAAAGGTATTGGAGTTTCGTCATCGTCGACATATTCCAATTCCTCAAAAATATTTTGTATATTTTCTCATAAGAGTAGAGAAATGTTCCATAATGCTGCTGGCAATCGGAAATTTTTAGCAAATGTTTCCAAATTTTCATTTTGAGTTCTTATTTCTGTAATTGGATTCTCTAGTTTCTAAAAATTGCATTTTGTTCTTATAAATCGTGAAAAGAGTTCACAGTCCAATTCCAAAAGAAAATGGCCACAAATAATCCGATTGAGAACAAACTATAAAACAAAATCGAAACTTACCACAAATTTTACTAAATGTAGTCGAACAGTAATAAATAAATCGAGGCACATATAAATTTCAATACCGAAGAAACAAATAGAACTTTTGGCGTCGTAAATTGCAGACAGCACAATACAAAATTAAACGTCAAAAGTAAATCAAAAGTGACTCTCGCTACAGATTCACGATAGAGAAACACATTGCATTAGCGCTTACAACTTGTCTTGCTTTAAACTCCTTAAGGCTGAACTATAAGGGCCCAGCTATTGATCAACTTCATTGAAGCACAACACATGATGGAACTGAAATGTCACCCCATAGCTTCTTATAGGAATTAGTGGAAAATTCCGTTTCAGTTCGGTGGTATGACAATCATTTCTTCATAAAAATAAATATTGATCAGTGAAAAATATAAAATGATTTTCTGCGGAAACTGTTATTAGAAATTTAAATATTTTTGGATATTCATGTTCTAAACTTTATAAGCTTTGTTTTGACACCAACTCGCCAATGATTGAATTTAAAAAAAGCGGCAACAAGAAAAAGGAGATGAAGGTTTTTCAATGATAGCTATAACTGGGCCCTTATAGTCGAACGCAATCGGAAGCCCATCTTAAAATTCTACTTTAAGTTTTCTACAGTACTGTCAATTACTCAAGTTGCCCATAACAGACTTTTGTGAATGAAAGCGATTGTCAGTCTTCAGAGTCTGATTCGTTTTGCCGGTCATTTGTGTGTTTTACAATATCTCAAAATATTATTGAACCTAAAAAATATTACTGAACCTAAAAACATTCAGTATGAGGTGCTGGATGATTTGAAAGAAAATCGTTGTCCTCTGCGCAAGCCGCCATAAATGTGTAGACAATTGCTTGGTATGCAAATGAAATTTAAAAACAATTGTGTTCTTTCAAATGATAATTAAATTAATTGCAAACGCACTTACTTTACAAACAATAGAAACAAAATTTCGTTGCTAATGAACTTACAATCTTAAATGTGCACAGCTGTTGAAGTGAAATGTCAAATTTTTGTATGAAAGAACAAAAGAAAGAGAAAGAGCAAATGAATTCGCTTTTTTGCATGTGAGCAAATGTGAACGAAAACTGAACGAATCGAAGCGAAAAGCTATTATGGTCGTATAATGGCCGTATTCCGGATTTGAGATTTCCCAAGTTAACTTTGCCGATACACGGTTCTCATTGGTCAATCCAAATGGTAAAAAAATGCTCGGTTGAACAATGAGAATAGTGCATCGCAAAGTTAACTTCGTAAAACTAAATTCCGGAACACGACCAATACAAATTGCATGTGTTCGCACAGTTACGGAAGTGGTCGTTTGCAACCATTTTCTATTATAGTTCAGCCTTTACTCAGCTACAAGCTACAGATACGCATTTTGGACATCCCTGAACGAATATTTTTTTATTCGAAAATATAGGTGTAGAAAGAATTCCATAATGTTTGTATGAAATTGAAGACTGTAGCGGCCACCCTAAATATAAATTATTTCTATCCTTATTTTGTTTTGCATTATTATTCTTGCTTGAATCGAATTATTTATTTAACATAATATATGAATTAAATTTATAAACAGCACATTTTCTAAAATCATGTAAAAGTTCTAAAATGTTAAGAGCACATAACAAAGCACATTTTTTTTGTATTAAAAATGAATTGTAATGTGCTACCGAAAATGAGTATATAAGAGAGAACGAAATGTGAAAATGTTGCAGTCTGTTGAATGATCTAGCAAGGTTTGCACACAACGAATAGTTGGAGCCGCCTTTGGAAATTCATACGATTGTATCAATAGGGTGTTCAGGGGACAGGTTGAACGAGAAATTGGTCGCCTGGCCCTGAGTTAATTTTTATAGCGACGAATAAAGAAAAATTTAAATTAAACTACGTCCACTTTTTTTTATTAACGGATATAACATTCGGTCCGCTTCAAGACTCTATTAAGCATGTTGGAATGTTCCGATTTAGGTCGAATAAGCGATCTTTATCTCGACAACTTCTTTTCCTTTTCAAAGTAATTTCACTATGACTCTTGCGTAGATTCCCTCGTCCCAATTGGCGATAAACTGGGACCTCTTTGAGTCGAATTTTTCAGAAAAATCCTACGCTATAACCAGAAGTAGGTGGTACTCACTTTATGCCAAGCCTGGACTGGACTATAAGGAACATCCCAACCAAGCTTCCGGAGCTTCTGGCTATTTACTTTCGATATTTGTGGTCTGGCGTGAAATGATGTCCACAACTCCTTTCCTATTAGCCGCTTCTGAGTGAGTGCTTCATTCAGATGGTCCAATTGTTGACAGTGCATGTCCGAATTAAGAGTTTTGGCGTAGTGGAGCAGTTCATCGTAGATGATTTCTTGCCATTGCTACCGAAAACACAGAAAAAAATTCCTCGATTCATTGCGATAGAGGTGTACACTGATGAGATGACGATCCGCTTCAAAAATGGGTCTATTCAAAGCCTTATTCAGACTTGATGATTTCCATGGCGTTTTCGACAATTGGGCTTTCAGAGCATGGTGCACCTGTGACATCAAAATTGTTTCTAAAATCATCACATTTTTCTCGAAAATCCAGAAGTTAAGTTTGATTTGTTTTAAATTTCGGGTTAACAATTTTCGAAAAGTTATGATATGAAAATTTAATATTTAAAAAAAATCTTTTCAATGGATAACTTTTGTTGTTGGTGTATTCCAGCCAAAGTTCGGAAAAGCCCACATCTCTGCATTCGAATAATCGAATATTATCATTATATAGGTTTCAAACATTAAAATAAAAATTATTTGTTTAATGAAATAATTTCGGTAATCATAGTTATGTTGAATCGATGTGCGAATAATTAATTTCCACGCTGATATTTTTCAATCGTAACGATGTGGTTGAGCTAATCAATTACCAATTGAATGTATTTCACCACAAAAAAAAAGAGTTAATACGTGCTGTGTAATAAGGAAAACAGCAGTTCAGTGTTTGCTGTAGATACAAATTGTATAAAAGGAAATCACAATGAATACGGATTATCCTTAGGTAATAGCAACATAAGTAATAGCGACATTTTAAAGACGTTTGACACCAATCATCATCATCATTGCGCTGCGGATGATGAATGCATCCTGTCACTACTTTTTCTTTTACAAATCGACGCCTTTGATTGATGGTAAACCAAATCTTTTTATCATTTTACTAAAATAATTCATCGTATATTTTCTCAAGCAGCTTTTATAAATTAATTCCTCTCGTCACTTGAGATGTAAGCAAATATAATAAATTTGTTTTTGAGACTTCCTTTGATGTGGATTGTGACAACTTGTTAACTTATACTTCTTAAGCCTATGACTTCTTAGTAAATGTCCTTGCTAATCACAAAACCTTTCCAAAGCACAGCTAATTCCTTCTGTATTCGGCGTAATCAAAAGTCATTCACCTACTCTGTGTGTGGCATGAATAATATTTCATCTTGATTATATCCTTATGATTAATAACGTACGATTAGGATATTCGTTTAATCCTACGATGTATTTATTTTTGTTATGGTGCCTAGGCGCTACAGTCTGGTTAAATGGGCAAACTTGTGCCTCAATCAATGAGATCAAATATATACCACTCAAATCAACCGACTTTCCTATACATTACCCACCCTTATTTTCAATGGAAGGGCTTAATAAAATATTTGACAGGTCAACATGAGATGGGTTGGGCTTGTATTCTATATAATTGCCATGATATTTGTAGAAATTCAACAGCATTTGTTGTTGTTAATCTTTCTTTAAAAAAGAGAAACCATGATACAAGAACCTTTTCAAAGTATTCAACTCCTTTACTGAAGATATTCAACAAACAAGGATGTTTGTGCTCAGCCAAGCGAAACTTTTACTTTTACAAGATACAAAGTACATATATGCAAGGATTCAGGTAGTTAGCATCAAAAGGATTCCATTCCTCCAGAAAATAAGTTCTTTTTTCTTTTACCAGTTTGTCACTCATAAACTAATTCGACTGAATAAAAAATCCATTCGTAGATTAGTGTTGTATTATTTATGAAGTTACAAAAATTATTTTGTAAGTTTTGTGACAGGTCACAGCCATGGTTATCAAATCCAACGTCTATCCCTCTTTAATATTTATATGCTTATCCGACAAAAAGTACTGCAAGGTATCGACCACTTTAGAAATTAGTTAATGTTCACTTGTTTATGTATATATGATACAAATAATTGACACAACACATTTACATATGTACTTTGTCCTCAGACACGGTCGTTTTTGGTTGTACACTATGATCTACAAATCTTTGATTACATAAACAAGCAGTGTTTCAGTACTATAAGTAGTAGCCATAGCCCTTAATAGGTCAATTCAATAATCCTTGTACGTACGTATCCAGAAACATCCTTACTTTTCAAGGGATGATTATAAGGAGGGGTTGTTAAGAGCTTTACAATTTCAAGTGGAATTTAAGTACACACAAGTTGAGCAAAACGGAAGAGGTATTTTTCTAGCTCATAAATAATTTTGTAGCAAAAAATGATTACGCGGATATGGATATAACAAAAGCGTCGCAGGAACTGTAACATGAATCTCAAATTTAAAACTTGTTAAGCCTTTTAGCCTTTCGAATGAAAGTACATACTTGAATAACCTAGGCCTAAACCAACAGCCTCTCCAATTAGCCCTGTCCTTAGCTAACTGCCTCCAGTTGCGCACTCCAAGTTGGTTGAGATCGCTTTCTACTTGTGCTCGCCACTGGTGTTGGCTCCGGAGTTTTGCACAGTCCTCTCAAGAATCAAATTCAAGAAGTCACATGACAGCGCAACACCTTGCCTAAATCCTTTGTTGTTATCTAATGTGTCGGTGAGGTCGTTTCCGACCCTGCTGGAGCAGCGAGAATTATCCATCGTAATCCTACACAAACGGACGAGTTTGGTCAGTATACCAAAACCAGACATGGCTCTGTATAGTCCGTCTCTATGAATGCTGTCGTATGCGGCTTTGAAATCGATGAATAGGTGGTGGGTATCGATTTGGACTTCTTAGGTTTTTTTCCAGGAACTGCCTGAGTGTGAAAATTTTATTAGTTGTGGACTTTCCTGGCCTAAAACCGCAATGATAAGGACCGATTAGGTTGTTGGTAAACGGTTTCAGGCGTTCACATATTACGGCAGAAAGGATCTTGTTGGCGATATTGAGGAGACCTATGCCTCTGTTGTTGGCGCAGTTCAGAGGGTCTCCTTTTTTTGTCTCCTCAGCAAATGATGCTGAGGTTCCATTCTTCAGGCATACTTTCATTCGACCAGATTCTGCTTATAAGTTGGTGTATGTTACTTACCAAGTAACCTTCGCCGGCTTTATTAAACTCAGCGGTAAGGCCGTCATTTCCGGCAGCCTTATTATGCTTGAGATTAGATATTGCTTTCCTCACCTCACCCAGGTCGGGTAGTTTGCAGTTTTCGCTATCGTTGCCAATATTGAATGGCTGGTTCTACCTAATAGCATGTTGTTCGTCATCGCCGCTTAACAGTCTACAAAACTGGTTCTTCCATATCCTCAGCATCGACTGTGTCTCAACTACGATATTTCCTTATTCATTTCGACAGGATTCTGTTCGAGCCTTGTATGCTTGGCTTTGACGTTCTACACTTTGGTAAGACTTGCGAAATTCGTTCCTGGAGTGGCACCTCTCTATATCCTCGATTACGCGCTTTGCTTTCTCTTTTTTCTTCTTTCTGAAAAGCCGGTAATCTTCTTCTTTGCTATAGAGGTAGAAAAAGTCCATGCCCAATATAAAAATGGACGCTTGTCTGAATAGAGCAAATGCATACATAATCTCATAGAAAAAGGAGATCGCGGCGGCCATTCGAACTCACCGCTTGAGACAATGCGATTTGAGAATTGTTGGGGCAACAAGTTCATTGTCTCACGATCGGTATGAGCCGTAGCTCCATCTTGCTGAAACCAAATTAGCCTGCTTGCACAAGTAGAAAACGGAAGTCCTGAAGAATTGTAGCAACACCCATTAACCGCAACGCTGGCACTCGAATCATTTTCAAAGAAATGTGACCCATAAATCGTACGCGAGGTTTTTTTCATATAAAACAATAACACGAACAGAGGGTAAGGGACACTGATGGATATTTTTTGGAATTTTGTGAGCCTCAAAATCTGAATTTTTTGCAAAATGGGAATCGTCGGCCATCAGACCATTTTTCAAAATTTCTTTGTGATTCTCGGCGATATTGAGAACAGTTCTGCAGTACTCCAGACGTTTTTCTGGGTCACCAGGATTGAGCTGTTGAATCAAATGAAGCATTGTTCTGGAGCGGCACTAATAACCCGAATAGTTTTCAAAGAAATATGGCCCGTAAATCTTACGCGAGGTTATTCCACCAAACACTAACATGAAGGGAGTGTAAGGGACATTGAAAAATATATTTGAGGTTCTAAGTGCTCCAAAATCTGCAATTTTGCTTCTTCATAAATCCGCTCAGGTGAAAATGTGCTTTTGATGATATTTTCACCTGAGCCAAAAATTCTTCGTCATTCTGAGACAGTTCTGCAGTAATCCAGACGTTTTTCTGGGTCACCAGGAGGAGCTGTTGAATCAAATGGATCTTAAAATGGTATAGGTGCAAATCTTTCCTCAAAATATGATGAATCGTACTACGTGGTATCCCTAACTTTGTTTAAAGTCGTCGTGTCGTTGTTTCAGGATAAATTGCAACCCTTTCACTAACGGCCTGCATGTTTTCAATCGATTGTGTCGCCGTTCGGAGTCGACATAAAACAGGAGGTCCCGTCATCGTGCAACAAGTACACACTGAATGGTTGTGAGAAAGCTTGGTTCTGGTTACCAACGAGTCTGTTGCGTCAAAAATTTGTATTTATTTTGGAACACTTCTCGGGAGCGGACCACGGTTTTTGCATGGGGGAGGCTTATAAAATATGTGTTTCAACTTATTCGTAAATATGTAACAAATTTTATAGAGACCGGTATAGAGACCGGTATGGAAAAAAGTTACAGTTACAGTGACTTCTGAGCTTTAATGAACATAGTTTCAGGAGAACGTAAGACACGTTCAATACTTCTCTCCTATGAGCTTGTGAAATTTTCCTTTTTAAATTGATCTAAAGGACATTAATTGACCTCCATATTCTACGCCAACCTACTTTGATGACGGATCTCAATGAAATTATTTATCATTAATTGACACACATCACGGAGTTCGAGTAAATGGGCACCGCAAACTCGAGGGTTTACATTTAAACGATAGAAATTCCGAATTTTTGTACTCTTATGATTAATACGCTTTTTTTTCAACAGATGGCCTACATTTAGTTTTAATCGATCCACTATATATGAATCTTTTCTTGAGACACCTTGAATATGTGAAGTTGCAATGGAAATGCGTACATGTGTATCTAATATCATCAGAATTTAAAATGAAAAGGTTCCTAAAAGTTCAACTAGATTTCAAGTAATTTAAAAAGTTCACATACAAAAAATTCTTTTTTTCAATTGAAATAGAATCGTCCTCGATTTCCCCAGTACATATGCAGAAACCACCATCCAATTATGGGGGATACCAGTAGCAAAGGTTAACTTAAGGACAGCTCATTCCAATAGTAAAGATATCTGCCCATTGGTTTAACCAACGGCAATTTGTCGAAACAATTTTCTACAACTTACAACTTTTCTAAATTATGTTCTAAAATACTGATTGCAAATTGATTAATTTAACATTTTCACTTTGTGTCTCCCCCCACACAAAGATCAAAGACTAAAACTGTGATGTTAACATCCACGAATACCTTATACCTGGTTAACATTCGATTGAAGTTGATTGCGGTTAATGGCGAAATACGATAATCTGAAAAATTATCATCATTAAGATGATATGCCTCAACCCCTGAAAGGAGTTTTATTTATCAAAATTTATCAACCCTCTCCATAAAATCAATCGACCTTTGAGATAGATATTGAATGATTTCGCAGTTAGCTATGGATATTGTTTTCAATTTGTTATGAATATCTATTAGGACGATTAAGATTGAAATCGTAATTTATTAATGACATGCAATTACAGTTAGTTAATCAAAGGAATGGAGATAAGAGAATCAAGTGTCAGAATGAGTGATTGCGGTCGAGTGAACCGAGATTATAGATTCAAGTTGATATAAGAATCAATCAAAAGTTCGCAAAGATCTTATGGTTTGAGTTTTTTTTTATTTGAAAGTCTTAATATAACGGATTTTATGCTTGCCGAAATTGCTAGACTGTGCCTTTTGAAAATTGGTAAGGGAAACAAGAAACACTCGACTCGGAAAAAGCGTTCCTAGAAAATGAGAATTTTTTCAAGAATTTACATTTTTACAAAAAGACAACGCTCAGACAGTGGATATCTAAGCATACAGCTGCTATTAGTAATACCAGATGAGAGTAGAGATAGTGGAGTACTTCACGGCAATTTGAGTTGAGGTTTTAACAATTTAGACAGCTTCTCACACTAGACAAACGTTCAAAAATTGTATAAAACAACATATGAGAAGGCTACATTCTGTTGAGCGAATACCCTATTTCATTTCTTCCTAAATTTAACATCTTCAAAACGTGGGAGTGGCTAAAAACTTCACATGGGCCAAATATAGTAGGATAAGAGCGCTACAAAAGTTTTTTTTTTAAATGACACAAAAACGGTTTTGGATGTCAATGAAATTCTTTATTCCTGTGAAAGTACGTTCGATGCCATTATGTATGGAACTCGATTTCTTTTGCACGGCCACCACGAGCACGCTTGCAGTAGTCCAGACACTGAACCCAATTTTCGACGGTTTTCAAGCATAAATCGGCCGATACTGCTGCAATTTCAAGTTCGATATTCGTACGAAGTTCATCAATCGTCGCTGGCTTGTTGGCATAGACCATAGACAGACTTGACGTAGCACCACAGGAAATAGTCTAACGGCGTCAAATCGCACGACCGAGGCGGCCAAGCGACTGGGCCATTTCGTGAGATAACACGTTCTCCAAACTTGGTTTCCAATAAATTGATTGTGGCATTCGCTGTGTAGCTTGTGGCGCCGTCCTGTTGGAACCACATGTCCTCCAAGTCCATATCATCCAATTGGGGCCAAACATATTCGGTTATCATTGAACGGTAGCGATTCCCATTCACAGTAACGTGCCGGTCTTGATCATCACGGAAGAAGTACGGCCCAATGACGCCGCCGGCCCATAAACCACACCAAACCGTATTTTTTTCGGGATGCAATGATGACTCATGGAGTACGTGTGGATTGCTGCCTGACCAATACCGCATATTTTGTTTATTGACGAAGCCATTCAGCCAGAAATGAGTCTCATCGCTGAAGATGATTTTTCGATGAAAACCTGAATCACTTTCAAGTTGTTGCTCAGCCCAATTCACGAACATACGACGCTTCTGGTGATCAAGCGGCTTCAGTTCTTGTGTCAATTTAATCTTGTAAGGATGTAGGCCAAGATCTTTTCGCAAAATTCGCCACAAAAGAGATGCCCAACGCTTGAGAACGACGTGTGAGAAACACATTTGGGCTTTCTTCAACTGAAGCCTCAGCGGCAGCAATATTCTCGACACTACGGGCACTTCTTTGACTCACTGGCAGGGGAACATTTTGTACTGGTGCCTGTGGACTCAAATTTTTCCACTAGATGCTCAATTGTTGATCTGCTAGGACGATTATGACGACCATAAATTGGACGTAGCGCTCTTAACGTTGAGGCCACTGACTCCGAACTTCGGTTGTTAATTTTAATAATTTCGACTCGTTGTTGTATCGTATATCTTTCCATCAGGAAATGGCAAACCTTACTGAAGAGAAATGTCAAAAGAGCGGCAAGAAATATGGCGTCGTTTGCTGTCCCTGTCGCTCAACTTTTGTGGCGTCCCTGTTGAAAAACCCGATAGATGAAAAATTAGCCTACGATGTTCAATTTTAAATGAAACGAGTGATGGGTGCACGACTGGATCGTACGCAACTTTCTCTTTCACAGCGAGTTAACATGACGTTTTTAATAATTCAGCCAAAATGCTAAAATGATGTAAATAATGTCGAAATGTGATTATACGAACGTTGTTAATTGAAATCGGTGTCCATGTGAATAACAATGATTTTCCGTTATTGGAAAAATAAATGAAAATTCCGTTTATGGAAATTCGGGCCGAAACCAATTATGTGGAACTCATGAAAACAGTAGTAGTAGCATACAAATCAAATTTCATTCAATTTGGCAAAATAGTTTGCGATAAATTGACAATTTTTTTTATATGGCCTCGAATTTTCTCGAAAAAAAAACTGGATACGCAGTTTTGTTGGAACTTATATGCTTTTTGTATAAATGAAGTTTAATTCACATCGTTAGAGCCGTTTTCGAGATAATTGAGGTTATGCATGATTTTTAAATGGCAGCTACCGGTAATAACATGGCTAAAAGCAAAAAATTAAATTGGCTACAATTATGACCAAAAAAACGCTGGATACGAAGAAAATCGGGAAAGTCGTTTAGGCTGGAGAGACTTGTACGGACAGACGGACCGACGAACGGAATCCTAAAAAAAACACTTTCTTGGATTCCACCATCATCGTAATTTTAGAATCAATCAAAATCTCGAGGTCGAAAGTTTTCACGAAAACAATATCTTTCTCTTTGTGAGAGAAAGTTAAAAATTAAATGTTTGACATTAACTACCCATAAAAGGCCTCAAACCCAGCTTCTGCCTTCGTTTGTATGTGGGAAATTATATTTTTTCCACGACGAATTGGATCTCCTGTGTAACGTCGACTCCGAACGGCAAATCTGAGAAGCTTCCAAGGACAATGTTATAGTCTCGGATGTGGGTCAGACTTTCGCAACAAGTCAGTCTGTGAAACTTACGTACTGTTATATTCGGAATTTTAACCAGGAACTCTGCTTTTAGTAATCCAATACAATAACAACAGGGTCTGCACCCATTTCAAATCATCTTTAAAGGACCTTTATATTTTATTTGGAACGTTCCTGACATTCCTACAGATTTTCTGTAATTTAGCGAAATTATTTTTAAGAGTTTTTTGATTAGTGGCATGAGTGTCCTCGTTTTGGGTTGTGTTTAAAATGCCAGTTTTGGCATTTTAGCCTCAAGGTATACTTTTATGATTATGGAATCCATCGATTTTTGGCACTCATAACTTCCCCATTTAGTCATGCAGAGTAGCCAATAGGGTACACCGTCCTCGTTTAAAAGTTCTGTAGCCTCGTTGAGGTGGGTAAAGGCAGAAACTTTTTTACGTGCTGCTAATTGTGATAAATAAAAAAGTGCTCCGAACTCATTCCTTAATTTATTTTTTGATTCAACCACAGAAAATAGCTCTCGTAAATTCAAAGAATTGCCTCTCGGAGAAGTAAAAAAAAAAATTGACAAATATTTTTCGAACGGCACCATTCCATTTGCTTGAAACCTCATCATTCAATTGGAATCTATAATTTTAATGTTTGGAATTATGAACATCATTTTAAGAAATCTGTTTGACTACGTACCTCAAACAAGAAGTTGTCAACTCTTGTATAAGTAAGTGTTCGAAGCAATTATCCAGAATAAATTAATTTTTGGTAATTTTGTATCTTGTAGGCTAAAGCCATTTCAATGAGCCACGTTCTGTGCTCAATTCTTAATTACTTGTTTCAGTAAAAGTGGTCACACCATAATTGATGTACATTTTGAAAATGGAAAAGTTTTTTGCAAACTAATAGTCTATGACTTATAACGAATTGGGGGTGGTGAAACGGCACCACTTGATGTGGTGTGTTAACCAATATTTGCATATATTCTCCCAAGAGGTTTTTTACAGAGTTGGTTAGTGACAGGCAATTCCAATTCCAACTTCAACCAACACAAACATTTTTCATTCGTCATATTTGAAATGTATAAAACAAGTGCGAACAATCCAGCACAATGAATAATTGTTTTAAGCGTACAGGTGATAAAATGTTTTGTTAAATTTTTAATTTTCTTTTTATTGATTTACTGACATATTTTTCATGTTTTATGTCATGTTTTCAGAATGAGTTACAATTTAAGTCATTCGTTGATGAATTTTCAAGAAAATATTTAATATTTATATTTTTATTCAATTGCTTGTTCTTTTTATGGATTTTTTAAAATCCGAGAAAAATTCGTAAGAAAAGACACGGTTCCCCACTTGAAAAATTGGACAACTTCTCCAATATGCTGAGTCTAAAATTTTATTAGATTTACCTTTCAATTTCTGGCAAGGGTATTTTATACAAGGTGGCGCAAAAGTAATCCTCCTATCAGAAAATGCTCTAAATTTTGCGATTGGCCCCTAATGTCAGTTCTGTTTTGACATTTGTGTAGTAAACACATGCGAAATACACGTTAATAAACAATGTTACGCTACACTGCTCTAGAACGCGGAATATTGGTGACTATTTATTTGAGCAATAATCGGTCGGTGACTTTGGCACAACGTGAATTTCGTCGCAGATTTACCAGCCGTCCAACGCCTACTTGTGAAACACTGCGACGTTTAGCCGCTCGCCTCGAAGAGACTGGCACAACACGAGATGCTGCCAGGCTTGGCAGACCCCGGAGTAGCCGTTCTGCAGAGAATATTGCTGCTGTAGCCGAAGATGTCATGGAAGCGCCGTCGACATCGACCAGACGACGTGCCACGCAAATGGGTATCATTCGACGGTCTTTACAGCGAATTTTGGTACAAGATTTGAAGATGTTTCCGTACAAAGTCCAGACGGTGCATCAGCTGTTAACTGCTGACCGCCAATCGCGTCTAACATACGCTCAAGCCATCCTTAATCACCATCAAGAGGAAGATGATTTTTCATCAAAAATAATCATGAGTGATGAGGCCCATTTCCATCTTAGCGGGTACGTAAATAAGCAAAATTTACGCTTCTGGGGCACTGAAAATCCGCGTGTAACCCACGAAGAGCCATTACACCCGCTCAAAGTCACTGTATGGTGTGCTGTTTTCGCTGGAGGAGTCATCGGACCATTTTTCTTCGAAGACGTCGCGGGCCAAACGGTTACTGTGAATGGTGAGCGCTACAGAGCAATGATCAACGTGTTCTATTTGCCGCAACTTGATGAATTGGGATTGGAAAACATGTGGTTCCAACAGGACGGTGCAACGGCACACACTGCACGTGTCACAACCGATAGGCTGAAGGATGCATTTCCCGGGCGCCTTATCTCCCGTTTTGGCGATTTGCACTGGCCAGCAAGATCGCCTGATTTGACCGCTCCAGACTTCTTTTTGTGGGGCTTTTTGAAGTCGCGGGTTTACGTCAACAAGCCTCAGACTCTTGCAGCTCTTAAAGACAATATCCGTCAGGAATGTTTGTCGTTGTGCACATGGATGCGCAGACCATCTGCGTCATGTGTATCGTTATCGACTCTTTGCAGCGATGGTCTGCGTGAATTCAAAATTTTTTGAACTTTGCTTGGCCTGCAACCACAGGTTTGTGTGGTGTATCTGTATTGTGAATTTCGCGCTGATGAACAAGAAAATTTACTTAAATAAAAAAAGTGGAACACAATTCTGGTTAAAGTTTTTAGATCTTTAGTTTGCAGGTTTTGTGGGAAGTTGAAAGTGCTGATTATTGTAATCGCGTTTTCAAATGATCATTCCTTGCTCCAAATTCTTTTTTTTTTTTCTTGATACAGCACAAGCAGTATCTGTCATTCTTCCCACCCGACGACCACGAAAATATATGATACAAACCAATGTGCAAATTGTCTGCACCGTGTGTGTCGAAGGCATGTTTGTACAGACTTTAGGGCTGCAACGACGTGTTTGCGTCGTGTATAGGACCTATTAGTGCCAATGGTGCAGTATGGCAATGGTGACGGAATTCACGATTTGAAATAAAACAACACCCCAAAAACTGTTCAATCACCAGTTTCTTATTAATTCCACTTTTTTCGTTCAATTGCTGGAAATCTACAACATAAATGTCAAAGCATGACATTTGACAACTCCTCGTAAAAGGAGCTAAACATGCCTGGAAGTTTATGTAAAATTTTAAAATTTTAGTTTTGGCTGTTTTTCGTCTTGACATGATTGTCAGCATAAATGTAGCACCGTTAAACTAAAACAATAGTGGTATGTACTTGAAAATTCATCAAAAATATTGTAAATGTGGTTACAAGGGAAACTTTAAAATGTTTATGTGAAATCTTTTAGATCTTACAATATCGAATATTTAACACATAAATCTTTGGGCGTGTTAATCAACACAACACGATTTGTTTTTGCTTTGTCATTTATGTTTTTGCAAATAAAATCGAATTTTTATTAGAAATTAAACTCCTACACTTATATTGTAATGTTTTGATTTTAGCTTAAAGCAAATCAAAAATACTTTCACATCAATTATTTCATAAAACATTGATTGTTCATCTATTTTGCAGCGTATGATTACCGGATGTGGTACCGGTAGCCATTTTTTAGAATTTTTGACAACCTTTTTTGATAAAAATTGTAAAAAATAGGTTTGTTAGCACATTTTCTATCCAGGCTGAGATTGCAAGATTGGATGATTATCCAGGTTTCACCAAATTTACATAGGCTAAGGTGTTGTTGTATTTTACAAACAAATTGTTTTCTAAGCCTACATAGATTTGGAATAAAGAGAAAAAAACCTCTTTTCACAATTATTTTGTATGAATGCTTCCATTTTTCATTCTTCTTTCCGTCATCGTTGAGGTCCGATGGACACCAGAACTTTCTCTATTAAGAAAACCTTTCACATGCTAATGTATGTCTACCACGTACTTTATATAAACCTGTCCACTTGGACGCTTGCATTTATGTAATCCTTTCAAACCGATTAGCAGCATGTTTTTAAAACGACCCTCTCTATTATTGAAAAGATTACCCTTTCTGTATCACAAAACTTAGTTACAGGGTTTCGAATAGCGGATTTAATTTCGGTGTCAATATATAAGCATACGAATAGGAAACACTCTGATATTCAATTAGATGTCTTTTACGGACTCCCACGTAGACTAGGTAGGAACAAAGTTAATGTCCCAAATCGACACTAACTATAGGCTCGCTACGTGTTCTAACCCAAACATATCAAATGGAATGTATTCGTATAGAGAATACTTCACGTGTCTAAAATCGACTTAAAAAAAAAAAACTAATCCTTATGGGATATAAGAAATATAGTCTAATGTATTTGAAATATCACGTACAAAATAAAATAACACGTAGGTAAATAATCTCTAGGTAGATTATATTGAAAAAGGTTTGTTTGAATGCTTTTGACATTGATTGGCATTGACGTTAGATTGAACCTAACTTCAGTTTAAAATATGTGTCCCAGGCAGCATATCGAATTAGTTTATATTTTAGGTAGACTTAGGTCAGCTTTAGGATTTCGAAATGTTTGATTTGGATTTGATTTCCTTTTTGAAGATTGGCATAGATAGAATGTAAATGCCAATCCTTAATTTTTTTATTTTATTTTGGAAACGCGGTTTAGGGAAACCAATTATAAAACTAAAACCAAGTCGTTCCTTTTGTGCTTTTGGTAAGTTGTATATCATTATATAAAATCTTCTTAAATAAAAATTGTATAACAGCTGGATGTGAAAGCAGTTCACTTTTGACATACACGAATCCACTGGTCCAGGCGATATCTATCGCATAATTTTGCAGAGCTGTGCATCAACGCTGGCAGAACCACGCTGGCAGAACACTATATCTCTCATATTCCTTAGACTCTTCCCCAGAAGATGAAAAACATCATTTGTCAAGCCCTGACAAACTGCCATCTCATAAAATATCATGAATCGCGAGAACATCTTAATGGCCGACAATACGGTTATAGTAAAAACAGGTCCACTAGAGAATTGATGTTATATCTCTCCGAAAAGTGAAACCAATCAATGCACCTGATATTTTAAAGCCATTTTTGAAGGGTATTGAATAAAGCGTTCAATTCAAGTTGTTTTGGACGGTTTCAAGTCTGCTTCTTACGAAATAAATGCTGGTGTTCCCCAGGTCTCTGTTCTGTCTCCGAAACTCTTTCTCATTTTTATTTATGGCCTCTTGTCTGCAACTTCTAATCCAATCCATTCCGTTGTTGATGACAGCACTCTCAGCTTTTCATATTCATTCTCTAATCCACGCCCTTCATCTTCGGACGTGGAACAGAAACGACCAAATATGTTAAGCTCATTGAATTCCGATCTTGACAGCATAATTAAATGGGGTCAATCGAATAGAGTGGAATTTAATGCTTCCAAAACACAATGCTGTCTTCTGTCATCTAAGCGAAACCAAAATTTACAGCCATTATCCATGAATGGCACTTGCATCGCCGAAACCGAAAAACTTTCCATGCTCGGTATGTGTGTTAGTAACGACCTTCACGTATTCGAAATCGCTAAAAACGCAGCGAAATATCTAGGTTTCCTTAATCGATGCAAAAAAGATTTCACCCCCTCAGATTTGGCCTCAATATATAAAGCGTATATACGCCCCAAACTTGAGTTCAACGCCCACATCTGGTCAGGTGCAGCAAAAACATCATTGCACCTACTGGAGCGTGCGATAAAACTGATAGAAGATCCAACCGTAGCGAACTCAATAGTCTCGCTTGAACATCGTAGGAATATATCCTGCCTAACACTTTTTTTACCGCTATTTTAACAGGAAATGCTCAATCAAAATAGCCAGCTGCATTCCGCCCCTTCAAACATTCAACCGTGATACTTGCTATGCCATGAATGCTAATCAATTCACCCTCAAGCCTACCTTCGGACGTACTATGAAATATAGAGATTCATTCCTTAACCAAACAACACGAATGTGGAATGCTTTACCAAACTCAGGCCTCCCTCCCCATTATAATTTACAAAAATTTAAAACCAATGCACATCGGTATCTCCTCTTTTCTTCTCCTCAATTTCCTTAATGCCCACGCTGTGTCCAAACACTATAAGGGTGTTCATAAACCCTTTAGCGCGTGCTAATTATAAAAAAAAGAGCCATTTGCCTTTTGGTCCAAAAAAATGTGCTTTTGGAAACGATGAAATCGTCTTCTAAGGATTAGATACTTCCAGTTGAAATGTTTAACTCAAGCTGATGTGAACGGTTTCATGTCTCTTAATCACCAAATAAATGCTGGTGTCCTCCCACAGGCACGGCACTTCTTCTCGTTTTTTATTAACAAAACATCTAAACAGATCCATTCCTTTGATGAATATACTACTCTTAACTTTTCAATTCGTTTTCAAGCCCGCGTCCTTCAAGAAACAGGACAAAATGTTTTAAGTTCATTTAATTCCGACCTCGACAGTATTATCAAATGTGTAATTTTATCACCAAAAGCGCGTCTAGGTTTCCTTTATTGGTGCATGAAATATTTTGCCCAGTCTAATGTGCCTTAATGCCTTAATATATAAAGCATATATGCACCTTGAACCGTAGTTAATCTCCCACATTTGATCGGGTTCTGCAAAAATATCAGTGCACCTACTGGTATAAGTTTGAAAAGCGTGTGATAAAACTTTTATGAGACTTAGACGTAGCAAACTTCATTGTCTCGCTTGAACATTGTTTGAATGTCTTCTGCTTGTATCTGCGTGCGATAAAACTGATATGGGACTCAACCGTAGCTAATTCCTGTGTCCTGTCCTGTCTAACATTCTTTTATCGCTATTTTAACAACAAATGCTCAAACAAAAAAGCCAATTGTTTTCGGCCCATTCGTCAATTTAACTATGAAGGACGATGAATGCTTCTTAATTTACTCTCAACCCTGCTTTCGACGTACTACGACTTATAGAGATTGATTCCTTAATTGAACAACACAAATGTGGTACGCTCAACCAAACTCAATAGCACAATAGTAGCCCCTCTTTTTTTACCCCCCATTTCCCTAATGCCTGCGCTAGTCGTGACTTAACGTATTTGATTTGAAATTTGGAAGATGAATTCATTAGAAGATGAATGTGTATGAGTTTTTGTTTCTATCGATAAATTCTGATGAACCTTTTAGTGGGTTATCTTATACGAACTGGCAGTTTTGTATAAATCATATCAATCAATCAAAATCATATAAATTTGATTCTAAAGTCAATTGGTTGACGAAGATGATAAAATATTTTTTTTTTAAAGAAATATATCATTCAAAATAATTGTTTATGGCTAACCAAAGGAATAGCAGATCTAATTATCGAACGACACGTCTTAGTTGATATTTAAAAGAGATTAAGGAATTAATGTAACTGGGGACGATATAAATTGTGGGGAAGTTAGGTCGTTAAATCCATAAAAAAAACCACAAAAAAACATTTTACTTCAAAAAAATTAGGTGCTTCCAAGAACTCGACTGATTCGAATTTTGCTAACAATCTGAATAGATATTTCGTTTTTTCAAAACTTTAAAATGCAAGCACGTGCAGATGCGTTTAATAACACAAACGGTATTTTCTGATTTAGCAGCGTTACGATGACAAATAATTTATTTCTCAAATGCAATTGCTCTAGACAACATATCGTCCAAACTGACCATCCATTGTTTTTTTTTTTTAATTTCCTATCAAAGGGTTTGGAAAAACGAATGCTTAATCAGGTAAATTACTATTTGGAAACGTATAATTCCTTATCTCAACTCCATGGGGTTGAATCATCAGTTATCGAGTCATACGTGATGGGTAAATGTTGATTTGGTATTATTGCATACGATATTCGAGCATTGAGTATCGAATTTTGGTATTCTGTCATCTGTAGTCGAGGATATTTTCATACGTAAAGGTTTGTGGTGTTGAGTGGATGTATTTTTGTGATTGAAAATGTAAGATATTTACATTTTGTTATTTTAAGTTTATCCATGATAAACAAAGATGCACTCCAATTCACTCCAAATCTCTTAAAAAAGTTACAATCAAAAGTTTAAGTTATTAAATATAATTCAAGGAAATTAAAATTTCATTATACGAACACTAAGTTTTGTAAAGATAAAGGATTGCCTTAATATCTTAAACGTTTTCGTTAAATGCACTCACAATGTCCATCTTCTGACTCGGAAGATGAAAAATACAACCAGTAATCCATTTAAAATTAAGAAAATATAAACATATAAAATATTTAATTTCATAACATTTACAGAAAAACAATACATTTTTGACATTTGTCAGCCATCAAACATGAATGCAGCAGAATTGTGTTGGTATAATTGGTGCAATTTCAAATGTGCATTTAATACGTGATAACTTGTATGTGATAATCCGAATGTAAAGGGTGATCCATTTCGAGGTTCCCTACTTTTTTAAAGAAAAAAACACAGAAAATTCAAATTTAATGGAGAATGTTTATTATCATTTGAAAGAACATTCTTTGGCATTTATTTTTTGAAGATTATGTCTATCAAATGTTGCTAGGTCGCAGATGGTCCATCCGTTGAGTCCAATTTTCGATCACTCGTTCGAGCATTTCGACTGGTAACTGGGGAATGACACGCGTAATGTTTTCCTCCAAGGCCTGAATCGAAGCGGGTTTGTCGGCATAAGCTTTTGACTTTACATATCCAGACAGCAAAAAGTCTAACGGTGTGATATCACACGATCTTGGTGGCCAATCGACCGGCCCAAAACGTGAAATTATGTGCTCACCGAAATGTTCTCTCAATAAGTCCATTGATTGATGCGATGTGTGGAAAGTGGCACGATAACGGTCGCCATTGACGGTTACGTTCGCACCGGCATAATTTTTAAAGAAATATGGACCGATGATTCCACCGGCCCACAAACCACACCAAACCGTTGTTTTTTCTGGATGAAGTGGCAGTTCTTCAATCTCTTTAGGTTGCTCTTCGTCCCAAATGCGGCAATTTTGTTTGTTTACATACCCATTGAGCCAGAAATGGGCCTCATCGCTAAACAAAATTTGCCTCGAAAACGTCGGATCTTCTTGGAACTTTTCAAGAGCCCATAGAGCGAAGCGATGTCGCTTGGGAAGGTCGAGCGGCTTCAGTTGTTGCACAAGCTGTATTTTGTACGCTTTCAATTAAAGATCTTGACGTAAAATGCGCCAAGTCGTTCCATACGTCAGTCCGAGTTGCTGCGAACAGCGCCGAATCGACTCTCTACGGTCTTCGTGTACACTGTCAGCTACGGCCGCTATATTTTCCTCACAGCGTGCTGGACGTGGTCTATTCGGTCGAATATTATCCAATAATGAATGCTGGGTCTCAAAATGGGTGATGGTGTTGCGAATAGTACGCTCAGTAGGCCGATTATGTTGACCATAAGTTGAGCGAAGTGCACGAAACACATTCCTCACAGAACGTGAATTTTCATAATAAAGTTGAACAATTTGTAAACGTTGTTCACGCCTAAGTCTTTCCATTATGAAATGCCAAACAATACTAAACAAAAATAACATGACAGCATGACACGACTCACACGTGATCTGTCAAAAAAGGCTATTGAAAAAAGTATCTCTACTTGGATCACCCGTTAGTTACTCGATCATTCGATAACGCTTGCATTTCACTCAAGGGCTGCCCAGAATATATATCTGTAGCTGGTAATTTGTATCGCTGTCAAAAGAGAGATAAATTTCATGCATGAAGTTCCTATTCATTAAACTTCAATCTTGGCTTGTTTTTAACTTTTGACACAGTTACGAGCGTCAGCTGCAGCTAGGCATTCTGGGCAGCCCTTCACTCCAAAACTGACAAAGTGAATGATGTTCACATTCACGCATGCATTTGCCACTGTCGATCAAAAGTCACTCTCCAATAACTGTTAATGTTTATATTTACAGTATTATTTCAATCATATCAACCTGCAATTCCTGTTTTATTTTAGATAAAAACCGACGTTTTCACCTACAACTTTTCAATCGAAAAGTATGTAGTTTCCAGGAAAAAATATCCTTTCATTTTGAATGCTAGCAGAAAAAAGGACTTGTAGTTAGAAAATCTAACAAAAAATACTCGAATTCGCTGGACACCATGCGAAACTTCTTGAGCGTATGATATTTCAGTAGGAGAATACGCATTTTCAGAGGCGCAGGACACTAGTACAAAAAAGGGGTCATATATTTGTTACAACACAAAACAAAAATTATATGTATCATATAAATTATGTATTTGCTTTATTCATTCTTAAGAAAATTAGAATATGTATCACATGTTTCTCACTACATTTTCGATATATCGATTTATATCATAGTACGTTATTGAAACGCTAAACTTATCTTTGTACTATTTCTCCGATAAAATCCATTTATTTTTATCGTCAATAAAATTTTATTTTAATATATACAGGACTTGAACACTGAAAACACTTTTAACTTTCTTCCCTTTATGTATGAATTTGGAATATGAGCAGATCTTCAGAAGAAGATGATGTTTGAAACATCCGCAGGAAGTGGTATCTGCATTCCACAAACATGTGAACCAACTTACAAAAACATGAGCAACGCAATATAAAAACTCCCTTTGTTACAAGCAAATAATGAAAAAAACATAAAAGTTGGCTACAATCCGAGGATCGTTTAATACCCTATCCCATCCCATCCTTAAAATAAATATTCCCAAAATGTCGGCTTTATGGCGATGAAATATAGAAAATGTCACTTTCAAATTTTATTAAAATCTTTTATGGTTCGACAAAAAACATCGTTTTTCACCTGGTTATGTGGAAGGGTATACAAATGGTACATAAAATGTGGGAGTGGGTTAAAATAATATATAGGAGAAAATGCTTACACTTGTTCTGCTGGGAGGAACAACCAACACGTGTACCAAATTTCATTATTCTAGCTCAAAATTTATGACCCAAAAACTGGTGACGTACGGAAGGACGGAGACATAGCTTAATCGATTTAGCTATCGATTCTGAGTCGATCTTTTTTATACTTTAAGCTATATCTGGCTAAATTATTTCTCTATGTTACGAACTATATATCAAAACTAATATACCCCTATGGGAGGAGGTTTAAAAAAAAACGGCGACAAACTTCAGGCATGATAGACGAATTTTCTCCATCTCACGTATCGTTCGGGTCTGAAACGGCTACAAGTTTCTTAGCTCTGATGCGAACACTATGTACTTTTTGATAGTATCCGTTTGCCGAAGATGCATCAACGCATTCATTTGAATCAGCAAAAATCAGCAACCTTTTCTGGTGTCCTCTTGGTGAAATTCCGAGCTACGTCGGGTTTCTCATGCATCAACTCATCCAAGCGCTAATATTGGTTTGATTTTTTTTTTTTTTCATTTTTGCCTAAAACTCCACTTTTCAACAGAAAAAATCAACAAAACTTAACTGAAATTATTTTATTGCTTACATTTTGCTCACTTAAAAATATTTCCGAGACCATCGGAGAGAAATTGACGTGTGGCTGTCAAACTCAAAAAACGGATGCAAAAAATGCAACCCGTCGAAATGAAACGTAGACTACCCATGTGCACTTTTTCGGAGAAATGTTCCGAACAACTGATCGGAACGATTACCATGAAGCAAAATTCGTCCATAAAATATTGCTTTGATTCCGATTTTTCTTTATCCGACAAGCAACAAAATCAACAAAACTTACATGAAATTATTTTATTGCTTATATTTTGCTCACTTAAAAATATTTCGGAGACCATCGGAGAGAAATTGACGTGTGGATGTCAAACTCAAAAAACGGATGCAAAAAATGCAACCCATCGCAATGAAACGTAGACTACCCATGTGCACTTTTTCGGAGAAATGTTCCGAACAACTGATCGGAACGATTACAATGAAGCAAAATTCGTCCATAAAATATTGCTTTGATTCCGATTTTTCTTTATCCGACAAGCAAAGTTTGATCCATCTTGGAAAAATTTTGCTCTCCGAAACATTGAGAACTCTTTTCAATATATATATCAGACGCACTTCGGCCCAAAGCAACATCAGAATCTTTACCAATTGATTCGATAAGTTAGATCACAAAAAAACGTGTGAACAAATTAAATTCTTTAGGTATTCACCCAAAACTCAAAATAGTTGTTGTCCTCTTATTTGGCAAATCGAAAACAAATTGTCAAACTGGGTAGTTCAACATCTTCACCCTTCAGTGTAAACAGTGGTGTACCTCAATAAAGTCATTTAAGCTCTCATCTATTTATTTTGTTCACAAGTGACGTAAACTCTTTCGTTAAACATTCTTAATGCTTAGGATAGGCCGACGATTGGAAGTTTTACACTCTAATAAAATGTCTTAGCGACTGTGAAATCTTCAATCTGATTTTCAAAATCTATTTTGTTGGTGTAATCAAAATTCTTCAACACTGAACGTTGAGAAGTGCAAAATGTTTACTGATTCGCGGAAGCTAGATGATATTATATTCAGTTCACTTACATTGTTTTAGAACGCGTTAATGAAATATCTGATCTCGGCTTTCGATATGATAAAATATTTACATTCACTTCACATTTTGATGTAACAATATCAGGGCGAATTCATTACTAGAAATTCTTTTGATTTCAAAAACCCCCATACATTAAAATCAATTTATTGTTCTCCAGTTAGATCAATTATAGAGTATGCTTCGATTGTTTGGTTCCCTTACCAGCAAACGCATATATATAGAACCGATCGGGTACAAAAAAAACTTTACCAGGGTAATTATTAAAGCGATATCTAGGGTCCAATTATTAAAGCGATATCATCCTAGTTTTAAGATTAATCTCAAGTTACCACGAGGCACATTAGTAAATCTAAACAAAACTGAAGATCTACATAGATTACATTAGCATTTGCATAATCACGGCTTTTCTTAAAATGTCACATAGCCTACGCAATAACTTAGCTTGACTGGTTTCGCCATTATCTTCTCCAAGAATACATTTTTGTCATCCATCTTGCGACTAACCTGAGTCCATTTTCGTAAATTAATTGAAAAAAAAACAAAAGTGAATTATATCTCAAAATATTTTTCAATTTCACTGCTGGATGTAAAATAAAAAAAACACTTAGAAGTAATGAAAGAGGACAATAATGTCCTGTACAAAGATATCATAATGCTTGAGAACCATAAACAAATTGCCCAATTCAAGGACCAATAATGTATTTTCAGAGCAAAATTGTATTCACAAAGTAAGTAGTTGTTTTTAATTTCTCGACGTTGGGGTCTTTTAACTTAATTGGATAATCTGACCTTTACCATGTTCTGCATTAAATGTTCACACCCATGAGTTCAACATGATTTCCATTTGGCTAATGTGTATTGTGATCTGAAGTTAATGTATGGAGTGGCCGCAGCATACAAACGCCATTTTGTCTGCGTTTTGTATACGGTAAAACATTAAATGAAACTTAATTTGTCACCAGTTACTTGGTATTCTGGTCTTTTTCTCAAACTAGTCTTACCCTTCTTAAGTGTTCAGGGATTTCGATTTTTCTATAAATCGAATTTTATATAAATGACACAGTAGTGTCAAAGTTTGTTGAACAATGGCTTCCGTCCGGATGGAGTGCAGTTAATTTAGTGTTTTATAAGGACACTAATACAATTTGACGGGCTCAGTGGCGCGATGGTTAGTGCGATGAAATGCCGCGCTGAATGTCTGGATTCGTCTCCCAGCCCAAGCAACACATTAATGATTTTTCACTGGCCCTCCCCTCGTAATTCATCCGACAAATCATAGTTAAAAAAAGCTTACCTCAACTTAGCCGTTCGGATTCGGCATAAAACAGAAAGTCCCGCCATCGTGCAAAGAAGTACACACTCACACATGAATGTTCGTGAGAAAGCTCGAGCCTGGGTACAAACGAGCCTGTTGCGCCAAAAATTTGTATTTTTGTACTACAATTTGTTGAAAATAAAAAATCGGGTACAAAATTCATATATCAAATCAAATAATTAAATATACATTTTTATTAAGCAAATATGGGATGGCTTTTGTAAAATGTTGACCACGAGCAGTAAGGCACATCATAAATAATTTATACTGCTGGGCAATTGCCAAACTTTTCGAATGGTGGTGGGTGAGTTAGGTATAACAACGATTCTAACTCTTAATGAGGACATCCCTGACGATTTCTGTTGGGAAATTCGTTTGCCGATTATTAATGATCAAAATTACAACAACAACTTGTGTCAAGACATCACTATTTTGTTAGAATTATAGTTGTATTGGAAGTGTCCTCATCAGATTCCTTCTAAAAGTGACGCTAATTGAACGTTCAGTTCACTGTATGATTAGTTGAAACACTTTTTGAATAGTGAGCCAAGTGCGTACCACTTGCACCACTGAGCTCTTGGTTTGAGGAAAGCCTACTCTTGAAAGCCAAAATTGACTCAAGACTCAAAATTGCGTTTTTCCAACAAAGAAACATATTCAAAGCTTTGTGTAAGAACCTACCAAATAAAGGGTGATCCATTTCGAGGTTCCCTACTTTTTTAAAGAAAAAAACACAGAAAATTCAAATTTAATGACAAGCGTGATGTTTTCCTCCAACGCCTGAATCGAAGCGGGTTTGTCGGCATAAGCTTTTGACTTTACATATCCCCACAAGAAAAAGTCTAACGGTGTGATATCACACGATCTTGGCGGCCAATCGACCGGCCCAAAACGTGAAATTATGTGCTCACCGAAATGTTCTCTCAATAAGTCCATTGATTGATGCGATGTGTGGGAAGTGGCGCCGTCTTGCTGAAACCATATGCCGCCGAGATCACGAGCTTCAATTTCAGGCATCAAATAGTCGGTTATCATGGCATGATAACGGTCGCCATTGACGGTTACGTTCGCACCGGCATAATTTTTAAAGAAATATGGACCAATGATTCCACCGGCCCACCAACCACACCAAACCTTTGTGTTTTCTGGATGAAGTGGCAGTTCTTCAATCTCTTCAGGTTGCTCTTCGTCCCAAATTTGGCAATTTTGTTTGTTTACATACCCATTGAGCCAGAAATGGGCCTCATCGCTAAACAAAATTTGCCTCGAAAACGTCGGATCTTCTTGGAACTTTTCAAGAGCCCATAGAGCGAAGCGATGTCGCTTGGGAAGGTCGAGCGGCTTCAGTTGTTGCACAAGCTGTATTTTGTACGCTTTCAATTTAAGATCTTGACGTAAAATGCGCCAAGTCGTTCCATACGTCAGTCCGAGTTGCTGCGAACGGCGCCGAATCGACTCTCTACGGTCTTCGTGTACACTCTCAGCTACGGCCGCTATATTTTCTTCACAGCGTGCTGGACGTGGTCTATTCGGTCGAATATTATCCAATAATGAATGCTGGGTCTCAAAATGGGTGATGGTGTTGCGAAAAGTACGCTCAGTAGGCCGATTATGTTGACCATAAGTTGAGCGAAGTGCACGAAACACAATTTGTAAACGTTGTTCACGCGTAAGTCTTTCCATTATGAAATGCCAAACAATACTAAACAAAAATAACATGACAGCATGACACGACTCACACGTGATCTGTCAAAAAAGGCTATCTCTACTTGGATCACCCGTTAGCTAAATATGGCATAAAACTGAACTTGTGGTTTTTTAAGCTAAGTATTTTTTTTAAATCGAATAAAACACTCAAATTTGCTTCAAATATTTAAAAAAAATGTTATTGCAATCGATACATAGGCCTTTGCCATTTATGTTTTAACTTCAGACAACTTCATGTAAATTTTATCCACGGCTACGTTTCAAATGGTCCATTCGGAAGGTCCAATTTTGCGTTACTTTTTCGAGCATTTCGGCCTGTATTGCACGAATTACGCGTGTTATGTTATCCAGTAAGGCTTCAATAGTGTTCGGCTAGTCCACATAGACTAACGACTTTACATAACCTCACAAGAAATATTTAAGAGGCGTTAAAGGGCCATTTCTAGAGATAAGCTGCTCACCAAATTCATCCTTCAACATTTCCATTGTTTCACGAGCTGTCTGGCATCTGGCACCGTTCAACCAAGTTCAACTCAGCCAATTGGGGTAAAAAAAAGTCGCGTGTTATGGTGCGACATCGTTCGCCGTTGACGGTAACATTTCATCCACGGTCGTCTTTGAATACCACCAGCCCATAAACCACACCAAACTTTCGTTTTTACGGGATGCATCGGAAATTCTGTTCATCACTCCCGATGCGACAGTTTTGATTATTTACGTATCCGTTGAGCCAGAAATGAGCCTCTTCGCAGGTCGCATTAATATGGTCTTAACAAACGGTACACATTTTTCAGAGAGAACGAATTTTGATGATAAATTTCAATATTTTGCAATCGTTGCTCGTTTGTATGTCTTTTCATGATTAAATGGCAGAGAATCGCAGAGTATGCTGAAAACTTTTCACTTTGACAGATGACGTTTGGGTGCCATTACTGACGAGTGCTGCCAACGTGAAAAACTTAATTCTTAAAAAATCACCCTTAGGTACGTTCATTTGCTTTGGCAAAGTAATATTTTTGCTATAACGATTGGGACCTTAAATTTTAAGTTGATTTTGAACGCGGAAGATTTGAAAACCTTTGCATGGCTTCTTTGGTAAGACTTTTGCAACGGGTGGAGAACTGAACAAAAGTTGGGTTCTTTCTAAATATGACCCAGAGTTCCCTCTCTTATATTTTTATATATCAGACTAAGAGTATTTTGTTCAGCACGATGGTGGGACTTCCTGTTTTATGCCGACTCCGAATGGCGAATTTGAGACAAGCTTTTCTTGACATTTGATACTACTCGGATGATTTGCCAGAACATCACGAGAGGAAAAATAATTTACGTGTTGTTACAGTGTTGCTTCACAAAGTGCAATATTTGGGATTTTGGCCACTGGTCATGCCCCATCGACCTGAACTGTTCCCAGCTGGAAAGGACCATACGAATTATGGTTGGCATAATGATATTATCATCTGTTGCGACTTGAAGGAGCACATTTTATGATCTGAGTGATGGTGGTGCTTTCCTCCTTAGCCTAAATAATCTATCTGCATCACTTAGTTGTATCGTTGGCAGGGATTTTAAAAAAAAAGCTGCAAAATATAAAGCAATGTAAGGCGTGTAATTCTTTAGAATCATGCTCATTCGTCTTGTGAGGGTTTATATTAAATTTAAAGAAAGAAACTCAAAGCATTGTGGTTTCTATATTATTATTGAAATAATTTCAAATGTTAGAGACTCCAGATTAATTTTTGTAGTAGCTAACTCGTCGTTGATTCAATTCAAGTCACAAAAAGTAAAAGAAAAAAGTCAACTAGCCTTTCACATGATATTTCTTGACTCATATGATAAGGAAGGTAAATGATGCTTACGATCACAAAAACCTGTAATATACAAGTAGGGCTAGTAGTATAAAGGCCCCTAGCATTCAAATACACATTCTGTTGCCGAGTTAGCGGATGAGATGCTCTTTTACTTTATCCACAAGCTAGATCTTTTAGGACTGTACCCATAAGATTTTTTGCATAAGCTATTCTCAGGTGACGCTCGAGGAGCACCCAGAGATGGTAGTTTGTTGACTCTACTCTTGAACTGTTTGAAATTATTTATTGATGAAAATACGTCTTGTGGAAGTTCGTTCCGTTGTTTGCTTGTTCTGTAACACAAAGAATTTTGATGGAAAGTATGCCTTTGAAATACCAACTGTCTAGGTATAATAATCTTTTATATCCTCTTAACATCCGCCGTTCTAATATCTGTAATAAAGAGACATATATCTCACAAGTTTTAGCTGTGCCAAAGTTTTTAGCTTTTAGGTAAGTGAAGTATTGTCTATACGGCGGGTTGTATGTCTTTGGATGGAATCAAGTAAGTTCAGTGTGAGTTTTCGGACTGAACTTCAAACATGACAAGAGTGTTTCAGACCTAGTCGTACCTAAGCTTTCACAAAAGAAGCTTTCACAAAAGAAGCTTAGGTACTTACGTGCTTACTTAAGTGGCGCTACATTCCGGAATGAACCTGGGCCTCAACCAACATGCCTCTCCAATTAGACCGGTCCTTACCTAACTGCCTCGAATTGCGCACTCCAAGTTGGTTGAGGTCGGTTTTTACTTGTGCGAGACACTTAAGCCGTGGTCTTCCTCTACTGCGTCCCACGTCTGGCTGGGAACCTGGAAACTCCGCAAGCCGTAGTATTGGAGTCCATTCGTTCTATATGTCCTAGCCATCTTAAACGTCCAATGCGGAGTTTTTTGACCAGGGGCATGTCGCTTATCAGCTCGTATAGTTCTTGGTTAAATCTTTGTCTCCAAAGCCCGTCAACGCAAACGGCACCGAAGATTTTTCGAAGTATTTACCTCTCGAATCGACATAGGATTTCTTCATCCGCTTTTGATACAAAAATAGCTAGGTTGGTGTAAATAATCTCTTAACTCTGAAAAGGATACATCTGACTCACTTGTGATACCTAGCAAACGCATGGATTCTTGTGATTTGAGGACTGTATTCCTCTTTTTGATTTGTAGATCGTTAGACTTGTCTTTCTGGAAAATGTTGTGTGTTGCATTTTTTTAGATTTGAATAGAACTAGGTTGTCATTTACCCATTGTATAATCTTTTGCAGATCCTGATTTTCAAAGCAGATTTGTTCCGAGCTATGCTAGTGAGCAGAAATAGCTGTAATAGGCGTGTCGTAATACCATCATAGCATTAAAAGAAAAATAAAATGGCAGCTAGCCCTCCGATCTAAGCTGGGGTTGGTTCGAAAACTTTCGAGACCCGCAATTAGACGCTATTACAGAACGTGTAGAAATCATTGAAAAAGAGTTTATCCTATGGATCCAAAACCGTTGATTTTCCAATTTTTGTAAGCCACGAATCCTAGTTAAATGGAAACAGCTATCTTCACCTGAAGTTCAATCTTTTCCCAAAAAGTGTAAGACGGTAGGTAGGCCAAGCTATTACAATCCAGTCTTTTAAACGGGTGGTTCAAATATTATTAATTTAACTACAATTTCTCGTGTAATTTGTGTAATATCTCGAAATTCGACCGTTAATGCCAAAGTCAAACTAATCCATAAATAAGTCGGCGGATGATATTTTTTTAATTTTAAAATCCTTAAATGGATCTCTTACATAAACTGGTCGACGAAATTTTGTCAAATGTCAAATATTCCACCTTAACGGTCGGTCAACCCTAACTCGAAGAAAACTCACAATGCCTTGGATTAATCTTTCATAATTCTTAAATTATTTAATGAAACGTGCAACTCTTACATAAATTCATCACGTGCCAGTATATGAAATCTCAAATTGCCAATAAGTCACACACTAGAAAGCATCTTAATCAACGTTCATCCTTGGAAGAAACCAGTAGCCAGCATCTCCTTCCAGTGAAAAAAAAAATCAGTTCCATATCCGCCCGGGAGGGAAATTACAATCGAATTGCAAGTAAGATGATTGCCACGCCGCCGCCTGGCATAAGACCACCTCTCATCCACCTGTCCACTTGCTTAACCGAGCTTAAGCCAACTTATCGCTTCACTGAAAAACTCACTCAAAAAAAGTATAATGGAAAGAAAAAATAACCACCACGACAAGGCGACACGACATAACGATGTCATACCAGGAAACCCCCAGTGCCCGATGAACCTTGCATTTATACCGCGCTAGCATTCCACTTAATTGCTTTTCGATCAATTTTTCTCTTCTCCATCCCGAGGGATATAATGCAATTCGTACGGATGAAGATTTATTCGGACGCATGTAAGCGTTTGCTGAAAGGATGTGTAAATATTTTATCACTATATCTGATCAATCAACCATCCGATTCCCATAATTATTTCAATCAGAAGCAGCAGGAAAAAAAAACAACACACCGAACCCACCTCGCAGAGTGGTTCCTGAAAAACTCATAAAAAAGGTACCATTAATCCAGAGGATACCAGGACGAGAAAAAATGTATCGCATCCAATTTTCAACCGACAAAGGCAAGATAATATGATTTCTTGTGTACGATGGTAGTATCTGAAATGTCCTGGACACGGAGAAAGAAGACAATCTTCTCTTTGCTGTTAAGTGAGTGCCGAAAAAAGGATGCTCCACAGGAAGAGGAATGTTTTGTTTTTCTCGTTCGCACGATGTTGATAAATAGAGTCGTACGTCACATCACGCTATTTATCAGCACCGAGTTGGTTTGTTTTATTTCAATTCGGTCATTGACGGCTCATAATGCGAAGGAGTGCCTTATTTATATTGATGGATGTACCTACGAGTAATATCCTTTTAATGGAGTATACGTGTCTTGATTAAATACGATAAGACCAGTGGTTGTAGTAAGATCGTGGGTGGATAATTGTCCAGGTGTAACGTTTTATGAGCTCCTACTTGATTGGCGATTTCGAATTTTCGATATCCCTGAGGGAAATTAATCGAAGATTTCGGATGATTAAAGGCGCATTTTATGATTTATTGAGTTTATTTTGTTTGGGAAATTTGAATATTAAGTTGGTCTTCTTTTATCGTTCAACTGCAGGCAATTGAGGTCTCAGAAGTTTTGAATTTCACAAAATTAGTTTTTTTTTCTGTGTGAGCCTTGTTTACAGGCAAGGTAGTGAGGTCAGGAGTTTGGTAGACAATCATGGCAATTTATATCGTTCCTTGAAGTTATGTCCTGCAGGTATATTTTTGACTTACAAAGTTGGGAGAGAGATTTTAATCTTATGTAAGTAGGTATAAAATTAAAATCTCTCAACTTTATAGATGGCGCGAAAGTTTTGGTTAAACAAGTACCAACGACTTGTTGAGTCCTTAAGTATTGAATTTTTTTTGAATCTTAAAAGCTTTGAAGAGTTATGAAGTATAGACATTGTGGGTGTGCTTAACTTCCGAGCCTATGACTACGGTAATTATATTCTTGTGGGATTCAATAGGCTGATTTTACTCCCAGCATACGTGAAGCCGATTTTTACTAAACAATTATGTGGGGAAGTTTTTTTTTTGTTGGAAAAAAGAGACCTATCAACATATCGAAGGTTTCTATATGTCTTCAAATACGATTGTAGAACAGCCTCTTCGCTGTGGTAACAGATTTCAATTTACAAGACCGACAGCGGCACCTCATGGGCGTATTAAAAGACGGTGTGTAATCAAAAGTTTAAAACTATCCTCCGAAGGAGGGTAAGATGTTTTAATACAGGTGGGCCAAAAGAGATCACCCTATTGGAAGATGCTCTATTTTTTCAAATGGCTGCCAATTTCAAATCTGTTTTGACATTTGCGGACTAGACAGATGTAGAATTAAAGTAAACAAGCCATGGAGCGATACACTCCCAAGGATCGTGGAATAATCGTGTCTATTCGTCTGTAGTGTTGACGCAGCGCAAATTACTACGCCGATTCCCCGGCCGTCCGACACCGACTGCGCAAACACTGCGGCGTTTGGCCACCAACCTTGAAGAGAATGGGACCACACGAGACGTTGCCAAGAGTGGCCGGCCCCGGAGCGCCCGTTGTGCCGAGCTGTCGTCGGAAATATCGATCAGACGCCGCGCCGTGCCTCGCAATTATCCATCAGCCGGTTGTCAATTTGGTCAAAGACTTACGCATGTTCCCGTACAAAGTCCAGTCCGTGTATCAGCTATTGCCTGTCGACCGCCAAACGAGTGTAACCTTCGCCCAAGCCACCCTCAATCTCGAGGACGAAGTGGACGATTTTTCGACCAAATTCATAACGAGCGACGAGGCTCATTTTTAACTAAGCGTGTAACTATCGCTTCTTGGGCATCGAAAATCCACGAGTAATGCACGAGGACCCATTACACCTGCTCTGTATTCGCTGGAGGAGCGATTTTTTTTTTTAAAACGCCGCTGGTCAAACGACAACAGTGGACAGTGCACAATAGGGCCATGTCAACCGAGTTTTTTCTACTGCAATTGCACATGTGGTGCCAACAGGATGGAGCGACGGCACAAACTGCGCGAGCCACAACCGATATTCTGAATAGCCAAACAACATCGGATGACTTCCATTGCGATAGACAAGAGGCACGCATCTAGTATTTTGGATATCCGAACATTCCGAGGAGCTAATATCGACTCGGAATGCAGCCAGGGTAAGAATGCGGATATCCAACACGACACAACAATCCAGAAATACTGTGAAACAATTTACTGTCGAAAGAGACCGTAAAGACTATCCCTTAACCCCTCGACTAACACCATACCACCAGCATCGAACGTCGAAGAACAATGGCAACGATACCAACCAGCCATTAGATCAGCCATAACTGATGTGATGGGTTTCTCGCACCCACCAACAAGAAACTCCTGCTTTGATGAAGAATGTCGACATATGCTTGCAAGCAAGAACGAGACCTACAGGGCTAAGCTGCAGGTGAAGATGAGAGCTGCCATTGAGCTCTATAGGCAGAGAATAAGGGAAAAACACCGGCTTTTCAGAAAGAAAAAAAAAGAGCAAGAAAAGCGCGTGATAGGGGATAAAGAGAGGTGCCACTCCAGGAACGATGCTCGCAAGACTTACCAAAGTGTAAACGAATCCTGTCGAAATGAACAAGCAAATATCGTGGTTGAGACACAGTCGATGCTGATGCTGTTTACAAGCGATAACGAACAACATTCCGCTATAAGGCAGAACAAACTATTCAGTATTGGCAACGACAGCGAAGACTGCCAACCACCCGACCTGAGTGAAGTGAGGATAGCAACATTTAAGGTTAAGCTTAATCGGGCTGCCGGAAATTAAGGCCTTCCCGCTGAGCTTTATAGAGACGGAGATGAATTGGTAAGTAGCATCCACCAACTCATAAGCCAAATCTGGTCGGAAGAAAGTATGCCGAAAGAATGGAATCTCAGCATCGTTTGCTCCATCCAAAAAAAAAGGAGACCCTCTAAACTGCGCCAACTACAGACGCATAAGTCTCCTCAACATCGCCTACAAGTTCCTATCTTCTGCAATATGTGAACGCCTGAAACCGTTTACCAACAACCTGATCGGCTCTTATCAGTCTGGTTTTAGGCCAGGAAAGTCCACAACCGATCAAATTTTCACACTTCGGCAGATATTGGAAAAAACCGCAAGAAGTCCAAATCGATACCCACCACCTGTTCATCGATTTCAAGAACGCATACGACAGCGCTTATAGTGACGAACTATACAGAGCCATGTCTTGTTTTGCTATACCGCCCAAACTCGTCCTTTTGTGTAGGATGACTATGGAGAATTCTCGCTGCTCCATCAGCGTCGAAAACGACCTCATCGATGCGCTGTCATGTGACTTCGTCAATTTGATTCTTGAGATGGTTGTGAAAAAATCCTGAGCCCACACAAGAGGCAACATTTTCCAAAAATCGGTGCAACTACTAGCATACACTGCCGATATTGCCATCATTGGTAGAACTCAACGTGATGTCATAGCCACAAGCGGAAAAAATAGGTTAAATGAGGGCAAGACTAAGTATTTATGAAATCGAATCAGACAGAACGTCACCATTGACAGATATAAGTTTGAGGTAGTACGGGACTTTGTCTGTCTCAGCTCCGCTATTAACTCTGAAAACAATACTCGTAAGAATTCAAACGAAGAATTACTCTTGCCAACCGCTGTTCCTTTGGGCTAAGAAGGCAATTCAGTAGTAAAGCCCTCACTCGAACTACTAAGGATATCTTATATAAGACCCTGATCATTCCAGTCCTGCTCTATGGCGGTGAAACATGGACCGTGTCAAAAGCGGATGAAGAGGAAAATTCTTCGAAAAAACTTCGGTCCCGTTTGCGTTGACGGGCTATGGAGACGAAGATTCAACCAGGAACTAAATGAGCTGTACAGCGACATGCGCCTGTTCAGAACGAATGGACACCAATACTCCGGCTCGCAGAGTCTTCAACCTCAACCAACTTGGAGTGCCCAACTGGAGGCAGTTAGCTACTGACCGGGATAATTGGAGAGGCATGTTGGTTGTGGCCCAGGTTCATTCCGGAGTGTAGCGCCACTTAAGTAAGTTAGTAATGGACACTACCAGCTAGTGTTATATAGCTAATCTTTGTGATGTGCCGCTAAAACCGATTACCTTAGGGTCACTCTTATGGAAATGCTTTTCAAAGATCTTTGAAAAGTCTAATGAATCTTTGATTTAAAAAACCAAACCAACAATATAAAAGTTTTGGATATCAATGAAATTCTTTATTTTTGTGAAAGTACGTTCGATGCCATTATGTATGGAACTTGATTTCTTTTGCATGGCCACCACGGGCACGCTTGCAGAAGTCCAGACGCTGAACCCAATTTTCGACGGTTTTCAAGCATAAATCGGCCGATACTGCTGCAATTTCAAGTTCGATATTCATACAAAGTTCATCAATCGTCGCTGGCTTGTTGGCATAGACCACAGACTTGACGTAGCCGCACAGGAAATAGTCTAACGGCGTCAAATCGCACGACCGAGGCGGCCAAGCGACTGGGCCATTTCGTGAGATAACACGTTCTCCAAACTTGGTTTCCAATAAATTGATTGTGGCTTTCGCTGTGTAGCTTGTGGCGCCGTCCTGTTGGAACCCCATGTCCTCCAAGTCCATATCATCCAATTGGGGCCAAAAATATTCGGTTGTCATTGAACGGTAGCGATTCCAATTCACAGTAACGTGCCGGTCTTGATCATCACGGAAGAAGTACGGCCCAATGACGCCGCCGGCCGTACAATAATGACTCATGGAGTACGTGTGGATTGTTGCCTGACCAATACCGCATATTTTGTTTATTGACGAAGCCATTCAGCCAGAAATGAGCCTCATCGCTGAAGATGAGTTTTCGATGAAAATCCGTATCATTTTCAAGTTGTTGCTCGGCCCTATTCACGAACATACGAAGCTTCTGGTGATCAAGCGGTTTCAGTTCGTGCGTCAATTTAATCTTGTAAGGATGTAGGCGAAGATCTACAGCAAAATTCGCCACAACGACGTCACAGAGATGCCCAACGCTTGAGAACGACGTGTAAGAGACACATTTGGGCTTTCTTCAACTGAAGCCTCAGCGGCAGCAATATTCTCGACACTACGGGCACTTCTTTGTCTCACTGGCACGGGAACATTTTGTACTGTGCTGCGGATTCAAATGTTTCCACTAGACGCTCAATTGTTGATCTGCTAGGACGATTATGATGACCATAAATTGGACGTAGCGCTCTTAACGTTGAAGCCACTGACTCCGAATTTCGGTTGTTAATTTTAATAATTTCGACTCGTTGTTGGATCGTATATCTCTCCATCATGAAATGGCACACCTTACTGAAGAGAAGTGTCAAAAGAGCGGCAAGAAATATGGCGTCGTTTGCTGTCCCTGTCGCTCAACTTTTGTAGCGTCCCTGTTGAAAAACCCGATAGAACAGAAGTTGTTATTCATTAAGTTTGTTCTCACTTAATGATTAAGTTGATGAAATAGTTATGTATCCAGTATCTATACAAGTAAAGAATTTTCTCGTCTGAAAGTCTGTCCCACGAGTGTCATCACTCCCTGGGCATTACAATATTTAAAGTGCAATAAAGAATTTTCCCACCGATAAATGGAAACCAACATATCAACTGCACATGTGAATACTGAAGCCATATGGAAATATTTCACCATTCAGTATGATAAACGACTTTCTGAATCATGAAACACCACAATTGGCATAAAAATCAATCAAAAAGTCATTCAACAATAATGTTTTTTTTTATAAATTCACTTTTATATTATCCTTGGGCAAATATTCAAAATATTCGGCATCAAGGCATCAACCGAGGGCGAGGCCACATTGCATTAAGCTGTTATTACACAATTATTACTCCTGCCGTTTCATAAAATTTGATGTTCATCTGGCTGTTCATTAATCTGACACTTGATTTAGACATAATGCCCGATGGATTGGAACTAATACCTTCTTCGTCTTTGTAAAGTTTAGAAAGTTAAAGACTCCTTACCGCTGGTGGGGGGAAGTCTAAAAGTGAACCTCTCTAATTAATCTTTTACGAATGAATCAGTTTCGGCGTCAGTAAATCGCCTATTTGCAGGTATTGGTGGTAGTTGGTGGTAGCCTGGACCTCTATCTGGATGTGTCTTCTGGTCTTACAGTATCGCCATAAGATGTAGGAGATCATTAAAATAAATAGCGCTGTGATCAAGCTATACGTCAGTCGATGGTGAATTGGATGCTCCTTATTTTTGATGTCCGTTATCCATTTGTTTATCATTTTGATGTCTTCATTGTCCGATTGGAGTATGACGTGTGGAATAACTAGCGGCTTGGATATGTTCCTTGGGCCTTCAGACAGCAGCTCTGTTAGGTTTGCCAATGGAATGAATGCAGCGTTGATGCTACTGGAACAACTGCTATATGATGTGATGGTCATCGAATCGTGTTTGAATATACAGTTTGGCTGTAGTGCCAATATCCCGTCATTTTGCAGGGATATCTCCACGATATGTCTACCACAAATCACGTTAAAGGTATACATCCTGTCCAGGACGTAGATCCAACTGTTGCCGTTGGTTAGCTGAATCCATATAGAAGATGGTTCGATGCTGCGCAATTTACAGTGGGATGACAATTCCTTCGCATGCGTAAGTAGATCCATTTCACACCTGCTGACATTGGACCGGCGGTTGAACATCGGGTGCTGTTGCTTGCATAGATATTTTCCGCTGGTTCTGATGCAGCCAGCTAGCTCCTTCCTTGTCCAACGATGGTTCAATGATGGTTTACTACAGGTTTCGGTTTTTCTATTTCATTTGACAATACCCTTACATCTTCAATTGGTAGTAGACAAAGTTTTGTTATGGGTCTTGATGTATTTCTTGTTGCAGTAAATAGTTGCCGCTCGAACATGGTTATCCTGCCCAGGGTGTGTTTCGGTGATGCGGCCCATCAACCAGCTTGTTGGGGGTAATCGATCTTCCTTAATCAACACGATATCGCCAATGTTTATGTTCGTTTCAGTGCCCTTCCACTTCTCTCGTTGTTGAAGAGTCTTAATTGGAGTGGTCATCTATGTCATTGCTTACTTTTATTAGCGGTCGGGAGTTCAGGCATGCCTCTATTTGTGTCAGGAGAGTGGATAGTTCTTCGAAGGTAAGATTGGTATCACCAATTATACGTTTGAGGTGATATTTTGTAGACTTAACTCCGGCTTCCCAGAGGCCGCCGAAGTGTGGAGCTGCTGGTGGTATGAAATGCCACTGTATTCCATTCATAACTAATCTCGTTGAAGCATCCCTCTCCGCTTGGTTGATGGTGAGTGTTCTTAGGTTTTGAAGTTCTTTATTAGCTCCGATAAATGTGGTTCCATTGTCACTGTAGATGTGAAGTGGCAAACCTCTTCTTGATACGAAACGCCTTACAGCTGAGAGTAAGGCTTCGGATGTGAGGTCTACCTCAATATGAATAGCCTTCGTGGCTAAACATACAAATACTGCTATGTAGCCCTTTGTAGACCTAGGTCCTCTTTCCTTAGAGATTTTGATGGTCAACGGTCCTGCGTAGTCTACTCCAGAGTGTGTAAATGGCCTGGATGGTGTTACTCGTGGAGATGGCAGCATTCCCATTATTTGATGTTTTGGCGATGCAATAATCCGATAGCATGAAACGCAGCGATGTACAATTTTTCGAACCAATCGTTTGGCATGAGGAATCCAATATGTCGCCATCATCAAACCTCAACCTATGCAATAACATGTTAACTATTCATGCTTACAAACATTGAATCTCTTAAATTTTTTTGAAGTGAAATTTACTTTAGGAAGGTTTGAAACTGATTTTACACAAAACAAATACAAATTTTTGGCGCAACAGGCTCGTTAGCACCCAGGGCTGAGCTTTCTCACAACCAATTATGTGTGCGTGCGTACATCTTTTGCAAGATGCCGGGACCTTCTGTCTTTTGTCGACTAAGAACGGCGAATTTGAGAATTTCTTGTCAATTGATATTACTCGGATGATTTGTCAGATCATCACGAGAGGAGGGCAAGGAAAAATCATTTATCCTCGAACCCACCCCTTCTGCATGGCAGTTCATTGTACTAACCACGCCACTGAGCCCGTCAATTGAATTGGGTTTTATGAAACGAAAATGAGTAACGATAAAGGGACAACTATAAGTGTATCTATAGGGCCAAGGCTGTGAGAGAATGATATAGAAAGCGTTTTAATATAGTTTCCCTATTTTTAGTCCTTCCATGGGACAATGGTTTTTAGTGTTCGCGCTACCCTACCATCGTTGACAGTTTTATTCTACCCAATGTGACTCTTACTTACTTACTGAAGTGGCGCTACAGTCCGGTATAAACCCTGGCCTCAACCAACATGCCTCTACAATTTGGTTAAAGTCGGTTTCTATTTGTATGCGCCACTTAAGGCAAGTTCTTCCTATAATGCTTCCGAAGTCTGACTGGGAATAAAAGACTCTGCGAGCTGGAGTATTTTTGTCCATTCATTGAACATGTCCCAGCCATCTTAATTTATTTGGAGTTTTTAATTTTTTTGACTAGGGACATGTCACTTTACAGCTCGTATAGATTTTTAGTCTCTATAGTCCATCAAAGCACTCGGGACAGAAGATTTTTCGAAGAATTTTTCTCTCCACTTTGAATAAGCATCCAAGCGTCAAAGCCGTAGAGCAGGAATGGGATGATCAGGGTATTATAGACGATCTCCTTAGTAGTTCAAGTGATGGCTTTACAACTGAATTGCTTTCTTAGCCGAAGACACAGCGGTTGGCAAGAGTAATTCTTCGTTGCATTTCTGACGAGATGTTGTTGTCAGAGTTAATAGAGGAGCCGAGGTAGACAAAGTCCCTTACTATCTTAAAGTTTTATCTGTCAATGGTGACGTTGTGTCCAATTCGTCGATTTTGTGTTTCCTTTCGTGTTGACAAAATATATTAGATCGGTCTTACCCTCATTTACTGCTAAACTCTTTCTTGTACTTGTTTCTCTTTAATAGCAAAGGGTTATGACATCTCGTTGAGTCCGACCAATTATGTCAATATCGTCGGAGTATGCTAGTTCTTGCGCCGATTTATGGAAGATTGTGCCTCTGGTGTTGGCTCGGGGTTTTTCACAATCCTCTCAAGAGTCAGATTATAGAAGTCACTTGACAGTGCATCGTCTTGCCTAAATTCTTTTTTTGGTATCGAATGTGTCAGTGAAATCGTTTCCGACCCTTATGGGGCAGCGAGCATTCCCCATCGTCTTTTGGTATCGAATGTGTCAGTGAAATCGTTTCCGACCCTTATGGGGCAACGAGAATTCTCCATCGTCATCCGCGGTAAACCAAAACAAGACATGACTCTGTATAGTTTGTCTTTGCGTCTTTGAAATCGATGAACAGGTGCTGGGTATCGATTTGGACCTCTTGGATTTTTTCCAGGATCTTCCGATGTGTAAAAATTTAATCAGTTGTTGACACTGATGAGAACTTATCAGGTTGTTGGTAAACGGTTTCAGGCGTTCACATATTACGGAAGATAGGATCTTGTTAACGATGTTGAGAATATGTATGCCTCTGTAGCTGGAGCAGCTCAGAGGGTCTCCTTTTTTGTGGATCGGATTAGCGATGTTGAGGATATTTATGCCTCTGTAGCTGGCGCAGTTCAGAGGGTCTCCTTTTTTGTGGATCGGATAAACGATGCTGAGGTTCCATTCTTCAGGCGTACTTTAATCGACCAAAACTTGGCCTCTGAGTTGGTGACTGTTAGGAAAGACCACCATTTCCGGCAGGCATGTTAAGCTTGAGTTCAGATATTGACATCCTGACTTCATAACTCCAAGTGCTAACCATCGGATACTGGCCTCATCCAACCGGATGTGACTTGCAAAGTTTGTATAAGTTTGCTGATAACAAGACGAAAAACAGCAACACTATAAACTAGACAGACTGGACAGACTGGCACAGAATACCCGGCCTGCTGTGCCAAACAAAACTGATTGAGCTGCTTTAACATATTCGGACATCAGTTTATCTAAGCATCTCAAGGGTAAGCCAGGCTGGCTCTGGAATAGAGATGGTGGCGAACGAGCCGGAAGGCCAACAGCAGCGCTCAATTCCGTAGTGGATACTGATGGCCTGTTGGTAGTTTGCGAGTGTCTTCGACAAAATTGAATGGCTTGGTCTGTCTGACAACGGACTGTCATTTGTCATCGCCGCTTAACAGTCTGCAGAAGTGGTTCTTCCATAGACTCAGCATCGACTGTGTCTCAACTACGATATATCCTTGTTCATCTCGACTGTTCGGGCCTTGTATTCTTGGCTTTTCATTTTTACACGTTTTACACGTACAAACTCACATCCACCTCTGCTTTCTAAAAATTGTTTATGACTTGGTCACAAACAGTGGTTTCTATCAGGGATATCGGGGAAATGACTATTTCCAGGTTACGGGGCAATTTGTACGATAGTCATTATCATTTCCACTGATGCAGATAGAAATGTCCTCCCTAGTTAAACTCTATCTATGGTTTTCAGCAACAAACTCATTTGTATCAAGTTTATAACTTTAAATGCACTAATCCTCACAATATTTCTACAAAATAATAAATTAAATAAAATTAAATACCAATCTCAATCAATTAGTACTTTCGATGAAACTCTATCATCCTAGATGGCCATAAACCACGACCGCACTAAACTAAAAAAAAAAAAAAAAAAACTGAAAACTCATTTGAGTGCGTTCAACCACACGTGGCAAATTTAATTAAACCGATGCCTGCACTTGGACGCCCTCAAATGAGGTTGTCACACATATATATCGAGCATCCTTTCACCTCAATTGTACCTTTCTCTTCTTTTTTTTCCTTTTTTTTTTACAGAAATATGAAAGCCACCGCGTGGCTCTGTCCGGTCATAACGTTACTCTGCGCCAGTCGTTTCGTATGCACAGCCCAACGAGGATACCAGGACTACAACAGTGTCGCAGATTCGCCGAGTATGATGCAGGTGAGTGAATGTCGATCCAATTGCAATTATTCCATGAAACAGTGTGGAGTCGTACCTAGCTTGGTTGTCCCTTTACGATTATTAGATCTGCTGCAGCAAGAGCTATCGAATATGCACAAGCCCACACATTTCCTGGCATGGGTATCCTTTGTAATTTTATTGAAAAATTAAATTTTAACAACATCAAGCCCTAAAGTGCTTTGACGAATTGAATTCGCGCTTGTTGTAAGGACATGGTTTTCCAATGCAACAACCGCATATAGGTATTGTGTTGCATGTGTGTAATGAAATGTTTAATACGTTGCTGCGATAAATTAACCCAATTCTCCGTTGCGAACAGCAGTATGGATTCGAGGTGCAAAGGTATACTTAACACCTTGTTGCACGCAACGATGTTGAAAGGGGTGCGGGTGGCGACACACCATTTAATGTCGATTAATTTATCAGCAGTAAATTAGGTCTTATTGGTGTAATGCGACACCTTGTGCTAAAGAAGGTTGACCTACCACCTACCCCTGCTCGGTATCCTTTCGTAACGGCATGTCGGTCGTATCTAGTTGCTTTCGGGTGTGTGTCACGCTCACGGTGCTGAATATCAGAACAACGTGGATATTACATGGCGGAGCTCTGAATTTCCTTTTCATTATCATCCTGGATGGAAAACAGCGAGTGTAATCACTTTGTCTGTTAGGTAAGCTTAATCGGATTGCAAGGTGATCTGTTGTTGTTGTTATTCAGTTGGTAAGATAGACAACTGTGACTGTCAACAAAAGGACTTGCAATGTGAACTTCGTTGGGACGGCGCACGCGTGCATAATGCGGATAATTACGTTGTAGAGATAGTCCAAGTGGATTAGCTGGAGTCTTTAGATACTTAGGAGGGCGTGCGTTTGATATAGATTTTGGTCTACATAGAAATACGGCAGTTATTGGCTTTACAGGGTTTATTGGACTATCTAAATGAGAACATTAGCTAATTGCATTTTTAGAGAGACAAGAAAACTTAATCAGACGTTTTTAGATCATTAGAGGTTTATCAATGAGAGGACAAATCTTCAAAGTACAAGCTGTACGCCGTGTCAGTTTCCATTAAGATATGTAAGAGTCCTACTTGCTTAAACTCACTTCCTAACATTCCTCATAATCTCTGCAGCAGGCGATAGTAAGGGGTTTTCCAATAAGGGCAGGTCGATTTTCAAATAGTAGTAGAACAAGCTGTGTGTGAAATTCTGTTTTTATTTAAAAGACTCATGGATGAAATTTTGTATGGAATGTGACTTCGTTTAAATGTCCGCGGCAGTTTGGCATGGTGGGTTCCGAGAGGTTCGATTTTCATTCCGCCTTATATATCCAGCAAAATTTTAGCAATAGTCTCGGTAATGTTGATTTTATGGGCAATGGTTGATTCAGAAAACCTCACAAGAAAAAGTCTAACGAGGCAAATCCCACCTTCCAAACCCTGCCCTAAAATCTTTTATGTAGAATGTTAGGCACGTTTTACTGTCCTGCTGCAACTATACGTCATCCACGCCCATATCGTTCAATTCGGGCCAAAAACATTTCTCTATTTGTGTCCTCACCACCTTTTATGGCCCGAAATCCGCAGCGAACAGTAACTTTCTGTTTTTGCATTGTCACATGTGTAACCTAGTCTGGGTTGGCGCCATCCATTATATGGCAATTTCGGTTGTCAATATAGCCATTCATACAAAAATCGGTTAAATGAATTTATAGGCGACATTTGGGGCCCATTTCCAAATGCTCCGAAGTCCAGTCAGAAAACAACCGGCATTGTCTATGATCATTCACTTTGAGCAATTGGGTCAGTTGGATACTGAGCGATTGCACCCCAACTCCCAACGCAAAGTTTTTCAATTTGAAGTCTGCGAAAGGCCAAGTTATTGTGCATGACGGGAATGGACTCCTACAAGTTCTCCTCCACTCTTTCACGGACAGATAGTTAATGTAAAGTGAGCTTAACTTGAACACCTAGGCTCTTATTTTACGGTTGGCATACAGTACCAGAAACATGTTGGTTAACACCCCAACGCATGACACGTTACATTAGTGCAATTTTGAACGGAACGAACTTCATCCTTGCTAAGGACCGAGGTCCATCCAAAACCATTTGTATTCCTAAGTTTATCACCTCCTAGACCTCGGTGTACCATCCACTCCTGACAACCCGGATAACCACAGCCACCACGATGCCGCCACAAGGGGGCCTACCTCTCAATCAGGCTAAGCATGCAGTCCGAGGAGTACATGTCTTAGGGACTCCTGATTCCCTAGGTACCATACTATGGCGTCTGGTTAGGCTTCGCACGATCTACTTTACGGATTCCTATGAAATCCAGTCGAGAATCTCATTTGTTACTCAGCATCACTACTACCCGAGGTAAGTGGCCAGCAGGAACACTCTAACTCTCCATCTCCATGATTTTTCTTACGGAAATATTTAGCAGTCAGTTACCATATGGGCGCGGACCTTTTATGAAGTCGGCTTTTATGGGTTCACGATGAGCCTTTACAGATCACCTGCAATAACGCCATTCGCCGCATATCGCCCTAGTAGAGAATGGCAGGATACTTACCTATCTTCGGCTCCGTCAATCCACCACCGAAGACGCACCAAGCCCGCCTCGGATTTTCACGGACAGTAGCGGTAAAATCGGTCGATCTGGAATTCTTTTGATGAACGAGGGCTGGCTGACTCCTTACCTAACCGGGCGTCTCGAAATAAGCCAACAAATGTTGAAGAGTAGAGACTTTAAAGGACCCTCGTGTCGCCTAAAAATGTGTGAAACGTGCCCTAGGACAAGAGGGCATTTCAGACATTACCTTAGAGTGCCCTCAGAGTGGCGCAACGCACGCAATGTTTGCAAATACGAGCACTAATTTGCATAAAAAAAAAGTTTTAGCATTTGGATGTGCTACTCAATCGTGTAACTTGCAATGGTGGTTCACCATCAGTGAGTGAATAAACGCATTTAACAGACACAAACAAAGCCACGTTGATATTGAAAAAACCTTTTAGTTTAAATTTTGTTAATGGTGAGATTCATGTTTAGCACATGTTTAGCTGAACAATCTATTTAGTCAATGAAAGGTGCACATCTCCTTTGACAGAAATAATTTTCCGCGGCGTCATTTTCCCCAAAGTCCCTTTGTAATATAATTTTGACCAAAGGGTTGACGTTTTATTCATTGCGACCCTGCTCTCGTAATGATAAGACAAATAAATTATCACGAAAAGTTTATTTTAATCCAATCGTTTGGAATCGGCATGAAGCTCTTCTTTTTTTATCCATTTTAGAATGAGAGGTATGCAGTATGCTTAGTACATCATTTTAATATCGAAAACATTGAATATTGCAGAATCTTCGATGCTCTACAGTAGTCGAATCACCGTTTTTGTAAAATTCTTACACACACTCCTCTTTTGACAAAAGCTTCAAAGCACAGAATTCCATAGAGCTAGGGTCTAGATTGACATAATCTCTGCGCTCCTTGAATTCGTAAGCTACACAAATGCAACCTTTCTTTTGTGACACCAAAATAAAATTGTTGAGACACCTACTAGCTTCTGTCATAATTTAGCATTCCTGAGAAAATCTAGACTTCCATGAAATGCTTTCGAATCGCACACCAGGTTTTCCTATTTGGTCCTAAAAATTGTCTAAGGCAGTATGAAGGGTGGTATATGTTTTGTCATTTCTGCGAATGGCAGTTAATTTTCTTTCACAGATCAGTTGAATATTAAGTTCATCCCTTGCATAGGGTTAGCAACCTTCTGCCCTCTTGAAAAACTTCAGTATTAAACAATACCAACCATTTTAATACACACAACAAACTCCGTCTAAAAAAATTAAATAAAATAAAATATTTCGAATAGTTTGACACTTTTCCGTTTTTTTTTTCGTCATGTTTAGTCTGACATTGTTGACACATTTTGTGGTAAGCAAAATACCGCAAATAATTTACCATCTGTCACCTATCACATTAAACATGTCAACAGACAACAAACACACCATCACGCCAAATGTAAATCAAAATCCGTTGACATTTGTCGACGAAATTCCGCAAGTTGGTTCCACAAATTAGTCAATGCATACTTCCGGTGTTTTAACCACAACGCTGAGTTTGCAATTCCATGTGGACAGGATTCATTTTATTACGCTGCGCTGATGTGAAAATAATCCTCAACATCTGACAGATTTTGAATTTATCTAACGTACCAATTGCAGATGAATGTTGAGTTTTCTAAAATATTTGAGTTCTGTTTTTGAAAAGCGGGTGTTGGAGGAAAAAAAATTAAAAAAAAGTGCTTGATGGTGTGACATGTTTTGTTTAGTGCACATCAGTATTTATTTAGAATTAAATACCCTATACGCAGAATGGGCAGACGTATCACTGCAGCAATGTTTGGAAAAGGCAGATTCAAAATAATTAAATTTCAGGGTAGTAACATACATAAAATGCAATGACCCAGTTCTAGGGTCGGACTTTATCTAAAAAGAAAAATAAAAAAAAAGTCCCGGAATATGATTATGAAATTAGGACGGAATATCGGATCTAATAGGAGGAGAGGTTCTAATCGGCCCTACTACTCCGCCACATATATCAGCATGTAACCGTTTCTGCGTGGACCGCTACACGGCTTTTAAGGATTTATTTTCATAGGCATCAGAACGTTTCAAATTTTTTTTTAACGAAATTCAAAATTTGAAAATAGGCATTCTAACTCCCAAACCTTTTGTTTTTCGCTGGATTTTCTCCTGCGGTGATCTGATGGTCCGAGTACTATCAACTTGGAATTGGCATAAAGTAGGAGCTATAAACGGCTTTGTGAAAATGCTAGTCCCTAGGTACTAACAATCGTGCTACCCCAAGAAAAATTATTTGTTTATAATAAAACTTGCGATTGTCTTTATTTTTCTCGATTATAATATTTTTACTCTTAAGAGAAAGAAAAAAAGAACCGTCGTCCCCCTTGTTTCTCGGACGGCATCTTGTGTTTAACCTCGGTACTGATGCTTTTTCGGTGATGCCAGGTCAACACAACAATTGGGTTTGCTTACATATACGATCATGAAAGCAAATACCAGGCACAACTGGTTTCACGCAAATCTGGCCCATGTTCAACAGTTTAATGTGAAGCTATTCCAAAGATATAACATCACATAGCAGCACCACTATAAGTATCCCTACACGACACTTTTCAATATGCCTACCAATGACATTTGCAGAAGCTATTTGGTAAAGAAAAAGCAAGAGAAGCAAGTAGCGCTGGCAATTGAAACCTGCCAAACTCGGCTATCGTTTGAAGGGTCTTAATATTAGTTACGATGCGATACGATAATAGATCGCTTAACAATCAAAAAACGCGTTGAAATTATTAAAACTTCCTATGTTAAGTGGTGATTTACACGTAGTCTCCTTTTCGCACTACGCGAAGTTGATGGTCTTCAAAGTCCAACGACTACACCTGCAATCTGTAAAATTGTTAGGAAATTTGAAAAAAAAGCGCAAGCTTTACTGATGTCGTAAGGCTTGTGCACGCCCAGTCGAAAATGTTGCAGCTGCAAGCGTAAGTATTGCTGATGATTCAAATTTATCCATTTCAAGGCGTTCGCAGCAATTGAACGTGTCCTACACCTCACTGTGGCGTATTTTGCATTGGGATTTGCATCTCCATCCTTATAAAGTTCAAATTACGCAAAAATTGAAGGCCATTGCTGACTATTAATAACGCCATAGATATGCTTCTTGGGTGTTGGAGCAACAGACAATAAACACTGATTTTGTCAACAACATTTTATGCAAACTTGAGGCACATTTCTCACTGAATGTAAACCAACAGCAAACCCACGAGTAATCAAAGAGGTGACGTTGCATCCAGGCAAAGTGACTGTTTGGTGTGCTCTATGGTCTAAAGGTATCATTGGTCGGTATTTCTTCGAAGATGCCAATGGAGAGATGGTTACAGTCAATTCCGAGCGATGTGGTCGAATGATAACCGATTTTCTTTGGCGGCGATTGAAGATCATGACTTGGACAATATGTGGTTCCAACACAACGGGGCGGTAGGCCACGAACAATTTTGGCTCTATTGCGTGAAAAGTATCCGGGTCACGTTTTCACGTTTTGGCCACGTCAATTTTCCACCAAGAGCATGCGTTAGATTTTATTCTATGGGGCTACGCAAATGACTGTGCTTACGCGAATAATATCAGTACTATAGACTCAATAAAAAATCAACATTACTCAAGTTTTGGTAGAGAAACCTCAAATGAATCGAATGCTGCTAATCTTCCCAAGGTGGCCATTTGATTGATATTGGTTTTCACACTTAATGTCGAAGTCATAACTTCACAATGAAACTAGCAACCCTGACTTCGCCCAGGTACAACTTTAATGACGAACAATTTAGTTTTTACCATTTAGACCTCGAGTGCTTAGCTCCTGTAAGTGATAGAGCAATTTTGAAAAAACTATAGTATTCCTAGAAAAATTCAGACCAAAACTCTGAAAACCATATCGAAATCCGTTCTGCAGTTCTCGAGATAATCTTATGCATACACGTTTTGGGACTTTATTTTATACTGAAGAGTGTTTTTTAGTGGTTGCCTTTTCGAATAGAGATAAAACTGACATTTTGTGATCAAATCGGGCAACTCTAATGTCATTTATGTTCAGTTTGGTTCGCCATTTCATCATGAACAAATTTATTTCGAAAATAATGGTGCAGTTCGTGAAGTTAATACGCATCCGCAGAGAAGTCGAACAGTGCGCCCCCAAGAAACAATTGCCGCTGTAGAGCAAAAAGTTGAAGAGGACCCGAATGAATCGATTCGCCACCGTGCACAGCAATTGGAGCTTTGTCCATCAACGTTATGGAAGATTTTGCGCAAAGATCTTGGCTTACGACCTTACAAGATCTAGCTTGTGCAAGAATTAAAGCCGCGATGTCGATGCTGATTTTCATCGCAAAATTTTGTTCAGTGATGAGGCTTTATTTTGGTTGAATGGCTACGTCAACAAGCAAAATTGCCGCATTTCGAGTGAAGAGAATCAACATGAGAACCTTGAGACGCCATTGCATCCACAAAAACTGATTGTTTGGTGTGCTCTATGGGCTGTGGTGGAGTCATTGATCCATACTTCTTGGCGCTACATGCCACACAGCGCAAGTCACAATCGATTTATTGAAGGAAACATTCGCGCATAATTTCGCTGAATGGACCTGTCAATTGACCACCAAGATCGTGTGATTTGACATCATTGAATTATTTTCTTTGGGGATATGTGAGGTCGATCGTCTACGCCAACAAATCAGAAATGTTAGGGTACTTGGAAGCCAACATTCGCGGCGAAAGAAAAGAGGGTTGAAAATTATACCTCTAGAGTTGGCTTTATTCGAACCAGCCGCAGTGGCCACATGCCCCAAATCATATTTAAACACCATCCTACATGGAAAGGATACGGCTGTTTGAGAGACGTTGTCTCCGATCCTGCTTTGGATTGTACCGAACGCCGGACTCCGAGTACATAAAATATTATCGCAACGAGGTTCTATACAATGGGGCTCAGTTGAATAGAATTGACAATTTCCTAATTAAGGTGACTCGAAGGCACGCTGCAAGGGCGATGGCTAGCGACAACAGCCTGATCTTTGGGGCTTATTATCATAATGATTTATACATGGAGAGCACGCTCATATCGGGCTTTATTCCACCAGAGGCATTCATTTACATCTATTCGTTAGGGTTAGTACAAGACAGGAACGGTATCCCGGTTTTATACCACCGCTATCGTGATGCGCGGGACAAACGGTTAATCCGCGACGGGTACGTCGACAATGCTCCGGAGCTCCTACGCTTTAGCACGGCGGTATCGGATCGCGATAGGATCGATGCTGCAAAACAGCGCACTGAATTCTGGTGGCTATATGAGGAAGGTGATTCTGCACTTCCTCAGGACTTTGCGGACTTTTAGTCCAACTCCATAGGTAAGATTTTAAATTAGGAACAAGGTCTGGGGTGGGGCTTGTGCACCATATTGGCGTACAATATGGTTGAACGCAGGCTGCCGTGGGACCGAAAGACGCAATCAGGATGGCTCGCCACCCCGATTATAATTAAGTTAGGTTTAAGTAGTTAAGTAGTCTTAAGTTAGGTTTAAGTAGTCTTAAGTTAGGCTTAAGTAGTTTAAGTAGTCTTAAGTTATATATAATCTAGAATAAGCTTTTGTATAAAACAAAGAAAAGTCACTAAACAAAGTTTTAAATTTTTTCTTTGTAAATTAAAATTAAATATAAAACCAAAAAACCGACAAATCTAAGCCTAAAGGCAAAATAGAACAGCTAAATATAAGCTTACAGCGCCCACTAAGGGCCGATAAGTTAGATTAAGTAAACCAGTTATTGATAGGTTAGATTTAAGCATTTTCGTCTAGTAGTAAGTTAATATTTTAAGTAAATAAAAAATGAGTTTAAAAGTTAAAGTTAAAAAAATCATATTTAAACAATAATGGCATCCTTCCAATAAAGCCAAATTGATGGAAATTAAAACGATTTTCTTGTGTTTAATTCTAACGTCTAAAAAAGAACACCCGATATGTATAGATATAGATGATAAAATTTTCATCAAAAATATATTGCTGCGTGTGTGTTTTATTTAGCCTTACTTTCGAAACCGTAATATGAATGACCCCTTTATGTGTACTTAAAGTTGGTTGAAAGCGTAGAAAACGTTTTTTTTTTAGTGTGCAAAAAATTACTAAGGGCGGCATAATTTTTTTTTATTTAGTGTGCAAAAAATTACTAAGGGCGGCATAAACCCACTCTACCCCACTGCCCCGAGATCTTTAACTTCTTCCGCATGCTGAAAAAAAGTTATGTGACGTCAAAGTTACAACCACTGGGTATTGCCAAGTTTAAGCCAATCAGAGTCAACCCTCGTTCTACAACACCCAACCATCCGAAGTATATGATCGTTCATAAAATAATCATTTTACATCCGAAGATAGGCTTGACGGTGAACTGATTAGTTGAATTGTCCAAAGGGGTGGAATGCATCTGGCTGTTTCGTTAGAACATTTGTTGTTGTTGTAGCAGTAAATGAGTGTAAGGCAGGAGACATTCCTACGATGTTCGAACGAGACTATGGAGTTCGCTATTGCTGGATCTGCTATCAACTATATCGCACGCTTTTGTATCCTATCTAGTAGGCGCAATGATGTTTGTTGGCTGCACCTGAACATATGTGGGCGTTGAACTCGAGTTTGGGGCGTATGTACACTTTATATATTGCGGCCAAATCAGAAGGGGTGAAATATTTCCTGCATTGGTTAAGGAAACCTAAGCATTTCGCTGCATTTTTAGCGATTTCAAATATGTGGTCGTTCCAACGACGGTCGTTACTAACACACATACCGAGCATGGAAAGTTTTTCAGTTTCGAAGATGCAAGTACCATTTATGGATAATGGCTGTTAATTTTTGTTTCGCTAGGGAGACAGAAGACAGCATTGTGTTTTGGAAGCATTGAATTCCACTCTATTCGATTTACCCCATTAAATTATGCTGTCGAGGTCGGAATTTAATCAACTTAACATATTTTGTCGTTTTTCTTCAACGTCCGAAGGTGAAGGGCGTGAACTCGAGAACGAATATGAAAACCTGAGGGTACTGTCATTAGCGAAGGAATCGATTGGATAAAAAGTTGCAGACAAGAGGTCATTAATACAAATAAGAAAGAGTGTCGGAGACTAGAGGGAAACGTTTTAGTTTTGATGTCTTTCTGTGGCGGTTGTCGAAAATGTTGGAAAACTCTTCTTCATAATCTACATCGACAGTTACATGGATTCCCCCAAAAACAATTCCTTATTCATCGTTTACAACAATGTAATCATTTAAACTTTTCTCATCCATTTTCATAAATTCATTCTTCCACAACAAGAAAATAAACAAAGAGCTGCCAAAGGGCACACTAAAAATTTTAAATCTGAAAGCAAATATGAGAATCCCGAAAACGCTATAATATTGGCACAATATCATTGTCTGAGTCCGACCACATGTTAAACAACGCTAACAGCAAGTCGCGAATTCCATTTTGTTTTATTTGCACGATCACCAAACAAAACATTTTGTTTTGTTTTGTTTTGTTTCATTTTGTTTTGTTTTGTTTTGTTTCAGCTTCGCTTGGTGTGTGTTCAAATAAAAAAAAAACTTTTTTTTGACTATCGAGTCAAAAACATTTTGTGTTTTCAGCCTTTTACTTTTGAGTTTTCGAAAACCTAACCTATTGGTAACCAGTCAGTGTCAGTTTTATTTTCAAACATAATTACTAACAAAACATTTTTTTTTAAATGTCATTAGGGTTTAAATGTGATTTTAAAAAAATGGATACCGACACATAAAACATTATAAATGAGAGCATTTTTATTTTTAAATGTCAACGAATCCTGGTTGACGTTCAGTGTGAAATCGTCAAGTAGTTTTCGAAAACTCAGTTTTCGGTAAGGTGTGAAAGCAGTATGTATTAGGAAATGAATTCTGTTTTGGAAAATCGTTGATTAAAGGCTCATGTAGAGCCTAATATCAATTCACTCTAGGACTAGTTAAAACGGTGGTGATATTGCTACCGTATATTTTTAAGAACTAAAAAAACGGATACTAATAAAATTATATTTAAATTTAAACAAAATGCTTATTTATAAATTCTTGACGGAATATTTCAGCCGTTGTTGGTCTTCCTTTTGGTCGATATTCTCCACCGTTATCCCATATCGCAATTTCATCATCATAAGATACTTCATTATCGCTGTCAAATACTGCAAACGGTTTTTGTTCTATTAAATGAGCTAAAAAGTGAGATTTTTGTACATACACTGCGCGTCATCAGGTTAGCACAGCTTCATCAGTCTAATACGATTGCTTCTGATTTTGTTGTTGTTAACTTGCAGTTACTTTTTTGTTTTCTATTTTTCTCATCTTTGTATGTACTATCATTGGCAAAGAGAACATGCAATAACAATGTACCGTTATATGGTTTTTGCTATTTTCTTTTAGTTTTAATGGAAATATGAGCTTTATTTTTGCGTCATCAGGTTAGCACATGCACCTTGTCTTTCATTTATCTTCGGAATTTGAACACGTATTGGCACCAAATTTTATTTACTGCTCAAGTGATCTATTTTTTTTAATATGGGTAAAGGAAAAATGCTATCGGTTGAAGAGAAAGCAAAAATCGAAGCGTATAAAGAGCTCAGGCTTTCAATAAGTGAAATATCAAAAAAAGTTGGAAGAAGTCGAAAAGTGATTACAATTTTTTACGTAATAAGTCGGGACATGGTCGAAATAATAAAGCCGGTAATAATAAAGTGATTTCCGATGCTGATAACAGAGGAATTTTGAGAAACGCATCCAACTCTCATGAATCTACCGCAAAGATCAGGGCAAATGTTGGTGTTAAAGCGAGCTTATCTACTGTTCAAAGGGTAATAAGGAATGCTCCACAATTGAAAAGATTAAAACTAAAGAAAAAACCACCACTTAACGATGTTCGAAAAAAAATGCGATTAAATTTCGCACGAGAGCACATGGCCTGGAAATCTGATTGGCACTATGTTGTCTTTTGGGATGAAAAGAAATTTAATTTGGAAGGACCCGATGGATACAACTATTATTTCCATGATCTTCGGAAGGAGGAACATCAGTTGGATCGACTTCATAGTTGTGTGGGCGGTGTGATGGTGTGGGGACCTATCTCCTTCTATGGTACGTGCGAGCTGCAATTGTTGAACACAAATATGAATGCAAACACTTGTAAAAACGTATTGGAAACTGCTTTTCCCCATTTTAAAAATTTATTTGGAAATGTGCCATGGCGTTTCCAACACGACTATGCTCCAACTCACACTGCCCGGGTGATTAGGTCTTGGATTGAAGCACAAAACGTCGATTTATTGATGTGTGCTAACCTGATGACCTAATTTAAATTTTTAATTTTTCAGTTGATTTTGAAAATAATTTATAAAAAAATATTGACAAATAGAGAAACACTAATTTTTATTTTATTTAGTTGAAAATTGATTTGTTAATAATCGCTAGAATTTTTAGAATTTTAGCTTTCTTACTTTTATTAGAAATGAGCGAAAACTATTAAAAGCAGGGGTGTGCTAACCTGATGACGCGCAGTGTACATGAAATATTCCTTTTTTTAGCTCCCTTGCGGTATGATTGCACCATGTCGATAGACTATTTATATCAGACTGAAACCGGATACAACCAGTCTTATAACTTATACGAGAATATAATTTTAAATCGTCCGCGAAAGTAAAAACGTTGCAAAATTTCAAAATACCATGAACGTCATTTAAAACAAAATAAAAAGCAAAGGGCCTAAATGGCTACCTAGCGTGGCTATGGATGTAACATCAACTTCGTGACCATCGATCTTAAACATTTGCTTTCTGTTTGTTAAATAATTATGAAACCATTTAAGCACTGTGGAATGAAAACCCAAAGTTTTTAGTTATGCTAAAAGTGGGATGTGGTGCGCTCTATCAAAGACTTTTGTAAGGACTGTGTAGAGTACATCAACTTGATGTCGTTCCTCAAAGTTGTTAAATAATATATAAGTTGTTAGAAAAGTTAAATTGGTTGCACAGGTTCATAGAAAGCTATAATATAGGTCGATAATTTGCTTCCTTTTCAAACCCTTTTTATCGATTGGAGTACTATAAGAATATTTCCATTCTTAAAAAAACTTTTCCAGTAAATAATGACTGGTTAAATAAAATTTTAAATGTACCGACAAAAGACGGTAACCAATTTTTTTAATATTAGCTCTGGTAAACCGTCCGGACTAGGGTTTTTGTTCGATTTGACGTTTATAGGAGAAAAATGTTTTTTATAGGACTAAAAAGTAATGTTTGACTTGTTATAATTCACTTGGACCTCTTTTGAAATAGCATAGAGATGTGAAAATGTACCAAGTTTCGACTGAAATCTCGAATTTCTATTTTGAAAATTTAACCGGGATATGTTTTTTCAAATTGAAAAAGAAAAAGACAACTTGCGCCTATCTTGAATTACGATTACGTTTACGATTTACAAAAAAAAAAAACTAAAATGTATAATGTTTTTGGTTAAGACTTTTAAAAGATTTTGCTTTGTCGAAAACGTCTCAAACGATTTTTATTAAGTTTCATAGCTAAGGTAGTGTGAATGGGATTCAAAAATCTACTTATTTAAAATCGGTCCTAAATATGTACGTTCAGGTGCACATTTTTATATACTTGATGGAAAAACAACTAAATTTTCTCATAACAACGTCGGAACTTTAAAAAAAAATCTTTTGAGGAAAGTGGATTTGCTTAAACTCCATATCAAACACAAAATGTACTCTTCCCTGTTCCGACGCGACGGACGGAATTTCAAAAATCACTTTTTTGGGTTCCGCTATCATCGTAATGTTGGAATCAATCAAATTGAAATTTTCACTAAAACAGTATCTTTGCCTTTGTAAGAGAAAGTTAAAAATAGATGTCGCTTTGATTTGTTGAAAAGTAAGGCACAATGGATGACGTAAGCCCAGAAACAATTAAAAATGATTCTGTGATAAAGCAATTCCTCTGAAAATATCCTTTATCAGTCCGAGTTGTGAAGGATTTTTTATTTAAATTATTTAGATTGAGACTATTATCCGCTCGGTAACAGGGAATGGTACTCAAATAATTTACCTATTCTCAATACAGCTGCACTAATATCCACCAAACTAAATACAAACTTTTCCAATCCCATTAGAAGGGGCTATAACGATCCAACTGGCAAAAGTTACTTCTGTTGTTGTCAATATTTTCGAAATGTCATACATTTGACATTTTCTTGTCAAGTCCCCAAAACAGACACTTTAAATTTTCCTCCCAACTAGCTTAATTTTCCTACAAACGATTACATAAATTGACATTCTCACACGAACGTTTGCGGTAGTCATTAAAGTCTCCATGACACTTCGTTTAAAACAACAACTTTTAATGGAATATATTTTTGAATTCATCTTCGCATAGTACGCCTCTGAAGTTTTTAATAACGTCTTAGGGCAACATAATCAACTCTACGATTATTTAGTCCAATGTTCAATCAAACTTGTCAAAGTAACACGGACTCCTTATCTTCATCAAATTTTGTTTCTTTCAAATGTTTATTATTTAAGTTTTTTCACACCTTCAGGGCATTTTCAACCTTCCAGATACACCTGTTCACCTGTCATATACTTCATATCTTCTGACAATTTGCCAGCAAAAAAAAAGTTGAAGAAAGTTTTCCACCGCGTGCATATTCATTGCTATCGACGTTAATGTAGGACATTCCAAATGGGCTAAAGTAGGATTGTATCCACAATTCTACACCAACCAGTGACATAATCATAATAATTAGGATAACACGGCTAAAACTTTTTCAATCACGGTGTGACCGTATTCTTTTACGTCACAAGATACCGAAACCCACTACCTACACGCACTGTGAATTCAATTTCCCTGCCCTCTTTGCGTATCTACTTTTAATTTCGCCACGAGGCATGTCCTTTTCCACCAGAGTGCTGATGCTGACCAACCAATTACCATTTCACGGATGGAATGATTCTGTCGCTGGTTACGAGAGAAGCTATGGAACATTGGGTACACTCACCTGTTGGTTTAATACTGTTTCCGCTTCCGTAGGCTTAACCAAATTTGTTGGGGGTTTCTCGCAAAAAGTGTCAAAGTCCTTAACACGCTCTGCAACCTGGGTTTTGATTATCTAGGGCGGATTTTTGTTTTACTTTTCGACTAACAATTGGTATTCAAAAATTTTAATAACATTGAGAAACTTGTATCGCGTCTTTTGATTTTGCATTCAGAGAGTCACGGGAGTGTCCTGATATTTTAGAAACTGGATCGTGCAAAGAATGTTGATACATACGAAGAAATAAGTTCTGATAATTAGCAACTACATATCGTGTAGACGCGTTTTTACAAATAAGTTGCATACAGATACAGATAAGAAAATAATGGAAATATAGATAAATCTAGGACTTATGGTAGGCAGCTATATATAACATCACAATTGTGCTGAGGGTTAAGATCAAAGCTACCGACGAGTTCAAAAAGGAGGAAGAATGTCAGTATCATCAAAAAGGGACATAAAAGGACTGAATAGAAGATGTCAGATGTGCTACTCCGGGAAGTTTCTTGAAAACCATTATCCAATCCCAAAAGCATAGTTAAGAATATCAAGATTCCCTATGAACATTGTATTGAGAAAATTCTTGTGGTTATTTTTAATGGTAGATGATGATCAACATTTTGCAAATCAACGGTAACAGCTTATAGTAGAAAATATTTTCAACCCAAACGGTAGCACCATGATGATAAAAAAAATTTAAAAAGCAATATCAAAGCAAAAAAAATTTCAAAAGCAGTATCAAAGCATAAATAGTAAAATTCTGCTTAAAAAATCTAAGCCTTTCAGTCGAGCTATTTAAAGCCGTGAAATCCGGTCATTATCCGGATTAAAAGGAACATCGCTTGTCCGATCTTTGAATGTGGCGATAACAGATGCATGGATCTTCTTAATATCGATTTGCTGTTGTTACTTATTGTGGTAAAAATTTTCTAGGTAAGTGGGGTCAGAGCCCTCCAACATGTCTTTTGTTGCATTATACATGCTGGTTCGGCAATTCGTTATAAGGCCTTACACGAGCACTGAAGTGTTTTTAAGATCAAGCTTTGATACTCCTTCTGTTGGACCACTAAATTTTAAATCCTGAAAATAACAATACAATGTTACTGAAGTCATTGGAAAATACTGCCAAATAAATAACCACCGGATGGGTGGTACCATTCTAGGGTTTATGGTTGACCATACAAAATATAGGACGTTAAGTAAATTCGGGATAAGAAGAAAGGAGGTACCGATGCACATTGGTTTTAAGTGACAGTTAGTTATGATGGAAAGGGGAAAAACAAAGTTTGTTGGGGTATTCCACATTCGTGTTGTTCGGATTCTAATCTCTTTTAGCGTTCGTAAGAAGATAGGCTTGAGCCTAAACAGATATGTGTTCATAGCTTACAAGTAATGCGGCTGAATTGTTGAATGGGAGCAATGCTAGCCAGCTGCATTTGAGCAACCGGGTAAGGCAGAAGGTATTTCGACGATGTTCGAGCGAAACAAAAGAGTTCGCTATTCCTTTGTCTTCCATACGATTATTTTTTCACGCGTTTGAATCCTATCTAAGAGGTGTAATGCTATTTTTTGTGCACCTGACCAGTTAGGCTTGAGCCTCAACAGATATGCGTTAATAGCATACAAGTAATGAGGCTGAATCGTTGAATGGGAGGAATGCTAGCCAGCTGCATTTGAGCAACTGGGTAAGGCAGAGAGTATTTCGAAGATGTTCGAGCGAAACGAAAGAGTTTGCTATTCCTATGTCTTCCATACGAATTTGTGTATGCGTTTGAGTCATATCTAAGAGATGTCATGTTTTTTGTTTTGGTGCACCCGACCAGACGTTCAAGTCAAGTTCAGAGCGTATAAACGCCTTATATATTGTGGCCAGATCAGAAGGGGTGAATCATTTCATACATCGATTAAGACAACCTGGACATTTCACTGCGTCTTTGGCAACTTGGAATACAAACCGGACATGGACTCTTCGGTTTCATCGACGTAAGATCCATGGATAATGGCTGTTAATTTCTGCTTCGCTTTAACGACAGAAGTGCTGGCTACGATTAACAGCCGCAGCAATACCCAAATGATTTTTCACCGGCCCTCCTCTCGTGATAATCTGACTGATTCTGATTCGAGTAATATCAATTGCCAAGAAAAGCTTATCAAAACTAAGCTGTTCGGCATAAACAGGAGGTCCCGACATCGTGCAAGAAGTACACACTCACACATGAATGGTTGTGAGATAAAGCTAGTGAAGGGGTACAAACGAGCCTGTTGCGGCAAACATTTTTTTTAACGCCAGAAGATTGCATTTTGTTGTAGAAGCATAGAATTCTACTCTGTGGGGTAAATCCAACATTTGATAATGCTGTCAAGGTCGGAATTCAATGTTTGTTGTAAGGGTCACGTTCAAGAGAAGCCTATAGTACTTTCATCAGCGAAGGGATGAATTGGATTAGAAGTTGCAGACAGGTGTACACTTATAAAAACAAGAAAGAGAGTTGGAGACAAAATTGAGCCTTCGATTAGATCAGACTAGGTTAGGAAGTTTTAAGCAAGTTACCATAACACTGCGGTCGCAGTTGGGCCTATTGTGATTTTCTTCACATGGAACTCACTCATGATACCGGACTTTGTGATGCATTCTAGCAAATCGTTGAGTCAGATATGTCCTCTGCCCCAAGGTAGCGTTTACATGGATGGTGTTCACGTATTCTGATTAGGCAGTTACAGTGACACAGGATGTGTTCTGCTGATTCTTCATCCTCGTTGCATAGTCTGCAAGTGTTGTCTTGAGTTATTCCCATAGCCATGAGGGGTTTTTCGACTTGACAATGTCCAGTAAGGAACCCTGTTACAGTTCGAATCTGACTTCTAGTCAGATGTAGCAGTTGTTTTCTTCTTGTTTGGGAAGTGTTTGGCATGAACATCTTGGCTTGTCTGTTGCCTTCAGCCATGTTTTAATATGAAATTAAGCAGTGCTAATGGGTAGTCCACAGAATTGCCTTGGCATCATATAAGTGGGTGACGATCCTTTTCTGGCTAGTATATCTGCTATTTCGTTGCCTACGTGTCCACTGTGTCCTAACACCCAGACGAGACGTACTCTGTTTGTGCTGGCTAGCGATGTGAGTAGTTGTTGGCAATCTACTATTTTTTATGTTATCTTGTAACTTTGGAAGGCAAGGAGTGCTGCTTCGTTGTCAGAGAAAATAAAGCAAAGATTTCTGCTTGAAATACGGAGTAACATATGTCCAAGCTTGTGTAGATGAAAGTTTTTGTTTTAACACCGTATGCTCTAGCTCCAACTCCTTCATTTGTTTTTGATCCATCTGTGTACCTATCAAGAGAAACGTTGGCAAATGTTGGATTATTCTGTTCCCCATTCTGACGATTTGGGAATGTTACCTTGAAGTTTTGGCTGAAGTTGTAAAAAAACTTGCAAGTCACCAAAGAAATTTGGTGCAACCTTAAAGCCTTCCAGAACAACTTGAATTGAGCGTTTCGAAGAAGTTTTCCATCGATTCCGAAATGTACACATTTTCGACAAAAGAGCTTGATGCCTAACTCTATCCGGAGCAACAATTTGGCTTTCTCCACCATGATGATTTGATTGGTTACACATTCGGTGCCATTAAGTCACATGTGGACCTGTTGCTGCGAAAACCATACTGCCGGTCATTGAGAAGTTTTCGCGTTTCAAGGTATTTCATAAGTTGACGGTTTATTATCGTTTCCATGGCCTTTTTAAGAAGTGCAATTGGTCGGGAACTGGAGGGGCAAGAAGATCTGAATCTTGTGGTACATGCTGGACAAATATGACATTTTCCATCCACTCGGAGAGAGTTCTGATGAGAAATATAGGTAGAAAAGCTAACGCATTGGTTTTGGTAGCGTAGAAGAATACCTCTGGAGAATAATAGAGTCCTGATGAGTAGCATCGATCTAAAAGCTTACGCAGTGGTTTTGCTATCGCAGAAGAACACCTCTTCAAAATATACCATCTTGACCAGTGGATTTATGAATGTCGAGATCAAATAAGGCTCTTGCAACTGTACGAGTTCGAAGGTGAATTTGCCCACCTGAACGATCTACGTTTTCAAGTGCAGGATGATAATTGGCACAATCTGGCGGCGTAAAACTGGTTGAGAAACGCACATCAAGCAGATTGGCTTTGTGTAAAGAGCTGGCAGCTACAATGTCATAGTGAATGAGCATCGGAAATGGTGATGAGTCCAATTTTTTTTTATATTTTTGACAAATGGCCAAACGTTTGAAGTACCTATGGGTTCTCTGTTCTCTGTTCTTAAAATACTGCACAAAATAAAATAAAATTTACAATGAAACTTGTAACTTAGTCGCATTCATTTTTACTTGTCATGAATACGAGACTTTCGGCAGCAACTCGTGCTCCTGTACACTATTAGGTGGTAGTAGATAAAAGAACTCAGTGCAACCGATTTAGTTTTTCTTTTACTGGAATTTTGAGTTCCATTACCTAGTTGGTAGTATAGTGATTATCAAGTCAATTACTATTAGAATGTAGTTTACAGAAAAAAAATTTGAATAAATCCAAAAGAAACCAACAGATGGCGCACCCTTTGTATACCATAACTATAGTGACCAATTTATACGCCCGGGTTCTCAACAATTACCATTTACCGATTTCACTCAAACTTAATTGAATGTTCTTACATCGTCAGCCTTGAATGGATATAGATTGCGTTTCAAAGACTTCATTACTTCCACAATGATTCACATCCTTCAAAATGTATTACATGTCTGAATGGCTTAATTATTTCAGCACTCGACTGAAATAGTTGTTCCCCCCAAAGTATTTTCTTGAAATATGTGTAGGGGTACAATTGGACACCCACTCAAAACAGTCTTGCAATGGTGAAAACAAACGGCTATCCATTGCATGCAAAGGAGTATTTAAAATCGACAATCCCCTCGCCAACCCCTATCCAACAACAACAAAAACCTACAACAATCAGGATAAAAGACAAATCATTCCCACTTAAGTGATCCTTTGCTGAACGGAAATTCAATTTAACTTCACGATTAATTGGCACCATGTTAGAGAAAATTGCAAGAATTATTGCCTGCCAATGTCAAATTTCACCGCAACACTCTCCCCTCCGTATTATGAAAATGATTGATTTTCCTTTATATCCTTACATCCACTCTGACTAATAATGATGGCGTTTAATTGAATTTTTTCTCTTTGGTTATTTGCAGGACGATTTTATGCTGGAGAAACGTACAAAACCCTCATTGTCAATAGTGAACCCACTAGATGTCCTGAGGCAGAGACTCCTACTAGAAATCGCCCGAAGGCAAATGAAGGAGAACACGAGGCAGGTAAGCAGGAATACAAATCATGAAAAATGAAAATTTATTATTATTACCTACGAGCAACATTTTTTTTTTTTTTTTTTTTTTGAGTTTTATAAACTTTTTGTGTAACTTGCAATGTTGGCATTTGGATGTTCGTTGATGATGCAAACGGACTGATGAGGAAGTGAGTTTAGGGTAAAGTTTCCTTCCAAATGGCAACGGGAACCGAAAGGTAGCATAACAGTTGGGGATTTCAGCGGTGAATTTTTGCGATTTCGTTGCAGCGAAAGCACATTCTTTGTGTTTAAGTTGCAGGAACGCTTGCAAAGAAGGGGAACTCTGAACACCGGGGGCCATTTTGAAGCATAACACTTGAGCGGACACGTTCTTTTTTGTGCAAGGAAACTATTCCAATCATAATCCGTGTATATATATAAAATGTTAACAGTTTGCAAAAACTTTTAGAGTTATTTAAATGGGTGTAGCTTCCGGGGATACCCACTTGATAAGTTTTCACGTTAGTGACACCAATGTAGATGCTGTAACTTATTTCGATGAAGGATTTCGTTTGTTAACTTGACCTATGGGTCAAGTATCATTTCATTACATAATTAGCGCTGCAGTTCAAGGTTAGGTTAGGTTAGAGTGGCTACCAGCGATTCGTCAGCACACCTAGACCAGTTTTTGGCCCATTGTGATACAACGTAGATGTTGTGCAAGCTTCTTGTTACCTGTAAGAAAATCAATCTGAGCTACTGATGAAACAGGATGGACTTCTCACTTCCGTGTTTGAAAAATCACAGAGATTTTGAAAAAAGTAAGCTCCAAGATGAAGTTTCCTTTTGTTTGATAGCGCCGGTCAGTTACAAGGAACATGAAGTATTTTTTCTCCTCCTCTTAGGTTATACAATTCATGAAAAAGTCATTCGTGTGGAGACTTAACCTTTCCTCGTACCTACTTATTAGACAGGTGGTACCAATGTATGGTCTAGCGAGTAAGATCAGTGCCGTACAAAATACAAAATTTCGGCGCAACAGGCTCGTTGTCACCCAGAGTCGAGCTTTCTCACAACCATTCATGTGTATGTGTGTACTTCTTGCAGGATGGTGGGACCTCCTATTTTATGCCGACTCCGAATGGCGAATTTTAGCTTGTCTTGACAATTGATACTACTTGGATGATGAGGAGAGGAAGGACAGTGAAAAATCATTAATGTGGTGCTACGGCTGCGAATCTAACCAAGACTTTCTGCGCGGCGGTTCATTGCACTAACCATCGCGCCACTGAGCCCGTCAATTGACCTTACTCGAATGATTTGTCTAATCATCAGAGGAGGGCCAGTGAAAAATCATTTAGTTGTCGCTAGTGCTGGGAATCGAACCCAGACCTTCAGCGCAGCAATTCATCGCACTAACTATCGCGCCACTGAGACCGTTAGGTCAGTTCCTTGGATCTTCTTAGATCCATCTTTTGCTAAATTTGTTTGGTTATTTGACACGTGTGTTGTGCCAAAACTCCAGTTCAAGATTAACTTGGGCTTTAATTCCCTCAGGTCGGGTGGTTGGCAGTTTTCGCTGCCTGACTGCGGAATGTTGTTCGTCATCGCCGTTTAACAATCTACAGAAGTGGTTCTTCCCTATCCTCAGCATCGACTGTGTCTCAACTACGATATTTCCTTGTTCATCTCGACAGGATTCTGTTCGAGCCTTGTATCTTTGGCTTTGACATTTTACACTTTGGTAAAACTTGCGAACATCATTCCTGGAGTGGCACCACTCTATATCCTCGATCGCGCACTTTTCTTGCTCATTTTTCTTCATTCCAAAAAGCCGGTGTTCTTCCCTTCCTCTCTGCCTATAGAGCTCAACGGCAGCTCTCGCCCTCACTTGCAGCTTAGACTTGTAGGCCTCGTTCTTGGCTGCGAGCATCTGTCGGCATTCCTCATCATAGCAGGGGTTTTTTGCTGGTGGGCCCGAGAGACCTAGCACATCAGTTGCGGCTGAACTAATGCCTTGTTGGCATCGTTGCCATTGTTCTTCGACATTCGATGCTGGTGGTATGGTGTTAATCGAGAGGTTAAGGGATTCGCGTTGCGCGACGGTCTTGGCGGTCTCTTGCGATTGCAGTCTTTCGACATTAATTTTTTTCACAGTATTTCTGGATTGTTGTGGCATGTTGGATATCCGCATTCTTACTTTTGCTGCAATAAATTAGTGATGCGAGTCGATGTTAGCTCCTCGGAATGTTCGGACATGCAAAATACTGGATGCGTGCCTAAGACACTTACATTTAACCAAATTTTGGTTATTTGGAATGCCAGACATAGGGAGATTGTTCCTCATCGGCCTTGTACATGCTTCAGAAGTAGCTCTTCCATATTATGCTCATCATCAACTGTGAGTTGCTACGATTTTTCCGGTTTTTTTTTTCGACAGGATTGAGTCTGTGCCTTGTATACCCAAATTTTAAGTTTCACATTTTGTTAAAAGCTTCGTCTTTTTTCCGCTCTTTTCTTCTATCCTTCTTTTTCTATATTCAGCTCAATGGTAGGTTTCTAAGCCCTCTTTTCTTGGCCTTCAATGACAATAGAAACTTAAAAGTTCGACTGATCACGCAAAGAGAAAGACTCTTCTGGTCGAATCTCCTTTTCATCGCAGAATACTTCCAAAACAAAACATTTAGTCTAAATGCTAAGAGCACTTTGGCAAAGTTTTGGCAGATAACGGTCGAAACTTACTTTTAATATGCGTAGTTTTAAGCTAACATTCCCAGAAACATTGAAGAAGGTTAAGTAAGGTTCGAAGGATTGACAAGGAGAAATTAGACCAATGTGGGTCTATTGTGATGCCTTGAAGGTATGAACCCTTTACTTATGAGACCATAAAATGCTGTTTTACAAACCAGGACTTCCATGTAGGAAGTATTATTTTAGGGAGGTGCTACTGAAAATGTGCTGTGTAATTAGAAACTAAGGGAACTCCTACTGTTTTATGCGATTTTGTTGGTTTCATAACATAGACACTGTTTCTGAATTATAACACACGACCGTAGCTAGATTCAACTTGGGTTCACTGTGTTCAATAGCTTTTTTTCGAAATACAGACATAAAATATAAGCTTGAGCTGATAGCTCAATAGTTACAGTTCAATGGTTTCTACACAGAACTGCTATGTGAAAACTCTTTAGTCGATTTCCAATGATTTTTCTTAACCGAACCTTGTCTTCATTACAATTCGAAGTGCCACAAACTGTCACTAAAGAGCTGATCCCAACTTAGACTTTCTAGGTGATAAAATATTACGAGTCGCAACATTTTCGTGAATGAATTAGAGGGCTTACCCTTTCTGAGATGAAAGCTGATTTTGGAAATGATTATACGCCGCCGTTTATTTTCGACTCCTCTTGGACAGCACTTGTAGGCTTTCCAAATTATTCACCTACAACAAATCATAATCCCACGACGCCTTTCAATAATCTTTATGATTGCCTTCTTTGATGGCCACCTTCTAATCCCAAAATGTCAATGAAAATCCATTAAACCATAAATGCCTAGCCCGATAATTTATGCCGCCTAAGCACTGCTCCTCTCCCTTCAATTGGAATTAACTTCTCGACAACAATGCCCCCCAGCAACCACCGACTTGGATAATTACCAAACATTCTTTCCATTGTGAAACTCCAAAGATCAGAGAATTATCCTTCAACCCTTAGTGACAAGGCACATTTCATCAAATCGACCTTCGTTAAGATAACATTATTAGGATAACAATGATGACGGGACGACAACAGCAATTCCCTCAACTATGCAAGGATTTCATAATAATAACTGAATTCCTGCACGATTTGGGGGTTAAACATGCCCACATATTGGGGAAAAACAGCCAAGCAATTAAAAGGATGCGAAAATTCCAAATTTAACAATCAGCCCACTTATCCTATTCATGGTTTCGTATTGCCACCCAATCGAATGGAACGCTTGAGAAAAATAGGATGCCACTCGAGAAGATTGCCGGGGGACTGCATTGCTATAAATTAAACACTGCAGTCAATCTCAATGGAAAGACCAAAACACATATCACTCAGTCAGATATATCCCATAGCTCCACATACCAATCCGCAAGGTAGCACGTTTCATCATATCATCCAGCAGAAAAAAAAAACCTACCCCTGTATTTACCTCTGACGCTTTGTTAGATACGGTCCGTCCCGGTGTATAGTTGGAATTTCCCAACAGACAGAGAGATGGATTCAACCTTCACTATTTGCTCCAATATTGAGCAGGATCAAATATCCTGGCATCAGAGGAATCATGCATTTTGTATTTGATACACATCGAGGGTGGAGTTTTATCAGTTTCCATTGCTCACCAGGATGTGCGAGGATATGCCAGTGGTATCCCAATTTGGAAAATGTTATCAACAAGCTTTCAGAACCCGTCCACACCAAGGAGATTAAATAGGGTTTTATTGTCCAAATGGCTTATTTACAGCTACTCCAGGGGAAATTATTAATATCCTAGCAAAATGTAAATCGACGGCCGGCGTAAGGGAAAAGGGTTTACGTTGAGTAGGTGGAACGCCTTCCTGATAAGTGGTTGGTAGTACACCCACATAGGATTGCAGAGGCCGCAAAAGTATTTTCTGTTTGAAGATAATAAACTACAAATAGACAAGAAGTGTTATTTGATCCGGTTCATTGGTAAGGGTGGATCTGACATTTAGTGATGTCAACAGTTTTAGTAGCTTGACATTGATAATTTACTTTTGCTGATTGCAAACAAAATCGTTAAGGGATGTTTAGATGGTTTTCTGACTAGCATTGACCAGCTCTAAGTCTAATCTGATTTATGTGGAACCAGAGATGAGGTTTAAATACTAAGGAGCTCGTAAGCAATGTTCGTTGCCACCTTTTTTAATTCTTACTTATGTATCAGACTAAAATACTTTAATGCAGCTGAAAGGAAAACATTGTCTCAATCTAACTTGCTGCCCTTAGTGTACAATTTAAGCTTACTAATTGCAGGACTGCGATAAGGATATTGTGTAGGATCTCCGAAGTGGTTTGGGTAAAAAAATTTAAAATTCTTTTAAGTAATAGCTGGCGATTATGACTGAGAGTTACGAAATGCTGATTTCGCCGTAACTCCAAGCAACAACTCACTTACTTGCTAACTTAAGTGGCGCTACAGTCCGGAATAAACATGGGCCTCAACAAACATGCCTCTCCAATTAGCCCGGTCCTTAGCTGACTCCCTACAGTTGCGCACTTCAAGTTGGTTGGGGTGGGTTGGGGGCGGTTCTACTTGTGCGCGCCACTTAAGGCGAGGTCTTCGTCTACTGCGCCCGAATTCTGGCTGGGAATCGAAGACTCTGCGAACCGGAGTATTGGTTTCCATTCGTTATACATGTCCTAGTCATCTTAAACGTCCAATGCGGAGACAATGGGCATGTCGCTGTACATCTCGTAAAGTTCTTGGTTGAATCTTCGTCTCCAACCGACCGAATATTTCGAAGAATTTTCCTCTCGAATCGAACAAGGATTTCCTCATCCGTTTTTGAGACGGTCCATGCTTCAGCGCCATAGAGCAAGACTGGGATGAGGGTCTTATAAAGGATCTCCTGAGTATTTCGAGTGAGGGCTTTACTACTAAATTGCCTTCTTAGCCCAAAGAAACTGCGATTGGCAAGAGTAATTCTTCGTTTAATTTCTGACGAGATGTTGTTGTCAGAGTTAATAGCGAAGCCGAGATAGACAAAGTCCCGTACTTCGTCAAAGTCATATCTGTCAATGGTAACGTTCTGTCCGATTTGTCGATGTTGTGTTTCATTTCGTGTTGACAGTATATTCTTAGTCTTGCCCTCATTTACTGCAAACCCCATTTGTGCAGCTTCCTTCCCAATAATGTCAATATCGTCGGCGTATGCTAGTAATTGCACCGATTTTTGGAAAATTGTGCTTCTGGTGTTGGCTCGGGAATTTTGCCTAATCCTCTCAAGAATCAAATTGAAGAATTCACATGACAACGCATCGCCTTGCCTAAATCCTTTTTTGGTATCGAATGTGTCGGTGAGGTCATTTCCAACCCTGATGGAGCAGCGATAATTCTCAATCGTCATCATACACAAACGGACGAGTTTAGGCGGTATACCAAAACTAGACATGGCTTTGTATAGTTCGTCTCTATAAATGCTGTCGTTTGCGGCTTTGAAATCAATGAATATGTGGTGGGTATCGATTTGGACTTCCTTTGTTTTTTATTCAGGATCTGCCGGAGTGTGAAAATGTTATCGGTTGTGGACTTTCCTGGCCTAAAACCACACTGATAAGGGCCGACTCAGGTTGTTGGTAAACAGTTTCAGGCGTTCACATACTTCGGCAGATAAAAACTTTTTTTAATGTCTGTTGTTGCCTCTGTAGTTGGCGCTGTTTATAGGGTCTCCAAGCAATGGTACCGATCATATTCCACATTCACCCTAATTGAAAATATTTAGGATTTTCTCAAAATCATTCAAGTTAGCGTGTATACTTCTTTCAAACTTGCACGATGGCGGGACCAACTGTTTTATGCCAAATCCGAACGGATGAGTGGAGATAAGCTTTTATTGATTATTGATACTACTCGGGAGATTTTTCAGATCACCTCCTGAGCCACAGTTCATCGTACTGTGGCAGTACTTAATAAGTAGTTCTCTGCTTGGCAAAGCGAAAAATAAAAATCCTGTAAGGATTTTTTTATAATCTTTTCTCAGGGTAGGCGAACCTATAACTCTCCTGGGACGCCTTTTTTCCCTCTCTAAAAGACGATCTTTAGAGAGGGAAGAGAATGATAGGAACGATTTTGGATGTGGTGGAGACTTACTTCATTGGTGGAGTCCAAACTAATTTCGGCGAGTCACTGTTTCTTGTGTTCGTTTGAAGAAATTTCAAGATGGTGCGTACTTTTAGGTGTAACAACCGACCTTTTTTTATTTCTTTTGAATAAAATTTACATGCATTTTGGCTGGGATTGAACGCGCAACCTTCCACTCAACAGGCGAACAGATTACCACTACAACGTGGCCACCTATTCTGGTCTTGAATTGTTATATTTGTGGAAATACGTCGTTGTTCGTGTCGTTGTTAAATGGACAACATGTCCATTTAAGCTGAAGCTGTGTGACTTGCCGGTCGTTGGAATGCACAGAGTCTAGATATGATTTTTTCTGAAACTCCTACAAGGCTACGTTGTGCCAAAAGTTGCAGCTTTGAAGTACGGAAGAATCGTCCATAAGGCGGACTGTACTGTATTATGCATTTCGCTTTGCGGTTCTTTGGACTAGAAAATGTTATTTACCGACCTGTCTTTAAAAAAGTTTCCATACAGCCGCACAGTATTTATGGAAGTCCGTATACGTCAATTATGATGGCAACGCCCTGTGCCAAATTCGATCGAAAGCCTAAGAAATATATAGGGCAACAGCTCTCTGTTATCCATGATTTTCCATCACAGATGTCCATAGATGGGTTACATAACTTAGCAGGTCTTCAGTTGGGCGTTTCTTTCGGAATGCGTATTGCCTATCACTTGTTAATGTTTTAACCATTCCATTTGAATGTATGGATACTAAAGCAAAAGGTTTGTACTTTACAAGCATGCATCTGCCTCTTTTTTTTGCAAGTCGGTTGGATTCGAGCTATGTTACAGCAACAAATTGCATGTAAAATAATCAGCAAGGAATGGACACAAGTTCGGGTGCTTATTTTTAAATCTAATAAGTGAAATTAAGGTCCAGTAGCTACTTTACAGTAAAAATTATTCAGGATGCTCCTAATTTTTCGAGGTCGAAATATAACTTCAACCACCCTGGAGGGTGTGTGCTCTATCGTTGGGTGGCACCACTTGTTCCTAGCTTAATGTCGAATTTTTAGCGAATAAGACAGCCGACAGTGTGTTGTAGATAGTGATGCGTCCGTTCTGATTAATGATGAAGAGTATGAAAAATTATAACTGAATACTTTTGACATTGACCAAAATTTCCGTGAGCCTCCGGAACATGCCAGAAAGTTGTTAGCTACTCGTTCGTTGAAGACATTATTTATGGCTCCCATTTGTTTGGTTGGATATATTTCAATAGTCGATGGTAACTAATCTTTTACCTTCAGTGGATCTTCCCTCCATTGTCCAAGTGCTTTTTTAACTGCTAAAACGCACTTCAACCCAATTCGGCGGGATGCGTTACAAAATTTCGGAGAAATATTCCGAACAGCTCTTCGGAAGAGTACCTCGAAACTAAAATCCTCCGAATCGTACAAAATCGGAGAATTCTCCGCCGCTATAACTTGCTCGCATTGCTTACTGAAACATGGTTTGTTGGATCTCCCTTAGCGAGATATCCATCGGAGCGGACAATTTTCCGCAACGAATTCTTTGTCATCAGAAAAAAATCACTTACTACAATTCGTAAATAAATTCCGCGAAGAATTTGTGTTGGAGGAAATCGGAAAAAGAATTGCTATTAGCTGTCGAAAATTGCACGAAAAATGCACCTGAACACACTTCAGCCCAATTCGTCGGGATTCGTTACAAGATATCGGAGAAATATTCCGATCAGCTTTTAGGAAGAATAATTTCATCACATTCTTGAAGCTAAACTCCTCTGAATCTTACAAAATCGGTAAATTCTCCGCTCCGACTCCCCCTCAAAGTTAAAGAACACCTACAGTCTGCTGAACCAATTAATGTCACGACCAATAGACCGAATTTCCATCAATTAAGGCCCATCCTTCTTCCAAATCTCATCGAGGATACTGTAATAATATTCCTGATTTGTCTTGTGCTCTCAATTTACGAATTAATTCAATAAATACCCATCCATCGATCTATTGTAAATAATCCTACACTCTTCCTTAATTTATCCCAAAATGGATGCCATTACCACCAGAGTCTCTTCACAGCGGATACAAAAAGCTTAGGCATCCCTTAAATCAGAAACAAAACAAAACACCGAATAAAGTCGTTCGCCTAGAAGCGTGCCGTGTAATTTCATTACACAAACTCCGAAGGAAGAAATCTAAAAATACTCAAAACGGTGTGTTCCTTAAGCATCCTGTGTGTCAAATTGAATTTAAATCAACAATCTATTTCTTCTGAGCGTTTCCTTTATATGTGCGTAAAATCCCGTCTTGGAATCTTTATAATACATGTCTACACTTTGAGGAAGATTTGTTGGGAGGCTTTACCAGTCACCACACGGCTTTAATGTGTTTAAGGAAAAATAATTTGGAACGATGAAAATATCCCATCAGTACACATTACCGCTAAGACAGCGGGAACAAAACACTTTTTTATGATGAAAGACATGTTTGCGCCTCGAGGCGGGGGAGAAAATGAAGTTCCTCTTGCAAAATGGATGCGTCTTTATTTATTTCCATTCGGTTGAGATCCGTTAATGGTTTTATTGTGAGAATATTTGTTTAATAAGAATGGTGATAAATGGCGGTACGGAACGTAACCTTTGGAATGTGTGTTTTCTTTTTTTGTAGCTCTGGAGTTTATTTTGCGGTGTAACCACAGGTTAGATGGATTTCACTGATTGCTCTGTCTTATGAAATGGAGATGATGTAGTATTACTCAGGCTTAAAATGTTCGTCTTCCAGGCCCGATGTGAACTTTGTCAGTTGGGTCAAGGTACATAACTTTTTTAAAGTTCATTTCAATGTGTTGGAAGAGTACTTCTGGTAACAGCATCGTTGTCAACGTAATGCAAGAATTGTGGTGGGAAAATGAAATGAAAACACAAGAGACGTCACCCCCGTATCATAAGAAGGAATAGATGTGATACCAAGGCTAGTTAAATGTGAAAGTTAAAGGCTTTATCCAAGACGATTACGGCAAAATGTAGTAAGGTTTTGGCAACGTAAGGTAGGGAAAGGTTAGTTCTCTCATACACCATGCCTTGACAATAGACTTTTTTTTAGCACATACGGCTACAATGTTTCTGACTGTTGGTTCTTATATTCCGTGCTTGTCCAAGACAAGATTTTTTTTTTTTATAATTTACACGTACTCAAGGGGTTATGAATACCCTTTTATATGTTGCCATAGTACGAGCGTTGGAGAAGGGGAAGAAAGAGAGAGAGGATAGGAAAGATTTTGGATGTAGTGGAGACTTAAACTCCATGGGTGGTGTCCGAACTAGCTTCGGGGAGTCACTTTTTCTCGTGTTCGTTAAATTTGAAGAAATTCAAGATGGTGTGCATACTTGTAGGTATTACACCAACCTTTTTTATTTCTTTTAAATAAAAGTGAAATTGATTTTGGTTGGGATTGAACGCGCAACCTTCCACTCAACAGACGAACACATTACCACTACACCGCGGCCACCCACCAAGATCCCATCACTAAGCTTTCCCAGAGGATTTGAGACAAGACTGATTGCTAAAATTTCATAACACACCAATAGACTATCTATGCTCACGGAAGCTTTTTAAAGCGTTCCTTAATATTGGCTGTGAACCTCTTTTTTTTTGTCCAAAGCTAGACCGAATTACTATGCCGATTCTAAGGATTTCATACCTTAACAACATACGAAGGAGGGAAAATGAACGTTTTCCAGTCTTAGCAATACCAAGATGTTGTACCAATAGATGTAATAAGATCCAATTTTGACGATCTGTCATATTACACTTGAAGCACAGGCATCAAGTAGTTACTTGAAAAGTGAGTGTCCAGAATGAGATTTATGGTCCAGGGACCGTATTACCTGATTTCTTGGCTTTAGAGGATAATTAATCCTGGATGGATAAACTTGTGTCTATCCATAAATCTTCTGTCTTCTGTCTTCTGTCTTCTGTCTTCTGTCTTCTGTCTTCTGTCTTCTGTCTTCTGTCTTCTGTCTTCTGTCTTCTGTCTTCTGTCTTCTGTCTTCTGTCTTCTGTCTTCTGTCTTCTGTCTTCTGTCTTCTGTCTTCTGTCTTCTGTCTTCTGTCTTCTGTCTTCTGTCTTCTGTCTTCTGTCTTCTGTCTTCTGTCTTCTGTCTTCTGTCTTCTGTCTTCTGTCTTCTGTCTTCTGTCTTCTGTCTTCTGTCTTCTGTCTTCTGTCTTCTGTCTTCTGTCTTCTGTCTTCTGTCTTCTGTCTTCTGTCTTCTGTCTTCTGTCTTCTGTCTTCTGTCTTCTGTCTTCTGTCTTCTGTCTTCTGTCTTCTGTCTTCTGTCTTCTGTCTTCTGTCTTCTGTCTTCTGTCTTCTGTCTTCTGTCTTCTGTCTTCTGTCTTCTGTCTTCTGTCTTCTGTCTTCTGTCTTCTGTCTTCTGTCTTCTGTCTTCTGTCTTCTGTCTTCTGTCTTCTGTCTTCTGTCTTCTGTCTTCTGTCTTCTGTCTTCTGTCTTCTGTCTTCTGTCTTCTGTCTTCTGTCTTCTGTCTTCTGTCTTCTGTCTTCTGTCTTCTGTCTTCTGTCTTCTGTCTTCTGTCTTCTGTCTTCTGTCTTCTGTCTTCTGTCTTCTGTCTTCTGTCTTCTGTCTTCTGTCTTCTGTCTTCTGTCTTCTGTCTTCTGTCTTCTGTCTTCTGTCTTCTGTCTTCTGTCTTCTGTCTTCTGTCTTCTGTCTTCTGTCTTCTGTCTTCTGTCTTCTGTCTTCTGTCTTCTGTCTTCTGTCTTCTGTCTTCTGTCTTCTGTCTTCTGTCTTCTGTCTTCTGTCTTCTGTCTTCTGTCTTCTGTCTTCTGTCTTCTGTCTTCTGTCTTCTGTCTTCTGTCTTCTGTCTTCTGTCTTCTGTCTTCTGTCTTCTGTCTTCTGTCTTCTGTCTTCTGTCTTCTGTCTTCTGTCTTCTGTCTTCTGTCTTCTGTCTTCTGTCTTCTGTCTTCTGTCTTCTGTCTTCTGTCTTCTGTCTTCTGTCTTCTGTCTTCTGTCTTCTGTCTTCTGTCTTCTGTCTTCTGTCTTCTGTCTTCTGTCTTCTGTCTTCTGTCTTCTGTCTTCTGTCTTCTGTCTTCTGTCTTCTGTCTTCTGTCTTCTGTCTTCTGTCTTCTGTCTTCTGTCTTCTGTCTTCTGTCTTCTGTCTTCTGTCTTCTGTCTTCTGTCTTCTGTCTTCTGTCTTCTGTCTTCTGTCTTCTGTCTTCTGTCTTCTGTCTTCTGTCTTCTGTCTTCTGTCTTCTGTCTTCTGTCTTCTGTCTTCTGTCTTCTGTCTTCTGTCTTCTGTCTTCTGTCTTCTGTCTTCTGTCTTCTGTCTTCTGTCTTCTGTCTTCTGTCTTCTGTCTTCTGTCTTCTGTCTTCTGTCTTCTGTCTTCTGTCTTCTGTCTTCTGTCTTCTGTCTTCTGTCTTCTGTCTTCTGTCTTCTGTCTTCTGTCTTCTGTCTTCTGTCTTCTGTCTTCTGTCTTCTGTCTTCTGTCTTCTGTCTTCTGTCTTCTGTCTTCTGTCTTCTGTCTTCTGTCTTCTGTCTTCTGTCTTCTGTCTTCTGTCTTCTGTCTTCTGTCTTCTGTCTTCTGTCTTCTGTCTTCTGTCTTCTGTCTTCTGTCTTCTGTCTTCTGTCTTCTGTCTTCTGTCTTCTGTCTTCTGTCTTCTGTCTTCTGTCTTCTGTCTTCTGTCTTCTGTCTTCTGTCTTCTGTCTTCTGTCTTCTGTCTTCTGTCTTCTGTCTTCTGTCTTCTGTCTTCTGTCTTCTGTCTTCTGTCTTCTGTCTTCTGTCTTCTGTCTTCTGTCTTCTGTCTTCTGTCTTCTGTCTTCTGTCTTCTGTCTTCTGTCTTCTGTCTTCTGTCTTCTGTCTTCTGTCTTCTGTCTTCTGTCTTCTGTCTTCTGTCTTCTGTCTTCTGTCTTCTGTCTTCTGTCTTCTGTCTTCTGTCTTCTGTCTTCTGTCTTCTGTCTTCTGGCTTCTTCTATATAAAAATAGCAAAAAGCCTTAAGATCAGGGAGTGTCAAGGTCTATCTATTATGCTGGTTATAGTTTTCTCACTAAACCCTATAAATACAATTACGACGTCAAATTTTTGACAAGTTTGGGGGCGTTATTAAAAAAAAAAGCTTTGAGTTTAAGAAACCTCTTTCTTTCTAGCACTCGATGATTTTGAACTTTGGTTAAAATTTAAATGATCTCTCACAAAATTGCAATAATCCACAGACGTCCCTTGTGATATTGTAATATTTACTATCACATACCATTCAAGCATATTTCCGTTTCCCTTTTAAGGTTGAAATAAATCGCGCAATCCTAAAGAACGTTGGCAAACGTGGTCCTCAACAGCATCACCCTGGTCCAGACTCAAACAGCATTCTCTACGAGCTGCTACACAGTGGCGACAACATCGACAACGAGAACACCAAAAAAATGGACAACACAAATCGGGAACTGACAGTCAACGACATAGGAGATGACGATGACTACCAGCTAAGATATCTATACCGCTTACACAAGGATCGCTACACTAGAAAGTAAATCCAGACAATCTCATCTACAGCCTTCCCCCGTTCAGTTTTGCGACGAAAGTATTAATCTCTACAAGTTCTTCAATTGTTCCCCCAAAATTTACAAAACCTATTTAATTTACAAAAAAAAAACTCTATAAATAATAAAAATAGCACAAAATATGTATTAAATTAAAATAAACAGTTCCTTAAACAGTATTTACAACTTTTCAGTTGCTAAGCATTCATTTTTTGGTTTCAAGTCCTTATGCTTACACGCTTACAATACTATACTATTGGTTATTGTAAAATTAAACGAATCTAAACAAATTATAGAACTGAAGGTAGAAAAACTTCATAAAAAATAAAAACAAAACTATACGAAAAGAAAAATATATAAAACTATTTAATTATTTTGTTAACATACAACTTAGTGTATTTTTCTATACTAAATCATACAACTTATATAAAATAAAATTAAATTTAAATTTACTGTCAATGTACATTTTTATTTAGTTTTTAAAAACTTAAACAAAAAAAAAACACAAACTGTAAGAAGTTCATCGATAAATTGTTATTGAGAAAAAAAAAATTGCAAATTCAATCCGTGTCAGAGTTTAAGGGAATTATTTGTTTCCAAATAGAAAAAAAAAGTATTTATCATCTCTAAATACAAGCAAAACATAAATTACTGAAAATAATAATTAATAGTTATTCTAATTTCACTCAATTGCATATGTAAAAAAAAAATACTAAAAATATGAAACTAAAAAAAAATACACTTATTATACTATCTGTTACAAGAGTTCATGATGATGGAAATTTAATTATCTGTCATGAAATAAATACCAAAAAAAAAAGATTACCTATGTATATTTGGAATAAATGTTGTTGATGCTAAATTTTAATGAACAAAAAAAAAGCCAAAAAACCCCAGACAAAGTGTATATAAATTAAATGAAATTTAAATAAAAATGAAAAAAATATTAAAAATAAATTATTGGAAGCATGTTTGCTTTGTGTTTTTTTTTTTTGTTAATATTTTGAAGGTATTTTCAGGATTTTTTCCTCAATTGGAGTCATTGGTTGTAGGAATTGTTTGAAAAATATGAAACTGTCTGGTAGAATTAAGGCAAACCTCAAAAACAACAACAAACACAAACTTGTAAATAAAAATGAACAAATTTTACAAGATGAACGACGCTTTGTGCACAATCATGAGTCCTAGCTTGGACTTTCCGATCCTTCAGTGAGACTAATCCTTCACGTACCTTCATTGCCATCCGCACATGTTGTCCATTGTAAAACGAAAACGTTACAGAGGACGAAAGCGTTTGAGCGATAAAGAGTGTTTTTACTTAAGTAGATGCGTTAAATCGGAACACACCCTACTGGGCTTACAACAATCCCCGACCATTGCATCAAAGGCTTGGCATGTCTCATTCTCTGCGTAGTATGTGCAATTTCCTCAGATGGGATGGTGGGTCACTTTTTGTTTAAGTGAGGTCACAGTGACTTTGAGCGTTGGTTCAAGTGAGGTGGAGGTAAGTGACTTTTTACTATCAAACTCGAGATCGCCTTGGTGTTGCTACTATTCACAGCTTTCAGCCTCTGAAAGACTGGCAATCATTCAAGAGTATAAAACTATCAGAAAAAGCTTACGACATTTAGAAGCAGCGTTCAACTGGAGGTCCCACTCAAAATATATCTTAACCTCTTGAATTTAGATGCTAGGTTAGGGGTACTGTTTAGACCATATAAGTGAGATATGGAGGAACTCCTCACACTTCAAAGTCATCGATGGCTGTTTTAAGACAACACTCTCCGGAGCGCCTCATCTCAATAAGGGCGATTTGGAGTAGACAGGCACTGTCCCCTGATTTGGACAGTACAATTTGGATCAACCGTTAAACGGTCCTACAATAATTTAAGGCTGAAAAACTTGCGAAAATAGCCAACACACACGCCACTTTGCTGGTAAGAGCCGGAAATCGGCGTATTCAAGGAAATGAGGCTCGTAGTACTAAATATGCTTTTTAAAACTTGTGTAAAATAAAACTTGCACATCAACCTACACTTAAAAATAAATTAAAAAAAATTCTGAATTAAAAATCGGTTTTATTGCGTTTTGAACAAAGGAAGTGGCTGCGGCCCTTTATGATTTAGTTAAGGAAGACATTTTAGCGACTCCTGAAATTTAACATTCAAATCGAATTGGGTGACTTCACCGACCAATAGGACATATTTGGCAGAATTGTCTGAATTACCAGCTTATCCGGCCCACGGCTGGCAGCTTAACTGTTTCATATTTTTAAATAACGAGGACGACCACGGCGAAAGCTACTTTGCATTAGACCGCTATGAAACCCGGATGAAAATATGTTTGAAGAACGATTGTCTAAATATTAACAAAGAGGCTACTGACAGCCCTAATAAAGAATCCATCAACATTCTTAATAACACCTACAAACTAAGTAAAACATTATCAAACGATCGCTCAGCTTCGTCCTGTATATGAAGTTCGGATGCTACATGGGTTGAAACTATGTCTGGATCACGATCTTAGCTAACATTCACTCCCTGGGATGCATAAAAAGTTAAGACCGACTCTATTGATTTATTGGGCCGCTGAGAAAGTTACCTGGAATTATATCCTTTTTCGTATCCCCAATTTCTTTAATGTCCACAAATTGGGCCTTAAGTGCGAATATATTATAAAAAAAAAATCAAAAACTTTTACCAGCTTTCCTTTTTATATATCACCTGCTGGGCTCGCCGGTATATTGCCAAACATGCTGCAGTACTTAGAGACCACTTTAATACGAAGGCTGCTGCTGATTTATAGACCTTCCATTCTAACAAATTATTCACAACCTAGTGCAGTCGTCTCAGCGTAGTTTTTATTCCAAAGATAGCAGACGTGATCTGTTATATGATCTGATCTCTATATAAATCACCGCTATTCTCATCACAGCATTCATATCACAAAGGCAGATCAACAGAATCGATAACCCACCATCTATTCATCGATTTCAAAGCCGCATATGACAATTTTTACAGAAACGAACTATACAGAGCCATGTCTAGTTAAGGAATACCGCCCGAAATCGTACGTTTGTGTAGGATGACGATGGAGAATTCTCGCTGCTCCATCAGAGTCGGAAACGACCTCATCGACACATTCGATACCAAAAATGGATTTAGGCAAGGCAATGCGCTGTCATGTGACTTCTTCAATTTAATTCTTGAAAGGATTGTACAAAACTACCGAGCCAACACCAGAGACACAATTTTCGAGAAATCTGTGCAGACGCCGACCAATGACATCATTGGTAGGACGCAACGTGATGTCATAGCCACGTTTGCTAGTATAGAGAAGAAAGCGGCAAAAATGCGTTTTTCAGTAAAAGAGGGCAAGACTAAGTATAGGCTGTCAACATGAAAGGATACACAACATCGATGAAAACGACAGAACGTCACCATTGACAGATATAACTTTGAAATACTACGGGAGTTTGTCTATCTCGGCTCCGGTATTAACTCTGCAACACCATCTCGTGAGAAATTAAACGAAGAATTACTCTTGCCAATCGCGGTTTCTTCAGGCTAAGAAGGCAATTTAGTAATAAAGCCCTCACTTGAACTACTAAGGAGATCCTATATAAAACCCTGATCATCCCAGTAGAGGAAGACCTCGTCTTAAGTGGCGCTCACAGTAAAAAAACGGCTCTCAACCAACTTGGAGTGCGCAACTGTGGGCAGTTAGCTAAGGACCGGGCTAATTGGAGAGCCATGTTGGTTGTGGCCCAGGTTCATTCCGGACTGTAGCGCCACTTAAGTAAGTAAGTAAGTAAGATCAACAGCAACCTTCTAGGCCCTATCGAATAGGTAATTTCGCCTATCGAAAAATCCGTCTATTCCAAATATTTAGCCAATTTCCAAGTAGCAAGAAGTCGGAACCGTATTTCTTGTGGACGGGCAAAGGTAATTCATCCAATGGATAGTATCCAAGAAATATCAAGAATTATCAACGCTAAGCAGCAGCTGTCAAACGAGATACGCTGATATCGGCAAACCACAAGGTGGATTCGTTTCACTCTGTTGTGGCCTCATGTCATTAATTAAAGAAGTAGCTTATGCAGCCAACGAAATGATCTTAGCGTCAGGGAAAACTAGATCCATGGATAGAAAGTTCGTTTGGAGTAGTAATTTCATAAATTTGTGTAGACCCTTTAGACTTCTCCTAACCTTTAACTAGTTTTACATGGATAACATAGGTAGGGGTAGCGTTACGTATACGAAATAGCTTTGTGAAGAAGAACCATTGAACTGTTTAAAGTTCCTCTAGTTTTGCGTAACCAAAAACCTGTGCACCATAAGAAATGCATATGTTTACTGTAGCATTGAAAGCTCTAAATTTTGAGGTGATATGAATGATTTGATTGTTAAAAAAAGATGGCCTCATCATATTTAAAGCCAGTTAAGCCTCCGCACTTTTCTCTTTGTCATGCTTGTCAAAATTCAAGAACCCCCAGATACTTGAATTGATTTACAACTTTAATTCGATCACGGTTGAGGTACCATGCTTCGTCTGTCAATTTTTCCGTTTTCTTGGATCAACGATCACAATTTTAGTTTCCCGGGTATTAATATGCTCCCTAAGATTCACAATGTTATTGAAATCTCTTGGTTGGAAGTTGTAATGTAATTTATCGCCATAGAGCCGCACCAGGATTTCCCAATAAATGATACCTCCTGTCAAAATATCACAAATCACATCCATAAACAATGCGAACAAAATGTGGTTAATGATGCAACCCTGAGGCACTCTAGCTGACATTTTAAACCACTCTGATAAATTGCTGTCTGATGCACTTGTTGCGGTCTAAAAATTGTAATGGAGAAGCAAAACTTTCGAGAAACACCATGAGATGCCAACTTATAGATAATAGCTTGTCAAAATCAGCTTTAAGGTCAATAAAGATGGAAGAATGTGCGAAAATGTGGTCCACATCGGAGAACTATGGGCAAAATCCTTCTTGGTAAATGCTTAAACGATTGCTATTCTTAATCCTTTATGAAAGCATCTCATAGGGAATGGAGGCAAACACTTTACTTAATAATTTGAGGGTAGTAGTTTTGTTGCTTTCTTAAAGCTTTTAGAAAAATACGTTTCGTTATAAATTCGGTTAAGAAATCCACTATATAGTTTTTGAACTGAGTGATAGCATTTTTTGTCGAAAACCACCCTCAGTGATATCATCCATCCCCGGAGCTTTATTATTTTTCATATTTAGAAGTACGGCTTCATCATAAAACGTGCATTTTTTCCGAGCCCCAAATGCGGAAATTTCGTTTGTTAATGCGACTCTAGGGCCAAAACTACGTAGCGAGAACGAAGCTTTCAATTGCTGAGTAAATTGGCCCTTGGTAAGTGAATAATCCGAGATCTTTATGCAGAACTCTTCTCAGGATAGTGCGTGAAATGTTGAGCTGTTAACATCGATGGTGAGTTGATAATGAGTTGATGTTCGTGAAATGAGTCTCACATTCTCAGTTACAGCAGCCAGATTCTCGTCTGTGCTCACCGTACGACTACGGGCACCACGAGGGTTGACTTCGACAGTCGCACGAACTTTTTTCAGGCGCGGCGGGTGTTTTTTTCCGCTAAAACTTCGCTTCAAATAACGCACTTTTTGCGCTACACAGCACTCACTTTGGAAATAAGTTTTCAATGTTTTCCAATGATGTTCAATCGTGAAACGACTGGTTTCATGCCGCGGAGGTATGATACTGACTTTCTGTCAAGTTTTCGATCGGGAAACACCCGTCAAAGTCAAAATAACCTATGAGGAGTCAGCCCAGGTGTTTACTCCTTTACACAAAACTACAAAAAAAAAAATTTACTCTCCCTAACTCTTCCAGCTTCATTCTCTGATTATTCATTCCAGGCAGAATTATTGGGCATATTGGGGGCATGTCACTCGATTAGCCACAATAATACTCCCGAACAAAATTTCGCTGTTGTGATACGAATGGCGATATTTTGGTCAATGCAATGGGAAGATTCTACTCTGATCGACTGGCTTTCACACTGTCAAAACTCTTATTCATCATCATGCATCATTTGCCAAAGTTTAAAATTTAATTTAAGACGTCCGTGAAAGTACATGCTTTATGTTCGATGACAGCTCCTGCTCTTCAAAACATTCCAGCAAGTAGGTCCGCATTTTCTGTAGTGAAGTATCGAGCTCCATCAGTTCTGATAACATCATGAACATGATTGTGAAAGGTCTTCGTTTGATGCTCAAACAGATTTTTTCGCATATCCTTGATTTAACAAATCACAAGAGTAGCACAAGGCATCGTACACAGTTCCCAAAATACAAAAAAAAATGTTTACACCTCTTAACTCTCAACTTTATCTTTATTACACAGATGTGCCTAGTCCAGCGCTATGCGAATGAACCAACACTTAAAATTGCTAAACCCTCCCAACTTTGATCACAGCTCGTATCACACGGAAGCACCACCACCACAGGCAACATCACACCCACACATTACTAATTATCCATGCAGTTAAAATTTATTTTATGTCGCAGAGCAGTGCCACACCTCGTAATGTCCAATGTTTGGGACTGAAGTCCGTCTCGAAATCAATCGATCCCACATACTTTGTATCGGTTCGCTGTGGTTTCCTATAAATTGGGCACTCGTACAACTTTGGATCCTTTCCCGCCGTAGTATTGATTGCATAAATGTATATAACCGGCATTTGTTCGTAAAGGACTTTTGGTTTCGATTCGAGTAGCTTTCCGCTTCGTCGATCTAGCGAAGCACCTGCAAAGAGAATGGGAACAGAATTCAAATTAGAAAAAAAAAAAAAAGCATCTCCAAACTTTTTTCAATTGATACCGCAATCCACATAAGGTTTACCTATACATGGGAAATAAAATCAATATTCCTAATCAGGATAACTTATCCTGAAAGTTTATCATAAAAATATCGGTCGACTAAAAAACCTCCATCACGCCCATACAATTTATACAAACGAGGGTGCTATTTTAAGGACATGTTGAGGCTATCAAAATTGGTTGTAATGGTCGGGGTATACATGCGGTGGTGGATGGGATCAATTATAGAAATGACTTCCAACGATGGCCCATATGTCTGCACGTCAATTCAAAATCCATCGGAGTTTGTTTCCGCAAATCGAGGATAGTCCAGGATTTACCCGACCAAGTGTCTATGGAGGATTAGACAGTCAATTTAGGGGGCTTTTTGGACTGGAGTTGTACCATAACAAATGAAATTGTCATATACGTTGGGGATTTCTAGGACATTTGTAGAATGCGTATCCTTTTGGGAGCACAAAACAACAAAAAATCCGCATCCCATACGTGTGTCGATTCAAATCGCAATCTGATGGTTTGAGGTTCACTTCGGGTTCTTAGCATTTAGGATGAATGGTAAATAGGTTGTGCTTGGGATTTGGGATTGGTTATTGAAATGCAAAAGGTCCGATTTGTGTTTTAAACGATTCGAGGGCATCGATTTTCGTGTTATTGTATAATGTGCCAGTTCCTGCGTCAGGGGTTAAGTGAAATTTGACCTTTTTGACGGTCTCAACGGCAGTAAGGACTAAATTTAGAAATTTATTATTATTTTCTGAAAATCTTATGCTTGGCTGGGTTAATGTGTTTTAAAGAGAAGATGTCGAGGATATGCGATAGCCGTGTTTAATTGTCTGACCTTTACCCACGATGCGATATTAAATGCTGTGCGGGATGGAGGCTTACTAGCGGTATCTCTAAGTAAGCAATTTGTCAACTTGTTGAAAGCCATTTAGGAAATTAGACGTTTTAAAAAATGTTGACTACGGCTGCGAGCAGGGGAATTTATTTTTAAGATAAGTGGGCAAATCCTGCTTCAAGAATATTTGTAGGTAGAGGCATGAAACGGGGGTACCATGATGTAGAAAAGTTGTTGTCTGAAGGGAGTTCCCATAAAGATGCAAATTATAAAGTGAGGACGAAGAGCTGTTCAACGTCCCTTCGGACATTTTTTTTTTTTGTTTTTTGTTTCATTGATTTTGGTCCACTGCCTATGGCTTAAGTTGTTAGAATTATTGGATGAAGAAATCTATTCACCCCCCAAATGAACACATTCAAAGCAATGATGCAAAATTGCCTGGAAACGGAAATCTCCTATGGCTACACTTGGTCTCATTACCAAACGGTAACAAACGCCATGGAAAACCATGGTCATATCCCCTAATTTTTGTTCTAGATACCAATAAAAAGTTAAGATCCAATCATATATACAATCCACAACAACTAAGGAGCATAATCAATGAGCATCTCCAAGCCCCATCTCAGGCCGCTTCTTGAGTATTATAGGTTAGCCTCACCTGATAAAAGTTTATACATCATAGCAAAACAGACTCTTGAAAGTAAGAGTAGCCTAAAAGCAAAATAGACTGCATCTTGCCTTCCAGGTAAGAGGTTTTGCTTTAAGTTTATTGACCAATAATATGAACACAATGTCGTTAAAAACCAACCGTCCATCGCTGAAGGTCAACGATAGAGAAATCTTGTTATTTCATCAAAGTCGGGATCGACTTCTCCAAAGCAATTGATTAAGAGGAAAAAGTAGAGACTTGAAGGAATTAGACAAAGCTCCTGGAGCAGTTTGTTGAGCACAATGTCCTATAAATCTGTATAACTACTACACACACTGACGATATTGACATCATTGGTTGGACTCAACGAGATGTCATGACTGCGAGTATAGAGTTGAAAGCTGTTATAGTATGGGCTTGGCAGTAAATGAAGGCAAGACCAAGTGTAACTAATATACACCTAGAACTATGAACAACCGAAAGGATTGTAGGACAAGAGAAGCTGCAGAAGTTTAAGCTAAAACAGATGTTGCAACAGAAGTCCACATTAGACGAATAGAACGATGAGATTATCAATATCAAGCTGTTTTACCTTAATGGTAGGTATTACATCTAGAGATTTATTTAAGGTAAAGTTTCGAAGGCTCAGGCGTTTAATATCAGTATGGAAGGGTAACGATTTGTATAAGGGTGCATGCCGGCTGAAATAATGTGGATCAGGATAAGACATATCGCATGAATAAATATAAAAAAAAATATGGAAGTAATGAAGGTTCTTGATCCTTAATGTCTAAAAATCCATTTATATCCATGTATTTCGCATGAATCTGGAGTTTGTAATTTTTATATTCAAATCTATCTGCCCGCACTGTGTAAAGCAAGGTATTTATACACCTTTCCGATTGCGCAAATTTAGAGACCGTACTTGCAATTGGGGGGAACATTGTAAAAAGTTCAACATTTTTCAAAATGTACGTGTGCTTAGAAAGTACTAATAAAAAAACAGAAGGTTTAGTTAGTGGGTGTTCCAGTGAGTTACAGCTTATATAGACTAGACGATTCCATTGTACCCGTTTACATCTAGTACCTGCAAAACGGAGTATTACTGTGTCAAAAACCCACCAAAAGTGACATCATTTTTAAGGGGTTATGCAGAGCTTGAGTACTGTCAGAAGTTTAGCCTCAGTCCAGCCATTCCGTTGTAGAATTCTGTTGTGCTCTTTCATATCCAGTATCTGCAAGAAATGTTATTATTCCCTGAGTTTGAGGGCTTTGAGTTCCACTTTGGCGGTACAGCGGAGTTCAGGAGAAGTGAGGTTCAGGATTGCTTTCATTGCTCTGATAGATTTAATTATCATTGGACTATAATTGCGTAGCATGATGTAGTAGCCGTTTAGATTTTGGCGCTTTATAGGCAAAAAAAGCAAAGAAAACTGGCTTTTCAAAAACAAGAAAAGAACGGGCCACTCCAGGAAAGTTCGCAACTTTTATCAAAGTGTACAACTTCAAAGCCACGAATACAAGGCGCGACAAAATCCTGTCGAGATGAAAACAAAAGGCCGTAGTTGAGACCCAGCATATGCTGAGCACATGAAAGAACCACTTCAGGAGACTGTTAAACGGTGATGACGAACAATCTTCCGTTGTAAGGCAGAACGAACCATTCCATAATGGTGACGACAGCGAAAACTACCAACTATTGGACATAAGTGAAGTGAGGGTAGCAATATCTTAACTTAAACTTAACAAGACGGCCGGAAATGACGGACTTCCCTTACTTGGTAAGTAACATTCACCAACTCTTAAGCGAAATTCGGACGGATAAAGCATGCCTGAAGAATGAAACCTCAGCATCGTTTACCCTATCCATTAAAAAGGAAATCATCTGAACTGCTCCAACTATAGAGAAATAAGTCTCCTCAACATCGCCTACAAGATCCTATCTGACATACAAGGTGGCGCAAAAGTAATCCTCCTATCAGAAAATGCTATAAATATTGCGATTGGCCCCTAATGTCAGTTCTGTTTTGACATTTGTGTAGTAAACACATGCGAAATACACGCTAATAAACAATGTTACACAACGTGAATTTCGTCGCAGATTTCCTAGCCGTCCAACGCCTACTGGTGAAACACTGCGACGTTTAGCCGCTCGCCTGGAAGAGACTGGCACAACACGAGATGCTGCCAGGCGTGGCAGACCCCGGAGTAGCCGTTCTGCAGAGAATATTGCTGCTGTAGCCGAAGATGTCATAGAAGCGCCGTCGAAATCGACCAGACGACGTGCCACGCAAATGGGTATCAGTCGACGGTCCTTACAGCGAATTTTGGTACACGATTTGAAGATGTTTCCGTACAAAGTCCAGACGGTGCATCAGCTGTTAGCTGCTGACCGCCAATCGCGTCTAACATACGCTCAAGCCATCCTTAATCACCACCAAGAGGAAGATGATTTTTCATCAAAAATAATCATGAGTGATGAGGCCCATTTCCATCTTAGCGGGTACGTAAATAAGCAAAATTTACGCTTCTGGGGCACTGAAAATCCGCGTGTAACCCACGAAGAGCCATTACACCCGCTCAAAGTCACTGTATGGTGTGCTGTTTTCGCTGTTTCGGACCTTTTTTCTTCGAAGACGTCGGGGGCCAAACGGTTACTGTGAATGGTGAGCGCTACAGAGCAATGATCAAGGAGTTCTTTTTGCCGCAACTTGATGAATTGGGATTGGAAAACATGTGGTTCCAACAGGACGGTGCAACGGCACACACTGCACGTGCCACAACCGATATGCTGAAGGATGCATTTCCCGGGCGCCTAATCTCCCGTTTTTGCGATTTGCACTGGCCAGCAAGATCGCCTGATTTGACCGCTCCAGACTTCTTTTTGTGGGGCTTTTTGAAGTCGCGGGTTTATGTCAACAAGCCTCAGACTCTTGCTGCTCTTAAAGACAATATCCGTCAAGAATGTGAGGACCTATCGCCGGAAGTTTCGGCCAAAGTGATGGAAAATGCCATAAAAAGGGCTCAAATGACAATCAACTGTGGCGGCGGCCATTTACATGACATCATATTCTCGACTTGATGTAAAAAAAATTAAAAGACCAAATAAAACTAACCCAAAAGAAGAATCAAAGTTTTTCTTTTTTTTTTTAAATTACAGCCAAAAAACATCGGAAGGTTTTTTTTGCGCCACCTTGTAGTATGTGACCGCCTGAAACCTTTTATTAACCCTTATCAGTCTGGTATTAGGCCAGAAAGCCCACAACTGAACCAATTTAAAGAATCCGGCAGATCCTGGACAAAATCCATGAAGTCCAAATCGATACATACCACCTATTCATCGATTTCAAAACCGCACAGCAATTGTGGAGAAGACCTATACAGATCCATAGCTAGTTTTACAATACCGACAAAACTCGTCCACCTGTGCATGAAGGCGATGGAGAATTCTCGCTGCTCCATCAGGGTTGAAAATGACCTCGAAGATATGTTCAAAACTGTGATTTCCTAAACATCAAAACTCCTGAGGCAACACAAGAGACATAATCTTCCATAAATGGGTGCAAATAATAGCATACGCCGACGACGACAGAAGGAGCCTTCAACAACGAAAAACGGAAGCTGTCGATATAGCACTTGAAAAAGCAGGAATAGAAATAGTAAATAGTAACTGGAACAGAACCATGCTTAAAAAATATCATGACACGAATTTGCTATTAAATACTCAATCAGAACACCAAGTACGGACGAATGGTCGTCAAACAATGTGGTATCTAACACCTAATTCTATACCAAATATATGTAAAATGAAAATAAGAGTGGGCTCTGTGGTCTACTGTGATGAAATCACGGTAACCACATCCCGTCGACAAGAAAACTCGTGCAGTGTATTCCAAGCAAGGACCCTAGCCATACTCGAAGCTGCCGAATCGGCTAGAGTATTGGGAATGTCACAAGAGGATATCTCCATCTATGTAGAAAGTCAGCGTTCATAAAAGAGCTGGCAACATATATAGTAAAATCAAGTCTAAAATCATGGATCTAAAGTCTCTATGCAACCAGAATAAAGTACAAATTATCTGTGTACCAGGATATAATAACTTTCCAGGAAATGAGAAAGCAGACGAGCTAGTCAGACTAGGATCGTATAGCTGCATCTACTAAGTTGATAGTTGGGATAGACCTCCACCTGCTTTAAAAAAAAAAGGAAATACCTAGACAGACACAAAATGAAACAATAACTAGGTGACAAAACATAAACACTTGTAAAATCGTCAAAGACCAATGGCCGGATTTAAGCGATAGCAAATCAAACAAACTGATAGCTCTAGAGAGTCCCTATATTTTTATAGCAGTGCGATCACAACCTGTTGGGTAGGCACTCGCATAAGGTCAATCTATGAAGGAAATCCGGTGATATAGGCGTTGAGGAGGAAATCCCTCACCTACTGTGTCACTGCCCCGCGACCAGCAACATCCGAATCAAGATCCTTGGTAGCAATTCCTAAAGCACAGATCGTCTGATTCTGCTGTAAATCGGGATGGAGCAATTATCTGTTTGAATCAGATGGAACAACATCTGTTTTAAGAGTTAAGTTTTTTTCAGTTTGGCAGCACTGGTTAGTGATGGCGTCCAAACGTCATCCTTCAAAGTAAAAAAGTTTTCAGTATACTCCGCGATATTATGGTCGTCATAGTCGACCTCATTTCTGGCTCAACGAATACGTAAATAAGCAAAACTGTCGCATCTGGAGTGATGAACAGCCACATGCCATACAAGAATTACCGATGCATACCGAAAAAAAAACGACAGTTTGGTGTGGTTTATGGGCTGGTGGCATCATCGTTCGATTTTTCTTCAAAGACGACCATGTAAGAAACGTTACCATCAACGGCGAACGATATCGAATCATGATTCGCGACTTTTTTGCCCTAGTTGGCTGAGTTGAACTTGGTTGACATGTTGTTTCATCAAGACGGTGCTACATGCGACAAAGCTCGTGAAACAATGAATATGTTGAAGGATGAATTTGGTAAACAGCTTATCTGTCGAAATGGTTGTGTGAGTTGGCCGCCAGGATCATGCGATTTAACGCCTCTTGATTATTTCTTCTGGGGTTATGTAAAGTCGTTAGTCTATGTGGACAAGCCTACCACGATTGAAGCCTTACAGGATAACATAACAAGTGTAGTTCGTGGATTACAAGCCGAAATTCTCGAAAAAGTGAAGCAAAATTGGACCTTCCCAATGGACCATTTAAAATGGAGCCACGGACAACATTTACATAAAGTTGTCCTTAAAACGTATGTGGCATATGCCTATTTATCGATTTCAATAAAAATTTGAATATTTGATGAAAATTTTAGTGTTTTATTCGATTTAAAAAAAACGACTCTTAAAAAATCACCCTTACTTTACTCAAACACAACGATCTTGTTCAGGTACTAAACTCATCAACAAAGGGTATCGATATGGGTCTAGTAAGCCTATCCGTTTTTGACGACTCTCCTGAGCGTTAAAAGCCCATCAAACCTACATGGATGATGCAGTTGCAAGTATTTTCCTTTCAATTTAAAATGAATATGGCATGCGTAGAATTTACTGCTGTCAAGTGTCAACAGGATTTCTGTTTGTGTCTGGTGTACTTCGAGGCTACGGCTGTCAGGTATTGAGTATTTCACAGAAAACCAAAGGGAATTTTCTTGAAACTCATCAAAGGACCTCGCAATAGTGGACTACTCAAGCTTTCTTTGTATTTATCCTACTCTAATATTGCATTCTATTTTTTCATTCCTTTCCTAACAGTTTCTACAACGAAGAATATTAAGCCTTGGTCTGATAGATACTCCCTAAAAAAGATAAATCTAACGGGTGGTTAAATTTTGAGGGCCGATGTTGGATGTAAAACACACCTAAGCGTCAAGTTTTTTTTTTGCATTTCATTTGACATTTCTTAAGTTCAGACTAATTCAATTTGAACCATGGAAAGATACACAATCGAGCAGCGCGTTAAACTTATTCAGGATTATTATGAAAATGGGCGTTCAAATTAAAATACAAATCGTGCACTTCGTGATTTTTTCGGTCAATTTAATCGTCCAAATGTGCGTTCAATAGAAAATCGTGCGAAAATTTGAGTAAACCGGGTCTGTAGGAGATGTGAAAACACGCGTACAGCTCGTACTGCAGAAAATATGGCTGCTGTTCGTGATTACATGGCTGAAGAGCCGCCCACCTCAACTCGTCGTCGTGCCCAACAATTGCACCTCTCACGCTCGTCGTTGATGAACATTATCCATACAGACTTGCATTTACACGGTTACGAGGTGCAATTGACTCAAGAACTAAAGCCACTTGACCATTTCAAGCGTCGTAAATGGTCAGAATGGTGGCAGAATGGTGACCGTATTTTTTCCAAAATGAGGACGGTCAGGTAGTTATTGTGAATGGTGTTCGCTATCGTGAGATGATAACGAACTTTTTATGGCTCGAATTGAAAGATTTAGATGTGGACGATATGTTGTTTCAACAGGACGGTGCAACATGCCACGCAGTTGACGAAAAGACGGCTCTTTTGCGTGACAAATTCAATGGCCGTGTTATCTCACGTGGTTACCATGTCAATTGGCCGCCAAGATCATGTGATTTGACACCGTTGGACTTCTTTCTTTGGCGTTATTTGAAAGAAAAGGTGTACGTCGATAAGCCAGCAACAATTCAAGAGCTAAAGGATGATATACATCGGCACATTAACAGCATAGAACCTCAATTGTGCTTCAGCGTCATCGAAAATTTGGACCATCGGATGGAGATGTCCTGCCGAAGTCGCGGCGGCCATTTGGCCGATATTTTGTTTCACACATAATTGAACCATACCAATATTATCATAATATAAAGAAATGACAAGCATTTCCTAAATAATTTGTTTTTTATTCAAAATCAACATCGGCCCTTAAAATTTAACCACCGTAAATAAACGGTAGAAAATATGAGCCCCCTAACCATATTATAGACAATGAGTTCGCTTTACAAAGTGAAATCAAACGGTGCCAAGAATATTGATGAGTACCACCATCGCAGACTAAAACTAAGTTCTTCTAACCTCGTATAAGCCTTTATCCAGGAAGAAGATAAAAACTATTTTTGGCAATGATTCTGCGTCTTTTCATGTCAAATACTATAAATCCTTCACAAATTGGTCGTTCGATATGCGGGCCATTTAAATTGATGCCTACCCACGATGAATGTTACTGATATCCTTATAACTAAACCAACACCCGCTGTCCTTTTCCCAACAATCAACCCGTACCCACTAACAACGCACTTAATGTTCAACCACAAAATCAAATAAGACATCTCACAGATGCCTCAGTTACCCTGAACATCATTGATAAAATTGAAATTCGTATTCATCCTGTTCTACACATGTATGTTTATCCCTCAGGTCACCTCAGAACCATGAACCATCCATTCCAATCCTACAACACTGTTGCTCTCCCTTTGATCCCACAAACCCCATTAATACGTTTCGCACATTTGCTTTCTACTAATTTCCATGTGAACGGGCGGGGGCGCCTTTCAAAGGGTAGGTAGAGCATCAGTTTCTACCACCCCCACCCGTTCCATGGAATTGTTAAACAATAAACACATCACACCGAAAGACATCCACATGATGTCCTACTTCTCTCCATTCCCAAGAGGAAACCCACAAGAACAAAACTGAAAATAATGGGAAAAATGACAGATACTACGAGGACGAGTAGACTCCGCCGATAACATTTCTCATGCTCACCTTCAAGGAACAATCCGTGTACGTACACTCCCTCCGACGGATAGTCTGTGATGTCTTCCTTATTGTAGCGGGTTGTTTGATTTTGCAGCACCACCGAGTCAAGGGCCCATCCTTTGTGTGCTCGTGTTACCTCCTTTTTCAATTGCAGAGGCGTGTTTGTATGAGTGGGTGGGAAGAAAAACAACAACAAAATATAATTTCGAAAAATATGTGGCGGCAATAAAATTATGAAAATAAAATTTCTATTTCTATGTCTCCGTTGTCTATGTTTTAGGAAAATTTCATCACCATTTGAAGGAGACATCCTGCACGATGTGAGACTGTCCAATGGACGGTATAATAGCTTCTCCCGTTTTTTTATTTTGTTGTCACGTGGGACATTTTGATAGACGGAACAAGAGTCAATGGGGATAACTTGCTCTGGTACATCTAAGGTGGTATGGAGCTGGAAGTATTTACTCCGTTGAAGCTTCCTTGACAATAGACTGGCCAATGGCCATGTAATGTTTACCGTAGTTACATGTCGAAGGAGACTCAAATATTTCATATTCAAATGGGCCTGTCCCTTTTCGTGAGATGTATATCCTTTTTTCTTAAATTAAGGTTTTTCAGGATCAACATTGTTGATTATTTTGAAAGGGTTGTTGTGGGTTTGAGTCTATTTTGTGCGTTTGTTTAATAAAAAAAAAATATCAAACACGTGTGATAAAAGCTTGTGGAAGGACGATAATCACCATGCGTCTGACCTTTCTTAAAGGGGCTGATAAATTTTTGGTGAATCTTGATTTCTGTCATTTGCATAATTTGGCGAAATTTAAGGAAAATACCGGACAGACAATTTAATTTTGAAAGAGGGGTTCTAGACTTCGTTGTGTGGAGATTATGAAAAGCGAAAGGACGAATAATTTAGGGATTTAAATTCAATTAAAGTAAATAAAGAGATTAAAGTCTTTTGAGGTTTTTCGCAGCATTAAGCGGCTTGTTGTGAGATTTTGCAAAAAAAAAAGAAAGGCAAACATATGTCAGAGAACTTATTCGTGGTAGTGTGACTGCATTCGGGCCTTCATAATGAAATTACATAACACAACCACCCTTAAAACTTGCAATTACGTAGCCACACAATTAAATTTCTATGAATTAAAATAACACCTCTGTGGCTTACCTCCTAGTTTTGGACGGCGGGCAACATGTCTTTCGCAGGTTAGGTACTGGTCATGTTTAACTAGGCACACACCTTAATTGTAATTGTATTAAGAATATGGGCCTCGAATAATTCCAAAATGCCTAAGTTTGATGAATTGCAGCATACTATGATGACAAGCGTCAAAAGTGAAGATAAGTTGGCCAACTTGTCTGCCAGCAGTCCATTTTAAGCCGAAGCTGATAGGCGGGCACACACAAATGACAGCAGAATTTAGGTTTTAGGCCATGTATGGTCCGTAAATGCCAGATATTTATTATTTTCTCAAATACTGGGGGCATATCGACGACAGACCACTCCAACACGGAGTTCAAGAAGCTCTATTTAAAGTCTGAATCTCTAAATTCAGTGTCTCGAAATGGGAATAGTCAAAAAATGATTTCGGTATATAAGAGTCGACGTCGACTACAGATCTGCTTATCACGTGATTTAGACGATTTAGAGTCACAACAGCGATAAAACAGAAAAAGAATGTCTTTTGTGAAAAAAATCACTTCGTGGACGTAGTTTCTTACTTCTTACTTCTTGTTTACCTAAGTGGCGCTACAGTCCGGGATGAATCTGGGCCTCAACCAACATGACTCTCCAACTAGCCCGGTCCTTAGCAAACTGCCTCCAGTTCGCACTCCAAGTTGATGTCGGTTTCTACTTGTGCGCGCCACATAAGGCGCGCCTTCATCTACTAAGTCCGACGTCTGGCTGGGAATCGAAAACTCGTCCAATGCGAAGTTTTTTTTTACCAGTGGCATCTTGCTGTACAGCTCGTATAGTTATTGGTTGAATCTTCGTCTCCATAGCCCGTCAACGCAAATATGACCGAAGAATTTTCCTCTCGAATCGACCAAGGATTTCTCCATCCGCTTTTAAGACGGTCCATGCTTCAGCGCCGTAGAGCAGGATCGGGATAATCAGGGTCTTATATAGGATCTTATTAATAGTTTAAGTGAGGGATTTACTGCTAAACTTTCTAATGAGCCCGAAAAAACAGTAAGAGTAATTCTTCGTTTAACTTTAGAGTTTCTAGCGGAGACGAGGTAGACAAAGTCCGGTACTACCACAAAGTTATATCTGTCAATAGTAACGTTCTGTCCAATTCATCGATATTGTGTGTCCTTTCGTGTTGACAGAATTTACTCATTGCTAAACCAATTTTCGCTGCTTCCTTTTCTATACTAGCAAACGTGGCTAAGAGATCACGGTAAGTCCTACCGATGATGTTAATATCGTCGGCGTATGCTAGTAGTTGCACCGATTTTTGGAAAATTGTGCCTTTGGTGTTGCCTCGGGAGTTTTGCAAAATCTTCCTTAGAATCAAATTGAAGAAGTCACTTGACATCGCATTGCCTTGCCTAAATCCTTTTTTATTGTTGAATGTGTCGGTGAGGTCGTTTCCGACCCTGATGGAGCAGCAAGAATTCTCCATCATCATCCTGTATAGCTCTGTATAGCTCACCTCTATAAATGCTTTCATATGCGGCTTTGACGGGCTCAGTGGCACGATGGTTAATGCGATGAACTGCAGCGCAGAAGGTCAGGGTTCGATTCCCAGCCGTGGCAGCACCTAAATAATTTTTCACAGGCCCTCCTCTCGTGAAGATCTGACAATTCGTTCAAGTAGTATCAATTGTCAAGAAAAGCCGAACTTTGGCGTTCGCATTCGACATTGCCATCGTACACACGCACTCATAATTGGTTGTGAGAAAAAAAAGGCTAGGCCGTGGGTACTAACGACCCTAGTTGCGCCATAAATTAATTTTTTTTTATGCGGCTTTGAAGTCGATGAATAGGCTTTGGGTATCGATTTGGGCTTCTTAGGTTTTTTCTAGGATTTTCTTAGGTTTTTGCCAGGATCTGTCGACTTTCCTGGCCTAAAACAACACTGATAAGGGCCGATCTTGTAGGCGATGTTGAGAAGAATTATGCCTCTGTAGTTGGCGCAGTTTAGAGGGTCTTCTTTTTTGTGGATCGGGCGCATGCCGAGGTTCCATTTTTCAGCCGTTCTTTTTTCCGACCAGATTTGGCTTATGAGTTGGTGGATGTTACTTACCAAGTCATCTCCGCCGGCTTATAAAGCTCAGCATAAGGGCCGTCATTTGCGGCAGCCTTATTAAGGTCGGGTGGTTGGCAGTTTTTACTGTTGTTGCCAATATTGAATGGCTCGTTTTGCCTGACAGCGGAATGTTGTTCTTCATCGCCGTTTAACAGCCTGCAGAAGTGGTTCTTCCTGTGTCTCAACTACGATATTTCCTTGTTCATCTCGACAGGTTTCTGTTCGTGTTACACATCATTCCTGGAGTGGCACCTCTCTATGTTCTCGATCGCGTGCTTTTATTGCTCTTTTTTCTTCTTTCTGAAAAGCTGGTGTTCTTCCCTTCTTATCAGCCTATAGAGCTCGATGGGAGCTCTTGTCTTCACCTGTAGCTTAGCCTTGTAGGCCTCGTTTTTGGCAGCGAGCATATGTCAGCATTATTCATCAACCAGTGGTTTCTTGTTGGTGGGCGCGAGAAACCTAGCACATCAGTTGCGGCTGATCTAATAGCTTGTTGGCATCGTTGCCGTTGTGCTTTGACATTCGATGCTGGTGGTATGTTGTTAATCGAGAAGTTAAGGGTTACGCATTGCGCGAAGGACATATCTTCTTTAAGCCTTTATAAAGCTTGGAAACTGGTTGTTAAAGGTCCTCCTCTCTCTGTTTGCTTTTGATGGTGCAAACAATGCTAACGTTTCATTTTCATTACATACTTTCGTTAGCTTGAAAAGTTCTTATTAGCTAGCTTATGGTGTGGGATTTTATATAGCTCATCAGGAAAGTCAATTCGCTTGAATAAGGATGTGGTCCATTTCTTGCTGTTCAGGGTTCAAATATTATAGACGCAGATGCTAATGTCATCTGCTTCTGTCAATTGTTCTTGGATGCTTCGCAGTCTTTATTTTTTTGCTTTGAAAATTTCGATTAATCCCGACAAGATAAATCTTAATCTTAGTTACTAGTCTAACTTCAACTATCCGCTTAGGGATCATGGCGTTAGACATTATCTTCATAGACCAGAAGAAAGCAGATTTTTTGGTATTGAGCATTCTAGTCTCAATAAGATGTTTATAACCACTTTTCCAGTTCCCTCATCGACTTAAGTACCGACTACATATATGTATTATAAAACAAGTCATGTAAAGTATTTCCACATCTTTTTAAAGTACATACTTGGTAGCGAAGTATTTTGTCTCCGTTTAGTATGAGGTTACCTTTATCATTTTATTGTGGTTATCTCCTTCTACAGTGTCAGTGTTGCAGTGATATCAGTGTTGTTTAGTGAGATAAACTGCTCCCTAGAAGATCCAAACCGTACCCAACATCAGAATGATTTTTCACAGCCTTTTATCTCGCAATAATCTGAAAAATAATTCGGGTAATATCAATCACGCCAAGCTTATCTCAACTGAGACATTCGGATTCTGCTCCCAGTCATCGTACAAAAAGTGCATTAATGCTTCAGAAAAAAGATAGGATCTTGGGTCTAACATCCCTGTTGTGCTAAGAATTTGTATTCATTTATCATCTTCGTTGTTCAAGTAGTTCGTAGGTTGCCAGGTTTTTTAAACGAACAGCAGGCATGGAAGAATTTCTTTTACAATTCGCCAGCCATTATATTTTCTTGAATTTGGACACATTACTTTGCAGATCTATACCATTTGAGAAGCACTCCAACCAAACCTTAAATATCGCTTTTTTCAAGAACAATCCCACTCCAAAACTCCACTGTTTTACATGTTGCAAACATTAAATCCCTGAATTAAAGGTCAAAATAAGAATAACCACCCAAAACTATGCAAGTAAACCTTTCGGTTATTTGACAATTCCTAAGGGGATTATCCCACATGACAGTTGATTGACGTTTTGCTTACACAGACGAAAATCGCCCCATATTCCCCCTTTAGTATTGGTTTGAAACGAAATCATTCCACTCACCTGTCGCATGGCCGTCAAAAAGCCTTGGGGATTGAAGAACCCGGTCATCCAGAAGACCTAATTTTATGAAATAATAAAAAAACGGAAATGATTAAATTTTTCATTACCGATAATTGGATTTAAAGCGGCCTCTCAAATCGTCGTTTTTAACGGTATTAAAATTGTTGCAGTGTACCATAACCGTATACAGCAACAATTATCCTTTGCCCTGTGGCCCACTTTAAGTGTAACATGACGAATACTCTGACTGACAGTCTATTTACCTTTGGTCGGTCGGTGGATATCCAGGTTCGGAACTGTGCGTTTCGCTCAAGGAGCTCTGTATACCAAAATCCAAGAGTTGTGGATTCCCACGATATCTGCAAAGGACAGTTGTGTTATTAATTTTTTTTTTGTAAACAGGGTAAAAGGACATAAAATTATGTTTCTGCTTGTTCAGTGGGCAAACAAATTAGCGGATGAAAGGAGGACCGTATTCAAAGGGAGTGGTGTTTTGTGGTTATAAATCGGGTGCACGAGGACGATTAGCACTTAATGTTGTATAGTGTGGGGGACTATGAGGGTAAGGATTCTTTGGGGAGGTTATTGTTCGTTTTTAGATAAGCATTTGACAAGTGCAATTTAGTCGATTTTATGTACAAAATTATTGATTGGTATTAAACAGGAAGGAAATTAAGATTTTGGTCAATGGTAAGTCAGGCCCCATGAAGAAAGATGGAAATCTGAAAGGGCAACAGCAACACTCAATCCTGTAGTGGGTACTGATAACTCCTTGTACAGGGGTGACTTTTAAATTGAAGCTGGCTCTTCAGGATGGGAAAAACAGAAAATCCTATTGTTCAGGAATGGGCCGGGGAAAAATAGGATGAAAAACTGTGACGTCTACTACCCTTCGTCTTATAATACCAAGTAACAGCGACTTATAGGATGCGGATTTATCATAAGTTATAGCCATTATAGCCTCGGAAGGACTGATTTTATTGTTGACGGCCCTGCTGAACGAAAAAGGACATAGACTTCGTATCTGCACCTCGAATGTGAGAAAATTAAATAGGAGAAGTGCAAGCAAACAACTAGTGGAAGTCCCAAACAGCAGACATTACTCGCATTCAGGATTTGCAGGGCAAAAAGAAGATGAAAAACTGTGACAGCTACTACAGACCGTGTTATTGTAAGCAGAAACAGCGACTATTCGGATGCGGATATGTTATAAGTGCGAGACTTAGGCAAGAAGTCTTATGCTTCCAAGACATTAGCGAACGCATTGTAACAATCCACATCAAAGCCAAATTCGCCAACATGAGGCTTATATGCGCTCATGCCCCAACGGAGGAAACAGATTATATAGCTAAGGATTGCTTCTACGAGCTCGTTGACAAAACCTATGAGCGACTACCAAAGTACGATGCTAAGATTGTTCTGGGAGATTTTAAAGAAAAGGTAGGAAGAGAAGACATCTTTAGCAGTATTTTCGGAAAACATAGCCTACACGGACAACACATCTGATAACGGGCTTAGGCTAATTGACTTCGCTACGGAACGAAATGCCAATATATGGCGGGCCCCAGATCAACGAACGGTCAACCAAATTGATGATATTGCGATAGACAAGAGGCAAGCATCCAGTATTTTGGATGTCCGAACATTCCGAGGAGCTAACATCGACTCGGACCACTACCTTGTTGCCGCCAAGGTAAGAATGCAGTTATCCACCACGCCACAACAATCCAGAAATACTGTGAAAAAATTTAATGTCGAAAGACTACAATTGCAAGAGACCGCCAAGGCCATCGCGCAACGCGTATCCCTTAACCCATACCAGCATCGAATGTCGTCGAAGAACAATGGCAACAATGACAACATTTCTAGCGCCCAACAGCAAGAAACCCCTAGTTTAATGACAGATGCTCACAGCCAAAAACGAGGCCTATAAGGATCAGGTGAAGACGACAGTCATTGAGGTTGGATAGAGATAGAGGTAGAGATAAAAAGAAGGGAAGAACAACGGCTTTTCAGAAAAAAGCAAAAAGAGCAAGAAAATCGTGCGATCGAGGATATAGGTGTGTGCCACTCCAGGAACGATATTCGAAAGTCTTACCAAAATGTAAAATGACAAAGCCAAGGACACAAATCTCGAACAGAATCCTGCCGATATGAACAAGAAATTATCGTAGTTGAGACACAGTCGATGCCGAGGATATGCAGATTGTGAATCGGCGATGACGAACAACATTCCGCTATCACTGCCAACCACCCGACCTGAGTGAAGTGAATTGAGGATAGCAATATCCAAACTAAAGCTTTCTAAGGCTGACGGAAAGTGAAGTGAGGATAGCAATATCCAAACTAAAGCTTTCTAAGGCTGACGGAAATGACGAGCTTTATAATGTCGGCGGACATGACAATCACCAAATCATAAGCCAAATCTGGTCGAAAGAAAATACGCCTGCGCTATTTCACTTTGATTCTGGAGAGGATTGTGGAAAACTCCCGAGCTAATACCTCAGGCACAATTTTCCAATAATCGGTGCAACTACTAGTATTCGCCGACGATATTGACATCATTGGCAGAACTCAACGTGATGTCATAGCCACGTTTGCTAGAATAAAGAAGTAAGCGGCAACAATGGGTTTAGAAGTAAATTAGGGCAAGATTAAGTAACTATATGCTGTCGACACGAGAGGGCATACAACATCGACGAATTGGACAGAATGTCACCATTGACAGATATAACTTTGAGGTAACACGGGCTCCGCTATTTAATCTGACAACAACATCTCGTCAGAAATTAAACGAAGAATTACTCTTGCAAACCACTGTTTTTTCGGGCTAAGAAGGCAATTTGGTAGTAAAGCCCTCACTCGAAATACTAAGGAGATCCTATATAAGACCCTCATCCCAGTCTTGCTCTACGGCGCTGAAGCATGGACCGTCTCAAAAGCAAATGAAGAAATCCTTGGTCGATTCGAGAGAAAAATTCTTCGGAAAATTTTCGCTCCCGTTTGCGTTGACGTGCTCTGGGGACGAAGATTCAACCAAGAACTATACCAGCTGTACAGTGATATTATCCTGGTAAAAAAAAAACTCCACAATAGACGTTTAAGATGGCTAGGACATGTTGAACGAATGGACACCTTTAATACGGCTCGCAAAGTCATTTAAGATGGCTTGGACATATAGAACGAATGGACACCAATAATCCTCGCAAAGTCTTTGATTCCCAGCCAAACATCGGAAGCAGTGTACTTAGAAGTGTTAGATAGAAACCCTAAGTGTACATGTAGAAACCAACCTCAATCAACCTGAAGTGCGCAACTGGAAGCAGTTAGTTAAGGACCGTGGTTATTGGGCCACAGTCCATTCCGAAGCCCAGCAACTGTGGGCACCTAACCCTTCAATTTTATAGTGGATCTACAGCTCAAACAAACTAACAAATTAAATCTCATTCCCAAAATAAATCTTCTAACAATAGCTTAACAAAGCCGTTAAGGTTCTTAACAAATTTAACACCTTTGAGTACCATTTTATCAAGGATAACCAATTCAATTAAGATACCACTTTATCCAACTCACACTCGGCCATTGTCTATCCGCTTCCTATATTCATTAAAAATTCAGCGTCAGCTAACTTTATAAAAGCATTTTGAAAACAACACCCGCACTAGAACCCGCCCCATAATCCGTTTTTCACTTAGCCAGAGTATCCTTTTCTAGTGGGCAGATGGGGTATATCCTTTTTGTATTTCAACTAAATGACGCACCATTTGTATTTTAAAGTGTTAACCTAACAATGCAACTCATTGTTCAGCTGTGCTATTAAAAAAAAAAGTTAATTCCGTTTTATTGTCACCTCTCGACGTACCGCTATAAAAAGGACAAAAGCAAATTGGAATTCAATTATAAGCCTTTTTGTGTCCACTGAGTGTGAGCAATATTATCGCTGGTCTCGATGTATGCGCGTAGTTTCATATTTCCACTCAAAGGATTTAATGATTTATTCGTTTCATTTGCATCCCAGTTTCCACGTCCTTTTTATTTTCCTCAATATGATTCTGATGTGGAGGAGCAAATCAATATCCTTAGTTGATGCAGGTGAACCACATCAAAGCAACTTTGGAAAGTGAAGATCTTGTTTTTTTTTTCTTTCTCTAATGCTTCGCATCCGACTGATGTATGTGTCTGTTTATTCAGGTAAAAGGCAAATTGGAAAAATAATATTTTTTATGCTGATTCAACAAAAAAAAAAAAAAAACGAGAACGTTTAGATACAATATAACATCAGCGAAGGAAGACGCGAAGGTGTGTGGGTGAATGTCGGTATATTCACCCCTCCATTAGGGAGCTTTAAGTCACTCCACGTCATTATAACTAAATTCACATTCATCCATGATGAACGCTGTGGCAGGGGAGCGGTGAAACGCACTCGATGATAAAGCAATTGAATGATTAGGATGTGTATCTCTGAGACTGTCGCATATGCGAATCATTTTTGTATCTTTAATATTTATGTTTGAATATCAGATTTGTAAATACTCGTTACCTGTGTCCTTTGATTTGAAGGACGCTTGGATTACTCTGATAATCGTGTTAGATACTTTTTCGTTTTGTCGTTTCGAGGGTATTTAATCATCATCTTTATTGCCAAAATAATTTTTTTTTTCTCCAGGATATGTGAGTTGTATTGGCAAGGATATAAATGTTTGCTTTTATATTTATTTCGGGGAAATATTTGTGGGATTTTGTTTGTTGTTTTATTTGCAAAAGTATTTAATTTTATGAGTTCCATTGAATATGGATATTGCTTGAAAATAATTTAGTTATCAAAATATGAATTTTGTTTCATTATTGGTTGCCATAGATGTAAGCGAAATGAACAAATCTAGAAACAATTCAAAACAAATTTCAATCAAACTCCGTCTGAAGATAAATCCATCCAAGTTGGTTAAAGTATTTTTGTACTTATGTTCGCAACTTAGGGTGAGATCGTTTAATTAAAAAATAAAATTAATAATAGTCTTGGTAAGACCTTTGACCGCAACAAGGCACACACTCTTATACTCTCCCGTTCCGTCTTTTCTTTGTAGACCCGAGGCCAGAATTTGATGGAAGTGGTGGGCAATCATGGTTAAATCAACCGCTGGTCCTTCAAATCCAGAGAATTCAGCCAATAACAGGTACAGCAAAATTAATGATAGTCTTTTACACCGCAACAAGGCTCACTCTCTTATACTCTCGCGTTCCCTCTTTTCTTTGTAGTCCCAAGCCCGGAATTTGGAAGAAGTGGTGGGCAGTCATTGTTGAATCAGCCACTGGTCCTTCAAATCTAGAGAATTCAGCCAATAACAAGCCCAGCAAGCAAGTGGGGTTAATCTTCGTGCCCATGGAGAGTAGGGAAACTTATGACAGAGCAACATAAAAGGCCGCCCATGGTAATACACCATTGTCGAAGTTCACGGGAGGTGTTTCAGACAGGACGGTCTGAATGGTTCGATGGGTAAATAAAGACAATCCCTCGTCAACCCAACAAGATGATGACTGGTGGGTGAGAACGACCCTAAAACTTATAACCCAAGGAAGCGCTTACACCATAGTATTATGGGCGCAAACTCAAAAGGTTCGATGGCAAGGAGTAAACGTTCTTCTTTTTATCCAACAGGGGAGCTGGAGCAGCTGAGGCAACTCTAAAATCTATCTTCGATGGTCAAGACGAAATGATTTCTTCTCTCCACGATGTTTGTGCAACGGAAGAGCAACCCAGGTGTCATTTTTCTGATTATTATAGTATTGGTATGATTCAATTATGTATGGAACAAAATATCGGCCAAATGGCCGCCGTGACCTCGGCGGCACACCTCCATCCGATGGTCCAAATTTTCGAAGACGCTGAGGCATAATCGAGGTTCTATGCCGTTTATGTGCCGAATTATCTCATCCTTTAGCTCTTGAATTGTTGCTGGCTTATCGACGTAAACTTTTTCTATCAAAAAACATCAAAGAAAGAAGTCAAACGGTGTCAAATCACATGATCTTGGCGGCCAATTGACATGGTAACCACGTGAGATAACACGGCCATAGAATTTGTGGCTCAAAAGAGCCATTGTTTCGTTAGCTGTATGGCAAATGGCACCGCCCTGTTGCAGCCACATATCGTCCACATTCATATCTTCCAATTCGAGCCGTAACAAGTTCGTTATCATCTCATGATAGCGAACACCACAGTAACTGCCTGACTGGCCTCATTTTGGAAAAAATACGGCCCGATGATGCCGCCAGCCCATAAACCGCACCAGTCACTCTCACAGTCACTCTCTGTGGGTGGATTGGTTTTTCGGCAATCACTCTTGGATTATCATTCGCCCAAATGCGGAAATTCAGCTTATTGACGAATCCACTCTGAGGTGAAAATGTGCCTCACCTTAGAAGATTATTTTCTTCGAAAATTTATCATCCACTGTTGCCATTTCTTGCCACCATTCTGACCATTGACGACGCTTGAAATGGTCAAGAGGCTTTAGTTCTCGAATCAATTGTACCTTGTAAGCGTGTAAATGCAAGTTTTTATGCATAATGTTCATCAAAGACGAGCGTGAGAGGTGCAATTGTTGGGCACGACGAAAAGTCGAGGTGGAAGGCTCTTCAGCCACACTATCGCGAACAGCAGCAATATTTTCTGCAGTACGAGCTGTACGAGCAAGCACTGGTGTTTTCACATCTCCTACAGACCCGGTTGGCTAAAATTTTTGCACGATTTTTTTGATTCTACGGACATAACGCCCATATTCATAATAAGCCTAAAGAACTTTAACGCATTGCTCGATAATGTATCTTGTTCAAATCCATCTTGTATCCATGGTTCAAATTGAGTTAGTCTGAAATTAAGAATTATCAAATGAAATGCAGAAAAATTGACCTTTAGGTGTGGCTTACATTCAACATCGGCCCTTAAAAAATAACCACCCGTAATAAGCACTCGCCTCAAGAAAAACATACAAACAACCATGGGCACCAAACACACGGCACATTATATCTTACCATGATAGACAGTCCAAACAAAACTGGCAATGTTTCCAAGGCAGCTGTCATACTGTCCGGCAGCTGTCAACCAACAGCGAGGACAAGCACAGATGCACCAACAGCAAACACCCTGATTCTTAACGAGAAATAATTTAAAGATGGCACCCAAACTGAAATCCCTAACTTCAAAATCTGCACGCGAAACCACCAACGCAGTCCGCGGAAAATGGTTTTTCTTTATCTTCTCCTTTTTCCTCAAAACTCACTGCTAGAAATAAAGCACGGTGTCCTTCTTCCTTTCACCAGATATGTATTAACTCTCCTCCATTTTAGTTCGTTAAGTTTGGTCAGTTTTTTTTTTGATTGCACATAGCTATACGGGGGCAAATGATTGACGGAAAGTAGTTGCCCAGGATTGACATCGGGGTTTTCATGGAACACTGTAACAAGTGGCTACGGGAAAACCAATATTATCGTGAAAATCCATTTGGTCCTATTGGAATGACGAAATTTGAGATGTCAGGCAGCAATAGCATGCGTCGGGAAAGTACCTGAAGCGTTTAAATGTGCTGTATGACATGCCACATACCACACCAACACCCGGACTGAAAACCATCCTTTACCTGCTACCGCTAGACCTTTACATGTAAGAATCTGCAGCCAAAAGTGCTCTAAGAATCAGCGACCTCAACTGCTGGAAAACGAGCTCAAGAGGACATGCGCAAATTCTACACAGATATCTGGGCTGTATCTACTGACTACATGCTGCCTCACCTTGACTTTCAAATACCATTCTCCTGCGTCTTTCCAAGCAGAGAGGAGCGGGAAAGGAACGAACTGTGCACAGAAATCATATCCATCTACACTGATGGTATAAAAATTGATGTAGGTGTTGGAGCTGGGGTGTTTTCAGAGACACTAATACTAAACAGCACGTTTCGTCTTCCTGAGCACAGCAGTGTTCACAGACACTAAAGCTAAACAGCACTTTTCGTCTCCCTGAGCACAGCAGTGTCTTCCAGGCCGAGATATTGGCCGTATCAAAGGCAGCTAAAGCTCCCTCAATGCTGGCGATACCACCAGATAATATCACCATCCTTATTGACAGTCAGGCTGTAATAAAATCCATCCCTGCTGTCGAAATCTAAATCTAATCTTGTGAAGCGTTGTCGTGAAGAGCTAAAGGTCCTTGGCATAAAATATAATGTTCAACTCTGCTGGGTCCCCGGATATACAGGCATACAGGGCAATGAAATTGCTGACAGGTCAATGAAATTGCGGGAATGGGATCTGCCACCAGCATTGACCAGGCAGTCCAGTCTGTTAAGCCACCACTATTTGATCTCAAATCTCGAATGGGACAGAAAATACTGAATATTGCCAAAAACACGTGGAAATCCCTCCCCAAATGTGAAACTTCCAAAAGGATGTGGCCTGAATAAGACAAAGCCAGAACCTATAAACTACTTCGAAAGAAACAGGGAATCTGTTTCGATTCTAGTAGGGATTCTAACTGGACATGACTTACTAAAAAGCCACAAACTGAAAATGCATCTTATAGATGATAACCTCTGTAGAGGCTGCTGCGTTGAAAAAACACACGAGGGTACCCTCCACTCTCTGTGCCACTGCATAGGCCTTAGCCAATGAAGAAAGACAACCATTTCCCATGACCTCACGGATCTATCAGAAATTCATCTCTCTAATATTTTCAAGTTTGCAACAACATCTGGGTGGCTGGAAAGGGACTAACAACACTATGGATAGGTACGGGAAATGAAAGAACCAACCGCATACGTGGACCCTTAACGGGCATCACAATGGGTCTATATTCACCTGAGTATGAAGATGAAGACGTACACCGACTACCTAATCAACCCTCCAACATAACCTAACCTAAGACATGCCACGTGTTAACGCGGGTACATTAAAATTAGTAAGCGCGAATGCATTCTCCAGCCAAAGGGCAGAAGGTATTTGGAGGTCGCAGAAGGCTTACGAGTGCAGAGTACTCCATGGGAATGTATGTATGTAAATGGGAAACGGGGTCGATTCTGGACAAAGCAATCGTTTTAACAAAGGACATCCACATCTTGGATAATTTATCATGATTGTTAAAAAAAATTCACGTCTTTCAATTTTGAAGACGTGAATTTTTGAACAATCTTGATAAATTTTGTTTTAAAAAAAAAACATTTTTTCTGAAAAAAGTTACATCATTTGTTTGAGAAAAAACAATAGCAGAGGAGGTGAAAACTCGTTCGGGAGCCATCGTCGAGTGAGTGACCTGCGTTTGACAGTTCGATCATAAGAAAATTAAATAAACTGCAGAACGCCACTTTATGTTTCTACAGAAGCAACTTACACTAAGCACGTATTAATATATTTCGAAATATATGACGGTAATATACCCCAATTGACATACTAAAACCCTAAAATACAAAACTAGCTTTGTAAACACATCCGATGAATTTTTTATGCAATTTAATTGAATTTAGCGCTACAGATTCGTTAGGTACTCTGAGAACAAGTCTTTTATAACTCAAACGTGTGTGTGTACTTCTTGCATGATAGTGGGACCAACTACTTATGCCATCGCAATGCTGGATTCAGATAAGCTTTGCAGAAGTTAATTTAAAAAAAAATGGTGTCGCAACGATTGTAACCTAACGCGATTAACACTACAGAAGCGCAAACTACTTGTTAAGGATAAAGGAAGGATAAGGAAAAAAACGATTATAACGATTGGCATTATGTGCTGAAGTTCATCGAAGCTCCAAAACCTAAGTCTTACTATCATTCTTAAGTAAAATCTTTTGTAAAGTTATGAAGCCCGATACTTAGCCAACTGTATTAGCTTAATACTTTAAGTTGGTTGAAGTGGATTTGTACTCATGCGCTCCACTTAAGGTGAGGTTTTCATCTATTGCCTCCCTGCTTGGCTGAGAATCAAAAATTCTGCTGTTCAGAGTATTGATGTTCATTCACTCAACATGTCCAAGCCATTTGAAAATTTAAATGAGAAATATTTTGAATAAGCTTATGTCACTGTACAGCTGGTATTTCATGGTTTAATCTTCATCTACGAAGATTCTGCGAAGAGAATCGTTTAAAAAGACTCATTCTTACCATTGCCATTTGCAAGTGGGTGTTCTTCGTCTAGATTATTTTGAGTCTGTATATCATGGGCCTAGGTTTGATGAATATATTCTTACAACTACGGCCACAGTTGAGGGCACTTTTCCCCGAAAGGAGAGCCCCATATCCTGCGCATCAGCAGATTTTTATATTTCCAGTACTCTCTCTACAAATGTAACTTAATACATCTTCCCCTCCTCTGGTAGGTTGTGACCAATCTGTGCATTAGACACGTCATGTACTCCTTAACAGAATCCAAAGAGACTATAATCTGGATGATGCTTGATAGTCTTATCAGGTCTGAAAAACCATCGCTCATCGGTATTAAATTTGGCTAAAAGTCGGCTTGTATGGTTTGACCACATTAAAAAAAATAAACAGAAATCCTGGATAAAGAGATTTTTCAATCCCAGCCTCGAGTTCTAACACGAATTGATCAAGCCAATCAAAGGATGTAAAGCGGTGTCACTTTGCAGGCGACTGTTTTGTGAGCCAGCACTTATATTTCTAGCACCGGCTGTTTTTTCTAAACAGTGTATCACAAGAAGAATTCAAATAATAGACCTTTGTAAAGAACGGACTGATACATCATAAAGATTTATTGGCCGCACAGCAGTTGTATCCCATATTTGTAGCGGAAAAGGTGTCAAATGGTGTTGGATGGAAAATTCCAAACGAAAACATTACGTATCTGTCCCTTAAATTGAATCCTTAGGGTGCTAGCGTGATAGTAAAAGAATGTGTGAATAATAATTCAAGTTTTAGCTTCACGTTAGTCCACCCTAGTCCACGTTTTTTTTTTTAGATCAAGACTCGTTTGATTTTCAATTTCTTGAACTAGTTTTTTACTAGCGAACTAACGCTGACTAGTTCGGATTAGCGCGACCTATCGCACCCGCTTACCAGCGTTTGTCGTATCCGCGCTTTAAGACGTAGATATTAAGCACCCTACCAGAAGGGTTAATGTGACAATATTTGAAATATCTAGCTACTTACTTACTTACTTATCGGGCTGCAGACCCGTGAAGAGTCTCTGCCTAAGACATTGCAGCCTTCTATCGTCTACGATCACGGGCTCACTGCTTTCAGTTGTCTAGACCAAGCACTCTGGCATCCGCGATGGATTGGTCTTTAAACCGGAGGTTCGGTCTTCCTTGCCTTCTCGAACCTGGGGGCTGGGATTCGAAGATCCTCTCCTCTGGAGCATTATTGTCCATTCGCTTGATGTGTCCGAGCCCATGTAGTCTAAGTGTCTTGGCATTTTGGACTACATACACATCTTGGTACAGCTCATAGAGTTGGCGGTTTTATCTTCTACTCGCCCTCCTCGCACACAGGACCAAAAATCCGCCGAAGTATTTTTCTCTCGAAGGAGCCCAGTATCAGCTCTCCCTACTTGCTTATCGTCCAGCACTCGGTGCCATAAAGCAAAACTTGCAGGATAAGGGTTTCGTAGAGCACATATTTCGTCCTTGGAGTTAGGAATATTAAACACAGCCTTTTCCACCAAATCGAATTAGCAACGGTTTCCTAGGTTATTCTTCGCCGGATTTCCACAAGGGTGTCATTCGTGGAGTCTATGTTTACCACGAGGTAGGTGAACTCCTTAACTACCTCGAAATTGCAGCTATCAATAGTGACGTCTTGTCCTAGGCGGTGGACAGATGCTTGCTTTTTTGTTGATAGCATTTACTTAGTCTTGTCCTTATTAACATCAAGGCCAACGGATTTCGCCTGTTCTTCAATCACCGTGAACGCTTCCATCACTGCACGCTGGGAGCGACCGATCAAATATATAGGTAGAGCACGCAAAGAAGGGATGAGATTTATTGAGACCCACTGCTTAGCTTAAGTTGAAGAAAACAAAAGTGATAAGTCAAACATGGATGTAAGAAGCCTCTGATCGGGAGCCAATCAGATTATGAGCAGAGTGCATCATTGTCATTTTTCTCTTCATAAAAAGTTTCCCCTTTCCATCGGTGGAAATGTTCTGCAGTAGCTTTCCACCATTTTGGGGTGCCTTCGAATTCTTCAAAACCCTATTTTTGTTGTCAATTGCCACCACATACTTTTTTTTGCGGTTAACCCAATGAGCTGTGCTCTAAGAAAATCTTTGTGTTTGGAAGTTCATATCCCCAATAGAATATTTCTGAAACCCGTAGCATAGTTCTCCAACCCGTGTTAAATTGAAAAAACCGACTTACAGACACTCCTTGACAGAAGTCATGCAAGCTATATGCCACGGTGAAATACATTGGTATGTGTCATTTCATATTTCATTTTCGCCAACCGTAATTGAAAGTCCTTTGTGAAGTATTTCATGAACGCCTTAGATTATTATTTTTCAAACCCTTTGTCACCGCTGATTTCCAATCTGCAATTCACCATTCACGATTTGATTTACTATTCCAACCGCAATGCACATGAATCTCAGACGAGTGCATGCATTCCGAGTACAAAGCCAATACCAAGGGTAAAATCAATTCCTAACCACGGTGGTTGTCACACAGAAAATACCATACATTCACCCATCCACACACACGCATATACCTTCATCCAACTGTCGGGTATCCTTGCATCGTACATCGCATCCAACGACTCCTTCAGGGCCGGACTCATCACAATTGTACCGTCAATAGCGAGCTTTAAATCACGCAAGCACGAAAATACCGCCTTAATGACACGTTGCATTCGATCGATTTCCTGTCTGTAATTAAGATTAATCAAATTAATCGATCACCATCGTCTTCGTCTTCGACGCCTCGAAGCTTACCTGAGAAAAATATTCATCGGAAGCAGGGCACCCATGCGGTTCAGATTCTCGCGCACCTCGAACTCATTATACTGGGGCGGTAGTTTCCTTAGCATGTCGTCCGCTAATTGATAGACGATAGACTCCCGTGTCTCACCACCTGTGTTACCACCCTCCTTCGGCTGTACACTAAGGATGGTATCCAAGATACCTACATCGAACGGAGGAAAATAAGGATTAAATCGTGTGTATGATTTGTTGACAGCTTAGCATAATGGTGCCTTGGGATGGGCTTCGACTGAGATTTCTCTATTTCATTCGCATCGATTGATGGATGAGTCTATCGGTCCTGTTGATAGAGTGGGCATAAAAGGACGTATAAATAGGCTCATCACATGAGAGACGCCTGAATAATTGAATCAATAATGGAGGCGAAATGAGCAACGGTTTCTGACAGAAACAGTGCAGATATTCATTCATCAATGGAAATTTAATTTTGGAATATCGCATCACACGCAGCACATCCCAGTGTCATTGTTTGAAGGATGATATTGCATTACAAAGAAAAAATTAACATTAATAACGTGTCAGGAACATCGTTATTAATTGTGTTGGGTGTCATGTGAGTTGGTAATAAGAGAGCAAAGGGCTTTGAACGCAGGCCTGAGAAAATCCAATTGGATGTTTTAATTATGAGCCCGGTAAAGGCGTATGGGTAAGTCTATTACGCAATTATATTTTGCATTTTTTTTTTAAAAAACAATCACAACGTGACTTTTAATTGGTTGGATATGAGGCGGGATACTACCCGAGGAGACACCATAACCTCAAAAACAAGCACCAAACGAGGTTTCATAGAGCCAGCTTAGCAACAATGTGAGTTCACTTTCTCGTTTATAAATTTCTCAGCTAATTATCTGAGCTATCAAACTGAAGCAAAGAAGTACTCAAATAATCCATAGAATCATCACCAGAAGTTTCGATTCCCCCGAAGACATTTTTAGACTTCTACGTCATCCCAGCGAGGCAAGACATAATGCTAGGTTAGGCCTTAATGGATGCACGTCATGTGCTTGTATTCTTACACTAGAAACTTCCGTTGTGGTATCACGTGGATCTGTCGACTTTTCTTAAGGATTCGGTTGCCTAAGTGAACCAGTCTATGAAACAGAGGAAGTTTAAGACATTAATGTTACCCAGGTTATCTTACAGCAGGGCAAAACAAGGGCAGCGAGAGAAGAGTATCGGTACAGGAGAAGGGAGGAAAAGAAGACCCTGCGTTGAAAGAAGAGAGCTTACGCAGCCTCCTAGGTCAAGGAGATCGACGAGTCGTGCGACCGTAACAACATCCGGAAGTTTTATAAAAAAGCCAAGCAACTAGCTGCTGGCTACAAAACCGGAACGCAGGCTCTTCGAGACAGCGAAGGAAACTTAGTCACCGAAGCACAGGGTATAGTACTAGTAGATGTATTTAAGCATAATTTTCAGCAGCTGCTTAATGGGCATCATATAGAGAGAGTAATAGGGCAAGAAGTGAACCTACGTCCAGTCAGTGAAGAACTAATTCCACAACCTAGTATTGAAGAAGTGGCCTAGCTATAAAGAACACTTAAGAACAACAAGGCCGCAGGCTGTGATGGCTTACCAGCGGAGCTTTTTTAATACGGAGGTGATGTTTTGGTGGGGAGCATACACCGAATCATCAACCAAGTATGGGTGGAAGGAAACATGATCGATGACTGGACTGTGTCAGCTCCATACGCTCCATACGCCCATCTACAAAAAAAAGGCGATCCCATTTCTTGTAAGAACTATGTAGGCATATCCCTGCTAAATGTCGCATACAAGATCTTAAACAATGTACTGTATGAACGTCTAAAACCTTTCTGCAACACACTAATCGGCACGTACCAGTGCGGCTTCCAGCCCGACAGATCGACTATAGACCAAATTTTCACACTGAAGCAAAGCCTAGAAAAGACCAACGAATTTCAAGTCGAAAATGACCACCTAATCATCGACTTCAAAGCCTCATACGCGCTTACATCGCCAAGAGCTCTATATGGCGATGGCCAAATTCGGAATCCCGGTAAAACTGATTGAGCTATGTCGCGTGACGCAGCTCCACGGAACTTTTCCAAACATGAAACGTATTTCGGCAAAGAGACGAGCTATCATGTGTCTTCTTCAATCTCGTACTGGAGCAGATAGTTCGAAGGGCAGGTGTCAACACAGAAGGCACTATTTTCAACTGGTCCGTCCAGCTGCTGACAAATGCGGACGATATTGACATCAGCGGTCGCTCCCAACGTGCAGTGATAGAAGCGTTCACGGCTATTGAAGAACAAGCGAGATCTCTTGGCTTTGATGTTAATGAGGACAAGACTAAGCAAATGCTATCAACAAAAAAACAAGCATCTGTCCACCGCCTAGGACAAAAGGTCACTATTGACAGCAGCAATTTCAAGGTAGTCAAGGAGTTCATCTACCTCGGAGTAAATACACGAATGACACCCTTGTGGAGATCCGTCGAAGAATTACCCTAGGAAACCGTTGCTACTGCGGTTTGGCGAAACAACTGGGTTCAAAACTCCTAACGCGAAGAACGAAATGTGTGCGCGACGAAACCCTTATCCTGCCAGTTCTGCTTTATGGCGCCGAGTGTTAGACGATAATCAAGAAGGCTGATACTGGGCCCCTTCGAGAGAAAAATACTTTTTGGTCCTGTATGCGAGGAGGGCGAGTAGAGTGGAAGATGCAACCGCAAACTGTATGAGCTGTACCAAGATGTGGATGTAGTCCAAAAAGCCAAAACATGTCGACTAAAGTCTCCAGCTAAGAGGATCATCGAATCCCAGTCCCCAGGTTCGAGAAGGCAAGGAAGACCGAACCTCCGTTTCAAAGACCAAGTCATCGCGGATTCCAGAGCGCTTGGTCTAGACAACTGGAAGCAGCGAGCACGAGATCGTAGAGGATGGAAGGCTGCAGTGTCTTAGGCAGAGACTCTTCACGGGTCGGGAGTCGGATAAGTAAGTTAGTTTTACCCTGGTCATTGTCAAAGAAGTAGGCCCCTAGATGGAGTTTTTCTTTGTTGGAGATCGCTGGACAAGAGCAGAGCAGGTAAAGAATACCTCCTCCCGATCCAAGAAGACTCTGCCGAAGTCTTTGCGAAAGAGGTCTAGTACTTTTGCTTGTTGGTCTAATACTGATGTTTGATCTGTTCAGCATTAACAAGCAGAGAAGGCGTTTCTGGTTATAACTTAGCCGGAGTCGCCTGGATGTTAGACAAGTTGGGCCGTTTCCATCTATGGTTCGCTTTCTGGATCACATGCAGTTCGATTGATGACTTAAATGTAGCGAGGGATCTGCTTAACATTTTTACTGACGGTAGAATTAAATGGGTATAGTGCCAGTCTGCCAAAATCATTTGCCTTAAGGTTCCCTGAGATATCTCTGTGATATCACTGTGAAAGCACCCAAAGAGTGAATGCTAAAGTGATCTGCCACCTCGTTAAGAGATAGTCGACAATCTTAGGCTGATTTCCATGTGAATGAGATGGATCCCAAGGATTTGATTGCAACATGGCTGTCACTGAAGATGCTAATAATCTTTGTGGATAATAAATACATTACACCTAAGCCAGACTAAGAACACTTCCTTAATTGCATTGACTTCGGCCTTGAAAACGTTACAACGATGAATGATCAGTGATTCAGCATCTTGGTGAAAACACCTCCACCTCGAGTTGTTATCTCCAGTCATATCCGACTCCGTGCTCAAAACCAAGTTGGGTAATGATGTGGTCGGTGTCTTATATAATAGTTAGGTGATTTATTAACTTGGTGTGTAAGCCTTGAAAGGGGGTTACCATTGTAACGAGACGCTCAGTCTCACAGCTGTTCCAGCTGCGGTCTGTTTGCCATGAATATCTAGGGACACTGGATGTGGGATAGCACCTAGGGCTGGAGTGGTTCTAAGAGCTCTGATAATGCATATGCAAGCAGATCTTTGAATTTCCTAGAAGGTTGCGGTATAGGCTGTTTCTAGAGCCGTCTACCGGACTAACAAAACATACATGTATGGGTGTAATGATGGACACGTAAGTCCAGACATAAATATGTTGTTGCATACCCCAGTTCATCCCGATTTTACGTGTAAATAAGGTTATGGGGGCTTTTTTATGCATTCTTGAATATTGGCTTTCCAGTTCAGTTTCATATCCAAGACCAGACCCAGGTACTTGGCTAATTTTGCGAAACATAGGCTTACGTCATAATGTTTTGGAGAGTCAAGGTATAGGACTCTGTATTTCTTGCTGAAAATGACCTTTTCGACGTTTTGCGGGTTCGCACCGAGTCCACATCGGACGGCCCATTTGGAAAGTAAAGATGGAACATTTTGACACCGCTTTTGCCAGGTCACTTCATATAAGCTTTTCTAAACAATTGATACTACTCTGGTGATTAATCAGATCATCACGATAAGAGGGCCAGTGAAAAATCCTTTAGATATTGCGACGGCTGAGAATCGAATCCAGACCTTTCGCGTGGCATTTCATCCGTCCAGGAGTCCGGAACAAGAGAATTGATTGGAGCAAGTTTCATACAAATTTCAAAAACACAACGCCTTTGTAATCGAAGAACTGGAGGCAAGAGTGCAGACTTTAGAGAATGCGTTGAACATTGCTTACAAAGTCTCGTGTCCAGTTAAGCGAAGCAAAAAAACTGTTGTGGAATGAAGATTTGTCCAATCTCGGACAGATGACCAGATCGATCGTCAATAACTGAAACAAACATTACTTCTGACAGCGTTATAAGGATTGTTTAAGTCTGTGCATATAAGAAAGTCATAAAAACATCCAATACGGATTCATGGATAAATTATTGCCATTCTATTGAAACCTTAAAGGACTCTGCTAGGCTGAGCTATATTCCGTCTAAGGAACACTTCAATCCTTCTTTTCTGAGAAGGTCAGATGGAGGGTGGATAGAATCCTCCTCGGAGACCCTATTACTCTTGTTAAACACACACTTCCTCAGATGCAGTGATACTAGCACCGAACCCGGGAGATTACGGCAAGTAAAAACTGCACCACACAGTAATATTAATTCAACAACTTCCGAGGAAAAGATTTCCTGGCTATTAACAGCTTCTAAGTCTCCGCAACCTGACTGCCAGTTATGCTAATGCCAGTTATGCTACAGAGACCGCGAGACTTAACAGTGTCATTGCTGGCGACGATTTTTAGAAGCTACATAATACTTACCCTGGTACCCTTATTTGTGGAGATGCGCTAGAGACGTTTTTATAACGAAGGTAGACAAACCTGGCCACAAGACCACAAGGACTTCAGACAAATCAGTCTAACCCTGGAGCGCATTTTAGACACACACATCCGAAGTTTTCTATCCAAATCACAGCACGCCTACCTCAAGGGCAGATATACGGAAACAGCTCTTTGGCCTCTCTTGGATATAGAGGGAGCTTTCAACAACGTCCTCACTGGAGTTATTCTTGAATCTCTGATTGATTCAGCCGCAAATGCTGTGCTAGGTTTCTCGCACCCACCAACAAGGAACCCCTGGTTTAATGAGAAATGCCACAGCCAAGAACGAGGCCTGTAAGGCTAAGCTGCAGGTGAAGGCGAGAGAGCCGCATCGAGCTCTATAGGCAGAAAAGAAGGGAAAAATAACGTTTTTTCAAATAAGAAGAAAAAAAAGGACGAAAAGCGCGCGTTCGAGGATATAGAGAGGTCCCTATCCATGAACGATGTTAGCAAGTTTTACCAAAGTGTAAACTTCAAAGCTAAGGACACAAGATTCAAACAGATTCCTGACGAGATGAACAAGAAAATATCGTAGAAGAGATACAGTCGATGAACCTGCCGTACTATGTGAACGCCTGAAACCGTTTACCAACAACCTGATCGTCCCTTATCATTGCGGTTTTAGGCCAGGAAAGTCACAGCTAATCAAATTTTCACACTCAGGCAGTTCCTGGAAAAAAAACCCCCCAAAGAAGTCCAAATCAATAAACACCACCTATTCATCGATTTCAAAGCCGCATACGACAGCATTTATTAGAGACGAACTATACAGAGCCATGTCTAGTTTTGGTATACCGCCCAAACTGGTCCGTTTGTGTAGGATGACGATGGAGAATTCTCGCTGCTCCATCAGGGTCGGAAACAACCTCACCGACACACTCGATACCAAAAAAGGATTTAGGCAAGGCGATGCGCTATCAGGTGACTTCTTAAATTTGATTCTTGAGAGGATTGTGCAAAACTCAATGCCAAAACCAGAGGCACAATTTTCAAAAAAAAAATCGGTGCAACTACTAGCATACGCCGACGATATTGACATCATTGGTAGGACTTAACGTGATGTCATAGCCACGTTTGCTTGTATAGAGAAAGAAGCTGCAAAAGTCGGCTTAGCAGTAAATCAGGTTAGGATTGTTAACATGAAAGGACACAAAAAATCGACGAATTGGACAGAACGTCACCATTGACGCGACTTTGTCTATCTCGGCTCCGCTATCAACTCTGACAACAAGATCTCGTCAGAAATTATACGAAGAATTACTCTTGCCAACCGCTGTTTCTGTATGAAGGCAAGAAGGCAATTCACAGTCCTGCTCTACGGCGCTGAAGCATGGACCGTTCAGAAGTGGATGATGAAATCCTTGGTCGATTCGAGAGGAAAATTCTTCGAAAAATCTTCGGTCCCGTTTGCGTTGACGGGCAATGGAGGACGAAGATTCAACCAAGAACTATACGAGCTGTACAGCGACATGTCCCTGGTCAAAAAACTCCGCATTGGAAGTTTAAGATGGCTGGGACATGTGGAACGAATGGACATCAATACTCCGGCTCGCAGAGTCGTTGATTCCCAGCCAAACGTCGCAGTAGAGGAAGACCTCGTCTTAAGTGGCGCGCACAAGTAGAAACGGACCTCAACCAACTTGGAGTGCACAACTGGAGCCAGTTAGCTAAGGACCAGCCTAATTGGAGAGGCATGTTGGTTGAGGCCAATATTTTCTACGTAAATGATTTTACTGAATCGATATATTATTGCCGAACACTTATTATTCGATCGAAAAGACCCTTTAATGGCTTGGTGGTGGTTGGAGTCGCATCACCCCTTATCTTCTTGACAAATTACGTAGGTAATTGCAAGAGTGGCTAGCATTTAAATATATCCCCTCTGATAGTCATCATTTGACATCGTCAACAGCAATCAACCATAACTTCTGGTTGTCTGGTTCCACTCTACAGTTGAAAACTTACAAGTGCTACCCTAATTCGAATTAAGTGTGATTAATAATAATTTCACTGTTACACGCAATAATTCAATTAGTTCACCAGTACGAGTATCGGCCGACACCTTGCCAGTTACATATCACAACATGTACACAACAACCGTTAATATCCTGAGTTTCCTCATTCACCTGACCCAAAGGGATGCATACGAAAGTTTGGTCTTTGTAAGCAATCCAAACCTCAATCAACCACTAGAAGAGCAGACTCAAAATTTTATAGAACACCTCAGCAAGGCTACGGAAGTCCCCGTCATAAGTCTGACATATATGTCATCTGTAAACATACCTGACAATTTCAATGGCGACATTTTAACCATAGTGGACCTACAGCCAGATTTGTATATCGAAATCCTCGAAGCAGTTGCCAAGTTTCTCAATTACACCACAAAAACAAGGGTTGTCCTGATTATCTCCCATGAAGACGGACCGAAAGAAGATTTTCTGAACGAAATTTTTCAAATTTGCTGGAAATGGAAACTCATCAACGCGATAGCAATCTTTCGAGACTTTTCCACCAGTCAGCAGTTCTATAGCCTATACCGGGTATCCTTCGTTTCACATAGAGGTAAAACCAACTTCCTCGCATGTCATCTACCCCTAATCGAGTGCTTGACCTGAAGGGCTACTCATTGAAAGTTCATGCCGATCAACAAGAAACCTCGTGATATGATGTTTCAAAAGCCAAATGGAGAAATCCATCTGTTCGGTTATGTAGGCCACATGATGACCGAGTTTGCTAGAACACACAATGCGAAGCTTAACTTTACTCTTCCCTACGAGATTGGGCAGACGTGTTCTTTGGTGGACTGAGGATGCTCCTCTTTAACGATACCCTGGATTTGGTCATCTCTTTGACGGTTCTCAATGAAACCTCTTCAAAATACTCATATACGGTGGAACAAAGCTCTTACTGTATGATGCTGGCCTGTGGAAAAGGACGTACCTACCTCTCAGTTCTATGTGATCATTATGGATGTGCCGGTTTTAGTGTTAACTTTTTGCCTCTGCCTTATGATGTCGACATTGTTGGCAATTATTACCCATCGCGAGGATAGAAGAAAGAGAATCCAACTCAGTGAAATAATCCTGAATGACAGCTGCATCAGAGCACTCCTTTCCCAGTCGTTTAATGTCCTAAAGAGCTCTTCATCTACTCTGATGTTTATATATTGTTTGATGTCCGTCATGGGGATGTACTTTACCACGTGGATTCTAGCCTTTCTTCAAGCTTATCTTACCCAATCCTCCAATAATGCGTCGAGTTTACTCTGCCTCGGACCTGCAGTGGGCAGACTTTCGACTGATCATCTTTTGGGGGGAATTTGAGAAAGCTTCCGATAAACTCTTAGAAATTGTAGATGAGAGCATGTTCACACTAATGTACAACTTCAGTGAATACCTAGACCGTATGAACAGTTTCAGTTCGAAAAATGCGTTCATCATACCAATCTCAACGTGGAACGTGTTTAAGGAGCAGCAGAAGCTCTTTGCCAAGCCTCTGTTTCGTACATCGGAAATTTGTATAATGCTAGGAATGCAAATGGGATTCCCAATCCACCCGAACTCAGTGCTAAAGGACGAATTGAATCGATTTGTGATGCGTGTTCAGGATAGTGGCCTCTTGCAGCGTTGGATAGATAGTTCGTTCTATGAGTTGGTGAAGTTAGGACGCATGAATTTCAGTGACTGGAGTAATGTGGAGTCAAGCAGTGGCTTCAAGCAGCTGCGTACCAAGGACTTGAAGTTTGTTTTTGCTGTTTTTGTCATCGCGCATTTCATAAACTGTTTGGCACTCCTTGCGGAATTAATTTTATCTATGAAAAGGAACCACCCTCACAATGAAACAAATATATAAAGGAAGGGAGAAAATTTGTAAAAATAAATAAAAGTGGCGAAGTTCAAGAGTTTTATCGGCATTTTGTTTGCAAATTAATTGGGTAACATGTGGGAATTTAGGAATTTATACGGTCAAAGATCGAAAGCATCAAGATGTGATTTTTTTTAACTGATTGTGGGTGATATTACGGTTAAGAAGTTCATTATAAGCGCAACGTCGTCGAATGTGGAAGGTCTTGTCTGTTGGCAATCATCAAATAAAGTTACCCATCTGAAAAAAACATGAAAAGGTTCAAAGAATAGCGTGTGGGGGCGCTAATAGTGTATTGAGAACCACACCAACAGCGGGACTGAAACCATTCTCAACCCGATACCACAATATGTATCCTCTGACTCCAACGCACCCTGACTTTCAAGGACAATTTTCTTAAGTCTTTCCAAGTAGAGAGGAGTGATAGAGTTACGAGCTGGGGACCAAAACCATATCCATCTATGCTGATGTTCAAAAATCGACACCGGCGTTGGAACGGGAATGTTTTCCCGAACACTAAAGCTGAACAGCTCTTTTCGTCCCCTGCGATGGGCTGAGTTGCATGATGGTTAGTGCGATAAACTGCCGCGCAGAAGGTCGGTTTTCGATTCCCAGTCGTAGCAACACCTAACTGAATTTTTCACTGGCCCTCCTCTCCTGAAGATCTGACAAATCATACGAGTAGTATGAATTGTCGAGAAAAGTTTATCTTACACCTAGTCGTAGTTGGCATAAAACAGGATGTCCTGCCATTGTGCAATAAGTACACACGCACACAAGAATGATTGTAAGAAAGCTCGGCCGTGGGTACTAACGAGCCTGTTGCGCTAAACAATTTTTTTTTTGAGCACAGCATAGTCTTCCAGCTGACATATTGGCAGTAGCAGAGGCAACCAAAGCGATCTCAATGCTGGCTTTACCACTAGATGATGTCACCATTTTTATTGATAGGCAGGCTGCATCTCTGCTGTCGAAAGAGCCTGAAAAGCGTTCTTGTGCAGACTTAATGGTTCTTGGCTCTCAACATAATGTTAAGCTCTGCTGGGTCTCTGGGCTCAGAGGTATCCAGGGCAATGAAGGTGCTGATGAACTGTCGAGGAAAGAACTTGCACCGAGCATTGATCAGGCAGTCCAGTCTGTCGAACCGGTAATATGTGACATTTAATCACAGGTGGAGAGAAAACATAGGATATCGCCAAAAACAGGAGCAACTCCCTCCCCACCTGTGAAACATCCAAGAGAATGTGACCCGAAGACCCAAAGCCATAACTGAAAATGCATCTTATAGATGATGACCTTTGTAGAAGCTGCGGTGATGAAGAAATACCCAAGGATATCCTCCACTTTTTGTGTCACTGCCCTGCCTAAGTCCATTGGGAATAAGAACTATAGGAACATTTCTTTTTCCATGACATCACAGAGCTGTCCGAAATCTCTCTATTCAGTCTTTTTAGGTTTTCAACAACATCTGGATGACTGGAAAGGCACTTCAATGGGTCTGTATTGACCGGAGTAGGATAAGGGAAGACCTACACCGCCTTCGACATCAACCCACCAAATTTAACCACATCGAATGTCAAAGCATCCACCGCAGTTTTTATGAGGGATATGTGATTTCAAAAAATTGTGTCGTATGCAACCAAGTCAAAGATTTCGTCTATTTAAAGGGAGATTCGGCTTAGTAGCCAACTTCCTCATGGGTTTAATGGGGGTTACGTTGAGTCGTTAGCTTATGCCAATCAGCTAAAAATGTAAAAGAGACTCCATAACAATAAGGAACGCGAAGCTGTTAACGTCCCGGCCGATATGTATGGAAGAAGTGGCTTAAAATTGGCTGAAGGGATGCGACCTCTATAAACTTCCTCGTCAAGAAACAGATCCAATCTTTTTGTTAAATTTTTAGTATGCTACGATTGGCCACGATTTCCCCCGTTTGGACAAATATTCTGTGAGGAATTTTTATGTCCCTATTGAAAAACTCTTCAAAAGTATCACGGTTGAAGCAACGATAGATAACTCTGAGATTCCTACATAAACTTAATCATAACTATGACGCTTAACTCAGATTGACAAGTCTCTTCGTTATCAAATATCCCGGCCATTGGACCATTCTAAATATTCCCATATCGGTAGCAAAATGTCTTGAATACACCAACTTCCACGGACATCTGGAAGTAATTTAAGAACGAAAGACCATTTCCAATCATATGACCTACCAAACATCCTTATGACCTATCGTCAAAATCCCATTCTCATCACTTAAGTTAAACCAATAAAAACGAACATCCCCATCCCCATTCCCACTTAAAACCTACTCACCTTTTGCCGTATTTATCTGATACGTGATATCTGCATTCGGGTGTAATCCAAACACCTCGGGGGTATCATTTGCTGGCAAACTATTTATATAATCAACGAATCCTTGCAGATTCTTGGTCGGCGGTACTCGATAACCTTTATAGAATTCAAATGCCGATGTCAGCAGTGTTTCACAGAACCACACCGCAGTGAAAGTGGTCAAAAGTCGTTTATCGAAATCGTCCGTAACCCGTCCGCCATATTGAACTTCACCCAACATATAGCAGACCGTCTGCCAGGAGACGCCCTTTTTCGGATCCATTTCATCCAAGTGATTCTGGATAAATTGCACGCTGGCGGCGAAATCTGCCTGATTGAACTCGTAGGGTACATTCCAACCGAGAGGTCCGAATTTTCTCCGCTCCTGGATAACAGTGTGAAGAAAGGCGACCGTATAGAGGAGGGGTGGCCATTGCGGTGCCGAAGTGTAGTCCAAAAAGTCCTGACTGAATGACTATCGGGAAATGCGTTTGTAATGGGATTTTTCTTCAAACAAGTACCCGATCGAATCTCACCTGATAGCTTCGTTTCATGCTCGCCCGTATGCCTTGTGGTGGTTCATTGGTGAATTTAATGGCCATTTGCAATAATCCGATGGGAAACTCAGAATGGGGTTCGGTAGTAACCCACATACGGAAGGAGTCGTCAATGAGTTCCGATTCGACGAGCATGTCAATAACCTCCGAGCAAAAGGGCAGTGAGAGATGAACGTTTTGCAGGAGTACCCATCCGCCAGTGGACATGGCTTCTTGAATCATCTTACGTGCGTGGAACTCCTGGCCTTGACCCATTGATACTGATTTTAGAGCTAAATGGGAGATGGAGGTTTGAGTGGTTGTGGATACATGAGAATCTAATTTTTCTTACGAATTCCCTTCTGTTTAGCTAAGAGTCCTATTTGAGTTGTTGGATCGGAACCGATTGACAGTAGACATACAAATGGAGTTCGGGGTTCGGATTCCAACCATGTTGCTTCCAAGTCGAGAATTTGCATTTCACTGTACTCATGTCCGAGGGATTCTAAATGACTTGTTTGTAGAGAATTGGAAAATAGCTTGGAGATAGGAACTCACCTTCAATGTACTTCTTTGCTTGGGATATAGTTCGATCAGGGCTCCACGAGCGGACCAACAGCAACTTTCTAAAGCCATCCAGGGAGGTGTGGTAACCGCATGGAATCTCTTCCATTTCGGGTTTTTCTGCTTCGTACCATAGTCGCCAGTCCTTCTCATTACACTCGATCTTGAAAGAAAGCAAAGGTTAAAGTTTTCCATATGTGGGTGCCACTCTACCAGCTTTATAGAAAAAGGTCTACAATTAGAATTCAATGTCTAATGGAAGATTAGTCCTCAACCCTCAATCGCATATGTTAATCTTGCAAAAAATCGAGATACGAAGAGTTAGCTTTTGCCGTCTGTATGTGCCATCCAAATGGCTAGGCTGTTCGAAATAGGGTTACTAGTCAAATTATGGTTACTAGTCAACTAAGTCAACAACAAAATAGTATTCAGCTAAATATATACCGTCCTGCTGATTCTTAAGTTGACAGTGCGACTCAGTTGATTTAATTCAAACAGTGCCTCTCAAATAGTAAGATGGCTATACCGTCCTTCTTAATATTGAGCTTTGGGAATCAATTCAGTTGATGCATTGACCAGCATCAGTGTCCTCCACTAAGGCATTGAGTGGACTACGACCATCCCTGGGTGCTGGTTAAGTGATATAAATTCTACTTACCAAAAAAAAAATTTGAAAAAAAGGTGGAGTCTTACCTAGACAAGACACATATAATAGCGCTTAAGAAGAATCGTTAATTGGATTTCATCAACACCATAATCTAGAATATCAGATATCTCTTCTTCCATGAATGACAGAACAGGACTATATCTACTAGAGCTTCGGAAGACTATGCGAAGGTTATCGTAGACATCTCAGAGAGACGCAAGAAAAACGCGCGATTGAGGCTAAAGTAAGATGCCACCCCAGGATTGATGTTCGGAAGAACACAAAGCTCGAACAGAATCCTGTCGAGATGAATGAGGCAATATCGTAGTTGAGATTAAGTCGATGCTGGCAATATGGAAGAACCACTTCTGCCAAACGACGATGACAAACAATATCCCTGATGACAATAATATTGGTGGCGATAGCAAATACTACCAACCTTCCGACCTAAGTGAAGTGAAAATAGCTACCTAAACATAAGCTTAACAAGGCTGACGGAAATGACAGCCTTCCCACCGACTTTTATAAAGCTTCCGGAGATGATTTCCGAAGTAACATTCAACAGCTCATAAGCTAAATTTGGTCGTATGAAAGTATGAAGAAGAATTGAATATCAGTTGTTTGACCAATCCACACAAGAGAAGCCCCATCAATTGTCCCATCTAAAGAGGCATAAGTCTCTTCAATATCGCCCCAAGATCCTATCTGCCATAATATGTGAACACCTGAATCCGTTTCCCAACAACATGTTCGATTTCAAAGCTTCATAAAACCGCATTTATAGAGAAGAACTATATAGATCCTAATTTTGGTAAGCCGCCGAAAATCGACCATCTGTGCAGGATGACGGTTTAGAATTCCGCTCTACTCCATTAGGAATGTCACCATTGACAGATATAGTTTTAAGGTCATGCGGGAGTTTGCCTATCATGGCACTGTAATTAACTCTGACAACAAATCTCGTCAGAAATTAAACGAGGAATTACTCTTGCAAACTTCTGTTTCTTCGGGCTAAGAAGACAATCTAGTAGTAAAGCCCTCACTCGAACTACTAAGGAGATCCTATATAAGACCCTGATAATCGCAGTCCTGCTCTAAAGCATGGACCGTATCAAAAGTTAAACAAAACTCCATATTGGATGTTTAAGATGCGTAGATCATGTCGAACGAAAAGACATCAATATTCCGACTTGCAGAGTCTTCGAATCGCAGCCAGGCGTCGGACGCAGTAGAGGAAGACCTCGCTTTAAGCGGCGCGAGTAGTAACCGATATCAACCGGATTGGCATGTTGGTTGAGGCACAGATTCATTCCGGACTGTAGGGAAACTTGAGTAAGTAAGTATTCTTAAGCGGACAGGGTTCAGGGGCTGGCCATTATGGAGTTTTGAATCATAAGACTTTGTTTCCCATTAAAAGTTTCCATCTGCCTGTTGGAAGATGAAGAAAAGCTACTGCTCCCAAAATACAAAGACCACTAAGTTCATTGGGGATTGTATGAGTTCAAAGATACAGGGATTGCCCCCAGCGTTAGACATCTTATCTTTTTCTCAGATATGCAATACCGTTTTGAATCGGTAAAGGCCTTTATTTAGTCCTGGATTCTGTCAAAGGGACAACCCTAGAAAGATCTCAAGCTTATGTATTTATAAATTGGCTTTCGATATATTTTTGGAAAGATAAATCTGCAGACAATATGTATATGTCCCTTTTGCATACTACCATCACACTTAGCCATATTTGTTCCATCGTATAACTAGCCTATATTCCCATTTCATAGAAATACCTTAAAACGTTTATTCTGGCCTGATAAATCCAAGTCTAAAAGCAGACAGATGGTAACTAACCAATTACAGTTAGGACTACCAAGCTAAAGAGTCAAATTGCTCTTTAGCGGTGAGGTTATAATCTCGATAACATACCTGATTTACTGTATACCGTCTTGTAATTTCATGTTCCCTATTTTCTACCTATCTATCCATATCCTGATACTTTTGAATTTTAGTCTTTCAAATCATAGTCAACAAATTCTCCACACTTACAATCTGCAAAACATTCCCAAACGTATCCAATTTGCTTATCTCCACCAAGTTCAACCAGGTTATGTCCAAAATCCACCTAAATGGCTTCGGTGCTACAGCATTCAAGTCCAGCGATGCACCACCTTTTATAAAAGCCATAAACTCCTCATGACTTATATTGCCCTTATGATAATCGATCTTGATGGCCAACATCAAGGTGAACAACTGCTTATGACGCTCGTACAAGCTTCGATTGGTAAACGCCCAAACCTCATATGTCAAATATCGAAGGATAATGTTGATTCTCTCCTCTGTAACACTGGACTTTGTCGACTTGGTGATGGAATTATTGAAAATCACCAAAAACTGCTTTAGCGAGTTCTGGTACATGACGTTGACATCACTCATCTCGGTTATCAAAAAATACAAAATCGACCCTCGAGCTGCAACAGCCCGGTACTCCTCGCGAGCCTTCATAATCTTCTTCTCGGTGATTTCGGATATTTTTAACTTTTGATTGACCTCCTCTGCCGTTGACTTGGTCACCTGAAGGACTTCTATTAAAGCTTCATCATCGACAAGAGAACCCTGCGATGAGCTTAGACGATATAAAAGGTTAGCTTCGAGTTCCTTCATGTTTCTTTGATTTTGCATGACAGTCTCGAATAGCGCCACTCGCTCGGCTTCAAGGTCGGACTTTTCCATTAGAATAACTCGACCCAAGAGTTGGTCCTCTAAGCCCCTCATGGTCACAGTAAAATCAATGATGGACGTCTTCGCACTTATTTCGGGACTGAAAGCTGGATTTGGCAGCTTTGTGGTCACGTATAACATGAATCCCGGCATTACATCGCACTCCTTATCCCCAACAAGGACTTTTTCAATACTTCCCGACTTTATAAAGTTCTTCTCTAGCACATTGTCTATCACTGGGTCAAGTTCGATGCCAACGTCTTCGATGAGCAGAGGTCGCCCCAGTGACAGTGAATCCTCCAAATGTGTCCTAAAGTACTTGTGATTCAGTGATGTGATTTGCAGCTCATTTTGGTCCTCTTTGCACTTAATCCAAATTTTCCCCTGACTCTGTGGATCTACCAACAGAGGATAACTACTGGACTGGGTGGCAATCAATGCATTTTGAACGGACAATTCGTCGTTGGGTAACCCCTGCAGTGTCCACTCGGATACGGTTGATGAGTCCACCAGCATATTTGTGATGTTAAGGTTCAAAGTGAATGGGATAACATGTTGTTTTAGAATCATCATCCATGTTTTGATTAAATTTGATCGGAACTCCTGATTGTATGGTCCACAATAGGAGAGGAATCCTGTTGCCAAGAGGACATCCCCCACAAGCTTGCCTAATTGTATTTTAAATTCCTTACTTTGATTTGTCCAGCGATGCTTTTCATCTGTTAGACCGTTGATGAGTGCTGTCGCCGCTGTCATTTTTCGCAGACAAACGTTCGCAGCATCTGTCAGACGTTGCTTCTCGCCCACCGCCTTGTCGTACTGGTTTTTCACTTGTTGAAGTGCGTCCTCTCGCTCACGCAACTGCTCCTCTGCACCGGCTAAGTCCTCCATGGCAAGCTGTGGGAGTGTGTGTGTGGGTTTTATATAAATTAAAAGAACTTTACGTGGGTGCTATGGTTTACCTTTAATCTGGCCTCTTGCATGGTGAGATTTGCTTTCAAAGGAAGCACTTCTTTGTTCACACTGTGGAAGAAACCCATGGCCTTTGTCCAGGATAGCAAACCAGCGACGTCACCACAAACTCTACGTGCCATGTCCATGTTGTAGTCCTCCATGCGGAAATATGGCTGCAGCAGGTCAATCATTTCGTCGTTGATGGTATCCTTGGGATAGTTTTGCAATTGTAACAGGAATGTGGCGCTTGCCATCATCTGCAAAAGGATGTGAGTTAATAAAATTTGCAGCATAAATAGCGATGGGACTCATCAGCCCACTTCGAGTCCCATCGCTTACGAATAACCCACCTTTAACGACTCCTGCCACGATGGCTTTGGACAAGGAGTGCCACTATCTGGGATACAAGGATGCAGCTTCCTTTTGAACAGAATCAACACGCAATCCATAATCCTCATAATTAAATGCGGAGGCCTTCCTAACTTGCGCACTGTTGCAATATGTGCCGGCTTAATTGTATTCAAAGCATTTTCAGCTTCTTCCAGTGCCGGCTTAGCAGCCTCTAACTTCTCCTCCGCAAGAGCCTTCTCATTTGCAATACACGCTACCAATGCCTCGGCTTTCTCTTTGACTATCATCACTTGATTCTTCACAATTTCGGCCTGCATTGCACGTTCCGTAACCTCCACTAAAACCGATTCAGCTTTCTTAGATGCTTCGACCAACTCTTGCTCCATGACTGCCAAGTCTTTCTTTAAAATCTCCACCGAAGCGGAGGCTTCTTTTAACTTTTCCAAACCAGTATCCATTTTCTCCACCCCATCGCCCAGTTCTTTCTGTTTTTGCTGATAGATGTTCTTGTAGCCGGCAATAAAGTTAAGATACGACTTGGGTGTGACATGTGTTGCCCTACGAAACCGTGCAAAATATTCCAGGGATGTCTGAGCGACCACATCTTGGATGGAACCCAGAGCTGTCACCAATTCCTCTTTCACTGCTGGTGTGCATTCAATTTCAAAATCACATAGAAAGTGCTGGGCCACCGATACCAGAGCATCCTTTGGCCAGGGCTGGAACCAATCTATGGTACACCCCGAAACAAGAGCTGGGAACCGTTGAACTCTAGCACGGAAAGTCTCTCCTACTGGTGAGAAGCAAAAGGCGACATGCAGATTGGAGCATGTCCGCTGTAGGAAAAACTCCATGACACTCTCGGGAGTAGCGGTTTTTCGCTGGTTTTCCCTCTTCATAACCGGTGTTAGTTCTTGAACGATCTCAGCCTGTTCGTCACGGGTAAATAGGTTTGAAATTACACCAGATGAGAGAATATTGTTTAAGTACTCCAGGAATCCCTCCTCCTTGATATCTAAATCGGAGAATAGAAAAGTAGTACCCTTACCCTGAACTCCACATGTTCGATAGAGAAGCTTTAGGTCTTCTAAAAAGTTTGCAACATTGTAAGACCTAGTCAAGCTTATTTGGAACGTCTTGTAACCAGCAATGAAGGATGCCAACTTTGTCAGAGATTGTTTGCCAGATCCACCAACCCCAACCAGCATTACATTTCCTCGCGGATGTCGTATAATCCTTGAAATCTTCACCAAGTGCAACATGGCATCGGGAAAGAAGACCAAATCCATGCCGGATCCACGAACCATCTCATTGAATTGTGCCAAGAACATAACCAGCCGTTCACGTAAAACTTCATGGGAGTTCACCGGTTCATAGACCTTTGGTAATTCCATGTCAGTATCCTCACCCTCCTCCCCTGTCGGCTCAGGAGCATCTCGCATGAAATCCACAAATACGGGATTCGAAACAATCATCTCAACATGCGTCTCGCTAAGTTCTTTCTTGACAATACTCTCCAGCTCGCAACAAAACCAATCCTTGTCTTGAAAAGTGGTAAAACGGTCCGCAAACACCCGAGTGCACTCATGCTTCCACAGCGACATTAGGACACTCTCAGATGTGATAACTGTGGAAAGAGTGCCCACCATACCCTGCCATATCCTCGACAAGTCGCGCAAACTGAAGACATAATGAAACTTTGCTGGTGTTGGCAGCAGCTTCTCCCTCGTACTCTGCCATAAGTACCGGGTAATAAAGATCAACTTCTTGACCAAATTCCTAACTTCAGGCGTGAAGCCCCTCTTAGCATTGTAATGTCCCTCTCCGACGACCCGGAATATCTTGTCAATCGAATCATTGTCGGGAATATTGCAATTGAATACACTAAATTGCCGCTTCAAACGCGACGGTATGTCGTTCCGTCCACCACCAGGCAAACCCATAGCTCCTACATACTGCACATCGACAATTGTCGTAAAATCCCCTGGCTTCTCAAGACTGTAGAATCCCTTCATGTCCATGGTCTGTCTCACAATCTCATTAGTTATCTGATCTCCCCACTGATTGATTTCGGGCAAATTTATATCATCGATGAAAACAATCAGCTTCCGTCCTCCCGGCGGACCAAACGTCACCCCCACTCGTTTCTCTACATAGCTCTCAATGGTTCTCTGAAACTGATACGGACTGGTGGCCGATGAAAAATTGAACGACCTTCCCATGTACGACTCCGGATTCATCTTCTTCATGAAATTCTTCATCATCACCGTCTTGCCCGTGCCCTGCTCACCGATCAGCATCACTGCACGCTCTTGATTTGCTATAGTCCCTATCAGGTAATCAATTCGCACGTTATCTACTATCGGCACCAAGATACTCAAGTAGTCGGGTGTCGAAACTTCCGGATACATGTACGGCGTTACCAATGTCTTCCACGATTGCCACACGCCAGTAGGCGAAACAAAAAAGTCAAATATCGTGCTGTCCTGCCCCTTCATCTTGGGATAGTCCATATTGGGAAATGTCTCCTTAACGTAGGCATCCATTTTACAACGGTCTTCAGAGCTCAAATAGCCACCCAGTCCCCAGGCAACGGAGAAGATGTACAACCGGTGTAAGTGTTCTGGTGTACATGTGTCCTCCTTTTCGTCGGTTCTCACTTCTTCGAGAATTTCCTCTGAAAATACAAATCAAGGACATTGAAAATTGAATATGTATTTGTTAACAGGACATGGAGAAGGATACAAATATTCTTTCGAATTGAGACGCCACAAACACGAAGATAGAGAAAAACAAAGCTTTGTGGTTAAAAAGGTTTTTTTTTTGTAAATAGTGTGCTAAGGATACAAAACACGGATATAGACGATTACACAGACGATAACAGTTTAACAAACAACATCACAAAAACAGTTATAGATTTTAGCTTGACGTAAAAATACTTTACCGCCTTCACTGGCGTTTGACAAACGCCGGATATCTTGGTCTTTATCGTTTTGCAATTCATTTCTCTTGTCTGGTTTTGGCTGCTGTTGAATAACGGTGGCCGCCATTTTAGCTGGAAAATAATTTTTACGCAATGCAGAGAGCAGGTGAAATTTTGAAAAAATCTTACCAATCATTAAAAAAAAACAAAAATCCAAAAAAAACATTTTTTTCAAAATAGAATCAGGACAAGCACCATAGGTTTTAATAGCCTTGAGTTTGTGAACGGGATTCTACTTTTCGAACTAACTTTATAAAAAAAGGTTTATTCAATGGGAGCCAACTTCACAGTGGTGCTTGCATCGATTAATCATATTTCAGGGCGATAGCATAATGTTAGAAGGGGCGGAATGCAGCTGCCTATTTTGTTTGAGCATTTTCTGTTATAATGACGGGTTCATTGGCGCGATGATGATGAACTGCCGCGCAGAAGGTCTGGGTTATATTCCCAGCCATAGCAACACCTAAATGATTTTTCACTGGCCCTCCTCTCGTGATGATCTGACAAATCATCCGAGTAATATCAATTGTTATGAAAAGCTTATCTCAACTTAGCCGTTCGGATTCGGCATAAAACAGGAGGTCCCGCCATCATGCTAAGAGGTACACACGCACTCATGAATGGTTGTGAGAGAAAAACTAGGCCCTGGGTACTTACGATCCTGTTGTGCCATACATTTTTTTTCTGTTATAATAGCGGTAAAAAATAGTGTAAGGCAAGAGATATTCCTACGATGTTCAAGAGAAATTATAGAGTTCGCTACGGTGGAATCTTCTATGAGTTTTATCGCACGCTTTTGTATCCTATCTACACCTGACACGATACAGGCGTTACACTCAAGTTTGTATACGGGTTTCTCAACAGGGACGCTACAAAAGTTGAGCGAAAGGGACAGCAAATGACGCCATATTTCTTGCCGCTCTTTTGACATTTCTCTTCAGTAAGGTTTGCCACATCAGGACGAAAAGATATACGATCCAACAACGAGTCGAAATTATTAAAATTTACAACCGAAATTCGGAGTTAGTGGCCTTAACGTTAAGAGCGCTACGTCCAATTTATGGTCGTCATAATCGTCCTAGCAGATCAACAATTGAGCGTCTAGTGGAAAAATTTGAATTCACAGGCACAGTACAAAATGTTTCCGTGCCAGTGAGACAAAGAAGTGCCCGTAGTGTCGAGAATATTGCTGTTCAGTTGAAGAAAGCCCAAATGTGTCTCTCACACGTCGTTCTCAAGCGTTGGGCATCTCTGTGACGTCGTTGTGGCGAATTTTGCGAAAAGATCTTGGCCTACATCCTTACAAGATTAAATTTACGCAAAAACTGAAGCCGCTTGACCACCAGAAGCGTCGTAAGTTCATGAATTGAGCTGAGCTACAACTTGAAAATGATTCGGATTTTCATCGAAAATCATTTCAGCGATGAGACTCATTTCTGGCTGAATGGCTTCGTCAATAAACAAAATATGCGGTATTGGTCAGGCAGCAATCCACACGTACTCCATGAGTCATCATTGCATCCCGAAAAAATTACGGTTTGGTGTGGTTTATGGGCCGGCGGAGTCATTGGGCCGTACTTCTTCCGTGATGATCAAAACCGGCACGTTACTGTGAATGGGAATCGCTACCGTTCAATGATAACCGAATATTTTTGGCCCCAATTGGATGATATGAACTTGGAGGACATGTGGTTCCAACAGGACGGCGCCACACAGCGAATGCCACAATCAATTTATTGAAAACCAAGTTTGGAGAACGTGTTATCTCACGAAATGGTCCAGTCGCTTGGCCGCCTCGGTCGTGCGATTTGACGCACGACTTGTAGCAATTGTAGCAATTTCGTGTATATTTGGCGTTCCAACAAAGCAGATGTTACTGTCCTCAGCAAAGGAATGGCTTGGATTAGAGGTCATTTATTAAAATGAGAAAAAGTGCCGGAAACAAAACGGAGCCCTGGGGAACACCAGAATTTATAGGTGAATGTCAGATTTGTAACCGTACAACTTGAATTGAACGTTTCGAGAGGTAGTTTCTAATCCATAGAAGAAGACTTTTATCGATTTCAAAAGCACGCATTTTCGACAAAAGGGCTTGATGGCAAACCCTGTCAAATGCCTTTGAAATATCAAGTGCAACGATCTTGTTTTCCCCACCAAGGTTGATAGATTGATTCCAATTTTCGGTGAGATATGTCATAAAATCACTTCCCTTAGAAAGAAGGGAGGTAAGTGCAATTGTTCGGTAGTTGGAGTGAGAAGAAGATTCGCCTTTTTGCGGTTTTCCATCTACTCGGGAAGAGTCCTTATGAGTAGGACAGATAGAAAAGCTTAGGCTGCGTGTACAGTAGTGAGAGAAAACAATGCGATACGAGAAGTGATGCGACAAACGATTCGAGATAAAAATTGCACAATCAACACAAGCACTGAAATTACATGTTTGATTTTTTTTTTCTTAAAACGTCAAAATAAACCATTCTAAGACAAATTGCTTGAAAAATTGGTCAGAAGAGTTTGTGTGCGAGAAGCATGGGAGAGGTCTGTGAGAAGCTCGCATTTATCCCCTAAAAAATCGCTACAGTGTGCGCGCGTGCATAAAAATATATGCGAACAGTTTTCTCGCGGTGGTTTCGCCAGCCTGGAAGAACATCACTTCAGAACTATGGAGGAAATACCATCTGGACCAGATGATTTATGAATGTTTATGTGAATTGGTCCCTTAGATTGTTCTAGAAGGAGACTGGACACAATCTGGCAATGTGGAACTGGCTGCAAAATGAGCAGATTGGTTTTATCTATAGAGGTGACAGCTGGAACGTTGAGTTGGAAGATGAAGATGTTTTTTTACAAACGACCAACGGTGATTATTACCTTTGGGACGTAGTAGAATTTTTCGCCTTAACTTTTCGTCGTGGAAGAATTTGACACACTTAATGTGTGCATTGCAGTCGTTTCTGACTCGGATTGGTCCTCAGTTGGATTGGTCTTGTATGACCGAAACCATAACTCTTTCAACCTAACAGCCTCTTTACAGCTCGAGTCATACCACCCGTTTATTTTAGGCAGCAAAGGAGAAGGGAAGAGAACAATATTGCAACATCATAGATCGGGGAAATCGAAGGGTCTCGCGAAAAGAAGAACTTTATTAATTCTGCAAAAAAGCCAAATAACTGTCAGCTGGCTTCAAAGTAGGAACACATGCTTTACGAAATAACAACGGTAACCTAGTCACCGACGCCCAGGGAATTTCAAATCATATGTATTCCGGCCGCATTTCCAGCAGCTGGTTAATGGCAACAGTGTCGGGAGACAGATGGGGCAAGATATAAGACAACCTCCAGTCAACGAAGAGGCAACGCTCCTGTTGCGTAAGAAGTGTACATGCACCTACCTGAAAAAAGTCTGGATGTATGAGAGCATTGCCGATGACTGAAATATAAATTCCATATATAGTCGATCCCACGTCTTGCACCAACTACCCACGAATACATGTCGCAAAGTAGATGCTATTCAAAATACTGTGTGAACGTCTTCAGCCTTTCTGCAACACCGTTCTCGATCGCCCATAGGCCAAATGCTCACTCTGAATCCTGAAAAAGACCAACAAATTTTAAGTAGAGACACATCATCTTTTAATCGATTTCAAGGCCGCGTATGATAGCATCCGTTGCCTAGGGCTGTATAAAGCGAATACCATCAAAAACTGATACAGCTGTCGACACGCGATGTAATGTTCAGTTTGGAAACAGTTCATCTGAAAAATTTCCAAACATGTACCGGATTCTGACAATGAGATGAGCTAGTGCTTAATACATCCGACCAGTTAATGAGGTATGCGGACGACATCGCCGGGCTCAGTGGCGCGATGGTTAGTGCAATGAACTTCCGCGCAGAAGGTCTGGGTTCGATACCCAGCCGTAGCAACAACTAAATGATTTTTCACTGGCCCTCCTCTCCTGATGATCTGACAAATCATCCGAGTAGTATGAATTGTCAAGAAAAGCTTACCTCCAATTCGCGTAAGGAGTCGGCATACATAAGGATGTCTCGCCATTGTGCAAGAAGTACACACACACACATGAATTGGTGTGAGAAAGTTCGGCCCTGGGTACTAACCAGCCTGTTGCTTATCTATTAATCGATTTCAATAGATTTAATCGATTTCAAGGCCGCATATAACTAGAAGTACACACGCACGAATGGTTGTGAGAAAGCTCGGCCCTCTGTACAAGCCTGTTGCACCAAAAATTTGAATTTAGACGACAATCGATATCATTGGTCGCTGCCATCGTGCTACAGCGGCATTTACGGTCATTAAGAAAAAGGCGAAACGCATTGGGCTTGTAGCTAACGAGCGAAAGACAAATTATTTGCTATAAACAAACGAAGTACTATCGACGCACAACCTTGGACAAAATATCATCAATAATATCAATAGACAAATTTTTGAGGTATTCAACCCCACGAATATCACCTTACTGAAGATACGAGGGAGACTGCCCCTAGATAACCCATCCTATTTCGGTTTAGCAGATCTATTGGGATCCAAATTCTTTACCCCGAAAGTCAAAAAGTTTGCTCTACTAGACCCTAATCCTACTTGTATTACTTAAAGTGGCGAGTGCTGAACAATAAGCCGGAAATGTGATCAAATATTAGCCTTTCTGTAGAAAATTTATTCGTCGAATTGTTGGTCCTGTATGCGAGGAAGACCAATGGAGTAGAAGATAGAAATTCGAGTATTGTGAGCTGTATCAAGATGTGGCAAAAATAAGTAGAAAACATTGGCTCAGCCACATCCAACCAAAGGTATCTTTGAATCCCAGCATTAAGGTTCGAGGTGACAAGGATGACCGAACCGTTGGTTTAAGGCATGGACTGAATAACTGGTAGCAACACACTCCGGATCAAAAGGGTGGGAGGTCGCTTTGTTTCAGGCAGACACCCTTATCAGATGGTTATGGCAAACTTGAATTAAATCCGTCAAGCCGTTTAGCCTTCAAGTGCATGCTACGACCGACAGGAGGAAAGAATTACTAGAACCCCAATTTCGGAACTATCTATCATCTAAATGCTGGGTTGAATTTTTGCACGAAACCAATGGTTGTTGTTTTTTTTCTATAGGATGGTTTGTATACATTAATAACTCCCAAAATGCAATAAAATTCAACAAATGATCTAATCCATCGAAATACACATTTCGACAGGCTTGAAGGTCAAAGATTACGTTTGACATACATATACTCATGTTTATTTCATTTCACGCCCATACTGGTGAATACATGAACAAAAACGAATTTATCACCATCTAGTCGCAAATCCCCCAAAATTGACAACTAATCCAAAATAAAATTTCCTATTTAATTGTCTGCTCTAACAGAGGCAAATCCATTTTATGATCCGATGATGGATGGATTACATGATAGAGACGTTATTAAATATTTAAAAGAGCATCAAAGAGCTGACAAACATTTAATAATCCCACTCCCTCACCTCGTGTTCCCAAAGAGCCCACACATTGGGTATGCCTATGTGCTGTCAATTTGACAGTTAAACAAACAGGACCAACACAAGTTATCAAGTTCCATTGAAGCGAAAATGTAAACACATCCTTAGATGTAGAGACAGATGACATCCGCGTGTCAAGTACTTAAAAGTCTTAAGGTACTTTTGTTTGTGTATGTTAAAGCGTTCCTAGCAACGTGATAAGGACTTCTCCATAAAATTTCAAAACAGAAGAATGCTGTTATTGCCTCGATGGGAGCAGTGTTCATGGTCAAAGTTTTCGGCTGGAATTTTTTTTCTTTTTGTCGAACATAATATTAACAAGATGTTGAGGTGACTGATTTTATGACAGATAGATAAACTTTTGTTGTTATGTTTATCTGACTAATGACTACATGGAAGGGAATGTTGTATCTTTTTTGTACAAAGATAATTGTAATGGAAACATGACAAAATTGCCTTCAGGATTAAAAGAACATGTGTTCTTCAAAGAATGATTAGGATAGCCTATTACGAGTAGTGGAGGAATACAAAAAGATCGGCATATAGTTCCTTTGGGATATGGCCAGTTGCGGATACAGAATCAATTCATTTTTTGTGGTCAAATGGTAGGCAATGCGATTATACGAAACTTTGAGTTTTCAACTAGCTGATGTCTACTAACTCCGACTCACAGCCTTCACGTGGCGACCACTGAGTGCTTAGTACCTCGCCCGCAGATAGGGTCTGAAATTCGCCAACATAAGCCTTATTCTATACGCTCATGCCTGACGGATGAAAAATATGGTATAGTAAAGGATTGCTTCTACGAGCTCCTTGACAAAATTTAGGAGCGACTACCGAAGTACGATGTTAAAATCGTGCTGTGAGATTTTAACGCAAAGATAGGAAGGGAAGACATCTGTAGCAGTATTGTCGGACTTAGGCTAATTGACTTCGCTACGGAACGAAACGTCACTATAGCCAGCATACGGTTATTCACTTCAATATCCAAAAAGGGGCATGGCGGTCTCCAATTCAATGAACGGTCAATCAAATTGATTGCAATGCGATAGACAAGAGGCACGCATACAGTATTTTGGTATGTCCCAACATTCAAAAGGGCTAACATCGACTCGGACCACTACCTTGTTGCAGCTAATGTAAGAAAGCAGATATCCACCACGCCACAACAATCCAGAAATACTGTGAGAAAATTTAATACCGAAGACTGCAATCGCAAGAGACCGGCAAGACATTTGCGCAACGCCTATCCCTTAACCTCTCGAATATTCGGTGCCTATCCAGCACCGAATGTCGAAGAACAATAGCAATGATGCTAACAAGCCATTAGGTTCTGACGCCAATCAACAAGGAACCCCCGGTTTGATGAAGAATGCCGACTACCAAGAACGAGTCCTGCAAGGTTAAGGTTAAGACAGACATTGGGCTCTACAAGCAAAGAAAGATCAAATAACACCGGCAGGTAGAAGCAAAAATAGCAACAAAACCGCACGATCGATATAGAGATGTGCCACTTCAGGAATGAAATTCGAAGAGATACAAGATAGAGATGGTAGACTTGAACAGAATAATGTAGGAATGAACAATTAAAGATCGAAGTTGAGACACACTCGATGCTGAAGATATGGAAGAACCACTTCTGCAGACTGTTAAACAGCGATGACGAATAATATCTAGTTTTCAGGCAGATCTAACCATTCAATATTAGGGTCGACAGCAAGAACTACCAACCTCCCGGCCTTAGTGAAGTGAGGACAGCAATAAACTCTTAAATTGGCTGCCGCAAATGACCTGCTTCCCTAACTTGCTAAGTAATATTCATCAAGCTAAATTTGGTCGGTTGAAAGTATGCCTGAAGAATGGAACCTTCCATCAATTGTCCGATCCACAAAAAAGGAGACACTGCGCCGTTTACAGAGGCATAAGTATCCACAACGTCGCCTGAGAGATCCTATCTGCCGTAATATTTGAACAACTGAAATCGTTAACCAGCAACCTGATCGGCACTTATCCGTGTGGTTTAAGGCCAGAAAAATCCACAACTGATCATGTTCGGCAGATCCTAAAAAAAAAACAAAAGAAGTCCAAGCCGATATTCACTATTTCATCGATTTAAAAGCAACATATGACAGCATTTATAGAGACGAACTATACGGAGCCATGTCTAATTTCGGAATACCGCTCAAACTCGTCCGTCAAAACATTCGAACCCAAAAAAACGATTTAGGCAGGACGACGCCAATATGATTCTTGAGAGAATTGTGCAAATTCTCGAGCCAACACCGGAGGCATAATCTTCAAAAAATCAGTGCAAGTAAGTACACGGAACACAAAAGGTAAATCTAGTACGTTGGGGTTTTGCAAATGCTATTTTCACACCGAAACTTAAGTTTACAGTTGTCACGTCACCATTACGTATGTTACAGTTTAAAGACGCAGCTCAGGATCCACACTACCCTAGAAACTTCAACTCAGTATAGAATTATTATTTGATTCCATAAGTTCAACGTGAATAATGTCTAGCTTACCATCTTGACTTTCCTTGCTTGATAAGCTAACGTTATTGTCGTCATCCTTCTTCACGGGCACCAGACCTTCTAAAATGAACAACATCTGCTGCACAATATTGCACTGGAGCACCGACATCAGTAGTTTCAAATTCTGTGTTCCCCAATTGAAAATCGACAAGAACGACTGCTCGAAAAGGTCACTGAATACGTTCTTTTCCCCTGGTGAACGGGCCTTAAGCCAAGCTTGAACAACTAAAATAAAAAAGATTGGCCGACGTTTTCTTAGGTATAAACACATGAAACTAACTTGGCTTCCAATCTAATCCCGATGAGCTCATGTAAACCATTCCATTCCTGGAGACCGTGGCCGGTGATGCATTATCAATGTTATGAGGCTCAAAGATGATCTTACAAGTCGGCGCCATTACCAAGCGATCTCCATTCGCCAGGGTCAACGTTTTATTGTCATCCAGCACTGAATTCAAGTTCTCAATCCAAATGCTGTCCACAGGCCCATCCAACACGAGCCAAATATTTTCGCCACTCTTACTCTTAAGCGTCTTTCGCCAGAGGGCTGAGAAAATACCATCGGTCCAGTCATTGGTCGCCACATCCAGCCGTCCAAACATCTGCGCTGATGTTATAGCCTTCGGATTCATTCTCATCTCACGATGAACCGTTCCCATTTGTGTCATCGCCTTCATCAAAGTGTGGATGCATGTGGTCTTGCCCGCCCCACTCGGCCCCAGAGTCATGATGCCGTGACGAACCTTTTGCGTTTCATACAACTGTATAAGTTTTAACACCCAAGGTGGGTGATACACGAGACCAGCCTCATCAGCCTGTTGAGCTATAGCCGCCTCCAGCTCGGGGTAATTCGTCTTCTCCAAGGTCTGTAAATCATCCGGAACTTATAGACTCCCAGTACATATACGCGAAAATTAACTCTATAACTCACCTGATTGGGGAACAAGTCCGACACGAGCGACATGAACAACGGTTCATCTTCATCAATCAACTTGGACAGATTCATATCCCTCAGCACCCGCATAACAATCGTACTCTCGCTGTCCTTTGAGTTGCAGCGCTTCGACGCGCCCAGCGTCCGCAGTACCGAAAGGATATTCCTCAGACCAAAGTCATAGTGCACTTGTTTGGTCAGTTGTTCCTCGCACAACTTGTACAGCGTGTAAAACTTTCGGGCAAGTGTGATATTCTCTAGGAAGCCACAGGAAGCTAGTTTCACCCGAATGATGATCTGTCGGTCGGGCACCATCATCGCAACGGTACGAAATTGAATTTTTAAATTCTCTGGCAACTCCTTGCGTCCCGCATAACCAGGATTCTAAATTTATGACCAAAGAGAGGAGAAATGAAATTAAAACCAAATCAATGGACGTGGGAATTTATTTTTGAGTGTTCCACAGAGATATAAAATTAGAGCGTGCAAGCTGTCACGGGATTAATGTCCTTTCATTAAAGCACAACAACGACACAGCGATAGTCGGATAATTTATTTACCTAACGTCTACAAGGTATTTCGGATGTTTAAGGAACTTTTCGCTTATTTATTGTTTTCTTTACAATTTCCCTGACAAGGATATTGGGGGCGATTAATTGAGGCCTATCTGCTTACACCTGTCTCATTGTCGTTTGTAAACCGGGCCAGCCACCAACGTAGATGGTGGAATGTGCGTCAGGAGGAACTCGCAACTAATTAGGGAAATTAGAAGTTATGCTGTACGGATTTCACGGGGAAATGGATACCAGGTAATTAAGTGAAATATGGTTATTGAGTGGGTGGCTTTGGGGACTCATTAAAAAATAGTACCACCGACGATGGCTTGCAATTGAATGATGTTAGGGAAATACGGAACTCAATAACGTGCATGGTAGGGTAGGTGTGTGTTACATATGCTTCGTATACAAATTCTCTTAGAGTTGTGATTTGTGTGTTACAAGTTGGGTATCCTTGTTAGTCCTTGGTGACGTTTTAACTAGTGATGCCAAACTATTCGCCCGTCACCAGTTTTCGGGCCCAAAATTTTGACCTAGACTTATGATCTTTGATCGTTTTACGCCACGCCCACTTCTTAGTAGAAAACGGTTTTAGTAGAAAACGGTTTTAGTAGAAAACGGTTTTAGTAGAAAACTGTTATCTTTCGATAAAAACACTTCGTTTATATTGACAAAAACATTTCGCCTTAAGATCATTTCAACCCAGGACCTCTTTTTGGGGGTGATTTCCTATAAAACCCATTTTTATAGCTTAAAAAGTTCAAGCTAGGATTCACAAATGTAATAAAAATTTTAAGCACACCCAACTTTTCAGCAATTTTTATTGGATGCGATAGAGTAGTAAACGATTCAGACTGTAGATTGTAGCATTCTAGCCTTCGACCTATACACTACCAATATCAATTCATGGCATCAAGAGTACAAGACCATATCGAGTTAAATGGAACTACCAAGCCACTAACTAGGGTAATCGGCGTGACTTTTCTTGAAAAACCTTTGCTTAAGGCAATTCTTGCGCAGATGCAGTAACAGAGATCATTCTCTGGGTATGGAAATATTCGTTCTTTCCTGCATCAAAAATTCAAGAGTCGACAAACCCTGGTACAGTAAGCAAACCGACCAAAATGTAGAAGCTTAGAAGAAAGAGGTTAGAGTTTATCTGAAGAGAAGTTTCCATCATCTAGCGAAACATAGCCAACCAAACAGTAGAAGCCACAAAGCATGGACACAAACAAATGTGTAACTAACAAACTTATGGCATGTGTCAGAGGCTGACGGACATTTTGGTCAATTGCAAAAGTAGTAAGTTAATGTTTAACCACCCTTTATTCCCTCCTTCAATCTGAACTGACGGATCTCTAGCTACAACACAAATGACAAGAACCGAGTTATTGGCAAGAATGTTTTTGGGAAATACAACATTAAACTCGGAACAAGTGGTGCTACCTTCGATAGAGCACGTACCCTCAAGCATTTTTGAAGTCAAATTTTACCCAGAAGAAATAAGACGCATCCTCAATAATTTGGGATGTAAAAAATCCACTGGAACTGACGGAATTCCAACTATTGTACTTACAAAATGCACACTTCCAGAGGTATGCTAAGTTACACTTGGATCTATTTTAAGCTATCTAAACCATTTATGGACATCTGCGATAGAAAATCAAGTAAAGTCTTGTTGTCCTTGATATTTTCAAGGCTATCGATCGAGTTTGACACAAGGCTTTGCCAGTCAAATTGACTGCATTCGGACTTACCCAAATACTCTGCAGCTAGATGGAAAAAATTAATCAAAAGATATCTTTGCAAGTAGTGGTGGATGACGTTTCCTCATATAGATTCTGAATAAATGCTGGAGTACCACAAGGATCAGTTCTCTCAATCATTAAATTTTTGGTACACATTCATTTGTTTTTTTCGCAGGCTGGTGGGAATCTTCCATAGACAAACTGCGGCGATTTTTACTCACTATAACCACCACCCTTTTTTATTTGATGTAACGGGTGATCCAAGTAGAGATACTTTTTTCAATAGCCTTTTTTGACAGATCACGTGTGAGTCGTGTCATGCTGTCATGTTATTTTTGTTTAGTATTGTTTGGCATTTCATAATGGAAAGACTTACGCGTGAACAACGTTTACAAATTGTTCAACTTTATTATGAAAATTCACGTTCTGTGAGGAATGTGTTTCGTGCACTTCGCTCAACTTATGGTCAACATAATCGGCCTACTGAGCGTACTATTCGCAACACCATCACCCATTTTGAGACCCAGCATTCATTATTGGATAATACTCGACCGAATAGACCACGTCCAGCACGCTGTGAGGAAAATATAGCGGCCGTAGCTGACAGTGTACACGAAGACCGTAGAGAGTCGATTCGGCGCCGTTCGCAGCAACTCGGACTGACGTATGGAACGACTTGGCGCATTTTACGTCAAGATCTTTAATTGAAAGCGTACAAAATACAGCTTGTGCAACAACTGAAGCCGCTCGACCTTCCCAAGCGACATCGCTTCGCTCTATGGGCTCTTGAAAAGTTCCAAGAAGATCCGACGTTTTCGAGCAAATTTTGTTTAGCGACGAGGGCCATTTCTGGCTCAATGGGTATGTAAACAAACAAAATTGCCGCATTTGGGACGAAGAGCAACCTGAAGAGATTGAAGAACTGCCACTTCATCCAGAAAAAACAACGGTTTGGTGTGGTTTGTGGGCCGGTGGAATCATAGGTCCATATTTCTTTAAAAATTATGCCGGTGCGAACGTAACCGTCAATGGCGACCGTTATCGTGCCATGATAACCGACTATTTGATGCCTGAAATTGAAGCTCGTGATCTCGGCGACATTTGGTTTCAGCAAGACGGCGCCACTTCCCACACATCGCATCAATCAATGGACTTATTGAGAGAACATTTCGGTGAGCACATAATTTCACGTTTTGGGCCGGTCGATTGGCCACCAAGATCGTGTGATATCACACCGTTAAACTTTTTCCTGTGGGGATATGTAAAGTCAAAAGCTTATGCCGACAAACCCGCTTCGATTCAGGCCTTGGAAGAAAACATCACGCGTGTCATTCGCCAGTTACCAGTCGAAATGCTCGAACAGGTGATCGAAAATTGGACTCAACGGATGGACAATCTGCGACGTAGCAACGGCCAACATTTGATAGACATAATCTTCAAAAAATAAATGCCAAAGAAATTAAAGAATGTTCTTTCAAATGATAATAAACATTATCCATTAAATTTGAATTTTCTGTGTTTTTTTCTTTAAAAAAAAGTAGGGAACCTCGAAATGGATCACCCTTTATTTATAACGAGAGAATGAGAATTCCTCTTTTTTTTTTAATCGAAGACTCGGCGAGCCGGAATATTGGTGTCCATTCGATCTGCATGTTCCAGCCATCTGAAATGTCCAACGCGGAATTTTTGGCCAGGAGTATGTCGCTGTACAGCTCGTATAGTTCTTGGTTGAATCAACGCAACCGGGACAGACGATTTTTCGAACCGACCAAGAATTTCTTCATCCACTTTTGATACGGTCCAAGCTTCAGCGCCCTAGAGCAGCAATGGGATGATCAGGGTCTTACATAGGATCTACTTATTGTTTCGAATGAGGGCTTTACTACTAACTTGACTTCTTAGCCCGAAGAAACAGCGATTGGCAAGAGTAATTCTTCATTTAATTTCTGACGAGATGTTGTTATCAGAGTTAATAGCGGAGCTTAGGTAGACAATGTCCCATACTACCTCAAAGTTATATCTGTCAATGGGGACGTTCTGTTCAGTTCGTCGATGTTGTGTGTCCACTGATGTGCTAGGTTTCTCGCGCCCACCAGACCGAGGGCTACAAAGCTAAGCTGCAGGGGAAAACGAGAGCTGCTACTGAGCTCTATAGGCAGAGAAGAAGGGAAAAACACCAGCTTTTCAGAAAGATGTAAAGAAGCAAGAAAACCGCGCGATAGAGGATATAGAGAGGTGCCACTCCAGGAACGATGTTTGCAAGTTTCAACAAAGTGTAAAAAGTAAAATCCAAGCATACAAGGCTCGAACAGAATCCTAACGAGGTGAACAAGGAAATATCGTAGTTGAGACACAATCGATGCTGAGGATATGGAAGAACCACTTCTGCAGACTGTTAAACGATGATGACGAACAACATTCCGCTGTCAGGCAGAACGAACCATTCAATATTGGCAACGATAGCGAAAACGGCCAACCACCCGACCTGAGTGAAGTGAAGATAGCAATATCTAAGGCTGCCGGAAATGATGGCCTTCCGATGACATGGTAAGAAACATCCACCCACTCATAAGCCGAATCTGGTCGGAAGAAAGTTTGCCTGAAGAATGGAACCTCAGCATCGTTAACCCGATCGACCTTCTAAACTGCGCCCCAACTACAGGGGCATAAGTCTCCTCAACATAGCCTATAAATTCATATCTGCCGTAATATGTGAACTCCTGAAACCGTTTACCAACAACCTGATCGGCTCTTATCAGTGTTGATTTAGACCAGGAAAGTCGACAACCGATCAAATTTTCCCACTTCAGCAGATCCTGGAAAAAACCCAAGAAGTCCAAATCGATACCCACCATCTATTCATCGATTTCAAAGCCACATACGACAGCATTTATAGAGACGAACTATACAGAGCCATGCCTAGTTTTGGTATACCGTCCAAACTCGTCCGTTTATGTAGGATGACGATGGAGAATTCTCGCTGCTCCATCAATGTCGGAAGCGACCTCACTGACACATTCGATACCAAAAAAGGATTAAGGCAAGGCGATGCGCTGTCATGTGACTTCTTCAATCTGATTCTTGAGAGTATTGTGCAAAACTCACAAGCCAACACCAGAGGCACAATTTTCCAAAAATCGGTACAACTACTAGCATACGCCGACGATATTGACATCATTGGTAGGACCCAACGTGATGTCATAGCCACGTTTGCTAGTATAGAGAAGGAAGCGGCAAAAATAGGTTTAGCAGTAAATAAGGGCCAGACGAAGTATATGCTGTCAACACATAAGGACACACAACATCGACGAATTGGACAGAACGTCACCATTGACAGATATAACTTTGAGATAGTACGGGACTTTATCTATCTCGGTTCCGCTATTAAATCTGACAACAATATCTCGTCAGAAATTAAACGAAGAATTACTCTTGCCAACCGCTGTTGCCTCTGGCTAAGAAGGCAATTCAGTAGTAAAGCCTTCACTCGAACTATTAAGGAGATCTTATATAAGACCCTGATCATCCCAGTTCTGCTCTACGGCGCTGAAGCATGGAGCGTCTCAAAAGCGGATGAAGAAATCCTTGGTCGATTTGAGAGGAAAATTCTTCGAAAAATCTTCGGTCCCGTTTGCGTTGACGGGCTATGGAGACGAAGATTCAACCAAGAACTATACAAGCTGTACAGCGACATGTCCCTGGTCAAAAAACTCCGCATTGGACGTTTAAGATGGCTAGGACATGTAGAACGAATGGACACTAATACTCCGGCTCGCAGAGTCTTCGATTCCCAGCCAGACGTCAGTCGCAGTAGAGGAAGACCTCGCCTTAAGTGGCGCGCACAAGTAGAAACCGACCTCAACCAACTTGGAGTGCGCAACTGGAGGCAGTTAGCTAAGGACCGGGCTTATTGGAGAGGCATGTTGGTTGAGGCCCAGGTTCATTCCGGACTGCAGCGCTACCTTACAGAACAGAACAGAACAGCTACTTAAAATCTTCAACTTTTCTCTCAGCGAAGATTATACAAGAAATTGGAGAAATCATCCCTTGTTGCATTTCAATGACTTACAAGACACGCAGTTGCAGATAATAGGCACACTGTCCATCTAATAATGACACGAACAACGCAGTACGAAAATTATTTCGTTACTGAACAAGCAGACAATTGAACAAATTTCCCGAAGACAGATTCCCACCAAAACATAACAGATACAACAATTCAAGAGCAGGGTTAATAAACATCTGAAAGCATAATTTCAGGGTGCTTCTTGAGCGTTATAGAGAATAGTTAAAAAAAAAAAACTCGGCATTGCCAAGCTAACGCCGGCCGGTCAGTGTCTACGCACCCTATATAACCTATGGAAGAGAAGTTTTCATAAAATTGTTGCAATTTTCCAATCTAAGCTTTACGATTGAATGGTCTCTGCTTCTCTGAAAACTCAATTCCAACTTTCAAAAATCAAAGCAGCACCAGCCGCTCATTGAGTTTGTAAATGAAAATATGTCCCTTGTCAAAAGTTCAATACCCCCCCACCTTTGATAAGCATCGACAAATATGTACATACAAATAGGTCATTTGAACATTAATTAGAAAACACCCACCATCCCCCATCCTTACCATGGTTATGAAAATTCCAAACTCTGGATTCATGTCGATTGTGTCACCATCTGTGAATACAAATGACTTCTTCTTCTCCTTTTTGGCAGTGAGCACAACAGCAACTTGTTGCGCTGCCACCGACAACACCGGCAGCTCAATGCGATTAAATTCATCAAAGCATCCCCATGTTCCGGATTGTGACAGTCCCTTATAGATGCGTCCCAGGCCCCTACATAGGAAAAAAATAAATAAATTCGCATCGTTACACACATTGGACTGTTGTGGTTTTTTTTTTCACATGCACACACTCCGGTTCAGGTGGGAAGTAAAATAGATATCCAATTAGAGGAATGCAATAATGGACATTGCTCCTTGCAGTGACATATTTAATTCCCCCCTGAGCTTAGGTAAGCTTCTGCGCACCACCTTACCTGTAATCCATTTGATCGGAACAATTAAATACGACCACATATTTAGCTAATGTCTTGCCCATATCCTTGACGGTTTCTGTTTTCCCTGTTCCAGCTGGACCGCAGGGACTGCCACCCATGCTGAGGGTTAATGCCTGCGCCAATGTGATGTAGCATCTGTGGGAAAAAGAGCGCACAAGAATATATGATAGTGTGTGTTAGTGTAATTGAAAAATAATTAACTTGGAATTCAGGAATTATTCGATTGTGTGAAGGAAATTGCATTTCGAATAAGATAGAGTCATGCAAAGTGTCCCTATCGTTTGTTGGGGAAATTTAATGTGATGAACAGGCTAGGCGTGTCTTCTGTGAAAACAAATTGACGTATGATACTCAATTGGATCCTTGTAAGGCAAAATGTATTTGTATACCTTTGTTAGAGGTATTGGTTAACAATTGAAAATTTGATTAGCCCTGTAAGCATGCCATGATGGTCAGGTTCATCTCCTTTTGAAAGCTCTTGCCATAAAAAAGGCCAATTGGTATATGTTGGAATTACACGGAAGGAAATTTCAAAACTATACGTAAACCAGTACACATCCCTGTTTTAGGAAACCTTAGGAACTTCTTATGACCATAACAAATGCGTGAGGGTTATTGACTTAAGTCTGAACCATTGTAATGAATCGAATCATCAAAGATAGGCCGAAATAAATTTTCCAGGGAGTGCAATCAGGGGGACCCTAATTAGGGGACATATGTGGGCATAGGCTAGATGACCTGCATTTATACAGTACGTAATGTTAAATTTACAAGTCATTTAGTCGTATTGTTGATACCACGATATGGTATGGTTTGTGTAAGATCTCATAGAACTATATGTCTACTAAGTCGCCCATGTCGTAATTCCGAGGAGGTTAACCGGCGTTTCATTGGAATAAGCTGGCGGCACAGAAGATGTTTTACACTTAAATACAGGGTGGCGCACCAATTCTGCTACAATAAGAAATTCAAATAACTTTTTTGTTAACCCTTGTGTAGGTGTCAAGGTACCTGTGTACTTTCTCAACATTATTTTACAAAAAAAAAAGTGTTCCATCACAGCCACTTTGTCAGTATTTTTAATACCTTCCTAAAAAACATTTATGTGTTAAATGCGCAATTCAGATCGAAAATCGAGGCATATGCTTCGTCTATAGAATTTTTTTGTTGACATGCTCTCGAATATGACATCAAAGTACCTGGGTACTCCCGTATATTTCACACTGAAATGCGTGCGTGAACACGTATCAACATAGCGGTTTATGTATCAGTCACATGCAAAGCTGCGTCTGAGTGGCATTTTCAACTGAATTGTGAATCAAAGTAGACGTTCCTGCAAAATAATTGGTAAAAATATGGCCTCATCATCTGGTGATACTAATTTCGTTTTCGTTCAGCGCGCGCAGTGAATAAGTAATATTGGAATTACGGCGCGTTTTCTAGTTTCTCTACTCTTTTTTTTGTGATTTCAGACTAATTACACAAGAGCAGGAGAATTATTGGGCGTCAGTTTTGGATGAGCTTGAAAGCGATGACGGTGATTTTAGCGATGGTTCTGAAAACGATTATGTACCGCCTCTGACAGCCATATCATCCTGCAGTGGTAACGTTAGTGGAGATTTGGAAGAAACAGGTGAGGCTTCTGATGTAGAGTACGAACCAGAGGTTGAGTATGAAAATGTGGAAATGGACGATGATGAGGATCCGGCTGCAGAGTTGCCCGCTGTAAGTGAAATCATGACTGGCAAAGATGGAATAACGCAATGGAGTACAGTTCCACCAAATACAAGTGTTCGGACCCCTGCATATAACATCATTCGACAAAGAAATGGGCCCATCGCTGGTTTGGAGATGAAAGCAGAAGCTGATATTTTCATGGCTTTTTTCACTCCTATAATGGCAGACATCGTAGTAACAGAAACTAATCGAAAAGCTCTTAGTGTGTATGCATCATTCAATTCCAATCATTCGGATAGGCCACCAAGGGTATGGAAACCACTCACTGTTCAAGAGTTGCAAGTGTACTTGGGCGTTCTCTTTATGGCCGGGGTGCACCATTCAAGTGGAGAGCACACATCGGTTCTCTGGAGCTCGGACTCCGTCATCCATTTTCGTGCTGCAATGCCTCTGTGCCGATATTCTGCAATTACGCGCTTTATACGCTTCGATAATATGCACACTAGAGCCGATAGAATGTCTACTGATAAAGCCGCACCAATTACTGATCTTTGGAACTTAATGAATGAACAGCTGCATAGAAACTACAGGCCATCTACAGACATCACTGTCGATGAACAGCTATTTCCATACAGAGGCCGTTCTAAGTTTACGCAGTACATACCCTCAAAACCAGCCAAATATGGTATAAAAGTTTGGTGGGCCTGCGATGCGTCAAACTATTATCCACTGCGTGGTGAAATCTATACTGGAAAGGAGGCAGGTGCAGCACGGCAGACCAACGTTGGAGAAAATGTAGTTAAGCGGTTGATGCGGAGGTACGAGGGATCAGGCCGAAATGTAATCACGGACAATTTTTTCACTAGTTTGGACGTCGCGAAATAACTTCTGGGTAAAAATTTAACTTTGCTTGGAACAGTACGCCAAAATAAAACATTCATTCCACCACAAATGAAAAAACACCGTGGACCGTGAAGAGTTTTCGAACGTATTTGGCTTCCATGAATCGAAATACAGTATGGTGTCATATGTACCGAAAAGAAACAAGGCTGTGATTATCTTATCGTCTATGCATCAGGATAACTCTATCGGCGATGAACAAAATAAGTACAAGCCAGAGATGATACTCTACTACAACAAAACAAAGAGTGGAGTAGATATGATGGACAAAATGACAGCATTTTACACGACAAAGCGCAGAACCAAACGGTGGCCGCTCGCCATGTTCTACAATTTGCTTGATGTCTGCGGTGTAGCAGCATATGTCGTGTATTCTTTCAACAACCCGGACATCACTGCGACCAATAAACGGAGGTTGTTTCTCACCAACATGGCTAAGCAACTCATGCTGCCAGGTATAGAAGAGCGGTCGAAAATCCCGAGAGTGATGGCCAACTTTTCCACGTCGCATTGTATCCAGTTAGCGCTCGGTAAGCCAATTCATCCAACAATGGCTGCTCTACCTACACCAGAACGCGGAGCAGACGGACGCCTTGTGTTCAAAGGTACTTGCCACCTTTGCGTTTCAGGTCGTAAACGCAAAACACGTAAGGAATGTATGTGGTGCACAAAGCCAGTATGTGATCAGCACTGCAAGAACTTAGCAAAATGCCTATCCTGCTTCGCTACCGATCCATAGTTGCTGCAAAAGCCTAAATCACTATTACTTGTTTCTTGTCAAATATAATATTTATGAAAAAAATAAAGTTTTTACAAACATTTGTGCTTTGGAAAATATATTTGTTTTATATTATTCACAAATGAACAAACAATTACCATACAAAATATGCTGCAGTACCTGGGTACCACGGCACTCTTAACTGTTAGTTTTTGTTGCCACTCACACAAGGGTTAATCGATGTATTTCATTTTTTTTTTATTGGTTAGAAAATTAAATTTTATTTTAAATAGTTAGTTGTTTTTAAGGATTCTAGATCGCAAATGACCTCCACGCTCTCCCACGCATATGCGGCACCTGATCAAAAAATTATTCATTGCGGCCTGAAGAGTTGAAGTTGGGATCGCCTCAATTATTGTCGTTATGGACTGCTTTAATTCAGTTAAATTCCTGGGCTTCGTTTTATACACCTCTTGCTTGACAAAACCCCATAAAAAGAAGTCTGGTGCAGTCAGGTCAGGTGACCTTGGGGGCCAGCGAAGAGTGGAGGTCCTAGAAATTAATTTGCTTGCGAATTTTTTGTTTAGCTCCGCCATAACTGGTCTGGCTATATGTGCAGTTGCTCCATCTTGCTGAAACTAAACGCTGTTGAATGGTATACGTCTTCGGCGCAGTTCTGGGTAAAAAAAACTCCTTCAACATCTTTAAATAACGGTCCCCATTGACAGTAACGGTTACACCGTTTTCTTCAAAGAAGTACGCCCGACAATACACCTTGACGAAACTGCGCACCACACAGTGACTCGTTCTGGATGCAGTTCCGTCTCATGGAGCATTTCTGGATTAGACTCTTTCCATATACGGCAATTTTGCTTGTTTACATTGCCGTTAAGATCAAAATGGGCCCCATCAGACATGAACAAACAATTGATCAATGTGTTGTCTTCTTCGGCCATTGATATCATTTTTTGGCAAAATTCCAGGCGAACAGGCAAATCCTGAGGGTTTAACTTGCTAGTAATTTGGACTTTGTACGGAAACAAGTTTAAATCGTCATGTAATGACCGTCTACTAACTCCAATTTGCCCCGATAAGTTTCGGGTCGAAACGCTCGGATTGGCCTGTATTGCAGATGCTACTGCTGCGATTGTATCCTGAACCCGAACTTTGGCATCTCGATGGTACGGCCTTCGTGCGATGCTTCCAGATTCGGCAAACATGTTTACAAACCTCATAATGGTCCATCTACTCGGGGGACTACCGCCAAACTCCCGCCTAAATTCCCTTTGGACGGAAATGACGGACTGCAAAGCATGGTACCGTTGCACTATCCAAATTCTTTTCTCCGTATCCCAAGCATCCATTTTTATAAATCTAAATAGTAACCTACAAAATAAAAAAAAAATAAGCCGATTACTTAAACAGAAAAAAAGTTATTACGTTTTATTTTTGTAGCACGATTCGAGCGCCACCCTGTATGTTGATTTACGGTTATAGGTTTTTAAGGCTTAAGGTCTGATTGTAGTATCAGACACAGCCAAAAGCTGTCAATAAGGATGCTCGCATGCAGAAAAAATGGTGGGCAGTGTCACAAGAGATCTTCCATACATTGATCTGTCGATATATCTTTTAAGGACTTATAGAGATATCTCAGCCAAGTCCTTTCTTCCTTAAGTGGCGCAACAGTCTGAAATGAACCTGTACTTCAACCAACATGCCTCTCCAACCAACCCGCCGCTCCATTGCTAACTGCTTGCAATTGCGCAGGCCAAGCTGTTCGAGGTCGGTTTCTACTTGTGCGCCTCACTTAAGGCGAGGACTTTCTCTATTGCGTGAAATGACTGCTTGGAAATCGAAGACTCTGTGAGCTGGAGTATTGATGTCCATTCGTTCTACATGTCCTAGCCATCTTAAACGTAGAATGCGGAGTTTTTTTTTAGCCAGGGGCATGTCGCTGTAAAGCTCGTATAGTTCTTGGTTGAATCTTCGTCTCCATAGTCCATCAACGCAAACGGGATCGAATATTTTCGACGAATTCTCCTCTCGAATCGAACGATTTTGATACGGTCCATGCTTAATCGCCGTAGAGCAGAACTTAGACGATCAGGTTCTTATATAGGATCTCCTTAGTAGTTCGAGAGAGGGCTTAACTACTGAATTGCCTTCTTATCCCGAAGAAACAGCGGTTGGCAAGAGTAATTCTTCGTTTATTTTTTGCCGAGATGTTGTTCGCAGAGTCAATAGCTGAGCCGAGGTGGACAAAGTACCGTACTACCTCAAAGTTATATCTGTCAACGGTGGCGTTCTGCCCAATTCGTCGATGTTGTGGGTCCCGTCATTACTGCTCAATCAATTTTTGCAGCTTCCTTCTCTATACAAGCATGGCTCTGATGACAATATCGCGCTCGGATTTGTCGGTGAGGTCGTTTCCAACCCTGATGTTGCAGTGAGAATTCTCCATTGTTTGGACGGTATAGCAAAACTGAACATAGCTCTGTTTGGTTCGTCTCTATAAATGCTGTCGTATGCGGCTTTGAAATTACCTTTTCATTATTTTCAAAGCCGCATAGGACAGCATAAGACAGTTGTTTATCGATTTGGACTTTTGGTTTTTTACAGGATGAGTTGTAGACTTTGATGGCCTAAAGCCACACTGATAAGGGACGATAGCGTTGTTGTTAAACGGTTTCAGGCGTTAACATATTATGGCAGATAGTATCTTCTAGGCGATGTTGGGGAGACTTATGCCTCTTCTTTTTGTGGATCTGGCAAGTTTCATTGGTTGAAGTTCCATTCCATAAGCATACTTTAATCCGACCAAATTTGGCGACTCAGCTAAGTCGCCAAACCAAAAAAACGAAACATGATCCCATGCAGGATAAGCAACGTGACTTTGAAACTGCACTCTCCATTGCCTCTTAGTGTCTGCAGAAGTTAGCTGGAAAGAACTTTTATCGATTTTTCCCTTTGATGCATTGTCTGGTTGATGCCCTGAATATTACCAGAATATGGGTCTATGAGAGGAGACTAGAGACTTTGATTTAGTTGCCAATGTCAGAAAACATACTACGGGGTATTAAGTGATTGCTACAGTGTTGTCCCACTGTTAATTATTGAGTCTTTTAGGCATACGTTCACATAAAATCTAAGCGGTGTTGAATACCGGTTACACTTATCATACCGCTAGTAATTCACCTCGCCGCACCTAGACAGTTCATAAGCTTTAGTATCGTTATGCCGTCAGTAAATCGTTTAGCCGTGTTGAAAGTCAGGTTACGATTTTCCATCAACAAATAATGAATTCTGATCAGAGCCGCCTTTAGTCCTATTCGACCAACATCAATATCACCGTTAGAAACCCGTAACACTTGTCGCTCCACTGGTCATGGTCTCAGGTCAGAGCCGCATCATTTGGCCAGTCCATTTGCTTTTCCATTCCCTTACATTTATTGCTGCTCTGCTGGATTAGCGACAACCCAGCAATGTTATGACTTAAAGCTCTGAGTGCTAAGGTATAAAGTGTTACACATTTCTCATTTAAGGGCTTGAATTCGTCTATTCTAGCCCGGCTTTACACAGAAAGTAATTTCCTATCTGTCTGTCCTTTTCTCGTATTCTCATCGAATAGGCAGTAGGGCAAGGAGAAGAAGCCCATCTTAATAACAATCTAGCTTGAAAGACACGGCATTCTGTCATTCTGAAGAACTGGTGTGTAGCCTGTGCTTAAAAAAAATTCGAACTCCTGCTTTCTTCTCTGTGTTCGAACTCTCTGTGAAGATGGGTAAACATTTGGTGATGAAGCCGAAGTTAACAGTTACCTATTAGACAGTGTCCAGTGATGATGCCATGCCCAGGAACCCAGCAGAGTTGAATGTGTAACTGCTCTGCCTTGAATAGATAAACAGCTATCTAGGTTTTTTTTTTAATTTTTTTTTTTACCATATAAAAAGGAACATGACTGCTAGTAGCAGAAATAAGGACTGAAGATTGTCTGTTACCTTGTTGAAAGCAATCTTAGGCTATCTTAAGCCAAGGACAGCCTTATTATCGAAAGTTCGTAGCATAACATCTACAAGCTCTTCGATGGGGCACATGAGTAATGACCGTAACGATGTTGGAATTGTACTTCTCTAAGGCAAAATAGAAGATGGGAATATAAAACAGTTTCACAAATCAGACTTAATTTTGGAGAACACACTATTTAGTAGAACCCCAATAAAAAATTCCCAGTGCTCACTGGACTGCAGGCTTCACTTTGAGCGAAGTCGAAGTTCCAGGACCGAAAGCCTAGGTTTGCAGAATACCTACAGCATAAGAGTAAGAAAGCTACCCGCGTAATCATCAGACTCAGAAGTCTAATACCAAATATTTTGAAGCTCGGGCAGCTTATAAGAAATTTGTTTGCCACAGTAAGCAGGCTAAGGCTTATGCCAAATATTAAAAGATCTAGGCAAACAGCATGCAGCCCTCAAATATGTAGATACCGGACACATACTGAATCGTTCATGTTAAAAGTAAACTTCCTCACTCAGACTGCGCGTTAAGCCTTTCCGTGCGGTTCTTAAACATGACCGTTATTGTCGATGGTCGCGGCCATTTGATCGGACGATTGGCATCCGTCATTGCTTTATACCTGCTGCAAGGTCGCAGTTTTAAATGCGAAGAATTGAACCATTCTGGACACTTCTACAGGAACAAAATAACGTACGTGTCCTACTTGAAGAAGAGGTGTTATGTGAAGAAAAGGTGTTATGTGAATTCAACCCGCGGTCGCTTCCATTTTCGTGCTCCATCAAGGATCTTCTACAAGGCTGTTAGAGGTATGGTTTCACACAAAACTAAGCGTGGCCTGACTACTCTCGCTTGGCTTCGTGTATTCCACCACCATATGACAGGAGGCGTCATGCCTGTATGCCAATTGTCATGAGAATTCTGACTCTCCATTCAGACCGTAAATAATGCCAGGTTGGCCTTCTCTCACACGAGGTCGGATGGCATTACCAGGATGTTGTCAAGAGTTTGGAGAGCAAATCTAAGTTGCGCGTCACAATTAAACACAACATGGTCATGAAAAAATTGATTATTAAGCCACGCGAGAACATCGCAAAGACGTCTGAGCCTTTCAAAAAAATCGTCCAGTCCTATGGATACCTAGCATTCGTATCCATAGGACTGGACGTACCGTAGTATGTACTGTAATTTCTTAACGGTAAATAAAATTGATAAACATGACCTCGCTAAACTCTTTCTAACTAGCAACAGTACCTAATGCCCAGATTTCCCACGACCCTTTGAATCATCGAAAAGTAAACTAATCATGAGCGTATGAAAGGATTCAGATAAATCGCATTTCGTTTGAACTGAAACAATTCCTCTCAGTGCATCCCTAAGGATTTCCCCATACGAACGACTCATTCTGTTCTTCATACATCATAACAGCACTGCACTCCAATGCACCTGATGTAAATATGGAAGACTCACATCTCCAACGATGTGCATCCAGCTTCATCTCTGTTTCCTTATACAAATCCCCAAAGACATACTTTGGCTTATGGCAATCGGATGCACTGTTCCTTCCAAATTTCCTCCTACACGTGTTGTATACCCATCTACTACGTCCTAGCACTGCATCATGTAACTCGTCAACCTTAACATTTGTTCTGTTTTCTGTTCGACAAATTGAAAGTGTCAGGATAATCAAATTGAAGGCACGACTATCCCTTAAATCAGCCAAAGACTGTTAAAGTTTACTCAGGAACTGCAACTACTCAACCACTCTCGTTTAACAAACATTTATTATCCCTCGATATGAATGCCTGTCTGAGTCGAGGTAAAAGGATTTCATTACCACGCTCCGTACTCTCCGCTCGTATATCCTTGTTGTTATTAATGTTCACAAAATGAGCTAGTGAAATGTTGAACGCCAGGATGTGATTACTATACTGTAAGTGGTGGAGAGATGACGGTTAAGATATTTAAACACCTGCAGGCGATACTGTTTGTCTAAGGAGTAAGGAATTTCATGCATAGGAAAAATTGTTGTGCGACGAGATGATGGCATACCACATCAGTCAGCATGTGAAGGCTAAGGATGTGTTAACAGTAAATTTCTGTGAAGCAATTGATTGTGAATTTAAATTCCATTTCCAATGGCGAAAGGATAATAAAATTGGTACGTGAGAGGTTTTGTAGTTGGTTGGAGTAGGTTAGGTTAAACTGAATTTCCCTACAAGGATGCTCGATTAAATACTACCTTGCGATGAGTTTAGGTAACCGTTAAGAACTGGTATATGTAAGTTTTAAATTGTGGACATGCATCCAGAAGAGACGGTAAGGATAGTAAGAAGAGTGCTCTGTTCAAAAAGAGACATTTACCACTTCCGTTGATTTTTTCTCAAATGTGTGTGTGCTTAAAGTTATATACACCTATAAAGGTCCTCCTTAGCTTCTCCGGTTATTTGTGTATGCGAAGTTATTATTTTCGTTTAACGCGAAATCCAACCGCAAACTTGGGAATCTTTTCATGACACTGTTACTCTTGGATGTTTGTCAGACTTTCGCAAAATATACTTATTAACTTCCTTAAGTAGCGCTACAGTCCGGAATGAACTAGGATCCAAACAACATGCCTCTCGAATTAGCCCGGTCCTTAGCTAACTGAGTCCAGTTGCACACTTCAGGTTGGTTGAGGTCGGTTTTTACTTGTGCGAGCCAATTAAGGCGAGGTCTTCCTCTACTACGTCCGAAGTCTGACAGGGAATCGAAGATTCTGCGAGCCGGGATATTTGTGTCAGTTCCCTTTTCATATCCTAGCCATTCTAAACGTCCAATGCGTAGTTTTTCGACCAACGGCATGTTGTCGTTCAGTACGTATAATTCGTGGTTAAAACGGCGCCGGAGATTTTTCGTCGAATTTTTCTCTCAGAACGACCAAGGATTTCTTCTTCCGCTTTTACGGTCCATGCCTCAGCGCAGCGTGGAGCAGGTCTGAAGTAAACAGGGTTGTGCAGAGTGATTTTCGTTTAATTTCTAACGAGATGTTGTTGTCACAGTTATAAGCAGAGCCGTGGCAGACAAAGTCTCTTCCTCTACCTCAAAGTTATATTTTTGTTGGGTGACCTTTCCTGTGGACATAATTTATTTGGTCTTACCCTCATTTACAGCGAAAACTAAACTGCCGCCTTTTCTCTATCCTAGCAAACATGGCTATGAATGACATCACGTTGAGCCTGACCAACGAGGGGGATATCCTTAGGGATGTTCTCCTTAATTTAGTCTGAATTGTGTCTGATGCCGAGTACAACTCTAATATCGTGTATCGGTCATTTCTCATGTGCCCCATCGAAGAACTTGTAGATGTTATATTGCGAGTCTTCGATAATAAGGATGTCCTTGGCTTTAGATAGCCTAAGATTGCCCTCAACAAGTTAACAGACAATCTTCAGTACTTATTTCTGATAATAGCATGGCGTGTTCCTTTTTATAGTATCTTCTCAAGAATGAGAATTAAGGAGTCATTTGGTCATTTGCAGATGAAATGGGCGAGTGTTTCGTTCTCATTTGTGTTCCCACAACTGCGGTATTGTATGGGGTCCCTAGTTCGGCCGCATGGCCTCCAATTGGCCAGTGCACCTTGACTATCGCCGTAATTCTTGCGATATCTGTTCTTTTTTTGTCGTAGGAGGGCTATATCGTCCTCGATATGACGCAATTTGTTAACCTTCTCCATTTGTAGTCGGCCTTTTCAGGAAGTGTGAGTGTATTTATCCCTTGACCGTCTCAAGCGGGATACGGACCCTTGCGGCATGTGAGCCGTGAAGAGCTGAGCTTTGCCTGGCCAGCTCGTCTGCATGCTCGTTTCCTTCAATGTCACTGTGCCCTGGAACCCAGAGAAGTGTGAATCTGAAGCGTTCGCAAAGGTGAGCACGTTTGTTCCGGCATTCCTGTACCAGTTTGGAGGATATGGTAGACGAGTTGATGACCCTTATGGCCGCTTGGCTATCTATGAGAATAGCAATATTTTGCTTTCAGTAGTGTCACGCCCCAGTAGCGTACATGCCTCTCGGATAACCAATAGTTCCGCCTGGAATACGCAGGCAAAGTCCGGTAGATGATATGAAACTGATATTTTCGGTGAGTCTGAGTAGACTCTGGACCCCACAATACATTTCAACTAAGATCTGTCGGTGCAGAGGACCGTGTCGAACTCTCTTGCTACTTCGTTTCTCTTCCACTGAGCTCTGATAGGAAGTCCTAACTGGAAGCCTGACTTGAAGCTTAAAAAAGGTGTTATGTAGTCTGTTGGGAACGTGACCACGCTGTTTGTTAACGAGTCCAGGATATTAGTGTGGCCAAACGGCCTTGCATTCCAGCATCCTGACTCCTTACCGAGCTGCATAAAGCGGTTTCTTTAAAGAGATGCGATAGAACAGAAAGGACATCCATTGACGCCGACCTCAGCGCGCCCATGGTGCCTATACTGGCTGTTCTCTGCAACCTTTTTGGTTTCGTGAGGTTGTGGCCTTTACTCAATTCCTTCCACCATACAAGTGAGCTGTATGTGGGAATTGGCCGTACCACTGCTGTGTACATCCACAAGGTCATCTTTTGTTGAAGTCCCCACTTCTTTCCAAAGGTTTTGCTTTAAGCATAGAAGGCAACTCTATGTGCGATGTTGTGTTTCCAGGTAAGTTTTGGAACAATCATGATACCCAAATACCAAGCGCTGAAAGATAGTATGAGTGCTTGGCTATTAAGACGGATGAGGGCGAGTCGGGTATTTTGATTTTGGTGGTGAATAGCACCAATTCCATTTTGCTCGGGCTTAAACCGAGGCTACAACTTGCAGCCCAGGTGCTAACCTTGTCTTGAGCAGCCATCACGGACGAGAATTTCCCTGACACTAGTACCACCACGTCATCCGCATAAGCGACAAATTTGACCCATTACTCGTCTAGTTTTACTAGAATTTAGTTCATAACCATAAGCCAGAGTAGAGGAGAGATGACGAGATGAAAGCTTCATCTATATCTGCGTAGTAGGATAGTGTATTCCTTTTTGTGTAAGGATTTTTCGATTGTCCGCACTACCTCGTGGGAGCTGTTTCCGTTGATCTGCCCTTGAGGTAGCCGTGCTGTGATTTGGATAGCGAAGATTCTTCTAGAAAACTTGGATGCCTAAAACGCGCTAGAGGGTTCTTTGTACAAAAAGTAGCCCGCACAATAAAAAGCCGACCTCAACCAACTTGGAGTGCGTAACTGGATGCAGTTAGCTTAGGACCGGGCTAATTGGAGAGGCATGTTGGTTCATTAAGCTCTTTTTTGCTCACACTTTCGTAAGCCGCTTTGAAATCGATAAACAAATCCCAACTAGGACGTTTTTTTCAAATTTTAGTTTTTTTACTGAGACCCTTAAAATTTGTCGGAGGTAGGGTACATAGCATATTGGTAACACTATGACTTTATTAGATTTTTTTTAATGTAGGTACATAATTAATAAATCCTTCCAAAGTCCTCTCTTTTCTTGTACAAAATTCTTTTACTCTGACTTCATTTTTTTTTTTTCAAAGTATCTTAGAAAATACTTATCTAAAAAATATGAGTGATCCATATCATATTCGGCCCCTTGTCAATCTACACGAAAATGTCATTGATTACAAAAATTTAGGCCAATTTTTATGCAGACAGTTTTTATCAATGACCGAACTGAAAGCTGTCAAAATGGCCACCATATGCATGTTTTCATCAGAAGCTCCACCTGTGAACACACTCTTACAATTTTAAACAGATACTCACCTGTCAGTTAACGGAGTAATCACCAATCTGTCAGTACATCCCAAGTACTCGTTCTGATATGTAAACGTCACATCTGTAATCGAAATCCAAGTCTTGTCAAGGTCTTCTTTAAAATAGAATCGACACTGTTTTAACCACTCAAAGTCATTTGCCGACTTGATGTTCATTCGAAACTGTAAATATCATCGGTTTTGGATTAAATATTTTTTTAAAAAAAATGTTGGGTGGTAACATGTTAGCGATTAAATTTGAAGAATTGGTTGCTTCCAGCTATTGCCATATTGTTATGAAATATTGAGCATGTTATTTTGGTATTACAGCTTATAGGAGACTTATAGCAGAGAAAATTGAAGTCAATAACACATTAAATTAAATTAATTCTCTCTGCTTATAGTTTTATTTTGTTCACTACTAAAGTTGTTAGGAATTTAAGAAATTATGTGAAGTATGAAATTAAAGAAAAATACCGCGCCCTATCGTGTACCCCTTAAACGACCTGTTGGTTACTTTTTTAATCAAATGTCATTTTGACACTGACAGCTATTATGGGCTCAACAATTGACATAAACTAAGTATCATGATAAATGGATATATAAGGTATGCTGACTTTGCGTTGAGAAATGTTTAGTAACTTCAAATTCTCTCCTCGTTGTGCATTAAGGCCCTAGTTGCAGCTATTATTGAAACACATAATTTAAACTTTAGATTTAATTTGATTATGTCTAACATAATCTGATAGAAGAGGCAAGCAATACATCTACGAGCCGGATTATTGGTGTCCGTATGTTCTACATGTCCTAGCCATCTTAAACGTCAAATGACAGATGACATTTCGAAGAATTTAGCTCCCGAAACGACCAAGGATTTCTTCTTTACTACTAAATTGCCGTCTTGGCCCGAAGAAACAGCGGTTTGCAAGAGTAATTCTTCATTTAATTTCTGACGACATGTTGTTGTCAGAGTTAATAGCGGAGCCGAGGTAGACAAAGTCCCGTACTACCTCAAAGTTATATCTATCAATGGTGACGTTCTGTACAATTCGTCGATGTTGTGTGTCCTTTCGTGTTGGCAGCATATACCCAGTGTTAACCTCATTTACTGGTAAACCCATCTTTGCCGCTTCATTCTCTATAGGTACTAGAGAAAGTGGCTATGACATCACGTTGAATCCTACCAATGATCGTCGGCGTATACTAGCAGTTGCACCGATTATTGTAAAATTTTGCCTCTGGTGTTGGCTGGGGAGTTTTGCACATTCCTCTCAAGAATCAAATTGAAGAAGTCACACGGCAGTGCATTGGCTTGCGTAAATCATTTTTTGGTATCGAATGTGTCGGTGAGGTCGTTTCCGACCCTGATGGAGCAGTGAGAATTCTCCATCGTGTCAAACGGACGAGTTTGGGCGGTATACCAAAACTAGACATGGCTCTGTATAGTTCGTCTCTATAAATGCTATCGTATGCGGCTTTGAAATCGATGAATAGGTGGTGGATATCGATTTGGACTTCTTAGATTTTTTCCAGGATCTACCGAAGTGTAGAAATTTGATCGGTTGTTGGCAAACGGTTTCAGGCGTTCACATATTACGCAGATTGGATATTGTAGGCGATGTAGAGGACACTGATGCCTCTTTAGTTGGCGCAGTTCAGTGGGTTTCCTTTTTTGTGGATCAGGCGAACGATGCTGAAGTTTCATTTTTCAGGCATACCTTCAGCCTTCAGCGACCAGACTTGGCTTATGAATTGGTGGATGTTACTCGGCGGGAAGGCCGTCATTTCCGTCAGCCTTATAAGGCTTGAAATTGGATATTGCTATCCTCACTTCATTCAGATCGGGTTCGTTGTGCTTGATAGCGGAATGTTGTTCGTCATCGCCGTTAAACAGTCTGCAGAAGTGGTTCTTCCATATCCTCAGCATCGACTGTGTCTCAACTACGACATTTCCTTCTTCACCTCGACACGATTCTGTTCGAGCCTTGTATCCTTGATATTGACGTTTTAAACTTTTCTAACTTGTGAACATCGTTCCTGGAGTAGCACCTTTCTATATCCTCGATCGCGCGCTTTTCTTGCACTTTTTGCTGCTTTTGTGAAAAGCCTGTGTTCTTCCCATCTTCTTTGCCTATAGAACTCAATGGCAGCTCTCGTCTTCACATGTAGCTTTGCCTTCTAGGCCTCCCATTTTGGCTGCGAGCATCTGTCGGTATTCCACATCAAACCAGGGGTTTCTTGTCGGTGGGCGCGAGAAACCTTACACATCAGTTGCGGCTGATCAAATTGCTTTTTGGCATCGTTGCCGTTGTTCTTCGACATTCGATTCTGGTGGTATGGTGTTAATCGAGAGGTTAAGGGATACGCGTTGCGCGAAGGTTTTGGCGGTCTCTTGCGATTGCAGTCTTGTCTAGGTTCGTCTGGGCCATCTAGCCGGGTATTCGTTCCGTGCCATTCTCAGCATTGTTGCTGTTTTTGGTCGTGTGTACTTGTTTTTGGTCTTGTTATCAACACTTGCACTTGTTATTTAGCAAGTCAAATCCGGTTGGATGAGACTTATGGATGCGGGAATAACTCAGTGGCATACTTTACTTTTTGACGATCACATAACGATCACTGACGATCAAGATGTTTGTTCGATATTTTGAAGACGATAACTAAATTTTTCTAGGTCGAGAATAATTCTAATTGGTGAAGCATTGAATATATTTCTATTTATTTTGCAATAATTCATTCATAAACGGTAAATCTGCAAAGAATAATCACCCCTAACGAGGTATCCGTTCAGAAGAATTCCCGAAGCGAAAGTCCGTTCCAATCGGAACTGAATACAATTGCGTGACAAAATAAAAAAAAAACATTAGACTGCGTTCGTTTGATTTATTAGAAATTCTTCACCAGACAAATTTAGAAGAAATTCAACGCATAAGTGACAAAAATTGTCCACATAACGCATATCGCAGATGCGCGATCATTCATCGGAAGCTCTGTTCGAAATGCTCTTGCTAATCGAAGCGACTTCTTTCTAGTTTTTTTTTTTACTTTTTCGAGGACTACGGTTGCAATGTCATTCGTCTACTATTTATTGGGTTCAAGGAAAAGAGGACAAAGATTTAAACCACCTTTAGAGGTTCCTCTGTTGAACTATCTTCTGACCAAAGCACTGCCCAACTTTGTTTCCCACGCTTGTTCCAATGCAAATACTACTAACCCACTGGACAGGTTTTGGACAGACTGAAATTCAAACTTAAATCAGAAGCCTACTATTTACAGGTGAAGAATGTCTTATAAATTTCAGGTCTCATATCAATTTAAAAAAAAAGGTGAAGAATCTGGTTCCCTAAGCAAGAATCAGGTCCACCTGAGGTGACAACAGAGGTAACTTCTCAGAATCTATAGGCAACACCAACAAATATGGTGCACCGATGTTAAGACTTGAAACATATTTCTTATACTTGGAGTAGTCACACATCTCTTAACCCTTAAGCTGAACATCGAAACAAGGCTTTTTATCAACTGCAATTATTACTCCTTACTTGCTCCTCATTTTCCAAGAGTTTATCAATCAATTAGGACTAAAATATCTCTAAGTACATACCAATATATCAAAAATATCCCTCTGATGCACGTGGATCGTAATCAACGTCTCGAACTTGGTCCTTTCGATTTTTGTCAAATTCCTTGTCGTTTGATCGATCAGCGTATTCAATAATTCCAAAAACTTATTATTCGTTTCCGACATGACCTTCCTCTCATGCCTGGCCTGCATCAGTGCCATCTCAGCATCCCGCGTCCAAATCATCTGAATCCCTAGTAGACCAACCTGTGCGGGCATCTTCTCCAAAAATGCCAAAAGGGCGAAATTTGGATCATTTATGGTCGTATAGGCGGTTCTGATAATCGAGTGCAGGGATTGCTGTGCTGTGACCAGTAATTGAGTTAGCCATGTCTCAACGGATCCTTCGGCACGAATTGCCCGATCGAGTTGGATGCTTTCGCCCTCGCACGACATGATCGACATCATTTTGTTGTATTCGATGTCGTGGAAGCGAACATGACGTGTATTGTCGAATATCGATAAGAGGTGGTTTTGTATTGTGTGCGAGTCTGAAGCCTGACCGAGAATCTCGAGTAATGCCGGATCGGAGACGAAGAAGAAACGTGGGAACATCATTCGCTTGCGTTCAAGATAACCACTGAGTGACTTTTGACAGATTTCAAGTTGTTCTTGCAAATGGGGTAGCAATTGCTTAAGAAGATCATCACCGACGCAGCAGGCAACGACTCCAGGCGTTTCGTGAGCCCTCTGCATGATCTTTTGCCAGGATTTATCGATTTTCGAGAAACGTTTGGCTTCCTTGGGGAGTTGCTTAGCGATGTCGCCACCGACGAAAACCGCTTCAAGGTACACCCACATGTTCTGCACCAAAAGCCATCGCTCAAGGATCTCATTTGAATTGGATAAGTCGTACACCCACTGTTGAATTTGCTTTCGAAATGGAGCATTGTATCGATTCGAAAGGAGAGATCCTAGCACCATTAGACTGTCTTCAAGTTGACCGATTGTTTCGGCCGTAGTGTCACCACGTAGCAGGAGCTCTCCCCGATTGTTGAAGCTCATGAACTGCAACTCATGCACCGACCATTCATTTGTGACTTGCTTAAGCTTGGCTTCGATGTCTTTTTCCTTCATAGCCGATATGCAAATATCTTCGATGTCTTCCTTATGCTTGAGCAGAGGAGCCTCGAGAATATTCTTCAACGAAAAACCCTCGCTGTCGAATTCAAAAATGTACCGCGTCACGTCCATAATACGCTGCCAATGGCGGGGTTTCATTGCCTTATTAGCCATCAGCTCTAGCAGGGGACACATGTCGTTAAAGTCATCAATTGTCTTCTTCAATGCGTGGAAGGCCGGCCATTCCTTCAGACCCTTCGGTAGCTTGCGACAACGATTTTGGAATTCCATAAGCTCGTTGTTGATCTCTTCGATATCGACCTCATTCCAAGGGATGTCATAGTAACTACTGACCCTATCAATAACATCGTTGTAGAGCTTGTAGAGCTTTTGCAGGAGGTTCAACTCCTTTCGGATCTGACCCAACTCAGGATAATCTGTTTGAGGTAGGCCAAACAACTCCTCGCCACTCTGATATGTCTGCAGACGCCTCCACATGCCCTCGAATCGATTCTGGAATAAAATCAAGCGATCCGATGCTTCGCGTGGGGTCAATCCCGGTTGCATTGGTCCAGCGTTGCGGTACTCGTTTACATATTCAATTTTGTCCTGTCTAAAGTTGTACAGATTCGTCTTGAGATCATCTTGGAAGGTAGGCTGCATTTCCAAGAGCTTAACCTGGGCTTGCAAGGCACAAGCTTGAAGATTTTGGAATGTTGAACGAAGATTGTCGACCAAATCGAACTGTTCCCGTTCCACTTGTACTTCATAGCGGGTGAGGACGTTAAAGGCTTCCTAGAGGAGCAAATAGAAAAGATTTACGTTTATAGGTGAAGTTGGTTTAAATATACCTCAATGGGATCAATCCGCATTTCCATGTCAACTTCTTGTTCGCGAATTTTACCCAAAGTCTCCATGATCATTCGCACGTCATCTAAATCACGAATAGAACGGTCCAACTTGCGATCCATTTCATTGATGACTGCGTAGACGTAGTCCATTTCCTTTTTGTACTTCTTCTTCATTGCCTGTCCGATTTTGTGATTACAAGCTACAGATGAAATAATGAATTCTAGTTCTTTATGGGTCTGATTAAAAGTATAAGTCCTTACTCTGCTTTAGCTATAAGGAAATCGTTTTAAAACAAGAACGTAAGGATTTAGGATTCATGATTCACATTCTGCTGTACTAACTTGACAAGACCACATATATGGTCAAAATTTTCTTCTACACTTATACCAAATACGGATATTTCTAGCCCTCCAGTCAATTTTGTGTTTTATAGGCCTAACCGAACTTTACATAAACCTAACCTTAATCCGAACCTAACTGAACATAACCCTGTGAAGTTACACGGTCATGGATTATTGAGTTTCGCTAAGAAACAAGGAAGGAAAATCTCGACTGTTTTCGCCAAGGTTACTCTTTCTAACGATTGAAACTGAAAGCTACATCCGAGGAGGTAGGGATAGCATATATCTCCCGCTGTTTAAAGCTTTAAATAAATCGCTATTTTTAAAGATCAAAGCCTTGTCTGTAACGTTTTGAGGGTTAAAGACTACAACTATAGCTGAAGTACCCAAAAACTCAAAGATATCTTATTTCGGAATCGGCCAAGTTTGACGTCCTGTTTTTGCGCAAAAAATGTTTATCTACAGTCCACACACGGAAATGATTTGAATAGCCAGGTTTAAGGACCTTTCGAAAGAAATATAGTCGAATTCTCTTCTGCAAAACAAAACTTTATAGAAAGCCTTATACTAAATTTTTGCATAAGCGGTAGTAATGATGCTCTCAAGCCCCTGGCTCATGAACGATGTGTGGAGTGAATGTCGTCTGGCTCTAGTTCAGGTGTGTCGAATTAATATCATCAGCTGGTTCTACAAATTGTATGTTAACGACAAATATCTGAGATTATCTTGAGATAACGTCAAACATTTGCAAAAGGATTCAGTTCAACATTATATCATCGGTTCCACGAAAGCGAAGTAGTGGGTTCAATTTTTTTTCTTCGTCGAACTGAATCTTCATCTCTCTTTTCGTCATGGACCAATATTGGAAAATATTCCTATCGCTCTAATGTAAGCTTATTCTAGAGCAGCATGCTAAAAGACAATAAAAAATTAAATGGGACAGTGTCAACGCGTACCAGGTCACCAAATAACTATAACTTTTCAAGAGTTAAGTTTTTTTTAGATTGGCAGCACTGGTTAGTGATGGCGTCCAAACGTCATCTGTCAAAGTGAAAAGTTTTCCGTATACTCTGCCATTTAATTTAAATTTATTATCAAAGATCGTGCACCGATAAGCAAAACTGTAGCATCTGGAGTGATGAACAGCCACATGCCATACAAGAAATGCCGATGCATCCCGAAAAAACGACAGTTTGGTGTGGTTTATGGGCTGGTAGCATCATCAGTCCATTTTTCTTCAAAGACGACCGTGAAAGAAACGTTACCGTCAACGGTAAACGATATCGAGCCATGATACACGACTTTTTTTTTGCCCTAGTTGGCTGGGTTGAACTTGGTTGACAAGTGGTTTCATCAAGACGGTGCCACATGACACACAGCTCTTGAAACAATGGAAATGTTGAAGGATGAATTCGGTGAGCATCTTATATCTCGAAATGGCCCTGTGATTTGGCCGCCAAGATCATCCGATTTAACGCCGCTTGATTATTTCTTTCGGAGTTATGTAAAGTCGTTAGTCTATGTGGACAAGCCGAACACGATTGAAGCCTTACAGGATAACATATTACGCGTAATTCGTGCAATACAGGCCGAAATGCTCGAAAAAGTGGCGGAAAATTGGACCTTCCAAATGGACCATTTGAAAACATTTTAAAGCGTAAATGGCAAAGGCCTATATATCGATTACAATAAAAATTTTGAATATTTGATGCAAGTTTGAGTTTTATATTCGATTAAAAAAAAAAACTAGCGACGAGACCTGTTTTGGTTCTGATGTGCGGTCTACTAAGCAAGGAGCACACCACACATCAGAAACAAAAAAAAATCTCTTCACTAGACACTGTCGAAATGCAAGTTGCACCAAAAAGCCTTGACTTTCGGGAAACGACTTCTGCAGAGCTACATAATTATCGTTTTTGTAAAGGGTCATCCAATAGGGACTTCCGAATTTTCGCAGTTGACAGCGGCCATATTGTTGAAGCTACATCCTGTTAAATTTGCTGTCACTTGATGGAGATAGCAACAACAAAACGTGCCAATGATAAAATTGTTTTATCAGATGGGTGTTCTATTTGGGCAATGTTCCGGGCGCTTCGCCCAAAGTACGGTTGCCATAATGATCAATATTCGTATTGTGGTGGATATTGATGGCTACTGGTTCAGTAAACTAAATTGTCGAACAATCAATATAAGAACCAAAAGCGTCACTGTTTGGCGTAGATTCTAGGCTGACGGCGCGGTGTCATCGGTCCATATTTCTCTGATGACGACGTTAGCCAAAATATCACCTTCAACAATGAGCGCTGAAGGTCGATGATAACTAACTTCTTTTGACTTGAATCGGATGATATGGACACCACCGAAATGTGGTACGAGGAGGTCACTCCACATTTTAAATTCTGCACGATTCGACGGCATGGTTATCCCACTTGGGGTGATGTGAACTGACCTTGAATATCGTGTGATTTAAGATTTTTACTTGAGGGGTTTTCTGAAGTCGCAGGTCTACGCAAATAAGCTACAAACAACAACAGCCCTCTATGCCAACATAGCCCATGCTATCGGCCAAGTTCAGTATGATGCGTAAGAGATATGGAAAATTGGACACTTCGGATGCTCTCCACCTAGAGAAGCCGCAGCAGACATTTAAACGATGAAACATCCCATACATAATGGCATCGAGAGGCCTTTCAAACGATTAGAAAATTTCGATAATATCTCACACACACTTTTATTTGAAATTTAATGATAGAAAGCGCTTAAAGAAGGGCCCTTTACCTGTCAGGGCTCGTGTTAAATAAAACGAAGTCTTACCTCGGAGCTTAATACGTTTAAAATATTTGCAATATGTTAAGCATCGTCCGTATTATCAAAAACTCTGGACATAATATCCTCCTCTAGACCTATACGACCCTTAGGCCGTGCGTCAATTGCGTTAAAATGCGGGTTAAATTTTATCCACAGGCTAATTTTTAACATTTTTGCAGGGGTAAAACAAAATTGGCTTTTTTCTGTGTCAATTGGATTAGCCACTGGATAAATTTTTAGCGAGCTGTTGAGCAAGTTAAAATTTTGAAGTTTCTATTCACCATAAAAATGTCAAAAATTATACACTGGCTAAAATTTTAACGGCATTGACACACGGCATTAGATAGGTAGGTAGAAGTGGCAGTTCGGCATGAACCCAAGTAGCACTTTTTGTTACCACGACTCGTGTGACCCATTATATGATTTTTATTGTGAATGTGACGCAGACGGTCTCTAGATCCAGCCTGTAAGGTTAAGAAAGCAGATAAGATCTTGTACCTTTTTACCCGAGATGTCGCTTAGGTTGTCGAAAAATGGTTGGTCTAACGCACTTGCGAGCAGTTGAAATGGGAGAGGGTTTCTCTCTCATTTGTGTTCCTGCAACTACGGCATTGAGGGTTGTATGGGATCCCTAGTATGGCCGCATGGTCTGCAGTTAGCCAGTGCCCCGTGACTATCGTAATTCTTGCGATATCTTGGCGGGTTCTATTTAGTAGATCCCTTGTTCTATTTTTGTCGTAGGAGGGCCATATATACGACCCTTAGTCTTGATGTATAATCTGAAAGTTTGATTTTAGCTTCTAGATCTTGTTTCCAATATTGGTAACAGAAATCGGCTTCATATACTATCCAGGTTTTTAATTTTCTCTCTGGTGTTCTTGATCTGTTTTATTATTTTCTAGTTTTTAGTGAAACGACTGAATGAATTAACGTTTTGTAAGCCAGCTATTTCAATCAGGAATCTGGCTTTACGTGTCAGACCCATACGAGCAATAGGCTGAGACTAATGCCTGAGTAACCGATAAGGAGATTCATTGTGCATACAAAGGATAGTGGGCGAATTCCATGTCCATTTCTTTTAAATTTTCTCAATTTGCTAACACTGATTTGGACGAGATCCAATATCAATAGAATGGCGTTACTCTGCCTATGTCAGCAGAAACTTCCGACTTCAGAAAATCATAAATTTATATTAAGTGGATTTTAAGAAAAGGCCCTGCCAATTGTCTAGGTCGTGCAAAAATATGCATCCCTTTGTTGGGCTTAAAACATCCTTCGTCAAAACCTGACAGTTTATAAAAAAATCTACGTAAACTTAAGGAATAGTCAGCCTTTAAAATAATTAAAGCATACGGCCCAACCTATCGTTAATAGCTTCATTATATAAGCTATACATTAGTTGTCCCAGCTTCGTATAATGATAAAAGAAGCTCCTTTTCTTTGGAAATTCCTCCTAATCCCTGTCATATAGCGGTATAATCATGTTATCGTACATATTGCTGATGTGTGTATTTATCATTAAACCCACGTATCCAAGCCAGACCGCTTAATCACACACCATATATTGGATCAATAAATTTTTGGCAAAGACCTCTTTGCAATTGCAATATGTAAATCATCATGAAACTTCATGACTAACAAAAAAAACCAACCCCCCCAAGTATTTGTGACCACATCATCATGTATGTCAAGCTTTATGCAAAACACACTCATCAGACAAACAGCATCCCGCTATGAGGACGCACGTTAATCGCTTTATCTCGCTAGCAAGGGAAGGACATATTGACTCATTTAAATGTTAATCATGGACTTACACTTGATTTCGATGGCAAGGCCATATTTCAATTTCTCGTTATAGACCGCTATACACTGACCGAATACCTCGATATCGGGCTCTATGAGCAGATTTGCATCCAATTCGGCCAGACAACGTAACGACGACTCGAACTCTTGCAGGCCATATTCCATCAGCTGACGGGTGGTGCGGTCGTTCTTCCACAGAAAATGATACGGCCTCCATCGTTTGATATAGGCTTGGATTTCGGGTTTAATATTTTTCGTACAGCCGGAGAGCAGAGAGAGGGCACGCACTACCTCCTTGTTGTCCATAATCGAACTGTAAAAGCTTTTCAGCATATGCGGCATTTGCGGCCGTTCTTCCGATGCTAGGCAATACATTTTTCGACGTCTTCCCTTTTTGTCGTCAGGCTGATGTCGACTGATCCGGGGATTGACAGTATTTGTTGCCAATTGACTATCCCTCCCACTGGTCCATTGTGCAACGCCTTTAGCAATCCCAGTGATATTCTTGCCAGCAGTTACCAGCACCTCCTGTAGTTCGTCGATGCTCGGCTTTATGGTGACATGTGGAATCATAAGGATAGCATTTAGAGCTAAAATTGGTTTCCTTGTTCCAGCGGGATCTCCGCCATCCTCCTCGGAAATAAAACGCCGCCGGATCATATCCAACGCAGCACGTATAACTTTAATGAGGACATCGATAATCTTTCTGCTATAGTAGCGACGCATTTCTACAACAGCGTTGCAAACCATGTCCTTAAAAAAAAAAAACAATCCTGATACAAACTGTTTCAATTTAAAATTTGATCCCTACCTGCATCCCTTTGGGTAAGCTCTCTGTGGTCGAGAGCAGTGAGAGTGGATTCTCAAAGCAGGACCACAAAATACTCCAGTCCTGCTGTTGGTTGCCCTCCTTCTCAGCATTGGATTTTGCCGATGACTGCGGATCTTTTGGGGTGGCTGCGTGCAAAGGGGGAAATTTATTTCCTCTGCTATTTTTCTTTTATACCACTCCTGGGCGTTGAGCTTACCATCGAATAATGTGACCACATCATTGCCAGCGATTTCTTTGAATGTAGCCGTAGCCTTGTCCACCAAACTGAGTACTTCCTCAACTGCCTCGGAGACCATTTGACTCTTTCGATTCAATTCGATTGCGGCATGCCTAGGGAAGGGAATAAAAGGGAAGGTATGGTTTGCAATTTTTAGTTAAATTCGGGGAAGGGAAACTTTCCGGGAATGAGAAATGTTTAACAGTGAAGTGAGATGAACCAAGTTCGCCCAGCAAATGGTTTGGTTGTCATCTGTCAATTGCATGATTGATGAAAAGTCTGTGCTTAGAATTGAATTAAAAGAGGGAAGGCGGGTGCAATTGAGCTTTAAAAAGCATCTTGACGTCTTCGACAAAAGACTATTCTTATTCACAATGACAGGATGATTTATTCTATAGATGTTTACTACAAACAGTTTAACTGTGATAAGATTCCTGAAAAGGCCTAGATTATGAGGCTACAAATCATATATTGGGGTATTCGGTGTAGAATTCTCCTTTTAATAAAGTGAACTTTGGGCGTCTGCAGACTCAGTAAGGCTTAGCTAAATGAATAGTTTATAAGTATCCTTGCGACATATTTGAATCATAATTCTTAAAGTGATGTCTCGACTTCTTTACAAAGAAATGACACTTACTTAAGTGGCGCTACAGTCCGGAATGAGTCTGAGCCTCAACTAACATGGTTCTCCAGTAATCCGGTCATTAGCTTACTACCAACAGTTGCGCAGTTCAACCAATTGATCAAGGAGACAAATATATGTTGCCCAATAATTACTTTTGGAATAACAGAATTCGAGTCGTAAATAACAGCGACCTAAGTATATTTCCTCTAATTTATAAAATATGTAGGAAAAAAGATCAAAACGATCTTCCGTGTATCAACTTCATCGAACAACAGAAAATACAAACATACTTTTAACAGCAGCAATAGATCGGGGGAAGCCTACGATTTATTTGTAATTGAAGATCCTCAGAAGAAAATCAAGGCTGAGGAGGCTGCTTTTCAGAAAGTTTATATGGCGAATGAAAGCATTCGCACGAACCGCGTCTTGAAAATGCCCCCATAATTTTTGTTTTCGAAATGACATGACGCAATGGCGATCTGAGAACCGTGGTTTCACCCGGTTGAATGACGAAAACTTGGCAAACGCTATCATCCCCTATTGAAGTGGGTCTAGTCCACTGTTAGTCTCGAAAGTGGAACTCCAGATCATCTTCGATTCAAAAAAGAAAAATAAGTCAGCGGGAGTCGATAATAAAGGCTGTTCCATACAAATTTGAATAAGTCAGCGGGAGTCGATAATAAAGGGTGTTCCATACAAATTTGAATTTTCCACTATTTAATAGTACTGTGGTGCCAACGCGAAAAGAGAAAACAGTATGCCAGCTGAAAGTTAGAGGTTGATCAAAACGGACTACGCCGTTGTTCCGTGTTCCGGGTCTTAGATTTCCCAAGTTAACTTTGCCGATGCATTGTTCTCATTGGTCAAACGACCAAGTCACATGACTAAAAATGCTCGAATGACCAATGAGAATAATGCGTCGGCAAAGTTAACTTCGTAACACTAAAATCCAGAACAAGGACATGGTTGAACAGCATTTCAAAAACGAGCGACCATTATTCCTTAAGAATGCATCTGGTCAGGCAGTAACATATAGACCGGTTAATGATGTTCGGTATCGTTTTATCATAGCGCCTAATTCCAAAATACGGAAGTGACCAACATGTGGTTTTCACAATACGTACCACACTCAATACAGCCGGAGAAACAATTCAATTAATGCATGAGTCATTTACATTTTTCGTGAATTGGATATGGGGCACCCTTTAAATCCAACATACGACATTTACCCCCTGAAGCTGTGGGCACTTACGCCACGTTGTTCAACAACGCGCTAAATATAACATTATATCCTCTTCTGAAAAAGGGGAAAGGAGAACTCCCATCCGGAAAATCTCCGGTCGATAAGTCCCATACCGAGTATCAGCAAGTTATTCCAAAATATTATCAATGGGGCTTTGTTGAATTGGTGTGAGGACAATAAGATAATACCAGAGACCCAGTTTGTTTGCAAGCCTGGTTTAGAGACACCGTATGGTTAGAGGGCCTCTATCTTCAGCTGACCAGACTTGCCATAAGTAAACCACTGCTATATATCATCGTTCCAAACACGAAGTGGCGTATCTGCAAAAATTGGTATTTTGAGATTTTTGGCGTATATTATCTAACGGCCCTTATTTATCATCACACGAAGTGGCGTGTCTGTATCTCTGAAACCGTTATAGTTTGTACTGATGTGTGATACGTGCTTCCATTTTTGACGCAAACGATTTTATTACATTTTACTCAAAATACAAACAGACGTATCCGACGTATATCTATGCCAATTAAAAATTGGCACATACGCCACTTCGTGTTTGAAACGACGATATGCTTCAGGACATGCTGAATGGTAGAACGTTTGTTGTCAAAAGTGACAATGTAACTTCTGCCTTTGATTTATTTTATTAAAATGGTCTGCAATGGTCATCTTATAATAGGCAATTGCGTGCGCAGACGATATTATCGCGTACAGAACAGCCCCTATGCTCAAAGTCATTTTGAAGCGGGACTTCGACAAAACACATGACTGTAAGTTGAAAATCAACTTTCAGAAATCTGAAACTCTCCTGTTTAGGACAGTGATGTCTAGGGGTACGAAAACAAGTGTCACAAGCTGGTGGAACCAAACGGACAGCCACTAGCGAATAAAGGGTAGTCAAGAGCTGGGTAGAGCGAAAGGGGACAAGGGGGACACAGGCCCCGGGCGGCTCCTCGCTATGAGCGGCAATTCGAAGCGTCGAAAAAATATAAAATTTACCAGCATTAACCCAGCTTCACAGTAAGTAAGTGAGTAATAACAACAAAATACAATGAACGCTGCTCCCTAGAATGCAACTGAAATTTGTGAGAAGTGACAATCCTGGGTACTTATCCCGTAACTTTTTAAATGAGTATCGTTGACCATAATGAAGGAGACTTTCTAGGTACGTAGAGTGTTGTTTTTATGTTGTGTGCGTGCACATGTATATAAATCAAACGGTAGATAACCAGAAAGTCTCATTCACTACCGTCAACGATTATAACAAATTGTTACGAAATGAGTACCCAGGGTTGTCACTTCTGATAAAATGTAGTTGCATACTAGGGGCATGGTTCATTGGATTTTGCTGTTAAGCACCGGGAGGAATACTGTGAAGCAGGGGTAATGCTGGCAATTACATATATTTTAACCGCTGCAAATTGCAGCCCCGGGCTCAGCGCTGCGATGGTTAGCGCGATGAACCGCCGCGTAGAAGGTCTATGTTCGATACCCAGCCGTAGCAACACCTAAATGATTTTTCACTGGCCCTCCTCTCGTGATGACCTGACAAATCATCCGAGTAGTATCAATTTTCAAGAAAGGCTTATCTCAAAGTCGGCATAAAACAGGAGGCCCCGTCATCGTGCAAGAAGTACACACGCACACATGAATAGTTGTGAGAAAGCTCGACACTGGGTAGTTACGAGCCTGTTGCGAAAAAATGTGCCCTTAGCAAAGCGCCGCCCGTATAGTGCGTACCAAAACAGTTGGCCATTCTACTGCGCAGGTCTCTTAAAATGTGTTTTACAATCTCTTAAAATTGCAAAAACAAGCATAAAGAGACGAAATTGGGCGGCGCCATAATAAAAAACGACGTATACCCTGCCTTGTGTTCAAGATCGCTGTCGCGATCTCACTGAGGGTGGTTTCTTCATTTTCCTTCGTTTATACTGAAATTAGGGGCGGAGGAAAAATATAGACCATTATATGTCAACTTTACTTGGAGGAAAATATATTGTTTCGTTTTTTGTCTTGTCGGTTCTTTGTAGGAGTATGATGTGATCACGGTCGGATAGATTAAGCAAAACATTGCACATGAATTGATTGTGTGACTGTGTCTGTATGAAGGTGTACGGTTTTAGATTTAAACCCTATTTGCTCATTATGCTTTCGTTGATCATTATTAAGTGTGTCGTGCATATTGATCATGTAGGTACTGATATTGGCACGCAAAGTAAAGTAAATTGCAGTGTCACACCATAAACCATAAAAAGGGTTGGGAACCCTTTCAAATACAATCGGACTTCTAGGTAGAAATGTATAAAAGTCGACCTCATAATAAAAAATTAAGTTTATTTAGATATTCAACAGCATTTTAGTTCTAAGCACTGTAAAGTTGGGTTACGCATTGTAAATTACAGGCAAAAACGCTTAGTGATTAAATCTCTTTCGCGTCATTTTTGTTCTCTTAAATCCTCTCTCTGCGCAATCGACCGTTGGCCAACTGTTTTGGTACGCACTATACCTTTGATATTCTGGTGTAAATAATTTTTATTCGCTTAGAGATTGGGAAATCGAAAAAAATGGGAACATTTTAGATTCGCGGCTTCGTTTTTGCTTCCCTTGGTAGAAAGTAGTACGAACAGTTGACAACATTTCGAAAAAACTTTTTACCAAGTTAATTGACATATCTACTTAATATTTGGGTCTTTTATTTTGTAGTTTCAAACTGGTATTCGACACCTGTCAAACTCATTTGAAGGGCCAAAATATTAGTTGAATGTGTGCCCTTTACGATAACGGGTCGTTTACCAATCGAACAACTCGTCAAAATTATTTAAAGTTACTAAAAAAAAGTGGTGATTCATACGTAGCCACTTTTCTCCCATTACGCGATGATTATGGTCGTCAAAATCGACCGACTAAGCCAGCAATCGTTAAAATTGTGAAGAAATTTGAAAAGAGTGGAAGCTTTACTGATCCGTAGGGCTTTTGCATCAATGAAATGCACGCTCAGTCGGAAATATTGCTACTGCGAGTGCAAGTGTTGCTGATGATTCGAATTTATCGATTTCCCGGCGTTCGCAGCAATCGAACGTGTCGTACACCTCACTATGGTGTATTTCGCATCGTTATAAAGTTTAAATTACGCAACAATTGAAGCCCATTGCTGACCATTCACAACGCCGTAGATACACTTCTTGGGTGTTGGAACAACAGACAATAAGCACCGAACAACATTTTCTTCTGCGATGAGGCACATTTTCTCACTCGGTAGGTATGTAAATAAACGAAATTACCGATTATGGGAAGCCCACAAGTGATCGAAGAGGTGTCGTTGCATTCAGGCAAAGTGATCTCTGGTCGAAAGGTATGATCATTGGTTTGTATTTCTTCGAAGATCTCAATGGGGAAACGGTCACAGTCATTTCGGAGCGACCCGCAGTGATAATTGATTTTTTGGCCGGCAATTGAAGATCATGACTTGGACAATATGTCGTTCCAGCAAGATGGGGCAACAGGCAACGACCAATTATAGCTTTATAATTTTTATATAGTGACGTCAATTGGCCCCCATGATCATGCGATTTGACACCGTTAGATTTTTTATGTAGGGCTACGCAAATGACCGTGTTCTAGACGCAATAAAAACCAACATTACTCAAGTTATGGCAGAGGGACCTCAAAAGAATCGCATGCTGCTAATCTTCCCAAGCCACTCATTTGAATGATATTGTTTTTAACACTTAATGGCAAAGTCCAAACTTTGAAATGAAAGTTGCAGCCCGGCACGACGACTTCACCCGGGTAAAATTTTAATGACGAAAAATTGAATTTCTACCACTTTGGCATCAAATGCTCCTCGAATTCTCCTCGAATGCTGAGCTAATGTAGGTGATATCACATTTTGAGTACAGGAATACAATTTGGAAGCATTTCTGGAGAATGTACACTCGGGGTCCACAAATTTGGACCCCGAGTGTACAATAAGATCACCAGCTTCATCAATCCACCAACCTAACCTAAATAATTTTTTTTTAAATAATTTTATGGCGCAACGGGCTCGTTAGAACCTAGGGCCTAGCTTTTTCTCACAACCATTCATGTGTGCGTGTGTATTTCTTATCACGATGGCGGGACCTCCTGTTGTATGCCGAATTCGAACGGCTAAGTTAAGATAAGCTTTTCATGACAATTGATACTACTCGGATGATTTGCCAGATCATCACGAGAGGAGGGCAAGTGAAATATTATTTTGATGTTGCTACGGCTGGGAATCGAACCCATACCTTCTGCACGGCAGTTCATCGCACTAACCATCGCGCCACTGAGCCCGTCACCAACCTAACCTAATCAAAACAAAAACTAAGCTTTAAAGTTTGCAATATGTATTTAACACGTTAATGGTTATTAAGGGTTTAAATCTATTTATTATATTTTTGTCCCACCCTATAGGCGATTGACAAACAAAAAATAAAGCCCCACCGGACGAACCTATGGTACAACATACCAAAGTCACTGATCCATTAAAACTCCTACTGCACCTGCTACAAAATTAGCACATGCATTCGCATATTTTAGTCTCATTCAAAACCATTATTTTCTCATCCGCCATCCATACACAAGGACACTCTCTTCAAATAAAGTTGTTCTCACCTGCAGGCTTCTTCGCTTTTTTCCAGAAACTCATCAACTGTCCAAATCTCATCATCTACTCAAACAAAGTAGAAAATTAAACTCCGAAATTGTATATAGTCCACACTCATCGACATCATCCCCTTACCACATGGTAGTATCTGCAACGACACATCCTGCATGGACATCAGAACATTCAATATACGATTCAAGTAGATATCATGAACCCTGGCTACCAACACCTCAAACGTTTCAATTGCTTGCTTGCAACGTTCGTAAAAATTAGTCCAATTGTGGTGTGTCCACTAAAATACAAAAAAAAATATCCTTACTCATCGGAAACACATAAAAATATAATACTCAAGTTCCAGACATTTATTGTGCTCAATCCAGGCTGCAGCATTGCCGTTAGGCGCACCAATTGTGGCAAGAACAATGGCCGAACTTCCAGTTTCACTGCTTTCACTGTGGCAAGGAACATCTTAATGAGGCTCTGAAAGGACAAACAACTAGTTTAGCAGACCATTATTTGAAATTGGTCACGTTTTACAGACGTTTAAAGAGTCCTGGATGGTAGTGAAGTAACCCTGTCGACACATTAAAGTTGCGGCCACAATTGGCAGTTCAACGTTTAGCTTTGCCAGTGCTTTGGCTTCTCTTATGAGAAGGGGAACAGTCGGGTGTAGATTTACAAAAAGACGTTCACCTTGTAGACACAGCATAGGTTGGAGAAGGCACGCATCGGCCACGCTTACCTAAAAATCGAAGAATGTGTTATTAGTAATAAAAAAAAAGTCAATAGATGGCGTTGTATTCACTCATACATCTTGGTCGAGCCAAATCGAAACAATTTCATTCTCAAACTCAATCAATATCCCCTGAACCGATCTGTACTTATTCTCAAGATCCTTAGTCAACGGTAGAGTTTGCAACACCGAATGTTCAGTTATCTCCATCATAAGCTCCGTCAAGTGGCACTCCATTGCTCGACTCCATCTCACTCGACCGGCAATCGGTGGAAAATTTCGCGGTACGGGAGGATCATCTCTTTGCTTCCGGAAGAGTTTTAAAACTCTGTCAATCTCCTTGTCGCAGTATTTTAAAATACGTTGATACTTGTCGTCCATTTTGGACAGCGGTATCTTTTCGCTGACTTTCTCAAAACGAATCAAAAACCGAATGCATTGCGGTGTTTCCCACACCGTGTCAAAGTTCGTCTCGATTAACGTTGCTATGGTGTCTTTTAAGGTGTCCGTCTTCCCAATAAATCGATCAAAATCCTCATTGAAATCTGAATTGCGATGATCAAGGTAATCGTATTTTTTCGAGAGTATCTCCTTCTTAGCCTCTTCGAAGGCGGTGGATGCTTCTTCAAGCGCCTCACCCAGTAGTAATCCTTCAAGTCGCCGCTCAAATAAATGGTTGTAGTCATCGATAAGATTAAACATCGATATGATCTTAGACAAGCGATCGCAGAAGGTATCGAACTTGCCGAATACGAAATTTTCCGAAAATCCAAATGGTGTCTGATTCGGAAGGAATGGTTGCTCTCTAACGGTGTAGTATGTCTCGTGATAAATGTGATTAAGCTTGATGCAGTTACTAAGTTTGGTGCGAATAAGATTGCGATCTTGAGACCAAATAGTCTCCTTGCTGCGACAAGTGATATACGATTTGCAGGTTTCAATCATTTGATTTGTTATCTGAAAGGAAAATTATGATAGTTATTTTGAATCAAACTAATAGATGGCACTGCTAGTCAATTATACTTTTTTTTACTTTAACAAGCAATGTGATGTCAAGTGAAAATCGATCTTAATGGAGATGTGAAGATTCAAAAGTCTTACGGGAAGTAAATTTAGTACTTTCATTAGGTCTCTATGAGTTTGCTCCTAAAACGTATAAGGTTTTTGCAGCCTTCTATTGTCTCTCGCAGAACGTGCTTCCCTTAACCTCTTCATTAACACCAAAGAACAATGACAACGATGTCAACAAGCCATTAGATCAGCCGCAACTTATATGCTAGGTTTCTTGAAACCACCATCAATAAACTTTTGGTTTGATAAAGAGTGCCAAAAGATGCTCGCAGCCAAAAACGAGGCGTACAATGTTAAGCTGTAGGTAAAGTCGAGAGCTGCCATTAAACTCTATAGTCAATGAAAGGAGGGAAGAACACCGGCTTTTCAGAAAGAAGAAAATTCTCGTTCTTTCATCAGGACACACAAAATGTACGACTTGGACAAAACGACATTATTGGCAGACATAACGTTGAGGTAGTACGAAATTTTGTCTACCTAAGCTCCGATTTTAAGTCATATAACAACAACTCCCCAAATATTAAACGTATGGCTACACTTGCCAACCACTGTTTCTTCGGGCTTAGAAGACAATTTAGTAGTAAAAACCTGACTCCGACTACTAAGTAGGTCCTATTCAAGACCTGGAACACCCCAGTCCTGCTCTACGGCGCTGAAGCATAAACCATATCAAAAGTGGATGAATAAATCCTTCGTCGTTTTGAGCGAAAAACTCTTCGAAAAACATATAGTCCCGTTTACGCTGACGGGCTATGGATATGAAGGTTCATCCACGAACTATAAGAACTTTACAGCGACGTTTACATGGTTAAACAAATCTGCATAAGACGTTTAAATGGTTGGGAAATGTAGAGGGAATAGGCATCAATACTCCGGAAATCAGTTTTCGTTGGTGGTTAGATGGTGCGCACAAGTAGAAACCGACAACAACCAACTTGCAGTTAGCTAAGAACCGGGCTTATAGGGGAGGTATGTTGATTGAGGCCCATGTCACTTATGTAAGTAAATGTGGACGTATGTCAGCCCGTAATGGAGACCTTTCGGAGTAATTTAGCAGAAAATGACATTTTTTGTTTGCAAATACCAAATGAAAGCACCGAAAATGTTATAATGTGCATGGCTTGCTCAGCTGATACACATCTGTAACATTTAGGATGCGTTTAGAAACTTCTGACTTTGTCAAATTTCTTTTGTTTTACTTCTGGAACTTATGACTTTGAATCTAAATCGCATCTGATGCATTTTGGAACTCACCCCAAATGTCAAACTCATTTATTAATATATTAAGGGTTTACATGCAAAGTCGTTTACAACGTTCGACAAAATTTTAACTTTACGACGACGTTTATGAACGCCCTTAAAACTGGACATGCACGAGGGAGCCATTTGGATCGAGTCCATTTGGGCTCAGTTCTAATTCCTGTGTCATGCCGAGCCAATTTGTTAACAGTTTGCTAATTCTCACAATCAAGTGATCGTCTGTTAAATTTGGCTCAACAACTTTCGTTCGAGCCTACTAATTACTTAAGGATGGATGAGATTACATACAAAACGTTGCTCCAAAGGCCATCACCCCTCACGAGAAATTGACTTCAGTATATAGCAAGCTTTTTCATTACAGGCTTTGGGCAAGACTGACACTGAATACTTTGACTTTGACAGATCATTCAAGAGAAAGAGATGTTACAAAGTGTTGTTGTTGATTGTTGAGTGTTTTTGCTGGAGGGCTCTTGTACAAATCTGAAAACAGACAGAACTACTTGGCTCGGCGATCTCCCACACATGGCGAGGACTAGTCTTGGCTCGGTGGCTCGGGCTCGTGGATTTTGAACTTCCCGAACATCCAACCGAGTCTGCCGAGTCACACAGAACTGCACCACTAAATAATGTCATCAACCATAGAATTCAATCGAATTTTTCTTTATTTTTACTAATAGAAATATTTCCTTATGTTATATTTCCGTTCTCGATATTTTCTTTCAGTTTAGATGTGTGGAAGTGACTGATTAAATGTCGAAATAGCTTTTCAAAAGTTTACAACATTTACCATCTCAGTTAACACACCCAATTCGTGCGTGAAATTTTTGAAATTGTTGTAAAAGATTTCACATACAAATTTTGACAGTTGATTTGTCACGTAATAATTTTCCAACGTTTACAACGAGTTTCTGACGTTGCATGAATACCCCTATTTTATTAATGCAGGACTGGAACTGTTCAACTGTTCTATTTGCAGCAATTCACTTCTTTAGCATTTAACGATAGGTACGAATAAATTTTATGCTTATATGTATAAACTATTAGGTTATTTGCAATCAAGATAAAAGTATTGATATTTTGTAGTATGAAATTTTCGTTCTAAGAATACGACATTAGAAGTTTAGAACAATGGTCAATCATTTCGTTTTTTATCGCATTTCCTACCATATTGCAAACAAAAACAAATGTACAATATTCATTCGCCATTTTATTCGTTCAACTGTCAGTGTCAATTGTAGTTGATATGTCAAATTAATTATTGCGGAATGGGTGTGTTCGGACAGTGAGGTTTGTTGTATAATTCTTGTTTGGCTTACTATTATTACATTTTCGTGATATATGAACGGTCTATTTTTTTCGATAAAAGAAAAACACGCATATACATGATTACATATATAATTGGTATTATAAATGGAATCTTTATCTTTTGAAGCAGTAGAATTATTTAACCTAGTATATAAGGTACGCACCTTTATTTGGCGATTTTTTATTTCTTCTAGGTCATTATGTTGTAATTATGTCATGTATGTAATAAGTAGTGGCCTAGAAGCTTTAAAGATCACAGAATGTGGGGCTAAAATTGCATTACAACTTTTCTTTGCTTATTTAGGTCCAGATTTTCAGTGTGAGATCATCCTAGTTTCATCATTAACGTCAAGCTAACTCGAGAAACAGGTGTCTCAGTCAATTTTGATTTTGGTAAACTCCAAATTAACCCAACAAATCTTGTGAGCTTACTCTAGATTAAGTCATGAGTTAACTCATCTGTGTCTAGTCAGCCAAATGGGGGTCAATTCTGAAACTAAGATGATCTCTCACGGAAAAACTAGACATTTAAATGCATTAATGTTATGCTATGAAAAATATGCGTGTTACGTAGGAACACTAAAGCCTTAGCCAATCGAAGCTTAAGCATACAATCTATTTCCCCAAATTTTATTAAATAATTTGAGAAGTGGCTGAATGAAATAGCAATCCTTTATTAAAATGAGATCAAGACAGTGTAGCTTACTAAAATTCTGTTTTATAAAGCTACAGCTGTCAAACGTTAAGTAAAAATAAAAATCATATTGATAGTTATACATATTACTTCGCAAAATAACGCAACTCACACTAAAGATTAATGCTTAAGAGCCAAAAAAAAGTGTTTGTCGTTTTGAAATACAAACTAAGATCATTTTTTGTGTGTGAGTCCTTAGCTTTTGAGGTTTTCATGTTGAAGTTTATATTTTGACCTAAGTAAAATTAGTTCATGGCATTGGCTTTGGTGTGTTTAAGGTTTTTATAATCCAAAGCAGTAAATTTTATTCGACTTCTAAGATTCGAAAGTACTAAATATCCGTTTTCAGACATTGTTTCAAAAGTATTTTAAAAAAGAATCGATGGGCAACGAAAATGTCATATTCTAGGGGAATTCTCAGCAGTATTCCGGGAATATGTTATTAATAGGATCTTTTTTTATTTATTTATCCCAGACTGGTATAAGTCCAAAGAGCATCTATCAAATATAACTTCCTTATTCGTAGGTACAGGTGAGTTTGCAGGAGAAAAATTTACACAATACATATTGGGACCTTATTAAACAAAAAAACAAATTCCGCTGCCTCAGCTAAGACTTTTTTTATTTTGTGAAACATTATTCTAAACAGTGGGGTACTTATTCTGTCATAAAAACGGCTTTCTTACTTCGCGGGTTAAAATGATAATCAATTTCCCACATCATACCCACAAAATAACCAGCTGTACTCTTTGAGCAGAATGGATGAGAGAGACTCGTATCCAAAATTTTTTTATAATATTGCAGAATATATAGTAAGTGTATTCATTCAACGTCGTCATTTTACTAGGTCCGGAAGATTGTAATTTTACGACGACGTTTCATGAACGACCATAAAACTTCAACACTTACTACTGCGGTAACCCACTGAGTTCAATATTAATTTAGTAATTTATTTTTTAAAAGAATTTCGATAGAATTTTCCTACTGTTCTCTTACCGTTCTAATTTTTTTCAGTTAACCGAATACCTTTGATGTGTGGAGTGACTGATTAAATGTCAAAATAGCATTCACAAGTTTACAACGTTTACCATCTCAGTTTACACACCAAATTTCGATAATGTTATTAAATATGAATCATGCAAACTTTGACAGTTCATTTATAGCGTCGATTACGAGTTTCCGAAGTTGCATGAATACCCCTATAGTATCTCGAATATGGTACAGTGACAAAAAAATAACCAAACTGAGATTCAATTTTTGAAATTTACGATGTGCCGTGAATACCACTACTGGTAATAATTACTATCAAACATTTACATTGCATTTTTAATATCTGGAAACATTTGTCCAAATCTTGCCGTACTAATTTTTCATATTTTTCACTCTGTTATTAACTTTTTTACAAAAATTTATTGCATTGAATATAATTACTTTACTTGTCATTTGAACGAACCTAATGATATTTATATTATTATACACAAATCGAGAATCCGTATTCCCGTCAATAGATCGATAGCTATAACGCAATTCTTACTATCATCACTTTTTTCTTCAAATTGCATAACTATTGTTATTATTATTTTATTAATCTGTTGTAAATTACAAAATTGATCATTTTTAATGGCGCTAGCTGCTAAGGCTTTCGGCTAGTGCATAATTATTGATAGCGCAACGGCTGATTAAGGTTTTCATTTCATTCAACATTTCATGCACCAAATATATTGTATTTCCAATTAAAACCATAAATTAGAAAGCATTACATTGCTACTACCGTATCCCATAATTCGATTTGACAACAAATCGTTAGAAGTTATATTTGCTCTTAATTGTAAACATAACTTCACAACCAATGATATCTTCATCACTGAGAATACAACAAACTTCAGGTAGACATTTTATATCAACTTATCAACAAACTGAACACACCCATCTTCACATCTGTCAGTGACAGTATATAGTTTTTTAATGCACAAACGAATATGCCATGACGCTAGTGTCAAACAACTGCTGTCATTCGACATTATTAAGGAGCACAGTTTGGTTGTCATTTTATCAAATGCCAAACATTGCTGTGTCGATTTGATTCTTGATTGTGAAGTGAAAAAAGTTTTATTTAGAAGTGGATTTACCTAAAAGTCAATAAGTTATCGAAATTATCACTCAAAAAGTTTCAATTTCTGCTGAAATTAGGGATTTTCACATTTCTGTGTACGTTGGAGCCGGTAAAAATGTCGGAAAAAGCAGGTAAATTCGAGTACAATTTATAACAAAAATCATCTAGATTGCCTACTTCGTTTTCCAATACTTATGTATATGTAAGAAATGTGAACATTTCTTAGCTGAGTGACAGTGGAAACAGTAGTTAGGTAGGAGAAAATAAAGGAGGATTTTTGAAAGAGACTGGCTGGGGTTGATTGGTGTTCCTATTCATGTTTGTGTGTTGTATGGTAGCATGTGAAAGTATAATGTCGTGTAGGTAGGTAAAGTATTGTTAATTTTGGATTGTGGAAGAAATCCGTTTGACGTTTTAGGTTGACTGACAGCATTTTTCAGGGAGAAATAAATTTCGGTTCTGTCATGTTGATGTATTGGATTTTGCGCCAAATCTGTATTTTTGTTTTTGTGTGGATGGTAGGTAGATAGAATAATTTGTGCAAATGAATGTTTGATGTTTATATGGGAATTATCGTTTTTTTTTTGTAAGAATTAGGTACGTAATTCATTATTTGAATTTTAAGTTAGTAAACGTCAAGTAGGTATTGGAAGCGTATTATGCACAATGAGTATGAGTGTTTTCTATGTCTTATATGGGTATTTAGAGTTGTTTATATCTGTCATATCGTAAAATAATTGTTAGCAGATGTAAAAAATGCAAAATATCCATCAAATCAGACATAAGAAGTCTTTATTTTAGTTTTATTATATTATTTGGTGTTTTGTTTTGAGAAATTTGATGTACCTACCTATATATATATTTTGTTCAATAACAGAATGTATAAGTGATAAATTATTTCATGACATAGAGGAAGGGGCGCAGAGAAGTGGGAGTGTTTTGATCCATCATATTTGATTAAAACCCCGATTATAAGAAAAAGAGGATAATTCATTGTTTCATTATAATTAGACAGTATATGTCATTGAATGAAAATATAAATGCAGGTCGAATATAATAAAAGGCAAAACACTGTTACCAAAGGGGTTTTTCCGTCAATTATAAGTTTTTACTGCAGGCATTTATTTGTCAGTAAGAATAAGTAACCATTGTTACAAGAACACACCTTATGTGTGTTTTCCCCGTACTTTTGCAGTAAATTCTCAAATTCCTTGGAGTTGGAGTAGGTACCTAAATTCTTCTAGAAATGGAAAATTGTCTGATATGTACAATGACGAGTTTATGTAAATTGTAGTAAAATAATTGGTTTTATGTGGCTTTTTATGCACAAATGACATAATAACCTGTCAAAGCACAGGACTTTTCACTTTCTGATACCAACTGACAGTTAACTGATTCTTACCAACAGACTATTTTACAGAGTTTTATGGGTCAATTCGTTTTTCCTCTCTCATTACCTCCCTCTTTATACCCCATCCCATGGGGTACCAAACCTATATTAGGTTTGGTACAGTTTGTAATATAGAGAAATAATTTAGTTAGTTATATCAAAGAGTATAGAACTACATAGAGTACGCATCAAAGCTTAACATTTTGAAGCCGTTTCAGACGCAGGCAGTAAGGCGAAGGGGAAATTTCGTAGATCGTATGCGTCGGCAAGGCTGTTTTTTGATGCTGGGGTACCAATGTGAACACTGGGGTATCAATATCAGTTCCCCACATAGAAAATATTCGTTGTATGAGATGCACACTCTATGTTGTTTAGTACTTTAAAATATATGGATCGATTAAGCCATGTCAGTTAGTCCGTCCGTCTGTCTGTGTGTCACCTATTTGTAGGCCTCAAGTTTTGAAATTTGGTATGTGGGATCCTTCCCGAGTCTACAAAACAAGTGCAAACATTTTCAAAATCCGTCAACAAACCGCTGTTTCTGGCCAACGAAAAAGAATTTTATGAAATGTGTTTGTTTTAATACAAGTAAAAGATACTTCATAGGGGTATTCATTCAACGTCGGAAAGTCGTCGTAAACGTGATAAATGAACTGTCAAAGTTTGTATGGAAAATCTTTTCCAACAATTTCTCGGAATTTTCAGGAACTGGGTGTGTAAACTGGGATGGTAAACGTTGTAAACTTTTGAAATGCTATTTTGACATTTAATTAGTCACTGCCACACATCAAACGTATTCGCTTATCTGAAAAAAACTATTCGAACGGTAATAGAAAAATGGGAACAAAATTCTATCAATAAATAAATTATTAAATCGAGATTGAATTCATTGGGTTACCGCATTGTTAAGTTGTAGGGTCGTTCAAGAAACGTCGTCGTAAAATTACAATCCTTCGCACGTAGTTAAATTTAAGACTTTGCATGAATACCCTTAATGTAAGATACAATTCATCCGTACTAAAATAATCTATGAAAGAAATTAATCTACAACGCCGACTTTTTGGGCACGTTAAGGCTGAACTATAATAGTCGGAAGCAATCGGAAGCTAATGTGAAAATTCTACGTTAAGTTTTCTTGAGAACTGTCTATTACTCAAGTTGCCCATAATAGACTTTTGTGAATGGAAGCGGTTATCAGAGTGGAAGTCGCTTTGCCATAAAAAAAAATTCGTTGCTTATGAACTTACAAATTCAAATGTACACAGCTGTTGAAGGGAAATGTCAAATTTTTGTATGAGAGAACAAATGAAAGAGAAAGAGCGAATGAATTCGCTTTTTCGCATGTGAGCAAAAGTAAACGAAAACTGAACGAATCGAAGTGAAAAGCTATTATGGTCGTCAGGTCGTACAATACAAATTGCATGTGTTCGCACATTGACGGAAGTGGTCATCCGCAACCATCGTCTATTATACTTCAGCTTTTATCCTCAAAAAAAAATCCGCATTATAAAAACGCTTGTTTTTTTGCCGAACCATGAAAGGTTTTGATGAAACTGTCTGAGAAACATAATGATGGATTGGGATATAGTATTCAATTATCCGAACAGAGGATTTTAGCCTTCTCATATGTTTTTTTTTTACTAATTTTTACGTACAGGAACGACAATAAGAAAAAATAAGTAAAATTCAGTAAGAATCAGTAAAACTAATATTGTACGGGATAACAGACCTACTATTTGCGAAACTCTATAAGTACGTCTCAAATTTGAATACCCAGCTATGGATACATTTTCCGCAGTCACTGGCCACTGGTTTTGACGTCAGACCCTCAAATTTGCAACATTTACGAGTCGTAAACTACAGGGCTTATGTAATGTTTGTATGTACTTCTCATTATTAAACAAATTGCAACACTTCTTCATTGACTTCGATTTAGAACGTAAATTTAAAACTACCCTTAGAAATCTGTCAATTAGAGTTGGTGTATGTAGATGACATCTTGCTTGGAATCGAAATTGTTCAGTAAGTTTTTTGTTCCTATTATCAGGTCGATAGAATAACAAAGGGGTGCCCGAGCTAGGGTTTATAATTCTGCTTATTTATAAAATACTTAAATATTTACCATACATTTTTGAATGGGTCTGTTCCCGTACTTTTTGCAGTACAAACGTTTCGTATTTCTTGGAGTTGTGGCAAATTTTCTCAGAATTCACGAAAAAGTACGGGAACGCGTTTAAGAAAAATATGTCGTAGGTATGTCTGTTCAAAAACAAATGCCAACGACTTGTGACCAAGTTTTCTTATTTTTAGAAACTAAACTCAAATTCTTAGCGCAACAGGCTCGTTTGTACCCAGAGACGAGCTACCTCACAACCATTCATGTGTGCCTGCGTACTTCTTGCACGATGGCGGGACCTACTGTTTTATACCGACTTCGAACGGCGAATTTGAAATAAGCTTTTATTGACAGTTGATAGTACTCGGATGATTTGTCAGATCATCACGAGGGGAGGGCCAGTGAAAAATTACTTAGTTGTTGCTACGGCTGGGAATCGAACACAGACCTTCTGCGCGCCACTGAGCGCAATTTCTGCAGTCAATTTTCCTACCGATTTTTGCGTAGTGGTAGCTTTGCCCTCTCTAATACAGTCTGTGTTGGACTAATTCTTGCGAACAGCGGCATAAAGCGAATCGTTTAATAATGCTCCATAAATGTATGTCCTAATTTAGGAAAAGCTGGGGTAACCTTTTACATAAAGGTGTGATTGTTCAGATGAACCTTCTCAATAAACTTTCATAAAAAACTTTGGTCACACAAAAAAAAGTAAATCGACCTTAACTTTTGAAGAGTCCAAGTTTTCCAAGTAAATTTCCTTTGAGAGTTCCTGATTTTTTCGCAATTTATAGCGCTAAATCTAAGGACTTAGTTCTTTGAAAACGCCGCAATAAATTTGTTTCGTCAAGAATTTGGAGGACTATCCTCATTTCTAATATACCACGACGCATTGACGAATGATCTAAACATTTTGTTTTCAAAAGTTTGTAGAATGTTTAGATTCGTTTCACTGGTTCAACCCCATAGTTATATACCATATGTCCCGACCGGCTTTAGCACTTGCTTGTATAAGTGCGATCCGCCAGGATTTTGTCCATTCATTAACCTCGTTAAAGGCAGTTGTTGTCCAAACTGCTAGTATAGCTGTATCTTCAGCAAACATTGCAACTATTGGATCGTCTGTTTGTGGGATATCGATAGGAGGTACAAGAGTGGTCGAAGGACGCGTCCTTGGGGAACTCTGAATATTCGTTTCCAAGTTTCACACGGAAGAGTCTATGCTCAAGATACGACAAGAGGATTTTATATAATTTTTCAGGCAGAACTGGTCTTAATTTGTATTGAAGGCATCTATGCTAAACTTTTTCAAAAGCTTGCGAGATGTCAAGAAATGCGGCTGAGCAAGTTTTCTTTTCTTCAATTACATAAATAGGTTTGTAAGACTTTATTTCATTCGGTTATTTTCCTGGTTTGAGAACCATAATTACTTCCGCAACTTTCCAATGTCTTGGTATGTATTCTAATCTAATTGCTGCATTGAATGCTTTTCGAGGCATCATTTTAAGAAGTTCTCCTGTAAATAGGTCGTAACCCGGAGCTTTATTATGTTTTAATTTCTGTATTTCCCGTTTAAGCTCGGCAATACTTGCATATCTTATTATATTGCTATCGGTTGTAGTCTCGAATACTTTAACGTTTTCATGTTGCGCTTCACCATCAAATGGCTTAAATGTTTCCTCGAGATGTGCGGCAAAAACGTCTACTTTTTCCTTATCGGTTTTTGCCCAATCGTTTGTTACCCTAATTGCTGGCACAGCGTTTTTGCGCCGTTTTATGTCTCTAATTGCTTTCCAGAGCGAATATTTCGATTCCTTTCCGGCGGCTAGGCTTTGTAGATAAGTTTCTACTGCATGGTTTTTAAAATGTTTAATTGATTTATATTTCCCATGGGTACTTGATATTACGTTAGCTCTCTATTTAGCGTTGTTGAAGAGTATTATTCCATGCTGCTTTTTTAACGGTAGTCCATGTTCTGACCTTTTTGTACTTGGGCATGGATTATTATAATTTCACCTTCAATGATTTAAACTGTTTATTTATTTTAGTATAAACAATTATGGATTAATTTGGTATTTCCAGGTGATGAAGTAGAACAGCTCCTTCAATCATGGGGACTAGCAGATCTCAACGCCAAATTTAAATGTAAGATCACAAATTTACATTTTTCTTTCAAATGCTTAACTTTTCCTCTTTTAAATCCATCAGCAAACTACATCGTAATACAAGCGTTTGAGTACCTTACCGAAGAAGATATTATCGAGCTTATACCGAAAATTGGTCAACGTGCTATATTCCGTGGCCGACTACATCAATGGAGACAAGAAAACAACATCACCGGCTTCAAACAATCGCATCCAGCGCCAAATATATCTGTAAAATTTACAGAAACCAAGGAATCAGAAGTATCACTGAAACCAGAGCCCCCAAAACAATCGTCACCACAACTTGTACAAAATATTCTTAAAATCGTTAAAGAAGAGCCAGTCGATAACGAAACAAAAATTCAACCACAGGCCAACTGTCCGCCAAAGACGATACCACAAACACCTGACTGTCCGCCAAAAACGTTACCACAAACACCCAAACCTCCAGAGAATCCTCTATCTGGTTATATTAAGAAACCGATAAAGCAAATAGTACCCAAACCCCTAAACAAACCACAAATAAAGGTACTAGCAACGAGGAGCGAAATCCAGTCACAAATCAAGGTTTTATCAACAAAATCACCAGCAATTCCAAAACCCCCGGCAACCCCAAAACTACCGGCGACTCCAAAACAAATCCAACAATCTCTTGGACCTACCATACCGCAGGGCAATCACCCAATCAATGATATGAAAATACAACACAAAGTCTACGGAACATTAACAATGTGCAATCAGAACGTTAAGCAACTAATTTCTCCAAAACCAACAGCGATCCAATCCAAGGTTCAACAGTTCTACATATCTCCAGTTGTAGATGCTCCATCATCTCCACCACTAGCTGTTCAGCCATTTGTCCAAATTCACACTCAACCTACAATTAATTTGGAGCATTCTCCTTTTGTGACGTCAATAATTCGCGTAGAAACGTCCAATTGCGAAAAAGGTAGCACCTCCAATGAGCCGCTCAACAATCAACAGAAAAAAGTCAACCGAACTACTATCCTTCAAAAGTTAACCAGTGCGTTACCAGCAAAGGCTATAGCTCACCAACAAACATCTCCCAAGATACCTACTGTTCATCACAACAGTCCACAATCACAGATATCAACTGGTCAAACGACTTCTCTAATGATGGAAAATTACGTAGATCTCGAACATGGTCCGCTTTATCCTATCGTTAAAATGGAAACTAATTTGTCTGAATCGAATTGGGAAGAATATACAGAGCCACAAATGGAAGTTAATCCTGAACCCTTACCACAGTCAGAAGCAGTCGCAGGTCGTAATCCAGATCATACAGCAGATGAGGTAATGGCTGAGTTTACAGACGATAAAGAAGATTCACTGGATACAGATTCGGCGCACGAGCTGGATAGCGAAAATGACAACACCAATTCGTTGCTTAAGCGTATGCCTCAGAAAGTTGCCAGTCGCTCAAAAGGAAAGACCAAAGTTGTAAATAACCCGAGAAAACTTGTAAGTATTTATTTATCTTCTATATTGCGTTCGCTTAGTCCTTTAAGGGTGGTATAAACCAACGGATAAAACATGTGCTCATCCGCTTATAAAGTTCTTAGGCTAGTATGCACCAGCGAGTATTAATTTGCTCGGAAGTTTATGAATTTTTTAGTCTTTAATCGCGATCGTGAAAGTCCCCTCTCTATACCCCTCCAATACATGTACAATAGAAATCGGTTATAACGATGTCGAAGGGACCTTAGAATTTCATCTTAATAACCGATTCAGCTTAATTGAAAAATCGTTTCAAATGTTGAGGCAAATTGTTGATGAAAGAAATAACTAATATGTGATTGTTTTGTACATTTCGTTGAGAAGATAAATAATGTGTCCAATGTTTGGATACCAACCTTAGATTTGAATACGAAGCGGCCCATATAGGATTGATGATTAAGTGGCGCTACAGTCCGGAATGAACCTGGGCATCAACCAACATGCCTCCCCAATTAGCCCGGCCGGTTTCTACTTGTGCACGCCACTTAAGGCAGGGTCTTCCTCTACTGCGTCGGGCTTCTGGTTATGAATCGAAAACTCTGCGAGTCATAGTATTGGTGTCCATTCGCTCTACATGTCCTAGCCATCTAAAACGTCTAATGAGGAGTTTTTTGACCAGAAGCATGTCGATGTACAGCTAGTATAGTTCTTGGTTGAATATTCGTCTCTTTAGCCCGTCAACGCAAGCGGGACCGAAGATTTTTTGAAGAATTTTCCTCTCGAATCGAGCAAGGATTTCTTCATCCATGATAAGGGTCTTATATAGGGTCTCCTTAGTAGTTTGAGTGAGGGCTTAACTACTGAATTGCCTTCTTAGTCCGAAGAAACAGCGGTTGGCAAGAGTAATTCTTCGTTTACCTCAAAGTTATATCTGTCAATGTTTACGTTTTGTCCAATTCGTCGATGTTGTGTGTCCTTTCGTGTTGACAGCATATACTTTGTCTTGCCCTCATTTACTGCTAAACCCGCTACATTCTCTATACTAGCAAACGTGGATTAGATATCACGTTGAGTCCTACCAATGATGTCAATATCGTCGGCGTATGCTAGTAGTTGCACCGATTTTTGGGAAAGTGTGCATCTGGTATTGGCTGGGGAGTTTTGCACAATCCTCTTAAATCAAATTGAAGAAGTCACATGACAGCGCATCGCCTTGCTTAAATCCTTTTTTGGTATCGAATATGTTTCCGAGCCTAATGGAGCAGCGAGAATTCTCCATCGTCATCCTACACAAACGGAAGAGTTTGGGCGGTATACCAAAACTAGACATGGCTCTGTATAGTTCGTTTCTATAAATGCTGTCGTATGTGGCTTTGAAATCGATGAATAGGTGGTGGGTATCCAATTGGACTTCTTGGGTTTTTTCCAGGATCTGCCGAAGTGTGAAGATTTGGTCGGTTGTGGACTTTCCTGGCCCAAAACCACACTAATAAGGGCCGATCAGGTTGTTGGTAAACGGTATCAGGCGTTCACATATTACGGCAGATAGAATTTTGTATGCGATATTGAGAAGACTTATGCTTCTGTAGTTGGCGCAGTTTAGAGGGTCTCCTTTTTTGTGGATCGGGCAAACGATGCTGAGGTTCCATTCTTCAGGCATACTTTCTTCCGACCAGATTCGGCTTATGAGTTGGTGGTTGTTACTTACCAAGTCATTTCCGCCGGCTTTATAAAGCTCGACGGGAAGGCCGTCATTTCCGGTAGCCTTATTGCGCTTGAGTTTAGATTTTTCTATACTTACTTCACTCAGGTCGGGTTGTTGCCAATATTGAATGGTTCGTTCTGCCTGACAGCGGAATGTTGTTCGTCATCGCCGTTTAAAAGTCTGCAGAAGTGGTTCTACCATATCCTCAGCATCAAGTGTGTCTCAACTACGGTATTTCCTTGCCCATCGCGACAGGATTCTGCTTTGACGTTTTACACTTTTGTAAAACTTGCGAACATCTTTCCTGGAGTGGCACCTCTCTATATCCTCGATCGCGCGCTTTTCTTCCTCTTTTTTCTTCTTTCTGAAAAGCCGGTGTTCTTCCCTTCTTCCCTTCCTTTAGAGCTTAATGGCAGCTCTCGTTTTTACATGTAGCATAGCCTTAGGTCTCGTTCTTGGCTGCGAGCTTATGTCGGCATTCCTCATCAAACCAGGGGTTTCTTGCTGGTGGGCGCGAGAAACCTAGCACATCAGTTGCGGCTGATCTAATGGCTTGTGGGCATCGTTGCAGTTGTTCTTCGACATTCGATGGTTGTGCAAAGGTCTTGGCGGTCTTTTGCGACACCAGGTGGTGCATATACACTTTTTATAAGATTAATAGTTTAATAAACGTGGGGACATACCAGTCTTACTCTTAAATTATGATTTGGTGCTCACCAATCACTTGTAATATATCTCTTATCGAAGATCTCCTAATTTTTTAATTATTGCATTTTTGAGGATTGAATTCTGACATTTCGCTGACATTAAGTCGTTGCTAAACTTAACCTAAGTCTATGCCATTTATGAAATGTTTAAATTCATGTTTAACGAAAAGTTAGGGATTAAAACCGCAAAGGCAATTTGGAAGCAGACGATGAACGTGTTTGATGAAGATAAACTTAGAACAGAGCATGGCAGAAGCACAAAAATTAGTAAACATTGCTAAAACACGAAAGTATGTATTATGTCGATTCCTGAATGACATGACGTTTATAAAACATATTTTTTAAAAGCCAAGATTTCTGATTTACATGAGGATTTACACACCGTTTTTAACATATTCTATACGGTGAACTACATATAAAAGTCGAATCGACAGTGACAATTTTTCTGTCAGTTTTCTCCAGTTTCGTTAACTTTTTCTCACTTCCGAAAGAGCGCTATTTATCATACGCTTTCCATAGGAAATTTTGACAGCCTTTGTTTGTTTGTTTTGAATTTATAAGAAAAGCTAATGTTTTACTCCCTTTAACTCAATAAATAAGACGTTTACCACGTCGCGTCTCCTTGATTATTGATTATGTTTTGTTTTGGTTTTTCATATTGAAATTGAAATTTTATAAGAACAATAAACAGTCCGTAAAATTCATTGACAGGCGCTTCACAAAGTACCATTATATGCCACTTAAGCAGATAACAGATTTCAAGAAAACTTAACGTAGAAATTTGACATTGGCTTCCGAATTTCCTATTGGTTCCGACTATAGGTCCGATCAGGTACTTTTGTTTAAAAAAAAGCCAAATCTGCCAGAGATAATTCTCTCATTTCGACGTTAAGTGTTCGTACCCTTCCCCAAGGAAAAACTAAAAACGAAAATTTTAAGTATGTTGAAAGAGACGGCTCGTAAGTCAAACCACTTAAGCCTTCGAAGAATATTTTTAGGAACTCAAACAATACAATAAATCTACAAAACATAAAAATTTCTGCGTATATTTGGAATAAATAAACGAATTATTTTGTTGGTTTCATACAATTCATTTGGCAGTTTTCATTTCCTCATCAGCCGATATTCACCCCTATTGAGGTATCCGTTCGGAACAACATTTTCTCCCACTTGTTCGATATCGGTGAATTTTGTATCGAGGTATAAGTTCGGATTTGCGTTTCTAGCAGGTCTTCCGACGAAATGCATCGCTAATGATCGCACGACGGCTTAATGCGTTAAGTCAACAATTTTTGACAGCTACCCGTTGAATTTCTTGGGAAGTTATCCAATGAAAAATTGTTGCGGAATTCTTACGAAAATGGAAACCACCCCAAAATTGTGTGTAAAATAATCTGCCCTAGCGAGGTATACGTCGGAGCGGATAATTTTCCGCAACGCATACTTCGTCGGAGATTGAAATTCCATTCGAGGTATGTGTCATCGGAAAAAAAGTCATTTTACTACAATTCGTAAATAAAGTCCGAGAAGAATTTGTGTAGGTGGAAATCAGAAACATAATTGCTATTAGCTGTCAAACATTGCACTTGAACGCACTTCAATGCAGTTCGCCGGGTTGCGTTAGAAAATGTCGGAGAAGTATTCCGAATACCTTGAAGCTAAATACCTCCGTATCGTTCAAAATCGGAGAATTTTTCACTCCGACTAAAACCTCGCTAGCGCTGAATAACTAAAAATATTTTGTGTATTTCTACAAAATCGTGCACTAGAAAAAAATAAACAAGAAATATTTGGTTAAATATTTTTTTTCACTTAGTCTTCACATTTATAAAATTACACAGCTGACAGATTGTCAAACCTACGTGAATGTATGTATTATGTTCCGCAACAGATACTTCGATAGTTCCGATCGGAACTGATTTTCGTTTCGTAAATTCTTTGAACCTCGTCAGGACTGATTATGCGTAAATTTTTGAGAAAAATCAAGGAAACGAACTTTTCTTCGTTCGTCTTTTTACGATTTTCTCAGTGCACGTAGGGCTTTGCGACGTTTTACATCAAAGTTTAAGGACCGACTAACTGTGCGATCCACTAGATATTAAAGTGATAACAATTATCTAACTTTTTTTTATATATAAGGTCGCAATAGTTTGTTATGAACTCTCCCGTACGCAGAAATAAGTAAAGAAAAGGTCTAATGCAAGAGGTAGAAAACACACCTCTGTAAAATAATTTATACTGCTAAAATGTCTTTTGGTAAGAATCAGTAAGTGACATGTCAGTTTGTTTTGTCATGTGTTTTATGTCATCTGTTCAAACGCCACTCGAAATCAAATGATTTTACTGTAATTAACGCGTTCCTGTACTTTTGAGTAAATCATCTCTTTCTGAGGAAAATCTACCCTTACTTAGAGTTATATCAGTTTTTACTAATTTTAATGCAAAATACGACTCCTGTTGTCTCAAGACCTGCCAAACGTCAGAAATTAAAAAAAAAAGAAGTACAAGATTTACGAATTTTGAAATGAGCGAATGATGAATGATTTTTCGATTAAAAAACATAAATAATACAAATAAAAAAATGTCTCAAAATTGATGAATATTTCGATATATTCGAGGAAATTCAAGTGCTACCGACATCACGAAGAAAGAAGTCGTACAAGCCTCGATTCGACCCCTTTGTATTAACTAACAAGGAATTTATTGAGAGATATCGCTTTGATAAGGATACTGCAACATTTATCATTGAATTGATCAATACTGAAGACCAACCATCAAAGAGAGGCATGCCACTATCTGGAAGCCTACAAGTCTTAACAGCACTAAGATTTTTCTGCAAAAACGCTCTTCAATGTGACTTAGGTAATGTGAAGTTAATAACCCAAGAAATATAAAATTAATTGCAATTTCCCCCCCTTCAGGCGAACTCCATGGCATTTCTCAACCTACAGTTAGTCGAGTAATATTAAGAATAGCTAAAAAGCTTGCTCTTCAGCATCCAAATTTTATCTCATTCCCGTCTTCAAGTCGCCAATTACAAAAGGCAAAATGGGACTTTTTACAAATCGCTGGATTTCCTGATATTATTGGAACGATTGATTGCATGCATCTAGAGGTTAAATGCCCGAGGAAAAATGTTGGAGATGTGATGGCTGAATGCTTGCCTAACACGAAAGGATATTACCCCTTAAACGTGCAAGTATGTTTTACGTTCCATTAGTTTACTTCATAACACTCACAGACAAAAATTTTTAGATTGTCTGCGATGCCAATTGTAAAATTTTAGATATATCTGTAAAATCTCGTAGTTCACGATACGATTCTCGTATATGGACCAGCAGTATACTAAAAGCCAATCTTGAATCCACACATAGCTCCCACAAAGGAATTTTACTTGGACACGTCGGTTATCCATTGTCAAATATCTTGTTTACACCTGTTAGGTATCCAAAGACTCGACAAGAGAAAATCTATAACATTTGTCACACTGCAACAAGGAAAGAAACTGAATATCTGAAGAAACAAATTTCATCTAAATTTCGATCAATTTTTGAAAGTCTCAGAGTTGATTTGGAAACGGCTAGGAATGTTGTTGTGGCAGTTGCAGTTTTGCACAACATAGCTAAAAAAAGGAATATTTCATGTATGTACAAAAATCTCACTTTTTAGCTCATTTAATAGAACAAAAAACCTTTGCAGTGTTTGACAGCGATAATGAAGTATCTTATGATGATGAAATTGCGATATGGGATAACGGTGGAGAAAATCGACCTAAAGGAAGACCAACAACGGCTGAAATATTCCGTCAAGAATTTATAAATAAGCATTTTGTTTAAATTTAAATGTAATTTTATTAGTATTCGTTTTTCTAGTTCTTCAAAATATACGGTAGCAATATCACCACCGTTCTAACTAGTCCTAGAGTGAATTGATATTAGGCTCTAGATGAGCCTTTAATCAACGATTTTCCAAAACAGAAATCATTTCTTAATACATACTGCTTTCACACCTAACCGAAAACTGAGTTTTCGAAAACTACTTGACGATTTCACACTGAACGTCAACCAGGATACGTTGACATTTAAAAATAAAAATGCTCTCGTTTATAATGTCTTATGTGTAGGTATCCGTTTTTTTAACAATCACATTTAAACCCTAATGACATTCAAAAAAAAATGTTTTGTTAGTAATTTTGTTTGAAAAAAACTGACACTGACTGGTTACGATGTAACCTATTGGTTTTCGAAAACTCAAAAGTAAAAGGCTGAAAACACAAAATGTTTTTGACTCGAGTGTCAAAAAAAAGTTTTTTATTATTTGAACACACACCAAGCGAAGCTGAAACAAAACAAAATGTTTTGTTTGGTGATCGTTTAAATAAAACAAAATGGAATTCGCGACTTGCTGTTAGCGTTGTTTAACATGTGGTCACACTCAGACAATGATATTGTGCCAATATTATAGCGTTTTCGGGATTTTGATATTTGCTTTCAGATTTAAAATTTTTAGTGTGCCATTTGGCAGCTCTTTGTTTATTTTCTTGTTGTGGAAGAATGAACTTATGAAAATGGATGAGAAAAATTTAAATGATTACATTGTTGTAAACGATAAACAAGGAATTGTTTTTAGGGGAATCCAAGAAACTGTCGATGTAGATTATGAAGAAGAATTTCCCAACATTTTCGACAACCCCCACAGAAAGACAGCAAAACTAAAACGTTTCCCTTTAGTCTCCGACACTCTTTCTTATTTGTATTACTGACCTCTTGTCTGCAAATTTTTATCCAGTACTTCGCTGATGACAGTACCCTCAGGTTTTCATATTCGTTCTCGAGTTCACGCCCTTAACCTTCGGACGTTGAAGAAAAACGACAAAATATGTTAAGTTGATTAAATTCCGATCTCGACAGCATAATTTAATGGGGTAAATCTAATAGAATGGAATTTAATTCTTCCGAAATGCAACGCTGTCTTCTGTCTCCCTAGCGAAACAAAAATTAACAGCCATTATCCATGAATGGTACTTGCATCTTCGAAACTGAAAAACTTTCCATGCTCGGTATGTGTGTTAGTAATGACCGTCGTTGGAACGACCACATATTTGAAATCGCTAAAAATGTAGCGAAATGTCTAGGTTTCCTTAACCGATGCAGGAAATATTTCACCCCTTCTGATTTGGCCTCAATATATAAAGTGTACATACGCCCCAAACTCGAGTTCAACGCCACCATATGTTCAGGTGCAGACAACAAACATCATACAAAAGCTAGATAGGATACAAAAGCGTGCAATAAAGTTGTTAGCAGATCCAGCAATTCCAACATCGTAGGCATGTCTCCTGCCTTACACTCATTTACCGCTACAACAACAACAAATGTTCTAACGAAACAGCCAGATGCATTCTACCCCTTGGACAATTCAACCGTAATACTCGCCGTGTAAAATAAGAGGAGAACTTCTTAATCTAAATTTTATACCGCACCGTGCCGAACTACCAATTTTATGCAACCTGTGCAACCTAAAGGAGCGTGAGGATGTTTTCCACTTCATCGCGAGATGTCCCGTACTAAAAGAATTTCGCTTCATTTTCTTTGGTGTACAGGTGCTTGATTTAGACGAAGCAATGAGTATCCTTAATGGCGAAAGAGGTTGGGACCTTCTGTACAACTATACCGTAAACGCAATGCGGTACAGAAATTGTATAATAGATGAAAGCTTTTAACTTCAGCACATTAAGAACTGTCTTTGTTTTTTCTAATTTATATGTGTAAAATCTAAAATTAAACAAAATAAAACAAATATCTAAGCAAATAATGTCATACTGGTAGACGGCTCAAAAGCCAAACCATAGAGACTAAGATTGTATGAAATATGAAATAAGAAAGAAATAAAAATAGTCGATTTAACTAACTAACTAACTACTCGCCGTGTTCACCCTCAAACCTTTCTTCAGACGTACTATGAAATATAGAGATTCATTGCTAAACCGAACAACACGGAATGTGGAATGCTTTACCAAACTCAGTTTTTCCTCTTCAATACAATCTACAGAAATTCAAAACCAACGCACATCGGTATCTCCTCTTTCCTACACCTATATTTCCTTAATGCCCGCGCTGTGCTCAAACACTACAAGGGTATTCATAATCCCTTTAGCTCGTGTCTTATATTAAAAAAACGTATGCTTTTTAAAATAAACAATGTTTTCTTGTTTCACGAAACAAAAAAACACGTTTTGCTTTATCCGGTGTGTTTTCAAAATACAAAAACAAAATTTTCTGGTGCAACAGGTGGAGCTTTCTCACAACCATTCATGTGTGCGTGTTTACTTCTTGCACGATGTCGGGACCTCCTGTTTAATACCGACTCCAAACGGCGGGATTTGGAATTTGAGATAAGCTTATCTTGACAATTGATACTACTCGGATGATTTGTCAGATGACCACGAGAGGCAAGCCAGTAAAAAATCATTTAGGTGTTGCTACGTCTGGGAATCGAACCCAGACCTTCTGCGCGACAGTTCATCGCACTAACCATCGCGCCACTGAGCCCGTGTGTTTTCAGCCTAAGTAAACTTCTGTTTTTCTATGAATTTGGTCCCCTAGGACCACTTGCAACAGACGCATCCATTAAACAACTTTCCAGTGGTTTGCTTCTCTATCCATAGACTTTCTGGTAGATTTCCGGCAGCTAATTCACAAATGTTTATTCATAAACCATTTTCCCGAAAATATTAATTTTACTGCGTTTGTGCCAAATATGTTAAGGCAGCCTTTCGACACTGTAGCCAATCTTAAAACTTAATACTACCCTACTCTCAATTCACCCCATTCCATTAACACGCTAATTACCCATAGTAAAATGACCTATCCCTTACTAAACACCTATAAATTTTTAATAAAAAACACTTACAACCCCTGATATACCTCAACAAGCTCACCATCCTCGCTGTATCCATCCTTTCCTTCCGATGTCCATTCTTTCCAACGAGTATCCCACGTGATAATCTGCAAACATCCTACGTCCAAATAACAATAATCCGACTGGAAATTTCTATCTAGAAACCTCCAAAAGTATGAAAATCCTCATCCATTTGTGTTTTCTTTGTTTTTAAGATTGTGTGTTAGTTTACTTTTTTTGTATTTCTCAAAATGAATTGCAGCACAATGTGCATAGTTGCAAAAATGTGCTGAATTCCAACACGTCAAAAAAAATGCGCATTGTGAATGCACACTGCTTTAATGATGCCAAGTATGAATGCTTTTGCACTGCTGCACATATGTTATGCATCACAAACATTCACGATGCTCTTTTTGCGTATGTTTGCGCAGTTGTTGCTTTCACAATGCGTTTTAGAAAAATATGCTTTGCATCATAGTAATTTGTTTGCGTTTTGGAACTCTTGATTAAGCAGTAATGCGTTTTGGAATTCAGCCCGTTCGTTTTGATTGTTTTGACGTTTGTCAATTTTTTCCTATCTTTTGCGTTCCCTCGTGTCATGTTCGTCAAAAGATCTGTTTTGGCGAGTATTCAAACTATTTTCCAGGGATCCCTTCCCTTGTATGTTTTATAAAGGAGTAGGAAGGTGTGCCCGATCCACAAAAAAGAGATCCTTTAAACTGAGCCAACTACAGAGGCATAAGTCTCCTCAACATCCCATATAAGGTCCTATCGGCCGTAATATGTGACCACCTGAAACCGTTTACCAACAAACTGATCGGCCCTTATCAGTTTTGTTTTAGGCCAGGAAAAAAACTCAAAAAGTCCAAATCGATACCAACCATCTATTCATCGATTTCAAATCCGCATCCGACAGCATTAATAGAGACGAACTATACAGAGCCATGTCTAGTTTTGGTACACCGCCCAAACTCGTCCGTTTGTGTAGGATGACGATGGAGGATTTTCGCTGGTCCATTAGGGTCAGAAACGACCTCATAGACACATTTGATCCCAAAAAAATGATTTAGACAAGGTCCTACTTAAGAGCCTGATCATCCAAGTCCTGATCTACGGCGCTGAAGCGTGGACCGATTCAAAAGCGGATGAAGAAATCATTGGTCGATTCGAGAGAAAAATTCTTCGAAACATTCCGTTTGCGATGACGGGCCATGGAGACGAAGATTCAATCAAGAACTATACGAGCTGTACTGTGACTTGTCCCTGGTCAAAATACTCTGCATTAAACGTTTAAGATGGCTGGGACATGTAGAACGAATGGACACCAATACTCCGGCTCGCAGAGTCTTCGATTCTCGCCTCAAGTGGAGCTCATAAGTAGAAACCGAACTCAACCAACTTGAAGTGCGCAACTGGAGGCATTTAGCTAAGGACCAGGCTTATTGGAGAGGCATGTTGGTTGAAGCCCAGGTTCATTCCAGGTTGTAGCGCCACTTAAGTAAGTAAGATAGGAGCGTTTATTTTTGTTGTTTATTTATTTTAAGTTTTTGAAACCCGACGTTTCAACATCAAACATACAAAAAATGACTTACACAGGACATAGTTTTTTTTTGTAAACGCTATATATAGCTGAGATGGTGCTCCGCCACTTTTTATAATAGAAAACGAACGTTTTTGAAAGTGAACTAATCCCATATTAAAAAGTGAAGAAGGAGTTGCATACGGACTTCAAGTCAAAGAAAAACAACCTGAATATAGTGCTTAAAGACACTTTTTTTTAATGAATTTTAAAAATTAATTAAATGTTGAGTTTAGTATTTAAGTAAATTTAGTTTGTTTTTTTTTTCTAGAATTAATTTTAAATTGTTGAGTTGAATAGTTCTGTGCTTCATTTTTCTTTGGGAGCGTGAAACCACCATTGTGGTCAAAATTGCAGATTGTATCTTCATTAGATGCTACTTGTAGGACTTTGGTGGAAAAATAATTAGTTAGTTAAAATAATTTTGCTGGTGATTTCGTTTTAAAATAAAATTGGTTTAAATTATTTCGTTGGTGGTGTGTGGACGGTAGGCGGGCCGTCCTGTGGTGATTCGAGATAACAGACAAGTACATGTAACGAACAACGGCAGATGTGACTATGACGGTGCCGTGAAATAAGACCCAGCGAAATAACGCCGAATTCCAAAATTTGGCATATATTAAAACTTTTCGTACACCCAAACTCGCGCTCAGATGTTTCCGAAGTATGTTTCCCTCCCTCCTAAAATTCGGCTTTATTTCACAAGCAATGTTCGGCATTATGTCGCTTTATTTCATTATTTTATTATATACGGCGTTATTTCATAGCACCGACTATGACTATTTAACATTTCAGGCATGGATTGCGGCTGAGGCTGAAAGGTGCAGGGATTAGTTTTATCGTGTGTAGGGTGTTTTTTTAGGCTAATTTTAAGTTAGTAAAGGTGTGATTTAGGGTTTATTTTAATTATATCGTAGCTTAGGTTTATTATCGATTTGTTTTTTACATTCGCGCTTAATTTTCCCTTTATTTTTCGGTCTATTTCATTTTTCTCTTAACTGTCTTTTCCTTTAAGAGTCCTTATTTTCCGTCTGATGTCAACATAGAATTTCTTTCTTCTTTTTTATATAATTCCTGGCATGAGACAAAATGTAGTAGAACTGATTGTAAATTTCCGCGTCATACGAAATATTGCTAGGAAAATGAAATAACAGCAGTGTTGTTTTTGAAACCTAATGTCCCTTACCAATTTAATATTCGTTGGTGCATACGAGCCTAAACCTAGACCTATACGACTCGAAATAAGTGCTACCAATTACACAATATTTTTTTATTTTAACAATTTTGTTTGTATCCTCCCTGTTATTATGTTTTTATTTTTGTTTTAAGGACATTCGAAATATTTTAATGAGCTCAGTGAACGGACGTCATGTTTTAAATTTCTATGAAACACATGAACGATTGGACGTGACGCGACGAAGAATGTTAGTGGAATCAATTGTTCAGGAGTGCTGGGATACAAATCGCCGAATTACTCTTTCTGATTGCATTGAATTAGCTGAGGAAATCATCGAAATTCTTCCAAATGAAAACAAGGTAATTATCTCATTCCATATTCGTAACTAAACAAATAAATATTTGTAGACTTGCCCTTATCATACATGCGTTTTGAGATGAACTCTATTATAATTTTGGTCATATTTTGTTTAAATGTTTTTAACACCGTGTTTTTTAGTGTACCACGAATCTATTTGTCATTTCATGAAACCATCTCTGATAACCATAGACAGCGGTAATAATGCGAATTAGCTTATTGGTAAACCAAATCAACAGTCAGTACTTTTCTGACTTATTGCTGTTGGTACCAAAATATGCCCTTTTGACAATTTTGACGAGAGAAACTCACTTCTGAAATTCATTTTATTATTTCACCAATGGTAAACGCCACGTCAGTTAATGTGATGGTCATCAACTGTCTGGTATTCAGATTTAGTGAATATTATGCTTACTGATTCCTAGGGCCCAGTTACAGCTATCATTGAACACCTTCATTGGAATACAATACATTATGGAATTAAAATGTCAACCCCCTAGCTTCTTATAGAAATGATTGGAAAATTCCGTTTCAGTTCGTTGGAATGGCAATCATTCACTAAAATGAATCTTGATCAGTGAAAAATAAGAAATGATTTTATGCGGAAATTATAATACAATTTTGCAATATTTTTGGATAGTCATTTTCGAAACTCAATTAGCTTTGTTTTGACACAAACTCGCCAATGATTGAGTTTATAAAAAGCTGCAAGAAAAGAAAATTTCCAATGAGGCCCTTACTGATTTTTACTCATTTTAACTGAATATCTGATCTTTACATTTTGCCGTTCCCGTACCCAATAATTAGTAAAAGAAAGAGCTAATTAGAACGAAAATGTTATCACTCCAAAAAAATTGTCAAACAATTTATTGCAGAAATTTCTGTTTGTAGGAAAAGTGAACTGTCAGTCGGTATCAGAAAGTGACAAGTCGGTTATTCTGGCATCTAATTTACGTCGCGGATGGTTTTTTTGTCGTTTAATTTTTTCCTTTTAAAGAGAATTTACTCCCACTGCAAGGAATTTGAGAATTTACTGATTTTAACTGCAAAACTACGTCAACAGACAACAGACATATTTGCTTTTATAAATTCACGGTTTCGAATGTTTTTTCTAAGAATGACCCAAATCGCTCAATAAAGTTTTTGTATTCCAAAGTTAGCGTTCTTTATTCCAGATCGATGCTTTATTTAATAACATTGAAATGAAATAAAATTTTATGAATTTTTTTATTGATACTAAAAAATGCATGGCAGTCAATTTTGCTTAAGCCTTTCAAATACCCCTAAAAGGAAACGGTAAGCGTCAAATCAGTGAATCGTGGGAACTGAACAATTATTTCAACAAAATGTTTTAATCATATTAACACGTTGTTGCTGCATAAGATGCCCCTTAATAAATCGAAATTGAACGCTCTCTGCGACTGTCAAATTTCATTCCCACAAAAATGGCAATCAAATAAAATGACTTGAAACATAAAACGCACCCTGTTTTATGTCACACCCAGCATACACAATTGGCTACTTAAACGTATAGGCAGTATAATTAATTCCATGTGTCAATTTCAGACAAATCAGGCACTAGATACTTTTTAGGATAAGTGTGGTGAATTTGAAATTCTTCTCTCAGAACCAAATTAATTAATCGCCTTCACTTATTTATTTTAATTTTCATTTTCCATTTTAATTTTCAGGAAAACTACTATTCCGCACGAAGAGGAAAGACTCCCAGGAGTCCTATCTATAACAAATACCGACGTCTACATAACAAACATTTTCTTGAAAATCGTACACCCGTAATATCGCGTAGAAATAAGAAGCCACGTCTATCGCTACTGGAGATAGACGATGATGTTGAAGCAGACGATAGTATCATAATAAGTTAAGTTTACTTAATATTTATATATGTGTATATAAATTTAATAGAGATACGAAGTGGTGTTTAAATGTTTCTTACCTTAACCATAAGTGCGGATGTCCTTTCGGATGTGTTGTAAAATTGTGATACACTGTAGATAAGACGAACTGTTTGAAGCAAACTCAAAATCGATTCCTTCATGCAGACCTGGAAAAGGGTAGAATTATTTTTTTTATAATTGGAACTATTTTTCGTTAGGAATTTTTAGGTGACAGATGGCTTATGAGTACCTAGATAAAATACAAAAGGTAATTTTGATCAGTTGGTATTTTTACCATTCGACTCTTTGAAATTCATCATTACCCAACTAACAATTATTCCTCTATAATTTCCACAAGCAATTATTTCTGTAGGCCTGCAGTCGGGTGTTTGGGTAGAAGCATGCTTAAGACATTATGCAGGAAAATTCTCAAGCATAACCGATGTTATGATGGTATAACCTCTGTAAGGTTGTTTTTAAGCTTTCGGAGATATGTGTACATGTAACATACTTTAAGATGTTAAAAGATGCTAAGGTTTAAAGACCTGGAAAAGCTTAATAGATCGGGAACCTAACGGAGAATGAGTCAACACGATTCAAGTACTTCGTTGTACTTACTGTTCTTTCATGTTCCAGAGTATAGCCTTTTGGATAGCGTGTTTGACTACCGTCCGAGAGAACACGAATTCGAATCCCATAATTGCATTGACTACTTTCATAATAACGAATTGGGTCTTAATAATTATAAAGGGTTGAAAGTAATAAAAGTAAAAACCAAAAAGGAAAATAATAATAAAATTATGTTATTTTTCTTTTTTCGAGAAAGCTTGCAAATATTTTGAGAAAGACTTTGCGAAGCCTATCATTTTCTTCTATAAAGCATTTTACAGTAAACAAAGTTTTTCTGTAATGCTTTTTGTCTTTAAAGAAGTCTTATAGAAGTAAATAGCTTCCTAAAAGTGCGATCAAAGTTTTCCCATCAGACTTCATACAGGTAATATTGCTGGGAGGGAAATAACTTATATAGTGCTTTATCGAAGCGAAATCGTTAGTTGGGTATGACGGTCGATTTTTTTTAAAACGACATTTTAAAAATGGGCAAATTGTACCCAACCGAAAAAATATATCTACAGACTGTTATACCGCTATAAACACAATGAGGGTTATAAATCTCTCGATTGATTCCTTATTAGCAATAAATATCGAAGATCTGTGACATTGCCGACAAGCCCTAAGAACATCGCTAGCAAGAAATAAGGCATGCAGCCAAGACAGGATTATAGGTTTTGGTGTTCTTAGGTAAAGGAGAAAAAAAAATCCGCTCTTTCAAATTGATGATAAAATAACAAAACAGAAACGAGAGGATATAAAGAGTTACAACTCCAGAATGATGAGCATACCTCTGCTGTCATGCAAAACGAACGATTCGACAGATAAAATAACAATCTCAGCGACATTAAAGAAGAGAAGAAAATCTCAACTTTAGCTTTACAAGGACGCTGGGAATAAAATCCAACAAGAAAGCTGTTTCCCCGCATCCTTAACAAACTTTGTAAGAATGAAAGTATGCCTGCACCATTCACAAAGAACTAAACCCTTGGATTTAGCCCGATAATCACAAACCGCGTTATAAATTGCGGACAAAGCAGGAGCTCTCAAAAGAAAGCTCCCTGCCAAACATTTATATACACTCGTTACAAAAAATTGCTAGATAAGTCATATACTTAGTTGCATTACAAATATAAAATGGGTGGTGGTTTCAATGAGTACAAATCTCACACTACTTTGGGCACGTGCTCATCGTGTCTATGAATAATATCCAGCAGCCCCCGGAAAAAAAAACCAATCACAGAGGCATAAGTCTCTTGAATATCGCCAACAAAAATCCTGCCTTCCATTTTTGACTCGAATGGCCTCCATCGGTTTTTGACCAGGTAAGTGAAATAATAGGGGTAAACTATTTCTGTACACTGTTAAACGGTAATATAAAAATTACTTTGACGGTGAAAATTTACATGTTACCAACCTCAAAGAAATGGGTATATCGCCATAATTGGTAATTTTCTGGCAGGGGAGATTACTAAGAAAGGTTTAAGCCAGAGATTAACAATGTAATATGTTCGGCTGCTGAATTCATTCTCTCGGAAATACATTTTTATTAAACAGACACCTCTTTAAAGAATTCAGGGTGAGGGAGGTAAAAGTTTGACATCTCTTTACTTTATTAATCTCTGTCTTAATCCAACATCAATGATAGCACCAACACAAATTTTACCATATTGATATGCTTAGTTACTATCGTTTAAAAAGAGACGAGCGGTAAAAATGTTTGTTTGAGGTGATTTAGTATTTAGACTGATGGACTAAGAACAAATAGTCAGAGAAAAAATCACACTCAAACACTAAAACTTAAAATTGTATTATTGCTATACGGACTTACGTGCCTACCTATAGCCTCTAAGCAAAACTTACCGGATCATCCAAATACAACGAATGACAGCAAGATTCCATGGCCTGTATGAACTTTGAATTATCCCTCGCCTCGTTATAGCAAAACGTGATTTTTCGGTCTGTTGCTTTCCAGTGACGCATTATCCTTGATCCAGCCAGAAAAAGACAGTGCAAAGTGAACTGAACTTCCTTTTCCTAAACAAAACCATAAATACAGAGATTAGTCATTTCCACGATTCTTTTATGCCCAACAAAACACTACATTACCCCTTTCGAAAGTCAAATGTGGATGGGTCACAATATTTACACGTTTAAAAGGACATAATATCGGAAGCAATCAAGAACTGTCAAAATGCAAATTCCGGCAGATCTCAGAAGAGTATTTCGCTTCTGGATTTCTACCGCTTCCGATATATATATTTTTTTTTTGACAAATCAAAAATTTCATTAGATCCCATCGTTTGATCACCCATTGGTATGTAAATCGGTATCTGTTTTAACTAACCTGCAAATGAGCTAAAAGCTGTGAAAATTGTGCTCCCCTTTTCTTCCAATACTCCAGCTCATCCTGTGGTCCGCTGTGATCGTTTTCCTTTCGCAGCTGTTCACTTTCACCCAAAATCTTCATAATACCCTTAATCCAATTGGCGACACGCTCTTCCAACTGCAAGCAGAATTCTTGATTCTTTGCCAATTCCTTTACTTCCTCGACCTCATCGATTTTCTCAAACATCCCTGCACCATCGGCGAATACGTTGAAATGGTCACAAACTTGTTCGCAAACACGTAGTGCACTGCAAAAAGATCGCAATCCCGGGAGAAGTTGCCCTTTAATCAAGCCGCAGCTGATATCTTCGTCGTCACCTTCAAGGCTGGGAAAGGCTAACGCCTGCATGAACACATACTCGACAATGCGTTCAATTGAGGTGACTAGGCCGATGTTCTTAGCATCAATAACACCGCAATACCTAGGGAAAAGAGGGATTCAGATTGGTCTAAAGTTGCTATCTGTTACGTTACTGAAATAAGTAACGAATAATACCTATAAATTTAACAAATTGTCATCAAACAGTTGTCATTTTTCGAAGATTTACTTAAGAATTTCCAAACACTTGAACGATTTCTTTTGACAACCATTGTATTGTCATTGATCGAAGACCTACGCAAGAATTTCCAAACACTTGAAAGATTGGAGTTTTATGGAAATGTCTATTTAAAACATGGACTCTGCCAGATAATAGTAATTTAGTCTGTTGCACAGTGGATGATGACAGGTCTGTTCCCATACAATATTATTTTTACTGATTCTTGCTTAATTTGTTTATTTCCATCCTTGTTATCAACAATTAGTGGGTAAAAGAGTGAGCTATGCAGGAAACAAAAACGACCCCTATATTAAAATCTGTAAAATAGTTAACTGCATACATTTCTGTTGGTAAGAATTAGAACTGTCAAAACTGTCAAGTTGGTATCAGAAAGTGGAAAGTCGTTTATTTTGACTTGTGTTTTATGTCATTTGTTCTTTAAAGGCGACGTGTGTAACGAATGATATAAATGTAATATTCTTAAACACGTTTTCGTAGATTTCAGTAAATTATCCCCACTTCAAGGAATTAAGGAATTTACTAAAACCAAAAGTACTGTAATAAGTTTATATAAACAGATTTCCCTAAATGGTAGTTAAAATAGTTTACGCAGGTGTTATAACAGGTGGGCGCCAAAAGAGATCACCCTATTGGAAGATGCTCTTATTTTTGCAAATGACCGCCAATGTCAAATCTGTTTTGACATTTGTGGACTAGACAGATGTAGATACTAGTGAACAAGCCATGGAGCGATACACTCCCCAAGAACGCGGAATAATCGAAGTGGACCATTTTTCGACTAAAATCATAATGAGCGAAGAGGCTCATTTCCACCTCAGTGGGTACGTGAACAATGTGAAATGAGTAATGCACGAGGAACCATTACACCCGCTCAAAGTTACTACATGGTGCGCTGTTCACGCTGGAGGAGTCATTTTTTAGAGCACCGCTGGTCAAACGACCACATTGGACGGTGCGCGCTATAGGGTCATGTTAACCGAGTTTTTTGCCGCAATTGGACGAATTAGGATTGGAGGACATGTACACAGGATGGAGCAGCGGTACACACTGCCCGAGCTACAACTGATTTTCCGAACGCCAAACAACATCGGATGACCTCTTTTGGCCCACCTTGTATAACTACGAACAACTTTCCTTGTATGGTAACGGGCGAGTTAGGAGTAACAACGATTCTAATTCTAAGGCTGAACTATAATAGAAGATGGTGCGCACGACCGTAACTGTGCAAACACATGCAATTTGTATTGTACGACCATAATAGCCTTTCGCTTGGATTCGTTCAGTTTTCGTTCACTTTTGCTTACTTGCGAAAAAGCAAATTAATTCGCTCTTTCTTTTGTTCTTTCATACAAAAATTTGACATTTCACTTCAACAACTGTGTAAATTTAAATTTGAAAGCTCATAAGCAACGACATTTCCACTCTGACAATCGCTTCCATTTACAAAAGTCTATTATGGCCTATGGGCAACTTGAGTAATTGACAATGCTGAAGAAAACTTAACGTATGTAGAATTTTGACATTAGCTTCAGGGTAGACGAACTGGTGCTTTTTTTTTGTAATTCCTCCAAATCAGGATGAACCAATATCGCTCTAAACTTAAGCCGCTGTTTATACAAAAAAAAAACAAATCTATGTTAAACGTAATTTCAATCCCCATTTGAAGACCTCTCCATTCCGAAAGTCCATAATCTTTTCTTAGATAATTCTCCGTGGGAAAAAATAATTCGCCATCAAAGAAAAACCCAACCACCATTTCAAACGCAACAAAAATGAAGAAACAAACTTACAAATCCTTTTGGAATCCCTCCTCGGGCAATTGTTTCGAAGTATTAATCCGAAAAATGTAGATACAAACACCTGTAAACGCACACGTCCAACCGTCTGTAAGGAACAATTTCTTTGGTTTCTGATTGCCGCCTGCTGGTGAAACACCTATATCGTCGTTTGTGTATTTGTGGGTGGGTGTAAAAGAAGATTAACGGGATAAAAAAAATGCAGATAAATACTTTCAATCGTCTCTAACGCCCACACATACCTTGAGGTGTTTTCGAACTAGTGGAAACAGCACCTGCTCGTGATGGCCCCGGCTTATTCCCATCCTGAACGGGCAACGGTTCTGGTTCATCAACTTCCTGATAGAACCACAAAAGTTTATTCTTCATATTCGGCAGAAACAGTTGGTTTATCTCGTCCAACTGTTTTAGAAATAAACAACCTCTTGTAGGAATCTCATAATGTTTCTCCTAACTATACCTCTTACCATATCTCCTTCGAATATGTAATCCATCAGCTGATGCCTTGGCAATGCTGTGCCATCGATTAACAGCTGAAAGGTAAATTCAAGTCTAGGGTCCATCTCACCCCGACGTGCCTTGCGTTCACATTCTTCACGTCGGCGCTGCGCTTCGTCATCGGTTTCGGCCATTGTTGTGTGTTGAGAAGTTTTGTTTTGGTTAACGGTAAGTGCGTTCAAATGACGGTTTGAGTCAAAAAATTGGTGTATGTGTGTGTGGATTTTTGATTTATTGAGAGCAAAATTCAAAAAATGTATCTCAATTTTTGTTTACACATACGGAATTATTTTTATCAAAAATTTTCTGCTACAAATTGGTTTTTGTTATAAAAAATATCTAAAATGCAAACATTTTCAAGTTAGCACTGTATATACACGATTCTGGCATTGCAGTTGTATGCGTTCAAAAATATTCATTTGTGCAGTTCTATAGGGATTTGGGAGTGTGTAATATCTACAAAATGCCGAAACTATCTCTGATTTTGTTTAGAAATGTTTTTTTATTGACACTGTTTCTGAAAATATAATTTGTTTGATGAAAATGATATGATTATTGACAAGGAATTGTTTGCTTTAATTTATGATTCGTAGGTAAGCTTTATTGATTAATAAAATGAAAACTTTGAAAGGCTGTTAACATTAAAAATTATTTATAGAAAGGTACATACATACCGGAGTATAAAAGGTATTAAGATTTGAAATAAACAAAAACTTTGGCTGGTTTTCTTATGAACTCATAAGTTTATTAATGGCCCCATGGACCATGGACCATCTTTCTTACATGAAAGAGATACGGTTGTGTGTGAGAGTGTATTTTCGATTATGTCCCAAGAAGGTCCTACACGATTTGAACCAGAATACAATGAGTCTTCAAGTTACCGTTATAAAGAAATTGTCAGAAGATTGTCAAAACGAGTTTTCAAAATATTCAAGATTTTCAACCATGAGTAGTTTGACCCTACTAAACAGAGCTAAAGGCTCTATGAAACCAGAATAAAGTTCAAATTATCTGGGGTCCAGGACATAACAACATTCCAAACAATGAGAAACTGCCGTAGAAGGTTTGGGTTCGAACCCCAGACGTAACAATTTTTCTTTGGCCCTCCTCTTCTCTCTCCTGATCACCTCTGATAATTCATAAGTTCAACTGTCAAGAAAAGTTTATCTCAACTTAGCCATTTGGAGTCGACATAAAACAGGAGGTCCAGCCACCGTGCAAGTAGTACACACACACACAGAATGGTTTTGAGAAAGCCAATCCCTGGTTACTAACGAGTTTGTTGCGGTAAAAACTGTATTTTTTAACTACAAGCTGTCGATCTGAGAATCACGGCGGAGAGGATGGAATCCTAAACGTCGAATTGGGACATCTGCCAAAAGAAGCAGTTGATATCTTCACCACCCTGTTTAACAATGCACTGAATAATACATTGGAAAATGGTGGTTGCATATCCTATTCCTAAAAAAGAAGGACAAAAAACCGGCTAAACTTCGGTCAATAAGCCTTCTACCGATTGAAAACAAGGTATTTGAAATTATACTCAATGGAGCTTTGTGTAAGTGAGTTTTTAAGCGAGGCATGACACTATTCTTGACGGATCGAAACTGGTGTCCGACTATCAGTGGAATAAGCCCAAGAAATAATGCACGGGGGCCTATCTAACTGACTTTAAGAAGGCCTTCGACATCGTATGGTTAGAGTGGCTTTTCTAACTATAAGCTAACCAGACTGGTAATGCGTAAGAAGTTCGTTATCAAATGTGGCAACGTAATTTCGAGTAAAGCCTTTAAAAAAAAAGTCCACTCAGGCACGCTATAGTGTATACCTATGCAGATGATCTAGTGGCGTACAGGTCATGGCCAAAAAATCGAGGTTATCAACATACTTTTACAGCGCGAAGATCAATTTCTAAAAAAACTGAATCAATCCTGTTTAGAAAATCCATTGCTTACGGCTTCAAGCAATACAAGCAAAAAATGGAAAAATTGTATAATTGGATGTCTTGGAGAGGAGAGCCGTTGGCCGTGCGAAGTTAAGTCATATATATTGGCATCAGGCTTGACAAGTTTCACTTTGTTATGGCAAATGCTTTGAAAACAAGACAGCTAACTTGATTCAAGGGTTTAAGTCACATGGCTGCATGGCTTTAATAAGGCTTACGATTGTCCTGTGTGGTTCAATGTAGGATGGCGCTAAATTGGAATGATACGACTGTTTAAAAGACGATATCCCCGATCCTGTTAGGGATTGTACCGAACGCTAGAATACGAGTTTATAATATATTATCACAACTAGATCCAATACGATGGGGCTCAGGTGAATAGAATTGACAATTTTCTTATTTAGGTTATTCAAAGGCACGTCTCCATTCCACTCGTTTGTTTTAAGCAAATCAGAGAGAAGGCTATGAAGGCTGGCCGGGCAACCACAGACTCAATTTTGAAAGCGACTTATCGGGAAATATGCCTTGGATTTATGATTCAATTTACTTAAACGCCGTAAAGTAAAGTAAAAGAACATTTCGAATGGCAGTTTTCAATGTAGCTATCATATAAAAACCATCAACTAGAGAATTATAATAAACACAAACGAATTGGCATTTGCAAAACATTGAAATATGTAAATAACTATATGGACTGCTAGTGAAATATCATTTTTATACAATTCTGCGAGAAAATATGTTATAAAACAGCAAAGGCACCGTTGTTTCACTGCATTTTAGCAAAGAAAGAAAGAAAGCTTAAATTTCCATTGTACCATGCTAACAAAAAAAACGACATATTGTGCCAAGAGATTCATTTCCACAGCGACATGTAGCGCCATCTTTTCGAAAGTTGGAAAACTACAAAGACTGATTTCAAATTAATTCTGCAATAACAATCCTTACTTATTGACCCAAAAACTGAACAATTTTTGTAAATTTATTTCTTATTAATGTTTGATGATCATTTATATCAATTTGTTCGCAATGTGATGAAGCAAACGAATTTTTAGCTGTGAAACTTAGATTTCCGCAGTGGAACAGTGGCGTGTATGTAGTTTTGGAACATATGTGAAGTTGGCCACTAGCAGTCCATACATAATAAGTCAATGAAATACTTATTCCAAAGAATTACATATATTCGATTTCCCTTTTAATAAATTTGAACCCAATCATCAATTCATAAAGCTTCCTGAATTATTAAAAACAGTGCAATATGATTGCATGTCAATAAATTGATGTCTCTTCTACTTACTAACTACATAAATGTGTGCGCCAAATTCTATCTATACATAATGAAAGGGTTTTTCGAAACCCTTCTGCTAATCAATATTAACTGAAAATATATTACAAGTTATCGATCAAGCAATATTGTACAGCGATTAAATTGAAACGTAATTTTGTTAAACAAGTTAAATTTATGCATATGGAAATCCTCTGAAACAAATTATTTATTCTATTTTCTTTTGTTTTTTATGTACAATAACTTTAACATAACATTTTAAAGTTGTACATACCTGGAGAATATCTCCCTCTTCCTCTTCTTCATCTGAGCTGGCCGAATCTCCACCACCCACATATGGGACATTATGATTTTTATGGACAAACATTTCGATAATATCCCAAAAACAAATCAAACATGCACAAATGAATAAAGAAGTGAGTTTATTTAATTATTTTACTATTTTTCTGTATGAGAATTTAAATTCGTCGTCAAACTGTTGGAATTTCTTGCGAAACTTTGATGATGTTATCGATCAAACAAATTGATATGAATGAACCGGAGCGAAGGTATTTCTATGGTTTTTTTTTTTTTTTGATTGTATAGATTTAAAATGTTGCGTGTGCGGGAGTTATTTTAAGGAGCGAGTTGAAATCCTTGAACCCACGAGTCGAGCCACCTTAATATTATGCTGATCAACAAGTTTGTTGACATCATGCTACTGCCAGACGACTAGATTCGTCCACGACGGATATAAGAAACACTCATACAGGGTTTTTCAATAAGAGCGCTACAAAAGTATTTTTTTTTAAATAAAACAAAAACAGTTTCGGATATCAATGAAATTCTTTATTCCTGTGAAAGTACGTTTGATGCCATTATGTATGGAACTCGATTTCTTTTGCATGGCCACCACGGGCACTCTTGCAGAAGTCCAGACGCTCAGCCCAATTTTCGACGGTTTTCAAGCATAAATCGGCCGATACTGCTGCAATTTCACGTTCGATATTCGTACGAAGTTCACCAATCGTCGCTGGCTTGTTGGCATAGACCATATACTCGACGTAGCCTCACAGGAAATAGTCTAACGGCGTCAAATCGCACGACCGAGGCGGCCAAGCGACTGGACCATTTCGTGATTGATTGTGGCATTCGCTGTGTGGCGCCGTCCTGTTGGAACCACATGTCCTCCAAGTCCATATCATCCAATTGGGGCAAAAATATTCGGTTATCATTGAACGGTAGCGATTCCCATTCACAGTAACGTGCCGGTCTTGATCATCACGGAAGAAGTACGGCCCAATGACGCCGCCGGCCCATAAACCACACCAAGCCGTAATTTTTTCGGGATGCAATGATGACTCATGGAGTACGTGTGGATTGCTGCCTGACCAATACCGCATATTTTGTTTATTGACGAAGCCATTCCAGAAAAGAAAAGAGCCTCATCGCTGAAGATGATTTTTCGATGAAAATCCGAATCATTTTCAAGTTGTTGCTCTCGCCCAATTCACGAACATACGATGCTTCTGGTGACTAAGCGGCTTCAGTTCTTGCGTCAATTTAATCTTGTAAGGATGTAGGCCAAGATCTTTTTGCAAAATTCGCCACAACGACGTCAAAGAGATGCCCAACGTTTGAGAACGACGTGTGAGAGACACATTTGGGCTTTTTTTTTTAATTGAAGCCTCAGTGGCAGCAATATTCTCGACACTACGGGCACTTCTTTGTCTCACTGGCACGGGAACATTTTGTACTGTGCCTGTGGATTCAAATTTGTCCACTAGACGTTCAATTGTTGATCTGCTAGGACGATTATGACGACCATAAATTGGACGTATCGCTCTTAACGTTGAGGCCACTGACTCCGAATTTCGGTTGTAAATTTTAATAATTTCGACTAGTTGTTGGATCGTTTATCTTTCCATCATGAAATGGCAAACCTTACTGAAGAGAAATGTCAAAAGAGTGGCAAGAAATATGGCGTCGTTTGCTGTCCCTGTCTCTCAACTTTTGTAGCGTCCCTGTTGAAAAACCCGATATAAGAAACACCCATATAAGAACAAAACTCTTATGAGAAGCACATATTATGGAAACATCTTGTCTTTTTTCTGCATGTCCATTGTTGATGTAAGAAACACGCTTATAACAAACAAACTTTCAATCACAAAATGTATTATAAAAAAAGTAAATCCCACGCTTTGATTGTTGAAGTAGATTTAAGTTTTATAGCAAATTAATGGCGTTTTCCATTGGTAAAAAAAATCAATCATTCTGTCAAAAGACCAATTTTGACAGTTGTTTTGTTCCAATGGGTACAAAAATTAATTTCTTTTGATCTCAGATCAATTTTGCAGGTCTGGATTTTTCTGCTGATTAACCCCTCCATGCACTAAGCCTAATACAAGTGAAAGCTGTCAGTTTGACTAGAGTGATTTTCTTTTTGTTTAAGATTATATCGGCTCTGAAGAACTGTTATCAACCATTAAAACTGTAGTATAATATGTCAAATATAAATTAAATCAAAAACAAACAACCTGTGGTACTGGAAACTTGACAGCTACACCGACTTTACAGGCACGAAATTACAACAATTCAACCACAGAAAATCATTCTGAAATCGTGTTCCATTGGTAACAAAAAAGATCAAATTTCAGATCAAAATCCAGATTTACCAATGGAAAACGCCATAAGCTAAACTATGTATGTAAACGAATTAAATCACAGACTTGGAAAAGGAAAGGTATTTCCGGGAGTGGATGAAAGACAAATACATAATATAGAAAGTTGTAGAAGAGGACGTGGAGGTGGTGGTTGAACGACATCTTTGCCAGCGGCCAGCGGGAACAAGGGCTGAATCTTTTTTTGTTTGAAAGGGTTTTTTAGATTTTGATGCAGAGCAATATAGGAACGATATTTTTGAAATACTTTTCATAAATCGCGATATAATTTCTTGGCTAAAATAAGTGAAATTTGTATATGCGTATTTATATATAATGCTTCAACAATTTGCGTGTATGTACCAAGTCAATATGTCCTATGGCCTATATACCCCTATATTGGTTTTGACATTAAATTTGTAACATAGCTAAACAATTTCAATGGATATACCTCAAAGTTTATGGATCGACTCAGAATTAGTAGCTGAGTGTGTTACCGATTTCTTGTACCTTAAATTTTGAGCTGAAATTGATTGTTAAAATTTTATATATGTACAGACTCTCTGCCCGACAAAGCAGAAAAAGTAGAGCATTTTTCAAAATCCACAAAATACCACGCCAACTTTTTAAATAAACGTAGGGTAGAGTCGCCGATTCTCGAACAGTTTACAGACCTCGAATAACGAATATTCTGTAACAAATGCTTACAATAGTCCTAGAAATAATGTTTTGGTTTAATTTAACAGAAAAATTCAAATATTCTCAAACCTCGTATAGTTGATTTTATTAATTATTACAATTTATTAACAATTGAAGTAAATGTAAAAACCAGTCATTTTCCACTAATTTCGAACACTTGTTTCCTATAGCCGAACAACAGGTTTCGTCCTTTCGAACACTTTATTTTATTTTAAGTAAGCTAAAGTATTAATTCATTTCATTCAAAATAAATACCTAAAATAGATAAATAACAAGATATATATAACTATTAAAAGATTTAATATTAACAGTAATTTCATTTAATGTAGGTACTGTAAGTAGGTATGCATAACCCTTAATAATAAGTAGGTACATATGTACGTACCTAGATAGTTATTTAAAAAGAGGAACAAAAATAATCACAGGAAATTCATTTTTTTAAATAATAATTTAACAAAATTATGCATAAAAATCGCATATCTAGCCTGCCATCTGTGCTTCTTCAAAAGGTTTTGTGCAAAATTTGGTAGGTATTTTCTGATCAACTCGTAAGAAATTTAAAAAAAAATGTCTTTGCAAGATATTTAGACTAGATAGGTTATGTCTATATTTCGTTACTTTGAGCACGCCTTCCTTGCTTATATCAGTTGTTTTCATATAAGAAACTTTGTTCGCGTACAAGAACAACTCAGATATAAGGACATTTTTTTAGATTTTCGAGGTGTCTTATATCAGTCATGGACTGTATGCATTAGGAGGCGCATTGCATATCTAAATGCATGTCACAACTTAGACTATGCAAAGAAAATGTACATCCAATCGCAATTTTTTTTTAAATCTTGGTATATCTTAAACTAAGAGAAACGAGATTTTGGGTACTAAATATTTTGTTCCTATTTGAACCACAAAAACAAACGGGTCTCGGAAATTATCCCATTTTTTGGAAATTACAGCTAAAAACTTCTTAGTTTACAAACATAAACAAATTGAAGTTTTCTGGGTTTTAAAGTAGCAATTTTACTTCTATTTAATAATTGCCATCATTTTTAAATAATTTGTATTTCTTTTTTTTAAAACTTTCCCTCCATCTAAATCGTATAATAATTGTGCCCTAATTTATTTCATGCGGACACCTGCTATACAATTACATAATAGACCTGTTCCCGTACCTACCCTGGAAGGAAAAATTAGTAAATTTTTTTTTAGATATTATGAAGTGGAGGTAAATTAACTTAGAGACAAGAAGTAAATCATGATAATCATGAGAAAACAGATTTCTTTGTGTGACTTTTATATAACAAATGATATACAATCCATGTAAAATTAATCGACTTGTTTTGGATACCTACTCACAAATTACTGATTTTAGCCAACAGAAATTTCTTCATAAAATTTTTTAACTAATTTTTAAGGAGTGGTAGGTTACTCTTCTCTCATAGGCTCTCTTACTTACTATATTTGCAAAGGGTAACTGCAATAAGTAAAAATCATTACAAATCATACGGGAACAGACCTAATTTGTTAAATTATTCTGACTGTTATATCCATGGTTTTGTTCAAAACTAATTATCAAACATATCAGACGAAGTTTGTCGCTGTTGTGTCGGACCGTTTATTGAAAAATGCATAAGGTACTTATAACGGGTGTTTTTTTTAGAGGTTGGTTTTTCGAATAGATATAAAACTGATATTTTGTGGTCAAATCGAGCGACTCTTATTTCATTTATGTTCATTTGCCATTTTATTATTAACAGGTTGACAAATGAACAACGCTTGCAAATCGTGCAAATTTATTTCAAAAATAATGTTTCAGGTCGCGAAGCTTACCGCAAGCTCAGTCCATTTTATGGTCGACATAATCGTCCATCAGAGCAATTAATTCGGTTAACCATGGATCGTTTTCGCACTACGTTTACTCTATGTGGTAATTCGCATCCGCAGAGACGTCGAACAGTGCGCACCGAAGAAACAATTGCCGCTGTAGAGCAAAGTGTTGAAGAGGACCCCACCGTGCACAGCAATTGGAGCTTTGTCCTTCAACTTTATACAAGATTTTGCGCAAAGATCTTGGCTAACGACCTTACATGATCCAGGTTGTGCAAGAATTAAAGCCGCAAGACCATGCAATGCGTCGTGATTTTATTGTATGGTGGAGTCATTGGGCCGTACTTCTTCTGAAATGATGCTGGTGAGTCAGTTACCGTTAATGGATACCGGTATAGAGCCATGATAACAGACTATTTTTTTTACTGAATTGGATGGAATGAATGTGGATGAGATGTGGTTCCAACAAGACGGCATTACATGCCATACAGCGAACATCGATTTATTGAAGGAAACAATAAAAAAAAAAAATGAGCGCATAATTTCGCGGAATGGACCTGTCAATTGGCCACAAAGATCGTGTGATTTAACACCATTGGATTATTTTCATTGGAGATATGTGAAGTCGCCCGTCTACGCCAACAAACCAGAAACGTTAGGGGAATTGGAAGCCAACATTCGTGGCGTTATTGCCGACATACGGCCCAAAATGCTCGAAAAAATGGTTGAAAATTGGACCTCTAGACTTGGCTTTATTCGAACCAAACGTGGCGGCCACATACCCGAAATCAAAATTAAACATTAATGGTATAAAATTATCCTTAATGAAAGGATAATTTTATGCCAATTGATATACATTAAAACAATATTCTTGTGTTTTATTTTTATAAATTTCGAAGTTCTATAGCTCTAAAAAAAACACACTCTTTACTTTAACCGGGAACGAACCTGGATCCACACGTCTCTCCAATAAGTTCTTAGCTAACTGCACCCAGAATCGCACTTCAAGGTCGTGCGCGCCACCAGTAGCGAAGTCTTCCTCCACTGCGGCTGAAGTCTGGCTGGGAATCGAACACTCTTCGACCCGGAGTATTGGTGTCCATTGACAACAACCCATGCTTCGGAAGCTTACAGCAGGAGTGGGATGGGAAAGAAATATGGGTAGCAAGAGTCACATGCGTATTCCGATTAAAAAGAAAACTACTAAGTACTTGTCGTAGATTGATATATGTGACATCGACTTTATTGCTATTGTCTAATTTCTCACAGGGTGAGATATCCATGTTGGTTTGGAGAATTGTTCGAAATTGGTCTGAATGTATTATTTTATATCTAATTATTTATAAATGTTTGCATAAAATATGTCAAGTATAAGTTTTGTGTAATAAACCACATAATAGACAATTTGTAATAGATATGTATTCAGACTTCCAGTTTCTATTAAAATCAGAACTCATTGCATGCAACTAACTACTTTTTGAACAAATGAAAATATCTGACACCTACATCCTTACTCCTCTCTAAGGAGCAATCCTTCACCCATGATAAAAATAAATGCTTTCATCATAGGTATTCATCTCCAACATTTAATACAATTTCAATACAAAAGGTAATTACATTCAAGATTACAATTTATTTTACCATACCTACCCATCACAACATTACGCCTCCTCCCCCGCAAAAAAAAATGTAAACCATAAAAATACAAGTACATAGATACTGTTTCTTAGTAAATACCAATATAGGTGGTATAATTTTAACGTAGATACTGAGCAAACAAATTTCGGTCTCCTATTGATTTTCAATATGCTCCCAATCCCAACATCCCCAAAAAGAGAAAAACGAGACAACTAGCTATACCCTACCCAGTAGTCCCGATTTCCCACAGCAAGAAGAGTGCAAATCGACAATTTTACTGTACAGAAAAACCAGTTTAAATTGTTTGTATTGTACTATTATGGAGCAGAGCAAGAAACAAGTAAAAGTGTAAATCTGATATCTCGCCGGGAAAATAGTCTACAAGCGGCATTATCAGTGTGACGTTGATATCGGCTCGGTGGCGCGGCAAGTTGATAAAAAAAGTTGTAAAAAAAAAATTGCATAAATTGTTTTACACTTATGCACTCTTGAAATTCCAACACACAAAAAAAATAATGTAAAACAATTTTTTCCTACCCCCGTTTTTTTACATTTTGCGTGACATTTCCATGGTAGTGTTGAAAAATGTCCACATCCAGTAATTATAAAAAAAAGTGTAATTGTAAACCAGAGACACAAAGTGCACTTCGCTAATGTCAACTCAGCTGTGGTGAATTTGTGCTGAGGAATAAAAAGACGGAAAAAAAAAATTCAAAACAAAGATAACAACAAAAAAAGGCTTTTATCCCTTAAATACGATAGAAACGACATGGTTGGCGAGGAAGGTAGGTTAGATCTGAGATGACATGCGCCAAATTAAAAGTCTATTCCAGAGAAGGGAGCCAAATGTATCATCAACGTGTGTTACAACTATCTGTACCCACTTGTATTCTTTATGAATTCGCTTTTACTTCGCGCTTCGCAAATAGCTGGTGCCGGCTGCGGGGAAAACATGTTGAGTTGTTTTATATTTGTTGATTTTTCATGAATGGTGAAAAAAACGGCGCCAAATTTAATTATTTCGTAATTAAAAGTTTTTTTAATCGGCAGGGCGTCGATTTGGATTTTGAGACTTAATTGTGAAATTAATTTGTTGTTATAACTTATTTGTACAGCTGTCAGCACATCTGAGAGTTATTACTTGTTTTTATTTTTTAATATGCTGTTATAGGTACCTATGCGCATAATTTTGTTTATAGTCCCTACTTAGAAGTTTGATGCAGGAATTATGTAATTGGTAATTAACTCGATGTCCTTACAATGGATTAAAATTATTCGCTTATGATACCATTAATCATTAATAATGCCTTTGGGAGAAAGGTGGGTTTGTGATTTTCCAACCCCTTTTAATAAGAAAAAGTCATATTCCATGAATTATTTGTAGATTAACTCCTGTGGAAATAAGCATTTTAGTAGGTTTTACTCTAATTAAAAAAAAATCGAGTGTGAGTTCGTTCACACGCGGTAGAAGTGGAACTGTATTCTACTTGATTTCCCCCTCTCACCCACTCCCTGTGTTAAGCACCCCTATCGGCCAGACACAGAGATGGACTAGTCAATTTACTTCCTTTATCTCTGATTGTAGTGTAGTCATTGACTTATGACTTATTTTAGTTATATGAACTGTCAGTGAAATGTCATTTTCATACGCTTCTGCGAGAAAATATGTTCCAAAACAGCACATGCGCCGTTGTTTTACTGCGGATTAACAAAGAAACACATGCCGTCGTTAAGCTTAAATATCCATGGTACCATGCAAACAAAAGAGCTACAATTTGTGCCAAGAGATTAATTTTCACAGCGATATGTAGCGTCATCTATTCAAAGTTGCAAAGAGTGATTTCAAATAAATTCTGCAATAATAATACATTTCTTAACTTATTGACCCATAAACTAAACAAATTTTGTAAATTTATTTCTTATTAATGCTTTATGATCACGTTCATCAATTTTGTTAGCACTTTGATGAAGGAAACGATTTTTTATTAGCATACTTAGTTAAACAGTATGTATGTAGTTTTGGAACATACGTGAAGTTGGCTACTAGCAGTCCATATATCGGATGTTTTTTTAGAGGTTGGCTCTTCGAATAGATATAAAACTGACGTTTTGTGGTCAAATCGGCAACTCGAATGTCATTTATGTTCAGTTTGGTTTGCCATTTGATCGTGAACTGATTGAAAAATGAACAACGCTTGCAAATCGTTCAAATTTATTTCGAAAATAATGATTCAGTTCGCGAAGTCCATTTCATGGTCGACATATTCTGCCATCAGAGCAATTAATTCGGTTAACCATGGATCGTTTAATCTACTACGCTTACTCTATGTGATAATACGCATCCGCAGAGACGTCGAACAGTGCGCAGCCAAGAAACAATTGCCGCTGAAGAGCAAAGTGTTGAAGAGGACCCGAATGAATCGATTCGCCACCGTGCACAGCAATTGGAGCTTTGTCCATCAACTTTATTAAAGATTTTGCCCAAGGATCTTGTCTAACGACCTTACAATATCCAGCTTGTACAAGAACTAAAGTCGCGAGACCATGCAATGTGTCGTGATTTTGGTGTATGGGCCGAAAATGAGGTTGTTCTCGTTGGTGATTTTCATCGCAAAATTTTGTTCAGTGATGAGGTTCATTTTTGGTTGAATGGCTACGTCAACAAGCAAAATTGCCGCATTTGGAGTGAAGAGAATGCACATGAGACTCTTGAGAGGCCATTACATTCACAAAAACCTTCTGTATGGTGTGCTCTATATGTGGGATCATCGGGCCATACTTCCTCCGAAATGATTCTGGAGAGTCAATTACCGTTAATGGAGACCGGTATAGAGCCATGATAACCGACTATTTTGTTCCCGAATTGGATGGCATGGATGTAGATGAGATGTGGTTCGAACAAGATGGCGCTACATGCCACACGGCGCACGTCACAAAAGATTTATTGAAGGAAACATTCGATGAGCGCATAATTTCGCGGATATACCTGTCAATTGGCCACCAAAATCGTGTGATTTGGGGATATGTAAAGTCGCTCGTCTACGCCAACAAACCAGAAACGTTAGGGGACTTGGAAGCCGATATTCGTGGCGTTATTGCCGACATACGGCCCCAAATTCTGGAAAAAAGAAGTTGCAAATTGGACCTCTAGACTTGGCTTGATTAGAATCAGCCACAGCGGCAACATGCCCGAAATCATATTTAAACACTAATGGCATAAAATTATCCCTCCAATAAAGCTAAATTGTTGGACATTAAAACTATCTTCTTGTGTTTTATTTCAATTCGGGGTTCTATACCTCTAAAAAAAAAAAACACCTTTAATAAGTCAATGGGCATAGTTGAATTGACATACATATTGCCAAATGACTTGGGTACTTTTTCGACATTCGCAAGCTGTTGGGTTTATGTGAGAGTTATATGCATGTTATATGATGTTGACTGTTCGAATCACAAAACTCGTATGAAAGCCTAATGACATACAATATTGTTCCGACTTAAAATTGGTGCAAAATGTGTTTTGATTAGTTTCCAACCTTGATCTACCGCACAAACTAGGTTGAAGAATTTCAACTCCTACTTACCCCGAACCTTAGTCTATAAAACCTTTTTTATGCCAGTTGAACTCATCTCGTTCCCTTCAAATAGCGACCAACACGCGGAGTTTCCAAGCGTTCCCATATCTAAGTATCTACTAACCGAGACCGACGCTGCTTGGTTTCGGTGATCAGACGACAACCGATATTTTGTTTGATCTCTTTTTCGTTAAACTTTTTCGATTCATTGAATAAAATTCACAACGTCCCAAAAAAAATTTTCAAATCAAAAAGACAATCATACAAATTTTGCAATTAGTTCCCTCTGCAAGATCTCTCTTCATTATCAGCACATGACAAAATCCGAACAAAACTACAAGCTCCACCTTTTGTAAAGACTCCCGAATGTCGATAAAACCGTCAAACATTCAAAAGACAATCTTGGCCAAAAGTACCGTTATACAACTGAATACCTACATAATCAAATCTGACCACGTCATCCTACCCGACTCTGATCAGATACCAATCTCCTGTCCTTTTCAAAAAAATCGCAGTTTGTATATACACCCATAAACGTTAGAAAGCATTCCCGATATCTAGCATCTCCTTTTAAAATTGTCTTCATATTGATGTTTCTCTTTTAGATATACCTGCTCCCTACATAAACAACAGTCCTGTACTAAGGGAAAATGTCTCTTCGCTTCTACAATCATGGGGATTGTCTGATCTCAAACCTAGATTTAAAAGTAAGTTAAAATGTCAATGTCCAGTCTTGGGCTATATATAAAAAAAATCATCCTCAATCTTAGCACATCAAATTGAGGCTCGAGCTCTCTTCTGCCTCACTGAAAAGGACATTTGTGAGCTTATACCGAAAATCGGTCGCCGTGCTATTTTTCGCTCAAGTCTTATGGATTGGAGGCGTCAAAATAAGCGCTTCAGTTCTTCGATACGTTTTCGGCGAAGACTTGATTCTAAGTCTGAAGCAAATATTCCAATTCCTGGGCAGCTTGTCAAAGAGGAAGACTTCGATGATAACTCAGTAGAGATGAACCAAGGAGCAAACATTATCAATCATACCGTGTCTGAAGAAATAGACTCAGAAGAACAAGACCATGCTGAAAGACCGCTCTCGGAATCGATTGAAGGAAAAAACGAAGTGGTTGCTTCACGAACCAAGTCCTCAAGTAGTTGTCAAATTGTGAGTTATTTGTTGTCTGATTGTAATTTACATGTAATGACTTATCCCTGTAGGATGTCAGGGAAATTTTAAACAATAGCTACGAGGGGCAACAGATTATTGCATACTACGAAGTCAATGGGAATTTCGATTATAGCCATCGTAGGCGGCTTGTTACCTTATTGATCACAGAAGTAATCCGCAAGAACAGATGGTTGGTGCAGGATGATTTCTCAAAGATTTCTCACGATCTCGTCTTGTTGTTTCCAAGGGAAGATGAGGTATATTTAACGTAGTATATCCTATCTACAATAGATTTATATTTGTTGTTTCTTCAGAGTACATATTACACAGCACGAAATGGCTTAAAGAATCCTAAAGGTTGCCTATACAACAAGTTCTTAAATTTAACACGAAAACTGCGACAAGAGGGAGTTCTGCAGTATCGCAACAATGTACACATGATGCCGGAGCGTACTTCAGCGCGACATTATGGAGAAACAAAATGTTATAGGGAAAGTTCCTAAAGATCTGAATATTTAAGCATTTTATGTTTTTAGACTCCTTAATTGACTGATTTAAACGGAAAACTAACACCAACCAAACATAAATTGGAGTTGATGTTTTCTCCATTTGCTAAGATTAATTCAATTAAATTTCAGATCGGAATATAAAATATTTTAAAATGAATGCAAAGTATAGTAAGATAGATAAATTCAATAAAACTGTACAATTGTAAGTTTATTTTGTTTTGTGTACGTTATTTTAAAGCCCTCACTTTACTAAGCCTTGTCTTGGCGTGCGTTTATGTTAACGCACTTAAAAAAAAGTTATTATCGAATACACAACCGCCTGGGAAAGGAGTGTCTAGAGAACATACATGGTAAGTATGTCCTATCTTCATCTCTGCCACCAATAATCAACCTGTTTTCGAAAACTAAATATAACCCTACTATGTCCACTCTATTTTAAACACAATTTATGAGATGCTTGGAGACCAGAAAGCAAAACTTCCTCTTGCGGATTTGGCTTCTGATTCAAGAAAGAACGTAAACATATGCTGGTAGGCAAGATAAAACTTGAAGCGACCACTTGGCCGTGTATCAATTGCGTTAAAATGGGGGTTAAACTTTATCCACTGGGTAATTTTTGACATTTCTACTGTTGTTTTCCATCTCTGTCACCCCTCAGTAGGTATATCAAATGTCAAAAATTAGCCACTAGATACATTTTAGCGAGCTGTTGAGCAGGTTAAAATTTTGAAGTCTCTAGTCTCCATACTAATGTCAAAATTTATCCACTGGCTAAAATTTTAACGCAATTGACACACGGCCTTAGTATACCGTGGAACTGAAATAAAAAAAAAAACGGAAGAACATATCTTTTTTTATTAAGAACTAGAAAGGTTGGGATAAATTGAGGAGGTTCTCTAGGAATGCTGTATGGAACAAAACAAAACTAAAGTATTAAAATTGAAAGAGCGACTTTTTCTCAACTCAAAAAAAACATTTTCTTTGCGAAATCACTTAAGAATACTCCAATTACGAACCACAATACGTTTACATATCCAACGATAGTCATTATTTGTGGCAAATGCTGAATAGTTAATCTTATGAATGTTTGTGGTAAAGTTTCTTGCTTTTCGCTATTCAATATGACTGCGGCTTTCTTTGGTCGAATCCCTTGGTGACATTTATATACAACCGCGGATACATAATGAAAATAGATTCTCTTCAACGATATTTTTTATTTTTTTAGCCCAAGTATTTGTTTTACCTTGTCTGCGCATCGAACTTGCGAAACGTGTAAAAGCCGTCCACATCGTCTAGGAACTGGCACCTTTATTCTTTTCCAAATGAACTTCCACTTCTTTGAGAGCTTTCTCATCGCGAATTATTTGCAACTGTTTGGCGATGCCCTTTTGTGAACCAAAAAGATTTTGATCCTCCAACACAAGATAGGCTCAATGATTTTAAACGCAACTTTTAATTGACGCTAGAACCATGCTGATGCTGTCAATACTGACAGACTGTGATACGAATTGCATATATTCCCCAATAGCGGTACGTCCTTTAGTGTCCAAGTTTCGGGCAGTATGTTAAATCATTGATCACATATACAGCAATGGCAATGGCAATATGTCATGACAGAAACCACTGCACTGCATGCATGTCAAACTAAAAATTCTACATGTGTGTCTTGCTTGCTGCACTGCGTGCCGCACTGCATACAGAGCCACTGCACATGTGGTTTCGAGCATTATAATGTATATAACATAGAGAACATAATTAATTTAAAATCGCACCACCCTGCAGAAGCTAGTTGAACTACACATCCCAAACTGTTACTGTCACTGGACTGACATTTTCGATGACAGTTATGAAAAGTAGAAAAACACCAAAAACATACAAATTTCGTTTTCTAAATACGAAAATTTTCCAATCGCTCTCCTTGTGATGGTTTCATTTTAGGTCTAAAAAAGTACAAAACAAACAAAACATTTCAGAATGTCAGAAATAGATTCACAACACGACTCACAATTGGAATTATTTGGCGAACATATGGAAAATTACAGCGTCGAGGTGAGTGCAACTGAAATCAATCGAGAGAAGGTCCTTTCAACCTCTAAATTGCAGGCATCAGCGATTCATCGCAAGCTCCAGAGTAAAATGGAAGCTTTGCGAATTCTCCGCAAAGAGCTGGAACAGTTTCGTACCGAACGAGATCAGTTCAAGCTGATGGCGGAGACTCTCCAGCTGAGGTACTCTGCCATTCGACGAAACACTGACTACAACAACTGTGGCTTTGGAGGTAAGTCAAGTGTGGCCAATATATTACACGACTCAAGGGAGCGCAATATAAAACTCACCACCGAGTTGGAAACCATGAAACAAAAACTTAGCGAACTACAGGGTGACATTGAAGTGCTTAGAGGCAAAGGAACGCCTAGAGACGTGGATGTGGACACGAGCATTAGCCTGAACAAAGAACAAGCTCAATGGAAGGATGAAAAGACGAATTTCATCTGTCATTTGGAGAATCTCAAAAAGAAGGTTAGGAATCGGAATTGGGGGGTGGTATACATAAGAGACGGTGGCTTATAAATGTTCTGTTTAGAATGCTCAACTCGCATTTGATTTGAAGGCGATCATCGATGAGAAGGAGGAGGCTGTAACCGAGCGGGATGCCTACAAGTGCAAAGCTCAACGATTAAATCATGAACTTCTGTTGGCCCTTAAGGCAAATAAATCACATCCTAGGGTAAGCATTGTAACCAGTGACAGGACTCTATGCTAATATGTTACCATCTGCAGCTATTGGATGTAGACAGTTTAGTTCTGGAAAACAAGTACCTGCAGGAGAGATTAAAGAACACAGAGAGCGAACTTGAGTTGACCAAACAATCGATGAACAAGTACAAGGTATGGTAGTGTCAATCGATTTATCCACTTTGCATGGTGTGCCATTAACAATGCTAACAATTTCAAAATGTTCTCATTATTGCTTGCATTCGATTAAGACAATGCTGGACACAAAACGCAAGAAAGGTATCATTAAGTTAGGAAATAACAGTCAAGACATTATGTCCCATAAGCAAGGTAAACGCTAGCTTGTTGCTGTTCGATTCATTTTTTGTTGTTGTATTTGATGTTATTTTGCTTTTTTGTTGTTGTTTTGTTTTAAATTTTTGTTGTTGTAGTTTGATTTTGAAAACCTAATCTGTCGCCACAAGTCACAAAAGTCAAACCATTGCTATTCCAGGAGGGATGAGATTTTGAAAATGTTCATCAATCATCACAAACAGAAACTTTTCTGGTAAACAGGCTGCTATTATTCTGCAGTAACTCACTTGTTGTGATTTATAGAGACTGCTCCTCTCAGCCAGTCAATCGAAATAAATTTTGTCTTTTCAGCCCATCCACCACCACTTGTTCAAGGGCCCTAAGCAGCCCTGTAGACTCCCAAATGAAATATGGCAGATCAGCTCATGTAGTATGAGGGCTCTGAGGCGCTAAGAACCGCGTTGCAAAATGGGTTTGATTTCCTGTCATAGCAACACCAACATGTTTTTCGCATGGTTTTTGCTGGCCCATCTCTCGAGATGATCTGGCAAATCATCCGAGTATATCAGCTATCTTAACTCAATCGTTTTAAGTCGGCATAAAATTAGTAGTCTTACCAATCCCCACATGGTTGTAAAAGAAAGAAAGTTAGACTCTGAGTGCTAACATGCCTGTTGAGCCAAAAATGTTAGCTTCCGTAGGTTGTTTACTATTTCAACCCTTACTGTGATTGTAGGCGCCGCCGTTCTGTACATCTTGGGAATTTGTTCGCTGCTTACTTAAGTTGCGCTACAGTCCGGAATGAACCTGGGCCTCAACCAACATGCCTCTCCAATTAGTCCGGTCTCTAGCTAACTGACTCCAATTAAACACAGCAAGGTGGTTGAGGTCGGTTTCTACTTGTTCGCGCCTCTTAAGGGGAGAACTTCCTTCACTGCATATGACATCTGACTGGTCTTTAATTCATAGCCGGACGGAGTATTGTAGTCCATTCGCTCTACATGTCCCAGCATTCTTAAATTTATGCCGTTCTACTGCTTGTAGGATTTTTGGTTGAATCTTTATCTCCATAGACTATAAACACAAACGAGACCGAAGATTTCGCGAAGAATTGTTCTCCCAATACGACAAAGGAATTCTTCATCCGCTTTTGATATGGTCGATGCTTCAGGATCTCCTCATCTTAGGCCAAAGAAACAGCGGTTGGCTAGAGTAATCCTTCGTTTTATTTCTGACGATATATCAGAATTAATATCTAGGTAGACTCGTCCCGTACTACCTGAACGTTATGTCAATGGTGACAATCTGTCCGTCGCCAATATTGTATGGTTTACTCTGCCTTACAGTGGGATATTGTTCGTCATCGCCGATTAACAGTCTGCAGAAGTGGTTCTTCGATATTCTCAGCATAGACTGTGTCTCAACTACGATCTTTCCCTGTTCATCTCGGCAGGTTTATGTTCGTGCCTTGTGTCCCTGGCTTTGATGTTTTACACTTTGGAGTAGCACCTCTCTATATCCTCGATCGCACGCTTTTCTTTGTCTTTTTTCTTCTTTTAGAAAAGCCGCTGTTTTTCCCTCCTTCTTTGTCTAGCTCTGAGCTCAATGGCAATTGCGTTAAAATCTCTCAGCACGATTTTAACATCGTACTTCGGTAGTCGCTCATAAGTTTTGTCAAGGAGTTCGAAAAAGAAGTATATCGCTTCTCTATTTCAATTCTATTTTCCCGTCGGAGCGTGAGCGCATACAAGGCGAATGCTTGCGAAATAAGCTTTGATGCGAATGGCTTCATTCAACAAATCCACATACGAATAGTCGATGTTTCTTCAAACCATAACACGGTCCGTAGTAGATGTCAAAGTTTTTCATTCACTCTTTGTCCGGAAACTGGTAATTTAGCAACAAGAATCTTAGAGACTGAACAAACATTAAGTAGACCAAGCCACGAAAGGCATCTCACCGATTCGTCAGTGTTTCTGGCGCATTGTATTGGGTGCCCGTTTTCTAAATCGCCCAAACACAATTTGTCGTTCTAGCAAACCATTGAAGGCCCCTTATCTTACTTTATGACGAGAATATCGCGGCCGTGTCTGAAGAAGTCGTGGAGGGTTCGTTGACAATCACCAGACGACGTGCCACCAACTTTTTGTTGATGGCTTGGGACTGTAAACATGTGACGGAGGTACGGAGTAACAGCGCATACAGCGTGAGCCACAACCGACACTTCAAAGCAGACATTTTCTAGTCTTCTGATACCGCGTTTTGACAATTTCCACTTGCCCGCCTAAGATTAAATCTTTGGGTTTGTTTAGAGTGACGAGTTTATGTAATCAAGCCACAGAATATGGCAGCCATAACCAGAACGTTGGCAAAACTATCGCCCGAAGGAAAGTCTGAAGAAAACCATTGTATGACGCGCCCTATATTGTGTCCCCGCCTCCAAATTTACCAAAAGAGCCATCTTGGGTTAAAAAATTCCATGACATATCGAATAGTTCTTCCTTTTGTATTCTAAATCGTTCTCTTTGGGATAACCTTCCATTTAGAGTTACGGCGAGACCAGCAAATGCGAACAATGATTACTTTCTTATGATATTGGCGGCCAAATTTTAACAATTGCTCATTTTTCATACGAGTATCTTTCCGCTTTCCCCCCCATTTTTTTAATTTTCCTTTTGCTTACTCTATAATACATTTCTTGAGCTCCATTTAAAATTCACTGCTTCCATTATTTTAGTGAAAACACTGCTCGATGGTGGCGTAGAACTGCCCACCAAAACAGAAACCATATCCGACTTGAAATCTCTCTGTTTAGCGCTGCTAGACAACCTCAACGATAAAAATCTCGCACTGAATCATCAGAAGAAAACAAACAAGTACGCAATTGAATTTTCCGCCATAAGACCATGATTTCTAAACGTTCCTCTTGTTTTTTTTTTTCAGAATTTTAGCAACGAAAATCGGCGAACTAGAACAACGTATTCAAATTCTATCCGGCTGCGAGTCCGGCTCGGATGTTTGTTTCTCGCCTTCACAAATTCTTCTCAACGGTTATAGTCCATCCAGCGTTGACAACGAACCGAAATCCTCGAACGTAACAGAAGATTCTGGCACAATGTCTTCCGAACCAGAGGATTCGCAAAAAACATCAAGGGTGTCCGACGACGGAATGTCATCATCGCTATCCACGGAATCTGGCCGGAGTATTCTCTCGTCCGAGTACGATGGCAATGCACCGTGTAATATACTCGGCGGTGAGTTGATCTCAACGCTATACGCATACAAAGATGCGGATATTAGTGGACTATCGATATCGTCGTCTATTGCCAAGGAACGCTTGGATGATCACAAGGATTTGCCACCGGAATTAGCCGCAATGGTGCAGAAGGCATTGCATGACTTGGACATGCAAGAGTTCGAGGATACGCTGATTGAAGAAGCAGCTCACTAAATGTTTCTCTATGATTGTATTTGCGTATGTGTGTGTTTGTCTTGTTTCCATTATTTTTTTGTCAACGCTTTTATTCTATAGTCAGGGAATTGTTAAACGCGTATAAATGCTTTCTATCCATCCAATTTAAATGTTATAATCGCATTCTATAATGAAATGTCCTTATCTTTCCTTTGTCCATGTATATTGAACAATGCTGTTGTAAATGATTGTAAATTGTAAAGAGCGAACATAGATCGGATGAATACAAATATTTTAAACTTACAAATCCTGGTTTTATTTTCCCGTCTGCATATGATTTGTGATCCTAGCTCTGACGTCCAATCTCACGTTGAAATTAAGTGCATTCCGTAATCGGAGTTTCATCATGAACGGGCCCTCGGTTACACCAAAGCAAAACAATAATCAGGCGTCAAAATGGACTTTCCAATATTCGTGTTGAAATCGGGGAAATCATTTTTTAGAAGTGGAATTATAGATGGGATCAAGATGGAATTATACGGTGGTACCTACATTCCCAGTTAGGCTAGACAAAGTGAACATGAGCTACTCTGACATATTCGTCCAAGGAATGTCCAGAGTTAGTCGGAAACAGTCGATAGCTGCCAATAGAAATGACTAACACATTAGCTAGAATGTTTTAAGGATGCGATAGAGCAGGTAACCTGAACAGAGTGTAGGAAAGACAGTAGACCTGACGGAAAAGTGTGATGTGCAGTTTCAACGCTGCATTGTCGGGTCATATTTTTCCTTCTATTAATCTAAGGATGGCCAGGCGCGATTTTCGAAAATGATCTTCAAACAAAAACTAAATATTTTTTCACTGGCCCTGCTCTCGTGATCATCTGCCAAATCATTCGAGTAGTATCAATTGTCAAGGAAGCTTATCTCAAGTACGGAGTCGGCAGAAAGTAAGAAGTCCCTCCATCGTGAAAGAAGTTCACACGCAAATATGAATAGCTGTCAGAAAATGCTAGGTCCTGGCTACGCTATTCCCAAATATGCGGGGATTAAAGGAATTTACCCTTTGAGATCAAAGAGGCATTTTACACAAGCCCCGCATCTTCTTTACTAGTATAAGTAAGGTTAGGTATTGGACACTGTTCTCGTGTTTGTAGTTCGGCACCAAAACTACAGATTCCGCCGTTTCTTCCAATACTTCGTATATCCAACACTTAGCTCAGATACTCAATCAGAATACCTAGCAGGAACGAATGATCGTCAAATAACGTGGTATTCAGTTTGGGAACAGCGATCAATACTCAGACCGTTAGGTCTATCAGCATCTTATTTTCTATAAAGCACAAGTAAGGTAAGGTATTGGACACTGTTCCCATGTTTGAAGTTCGGCCCAAAACTACCGATTCCGTCGATTCTGCCAATATTTCGTATATCTAACACTTAGCCCAGATACTCAATCAGAATATTTAGCAGGAACGAATGATCGTCAAATAACGTGGTATCCAGTTTGGGAACAGCGATCAACAGTGATAGACCGTTGGGCTTACTCTAAAATAATGAAGCTATCTACATCCTATCACACCCGTGTAGTGTATTCCAAGCAAACATCATTGCCAAACTCGAAGCTGTCGAAAGGGCTAGGGTACTGGTCACATCCTGTTGAGATTATCCATATCTCGGAGGCTCTGTGCTTTCGTTTTTTTCTAAGTCGTATTTTCCTCTTGATACTCTACTCGCGCAACGCGTGTGTTATGTTTCTGCCTTGGTATGTGCTTCTTCTCATCAAACCTATCAGCATACCACGGGCATCTGAGATATAGTATCAACTGATTACTGATGTTGGTGAAGTCTTTGTAGGCTCTGGCAATATCCGGGTCACCAAGGAGACCAATAACACGGCAATATTGGAATGGTCAAATCCAACGTTTGCCCCTCTGAATGTATACAACCAAAATGTTGGATACATGCCATGAGCACATAGACAATTTGGTAAGCTGTTCGAGCATCTGGAGATTGCCAAGTTGCTTTTTGGATTCGAATTCGTGGAAACCTTGTACTGCTGATCATAGTATTACTAGATGATGAAGTCGAAAAAAAGGAGATCCAACTACAGAGGCATGAGTCTCCTCAAAGCCGCCTATAAGATCCAATCTGTCGTAATATTTAAACGCCTGAAACCGTTTACCAACAACCTTATAGGCCCTTATCAGTGTGGTTTTAATCCAGAAAGTCCACAACTGATCAAATCTTTACACTTCGGCCGATCCTGGATAAAACCCAAAAAGTCCGCATCGATACTCACCTATTCATCGATTTCAAAGGTTTATAGAGATATACTGTACAGATAAAGTTTATGTAGATATATCGCTCTAACTCGTCCGTCTGTGCAGGATGACCACTGCTCCATCTTGGCCGTCAACGACCCCACCGAAGCATTCGATAACAAAAAAGGATTTATCCAAGGCGACGCGCTATGACTTCCTTAACATCATTCTTAAGAGTATTGTGCAAACCTCCCGAGCCAACTCCAGAAGCACAATCTTCAATAAATAGGTGCGCTTTTACTAGCATCCATACACCGCTGGTATCGACATCATTGGTTGGACTCAACGTGATGTCATTGCCACGTTTGCTACTACAGAGAAGGAAGGAAGCATTGAATTAAAAAAAAAAAGATTTTCACATTTATTTCGGACAACACTAACTGACTTTAAGTCGATTAGTCTTGATCAAGGTCAACCACAACGAATAATAAATTTCGCATGATTTTTGCATTCATTATCCGGTCTAACGTATTTCCTAAATGGTAGTAATATCTGCCATGTACCGCACATTGTTAGATTCAGCTTTTTGAGTAGCACCTGGGGTGTACAGCATTCGTACGATTAAAATTCCATACTAGGGTAAGTGGTCGCTTCGGGTCTAGTTAAGGGGCTCAGTTATCCAAGACTGTTGCCTATCTCATAAGCGGCTATTTTTTACGTGGAATCAATAGGAAGTAGTCTCGTTAACAATTTGATGTTTGGTCGATTAAACATCCCAAAATGCCACGCTTCATGTCTCCAATGCAGCAATATTCAAAACATTTCACACCAACATGTAAGTAATCAAATCAAAACGATCCCAATATTATTTAGGTACTCCTTTATTATTTTGCGTTTTATATCTTATACTGTCAAAGAAATAAATTAATTTTTGTTTTGGTTCTTAATATTCGACTAGCGCGGTGGATTAAACATAGATCACAGCTTAATGATGAACAGCGATATGTATAACGTACGTACAAAGAAATTGTTTACAAAAATGAGCAGGGAATACAAAGAAAGTTCATGTTGTCAGCCAAACACAAATATCATCGAACCCAATCTGCAACAAATAAATAATAACAAACGTTCAGTTGGAACATTTTAAAATGTTTAAACTATTAGGAAAGGTCGGTATGCAATAAATCATGCATGTGTTATGTTATGAGCGATTAGTAAGTATGCTATACATGAGAGACATGTTGATCTACGATATGATTATAAAATAACTGGCACCGTTTTACTTACATGAAAAGGTTTGGAAATCAGATCCCATCCTGTTCTCTAGAATCAAGAAAGTCAAGAAGGTCTTTACGTCGTGCGTGTCTCTTATAATTTCAAGTTAGAAACCGTGTTACGATCGTACGCTACCGCTGACACTTAATAATTCATTTGCAGGTCTTCCCTACGAACCCCTAGTCTTTTTAAAGACCACTCATAACTCAATCAACAAAATAGCTTATGAAATATCGATTATCCTGAAACTTGGTATTCTACAGATACTTACTTAAGAGGCGTTGCAGTTTGGAGGCAATTTAGTCCTTAAGTAAAACTACTCTACAATTCACCTTTTATTTGGTTTACTGAATGCACTTGTACACAGTGGGTGGGCGCCAGTTAAGGTGATGCTTTTGCACTGATTGTTTACCTGTGAGTATTGTGTTCCATTCATCCTGTAGTTAGTCGACGTCAGTCAAGCACTTACCGCGTATATTTTGTAACATCTTGAGCTTTTTAGGTAATGCCTGTGAAAACGCGTTTTATTGTGTTCTTTGTTCCCCTAAAATCACTTTGAACGGGGCTGATTAATTTTTTATCATGTATTCACTTTTTAAGGCAGATAATGCCTTGTAGGCGAAAGCGTTTCCTTAAAGCGAAACCAATTTCTATACCTATTATCCATGAATGGCACTTATTTAAAAAAAAACGAAAAGCTTTCCATGATAGGTATGTGTGTTAGCAAATAGTATAGAACTACATAGAGTGCGCATCTCATAAAACAATTTTTTTTTAATTTCTGGTACTGATATTGATACCCCAGTGTTCACATTGCTACCCCAGCATCAAACAACAGCATAGCCGAAGCACACGATCGATGAAATTTCCCCTTCGCACTTACCGCAGGAGTCTGAAACGGCTTCACAATTTTTAGCTGTGATGCGTATTATATGTAATTCTATACTCTTTGGTGTTAGTAATGTGAGAAATATTTCAACCCTTCTGATCTGGCCACAATATATAAATCGTTTATATGACCTAAATTTGTGTTCCACGGCCACGTCTGGTCGGGTCCATATAAATCAACATTGCACCTCCTAGATAGATTTTAAACGCTTGCGAAGAAAACTTATAGAAGACATAGGAATAGCGAACTTGTTAGTTGCTCTCGAACATCGTCGAAATATCTGCGTGCGAAAAAACTTATGGAGTCTCGAACTCGTCGAAATATCTGCGTGCCAAAAAACTTATATGAGACATCGAAATAGCAATTTTTTTTAGTTTCTCTCGAACATCTTCGAAATATCTCCTGCCTTACATTGTTTTATCTCAACGGACAATGGCATTCACAATTATCGAGTGGAATGTAGAGTGTCCCTAATAAAGCGATGATATGTGAATAATGCTCTGAATTCGTAAACTGCAAGCTCCGTTTGGAATCATTGGTGTAGCAACTCAAGAAAAAAGTCAATAACAATTTTAGACGTTATATTTAGCGTTATAGGTCTATATTGCGAATGTCGACCATTGATAATCGGCATGTATCGATATTCTATATTTGTGAACGTTGGCATTCTTAATGAAACTGTCGTCGATAACCATTGATTTCATAATCATTCGTACCGGTGGGTTTTCATTCTTTGTGGACTTTGGCAGTCTTACTGAAGCTGTTGTCGATAACTATCGACTTTACTATCATTCGTACCGTTGGGTCTTCATTCTTAAATGCTTAAATGGTTTCATAATTATTTAACAACAGAAAACAAATGATAAAGGTAAGGTAAGGTAATAATGCTTGCGTCTACAAAGTAAGACCAACAAATTTAAATGAACTAAAGCAATCCATTCGAGAAACAATTGCGTCTATTCCGGTCTCATCTCTATAAGCAGGAATGAACAACTTTTAGGTAAGATGCCACAGATGCATCAACGAGCAGGGGGCATTTAAATTCAATTTAAATTATTAAAATTGAGCTTAAACATGAATAAAAGAAAAATGAATTCCATACACTAAAAAAAAAGTTATTTGAGTTTCTTAATGTAGCAATATTCATCAGTTACCCTGTACGCTTTATAATATGTTGTGGTCATCGTTTTTTTTTCATCGTTTGAGGAAACCTAGACATTTCGCTGCGTTTTTAGCAACTTCGAATATGTGATCGTTCCATCGAATGTCGTTACTAAGACACGATTATTCGGTCTTTTCGTACTAAATTAGGAATCGTGCTTTGTCGCGATTCTGCTCATTTTACCATAGAACGTGGTAGATCGCAATTCTCACCGTTATGAATGACTACGAACATCTGTTAGAACTCATCGTCGAACCAGGGTTGTGGGCTCACCCATCTCATATCCTAGATGATAATGATATCTGCGTTGGACCTGTTTTCCACCCAAATAATTTTTATTAGAGTTCTGCCAATTCGTGTACATATGCAAATATAGTTCACGGTTTCTTGTGTCCTTTGTCATGATCGTCAACAATAAGATCACTTCATTTGAATTTGTAAATGAGTAATTAATTTTAAGCAGAACTCCCAACATGAAACCCAGGGTCGGCTTTATTCGTCTATAGTCCAAAGACATCAAAGTTGCACAAATAATGTGATCACCAAGTTTTTCTAACTGCAAATGTGGGCACTTTTAGTTTGTTTAAGACTCAGTAGAGTCCGTTGTTGGGAACGTCGCTCTGTTGATAAGTACTTGGTAACGATTAAAACCTGGAGGCCTTCTGCGAAAACGAATTACACGATCGCAAAAGCTCTAAAAATCTTAGAACGCATTGCTCTACCGTCATGATAATCCTAACCCAATGGTGGTATGCTGGTCTCGCTGTGGAAAAATAAAATCCAACTCGTGTCGTGCACTTCTCTAATGATCGCTTCGCATCTCTGTCCAACAATTTCCCCGATCAGTGATTTTAACGGAGATTCACCAATTATACTTAACATATCGCGAAGTCACAGAGCCAGCAAGGATGTAAATCGTTAGTAAATGTGTTTAAAAGTAAAGCAGCTCTCAGCCAACTATGAAATGAGAAATGTGTTAGAGAATGTTAATCACCAACTAAGCCAGCCATAGAAAGCTGAAAGGAAATCCATAAAATAGACAAACAAACACGAAACGCGTAAGTGTTTTCAAACATTCTTATTGTTTAACAAAATCTTTTATTTTCTCTCTCTAAATGTATTTTGAAAATTTTATCTAAGTGGTTCATTTTTTTCACATATTAAATATATCTTGTAGCGTTTTACTATTTTTGTTTTCTTACCGTTATTGTCACAATAAACTAATAAAACATGGTTAACGTTAATAGTAACTAAATTTAAAAAAATATCTCTATGTGTGTGTGATAAGATTCTTTTCTAATTGGAAATAGAAAAGCCATACCTTTATATTTTAAATATTTATATAGTATAAACCGACTAGTGTAATATCATCATTTTGCTTTAAATTAAAAATTAATAGTTTACTGTTAAGCTCACTCACGTTGCGGTCAGGACATTATACAATAAATGTGTACGAACAGAATAAAAAAAAAAAACTTACAAATATACAATTACAAACTAAAGACAGTCGCACGAACAAAATCAGTTAGACAAACAATTTATTGTTCTTTTGTGTAGAAATAAATAACGAAGTATTATTTAACATTAATGACGATAAGTACTCGCATGGGGTAAATTCAAATTTCTCTGTCCCTTCCTAACGAAAAAGAAAGAACTTGACGAAACATTTACGCGTGGTGACTATGTTTGTCTTGGTTAGTAAGCACATAATGACTAAATGATATTACATATGGGACTTCCTTATTAGTAGATGTAATTATGAATAGAGCCGCGTGGTAAACGAGTATATAGAACGAACAGGCAGTCTAGCAGTGAAATGTTCATTTTGTAATTAGAATTTGTGCCTTTTTGCGTGCAGCCCTTGCAACAGCTGCAGCCAAGGCGGCTGCAACAGTTGGTCGCTGCTTGGCGAAATATCAGTTAATGAATGACATATAGTTGGTGAAGAGAACGTAATTTTCTACTAACCGGGCGCAGAGCTCTTGGCGCACGGTTGCGGTGAACTTGTTCGCCAGGCATAGTGCTGTTGTGGTGCCGAATACCAAATTGTACAGGAGAACAATTTGAAAGTTGCCCAGCCATTCGATGGCGCCAAAGTCTCCGAGTAAATCGAAGTTCGTAATACCTTTAAAAGAGGATATATCAGTTAGGAGATATGGGTTTTCTGAAGGGTCTGTCAATAAGGGCGCTCGATTTTTAAAACTAAATTAAGGAAGGTACATGTGATGAAGTGTAGTAGCGTGATTCGAATGTCGGCCGAGGCTTTGTTTCGACTATTTTGCAGCATAAATCTGCCTAAATGGTGTTTTTTATGTTGACTTTGAGGACATCAATTGTTTTCCCATAGACCTGCTATTTAAAAGATTCTCTCAGGAAGAAGTCTTACCGATTTATTTACTAAAGTGAAGCTACCGTCCGGAATGAACTTTTGCTTCAGCTACATGCCTTTCGAATAAGGTCGTTGGGCTTCACGGGAAATCGAAGACTATTAAAGCTGGATCGCTGGTGTCGATTCGCTTTACCATTCCTAGCCATCTCAAACGTCCAATAAGGATTTTTTCACCAGGTTTATGTCGCTATACAGCTCGTATAGCTGTTGATTGAAGCTTGGTCGCCATAGCCCGTCAACGTAAGAAGAATTTTGGAAGAATTTTAAGCTTAAAACGACCAAGGATTTCTTCATCCGGTTTATACATTAGCGCCGCAAAGCACAACTGGGATGATCCGGGTCTTGTTTAGAGCAAATCTTCGTTTAATTTCTGCCGATATGTTGTTGTTGGAGTTGATATCGGAGCAGACAAAATCCCCTTCTACCTGTCAATTGTGATGTTCTGTCCAATTTGTCGATCTCCAACACTGCTAAATCCATTTTTCCGCTTCCTTCTCTATACGAGCAAACGTGGCAATGACATCACGTGCTCAATGACGCACTGAGAACAAAAAACAGAAGTTTCCTCACAAGCTTCATGGTACGGGCGGGCGGTATGTACGTGTACACATGAGAAACGAAATCCAAATATATGGCGGGCTGTGCCAGTACGGCCTGCCATAGAACAATTTCTCTTGTATGCAGTGCGTTATCTGTATGCCTTTATAATCTTTGCTCCTACAAATGATACCAATATCATACCGATTTATGGATGATTGTGCTTCTAGTGTTGTCTAGAATGTTTTGGACAATCCTCATGTCATGATAGTTCGCGTCGCCTTGCCTAAATCCTATTTTTGTATCGAATTTGCCAGAATTCTCTATTGTCAACCTGAACAGACTAGTTTGGGCTTTATCTCTAGAAATTCTGTCGTATGCGACATTGAATTCGATGAATGAGTGGATCGTATCGGTTGGGACTTCTTAGGTTTTTCCCAGGATCTGCCGAAGTGTGAAGATTTGATCATTTGTGAACTTTCCTGGGCTTGCCACCTTTACCTTTTAATCAAATTCGAGCTTACTTCCAACTGCTCCAGAAACCAATCCGCGACACGATGGTATCTATGGTCGTTTGCCTTAAGTTCCTAACAGTTTGATTGTGAATGGGCCCCCAAGTTCCGATGAAACGTGCGCCAAGTTCGTCACAGAATTGACAAGTTTTCATAAACGACGTGGTGAACAATTGACATCCTCGGTTTTAAGTTAACAAGCGATGTTTTTGACAGACTTACTGTTTCGGTGACGTATGAGTGCTGGATGATTTAAACCGAATTTGGCCATCAAACCACGTAGAATTGTCTCTAGCCGATGATCAAAATCACGTAATGTCCGAAAATTTTGCTTAATCATAAAAATTATATTTAACGACTCGAAACCTTCCTTTGTCTACAATCCACAACAAATTGGACACCTTCCCGCTATAACCTAACAAATTTCGAGCGTCCTATTGAAAGAACCTTAATGTGAACAATGCTTACCTATGATTCTAGAGAGAAGAGGCAGCGCTGATGTTAATATCAGCACTAGTGCACAGTTCATGATTAACTGTGACAATGAGGTTTTTCTCTTCTGCGGCCGTACGTTCTTCATAAACGGCATTGTGTAGAAGCCAACTGCAGAGGTGGCGCCCAAATAGAATATCAAACACACTTCTAGACCGGCACCGAAGGGTCCCAGCTTCGAAAGCGATGAGATACCAAGTGTGAATTGCTGTTAACCCAAAAAACCATTACTAAACCGTCTTACAATATCTACGTATCATGTCAACTTACCCGTGTGCTCAATGGCAATGCCTTAATACCAATTAGTAATTCCAGGGTGTTCTGCACCACCAATAGAATCGTGACACCAGTGAAGAACAGTAGCAAGAGCATTGCCAGCGGGTAGACAAAGTTCCGCTGCAGTGCCGAGGAGCTGCGTAACTTCTCCAGCTCTTGCCTCTCAGACTCTAACACTCTCAGTCTTTCGTTTAGTTTAGCCTGTTCGGTGATTTCACCGTTAATTGGCTTACGCTGGTAGATACTTTCAAAACTGGGATGAAACCTACGGCTGCGGCCATTTATATCAGAAACACCGACATTCAGTAGTTCTAAATGGGATAGATGAGCGTATAGGAGAGTTTCTTAACTTCAAGTGTGTTTATGAGTTGCTTACCGATATTTGCTAGTTTTCGCTTGACACTAGCCTCTTCCAGATTAAACGCGGTGTATTCCTCGTTGACGTCCCGCAAGAGATGAGGCTTCACTAAAACTTGTCCAACAACTCCGAATAGGCGAATGAAACCAAATGGCGTACAAACTGGAAAGAGAAATTAAAATTTAAGTCAAAAATTTTAAAAAAATTACTGTCGGATCTTAATAAACATATCGAAGGTAATATATGACTAAGGCACGATGACCATTTTCCTAAATTTTTGTATGCAGAAAGAACTGACTGAGGTACAAATTTTCCGACGAATTCGTATTCATCTATAAGTTAAAATCACTGAAGTTCATCGCCGTGTTCAGTCGCTTTTTTTCGATCCCAAAGTATTACTATTTCGCTTTCTGACCCTCCAAATTAATTCACACAATTTTACACATTTTTCACGACATATATTTTTCGCCTCTGCCTTATTTATGACATATTTGCACTTAACGAAACCAATTTGTCTTGTCTAACAGCGAATTATTCGTCCCGGACTTCGTTGTTGTTCGGAACGATGGTAGTGAGAAAGAAGACGATTCCTCTGGTGGCAGTGTTCTTTTAGCAATACACCACCGGCTAGATTCAACACTCTTCTCAACCTCGACCGCCAATTTTGAGTTCATTTGTGTAAAAATCAGTACATCTGGGCACAACATCTAAATCTTCTGCTGCAACATTCGATCTTCCCAGCCCACCTAATCGTATCAGCTTGCCATAGACGCGATTGATTATCTGCTCAATGTTGTAAAATCCACTGCAATGTTGTCTTGATTTTAGGTGACTTTAACTTTCCTAATCTTCGATGGACTCTATTAGACGATGAGTCCCACTTTATCCCTCGAAACCTCCTCAGATAAGAAGGTACTTTTCACTGATTGTCTTTTCAATTCTGGCCTTTATCAATTGAGTGCCATTACCAACACTTTAGGTAGAACGCTTGACTTAATCCTCTCATCTGACACTGATAACTGCTGATTCTGACAGCAAACACGTTCTATCCAAACTAGATCGTTTTCACCCACCTCTTTCCCACTCATTTTTCTATGGAAACATTAATACTTCACATACTGATAAATCTTATGGTTTTAACGTCCATAAAACCGGCTTCATTAAATAAAACAACCTACTCAGCAACGTAAACTTCAACGATGTTTTTGAAAACCAGAGCATTATTATTGATACTGCTGTAACGGTTTTCTATTCCAAAACTGTTAACTCTTTTAATCAGTCCATTTTACGGTACAGAAGAATTCTTCCAATTCACTTGGTTCACCAAAGAGTTACGATCACTTTGTAACACAAGTAACAAACTCTGGCGAGTGTATATTTAATCTCGTTCGCACTATGATTTTTTATATTACTCCTGTGCATCTGCCCATTTTAGCGACCTCTACAAATCTCTTTATCACCAATACTTAGACCACATGCAATAAAGCAATTCAATTACTCAAAAAACTAATCAGATAACTATCCATCTACTTTAAAGTCTGCTAATACATCCTCAACCGATTCCAAAGTCATTGCAAATTTATTTGCAAACTACTTCAGCCAATCGTTTACCAAAGAAAGGCTTCAAGCTGATCTTGATTTTTTTCCGACATGGGAAGTTGTCCAAAAACTTCATTAAACTATTTAGCTAAGCCCGTTGGCCCTTACTGCTCTTTTCCAACTCTCAATATCACAGGGAGTCTTTCCTTCCCTTTGTGAGAGCTCTTTCATAATTCCTTTACATAAAAAAGCCCCTAAGAACGAAATTTCAAACTACTGACCAATCGCTAAACTCTTTTGCATACCGAAGCTATTTGAAAGCCATATACATTATTTTTTAATTGCAAACCCATTTTTTCTTCAAACCAACATGGATTTCTTAAAGTTTGGTCAACAACCACCAAACTAACAGAATGACAATGAAGTCGATTTTATTGCCACTGACTTTAGTAAAGCTTTCGATAAAATTTAACATGAAATCATTCTTTCCGTTTAGTTCTGTTTAGATGCTCTGTATCAGACGTTTTTTTAGCCACATCCGGAGTGCCTCAAGGTAGCCATATTGGTCCATTTATATTTATTTTGTCTATCAACGACGTTGACAGTATCATTGAAAACTCATATTTATCTGTTAATTTCGATGGCATGAAAATCTTTAGACGTCTCCCATCAGTCGCGAGATCCTATTTTATATTTGGTGAGCCCGTACCCAATTTGCTTTTCATGCGTGATCTGGCTGTTATACCTGACAGAGAACTTAGCTTTCGCTCTCATATTGATAACATCATCAGCAGAGTCAACTCCGCACTTGGGTTTGTAAAACCCTTGTCTAAGGAATTCTCGAACCCCTATGTAACAAATCTCTTGTTTTCACATTTGTTAGACCTATCCTTGAATATGCTAGCCTTATCACAATACCCATTCCCTCCGTATCGAGAGTGTCCAACGCAGATTTATCCGTTTTGCTCCACGCGGTCTCCCCTGGATAGACAGTTTTTATTTACCCCCCTACGATGATCGTTTGAAATTAATAAACCTTCAATCACTACAAAAACGCCGTGAAATAGCCGACATTCTTTTTGTACCTCAGCTTCTAGCAGGTAACAACCCCAATCCGAACATCTTTATTAAAGTACGGGGCAGCGACCGATTCAACGTTGAAACCAGTGGGTTGGTCATATAATATGAAAATGTGAAATTAGTTTGCTTTATGTGGAACTTGTTTAAAAAAAACGCTTTTTCTCAGTTTCTACGATACAGACTTTACTGCCACTGTATCTTAGCAACATTATAAACAATCCTTGCTTTATCAATACTTTTCAAAACACACCGACATTAAAGTGAAGTAAACAATTCATTTAGAAAAATCTAACAAAATACCTGAAATAAAATGTCAAAAGACAATTTCGAAAACGCGGATATCGCCAATTTCGAATCTAAAATCAATCAGGTGATGAAGATCCTGGAAAATATGAATTCTGGCGATTCTAATACCGAAGAAAGCGCTTTACAAAAATCTGACTTGTGAGTTTGGAAACATTTATTAAATAAAAATCACACCATTGATGAATTTCAGACTGATAAAAGAAAAAAAGTCCAACTTGGACGACATAGACGAGGATAATTTTATCGTAAAAGTACGTGAAAATCGCACCGCAATCAATAAGGCTAAGGGTGAATCAACAGCGAATACGACTGGACAAATGGATAAATTCACATTTATGCAACAAATCGAACAGGATGCAGCAAAACGAACTGAAATAAGACAGGAACGGGAAAAGATATCTCAACACTTTCGAAAGTAATTTTGGAATAAAACTTAAAAACAGATTTTGCCAAAGAGAAACGTTTTCTTCTCTCCTACATAGGCTAGGAAATGACGCCTTCCATAAACAGGAGTTTGAAAAGGCCATTAATATGTTTACAAAAGCCATTGAACACATCAAGGATAGTCCAATTCTTTACAATAACCGAGCACTAAGCTACATGAAGTTCGTACATTCCTTAATATTCCAAACTAAAATATATCAGAACGCTTTGAAGATTACAGGTTCACAAACGAGCCGTTATTGATTGTGATTTTGTCATAAACAAGTTGGATGATAAGAACCTGCGTGCCTGGCTATATAGAGCGGCTGCATATTACAAGCTGGGCGATGAGAAGAACTTTGAGACGAGCATCAAGTGGGCAAAGAAAAACAATTCCAAGGAACTGGATACGATTGAGAAGTTTGTGAATAATGTCAAGAGTGAGAAGTTTTAAATAAAGATTCCGAAGTAGATATTCATTTCAAGGCTTTTTATTTACTAGTTGTGAAAAAAAGATTATGAGCATCTGAGCACATACATACTTTGACGTCAGTGACTATATTTGCTAACGAAGTTCATTTGTCACGCAATTAGGGATTTGAAATGGTTGTATGCGCTACGGTGGCAATAAACGTAACTATATAGGCAACTTAGACGATAACGAGACAGGGACGAATGTACGTAGTACACGTATAAACTGTAGTCGGCCATCTATGAACCAATCAGTTGTCTTCGATTTCGAATTGAAAACTCATTGTGTAATGGTAATCACAGGGCGCTTTGAAAGGCAAATGTCTTATCTAGACAATGTTTCCCCCGTGACTCGTTTTACTTTTAATCCCCAATTGACGACTGTAATAGTTTGTCTGCACTCCCTGGGGGTATTCGGCGTAGTGAACATCTGGAACAGATAGTTTGTAGCGTAGGTATCAACAAATCTGTCCAAGTACTATATCAACATCGCTCCCATCTTGGCGTAAGAGACGCATTACGGTAATTGATGGACAAGCGAAACATGTTTATTGTTGGTCTTGTGGTTAACTAGGGCAAGACAAAGTTTATGATATCTACAAACAAAGTATGTACTTACGACCTACAACACTCTTGCTATCAACAAACAAAGTAAAAACAACACTCTTGGTAGCGACAACTTTGAGTTAGTTGAAGAGTTCATCTATCTCGAAGTCAACATTAACTTCCCGAATGATACCTTAGAAGAGATACAACGAAGATGAATCTCTACTTTCGATTTAATGAAAAAAATTTGATCAGTAATACAGTAAATTAAAAGTCTCAATGCTTGCTCCACCGGAACCTAATCCTACAAGTCATACTTTACGGCGCCGAGTGCGTGACAATAAGCATAAAATCATAGCAGATACTATGCACGTTCAGGAAAATAATTCTTCGAAAGACTGTTGATCCCTTATGCCAGAAAGGCGAAGGAAAGATGATGTAAGCGCTAAATTTTATATAAGCTGTATTAAGTTAAAATTCTTTGATGGAAAAATAATAACTTCGTACACAAAAATAAAAGCAAGAAATGTTTAAGGCATGACTCTGCAAGAAAGAGCCCCTTTTCCTTAAAATATTTGCTCAATTGAAAACATTTTCATGTAGCAAATTCGTAAATAAATAATTCTAGTGCGACTGTGCGAGGAAAACTAGTAACAATCCCGAAACAAACAATCACAGAAGTGGCAATTAAGATACCGTTTAGGTATATTTAGATCTAGGCCACTGTCGACCGCGTTTTTTTTTTAAACACAAGCTTTTAATTCTACCATGCGAGGACTAGTATTAGTTTATCTATCGAAACTTACTTACTTAAGTGGCCCTACAGTCCGGAATGAACCTGAGCCTCAACCAACATGCCTCTCCAATTAGCTAACTGCCTCCAGTTGCGGAGTCCAAGTTGGTTGAGGTCGGTTTCTACTTGTGCGCGATACTTAAGGCGTGGTTTTCGTCTACTGCGTCCGACGTCTGACGTTCTACATGTTCTAGCCATCTTAAACTTGCAATGCAGAGTTTTTTTTTTGTACCAGGGGGATGTCACTGTACAGCTCGTATAGTTCCTGGTTGAATCTTTATGTCCATAGCCCGTCAACGTAAACGGGACCGAAGATTTTTCGAAGGATTTTACACTCGAATCGACCAAGGATTTCTTCATCCGCTTTAGAAACGGTCCATGCTTCAGCGCCGTAGAACAGGACTGGCATGATCAGGGTCTTATATAGGATCTTCTTAGTAGTTCGAGTGAGGGCTTTACTACTGCATTGCCTTCCTAGCCCGAAGAAACAGCGGTTGGCAAGAGTAATTGTTCGTTTAATTTCTGAAGAGATGTTGGTGTCAGAGTTAATAGCGGAGCCAAGGTAGACAAAGTCCCCTACTACCTCGAAGTTATATCTGTCAATGGTGACGTTCTGTGCGATTCGTCGATGTTGTGTGTCATTTCGTGTTGACAGCATATACTTCGTCTTGCCCACATTTACTGCTAAACACATTTTTGCCGCTTCCTTCTCTATACTAACAATGATGTTAGTATCGTCGGCGTACGCTAGTAGTTGACTGATTTTTTTGAAAATTGTTCCTCGGTTGTTGGCTTGGGAGTTTTGCACAATCCTCTCAAGAATCAAATTGAAGAAGTCACATGGCAGCGCATCTCTTTGTCTCAATCCTTTATGGTATCGAATGTGTCGGTGAGATCGTTTCCGACCCTAATGGAGCAGCGAGAATTCTTCATCCTACACAAACGGACGAGCTTGAGCGGTATACCAAAACTAGACATGGCTCTGTACAGTTCGTCTCTATAAATGCTGTCGTATGCGGCTTTGAAATCGATGGTGGGTATCGATTTGGACTTCTTGGATTTTTTCGAGGATCTACCGAAGTGTGAAGATTTGATCGGTTGTGGAATTTTGCTGGCCTAAAACCACACTGATAAGGGCCGATCAGGTTGTTGGTAAACGGTTTCAGGCGTTCACATATTACGGCATCTTGTAGGCTATGTTGAGGAGACTTATGCCTCTGTAGTTGGCGCAGTTTAGATGGTCTCCTTTATTGTGGATCGGGCAAACGATGCTGAGGTTCCATTCTTCAGGCATACTTTCTTCCGACCAGATTCGGCTTATGAGTTGGTGGATGTTACTTACCAAGTCATTTCCGCCGGCTTTATACAGCTCGGCGGGAAGGCCGTCATTTCCGGCAGCCTTACTAAGCTTCAGTTTAGATATTGCTATCCTCACTTCACTCAGGTCGGGTGGTTGGCAGCTTTCGCTGTCGTTGCCAATATTGAATGATTCGTTCTGCTTGACAGAGGAATGTTGTTCGTCATCGCCGTTCAACAGTCTGCAGAAGTGGTTTTTCCATATTCTCAGCATCGACTGTGCCTCAACTACGATATTTCCTTGTTCATCTCGACAGGATTCTGTTTGAGCCTTTTATCCTTGGCTTTGGCGTTTTACACTTTGGCAAAACTTGCGAACATCTTTCCTGGAGTGGCACCTCTCTATATCCTCGATCGCGCGCTTTTCTTCCTCTTTTTTCTTCTTTCTAAAAAGCCGGTGTTCTTCCCTTCTTCTTTGCCTATAGAGCTCAACGGCAGCTCTCGTCTTCACCTCCAGCTTAGCCTTGTAGGCCTCGTTCTTGGCTGCGAGCATCTGTCGGCATTCCTCATCAAACCAGGGGTTTATTTCTGGAGGTCACATAGCACATCAGTTGCGACTGATCTAATGGCTTGTTGGCATCGTTGTCATTGTTCTTCGATATTCGATGCTGGTGGTATGGTGTTAATCGAGAGGTTAAAGGAACACGTATCCTTTAACCTCTTATGGGTTAAAGGGTACGTGTGTATATTATGGGTGTATTTGTCCTTTAACCGCACCTATAGCGTCAATACACCACACATGCATGCATGCTCACACTATTCGTGCAAACTGCACCTTTCAAGGCCGCCCAGAATGCATATACATAGTAGGTGGTATTTTGTATCGCTTTCAAAAGAGATACATTTATTGAATAGAACTACATAGAGTGCACATCGAAGACACACATTGTATAAGCGCTTACGGCTTGCCTTGTTTTTAACTTCTGAGATATTATCTTAGATATTGCAAATAGCCCTTAAATTTATTTTTACTCGGTTATTTGTATGTACATATTAGTCTATTCCAACAAATCAATTCCTCAAATATTCATAACATAAACTTTGCAAAAAAGCCAGAAAAATTGTTGACGTTAGGATATCGGCCGGTAATCAAACTGAATTGAACTCCATAATGATATCACAAATCTTAATGAAAATAAAAAAAAAAGGAATTTTATAATGATTACACATATTTAACAAAGTTTCTCAAGTACATAACATATTAATATGATCATATACAAGTACAACATAGGCATGCAGCATTACATTTGTTTGAGAAACCTTACTAATAGGGGATTCCCCAAAAACTATGGAAAAACCATACAAAATTTACCCACACTTCTGTTGAAACAGTAGACGCCAGCAAGAAAGCTCACAAAAGCTCATAACAAATCGAACAACATACAGTATTACCATTTGCAAAATGAAAACAGAAACGCATGTTACAATGAGTAGACAAAAACTAATTTAATTCTTCTCAAGCCGTGTGTGTAATTGCGTTAAAATGGGGGTTTAATTTGATCCTTTGGCTAATTTTTGACATTTCTGTAGAGGTAAAAAAAGTTGGTTTTTTGCTGTCATTTTAATTAAATTGTATTTTATTTTACTACCCACTACTTCAATAATTTCCCAAAAGAATTGGAACAAAATTCATTTTATAATTTCTTGTAATAAAAAATACCCTATAGATTTCAGTTCTTTCTGAATCAAGAATGCCTTAATTGTTATTTATTGTGAATAAATAAAATATTGTTGTACAATTTGTGCTCATTATTATAGATATCCGCCCTACTTTGTTCGTGTTAAACATATTTTACATAATATAGCGAAACATATGTAATCATAACATTTTTGAAACAATATTTGTCATTAAATTTTCTGACAAAAAAAAGTTATTTGCTTTTTATTTAATAATCTGAATGTTGTACTATTTTTCCGCCACATGTCCAGTGTTCACATGTGGCGGAAAAACGAGAAATAATCCATTAGTGTGCTTTCCATCTCCTTCCTTCCTCAGTAGGTATCTATATTAAATGTCAAATATTAGCTACTGAATAAATTTTAGCCAGCTGTTGATCTGGTTAATGGCGTTTTCCATTGGTAAAAAATCTTTTTTTTACTATTGTTGACATTTTACAATTTGACATATTACAATTTGACATTTTACAATTTGACAATTTGATTGTTTACATTTTGATTTGAGTTGTTTTGTAGACGACATTTGTTAACATGTAACATTGAGTTATTTTCTAAACATTTTATATTTATATTTTTATTGTATTCTAAACAGATCTAGATCTGTCAAAACACCGATTTTGCAGATCTGGATATTTCATTAGATTTATCCCTCCTTGCACTAACACTAATAAAAAGATAGCTGTCAGCTTGACTAGAGCGATTTTTGTTTTGATTTAAGATTATTATTACCTAATCACTAAAACTGTAGTAGTACGGTGTGAAATATAAATTAAATCAAAAACAAACAACCTGTGGTACTGGAAACTTGACAGCTACACCGACACTAACTTCACAGACACGAAATTACAACAATACAACCACAGAAAAAAATAAATCTGAAATCATGTTCCATTGGTAACAAAAAGATCAAAATCCAGATTTACCAATAGAGAACGCCATACGATTTTGAAAGCTGTATTCACCACACTAATGTCAAAAATTATCCACTGCCGCCACTGGCTAAAATTTTAACACAATTGACACACGATAACATTTGCGCAGAGTTCCCCTTGTTCCCCTACTTCAACAGGAGGAGTGAGGAGTTGGTTATTCCCAAAGCTACGTGCCATCTAATCTATAGCAATATAATCAAACAATGAGGTGGGCATTTGGAAAATTGAGACTGGTCAAACAGTCAAACGGTACTCTTCGATATTAGTGTGGTAATACCAATATAGGTGTTGTTTCGTTTATTTGGCACTGTAATTTCGTTTCTTTCTGAATGATCCATCAACCAGTTGTGGTAGCCGGGCTGGAGTTGTGGACAATGCGCTACTCGTATTAATTAGTCCTTACGAAGGCATGGGAAATGTCGGATTTCATTGTTGCCAAAGACTGCTACGATGTGTTGGGCAGCGGAAGGGGAAGAACAAATGTAACATTTCTCACCGTGCGTTATATTGACAATCAGTCACTATTCCAATAGAGATTTACCATAAGCGCAAGACTTAGGAGAGTAGTCTAATGGTTCGAATACATTAGCAAACAGTACTAATGACTTTCTACTAGCCTCTGAATACGAGCTTTGATTCTGAGGAAAAATTCCTCAGAATTGTTTGTACGATTAGAGAGGTGACCCTTTTAACTGCGTCAACTGTTGTGTCAAAGTCTCTTTAACATCGCTTACAAGATCTTGTCTACCGTACGCATTCAACCGTTCACGAATTAGCTGAGCGGTCTCTATCAGTGTGTTTTCAGGGCGTATAAAGAAGATGACTAAACCCTCAACTTTACAAGCTTTTACGGCGTTCAACTTAAATGGGACATGTAGAGAGAATGGAGGCCAATATTCTAGCCCAGAATCTACGATTCACAGACAGAAGGTAAACACAGTAGCAGAAAATATCGCCTTAGGCGGCTCTCCCACTGATGCAACAAGCACAACTTTTATTTTAACTTATTCTCACATTGAAGTAACAGTGTTGGCCGAAATATTTATTATGTTTCTCCATATATATATATTTTTCCAATATTTAAACAAACTCGTATTGTAAAGTGGGTCGTCCAAAATAATTCCACATTAAATAAAGCGTAGTAACCGCAAAAGCCTCTAGCGACCTGTCACTACTCGCAAATATTGGCAGGTACTACGACGCAATGTATATCGCTTTTCAACATGCGCTGTGTATCGAAAGCAATAATGTTGCCGCAATCAGAAACATTTTTCGTTTTGCCGATATTGAGTTGCTTTAATGCGAGACCTCTTACTTGATTCAGTGTAAAATAGTTGTTAGCGATAATATCGCATGTTTCCTATTGACAGTTGCTTGTTGCCTCAGTGGGAGAGGCGCCTTAAGTGACCAACTCGAATTGCGCAACTTGATGCAGTTTACTGGACTAACCTTGGGCTTAGAATGTATATTTGTTGAATAGAATCCTTCACGGTCGGCGTCATCCTTATCAGTTGCACCAATTGCGGAATGAAATTTATACAACTGCTCTATAGCCTTTGCAACTTGGTGTATCTTTGATTAATCGAATGGATAAAGAAGTAGATACTGCGAGCTGATGTCGATTTAGTTTAAAAGGCAAAAAACAATTATTCTTCGAAACGTTAATGAAAACCGAACTTACGGTTTAAAGCCGGCTACACACACGCAGTTTTAAGTGTCCGGTTTGTCTGTTCAGGCCGTCTGCGCAGTTATAACTGAACGTGTGTATGATAAAGTTGTCAGTTTTTTTGGGCTGAGCAGTCGGTCGGAGAAAAATTGAAAATTCAATCGTTTTGCCTGTTCAGTACGCCTGTTATTAGGAAAACCGGAGCGTGTGTAGCATCAGGCTTTCAGGCCGTCATGTCAGTTTAAAGTGAAGTTTACATGTGCGGAGACGGTTGACGCCATGTTTATCGAACGACAAAAAGGCACAAACTGATGGGCCTCACATGTTTACCGGAGCGTGTGAATGCGCTATGGCGATCCAGTAAAACTGAACAGGCAAACCGGACAGTTAAAACTGCGTGTGTGTAGCCGGTTTAAGGAACAATCGATCGCGGATGCCTAAGCGCTTAAATGCCTTGTCTCAGTCAGACACCCTCAACGAGTCAGGAGCTCTTCGTATTTAAGTATAAATTTTAAATTTTAAAATCCTTTTTGGACAATGAAACCTACAGATTTAATAAGATTTGTAGCACTATGCTGTAGTCGACTACCAAACAAATCATCGTCATTAATGTTGAGCGATCACTTGACGTTGATCGTCAACCTTAGGATCTCTATGATAACCTATGTCGAAAGCAAAGTACGATCCTGGTTGATGCATTGATAAAATTTTGTCAACGGTTGCAAGTTTTTGAAATTTTATCAAACCGACATAATAATTCGAAAAGTTGTGAGTGAAAAAAGACGAAAATGCGAAGGTCAAACTAGCAGCGATCGCCTAAGAAGGGTTATGGCGAATAGCTATTTATACATGTTTTTGGGGCGAAAGGAAAAATAAGGCTTATGGTATAAACAAGTCGCCACATTTACTTTAAACAAAATTTGGTATAAAAACAAACGAGTAACTTTCCTTGACAGAATTTGATGATGACAATGATGGTTTTGACATTGGGGTGTATCTGAGCAAAGCATACCTACATTCTAGCTTTCGATTATTGTTTGTTTACAAAATATTTATTAATGTAATGGAATATTTTGACAACTAACATCAGCTGACTGCGAGTAGGTGCACCAATTTTGAAATATTAAAAACAGCTTTAACCAGATTGAGTTTGGATCGTCTTGTTGAGAATCTCTTACATTGCGTGGTAAAATTCTCACGAAAACAGGCTTTATGACGACGCTTCAAAATAATCTTGAAAATCGTTACGTTTTAATTGAATGGAACGTAAACCATGATAAATAGAAATAAAACAGAGACTGGCAACTCGCGACATCCGACAGCTGACTACTTGGAATTGCTTATCGGATTGAGAGCAACACAAATTTCTTTCAATGTGTGTATGCATATGCATACTCGTGATTGAATGAGCAACGCAAAACAACAAAATAGAAATCGAAACAAACAACGAAATAAAACAACAACAAGGGACCCCACACCCCACCCACACCCGTGGCAAAGTAATCAAAAAATTGTTTTTTCTCGTTTTTCTTGTTTCTTGTTTTTGTATAAATACAGGCGTGCTATCGGTATATTGATACTAGCATGTGATTGTGTGTTCTTTTCACAACAAATCGTTGGGAAAAAACCCCCACAAGTTGATGTAGTGTAAAATAGCAATGGCCGCCACGGGGGTTTTAGGGCCTAGTAACTTTGGAATATATTCTGTGGTCATTGTCATCGGTTTTACGGACTTGGAATGCAGCTGATGCTTTATTATTCTTTATGAGTAATAATTTCTTCTTCCTGATATAAACAAGAAAGCATTTAGAAAATGGCGCGCAGAACCAACGAAACAACAGAAGCCACAAAGAATGTTTAAAACGAAAGAGTAACTAAAGGCTGAACTAAAATGTACGAATACTTAAGTCAAATGCGTTAAGTTTTCTCAAGTTCGGTCATTTGCTGATAACGACTTCACTCGTTTGCACCAAAAAAAAAATCAAAACATTTAAATATAGATATATGTACATATATTCCTCATTCAATTAAACATTCATGGCCAAGACAAGACAACCTATGTCGCTCCCCCGACAGTTGTTTTTTTTTTTATAAAATAGACCATGTGCCCTCAAAGACGATAGAAGAAAAATTTCGACCTCAAGAAAGTAGACTCATCTTGAACAATGTCGAATGTAAAAAAATCTCATTCTGCTAAAAAAATAGTTTTTGTGGTTTTCCCCAGAGTCTGTGTGAATTTGCTGGAATCCAACCGATTTCCAGAAAAGAAAGCAAATGCATGCTCGAAACTACAGACACATTGCATTTACCAAAGAGTATAGAACTACATAGAGTGCGCATCTCATGCAAACAAAATTTTCTATGATATTGATACCCCAAGTGTTCACATTGCTAACCCAGCATCTATGGAGAATCGGGAGCTTTTGACATGGACGATCGAATTTGGCACTTAAATTTAACTCAAGGAAAACGCGGTATACACCATTCCCCAAATAAAAACAAGTCCACAGTTTGGAAATGAAGAATACAGTCTTCAAATAAGAAGAATTCAGACATCTGCTAGGCATCACAATTGGGTCACATGTATCATGGCAACAACATGTAATTGCCAAAGCAGCAGCCTCTGAACTATGTTACCTTTTAAAAGGTAAGAGACATTTTAGAACACTCCAGTTTATACTTCTCCAAAACCACGAACAAGGTCTTGAATACTGTTCGCATGATCGGCGATCAGTCCTATATAGGTACAAAAACGTTTTATCCACCTTATAGACGATTCTTCCATTATTTCACGTCAAATTAACTTCAGCAAAAACTTAAAAGAGATCTGCCTTTTTATAACAGGTATTATAACGGCAGATGGTTTGAGAAGCTTAGATAAATCATCACTATTGCTTATATTTAGTTCTTATTGCTTTTTAACAAGGCAAGTATTTGGAGCTCATTAGCACCCTGTCCATCATAAGCACGACACAGTTATAGAACTACCAAAAATTAGAGCGAGCTTTAGTCAATAAAAAAAAACATGAGAAGGCTACAATCCACTGGGCGGATCGTGTAATAACCTATTCCATCCCAGCCTTAAAATTAAAATCCCCAAAATGTGGGATTTATGCCGATGAAATGTATAAAATACTGTTCATCCAGATTATAAAAATATGTTATGGCTCGACAAAAAATTAAATTATATTGCAGATGGTATGGGGTAGGGTAAACAGGTCGTTTTTATTTTTTTATTTTTTAAGAAAACGCCCCCAAAATTAGGCGTGGGTTAATATGATATATGGTCGAGATGCATTTTACATTATTTGCAAACTTTTTTTTAAACTCTTGACAAAAATCGATTTTTGTGGGAGTGGCCAAAACCTTTATATTGATGAAATATATATATTTAGGTTTTCTAAGCATCTTGCTAAGACAGTTTTTCAAAATTCGTTACCGTTTGGCAAAAAACAACATTAAACTAAAAAGTGGGCGTGGCCGTAAGCGGATTTTGAAACTTTTTACACTTGTTCTGCTTTGTCAGATCAATATAGCGCAAAATTTATGGCCCAAAAGCCGGGCGTACGGACAGACAGACATGGATTAATCGACTCAGCTAGTGATTCTGAGTCGATTCGCAGAACTATGAAGATTATTTCTTTATGTTGAAAACTTAGGCCGTGTGTCAATTGTGTTAACATTTCTGCAGGGTAAACAAAAAATAGTTTTTTTTGCTGTGTCAATTGGATTAAATAGGATTTTATTTTAACACAATTTTCAATAATTTCCCAAAAGAATTGCAACAAAATTCCCTTCTTTATAATTGTTTGTAATAAAAAACATAGCCGAATAGATTTCAAGATTAAATCATTTATTACTATCAGTAAAAAAATATTGTTGTATGATTCCATTCTATCCATTCTACTTTCTTCAAGTTCGGCATACTTCGCATAAAAAATAGCAAAACGAAGGAAATCATAACATTTTTGTAACCCCACATTTTCAAAACCCCAGTTTTAGTGTGTTTTAAAACGTTAATTACATGTTCTTGTAATAATAAATGTTCTATGATTTTTATTTTATAATCTGCCTGATATGCTATTTTCCCGCCACAAGTGAACACTGCGGTAATGATGATTAATCCACAGATCACGAGTGTCATTTGCATTTCTCTCAATCCTCAGTGGTATACCAAATGTCAAAAATTAGCCGCTGAATAAATTTTACCGAGTTGTTGAGCAGGTTAAAATTTTGAATTTTCTATTCACCATAATAATGACTAAAATTTTAACGCAATTGACACACGGTCATAACGTCAAAACTAATACACCATTATGGGATAGGGTATAAAAATCACCAGACCACCTTTTTCGGAATATTGCATCATCGTAATGTTAGGTTTAATTAAAAACTCCCAAGTTCGATTTGTTTTCACTAAACAAGTAATTAATATTTAAACTTCATGTACGTGCGTCGCCTGGGCCCCACCCGATATGAGCTTTCCGTCAAACCACCCCTGGTGATCACATATGTGTGTGTGGTGTGTTGTATTATTCACCAACCAGCTCGGGGATTTACCCAAGCTCTACATTCGCATATTTCCTGGAACTGCGCTTGCAATTATTTTGCGGTCGAAACCGATTTCATCAGTATTTTCTTGTCGTTCGAAGACATAGTGTTTGTGTCGCATCGAGTGGATGCAGTCAGTGCAACATTACCTATCAACGAGTGAACTGCGATCACATAAAATCACCGAGTGATTAAATAACATTTTCCTTTTTGTAAATCAGTTAAATTCACGTGTTTTCTTTTTATCGGTGCGCGAAAACGTGTCAAAAATAAAAGCTGACCATGCATAACCAGATCTATGATATGGACAAGCAATTGTGCTTTAGTGATGGCTCGATATCGGTACCTTCGCCGTGTTCATCTATATCATCATCCACATCAGGATACTCTACTTCCAATAATGCGCAGACCATAAATTTCTCACAATACAATATGCCTGGAGGCGATATCAATATGATTGTGAACTCCCTGCCACCAGCGCCACCCCTAAATCCCGATCTTTCACAATTGGGACAAAGGGTGCATATGAATCCTCTAAGTAATGGCATTTCTGGGGGATACGTTAGCCAGCTTATTATACATGAACAACCAACTGAAAAGTTTCGCTTCCGCTACAAGTCGGAAATGCACGGAACTCATGGCTCCCTAAATGGTGAACGTTCAGAAAAGAACAAGAAAACCTTCCCCGAAGTTGAATTGATCAACTTTAGCGGCACTGGGGTAATACGCTGCAGTTTGTATCAGACAAATATGGATAAGCCATCGCCGCACTCGCATCAGCTAGTTGTGCGTAAGGATGACACAGACGAATGTGATCCACATGATGTGATCGTTGGTCCAGACAAGGGTTATATTGCACGATTTGAGAACATGGGCATTATACACACGGCAAAGAAGAATATCTGCGATGCACTCTTCTGTAAAAAGATGAAAAAACTAAAATTCGAAATGGCTTATGAGAAGCTCTCACAAAGTCAAGAGAAGACCTTGCGAGAGGAAGCAGAGCGCGAGGGAAAGCTAATGAACTTAAATCAGGTACACATTTATTATTTTCGATAAGCTATGCCATACGTTGAATCTATTTATATCGATGAAGTCATCCGGGGGTTTACATTTCTTGCTAATGGGTGGATTTTCTTTATGAGTGCGCGCGAGAAAAAGTATTCAAGATAATAATGTGCTTTGCAAAGTTTGCCACGTTCTTGTTTACGAATACGTATGATGTTGCCAGATTAAAAAAAAAAAATGTTTCAACAAAAAATAAAACACGAAATTGTTTTTAAGTCAACATGAAAAATATATGAAACAATAAGAATACAAACTTAAAATGAACATCTAAACGGCGATTTCCAAACATTTTAATGGCATAAATTTACTTTAGCTGCAACTCACTTTTTGCACTTAGTGGAGGAAAAAAAAAAACAGAAATGTCAAACCAAAAAAGTGCAATTTTCGGCACGAGCACGATAAGTTTGGCGCCAAAAATTGATAACGGTTTTTAGTAGAGGGGTCAAAAACAAGCATTTTTTACTATGGGAAAGGGGTTTATCTCGCCCCGTTTAGGAGGTAGAGGCAATTTTAGAAGAAAAAAAATGACTTGGATAAAATGGAAAAAATTATTAAAAGCCAATACTTTGTTCTATTAGCTATTTTTTAAATCAAATCAGAATCGATATTTGAGTCGAAGCAATGTAAACATTTTTCAAATCCACACACAGCCACGTCTTTTCAGAAAAACCTAGTTTTAAGCCAAACCGTTAGAGATTTTGATAAACTGTCTGAACAACATATCTAGACAATCTTAATGTCTATATTTTGTCTTTTGAAAAAAATGTTTTTCACTTCAATTTTAGTCAACTTGAATAATATGTTGTGACAATGACAATGGGAATATTTATTTTAAGGATGGGTGGGATATGGTATTAAAGGACCCACACAGTAAATTGTAGCCTTAATATATGTTTTTATCATAATTTTGAGTTTGCATGCGAATTTTTCAAAAACTATTGATATTTAATTAATTAATTAAATTTAAATTGAGGATTACAGAATTGGTTTATGGTTTTCAAAACCGTTGTTTTTTAAATATTTTTTTTATTTAACTCATTTTTTTTCTAAAATTGCTTCTACCTCTTAAACGGGGCGAGATAGACCCCCTCCCCTGTTAGAAAAGTTTTTTTTTAATAAGAAAAGACTCCCCATAAAAAAAAATAATTTTTTCCCAATCGGTCTTTTGACAGAACTAGATCAAAAAATTGGTTTGTTTTACCAATGGAAAACGCCATAAGTGTTCAACTAGATTCGCCTGTCATTTCTCCTCAAATGTAACGTAACTGAAATTGCTGTTGAACAATGAGAGCAGTGCGCAGGCAAAGTTAACTTGGTAAAACTGAAATCCGGAACGCACCCAGTTATAATTTACTTGACATAAATAAACATTTTTGGCACTCACTCCATAACAAAATTCTTTACTAATTCGTATCGCAATGAACGTTTCAAAATGGCGTAAGGAAGTTATCAAATGTTTTGGTTTGGTCAAGTATGCAGAAAAAGTGTAAACAAATTTGACGAAAATATTTTTTTTAAAAACGCCTTAACTTCAGATTTTTCCTTCCAAAAATAAAATTTGGGAATTTTAAAAATTTTGATAACGTGTTTTGTTGAGAATTATGCAAAGTAAAGTAAAATCTTCTCAACAAACAATCCAAAGTCAATCGGCTTAAAAGCTGGTGCGAAGATTGGTGCGAGCACTTGCCTGACGTGACGTTAAGCAAAATCTTACTTTGTAGTGAAGTCTAATTGAAAACCACATCCAGCTCCTTTCAGCATTTATCGAGATTAGCGCATTAATACATACTTTGGGACTTTATTTTATACTATGTATAAATATAGATAGATATGAAGATATCATAATTACTCACTAAGAGTTTCATTCCAAAATAGTCATTTTCGCTGTTTACTTATATCGATCTTTCATTCTTTTTTTATAGGTACGCCTGTGTTTCGAAGCCTTCAAAGTAGTCGATGGCAAAGTTTGGACGAGAATCTGTGAGCCGGTGTTTTCACGTCCAATAAACAATCGCAAGAGCGCTCTTACGGGGGAATTGAAAATCTGTCGCCTAAGCACAGTCGTTGGCAGCGCAGCTGGAGGTGAAGATTTGATACTGCTAGTCGAGAAAGTCAGCAAAAAAAATATACAAGTTCGCTTCTACGAATTGCACGACGATGATGTAGCTTGGGAAGCATACGGTGACTTTTCCGATGCCGATGTGCATCATCAGTATGCTATCACAGTGCGTACACCAGCATATAAAAATAAAGACATCGTCTCCAATGTAACGGTTAATATCGAACTTGTCCGCAAAAGTGACGATGAACGAAGTCAATCACTTAGCTTCCGATATAAGCCGCGGGATGTAGTTTTGTCGCGGAAACGCCGTCGAACATCATACATGTCATCGTCGTCAACCCCAGTTAGCTCTTCGGAGATTCCCGAAACAGTAAATGCAGTAACAACAGTCATGCCACCACAGTATATACCAGAACCGTACCAGCAGCAAGAATTTTTCCAACAAGCCCCGCAGACAATCAGTCAAGAGTTCAACAGAGAAGAGTGTCTGAATGGGCTATTGAACACATGCCAGTTGGATTTATTCGTGCAATCGGTGCAATCCAACTCGGACGAATTAGGTAGTACTATAATAGAGCCGTTCGGCCTTCTTTATGAAAATACGCCAAATAATTTTTTGCAAATGGATGGTGAGGCATCAAGACCACGACACAAACAACCAAATACAGATGCGGTTTCACAATTACCACATATACCAGCGATAAGGCGTCTCATGTCGGTGTATAATAATAAAAAAGACGTTAACAGAATGTCAAAAATTCTTCAAATATTCGAAGATTACACGGCTGAAAACGACAATAGAGACACAATAGTCCATGACGTCGTCAAGGACTGTCTTCGAAAAGATGGGGTAGCCCTCTTTGAAATCCTTAGGAATATGAAGTTAGATGATCTGCTAACGCAAACAAACAATCACAATCAGACGCCATTGCATTTTGCTTGTGCAAATGATCATGCTGTGTTTATAAGCCCGCTTCTAAATCTGAAATGCGATCCCAATGTCCAAGATACTAATAGCAACACAGCACTGCATATCGCCGTAAGTGAGAATTTTAAAAATTGCGTGGAGAGTTTTGCTTCCTTCTCCGAGACCAACAAGATAAACGTAAATCTGGCAAACGACAAAGGCTTTACGCCTCTCCATTTGGCCATCCGAAACAACAACCTCAGCTTCGTTCAGATACTTCTAACTAAATTCAATGCATCTGTAAAGGTGGCGAGTTCGTGTGATGGCAACAACGCCCTGCATTTGGCAGTCCAACATCAAAGCAAAGATATCGTCAAATACCTCCTGGAGCACAGTAAAGTTGATGTCAAGGCGAAAAATCGATCCGGCCATACCGCTGAAGATCTGGCCAAAGGATTAAGCGGCAATGTTAAACAGGAAATTATTGATTTGCTATCGGAAAAAATGCCTCCCTCTAATGACGATGACTCGGTGACTACAGATTCCATCAAAGACGAACCAGACGATGAGAATGACAGTGAAACTGAAGAAGACGACGAGAAGTCAAAGCCAGAGGTCGTGGAGCGCAGCGAAGAGGGATTTATGAAACGTCTGCTACAAGATGACAAATTCCTCAGTCATTTGGCTAGATTACTTAATGTTGACAGCAAATGGAAAAAACTCGGTATTGAACTCAAATTGGATCACTTGTTTTGTCTGTGGAGTAATGCAGAAGCCATGCTGCAACACATAGCCGCAGTCGAAGACGTTACTCCTACGAAATTGATTAACGCCCTGAAAATAGTCGATCAAGAAGCTGCAAGTATAGCGACGGCATTGATGAAAAATGAGCATACAATGATATAATGAAATTGTTTTACTTTAACTATAAGAGTATTCTAAGCCATCTTTTGTAAAATTTATCATCCCTATTTAATGTATTTTAATAAATAATAATGTACATCCATATTCAGTTTAATTATAAAAACAAACCGGTTCTCATTTTTATTTTGGGATATTTAAGGTGAAGGTAAGTCGTCAACGACACGGTTAGGCAGCAAGTCTTATGATGAAGCACATCTGCGAAGACTTAACAATCTATATCGAGAGAGTTTGCTAATGTAAGACTGTGCGTGGTGATCACTAAAGAATGTTGCTACGAACCCTTGCTTAAAACCTATGAGCTGGTGACATCTACTACGGAAAGTGTTATAGTGAGCAGAATATAAGTGCCAGACCTAGGCAAGAAGTCTAATGATTCCAAGACATTAGCGAACGCATTGTAACAATCCGCATTAATGCCAAATTCGCCAACATAAGCCTTATAGGCGTTCACGCCCCAACGGAGGAAAAAGATGATAAAGCTAAAGATTGCTTCTACGAGCTCCTTGACAAAACCTATGAGCGACTACCGAAGTACGATGTTAAAATCATGCTGGGAGATTTTAACGCAAAGGTGGGAAGAGAAGACATCTTTGTTGTCGGAAAACATAGCCTACACGACAACATGTCTGGTAACGGACTTAGGCTAATTGACTTCGCTACGGAACCGAAATACCACAATAACCAGCACAAGGTCTCCTCATCTCGATATCTATAAGGGGACATGGCGGTCTCCAGATCAACGAACGGCCAACCAAATTAATCACATTGCTATACACAAGAGGCACGCATCCAGTATTTTGGATGTCCGAACATTCCTAGGAGCTAGCTTCGACTCGGACCACTGCAGCCAAGGTAAGAATGCGGATATCCACCACGCCACAATAATCCAGAAATACTGTGAAAAAAATGTAAATGTCGAAAGACTGCAATGGCAAGAGACCGACAAGACCTTCGCGTAACGCGTATCCCTTAACCTCTCAATTAACACCATACCACCAGCATCGAATGCAACGATGTTAACAAGCCATTAGATCAACCGCAACTGATGTGCTAGGTTTCTCGCGCCCACCCGCAAGAAACCCCTGGTTTGATGAGGAGTGGCAACAGATACTCGCAGTCAAGAACGAGGCCTATAAAGCTTATCTGCAGGTAAAGACGAGAGCTGCCGTTGAGCTCTATAGACTTGCTCAGAAAGAAGAAAAATGAGCAAGAAAGGTGCCACTGCAGGAACGATGTTCGCGAAATTTACCAAAGTGTAAAACGTCAAAGCCAAGGATACAAGGCTCAAACAGAATCCTGTCGAGATGAACAAGGAAATGTCGTAGTTGAGACACAGTCGATGCTGAGGATATGGAAGAACCACTTCTGCAGACTGGTACACGGCGGTGAAGACCGAAATTCCGCTGTCAGGCAGAACGATCCATTAAATATTGGCAACAACATCGAAAACTGCCAACCACCCGACCTGAGTGAAGTGAGGATAGCAATATCTAAATTCAATCTTTATAAGGCTGTCTGAAATGACGGCCTTCGGAGATGATTTGGTCAGTAACATCCACTAACTCATATGCCAAATCTGGTCGAAAGAAAGTATGCCTGAAGAATATAACCTCAGCATCGTTTGCCTGATCCACAAAAAAGGAGACCCTCTAAACTGCGCGAACTACAGAGGTATAAGTCTCCTCAACATCGCCTACAAGATCCTATCTGACATAATATGTGAAAGCCTGAAACCGTTTACCAGATCGGCACTTATCAGTGTGGTTTAGGCCAGAAAAGTCCACAGCCGATCAAAAAACCCAAGAAGTCCAAATCGATACCCACCACCTATTCATCGATTTTAAAACCGCATACCACAGCATTTATAGAGACGAACTCTACAGAGCAATGTCAGTTTTGGAATACCGCCCAAATTCGTCCTTTTGTGTAGGATGATGATGGAGAATTATCGCCGTTCGGAATCCGCATAAAACAAGAAATGCACACGCACAAATGAATTGTTGCGAGAAAAAAGCTAGGCCCTGGGTACTAACGAGCCTGTTGCACCGAAAATTTGTATTTTTATTTCGAGAAAATAATCTTGGACTCCGCACATTAAAACCTGGGTTCTGGGTGAAGTTGCCTGGTGGCCATGTGAGAGCATCTAAAGTTTTTTTTTCACAAACATCCAAGCCTTCACTCGTTTCAGGACATCAGAAGTTTTTCGGTACTTCCGTTTGGAATCGGAGTTCAAGTAAACGTCTCATTCATTATGTCAAAAATATAACTTTGCACCAATAAATGAAGAAAAAAGCTAGGCTTGACCAGTCTTCACGCCCAAGTTGATGAAATTTACTTTTACCTTTCTCGGTGTATATATGAGCAGGAGTATAGCAAAAGGTTCGGAGGGGCATACGCGAGTTCGATGATACCTCACAACGGTAATAGGCAAATAAAACATAAGTCATATTTTTTTCAATAAAAGAAGAGCTTACCCAGTAAGCTCATGGTATCCAGTGTCAAGCATACTTGCATACGTGCTTCAATTTAAGCACGAATCAATTATACCAAATTGCCATGGAAATGTGCGGTAATTCAGTTGAAAGATCGCCAACGGCTACGGCGATTTACATGAACACCAGAGACTAGACGAATAGATGCTATGACACATGGGTACTTCCCATAGGGGATTTCCACAGAATTGTTATTTTGATGTAAATAGACGTGTGTAGGATTTAAAGTTAATAAGGTTAATTCAAGTGATAAGGAAAGTTTTGATTAAATTTTGTTTGTTAATTCCCATAAAGATTGTTAGTATTGCTTTGACAAAATATCTGACAAATGATCAGGACATTTGCGTAAGTCTTAGATCAAACAAGAAATAAATAAACGAATGAGAAGGAGCACAGTGGCATGTTAGCTAGTGCGATGAACTCCTACGCAGTTCGTACTTACACCAGGATATGTTGAATATACCCTCCACTTACGTTATATGGCAAATCATCACAGTATCCGGCATTCGGATTCAGCATAAAACCGTAGATCACACCAGCATGCCAGAAGTACACACGCGCTCACAAATGGTTTTAAAGCAAAGCAATGCCATGGGTTCTGGTGCACAAAAGACTGGTACTTGTATCTATATTGTTGCAGTAGTCAAATAGTAGGGAATTGTAGAAGGCAGTAGAAAATTGCCAAATTGGGTCTACAGTTCCAATTAGGCTGTTTAAAGTAAACAACTGCATGAGCTTCTCTCTCATTTGAAGAGTAAGTTAACCTCTTGAACAGATTTGAAGATGAATGAGGCAAAATGCCAATGACAGTGCTCAATACCGTAGTGAATACTGAGTTTCATGATATGGAAACCTTCATATTCGTGTAAGAAAATATTGTTTAGAAGCCTCCAAAAGTCTCATAAAGGAATGATTTTATTGTAGACGACTGTAAAAAAACGGACTGTAAATTAGGACGAGAAATAAAACACATGGTATTGTTTAAAGTCTGGAAAAAATCATATTGAAAAAACCCGTCTATTTTACTTTTATTAACAACTCGAAACAATCAACTATACAAACTGTACGTCTGTACTCGAACGCGTTCTTTCTGCCTCTGGTCTTTTTACAAGAATGAGATTATATTCTCACATATATCTTTATACACATACATGCATACAATGCATTGGTTCGATACACATATCTTTATACATATACATTCATATATTGCATTGATTCGATACAACGACAGTGGTCGTGCTCCGTATTTCAGATAAGGTTAGATATCCCATTCTCATTGGTCAAAATGGTCGATTGACCAATGACAACAGAGCTTCATCTAAGACGTCTCAAAACTGAAATACAGAGCATCGCCAATATTTAATGAAAACAGAAAAACAACGTTCGTATTTTTACCTGGAATTTTCGAACACTTAACAGAAGAGGTGCAGCCTAACATCGTTAGTTGCTACAAAGGAGACGTAGTGCCATCTAGGAAATACGACATGACGGAGCACACAGAAAGGAACTGAAGCTGTGGCATTTTTTTATAGTGAACAGAATATTGGATGCGAATTAATTATGAGCGACAGACTTATAACACATTTCCATTTCCAAATTTCCACAAAAACGAAATGAGATCAGCAGACGTTACGATGTTAGTTTGGCTTCCAATCCTCTGCCCCAAACTCGATTGAAGGACTTGAAGATACCCAATGCGCCTGATCTCTTTTTCTGTGTTTTACCCTAGTTGAACGATTAGTTGAAAGTTCAATCAAGTTCAAATCTCATTTGGTTGAGGCTGATTTCGACTTGTGCATGCCACTTAAGACTATGTTTTTTCTCTACTATTTTGCCGGAGTATTAGTATACATTCGCTCTACCTTTCCTATCCATTTTAGACGTCAAATGCAGAGTTTGTTAACTGGTCTGTAAGTCTATACAGCCTGTAAAGTACTTGAATCTTCGTGTAAATTGTCCGTCAAACAGCTTATCAAGATCAAACAAGAAGTGATCAGAACTACACCTTTCACAATCGAACCCTAGGCCAAAGTATGATACCTGTAGAGCAGAGCTAATTTTGTATAAAGCATGACCCTCATAAATGGATAATAAAGCAATGGGTTTGCAGTTTTAAGGCACGAGTTTTTTTGTATCATTTTGAATCGATTAGTCGGAACGTGGTTCAGAGGCTTTCCTAAAGTCCAAATTGCTCACCATGTGTCTGATTACCAGATATCTGTGAGTTAAGATTGCTTCTACGATCTCCTAGACAAAACCTATGAGCGACTACCGCATTACTATGTTAAAATCGTTGTGGGAGATTTTTACGAAAATGTAGGAGGAGAAGACATTATACAATATTGTCGGAAATCACAGCACACGTGACATCACATCCGGCAACGGACTCAGGCTAATTATCTTCGCTACGGAACGAAATGCCACTATAAGGGGACATGCGATAGACAAGAGGCACTCCAGGCATCCAGTATTTTGATTGTTCGAACATTACGAGGGGCCAATATCGACTCGGACCACTACAAACCAGGAATAAGCTATCGCAAAAGATAAAGTCTTTCGCAAAATGCTTATCCCTTAACCTCTCCATTAACACCATACCAGCAGCATATAATGTCAAAGAACAATGGCAACTAAGTTAACAAGCCATTAGATCCGCACCAACTGATGTGCTAGGTTTTTCGGGCCCACCAGCAAGAAACCCCTGGTTAGATAAGGAATGCCAACCGATTTTAGCAGCCAAGAACGAGGCCTACAAGGCTAATCTGCAGGTGAAGACGAGAGTTGTCATTACTCGAAAAGGATACTGTCGAGATGAAGAAAGAAACATCGCAGTTGAGTTACAGTCGATGCAGAGGATAAGAAATAACCACCAATGCAGATTGTTGAATCTACGAACAACATTCTGCTGTCAGGCAGAACGAACCATTCAATACTGGCGACGACTACGAAAATTACAAACCACCCGACCTTAGTGAGGATAGCAATATCTAAACTCAAGTAAAACAAGGCCTGCGGAAAAGACGACCTTCCCGCTGAGCTTTATAAAGCCAGTGGAGATGATTTGGTAATTAACATCCGCCAACTTATAAGCCAAATCTGGTCGGATGAAAGTATGCTTGAAGAATGGAACCTCAGCATCGTTTGCCCGATCCCCAAAAAATGAAACTCTGAAGAGAATCCTGGCATACCTTCTGTGGTAACATAGAAGAAACCTCAGAGGCTTCTAGACTACGCAAAATCCTCTCCACCAATCCATCTACCTACTCAAACGAGATGGTCAATGGACAACCTCCAGCAAGGAAAGAATTGACCTTCTTCTGGACACTTACTTTCCTGGTAGCTTCTCTAACCCCGTGGATACCAACATAATAATCACCAAAGAAAAACTTCTTTGGGCCATTAAGAGCTTCAAACCATTTAAATCCCCTGGACCAGATGGTGTCACACCAGCGGAACTCCAATACAACCTTGAGATCCGGCTACCTTGGCTACTAACCATCATGACCATCTGTCTACGGTAAGTACATATCCCCAAGACATGGATGGAAGAAGATGTTGTATTCATCGTCAAAGCAGGAAAGAGCACTCACATAAATCCGAAGGATCACCGTCCGTAAAACCTTGGAAAGATTAATTGATCTACACCTCCGTTCTAGCATAGAACCGACTGCACTCTCCAACTCCCAACACGCATACTGCAAGCGTTAGTCTGTTGAGACAGCACTTCACCCATTGTTACGTATAACTGAAAACTCACTTAGAGTAAAGGAGTAATGGTTGCCTTTCTTGATATAGAAGGAACTTTTAACAATGTCAAAGCAGAAGCAATTACTAATGCAATCTCGGATTTAAATGTGGATGACTCGCTAATAAATCAGCTACTCATAGGCAGAACTGTTAACACTTATCTTGGCATCTCCACCGCACGCAGATCCGTTAGCTGTGGCACCCCTTAAGGGGGTGGGTCTAAAGAAGCTGGAGTGGGTGGAGGTGTTTTCTCCGAGATGCTTAACCTAAGCATATCCTTTCGCCTTCCGCGATGCATATTAGCAACTTCAGTGACAGCCAAGAGGCAATAAAATCCCTGGAAGCAATATCGACTGTCAATACCGACTGTCACTTAACGAGATGGCGGAGCATTTTGCCATTCACCACTTTCTCAGACAGGGCACAACCCTCGATATTTAACCACCAGTAGAAATAATAGGTATGCCCATCGCTACATGTAAATAACAGATAAATCCGGATGCGATCAAGAAAGCAAACCGCAGATGGGTAAAAGGCATAACGTGTCAAATATCCAGGCAACTTTGGCCTAACTTTAACCAGAAGCGCTTCATCTGCTTAACAATGCTGAACAGATCAAACATCAGCAGCATTATCGGTCCGATAGGCCTACACACAAGAAGACTAGGACGCAGTAGATGAAGAATTCGCCTTAAGCGGCGCGCACACGTAGAAACCAACTTGGAGTGCGCAACTGGAGGCAGTAAGCTAAGGACCTCACTGCTCACTTCAAGGCGAACCCAATATAGACGAATTTATATGCAAGGAAAGAATTGCATCAACACGTTTGAGCCCTACAAAATAGCAGGCCCCGACGACATAACCCCCATGATGACTGCTAACTACATTATGTCAACATACCTACATAATATCATGCGAAAAATTATAGACCAATTAGTCTTTCCTCGTTCATATTAAAAACTCTGGAAACTCTGGGGGTATTTTTCAATTCTTTGGCTGCTGATAGTCAACGAAGCATTTAAGAGACTGTAAATCACTGCAACAAAAACAGTGGCTTATGCAGACGATTCCCATCGACTCTAAGCGCAATCATGCTAACAAGCCTAAACATACTCAGTAGATGTTCAGAAGCATGCGTCCTGGGTGCAAATCCGAAGAAGACCGAATTAGTACTCTAAGATCAGTCTTAGAATTTGTGGCCCCGACTCTGGGAGAATCCGCCCTCTCACTGCCCGCAAGTGCCAAATACCTTGGGGTGATACTTGATAGCAATCTAAACTGGAACCTGAACATCAACGAAAGGGTTAAGAAAGCTAGTATTGTATTATATGGCTGCAATAGAATCTGTGGTAAGAAATATGGGCCCATCCCCGAAGGTCACAAAATGGCTTTACACAGATATTGGCACATCCTTACCGATGGTGGAACTCCATGAAAAAGACTAAGCATATGACTGCATTAACAAAAATTCAATGAACAGCATGCGTACTCATAACAGGAGCCATGCGCACTAATCCCACAGCAGGCTTGGAAGCAATTCTAAGTCTTCCACCAATTGACTTACAGATCAATGACACAGCAGCGACAAGCGCAGCACGCGTCAAAGAACCGGGTAATCTGTATATCAAACGCTTTGGTCACAGCACTGTACTTAGATTTGTAGCATACGAGAATGGGGCATCTGACAACATCCCATATCACGATTTTGATATTGACTACTCAATCAGAATACAAAGCAGAAGTTGTCATATACTGTAGTATCCAACACTGAAATATCAGTCTATAATGATGGGTCTAAAATGGAATTAGGAGTGGGCTCCGGGGTGTACTGCGATAAAATCGGGTTAACCACATCCCTCCGACTATCAAACTCATGCAGTGTATTCAGAGAAGAGATCCTTGCCATACTCAAAGCTGCCGAATCGGCTAGAGTATTGGACATATCACAAGAGGATATCTCCATTTACGTAGATAGTCAAGCGGCTCTGGCAACCAACATAATAAAATCACGAGTAGTTGGACGCTGCCGCACACAACTAAAGGCTATATGTTACCAGAAAGAAGTCCAAATTGTCTGGGTGCCAGGACATAATAGCATCCCAGGACTAGGATCATCCAGCTGCATCTCCTTATGTGACTGCATGGTTAGACCCCCACTTGCTTCTAAAAAACAGGCAATAAATAGATACATGCAAAGTCGTACAAAATCTAGATGGCAAAACATTAAGACTTGGGTAGGACCTTTGGTAGAAAATAAGCAGTAGCAAATCAAAGAGCTTATAGCTCTTAGCAGAGCTTCCATTTCTAGCGGTAAGAGTGATAACAGGTCACAACCTGTTGGGTCAGCATTCCCATAGAATCAGACTAGCTAGCTCACACCAACTATGCAGAAAATGCGGAGACCCTAAAGTCGAGGAGGACATCCCACAATTCCTTTGTCACTGTCCCGCGATCTGCAACAGCCACAACAAACTCTTTGGTAGCTTCTACAACGAGGACCTGACGGAGCTGGCAACGAAACCTATAGCGCAGGTCGTTTGTTTCTGCTGCAAATCGGGATGGAGCAAACATCTGTTTGAAACGGATGGAACAACGATGATCAAAACATAAGTATCACACTTAGTATAGTTTACACATTCTTTTCAGGTACTTTTATCTCCATAAAGGGTATTGCTATGGAGCCACGTAGGCCTATGCAAGTTTGACGACTCTACTGAGCGTCAACAGCCCATCAAACCTAATCAAACCTAAGCTAAGGATCGAGCTATTTGGGAGAGGCATGTTGGTTGAGGCCCAATTTCGTTCCGGACTGTAGCACCACTTAAGGAAGTAAGTATTTTGGCCTACACCTTTGCAAGATCAAGCTGACTCATGAACTAAAGCCACTTGATCATATGAAGCAACATGCGTTCTCGAATTGGGCTCTTGACATGATGGAAGAAAATGAATGAATGAATGAAGAATTTCATCGCAAAATCATTTCCTGCGATGAAGCGCATTTTGGGTAAACGCCTTCGTCAATAAGCAAAATATGGGCTTCTGGACATTTGAGAATCCTCATGTGCTTCATAAAACCGCACTTCAATCGCAAAAACTCACAGTTTGGTGCGGTTTTCATGCCGGTGGTGTCGTTGGGCATTTTTTTTCGTCAATGAAAATTACCGTCACGTTATGGTGAATGGTATTCGCTGCAGAGACCAGAGACATGTTGGAACGTTATTTCTTTGAGCAATTGCAATGCAAGAATTGGACATAAGTGATGTGCCACAAGCCACACAACGGGTGCGACAATCGAGTTATTGAAGTGTCAGTTCGGTGAAAGTATTATCTCTAGATCGTGATTGGGCTACATTAAATCATTGTTCTATGTAAATATGTCGGCGACGTTAGATTTCTTTGAGACATATCAAGTAGTTTGCATTTTATTTAAAAAAGAATTTGTCAAGTCCTTAATGAAAGACCCTTAACAAGAACTCAGGCAACGGGTGTGTTAGCTCCATAAATTAGCGCAAATTCAAGTTTGACACAAAATGTCGATAGATCGTCGCATTAAGCATGCAATGTTGAAGGAAAGACACCAGCATTTACAAGGAACAAGAGCCGATGATGTAGAGTATGGAATGCTGTTCGCGAAATCGTATATTTGAAGAATGGAATCATATTATCGTTTGAGGCAGATCCATATATTGGTACCATGAGCTAATTATGGAAGAATAAGACTTCACCTGCGTAATATGTGACCAACAATCTAAATTGACGCTATCAATAAAATGTACTGATGATAGTTTTTGTATCTGAAGATCGACGAATTGCATTTGCGATAAACAACCATTGCCCCTAGCCACTCTATTCTTCAATCACAACATATTACGTTGGCACAGACACAAATTTATTAAACTTACCCAGCAAGAGTAGCACACCCAGAAATGAAACGCAGGAATACAAAAAGGGCAGATGTACGCTCCCCAGATCTGCAAGGTGAAAAGAGGAATGAAATTGAATACAATCAGAAGCAATTGATCCATACTTCCGTTAAATGCAATTTGCTGTTGCACGTTTGCGCAAACAGCAAACTGCAACAACAGGAAGTAGGTGCAGCACAATGAGTCTATCGACTTAACAGTCACATAATCATATAGCATAGCGAAATCGATACCCTCCGTAGGAACACTTACTCAGTAGAGAGAGGAATCCAATTTTCTCTGGATCCATTACTGCTGATAGGACGTACGTCAGTCCAAGTACCACTGTCGCCAATAAGCTAAAGACAGTGAATGTCTCATATGCGCGAGCTATAACCCCCTTCTTGTGGCCAGAAAATCCCGTCGACTCGGAGAATAAATACGCAAATGGTAGGAACACGAACAGTGATAAGTTCGAGAACAGAAACACATGATTCCATAGACCTGAAAATTAAAAAAAAAAATCAATAAATTGGCGATACTGAAGAAATCCAAAGGGATGAGAAGTAGTGCAGTGGTGAGTGTTTTTTTTTATTCATTTTGGGACTTGGTTTTTGATTTTTCTACGGAAAAGCAGATCAAAATGATCCACAAACAGTTATGGAAGTATAGGGTGCAGATTTGTTATTTTTGCAAACATATGTTTTGTTTGCGCTCACGCTCCGGTGGAGGAAAAATAATGCTTTTACATGCTCCTTGTTACAACTTATGAGCGACTACACTATAGGTAGCACACGGTTTCCTTACCATAATATCCATAAGGGGACATGGCGGTCTTCAGATCAATGAATGGTCATTCAAATTGCGATAGTCAAGAGGCGCGCCAAGTCGTTCGGAAAATGCCTGTCCCTTAACTTCTCGATTAACACCATACCACTATCATCTTATGTCGAAGAATAATGGCCCACCAGCAAGAAACACTTGGTGGTCGCAACCAAAAATAATGTCTACAAGGCTTAACTGCAGTTGAAGACGAGCCGGCATTAAGATCAACAAAAGTCAAATAAGTAGCGAAAACCATCGGGCTTTCAAAATGAAGGAAGAAGAGCAAGAATAGCCCGCGATTGAGGACATGGAGAGGTGCCACTTCTGAAAAAATTTTCGCAAGTTTTACAAAAGTCTAAAACGTCAGAGTCAGTAAACAGAGTGCGAAAACAATCCTGTTGAGATGAACTAGGACAGTCGATGCAGTCGAAGGCAAATTACCAATACAAGCCCCAAGTGCTCTGTTTCGTGACCAACAGCAAGAAACACTTGGACTGATGAAAAGTGCCGACAGATACTCGCAGTCGAAAACGATGTCTACAAATCTAAGCTGCTATTGAAGACGAGCAGCCATAAAGGTAAAAAGTCAAATAAGTAGGGAAAACTACCAGGTTTTACACCACCGGAGCAAGAATAGCCCGCGATTGAGAGGTGCCACTCCAGAAAAGATAATCGAAAGTTTTACAAAAGTCTAAATCGTCAGAGCCAGTAATACGGAGCACGAAAAGAATCCTGTTGAGATGAACAAGGATAGATTGCAGTTGAGACACAGTCAATGCACGAGAGGCAGAAAGAATCATTCAAAATTGACGCGAACAGTGAGAACTATCAACCAGTCGACCTAAGTGAAGGAAGGATATTAACATCTAAGCTTACGTTTAACTAACGGCCTTCCCGTGAGCCTTATAATGCCCATGGAGTTGATTTGGTAAGGAACGTTCATTAAATCATGGGCAAAATTTGGTCGGATGATAGTATGCCTGCAAAATGGCACCTCAGCCCGATCTATAAAATAGGAGATCCTCTGAAAATCGCCAACTACAGAACAATAAGTCTCCTCAACATTGCTAACAAGATCCTGTCCTGTCTGTCGTAATATGTGAACGCCTGAAACAGTTTACCAACAACCGGATCGGCCCTTATGAGTGTGACTTTAGTTCAGGTAAATCCACAACTGATAAATCTTCACACTTCGGCAGATCCTGACAAAAAAAAACCCAAGAAGTCCGAATCGATACCCATCACCCTTTAATCGATTTCAAAGCCACATACGACAAGATATATACCGACGAACTATACAGTACAATATGCCTAAACTGACCCGTCTGTGCAGGTTGACGAATTAAGAATTCTCGCAGCTTCATCAGGGTCGGCAACGACCTCACCAAAAAGGGATCCAGCCAATGTGACTTCATATACATTATTCTTGGGAGGATTGTGCAAAAATCCTGAGCCAATACCAGAGGCAAAATCTTCCATAAATCGGTTCAACTACTAACATACACCGAGTCTTTATAGATCCTATACAAGACCCATGAAGCATGAGCCGTATGAAAACCGATAAAGAATTCCCTGGTCGTTTTAAGAAAAACTTGTTTCGAAAAATCTAGGGTGCAGTAATGGAAGACCTCGCCTTCAAGTAACGCGCACAAGTAAAAACCGACCTCAACCAACTTTAAATGTGCCACAGGAGGCATTTAGCTGAAGACCGGTCTAATTGTAGAGGCATGTTTGTTAAGGCTCAGGCTCGTTAAGGACTGTAGCGTCACTTGATTAAGTAAGTGATTCTTCTCAGTTTGCCTCTGATTTTCAGGAGGCAACTTGTAACAACAACTTGGTTACTTAATACTGATAACGAAGTCAGGACGTCTACGCCAGCAAGTTGCCTGCTAAGAAAAATGTTTTAGAAGACGTTTATTGGGACATTCTTCTAATGTAAATTAGTGGTTTCTAAACTCTCAAAGAATAGATCCTTTCATAGCTTGAAAGACTCAATATGCGTATGCCTCATAGCTTTTGGAACGAATGTATTCATTCCAGTGTCTCAAATAGCATTTAATACATTTTCAGAACTACATCAAATTTTAATGTTACCACCAGCACTTTTATCACAGCGAGGCACAGTGCTCTATTTAATCTCTCCGATGACAGTATTCATTCCTACCCTCGATCTACTTAATAACCTTTGGCAATGATATAATTTCGTTAAGTACCATTTAACTAACTTCCATATGCCAGCTCATTCACACAGTAAACTGGAAATAATGTCAATTCCAATACGAGTGTGCACTAATCAATAACATCAAGACCAAAACAAATATGTTCACCAAACGAGCGAAAGTAAGCCGGTTAACTTCGTAAAAGGTGTTCCCTTCACTTGTGCTCGCACTCATCACGCACATGCCTCTTCATTGATTCATCGATTCCTGATGTCACTCACCTTGGATTAGTGAACTGTTTAACCATTTAACGTAATAGCTGTTGGGGTACAGCAATAACACTTCATTACTGGCTATTGACACCGGCAAGAGCAGTGCAGCTCCAACAGCAATGGCCATCGAAAATGTACATAACCATGAGCTGTAAAAAAAAAACTAATTTAAGAGCAAAATACAAATTTACAAATGCGAATTCCAAACCTTATACGATAGACGAGTATCTCATCATCGTCATTTGAGAACAGATCTTCACGATCCTTTCGCCGAAAACGTACGATCAACGCATATGAAGATGTGTAGAGAAGTATCAGGAGCAAGAGAAAAATCTGCAAAAAAAAAAGAAAAGAAAAATAGCTCAGTTGTATAACAAATACATAATGGTAGATGGCCCCTTCACTTTGGGTGATGCAAGACCATAAGTGGACAGACACAAGTGAAAAGGAGAAAAACATTTTATCAGAGGGAAGACGTATCTCTTTTGCTTACATTTGGTTTCAATAATTATACAAAAACGTTGGTTATTATCTTTACATTTAGGAAAAACCATTGCAAAACAATGCATCAGCAACTATCTGCAATAATAAATAAATTTGCAGAAACAGATGATCAGGAATAGATAACAATCAGTGAATGTGCAGATGTCAGCTGTAAACTGTCATACCATTCGTAAATCACATCTAAAGATGGGTTGCAGGTCTATCTTCATTCGTATCATCATGTCGATTGATTCACTTAACACACTTAGACCAAAAGGGTCCAATGTGGTACCACGTGGATCTGTCGACTTTCCTGTATTCGTTCGCCTAAATGAACCATTCAGAGCTACCTATGTAGCGAAGGAAGTTTCTGACATTGATGTTAGACAGCTCACCTTGATTGTCGAAGGAGTACTTTCCCAGATGAAGTTTCCTTTACTGAGAGAGCAGGACAAGAGCATAGAAGGTAAATAATACTTTCCTCCTCTCCTTTGTCTAAGCAGCTCCTGCAGAAGTCATTGCTGAAGAGGCCTAGTCTTCTTGCGTGTAGGCCTATCGGACAGTGTCCTGTAAGGACACCGATAATGCTGCTGATGTTTGATCTGTTAAGCATTGTCAAGCAGATGGAGCGCTTCTGGTTAAAGTTAGGCCAAAGCTGCCTGGATATTTGACACGTTGTACCGTTTATCCATCTGCGGTTTGCTTTCTTGATCGCATCCAGTTTGATCTGTAAATTACATGTAGAGATGAGCATACCTATCATGTCTACTGGCGGCAGCATTTCAAGGGTAGTGCCCTGTCTGGCAAGCTCATCTGCCTTGCAAAAGAGGTGAATGGTAAAATGCTCCTCCATCTTAAGAGACAGTCGGCATTAGTGGGATGATTTCGAATTAAACGAGATTGCTTAAGAGACAGTCGGCATTAGTGGGCTGATTTCGAATTAAACGAGATTGCTTACAGGGATTTTATTGCCGCTTGGCTGTCACCAAAGATTATAAAGTCATAAAGATGACGCATTGAGAACAAAAAACAAAACCTTCTGCTCACCAAGTTCATGGTACGGTGTGCAACACACATGAGAGACGAGATCGAAATTATATGGCGGGCTATGCCAGTACGACCCGCCATAGAACAATTTTTCTTGTATGTAGTGCGCCATCTGTATGGCTTTATAATCTTTGCTGTCACTGAAGATGCTAATATGCATCGCGGATATTACATTCCATTTCAGCCAGGACAAGGCTTCTTTGATTGCCATGATTTCCGCTTGGAAAACGCTACAATGGTCAGGAATGCCAAAGGATATGTTTAGGTTAAGCATCTCGGAAAAAAACCGCCACCCACTCCAGATACTGTTTTAGCCCCATCCGTGTAGATGTGAATTGAGTTATTTGTTTCGATCGAATCCGACTCCATCCCGTTCGTTATAGCTTCGCAGGTTGGGCCTTAGAGCAGCTTGAATTGGACCACGATTTTGCCCGAAAAATCATCTTTTCCGACGAGGCACATTTTCATCTCCGCGGCTACGGATACAAATCGTGAACGTAGCACTAACCATCGCGGGCTCAGTGGCGCGCAGAAGGCCTGGGTTCGATAGCAAAACCTTAAATGATTTTTCACTGGCCCCCCTCTCGTGATGATCTGACAAATCATCCAAAATTTGTTTTTATTTTGCTGGGCTTACAAACAAAATTGCTACATCTGGGACCGAGAAGCCGATTCATCCACAGAGAGTGACAGTTTTGTTCGTATTGTGGAGTGGTGGCATCATTGGAACATATTCATTCGAAAATGAGGCTGGAAACAACGTTTCGGTCAACGGTAAGCGTTACAGAGCCAAGTTAACCGACTTCACATGAATTTGGATGACCTCTGGTTCATGCAGGATGGCGCGCCATGCTACACAACGCATGCCAGATAAGATATTTTGTGTAACATATTTCAAAATCGTGTGACCCGCCGTCGCAGATCCGAGATGACAAGGAGCTGCGATTTCACCCGTTTGGAATTTTTTTTGTGGGAAACTATGAAGGACCGATGTTATATCATCAATTCAAGCACCTCAGGCAATACGTGAGCTATAGTCCGAAACCATCAAGAAGGTCTTGGAAAATTGGAATGACAGAAAGCGCTACTGAAAAGCCAGCCAGACAGCCACTTTGAACGACGTTGTTTTTCTTATTGCATTCCTAAAAATAAACTTTGGAACCCGTTATGATTACAATAACTATAACACCGATAGGAGACACAGCTGTAGCGAACTCTAAAGTCTCCCTTGATCATTTTAAGAATGTCTCCTGCCTAGTACTCTTTTACACTTTCATTGGCACTTCAATAATTCAACCGAAGGACTGGCCATGACAGGAATGCCAATCAACTCACTTCTGACGTGCATACCATTAAATAGCACGTCAGAAGTTAAACTCAAGCGTTTAGGTAGAGTATCAGCAAACGGCTCTTGATCTTCAAAGATCACTACGGCAACTAATAGAAAACAACTGCTGGCATAAGACTTTTGGCATACACTTTACCCTAAATGTGAGATGTTACAACAAATGTCCATCCCATGAACCATGCTAAATATCTTGCTAACGATGTTCCTTCTAAGCATAAACACTAAGACTCACATCGCACCGACTTCCAAAAGGCATCCCCAACACACAATAAACCATAACGAATAAAATTGAATGAGTCAAAGCCACAAGATTTATAGAATCCATCAGTCAAAGTGGCGACTAATGCCCCCTAGCATGCCGACGACCGAGTTGATGTGCGTGTGTCAATAACCCTCCATTCTCAATCATTGGCTATTTACGGCCAAATACTGAACAGCCGTTCAGCCGGTTGCTGCTTACACCCACCCTACATGCCTTTGGCTTCTTTTATATCTACAAATAGAAAAGAGTTGCATAAAATTAATAAAACAGAAATAAAAAAATTATGTCAAGAGAGGGCCTTTAGACAATTAGCCACATCAGACGCTGTGATTAAGCCGGTGTGTACGGCTTCATGAGCTGAATGCGAAATGCACTTGCTACATTGCTGTTTGAGGCTATTATTGTGATTGTACACGCACCACGGCATCATCGTCGGCCCCAATAACTGGTTCTGGTTTAGGTTGTTTTTGTGCATGTGACCCATTGGTTGGACACACCCTTGTATACATTTCCGCATTTAGGATGTTAAATTTAGACTGAAACATTTTTTTTGTTTGCGAGTGTCTATGCAAGAAGAAAAGTTTAATATAAACCCCAGTTTTGGAGAGAAGGAGAAGGGTCTGTATCTGTAGGATAGTTAGAGATTCCAGGTGACGGTGCACGCTAATTTCAAATCTTTGTAGATTGAAATCATACGGAAATAATGAGGAAGGTGAGACATTCCATATTCTATATTTTACTATACAAACAAAAACAGGCTTTAAGAACTGACAATTATATCGGAACATTTATGATGGAAATATCGATAATCCAACATTCAGACGAGCGATGGTATTTGGCTACAGATTACCTGGGTGTCAATAAGTTTGATAGCTTGAACTCGTTCAAGTAGACACAAGCTAGTTTCAGGAGCACCAAATTTGCGAGTTGTATTCGAATCTTGAACGAACGTAAGCTTAAGAGATATTAGCTCAGACCGATGGAGTAAAAATGCGTTGAAATCATTTGAAGAATCCTAGGCAACTAGTAGTACCTATTGCATCATGTATAATAACTGGTTCCATCGTAGGTCTGGGCTAACATACATGCCAAGCAAAGACAAGCTATTGGATTCCCTCAACTTCAATTCCTTACATTTTGAGCTTAGTTACATTTTTAGCTCGCTTCAGAGATAGGAGGCAGCACTGTGTTTTTGACAAATTTAACTCAACCCGGTTGTTGGTACCCCATTTGATAATATGGGTGAATGCCGATGTTGAGTTGAGTTAATATTCGCTGGCGTTGCGACACTACAACTTGTTAGGCTGCGCGTACGTAGTGCGAGAAAGCGGTGCGATACGAGAAGCGATTCGAGATGCGATAATTAGATGCGACAAAATTATTAAAAATTGCACTACACAACACAAGCACTGAAATTACGTGTTTGATTTTTTTTTCTTTAAACGTCAAAACAAACACTTCTCGCACAAATCGCTTGAAAAAGTGGTCAGAAGAGTTTTTTTGCGAGAAGCATGCGAGAGGTTTTCTATTTTTTATGCCGCATTTGTCGCATACACTGCGCGCGTGCATAAGAATACGTGCGAACAGTTTTCTCGCACTCAAACGTTTCTCGCATCGCATCGGTTTCTCGCACTACTGTACGCGCAGTCTTAGGGTTTTTGTCGTGGAGTCGTTAAAAAAGTAAAAGAAGTCAGGATCACCGTCATCCGCGAAGGAATTGATTGCATTACAAGTCGGAGAGAGTAGGTCGTTATTAAAAATTAAAAACAGAGTAGGTGATAGGACTGAGCCTTGGCGTAAACCAACGTTTGTTTGAATGGGGGTGATAGTTGACTCATCTAATAGTTACAACTTGTATTGATCTAACGGGTGGTTAAATTTTAAGGGCCGATGTTGAATGTGAGCCACACCTAAACGTCAAGTTTTTTCTGCATTCCATTTGACATTTCTCAATTTCAGACTACCTAAATTTGAACAATAAAAAGATACACAATCGAGCAACGTGTTAAAGTTAGTCAGGCTTATTATGAAAATGGGCGTTCAAATCAAAATGCATACCGTGTACTTGGTGATTTTTTCGGTAAATTTAATCGTCCAATGTGAGTACAATCGGAAAAATCGTGCAAAAATTTGAGCAAACCGGGTCTGTAGGAGATGTGAAAACACCTGTGCATGCTCGGTCAGCGCGTAGTGCAGAAGATATTGCTGCTGTTTGCGATAGTGTGGCTGAAGAGTCGACCACCTCAACTCGTCGTCGTGGCCAACAATTGCACCTCTCACGCTCGTCGTTGGTGAAAATAATGCATAAAGACTTGCACTTACAAGCTTACAAGGTGCCATTGACTCAAGAACTAGAGCACCTTGAGCATTTCAAGCGTCGTCAATGGTCGGAATGGTGGCAAAAAATGGCAACAGTGGATGATCAATTTTAGAAGAAAATCATCTTCAGTGATGAGGCACATTTTCACTGCAGTGGATTCGTCAATAAGCAGAATTGTCGCATTTTGGCGAATGATAATCCAAGAATGACTGTCGATAAACCAATGCACCCACAAAGAGTGACTGTTTGGTGCGGTTTATGGGCTGACGGCCGGAGTCGCAGCGGCCACTTGGCCAATATTTTGTTCCATACATTCCATTGAACCATACCAACATTATCATAATAAAATTTATTTAAAATCAACATCGGCCCTTAAGATTTAACCACTTTTTATTAGCCAGAGAACTAGTAATTTATTTTATGAAAGTATTACCTACACGAAATAGAATTGAGCTGATTGACATGGCGCTCCGCCACGATCTATCAAAGGCTTTTTGAAATACACAGAGTCCCATTTCTTTTCCTCACTTAAACAGTTCATAACATTACCCGTGAAACCTTACTATCGAAAACCATACAGACGGACACCAAGGAGATTTTTTTTTTACTTTTTTTACTTTTTATTAATTTTTTATTTACTTAAAATATTAACTTAATACTAGACAAAAATGCTTAAATCTAACTTATCAATAACATATCTACTTAATCTAACTTATCGGCCCATAGCGGGCGCTGTAAGCCTATAACTAACATTTTTCTTTTGCTTTTCAGCCTAAATTTGTCATTTGTTTCTTATTATTAATATAAAGACATTTCATTGATTTTTCAAAGAAAAAATTAAAACTTTAAACAGTAACCATTTTTATTGTTTTATATAAAAACTTAATCTAGACCAAAACTAACTTAAACTACTTAATACTAGTTAAACCTAACTAACACTACTTAAGACTACTTAACTACTTAAACCTAACTTAGTTATAATCGGGGTGGCAGGCACTCGTTGCATATGCCCCGAGGGTTTGCCATCCCGATTGCGTCATTGGGTCCAGCAAGCATTTATACAACCATATTAAATAAAATATGGTGCATAAGCCCAGCCCCAGACCTTGTACCTAAATTTAATTTACTTAAGTACTAAGGAGTGGACTAAAAGTCCGCAAAGACCTGAGGAACTGCAGAAATACTTTCCTCGTTTAGCCACCAAAACTCGGTGCGCTGCTTTTCAGCGTAGGTCCTATCGCGATCCGATACCGCCGTGCTAAAGCGGAGGAGCTCCGGAGCATTGTCGACGTACCCGTCGCGGATTAGCCGCTTGTCCCGCGCGTCACGGTAGCGATGGTATAAAACCGGGGGATACCGTTCTTGTCTTGTATTTACCCTAACGAATCGATATAAATGAATGCCTCTGGTGGAATAAAGCCGGACATGAGCGCACTCTCCATGTACATTTCATTGGGGTAATAAGCCCCGAATATCAGGCTGTTGTCGCTACTCATCGCCCTTGAAGCGTGCCTTCGAGTCACCTTAATTAGGAAATTGTCAATTCTATTCAACTGAGCCCGATTGTATAGAACCTCGTTGCGATAATGTTTTATGTACTCGGAGTCCGGCGTTCGGTACAATCCTAAGCAGGATCGGAGACAACGCCTCTCAAACAGCCGTATCCTTTCCATGTAGGATGGTGATACATTGAACCACACGGGACAACCGTAAGCGATGATCGGCCTTATGAGGGCCATGTAGCAAATGACTTTCACCCTTGAATCAAGTTGATTGCTATGAAACAATCTTCTTGTCAGAGCATAAGCCCCCCTAGCCCTGGCCAGACAAGCATCCACATTTTTATTAAAATACAGAAACTTGTCAAGCCAGACGCCAAGGTATTTGACTTCACTTCTCACCGCCAACGGCCGTCCATGCTGTCCCATGATACACAATTTTTTCCAGTTTTTCTGGTATCGTAAGAAGCCCTCTGCACTGGGGTCCTGAACAGTATTGTTTCGGTTTTTTGGAAATTGATCCTCAATTTCCAATCATCGCAATATCCCTTAATGTGATCGAAGTCACGTTGCAAAAGTGTGTTGATGACCTCGATTTTCGGACCTGATCTGTACGCCACTAGATCATCTGCGTACGCTATAGCGTGACTGAGGGAACCTACAAGATCACTTGTATAAATGTTAAACAATATCGGGGAGTTAACCGCCCCCTGTTGTAATCCGTTTTTAATTTCAAAGACTTTACTCGAAGTTACATTGCCACATTTGACAACGAACTTCTTTCCCATAAGCATTTCATAAATCATATATAGCATGGGTTTACGCATGCCCAGTCTGGTCAGCTTGTAGAAAAGCCCCTCTAACCATACGGTGTCGAAGGCCTTCTCAAAGTCAACCAGACAGGCCCCTGTGCACTGTTTTTTGGACTTATTCCATTGAATGTCGGACACTAGTTTCGATGCGGCATGAATGGTGTCATGCCTCGCTCGAAAACCAAACTGATTTTCCGGAATAATTTTGCTTTCCTCGACCCACTTAAGCAGAGCCCTATTGACTATTTTCTCAAATACCTTGCTTACATTCGGCAGAAGGCTTATTGACCGAAGATTAGCTGGGTTTGTTTTGTCCTTGCCCTTTTTGGGGATAGGATGTACCACCGCCGTTTTCCAGTGCACCGGATAATGTGCATTATTCAGTGCATTGTTAAACAGCGTGGTGAAATTATCGACTGCTTCCACTGGCAGGTGTCTCAATACGACGTTTGGGACACCGTCCTCTCCCGCCGACTTTTTATTTTTCAGTGATACGAAGATGTCCAGGAGTTCATCTTTTTGAACGAACAGCATCATGCTATTGGACACCAAGGAGATAATTTTTTTCTAGATAGCTCATGAAGGTTATGTGGCGCGATGGTCAGTGCGATGCTGCCACGCAGAAAGTCTGAGTTCGGTTGCCAGTCGAAGCAACACCTAAATGATTTTTTACTGGCCCTCCCATCGTGATAATCTGACAAATCATCCGAGTAAGTATCAATTGTCAAGAATAGCTTTACTCCACTAAGCCGTTCCGAGTCGGCAAAAAACTAGAGGTCCTCCATCGTGCAAGCAGGACATACGCATACCTGGGTTCTAACGACCATATTGCGAGACAAATTGGTTTATTTTTAAGCTCATGAAGTGGTAATTGACTGAGATATGGGTCGGACCATAAGTAGATCTAGAAAATCTTATTCAGAAATTCAGAATATTCAGAGTATCATTTGGAGGCATGATTGCACTAGATATATGTGGTTTTGCTCGGACTTTGCGCAGCATTGAAGATTCCAATTTCATGTAGACCTTTATGGTAGCTTTACAGATCTAGTGAATCAAGCTAGGCTGAACTGCTTCTGCCTTACGATCGATACGACTTGGTAGACACGCCTTCCATTGATATTCAGTGCGAGGAAGTCATTTGTCCGAAAGATTTGTTTGTTAACAAGCTTTCTTCTCATGTTGATAGATGATTTCAATTTCATACGATATATAGGGTCATGTCCAAAATCCTTCATTCACTTAAAACGCAACTAGAATATCTTTCAGCAAATTGGATTGCTAAATAGAGATAACTTGACTTTTAATCAAAATATAAACCAAAATAGTTGCTCCCCAATAAAACGAGTAGCGCCGTAAACATACACAAAAATGAATCCAAAATTAATTAATTGCTTAGATTTATTTCCAAGTTCTTGATTACTCCATTCTGAATTAATCGTCGAGAATACTCATACGTTGTTTTTTTTGTTTTATGGAAATCCCAAGCATAATTTTTGTGATAAGATATTTGCAAACAAATTGCTTGTACAGTGGGACATTTGATTACATTTATTGGTTAAAAGTGTTAATACGTGTCAGATGATGTAGATCACTATTGGTCTTAAGTAGCAATCACTACCTGTGACTCATAACAAGCCACGAACAGTGCAACCAATTTGAAGTAAATGACAAAAATACAAAGAGTATCGTATAGATATAGTAGCAACTAGTGCAAAGGATCTAACGCAACCGACGGGTTGAAGATCATTTTGAATCTGCTACCAATGAATCCTTATAGGTATGCAGTATTCAGCAGCTAGGAAATCCTTGAGTATAAATATCAAGACACCGATTCTCTCCGGGAAGGGACATATCTTAAGAAATTAAATTACTTTGACACCAGCTCCACCCGCTATTTTGCGACCACAGACAAATGTAACAAAAAAGAGCACGAGCCCATCTTTTCGAATGGATCAACGACAAGACGTATAAACGGTGGAAGCATTTCCTCAATGAAACTTGTATTGCAGAGATCAATCAAGCAACCAGGCGGAGGTAATGGCAAAGATCAAAATGAAAGCCAATAATATGCAGAAATCTTTTATCACCTGTAACATATCGAGGAAGCTTTATTCAGAATATGACAAGTATGGAACCAACAAACTTTTTCAGTGTGACTAAGTACCACCAAAGAGCATAGACTCACATAGGATGCGCATCTCATACAACGAACATTTTCTATGTTCGTGTTCACTATAGCAGTGTTCACATTGCTATCCCAGCACCAAACAACAGCATAGCCGACGCATACGATCGATGAAATTTCCCCTTCGCACTACCGCCCGCGTCAGAAACGGCTGCAAATTTTTAAGCTGTGATGCGTACTTAATGTAGTTGTATGCTCTTTGATATCACTGCCTAAACGTTTAGAGGCACTAAATGGTTACAATACGACTAGATTTCACGGATGACGCGAATCTGTTGAGGATGTGGTGTCAAAGATGACACACCTCCCTTTCTCTACCACTGTCCAAGTCTATGCCACTTGATGAACAGAACACTTGAAAATGACTTAAAGTTGTTGCTTTCAGGATATCCAGGAGCGTTCGGATTCGGCATAAAACATGAGACACCGCCGTTGTGCAAGCAGTTCAGACGCACAAATAAATGGCTGCCTGAAAATGCTAGACCTTGGGTACTAGCGAGCGAATTAATTCACGGGCTGTGTGGAATGTGTCAACATCGTATTAAGACAATTTGTCGTTCACATCAATAGCATCCGATTTATAGAGGAAGAGCTAGGCTACCATGTCGGTGATCGACATATCACCATATTCACAATCACATCAAATTAAGCTTATCGCTTGGCATGATTTTGCTTGAACTGTTGCAGTGAAGCTTCCAAAAAAAAAACGCGTTATTTTCATGCATAGTGATCCACTTTTAACAGCAGTGTTTTTCCATCGGTATAATTTCAAGATCCTATCTGCCGTAATATGTGAAATGCCTGAAACCGTTTACCAACAAACTGATCGGCCCTTATCAGTGAGGTTTTAGGCCAGGAAGGTCCACAACTTCGGCAGATCCCGGAAAAAACCAACGAAGTCCAAATCGTTAGTCACCGCCTATAAATCGATTTTGAAGCCGCATAGGACAGCTTTTATAGAGACCGTATATACAGAGCCATGTCTAGTTTTGGTATACCGCTCGAACTCGTCCGATTGCGTAAGATGACAATGGAGAATTCTCGCGGCTGCATCAGGGCCGGAAACGACCTAACCGATACATTCGATACCAAAAAAAGGATTTAGACAAGGCGATGAGCTGTTCCTAGTTTAGAGAAGAATGCGGCAAAAATGGGTTTAGCAGTAAATGAGGTCAAGACTATGTATATGCTGTCAAACCGAAAGGACATGCAACATCGACGAATCAGACCGAACGTCACCATTGACAGATATAACTTTGAGGTAGTATGGGACTTTGTCTATCTCGGCTTCGCTATTAACTCTGACAGCAACATCTCGTCAGAAATTAAACGAAGAATTGCTCTTGCCAACCACTATTTTTCGGGCTATGAAGACAATTCAGTAGTAAAGCCCTCACTCGCACTACTATGGAGATCCTATATAAGATCCTCATCCCAGTCCTGCTCTACGCCGATGAAGCATGGATTGTCTCAAAAGCGGATGAAAAAAAAAGCAACCAAGAATTACAAAAGCTGTACATCGACATGCCCCTGGTCAAGAACACCGCATTGGACGTTTAAGACGGCTAGGACATGTAGAACGAATGGTCACCAATACTCCGGCTCACAGAGTCTTCGATTCCCAGCCAGAGGAAAACCTCGCTTTAAGTGGCGCACACAAGTAGAAACCGACTTCAACCAACTTGGAGTGCGCAACTGGATGCAGTTAGCTAAGGACCGGGATCATTGGAGAGGCATGTTGGTTGAGGCTCAGGTTCATTCCGGACTCTAGCTCCACTTATGTAAAGTATATAGACTACGGAATTTCAAAATAATTAAAATAACAAATAATACTGAACAACTGTTTGTCCTACATTCCAAGCGAATACCCGACTGTGCGTGTTGTCTTGAAATGAAAGTGCAAACAACAAAATCGCTATCAATTGATTCGCTGAGCTACTAAGATTAGCGGTAAAAATGAAATTTCATATCATCACCAGTAAATTGTGCAAAAGCAATTGAAGACCGCACTTGGAGCAAGACTACAACTTGCCGAAAGTGCTGCAAGCATTGAAGATGTAACAAACCACACGTCAGAAAATATATTTATTGACGTTCACGCATATGAATGCTGGTTGGCGAATCTCTTTATCTATTTTAGAGATCGCGTTCCTTGTTGGAATATATCTTCTTTTTTTTTCTCTATCTCTTTGGAAAAAATCTTTTTTTCTTTAACAAAGCAAACATTTTAATTGAAAGCTGGAAGCGATTTTCTATCAAAATTGACGTAAATGAATTTTGTCTAGGTTGGAGTGGAATTTTATTGATAAATTTTTGTTTAGCATTCGTCAACAATATTAAAAAATAAGAACTGCGTATATTTAATATTGTTGGCAAAATAAAGCACAGCTATGCAAACATGTCAATTTTTAAATGAAATTTAAATTTACACCGATCGCGATGGCGTTATCTGAAAAAGAAATTAATGAGCTGGCAATTCGGTTTTGGCTTGATATGAAGGCAGTTGCTTGTATTGACTCATTGGCCAATCTTTTGGAATGAACCCAAGTCGGTAATTTGCCCTTCGGTCTAAAGTCAATTTTTTTTTTATTACAAAAATGGTTCATAATATTTAAAAAAAAAAAAACGATAAAATAGCACCACTCTTATCGGTAATCGTAATCTTTCAACAGTCCCTAAGCAATAATATAGTGCAGTTCCTCTATTAACCTTGATAGTATGGTAACCGTTTTATACTTAAATAGCCCCAGCTGATTGGGTGCAAATTTCAAACTTTTTGTTCACATTAGAAACACGTTGAAAATTAGCTACTTTTAGCTGATAAATCTGACGTAGCAATCTCATTGACCTTTGTGTTCTGAAAAATACTTTCGGTCCTACTCACATGTAAACATGGATTAGGGTGATTAGAGCACTTTTTTGTTGGTTTACTAATGAATGTGTAATTCTGTTTTTTTTTTTGTGAATTTTTATAAAAACATATAACTAACCTTAGACCGTAAAAAGGGCACTTGTGATATTATTAGAAGACACAGGATTAGTCTTTCTTATCCACTCCTGGAATTTATTTAATTTTTTTTCAAATTTGTTTATGTTGAATGGTTTGACAAAATATGCTGACAGATACCAAAGATGCTGCAGGTGAAAACTAAAGCTGCTATCAAGCTTTTATTGCAAAAAAAAGAGGGGATAACACTGATTTTTTTTTTATAAAGAAGACATTGATCGATTTTTGGTGTCCGAACGCTTAATGCCTATAGATTACCGTATTGGGGTGGGACTGGATGATCTACTTACTTTATTTACTTAAGTGGCGCTACAGTTCGGAATGAACCTAGGCCTCAACTAACACGCCTCTCCAATTAGCACTCCGAGTTGGTTAAGGTCGGTTTCTACTTGTGCGTGCAACTTAAGGCGAGGTCTTCCTCTACTGCGTCCGACGTCTGGCTGGGAATCGAACACTCTGCGAGCCGGAGTATTGGTGTCCATTCGTTCTACATGTCCGAGCCATCTTAAACGTCCAATGCGGAGTTTTTTTTAACCAGGGAGCATGTCGCTGTACTGCTCTTATAGTTCTTGGTTGAATCTTCGTCTCCATAGCTCATCAAGGCAAACGGGACAGAAGATGTTTCGAAGAATTTTCCTCTCGAATCGACAAAGGATATTTTCATCCGCTATTGATACATGTCGCTGTACAGCTCGTCTTGAATCTTCGTCTGTGTAGCCCGTCAAAGATTTTCCTCTCGAATCGACCAAGGACTTCTTCATCCGCCTTTGAGACGGTCCATGCTTCAGCACCGTACGGCAGGACTGGGATGATCAGGGTCTTAGATAGGATAGCCCGAAGAAACAGCGGTTGGCAAGAGCAATTCTTCGTTTAATTTCTGACGAGAAGTTGCTGTCAGAGTTAATAGCAAAGCCGAGATAGACAAAGTCCCGTACTACCTCAAAGTTATATCTGGTGACGTTCTGTCCGATTCGTCGATGTTGTGTGTCCTTTCGTGTTGACAGCATATACTTCGTCTGGCCCTTATTTACTGCTTAACCCATTTTTGCCGCTTCCTTATCTATACTAGCAAACGTGGCTATGACATCACATTGAGTCCTACCAATGATGTCAATAGCGTCGGCGTATGCTAGTAGTTGCACTGATTTTTGGAAAATCCCCTTATTTACCCTTATTTACTGCTAAGCCCATTTTTGCCGCTTCCTTCTCTATACTAGCAAACGTGGCTATGACATCATGATGAGTCCTACCAATGATGTCAATATCGTCGGCGTATTCTAGTAGTTGCACCGATTTTTGGAAAATTGTGCCTCTGGTGTTGGCTTGAGAGTTTTGCACAATCCTCTCAAGAATCAAATTGAAGAAGTCACATGACAGCGCATCGCCTTGCCTTAATCCTTTTTTAATATCGAATGTGTTGGAGAGGTCGTTTCCGACTCTGGTGGAGCAACGAGAATTCTCCATCGTCATCCTACACAAATGGACAAATTTGGGCGGTATACCAAAACTACACATGGCTCTGTGCAGTTCGTCTATATAAATGCTGTCGGCCTTGAAATCGATGAATAGATGGTGGGTATCGATTTGGACTTCTTGGATATTTTCCAGGATCTGCCGAAGTTTGAAAATTTGATCGGTTGTAAACTTTTCTAGCATAGAACCACACTGACATGGGCCAATCTGGTTATTGGTAAACGGTTTCAGCCGTTTACATATTACGGCATCTTGTAGGATATGTTGAGGAGACTTATGCCTCTGTAGTTGGCGCAGTTTAGAGGGTCTCCTATTTTGTGGATCGGGCAAACGATGCTAAGGGAATTTCCTAGAATTGGGTTTTCGTATTTCGCAGAATAGTGATCTTTGAAGGGCTTATTGCAATGTGGTATGAACTACTGTGCAACATCGTGAGGCAAAAGGCCGTGCAAACTAGTTGGATGAACCTGAAAAAAATGTCAGCAAATCACCAACAAGAAACACTTGTCGCAAATTGTTGCTGTCATCAATATAGTGTTATGCGTGTACGCATCTTTTTTATGATGGCCTGTCTCATTCAGCGATAAGCGAACAAATTAGTACTGCAGAGTTTGCATTTATGTGTCTGGAACAGTGATTCATCTATTAAATCTTACTAATTCTGAAATCCGGAACACACATCCGAATGACGGAACTCAATGACAGCTGAATAGAAAGCTAAATATTTAAAATTATTATGGCCACAGATCAATGTCGAATTTCTATCGTAGATACTGAATGGCATTTTATTTTGTCATTGTTCACACATCACTTTTTCTTTTACTAAAATCAGGTTGTCTCCGCTTATAACAAATATTGTGCTCGTTTTTCGTTTGTTTTTTTTGTAAACATTTAGAGAACTGGCAACGTAAATAAACAGAATAGTGATATGCAGATATATGTATCTAAGCAATTTTCACTTTTCTAACCGCAAATCGCAAGAGCAAAGTCGATTTATAACAAAGTTGCCTTTTTCTGTTTATATTTAAAATTCATTGGATTCAACAAAAGGAATTAAATTTCGCTTATTCGCAAAACTCAATTTGAATTTACTATAAAACTGCATACGTAAACATAAATAAATTCGTATGTTTTGACTGAGTGTCACTTTCCTCGTTTTTTTTTTTTCTTGTGAGTGAACAACGAGTGAGACGTGTTTATTATTGTTTACATTTTGAAAAAAAAAAATCGGACATTGAAATTGTTGTCCGAGGTTTGGCACGTTAAAAATAAAAATTCTTGGAGGGGGGAATTTGTATGTCTTATTGTAGTAAACATGTTGAAATAAGGCGAGCGCCGGTAATTACCAAAAATATGATAGCATTCGTGTTATCTTGACTCGCTGCTGGTTGTTGCTTACGCATCCACCGAGAGTAATATAGGAAGAGATAAACAAAATATTTATTATGATGATTTCAACATTGTTAAGTAAAAAATATGATAAACCACAGTCTTGTTTCCATTTTAAACAAATAGTACACAGTACTGGCTGAGCATTGAAATTTAAAACCTTTCACAAGCCCATCATTTCGATGTACTATTACATTTCACTTTTCAGTAGATATTAATGACAGATAACGCTTGTGTCCTGTCAAGATTTCATTGTCATTTTTTTCAGTGTTTTTGTTTTAATTTTGAAGGTTATCGTCTACTGATCAATTCTGTTTATTTGACCTCCTAGTGGTAACCATCGGCTGCTGGTGTAATCTAACCGGATTTGAATTGCTAAACTTATAAGTGGAAGAGTTGATCACAACACCAGAAACAGCAGAACTATATAAAGCCATGAGAAAGAAACTTTCTCCCGTTTCATCTGAAATGTCCGGCACTAGAAACAGCCAGATTGCATGCGTTAGACCAACGATTTTTGACAACCTCAGCGCCATTTCAGGTAAAAGGGATACAAGATATTATCCGCTTTCTAAACCTCACACGCTGGAGACCGCCTGCATCAGATCCGCAATAACAATTATAATATAGGTCACACGAGTGACCTTTGCGCACACTCAAGGGGTTATGAATACCCTTTATATGTTTTAGCACAGTGCGGGCGTTAAGGAAATAAGGGATAAGAAGAAAGGAGATACCGATGCACATTGGTTTTAAATGTCTGTAAGTTATAATGGAGAGGAAAAACAGAGTTTGGTAGAGCATTCCACATTCGTGTTGTTCGGTTTATGTACGTATCTCTATATTTCAGCGTACGTCCGAAGATAGGCTGAGGGTAAACTGATTTGCATTCATTGCGTAACGAGTATTGCGGCTGAATTGTTGAATGGGAGGAATGCAGCTGGCTATTTCATTTGAACATTGGTTGTTAAAATAGCGATAAAACAAGGTAAGGCAGGAGATGTTTCGACGGTGTTCGAGCGAAACTAAGAAGTTCGCTATTCTTATGTCTCCTATAAGTTTTTTTTTCGCACGTGTTTGAATCCTATCTAGTAGGTACAATGTTGATTTTGGTGCACCTGACCAGACGTGGGCGTTGAATTCAAGTTTTGGGCGTATAAACGCTTTATATATTGTGGCCAGATCAGAGGGGGTGAAATATTTCTTACATCGATTTAGGAAACCTAGACATTTCGCTGCGTTTTTAGCGACTTCGAATATGTGGCCGTTCCAACGTAAGTCGTTACTAACACACATACCTAGCATGGAAAGCTTTTCGGTTTTTTCCATTCATGGATAATGGCTCTAGATTTTGGTTTCGCTTTAATGACAGAAGACAGCATTGTGTTTTGGAAGCATTGAATTCCACTGTATTAGATTTACTCCATTTGATAATGCTGTCAAGGTCGGAATTCAATGAGCTTAACATATTTTGGCGTTTAGAGTCCACGTTCGAAGGTGAGGGACGAGGACCTGTAAACGAATATGAGAAGCTGAGGGTACTGTCATCAGCGAAAGAATGAATTGGATTAGAAGTTGCAGACAGGAGATCATTTATAAAAATGAGAAAGAGAGTCGGAGACAAAACTGAGCCTTGAGGGACACCAGCATTTATTTGGTGAGTTACAGACTTGAAACCATCCAAAACAACTTGAATTGAACGTTTCGAAAGATAATGTCTAATCCATAGAAGAAGTTTTTCGTCGATTCCAAATGCACGCATTTTCGACAAAAGGGCTTGATGCCAAACCATGTCAAATGCCTTTGAAATATCAAGCGCAACAATCTTGCTTTCGCCACCATGGTGGATTGATTGGTTCCACTTTTCGGTGAGATATGTCATCAAATCACCAGTAGACCTGTTGCTGCGAAAACCATACTGCCGGTCATTGAGAAGTTTTCGTGTTTCGAGATATTTCATAAGCTGACGATTTATCAGCGTTTCCATGACCTTGGAAAGAAGGGACGTAAGTGCAATTGGTCGGTAGTTGGAGAGAGAAGAAGATTCGCCTTTTTTTGGTACAGGCTGGACAAATGCTGTTTTCCATCTACTCGGAAAGAGTTCTGATGAGTAGGATAGATAGATAGATAGATAGATAGTTGAAGAGAGAAGAGGATTCGCCTTTTTTTGGTACAGGCTGGACAAATGCTGTTTTCCATCTACTCGGAAAGAGTCCTGATGAGTAGGATAGATAGAAAAGCTTACGCAGTGGTTTTGCTAGCGTAGACGAACACCTCTTCAGAATGATGGGGGATATACCATCTGGACCAGCGGATTTATGTATGTCAAGATCAAATAAAACTCTTGCAATTGTACGAGTACGAAAGTGAATTTGTCCCATAGAATGATCTACGTTCTCAAGTACAGGAGGAGACTGAAGACAATCAGGCAATGTAGAATTGGCTGCGAAATGCGCAGCAAGCAGATTGGCTTTGTCTAAAGAGCTGACAGCTGGAATGTCATTGTGAATGAGCGTCGGAATTGATGTTGATGCCGAATTTTTTATGTTTTTAACAAATGACCAAAAGTTTTTACTACCTCTGGGACATTGTAGAATTTTTTGCCTCAACGCTCGGTCATAGAGGAATTTGACACGCTTTAAATGGGCATTACAGTCATTTCTGGCTTGTTTGAACTTTGTTCGGTTTTCCTCTGTTGGGTTGGTCTTGTACAACCGAAAGTTTGTCTCTCTCATCCTGATAGCTTCTTTGCAGCTCAAGTCATTGCATTTGGTCTGATACTCTTAATTCTGTTGGGAATAAAAGATCTCATACCAAAGAGAATGATATTTGATATCATATCAGCAGCAGCATCCACGTCACTATCGAGGAAACATAGTGACCAGTCAAAATGTCTAAAAAAAACTGTTTAATGCTTCCCAATTGGCTTTCTCGTATTGCCATACGGTTTTTTTGGGAATTTGCTCTTTAACTGTGTGGTTGGAGTACGAGAAATTTGTTGATATGATACAGTGCTACTTGGGTTCAAGGCGAACCGCCATTTACCATAAAAAGCCTGATCAGAAAGACTAGCACGAAATATCCGGCCTGCGCTCCTCAGGTGAACAACGTCATGGGCTTCTAGGTTCGGTTTGTGTTTATGGTAAGACATGACTTTTATCCAGTACTTACATACGATGGGATAGGCCCGGATATGGATGAAAAACTGTAACATCTACAACAGATCATGTTATACTGCGCAAAAACAGCGACAGCGACGGACGAAAGAATGTTTCTACGAGCTCCTAGACAATACTTATTAGCGACAACTGAAGTTTGATGTTTAAATCGTGCTGGGAGATTTTAAACTAACGACTGGATGAGGAGATACCTTAAGCAGTATTGTCGGAAAACACAGCCGAGGCGACAACAAGTCTGACAACGGACTTGGTTTCCGCACCTCGATATCCATGGACAGAGACATGGCGGTCTCCAGAAATCCAAAATCCAGTATTTTGGATGTCCGAACATTCCGAGGGGCTAACATCGACTCGAACGACTGCCTTGTTGTAGTCGAGGTAAAAAAGGCTGCAACCACAAGAGACCGCCAAGACCTTTGCAGAACACGTTACCCTTAACCTCTCCATTAGCACCATACCACCAGCATCTACACTCGGAAAAGAATGGCAATGATGTCAACAAGTCATTAGATCAGCCGAAACTGATGTGCTAGGTTTCTTGCAAGCAAGAACCCCTGGTTGGATGAGGAAGTCAAAACGAGGCCTACAAGGCTACACGTGAAGACGAGAACTGCCATTGAGCTCGAAAGGCAAAGAGTGAAAAACATATTCTTTTGATAATGAGAAAAAAAAAAGACAAGAAGAGGGCGCCATAGACGACGTAGAGAGATGCCACCCCAGAAAAAAACGTTCGCAAGTTTTACTTAAGTGAAAAACTTCAAAGCCAGTGATACAAAGCGCGAGCAATATCATGTGGAGATTAAGAAGGAAAGATTGTAACTGAAACACAGTCGATACTGAGAATATTAATGAACCAAGACTGTAGATTTCAACGGCGCTGACGAAAAATTTCCCTCTCTCAAGCAGAACCAACCATTCAATGTTGAAGACGACAGCAAAAGTAACCAACCACCCGAACTAAATAAAGTGAGTCCCGCTTTTCGGCGCCTGGGTATGAACCGTATTCAGCAAAAAGTCTTCGACACGTTTGAGCTATAGAGACGAAGATTCAACCACAACATACTCTTAGATTCCTAGTCAGACGTCCAAGGACGACCTTGCCTTATGTGGCTCGCACAAGAAGAAACCAAGCTTAACCAACTTGAAGTGCGCAACTGGAGGCAACTGGAGGCAGTCTCCAAAGCCCGTCAATGCAAACGGGACCGAAGATTTTTCGAAGAATTTTCCCCTCAAATCGACCAAGGATTTCTTCATCCGCTTTTGAGGCGGATGACCAGGGTCTTATATAAGATCTCCTTAGTAGTTCGAGTGAGGGCTTTACTACTGAATTGCCTTCTTAGCCCGAAGAAACAGCGGTTGGCAAAAGTAATTGTTCGTTTAATTTCTGACCAGATGTTGTTGTCAGAGTTAATAGCGGAACCGAGATAGATAAAGTCCCGTACTACCTCAAAGTTATATCTGTCAATGGTGACGTTCTGTCCAATTCGTCGATGTTGTGTGTTCTTTCGTGTTGACAGCATATACTTCGTCTTGCCCTCATTTACTGCTAAACCCATTTTTGCCGCTTCCTTCTCTATACTAGCAAACGTGGCTATGACATCACGTTGGGTCCTACCAATGATGTCAATATCGTCGGCGTATGCTAGTAGTTGTACAGATTTTTGGAAAATTGTGCCTCTGGTGTTGGCTCGTGAGTTTTTCACAATCCTCTCAAGAATCAGATTGAAGAAGTCACATGACAGCGCATCGCCTTGCATAAATCCTTTTTTGGTATCGAAAGTGTCAGTGAGGTCGTTTCCGACCCTGATGGAGCAGCGAGAATTCTCCATCGTCATCCTACACAAACGGACGAGTTTGGGCGGTATACCAAAACTAGACATGGCTCTGTATAGTTCGTCTCTTTCTCTCTCTTGGGTTTTTTCCAGGATCTGGCGAAGTGTGAAGATTTGGTCGGTTGTGGGCTTTCCTGGCCTAAAACCACACTGATAAGGGCCGATCAGGTTGTTGATAAACGGTTTCAGGCGTTCACATATTACGGCAGATAGAATTTTGTATGCGATGTGTTGAGGAGACTTATGCCTCTGTAGTTGGCGCAGTTTAGAGGGTCTCCTTTTTTGTGGATCGGGCAAACGATGTTGAGGTTCCATTCTTCAGGCATACTTTCTTCCGACCAGATTCGGCTTATGAGTTGGTGGATGTTACTTACCAAGTCATCTCCGCCGGCTTTATAAAGCTCGGCAAGAAGGCCGTCATTTCCGGCAGCCTTATTAAGCTTCAGTTTAGATATTGCTATCCTCACTTCACTCAGGTCGGGTGGTTGGCAGCTTTCGCTGTCGTTGCCAATATTGAATGGTTCGTTCTGCCTGACAGCGGAATGTTGTTCGTCATCGCCGTTTAACAGTCTGCAGAAGTGGATCTTCCATATCCTCAGCATCGACTGTGTCTCAACTACGATATTTCCTTGTTCATCTCGACAGGATTCTGTTCGAGCCTTGTATCTTTGGCTTTGACGTTTTACACTTTTGTAAAACTTGCGAACATCTTTCCTGGAGTGGCACCTCTCTATATCCTCGATCGCGCGCTTTTCTTCCTCTTTTCTCTTCTTTCTAAAAAGCCGGTGTTCTTCCCTTCTTCTTTGTCTATATAGCTCAACGGCAGCTCTCGTCTTCACCTGCAGCTTAGCCTTGTAGGCCTCGTTCTTGGCTGCGAGCATCTGTCGGCATTCCTCATCAAACCAGGGGTTTCTTGCTGGTGGGCGCGAGAAACCTAGCACAACAGTTGCGGCTGATCTAATGGCTTGTTGGCATCGTTGCCATAATTCTTCGACATTCGATGCTGGTGGTATGGTGTTAATCGAAAGGTTTAGGGATACGCGTTGCGCGAAGGTCTTGGCGGGCTCTTGCGATTGCAGTCTTTCGACATTAAATTTTTTTACAGTATTTCTGGATTGTTGCGGCGTGGTGGATATCCGAATTCTAACCTTGGCTGCATCAAGGTAGTGGTCCGAGTCGATATTAGCTCCTCGGAATGTTCGGACATCCAAAATACTGGATGCATGCCGCTTGTCTATCGTTATGTGATCAATTGGATTAACCGTTCATTTATCTGGAGACCGCCATGTCCCTTTATGGATATCGAAGTGAGGAAACCGTGTGCTGGCTATAGTGGCATTTCGTGCCGTAGCGAAGTCAATTAGCCTAAGTCCGTTACCAGACGTGTTGTCGTGTAGGCTATGTTTTCCGACAATACTGCCAAAGATGTCTTCTCTTCCTACCTTTGCGTTATAATCTCCCAGCACGATTTTAACATCGTACTTCTTTAGTCGCTCATAGGTTTTGTCAAAGAGCTCGTAGAAGCAATCCTTAGCTTTATCATCTTTTTCCTCCGTAGGGGCGTTAGCGCATATAAGGCTAATGTTGGCGAATTTGGCTTTGATGCGGATCGTTACAATGCGTTCGGTAATGTCTTGGAAACATAAGACATCTTGCCCAAGTCTGGCACTTATAACAAATCTGCATCCGAATAGTCGCTGTTTCTGCTCACTATAACACGGTCCGTAGTAGATGTCACAGTTTTTCATTCTCTGTTTGCACGGCCCATCCCATCGTATTTCCTGGATGGCAGTAATGTCTGCTTTGTAGCAGTTTAGGGCTTCCGCTAGTTGTTCGCTTGCACCTCTAATGTTTAATCCTCTCACATTCCAGGTGCAGATACGAACGTCGTTGTCCTTTTTTCGTTTAGCCGTGTCGTCAACAATAAAATCAGTCCTTTCCGAGGCTATTGGTTGCTTCGTAACCGTTAGATTTTTCCATGATTGGGTAGTTAACCCAAAGCACAACCCGCAACCTGGAGGGCCAGTTCCAATTTATTAGATACCCCTAGGACACGGGGCCATCAGTATCCACTACGGGATTGAGCGCTGCCGTTGGCCTTTCGGTTCATCCGCCACCAGCTCTGTTCAAGGGGCCTGACTAACCCTTGAAATTCCTAGACAACCTGTTGTCCGAATATGTCGAAGCAGCTTGTCTAGGTTCGCCTGGGACAGCAGGGCAGGTATTCATTCCGTGCCATTCCGAACTGGCTGTTTATAGTGTTGCTGTCTTTCGTCGTGTTATCAACACTCGCGCTTATCGTTTAGCAAGTCAAATCCGGTTGGATGAGACCAGTACCCGATGGTTACCACTTGGAGGTAAGAAATAAGCACTTGATGTGTAGTCAGAGTTACAACACTGGGCATTGCCAAGTTAAGGCCATTCAGAGTCTACCCTCGTTCTACAACACCCAACCAGCTTTACGTTTACTTATATTTAAAATAATAGTAACTGTCATGCTAACGTCGAAGTTCTAATCGTCATCGTAGTTCCTACAAAGTTTCCCAACACCCAATCCGGAGGACCGTTAGAAGGTTATATAAGAACTTTCTTTAATTTTTAAAGCAAATTAAACGGGAAGTGTACTCAAAATGATTTCTGAATTTGATTTCTGTTTTGAAATCTTGAAAGTCGAACAACACATAAAGGATATCCAAGCTTATTATGAAAATGGGCATAAGTAAAACTCTTACACTACAAGATTATTTTGGTCCAACTAATTGCAGAATCTTGAGTACCTACCGTGCATAAATTCAAGAGACCGGGTGATTGGCAGGTGTAAGAGAACCGGTCCGTCTTCGTTCATTTGTTCCATCGAAAATATTGCAGCTGTATGTGATCGTGACTCCAAGACTATGTTGACATCTATTCGTTATTGCGGTCAGAAACTTCCCATCTCAATGATAATTTAGCGGCGATTTTGATAAGCAATTTGAGTTTTCACACGTACAAAATTCTTTTAATTCAAAAAAAAAAAAAAGCATCGCAGACCATTTAAAGCGTCGCCAATATACCGATTGGCAGCTTTATCATATGGCACGTAAAATACAGTCTTCAGTTGTAGTTCGTTATCGGACTAAGATAATGGATTTTTCGCAGTCCAATAATTTGATTGAATGTGGTTCCAACAGGATGATGTCATTTGCCACCCTGCCAAACATGGCTTTTTGCAACAAACGTTGGATGGTCGCGATTTTATGTTAGACACGTTGGCACGCCAACACGTCGTCTACTACTCAAAAACTAAAAAATGTGTTATTTCGACAAATACATACGTAAATTTAATCCGGATTATGTTTCAGAGTCATACAAAATGTTAATAAGTTTTCTGCCAAAACCATGTTTTTAAAAATTTGTTTAGTTCATTTCCGATTTCCGACTGAACTTGCAATTATCAACAGATGGTCAGAAGACGTTACTCTACAAGGGGATAAGGCTTTACAACAAGAAAAGAATTTTAGAATTTTTAAAACTAAAGGTTCCATACATGTAAAAAGTGATATTTAAAAATTACTGAAAAAATTAACTTATTTAGAAAAATGTAAAATTATAAATGTTATTATAAAGTATTGAAAATACTAATAAATTATACTACTACTACATTCACACATAACTTTCAGTGTTGCCTTTGACGTTTTTCATTTCGAGATTTTTAAATCACCCCATTATTAAGGGGCGTATGTTGTGGATTAAATTAGTTTTCCATGTTATTGAGGAATTTTATAAACTTAGAAGTTTTAAAATTTTCTTTGCAAATACGTACTTATTTCCACGCTTGCCGTTCAAGCGACTATGTCGCTAGATCTAGTGGAATCTCTACGCCCTGACAAAAAATATTTTGATATCGCTAGATTATTTCTAGCGACTTTTGGATGCAAATAGTTGTAGTTGTGAGATATAAACATAGTGATTTTTATTAGATTTAAAGTTATTAAGCAGCTACAAGGTTTTCCATAAAAGTGGTGCTACCAAGTTTTATAATATAGCATCGATCCATTTGCAAAAAATGGAGTTACGAGGTTTTGCCTATTATGCCGACGCTATGTAACGGGTGATTTTTTTAAGAGTTACGTTTTTTCAGACTGTTATGGCGTACAAGCGTCATCTGTCAAAGTATAAAAAGTTTTCAGTATACTCTGCCATTTAATCATGGAAATACTTACAAACGAGCAACAATTGCAAATTTATTATCAAAATTCTTGATTTGTGAAAAAAATGCACCGTTTGAAAATCCGCTGTTTTATCGAAAAATTATGTTCAGCGATGAGGCTAATTTCTGGCTCAACGGATAAGTAAATAAGCAAAACTGTCGCATCTGAGTGATGAACAGCCGCAAGCCATGCATGAATTCACGGTGCATCTCGAAACAATATTTTTCTCTTTATAAGAGAAAGTTAAAAACGAGAGTTTGGTGTGGTTTATGGGCTGGTGGCATCATTGGTCCATTTTTCTTCAAAAACGACCATGGAAGAGACGTTACTGTCAACGGCGAACGATATCGAACCATGATAAGCGACTATTTTTTGCCCCAGTTGGCTGAGTTTAACTTGTTTTCATCAAGAAGGTGCCACGCCACACAGCTCGTGAAATAATGAAAATGATGAAGTATGCATTTGGAGAGCAGCTTATTTCTCGAAATGGCCCTGTGAGTTGGCCGCCAAGATCATGCGATTTAACGACTCTTGATTATTTTTTGTGAACCATTTGAAACGGAGCCGCGGACATGAAGTTGTCTTTAAAACGTAAATGGCAAAGGCCTATTTATCGATTACAATAAACATTCTAAATATTTGATGGAAATTTGAGTGTTTTAGTCAATTAAAAAAAAAAAAACTACGCTTAAAAAATCACGCGATATTTTGATAATTTTTATACCTTTATATCCCTATGTTAGCTATGAGACTGAATGGAAGGTGACTTAGCGATTTTAATTTTACCTTTTTTTTTTGCTGCTTATTTTTTTAAATGAGAGACCTGCCTCCCTCGATTTAGTAGATTTGACGGTTCAAATTTGTCCTAGAATTGAGGGTTTAAACTTATTGTTGATGTGTCATAATTTTTGCACCTGCTATCAGGTATTATTGTGTTGTTTTTTTTAAATCCTTGATCTGAATACAAACATCAAAGGTTTTGAAAGCGAGCATTCAATAAAAAAAAGTCATCGATTCTGAGCCAAATGTTTTTCGAACAACAGTTCGAAACACTGAAAAGCGAGTACAAAGGTGAGGTGGGCATTTGAACGATATTTCAACTTATTGTCATCCATTTGACATCATTCATAATATAAATGTTCCGTAAAAATGGTAGCCATTTTACATTTTAAGGTGTTCAACACTTTTACCTCATACTCATCTTAACTTTTCATCTCTACTGTCATGTTAGTTTAGTCTTGAGAAAAATTGTAATCCATGCCCAACTTTTTGATCATGAAAGGTGAGTATGGTATTGCGAGTTCCAGGATTCACACCACCGTTTGTCCTTCTTATATAATTTCATTTGATAGTATTAAAGAACATCAGCTATTTTCATTTTAAAATATCCTAACCTTGTGAGAGCGACGCGACGTTTTGTAAATATACTTTCGATGCACTTTCATGACTGCCAAACATTATTTAACAAACGCACCCATTTCTCAAATAATTTGGCACAACAATTCAAGTCTTCACCTTTGGCCAGTATTTGTTTCCCTCTTTTTTTCAACCAATTACTTAGTCGGTACAAAGTGCAAGATTCCTTTCGAATAAATTTACTTTGATTATCGTGATGTATTTTTTAATTTATTTTCATTCAATAGATGGTAAATCCAATTGTAAAATGTGGAACATTAACCTTTAATCCATTGAATGTGAGCATTCGGCTATCACGGCTGAATCGAATGTGTGATATTTTGAAAAATATGAAATGCTCAACAATCTAAAAATACGTTTTCCATGTATACGCATTCGCTATAAATAAAATGGATGTTTTTCATAGAACTAGAAACACGAATTTTGTCCAATTTAATGGTAGATGGATCCTTTAGTAATCGTGTATAATTTGGCATGGGTCGTATGATACTTCTTGTGGAAAGAAACTTATTCAACTTGGATATTGGCTTTGTTAGAGCAATTAATATTAAACATGTAGCATCAGAATATAAATAAGTGATCTCTTGTGGGTTCACAACTGATCAAATTTTTACAAAAACTCAAAAAGTCCAAATTGATACCCGGCACATTGTTTTCTAAACCGCATACAAAAGAATTATGGTATACCGATCAAACTCGTCCATCTGTAAAAGATGCAAAAGATGTGAAACTTCTTTAACTGTGACTTCTCTAACATCATTCTTAAGAGGATTGTGCAAAACTCCCCAGGCAACACCAGAGGCACAATCTTCATTAATCCGACGACGATATTCACATCGTCGGACTCAACTTGATGTCATAGCCACTTTCTCTAGTACAGAGAAGTAAGCGGCAAAAATGGGTTTAGCAGTACATGATGAACTGCCGAAAAACAGCGGTTGACAAGAGTTATTCTTCATTTTATTTCTGTCGAGATGTTGTTGCCAGAATTAATAGCGGAGCCGAGGTAGACAAAGCCCCGTACTAACTCAAAGTTTTATCTGTCAATATTGAAGGTTTGTCTAATTGACCGACGTTGTGTGCCCTTGGTCTTATTATTACTTATATAAAAATGTTTGGCGCAACAGGCTCGTTAGTACCCAGCCGTTCATGTTGTGTGTGCACTTCTTGCACGATATCGGGACTTCCTTTTTATGCCGACGCTGAACGGAAAATTTGAGATACGATTTTCTTGACAATTGATACTACTCGAATGATTTGTCAGATGATCACGAGAGGAGGGCCAGTGAAAAATCATTTAGGTGTTGTTACGGCTGCGGTAACGTCCGCTTAAAACAACCGTGTGGTGTGCTTTATGGGTCGGTGGAATCATCATGATAAGGGACTATTTTTTTGCCTACAATTGAAGCCCGAGATCTCGACTACAATTGGTTCCAACAAGACGGCACTATTTTCCATACAACACGTGTAACAATGGATATAATGGGAGATCGCTTCGGTGAGCAATTAATTTCACGCTTCGGATTAGTGATTTGGCAGCTAGATCATACGATATCACAGCGTTAGATTTTTTCCTTTGAGGCTGCGTAGAGGCTAAGGTTTTTGTGGGTAGTCCAGCTACGATTGAAAATATGGAGGCGAACTTTACCAGTGTTACTCGCGAGACACCGACGAATATGCTCGAACGCGCCATTGAAAATTGGAACATCAGCATGGACAAGCTACGGCGCAGTTGTATTACTATCTACTGCCTATATGTCGTTCTGTAGGTAAAAGGCTATAGTCATATAGGATTGACTCGATCTACCAGTTATGAGCTAGGTACTATTTTGTCACGCTAACTCACAAAATCAAATTTAGCCTTCATTGATCTAAGACGAAAAGAATCTACAAGTTGGAAATTTGACACCAAAGCATTGGTTCGCAATCTTCGGTTACCCATTAAATGGTGGACACTAGGTGAAATCTACCCAAATAATTTTGAAGTGGGTAGTTGTGGGTATTTAGCATTGAACCGTTCATCTAAAGAGGCAAGTTCTTTAAACTCAAGGTACATCTGGACTTGAATAGCGCAAGCGTTATCCTCCTTAACATTGAGGTTGAAGAGTTCAAACCGATTTGGGTCACAGACAGTCTATCAAAAACTTGCTTTGACCTTCGTTTCTACCCCCTGACATGAAAAATGCAAACGCAGATTTTTTTTTTGCTTTCTTACTTCAAATATCAGATACCACTTATCGGACACAAAACATTTAAAAATATATTTCCTCAACGTATTATATACCTTTATCTAATTAGAAACAAATGACTGTCAGCCTAAAAATCACAATAACAAGCAAAATTTGGCTTGAAGTTTGCTATCACAAATCCGACCAATGACATCGGTTCAACTTTCCTAATCTTTTCTTCTTTGTTTTAATAGCCCAATAAGATGCTAAATTCAAGAATATTCATTAATAATCGAAACTTTCTACGTCCCCAATCAGTCCGCACACATGTATGACGATTGACGACCAATTGTTGACATTTCGCAAATTTATCGATTTAAAAGAAACGATCCATGAATAGTCTCATTGAGTAGTTTTTGAATTAAGAATATTATAACTCTGCTTATCGTCCAGAATATATGTATTTTCAGTTCAAAGTCACGTAAACATACGCTTAGAGCTTAAAAAAAAAATTGTAATCAAAATGCACTCGTTTTTATTAACATCGGGTGGTGGTGTCGGGGAAAAACACATTTCAAAACATTCTCTACACTATCAACACTTTTTATTTTGAAGAAAACAACAATTATTAAGACTTACGATGTGTTCCCTAACTGTATTGTGGAAAACTTGCAATTTAGGATCCGTTACTTCGTCCTCCTCTTCGTCCATGGTGAAGAAATTTTTTATTTCACTTATTGTAGCCAAGGTGGAAACACTATTCTCAGTAATTTATTCTTTTTTTTTAATAAACCGTGCACTGGTTCTTTTTTTTTTCTTGAGCAGGCAGAGAAAAACAATAATTTTCGTGTATTAATTGAACACAACTAACAAAATTTCACTGACACGCATTTCTTTTCACGGCACAAATTTCGATGTATTCCTTGGATAAAACTCAAAACTAATGATTTAAAGCATTAGTTATGCATATGCAGAAACTATTTGAAACTAAATGAACACGAAATTTATTCTTATTGAAAATTAAAAAAAAATCTTGTTCCGCTTTTGCGGACGTTTTGCACGACAACAACAAATTATACTGAAAATTTTAGGTAAACCAAAGTTGCTACTCGCCCAGCTGTCAATTTGTCTTTGGCAGTTATGTTTATTTTTTCGATTTTTTTTTCAAATAAAAATGAGATAGATATATAAGCGAATGGCATACGCGATGGAATGCGGTGGAGAAGGGGTGAGTTCACAAAAGTAGTTGCTTTTTGCATTAAGCAACAAATAATCAGCCGTATATATTAGATATTCTTAAACTGTTTCTCAGAGGTTGTTTAGTTAAGCATTCTTTAGTATTTAAATTGGCTCTAAGCAAGATTGCTTAAATTCTTAATTATAACCGATTTTTTATTGCTGCTTAACTAAACAGAATGTTTCAAGAAACGTAATAAACTTTGCAAATCTAGTACAAATAAGGAAATTTTATACAAGTTAAGTCCCATTTATCTCTTTTATTTGCTCAGACACTGTTTTGGGCATTTTCACAAATTGCGATCTCTTTGGGGCAAATGCTTTTATAACCCTCGGATGAATAACACATAGAGTAGATTGAATAAATCCGTTAATATGCGCATCTTGCATCTAAAACGTGTGTGTATATTGGAATGTTTTAAGGATTACATTTTAGTGAGATAGTAGTAGCCATCACTTGGAGATCAGCAGAAATGTAACCACCTCTATAAGATCGGATCGCACAATATTGATAAGCTTTTCCATATTGGCCTTAGAAAATCGATACTTTTGCCGAAAATATGTGTCTTGAAGTTCGATTGGGTTAATTCTCGGTCTGTGCATTTGTATGATCTCGTAGCAGTTGGTCTGTTTGTATTTATCACATTCAAATCGTTTACAAAAGAAATGTGGCTTCAGTCCATGTTTATTAATTTGCTGTCACTTTTCAACACAGAAACTCAAATAAATATATAAAAAAAAAATTAAATGGAAATTCTCTGATCTGCCAAATTTCATTTTAAAATGGTTCTAAACAACTTCAAAACGCAGTCGATCGTGTTTAAATTTAGCGACCTCGAAGCAACGTTGCTTGAATGTGAAAATCGATTATAGATGCGGATTTTGCATTTAAGTTTTTCTTAGAGTTGGTTTTATGTTAAACAACCTCTAAAATTCATTTATAAATTCGGCTGAATGTCTTTTGCACTTGGAGTTGGAACTATGCTATATCTTCAGTAAAGGTTTTTGTAAAGTGAAGGAACGCATCACTTCTAAAAAACCGAGTGGTGGTCGTACACTACTTTTTCATTTAATTTGATTGAAGAGTTGCGAGAAATTGACAATTTTCCTTATAAGGCCTAAATTCAAAAATCCTTATTTTGTTGAAACTGCTTCATAGTTAATATATTTGAAGTTTGATTTCCATCTAATGGTACGAAAATGGCTTAATGGCTTAATAAATGCAACTAGCTAACTAACTACTTTCTTTGAAAAAAACCTTGTTACTATAACTATTAATAATAGGGAAATGTTTTCTGAATAAGATTCGTGAGTGCGACTTAAAACTAGGTTTTCCTCCACTGCGGCCAACTTCTGCCTATAGCAATCGAAGACTCGTTGAGCCTGAGTATTGGTGCCCAAGTCACTCTTCAGCACTTTACCATAAGTTGAACCGAATATTTTTCAATGGATTTTTCAATCAAAACGATTAAGGATTCCTACATTAGCTTTTGATTTGGTTCGGCTCGGCTACAACACAGTTGGGATTCCTATAAGAAAGAAAATTGCATATTTCAAGTATTTGCAGTGAGTAAGTTTATAGCTTTAACGGAAATCTTGCAAACGAAAAGGTAATTATGCATGCCAAGATGTGTCCTTCTAATACTGCTTGCGAAAATGATGTAGTCAATTCATTGGCGAGTTGTACTTTTTTTATTATTAGCGATTCCTTACTTTATAGCACATAAATCATGAAATGAAAAAAAAAAACCAGATCTACGCTTGTAGCAGAAAAGGTGTAGATATTCTACAATATGAGTAATCACGTTCTACTTATGTTTTTTTTTAAAGATATCAAAAGGCTTCGTATGTGTAATTCAATTATTGATAGGGATTATCAAAAACTTACGAAGAATAAAAAGGGTTTTCCGTTATTGAATGAACAACCCTGTACCTATTCTCGAACTGAGGACTGGAGTCAAAACATATGGCGCGACATAAATGGGAAAATAGAAAATTGTACTAGAGTTTTGAGAAGATTTTTTTTGATGTATTTTCTACAATCTGATGTGCGGAGCATTTAATACTCTATCCAATGCAATCCTTCAAATTACTTACTTACTTACTTACTTACTTAAGTCGCGCTACAGTCCGGAATGAACCTGGGCCTCAACCAACATGCCTCTCCAATTAGCCCGGTCGCTTAGCTAACTTCCTCCATTTGCACACTTCAAGTTGTTTGAGGTCGGTTTCTACTTGTACGCACCACTTAACGCAAGATGTTCCTCAACTGCGTCCGACGTCTGGCTGGGAATCGAAAGCTCTGCGAGCATCTATTCGTTCTACATGTCATAGCCACCAGGGGCGTGTTGCTGTACAGCTCGTATAATTCTTTGTTGAATCTTATGTGAACGAAATATAGATATTAAGAATATATAAGGTATTAACACAGACAGACATGTCTCAATCGACACAGCTACCGATTGTAAGTTGACCCATAATATACTAAATTACTGCTCTATGGTAGAAACTATGTATCAAAACTAATATACCCATATGGGATAGGCTGTAACAAAGCATGTTTTGCTGAGTTTGTTGTTACAATGAAAAACAAATAATTAAAAAAACTCATTACTTACTAAGTGGAACTGGTGGAATTGTTATAGCTTATGGTGATTTACATTGGCTATACTAGAGACTACACCTATTCTGAATACCAAAAAGGCGCAATACTTTTCTGTATGCCAAACACTTCAACCTACGTTTCAATAGACGTTATATGAAACGGACAAGTCCTAATCAAACTCAATTGCGTTATTTACGTTTAATCTTATATCACCAGCTGTGTATATATCACGTAAGTGATATAATATCATCGTTTTCAATTTCAATCGATTTATATAATCGAGTCCGAAATATTAAATTTAGGGATATGGAAACGTAGTAGAGTTAACATAAAATATGTCACTTAACTGAACACACTCATGGCTATGTTGATTGATTTTTGTGCCTGAACATGTATTTGACATTACCCGCCATTAAAATTTTCGTTGTTTCACTACCAGAAGAACTCTAGGAAGAAAAATTCATTTTTGCAAATCGGTTTTAGAGTTTTATCTCTTATTTGGTGGTGAACATACAATTAAATGTTCATTCTGCACAAGGATAGAATCTGTGGTAAAAACGTTTAACAGCTCGTTTGTAAACAAACTATAAATTTTGACATCTGCTCTGCTGTTGACAAATTCAAAAATATTCGTGTTTGAAGTAAATAAATAGAAATGAACAACAAACGCTCAATAACATCAACCTCGGCAAAGAGTCGCACTAGTAATTTTAATCAACCTTCGCCATCTACATCTAAGTTCTCGGGAAAGCTGATATCCAATAACACAGCTCCCGAATCTCCAGAAACAGAAGGAACTATCAACATTCCTCACATCAAAATCAAGGACAATAGTCGCTTGCTTCCGAAGTACTCGGCTGCTTTGGAGAGAAACAAAGATGATCACCTACCAGCCGAGGATCTGGACAGTGTTCAGCTGGAATTGGAAAGCCTGTTAACTAATGTTGCGCTTCGATATAGAGTTCTCAAGGCGGAATACGAATCCATCGATAGAGATGAAAAGCGTTTTGATCGCCGCACCAAGAATGAAAAACAACCCAGCTCGCCCGGTAAAAGAAAACGCGAAGAGAGTCGAAAACCAAAGATACCTCATTTCAAGCTAACCAAGCAGAAGACGACATCGGCGCATTCGCCAGCACAATCACAAAACACCGATGATAGCATGGATGCTATGCCGTACTATCCGCACCAGCATAAGGATCAAACGAAAGTCACGCTTCTAAAGAACGACACACCAAATAAATTCTGGTTATCAGTGGAGCCTTACTGCATGCCGATAACGAACGAAGATCTCAGATTATTAGATGACTTGCTGGAGCAATACACGGGTCCTTTGGTACCTCCCATTCCCGAACTAGGACCACACTACTCCACTACTTGGGCACTGGAAGATCTAAAAGAAGAAGAGCATAATTCCAATCAGAATATCTCTTCAAAATCACGATCAAAGAACTCGTCCAACAACGAAGTAATGTCTTTGCTAAGGAAGGGGGAACAGTTGATGGGCGAGGGTGTCACTGGACCGCTTACCCAGCGGTTAGTATCCGCTTTTCTGGAAGAAAACCTTATCGGCGATGTTATGTCGAACATAGACAGCAACAGCAGCTCGGATAACACCAATTCGACAAATACAACCCTTTGCTCCCTGTCGCTATTGAAAAATGGAATCGAGCTGGAAAAGCGTGTCAAGCAGGAACTCATCGAACAAGGTCTACTTGATCCCGAAGAATTCGCAAAGTCTGAAGAGGACGAAGTTTATTCAGAGATAAAGCGCGTTACAGCTGAGCTGTCGGCCATAGCCGAGTACAATGGTAGCGAATTGCGGCGATTACAGGATGCTGCCAAATGCGAACTGCGTCGTTTGGAGATCAAACGTAAATTGGACGTAGTTGATCAGGAAATACTGGAGGCCTACAAGAAGACTGTGCAAGCTAAACTTAAGCGCCGCCCCCTCACCAACGAGGAGCAAGAAGAAATCTTTCGACTCACCGCCGAGCAGAAGCGCCTTTCAGATCAATTGGCAAAGTCCCCAAATCCAGGTCTTAGGATTAACAATTAAGCGTTGGAGCCTAATTTAACTTAATAGAACGTAACTGAATTTTTAATTAATTTTAAATCTAATAAATGTATGTAACTGCTGGGGGAAGCATCCTTCAACGAATATGTTTACGAACGACGAGAATTTATTTTCTGTTTCCTACGCTTATTGCCAGTTTTTGGCGGGGTCCTGTTTCAGGTTAAAGGGAAAGAATTGATCGGAATTGCACAGCTGTGGCAGAATGTTGTAAACATATGAATTAGACCTCACACTAGAGCATAAAAAAATGTGGAACAGCCCTCAGAAGACTATATTACTGAATCGCAAACCCCAGCTTTTTGTGTGAATGAAATGAGTGTACCTTTAGACTGAAGAGAACACTTGGAAGAAAACATTGAAATTTATCGACAATCAAAATGACCAATTGGAAATAACTTCAGCGAATGAATTTTCTAAGCATTTTTCCATTCCTCTTGTTGTTTTCGAAGATGGTTCAGCTTTTAATTTTGTTTATCTCAGCTCATCGGTAGTCTTATTAAATAGGCATGTCATCCATCTTCTGGATATTTAACGGAACAATTTTATAAAACTTATTCAGTGTTCCCTACAAAAAGTTAAGACAACATTCCCTTCATCGGATAACCAACACTTGCACTCAGTTATTTAATCCAAGAACTCTGCTTTCCATGATCGTTATTGGAGTTTCGTTCATTCTTGTTGTTTCGGACATAATTTTCTGGTATGAGGAACCTTCATTATAGTTATTGAGGATCGTTTTGGAAGTTATGGAATGAGTACCCTGGGTATCTCAGAGCTTTGTCGAAGAAATTGTCTTTATTGTTGGCATCTACCCCATGCATTATCTCTTCCATCACAAATTAAAGAAATTGATTAGTAAATGCATCTGCTTCCCGGAAGTGAACGCTAAATTGCGTGTTCTACAGCTAAACAGAATACTCAAGACCCCGAATTCAGTGAACGTCTTTTAGAGCTACAGGCGATAAATCTATCATACTGGACTATTATCATCAATGGACTATTAGGTGGTATATTTGTTCTAGTCTGGAAGCTATGCTAGTACACAATAATAAGTATATTCAACCAAAACTCAATGTGCAACATTTACCAGGAATAGTTATACAGTAAGATGTACCTATCTAAATGATGGCAAAACGAATCCAAAAGCTTCTGTAACTAATAATTTAATTCGACGACAAACAAACGTAGAGCATCCTTCAATTTAAGTCTTTCCCTCTGGTGCTCCACTACCACATTTAGCTGCTCCACGCCTAGGCTTCTCGATGACAGCATCTGGGTTGAACATTATATTCTCCAATCGTGGGACCTCATCTCGAATATTCACCTCTAAAAAAACTACAAGTTCACCAACTTCCTACAACTTCAGCTGATCTTACCATATACACCGTCGTCCTTCTTGACAGCCTGGACAACATTTGTGCGCAATTCCTTATCCACATCATTCGCCAATTGGACTAGCTGCAAAACAAAATTTCAAGTTTAAAATATAAAAACGTTTTTTGTTCACAACACCAACTTTTTTGATTTCTTGTTCATCGGAAACTTCACGATTCTTTCGGAAGTTCGAATTAATTTCAGCTCGTGCTGCAGTTAGTGCATATTGATCTTCGCCAAAAACGTGTTCACGAGTTCGATGAAGCTTTTTAAATGCTTTCAACACCTATGAATATATTTTACGATTGTTAAATTGATTACAAAATAGATTTTAAAAAAGGATGGGAAGTATTTACTTCTCTTCTAATTGATTGCGACATTTTTTTTATTTTTGTAGAGCCATGTGTCAGTGTCAGATTGTGGAATCAAAGACAGCTGATATCTGTGTATTGCATTGCAGACACAATCAGTTGCTCTTAAACTGTTTTATGTATGAATTGGAAATTGGCGTACAATATTATTTTTACTAATTTCGACACAATAACATTCGGGAACGATTAGGTAAGAATTAGTAAAAACCAATGAAAAAATATTTGAAACCTACCTACACTACGAAATAATAATGGCAACATGGTCATTGACGCTCAGGGTGTTTTAGATGTATTCAGGTCATCAGGTGGCATTTACAGCAGCTGCTTAGTAGATACGCCGTCGATAGAGTACATATATAGAAAACTGCATTCGTCCAATCTGTACCAACAGAAAGCCGAATCTTCTACTCCCTCCAGTTACCGACCAATTATAGTAACGTACCTTTTCCAAGGTCATGGAATCGCTGGTAAAATTGTCAGCTTATGAAACAGACTGCAGTATGGTTTTCGCAGGAACAGCCAATTGAATTGATTGAATATCTCACTGAAGGAAAGAATAAAGCGAGATTGTTGCGCTTCATAACTCAAATCGATTTGAGAGTGTTTGACATTAAGGTCTTTTGCAGAAAATGCGTGCAATTGGAATCGATGATGAACTTCTTCTTTGCATTATAAATAATCTTTCGAAACGTTCAATTCAAGTTGTCCATCACATATTTCCAATACAGATTTTCACGATCATAGATACATACCTCCGTAATCCATGAATTGCCTTTAATGATAGGTATATTAAGATTGGTAATTGATAATGGAACCTTACAATAATGTCAACAACAGAGGCTAAACAAATAAATTATGAGAGTCAGTTTACAGAGCGTCCTTGTCGCAGTAGTTAAAGGGTCTGAAATTTTTTTATAAAACTAGTAGTCTACCTAATCGATACCTTAAAGCGAATTCGGCGAAAGATTGTTTCCAGCACATACCCAAACAGAAAGACCTGGCGCAATTCTTCGGGCGAAAGAAAGTATTTAATCGAGTCAAAGGAAACAGCTTAAAACAATCTGCTGAGTAAAGATGAAGTCAACCAACTTTCAGATCTTTGGATGGTTTTGAGTCACCTGGGTTATGATAAATAATACGCGGCCTAGGTGCAATGTCAGTTTCAAGCATCATTTTTATAGCAAGGATTGCGTACACATGACTGATTATGCGAAAAAGCTGGAGCTGTGTTCTAGCAATCGTGTTGTCCCAAAAATTTAAATTTCGTAAAAAATTTGAAGACACAGCTCTCATTATCGCTTTCCTCTATTTTAATTATGTGCTCCTGGGGCACAGGAATTCTTTAGAATTTGGTGGAGCCAGTACATGAACCCGATGACTCCAAAACAAGTGGGATCATAGTAGTTAAAACCTTTGTTATGGACTCTCTGATGTTTAACGGTTTATTTCGCAACTTCATCTTCCTTAAGCTACCGCGGATATACGCTAGGAGCTACATGGTTGTCTTAAAGAAGCCCCCCAAAAACTAACGGTGTTGATTTCGATTCCAGGACGTGTCTTGTCGTGTGTTTCCGTAAGAGAACGCATATTAAGGGGGAGCGTTGCCTTCACTACTTTTGGCGGTTTCAATTTGATTTGATTTGTCTTCTTATGAATCCCCAAGCGTTTCGTTTCCTAGGCTAGTGTGGAAGAATCAGCATCGCCTAGAGTAAGTAATATCGTCGTATTGAGACAAAATATCTCAGCAGGTAGATAAAGTTTGTGCTGAATAAGACAGTCAATCAACGGAGAGCTTCGTGTTGATGGATAAGACAAGACTAGAATTAAAACTGATGGCAGCCCGATGTTAGGCCTCCTGCCGTTTATGAATGTGTACTTGTTATTGAACCTACCCTACCCTACGGAGAGAAAGGGGAGATGGAATGCATACCGATTCTCTCACAAAACTTCGAAGCAACACCGGCACATCCAACCGACAGCAGTCGGCTCGGGACTCTATCCTAGAATGACCTTATATTCTTTCGAGTTTACTTAACATAGAATCAGGACGTTTCTGCACCTCATCAAATAAATGCTGGTGTCCCTGAAGGCTCTGATCGAGTTCCAACAAAACACTTCAAATATGGAGGTGTTGCCGTAAAAATGTGCATGTACCACACCATCTACAAAAATATCATATACCAACTACCGAGCAATGTCCCTACTAAATGTCGCATAGAAGTTCCAATGTACGTTTTAAGCCTTTCTGCAAACACACTTACCGGCGGGTACCAGTGTGACTTCCGGCCATAGGCGAAATTTTAAAGCTTAAAAAAGACCAACAAATTTGAAGTCCAGACTCAACATCTCTTAAACGACTTTAAGGCTGCATTAATTGCCTTAAGCTCTATATATCGCTGAGGAGCTCGGGATTACATCAGCCGATACAGCTGTGTCACTTGACAACGTCCAGCCACTGGGGAACGTAGTCTTAAACGAAACAAATGGTGTTCGAGGCGACAAGGAAGGCCGAACCTTCGATTAAATGATTGCAGGTTCCAGACCGTTTGGACCAATTATTCCAGGATTAAAGAAGATGGAAGGCCGCGTTGTTTCAGGCAGAAAATCTTAAAGAACATATCATGACTCTTCCAAACTTATGAGAGACTATGCTATGCCTAACCCGTGATTTGTGAGCGAATGGTATCTTTTCCCTATACGGATAGGAAAGGGCTTTATGATAAACTGTGATAATCTTCGTTTTGGAGGACACGTTAAGAATATCTTAGATATGAAGACTTCGCATAATCGTAGTTGAGAAATGCAAACAAAAAGCCATCAAAACCAAGCTACACATTGTTGAATCAGTTTCTTCTAGCCATAGCTCCTAAGTGCTCGGTCTAGAAAAGTTAATTGAACTTTACACCAACAGAGCTCTTTTCAGCTATTACGACTTTGTACTACCATCGCACCAGTTTAATGAGATTTTGCGACAGAAAATCAAAACGAAAGAAAAAATTAATTACTTTCCAATGGTCAAGGTTTTGTTTATTGTCTAGCCGCTTCAAATTGCTAATCACTGGAACTTCTTCGTTTGGACTTCTTTTTAGAATGTTTCTTCGACTTTTGTACACTTTTCTTGGATTTTTTCGACTTTTTTCGCTTTTCCTCTTCAGAACTGGAGGACGAACTCGATGCAGAGGTAGATGATGAATCCGAATCGGACTCGGAGCTGGACGACGTCTCTGGTTTCTTACTTTTCTTGGATTTCTCATGTTTTCTCTTTGATTTTAGTTTTTTTGTTGAACTCTTATCGGTTGAGGTTTTCTTTTTTGAAACGGATCTGTCTCTCGTTGACGGTGGTGGTGATGAACGATCTCTTCTTTCTTCTCTTGGTTTTGCGTTTCCATCATACTTGGACTCATGTTGTTGCCTTTTACTTATCCTGCTATCCTCTCTTGCTGGCGATCGTGCTTTATCGTCAATGAAACGCCTTTTGTCCACGGAACGAGAACGTCGCCGTTCGTTAATGGGAGAACGGCGTCTTTCGTTAGGTGATGGTCTTCGCCTGTCTTCCGCAAAATGCCTATCTCTATTTCTTTGTGGAGAGTACCGCCTTTCATTGCGAGGTGAAACACGTCTTTGATTTGCAGGTGATCTTCTCCTTTCGTTCACCGGTGATGACCTTCTTCTATCCGGAGAACGTTGTCTATCTCGATATTGTTTCCTCCGTTCAACGGAAGCATCACGTCCTGCTGATTGCTTTCTACGATCTGGAGATCCTTTGCCAATTGGAGAACGTCTTCGGTCATCCCTTCCACCATATCGTCTATTTCTGCGATCTACATGTTCAATTTTTCTAATTGGCGATCGACTCCTATTTCGTGTCCGTTTCTGTTCCATTCGTCTTCCTCCTTTGCCCTTCAAATTATTGAAATCCAACTTCCGATCTTCCTCATCACCATGAACAAACCCACGACCTTTACCGCGCCACTGTACCTTGGACACCGACTGCGAGAAATCCACATGGATTCTTCGATCATCAATCAGCACATTGTCCATTTTGAAGTATGCTGCTTCGCAAGACTTTTGTTCTTCAAACTCCACGAAAGCATACTGCAACGAGTCACCACTCATTTTGTCCCGTATTACCTCGCAACCCTTTACCTTTCCAAATCGACTGAAAATGATTTCCAAATCATCATCTGTGGTAACGGGATTCAATTTGCAAACGAATAGAACATTTTCTGGCGGAGCAATATCCGCGTCGGGCAAATCACCAACAATTTCAAGAATCGTCGCTCTCGCTTTAGCTTCGCGCTCAGCCAACATCTCTTGAATCTCCTCCATTGTTTTACCCTCAGTATCATCGATATCCTCGTCAGCTCCAATGCGTCCATTTTGCAATCGGTTCGCACTTGGCGAAGGTGATCTGCTAGGAACTTGAAAACCCCGTGGGTCATTAAAAGGATCGTCAAGAATTACAGTGTGAGTAACGCGAATATCTTGATAGGGTCGGAATTTCTCATCCACTATAGCTTCGTTTAGTTGCCTTAGCACTTCGTGTCCTAAAACAAATATAAAAATCATTGCAATGCATCCAATTAAAATAACAAGTCTCACATACCTTCAACGACTTCCCCGATGACACAATGAATCCCATCCAGAGAAGTTAGATCTGCTCCCAGGGTAAAGAAAAACTGCGAACCCACCATACATTTTCCGACACTCACCAATGACAGTAGACCCGGAACAGTGTGCTTAATTTTGGGCAATGACTCTGCTTCAAAAAAACGTTTATGTGGACCCTCGACAACACCCCAAACGGATTCGCCTCCATCCCCAACACCAATTGGGTCACCGGTCTGGGCAATGAAGTCCCGCTCAATCGTGTGAAACAAATTAAAATTGTAGTACTTGAGTTTGCACAACTTAATGAAGTTCAGGCATGCCCGTGGACGCTCCTCAACAAATAAATCTACTGTAATATCGCCAAGAGTTGTTTCTATTACAACTGCCATGGCTAATTTTACCGAAACGAATTGAAAATCGTAAAAAATGACTTGCAAACAAATACTAAACGTTCGATATTTTTCGCTTGCTATGAATTCAATTTGTTGACAGATGACAACCGACAAGACCGCTGCCCGCTACGATGTCAATCCAGTTTGAGGGTCTGTAATTTGATGGATTATTGTTAAGGAGGTGCTTTCACTAATGTTTTTGTGATTAAAAAATTGAAAGAAATTATTATTATAAAAGAACGTAAATCAAAATAAGAGGAATAAGAACAAAAAAAAACTAAATTTGCTATACACGAACAATAATCTACGCAAACGCTTTTTTTTTTGTGAATATCTTAATTATAAAAACCGAAATTATTTCGAATGTATCGATGACATATATTTCGGTGGCAATCGTATATCGATATCAAAAAGTTACTGGCAATTTGATTGGTGTTCGTCCACAGTTAGAATTGACTTGCGACAGAATAAAAATGTAGTCAATTGTAAACTATTTCATTCGCTGATGAGCTTTACTTATTATCATGAATGACACCTACTAAATGTGTCCAAATAACACGGGGCATGAAACGTACTTCTTTGATGGTGGTGATGGTGGGTTCTAACTACACGTATGGAATTACCTGGCATTACAATACAAATGTTATACGCGACTGTAATATACTGAAAAGTGACAGATAAATGATTATCGCAGAATGCACTACCCAAAGTCAAATTCACACTCATCGCAGTTGTTGACCATCTCGTAAGCAATGTTCTTCAAACAATCAGCTTTATAATAGTAAGATATCTCGTGTACAGATACACTAACATATATAAATACCAGGAAAGTAAAGTTTGACAATCGTTAATCTAAACCCATGGTACCACGTTAATCTGTCGACTTTGCTTTGCCTAATTAAACTATTCACAGCTGACTATAAAGCGAAGAATGTTTTTTACATTAAAGGACCTGACAGAATGCGTATCTGTAGCTGGCTCTTGTAGCTGAGTCAAAAGTTAAAAACAAGACAAGTGTAAGCGCTTACACAATGTGAATTTGAAGCTTGAAGTTGAATGAACGGCTACTCCATGAAAGGAATACATCTCTCTTTTGACAGTGATAGATAGAATTCTTTTGTTGGAGAGAGCTAGACTAGAGCAGAAAAGGTGAGGAATACATTCCTCCTCTTCTTCGTCCAAGTAGTCATTGCTTAAGAAGCCTTAGTGTTTTTGCATGTCTTGTGATGAAGCGATTCTGGTTATAGCTTACCCGGAGTTGCCTTGATATTTGACACGTAGTGCCGTTTATCCAATGATTGGACCCAGTTTGATATGTGATCTAGTTAAACATTTCAAAGCTGGACCATATTAATAGAATAAACTAAATAGTCTCGGTATCGGAAATTTAGTATTAGTTTCTCTAACTAATTTGGATCAGAATTGTTGTAGCAGGAATAGGTAGAACGCAGCTAATCACATGGAAGCATTTTTTTTTTGTACAGACATAGGGTTACTCCCCAATTGGATTACCAAGCCTCATTCCAGGCTTACAACTGAATTAAATGGCATTCTGAGAAAACATATTCGTTGTCAGTTGACAGTAACGTGCTTAAGTTCTTCTGACTGTGGATAAAGGCAAATAGTAAGATAGTTTGCTGATAACCACCAAAACCGACCTTTTGTCAGGATCAATGCGAATTTCGAACTAACTCAGAAAATACATTTTGTCCGGTCACTCTAAGCAAATGGAAATGAAATTTAAGGTATTTAACCGTACATATAATTTCTACAGAGTTTTACTATTTTTTGTTTACTTAAATCGTTCCCAAACACAATTTTTGTAGGGAAATAAATGTTTGCAGCGAAATTCAGTGCCATTTACTAACATCTTCTTAATTTGTTAATTTTGAAGTTAAATCCAAAACTCAAAAACTTATTCGATTTCCTAAAATACTAAAGTAATTATTTTTTATCCCAACATGTTGCGATTTCTGTCCAGTTTTTCAAACTCAATGAAGAACTGGCATCATCATTCGGGGTGTCTTTATAAAAATCATTATAAATATTGGCTACAAGTGGCTTAGCCAACAATCAGCAGAAAAATAAACGTCGTTTTTTTACATCCAATTCGTCCTTTCACAACGCTTGCGCCATATTACACCGAACCAGTAATCAAAGGATATCGATTTTTCGTGTTTGTTGAATCATACCTTTTTGGTGCGGCTGATAGTTATATCTCGGGCAGATTTTTCATTATTTTTTTCGGCTTGAGACGGAATCTATAATAAATTCGAGTAAATAAAATTATCAAAATCTTTTAAAAAATATTCTATGTATGTGCGAATAAAAATTTATACATGCACTTAGAGAAATTGTTGTGCACTTCCTGTGGCGAAAAGTCATAACATCCGTTCTTTGTTTTGTTTAATTGTGAATAAAAGTTTATGTGTGAATAAAATATTGTGAAAAATACAGTAAAACAATTTAAATGAATTTGAAGTAAATAAATCGTTTATTTTTTTGTGTACAAGGAACAAAAGAAGAGATTCATTCAATATATTTTGAACCTCTGCATAAATAAAACATATAAAACCAACCCCTTCCATTTGGTATTTCAAGAAAAAAAAATGGCTCTAGACTTTGTCGCCACATATAAAGTCCTTGTATTAGGCGATTCAAATGTGGGTAAAACCTGCATCGTCCACAGATACTGCGATGAGAAGTATTACGACACATATATCTCAACAATAGGTAAGTCGTAGTAAAGGACCATTTACAACCGATTCCTTAGGTTTACCTATATCGACAAATGTCATATAAATAACTGACTAATTATATCCTTATTGACCGTCCATCCCCAAAGGTATTGACTTTAAGCAAAAACTCATAAACCTAGATGGAGTACCAATTAAACTGCAAATATGGGACACAGCTGGTCAAGAGAGGTTTCGTACACTAACGACAGCCTATTATCGTGGAGCCATGGGCATCCTTTTAATGTACGACGTAACGAACTTGGAAAGCTACAATAACTTGTCATATTGGCTACGTAATATACAGGAGGTAATTTATCATGGTTGTGAATTATCTTTTTGATTACCTTCTTCATTGGTTGGTCTTTGAAATATTTATTTTTTTGTCATTTTTTACGCTCCACTTTTAATGCTTTCTTGCTCTTTTTTGTACTTATAGAATGCATCACCGGATGTTGTCAAAGTCCTTGCCGGCAATAAATGTGAGTGCTCATCCACACAACGAATGGTCGATAAGGATAGAGGCGAGAAGGTGAGCATACAAAATAAATGAGTTGGATATTTTTGTATTTATATGGTATTGACTGGGCAATAGTGTGAGTAGTGATAAAGATAGTGAAGGTTCAAGGTTTATGTGACTAAATGACTTGGAAACACGAGGACTTATAAAAAGTGTTATTTCAGGGTTTTGTTTGAAAGGAGGAAATACCCATACCCATGCTTCTGCAGTAATAATTTGAAAATTCTTAAATTGCTTTGAGTGATGATAAATTATCACAGAACTTACCTGAATCGCAGGAAATTTTAAAGTCTACAAATTTGTAGAGTAAAAGTACGGGAACGGACTCAATGATGTGCCAATTTTTCATTAAGCAATTTATGTGCCTTTTATCAAAGATTATAAAGTCATACAGATGACGCATTGAGAACAAAAAAACAGAAACTTTTGCTCACCAGCTTCATTGTACGGGGTGTGCACGTGCACACATGAGAAACGAGACCCAAACATATGGCGGGCTGTGCCAGTACGACCCGCCATAGAACAACTTTTCTTGAATGCAGTGTGTCATCTGCATGACTTTATAATCTTTGCGTTTACCAACATACTAATTGTATTATTGTGGGCATTTTTTTGAAATGACATTAAAAACTTTGAATCTTATGGATCAAACGAAATCAAGGTGCGCGCGAATGGACTTTTTCAAAACAGTAGGTTCGAGCATACACATCTGGTATTGAGGCCGTATTGATCTACTCAAGTTTCGCTACCGCTAGCGGTGAACCTGGATTCAGCAGATATGCCTATCCAATTAACACGGATTTTATCAAGTTGCCTCTAACTGCGATCTTCAAGTTATGATAAACAGAATTCAAAATCATGTCGTAATGTGAATTGGCTGCCATTTTAAAATTTACATTGTGCACTCATTTCTGCCAACAGAAATAAAAAATAAAGGATGTGTTCATCTGCTTAAATGCTCCTGTCGGCATTGCCAGTCTTTGTCAGTTTTCATGGAAAGTTTACTTGAAGTTGTACATCGAATGAACGGATGGTCTTGTAAACTCAGGCAACACGTACGTTGGTGTGCAAAAAAAAGACCGGTATGCACAAAGAAAAGGTGGTGTTTGTCAAAAATTAAATTTGGTCACGTGGGATTGTACGTGAGCAAGATCAAATTATGTAACTCATGGTTGAGTCCAGAAAAGCAATATTCATTTATTGTAAGTATTCAAACGAAGGTTGCTAGATGTATGGATGCGACATTTGGTAACATGTAGGTGGCTAAAATGGTCATTTTCCCCTGACAGCTGATCGATGGTACTGCCTTTCTTTTGGTGTGATAAATGTGTTTTAGCTAAGGTGTGTGCCTGATGTCTGGACTCTGTAATTGAAGCTTGAATCCAAACAGGTAGATTTGATAGAGTTTTTTTTTATTGTTGCTTGCAAAACAACTGACTCCTATTAGGCGGATTCTTCATCAGGGTTGGCTTTCAAGACTTGAAAGGTTTGTTGTGGTAAATACGGCGTTATAAGACCCAAAGAAACAATTCGAGCAAAATTCACGCTGCTTTGAAACTGGAAACCGGGAATTTGGTAAGCAGTAGGTTACAATAGTTCCGCCGTCTTCTGGAGTACACTGCTTGATTATTGGCAGTGTCTCGTGTTTCTGATTATGTAAGATATCTTAGATGAAGCTCTGTGCCCAGCTTCAGAACTGAGCTCCATTTAATGGCGTTTTCCATTGGAATATCTGGATTTTGATCTGTTTTGTTACCAATGGAACACGATTTTAGATTGATTTTTGTTTGTCTTTGTACTGTTGTAATTTCGTGTCTGTGAAGTGAAGGTTGTTCGTTTTTGATTTAATTTACATTTCACATCGAACTGCTACAGTTTAAATAGTTATTCACAGCCGAAATAATATTAAATCAAAAAGAAAACCACTCTAGTCAAACTGACAGCTATCACTTGTATAAATGTAAATGCAAGGAGGGGTAAATCTGCCGAAAGATCCAGATCTGCAAAATTGACCTGAGATCATAAAAAAAATGTCAGAGCAGAATGACATTTGACGCCATTTGAATGCTATCAATGCTTTGTTTAATAAAGATGAACTTGACAGAATAGCAAAACTAAGTAAAATACTGTCAGAACAGAAAAATAATCCTGGACAAGGATTTTTGTAACCTTATGCAACATTATTGTTAGTAAAGCGGCAACACAAAAAAAAAATGACAGCAAAATATTTATTAATAAAAAAAAAACAATTCAAGACACGTACTACGTAAGTTACTCAAAAGTAGGAGCAGGAAATCGTTTTTTAGGTTGTCCAACTCATGAAACAAAGAGCAGAACAATTTTGCAGAGCGTATTTTCTCGTGGAGAAGAGTGTATATTTCCTAGTATTCCAGTTATCGTTAAAAGACTGGGCCAATGCGGATTTTTTTAAAGCTCTTTGTCAAGCTCTTAAAGTTTGTGGCTAAAACCATAACCCATCAACACAAACGAGACCCAAGATGATTGATGATTTTATATACGGTCCACGCTGCAGAGCCGATAATAAGAATTCACGTAGGGGCTTCATTAGTGAACTGCTTTCTTAGACCAAAGAAACAATAATCTTTCGTTAGATTTCTGACGATATGTCCTTTTTAGAATGACCTAATGTCGAAGCTGACATTGTGACATTGTTTGTCTATGTTGTATGTCAATTCTTCTTGTCAGCACCTATTTGGGCTTACGTTCGTTTACTGCTTAAGCCTTCCTTCCGCCCCTTTAATGTTTAAAAACGATGACGTCGCCTTTACTGGATCTCGTGATGTCAGGCGTTATCGCCTTGGTATGCCAGTAGTTCCAAAAAATTTTTGGGCACCCCTTTGGTGGAGCAGCTAGAGTTTTTATCGTTATCGTACGCACACAGAAGAGTTCGGGCGATATACCAAAAGTGAACTAATATAGTTCGTCTATGCGGCTTTAAAATGAATAAAGGGAGGGTATCAATTCGAACTTCTAGGTTTTTTTCCGAATCTACCCAAGTGTAAAGCTATATCCACATGAGTAATTTCCTGACCAAAAACAACACGGGCTCAGTGGCGCGATGGTTAGTGGGTTGAACTGCCGCGCAGAAGGTCTGGGTTCGATTCCCAGCCGCAGCAACACCTAAACGAATTTTCACTGGCCCTCCTCTCGTAATGATCTGACAAATCATTCGAGTAGTATCAGTTGTCATGAACAGCTTATCTCAACTTAGCCGTTCGGATTCGGCATAAAACAGGAGGGCCCGCCATCGTGCAGTGAAGTACGCACGCACACATGAATGGTTGTGAGAAAAAAGCTAGGCCCGGGGTACTAACGAGCCTGTTGCGGCATAAATTTAATTTAATTTATTTTAAAACAACACTAATAGCACCCGATCAGGTTTTTAGTAAACGTTCAGATATTATGGTAGATCAGATCACTACCATGCACAGTTTTCGCTGTTCAGACGGTCACTTTTTGTAGATCGGGCAAGATATGGCTATATAAGTAGATGACATTATTAATTTGTATCTTGTTTCTTTGCAAAAATATTTTTTTTTTAATTTACAGATTGCTGAAAATTTTGAAATGCCATTCTTCGAAGTGTCATGCAAGCAAAATATAAATATAGAAGAGGCTTTCTTGTCACTGGCAAGAAAAATCAGGGAACAGCGGGAGCACAGGGTAAGTCATACGAACGGACTTATATTTACTATTGCAATTTATACTTAATAATATTTTCCATTCAAAATTAGGGTGATAACTTTGACACTGATGACAAAACTCAGGAAAAGAAATCACCTGGCTCAAATGGACTTGGCACATTCACCTTAGGTAGTATTTCTGAAGGAAGCCGCTGTTCCTGCTAATTTGTTTCTAATCCTTGATAAAACCACAAGTGATTACATTTTCTTAAGAATTTTAAAAGAAAAAAAACCAACAATACAAAAATTAAAACTGACGTAGTATTAGTTAAAATCAAAAATTTGTTATTACATCACTTATTTTCACACATCAGTAATGTATTATTATGTACCTATACATCATTCAAGCCAACCACAAATCATCGCATTCCAATTCATATCCTTCGATAAAACCAAATGTTTGCGCCACAACTAAAATGCATCTCCATTAAGTGACACATCGAAAATTTTCACAAAACATAAATTCATGTGCATAGTCCATGCATCATGTTTGCAAGGCAAAATTAAACAGATTTCCATAGCATTTATCCAAACCAAAGAAATACAATTTTATTACATTTAATCACTATTATAGAATATTTAATAAATTACAATTTTATACTAAAGAAAAGGAACAGGTTTGACCATTGTGTAATGAAAATAAAAAATGAATTTAAAAAAAAAAACAAAAAACAAATTACAACAAAATCGAGAGGGGACAAAATTTAAAAAAAAAATATTTGTGTAGATATAAACAATTTATATATAGTTTAAAATTTAACATAAAAAAGTAAAATTGTTTATAAAAAAAAAACATTTGATCGAATGCTCGCACAAATGTGTATGTTTTTACTGAACTCAAATGATACATACATTTATTTATTTATTTAAAACAAACGAAATCATAACATAATCTCTTATAAGAAAAATGTGCAATTGTTTAAACTAATTTAAAATTTTATGTATAATTTTAACCATAATTATCTCCCAACGAAAATAATTAATTATATAAAGTAATGTACATAAGAAAGTTACATAAATTTAAAAATAATAAATGAGAGTTTAGGTTAACGTCAATTAGAAACAAAACAAATGGCAAATTTATTTATTTTTCATTTAATAAATGATTTTTTAAATGATGACGAATGATTATTTTTAAATCCAGTGCAAGGAATTTAATTTTAAAAATACTTAAACATTTTTTATTATTAATTTTTATTAATTGATTACAAAAATAATAAATTACATTATTTAACATAAGATTTTTGTTTTAGTTTTGTATTAGTGAGATGTGATTTTTCAAAGATCTTCAATGGATGATATCAAAGGTGTCGTAGTGTTGACAAGGACTAAAATGCTATGAGGGAGTGGATGAATGTTGTTCACTTCAACGTAATACCCTTTTCCGAATTGTTCCTTGGAAGAGTACAGACTGAAAATAAAATAATAAATTGACGATTATTTTATTACAAAAAGGTATGGGAGAGAATATAACTTAATTTAATTTTCTCTGCAAGTATGCTTAATCAGGAACATAGAAAAAATTATGTCAATGCACTGGTAGAAGATAAAAAGCCGATAATTGTATGATTAAAGACTTATGGTTGAGGGATAACTTATGACGGATCTGCTACATGTATTGATTTTTATAAATAATATTAAGCACTCTAAATCCCATTCATTAATCAGAACTGAAGGATCACTGCCTAGAATCTTTTTAGGAAATTCATCATCAAAGTCTGAGTAAGCGGTGCCACGAACGATAAAGCACTTGCCCTCAAGGATACAAATACAATTTTTTTGGCGCAATAGGCTCGTTAGTATCCAGGGCCTAGCTTTCTCACAACCATTCATGTGTGCGTGTGTACTTCTAGGACGATGGCGGGACCTCCTGTTTTATGCCGATTCCGAACGGCTAAGTTGAGATAAGCTTTACTTGAAATTGATACAACTCGGATGATTTGTCGGATCATCACTAGAGGAGGGCCAGCGAAAAATTATTTTAGGTGTTGCTACGGGTGGGAATTGAAACAGACCTTCTGCGCGGCAGTTCATCGCACTTACCATGGCTCCAATGAGCCCTTATAGGATAGTTGAAGTAAAATTTCGGCATAAAAAAATAAGACGCATCCTAAACAATTTGGACTTGAAAAAAGCCATAGGACCTGAAGGAATTGTACCCATTGTACTTAAACAAAACCGGGCCCGAACTTGCATCCGTTATTTGGAAATTGTTATCAATATCATATGATCAACAGGTTTTCCCCAATCGATTCCCAAAAATGTAAAGAAATGCATGGCTGAAAAATTCAGACAAATTGGTCCATACTTTCAAGGGCAGTGGAAAAAAAATCAAAACAATATTGTCGATGTCCTAGAAAGGAATGATTTAATTAGTGATCGAAAAATGAGTTCCAAAAGAAACGCTCAACTGAAAGGAGGTAACCCATCCGTATAGCTATACAATGGAAAATTATGAAGAGTCGAGATCTTTTGCCCGGACCCTCATTCATTAAGTGATTAACGTAACATCAATAGCCGTTTTCTCTGTCAGCGATATCACTTTAATTGCTTCATGTAAAACAATAATCGTCAAATCACAGACGATTATTGAGCGATACTGATTAGGTCTCGACTACCGCCTTAGGCCCGGATTTTCAGTGCTGAGCTAACTTCGAATTAACCCAGAGTTATAACCCCGGAATAAGCTTAATCTAGAGTTGACTCATGTGGTGATTTGATTTGGAAGCACCCAAGATTCATCGATTTTGCAGTCAAAAAGTTATGTTTGATTTCTTTTTCCCCATACAAATGAAATTGCTTTTGTCGCGATCTTACAAGTCCTTTTCTTCTTACAACAGTCTATCGCAGTATTTAAAACAGTTTCGAGTCTGCATCCGATTTTAAATATCGTACACCTATCAGATTCTAAAAAAATTGATAAAATGTAAGCACAAGTGGAATTGAAAGTAATTGTTGGTGTGACATTTTATTATCTGTCCAAAAATCCTGATCATTTAATCCCAGGGTTAACTCACAAAACTTGCTACTACTTTCTCGAGTTAACTCGAGTTTAATCCCGAAACTAGGATGATCTCGAACTGAAAAACCGGGCCTTAGTGTTATTGGTTTTAAAAGTTACGCAATGACCCCCCTGGATATTTGCAAGGCTTACGATCAAGTTTGGATAAGGCGTTACTGGTCATATTGACAGCATACGGACGTCCTAAAATACTGTGCGGTTGGATGGAGTTTCCTCAGACATATTTTCTAAAAACTATGGGGTACTTCAGGGTATCAATCCTCTTACTCACCCTATTTCTGATCTTTTGAGGACAACTAATATTCGCATTTTTAGTTTTGCAGATGATAGTGGAAGGTGGCCTAAAATAACATGGCACGCCGTAAACAAACTAGTCGATATCTAGGTCTTAAAGTAAATTTCACTTCATGATGTATATTCACAGAATATTTTTATGATAAAAAAAATTTAAAATATTTCCATAAACTGTTAAAAACAATTATTTTTCAAAATGTATACCCGTGCCACACATCGAAAGTCACTTGTATAAAATGGGATACTAGTGTGCCATTTTACTAAAGTAGAACAAATCCTGTTTAAACCCCTTTAAAAAAAAACGTTATTCAAAACAAAAACGTACAAAATAAATACATAAAATAACCATGATAAGAAAACAGTTCAATATGAATTATAGGTAGGTACAACAAAAAGTAAAAAAAGGAACTTGAAATCAGTTTTTAGTAACTATTTAAATTAGGTGCATGCGGCTTTTTGAAAGCTTGAGGTCGAGTTGCAGAAGTGGGCTCTGGCTGTCTTAGCGACAAGTTCAGATTCCCTGATCGAAAGCCTTATCAACTCAACTTTATTTTCTTTCTTATAAAATCTATGCTGGATACTATTGATTTCGTCTAATTCAAAGCAAGGCAACGAATATCGAGCCCGAAAATTATGTATATATTCCACAACTGACACCTATTAACCCAACACAAATAGTCTTTACTCAAATTCAAAATCACGTCAGTTTTAATTGAATTTTGCAATTCCCTACTTTACACCACTACCTAAAGTCGGATCGACATATTAATCTGCTCTGTAAACGAAGACCTACAAAAAATTATGCCATTGGGAAAGGAAAACCTAGTTCAATTCAATTCAAAGAAAACGCACCTCTGTTTCCAAATCAGCCGCATACTTCTCATGTTTACGCTGTTAATGTCGATGTGAATGTTGCTGTGTAAATGTGTTTCTGCCATAAACTTTTGAAGTAGAATGAAACATTTTATTTCGTTTCTTATTTCGTCAAAAAAAATGTAAGAACAATTATCTACTCTTCTGAATCGGTATTTCTTCGAGACAGATCCTTATTCCTGTATAACTTTTCTACTTCTTTAAATTTCTTACCCTGTTGATTAAACTTTTAGCCCTGTTTTTTTTTCTTGGTTAACCCAGAGTTAATAATCTAGAGTTAACTCATGAAGCAGTTTTTTCGGTGCAGAATTAATTTTGACTTTGTGTATTTTTTTGGTAGCACTCATGATTTATTAATTTTACTGTCAAACAGAAATGTAAAATGTATAGAATCTGCTAACAGCTGTTTGGTTTCCTTTTTCCCCAAAAAATTAAAATGCTTTTGCAAACTTACAAGTCTTTTGCGTCATAAAACAGTTACACTCAATATTTAAATTAATTTCGAGTTGCTGAGAGTCGGCTGCTTGTTTTTTTATCATCAAAAACTTGATGGTTTAACTCCAAGTTAAATCTGGATTTAAATTGACTGAAAAACTACTGTTTCGAGTTAACTCAAGTTTAATGCCGAGACAAGGATGATCTCGGACTGAAAAACTAAAACTAAAAAGCGTTAAGAAATCTTCACAATTCGCAGAAATCTTCTTAAACCATTTCACGTTTCCAACAAAAGGAAACTCATCGATGAATTCTTGAATTGATGATCGAATGCAAAATCTCTATTTAATTTCAAATCCAAACCGTTACTACTTGTGTTTTAAAAAGGTACAAACTTACGCTAGAACATCGATTGGATCCAAAATGATTTCCGATTTATAAACAGAGGCAAGAAAATTCGTAAACGCTGCTGTATTGTTCCCCAATTCAATGTCGGTTTGGTTGTTCTACAAAAAAGTATCAGTTGTGCAAATGTTTGTTTCGAATATTTATAAAAACACAAACCTCTGATTTTATTGTGTGACCATTCGAACTTTGATGCATTTCAGGAATTCCATTTCTAGTGCCCCAAAATGTGATAACATTATCATCTGACGACACAATCGTGCATTGATCGCTGCATTTTACTTTCTAAATGTAGGCAAACCCCTCAATGAAATCTTCAAAAATATATATAAAGAAATTAAATGACTCACTAAAATATATTTTTCTTTTATTCCTGGAACTAAAGTCGGCACTTCGACTGGACTACAGTGACCCAAACCCCTCTGTCCTTCCGAATTACGACCCATGGTGATGACATAACCTCCTTCGATGAGAAAAACTGAATGCGTTAAGGAGAGATCAAGATCTAGCACTTTACGTGGAAGGGTAATTTTTTTCTATAACATGAAAAACTCATAAAAATTTATCTGATTAATATACAATTGACTTACAAATGCCATAATCTTTCCTGGTTTATTGAATCCCAACTTGTTGTAATCGTTACTTCCGCAAACATGAACATCGCCATTTTGAAAAAGTATTGCCGAGGTATTGGGACCACAGAATATATTTTTTGGTTTAATATTTATATGTGAAAGATGAATTTTTTGAGGAGTTTTTCTAAAAGAAGAATTTTGTAGAAATGAGTGTAAAAAAGTGAAAAGATAGCTTACTGCTGAGTATTTGTACTTCCCAAGCCTAGAGCTCCATGTGAACTTGTTCCCCATGTAAAAACACAACCATCTGCGCTTAAAGCCAGGACATGCTCTGCTCCCGCAGCAACTTGTTGAATTTTTATATCCTCTAGCTTCTCTGTACGGGATTATTTAATTTTTATTTTAAGAAATAGTTTATTTAATTAAACAATTTTAGGAGTTATTAATACCAATAACTTTAGGACTGTGATATGTTTTTATTTCATCTTGGTGACCGAGAGAATACTTTGTGTTATCCCCGCAACTGAGAACAGAACCAGATTTAGTCCATAAAATTGTAAAACCATCACCAGCGCATGCTCTGAACAAAATAAATTAAACCTTGCAATGCAAAAGTAACGAACCTTCTTACCCAACAACGTGATATTTTCGAACACTTTCCATTCGACTCGGGTAATGTTTCCATGTTTCAAGAGAGCTAAGTCCCAGCTGACCATGAGATCCTTCGCCCCACGTATAAACCGATCCATCTTGAAGTAAAAACAAGTAGGGAATTGACAAACTACTGTTATTATTTCGAACATTTGAGTTCGAAAAAAAAATTCGATGTCCTTTCGCAAATGTCCATTACTTAACTAACTTATGCATGGAGGTGAACGACACGAACCAGAGGTGGAATGGGCTAAAAGAGATTTGTGATCAATGTGAATATCGCCTCACAGAGATAGTCTTTGTTGATTCAGCTGAAACTTTGTGTTTTGTGTTTTAGCGTTTTCGATTGGTAAAATAAAAGGGCTCTGAATAGAGAGAACTCTTTTGGAAACATTTGATTTCAATTGATTGCCATTTCCATTGGCAGCGAATACAAAACTTTGGACTTGTGGATTTTATTTCAGAACCACTCGAGAAGCATCTCACCGATGTTTGACAATTCGCCAATGCAATTTCAGAATAGTTAAGACACGAATTTTGTGTTGTGTTCACAGTGTAATCTGTGATAAGACAGAGTTTTAAGAACCGCATTCGAAAATTGCGCTCAAAGAAACGACTTTTTAAAGAACAGTTACCCTGCTAAAGCTAAAGAGCTTAAGGTTCTTGGAGTGCAACATAATATTAGCTGCTGGGTCAACGCTTCTCACCTGACTATCAATTTGGGTTTAGAAGTAAGCTCTCGACTGTGGACCAAGAACATCAAATTACGGATGAAATACAGCCGTATTTATTGACGTGTCGCAAGCTTTTGACAAGGTTTGGCATAGAGGCCTTCTATACAAATTAAGATAAGTTCTACCTAAACAATTATAAAAAAATCCTCGAGTTGTATCTTGAGTATAGACTCTTCCATGTGAAACTTGGAAAAGTATATTCAGAGTTCAAAGAAATAATGTCAGGAGTATCCCAAGGAAGCGTCCTTGGACCACTCTTGTACCTCCTATTTACACGTGATATCCCACAAACAATCGACACAATATTGGCAACGTTTGCTAAAAATGCTGCTGGGTATACTTGCAGTTGGCACAAAAATAAAGTAAACAAATAAGAAACTACAAAACGCGCTTTATTAGGTAAATGAATGTACAAAATCCTGGCGGATGGCACTTAACAAGAACAAATCGATTTTTGTATAAACGGACAAACATTTTGCCTGCATTTCAAAATACACTTCGAGTCCCTTTTGCAAATGAAGCGGAATATCTCGGAATGACACTCGATGCAAAATTAAAATGGACGTCGCATGTAAAACTGAAATGCGAAGAATTTAAAAATAAATAGAGAGAGCTGTACTGGTTGCTTGGAGAATATTCGAAGCTTAACAGTGATAACAAGCTGCTATTATACAAGCAAGTGCTAAAACCGGGCATATGATATACAACTATAGGGTTGTACCAATGGAACTTATCTTAACATTTTACAAACTTTTGAAAACAAAATGTTAAGACCAATTGTCAATGCGCCGTGGTACATAAGGAACGAGGATCTATGCAGAGATTTGGATATTCCCGCGGTTAAAGATGAAAGGAAACATTTTGCAAGAAAACATAAAAAACGTTTATTATGACATGTTAACACAACGATCGCCCAAATTCTTGACAAAACAAATTTATTACGGCGTCTTCAAAGAACTGAGCTCTTGGATTTGGCCTATCTCAATCCTTAAAATAAATATCCCCAAAATTTCGGCTTTATGGCGATGAAATATAGAAAATGTCGTTGTCAGGACACATTGTTCAGACAGTTTATCAAAATCTTTTATGGTTCGACAAAAAACAACGTTTTTTCGCCTGGCTAAGGTATGAGGCAGCTGGTGTATACAAATGGTTTTTGTATGAAAACGCCTCCAAAAAGTGGGCGTGGGTTAAAATGATATATAGAAGAATTTTTTTTCGAAATGTTTAAAACTTTGCCGAAAACGTTTTTAACTGACCCCGAAAAATCGGCGTGGCGAAAAACCTTATGTGGACTAAATGTAGATATTCACGTTGACTTCATTATCAGTAAATTTTTAAAAATTCGCTACTGTTTGTCTAAAAGTAACGTTTTTCTTAAAAGTGGGTTGATTTTTAAAATGTTTAAACTTGTTCGAACAGCACGTACAAGGATCATATGTACCAAATTTCATTATCCTAGCTCAAAATTTTAGTCCCAAAAACCGGTTGCCTACAGACAGACGGACAGACAGACATATCTTAATCGACTCAACTAGCCATTCTGAGTCGATCAATATACTTTTTAGGCATATCTATAGCTAAATTATTTCTCTATGTTACAAACTATGTATCAAAACTAATAAGCCCTATGGGATAGGGTTCAATTGAGCAAACCTATTATTAAAGGTTCGGTTAAAAAAACACACAACCATACACTTTCTTACCTTCATTGACCACAACAAAATGTGAATCACTTGTTGCAACACTCAGAATTGATGCTTTTGGTGGTAGCTGAATTGGATTTAAGCTAAAACTATTTCCAAAAGACTTCAACTGATAAAGCACAGACCTAGAGTTAGAATCCAATATGTTAATTGTTTAGAAAATATATATATTTTTAAATAAATACCTTTTTTCAATACACTCATTGGGCGTGGCAGTGACGGCATTCATCAATTCCTTTGTTTGGGTTTGTGCGGTGGGCATCAAGGACATGTCTCTTGCCGTTGATGTGAGATCTGAAAGACCTATGTCGTCTTCATAGCAATAGCTGAAATGAAATTGTGTAAAATGGAATAATCGTGGAGATATTTTTGAAAGCTATATGAAGACACCGGAAGTCGCTATTTTCATATCTATAGAATTATAATTTAATGAGCTTCCCAATCATGTACAGGACCCTTTATACAACAGTTAGGACTATTGTTCGTAACCTGTGAAAAGTTTTCAGTATACTCTGCCATTTAATCATGGACAGACTTACAAACGAGCAACGATTGCAAATTATTGAAACTTATTATCAAAATTCGTGCTCTGTGAAAAATGTGAAAATCCGTTGTTTTATCGAAAAATTGTGTTCAGCGATGAGGCTCATTTCTGGCTCAACGGATATGTAAATAAGCAAAACTGTCGCATCTGGAGTGATGAACAGTCACATGCCATACAAGAATTACCAATGCATCTCGAAAAAACGACAGTTTGGTGTGGTTTATGGGCTGGTGGCATCATCGGTTCATTTTTCTTCAAAAACGACCGTGGACAAAGCGTTACCGTCAACGGCGAACGATACCGAGCCATGATACGCGACTTTTTTTTTGCCCCAGTTGGCTGAGTTGAACTTGGTTGACATGTGGTTTCATCAAGACGGTGCCACACGCCACACAGCTCGTGAAACAATGGAAATGTTGAAGAATGAATTTGGTGAGCAGCTTATCTCTCAAAATGGCTTTGTAAATTTTCCGCCAAGATCATGCGATTTAACGCCTCTTGATTATTTCTTGTGGGGTTATGTAAAGTCGTTAGTCTATGTGGACAAGCCGAACACGATTAAATCCTTACAGGGTAACATAACACGCGTAATTGGACCTTCCGAATGGACCATTTGAAACGGAGCCGCGGACAACATTTACATAAAGTTGTGTATAAAACGTAAATGACAGGCCTGTTTAATGATTACAATAAAATTTTTTGAATATTTGATGGAAATTTGAGTGTTTTATTCGATTTAAAAAATAATACACTTAAAAAATCACCCCTTATATAAAAACGAAATCAAACTTTTTTTGTAAACTTTTCCACATTTAAAAGCGGGCTATTATGTTTGTTTTTCAAAAAGATTATTTTTTATCAATAAAAAAACTACTTAACTCACCCTTTTTGTTTTCCGAGATTTCGAAAGATCAACGGAATCCAGTACTCTAGAATTTCAGATGCCTTTGGTCGCTTCACCGAGTCAACCTGAAGAAGATTACTCAGAAGACTACGCAGCCCCGATGAATAGCCCGGCGGTAGTGGAGTATAAGACGCCTTTATCCAAAGTTTGAATGAAAATTCTTCTTACACACGTTTTTTTCTATAACCACTTACCGCCATAATTTTTGTTACTAATTCCGAAAGGTTTGTAGCGGCAAACGTTTTTCGCAAACAGCACATCTCACCTAATATGCAACCTAATGCCCAAATGTCACTTTTATGATCATATTCCTTACCTTCACACTAAGATTTAAAAAAAATATATAAGCAGTTTAAATAAATGAAAAACCATTTAAAACTAACCATTTCAGGGCTAAAGTAATATGGCGTTCCCAAGACCGTTTGAGCATGAATTTTGGTATTCATTATTTTCGAAATTCCAAAGTCTCCAATTTTAACAATACCCCGCTTATTGAGAAAAACATTTGCGGTTTTTAAATCTCTATAAGTTAGGAAAAAATAAATAACGATACAAATTCAGGAGTTGCCATTCGTTAAGTATTAATTTCCCTGACCTATGTAAAATATTCTCCGAGTGCATGTAATTTATAGCGCTAGCTATTTGTTCGAACACTGCAATTACATATCGCTCTGGAAAGTATTCTCTTGATATTCGTTCGGCTATAACTTGTGCTAGGGTACCACCATCAGCATATTCCATTTCAATCAGTAATGTGTTATCCTTGATAAAACTTCCTAAGTAGCTGTAAATAAAAAATTATTACTAAACCACGTACTCATAGTTGAGTTGTCTACCTGATTATGTTGGGATGATGGAGTTTGGAAAACACTTCTACCTCATTCATGGCTAGATCGCGTTCCGATGGTGTGAGGTCGAACAAATTAATTTGTTTGAAAACAATCGGGTGACCATCGGACTTCCGACGATAGAGAATCGCAACACCAAATGAACCTAGATTAACGTTTTATGGACATGAGCTTTGCTTATATTGGTATTTGCAACTCCTTACCCTGTCCAACGACTTTGATTTTTTCGTAATTATTCAGTTCAGGACCAGCTATGTTCAGGGTCACCGATTTTTGTGTCGACTTATTGGTGTCAATTTCATCGACAATAAGCACTGTTGTTGGAAATTTGGCATTATAAGTTGCATTTCGTTTTACTGCAGTGCTGGAGTCTGCTACTTTTCCAGAAAACAATGGAACTGTATTAGATTTCCACTTTTTCATTTTGAGTTGGAATTTTTTTAACCGGTCAAAGTGCGTGCGATTCGGCAGAAGAAATATTTTTAAATGTTCACAGGTTTGTTATGGTCAAGGGCGGTCACTGTGCAACAGTGCGAACTGAGAAGGACATGCGCTTTATGTGTGTTATGGTTAACACTTATTGTAAACAGTATTGGAATACCTTTGGAACAATTTAATTATAATTCCATGACTATTGTGACCTTCAATCATACAATAAGGCTGAAGATTAAATACCGGATGTATAATCCAAATCGTTATAGACCCTCATTTTTGAGTCAACCGACTACTTTTCGATAGTAAATTGATTTATTTTGAAAACAATTCCCTTGAATCAGCTGATAATAGAACAGAAAAATACGACGAAAAGTTCAAGACTGGTATGTTACTAACTTACTTAGTGGCACAACAGTCCGGAATGAACCTTTGCCTCAACCAACATGCCTCTCCAATTAGCCCGGTCCTTAGCTAATTGCCTTTCCTAACTCCAAGTTGGTTGAGGGCGGTTTCTACTTGTGCGCGCCACTTGCATTCGAGGTCTGGCTGGGAATCGAAGACTCTGCGAGCCGGAGTATTGGTGTCCACCAATCGTTCTACATGTCCCATAGCCATCTTAAAAGTCCAACGCGGAGTTTTTTTTTGACCCGGGGCATGTCGCTGTACAGGTCGTATAGCTCTTGGTTAAATCTTCGTCTCCATAGCCCGTCAACGCAAACGGGACCAAAGATTTTTCGAAGAATTTTCCTCTCGAATCGACCAGGATTTCTTCATCCGATTTCGAGACGGTACATGCTTCAGCGCCGTAGGACAGAATTAGGGTCTTAGTGAGGATCTCCTTCTTAGCCCGAAGAAACAGAGGTTCACAAGAGTAATTCTTTGTTTAATTTCTGACAAGATGTTGTTGTCAGAGCGGAGCCGTCCCGTACTACCTCAAAGTTATATTTGTAAGTTGAGTTTCTGTCCAATTCGTCGATGTTGTGTGTGTTGACAGCATATACTTGGTCTGGCCCTAATTTCCTGCTCAACCCAATTTTGCGCCTTCTCTATACTAGCAAACGTGGGTGGCTATGACATCACGTTGAGTCCTACCAATAATGTCAATATCGTCTTCGTAGGCCAGTAGTTGCACCGATTGTTTGAAAATTGTGCCTCTGGTGTTGGCTCGAGAGTTTTGCACAATCCCCTCAAGAATCAAATTAAAGAAGTCACATGACAGCGCATCGCCTTGCCTAAATCCTTTTTGGTACCGAATGCGTTGTATCCGACTCTGATGGGGCAACGAGAATTTTCCATCGTCATCCTACACAAACGGACGAGTTTGAGCGGTATACCAAAACTAGACATTGCTCTGTATAGTTCGTCTCTATAAATGCTATCGTATGCGGCTTTGAAATCGATGAATAGCTGGTGGGTATCGATTTGAACTTCTATATCGTATATCATTTTATTAGGCGGGAAACGTCGGAATTTATTAAGCATCAGGTATTTTGTGGTTTTTGCTCCTCGTCCGAAGATGAAGGGCGTGGATTAAAAAAACGAATATGAGAAGTTTAGGCACTGTCACGGCAAAAGAGCGAATCGGATTAGAAGATGCTGATAAGAGGTCATTAATAAAAATTAGACAGCGACATTTGGAGACAAAACGGAGCCTTGGCGAAAGCGAGTAGTTTTTACATGAGTAGCAGACTAGAAACCGTCCAAACAACTTGGTTTGAACGTTTCGAAAGGTAGTTTCTCATTCATCGAGGAATTTTCCACAAGGGAGCTCAAATGCCTTTGAAATATCAAGTGCAACATACATGTTTTCCCCACCAAGGTGGATTGATTGGTTACATTTTCCTATGAGATATGAGATGACATCAAATCACCAGTTGATCTGTTGCTACGAAACCCGTATTGAGGCTGAAATCTTTATTTAATGCCAAACTAATTTATTGCTTGCGAAATTGGTTATGCCTGATTAATCAGTATTCTGTAGCCTCAGACATACTTTGGTAATAATAGTATTACCTCCATGACGCCACTAGTACTTTGGTTAAATACTCATTACAAATTATCTATTACGGTAAGGAACAATTTCATATTTATATTGAGATACTTACACCACGCTTAATACGCCCCAATCTCTTTTTATATTTTAAAGATACGTTAACAAAACAAATGCTTCACGCTCTAAAATTATAGACAAAGATTCCTTGAGTAAAAACATTTAAATTTTCATTATTTTATTAATTTTCTGTATGATGGGTCATTTACAAATAAAAACGCATTACACATATAACTACAATGAATGACAGGCGTGCCAGCCAATCACAAGCATCTGCGATCTCAAATTTGTTGGTTACAAAATTAAACCAAGAGGAAAACAAAACCTACATCTATGATGAATCTATATATTATGTTATAATATGTGCTCCCTCTGCTGATGCTAGAGACGTCTGTCTAATACTTGTTCTCATAGCGCGACATTTGCGCCCCATACCGATCGGGTACTGGACGGCTACTGCCGCTACTGCCATATGGCCCCGAACGCTCGTTATAAGTTCTGTCGTAACGATCGCCCGACGACGTCATCGGTCTCCAGTGATCATCTGTCTTCGATTGTCGGCTAGGCATACCACCACTGGACGACATTCCGTTACTGGTGAATGACTTTAACCCAGATGACCCACCCGAATGCGATGCATGACCGTGACTTGAGTGGGTGGCGTGATTTGAGTGGTTCGAGTGGCCCATCTGCCAGTTGCCACTGCTACTGCCACCTCCTCCGCTTTGTCGTTCCGTGGCATATGAGGTGCTTTCATAGCGCTTGCTACTACCAGTACCCGCACCACTACCGCCGCCTCCTGATGATTGTCCATGACGTGGAAAGAATGGCGCGCTTATACCATTTGAATGGTAATTAGATGACGGGACGTGACGGATCTCAACTTCACGTTTGTACTCTTCTCGCTTGCTCGATGAGTAGTCATCACCGCCACGTTTACTGGACGAATATTCATCTCCTCCTCCGCCGCGTTTCGAAGAAATGTAATCATCTCGTTTCGAGGAGTAATCGTCGACGGTACGTTTTGGACCACTGGAATAATCAACAGTAGAGGCACTGCGCTTCATCGGAAAACCTTCGCCACCAATGCTGCGCTTCATGCTGCTGGAAAATTCATCACCACCACTGCTGCGTTTCATGCTACTGGAATAGTCATCGACGCCACCACCACTACGCTTTGATGATACATAGTCGTCACGCTTAGAGGTGTAGTCGTCACGTTTAGAGGTGTAGTCATCACGTTTCGATGAACTGCTATAGTCATCGCGTTTCTTATCGTAGCTGCAAATAGAAGAACAAATCAAAATTTTGTAAGTTTGAGTGAATTAAAGTACAGAAATATGTATTGTGACTGGGACTATCCAATGAAAGTTCAAAAAGTCTAGTATGATGGAATGGAAAGTGTGTAAAGTATTTTTTAAAAAAGCAATGAGTATGGCTCTGAATTGTGTGTTTGACGAAGTTTCAGCACAAAAAATAACAAAAAAAAAAACAGCAAGATCTGAAGAAGAAAATCAGTTTGACATCTTCACGAACGATATTATCAACGGTTAAGGCAGTGTTTCAAACATACAATTTAGTTTTTATCAAACAAATGTGTATGGGCAAGAGTCTACTAAAACTTTTAGTCACATGGTGGTGTAACATTTTTCAATGAGCAGGGGTTTGGAAAACAGAAGCATGTTAAACGGTTCATCATGAAAAACGTCGGACGCAACTGCAATGCGAAAAAGAATATCGATGTCAACACCTCGAACCGCACAATAGGTATGGGGGTAGCATTACATCCTACCATTTTTTTTTTTTTTTTTAATAAAATAGAGAACAACTTATTTCTACTTTTGTTTTGTAATTCTTGGACCAATTTAGCAAAAGTAAGATCTTAACATCTAACGTCTTCAACATAACCCGGTTTGAGAAATGAATTCTTAGATGTTAAAATAAAAACCACCCTATTGACTCACCTTTCTGGCACAACAACCCTCGTTAGATTGGGCTAAGACCATCTGCTTGTAGGCTCATCTCCCCCTCTCTTTGAAGTGTCATCTCTTTCGGTAAATCGTTTTTGTGTGACTTCTGCTGTATTCAGAATATGACAACTAGGTAGTGGTGTTGCAACTCCTCTTCCCGTATTTATTTAACGTGCTATGCTGTAAAAAGATAGAAACCCTTTTGGACTCGACTTACGAGACCAAACTCCTGCTTTCAACTTTAAGACACATTTTGTAGTGCCAGAACAATCTGTAAAAATGTTCCAATTCTAACTCGTATCCTGATATGATCGCTTCTTGACCATCGTCTGGCTATTTAATTTAAATTTAAACCTAAAACCATCAAACAAAAAGAACAAAACACTCAACTTGTCTGTAGCACTTCTTGTGAGACTTTTATTTCAACTTTATTGAACTCCAATAGCTGTTTGGAAGAGTGTTTTCCATCTTCCGTTTGTATTCCGTCTGAACTTGTTTCGCATACATGTTCTCTTTATCGCGATATTTAATTAACAACTCGTGTGTTATGGGATTTCTATATGTTTTGTTAAGTTTCCTTGCGGCTTGTGTGATTGCGGTATTTTTGGCGCAACGCATATTATACCAAGGACGCTCTTCTTGATTCCGGTTTAGGAATTTCTTGGCGCGTTTGATGTTTTTGCGAATAATTCTTACATACATCTGACGATCTTCTTGTTGTTTGACAAGTTGATGAGATATTTGCTGGCCAGAGCTTCTTGCCTTAACAATTGTTTTTATAACGCTACGAAATAATAAAAGTGTAGTTGCAACTTTTGCTGAAGCGATTTGATTTTTTTTTCATAGTAAATATGTTTGGTAATATGGACTACGGTTGAGGTTTGAACAATTAGTAAAGACAGGGCTAATATGTGTCTATTTACGTGAATAATTGATCCTGTTAACCTAAATTGAATGCAACCAGTAGGACAACGCAGAAGAGAAAGGCAAACCTTACTTACTTAAGTGGGTCATTTTAATCGAGTTTAATGGTGTAGTTTGTTCGCTGTAACTAATATATACGAGTGTCTGTCTAAGACCAATTAGTCTAAACAACACGTAAATGTTACCCTAAAAATAATTCCTTATGATGACACTCGACGTTTGATGGAGTCCATGTTGTTACAATAAAAATTTCAATCAAAACAAACTTCAAACATATTCAAACGCTCATGAAAACGGAACTGTATAGGAGACAAACAACATTAATCTGGAACAGGAAGACTGAAGTTCTTCAAAACAAACTTCAAACTCCAGACTATTTTTTTTACTATTTGCAGAAAGATTTAAACACACGTAGGTTTATTTAAGAGTCTGACATCAAAATAATTTCGGTTTGCCGTGTAATGCATTAATCCAGTACAGTGGGTAAAATTGTTTGTTTGTTTGGAAGGTGCACTTACGCTTGAATAATGTTCCACTAAGAGTTAAAACTCTAACAGAAGAACTCTTTGTTTTTCAAACATTCAAATGTAGAACACTGTAATGAGAAGCTTCTCAAAGCTGCCGTTCGAAGTCAGTGTTAATCTTTCAAAGTTCTCAGCGTTGATATATCATGCATTGATGTCAGAGGACTTCCGCTACATCAAAATGGAACTGGTGCATGAGTGGCAATAAGACATGAAAGAGGTCTACATCATAAGCTGGAAAAATAATGAGTCAGTAAAACCATAGAAGTAAATGAAGGCAAGACTTAGTATATGCTGTCAACACGAAAGGACACACAACATCGACGAATATAAATTTGAGGTAGTACGGGACTTTGTCTATCTCGGCTCCGCTATTAACTATGACAACATCTCGTCAGAAATTAAACGAAGAATTTCTCTTGCCAACCGCTGTTTCTTCGGGCTAAGAAGGCAATTCAAGAGTAAAGCCATCACTCGAAATGCTGAGGAGATCCCATATAAGACCCTGATCATCCCAGTGTTTGACAATGTACAACGCTTGCAAATTTATGGATCGTTTTCGCACTACGTTTACTCTATATGATAATACGCATCCGCAGAGACGTCGAACAGTGCGCACCGAAGACACAATTGCCACTGTAGAGCAAGGTGTTGAAGACGACCCGAATGAATCGATTCGCCACCGTGCACAGCAAATGGAGCTTTGTCCATCCACTTTATGGAAGATTTTGCACAAAGATCTTGGCTTACGACCTTACAAGATCCAGCTTGTGCAAGAATTAAAGCCGCGAGACCATGCAATGCGTCGTGATTTTGGTGTATTGGCCGAAAATTAGATTGATCTCGATGCTTAATTTTCATCGAAACATTTTGTTGAAAATTTTAAAATTGCCGCATTTGGAGTGAAGCGAATCCACATGAGACCCTTGAGACGCCATTACATCCACAAAAACTGACTGTTTTGTGTGCTCTATGGGCTGGTGGAGTCATACTACTCGTATGACTTGTCAGATCATCACGAGAGGAGGGCCAGTGAAAAATTATTTTGGTGTTGCTACGGCTGGGAATCGAACCCAGACCTTCTTTCTGCACGGCAGTTCATCGCACTAACCATCGCGCCACTGAGCACGTCATTAATGGCATAAAATTATCCTTCCAATAAAGCCAAATTGATGTGACATTTAAACGATTTTCTTGTGTTTTATTTCAATTCGAAGTTCTATTCCTCTAAAAAAAAACACACACACCCTGTATAAACGTTAAATGTTCCTTGGTGATCTTACCAGAAAAGTAGGGCGGAAAGCATTATCAGATATATAATATGGCAATAACGGCACATACAGCCAGAAATCGGAAAAAATTGTACAGAGGTATTCGCTAAGATTAGAATTTCAAACTGAAATGGAACGGACATGATCGCCCATTTGCGATATCCGATCTGTCAACAGTTTTTGAGAGCTTTTCGTTGAATTTCTTCCAAAGTTGTCCGACGAAGAATTGCTGCGGAATCAAACGAACGCTATTGCATGCTTTTTTATTTTGTTCCGCAACTGATAAATCGAAAGCAAATTCAGTTCCGATTGGAACTGACTTTTGTGTCGGAAATTTTGCCCGATGGGGGTGATTATTTTTGTCACAGAGAACGAAAAAAAAATCGCTGAATTATCATCGAAATCCGACAGTTCAGAAAACGGAACAGTTGCGTTTCCACAAGAATTGTTTCTACTCAAATCGATATCATCAAACAGACATTGCAGACAATAATTCTTTTAAGACTTGCGATCTGTTTACGTACTAGGTCAATCTACTAGCAAGTTAAGCACCGCAGACCTTACGATTCGCTTGGAATTTTGCCAGGAGCTGCTTCAAGCGGTGGGATAGGACGAAACCATGCTGCAGTGTATTCTTTATGTCGGATAAAACCTATTTCGACTTAAGTGGCACAATTTTAACAAGCAAAATAGTCGATATTGTAGTGAGTCGAACCTAAATTCTTCATTAGACTGAACTTTATCAAGTTCGATTCACAGTGGGGTGTGCAGTTTCCTCATGCTGCAGTGTGGGCTATGCACCCTTACGGTCACTTGTGTGTTGACCTTTATTTGAAAACGTTGAGGGATTTTGTTTTCAGAATTACGCCGGAAGATAATTCATTTTAATAATATTGTCTCGTGACATGTCACAAGATGTAGTAAGTTCTCACGTTACCAGGCCTGTTATAGCAGAATGACAACTAAAATTTTCAAATAAAATCCTTTCCAGAAACTCCTCAGTCTCCAGACCTGACTGCACTAGATTTTCCTTGAATGTGAACAGGACAAAACCAATAAATTTGAATAAATTTAAGGAATCCATTCAGTCAATAATTGGTTCAGTTCTCATTCAACATTTCAGTCAGTGATGAATAATATTCCACAAAGGCGTCAAAGAGCGTGCAAGTCATTTAAAAACCATTATTTGTGGGACAATTAAAAAACTAAATTGAATTAAAAAATTCGCTTTTCTAAACAAAATCGCAAAAATAAAATAAATGTAAGCACCTACCTAAAGCACCTACGTACCTTTACCTATAAGATACGATTTTTTACAGACAACTTCTCGACAATAAAGTGAAATGGTATTTTTTTTTGTAGTTTCACAATTATTCCATTCGATATTTAAGCCAAATAGTTCGGCGCGTATTAGAAACTGATAGAAACCGGGTAGAAATTCGACCTCGACACAACATTGAAAACAGACAAAATAGATATACTAAGTGCAACCTTAAAAGTTTAAACCTCTATCGGTCTTCTTAGTAATTCAGCAACAAAAACATTTCTGCGTATAGATTCAAAATTGTGATAAGTGTTATTTATTTCAGCATTAAATATATTTTACGCCTAGGTGTAACAGTTCTCTAAGAATTGTATATATCAGCTCGTGCTTTAGCTGGATCATAATTTAATTTCAAATCTTCGATTTTTTTTCGTTCATAGGCACGCTTTAGACGTCTCATATGTAAACGTTCTTCCTTTCGCTTTTTTTCATACATCTCCTTGGCTATCGGGGTGTTCAATTTTCTGTACAATCGCAATGCTGCTCGCTTGGTTTCATTGAGTAGGATACACTCCTTGTCAAACCACGGATTTTTTATCTTGTTGGCTCTTAGTGCTGCTTGGTTGACGTCTTTTTTTATTAGCTCCTCCAATCGATTCCACTCTTCCTTTTCACGAACTCGGTCGGAAGATATTTTATCTCCGGTACGTCTTACTTCGCCTATTGCTTTCCTAACACTATAAATTTATAATAAATAGATGAGTATAAACAAAAGGGGATATAAGGGGAAGTTGATTTGATAATAAATCGGAAAATCAGAATGGGACAAGCTTGTATTGAGGTAACAACGGGCATGATGATGTCGTGTAATTCCAAGGACGGTTTAGTTGATACCCAATTAAATACAGATTTGTATACCATGCATGATATAATGTGAGTTAAGGCTTTTGCAACAACGCATTTATTCAACTTACCAGAGGATAGCTACCTCCCTCTGTCTGGATAGTTGAATAAATGACTTGGTGCAAGCCACAACTAATGTTTCTTGAGAGTTTTGGCACAACATGAATTTTCTGATCGGTTTCCTGGAGCCAACTCTATTCACATCTGGGGGGGCCTACTCTGCATTTCATTCCGAAAGTAATATTTTGGTACTCTGTATTAGAGCTGTAGCAAACCGTATGTATTCGTTAGTAAGTAACGGGTATTCGATACGACTCGAGGTACCGTGTCGTTACTGTCAACAAAGTTTCGTTACTTTTACATAATTCGTTACTCGCATCAAATTCGTTATTAGTATGTTTGGATTTGGTTACTCGCACTATTTCACATGTTTGGATGGTTCTGTTCTTGAGAAGTACGAGGAATATTTGTTTTATTTCAATCCTTGTTGTATGTGTGTCTGTGGTACGTCGTACGATATATTTTTCTGATGAGTGACTTAACCGTTGAGGACGTGGGATTGCCGCCGTGGTGTGCTGACTTACTTTGGTCTCTGAGTAGTGAGTATATTGCATACGTACTTAACGTAAATGATATGATTTGTATCGAAAACACCCGAAAAAAAAACGAAAGTATGGAATTCTTTGTAACGGGTAGTCAGTGAAAAAGTACCGAATCCATACGGGTATTCATTTTGTCGTTACTTGCACACTGTACAGCTCTTCTCTGTGTTTCATATGCGGAATAAAATTCTACGATTTACATAAAGTAAATCCGAAAGCGGAATTTCATTACCTGGCAAAACGTTTCCTTATGTCAAAAGCATTCCAATACGGAAATTTTGTTTCTACAACAAATGCATCGACGGAACGATTTACAAGTACCTCGAAATGTATGTTTTTTTTTAACAAAAACCATTTAAACAAAGAAAATCGAAATTTATAGGGAATCTTCAAACAAAGGTTTTTATACAAAACAATTCAAGATTTTGTAGAATTCATGAGTGCACAATTGCACATCCAGATTTGGCCCAAGGCCAAATAAAAAACATATGAGAAGGCTACAATCCACTGTGCGGATCGTTTTATGTACTATCCCGTCCGATCCTTAAAATTAATATCCGTTAAATGTGGGTTTTATGGCAAAGAAATGTTAAAATTGAAATTGTCGCAACATATTGTTCAGACAGTTTATTAAAATCTTGAATGATTTAACCAAAAACAACGTTTTTTCCTGCATCTGATATACAAATGGTTTATGAAAACGCCTCCAAAAAGTGGGCGTGGGTAAAAATGATATATAGAACGAATGTTTATATTACCAAAACCAATTATTTTGCATCAATTTTTTTTTTTTGAAATGTTTAAAATTTTAACGAAAAACGTTTTTTTTTTACTAAAAAAGTGGGCGTGGCAAAAAAGTTTGTAAAGACAAAATATAGAGGTTAAGTTTGTCTAAATATGTTGTTTAGACACTTTTTCATAATTTTGAACGGTTTTGCCTTAAACTTAAAACCACTAAACATTTTTTTTGGCGCAACAGGCTCGTTAGTACCCAGGGCCGAGCTTTCTCGCAACCATTCATGTGTGCGTTTTATGTTTGATGTCGACTCCGAACGGCGAATTTGAGATAACCTTTTCTTGACAATTGATATTTCTCGGATGATTTGTCAGATCATCACGAGAGGAGGGCCAGTGAAAAATCATTTAGTTGTTTGCTACGGCTGGGAATCGAACCCAGACCTTCTGCGCGGCAGTTCATCGCACTAATCTCCCTCTAGCCTACATCTACGTTTTTCTAAAAAGGGGGCGTGACAGTGGGCGGATTTCAAAAAAGTTTACACTTGTTCGAACAGCACGTACAAGGATCACATGTACCAAATTTCATTATCCTAGCTCAAAATGTAAGGTCCAAAAACCAGTAACCTACAGACAGACAGACAGACTCAGCTAGCAATTCATATACTTTGAGGTATACATAGCTCAATTATTTCTCTATGTTACAAACTATGTATCAAAACTAATATATGCCTATGGGATAGGGTATAGCACCTCATGCGAATATGGTGATGGACATTCATGGTCACATATCCTTAATTTACAAAAACATTTCCATTATTGTTTGAAAGAATAAAAATATTTTCATTACTAGCATAGCATTAATATGGTGCTTTGATTTTCTTTTGAAATATAAATATGAAATATGTTTTCGGTTTTAGCATTTGAATAAGTGTTCCGTCCATCACACCAATCACTCCTGGGAAATTTCTTTACTTGTTTTATTTTGCTCATTTTGAAATTAATTTTTTTTTTTGGACAAACAATTTTTATAATCGCTCTACAGGCTTCTGCAATATTGTTTTATGCTTTTTGTTGTGCCATGCCAACATAGTAATCATGTCCTATTTGGTGGTAACAGCTACTTTTAAAATTGCTGGAACTATTGTAGAGCACAAAGGAGCAGCAAGATCATCTCGTATGCTAATTAAAACATACAAAAAAGCATCCTTTGACAGGCGCAAGTTCTGAGCAAAACTAAAACAATATATAAATACGTCGCCTTTGTGACACAAAAACGTATGTCAATATTAGATAATTTTAGTTGTTTTGTAATTTTTGTGAATTTTTTTACCACTTTTTGAGTCTTATGAATACTTTTGTAAAATGCTAACTTCTATTGTACTTTACTTAGGGAACAATTTTTTGTCACAATATATAAATTCTAAATTTTAAGTGAGGTGGCATACCCAATACCCAGCCCAAAATCGAAAAACAAAAATGTAGTTGCGTTCTTGTGTCACTAGGGCGACGAATAGTTAACGGTGATATGAATCCTTACTACCATTCATATTTCTCATTTTATCACTTATTATCATAATATTTGGTTGGTCTCGTATCATTTCCACTTAACACTTTTTTCATTATTTGTTTCTTCCATCCATAGTGCAACAGAATCCATTTTTTCTTTTATGTAGAATTCTTCCTTTAATCAAAAAATATCCTTTTTCGACTTGCACCTACTTATATTTGTATTTGGTTTGTTTATTTGACTATTCACGAATGAAAGAAATCGAGACTCGACAGAACAAAATCCGTTAGTGGAAAGCATCTAGTGAAATTCTGGTGAAATTATTAACTTTATTATAACATCCTTTGCATGATTCGTTTGAAAATATATGAATGCACCCATAACTATCTGCTATTTGCGTCCTTAAATTTAAAATTTTATGTATGATTGGCACAATTTCATCGTCTCAGTTAGACCACACGTTAAACAACACTACAAGTTTCAGTTTCCATTTTGTTTTATTTCAACGCCCACCAAACGAATCAAGAAAAAAAACAAACGATTTGTTTTGTTACATTCTGCTTCGCTTGGTGTGTGTTCAATTAAAAAACGTTTTTTGACTATCGAATTGAAAACTTTTTGTTTGATCCGTTTTCAGCCTAACAGAGCACCAATTGAAAAGCGAAATGAAGAGCAATTTCGAATAGGATTGACTTTCGGAACGAAATACAGGGAAGTGCCCCGAGCAACACAATTGTGCGGTTGTTTTCTAAAGTTCTGAATTTGATTGGCTAAAACTTGAAAGCAGCGATTGTGCATTTCATAGTGTTCTTGAAGACAAATTGTTTAATATTTTCTTATACAGTGCAGTAGGGAACCACGTGGTGGCAGTTTGCGAGATCGGCAGCATGTCCAACGATAAGTGAAGTCCAAAATACTTTTTGTTGTTTTCCTATTGAGTAGTTCGAATGCATGAAACTGTGTTGCTTTTTTTTTTATTTTTTTTTTGTAATTTACACGTACTCAAGGGGTTATGAATACCCTTTTATATGTTACCATAGTACGAGCGTTAGAGAAGGGGAAGAAAGAGAGGATAGGAAAGATTTTGGATGTAGTGGAGACTTAAACTCCATGGGTGGTGTCCGAACTAGCTTCGGGAGTCACTTTTTCTTGTGTTCGTTAAATTTGAAGAAATTCAAGATGGTGTGCATACTTTTAGGTATTACACCGACCTTTTTTTTCTTTTAAATAAAAGTGAAATTGATTTTGGTTGGGATTGAACGCGCAACCTTCCACTCAACAGACGAACACATTACCACTACACCGCGGCCACCCACTGCTGGGTTTCCTTTAAGGATATTTTTACCGCAAATTTGTGTTTCTTATTTTTGCTTCAAGAATTTTTTTTATGATATTCTGTAGCTCCTACATATTTTCAGAAAACTTTAATGATGACTTTAGTGCCGACCATGAACAAGTGAAGGGGTGACATGGGCTATGTTTAAACCTTGAACTACATTTGGGCTACCACTAAATGTTTAAGTCTCAGACTTTTCTGGTTACAACGTATAGGACTAAGTAAAGAACTAGCGACACCTATACTTCATTAGACATCTTTTGCATTGCCGTGAATGGTGTTTTAAGACTATCAGCCTCAATTAAGCGATTATAAGCGATGGTATCTGGGAAAAATGTAGAAAAATCTAACATCTAAGTTGGAATAAAAATATAAGGTCAAGAACCTGATTCTTCCAATGAAATTAACTGGCGAAAGCCAAGTACTTGGAGGTAGGGAAAAGTGCCCCAGAAAATGAATCGTTGCTAGGAATTATGAATCCCCAATAAGTCTTGCAAAAGATATTTTTCAAATGAACATTTTAAAAACACATGTTTTCAAGTATGTACGGCTTTAAGTAAGTATGTAAGTATTACGGCTTAAAGACCATAAAATGCCTTATGGTATCCATAGTTTCATGAGAAGATTAGGGTATCAAAAACTTCAAATGCATTGGACTGAAGTCTTTGCCATTGACAAAATCGAAAAGATGATGTCTCGAGATACATTTTTCAACTTGAGAAATGTATTTAATTATGTAGACACTAACAAAATGTGGCGGACAGAGAGTATACATTTTCTATGCCATTTTTGCTGCTAAACAAAATGAGTTCAACACCGCCCATGAAGTAAATCTTAACATGCGGTAAAACCCTACAAAGATATAAAAACAATATAAAAAGGTATGGGTTTCGGCCCGTACCAGTGTAGGTTAATGAAAAAGTCGAAAGAAATCCAACCAGTACTCATTATAATTTTATCGACTTCGGAATTACGTCGCATACGACTGGAAAATACGCGATGCAGTGTTACATTTGAAAACAGCTCATTACAAACGTATATTCGGCAAGAAAAAAGATTATAAAGTGATTTCATTGAACGCATGCTAGAACTGAACAGAACGGCACTATCAGTACTGTGGATTGGTTTCGTTACGGCAATTGCTGGCATTTTAGACATGATAGGTATGACCCATCCCTACATGTAATTTACAGATCAAACTGGATGCGATCAAGAAAGCAAACCGCAGATGAATAAACGGCACAACGTGTCAAGTATCCAGGTAACTCTGGCATCATATTAAACAGAAGCGCTCCATCGGCTTGACCTTGCTGAACAGATCAAACATCAGGTAACAATCTAAGTGGGCTGTCTAACATCAATGTCAGAAACTTCTCTCGCTACATAATAAGCTCTGAATGGTTGAATTCGACGAACGAATATAGGAAAGTCGTCAGATCCACGTGATACCAAAACGGACCTTTATGGTCTAAGCGTGCACGCGCATCACCTGCAGCCACTACAACTTAACCTAACCTATTGATCGCATACAGTATAGCACATTTTACGATTATTTATATTTATATAACAGGCGAAGCGCGTTGATCTTGTTGGTGCCACAACCATTATTGATGTTTTGAGTAAAAAACAAATTATGAACTACAACGTTGAAATGATTTACTAGTTTATCTACCACTAAAGAGATATACGGAGTGTCATTAACACCGTTCGAGAGCCGACTCATTGAAACCGACGCTACTTAGAAATGTGGAAGTAAATAACGTCAATCTACTTACTCGCTGAAGTCTTAATTTTCGCTATGCCAGAACCTAAATCTGGCAGTCACAAATTGGGCAAGAAAAAGCACAACAAATACATTGGATCGGCTAAGAAGATTATCGAAATCCTAGCCACCAAGTTAAAACTATAATTGTGACCATCAGTCGCGGCTGCTTGGCAAAAATTCTCAAAACTGAGTTCCAAGAAAACCCTTTGCATAGCCAATTTTTTAGTTTTGTGTACTTACTTAATTTTGAAAGGCTTCATTAAATCCCTACAATTGCAAGGCTTTTAAGAAATTTTAATCGACAATTTTCAAGCTTCCCTTCCGGTGTAAGAGTCTGTCCCTAGCATCCATAAATTAACTGACTTCAAGCGGTAACCCAAAAATGAAATCTTTTATACACTTTCCCAAATTACATTTTGCAGCCAACTACACATATCTCTCGAGAATATATTCGAAAAAAAAAAACTCACCTCGTAGCAATGGTTGCATCGAATCTTGGTGGTGGTGGTGCTTCAAACCGACGTTCCCCTCCAGTGTTACGTTTGCGATCTGTTGTATCTGCATACCTATCTTCACCGGAACGTTTTACAGCCCTCTTTGGCGGCTCTTCAATACGTGCAGTTTGCATGATTCTATATAATGCGAAAACAGAGAAAGAAAATCATAAATTACTTTAAGCATTTTGGACCTGCACACGCATATGTCAACCGCGATGGCGCTACTAGCCGCTACATTGGTTCGCAGCAGCGCCGGTAGCGCCCTTATTTGTTCTCTTATCATTTTTCTTTACGAGCTTACGAACAAAAATTAAAAATAATCAAAAGAAAATAAAAAAAAATTGACAAAAATTAAATTATGTTCGAATTATAAAATCTGATTTGTGATTTCAGAAAGGGCATCATACTTCATTTGCTGGCGCTTGAGTTCGAGGCGCTCCAGTTCGATTTTCTCACGTTCCAACTTTTGACGTTCTCGTTCCATGCGCAGCAGTTCGGCTTTCTCCCTTTCCAGGCGTGCACGTTCGGCTGCCAATTTCCTACGCTCATCAGTCAGGCGAGCCTCTTCTTCGCGTTGTCGCTCACGGATTTCACGACGACGACGCTCTTCCTCGCGCATCTCACGGTCACGTTCCCTTATTCGTTGGCGTTCTCGTTCTTCACGGATTTTCTGGTAGGAGAGAATTTCACGTTCTCTACGTTCCCGCTCCTTCTCACGTTCACGGCGTTCACGCTCACGGTCAATGCTGGGTCGGCGGGGAGGTGGTGGACGACGACGATCTCCTGTACGAGAATTGCCCCGGCGACGAGCAGAGGATGTCTCCGACTTGGTCTTGTCATTTTCCGATGTCTTGGCATCGGAATCGGATGCTTTCGATGCTGCACCCTTTGTATTGGACTTTTCGTCCTTCGAGTCCTTACCGCTAACAGAGGTCTTTTTGTCACCGGTATCAGATGTCTTCGACTTGGAGTCCTTCGATGGGGATGAAGTCTTCTTGGATCCCTCTTCGTCCTTCTTCTTCGTACTCGACGATGTGCTGTTGGTGTTGGCAATGGAATGACCATTACTGCCAGTGCCAATCTCATTCTTGGTCCTTTCCACTGAGATTATACGACCGTGCAACTCGGTGCGATGCAAATGGTCAATGCAACGACTTGCGTCAGATGATGATGACATCGTTACGAAACCGTAGCACCGGGTGCCTGGTGTACGGGTGTTGGTCACCACCTTAGCGCCGATCACCTTGCCATACTTTGAAAAGATCGTTTTCAGATCACTGGCACGTGTAAGAGATGACAGTTCGGATACCCAGAGATTGCGGCTGGACGATGATGATTTCGACGATTTTGAATCGGATGCAGCAGCCGTTGATGATTTTTCTGGAATTTCCATAATAACAATAGTGGTCGGGTGAGCACAAAAATGTTTCTTTTTACAAAATACTGGGGGCTTATTTTTTTTAGTTTTAAAAGCCTATAGCGGGTCTTTTGCGCACATATTCAACATATCAAACACTTTGAGCCCTACCTATATATGATTTTGTTTTGGAATCTGAAAGCAGTTTGACGCTGGCTAGAGCCAGAATTCGCGATAGTAAAAGTGTATGCTGATGGATTAGTTGCGGGTAAGGATGGGCTGGATTTGATCTCTAGATGATAGCATAACTTTGTGTTGTAGAAACATCTGCAAACATATGATTCTCTGCGTGCGAGGAAAGAGTGATAGGGCAATCAACTTGAAGACAATACCTTGGGCAATAGTTACCCCGCCAATAAATACCAATGTCCGGGATCATTAAGAATGCTGCATCAGGGACCCGTGCTACTCCTTGTCAAAAGATGTTCACCTGCTTCTTCGCTCCTGTAATCCTTATATTCGAATAAGTTTTACCATATACCTTGTTGGTACTATATCAATCAAAGGGCGCTTAACAACACCGATGGTATCGTGGCTTAAACAAATATAATTTGGAAATTTGGATGGAAATATATAAAGAGGTTGTCCCAATAGGAGGGGTCATTAGGAATGTACAAGAAAACTCTTAATTTCGGACCAAGCATCCCACCACATATGATGATGTACCATCTCCAACTGTTACACGATTTATTTTTGTCCCTGCCAGTTTCTGCTGTCACCTTGGTTGTTGTCTCCAGGTACCATACAGGACGAAACACCATCGAATCGAAATGCTAAACAAAGGAGGGCAACCGAGGGCTACTCAATTAAATGCCGCCTTTTGAAACGATCTGTTCAGTCCAGTTCTCACAGTACTCAGCTCGTTGTCCAAATTGCTGTCACGAATCAGCGCCTTTGAATAGAATTTTTATATATGCAAGCATCCTGTCCACAGCTATTTGTAGTACCTAAGTAGAATCGATGAAACCACTTGTCTATCTTCCAGTAGGTTATCCAACTTCATGTCGGAGAGGTTACCATACCCGTAAATACCTTCAAACCGTTGTTTGCACTGTTTAATTGCAGTTCTAGTAGTAGATGTTAAACAAATAGGTATCTCAGCCTTCCTCGTGCAATGGCCGCCGTTGACTTTCAGAAGGCATTGATGCCAACTAGAAAACACACGACTTTGATGACAAAACGCGTTCCTGGCTTCTTGAACCGTGTTGATGCAGCGTAAGGTGATATAGCAAACATTTGTACGTCGTGAAATCATCTAGTTTTCCAAATCCACACACGCATGGCGGAGATTTCAACAGTAAATGAGCGCATCCCCTACAGACTTACAAATGACACCTCCTATTAGGAAACCTTTCATATACCAAATAATTAAATTAAATCCTCCCAGGAGCAGTTGAGAGAACTATCCACTTCCATCTGATCAGTAGCTGCACCAGTAACAGGATTACATAGCTTAAGGGCGAACCAACTACTAGGAAATAATCGAACCTTGTTGCTGCTTGGCGTTTCACATCATCACCGGAATACGAATATTACTTTACACGCGCTGCTGCCGTGTCTGTCTCTCTCCCGATTATCACTACTCTAGCCTATCTGCTTCAGATTCCAAAATTAACTGTTGTACTAGTTTGTTACCTACAACTTTGTTTTAACTTAAATTTTAACATTTGAATTGAGCATTTACCTTTGTCATCCTTTGAGGTGGATTTCAATGATGATTTTTGTTCAGCGCTGAGATTGGAAGGTAACAGCCAAAGAAAAGTAAGAAATTAGTATTTGTGATTAGAGTGGGCATCCTCTTTCTGGCTCAGAGAAATCTATTTGTAAGATTATAGGCACGTCTATGAGGTACACGCAGTTTGTTGCAGTAACACGCCTCCAATAGTCACACAACACATCAACAGAACCATTTGCCACAATGCGTATACCCCAGCCACGGCCAAACTCATTACCAATACAAGACTCGAAGCCAGACTGGTAAATCTCCTTTTGAGGTCAACCAACCTGTCGTCCTTTGTCTGCTTGTCTGCAGTTTTATCGTCCTTGGAAGAAGTGTCCTCCTTTGAAGATGATGATTTTTTCTCCTTGTCCGAATCGGTTTTCTTGGTATCTGATGGTTTGGCCTTCTTGTCGTCGGTGGATCCGTCTTCATCGTTTTTCTTTGTCTTATTTAATTCGGAATTGTTCTCATCGGCTGTGTGTACATATAGTGTAGGTTAGTCATTTGTTTTTATTTTATTTTCTGGTTTAAGTTGAGTGATAACTTCGTGGAAAAACTATCTCCGAAGAAGAAGAAGAATTATCTATGTTCCTAATATCGAATTGCGATTTGTTTATATCACAGTTAAGTTTTTTTTTGCATAGGTTTCACTTTTTATAACACGCAATTGTTTTTTTTTTTTTTTACCTTGTTTTGGAAATTTTTGTGGATGGTGGATGAGGGATTGTGGAACATGAATTAAAATTTTGATCAAAAGGTTGTACTTACTAAGGGTTTTATCCTTATCGTCATGGGCCTGAAAATTCCAATATGGTTGTTAATCTATTTTTTCAAGTGTTTGACAGTTTGTTTACCTCATTGTGTAAAAGTTGTTGCTCATCTTCCTCAATTGTGAGATTTATTGACTCCTCATTATCATTCATATTGGTGTCAGTGTTTTGTACATCTTCAGCTTCTTCCTCCGGTTCCTCTTGATATTCCTGAAATAATATTTTTGTAGTTAATATCATTAAAATTGATTATAGACGATGAATAAAGGGCGCTTCCTGACTTGTTGTCGATTCTCTGATATGATCGGTACGAGTATAGATTGTATTTAATGCATTTCTCGGAATTATCTCGGAAGCTGCAAAGCGGTATAAAAATGGTATACCAAGGATCGGTAATTGGAAATCATTTCGAGGAAAAAAGGTTCCAGCAAGTTTAATAAAGGGCGTGCAACCATGACTTTGTTGAGCCAAAAGTTTGGTGGCCGAATCATCTCAAAAATTGGCCAACTAGTAGTGTGATTTGAAACCTTTTGACTACTTTTGTGGGGCACGTCAAAGCTCTGGCTGATAAACCAGCAACGATTGACTACTTAGAATCCAACATGCGACGCACTATTGACGAAAGAAGGCTGGGTGTGCTGGACAATGTGGTGCAAAATTGGACCGACAGGATGGCGAAATTAGCGATCAAATAAAGCCAAAATGTTAGTCATTTCATTGAATTTCAATATATGTCATCGTTAAAAACCCATACATACTAGAGATGAATTATTGTACTCACTGCTTGAAAAATAAAATGAATGAATCACCAGACAACTGATTACTAAAAGGTGTTTTTTTTTAGAGGTATAGAATTTCGAATTGAAAGGATAATTTTATTTATTTATTTTATTTATTGGGAGGATAAGGTCCTATTTTCAACCACTTTTTCAAGCATTTGGGGACGTATGTCGGCAATGACGCCACGAATGTTCACACATCCCCAAAGAAAATAATCCAATGGTTTCAAATCACACGATCTTGGTGGCCAATTGACACGTCCATTCAGCAAAATTATGCGCACATCGAATGTTTCCTTCAATAAATCGATTGTGACGTGCGCTGTGTGGCATGTAGCGCCGTCTTGTTGAAACCACATCTCATCCACATTCATGCCATCTAATTCGGGAACAAAATAGTCGGTTATCATGGCTCTATGCCAGTCTCCATTTACGGTAACTGACTCTCCAGCATCATTTTGGAAGAAGTATGGCCCAATGACTCCACCAGCCCATAGAGCACACAAAACAGTCAGTTTTTGTGGATGTAACGGCGCGTCAAGGGTCTCATGTGGATTCTCTTCACTCCAAATGCGGCAATTTTCAAATTTGCAACAAAATTTTGCGATGAAAATCAGCATCGAGATCAATCTAATTTTCGGCCAATACACCAAAATCATGACGCATTGCATGGTCTCGCGGCTTTAATTCTTGCACAAGCTGGATCTTGTAAGGTCGTAAGCCAAGATCTTTGCGCAAAATCTTCCATAAAGTGGATGGACAAAGCTCCAAGTGTTCGACGTCTCTGCGGATGCGTATTATCACATAGAGTAAATGTAGTGCGAAAACGATCCATGGTTAACCGAATTAATTGCTCTGATTGACGATTATTTCGACCATAAAATGGACGGAGCTTGTGGTATACTTCACGAAATAAACCATTATTTTCGAATTAAATTTGCACAATGTGCAAGCGTTGTTCATTTGTCAACCTGTTCATGATCAAATGGCAAATCGAACTAAACATAAATGATATTCGAGTTGCCCGATTTGACCACAAAACGTCAGCTTTAACTCTATTTGGAAAAACCAACCTCTAAAAAACACCCGGTTGATGTGTTTGGTACCCATTTGAAACCAAAAACTTAGTGCAATGCACTCATAAACAACGAGTAGTCAAAAATTATTATTCATAAAAAGTAGTGTCCGCTAATCCTGAGTACACCAAATATTCGTTTCCGTTCTTTTGTTGAAATTCAAAGTCAAGTTTATTAAATGACAGATTAGTAAGAAATGGTGGTTGTTAGGAAAAGCAAACAAATTAAGACACGGTGAATAACACTATTAATTTATAATAAAACAAACAAATCAAATTAACTTTGTTTAATAATTTCTTACAAAAGTTCATCTATGACGTTACAAATATCAACTTTTTTTATATTGGAATGTCAGAACATAATTTGATTGATTAATATTGGGTCGGATCCAATTAGAGAATGTTTTTCTGAAATAAGCATTCGAGCTGATGAAAATATTCGTTCAGAGGCATCACTACTTGCCGGTGTAGCTAAGATTTTGCAGCTGACTTTAAACAATAGTGGAAATTCAACTTTGTGCAAGTTCCACCACTGCAAAACATCAAAATCTTCATGAAAAGTTACGTTCACATTTTCATATGCCAGTAGTTCGCTGTTTACTTTATCATTTGAGTTTGTAGTTTCTACTGGTTGAATAAAGTCTGCAAACAAATCTTTATCATCTGATACAAGGCTATTCTTATCCTCCTTTAACAGTCGTTCCAAGATTTGATCATCTGGTCCAGGAATTTCATTTGCATAGTATTGCATACAATTTTTGCATTCATCCTTAATATATTTTTTTTCAGCTTCATCATATTGAAATAATTGATTTGTGGGTGGGAACAGGAACAGAGCAATTTTATGATTTATTGTCAAATTTTTTAAAACAATGGTATCCAAAAAGGTGCTTAATTTTGTTTTGAAATCTCTAATCACTTCTAGATCTTCAGAATTAACAGCAGATTTCTTTTTCAACCGATGGATATGAACGATTGTTAAATTAAGAGTCGGATAATTTTCACCTTCAAACACTTTTGAGGTTTCCTCAAAATAACTTAAAAATATTTACTAAGCCACTGATGTAACTTAAATTAATGTTACTAATTTTTTTTCAATTAATTTTTTTCGCGCAATATATTTGTGATTTCGACCCAATTTTTTTCTGTAGAGAGCAATAAATAATAAATTGTATAAAATCTAGTGGAAACATAACTTTTTAAGGATGTTTGAAGAGAACAATTAACACCCGATTTTTTTTTAAATATTTTACTAGATTATTGCACGCATTACATAATTCAGTTATTTCGGGAGTTTCTTTAATACTGTTTTGTATAATATTATGTAATAAATGATTTATACAGAAGTTATGATCAAATGAGCGGAAGGCAGCAATCATCACCCTTATTCCAGGTGGCGTTTTTATTAAACGACAAATGGCGTTTTTTGAGTCGATTCATTTTAGTGTTGTTTAAGTGTCGGTATTCTATTCTCTGAACGCCTCCTCTCTCATTTTTTTACATTCCACAGCAACAGCTGATACAAAAATGACAGATAGGCGTTTATGTTTTGCAATTTGAAAATTTAAAATGAGCATTTATTTTACCTATTTAAAATTCAAAATACAAAATAATATTACAAAAACAATGAATAGCATTGCAATGTTTAAATCTTGGGAAAGTGAAGACGAAAAAGAAGATGGAATTGCAAAAAGAGAAATGAAAAACATCAGAAGAAGAATCAGGTCAAAATCGAATCTAATCTAAGACCTGTGAATATACATTTAGTATTACACTTCAATTTTGATTTTACATGCTAACCTTCTGCCACTCTTTTTGAGTTCTTACGGGTGGTCCTAAATAATTTAGTGTCACAGCTACCGACTCCCACCCGTTTTTTGATATCATCGGTCTGGGGAATACCTCTTTTGAAATTTCTTGCCAGCGAAACATTTTGTTCCATTAATTCAACCAAACGTTTCATTTGTTCTGGGGTTGTTATTTTCACCCTTGAACAAATAACAATTAATAAAATCCTTAAATTAATACACAAATTAATCGAAACTCACATTTTAACAAAAATTCGACACCTAGTCGTTTGCAAATTTCTATTCGACAATTATTGGCGTTTTACCTGTCGTTTTATCCAATTAAAACGACTGTTAGAATGCGAATAACTGCAATGACGTTTTAAGAATTTACGTTCCACACTACTTAAACGCCACGTAGCGTTAAACGACATAAAACTCCTTCAGACTTGCCAGCTGTAATACCGATTTCAAAAAACGCTATCTGTCGTTTAATAAAAACGCCATGTGGAATAAGGGTGCATATTTGACTCCCTGTCCGTCACTATAATGGGCTTGGGATTCAATTCACATTCAAATTCATTTAAAAGTGTTGTGGCTTTGGAGTTAATGTTTTGGCCTGAAATTTCAACGAAATGTTTGGTTGTACTTCAAAGAATTTTAGAAACAATCACCTGTACATGATACGCCCTTCATAGATTTCAAACCCAGGAGTCTGGAAATTAGTTTTCCTTCTTTGATGTAATAGATTGTTAACGATAGGTATGCAGTTCTTAAATAATTGTCTGTCCAAACGTCTGAGGTCAGTCCATATCCAATATTTTTAACGCATAGTATATCAGCTTTTACAGCTTTAAAGTGTTTGTTGTATATTAAAAATTTAGCGAAACTTTTCAAACCACAATCTATAATAATATTAAAGGGCCGGCAGTTTTGTATTGACCATTTTGTTATCAATAGTAGAGTTATTTTCTTATCTTCAGCGTCTACTTGTACATTTTCTAATTTGTTATCAGTTCTTATTTTTTTAAATATGTAGCATCTATGCTTGACTAAATTTGAAGTGCTTTTAGAGTTAAATTTGTATACCGAAAAACAATTTTTACACGCTAATAAATTTTGAATCTCATGGTTTTTTTCATTTTTAACTGTTCCATGTATCGCAAACTTTACTACGGCCTCTTTTGTTGTTAATTTTAAATTCACCGCTGATAACTTTTTTCTTGATAACGGAATTGTTGAACAAACCACTAACGCCGGCCATTGAGACATTGGATTTATTTGTTAAATCCTAGTTAAATAAATAGCAAATTTTAGTATAACACAATTTACTTACACTCTAAAACATGCGTGTAATTTTCTAATTTTAAGTGTAAAATTAGGCAAGTTGCGATTTTTTGAACATGACAATAGGGGAAAAAAGGAAATTCAAACACATAGTGTTAGATATATATTACACACATTTTCTGCATACGCTCACCATTTATGTAGCTTCCAACAACTTTTGTTCAGTAGTAATCTAATATTGTATAAATATTACTCCTTAAATGTTTATAAATAAACAAATATTACTTTATTACATAGGTATACCTTATGTAATTTAATCAAAAGTCAAAAGTACAACTTTTTGGCGCAACAGGCTCGTTAGTACCCAACCCAGGGCCGAGCTTTGTCACGATCATTCATGTGTGCGTGTTTACTTCTTGCACGATGGCGGGTCCTCTTGTTTTATGCCGACTCCGAACGGCGAATTTGAGATTAGTTTTTCTTGACAATTGATACTACTCGGAAGATTTGTCAGATCTTCGCGAGAGGAGGACCAGTGAGAAATCATTTAGGTGTTGCTACGACCGGGAAACCTTTAGAACCGAGCCTGAGATCAAGATCACACCTCAAAAATGTTCTATTTGTGATTAAAATTTACAATCACTTTAGACGATATTTTTGTAAGAACCTGATTTAAGAAAATATTGACACTCGGAACATTGTATGTAAATTAACCCTTTAGAGCTTTTCAAAAAGACGGCACAACATGCCACACAGCTTGTGCCACAATTTATTTGTTAAAGGAAACGTTCGGTGAGCGCATAATTTCGCGTTCTTTGTCCTGTGAAGTGGCCTCCAAAAACATGCGATTTAACGCCGCTTGACTATTTTCTATGGGGATATGTGAAGTTGGTAGTCCGGACGGGCGGGCTGTGCCAGCACGACCCGCCATAAAACAATTTTTCATCAATACAGTGCGCCATCTGTATGACTTTATAATTATTGCTCCTACTTAACCAAAGCCACAGCTTGTAATCATTTTATTTAGTGCACTCACGATTCGCACACATCAAGTCAATTCAAGCACAAAAACAGTGTTGAGTGTCTTTTGCTACAGGTGACCAAGTATTGCACAGTTCTGTCTTTTGTGTACACTGAAATACAAACGAATGCATTCATGCGGGTTCCTAATACAAACAATCAGGACTATCGCGAATAAATTGGTCCTGAAAACTTTTCCCATTCAGTAGGTAATCTGATTTACATTGCTGACAGAGAAAAAATTCCCAGGAAAATTTATTCGCGACAGACCTGATTACCTATGAGCGGAATATATCCCTTATCAGCAATGTAAATCAGATTGCTGAATGGGAAGTTTCCCGGGAAAATTTATTCACGATAGAGCTGGATGTAGGATAAACAGCGTCATTAACAGAGTTGACGCAAATTGACAATGGTGTGGAATTAAAAGGCAACAAGTTGGCACTAGTTTTTCTCCTTGAATCTATAAGTCGATAAAGAAACGGTCAATGAATACTTGTAAGAGACCACTAAGATCCTCGCAGGACGAGTTATTCCTAGCCCTATCGTGATAATATCAACAAGACAACTACCTCTAAGTAGATTCGAACAATACTGCTTGCTGACATAATGCTCACAACCAGTAATGAGTCCTAAAAATTAACGTTTTAGACAAATAGAAGATGTAATGGCAACAAAAGCAACAGAAAAACAAATACCAGCTCTCCAGAAGGAATATTAAAGAAGAACTCACGTCTTAAAATATTCAAACGAAACCTTGCCAATATCAAAAAGGTGAACTCTTTCTGGTGTCATAAGCCATGTTTACACTGTGACTATATTTGGGCCGGGACCAATTAATTTATTCTCAGACTTTTCTGTTAACACCGTACTGGATCAAGTGCAGAACTAGCGACTAGCAGTGATGTGAATGGGTTTTTAACAAGATCAACACCAATACCTACGTATACACCGTGGACAAAAACCGAACTCAGATACAAAGTAGAAAAATCCTCGCTATTGTAGCATTTACTATAACACGTCAGTTGAATTCATGGTGACTTCTATGCGCAAGGTAGAATAAACAGTTAAATTTATTATAGTCCAGGTCACCTAAATAAGTGGACTGACCTAAACAATTTAGTCCTTGTTCGATGTGTTTACACCAAATGTAGGCTTAGTCAAGGTTATTGTCCACGGTGTAAACGTGGCCATAGTCCCAGGTAAACTCTTTCTTCCAACGTATTATGATTATGGAAGGTACCACTTTAGCAGACTGACAGTCTAAACGTGATCCCTCAAAACTCTCTACATTGCTACAATTAAAAAGGTTCTACTTTTCTTAAGATCAGATACTTATACTAATGGCAGGCAACAAAATTCCGTATTCGTTTTTTTCTATTCGAATTAATTATTAATCAGACCTAGCAAGGTATCCGTTGGAGCGGAAACTTTTCCGGTTTTGTACGATTCGGAGGATGTTTTTTTTCGAAAAGCTGTTAGGAATATTTCTCCGACCTTTTGTAACGAATCCCGGTGAATTGCGTTCAGGTGCATTTTTCGTGCAATTTTTGACAGCTATGTTCAATACTTTTTCAGATTTCCTCCGGCAAAAATTCAAATGGGATTTATCTTCCTCTGTTATCAAAGGTACACCGTATACCCACTGTCACAGATGCTTCTAAGACTATAGTCTTCTGAGCAACACTGGTTACTAAGAAATCATTATAGTTTACTGCGTTTAAGGTCTAAAAACAGCCATTTTGTCAGTATCAACAACGCCGGTATAATTAGTGCTACTTTCGCCTCTTTCCATGGGAAATTTTGACAATAAAATAAGTTTAATGTATGAGTGTTCTACTCTTAAAAGGATGTGTTTTATCAAATTATGTACCAACTGTCAATTTTAAAACGTATTACAAAATTTAGTGCATTAGAAAGTGGCTACATTATTGAAAACACATCCCCTGCCCTTATATTTGATTATTGTTATCGCGTATCCAATGCCAGACATGTTTTTCTTTTCAATCAATTACCAGTCAATTAAATTAACATCGTTGTGAACTGTAATAAAGTACCTTCTCTAATTTCACCCCCGACAGGTAAAAAAATGTTTGTTGGGTACATAAACTTTTAAAAGCCGAAGTGATAAGAACAATCGCACTATCAACATTCGAGTCGTCTATAAATCTGGGCCAAATCGATTGATCAATACATCTCAAACATCTTTTACAGATAAAATATTGTAAAACTGACTCACTTGTTCAACTTCTTCCTCGTCGACTTCTCCAACTTCGTCAATAATTACATCACTATCATTTGCATCATCCTCGGGGATATCCTCACCTGCTTCACCCACTGCGGCCTCGACATCACAATCAATGGGTTCCTCCTTTGGAATTACCACGGGTGCATTGTTCTTATCGAAAACATATGTACTTGGATCTTCGCCTTCATTTTTCAATGCCTTTTATATTAGAAAAATTATATTAATTTTGTTATTTCATTAAAAAAATTATCATATATAAAAACAAAATGGCGTATCTGAGGGTATCTACCTTTTCTAAACGTTCGATGAGTGCGGCTTTAGGTCCTACCGTATCCAATTTACGGTTTTCAAGCTCTTCTTTTAGATCTGCTACCTTTAATTCAATTAGTTTTTTGGCAGACATTCTTTTCACTAACACTTTTAGCAGTTTAATCTTGGAATTTGTATATTAAATCGAACACTTGCGTGCCGACTAAAACTTATCAGGGTAGCAAATTAATTGAGAAAAATAACATGGCGGCTTTCAAGTTTAACAAGCATATTTTGTTGGACGAGCCGGCTAGCGGCTTGACATCGGCTGTCGTTTAGGTAGTTTAGTCGACAAGACAATTTGATTGTCGACGAGAAGGCAGAAGAAATTTAATCAAAAAAATTAACGCTCTTATGGCGTTTTCCATTGGTAAATCTGAATTTTGGTCTGAAATTTGATATTTTTTGCTGCCAATAGAACACGGTTTTAGTTTGATTTTTTTGTCTTTGTATTGTCGAAATTTCGTGCCTGTAACTGTGTCGGCGTATCTGTCAAGTTTCAAGCCATACTGGTTGTTTGTTTTTATGTAATTTATATATCACATTTTACTGCTATAGTTTTAATAGTCAATAATAGTTTTCAACAAGCGAAATAATATTATATAAAAACGAAAATTATTCTAGTCAAACTGACAGCTATAATTTGTAATAGTGTTAGTGCAAGGAGGGGTATAAATCTGATGAAAAATCCAGATCTGCAAAATTGATCTGAGATCAACCAAAAATCTTTTTTTTTTGCACTTTGTACGACGTTAGTGCTTTATGAACTGAACTGATACCTTTCCATAAGTAATTCTTTACCCCGTAATAATAAACGCTGATTAGCTGATTAATGACTAACATAAAATACTAAGAGACTCTTGTCAATGTCAAAAGTTAGTCAGTGATAAGCTTTCAAACGTTTTTCTATTATTCATGAACATATTGCCATGTAAGTTTTTTTTTTAAATACAGTTCCACAGATCCAAAAAAAACGTATTGAAGCAGGTGCGCAGATGCGAGACATTTCGTTATCCCAAACAGACAAGTTTTTTTTGCGACGACGTCAAAAGTAAACCTTTCGTGGATACTGCGACAAAAATTAAATTGCTATTTTGTGCCAACACCGAAGCGCCAACGTCAGCAGAGTTAAGGGAAGTAAACTTAGTTCCCTTATCTCTGACGTCAGCAATAGTTTTGCAAACAAATTTGAACGATTCAGAAAAAAATTTTTTATGAATAGGATAGAAGTTTCATCGACTGGTATGTGAAACGGGGTTCAGTGGCTCACCGTCCTCAAAGAGGTGCTTATTGAAACAACAAAGTGGAAGCTGTTCTGCAAAGTGTTGAAAATGCCTTAACTCGTCGTCGTTCGGGCCGATTAGACATGTCCAGAAGATTTTAAAGTTGGATCCTTAGATGAACCCATAATGCAAATGGGTAAAATTTAAACTGTGAAAACACTGCTACCGCAAGATCACCGACAATGACTACAATAAGCTATTCATTAATATTGGAAGGTATTATTTGGCCTTATAAACGGAAGGAATCTGTACTACTCACAATGAAGCAGGTAAAGTCCTTTTTTGCTTGTTATCTTTGCGTTCCTCAATTAAAATATATAGTTAGTGTAGTAAGTGGCATCCAGATTGATTAATGTTAGATGGGTATCGATCAATGACTTACATTGGTTTATTTCAAGATCCACCGTATACTCTCAGTTGTGGACTTTTCTGAACTAAAACCATATATCACGCAGATATAGCCTATCTGGCTACAATTACTTTCCCACATTTGTTCCTCTGACAACTTACAAATATGTATATACTTGGTGTTTTGTTTTAGAGTGCAATTTTGGACAAAGGACCAAACAAGTTACTTGATGTGATTGTATCGCCAACACCCATCCTTATTGTATGATGCTTAAAACGATGACAAATCTAATAAACAAAAGTTACGCTAAAAGTAATCAACCCGGATTACACAAAACCAAATAAAAATTAAATGAATTAAATGAAAGTTTGTTAATACTTTTTGTCAAAGAGAAAAACAAAAAATCGAAATTACAAGACGTTTCTATCCGTTTTTTTAGATTCAGAAGGTGATACCATTTCCATTAGCGAATCTACTGTAGAAAAGGAAAAATTCTTAAGTTACTAAATATTTAGTTTTTAAGCTCTAAGAAGTGTTTTTTATTTGGAATTCTAATCCGCATTGTATAATTCCTGAATACTTACCTCAAAGGTGCTTTTTCCTCGCCATATCTTTACCCAACATCATTTGGTGTGCGTTTTATTTTTTAAAAATGATTCCATTTTTTTAATGAGACATTATCTGGTCTTCTAATGATTGCGTATTCATTATATCGAGCATTCGAACAAGATGCGGTTATATAACACACTCTTATACAACCCTTCACAAAATATAGCATATAGTTTTATATACGTTGGTGCACACCAGCCTTACTAATAGGACTACCCTATCGACATATAATAAATATACTTAGCTTGGCATCACATAATGGTAAATTTGACATGGGCTGTGGCATGTCGGTATGTTGTTCAATATGTGAAAACGCCATATTGTCGATAAAGCTGGGCTCCCTCTTTCTTTTTGACCACGTTCTGTGAGAGTCGTATGAAACAAACATGAGCTTGAATATTTCAAAAAAACGCAAGGTAAAATCCAAATTATCATTTAAAAAATTGTAGAAATCCGTTAAGCAACTTCTGAACTCTCGATGGAATATCAATTTGTGTAAATATTCCGGTGAATTTGTTCGTTAATTTACGTTTTTCCAAGTTAACCTCAAAAGTGTATTCAAATCATATCAAATAATTGATTTTCTATTTGTGCATTATCTCTCGTTCACAGTTTGTTGCCGATGGCATGTTCAAGGCTGAACTTAACGAGTTCCTTACTCGTGAGCTCGCCGAGGATGGTTATTCCGGCGTTGAGGTGCGTGTCACTCCAGCCCGCACAGAAATCATCATCATGGCCACCAAGACCCAACAAGTTTTGGGCGAAAAGGGACGTCGTATTCGTGAATTGACCGCCATGGTCCAGAAGCGTTTCAACTTTGAAGCCGGCCGTATTGAATTGTACGCCGAGAAGGTTGCTACTCGTGGTCTTTGCGCCATCGCTCAAGCAGAATCGTTGCGTTACAAGTTGACCGGAGGATTGGCTGTTCGTCGTGCTTGCTATGGTGTTCTCCGTTTCATCATGGAGTCTGGTGCCCGAGGTTGCGAAGTTGTTGTGTCCGGCAAATTGCGTGGCCAGCGTGCAAAGTCGATGAAGTTCGTCGATGGTATCATGATCCATTCTGGTGATCCATGCAATGACTACGTGGAGACTGCCACCCGTCATGTGTTGTTGCGTCAAGGAGTGTTGGGTATTAAGGTCAAGATTATGTTGCCATACGATCCCAAGAACAAGATTGGCCCCAAGAAGCCATTGCCAGACAAGGTTTCCGTTGTCGAGCCAAAGGAGGAGAAGATGTACGATACCCCAGAAACAGAATACAAAATTCCTCCACCAACTAAGCCTCTTGAAGAGGTTGCAGAGGCACCAAAGGCCCTCTAAGCTAGAAATGTGAGCAGTCTTAATTTTTATTTCAAAATAAAACAAAAAATTTATAAAAAATAACCAAGGCAACCTTTTTTTTGTGTGTTTAAGGTTTTTTGGTTTCAGGGTGTCCTGCATTAGTGGATAAACAATTGGAATTCATCGCGTGAGTCCAGTTTTGTTTAAGAAGCAAATTAAAGCTATCATTGCTGTGAGAACCAGCACATTGTCTTCGTACTTCATTGACCGAAACAGCTACAGAAGTTGTCACCGTTTGAAATCTGTTGCAAATATTTCTTTGGAATTGATTATGATAGCAGATTTGTTTACAGGTGGGCAAGATGAATATGTTTGTCCCATCTGTTCATTTAAACGGCCATGTGCTGTGCATAGAACTTGCATGTTTTGGGAAGTCTTAGGAATTTTTGTTTTGGAAAGCCGATAGCATGCATGATGTTTTAAAAGTGGTCTTGCCTATGGTGGTGGTAATATGAAGTCTTTTCAGCGACAGAGGTTTCCCGGTTTGGCCCAATTCATTGGTAACCTAGCACGTAGCAGAGGTTCGGTTTATTGTTTGACCTCCTTATTGAGTGCTGAGCTAGAATATATTGATGTGTTGAGATGTTTGTCAGCTTTAGTTATCTTGGAAATCCCTATGACCGGATATACAGCAGATGCATTAAAAATGCGAAATTGCGCTGCTGAGCAGTGGCATTCGGGGGTTACTTTTGAGATTGAGAAGTCTCACTGCTGTACTTTGAACCAGCTTTATCGTCTTAGAGAATAATGGAAAAACAACTTGATTTGATAGGTCCCGACGGCCTAACTAGTGTACGACCGAATCTATGGGAACCACTTGTGAAATGGATGCTCAAAGCTATTAGCAAAACTCATATCAATTAATTTTGGTTTTCAAATGATTTTTCGCCATCTAGCCGGTATTCCTTTTCGTGTGCAAGATTATTATCAGAACGCAAGATTTTTCCCAGAACAAAATAATTAAACGCTTCTGAACAATTCAAGTCTGGCTACTTCGTCTATATTCCGTTTCCTGCAATTTTATTATGGCATTTCACCTGTATAATTTGGGCAGTAGGGCAGTCTATTTCCAGAGCGCCTTTAGTTTGATTGTTGTTTGACTGCCTTGATTGTTTCTAAACCTTGCCGTATTACTCCAGTTGTATGTTGCTCTAGTTGTATGTTAACATGCATGTTGCAACTGAACTATTTTTGTTAGTAATCTGCATATGCCACCCTTGTTATTGAACCGGTTTTTAATTCATACAGAGACGACATTTACATAGCCGTGTCTAGTTTTGGTAACCCACCCAAACTCGTCCGTCGGTGTTGCATGACGATGGAAAATTTCCGCTGCTCGGGTCGGAAATGAGCTCAGCGGTACATTCAAAACCAACAAAAGGATTCAGGCAATGCGATTCACTGTCATGTGATTTCTAAAATGTGATTCTTGAAAGGATTGTGCAAAACTGCCGAGCCAACACCAGAGGCACAATATTCTATAAAACGATGTAACTACTAGCATACGCCGAGGATATTGACATCATTGGTTGGACTCAATGGGATGCCATAGCCACGTTTGCTAGTATAGAGAATGAAACATCAAAAATGGGTTTGGCAGTATATGATGGCAGGACAAAGTATATGCTGTCAACACAAAAGGGCACTCAACATCGACGAATTTTACAGAACGTCTTTATCTATCTATCTCGGAACGTAGACTTTATCTATCTCGGCTCCGCTATTAACTTTGACAACAACAGCTCCTCAGAAATTAAACGAAGAGTTACACTTGCCAACAGCAGTTTCTTCGGGCTAAGAAGACAATTCAGTAGTAAAGCCCTCACTCGAACTACTAAGGAGATCCTACGTAAGATCCTGATCATCCCAGTCCTGTTCGACGGCGCAAAAGCGGATGAAGCAATCCTTGGTCGATTTGAGAGAAAAATTCTTCGAAAAATCGTTCGTCCCCTTTGCGTTGACGAACTATGGAGATAAAGATTCAACCAAGAACTTATACGAGCTGTACAGCGACATGACCCTGGTCAAAGAACACCGCATTAGAAAAGATGGTTCGGACATGTAGAACGAATGGATACCACTACTCCAGCTCGCAGAGTCTTCGATTCCCAGCCAGACGTCGGACGCAGTAGAAGAAGACCTCGCCTTAAGTGGCGCGCACAAGAAGAAACCGTCCTCAACCAACTTGGAGTGCGCAACTGGATGCAGTTAGCTAAAGATAGGGCCAATTGAAGAGGCATGTTGGTTTAAGCCTAGGTTCATTCCGGCCTTTAGCGTCCTTTAGCGTGTAAGTTAGTTCCGCCGCCTGGTAAGGGTCATTTTTTGTTTGGAAAATTGTTTCAAAAGTAAATGCGAAAAGCTACAATTTTTTGCCAAAATATCGAGTGGTAGTAGATAAAACAGAACGTCTAGTGAGACATGGTTCACCACAAATTCACACCCAGGCAATATCATTCATCTTAACAGATTTGGAGCTATTTTTCAAGTTTCATCTACAATATTCCGATGGATGCTAGCATTCTCGGAGGAGTAAAGGGTAAACTGGAGCTTTCTTTACCCTTTCTAGTATAAAGGACAAGCCTCCTTTCCAAAAAAAAAGAAGCCGGTTTACTGATGAGTATCGCATGAGGAATATTGTATTTTCCAGTTTTAGTTTGGTAGTCTCCCAAACCACACAACTACTGGTCCATTGGATTTTTTTATTGCGTTGTGTTCGCTTAGGATATTCAGTTGCTGTTCTGTGGTCAGCATTAGCCGCCCACGTTGACAAAAAAAAGGACACAGGGTGCCAAAATAGAAGATACCGAACATCACCTGGAGAAGTTTGTATGCCTACATATAATCTGACGAAATCAACGTCTAGGTACATTGGATCTTAGAGGAAATATTAAACTCGACGACCTCCTAGACGATTTCGTAACGACCCTCATGGAGTAATGGAGTAAGAAACAGCAGGCTGGCAAACGAGCTTGACTCGCTAGATCTGCCTTACGATAGGCCTGAATATGTTAACAGTGTTGATACTCAAGTCGCATTTTTTTTTGTATTTAATTTCTAAGGTTCTGAGCTTTTTTAGGACGCCATCCAATAGCAGATAGTATGGTGTCACATATAATGCGGCCATGTCAGGAAATTCAATTTTTTCTTGGGTTCATCATGTGAAACAGTGAACCAGATGTTGAAGTGGAATTATGCCATTACCAACAGCTGAATAATAAACATGGAAACCGCTACTACCGCCTACAGTATCTGGTTTCTGTAAAATCATATCATTTATATAACCGTAACATCGCAAAAAAACAAACATAAGTATCACAATGGTATCACCGCGTAACAACTCATACTTTTTTTTGAAATCATCTCTTCAGGTACAACAAACGTTTAAAGTATATCACGGACTTGATACCTCGCTTGAGTCTCAAAAATCCCTCAAACCCAACCTTCCATAGTAGATACGTTGGTTTATACTAGCGTTAGAAATGATGTATGCAAATGGAACACCCTATTAGGTTCCCCAAAGTTTATGTGTCGAACTATGTTCCAAATCTAGTACAATATTGTTGAAACTCACTTCAATCTATTTGTATGCATACTTTTGTGCATACGGTTATATCAAATAAGATGTTGCATATATATAGGAGATAATTTGAATGCAGTAACTTACTTTTCATTGCATATCCTTATACCCCATTATCCTTTTTCTGATAAGTGTGATGCTTGCTTTTAATTATCAACACAAAACATCGACTCTAAACAAGTCTTCGCTGAGCTGAATTTATTTTAAGAAAATAATTTTAGAGGGTGATCCAATAAGAGCTTCCTGACTTTTTTTTTTAAACAAAAAACAAAAAGGAAAATCCTTACTTGAGGGATTAGTTTCGTTTATGCTATTTACAGCCGTATTAATAAACGGAAATAAAGCGTGAATTATCTTTAATCAATGGATTTAGTGAGAATCTTGTTAATAAAAAAATATTAAAGCTAATCAACGTTAATAAACATAAAATTAACTAACTCACCGAAGTAGTTGAAACATGAGTTGTCAAAGCATCTACGACAACAGAACAACAACTAAATATCCAAATCATCTCTTCTGTTTGTAGATAATTGCCGCAGCTCTATGGAACCTTTCACTGCCTCTCACTATTGCTCATAAACCAACAGAATAGAGTGGATCTATCGGGTTTTTCAACAGGGACGCTACAAAAGTTGAGCGACAGGGACAGCAAACGACGACATATTTCTTGCCGCTCTTTTGACATTTCTCTTCAGTAAGGTTTGCCATTTCATGATGGAAAGATAAACGATCCAACAACGAGTCGAAATTATTAAAATTTACAACCGAAATTCGGAGCCAGTGGCCTCAACGTTAAGAGCGCTACGTCCAATTTATGGTCGTCATAATCGTCCTAGCAGATCAACAATTGAGCATCTAGTGGAGAAATTTGAATCCACAGGTACAGTTCAAAAGGTTCCGTGCCAGTGAGACGAAAAGTGCCCGTAGTATCGAGAATATTGCTGCCGCTGAGGCTTCAGTTGAAGAAAGCCCAAATGTGTCTCTCACACGTCGTTCTCAAGCGTTGGGCATCTCTGTGACGTCGTTGTGGCGAATTTTGCGAAAATTTTGCCGCTTGACCACCAGAAGCGTCGTATGTTCGTGAATTGGTCTGAGCAACAACTTAAAAAAGGATTCGGATTTTCATCGAAAAATCATCTTCAGCGATGAGGCTCATTTCTGGCTGAATGGCTTCGTCAATAGACAAAATATGCGGTGTTGGTCAGGCAGCAATCTACACGTACTCCATGAGTTATCATTGCATCACGAAAAAAATTACGGTTTGGTGTGGTTTATGGGCCGGCGGCGTCATTGGGCCGTACTTCTTCCGTGATGATCAAGACCGGCATGTTACTGTGAATGGGAATCGCTACCGTTCAATGATAACCGAATATTTTTGGCCCAATTGGATGATATGGACTTAAAGGACATGTGGTTACAACAGGACGGCGCCACAAGCCACATAGCGAATGCCACAATCAATTTTTTGGAAACCAAGTTTGGAGAACGTGTTATCTCACGAAATGGTTCAGTCGCTTGGCTGCCTCGGTCGTGCGATATGACGCCGTTAGACTATTTCCTGTGGGGCTACGTCAGGTCTATGGTCTATGCCAACAAGCCAGCGACGATTAATGAGCTTCGTACGAATATCGAACGTGAAATTGCAGCAGTATCGGCCGATTTATGCTTGAAAACCGTCGAAAATTGGGTTCAGCGTCTGGACTTCGGCAAGTGTGCCCGTGGTGGCCATGCAAAAGAAATCGAGTTCCATACATAATGGCACAGGAATAAAGAATTTCATTGATATCCAAAACCGTTTTTGTTTTATTTAAAAAAAAACTTTTGTAGCGCTCTTATTGAAAACTTTTTTAGAACCCAACACCCGAATTCTACGCACTCTACAGGGCCGATCATCTCGAACCAATGTACCAGCCTTAAACCTGATGAAATTGACAAAAAAACACGCAGATTATAGTTAATTATAATTTATTATCAATAAAAAAACATAACAATAACTAATTACACACATACTAATTGAACACAAAGTAATTCTTAATAATATAATAAAAAATGGTGGTCTTTGTCAGATGATTTCGGAGGTGGGCTACCACGTGTTTTGTTCTTCAATTTCCTGAAATTTGAATCTGCCACCTATATTTACATGTTGCGCCATTCAAATTGAACTCTGGTGACGTCCCGCTTTATTTCACTTGCACAATTGAATCTACAAACACAAAAATTGTTATTTATATTGTCCACACTTACATATCGGTAATTCGTTCCCAACAGTCCTTTTTTTTATCGATTTGTGTTGGTGCCTCAATTATTGTGACTTATTCTCAATTATTGTGACTCTTTCGACACAAATTGAAAGAACTGAAAGAAGAACTTCTTGAGATGTTGTATTCATCGAACGTTTCTGTCCATAAATCGATTGATTCGTTGGCTGTATTTCATCTTGTTCAAACCACAAGTCAGCCATCTTTTCGACAACGAACATTTATTGATCATTGTTCAGTAGCGATCTCCATTGACAATAAAACGCACTCCTTCCACATTTTGAATGCAATATGTTCTTATGATGTCGTTTGCCCATTAACCGCACTAAACAGTGCATCTCAATACACCAAAACAAGACAAGCTGCTTCAACATATTCGGACAACAGGTTGTCTAGGAATTTCAAGGGTAAGTCAGGCCCCTTGAACGGTGGCGGTGGCGGATGAACCGAAAGGTCAACGGAAGCGCTCAATCCCGTAGTGGATACTGATGGTCGCTGTCCAACGGGTATCTAATAAATTGAAACTGGCCCTGCAGATTAGGTGTTGTGCTTTGGGTTAACTACTCACCCATAGAAAAAACTCTATTTTACGAAGCAACAAATAGCCTCGGAAAGGACTGATTTTATTGTTGACGAACCGTCTATGTGAGAACATTACACAGGAGAGGTGCAAGCGAAAAACCAGCGGAAGCCCTAAGCTGCTACAAAGCAGACATTACTGCCATACAGGAAATACGATCGGACATGTCGGCAAAAAAGAAGATAAAAATCTGTGACTACGGACCATGTTATAGTGAGCAGAAACAGCGACTATTCGGATGCGGATTTGTTATAAGTTCCAGACTTAGACAAGAGGTCTTATGTTTCCAAGACATTACCGAACGTATTGTAACACTCCGAATCTAGGCCAAATTCGCCAATATAAGCCTTATATGCCCTCACGCCGCGACGGAGGAAAAAGATGATATAGCTAAGCATTGCTCGTACGAGCTCCTTGACAAAATGGCGTTCTCCAGATCAACGAACAGTCATCCAAAATGATCACATTGCGATAGACAAGAGGCACGTATCGAGAATATACACCGACTCGGACCACTAGCTTGTTGTAGCCAAGGTAAGAATGCGGATACCCACCACGCCACATCACGCAACGCGTATCCCTTAACCTCTCGATAAACACCATACCAACAGCATCAAATGTTGAAGAACAATGGCAACGATGCCAAACAAGCCATTAGACCAGCAACTGATGTCCTAGGTTTCTCGCGCACACCAGCAAGAAACCCCTGGTTTGATGAGGAATGCCGACAGGTGCAGGTGACGATGAGGAATGCCAACAGTTGTTCGCAGCCAAGAACGAGGCCCACAACACTAAGCTGCAGTTGAAGAAGAGAGCTGCCGTTGAGCTCTATAGGCAGAGAAGAAGGCAAGAACGCCGTCTTTTCAGTAAGAAGAAAAAAGAGCACAACCATTCAATATTGGCAACAACAGCGAAAACTGCCAACCACCTGACCTGAATAACGTAAGGATAGCAATATCTAAACTCAAGCCTAATAAGGCTGCGGGAATTGAGGGCCTTACCGCTGAGCTTTATAAAGCCGGCGAAGATGACTTGGTAAGTAACATCCACCAACTCATAAGCCAAATCTTTTTGGAAGAAAGTATGTCTGAAGAATGGAACCTCAGCATCGTTTGCCGATCCAAAAAAAGGGGACTCGCTAAACTGCGCCAGCTACAGAGTACAGAGGCATAAGTCTCCTCAATGTCGTCTACAAGACCCTATCTGCCGAAATATGTGAACGCCTGAAGCCCCCAAACTCGTCCGTTTGTGTAGGATGACGATGGAGAATTCTCGCTGCTCCATCAGGCTCGGAAACAACCCAACGACGCATTCGATACCAAAAAAAGATTTAGCCAAGGCGCTGCGCTGTCATGTGACTTCTTCAATTTGATTCTTGAGACGATTGTACAAAACTCCTGAGCCAACATCAAAGACAAAATTTTCGAAAAATCGGTGCAACTACTAGCATACGCCAACGATATTGACATCATTGGTAGGACTCAACGTAATATCACAGCCGCGTTTGCTAGTATAGAAAAGGAAGCAGCATATATGCGTTTAGCAGTAAACGAGGGCAAGACCAAGTATATGCTGTCAACACAAAAGGACGCACAACATCGACGAATTTGACAGAACGTCACGATTGACAGATATAACTTTGAGCTAGTACGGGACTTTGTGTACCTCTGCTTCGCTATTAACTCTGACAACAACATTTTGTCAGAAATTAAACGTAGAATCACTCTTGCCAACCACTGTTTCTTCGAGCTAAGAAGACAATTTAGTAGTAAAGCCCTCAATCGAACTATTAAGAAGATTTTGTATAAGATTCCAGTCCTGTTCTAAGGCGCTGAAGCATGAACCGTCTCAAAAGCGGATGAAGAAATCCTTGGTCGTTTTGAGAGGTAAATTCTTCGGTCCTGTTTGCGTTGACGGGCTATGGAGACGAAAATTCAACTAAGAACTTTACGAGCTGTACAGCGATATGCCCCTGGTCAAAAAACTCCGAATTACACGTTTAAGATGGCTAGGACATGTAGAACGAATGGACACCAATACTCCGGCTCCCAGAGTCTTCCATTCCCAGCCAGACGTCGGACGCAGTAGAAGTAGTAGTAACCGACCTAATCCAAATTGGAGTGCGCAATGGGAAGCAGTTAGCTAAGGAACGTGCTAATTGTAGAGGCATGGAGTTTGAGGCCCAGATTCATTCCGGACTGTAGCGCCACTTAAGTAAGTAAGCTTGTTCGACTGTATTTTAATAAAACAGCAACAAATACCTCAAATTTTAAAATCCCTATATAACCAACAGAAAGGAACACACTTTTTTTTTTAAATTTTGTTGTAAAAAAACATTTTATTTATTCAACTAATGTATATTGTTAAAATAACAATTTTAAATTGAGCTTAATATATTAAGAGACAAAATTTGTTGCCTCTTTAAAGAGTATTTCACGTAAAAATAATTGCAATATATTTATATAAATTATTAAAAAAAAAACAAGAAAAACATAAATCTTAATCTAAGTGTATTTATAAATACAAAACTCTAAAAGAATATAAAATAAGAAACTTTAAAGATAAAATTAAACGATTGATTCTTTTCAAGAATGTTACTTAATTTAAAAAAAAACATATACAAAGCTACACATGTATTGTAATTAAGCATCTAATTTTCATAATAATTTCTCTAAACAGCCACAATTTTGCTTATATATTTTTTTTTTACATAAAACTACACTATTTCTACATATATTGCTTACAGTTAAATTAAAACATACAAATATACAAACAAAATTAATAAATATATTTAAAAAAAAAAAATACAATACAAAGAAGAAAAACTAAAACAATATATTTATAACACAAACAATGGCAGTATGTTCATAGTGTTTTTATTTCGCTATACTTAAGATTTTGTGATTAGGAAGACATCATGAATGCTTTAATTTTGTTTTATCTTAATTCATGTCTAAAAATAAATGGAAGATGTACATAAAAAAAGAAATAAATACTAACAATTAAGTTAAGCTATTAACAATAAAAACTTCTCATCAAATATAAATAGTTCGATGAGAAATTTAAATTTCATTAAATATTTTTATACAGATTTTTTTTTTTTGATTAAAATATGACATTTTTTAATTCATTGTTTTTTTTTTATTTTATTTAATGGCAAGGGTGAATTATAAAATAAAATATTTAAACACACAAATATACAATATAAATAGTAAAATATCAAATAAACATTTTTTTGTTGTTATATTCAAATTAATTGTTACTTGGAGTAACTGCTGATATTTGCTGTTGTTATATTCTTTTTTGTTTGTATAATGTTTGTATATTTTTTTTTTCATCAATATCAAAAATATTAATTTAATTATGTATCACCATTTAAGCTTCGTTTTATTATTTTTTTGGCACATTTTTGTTTTGAAAAAAAAATGGAATGAAAAAAAAAACAGTAGTACTACAACATTTTATGTTTTTTTTAAGAAAAATATTTTCGTTGCTGGTTTTGATTTGGAGTAAGAACTGATTTTATTGCTAGATCTATTTTAATGGGTTATATAGTATTTTTGTTTATTTATTGTTAACAAAATTGCAACTTCCGAAGCCTCATTTGAGTATTTTATTGATTGTGTTTATTGTCTATAATTAGTTATGGATTTTATTAGGTCGTTTTATTGATTTCAGAAGAATTTATTTGGAACGTACTTTTTGACAGGGGGATATGAGATGTTTTAATAAAATTGTTTGTCTAGTAAAAATAATTTAAAAAATGGTAATGATGCCATTGTAGTCTTAGACAAACCCTATAGGAACTACCGAACTTGAATACCATAGGTTTATTTTGTAAAAAGATTTTGGAATCACAGTTTCTCAAGTCCTCTTCAGTAACGATTCAGAAGACACAAATAGTCATAAAAGGTTGTGAAAATTAAAAAAAAAATTAAATGTGATAGCAGACAGTTCGGGTTTAAAAAAAATGGAGCGTTTTTCAAAAGAAGAACGCATTTTGTTGTTGAGCAATATTTTAAAAATAATGAACCATTTTTCTTAAGAAAAATCCGGCTTGTCAGGCAGTAACAATTAACGATGTTCGTTATCGTGACAATTTTAGTGCCTAAATTCCAAGATATAGTTGTCACCAACATGCGGTTTCAACAAGACGGTGCCACATGCCATACAGCCAGACAATCAGTGCAATTACTGCATGAGTCGTTTCCTAATCGTGTAATCGGCCGTTCTTGCGATCAGAATTGGCCATCCAGATCTTGCGATTTAAAGCCATTGGACTTTTTTCTTTGGATTTTTTTTTTAGTCAAAGGTCGCAAACACTGCCTTGAAAAAGGAAATTGGACGATGTATTAATGAAATTCAGACACTTTTATGCGAAACTGTCGTAGATTTTTTACAAAAGAATACGTACGGCTCTGATAGCCAGGTCGGCCATTTATCCGATGTGATATTCCATACATAACCGCAATATGTATACTCATGAATCAATCAGGCTTATCGCCAATAAATTTTCCCGGGAAACTTTTCCCATTCAGCATTCTGATGTACATTGCTGACAAGGGAAACATTACCGGACAAATTTATTCGCGATAGGCCTGAATAACAAATTTCCGCTTTCTAATTAAAAATCTGTAACTTCTATCAAAACTGCATTTTGCATGAATTATCGGACACCCTTTAATTCTCATGTAATTGATGAATAGTTTTTATTTAAAGCCGGATTAAGTACGAAAAAGGGGCCTAAGCTCTATCTAAAACCGTCCTGGTACGCCTGATCCTCGAACATACCTTGGGGTAGGGAATTCCATAGGCGGTTGGCATTTATGAAAATTTGTCGCTCCTATACAAGACAACAAAAACGAGGGTGTGTAGGAGTAGTGATGTTCTTTCTGATTCATTTATGGTGGAGATAACTAGGCTGTTTAGTTTGAATGTCATTAAAAAACAAATGATCAAATGAAATGTTTTATAAAAACTCCTGTACAGAGAAAGAGATGTTTCTAAATCCAAAATTAAGCTTTATTTTGCTAATAGCACTACAGGTTCCAAAAATGTTGGGTTAGGGTGTTTACCAGGAAGGTTTATAACATGAACTTTGATTAATCAGCCACCTTTGTGTCAATTTAAAGTAACAGTATGATGGGCCTTCTATGAATTAATTGTTGGCCCTTCCTTTTGAAAACGTGGCGTTACTAGTAACAATTTCTGACAAATTTTTGAAATGCTTTGGACTTGATTAACATGTTATGTTTGTATCCCCGATTTCAATTAATAAAACATAAGGAGAGACATGATCGTTTCTATTTAAAAAAAATAAATTTTGAAAATTATCGTAGCGTTACAGTAACTTTTACAGAAATGTCTCGAAGAATCAGTCATCCTGCATCCACTAAATGTGGATAATGCATGAGGTCTGATGAAACCATTACCCTTGTTCATTGAAAAATTATCGAAGAGTTACAGTAACTGTAACAAACTGTTACAGAAATCTCTCTCAACACTTCTCAGATTAAAAATATTGACCTTATTTGGACATCTTAAGAATAATCTTTATGGTGACATACCTTTACCACTTAATCAAATGAAATTCCTGGCAGACACATTTGGCCCATATGACCCTATGAATAAAACAACTTAAACAAATAAATAGTTACAAATTTAATGAAATATCAGCTCAGAAGAGCCCCATAAATCTCCGAGAAAGTCCCCAACAGGAAACAATCCTTCAAATAGGAAAAGGGAGAAAAGGTCCGTGGTATTAACTAGTCTGTTGAGACAAAAATTTGTATTTGTAACGTATTTTTATCGTATTTGTAACGTATCTGTTACGATGAAGTAGAAATCCGAAAAAGTGGATTTTCAGTGGATGATAAAGATTTAAACGGATCTATTTAAAATTTTATAAACGAGATACTTGAGTAAACACCCACCGTAGTTTTTGAATTTGAAATTAACAGCCCTATCCAACTATATGTTTGGAAGTATTTTTTTTTTAATCAAAAATTTCTTTTTTCAATTGAAAGTACATATCTAATAACGTTTTGTTTTACACAGCCCATATGCGGTAAGAGACGAATACCATTACCCTTGTGTGAATAAGCCGATTTCTGTTGTTTGTTAAGAACTTTACAAGCGGATATAGTGCCATTTTCTGACCGGAATTAAGGCCCTCAGATCTTGTAGGCTTATCGGACGATTGTCAAAAACGCTGCATCTTTAAAGACTTGAAAACAAAATTGCAAAGGTTCAATCGAGGAGGGGGATGGCAACACCAAATCAACTTTTATTGAGATGAAGAGTTTTGAACCAAATTTTACCTAAGTCCAATTCATAAAGTCGTGGGGGAAAAATATGTTCAAATAACAGTCTAAAGCTGTGGCCTCGTTTTCTTAAGAACAAACAGGGACCAACAATCCACGATGTTTAGGTTGATGGAAAGCTTTTTAATGTAATTATTGGTAAACATGGGCTTTATCACTAAAAAAACATGTACTCTGGAAGGTTTGGAAAAAGAGTTCCTCCACAATCGCTGCACAAAACATGTTCGGTTGGTTATTCTTAGAATTCGGGTCACTAAACGATCGGAAAGTCTAATGACTTGTCACACTCGCGTTTTTTTTTAACCCGTGTGAGAGGGGACCTCATTGGTACCTACCATTAGTCGATCGTAATATTGATATAACTGACTAATTTGTAAGTGCTTCTGTGTTGCAATCTTAAAATTTATCGAAGCTATTGCTGTTCCCACATTATGGAAACTCGTCAAATCAAATTAAGCATGAATCTGAGTGTTGCGTTACAAAACGATCAATCTGGAGATATTGACACTGACAAAATCCCTGTTGGCACTTCATCTGGATACTACCAATTTTTTTTCAGTTCACCGATTCAAAAACCAAACTGATCGAGAAAGTACTTCCAAACATTGCTCATAACTACAGAAATAATAAGGGTATTCAGGAAACGTCGTAAATTTACTACGTGCAAAAGACTGTAATTTTACGACGAGTTTAGTGAACGACCCTAAAACTGTACCTCTAAATACTGCGGTAACTCACTGAATTCAATCTCAATTTAGTCATTTTTTATTGATAGAATTTTTTTCCTATCGTTCTCTTTCTTTCTTCATATTTTTTTCAGTTAAGCGAATACGTTTGATGTGTGAAAGTGACTGATTAAATGTCAAAATAGCATTTTTAATGCTTACAACGTTTACCATTTCAGTTTACATACCCAATTCCTGTGAGAAAATTCCGATATTGTTGGAAAAGATTTCCCTTACAAATTTTGACAGTTGTCTGGTTTGCAACGTTTACGACGACCTTCCGACGTTGCATGAATACCCCTAATGTTTGGGTGTTTTTTTAAACGTCAAAAATCTGAGCTTGTACAACTGTGTTTCTTCTTTGTTGCATTGATGAACACATTTATTCTGCAGAACGGGTGCAGGCCTGCATAAGTATAATTTTAAGTAGTCAGAGTCACTGAATGTTCATAAACGTCAGATAAAAATTTTAAATAACCGCCAAGGAAGTTGTGCTCAATCTTTATTGTGAATTAATAACAAAGAAGAAGTATGGATCAACCTTTTTAATGGAATCTACAATAATTTTTTCCCAGAATTGCATTTTTTTTAATTTTTCATCAGAACTCTTTTATGAATACTTAGTTTTGGCCACATTCCACAGTACAGCTTCTTCTTTCCTTAAAAAAGACAAATTTTATTGCAAACACACAAATTATAAAAAAAAAATCCAACAAAACTGTCATTTTCGCACTTGAAATTTGTTTTCTTTATCTTCTGCGCTTTCTGCAGTCAAAAAAATATGAATGCACAATCTGCCACTTACTTATGACGTTTATGAACATATCTTCTGCACTTCATCTGGGTCTTTTCGATCAAAAATCTGACTTTATGAACATGTCGAACGCAGATCTTAGTTGGGCAGACGTTTATGAAAACACACATTGTTGGATCGAACGTGCTATATTGACTGAAAACAACGTTGATGACAACGAAATAAAATTCAAAATACAAAACGAGATTGCTGGCAAATTGATCCACAAAAATAGCTTAATTTCGTTACTAGCCATAACGATGTCCTTCACTATCCCCTCGAATTACTCGAATCGCCCGGATTACCGTTGCATAATCTAAAATTAAGAGAGGAATCGGTAATCTAATAAACGAATCCATAATTCTTAGTTTGAAATTCATGGCAGGAAACGTTTCCATTAAACGGTTGCAATTTTAAGACCAGAATTTTCTCTCTGAAAGGATTTATTTTCAGCTTTTTTTTTTTCTACAAACGTAAGGTAATCTCATTCACAAACTTCAAGTTTTGACGTTTTTTTTTCATTTTTATATATAAAAGAGGACTTGCGTTCTTTTGTTTAAAAATACACAAATCCTCTCTCTATTGTGAAAATAAAAGAGAATCCTCTCTTCATCTCATAGATATGGCAGTGTTACTTTTTACGCCATGAAAGTACCAGAACTGTCTGCTTACGAAGGACATTTTTTTAAGGCAAATCATAATTTCCAAACTAGTTCGTGAAGAGAATTTTTGATGCCTAAAATGTATGACCTCTGTTTATACACCCAACATTCTGTCGGTCTTTTCAACTAGATAATGACCGTGTTTCCGGATTTCGGATTTAGTAGGATATCTAAATTTAAATGAACCTTTGTTGTGAAAATGTTCTTGTTCTATGTTTTTCAATCTAAGATATCATAAACAAAATTTAAAATCCGGAACACGGCGAATGACAAAACAATTCCACCAACAGGCCAAAAATGTGTTCCACTTACTTTTCTCTCTGAAAGTCTAAAAAGATAATCACATTTTGAATAAAAACACACCTCCATCCTTAAAGGATCATAAAAAAAATTATTACAAAAAAAATTATACAATTTAACTAGGAACGATTGCGACACGGTAGAAAAACCCCACAGGGACTACAGGCGTTCTTGCAGATTTCTACCTGTTCGCGAGTAGTCCATTTGCTGGAGGCAGGGTCGGCGGGGGCAGGGGTCCATTCGATGTAGGCGTGGTGGGGGCATTTGGACTCATTTGACGCTGTTGTACAGCCAATGCGGCCACTGCTGCAGCGGATGCAGCCGATGAACGCGGATGCTTACTGCCACCTTTCACGATGTTGCCATTGCTCTTTTGGGCCAAGTGCGTTTGATAGTGTTTCGCCAAATGGGCTTTTTGTCGGAAGCTCTTCCCGCAGAGTGAACATGAAAACGGCTTCTCTCCGGTGTGGGTGCGGATGTGAACATTAACCGAGTATTTATCCTTGAAGCCTTTCGAGCATATCGAACAGTAGTGTAACGAACGTTCCTTTCGCTGGCCATTGCAGTGTGTCGGACTGCTGTTGTTGTTTGTGTTATTGTTGTTGGCGATGTTGGTGTTATTGTTGTTGTTATTGTGATTATTGGTGTTTAGGTTGGTCCGTTTGTATTTCTTTGTTCCACCTTTGCTGGTCGGTCGGCTGGCGCTCGATGTGGACACCTCCGGTTGGAGAGGTTGCGGTGGCGGCGGTTGTGGTGGCTGTGGCGATTGCAATTGAACACAACTCTGTGGGGCAGTAATCTCCATTATCACCTCGGGATAGTCATTTCCCGAGCAAAATTGTTGGACTTCGTTGGCGATCCGTTTGATCTTCTCAAAGTCATCGGTGAAGGCGGACTCCAGAGATAGGAACATATCGTCGACTATGATGCCAGCCGTCGTTGCTGATGTTTGTGCGCTTGTACTCTGATTTGTGGAACTAGAATTTGGGGTGTTTGTCGATTGTTGCAGTTGGGACTGCGTCACCGCATGTGGATGCGAATGAGATGATGACGAGGAAGTAGTGGAGTTGCCAATGCCCTGGCTATCGTCGAATATTTGGGCAGTTAGTGTTGAGTCGGCAAAGGATAGGGAGTCCTACAAGAAATACAGCAAAAATAAATACCTTAGGTTACAGGACATGGTAGGAGAACTTACAGCTTCTGATGGGAAAAGAACTCGACGAAGTTCTTCATCTTTGACCGATGGCGATGGAGGGAGTAACGTAATACCGTTTTGTAAGTGAAGACCTTTGGAGTATCCCTTACCTTGAAGGGCGCTGCGCAGCAACGATTCAGCCGAGTTCTAACGAGAAGAGAAACATACATTTAGTGACTCCTTCGGAAAGGATTTTAAGAAACGCTGGTACATTACCTGCTCTGTATTATTGTCTGCCATGTGCCAGTCGTTATTGTTGTTTTGGAACTGCGCCAGCTGTGTTGTACTATTTGTTGTTGCAATTGTTGTGACCGGCGGTATCGTACTCTGTGTCACCACGTTATGTAAGTGATGGGCCTGCTGTGACTGATGCACTTGATCCGCATCTTTTGTCCCATCGGTACTAAATCCACTGTCATCGTAGGGATACTCCGACTTGATGTAGCCCGGAAAATTCCCCAACAATGAGTCCAGATCGAGTGTCGGTGGTAGCTGAGCGTCTGGATCACGTTTCAGCCATGGCTCGTTGCCATTTAATACTGTCAAAGTGTAAATTTGTCCATCGGTGTTGTCCGTGTTGCTGCTATTCCCAACGGATGAACTGCCACCAACTAAGGATCCTGCTTGACTGCTGGTACTCTGTGAACTGTTGGGAGGTGTCACCACTGGCGTGGACAACTGTTGTGACTGATGATGAGGCTGTTGCTGATGCTGTTGTTGTTGAGATTGTTGCGACGTTTGTGACGGCTGTGTTTGATGATGTGATGGTTGTGCCTGTGGATGGTGATGGTGTTGTTGGTGTTGCTGCTGATGTTGCTGTTGCTGCTGTTGCCAACAGTACCGATCGAGATCCTCGAAAATTGTAGACTCAAGACGGCTATGTGTGTCTTTGTCGGAACTCCAAAACTAAAAATAGAAAATATTCCAATTATTAGGGGAATCGACGAAGTGGAAAGTTGGCTACAGCTGATGAACTATATTTGTGGGTTTCCCTCGCATTGCGCTGTTAAACTGACCGTGAAAGTGCATGCAGGTGGTTTTGTGCGTGTTGACCGAGGAGGGTATAATGCGCAAGCGTGAATGCATTATTGTGGTTATTCTATGTTTGTGATAACAAATGGTGCTAACAGAGGGAGTTTTGTGTAATTGAATAGGCTGGGTCGACTTAAAATGCCTCAACAATTGAATTAATCTGCTGAAGTCACCGTATAAATAAAATATTCGTGAGAGGGGTTAACTATTTGTTTCAGTGAATGAGTTTGCTGTACGGTGTTCTATTGGCCGCATTTAAAAAAAAATGCACGGAAATTAAGAATAAGAGAGGATTAATGGCGAGTACCGTATGGAAAGAAAGAACCGTTGTCGGTTGGTAATAATTGAGCTTCAAAATAAAGCGAACGGTCTTGTATACAGAAACATAGCCATTGTGGCTTTAAGCTACATAAAATGAATAATGTTTTGCTTTAAGAACTCGTCATTCCTAAAGCTACATCAGGAATTCTTACAGTTTAGATTAGTACGTTCAGCTAAACTAGATTTATTGATGAACCTATCGAGTTGTTGATAAAACCTGGTTGAACACAATTGCTCATACTGATCGGTCATATCAATTTAAGTAGATTGAACCGCACTCGTTTTGGTTAACACCGAACAGAAATCATCCGCTTTTTATTACAGAAAATAGCGCCATCTACCTGCCTATTAATATTTGACTTCAAACCTTAAACTGTCAAGACTCGTCTAAATTTTAACACATGAAAATAGCATAATTATGTAGAGTGCATGATTTTGACAGCTACTGGATTTTTTTCACGTGGATTAATTGAATATTTTAAACATTTTGAATATGTAAATTGTTCTGATTATTCAACAACGCAAAACAAACAAAAAATAAGTTTAAAACAATGCTACTGATAAAATTAAACAACTAAGACAAAAAATCCTTAGTCCGAATGTTTTTATTTTTATAATTATTTAAAATAACAACAGTGCGACAATTATGTTATCATTTATATATAGAGTGTCCGATAATTCCTACAAAATGAAAATTCGATAGAAAATTCAGAATTTTAATTAGAGAGCTTAAATTTTGATAATGGTTCATAGAGTATACAGATTGGGAATAAATATGGAAAAGCACTTCGTATAGAGCTCCATTCTTACCAACCCCGAAATGTCAGCTGTCACATTGTTATTGTTTTCCCGTCGGCAACAACGTATTATGGGAAGCCCGTTAGATAATTTTGCGAAACCACCAAAAAAGAAATTAACCCAATAGAAGAACAAGCTTTTTTCATGATAAAACCACCAGCTAAACCAAACCTTAAAAAGACCATGTCGGTTTCAGTCCTTGATATTGTTCTGCACTTCAGTGATATTAAGTGACCGAATCGATCGAAGGTGAAGAAATTGTTGAAGATGGTTGGAGTTATGCTCTGAGGCTTTCGCTAGTTCCATTCAAAGATGAAGTAACTGGGCTAGTGATAGCATCATCAGCTTGTTCATCAAAGCCACACAATATTTATACTTGGGAAAGTTCCTACAACAAGCCCTGGTTTTATTTTGAAAACAGTCCGTTCATACGGTTTCAAAATATCAGTCTTCTCGAAAACTCGAAAACAAATTGAAAATAATTTCGGAAACCTATTCAAAGAACGAATGTTTTCTATTTAATTCAACTTCTACGGAATGAATTACACGGAGACACTCCACAATGCTGTTTTCATTTTCCGCTCTGCATTATCTACATATTCCGTGTGGTGTTGCTAGTCTTCCATCGAAAGCGTCCACTGGTGGCTGATAGATGAATCTATTGCAGATATACAGGGTCGGTAGGTGGGACAACAAAATATCACTCGTGAACCAAAACTAGCTAGGGGTTAGTCCTATCAGGCAAAAACCTGCCCAGGCGGCAGCGAAATAATTCAAAATATAATGTCAACGGTGGCGGCTACAGTCCTAGTCAGAATGGAAATATTCGAACATCGGATCATATAGGAACTTCAATGGCTAGTCTGGCCCCTTGAACAGATATGGTGGCGGAAGAACTGAGAGGCCAACGGCAGCGCTCAATGCTGTAGTGGAAAATGATAGCCTCGTGTCGTAGAGTATTCTAATAAATTAGAGCTGGTCTTCGTTTGTGCTTTGGGCTAAATACATACTCAAGGAAAAATTGTTGTTACGAAGCAAGAGACTTGGAAAGGACTGATTTTACTTTTGACAAACAGGATCTGTAAAATTATTGTGGTATCAGTGTTACCAACTGTCAAGAAAAGCTTTTCTCAACTTAGTCGTTCGGATTCCGTATAAAACAAGAGGTCCCGCCATCGTGCATACGAAGTCAACATGGAGACAAGACTGGTTGTGAGAAAGAGCGTAAGCTTGGGTACTAATGAGCCTGTTACTCAAAAAATTTATATTTGTTGACCGCACTAAACGAAGGACGATGACGTTCTTGTCTGCACCTGAAATGTGAGAACATTAAACAGGAGAGGTACAGGCGAATAATAAGCGGAAGACCTAAGCTGCTAAAAAGCAGACATTTATGCCGTCCAAGAAATACAATGGGATGGACCCTTCAAAAAGAGGATGAAAATCTACTACGGACCGTGTTAGACTCAGCAGAAACTGTGAATATTCGGATGTGGGTTTGTTAAAACTTAAAATTGTCAGACTAAGGCAAGAAGCATTTGCATAAAGGCCAAATTCGCCAGCATAAGCCTTTTATGCGCTCAAGCTCCGACGGAGCAAAATGTTGATATAGCGAAGACTTCTTGACAAACCTTACGACTACCGAGGTACGATGTTAAAATCGTGCTGATAGATCCTGGAAAAATCCAAGAAGTCCAAATCAAAGCAAATGAGAATGAGAAGTCTTTTGGTTTCAAGGTAACAATTTGCATCAAGCCCGTATTCGCCAACATAAGCCTTTTATGCGCCGACGGAGCAAAATGTTAATATAGCGAAGAGTTCTTCTAAGAGCTCCTTGACAAACCTTATAAACGACTACCGAAGTACGATGTTAAAATCATTATTAGAGATCCAGGAAAAACCCAAGAAGTCCAAATCGACAGCACGTCACAATTGACAGCTAAAACGTTGAGGTCTAATGAGGGTAAATTTTCTTAAAAAAAAAAGCCGCGTTTTTTTTTTCCAGAGTACTTTTTTCTATATTCAAGGGCAGTTAAGAATATGGGAATATCGAACAAAACTTTTGATTTAGAATAAGCGAAAATGGGAATATACTCCCGGGGAGTTGATATAGAGAAAAGGGAAATGGGAATAAACTCCCGGGGGAGTTTTAAAGTGCGAGAGCGCTTTCAAGCAAACTACAGTAGTCATACGTTAAATGTGGGTTTTAAAAAAATGTCATAAGAATTTGCATCAAGGCCAAATTCGCCAGCATAAGCCTTTTATGCGCTCACGCTCCGACGGAGCAAAATCTTGATATTGCGAAGAAGTTGATATAGAGAAAAGGGAAATGGGAATAAACTCCCGGGGAGTTTTAATTCAGAATCAAGCTGACTAATGTACGGAAAAGAGCGAGAGCGCTTTTAAGCAAACTACAGTAGTCATACGGTAATTGTGGCTTTTAAAAAAAATGTCATAAGACACATGCCAAATCAAACGACTTTTCACTTTCTGATACCAACTGACAGTTTACTTATTTTTATGAACAGAAATTTCTGAAGTAAATTATTTTTTATGTTTTTATAGAGTACCCCTCTATTTTTCTTTTTTTTTTTCTTATTAGTTCAACTTTTATTTATATTTGCGCAGTTGAATGCCATTTAATAAAAATCAGTAAAATTCAGTAAGAATCAGTAAAAATGATATTGTACAAGAACAAACCTAATGTGATTGTCATAATCTCATAATAAACTGTCTGTGTATCTTTAAACAGAACCTCTCACATGAACGTTTTCCAGGTACCGGCTTTTTTTAAAAAAAAAATTCATAGAATTTCGCTCTAAAGTAAACAAAAAACAATAATAATACATTCATGAAAATTTTTAAACTTGAAGTATTGTGAAAGTGAAGACCCAAAAATTATAAATTTTTCAACGTCAAATACATTCAAATAAATCTTAAAACACATATACATGTCTACGTATATTGTGAACAATAAAACATTTGTTTGTTTCCTGTCAAACTCATGAGCAGAAATTCAGCGTAACAAAAATTGAAGAGTGAAAAATATTTTCTTCTTACAATTTTCTTTGTACGCTTACTGTTTTGTGAAGTTGTACATCCAAGTTTATTCAAAATAACTCTTGCACATGCGCGTACGGTACGGACTGGTAATGAAATATATTTCATCTCCTTTTCCTGTTCCACCCTGCAGCTGATTCCTGTATAACTGTCATGTTAATGACAAACACTTGCAGCGATGACACTATAATGTGCATTTGTAATTTTCGCATACCCAATAGAGGATATGTTCCGAACATCTGTGTACACCTTGCAATACTTTTCTACTATCCATAGCTAGACACGGAAGTGTTTCGGTTGTTTTTTTTTTAAAGAATGGATCCTATCCTCGAAGTATCCTCGCGAAGCCACCATGGTTTACTTCTTATTCTGCCAAGCCATCGGCAAGAGCAATAAACAAACGTTGTCCGACTTAAGTTTATGTGCCATCGTATCAAAGTACCAATACCAAGTAACAACTTCTAACTCTAAACCATAATGTTCGACGCTCCATCAAAATGTTTATGCCCCCTAACCGTTTATGCAAATTAAATGGACTCACCGCCAGCCGCAATGTTTGGTATTAGGCCTAATCTCCAATAATCGTTATTAATTAGATGTATTGGGCCATGGAGAGGCGCACATCACAACGGACCCAGCACAGCGCTGTCGATTGGCTAATTTAATATTCTGACACGTTCGGAAGATGGTCAGAAGAGGCCGGGTGCGCTTAAACTGTGCGATCAACTCCACCAGGGTGTCGATGATTTATGTTATGCGATTCTAATTAAATGTCGATACTGCACCGACATTGTGTAGACTGTTGGAAGTGTAGGGTTAAGCGGAAATTTACGACTCCTATTCTAGTTGTAATTGTTGATTCACATGGCTTATGGATGGTAACGGAAGAATTAATAAACTATTAGGACTAATGAAATGGATTGCTGGTGGAGTATAGTATGGATAGGGATTTCCTGGATAGTTAATTTGTGGCTTTAGGCCCGAAGTAATTCTGTAGAGGAATTGGCTTGTTTAGAAGTAATTACCAGGAATACCAATACCATTGAAGGATTATTTTTCTTTTCATTTAGGGAGATATCAGCTGGTGGAAAGTATACTCTACCCACCCTTCTTTGTAAATTTTTGGCACCAGCAGTTAAGAGCGCGGGGGAATTTATAATTTTTGGACGAATTTCCAAGATTGTGTCAATGGCTGCAGAAAGTACAAAAGTACATGTGAAGAAGCTACAACATAAAGTCAGAAAGTGCGGGAAAAATAGGGAATACAGAAGGGTAGAGAATACAAATCCGTTATACAAAAAAACATACAGCCTCCCAGCGCAGGGAATTTAAAAAGTCTTACTACAAGACAGGTAGTTTTAATGCTCTACTAAATACTGACGGCAAATAGACAGTAAACTGTTTTTAATGATAAATAAATAAAACGACCCCCTCCAATCGACCGGAAGGGAAGACTCATCTTAGTAAAGCAGAAGTCAGGTTATTTTTAAAAAAGCTAAAAAAGCATCGAACTTGTTTTTTTTTGTTCATTGACAAGAAAGGTGATCCTATGTCTAGCTAAAAGTTGGATGCCTTTCTGCAACACGCTGAGCGGTAGTACCTGAATAGCTTTCGGCCTGAAGGATCGACCAAATATTTATAATAAGACAAATATGTGAAGTGCAACGATATAAGGGCCTCAAACCTAGCTTCTCACTTCATTTGTGCTTGCGATGTTATTATTTTTGCCACAAAGAAGAGGACCTCCAGTTTAACGCCGAATCCGAGAGGCAAATTTGAGCAGCTCCTCATGACAGTGTCACAGTTTGTCAAATTTTTACAAGAGGTAGAACAGTGAAAAGACTTAGTTGTTGTCAGTTTCACTTAGCAGGTCAACGCTCTAACTACTAGGTCACTGGAAAGAAATGCAAAGTTTAAAATCATTGTCTTTTCAGCCATGCCACACATGTAAGAATCCATAGAAAAGCTATTAAGGCAGTGACCAATATTCGAATCCTAAGAGATCCGATCCAGTTTTGTTGCTTAACGTATGATGTAAACATCAATTTAGGAACTCTTTACTTGCAAAACCCAAATATATGCTTCAATGGACTCCAACTCTGTCAATTTCAGTCCTACTATACAGCGATGAATGCTTGACAAATAGCGAACAAAACTGCTCAAATATTAGCGAAGCAAAGATTCTTCCGCGAAAATTTTACACTTTGTAAAAGGTTAGACAAATAAAGGTGAAGATACAACCGGGCATTAACAGATGCACCAAGATTTGGATATAGTACAGCGAAGAAACACCTAATGTACGAACCAAGTTGTTATTTGAAGACCAATGTTATCCCAAAAATTCGAGGCGAAACATATATCGAACATATGGAACTAATGGAAGCAGCGTTTGTAAAAACGGAAAGCTGCAACATAAACGGTGATGCTTTCAGTTGTCAAGAACGTTTTTTCTGAACGATTCCAAGGATAGTATTGCTGATCTGTCGGACATAGGTGAGGCAACCACAATGCGCTATACAAATACGTCCGAGATCAATTGAAGAAGCGAATGTGTTGGCTTGATTCGTGTGGTGCAACAGGCTAGCGTAGAATCCGAAAAACATCGAATTCGCCTTGTAGAATCCAGATTTGCAATATTAATCTGAGAAAAATCAATTTGTTTGCCCCCAATCAAACATTATAACTGTCAAAGTCGGTCATTTGACGTTTAGATTATAAAGAATGCTGAGAAACGATGATTTGATTTTACCAATGGAAAATATCAAAAGACATTTAAGAGTTTACCACAGTTTTTTCATGATTTGAACAATTATGACAAAAAAAAAAAGTTCGATTGCAACTTTTACATGTTGGTAAAACATTCGTTACCTATGCAACATCATATCTACACTGTTGCGCATATCCTTTCCTTTCCAATCCTTTCTAGACTTCGTCTTTTAGTTTTTTTTTTTTTAACCAGACAAGTCTTTTAAAAAACTGCATTTTTACCAATCAGAGTTAATGTTGCAATTACATTTAGGGGTTCTGAATGCTGCCATTGTAAGACGAACGTCGGCACAGTTTGAGAGTCTGCCCATAACCGCGTTGCCAAATCAAATTATGCAAAAATAATTCTAAAACTGGCTGGGGTTTCTTCGGAACATAATATGAACTACAATTTCAGTATGTAGTAAGGAACCGAAGTTGCAAGCATTTTTAAACATCAAAATGTGCTTTAGGACGAGGAGAACGAACGGTGGGAAATACGGCTGTAAATCGAATCCAAGTGAGTATCTTGAATGTAGATTTTAGCAAGAAACAAGAATTCAAAATATTTTCAAGCCACTAACGCACTTATCACCAACATTTTCAAAGTATTAGAACCATTTATCTTGATCGACCTGCTATTGCTTTCAGCATTAAAGTTAGATACATAAATGGCTTCATTTGCCGCTATATTTTCTTGAGGTCGATTAGTTGCTTCATCCTGTGATATGAAAACTTTTCAAAAGTGGTATGCATATACTGACTTTTGAACCCGCTAAGCCTTTTTACATAAAATCTAATCAATATGAACATTGCCCACTTACACTGATCTAACCATCTTTCCTCTGCCATAGTAAAGCTCCAAAAGGAGGCATTCACTCTTCCGTCATGGACTCCGAATGTACACACGACTTGAACGGTACCCAGAAAAAGAGTACCAAGCTAATGACCTGAAAACCATCATCACACTAGCTTGCTGCCATACTGTGTTCATTATTCACCTTTGATAGAGTCCCGAGCTATTATAGTCTGGTCTCCATTAAAAGCTTGTATATGGAAACCTCCACCCCCATTATTCTCCCCATACACAGGCTGCCAATTGAAAATTATTACAAATGTTCAATTTTATGCTTAATTTGAAAAGGTAAATAAATTCTGTGTCTGGTGGTATCGTCGCCATCGTCGTGCCAACAACGGAACCATCGTAATTTCCAAGCTCTCATCGGAGTCGGCGGAGCTGCGAAGCGGGACGCACAGATGATAGGAAAACGTCATAATGTTTCGTGATAATCAATAGATTAACACGATTTCCGATGATTTACGATATGACCTCAATGAGTGGAAGTAGCGGGAGGAGGAGGTAGATATACTGCCACCAGAACCATCGACAACGACGACGAGTACTCACAGCGCAGCCCCGGCAATACTTCATTCATCATAATCACGCTGGCAGCTGGACGGGTCAGTGGTCTCTCTACTCGTATTGTGGTCCTCCTTGCACTGCCATCTCTCACGTCAAGTTCACGTTTTCCTGCGTGGGTCAATTTCGTAAATTTTCCCCGCGTGTCGGCTCTGTGTGTCCATTTCGTCAATTTACACCGCGCATTGTAAATCATTGTCAAATTATGATGACCGTTGGTGATGGTGGTTGTTGTACAGTCTTTCCGATTGTTTTACGTGATAATGTCAATTAGCTAGTCATCGTGGCCGCCCCAGACTCCGTACGGCCAATGATAATGAGCCAAAGCGACGCGACGCGACGCGACGCGGAGCTACAGCTTGGCCGGCAGCGGGATGATTATGGTGCAGGAAAACTGGAAGCAAATGGGTCTCGTAAGTTATCAGGATCTTCCGATGGGAACATATTTTTCGCACGCAGATTGCAGAGGCAGATGAGCACTCAGATGGCATGATCATGATCGGTAGTTTATCGTTGAATGTCAGAGATATACATATACGTGCTGACCTCTTGCTGTGGCACGGCATGTATAAAGGGTTCATCAATCCGTTTGCGGGAGGTCAGCTTTCGGATTGATGGTTATTTTTTTTTTGACGAAGGATAGACAATTAGCACCTATAACATAAAGTACGCGGTGTGGGATGATGAGCACCAGCTGTGCGCCCGTGAAGTGTGAAGTATATTGGCAGATGGGGTGAATATTTTTAAGTCCTTTCTATGGTGGGATTGGATATTTCGGATTTAAACGGGTAGAATGTATGCAATTTACGACGGAGATGATGATGATTGATATGAAGGGTATGGATGTTAAGCTTCAATCTGGTGGGATCTTGTGCTTCTTGTTTATGACAAAGATTTATGAATTCGACATCAGTTTTTGAGTGTAGCTATAAGCGTTTGTAATGAAGCATCAACCGTTTGGTCAAAATACGGCGCGCGTTTCATTTATTTACTCATCTAACGTGAGGTCGAGATGTGATTGAATGTCAATAATACTGGGACTCCTCCATGAAAAGGTATACTACTGCCACCTTTGGCTTCATTCTTCATCTTACGTACAATGTTGGCAGTTTTGCTTTGAAGCTTCATCAGTGCAGTCAAAACTTGGTATTGCGTTTGTTTTTAATCATCTAAAGTATGATCGCCTATAACACTTATATCGATCCAGGCATGATATACTACCGCTAGGTTGGATTTATTTTTTTCTCTTAACTTTCCAATTACCAATTTTGTTTCGACGAATTTTGTCAAGTTCTGCATTTTTGAATTCATTTCAATAAAACCCTGGTTAGATGAAGAATGCAGATAGAAGCTCGGAGCCGAAAATGAGGCTTACAAGACAAAGCTGCAGGTGAAGACGAGAGGTGCTTTGCAGCCAAATAAGAAGGGAAGAACACCGGCCTTTCAGAAAGACGAAAAAAGAGGAAGAAAAGCGCGCGATCGAAGACATTGAGAACTGCCGCTTCACGAAATATATTCGCAATTTTTTTCAAAGTGTATAACGTCAAAGCCAGGGATACAAGGCGCGAACAGAATCATGTCGAGATGAACAAGGTAAGATCGTTGTTGAGATACAGCCGATGCTGTATCTCATGGAGGAACCAATTCTGCAGACAGTTAAGCGCAGATGGCAAGCAATCTCCCACTGCCAAGCAGAACGAAATATTTAATATTGGCGAAGAGATCATATAGATGTTCCAGAGAAAATGAGACCATGCAAATGATTTAACTCTGCAGGCATAAGTCTTTTAAATATCACCAACAATACGTCAAACGCCTAAAATACGTTTTCAAACAACCTGATCGGCTCTTATCAGTTTGGCCGGTGCCAGGAAAGCACACAATTGAAGAAATCTTCACACCTCGGCAAAGCCGCATAAGACAGCATTTATAGAGACGAAATATACAGAGTCTAGTCAAGATTTGGTCTGTGGAGAATGGTGATGAAGAATTCTCGCTACTCCACCAGGGCGAAAATACGGAAACATACGAAACCAAAAAAGGATTAAAGCAAGGCAACTGTCATGTGACTTCTTTATCATCATTCTTCAGAGAATCACTCCTGCCAATAGCTGTTTCTTCGGATTAAGAAGCAATTTAGTAGTAAAGCCTTATATCTACAACTGCAACTACAAAGGAGATCATATAACAGACCCTGATCATTCCCAGTCCTGCTCTAGGGTGCTTAATCATGGACCGTATTGAAAGCAGATAAAGAAATCCTTGGTCGACCCACTAGCGAAAAATTATTCGAAAACATCGTTGGTCCCGTTTGCCTTGATGAGCAATGGAGACAAATATTCAACCAAGAGCTATACGAACTGTACAGTTATTTCACTGCCCAACCCTTTCAGAATATTTTAGTACAGTAACAGAGAGTAACACTTTTACGAGAAGCTTCCCAAATTTGCCGTTCGGATTAATTATAACCAGGAGGTCCTATTTTTCGGGCAGAAATAATAACTTCGCAAAAATGAAGGTCGAGGTTAGGTTTGAGGAGGTCCTGTATAGGACATAAATGCCAATTTTCTGCGTCCTTTCATGCGGATTTAAAGGAAGAGTTTCTCGATGGGTTATATGTAAGATCACTTTACATTTTTCTCGGTCTTTGAGACCTCTGCAATGGATAATGAAGAACTCTTCTGACCTCCAATGGGCTTTAGGTTTCACTACAAAATATTTTTCCCACAAGCAATCATAACCATTATTTCATAAGCAGCATATTCTCCTACAACCCGGAACTACATTCCGAGCACATACAAATTCCAGAAGAATCTATCGCCAAGTTGTCCATTAATTTGCACAAAACTCTTGCCTTTGTACGCAACCTTTCTCTAATCACATCTGGTATGATTTTCACCTCAGCATGTTTGTATAATTCACGCAATCCAATCCTAAATCACTCACCCCAGGCACATGGTACCCCCACACTATAGAGCTCATACAACTTCCCTCGACGAGGAGCTGCATTACATCTATAACAGCACTGCCCTGTTGGATACATCCATACCTGAACACGCGAAGACACCAACGATGACGATCCCGACGACACGGTACCATGAACTTTCGGGCGCACAAAATTTTGATCTTCACTCACCTACAGTAGGCACATAGAAAATTGCGTGCCATATCTGATACACACGACATTCGGTGCACATCAAATTCAATAAAGGTCGTTGAACATATCCCCGAAGATACTCATGTCACGTGAGCCTGCCTGCACACACCAGAACTAAGGCCAACCATACCGACTGAGATTGCTCGAAGCATGAACAGCTCAACAGCTACAAGAGGAATACCTTGTGTTCGCCTATGATTGGGGAGTGAGTCGAAACTTCAATTAGGCCAATGTCTCCGTAAGTGCCCCCGCTGTCAAACTTCATTATCGTCATGGTCGATTTTTGAACAAGTTAAACAGCTGCAGGAACGGAGCTAACACGACAGGTACATTTGTTCTATACGCGCTGTCCAGATGTTGGCGACGAACCACTGCTGTGTGACGTCCCGTTTTGTTTCACAATTTTTTTTTTTTTTCTTATTACTTCTTAGCCAAAAACCCGGAACTTTCAATAGAGAGATACTCCAGCTCCGCTCCAGGTCTCCATGGCTGCAGCCAAATGAACTCGAATAGGTTTGTGCGAACGATACCAAAACCAATGTCAGTGCACACGTTACAATGATTTATTAAGATGAATTGGCGACCATGTGGCAATGGTTGTGCGGCGTAGTGAGCGCTGCCATGTGAATTTATAGCACAACAATGGCTATCGGGGATTTGGAATCTATTTTCGAGAGAGTCCGGTGCGGCTGCGTGGCGTATGTATGCAATCTTCCGGCGAAGGGGGTAGCATTTCGGTAGCTTTGGAGTACGGTATGGTAACTCCCTGGGTTCGTTGTTATTAGTTCATTAGATGATGATGGTGTGTTTCGGTTTATGGGCTTATTAAGGCTCCAGCGGCGATGAGATACCGAACAGTTATGCCAGCGGACGAAAGATAAATTCTCTACGAATCATTTAATTAACCTGAATGACAGGTTGATTTGTATCAAAATGGGTACATATTGGCCAGACGATTGTAATTGTGTACACTGGGAGAACACGGCGTGTGGAAATTTATGAATCGGAAAGATTATAAGGTGCTACTCACTGGCGCGTCCAATTGTCATGTCTCATGGATTTCAAGTAAATGTTCATTAAGGTATGTGGAGGAATGATATGTTTAATTTGACTGCGAGGGGCGGAAAGCACCAAGTGATGTATTGCTTCTGAGTTGAGAAAATTTAGTATGATATGTGCAATCACACTACAAGGCTTAACACTACTACTTTGCAGGAAGTTGGACTTTAGATTGTTGTGGTTGGATTTCGAGCATAAGTCGGAATCACTATCATTTTATCCTTCTGGGACTACATTGTTACGATGACTTTAAAATGAAATACTCAGTCATAATATTAAGCAAGGACAACAAATTTTATCTTGGAAATGAAAATCTGCACCGATAGATCAAAAATTTAAAACAGGGAAAGCTCTGATGTTGACTCAGAAATGATCGGGTTAGCTATATCCTTTTAGACAAATTAGTGTAGGTGACACAACACAAGCAAGCACAGCAAATCTATTTTGGCGCAACAGGCTAGTTAGTACCAAAGGCCTAGTTTTCTCGCAACTATTCATGTGTGCCTGTGTGCAGACTCCGAAGTTGAGATAAGCTATTCTTAAAAAATTGATACCATTCGGATGATTTATTAGATCATCACTTTGGCAAGAACTAAGTGGGGGCAAATCAAACAATCCTACAGCTCTGAATAGGACTTACATCCATAGCGGTAAGTTGCATAAGCATTCTTATATAATGAGGTGGTAGTAGCAAGCACCATTGGTAGGATAAGATGGACATCTTACACTTTCATTGTGCGACTCTGCGACGCGATAAGGAATATCGAAAGACCTTGTCAGATATTACCTTACATACTTACGCTACTTTTTGGAATGAACCTGTTCCTCAACCAACAATTAACCAGTCTGGGCCTAAGCTAACTGCCTCCAGTGAAGCACTTCACTTTGGTTAAGGTCGGTTTCCACTTGTGCTCGTCAATTAAGGAGTGGTGTTCTTCACTGCGTCCGGCGTTCTGCAGGGAATCAAAGACTTTGCGAGCCGGAATTTTGGGGAACACTGGGGCCAGTCCGGTCCTAAGCTAACTGCCTCCAGTGAAGCAATTTAATTTGGTTAAGGTCGGTTTCTACTTGTGCGCGTCATTTAAGGAGCGGTGTTCTTCCGCTGCGTCCGGAGTCCGCAGGGAATCGAAGACTTTGCAAGCCGGAATATTGGGTTTATTCGCTCTACATGTCCTAGCCATCTTAAACGTCCAATGTTGTGTTTTATTTGACAAGGTCTATGTTTCGGTATAGCTCGTATAGTTAGTGGTTGTAACTTCGTCTCCGTAGCCTGTCACCGCAAACGGAACAATTTTTTCACTCAAAACGTCAAGGATTGTCATGTATTACACAAGTCGGGAATTTTAGTTAAACATTTAATAATCAGATAGGTTGACAGCACTAAACACAGGCATATTTCACTTAATTATCACGCAGGGATTTTGCTTCGCTGCCTCAGCTGAGATCTTTATTCATTGGGACAACACATTCTCAAACCAACCGATTTCCTTACTTCGCAGCTTACAATAATGATAAGTTCTGTACATGGTAGGTGCATACTAGCTGTCCTCTTTTAACAGAATGGGTAAAGAGAGGAATCCAAAAAAATTGTGAGGAATCGTGCAAGTTGTGAAGTTCTCAAAGATATCGATGGGATCCATAAGTGGAACACGCCTACCATCAGTGTTTCTCAAACATTGTTCTTCAATAAAACCTTTGCTTTCGATTTCATAAGCTTAAAACATAAAATATAATAAAAATATGAGTTATAAGTTTTATTGTATTATTTATTGGGTAAAAAATCCGTTAGAAAAGCGTGACGCATTGATAGAACCCTTCCGAAACCGTTCATTAAGAGCGAACTAAATTGCTGACAGGACTGAATATGGAAAAGTGCTTCTTGATTGAATTTCAGAATCCGAACAAAACGACAGCCACTCCGTGAAAATGAAATAAATGTGGATCCTGATTATTTGTGTTTAAGATCAAATCATAGCAACGAGCTCGGTGTCCCATAATTCATGTAAAATTTGAATTTTGTGCCAACGGAAAAACGATAACATATGACAGCTGAAACTTTGAGCTTAATACATGTGGAACGCCATACGAGGGAACAACGCATTTTCATTGTTAAGCAATATTTAAAAAAAAAATGAAGTTTCGTCAGGTAACGTCCGCATTTCCTTACAAAATATGGCAGTAGTATCTCAAAACCATCAAATTAAAAAAAAATCAGCAGACTGGATCAGTTAGTGATCTTAGACACTCTTGTCCTGCCACAAGTCGATCTACAGAAAACATCGAAGCAGTTCGCGAGAGTTCGGAAAATCGATTCAGCAAGGTTGTCAAGAATTGGGCACTTCCAGAAGCTCTCTACAGCGACTTGTCATGAAAGACTCGGAACTTTATTTGTACAAAGTTCAAGACCCAAGACTACTCACCATGCAGCGCGAAGTGAGATCGTTGAAGTTTTCTGATGGATTCGATAGCGCATTTGGGGTTCAAAAATCTCACGAGTGAGAACTTCAAGAACTGAAGACTACACACCATGCAGCGCGAAGAGAGATCGTTGAATGGATTTGGAACCACAACAAGTGGAAGCTGATTTTCGAAAAAAATCATATCTTCGGTGATGAAGTTCATTTTTATCTTGATGGCTTCGATAATTGTCAAAATGGTCGCATTTGAGAAATCGCACGAGTAAATGCATCCTCTTTAAACCATCTTTCTGATAAGCTTGTTGATCTTGTTCTCGCGGTTGCCGAAATCACCACCCTCAACATAATGGTTGTTCTTCTTACGCCACCCACCAGTTGATGTTTTTAGTTTGAAGGGCCACAGGAAGTTGGAAGCGTATTTGAAGTTATCGCCAACAGTGAAGATCTCATGAACCACTTGTCGCACTTCTTCCGCATCTTACGTTCAATAACAAAGTTATCTGTAATAGGAATGCATTGTGTGTTGTGCTTCACAAATCCTCGCTTGTAGAACAACTGTTTGACAGAGTAGCCTTGCTTAGCTTAATGAATACACCATTGTTGATTTGACGAAAGCGGAACAACTGAAGCCCATTACGTACTTTTGGGGCAGCCTTGTTGATACCACGGATTCGAATCACAAAGGCCAAACGGCTTTCAGCTGGAACCTAGTCTTGTCCCTTTGACTTAACACGACGACGTACTTTTATTTCCCTGCGATCAACTTCTGCATATTCATGGGAGTACTTCTTTGCACAAACAATATTCTCACGCTTCCTCAAAGCCAACACGGCACAGCGCTTTACCTTCCTTTTAGTTTTTTGGCAAACTTCAACTTAGATTCCGATACTGACGGCAGCTTTTTAGCTATGGTGCTGGACTTCTTCTTGTCTGCGACAGTCGTTCTTAGCTTGTCACTATGACCGTTGTAAGAAAACAAGACGGTGCCGCATGCCATACATTTCTTAGTCGAGTAATCGGCCGTTTTTGCGATCAGAAGATCAATTTAGATTCCGGGACAGCTTTTTAGCTGTGGTGCTGGACTTCTTCTTGCCTGTGACAGTCCTTCTTAACTTGTCACTATGCACGTTGTAAGAAAACAAGATGGTGCCGCATGCCATACATTTCCTAGTCGAGTAATCGGCCGTTTTTGCGATCAGAATTGACAATCCAGATCATGCGATTTAACGACATTGGAATTTTTTCTTTAGAGTTTTTTTTTGAAGTCAAAGGTCTATGCAAGCAAGCCCACGACCACCAACACGTTAAAAGAGGAAATTGGGTGGTGAATTAATGAAATTCAGACAGATTTGGGAAATGATAGATTTACGCTACGTTTACGTTTATCAGACATTCGCAATAGATGGAGAAAAAACTAAAGTTGATGAGTTGTTATTCGCGGGGCTTGAATCAAGGATCCTAAAAGTAATCGAAAGCATTCAAGGGAGTTACTAGAAATCGAAGAGCTGTCTTCAATTTAGATTCCGGGACTGCCGGCAGCTTTTTAGCTGTGGTGCTGGAATTTTACTTGCCTGTGACAGTCCTTCTTAACCTGTCACTATGCACGTTGTAAGAAAACAAGATGGTGCCGCATGCCATATATTTCCTAGTCAAGTAATCGGCTGTTTTTGCGATCAGAGTTGACAGCCCAGATCTTGCGAATCGAAAGCATTGAAGAAATTTACCAGAAATCGAAGAGCTGTCAATACTTACATATGTCATCTGACAATACGTACATGATGACTTTTGTTTAACAAATCTTTCAAAATACATCTCAAGATTTTTCGACTACCTCAACCAAATGAACTGTTCTGTACTGCCAATTGAATTATGACTTAAAATTTATATTTAAAATGTAGTACTTAAAAAAATCTAAAAAAAAAATATTTAGTGTTAGAAAAATAAGACTCTGAACCCTAGTAACATTGAACAAACTCAACAAATTTATTTTAATCCCCTTAAGTAATAATTAAAGGACCTAAAGACTTTAACTTTTAGTAAAGAGAACAATGGAAATTTATGTTCCCATTTATTTATGATTATGGCTTTTATTTAAAATAACTCCTAATTTCCTTAAAAAGGTAAACTAACCTAAGCTAACTATCTACCTAGAACTAAGTCATTAAGACTCACTCTGGATATATACCTATGAAAAGGTGATTTATCTACCTGAAAAAAAGGTTTCACTCCTTTTTGATACAAATAGAGCAGGCTTGGGCACGATAGTCATCAGTTATCGAAAACAGTTCAATACAGAACATTGGATATCATTAAACAACCGAAAATAGTAAATTTCAACAAAAATCTATTTCAACAACAACCATGGACAACATTGAACATTTATACAAGTGCTACGAAATTTTATCCGAAGCCGGTTCGAAAATTGCAGACCATCATATCGAGTACAATGACATCTTGAAAGCCGTCAAAGGAACATCTAAGGAAAAACGTTTAGCTTCGCAATTCATTGGGAAATTCTTCAAGCATTTCCCTGACCTAACCGATGCGGCCATTAACGCTCAGCTGGATCTTTGTGAGGATGATGATGTGCAGATACGTCGCCAAGCAATAAGGGACCTGCCAAAGTTATGTCAAGAATCAGTCGCGGTTACATTGAGAATTTCTGATACTCTTGCACAGTTGTTGGCACTTGAAGATCCACTGGACTTGCAGATTGTAATCTCATCATTGCAGACGTGTTTCAAGATTGACGGTAAGTTAGCCCTTCAAGGTATCTTCACGCAAATCGCTGTGGGCGATAAAATCACACGAGAAAGGTGCTTTAAGTTTATTGCAAGCAAGCTATTCGCAATGGGATCAACGGTAGTCACCAAAGAGCTAGAGGAATCTTTACTTGAATCTACAAAGAAGGCTTTGAAGGATATAAGCACAGAGGAATTCCAGTTGTGTATGAATATCTTGGGATCGACTAAATTAGGGTCCACCATAACAGGGCATGTGGAATTGGTGAATATTGCAGCCGATCATGCCCAACTACAAGCCGACATTGATGCCATTACTATTGAGGACGAAATCGTTGAGAGATTTATTCAGTCGGCAACACATGCGATGCCATATTTTTCAAATCAAATTAAGTCGACTGCATTTGTGAGCTATGTATGCGAGAAGCTACTGCCCTTGGCCACGTGGAATATGATTGCAACGGCAGTACAGCAGGATCACTTTCAATTGCGACTTTTGAAGGTCTTCGCTGAAATGTTTCCCTGCGCTGACATCGTTGCCGCTTGGATTGATACCGTTTACATAATATTAAAGGAATACTTGCCATTACCTGAAGTCTCTGATGACGACTTAGGAATTCAGCCATCATTCCAATTTCCGCCCATCGAATGTTTACTTTATGTCCTGCACACTTTGGGTAAGAAAAATCCCAATGGTTTGACCTTTGATGAGAGAAAACTGAAAGATTTCCGATCAAGATTGCAATACCTCGCTAGAGGCACAAAACTGGAAGAAGCAGTCAAAGGAAAGACTTCTGAAGATCTTAAATCGGAGGAGCATCAAGCTAAGCTAACAGCTTTGAAAACTGCCTCTAACATTAGTGCATTAATACGGGATCTCTTTCACACACCACCGAGTTTCAAGACACAGATTCAACTGTCATGGGTTGTTAGTAAAACTGCTAAACTAGGCGCCAAACGGCGTTCGGCAATAGTATTTGATGGTGAAACTAAAAAAGGAACCCCGGAAAAGAAAACCGGACTGAGCCCAGACAAGAAGCCAAGCGAGCTTAGTGCTAAACGCCATGCACCAATTACCTTTGATGGCGAGACTGAAAAGGAAAGTCCAAGCAAAAAAGCTCGACTAAATCTTGAAACGGGTGCAAAACGTCATGCTCCTATAACTTTTGATGACGGAAATGAAAAAGAAAGTCCAGAGAAAAAAGCTCGATTAAGTCTAGACCAAAAGGAGCCCGAAGTTGGTAAAAAACGCCACGCGCCAATAACCTTTGATCTTAAAAATGATGATGACAATAAGAAGGCCCGTTTAAGCACCACTCCAAAAGTCCAACAGCAAAATAAAAAGGGAAAGAAGAAACCACACTTTAATGTTGGTCAGAAGGCCTTGCAATCAGGACATAACTCAGCCAAAGGAAAGTACCAGAACCATGGTAACCAGAACCATAAGAAACATAAGGCGACAGGTGGCCGCGGTGGGTACAAGATCTACAAATATCGCGGGGGATATTAGAATTTGTGTTCCATAGTGTTATATAAAACAAAAAAAATCTCACCTCTCATGTATTTATAAAATAAAATGTAAATTTAACCTAACGATACCTAAAGTATCTTTATTGTCCAACTTGTCGCGCATATCTGACTGTTGGATAGCTGCATAAGAATGACTGAAAAATTTCGCATTATTGGCGTTCGAAATCGGCGTTAACAACTGGTCCAATAATTATGAAAGTGTCTCTCATATATTTCAATACTTTCCTTCCTAATTCATCAAGTCTTTATGTGGCTGTTTGTGAAACACTTTTAAAAAAGTCGAAAGGACTTTTCAATCTACGTAAGCGGAGATCCGCTCCATCTTCTCTCTCGTAATATTTTGCTTTGTTTAACAAAGAAATACGGTCTTCGGTAAGTAGGGAAAATATTTGTATTTCATTCGAATTCAAACCATTTCGGGATCTTCAAAGTTTTTTTCCGACTCATCAGAGATTTTTTTTTGAGAAGTAGAACTCATTACGGCAAGGGGAACTTTACCTGTCAAACATTAATTTCCTTACAGCACAGCACATCAAGAGGATGAATGTCAAAATAAACTTAGAAAGTATGAACTTATTGTAGTAGTTAAACATGGCTACCTTTAGTAAAAAAAAGGAATAATACATCGTATAGCAAAAGCTTTACCATATTTCGTCTGGGGAAGCAAGTTCAATAATGATTCCTAATTGACTTAAGTGATCTACTTAACTGTACTCAATGATATCTTGGAAAGCATTTCTACCTATGGTTCTACAGGGTAGGAATGGTTCTCTCATATGGCACACTTTACTGCATGCGCTGGTCTTGACGTTTTGCCACGGATACTAAAAGAATGTTTCCCTAATGCCGGACAGTAAAAATTGAGCCTCAGATCTATCATTACAGTCGAAATTGAAAGAAACAGTTATTTAAAAAAAAATTATTTCACGAATTAAAGAATTTTCAAAACGGATTTTCATAAATAAATTGGACACACTTGGAATGAATTTTAAACCAAGTAAGTCCCGTCTTACTCCGGATTGTTTTTGTCGCTTCTGAAGGCATAAAGTCATCTTACGATAAATATCTGCTTCTGTCAATAATTCCGCTTCAATATAATATTCATACTGCATAGTGTTTAGTCTTTCTTTCACCTTTTAAGCACTCTAGTCAGCAGGGTCTCAAAACGTCCACTACATGTGAGCAATGATGTGCCAGCACTTTAGACAATGGCGAAGATGATGACATCCACGTCGAAAAATTTGAGATACAAATAACATACTCATGCTCCGCCGATACACTAGGTGATCGAGGATCAAAATGTCAGAAATTGAATATGCGTAATCGGGGGACCGGTACCATCATTTACTTGTGGCGCGTAGAAGAACATCGAGGCCACGTTTACAATAACTGATGTCTACGGACAAAATCAGGCGCTAGGTATATACTGGCGTCGCCAGAAATTGCATAACATTGTCAATTTGGAGAGTTTGACATAATGTTTGTGTCATTGAGGTGCTACGTAACGGCACAGAGTTACACCTCCATGCGTCAACAACATCACTAGCACTACACCAACAAAGAAATAGCTCATCAGCATAGAGGGAATCAGTTCTTCATCATCACACAAATCCGGGTCAACTGGCCAAAGTTTCGACACTATTTTTTGTAATGTAAAAAAAAGCAGATTGCTCGATCTACAAAAAAGAGACCCTCTGAAATTACGGGTAGGACAGTGGAATATTGCCAAGAACAAATGGAACCCCCTCCCCACATGTGAAATTTCCAAAAGGATGTGGCCTGAGTATGATAAAGCTAAAACCCATAAACTACTTCGAAGAAACAGGAAATCTATCTCGATTCTAATAGGGATATTAACTGGGCACAACCTACTCAAAAGCCACAAACTGAAAACGCATCTTATAGAAGATGACCTCTGTAGAGACTGCGGTGATGAAGAAACACACGACGATACCCTCCACTTGCTGTGCCACTCCCCAGGCCTGAGCCAATTAAGTATGAGAACCTTTAGAAAATACTTTTTCCATGACCTCACGGATCTATCCGAAATCCCTCTCTCTAATATTTTCAGGCTTGCAACAACATCTGAATGGCTGGAAAGGGACTAACAATAATGGTCAGTAATGGGATAATGAAGGAACCAATCACACACGTGGACCCATAACGGGCATCACAATGGGTCCATATTGACTTGAGTGTGATGAGGAAGATGCACACCAACTACCTCATCAAATATCCAACCTAACCTGCCCTATACCAGCTGTATAGCACCAGTCAAAAAACTTCGCAATGGGAGTTTAACATGGCTACGATAAGTAGAACGAATGGACACCAATACTCCGGCTCGCAAAATCTTCGATTTCTAGCCAGAATTCGGACGCAGTACAGGAAGATTATGCCTAAAGTGGCGAGCTAAGGTAGAAACTGACCTCAACCAACTTGGAGTGCGCGTGTTGGTTGAGGCTCAGGTTCTTTTCGGACAAGTTTTTGCTACGCAAACAGTAGACACCACTAAAGGATTGCAACGTGGACCAAGAAAAATTTATAAAAATAAAATTAAAAATAATGGGAGGTGTTTGTCCTTATACTTCTCACCTGAGAGGCTTAGGCCAGTTGCACACTGGATACGAATTTGTATCGTACGTCAAAGTATGACTTCTGGCCGTACGAATTGAGTGCGCACCCTGACTGCGTTTTTCTGCGTCAAATTGGCAGTGATATCTCACTCGTGAAGTGGTTTCAATGTACGAAACTTTTCAAAAATCCCAACCAGTTCGGATTGTTTTCGGACATCGGAACTACAAACATTTATACGTACAACTAAAGGGTCTCCCAGAATATATATCTGTGGCTGATGCTTGAATCTAAGTCAGAAGTTAAAAGGAAGGCAACCCGTAAACGCTTACACAATGTGTATCTTCGTGAATCTGTTGCTTGAAGTTGAATGGAAGGCAGTTATACCAGATACCAGCTGCAGATATGCACTCTGGGCGGCCCTTTACTCGCATACATTGTGCGCGCTCCCATTGTACTTGGAAGGTCGGGTTTTTTTGTGCATGTCTGTACGTGTTCGCAAGAATTAAATTCGTACGATAACGCTTCCAATGTGCGACGGGCCGTAGGATTCAATTATGCGACTCCATTTATAATTAATATGATGGAAGTTTTGAAATGGAAATACCCATTGCACACTACACAGTACACACCGTTTAGTCTGGACATACAACCGGAATTTATCCATTCATGTGGGCAAACTTTGCAAACATGCAAAGCTTCAATTTTGCATCTTTATAGTAAACTGAAAAACCCCCTCTTTAAATAATTTAAACATTCAACTCACCTGATCATAACCTTGTAGCGCTGGATCATTTGCGGTTCCATTAGTGTCGTTAGTTCCGGGCGGCCGATCATGGCCCACACCAATACCAATACCCATGTCCGGTGCTGTGACAAAATCGAAAAAATCCGTTTTCGATAAATCCTCCGGTCGAAAGTTTTCACTTATATCCATGCTCGTGGTTGACGACATCTCATCGGAGCCAATCATACCAAGATGCTGTGACACACCACTGTGCAGTCCCTTAACGAAGAATGTCGTCGTTTCCCAGTTGGAAAATGCATGCAGGTATGGTATGCGCATGCGCAACAGTGTCCAGTGTTGTTTTTTTTCTTTCTTCTTATTAATTTGTGTCGCTTGAATTCGATATCCTTTTTGCAATGTCAGTGTCAATAAAAATGATGACCTATATAAATACCGCCATCCATGCGGGATGCCTGTCAAAATGGATCTCTTCTCCTCTTGTTCGTAATTTCAGCGGCACATTAAATATCTCTTTTCAGTGTTTGGCTGTCATTTCAATTTAACCACAAAGAAGATGGGCTGTAAAAAAACATATGGGCAGGTCATGCAGATCACCTGAAAAGACAAAGAAAGAGAAAAAAAGTTTTCTGTTAGTTACCTCATAAATTGGAAACGATTGCACGATTTTTCCTATTCAAAAGAAACGATATAAGACCACTCTTTTGTTAGAAATCAACATATAGAGCAATTTACAAAGAAATCTTCACGAAGGTCATGCCATGCATTGGCACCACTCGATGTAGTCATCCCATCATGATGACGGTACAAATGAAAAAAAAAATTGGAATGCACCTTCCACACACGGCTGCATGTCACTTTTGACGCGTCAAGTTCCTAAATTTGAAAAGCGTGCGTTGGCCATTTTCTAATGAAACCTGTGCCGTTGTCTTCCTTTTCCTGCCGCCATTAAACAAAGAACCTAATGGCATGGCATTTTCAATGAGAAAGAGGATGTGTGCTGCTGCTGGCGCTGGCAATTTCGTTAAGAGGATGATGTACCCCGATAGAGCAGCGGCTTTCGCCTGATGGGCAAATTGCAATGTCAGGTTGAACAACACAACAACAAAAAAAAAAAACCATCTCAACATCGCGTCTCGCAGAGAAACATAATTTTCGTGCGATGATGATTGTGATTAATTATGATTATCGGGTCTTAATGATTTGCCATTAAGTTTTCGAGTGTGTAAATTGATTATGGAGGTGAGATTGTTTGCTTTTTGCGATTTAATGTTTGTTTAACCATTTCTTTAAGAGGCATGAGGGTAAGACTGGCCTATACATGTGTTTTTATTTTTATTTTATTTTTGATATAATTAATGAAATTGGACAAGGGCCTTTTAATGAGGTATGACAGTAGAAATTCTGTTTTCAATAAAAAAAACCTAATTCGACCAGTGGGCCATTTATTATGGTGGTTATCATTTGTCTTGTTGTGACCCGGACTTTCGGTTATATTTGACTGTAGGATCTAAGGCGTCTGTCACACTTTGACCTGGTTTATGTTGAGTTTCGGGTGAGAATGTGTAATAGAAAATTACAACTGGGTATTCCAAAAAAATACGCGCAACCACAAGTTTTTCCAATGTTCAAAGAGCTTTTCGTTTCATAAAAAAAAACGTTTTATTCCTTGATTACAGGAGAAATTCTTTAAATGTTGCCTCGCAAACTTACTTACTTATCAAGCTCCCGACCCGTGATGAGTCTCTGCCTGAGACACTGTAGCATTCCATTCTCTACGATTCCAAACTTGCTCCTTCCAGTTCCAATCCAGACCAAGCGCTCTGGCTTCTGCGATGGCCTTCTCGAGCCTGTTGGCTGGGATTGGAAGATTCTCTTAGCTGGAGCATTACTGTCTATTCGCTCGATGTGGCCAAGCCAATTTAGTCGACGTGTTTTGGGTTTTTGGACTAAATCAACATCATGGTACAACTCATAGAGTTCGCGGTTGTTCCTTCTCCTCCATTCGCTAAACTATTTTTCTCTCGAAGAAGCCCAGGATAAAGCCCATAAAGCAGAACTGGCAGTAGAAGAGTTTTGTAGAGCACACATTTCGTCCATCGAGTTAGGAGTTTTGAACCCAGTTGTTTCGCCAAACCGAAGTAGCAACGGTTTCCTAGGGTAATTCTTCCGCGGATCTCCACTAGGGTGTCATTCTTGGAGTCTATGTTTACTCCGAGGTAGGTGAACTCCTCAACTATCTCGAAATCTCTGCTATCAATAGTGACAGATGCTTGTTTCAAGGCGAACGGTTTTCATCTGTTCTTCAATCGCCGTGGACGCGTTCTATCAGGGCACGCTGGGAGCGACCGATGATATCAATATCGTCCGCAAAACCCAGCCACTGGACGGACCTGTTGAAAACAGTGCTTCCATTGTTGACACCTGCTCTTTGTAACGGGTGATCCAAGTAGAGATACTTTTTTCAATAGCCTTTTTTGACAGATCACGTGTGAGTCGTGTCATGCTGTCATGTTATTTTTGTTTAGTATTATTTGGCATTTCATAATGGAAAGACTTACGCGTGAACAACGTTTACAAATTGTTCAACTTTATTATGAAAATTCACGTTCTGTGAGGAATATGTTTCGTGCACTTCGCTCAACTTATGGTCAACATAATCGGCCTACTGAGCGTACTATTCGCAACACCATCACCGGCCGGTCGATTGGCCACCAAGATCGTGTGATATCACACCGTTAGACTTTTTCCTGTGGGGATATGTAAAGTCAAATCCTTGGAGGAAAACATCACGCGTGTCATTCGCCAGTTACCAGTCGAAATGCTCGAACGAGTGATCGAAAATTGGACTCAACGGATGGACGATCTGCGACGTAGCAACGGCCAACATTTGATAGACATAATCTTCAAAAAATAAATGCCAAAGAATGTTCTTTCAAATTATAATAAACATTCTCCAATAAATTTGAATTTTCTGTGTTTTTTTCTTTAAAAAAGTAGGGAACATCGAAATGGATCACCCTTTACTATCCGCTCCAGTACGAGATTGAAGAAGTCACATGATAGCGCGTCTCCATGCCGAAATACGGTGCATGTTTGGAATAGTTCGGAGCAGCTACTTCCAAACTGCACGTTGGAGCACGTGTTTTCAGTTGTCATGCGACACAGCTGAATCAATTTTGCCAGAATTTCTAATTCGGCCATCACCACATAGAGTTCATGAGGGTGTATGCAATCAAACGTGCCTTTGAAGTCGATGAAAAGGTGGTGAGTTTCGACTTGAAATTCGTTGGTCTTTTCTGTGTCGCACTAGCACGTGCCGATTAATGTGTTACAGAAAGATTTTAGACGTTCACATAATACATTGGATAGGATCTTGTATGCGACAAAATAGCAGGGATATGCCTTTATATTTTTTACAAGACATTGGTCTAAAGTCGATCTGCCGGGCCGGATGCTAATGTGTTGCAGAAATGTTTCAGACGTTTACACAGAACTTGGATAGGATCTTGTATGCGACATTTAGCAGGGATATGCCTCTATAGTTCTTACAAGACATAGGATCGCCTGTTTTTGTAATGGGGCATATGGAGCAGTCATCGGGCATGTTTTCTTCCACCGATATTTGGTTGATAATTTGGTGCATGCTCCCAACCAAAAACGTATTTAAAAAGCTCTGCTGGTAAGCCATCAGAGCATGCGGACTTGTTGTTCTTTAGCTAAGCCATCTTCTTCCATACTAGGTGGTGCAACTAGTTCTTCATTGACTGGATGTGGGTTATCTTCTTGCCCTATCACTCTCTCTATATGATGTCCATTAAGCAGCTGCTGAAAAGCTTCATAAGCACATATTCCCTACGCTTCGGTGACTAGGATTCCTTGGCTGTCTCAAAGAGCCTGCGTTCCCGTTTTGTAGCTAGCAGCCAGTTGATTGGCTTTTTTTCTATAAAACCTCCGGATGTTGTTACGATCGTGCGACTCTTCCATCTCCTTGAGCCGGGAGGCTGCGTAAGCCCTCTTTTCTTTCTACGCAGGCTCTTCTTTTCCTCCCTTCTCTTGGCTCGTTACTCTTCTCTCCCTGCTCTTGTTTTACCATGCAGTGCTTTCTTGTGTGCATATTCTGTCACAATTTTTCTGTATACACAGTCATCATCATACCAAGGGCTCTTTCTCGGCGGTGGCTGGTACCCAACATTGGTTTCGGCTACCTCCTTAATGATTTTGCGATACTGGCACCACTGATTGTTGTTGTGGTAGTTGAGTGCACAGTTCGCTGTAAGCTCTGGCTACTATAGGTGTGCTAAAGCGGATTTCTTCTTCTGGGCAGTTCGCAGCCTCTTTGTGTTATGTTCAGTTAAACTTCCTGTCCAAAATAGGTCTCAGGCTTTTGCTTTCTCTGAGAAGTCTAGTTCGATTCCGTTTAGTGACGGTGGGTCAATGGGAGGAATTACAAATTTCCTAGTGAACAGGACCAGTCTTGTGTTTATTGACTCCCAGACCACAACTGAATAATACAAACATGTTGAATAAGTCACAACATAAATCAATTCTTGGTGTAAATTGTTTGAGAGAAATAGTTACAAACTTAATGGATCACTGATGTCCTTATATCTTCATCCTTCACAGTCGAAAGATCTTGGGATCTGTGTGTGTTATCATGGGACACATTAAAATCTATAATATGGTGGGTGTTCCATGGACTACTAAGATTTCTCAAGGGTCTGCGAAATTGTAAATTATGTCCTTGCCAGATATAACATTCTCTTTTAGCCAAGATAAGACTTAGTTGATTGCCGTGAATTTCGCCTGGAATACGCTGCAGTGACCAGGAAGACGAAAATTGGATAATCGTGTAGTTTTCCTACCCTACGCCACACTTACTCAGCTTTCTTAAACTCTGTGTTGTTTCTTCTATTTTCACAATTCAGCTGGAGCTGCGAGTGCTCTCATCATCACCTTCCGCGTTGGTTTGTGGATGTCCTACTTGACGCGCAACTGTTAACATTCTTCGTTCAACCAGGAATTTCTTGTTTCAAATCGAGAAGGTAAAGGCATTTACTTAATCAGATTTAACAGCTTCAAAGCAGTTAAACTACCTTGAAGCGGAGCTAAACAATCATTTCGAATTCCCCAATCAGCAAACCAGTATTCCGTTACACTATATCCGAGACATATTTCTTAATTAATCGCTCACAATTTCGGTTATTTCTTATTTTTACATGAACTGATTTCCTTAATAACCAGCACCAGCTATTAAAACCCTCAATCACGATCTGTTTTAGCATCCTCCTGATGCCAGACACACACACACACTTATCGTGAAGTACACCATAAGCAAAAGTCATACCAAAAGTCATACTAATTAAAATTTTTCAGAAATTCCTAACAGTAATGAATTTTTAACAATTTGAAAACTTTTATTTTCTTTTTGCCAAGTTTGCTACACAACTCTTTTGTTTTGATCACTTTGAGTGTGCATTTCCCAATTGTTTCTCAATGAATATTCAGGAATCGGTTGGTGTCTCCGTATTTTTCCCGATTGCTATTATAGAAAGGAAAACGAATTTTTAATTACACGCCTGCGACATTAACATTAACGCGACGACGTCAACGATTATGTATTGTGACGTGATGGGGGTACCGGGTGCCGTCGATGTCATGTTGGAAGTTTAATTTTTTTTTTCTTGAAAAAAAGGAATCGCGCTCACGTTATTTTGTGAAATGCAATTTTCTAACTACATATACTGCAATTCATTTATTTCCTTTTTTTGTTGTTTTTGTTCTTTGGCGTAGTGCTGTTAAGCAATTGCATATGTGAACAGTTTAGCACGTCTGTGATTTTAATTACACCCGTGGTATGTGTGTGACCAGATTATTTCATTAGTAGCTCGGATGACAATTTCAGTAATTTTTTTTTCGAGATTTCAGCAATTTTTTTACGACGTCAACATTCTGGGGAGGGTTCTCCAAGTGCTGGGCACGACCAATGAACTTTTTTTTTGCCTGTGCGGCGAATTCGTTATGTGATAGACAGAACACTTAGTATACCGACTCTGTAGACTTTAATATGTTTGTACTTATGTGCAATGGGATTTCTGACATATTTGACAATTATCCGTGAGTTTTACAGTTTCTATTCGACATACACGACATACAACAATAATGCCCGCACCCAAAGGCGACTTGAAATAGTGCAAACGAAAAAGAGAGAAAAAATAAACGAATTCGCTTTAAACAGATTTTTTTGTATTGAAGGCAATTGATTAAAGTTAGAGAGGACTTTAAGTGCACTTTGCGGTTCGGAATAGAATAATTGAAATGACTCAGTGGATTTGCCTTCGAATGGTTGGCGGTGGGGCTGCGCATGCGCTGTGTGTATGACATAGAGTTGGCATTTGGCAGCGTACAGCACACTGAGAGTGGAGATATCACGTTTTGTGATTTTCGCCAGAGGATATATGATTGAGTAATTGTGCCGGAGGAGGTTGTGTTCTGGTTACGATTTTGGAATGACTTGGACCAGTTTGAATGGGAGGGAGATCTGTCAATTTGACTTCTGGTTAGTCGTGTGTGAATGACAGCAATCGATTGGATGATAGACGTAAATACGATGATAAGCTTAATTTTTTTGCAGCTTGGGTTGGGTATGCATGTCCTTCGTAGTGAGATGTGTTTGAGGGATTACGAAATGACCTCAGTTAGCGATTGAGTGCGATTGACGGAAAATATAGATCACATCAGTCTGGAGATTTATTTGTTGTGTCGTTTTCAGAACATTGATGAACTAAAGTGATAGTTCGAGGAATGCGGTAATGAGTTAGTGTTCTAATGATAATCGATTTTGATTTCCTGCTGTCAAAATCAGTTCTTTCAAATGGTATCGAAGCCATCATTCTAAAGGAGCATTCTTTCTGTTGGTGGTCTGCGGGACTAGACTTACAGTATGAAGTTGAATATTTCATACTCGGCTACGGGATGCCAGACATTTTTCAAAGTTTTCGATTTTCGAGAAGCGCATTGGCGTTCAAGAAGAAGCCGATGTTCTGGGTTATGAATGGATTGGATACATTCCACGTATCGCTTATGGAGGGGATAAACAAGGTTTCCCCATGAAGCAAGGTGTCCTCGGTCGTGTCCGTTTATTTTTGAACAAGGGATTCTGTTGAATGTAAACATAAATCAGTCCGTGGCTGTATTGTCAATGCCAATATGTTTTGTTGGCTTTGGTCATCGGAAGGAAATTCCCGGATTGACCGACACCGTTGTATCACGTCATCAGGGCCAGCAAAATTCGCAAGTTTTTCAAATTGAACAAGGATGATGACGGCTTTGCTTTTTCGTCCAACGCCATTGCCAACCAAGGACAACAAGGAAATCGACTTAGCAACATCTTTCGACTAGAAAACTCGTGCTGCGTATTCCAAGCAGAGATCCTAGCCATACTCGAAGCTGCCGAATGGCCTACATAGTCGAGCGGCCATAATATAATAAAATTACATGTAGTCGGACACTGCAGCATATAGCTAACGACTCTAACCTGAATAAAGTCTTGGGTGTCAGGACAGTGTAATATTCCGGGAATATTATATCTAACGAGCTAGTTAGACTAGGATCCTTCAGCCGCATTTCCTTATGTGACAATAGAGTTAGACCCCCACATGCTTTTAAAAAAGCAGGTAATATCTAGATACACACAAAGTGTAACAAAATCTAGGTGGCAAGACATTAACAATTGCAAACACAAAAAAGTCGTATTGCCAGGATTCAGCGATAGTGGTAATGTGTTTACCTGTTAAGTGAAAGCAAAGATTATAAATTCATACAAATGACGCATTGTTTACAAGAAATTTTTTTCATTTTTTTCTTGTGCAAGTTTCTGTTTTTTGTTCTCAAAATGCGTCATCTGTATGACTTTATAATCTTTGGTGGAAGGTTGCGCGTTCAATCCCATCCCAAATCCATGTAAAGTTTATTTAAAAAGAAATAATAAAAGGTCGGTTGCTACACCTAAGAGTATGCACCATATTAAACGATTTGCGAATTTATCAAACACAAGAAACAGTGACTCTCCGAAGTTAGTTCGGACACCACCCATGGAGTAAGTCTCTACTACATCAAACATTTTTAATATCACTCTCTTTCTTCCCCTTCAATAACGATTGTACTGTGGAAAAAACAGTTAAAGAGTATTCATAGCCCCTTGACTGCGCGCAACTTATAAAAAAAGTCAAGCTTATAGCTTTGAACAGAGCTTGCATTTCTAAAGCGGTGAGAGTGATAACAGGTCACAATCTGTTGGGCAAGCACTCCCATAGAATCAGACTACATGACTCACACAAACTTTGTAGGAAATGCCAAGATCTAATTGTCTAGATCCTCGAGGACATCGCCCACTACTTTTTCACTGCCACACGATCAATAACAGCCGTAAAAAAATCCTTGGCACCTTATGCTACGAGGAATTAAAGGAGCTAGCAAAAATCCATGTAGCACAAATCGTCTGTTTCTGCTGCATATCGGGGTGAAATAACAAGAAAGGCATATCGCTATGGACTCACATAGGCCTATGCGGGTTTAATGGCTCAATTGAGAGTCAACAGCCCGTGTAGTGTTTTAGCTAAAATTGCCTATACTGACGCGTGGTGGTAATGGACTCACATAGGCCTATGCGGTTTCGATGGCTCACCTGAGAGTCAACAGCCCGTGATTGTTTGATGTCCACTGATCCTTTGGGACCTTTTTTATTCATTGATTGTATGGTTTTAGCTAAAATTACTGATGCGTGGTTGTTAATCTAAAAAGCAATGTCCTTGTGCAATATCGTATTTTTTGCAGCTGTGGCTTTAAGTGGGCTTACTTTCGACCCAAAGATTTCTTCTTAGAAAACACCGGTTTTGGAGGGAAGGTTCCAATTTTTTTAGATACCCCTAAGACACGGGGTCATCTGTATCCATACGGACTTGAGTGCTGCCGTTGGCTTTTCGGTTCATCCGCCACCACCTCTGGGGCCTAACTTACCCTTGGAATTCCTAGACAACCTGTTGTCCGGATATGTCGAAGCAGCTTATCTAGGTTCGCCTTGGACCACAGGGTATTCCTTTCGTGCCATTCTCACCAGGCTGTTTATAGTGTTACTCGTCTTGTTATCAACACTCACACTTATCGTTTAGCAAGTCAGATCCTGTTGGATGAGACCAGTTCCTGCTGGTTACTACTTATAGGTAAAAATAAGCACTGATGTGTAGTCAGAATTACAACCACTGGGCATTGCCAAGTTAAAGCCAATCAGAGTGGTCCAGTAGTCTGATTGATGGATTTAGAAAATCTATGTGCTTTATAGAGAAAGCTTGATAAGCATCCCTTATTCACAGCTGGGAAAGAAGCATGCAAATATTCTGGTGAAGTCTAGATATGTGAGTTCACATTCAACGTTGTGTGAGGAAACCTTTGGAATTTTCAGCATCTGAACTGACAAAGTCAAAGAGCATTGTATTGCCGAAGTAAATTTGCACAATAAGATCCAGAAGTATTGTAATCCCCAACAAAGAAATTATATCTCCACCATAATTCAAATACTTCTTCTAATGGTCATGCATACAATGTAAGAGCAGATTTTGCTGAGAAACCTCCATCGACCTCACTTTCTTCTAATCCCATCTTCATCATTACTACCAACCTCAGCTTGACCACGGGCGACGTGCTGCGTGCGATCATGTCTTACAATTCACTCTTTGACGTGACCATGTCCAGATTGATTCGGCACGGCCAGCGACTTCGATAATCTTGCGCTGGTTCCTCATAATGGTCATCATCTTCCAAAATTGAATGAGAATATTTTTTTTTTGCAAAAAAAAAAAAAAACAACCCAAAAGAGAGCGTAAAAAATCATAGGAATTTCGGGCCAAAAATTGAGTCAGGCACCGTACACCATATAATCGAGAACTCTAATTTTTTTTTAAGGAGGGGGGGCTGCAATGTGAGTTTGTGTGGGGATTTTGTAATTAAATTGAGAAAAAAAAAAGTGAAACATTAATTGGCCAAGTCATAAATCAAAGTGCTCGCGCGCACATCCATTCGATTATTGCGAGATTTCTACAAGCGTCTGTCATTCCGCTACTCGATTTGGTATAGGGAATTCGTCTGACAACCAAATGCAGACCAAATTTGTAGGTTTCGGACATTCCGCAGTACTCAGTACCAATCAGATACTCTCTCGATCGGATGGATGATGTGAGCTAGCATTGTGAGATAAATTAACCTGAAACTGCAAAATCTAACTGAAGTTTGCCGAACATCATCATGAGGTTGCCAGCTCTCAGTGATGTGGATGAAAGTTTGCTTTTTGTTTTTTTTTTTCGTTTCGTTTGGTCACACGAACATGGCACTTCTTCGGAGACATCGACATCGTCGTCGAACGACACAACTACGACAGCGACGACAGAGTGCGAGCAATTACCACAAAATATCACTGGCTAATCGGCGATTTGATAATTTAATTACCCCGGCAAGTGCTAAGCCAAACTGGCATGATGGTGGAGGGGGGGAGGAGGCGCTGCTAACAACTTGGTAATTAATTGAATATGTTGGCAATTAAATTGTGCCACTGGAAGAGATAAACGGGGTACAGGAGGGCTTCACATGGGTTAAGTCTTGTGCGAAAGTTGGTGAATGTAATTGGTTGGTTTGAATGTTGTTGATGTTGCTACTGGTAGAGGTCTCTCTTCTTGCCACCTGAGAAGTGTTAAAGTAGGAAAATTGTCATTTGGAGATGAGATTACCGAGTTGAGATAAGGTTTTCCATTTTTGTTTTAAATTTAATTTGCAGACAGAAGGTGATTAGTTTATTTTACGTAGCCCTTTGAACGAGAGGAAAATGTTGGTATAGCCATTCTCAAGAGGCATATATATTGCCAGCTTAATTCTTTGTCCTGAAATCGTTTGATGGGTTGAGGTGCGGTTAACAGAAATTGAAATTTCTTTATGGGTAAACTTAGGAAGTTATGCCTAAAAAACTCAGCTTAGCTGATGGTTGGAAGTCCAAATTATATTCAGACTCAGATGAAGGTTGTCACTAAGTGGCTGCATTTTTATTAGCTTTTCAGTTTTAGAGAAAAAAAAGTTAAATACAGGGTGTCCGCCGCTAAGGTTTACCCCCTTTTTGTTTATAACTTTTGATTAAATGAAAGAGAATGGATTTTATAAATGTTTTATTTAATGTCGGCAGTTATGTATGGAATACAATGTCAGTTAAATGTCCGCCTCTGTTAGTCTCACAAATGCGAGGCCTTTTGTGTATAATATTTCATTACATTCTCAAACATTTAACGTGGTATTTTATTAATAACAATCACGAATATTTTGTTTGATTTGCTCATGCGTTTCTGGTTTGTTTGCATAAACATTTTTCAGATATTCCCACAAAAAGAAGTCTGGAGCAGTCAAATCAGGCGACCGTGGAGGCCAATAAACATCACCATTTCTTGAAATGACTTGTTCTGGAAAGAGGTCTCGCAGTAATTCACTTGTAATCCTGGCTGTATGCGATGTGGCACCGTCTTGTTGATACCACATGTTAATCAAGCCTAAAGCATGCAGTTGTGGCGTAAAAAAGTTTTAAATCATATCACGATATCGCTCCCCATTCACAGCTACCGTTACGCCGTTTTCATTTTCAACGAAGTAAGGTCCAATGATTCCTTCTGCCCAAATTGCACACCAGACTGTAACTTTTAATGGATGCAAAGGTGACTGATGAATATTTTTAGGGTTTTCCATTGCCCAGAACCGACTATTCTGTTAATTCACATATCCATTCAAATAAAAATGTGCCTCGTCACTCATTATGATTTTTTCATGAAAATCGGGGTTGTCATGGGCTAGTTGTAACATTCTATTGGCATATGTAAGGCGGCGTAAATGGTCTTATGGAAGAAGATCTTGTGTGAACTTAATCTTAAATGGAAACAAATGTAAATCCTTGTGCAATATTGTGGCGAAAGTTGTTCTTTGAAGACCAAGCTCCTGAGCACGGCGTCGAATTGAGGTTGATGGATTGTTTTGAACACTTCCTTGAGCAGCAGTAATGTTTTCAGCCGATCTTGCAGTAAGTTGTGGTCCATGCTTGGGCCTATCACCTACAGACCCTCATTGAAATCATTCACTACACGATAAATAGTGCGTTTTATTGGCACGTTGTTTCTCCCAAAAATTTTACGCAACTTTCTCATCGTCACAGTAATCGATGATTGATTTTGATAAAATGTTTTAACGATTAAACCACGTTGGTTTATCGAATATTTTTTCACTATAAATTTGCCAAATATGCCAAATATAATGTTTACCGAAATGGCGTCAAAACAAAGTAGTATACCTTCCCGGCGGACACCCTGTATTTGCTGGATTCGTAAATTTTTCGGTCCCGTTTTTATTTACGGTCTTTGGTTTCAACCTCGAACTTAACGAATGAGCTGTTAAGTGCTACGTACTTGTTAAATTGGGCTCAGAAATGAGGAGCACATCCATCCCCAACACTCCAAATATGCTGTTAATGAGCTAGCAGATGCCGTAAGCAGCTATAATGCAGACATTACATGAAATACGTTGTTATGAGCAGGGCAGGTTGGATAAAGCATGGCAAACTGTTACCCTGGTAATCCAAACCACACTAAACGGAGCTGAAGCATGAACCACATCAAGCGGATGAAGAAATCGCTTGGAGTGAAAAGTTCTTTAAAAAATCTTCGGTCCCGTTTGCGTTAATTGGCTATGGAAACAAAGACTTAACCACGGAAATGATAGACCTGGTCAAAATAAAAACAACCGCTTTAGACGCTTACGATGGCGAGGATATATAGAGCGAATGGATACTAGTGGTCCATTTTGTTGCGTAGATCTTCCTTGAATGCTAATTCGGTGTTTTTTGAAATCAACCATAACCACATACAAACTGGATAAGGCAAAACCAGACTTACTGCAGTGCCTCAATGGTTAGCAAGTTCTTAGCTCAAATTTCAAAAGTAACAACACCTCAAATTATATCGATCGACTCAGAATCACTAGCTGAGTCGACTGAGCATAAAAGAAGTTTTTCATCGATTCCAAATGCACGCATTTTCGACAAAAAGGCTTGATGCCAAACCCTGTCAAATGTCTTTAAAATATCAAGTGCAACAATCTTACTTTCTATACCATGGTGGATTGATTGGTTCCACTTTATGGTGAGATATGTCATTAAATCACCATTGGACCACTTGCTGCGAAATCCATACTGCCGGTCATTGAGAAGCTTTCGTTTCCATGACCTTGGAAAGGAGGTGCAATCGGTCGGTAGTTGGAGAGAGAAGAAGATTCGACTTTTTTTTGGTACAGGCTGGACCTGATGAGTAGGATAGATAGAAAAGCTTACGAAATGGTTTTCCTATCGTAGAAGAACACAAAAAAAAAAAACAAATAAACATTTTTGGCGCTACAAGCTCGTTAGTACCCAGGGCCTAGATTTCTCACAATCATTCATGTGTGCTTGTGTACTTCTAGCACGATGGCTGAACTCCTTTTTGCCGACTCCAAACGGCGAATTTTTCGAATGATTTGTCAGATCATCACGAGAGGAGGGCCAGTGAAAAATCATTTAGGTGTTGCTATGGCTGGGAATCGAAACCAGACCTAATGCGCGGCAGTTCATCGCACCAACCATCGCGCCAAGGAGCCCGTAGAAGAACACCTCTTCAGAAAATTGGGGGATATAGCATCTGGACCAGCGGACTTGTGAATGTCAAGATCAAATAAAACTATTGCAACTTTAAGAGTACGAAAGTAAATTTGTCCCATCGAATGACCTACGTTCTCAAGTACAAGAGGGCTCTGGGCACAATCTGGCAATGTAGAACTGGCTGCGAAACGCGTAGCAAGCAGATTGGCTTTGTCTAAAGAGCTGACAGCTGGAATGTCATTGTGAATGAGCGTCGGAACTGATGATGAGGCCGAATTTTTTTTATATTTTTGACAAATGACCAAAAGTTTTTACTACCTCTGGGGCATTGTAGAATATGTTGCCTCAACTTTTGGTCGTATAGGAATTTGACGCGCTTTAAATGGGAATTACAGTCTTTTCTGGGCTGTTTGAATTTTGTTCCATTTTCCTCTGTTGGATTGGTCTTGTGTAACCGAAAGTTCGTCCCTCTCGTCCTGACAGCTTCTTTGCAGTCAAAGTCATACTAACCTTTTGCCTTTGGTCTGATACTTTTTATTTTGTTGGGAATAAAATATTCCAAGGAGGAAGATGTTATACCAGCAGCAGCATCCACGTCACTGTCGAGGAAACATAGTGGCCAAATAAAATTCCCAAAAAAAAAACTGTTTAATCCTTCATAATTGGCTTTCATGTATTGCCATACAGTCTTTTTGGGAATTCGTTCCCTATATCTGTGGTTGGAGTACGAGAGATTCGATGATATGACACAGTGGTCTGACAAACCTAGAGGCGATAATACATTGAGGGTGTATTTATCAGGGTGAGAGGTTAGAAACAAGTCCAGGGTGTTGGCGGCTTGACAGTTAACATTTTTTTTTTTTTTTTTATAATTTACACGTACTCAGGGGGTTATGAATACCCTTTTATATGTTACCATAGTACGAGCGTTAGAGAAGGGGAAGAAAGAGAGGATAGGAAAGATTTTGGATGTAGTGGAGACTTAAACTCCATGGGTGGTGTCCGAACTAGTTTCGGGGAGTCACTTTTTCTTGTGTTCGTTAAATTTGAAGAAATTCAAGATGGTGAGCATACTTTTAGGTATTACACCGACCTTTCATTTCTTTTAAATAAAAGTGAAATGGATTTTGGTTGGGATTGAACGTGCAACCTTCCACTCAACAGACGAACACAATTACCACTACACCGCGGCCACCCACGGTATGCGTATCGCCTCATTTACAAGCTGGGTAAGGTTAATTACCTCAGCTAAGATCTCATCATACCTTCCTTGTTGTCTGTCAGAATGTTGAAGCCACGTAGAATTGTGTACCTAAAAATCGCCCGCAATGACGATTTCAGTGCGAGGATGCAGGGATACAATTCTAGAGATGAAGTCTGACAGCGCATCAAATTCATTAAAAGTTGAATTTCTGTCAAGGTTTGGCTTCTATAAATGAAACAATAGTCGATTAAATGCCTGCGGACATGGAATTTCAGCCTTATAAAATGTAATTTCGGTTTGGAACATTGGCCGTATTGAGTTTGAATTTGGTAGGCTACGTCACAACGTATATACATGGCGAGACCGCGATGAAAAAAGAATAATGGCACCAAATTATCTCCTAACTTAACTTAACTCCAACAAACGAAGTAACCCAACAATCTCTCAATCATTATTAAGCATATTGATTCAGCCAAGTCCAATTCCGCTTGACATATGCTACCATCCTGTTCAAGAGTTAACTACTGCCTCAACCAAAACTGCCTTGCTGTCAGATTTCATAAAAAATCCTCCTTCACTGACTAGCACATCAAGGCCGCCCCTCATCTTGTCACCACCACTGTATTCCTAATTCCACCGACTAACTAACTCCACCATTCAGCTGAGAGCATAAAATTGGTAATTTAGATACCAGATAGCCTTACCCTGTCTTTGACTATATAAGTGGCTATGGGCTGTGGGTGCGACAGCAAATATAGGCAGGCCTCCTATATAACGCTGCTGCCAGTTGCTCTGGTCGTCGCTCTTTGCTGCTGCTAGACCATGTATTCTCGTACTCATATAGTGGGAGCACCCCACATTCAGGTAATAAATTTCAAATTTGCACTGTTTTTATCTGGACGTGTCCATCTACACACACACACACACACACACACACACTTTGAGCATCTCCAAAGAGAGAATATTTTACAGGAACTCTAGTAAACTGTGATGTTCTTTCGAACGGTTAATAATGTTCTTCAGTGGCCTCTAATTTTTATTGCTTCTTCTTTCCGTTTCATGGAACATTGGTTCCTCATCATTGCGCCAGCATCATTCTGCCTAGGTGAAGATGCAGAAGCATTCAGAGTGTATGTGTACGGATGGTCGGTCTTGTCGGCTCTGAAGGACTTGTTACCGCGAAGCTGTGTGGCATGTTTGCTGTCATCTCACCGAGTCTCGCAGCTGAATATCAACAATTTTTGAAGGGTGGACGTGAGTGCAATGTTGAGGTTACTACCACGGCGTGGCTTTTTCTCTGTTTGCGAAAAAAGACGTTTTGGCAGGAGAGACATGATAGTGGTGGTAGGAGCGACGCGGCGCCCGTGACTTTGCCATAAATGAAAATTGGCTAGGAAACTAAAGCAAGAAACTGTATACGCGAATGCCAGCTGGATATGGGTGCACGGGGTTAACGAAGTTTTCATTTTGAATTTACAACTCGTTACGTTGCGCGCACGGAGTTGAACTGAATTGTGTTTGATCGATTTCAAATCAAAAGGCGGTAGTGCGGTGAAGCTGTGCTGCGGGGGAAGGTGCGGCGCCGCTATGCTGCTGATGGTCCAGTTGGTAGTTAGTCCGCGAGCTGGTCATGGTGGAGAGTTGAGGTTAATGTTGATTGAGATGAAAATTATTAAAATTTGTCAGAGATGAATGAAAATGTCGGCCGAGTAGAGAGAGATAACCTAAAATGGACGGTTAACATGGAGAAATGTTAATATTGCGGATCTATTTTTTTGTGGGATTAGTCGGGGCTTGAATTAGAAATGTTCACACCTCAGTTGTTTGGTTGATGGTTAGCCGTTTGTTTAAGTGGGGGTAGGTACACATTGGATTGGACATGACTATTTTCTCATCGCAGATTGTGAGGAAGTGGGAAGAAGTTACTTGAAAATGGTTGTGGTAGAGGTTAAATTGTTGTTCAACACGTTTATAAGATCAATCTTTACTTCATGTATTCATTGCGTTTGTGAGAAGAAACTGGACAATAAGGATATTTCTGTCATGTCATAAACCAACTTTTATGAAGGTCTTGTCCGGCTGATTGTTATAGCCAGGTGATCTGGGGTCAATCAAAACTTTCTAAAGAACTCTTTCCGATGTGTTACAAAAAACAGTTTTTGTAGGTTAGGTTAGAAGGGCTGCATCTTGCAGTTTAAACATTTTTTTTTGCAAAAGGCATTGTGAGTACTCTTAATTGTACATACAGTGTGTTTTTTTTAAAGGTATAGAACTTCCTATAGGCATAACCGTCAAACTAGCTGTCGTACTAATAAAGTGTGTTTGACTTCTTTTTTCAGTATATGGAATTTTATTTCATAAATTCGAGCTCTGTTCGGTAAACTTTTAGATCATTTCGTCTAGTTTACGCTGCGCATTGTCGTCCACCTTATCACCTAATAGGTAACGCTATGAATCGATTCAGGACCACATTTAGTCTTTTTGATTATGTTCATCCAATTCGAGCCCGTTCTAGAAGTAGCCATCGCCGCTGTAGACGTGGGTGTGACAGAGGACCTCAACTTATCTTTTCGACGCCGTTCCTACAAACTCGGTATCTGCCCTTCCACTACTTGGAAAATAGTGAGGAAAGATCTTGGCCTACACCCAAACAAGATTCAACTGGTGCAAGTAATAAATCCAGTCGACCATCAATTGCGCCGTGTACTCGTTGAATGGGCTGATTTACCAGATTTTTTGTCGTCAAATCATCTTCAGCGGTGAGGCTTATTTCTAGCTTGAGACTCTAACATCTCAAAAACATAACTTTTTGCTGCGATTTACATCGGCGTGAATGCGAAACCGTTGCCAACATTGCCGTGAATGATGAACGCTGCGGGTAAATGATTCGTGATTTCTTTATTCCTAATGTCATTGGAAATCATTTGGAGGAGAAATGGTTCCAAAAAGACAGCGCAACATGCAGAAAAGAGCAAGCAACTCTGTCTTTTTGATTCAAACCTTTGGTGACCAAATTCCCTCAAGAAACGGACCTGTAAATTGGCATTGTGATTTGACACCTTTGGACTACTTTTTGTGGGGGTACGTCAAATCCTGGTCTATGCTGATAAACCAATAATGATTGATCAACTCAGAATCCAATATTCAACGCACTGTTGTCGAAATAGGATAGGGTTTGCTCAAAAAAGTTGTGCAAAATTGGACCGTCAGGCATGGCATGGCATTCATAAGGCGCAGTTGCGGAAGCTATATACCAGAAATTATTTTTAAACATTAAATGCCATAAAATTTGTGGGCTAAAAAATGTTGGTCATTCCAATGAATTCTATAGTAGAACATGTGACTAACAGTTCCTGTGCTGGAAAATGTACAGCTCGTATAGTTCTTGGGTGAACCTTCGTCTCCAAAGCCCGTCAACGCAAACGGGACCGATGATTTTTCGAAGAATATTCCTCTCCAATCGACCAAGGATTTCTTCATCCGCTTTTGAGACGGTCCATGGTTCAGGGCCGTAGAGCAGGACTGGGATGATCAGGGTCTTATATAGGATCTCCTTTGTAGTTCGAGTGAGGGCTTTAGTACTGAATTGCCTTCTTAGCCAGAAGAAACAGTGGTTGGCAAGAGTAATTCTTCGTTTAATTTCTGACGAGATGTTGTTGTCAGAGTTAAAAGCGGAGTCGAGATAGTAAAAGTCCCGTACTAGCTCAAAGTTATATCTGTCAATATGGTGACCATCATTCCAATTCGTCGATGTTGTGTGTCCTTTCGTGTTGACAGGGTATACTTGGTCTTGCTCTCATTTACTGCTAAACCCATTTTTGCCGCTTCCTTCTCTATACTATACGTGGCTAAGACATCGCGTTGAGTCCTACCAATAATATCAATATGGTCGGCGTATGCAAGTAGTTACATCGATTTGTGGAAAATTGTGCCTCTGGTCCGAGCCAACACCAGAGGCACAATTTTCCCGTTTTTAACACAATCCTCTCACGAATGAAATTGAAGAAGTCACATGACATCGCCTTGCCTAAATCCTTTTTTGGTATCGAATGTCTAGGTGAGGTCGATTCCGACCCTGATGGAGCAGCGAGAATTCTCCACCGTCATCCTACACAAACGGACGAGTTTGGGCGGTATACCAAAACTAGACATGGCTCTGTATAGTTCGTCTCTATAAATGCTGTCGTATGGAGCTTTGAAATCGATGAATAGGTGGTGGGTATCGATTTGGACTTATTTGGTTTTTCCAGGATCCGGAGTATGAACATTTGATCGGTTATGGACTTTCCTGGCCTAAAATCACACTGAAAAGGGCCGATCAGGTTGTTGGTAATCGATTTCAGGCGTTCACATATTCCGGTTGGTAATACCTTTGACACATCGGTGGTATTAATAGTTATCAGGGCTTACGGATGTACCGGTGCAGTGAAATAACTCCCAAATAAAAGAAAATAGCCCCCACGAGGCTTATTTTCTTTTCGAAAAAGAAATAAGCCTCTCAAGGGATATTTCCCATTTGTTGGGAATGAAGCACCATGGGGCTTTTTTCCGTGAGGGTTATTTCTCTGAACCGGATGTACCACCTATTTGCCAGGAAATACCACGCAAATGCCATCGTATTTACGTGGCTAAGTACTTGCATTTTTATTGTGGCATACATAAAATTCTACCGATCGCAGTGTTTTCTTCCAAAGTGGTTCTTTTACGAACTAAATTTGTCAATTGCTATTTCACATCTCATACTTACTACAAAAAAATTGGAGATACTTTTCGCATTACTTGCTTGTCGCACATAATTTGCAGGCAATTTACGTCCTTTCACGCATACGCACAGAATTGTTCAATTCTTAAGCTGAGTTAGAGTACAACGATAACTTTGCAGTACAGAGGGTCTATCTAAGCACAAAAAAAAGTCTCCTCACCTTTAAATGCGGCAAATGAAAAACAAACGCAGATACTACCAACCTTGCGTAGATTTTGTTTAGCGTAGTTTATTCAAATTACGGAACACAGATGGTGGACCGGATTATGATCCAACATCCTCTTCATCTTCATCATCATTAAGCAAACGATTTGAATATACTCAAGACAGGAACAACGGTGCGAAATTTCTAGCGGGCAAAGAGCTCGCCACCGTCATCCTATAGATGGGTGCAGGTTCTGAAGGTGGAAGCGCAACTTAATCGATAATCGATTTATTGGAAATATGACAAAGGCTTCGGGTATTTGCGCTCAAGTTGATAATGAGCGGCTCGAGAGTGAGCCTAATCGACATTTCGTGTTTGGACATTTGCGCTTGGATACATATTTGCATTGCCAGGAGTGGTGACCTGTACCGTTTGCAATTTCTACTGAATTTCTATCTCATGGATAACGTGGTGGGTAGCAGAGATTTGATGGGATTTGTGTCAAGATGTTGTGGTTGAGGAGAGTTTTTTTAAATAATCGCTTAGCTTAGTGCTTTAAAAGGGGGGGATGTTCTTATTCCGTTGATCGTGTTACGGTGAGGGCAAGTTTTTCTCTTACGGGTCACTAACAAGTATCAATAGGATTCGATTGAAACATTAAAATTATAATCACCAGTTAATGTGTTATACTTGAAAATAATAGAGGCGTTAGGTGTCTTCCATATGCTATACTAACTAACTGTTTTTTTTACCAGACAATGGTAACTTATAATCTTGAAATTTAATGTTTTCTTAAAGCCTAATGAATGTGATTTTAATGGTCATTTGGTTCCCTCCAATCGACAGTAAAATAATAGAGTTAGAACAAATGCGATGTTTTGAACTTTCAAAGTCAATGAGTTTTGAATGTATGTTTTGTGGAGAACCGAACAAATGTGGATAAAATAAATATAAACGTTCATCTAATCGTGGCTAATATCAAGGAGCTGGATCAAATGCGATGTTTTTGTTAAATTAAAAAAAAGTTTAACTCTGTACTGCCGATGCCGTAACGTTAAATATCTGTTCTCATTTCATCTGAATTAAAAAAAAACGGAACTAGTCGTCATCTGTTCTTTTAATTCTAGACACACTTGCAAGACAATCTATCAAGAAAACAATTTCTCCATTACTAAGATATAGATCTAGTATATTTCGCCCTTAGGACGTGCAACAACATGCCCAGTTTATTTTGACAAAACCTATTTCTCTCAGCTTTTGGTGTCTAATATTCTCGAAATTAATTTCTTCTACAGAGCTTAGTGAATGTTCCTTAGAATATAATAGAATAGAATAGATCTTCTCAACCAACATTTAAATAATGGAGTTCGACTAAATGCGATGTTTTGTACCTCCGAGGCCATAGAAATTCTACAAAATATATTGTGTACCGAGTACAATAAAGAAGCTTCCAAGTGACATGAAGTTTCATACAACCGAGGTTGACATTATGCAGCTACATCAAATGCGATGTTTTTATTTTGATTTTTATTTTACACTGCTTAATTTATTTTCCCATTCCATTCGACTTAACGATAATGAAACAAGTCAAGTAATCAAAACTATTGATGTCACTGGCCTTAAGGCAGTTTTTTTTTAATCATAGGTATCATCACACTCATCAGTCCATCTATCAAAGGAACATTTTCCTCCGACACCTCATTTGTTGGCTCCTTGCAAACGTTGTAATTAATTTCAACTGCGAATTATCCACATCCTCTTACAAATCAATTAAAAACGAAAAAAAACTGCCCAACTAGTTCCTTGTGACACCATCTGGTCCGTGGCAATCAGCAGGATAGAGGAAACTTTCACTAACCATTAAAATTCGCAAATCAATGTGTACAGCCTCAATAAAGTACGCTTCCCTCACTTGTGCTCGATGGTGATCATTCAACACTCACAACGCCAAGTGCATGCATTTTTTGTAATCACCCCGTGCGCTGGCAAGGCTCACTTCACCGAGATACCATTTGAAGCCATCAATAGATTCCACAGATTTGCACAGATGAATTTTTCTCACGCAATAACCCCATTGACCATCCCCAACCACTTTTGCTATGCGCTTGGTAGATCCGCACCATGCGTCGTTTCGTCGCATAGACACTATCGTCCGCAGTCCATCAAAGTGTAATCTGAAAATCCATGAAACTGGCACAGCCAAGCCATCCATAACCAAATGATCTAGTATGGTAGCATACCACGATGGTCGTCATCATCATCAACATCTTCAGCAAATAGGTACACCAAGTGAACAAATCGTCGCCACGTCGCGTCGTCCCTGGGTATGGGTAAGCTCAAAGCATGCCAAAGTCATAGCTATAGGCTCTATACGGTCCTCTTCTTCGTAAGCGCGCCACTTGGAATTGTGAATTCCGAAACATGCGTGCAATTATTACGCGCATGCGTGGCGGCTAAGTTTCCCACCACCTGAGAGAGTGCGCATCAGATAGGGAGACACATCGAGCAAGTTGCATTCTAGTTCACAACTCGACGCGTCTCGACGTTTCGGTCTTGAGATTATTGCCATCGCTTAGATGTTAATGTTGTGCCTATCAGGTGTTGATGGTCAATCATTTTATATTTTTCAATTACACACCGACAGGCAGCCCGAGCGAAGTACGATGAGATCTTCTCACGATCTCTCAAAGTCGGAGAGGTGATGCCTTTTTCTCAAGCGCCGCACTGCAGAAGCACACAAAAACGGGACGCCGAATTCAAGCGCGCACTTTATGTTACCCAAGTTTTTACTAGGCTGCTGTTGAATGAAGCCTTTCAGCCCGCCGCACCGCACTGCGCACTCTGATGATAGGCGAAATTGTAGCAATTTAATGGATGTTCATGCGCATGCGTACCGTGAGATGCATGCGCAGTTACATGCAAATTAATTTAAAGCATTTAGTAGTGGTTAGTGGTTGCCCAGGTTGGAGACGTTGGAGACGTTGCAACAGGTGGATGTATTAGGCGATCGACCAAATGAAGATGTGCGCTCGATCTACGCATGTTGGTCGCTTCTGCCTGATGGATTGATTGCATGTGTAAGCAATTAAGAGTGCAACACACGGGCCTAACTCGCCCAAGTGAGATGTCCAGCCGTGTCGTCGTCCGCGTCGTCATTGCGCATGCAGATTAAGCGGGAAAGGCTAGGGGGCACCTTGTCATAATGGTCTCGTGTAATTAATCGATTTAGCGTGTACACGAAGTCTTACCCGTGTACAATCTTATCACAATGAATTATGCTCAAGTGATGGATTTTAAATGATCTGGACTGGGTTGTGTGAGTGTGTGTGCTATGTGGTGGTCATGCTGCTGGGGTATTATTCTGTCAGTGGTCTCATGTGGAGTAATTATTTTTCGTAACCGAACAGTTGAGATAGCTTAGGATTTGGGACATATCTCAGTCTTGATTGGTGGTACCAACGGAGACGTCGTTTATTTCATTATGTCAAATAAGTTGTTTTGCAGAACGACTTTTGGTCAGGAAGTTTTATTAGCTCTGTGGATGAGGTATGGCTTTGAATGGTGTTTATAGGATTAACGATACGAATGCCAGTAATTAAAGTTGTGCTGATGATCGGCACTTGGAAGCGGACATAAATCCTCGATTAAGACATGGAAAATCTTGTTGGAAGTGACAAATGGGGGAACATACTTCAACATAAGTTGGAATTACATGGAAAAATTAAGGAAGGACTTTCTTTAAATTTATTGTAAATGCTGCAACTAACGGTATTTTAGATTGTCTTCGGGAAAGCACTTTTTTGTTAAGAGCCTGTTTAAAGGGCTTTAAGAATATGTTCAGTTTATTTTGATCGGTGGTCGTATAGAAGAGCTAAAAAAAATGCGATGTTTTTTTTAATTTAGACAAACATTGAGAAGGGTTTTAAGCTGTACCCTTTTAAGTTTGAAAAATTATAAAATAAAAGTTATAAAGACGACGCATTGAGGACAAAAAGCAGAAACTTTTGTTCGCCAGCTTCATGGTACGAGTGGTCGGTTGCAGTGGTCACACATGAAAAACGAGATCAAAACATATTGCGGGGTGTGCCAGCACGACCCGGAATTGAACATTTTTTCTTCTATGCAGTGCGTCACCTGTATGACTTTATAATCTTTGTATTCCCTTCAAGGGAATGCCGAGCTATTACCATTTGATCCACAAATACAAAAACAGAGCTATACGTTATGCAAAGTATTTTATATATTTATATTAATTCAACTAACGGTATGGTATTGCACAAATTCGAAAGTACATCTTTTTAAAGCCTAGTTATCCGACTTTCAGGAAATATTAATTTTTTTTCCAATTGATGCTTAAATTATGGACCTAGGACAAATGCGATGTTTTTGTTTGGGTTGAATTTAAACCAAACTAACAACACAACACAAAATATACTCGAACATGATTTAATCCTGGTTTTCGAATTTCGAAAAATGTTAACTCAGATTTTTACGAATGCTTAATAAATAAATGTTCAGAAGACTGAAAGGTTGTTATCGTCCCATACTATGGTAAAGGTTGGAGAGATGTGATAATTAGATTTTTGAAGATATCTAAAATTTTAATTGAGTCTGGATATATATATATATATATGGTTATTGCAGAGTACGTTCTAGAGCTTTTGAAGAATGCGTCTTTGAAGAATTTAGAGACCGATAGAACAAGTTGCTACTGTAATGCCACAAACATCAAAGACGTTTAGGAAAAAACGGTGACATCTTACATAAAATTGGTTTTAAAGTTATTGAAACGGAATAACGATATAGATGATCTAGTCAGTGTTTATAGGATTCATAGAGGGATCCGTATGTCATCCTTGATGTAAGAGAAGTCTTTGAAAATCGTTAGCTTCCTCCAGCCAAGCTTAAGGCTTTGAAAGAAGAAGGTTGTAGAATTCGAATCTGCTACTCAAAACCAAAAATGTTATTTTTAGCGAGAATGAAATACTCGTGCGAAACTATACTTTAGAAACCATTACAGCGTTGCGGGGTACCGCAAGCTCTTTCAGTATTGCTAGATAAAAATAGCCAATTGACAAGGGCTGTCATATAAAGTGAAGTAGTGCGTTATATGCTTAGCACATGGTTAGTGTCTGAGATCATGGCGTGTCTTCCTAAGAATAGGGTTTACCCGCCGATACTATTTTTATCTCAGGAGTTGATTTATGTGGAGCTCAGATTAAAACAAAATTTGTCGGAGATCAGTCGCGTAGGATGGCGAACTTTGCGGTATTCATCTGTTTATAGATATATGTTACAGCGAATATCGAACGAACATCAACAGGGTACATAGTATCATCTGGTTGCAACGTGGAATCACCCTAAGTTAAGTTTGTCACTACTTTCCGTGAACTACATTACCGATATACGACTGAGCTGAATTAAAGGGTCTTTCAATAAATACCTGACAACTTCTTTTTTAAATAAACCGCAAACTAGTTGAAATATCTCAAAAAAAAATTTGACTGGATTGAATTGCTATAAAAAAATTTATGAATGGAATTCGACTTCATTCATATGTCCATCACGGGAACGTATGTAGCAGTCGATACGTTGAACCCAAATTTCGATCACTCGGCCGCACATTTTAACTGATACGCCCGCTATTCGCCGTTCAATATTGGCTCTGAGCTTCTCTTACGTCGTTCGCTTGTTGGCATAGATTAATGTAGCCCCATAAAAAAACCTGAAGGCGTTAAATCACAAGAGCTCGGCGGGTAATCCACGGTTCCATTTCTTGAAATAACACGTTCACTGAATTGAAACTTCCACTGTGTGGCATGTGGCACCGTTTTGTTGGAACCATACAATTTCTCAATGAAATAACGTTACAAAATGCCTCAATGCGAATACCCTTTACCATAATGTGACGGTCATTTTTATCGACGGCCCAATGAAACTATAGGCATAAAAACCGCACCAAACAGTGTTTTGCGGATAAAGTGCTATTTCATGAAACATTGAGGCTGAATTATAATAGTGGACAGCAATCGGAAGCTAATGTCAAAATTCTACGTTGAGTTTTCTTCAGTACTGTCAATTACTCAAGTTGCCGAAAATAGACTTTTGTGAATGGAAGCGATTGTCAGAGTGGAAGTCGTTTTGACTGTCATTTGTGTGTGTTACAATATTTTGCAAAATTATTTAACCAACAAATTAATAAAATGGCGCAAGTCGCCATTTGTGTAGATAAAATCTTGTTATGCAAATGAAATTAAAAAACAATTCTGTTCTTTCAAATGATAATAATAATAATTACAAATTAAAATGTACACAGCTGTTGAAATGAAATGTCAAATTTTTGTGTGAAAGAACAAAGAAAGAGAAAGAGCGAATGAATTCGCTTTTTCGCAAGTGATCAAAAGTGAACAAAAACTGAACGAATCGAAGCGAAAAGCTATTAAAAGCTATTATGGTCGTACAATACAATTCGCTTGTGTTCGCACAGTTACGGAGGTGGTCGTCCGCAACCATCTTCTATTACAGTCCAGCCTTTACAGTTCAGCCTATAGGCATCTGTCCAGTAACGCATATTTTGCTAATTCATGAAATTGTTTAGCAAAAAATGCGTTTCATCGCTGAAGATGATTTTGCGATGAAATTCTTCATTTCCTTCCATCATGTACAGTAAAAAGTTTTTGTAAGGATATTACTCGGTCGCTTATATCTCATTGTTGATCAGAAACGGCTTTTACCTTACCAGCAATTTGGGTTTATAAGTAAACATTAGACTTTGGACCAAGTTAATCGAATTACTGATGTAATTAAGAAACCTTTCGAAGAAAAGAAAATTTGCTCAGACGTATTTCTTGACGTGTCGCAAGCTTTTGACAAGGTTTCGCATAGGGGCCTTAAATACAAACTAAGACATTTTCTGCCTGAAAATTTATATAAAAATCCTCGTGTCGCATCTTGAGCATAGACTCTTCCGTGTGAAACTTTGAAACGAATATTCGGAGTTCAAAGAAATATTGGCAGTAGTACCCCAAGGAATCGTCCTTGAACCTTGTACCTCCTATTTGCACATGATATCCCACAAACACACGATAAATAGTTGCCACGTTTGCTGAGTATACAGCTATACTAGCAGTTGGCACAACAATAGGGGAAAACAAATATAAAATTACAAAACGCTTTCAACGAGGTTAATGAATGGACAAAATCCTGGCGGATTGCACTTAACGAGAGCAAATCGATTCATGTAGATTTTTTGTATAAACGGAGAAACAATTTGTCAGTATTTCCCAATACAGTTCGAGTCCCTTTTGCAAATGAAGCGAAATATCTCGCAATGACACTCGCTGCAAAATTAAAATGGAATTCGCATGTAAAAAAAAACTTAAAAATAAATACAGAGAACTGTACTGGTTACTCGGAAAATATTCAAAGCTTAACCTTGATAACTGCCATTATGCAAGCAAGTGCTAACGATAGTCTGGGTATATGGTAGACAACTATGGGGTTGTGCCAGTAAAACGAATCTAAACATTCTACAAACTTTTGAAAACAAAATTTTAAGATCATTCGTCAATGCGCCGTGATATATAAGGAATGAAGATCTACGGAAAGATCTGGGTATTCCCGCGGTTAAAGATGAAACGAAAAATTTTGCACGCAAACATAAGAAAAGTTTATTGGGACACGTCAACATAAAGGTGCCCCAAATTCTTGACGAAACTTAACCCTTAGATTTGGCACAATAATAATCAACCGCGCTAAAAATTGCGGAAAAAGCAGGAACTCTCAAAGGAAAGTGACCTGCCGAACATTCATTACTCGTGATAAAAAAAATTGCTAGATAATTCGCATACTTAGTTGCAATACAAATACAAAAAAAGGTGGTGGTTTTAGGGGGTTAAAGTCTCTCACTATTTTGGGCACGTGCCAACCAGCCCACGGGAAAGTCCTGAGCCCAATTCGAGAACGTACGTAGCTTCATATGATTAAGTGGTTTTAGTTCATGAGTCAGCTTGATCTTGTAAGTGGCCAAGATATTTACGCAAAATTGGCTATGTATTCTGGTAGAGGCCCAATTCATGAGAACGCGCGCCGTGGAATTGACTTATTTGGCTCGTTTGCGACGGAGGCCTCTACAATATTATTCACACTTCGGGCAAAACGTAGTCTCAATCGCAGGGCAACATCAATCACCGAATATTTTGATTCAAATTTTTTCAAAACGTTGTGAATGATAAAAATGTTCACCATGATAAAAATGTTGATTTTACTGAATATTTTAACATTGACATTTCTGTAAATGGCTTAAAGGTACGTTCACATACAAAGTTTGAAGTTCTCAAGTCGCTTATGAAAGACCCTTTATAAATACGCGGGATGAAACTCGGGGTAATACGGGATCCGCTTGGAGATAGTATTGAGTTAATTAAATCTAGTAAGAGCAAGAAAGTAAGTAAGTTTATCTATAAATTGGTATAAATAGATAAAATAAGGTAAAATTTTATTAATTAAAATTAGAAAATCGTTATATTACTGAACAAGTAAACTGAAAGATTTATGTGTATGAGTAATAAGCATATATAAAAAAAGTGCGACTCAATTTTGTAACACTTATAAAATCAGAAGTTAAGAACCGGCCTAACCCAGCAAAGTTAGTAATGTTAATAAAATAATGTTTAAATAAAAATTTAAATCAACAACCTCCCACTGACAAATTTTCTTCTTTAAAGTTAAAATTTCGAAATTCAAGAAGCAATTACTTGTATTGAGCTTTTTTGTAGTACTCGTGCGCAGAAGTTCATCTTTTTTTTTTTTTTTACTTTTTAAATTCATTTTTTATTATCTTAAAATACTAATTTAAAACTAGGCAAAAATGACTAAATCTAACTTATAATGAACATTTTTTCTTATACTAACTTATCGGTCCTAAGCGGGCGCTCTAAGCTTAAATTAACTTTTTTATTTGCTTTTCAGCTTAGTCGTTTTTATTTTATTTTATTATGTAGATCTTTTTTTTTTTGTTCAAAGAAAATTTAAAAAACTTTGATCAGTAACATAGAAGTTCAACATGTTTAATAACTCTTGGAGGTAATTCACATGCCCAACTAACAATTGTTCTTCTTTAAAGTTAAAATTTATTAACTTAAGAAGCAATTACTTGTATTGAGCTTTTTTGTACTTGTGCGCAGAAGTTCAACATGTTTAATAACTCTTAGAGGTAACTCACATGCTTTATTGAAAACGAAATGTTACATCAATTTAAGGTTTCTATAAAGTTTCTGGGATGTGTGTACATCTGACAGTTGTATAGATGTTTTGCCGCCAAGTAATTTAAAGTAAAGTATAATATACTTTACTTAGAGCTCCTGACTTAAGGCTTGTAGCAGCTGTGACTACTTATTTTTTTGCAATGAACTATCACGCATAAGGTCTGGGTTCGATTTCCAGTCAAAAGGAAATCTTATAGCGTGCTATAGAGTCCGCAAGCTGTTTTTCCACAAGACTTCATACAGTTTATATTTCTGGGGGGGGGGGGGGGGGGGGGGAAATAGTTTCAAAAGTGCTTTATCAAACCAATACTTCGCAAATCCGACCTGCAAATTATCGGCAGATCTCCCTACCCCAAACGATCAAAAGATTCCACTACACTTGCATCTACACATCATCGCTAATTGATAAAAAAAAAAACATGAACCGGCCAATAAATAATCGTCCAGCGATTACCACGATATCACAGATGTGCCTATTTGTCAGCGACAGATTTTACGGTAAGATAGTACACCGAGAGCCGACTGTTTCATAGTTGAACTTAGACCTTTGTTTGGTATCTCTCTCCCCACCAATATAAATCCGATATCTGGCCAATAGCTTAAGTCCAAAAACTCGTCTCAAATAAGAGACGAAGATTTCTCTTTAAAACATGGGCTACTGCCGTTAATTGCTAAACGACGATCACCACCCAAGACCCGAATCGATTTGTTCAGCCGTAATATTTATGTGCAAAGCTTGTCGTCATAAATAGCCGATAATCACCTTTGAATTCGCCATGCAGAAAAACTCACATATCTTGGTGTTAATCGTCGCCAGAGATTGAACTAACTTGTGTTATGCAACACGCACAGATACATCTCAGACCCCCTAAGGATATATACAAATGCGGAAGGAATTCCATTTTCAAAATATTAAAAAAAAAAAACAACACAAACTAGCTAGAAGTGATTTTAATTAAAATCGCAAAGACTTGTCAGTTGTCACTATGTCACCTGTCGCGTAAAACTACTTGAGCAACTTGCGCAACACGTGCGCGCACCCATAACTTAAATACGCGTTCATAAAAATGTCATATCAGTCATTGGGTTTCTTAATCCCCAACTTCACTAATTAACAGACGAAATATTTAATAACTACCCCCACCAACAAAAAAATCAATTTCATGCACCCCTTGTTAGATACATTACACATCCGTGATATTTTGGTTCCACGTCCAATTTGGTAGGTAAACGAAGAAAAAAAAATCTCGCAGACAGATCTATCTTAATTATTTGATCAAAAGTGACAACGCGCGCAAGCCATTAATTAAGACTGAATTTAAGAAAGCAGCAAACCCAAGTCTATCCATTGCATTTAAGCATTAAGGCCGGATTTTCAACATTTTTTTTGCTTTTTGCCTTTCGTCTTGAATCGATTATTTCCACCAGTGGCAGCGCCGTGATCTGGTTGATTTAGGTCTGCTTTCTGGATAAACCGTATTTGATAATTTTTTTATTTTTTTTTCATCAAAACACAAAAATCAATATTTTGCCATATTTTTTCCGTTGGTTGGTTGCGGCGCAAAGATCGGTTGTACTAGCGATTAAGTTGAGATCTTGATAAACCCGGCAAATGGCTGTTTGCCGCATGAATACATGTGCCGTTTAAGTTACTGATAGGCATTTCCAATAATGAACTGTAAGTGATATGCTACTGGTGTATCGGTTGATCGGTGAGCTTGAGTCGATAAATGCATTACAACATGGCAAAGAACAAGAGTCGGCTACGAAAACAGAAGCACCAGACGAGGGACGATCAATCGCAAAAGAATACGCAGATACGATCGGAAATGGTGTCCATAGGGTGCGTTTTGGGTTGTTTGGCAATATGAAATTTCATCAAGTTGGGTAATCGAAATGTTATCAATGGTAATGTCGGGTTATCGGGTTATCGGGTTTTTCAACAGAGACGCTATAAAAGTTGAGCGACAGGGACAGCAAACGACGCCATATTTCTTGCCGCTCTTTTGACATTTCTCATCAGTAAGGTTTGCCATTTCATGATGGAAAGATAAACGATCCAACAACGATTCGAAATTATTAAAAATTTACAACCGAAATTCGGAGTCAGCCGCCTCAACGTTAAGAGCGCTACGTCCAGCAGATCAACAATTGAGCGTCTAGTGGAAAAATTTGAGTCCACAGGCACAGCACAAAATGTTCCCGTGCCAGTGAGACAAAAAAGTGCCCGTAGTGTCGAGAATATTGCTGCCGCTGAGGCTTCACTTGAAGAAAGCCCAAATGTGTCTCTCACACGTCGTTCTCAAGCATTGGGCATCTCTGTGACGTCGTTGTGGCGAATTTCGCGAAAAGATCTTGGCCTACATCCTTACAAGATTAAATTGACGCAAGAACTGAACCAGCTTGACCACCAGAAGCGTCGTATGTTCGTGAATTGGGCTGAGCAACAACTTGAAAATGATTCGGATTTTCATCGAAAAATCATCTTCAGCGATGAGGCTCATTTCTGGCTGAATGGCTTCGTCAATAAACAAAATATGCGGTATTGCCCAGGCAGCAATCCACACGTACTCCATGAGTCATCATTGCATCCCGAAAAAAATTACGGATTGGTGTGGTTTATGGGCCGGCGGCGTCATTGGGCCGTACTTCTTCCGTGATGATCAAGACCGGCACGTTACTATGAATGGGAATCGCTACCGTTCAATGATAACCGAATATTTTTGGCCCCAATTGGGTGATATGGACTTGGAGGACATGTGGTTCCAACAGGACGGTGCCACAAGCCACACAGCGAATGCCACAATCAATTTATTGGAAACCAAGTTTGGAGAACGTGTTATCTCACCAAATGGTTCAGTCGCTTGGCTGCCTCGGTCGTGCGATTTGACGCCGTTAGACTATTTCCTGTGGGGCTACGTCAGGTCTATGGTCTATGCCAACAAGCCAGCGACGATTGATGAACTTCGTATGAATATCGAACGTGAAATTGCAACAGTATCGGCCGATTTATGCTTGAAAACCGTCGAAAATTGGGTTCAGCGTCGGGACTTCTGCAAGCGTGCCCGTGGTGGCCATGCAAAAGAAATCGAGTTTCATACATAATGGCATCAAACGTACTTTTACAGGAATAAAGAATTTCATTGATATCCAAAACCGTTTTTGTTTTATAAAAAAAAACGTTTATAGCGCTCTTATTGAAAAACCCGGTTCATTACCTGTGTACTGGTTTTTTCAAACTGGATATAACAATTTTGTACTAAAAGGATACGTAGAATTTTTACGATAAAGCGCTGTTAAATTTTGGCATGGAATTCGATTTCGTTCATATGATCGCCGCGAGCACATTGGTAGCGATTGGGGCTATTTGGAGATAATTTTTCACCACTCTTCAACACATAATAGCCGAAACGTAGTCGATTTCACGTTTGATATTTTTTTTTCTAATGTTGTTGGCATATACCAAAGGCGAAAGTTACCCCATAACAAGATCACAAGGATCACATGATCACCGAAATTCCCCTTCAGATCAATTTTTTAATCACTTGGTTTCATCGGGAACCACACATCACTAATATCATGTCAATCCATTTCTGGCTAAAAATAGTGCTCCAACATGGCGATCATTTTCATCGACGAAAAAAAAAAACACGATCAAATCACACCTCCGACACATGAAACCCACATTACGGTGTCACTATTCGTGGATGTGGATGTGTCTCTTAAAACACATGTGGGTTTTTACGGTTTGCTTATTGACAACGACACTAAAAGGAGACACCAGAAAGCAGAATAATTGCTACAGATCATGATTTGATGAAATTCTGAATTTTCTTAAAATTTTTACCGAGGTCAATCGGAGAAGTTTCAAACGATCATGACGATTTAGTTTGATCTTGTGTAGGTCATTTTTATCGACGAATGACGTCCCAATGACGCCAACGGCATGAAAACTGCACCAAACTTTTGACTTTTTGTTGATGAAGTGCTATTTCATGAAACAAAAGGATTCCCACCTGTCCAGTAACGCATATTTTGCGTACTAAAAAAACCATTTAGAAAATAAGGAGCTTCATCGCTGAAGATGATTTTGCTATGAAATTCTTCATATTGTTCCATCATATCCAGAGCCTAATTCGAGAACGTAGCTTCATATGATCAAGTGACTTTAGTTCACGAATCAGCTTGATCTTGTAAGAGTGTGGACAAGATCCTTACGCAAAGTTCCCCATGTAATCTGATAAGAAGAGGCGCGATTCTTGAGAACGCATTTGATTTGACCAAATTGACTTTTTTGGCTCGTTTGCGACGGACGCCTCTACAATATTATCCACACTCTTGAAACACATGTGGGTTTGTCCTTATTTGCTTGACAACGGCATTTAGCTTAAAAGGAGCATTAGTGCTACAGATCATGATTTGATGAAATTCTGAATTTCCTTAAAACTTTTACCGAGCATAATCGGAGAGGCTTCAAATTTTCCAGACGATTAAGATTGATCTTGTGAAGATGTAGGCCAGGATGAGTATGCAAAAATTCGCCAAAATTTTGACTGAGAAATTCCCAATTTCTGTGAATGGTGCGGAATCGACTGATTTTACACATTTTGAACTGAAGTGATCTTTTTAGAACAACCATTGCGTTGTCTCACTGTCATAGGGACATTCCCGGATAGTACGTCCCAAACGGACCGAAAGGCGTTCATCACAAAAAGGGACTAGGAGGTAGACAACATAGCTATGACCAACGATCAACGTTATACAATAAAACTGTTCCTTAAGTGTGCATGCTGGTCAATGGGTTAACATGGAAATAGTCGAATGGAAACAAAATATAAGAAACATCGTGGTTTTTTTGATAAAATTTTGGGAGCTTTATTTCACTAGTCATTCTTATTTCTTATAGGCCAAATGAAAGTTGACGGACTCAGTGGTGCGATGGTTGGTGTGATGAACTGCCACTCAGAAGGTCTGGGTTCGATCCTTAGCCGTTGCAACAACTAAAGGTTTTTCACGGGCTCTCCTCTCGTGATGATCTGACAAATCATCCGAGTAGTATCAATTGTCAAGTCTCAAATTTGCCGTTCGGAGTCGGCATAAAGCAGGAGGTCCAGCCATTGTGCCAGAAATACACACGCACACATGAATGGTTGTGAGAAAGCTCGGCCCTGGGTACTAACGAGCATGTTGGACCAACAATTTTTAAGCTTTGTTTTGACACCAACTAGTCAATGAATGAATTTATAAAAAAGCCGCAAGAAGTAAAAGAAAATTTCCAGTGAGGGTTTTCGATGGTAGCTGTAACTGGACCCTTAATTGCATTTTGTGTTTCAAAAATATAGCTTCGCCCTTTAGGTGACTTGGAAAAAGGCCGATCGAAATTAAACCAAATTTCAAATTTGTCGGTTTTTAAATGAAATAAAAACATAAAAACAATTTTTATGGCAGATGACAGGTCTGTCTGTCAATGTCAGTGTCACCTATTTTTGGAGTTAAATTTTGAGCTATAGTGACAAAAATTCGGTACGTAGACTCTATGTTCTTCGAAACAGTGTTAGGAAAAATCCACTTCCACTTTTTGGGGGTGTTTTGTTATAAAAACGATTTTTATAGCAGATGACAGGCCGATCGAAATTAGACCAAATTTCAAATTTGTCGGTTTTCAAATGAAATAATACCTTTATGACGCTTTATGACGCTGTGCAAACCAAAATATTGCCGAAAAATTAATGTGGATAACGACAAATTGTGCTTAATTGAAACCGAATTTTGAACTTTTACTTTATTTTTTCCCATTTTTTCACCATCAGTGGGACACCTTGTAATAACTTTCAGCATTGCCTATATTATTGTATAAGTATTGGAGATGGAAATTTATTAATATAATACTCCGGTGTTGTGAAATAAGGCTCAACGAAATAATACCAAATAGATAATAAAGCCAAATTGGCTTATTTCACTTTCTAAAGCGATATACAGCAAAATCAAAAATTTGGCTTTATTTCCAGATTTAAAACGAGTTAAGGCGATATTTTTGGCTTTATTTCGTTAGGCCTCACTTTACTTCACCATAATACTTCAATTTTTTAGCTCGGTGAATTGTTCAGCAATTTTGAAAGTTTTGATTTTTAGACAATGGATAACAATTGAAATCGTCTTTGTTTCGATTTCTAAAGCATAATAAATCCAAACGGCGAAAAATTGTCTTTATTTCGCTTTTAATAAGGAAATAATTTCATTTGGACTTATTTCATGTCAACAGGCTGTAGTGCGCAATATTTATTTATTTTAATTTCGCAAATCATTTCGACTTTGTCATGTTGTGAGATGTTTTGGTTAATAATCTGTTAAATGTTCATTCCCCCTAAATGACTCTTCATCTCAAAAAAAAAAAAACTTCACTACGTCCCTGTTCATCTATTATGTCAATTAATTCAAAGTCACTTCTCCATACCGGTAATGCATCACATATGAATTTAGCTTTTCATAATCAAACCTGATATAGCAACTTCCCCATACCGGTATTGTATCACAGATGAATTTGACTGTTCATAATCAAACCTGACATCGCTCATAAATTAAATTGAATATTCATACAGTCCATATTGATAATGCATTACCCTAATTTGCTGAACACAAACACCTTCCTGAAAAAAAAACTGTCGAAATAAATTCCCACAGTCAATACCGAATTTTGTTCGAAAAACTTCGAAGATGCGGTTATTTTTTTCCTTCCCCACCATTTTTTTTTTTCGATAAATCGATACAATGACTGGTTGATATCAAAGTTAATTTATGCGTACTGCATTAATTGATCTGTTCTCTGACTAATGAGATGATTGGCTCATTAACATCAATCAGAAGCGGCTGCGTTACTTACTTTCTCCGCATTTTTGTTTAAAGAATTCTTCTTCACATGCATTAGCATCTTCCGGTTTTTAAATTAATTAACTGTTTGTAAATGGAAACAAATGGAACATGCTATTTAGTTTGATCTAATTTAGACCTAATGGCATCGGCGCGCGTTGATGAAAATTGGAAATGACTTTATCGGAATCTGTTATTCGAATTGTCTTGGTGATTATTGAAAAGTGAAGGATTGCTGGCGATATGTTCGATTTGAATTGCGCATACAAAATAACAAAATTTCTGGTGGTAATGTTTTTAGCTCCGATGAAAACTCAGAATTATGATTCGCTTTAGTCGATTCTGAATGCGTTCATCGATCAAGCAGAAAGGCCATAATTACAAGTGACGTACGTTTTTTGACGCATACCAATGGGAATAAAAATTTAATATGCGAATTCAATCAACGTCGAGTCGAATGTTTTAAATATGCGAAAGATTGTAAGTTTACTACGAACGTTTCATGAACGACTCTAAAACTGCTTACGAAAACTTTGTAGTAAACCAATCAGTTGAATGTCAGTTTATTTATTTTTATACTCTAGGGGTTTGTTAATTTTGACATTTAGTTTGTCAAATAAAGAGAGAATTTATGTAGACATATCATATGGTATTAGGCCTATCTAGCCATCGATGTATTTGTCTGGCAGTGTCATTGTCACCGATTTGGATTTGGATATAAAAATTTTGAGGTAGAATGATGAAATTTGGTACGTTGACTCTATTTTCATCGAAGCAGAACAAGTGTTAGGAAAAACCCACTTCCACTTTTTGGGGGTGTTTTCTTATAAAAATGATTTTTATAGCACATGACAGGTCTGTCTTTCAGTGTCAGTGTAACTAAGGAGATCCTATATAAGACCCTGATCATCCCAGTACTGCTCTACGCCGCTGAAGCATGGACCGTCTTAAAAGCGGATCCTTGTCCGATTTGAGAAGAAATTTCTTAGAAAAAACTTCGGTCCCGTTTGCGTTGACGGGGTATGAAGACGAAGATTCAACCAAGAACTATACAAGCTGTACAGCGACATGCTCCAGGTCAACAAAAATTTCGCATTGGTTGTTTAAGATGGCTAGGACATGTAGAACGAATATACACCAATACTCCGACTCGCAGAGTCTTCGATTCCACGCCATACGTCGGACGCAGTAGAGAAAGACCTCGGCTTAAGTGGCGCGTACAAGTAGAAACAGACCTCAACCAACTTGAAGTGCGCAACTGCAGGCAGTTAGCTAAGCACCGGGCTAATTGGAGAGGCATGTTGGTTGAGGCCCAGGTTCATTCCAGAATGTAGCGCTACTTAAATAAGTAAGAAACTAAGGCTCGTTAGTGCCCAGGGTCTAATTTTCTCACAACCAATCATGTGTGCGGCAATATGGCGGGACCTCTTGTTTATGCCGAATCCGAATGGCAATGTTTCACATAAGCTTGACTTGATAATTGATACTACTCGGATGATTTGTCAGATCATCACGAGAGGAGGGCCAGTAAAAAATCATTTATGTGTTGGTACGGCTGGGAATCGAGCCCAGATTTTCTATGCGGCAGCTCATCTATAGGATCCAGATTTTACAATTAACATTTGTGATTAAAAGACCAACGAGAAAACACCTAGATTCTGTGAATTTCTTTGCATAATATAGACTTTACAGAACCATTACCGTTGCAGGATTGGGAAGTATCTAGAGTTTTAAAATGTTTAAACTGGGTATTCCCGCGGCCAAACCGCACTAAACGGTATCACAATGAATTTGCATGAAAATAATGTGGCGCATTAGATGACACTCCACTTTACCGACACAATCACCTAACATAACCTTGTATGCTTTTCAGATGAAACCAAATACCTACTGAATTTCAGACAAAATTTGTTCAAAAACTGCTCAACGCTTTCGTAATAAGGTTTCGTTTGACTTAAAAAACTCAAATAAATAAAATGCAAGCCCATCTTAGTTTTATACAGCCAATTCATTTTTAAATCGATTAAGGGCACAAATCGCCTATTAAAATGTTCATGTAGTTTTTAAAAAAAACATTTTTTCTTATTATTTTAACGCTAGCATGAAATTTTTATCGCAAATATGAGGTATTCATCGCAAACATGAAATATTTTTCGCAAATAAGAAATATTTATCGCAAACTTGAAATATTTTTCGCAAATATGAAGACAAAATTAAAACCGAAATTTTCCTTTGAAAATTTTTTCTTGTTTTCTATGCAAATGTAAGTTCGTTCCAACAAACTCCAAAAAAATGAAAAATGAGAAGCTTTTTCAGGACAGTTTTTGAAAAATGAAAATTTATGGAAAACTTCAGTTTGTGGTGAAGGTTTCGGGTGTTTTTGTGAAAACTTGGTTCAAAGCGAAAATCTCATCAATCTTTAAATGTATTACGGTAATTTCATACACAATTTTTTTTACAAAACAACATTTTAACCCAAAATCTCCACCCATCAAGTAGATACTAAAAAAAAAATAGTGTGCATCAAACGAATACGCCATCATCTACAGCACACTATGCAGCTTTTTTTATAACCCTCCTATCGGTGAAAATGAAATCAGATATCCCGCTTGAATGAGCATTATTCGATTTTAAAATTCAATAATCAGCGAAAAGGAAACTGTAAAAAAGTCGGCATAATAGATACTTTGGAGACTTAAGACCTAATACTCATGCGCTCACATCTTAGCCGTCGAGTATTTCCTGTTTTCCGTCATAGACCATAGGTTTGCTGTTTTGTTGTATCGATTTTCTTCTGGGATCGATTTATCTGCCTTAGATACATTTTGTACAAATAAACGATCGATTGATGCAAACCATTCGGTGATGATGATAATTAGTTATCTGTGTAAGTGGCTTATTTTTGTTGTATCTGCGGTGTTCCTGGGAGCGGGTATTTTCTTGCAAAAGATTTATTTGGGTGAGTTTGTAGATATTTTTGAAAACGAATGATTATCATATCGATTTTGAATGGTGGGAACTTAAGGTGGCTGGGATAACTACTCCGGTTGGGGCTACGCCAAATCGAGATAAAGTTGGTCTTTATGAAATCTTTTGGAAAGATCAGGTGCGCATATTTGAAATGATTAGTATAGATTTGGTTAATTTAATTGAATTGATGGGTGATAGGCGAACCAGGGGCAAATGGAGTTTATGCAAAACCGGACGTTTAGGTATGGCAGGCAGTGCTACTCTGTCATTGGGTATGGGTTTGAATAATTTGCTGTTCGGATAATGACATGCATGATGGACGGTAAGTTTTGACATGGAATCGTTTGGGGTGTGATCAATAATTTAAGAATTAGCTGTTGAAGTGTATGATGAAGTTGCTTAGCTTTTTGATCTTTTGCATCTTGATTTTTGCCGCTCCTCGTTGTTTAAGCGTAAGTTGTAAGAAAATTCTTGATTGCCCATCTATATTTTTTTACCCTATTCCATCGGGGTACCCTACAAATGGTGTTCTGCAATTGACTGAAAATAAAATATGCAACCATTGAGGCGTTAAAAGGTATGTTTTGAGCTTTTGCAGTAAAGAAATAGTAAATTCTCAAAATTTCTTTATGTAGAGATAAATTTTCCCAGAAAGAGACGAAAAACTACTCGAACGCATTTGATGGTGTCCGTGGATGTCAGTGCAGACAAGAGGTAATAAAGGGTGATTTTTAAGAGTTAAGTTTTTCAAGTTGGCAGCACTGGTTGGTAATGGCGTCAAAACGTCTTCTGTCAAAGTGAAAAGTTTTCAGCATACTCTGCCATTTAATCATAGAAAGACTTATGAACGAGCAACGATTGCAAATTATTGAAATTTATTATTATTATCGTACTAGAACAGCTCCATGAAAATGTGCTGTTTTTTCCAAAAAACTGTGTTCAACGATGAGGCTCATTTGTGGCTAAACGGATACGTAAATAAGCAAAACTGTCGCATCTGGAGTGATGAACAGCCACATGCCATACAAGAATTACTGATGCACCCGAAAAACGACAGTTTGGTGTGGTTTATGGGCTGGTGGCATCATCGGCCCACCGTGGCCCACGACCGTGGAAGAAACGTTACCGTCAACGGCGAACGATATAGAGTCGTGATACGCGACTTTTTTTTTTTTGCCCCAGTTGGCTGAGTTGAACTTGGTTGACATGTGAGTTAATCATGATGGTACCACATGCCATATAAGGACAAATTTGGTGAGCAGCTTATCTCTCGAAATGGCCCTGTGAGTTGGCCGCCAATGCGATTAAACGCCTTTTGATTATTTCGTGTGGGGTTATGTAAGATCGTTATTCTATGTGGACTAGCCGAACACGATTGAAGCCTTACAGGATAACATAGCACGCGTAATTCGTGGTATACAGGTCGAAATGCTCGAAAAAGGGACGCAAGATTGGAATTTCCTTATGAAACGAAGCCACGGATAACATGGATATGAAGTTGTCTTTAGTACTTAAATGGCAATGGCCTTGTTATACATTTCAATAAAAGTTTTGAATATTTGATGCAAATTTGAGTGTTTTATTCCATTTTTAATAAAACTGCTCTTAACAAATCACCCGTTACTATGCGCAAGGTACCTTATTCAAATCCCGGACTTATCAACACCTAAGCCTTTTCTTACTCCCCATCTCTTACATACGTTTGATAAACACACACTCTCATGAGCAGCTTCTCAAAGTGAAACGGGGGTCCTCTTCTTTTCTTCTTTCAAAACAAACGACTTGTCACTTTCAGCAAAGATTATAAAGTCATACCGATGACACATTGAGAAAAAAAAAACAGAAACTTTTGCTCACCGGCTTCAAGGTACGGGCGGGCGGTATGCACGTGAATACATGAGAAACGAGATCCTAACATATGGCGGGCTGTGCCAGTACGACCCGCCATAGAATAATTTTTCATCTGTATGACTTTATAATCTTAGCTTTTAGGTACCAACTGTTTTTTTGTTGTCAATGCGTCATCTGTATGACTTTATAATCTTTGCTTTCAGGTACCAACTGACAGTTTACAGACTTTTACCAGCAGACATTTTCTTACTAATTTTTGTGGAGTGCTGGCTTTTTCTTCACTCATAACCTCGATGATTTTCTAATTTGTTAGTACGGAAACGGGAGTAGGTAAACAGTAATTGGTACGGATGTAAGCCAAATATATTGGCAACAAAAACAACAACAGCTTGACAGCTGATATTTTGAGGTTTCCTTCTTTCACAAGTTCACACATTTTCTAATTTGGTACGGATGAACCCCAAAAATATTGGCATAAAAAACAAAAACAAAAACAGTTTGACAGCTGACATTTTGAGGTTAGTAAAAATGAAGCATCACATGAGAGATTAGCGCCTTTTGCTATTGCTGAATGGCATTGCAAAAATTAGCAACATTAGGCTTGATTTGATAAAAGTAACTAAAAAATTTCTTGGAGACTATATCGATTGGTGTTTGGTCCAAAATCTAGCCGTTCAAATATTAACATCGAAGCAATGCTTGAGAGCGTTGACAGAAGTTTTGGAACGCCAATCGGCATTGTGTAGAACAACTTCAAATTTCGTATGGTAGTGGGTGAGTTAGGTGTAACAACGATTGTAACTCTTAAGGGGGACAGCCCCTGGAAATTTCTGTTTGGGAAATTTTTGACGATTGTCAATAGAATGATCGAAATTACAACTTGTGTACAGACAATTTTATTTCGTTTGATGATTACTGAAGACTTGTGTCTACCTTAACCCCATCTCAGAACAGTCAGTAACAACTTCTCTATTTTTTTAGCACTGCAAGACTTGGTTTCTCTACTGCTAAAGTAGTAGTCTTAGCTCTATGAACGATATGATCGACAGAACACTTTCATATGCAATCAAATGAAAGTTTCAGTGATCAGCATAGGACACTGCGCCAATTCCCTTTTCATTGGAAACGTTAGAAACTCCAATTGATAAAACCTACCTTACAAATAAACGAAATCAGCCGATCCCTACCACTGGGTTTAGAAGTCTTAAAATTTTTCCAAACCACCATAATCTTAATTTCAAATTTCGAAATCGTACAAAATCAAGCCTTCCGTAACTACATCAATTTTCCAATTAAACTCACCTTACTGCGTGTATCCATGGAGAGTATTACCAATTCCATACCAGCAGAAAAAAAAAAACGAGATAATTTCGTCCCCCGGGACAGTAGCACATGATCACATGACAACAAGACAAGTCAACCACCACGTTTTTCCCTACCCAACACCGTGGGGCCAGTGTTACCGCTTACAATTGCAAGCAGAGCAGGGCTTTCGGGGCATTATTTGCGTCATCAGACATGATCGCTCGGTGGTACCGGTGTTACGCTAACCCCAATTCTTGATTGTTTACCATATTTTGCTTTTTTTTTTAGCGAACTTTACTTTACGCTAGGATCACAATGAAAAGTAAAAACAAAAACTATCACCCACATCAGAGCTTAGTTTCGGAGGCTCAGAGTCACCTACTTATAGGAGCGAACACTATCGGTCTTACTTTCATGCAGCGCGCACGGACTCCTGCCAAAATGTACAGTAACGACTACAACGACGACGACGACGATGACAACAACGACAACAACATTGAGAATCGTGAGGAGTGTGAGCACTGTAGCGCACATAGAACGTGACACCCTTCGGGTATTCATCCGAACGTTTAATCCTGGCTAGCGCACATACAGAGGTGAATTCGCGCAGTTCATAGTCGCGGTGCGGCCTCCCACTACGGCCTTTGGTGGACAATTTTTTATTTATTTCGCTAAGATTTATGTTACTCTTGACTGGTAACTGTTGTTTGTTGTTAAGTTTACGTTTTGTGTGCCATTTTTGACAGTTGACTTGTAGGCTGTTTGCATAGCTGTCAGTCATCATGTTGCACTGCATATGTTATGCAATAACATCACCACTACCACTCAACGATAAACAATTTTTGACGGATAATTTCTATCAATTTGACATGCACGATGGACTGTTGTGCGTGTTTAGATACATTCTGTTTGTGTGTATATATGTCTTGGATTATTAATGATTGCGCTTCTACTGTATGGTTGGCAATGCTTTTTCGCAACACTGTTGCCTGCGGTGGCAAATTTGAGAATTTTTTTTGTTTTCAGCGATAGGTGTATAGAAATGCATTTTTCTTTTCAAAGCGCAAACCCTAGAGGTGGTAGTTAGGAACGTTGGGGTATTCATCAACTCGTTGCATGTATTTACGTCCAGTAATTGAACGTAAGTAGATATACCGACGACAATGATACATGACAGCCACAATGTTTAGAGTGCAATTAAAAGATGATTTGGTCATTTGTTTCGGTCGCGACTTTGGAGTATTTAAAGGTCAATTAATCATGAACGATAGTCTACTTTTTCGTGGACATAAGTCGGCTAGGTATGAGGCATTGCGTGTGGTTGATTTGGTTAGAGTGGAAGAGGCAAGAAGCGTAGTACTCGAGTTGTAAGGGACTGGTTAATGTGGCAGATCGAATGGTAATGACTCGCGGGTTGGTGTTTGAAAAGGTGTACCCAGGGCAATGGTGGTTGCCCAATCATCGGATTGATTTTCAAAATGCGAGATATAGCTAAACAGAAAGAGCTAAGAGTAATTTTACATCAGACCAGTTTCTTTTCCACTCTAAAGCACAGGTAAGGCCAGATTTTCAGTACTTTTCTCATGTTGGGAATTCAGGCTAAAACATGCGCTACGTATCGTTATCAAAATATTTATTTAACACATTTTTGCAAACAAGATAAACAGAAGTATTGGGCAGAACCGAAATATGAGTTAAAATGCTTTAAGGCTAAGACTGTTTTTGAGACGTTGTTTCAAATGTCATTTTCATTTATTCTGCTATTCATCTAGTGGGCCATCTTCTACTTACTTACTTACTTAAGTTGCACTTAAGTCCGCAGTGAACCCGGGCCTCATCCAACATGCCTGTCCAATTAGCCCCGTCCTCAACTAACATCCTCCAGTTGCGCACTCCAAATTAATTGAGGTCGGTCTTTACATGTACAGCCATCTAGTTGTTTCTTTTGAAATCATATATTGACACTGACAGCTGTTTCCCGCTCGAAATCTTGACAGACAATTGGCTTTATACCTCCGGAATGAAATGAAAAACGTTGGGAAGTATTGAAAACTTATTCCCAAAGTGCTTGCTGTGTGGCCCCAACAGTGTGTTATTTGAAAAGAATTTTTGGGAGAGATGAAACACCCACCGCACCTGATTTTAGCAAGTTTCTGCAAACAGTCCGCGAGACTGGTATGCCAGTGGACAACACTCAAGGTCCCCGTCTTCGTACGGTGCGCTCAGATGAGAATGTGGCTGCTGTAGCCAAGAGTGTGTGATTCAATTCAAGAACATCTACAAGCCATTGATCTCAACAGTTTAACATTTCACGGACTAACCTGAGGAGAATTCTGCACAAAGATCTCCGATTATTCGCTTACATGGTCCAATTGACTCAGCAATCGAAAGCGCACGACTATCCGCTTCGTTATCGCTTCGCAGTTTGGGCCTTAAAGCATCTTGAGTTAGACAACGATTTTGTGCTAAAAACCGTCTATTCTGACGAGTTGCATTTTCATCCTGCGGATACATTAACAAACAAAATTGCCGCATCTGGAGCTCGGAAAACACGCAATTGTCGAAAAACCGATGCATTTACAAAGAGTGACAGTGCCGAATGTGTAGTGGTGGCATCTTTTGACCATTTTTCTTCGCAAATGAGCCTCGGAACAATGTTTCAGTCAACTTTGGGCGTTACAGAGCCATGTTGACCGACTTTATTTTAACTGAAATTGAAGGCATGAATTTCGATGACTTCTACTTCATGCAGGATGTCGCGCTATGTCACACCGCTCATGCCAGAGTCGAACTTTTGCGCATCAATTTATCAAATTGTGTTATCAGCCATCGATTGGTCGCCCCGGAGTTGCGATTTGACCCCTTGCGATTTTTTTTTTGTGGGGAACCGTGAAAAACCGATGTTATACCAACAATCCAAAGCGATGCAACATTTAAGGGCAAAAAATCCAAGCAAGACGTGAGCAACACCCCAAAATCATCAACAAGTTCTTGGAAAATTGGAGTGCGAGAATGCGCGACGTTGTGTTCCATAATTCGTGGGAATTTGGCCCTAATTCAAAAAATCCGTTATTCAGTTTTTATAGGACAATAGTACGAGACATTTGTTTTTTCTTTGAAGGATGGGAAGCTTTACGTGTCTACATAATGCTCTGCAACGGTAGGTGTACCAAGTTATTTAACAATAAAGCACTGAAAATGTGGTTACAATGAAGTTAAATAAATGGTCAAAGGACCTCATGTTAAATTCCTTACATGAAAAAGATTTATAAAAACAAAGCATCATTACTTACTGACGTCACTTCATTAAATTTATTTGGCGCACATACCTGAAAATAAAAGAAAAGAACAAAATTTAATAAAAATTCTAAAAAAAAATTCTATCTAAGGATTTAAAATCAGTTTTACCGCAATTTACATAAAAGCCAATAGCAGTTGTTGAGAAAGGTATTTGTAGATGTTGCGATGAGGTATTCTCATAAACACAAGGGTGACACATGTTAACAAGTCTCCGCATCATCGATTATATCGCTTAAGGAAGACACATTACTTGCTACCTATTAATCGCTTTTAAGACTCCACACGAAAGAACATGAGACGAGCTAAACAGAGCCATGTCTTGTAATGGTTAACCACACGAATTCAGTGCAGGACAACGATGGAGATCTCTTGCTGCTTTAAAGTTATTCTTGACAAGGTTGTGCAAAACGCCAAGCTAAAAATGGCGATTTGGAGTTCTATGTTTGAATCTTACGATATATATTCACTGGTTCACTGCCACTATTGCTAGTGTAGCGGATAAAGAGTCTAGAAGTAAACGAGAACAATACCAAATATGTGCTGGCAAATAGAGGGAGCATATATCTCGGCACCAAATGTCACAATCGACAGCCATACTTTGTAGGAATTAAGCCACTTCGTGTAGTCCGGCAGTGCTATTAAGTTTGACAACGACGCTTCGACAAATGGCTAACTCTCCGTAGTTTCTTCTTCAAAAGTCGAATCTTATCGATAAGACTTTTTTAGACTTATTAACTCCAATCTCTCCCTCTATAGCACTCAATCATAAGCGGGAAATAATTGGTCGCTTTCAAAGACAAATTCTTCGAGATTTCTACGATTCCATTTGCTTTAACCAGCTTTGACTACGTGTACCACGAAGTAAGTTACATTTTGCTGTAGAGCTTCGCAGGCTTTACAGCTAAATATAACCTACAAAAAACTACACATTGGGCGAGTAGGGGGGATAGGGCTTGTAGAACGATTGGACACCAATACTCCGTCCACGAAAATCTTAGATTCCCAGCCAGATATTATACGCACTATAGAAATTTTTAGCCTTAATTGGAACGCACAATTCGAAACCGATCTTAACAAGTTTGAAATACCCATCTGGAGGCAATCACCTGCAATTTGCGCGATATATAGGGGTAACGAAAAAGCTGTTTTTAGCGACCGCGGGAAATTTTTAAGAGAAGGGAAAGTGAAATACAAAAAAGATGTTAGGTGTTGTGATAACTGATCTGTTGGTGGCGTTGAACTGTCGTATTTGGGGATGTTTTTCAAAGTTTGGAAGTCTCTATTCCCTACCATATCAATTGGCCCCAAGCGAAAAAAACCTGTATGGGGCTAATATTTTTATGTATGTATGACTGATGTGGACAAACCTGTTAGTAAAATTTACTTCGAAGAAGTCCTTCGAGAATATCTCCATTGCCTCTATGATGTCAGACTTGAAGCGGTTGAAATCGAAAGAACATGTTATGTCCAATGTGGGAGCGAGCAAATAAATCGAATGCTTGTATTTAGATGGAGAATTGCGAACCCAAGCAGCATACAATTGTGGGGAACTGCAATATATACTGTACGAATAAGATTGAACATACACAGTTAAATCTATAGCTTCAATATTGAAAGTAAAAAGTCAGCGGTACGTGTCACCTAGATTTTTGAATTACAAAGAACAAAAGAGTTGTGCTCAAAACTGATGTGTATAAACACCAAAAATGCTAGTTGTCAGCCTATCAGCTCATTCATTTGAGTAAAATGACTCTCCTCAAAACAAGACCTCAGTTGCGCAAGTGGTAGGCACTTGTCTCACCAGGCACGGGGTTACAAGTTCAATCCCTGGTTAGGGATACAATTTTTTTCAAAATAATCATACACAGAACTGAACGTTCAATTAGCGTCACTATTAGAAGGAATCTGATGAGGACTGTTGGAAATGTCCGAAATAGCTATAATTCTGACCAAAACAGTGTTGTTTGTACACAAGTTGTTGTTATAATTTCGATCGTTCAATTGATAATCGGCAAAAAATGTACCAACAGAAATTGCCAGGAGCTGTCACCCTTTAGAGTTAGAATCGTTGTTGCACCTAATTCAACCAATACTATACTGATGTTTGTAGTTTGTTTCCTTTAATAAATTCTTAGAAGAACACCCCAATAGATCGCATCCAATAAAAATCGCAAAAATGTTCATTAATGGACTAAAGTATCAAAACAAAGTATCCACACAGACTCTGACAATCATTCCAACGCAAGTGCAAGTCTAATGCATCCAAAGATCTTTGAATAGCAGGTTTCACAGTTAATGACAACTTTACATATAAAACAGGTAATAACAACAAAACCAAAATAAACCCCCATTTGCAGTTCCAAAACACATTAATGCACATTTCATCAACGCGGAAGCTCATCATCTTCTTCCTACTCTTTACCTCCTCCAAAAATGCAGAAACAAAATTTCTTAAATATTCAAATGCACATATATGCATGAACTGCAGGTACTCCAACTACTGCATAGTCCCAACGATCTCCGCCTACTCCGCACATCCTCACCATTGGCATGCCGAAAAACCAAACAACCATAACATGAGCATGTTCGCTGCGGATTTATGTACCGCGCCGACACAAATTGTTCACCAATGTTGCATGGACGAATTCCATTTGCTAGTTTATGCCTCAATATGTCTCCCTTCTCGGTGCAGTGGCAGAGCAAACACCACCATCTCGACCTGGGATTTCATTACGCGAAACATTCCGTGCTATAATTTTATTTGAAGCCATTTCCATTTCTTTGGCCTGCCGCGCGTGCATCTCCACCAATAAATGTTCTCCACTGATGAATGGAAATCATTCCACTCGGTTCGGGGGATTGCGAAATGTGCAGCACAGTCGTATATGATTTGGGCTTCAAAGATGAGATGAGCAGACTGCCATGCCGTCTTCATCTCTAATCTATTCACATGGTGGTTGTGTCTTGTTGTGTCGCTGTCGTCTCAAAAAGGACTTAACCACTTTTCCTGGTTCTCATCATCATCATCATCGTTATCGTCAGCAGCAGCATCACCATCCAAATAGAATGAACATGCACAAACTACTGTCACTCGCAGCGCGAGGAGTTGTTACCGCAACTCTTAACAATCAAATCTTTCTCCGTTTTAGGGAGAGAGCTCCACAAACACCACTCATGGCCAGACCTGACATTATTCGCATAAGGGGCCTCTTTCGACAAACATTGGCCACAGAGATAGGTGTAGTTGGGTACCTTAATCGAGCGAGTGCAAACGCGCGCGCTTGCGCACAGAAAGCATCACAGTGTCAGACTTAAAGTCAGAGCCTGTGTGTGTCTTTTTTTTGTGTTTATGGAGTCTTCGTGTTAAAAAGCTGTTGCTCGGTGCTTGTTTATTGGACGAATTTGGAATCGGTACATTGGTGTTGGGTTGATTCGTGTTCCGTTGACGTTCGGAAAACTCAAGTTGACTCGGCGAAGGTGCGATTGGTACATGTGTTCCGTTGACACTTTCTGTGGTCATTTGGAGGTTGAATTTGGAATGGGAAATCGGATTCGGAAATTCAGCGCCCGGTTACAGCGGCAATCGGCGATGTGCATTTAATTAGTGAAATTGAGCAAAGCGAGAAATGATTAAGTTTCCTCATACTTGAGATTTAGTTTTCAGTCGCCGACGACGTGCACATGCCTTCGTGAAATGACACAGACCAAGAGGATGATGCTATATTGGTGATTTACAAGAGAATTTATGGCCACACGACGAAAGACCGGCGCACATACAATATGGCTTAGTTAAGTGGCTCAGATATACTACTCAGGCGATATATGCACCTCGCATCCTGGTAAATCTGTAAATCTGGCCGATCTGGCCGATCTGTTGGAGCATCTTTCTCGGGATGCATCTCTCGGTGGCACGCGGAAAGTAAGTGATTACCTTTTCGTGATCAAATTAGCCATTATTGTGCAAATATTCAACATAAATATTACAACTACCCGCCAGTCGGAATACAAATATTTGTATTTGGCAGGCGCACATCAGCGGCTCCAGTGCAGGGAAGCTGCATCTTTGGTGAAATTACTATGTTCCATACGTGAGCACTGTTTCGTGGATTTTCGGCTCCGAAACAAGAAAAGTCAATTATTTTTGTCTCTCAAAGGCTGTTCCAGAGGTGAATACATACAGATGGCTGTGCAGTTGGACCAATGTTAAGGAAAGAGAAATCTCCTCTGATTGCCAGCGGGCAGATGTAGCGATGAGATTTGCTGATACGAGCTGTAGTTCCCTAATTATAAGGGTTATGCCAACTGACAATGAGATTGGCTGTTATGTTGTGAAGGCATACAATGTGGTTAAGAGGCTTTTACAAAAGACGTTAAAGTGGACCACCATTTTGGTGTGGAAAGGTAAATTTCTACGGAAGGCGCACATCATTTGGATTAAAGTTGATGTGATCTGATAGCTGCTACTGTCTCAAGGCAAGTTTCTACCTAATTTTCTTAAAAAAATAGCTTTTGAGTTCAACCTTCGAACACATTCAAATTAAGTGCAGATTAAGGCGGACTGAGAAAAACTAGCATTAGTAGGCACAACACAAATGAAAATATACAATCTGTTAACATTGAGCTTACAGGCACTGTGTAGGATGCAAGGCATCAAGTATTTCGGATTGTGACGTAGTAAACAGTGTCCAACCTAAATTAAACCCACAATTTTTCAAAACCGGCATAGAATTAAAAATATTGCAGGAGCGCAAGTTCTTCAAATTCATAGACACAAATACTTCAAATAAAACTATGAAGACCTCTGAGGAGACTGAGGAGACTCAATCTATTTGAAAAAAAAAAAAAACGTTTAAGCAGTAGGAGATAGCACTAGGCAGTAGCACTAAGACTATTTTCTGAAAAAAAGTAGGTAACCTTCTAATCGTTTTTGAGAACACTTGCAGTCCAACTCAAACAAATTTTTAAAAAGCCATATCACCATATCCCTATATTCCACTATAAGACCGTGATTTTAGAGGAAAAATAATAAAGCTTCAGGGACGGATGGTACCCCAATAGAATTTTATAAATGAAATACATGAATACATGAATAATGAAATACATGAGTTCTTGGACTTTTTTAAGGAATGAATAGCAAACAATCTGTTCCGAAAAGCTTTTGTTTTTTCAAGTAGATCTGCAATTTTAAGAAATGGAAACCCAATATTTTCTGAAAATTATAAACGCATTGGGATGCTGAGCCTTTTTTGAAAATTCTTTGCGCAAATAGCGAACCAAATACTCATCCGCTGGGTAAAGAGAAACAACGTCATAAGTTGCTCCCAACCTGACTTTTGTCCTGACCTGTCATTTTTGAAAAAAGCCTTTGTAGGCCTTCTTTTTGTAGATCTTAGGGATGCTACTATCAACAAGTTTGCTGCAGTAAGGCTACCAATGAAATTCCAATGGATTTATTTTTCAATATGAATGCAGGCATGAAAAATGCCGATGTATCATCGAAATAATTCAAATCTGAGGTGTGCCAAAAGGTTGCTTTATGGGACCACTAATTTTCTCCTTTCATAAAAGGTGTCGAAATCCATTTACCAAGTGAGGCGACCTATGGTGATCTGCTTATAAGGAGTTACTACAAGCGAGTGACCATATTATAATGGCTGATATGACCTAACAGTACGGTTGGACATAATATACCCTCCAACCCACCATACAGAAACCTCTATTTTGAAGAATATCGGTGTCAAAAAGTTAGCCTAAAAGGCCCAAGGCGAAGAAGAGCGCTCCTGATATTAATTGGAAAAGGAGAACTAAAGGTAACCAGGTTGTTAGGAAAAAATCAGGGACACAGGACCAAAATGAATACTAAAGAGGTGAACTAAAAATAATTGGAGTTCAGTCACAGTCGATTCTATGAATATCAAAGAACCACCGCTGGACACTTAGATTGGAATCGCCGGCCATCTGCGTTCCCAAATATTTTTGACGATGAAGAAAACCACCATCCAACCCCACAGAAATGAGTGATGAACGCAAATTTCTAAGCTAAACCCTAAAACCAAACTGATTACAAAACATTGGTTGGTTATAGATACAGGGTGCTACCAACAAAAAGGCTAAGACTATTTTTTTTTATAGATCTCTATTTAGTTTAAGTAAAATTGAAGAATTGTGATGAAAACACCCGCATTTGGGTTGTGCGCCGCTATCATTGAAATTTAGACATTTTTCTCCGCGACGATTGATCTCGCCGTTGGGTCGTTGCTGACATGCAAGTTCCATTATTTTATAGTTCATCGGTGGGTATGCGACTAACTCTTTCTTTGGTTAAAAAAACAAAAAAAAATCTAATTTTCGGCGCAACAGGCTCGTAAGTACCCAGGGCCGAGATTTCTCACAACCATTCATGTGTCTGTGTACTTCTTGCAAGATGCCGGGAACTCCTGTTTTATGCCTACTCCAAACGACGAATTTGAGATAAGCTTTCCTGGACACTTGATACTACTCGAATGATTTCTCAGATCATTACGAGAGAAGGGCCAGTAAAGAATCATTTGGTTGTTGCGAATCTAATCCAACCCAGACCTTCTGCGCGGCAGTTCATCGCACTCACCATCGCGCCCCTGAACCCTTTCTAATCACAACAAACAAAAAAATGTCTAGGCCAGTCTTTTGCGTCTTGCTGTGATGACGCTTTTTTTATAATTTGGGCGGTATGAATACCCTAGTTATGTTTTAGACAGTGCTGGCGTTAAGGAAATTCGGGATAAGAAGAAAAGAGGTAATTTCCCACACCACTATCATAGTTATTTCACACGCCTCAATAACCCTGTTTCTTGCCTCCCTTCATTTCCTTATTTTCGCCGCTATTATCCTGCACTAAAGTCCGTCCTTTGCGTCCAAAAAGAATTTCAACTAACATTTGTCGGCACGCCTCCTAGCAGAAGGACTATATTAACTTTGATAATCTCTTATTGCCATCGTCCTAAGGTTCTGTCGTCAAATTCTTTCAGTCCGGGCGAAGAAAAAAATGGCTGCTATAGCTGATGCTATACAGGATACTCCACGAGTTTCCACAATAAATGTATCTGATCAAACGGGTATTAGCAGACAGACATTGAAGACATCCATTCATAAAGATTTGAAAAGGCATTCTTACAAAGTTTAGGTTAGTAGACAATTGAACACCACAGGGCGCAGACTCTCCGATCCGTTTGGAATTTTGCCAGAAGCTGCTTCAAATGGTAGGCGAGGGCGAAACCATGCTGAACTGTATTTTTATGTCGAATGAAGCACACTTTGACACAAATGGCAATGTTTACAAGAAAAATTGTAGAACTTGAAGCGATTCGAACCAACAAATTCTGAACTGCATCCAGATCGAGTCACTGTGTGGTGTGCAGTTTCCTCAAGCTGTATTGTCGGGTAGATTTGACTTAGAAAATCCCTTGGAAACATCCAGGGCTGCAACAACTAGTATTAGTTCCTCACTTTCCGACTCATTGAACATAATATTTTATTTTAACTTGAAAAATGATTTACGAATTTAAAATTCACAAAATGCTTTTTTGACACTTCACATTACAGTTCACAGTGACATTTTTAAGTTCAAATCACAATCAAACTCGTTTCAAGTTACGTTTTGCCAAGAAACATTTGTTTCGAGTTACAGGTCGATCAACAATCCTTGACTGTATCAAGTTACGTGCTAGCACCCCATGGCAACATCTCTCCGTTCTCCATGGCTTTCCATTGATGATGTCCATAGATGGGTTACATAACTTAGCAGGTCTCCAGTTGAGCGTTTCTTGCTAGACCCATATTGCCGATCGCTTTCTAGGTAATGAGTAATGAAGCTTCTCATTACATACTTTAACATCCTGTCGTTCGCGATTGCTCCCCTCATTTGTGGCAAAAATAGAAAATCACACGCGCAAATGACTGTAGCAGTTTAGTTTTAGGTGTTCTTTACGGCATTTATCCCTTTTTTCAGATTGTATAATAAATAGTGAAAGATCTCAGCTTACACTAGAACAGACTGGACTCAACTTACTTTGAATGCGTAAATAAAAGTTAGCTAACAACCTGGTTGCTGGGGAGCCATCTTAGCTGAAGCTCTGGTTAACCGTGGTACCACTTAAATAAGTAAGCATGCGAAATTGTCAGAGGCTATATTAAGAACTCAACAAAAGATCCGAAGCTATATTTCAGTGCTTTTCTTATATATAATTGTTTTCTCGAAAAAAAACTTCGGGAACTTATAATGGGTGATCCAAGTAGAGATACTTTTTTCAATAGCCTTTTTTGACAGATCACGTGTGAGTCGTGTCATGCTGTCATGTTATTTTTGTTTAGTATTGTTTGGCATTTCATAATGGAAAGACTTACGCGTGAACAACGTTTACAAATTGTTCAACTTTATTATGAAAATTCACGTTCTGTGAGGAATGTGTTTCGTGCACTTCGCTCAACTTATGGTCAACATAATCGGCCTACTGAGCGTACTATACGCAACACCATCATCGGCCGGTCGATTGGCCACCAAGATCGTGTGATATCACACCGTTAGACTTTTTCCTGTGGGGATATGTAAAGTCAAAAGCTTATGCCGACAAACCCGCTTCGATTCAGGCCTTGGAGGAAAACATCACGCGTATCATTCGCCAGTTACCAGTCGAAATGCTCGAACGAGTGATCGAAAATTGGACTCAACGGATGGACCATCTGCGACGTTGCAACGGCCAACATTTGATAGACATAATCTTCAAAAAATAAATGCCAAAGAATGTTCTTTCAAATGATAATAAACATTCTCCATTAAATTTGAATTTTCGGTGTTTTTTTCTTTAAAAAAATAGGGACCCTCGAAATGGATCACCCTTTATATATTTGTTTTCTCGAAAAGAAAAACTTGGGGAACTTATATAAACGTACTAGCTGATCCGACACGTTGTATTGTCTTTAAAAATAACGAACATTTTTACACGAGATTTTTTCAAATAAAAATATAAGCCCGCCCTGTTAATTGAAAACTTAGAACAAAGAATCTTTTGTTTAAGCAAATATCCCAGCCATACATTCTTGTTTGAATATATTTCAACACGACATCCACTGACAAGTGATTTTCAAAATTCCATCAACAATCTGACATTCTGTGCTGACAGGTTATGTTGAGTGGCCTATTTTCAACCAACTCCATTAGATCACAAAAAAAGCACAAAATTTGTTGCTGCTCCCAGTGTCCAAAGTCAATTTACCTATCAGTAAAGGAAATCAGACTTGGCCAACTTTACAAGCCAACCGACTTATGCAATTAATTATACAAAATTTATTTAAATTTATACGATTGCACTAATTAGTGGGGGCAAAGCTCCAAAGCTGCCTGCCTGCTGCTGTTGCCGCTGCACTATACATTCGTTTATAAAAAAAAAATTTAATAAATAAATCATCTAGACCCAACCTATCGCAATGTATCCAAGCAGCAGGTCTCGTTTCGCTTTTCACTTCTAGAGCTCATTTCCTTCGGAGTATTTTCTATTTTCCGGTACGTTACTCCACACAAATGCACTGGCCATACAAAGTCCCCGTAGTACGAGTATCAGACTCTAGATATTGTAAAATGCAAAAATCCAAACGGAATACGAATTTATTAATAAATCATAATTGAGATTGTGTGCAAATGGAATCGCTCACCCATTGACTCAGGTGGCCTTTATCGGAATGTTCATACACCCTGGTGTGGTGCTAGTGCTGGTGTTCTCAGTGTGCTCGGTGCTCGGTGCAAGCCATGGCTGCGACATGCACTTAATCATGTTGCAAGTTTAGATACATGATTCAGAGTGTAGGACTAGGAGTATCCGTGGATAGAGAGAAGCTAGCGAGATACTTTTGTCACATGTAACATGCCGGTGATTCGATGAATCAATACAAACCCCTCTCCGGATCGGTTGGAAATAACTCCATTAATAAACATGGATATCTGTGAATATCCCGAAAACCAATCCCAAGATTGTATTTCTTTGTCCAGCGGTGGCAGGTCGATCCGATCCGATGGCTTAATGCGAAATCGCCATCATCGAAAAGATATGAATAACATTTACTAGCTTTACAGTCCACTTATCTCGGTTGGGCGTGCACCAAAGCGGTATGTTAATTAGGAGCGCGTTGCGTTGTGCTCTTGTTAGTCGCGGATTGTGTTTTTTGTTCTCTCTCGCCAGTGCCCAACCCGTCGAACTCTTGACCATTGTAACGTTGCTACTTCCTGTTGTGCGCAGCGGTAACAACGACGGGTCTAATTGTAATTTCAGATACTAGATGCATAATAATATTCTTGTGTTTGCACAACGTACTTGAGATACTCACCATATCTCGCCGAATCGTTGAGGCGTAAAACAAAAGAGTTGAGCGACAAACTCGATATACATCTGCGCGGGCCAATTGTTTCGAGGATGTGTATTTTGTATGGAGATATGTTAATTCCAGCGCTACCGGACATTTTTTTATAATCGACCACCTAGGATAGTGGAGACTTGACTGGTGGTAATTAATCTGACAATTGATCAGTCAAGCGTTTTATAAGCCATTTAATGCGGTTCTGACTAAACAGCGACACATTGTATTGTGTTGTGTCGTTGGTAATCGGCGGGCATGTTAAATAATTAAATGCGCTCGGGATAGCGGATTCTGACTCTTATGGTGTGCAGAAATGTTAATGTGAATGATATTACAAGACAAACATGCAATCCAAGAGTGGGTTAGGTGATAAGTACGGAATGAGCTATGGGATACTTCGTATCTGTTCGTGTGTCATATGTATTGGGTGGTGTTGAGAATGTAAGGAAATCAATTATTTTATTGTGAAATCAAGTTTTTTGTTTTGCATATTTTTTTTCTCAGGCTAATGGGTTCTATAAATTCACATCCACCCACCCGGAGGTGGGTCATTTCTCAAACGCGATATTTCTGGTAAGTTATGACTGTGTAGAGGGTCGTTAAAAGCTTTATGAAATTGAATAAGGTATATCCCTCAAGGGATCATCCCAAAATCGAATGTTTGCGAACACATTTTAGATTAACTTTTGAAAGAAATAGAATGGTTGCACTTTACAAATGGGATTTTGAAAAATTAGTTTGCTATATATTAGGGCGCGCCTTATTTTGAAGCTTTTGAAATTACTCATTCCCGACCCTTCAATCGGTTTTTATCATAAAAAGAAATTCATTAAGAAATTATCCAAATTGGATGACACTTAGGGGTCACTATCGGGTTTTTGCAGATACACAAACTCAGTCAAAAGCTATTCTTTGCTTTCAAAATTCAAGAAACAATTTTTTTTTAATTTAAAATTTCCATTGCCAAATTTTTTGTTTGGCTTTATCAAGCTAATTTGGCATTTTTTCGATATAAATGCAAACAAAAACAAATTGAAATACAACCAACCTCGCAAGCCACTCAATTCCAACAGTGAGCCCAAGCAGGGGGTTTGCAGGGGGCAGCATGTCCTCCCAATCCCAAAATTCAAACTTGGCATACATCCAATTTTGCGCCCATCCCAAATCCGATTGTGAGCACTCCGATTGCGAGTTTGGGTGTATGCCAAGTTTGAATATGATATGCAACCCCCTGCTTGGGCTCTCTGTTGGATTTGGGTTATGTTCGAGGATGAAATTTTGGCGGCAAGTGTAGACATCGCATGCATCCAATTTTGCGCCCATCCCAAGTCCTTCTGTGAGCCTAAGCAAAGGGTTCATACTTTGCATACATCCGATTGCGAGTTTCTGTGTATGCCAAGTTTAAATATGATATGAGACCCCTCTGCTTGGATTCGGGCTATCCGCGAGGATGAAAACTTAGCGGCAAGTGTAGACGTTGCTAATTTATCCCGGAAGTTACATTGCCAATTCATTTTCAACGGTAATCTTCTGGGGAATATAGTCTGAAGTGACATTGTTGATGGATTTCCTATTTTAGGAAGTGGAAAGGAATAGATCAACTTTTAGGAGTCTCGAATATAAGTTCTGGCACAGGTGAGGCTGCAGCAATAGCAGTCTATGAGGCAGCAGCAGAATAGGGAATCTGTGATAAAGTAAAATGTCTACTTCAGATAATACGGGAAGAAGAAATGGGGCATGTTTTCTTTTGGAACTTTGCAACAAAAAACGGACAAAGACATGCCATGGTAAGCATGACCACATATACGAGTTCATGGTGGAATCAGTAATTATGAGAGCACTAGGTCATCAGCAGTTGCAGACATTCATTGTTTTAAGCATTTAAAGAAAATCCTTGTCCAACAACCAACATCGATCGCAATAGCTACGAAACAGTCTTGTCAAATGAAGTTGCTAAAGCCGCATTTAGTGAAGCCTCGGAAGAAAATTCTCAGCTGCGAAAATTCCTACCTCGAGATGACTACAAAGAACTTCGAAAACTGACAAAAATATTCTTAGGAGTTTCGGCTGTACTACACCGTGCTAGATTGATTTCCAAAGCTATCTACTCCGTTAAGATATGGATGTTCTGTAGTCAGTTCAAGCTAACAAAGAGAGAAGAACATGGAACATGACTATAAAAAACTTTGGGAACTGACAATAATATTCTTAGGAGGAATTCCTCTGAAAGATTTTCATTTAAAGTTCCGGCTGGACTACACCATGCTAGATGGATGTCCAAGGTTATCTACTCCGTTAAGATATGGATGTTCTGTAGTCAGTTCAAGCTAACAAAGAGAGAAGAACATGGAATTCTTGACATTTACCTCTTTGTTGCCGCCTGGGGCAGACCCAATTTTTGACATCTCCTAAGAAATTTGTTCGCACAATAAAAAAACCGGTGTCTACGGTTTTCAACCGGTTAAGGTTTTTTTGACGTACATAATATGTGTATGTCGGCAAAAAACTTGCTAAAATGTCTCATCAAAATGTTGCCAACTGTTGTTCATACCACTTATCTACTAACAAGTGAAACAAAAAAGAAATTCAATGAAACAATTTTCAGTCTCTAAACGGATCAAAAACATATGAGAAGGGTGCGTTTCGCGGTGCAAATCGTTGAAAACCCTACCCCACTCCATCCTCAAATTTCCCTTAAAAGTGATCATGTCCGTATTTATTAAATGTCTCAAAAAAAAAAAAAAACGACGCTTGTCTCCTGCATATGGTATGGGGTAGGGCATATGCTGTTTTTTTTAAAGGCGCCCCCAAAAAGTGGGCATGGATAAAAATATCCTATAGAGGAAATGTTTTCATCAACATTATCAATAACTTTGCATCGAAAGTTTTTTTTTAATTTTTCAAAATTTTGTCGGAAACATTTTTTTTTACATAAAACGCCCACAAAAGATGGGGCGTGGAAAAAACGTAATATGGGAGAGATATTGGTATTGAGATGGTCTTTTTGTGTTATTCACATAATCAAAATTCTTAACCGTTTGACCAAAGAGAACGTTTTTCTTAAAAGTGGGCTTGGCAGTGGACGGATTTCGAAAATGTTTACACTTAATTCTTCTGCTTCGTCCTACAGAGAGTGTACATATGAAATTTAATCACTCTAGTTCAAAATTTATGGCCCAAAAATTGGTGAAATACAGACGGACGGTTAGACTTACAGACGGACGGACATGGTGAGGCTAAAAACTGAATGGAGATGGAATATAGAAAATGACAAAATTTTAAAAGTTGCGGAATGAGTACCCCGGGTTGACATTTCTGATAAAATGCAGTTACATACTAGGAAATAGCGTTCATTGAGTTTTTTTTCTATAATTTGCAAAGCAGTGTTAATGCTGGTAAATTTTATACATTTTAACCACTCCAAATTACGCCTGGGGCCTATGTCCATCTGCCCACACCCTCGATTCTCCACTGTGATAGTGTGATGTCGTCTAAAACCGAATTATTCGTCGGGTATGATACATCTTGAGTAAACCAAAATCGTTTGCCTTGTATTTAATAATTGTCTCAAAAGCAACTTAGTAAATTTGTTGAAAGATATGTCATTGGATCATACGGAGTTTTACTCCACTGTTTTATAACAAAGTATTGTATTTTAAGGCATTTATTATAAAACATAAAAATTTTATGTCTGGCCTAGATAGTACTTATTTACTGGAACATTTGTTCCAGTAGATTTTACGCCGAATTCCCTTGTACCAAACGTGCATAAAATTTCCCATAGACCAGGGAAAATATCTCTCAATCTGACAACACTGTTTATGATTCCTCCGCCCAGATCATAACCCCGCCTAAGGCAACGCAGAAGAAGATCATAATTAAAACTAAACAATTGCCTCTAGAGATTTCTCCAAGCTTAATCCAAATTCTTTCTTGTGAAAATTTTAATTTAATTTTTTTTTGTCGATTATCTCACGCAATGCTGGAGGCCATTTTTGGGGGTAACAAATAAATTGGATAATCCGAAATGAAAAGGAAGCAAATAGTTGGATACACACCACAATGAATAGCAGTTTTATTTTTTTTTTGTGTTCATTGACCGCAGGGTGTTTCGCGGTCAATATGCCCGAGGATACGAAGAGGAAATGTGTCAGATATCCATCAGATGAATTACCAATAACAATGGCGGTTGTGTAGGGATAATATTTTATATTCGAGTTCTGTGTGGTTTTGGCATGAAGCATTAAAACAAGACGATGAGTGTGTTATTTTTTCGGTAAATTACATTTCATGCAAATATTATTTTTTGTTCTTGGAAACCATTAAAACAATACTTGACGATTGAGATTTTAAAGATGGGGGCGAGATAGTGCGTTTTGAGATGAAGCTTTGTGTTGAATAGTAGAGAAATTTGGTAGAATTAAGTGGCGATTGAGGTGTTTAAAGCTAATAGTGGATAAGCATGGGATTTCCGATGTTGCGTGGAAATCAAAATTGTAAATATGTCAATGGTTGTTTGTTATGTCACTTACTTAACGGGATATCAACCCATTGACGGTATCTGGATGGGACAATGTAGCCTTTAGCGGCTACTGGAAATGTTGAGTCAATAACTTTTGAATTCCCTGCGCGTCTGTGGCAAGGTAGCCATTGTTGTTTTGTTGAGCCTTTGTTTCTATTATGAAGAGAGTTGTCTGATGTCCGCCTTTTTTTTATAGAATTGGCGGATATTTAGCTTGTCATGAGTTTCATCGATTTGCTTGAAGTTGGAAAAAGATTTTCTTTTCGTCCCTTCTTCGGGCTTGATACTCTTCTCTAGGTGCACCAGTTTTGCATTTTAGCTCCTTAATATGCGAGTCTTTTGTCACTACTTTTTGGAAATATCATCATAGCATGGGTATCTTTTCAGAGTGGATTCGACTACCTATTTAATGATATTTCGATACTGTATCCACTGGGTGTTAATATTGGTAGAACGGAAGAAGGTCAGCAAGTTGTTACTTGAAGACTCTGGCAATCTTTTGTACTCGAAGACGACCATCGTAAAGTCCAATTGGAGAGTAGTCGAAAAGTAGGTCTGGGACAAAGGTATAGCCCACATTGGAGTCTGAAAACACCTCCTGATGCAAGATCACAGACTGCACTTTAGAGGCTAATGTCAAATATTGGAGGAAGTTACGCAATAAAATGTTGTATTGCGTGACTTCCTGCAATATTTGACATTTGCCTCTAAAGTATAGCTTACAAATTAGTCCTCATGTATGGCGTCCACATATGGCCTACACGTGTTCTTTCATGAAAAGGAAAGATACGGCGCAGTGAAATAATCCCCGCGGAAATAAGCCCCATGGGGCTTAATGTTGGATTTGGGATATTTGCGAATTTGTATGCATGAAAATGAAATAAACCCCACAAGCAAAAGGCATTAACAGCAGAAGGAATTATTTACATGGGAACTAATCCCCTTGGGGCTTATGGGACTGGATGTTAAAATCTTAGCATCAATAAATAGTTACGACAATCCATATAGAATACCCTTTGGAGAAGCCGCTAAAATATCGACAAAGACAATGGAACTCAGCAATAAATTAATGGTGGACGCACAAGAAAAAGATTTACAGACTTAAATTCCAAACACATGCCGCTGAAATGCCAGAAATTATAAACCTACGAGAATCGCCTTATTCAGCAAAATAGGTACTGCGGTCACTTCACGAAGACCAATGTTATTCAGGAACTGCTCACAAATAAAGTATGGGAAACCATCACCACGAACAGCCTTATTTGCGAAACAGGAGATCTTTCTCTTTATCACAGGAAATATGAAGGCAGATGTTTGGAGGTTCCCTGGAACCTACACCCCAACAAATCGTACGATGGCATGGCGTAGACGTTCTCCTATTTCACCCAACGAGGGAGCAATGGAGGAGCAGTACAGGCGTGGGGCGGACAGCCCAAAAGACACCCCTCCAACAAAGTCGCAACTGTAAAAATTAAAGTTAGTTTCGATGGCAAAGAGAAGATGATCTCTTTCCCTCAACGCTGGAGCAACGTGAGAGCAACAGAGGTGTTTATGCGGACGGCCATGTAAAAACACCTCCACGAACACAAAAACAAGCACATATGGACACCAAAGACATGGGACACCATGTCCAAAGACAAATGTCAAAGTGTGCAAGGGGGCGCAGGGACATAAGTCCCCACGACATGATGAAGTCGGGACCTATGCCTCGCGGGCTTATATCCCTGCGCCGTCCAAGGGCAGCTGTCACATTGGCCGACAGCTGTGAAAATGGCAAACGGCTGGCGAAAGGGACATTGACACGTGTCCAAAGATCAAAGGGACACCTCAAATAAAAGGCCATGAGCCGAATGAGGAAATAATGTGAAGTTGGACCCGAACGCAAATCCCTGACCCCAAAAGCTGAACGCGAAGTCACCAACATGGTTCACGGAAAGGTTTTTTTTTTGGCAGTTCATCTTTTCCTACTTCCTCAAAGCTCACTGCTTCTGAGAAAGTGCGGTGCCTTCCTTCGGACATTTAATCTTCTCCACCATAGCTCGGGTCGCTCGGTTTTCGGATTGGTCGCGGTCAGTCAAACATAGGCATCCGGGGCAAATGTTTGATTGAACGAAAATAGTTCTCCAGGATTCACACCGGGGTTTTCCTATGGAAAAATCGGTGTGATTGTTAAAATCCAATCGGTATATCCAATTGCAATGAGCAGGTGTGAGCTGTCTGGCAGCGATAGAAAATCTACGTAAATGGAGACATCATCTTGTGATATGTCCAATACTCTAGCCGTTTTGGCAGCTTCGAGTATGGCTAGGATAACTGCTTGGAAAACACTGCACGAGTTTTCCAATCGAATGGATGTGTTTAACCGAGTCTTTCGGAGTAAACCACAGAACCCACTCCTATTTCCATTTGAGATGCATCGGTATAGATTGCTTATTCGTTGTTGGATACCACATCGTTTGAATTATAGGCATAACACCTTCAAATACGAAGCTTGAAGAAAATCGTTCCTGAAAAAGCAAGTATGAAGAGACGGATCAACACATAGACTCAATCAAATCTCGAGTACGAATATTGTAATGAAAATAAAACCTTTCTCTGGTAGGAAAATACTAATAAAAAATGAACTTAACTTAAACTTGATCTAGAAGCCGGGTATAAGCAGTGCACCACTTATACTAACCCTTAACTGTAAGCTGTCAAATTCTTTTCAAACCTAGCGTGAATTTTTGAACACAGTTTAATAATTTGCTGAACCATCCCCGAAAGGTATTTGTAATCCTAACACCTTCCCCTACTCACTTTGTCACAAGAACGCCATAAAATTTAAATAATAAATTCCAGCAATGTTCGTAAAGATGTGTAGGTTTAATCTATTAAAACCTCTTGAACAAATTTTGAATGCGTCTCTAGATTCTGGGATATTTTTAGATTGTTGGAAGTTTTCATTCATAACGCCCATACATAAATCAGGATCCAAGCAATGTATAGAAAACTACAGACCCATTGCCAAACTACAATTGATCCCGAAGGTCTTTGAATCACTTGTCAAAAAAAGATTATATATTATGGTTTGAAATCACATTTCAATATTTCAGCATGGGTTTATGAGTGGAAGATCCACTTCCACAAATCTATCCCTGTTGACAAATTTTTGCACTAATAGCATGGAAAATAGGAAACAAGTAGATGTTATATTTACGGATTTTTCAAAAGCTTTTGACAGAGTAAACCACTCAATTTTAGTTCAAAAACTTAAAATGCTAGGTTTTCATTCTAATTTATTAAAGTGGATTGAATGTTACTTAACAAATAGAGTTCAGTTTGTTAAAATTGGTTCAAGCAAATCTAGAAAAATATTTAATTTTTCCGGTGTACCTCAAGGTAGCCACCTGGGACCTCTCTTATTACTTCTTTTTATAAATGACTTGCCCTCACAAATAACTTCTTCAAAGTGTCTAATGTTTGCCGACGATGTTAAAATATATAAAATGGTAAATTCCTTGTCGGATTGTATCGCCACAAAAAGATATTAGTAACTTATCAAATTGGTGTGATATAAACAAATTGCCATTTAATATATCTAAGTGTTCTGTCCTTACGTTCACAAGGTGTCATTGTCCTTATTATCTTTGATTACACGATCTCAAACACTGCTCTTAAAAGAGTTTTTAATCAAACAGATTTAGGAGTAATTTTAGATTCAAAATTAGATTTTAAAATGCATTTTGATTACATTATTTCCAAAGGAAATTCTATGCTTTTTCGAAATTCAAATGATTTTCGCTGCCCATACACATTGAAATCGCTTTTTATTAGTTTTGTTAGACCTATACTCGAATATTGCTGCGTAGTTTGGTGTCCATGCTATAATAATAGCATGATTCGTATTGAAAAAATTCAAAAAAAGATTTACTCGGTTTGTTCTTCGTAAGTTAAATAGGTCTCTGCCTTTGCCACCTTATGTAAATAGATGCGCTCTTATAAAATTACAACCTCTTTATTACACTTGCAAGGGATGTTGTTACGGGTCATATTGATTGCATCCCCTTACTATCTTTGTTTAATGTTTATGTTCCAGCACGTCCACTTAGACCTAGGCTGCAGTGTTATTTTGCCATACCAAGGCATGAAACAAATCATGGTCGTAATGAACCTGTCACAAACGCATGTCTTTATTTTAACCAATATGCAAATGCAATCGACCTTAATTTGAGCAGAAATGCTTTTAAGATTAAGATTTTCGAAGCAATTAAATAATAAAGATTATGTATTACTTAATTATATATATAATATTACTAAATCATTCTAGTCTAAGAAAGTAAAATGTACTTATAGATGAAATAAATAAATAAATAAATAAATCACCATCTTACAAAAAAAATACTAAATCGAATCCAAACCAGCAAACAATTTCCATGCAACAAATATATTCCACATAAGCAATAACATACTAAAGCAACTAAAACAGGTTGCCTATATCTGTGTCTTCCCTAGCTGCAGGAGGCGCGCAATAAATATGCGGACATTGAATGTTATAACCAAATGCGAGAAAGATTCCATCTACCAAGCCAAGAAAAAAAAAAAAATATTTCAAATATGCACTACAAGATACTCGTATAATGTTGCCTGTTTTTTTTACTGCCTTAGCTCCTACGTAAATTGTTGCCATAGATCAGCGCGAGCATATCTTTGAACATCGCAACATTGTAGCTGTTAGCCGACTTTTTTTTTGCGTATTTAGTACGTAATGTCCAATTAAAATCCGGTTTGGCAGTGAACGCTACCGATTTTGTAAGAAAAAAAAAAAAAAAAAAAACATGGTAACATGGTGTTGCCATCAAAGAAACAGTTGCTGGATGGATAGTTCTGATTTAGGAAGGATTGGTTTTTGTCTATAGATGATTCTAAAATTCAGGTGGGTCGTTGGTTGGATCAGTGGTGTTCTTTTTGAAACCAATAATGTATCTATGGGGATGCATGGTAAATTTGACCGATTAGATAAGCAACTATAACCCTTTTGCTTACATTAGATGTGAGAGATGCAATATCTACTTATCACACTTATTTATTGCAGCAGAAGTAATACAGTAAAGGTTGAAGGTTTACACTTAGCCCGATCAGAACCTTGGGCATAAAGTAAAATAAAAAAATTACGTTTTCAGAACGATATGTTTTATTAAAGGGTGATCCATTTCGAGGTTCCCTACTTTTTTAAAGAAAAAAACACAGAAAATTCAAATTTAATGGAGAAAGAACATTCTTTGGCATTTATTTTTTGAGGATTATGTCTATCAAATGTTGGCCGTTGCTACGTCGCAGATGGTCCATCCGTTGAGTCCAATTTTCGATCACTCGTTCGAGGATTTCGACTGGTAACTGGCGAATGACACGCGTGATGTTTTCCTCCAAGGCCTGAATCGAAGCGGGTTTGTCGCCATAAGCTTTTGACTTTACATATCCCTACAGGAAAAAGTCTGACGGTGTGATATCACACGATCTTGGTGGCCAATCGCCCGGCCCAAGACGTGAAATTATGTGCTCACCGAAATGTTCTCTCAATAAGTCCATTGATTGATGCGATGTGTGGGAAATGGCGCCGTCTTGCTGAAACCAAATGTCGCCGAGATCACGAGCTTCAATTTCAGGCATCAAATAGTCGGTTATCATGGCACGATAACGGTCGCCATTGACGGTTACGTTCGCACCGGCATATTTTTTAAAGAAACATGGACCGATGATTCCACCGGCTCACAAACCACACCAAACCGTTGTTTTTTCTGGATGAAGTGGCAGTTCTTCAATCTCTTCAGGTTGCTCTTCGTCCCAAATGCGGCAAATTTGTTTTTTTACATACCCATTGAGCCAGAAATGGGCCTCATCGCTAAACAAAATTTGCCTCGAAAACGTCGGATCTTCTTGGAACTTTTCAAGAGCCCATAGAGCGAAGCGATGTCGCTTGGGAAGGTCGAGCGGCTTCAGTTGTTGCACAAGCTGTATTTTGTACGCTTTCAATTTAAGATCTTGACGTAAAATGCGCCAAGTCGTTCCATACGTCAGTCCGAGTTGCTGCGAACCGCGCCGAATCGACTCTCTACGGTCTTCGTGTACACTCTCAGCTACGGCCGCTATATTTTCTTCACAGCGTGCTGGACGTGGTCTATTCGGTCGAACATTATCCAATAATGAATGCTGGATCTCAAAATGGGTGATGGTGTTGCGAATAGTACGCTCAGTAGGCCGATTATGTTGACCATAAGTTGAGCGAAGTGCACGAAACACATTCCTCACAGAGCGGGAATTTTCATAATAAAGTTGAACAATTTGTAAACGTTGTTCACGCGTAAGTCTTTCCATTATGAAATGCCAAACAATACTAAACAAAAATAACATGACAGCATGACACGACTCACACGTGATCTGTCAAAAAAGGCTATTGAAAAAAGTATCTCTACTTGGATCACCCGTTATTTACTATTTCTGATATTTTTATCTTTCTTGTCATCACGCCTCGTCATACCTTTGCTATTGCAGTAATAGCTTTAGAGGTATAGAACTTAGAAATAAAATAAACCAAGGATGGTGTTTAAATTGACATGAAATTTACTTTATTGGAGAGATAATCATCTGGCACTATAATTTAAATATTATTTCTGCCGGATGACCCCCACGGCTGGCTCGGTTGTAGTCTTATCTGGAGGTCTAATTTTCGATGACTTTTCCCAACATTTATGGCCGTATATCGGCAATAACGCGGCGAATGTTGTCCTCCAAGTGGTCAATCGTTTAGGGCTTAGACTATGGACTTTACATATCCCCGCAGAAATTAGTCAAGCAGCGTTTAATCGCACGATTTTGTGGGCCAATTCAAAGGATAATAACGGCGAAATTATGCGCTCACCGAAAGTTTCCATCAACAAGTCAGTTGATGGATTGTCATCACTTCCAATACGGCAGTTTAGTGGGTGGCCGCGGTGTAGTGGTAATGTGTTCGTCTGTTGAGTGGAAGGTTGCGCGTTCAATCCCAACCAGAATCCATTTCACTTTTATTTAAAAGAAATAAAAAGGTCGGTGTAATACCTTAAAGTATGCACACCATCTTGAATTTCTTCAAATTTAACGAACACAAGGAAAAGTGACTCCCCGAAGCTAGTTCGGACACCACCCATGGAGTTTAAGTCTCCACTTCATCCAAAATCTTTCCTATCCTCTCTTTCTTCCCCTTCTCTAACGCTCGTACTATGGTAACATATAAAGGGTATTCATAACCCCTTGAGTACGTGTAAATTATAAAAAAAAAAAAAAGTTTGTTTATTGACGTAATCATTCCACCAAAAGTGAGTTTCATCGTTAAATAAATTGCTTATGCAAATTAGAATCAACGGCAATCTTGTTGAATCTGTGGCTTCAATTCTTACACGAGTTGGATTTTGTAGGCACGAAAACTAAGATCTTTCCGAAAAATCTTTCATTAAGTGAATGGACACATATCCAATTCCTGTACTTAATGGCGGATAGACTAATTCGGGTCTTCCTCTACGCTACGCCCTACAGCAGAAACGACTTTTTCTGTATGCACTGGACGACGTCTCTGTGGATGCGTATTACGTGGTGCGAAAACGTTTCATATTAATCGAATTCAATGCTCTGTTGGACGATTATGATGACCGTAAAATGTACGTAGTGGACGATATACGTATTGAAAACAAAACCATGATTTTAAAAATAAATTTTCACAATTTGGAAGCCCAAAAAAATGGCCAAAAGCTAAAAAGTGTTGCTAACTTCATATTAAAGGGTTTTTCAATAAGAGCGCTACAAAATTTTTTTTTAATAAAACAAAAACGGTTTTAGATATCAATAAAATTTCTTATTCATGTGAAAGTACGTTCGACGCCATTATGTATAAAACTCGATTTCTTTTGCATGGCCACCACGGGCACGCTTGCAGAAGTCCAGACGCTGAACCCAATTTTCGACGGTTTTCAAGCATAAATCGACCAATACTGCTGCAATTTCACCTTCGATATTCGTACGAAGTTCATCAATCGTCGCTGGCTTGTTGGCATAGACCATAGACTTGACGTAGCTCCACAGGAAATAGTCTAACGGCGTCAAATCGCACGGCTCAAGCGACTGGACCATTTCGTGCGATAACACGGTCTCCAAACTTGGTTTCCAGTAAATTGATTGTGGCATTCGCTGTGTGGCTTGTGGCGCCGTCCTGTTGGAACCACATGTCCTCCAAGTCCATATCATCCAATTGGGGTCAAAAATATTCGGTTATCATTGAAAGGTAGCGATTCCCATTCACAGTAACCTGCCGGTCTTGATAATCATGGAAGAAGTACGGCCCAATGACGCCGCCGGCCCATAAACCACACCAAACCGTAATTTTTTTCGGGATGCAATGATGACTCATGGAGTACGTGTGGATTTCTGCCTGACCAATACCGCATATTTTGTTTATTGACGAAGCCATTCAGCCAGAAATGAGCCTCATCGCTGAAGATGATTTTTCGATGAAAATCCGAATCATTTTCAAGTTGTTGCTCAGCCCAATTCACGAACATACGACGCTTCTGGTGGTCAAGCGGCTTCAGTTCTTACGTCAATTTAATCTTGTAAGGATGTAGGCCAAGATTTTTTTGCAAAATTCGCCACAACGACGTCACAGAGATGCCCAACACTTGAGAACGACGTGTGAGAGACACATTTGGGCTTTCTTCAACTGAAGCCTCAGCGGCAGCAATATTCTCGACACTACGGACACTTTTTTGTCTCACTGGCACGGGAACATTTTGTACTGTGCCTGTGGAATCAATTTTTTCCCCTAGACGCTCAATTGTTGATCTGCTAGGACGAGTATGACGACCATAAATTGGACGTAGCGCTCTTAACGTTGAGGCCACTGACTCCGAATTTCGGTTGTAAATTTTTAATAATTTCGACTCGTTGTTGGATCGTTTATCTCTCCATCATGAAATGGCAAACCTTACTGATGAGAAATGTCAAAAGAGCGACAAGAAATATGGCGTCGTTTGCTGTCCCTGTCGCTCAACTTTTGTAGCGTCCCTGTTGAAAAACCCGATATATATAAATATTGAGCCTTAAAATGTTTGTCGCCGATTCACGCCTGATCGAATTCACCGAGTTTTACCAAACATTCACACATCTTTGCTCATCAAAGCGCCATAATACCAAATGCTAGAATTTGGCCTTATGTCATTTTCACAAAGCGTCATAAGACCAAGTTTATAGATTATGGCCTCATTGTCCATACGTACGTAACTGATTGAGACTCTTTTTTTTTTTACAGTGTCTTAAGGTTTACGAAAATGAGAGCGGGGAAATACGTGTACCAACACTAATGCACATATTCCAATTTTAGGCGGCAGCGAAATAACTCCCAATATGTAGTCAACAGTAGCGTCTACATTCCCAGTTAGGATGGACAAAGTAATGCACCTTAATGAACTGCTTCGACATATTCGCACTACAGGTCATCTAGGAAAGTAAGTCAGGTTCACTAAACGGAGATGTTTACGGATAAGCCAAAAATATAACGGAACCGCTTAATTTCGTAGTGAATACTGATGGCATCATGTCCTAGGTATATCCAATTAATTGGAACTGGCCTTCCAGGATGGAGGTTGTGCTTTCGTTTAACTACCCACCCACGAAAAAAAGTTATTTTTACGAAGCAAAGGACTGATTTTATTGTTGACGACAATGCTAGACGTAAACCGAACAACGACGTTCGTATCTGGAACTGGAATTTGAGAACACAAAACAGGAGAAGTGCAGGCTAATTCCTTAGCTACTACAAATCAAACATTACTGCCATCTTAGAAATTCGATGGAATGGGCTATGGTCCCTGATATAGTGAGCAAAAACAGCGATTATTCGGATGTGGATTTCTAAGAAGTGCCCTACATAGACAAGAAATTTTATACTTTCAAGACATAAGCGATCCCATTGTAACAATCCGCATCAAGGCCAAATTCTTCTTATATGCAATCACGCTCCGACGCACGGAGGAAAAATATGATAAAGCGAAATACTGCTCCAAAGCTCTTTGACTACTACCGAGGTACGCAGTTAAAATCCTTTTTGGGAGATTTCGAAGCCAAGGTAGGAAGAGAAGGCATTTTAAGCAGTATTGTCGGAAAACACATCTGGCAACGGACTTAGGCGAATTGACTTCGTTGAAGAATGGAACTATAGCCAGCACACTGGTTCCTCACCACGATATTTATAAGAAAACATAACGGTCTCCAGATCAACAAACGGTCAATCACGCATCCAATATTTTGGAAGAGCTACCCATCAGCGGAACTTTAGTTATTTTAGTTCATAAAAATGAACCAATTCTGTCTTAGTCGTACATCCAAGAGACCTGAGTCTTATGACGAAGCGACCTTAAGTGGAACTTTAGGAATTTAAGCTATTTTTTGTTGAAAACAGGAACCGGTTTTGTTCTAGTCTTAAGCCAGATACACAGACGCAGTTTTTACTGTCCGAAGTGCCTGTTCAGTTTTACCTGACCGCCATAGCGCATTCACACGCTCCGGTAAATATGTGAGTTTTTGTGTTTTTGCCGTTCGATAAACATGGCATCTGTTCAGCCATATTGAACGAAAACCGTCTCCACACATGTAAATTTCACTTTAAACTGACGGTCTGAATGAATGCCTGATGCTATACAAGCTCCGGTTTTTCTAATAACAGGCGGACTGAACAGGCAAACGATTGAATTTTCAATTTTTCTCCGACCGCCCGCCCAGGTCAAAAACTTTTTCATACACACGTTCAGTTACACCTGCGCTGGCGGCCCGAACAGGCAAACCGGACAGTTAACACTGCGTGTGTGTAACCGGCTTTATGTCCAAGTGATCTGATTGTTTGAAGCAATTGACATTATTTTCAGTATTGTCTGTGCTTATTCATCGGATGCATAGAAAGGGACACCACCTGCATGCAATATCGCATCTTCTACATTTAGAATGCATAGAATAACATGAAACTATTCGCAGACGAGTGATCCGCTTTTTAGACGGTACTTTTCTTGCTTCCGATTTGAAACCTTTAGCTGAGAAAAAAAAATTGTAGGAGTTTTAATATTAACTATCAACTCAGCCAACTAGCAACTCAGCCAACTAGCAACTCAGCCAATTTTACTGACGAAAAATGTCTGCTCCTTAGACCTCGAATGCTACTGTAGGTGATAGACTGCGCTATAGCATTCCCAGGGAAATGCAGATCATAACAGCGAAAATCATCGAAATCTGTCCAGCAGTTCTCGAGATTAGCGCATTCGTACCCTTATTGGGACGTTATTTTATACTATGTATGGAAGATACTACTATGGCAATGGTTCAAAATGGCTCAACGATAGACGTTTGACATATAGACATACAAAGGAACTAACTACGAAAGTTGCACATCCACTTCACAGATATCATTTGACAAAATTTTTTTGAAAAAATTCAAAGAAAAATAAGACCCACACATGATGTCTTCAAAAGCGACAATTTGAGGTTAAGTCAAATCTAGCCAACATTCCAAGTACTCGAAATCCAAAAATAATTTATAACATCGACACTAAAAATCCCATCTTTGCCAATTTCAATTCATTTCAACTATTTCATTGATGATTTTTTTACCAACTATCTAGCACAGCGTTTCCCAAAGTGTGCTCCGCGAAGGATATCCTGGTGCTCCGCGGCAAAATAAAAAAAGTCGCAGCAATCGAATTTGAAATGGTCATTTAAAAGAAATCAATACATACAAACAAACTAAAAAATAGTTCGTGTAAAAAGATGTGTGAGTCCCCGACAAATGAAAATTATTAAAGAGACGCACCAGAGACGACCATATACGCTGACGCTAACTGAAATTTGTACTGGGAAGACGTTTCTCTGGTTTTAAACGCGCCCAATAGACGGTTTTTGTTGGGTCGGTATCCATTTATACAGGTTAAAACGCATCGTAGTGCGGTGTATTTAATCTATATTTGGCTTTTAGTGCGTGAATTTTACTTTTTATTTGTTTTTTTTTTTTGTACATTGATGTAACTCTGTGGATCTATCGACGTGAAAAGATCAAAAGATCGTGAGAGATCAAAAATAATAGGTACTATGGATCGCTGGCTAAAGTCTGGGTAGTTAAAAATAACCACTGAAAGCTCCTTAACAGCACCCCCAGTAGTTACTAAAGAGTCAGCAACTGGCAGGTACATAATACAAAACCATATACAGTATTATACGGTTATAAGAAAATACAAAAAATCCGATAAAAATTTTCTTATATCCGTTTTTTTCTTATAGAGAAAAACGGATATAAGAAAAAAATGTCTTATATAAAAACAACGGATATAAGAAACAAAAAATTCTTATAACCAATCTAAAAGTTGCAGAAAAATAAAAGGCTGTACATTTAAATAAATTACTTAATAAAACCAACAAAAACGAATAAACAACAGTTCACAGGATGAGTAAGAAGATACAAACGAATTTATAAGTATATAAGTAGGTACATATTAAGTTGTTGAAGAAAAATATTCATCTATTTTCTTTTGAACATAGGATTCTTCTCGCCTTTTAAAAAGAACTTCTTCAACAGCGTGTAAGCAATATTCGTCAGTTTCCAAATATTGATTTAATAAAAAGGAACGCATTTATTTCTTCATTTCTATTAATTCCTTGGTCTCTTTCGGCTATCTCATAGTCTTCCTCTTCGTCGTCCTCTTTCTCGTCAGCTAGCATATTATTCACAAGTTCTGTTTCGTCTATTTCCCCAAAACATTCTTGATTTTCTTCTTCACCTAATCCCCCATCAGCTTCATATTCGTCGAACTCATTATAAATTATATCCAGATCTTCCACTGCTTCGTTACTTTTAAAAACTCCTGCCTTTCGAAAACAATTTTGAATAGTTTGTGGAGTCACCAACCACCAAGATCGTTTTATGATATTTAAGGCGCAAAGCATATTAATTTCACGAAGAAAGCTCGACATACGATTGCCTTCTATTGCCAGAATTTGTTTGCGGACCAAACATTTCCTATAATGAGCCTCAAACGAATGAATGATCCCTGCAAAGACAAAACAAAAGGGAAATATGTAATTAACTGCTGTGCATTAACTAAATTAGCTTCCTACCCTGATCCAAGGGTTGTATGATGCTTGTAGTGTTTGCAGGAAAAAAACATATTTCAATGTTAGTAGGTTTGAAATCTATTTTGTGGCACGAGGCATTATCGATAAAGAGTAAAATATTTTTTTCTTATTTTTCCTCATTTCATCATCAAGTTGCTTTGTTATTTCCCCCCACAGTGAAATCGTCATCCATCCTTTTTTATTGTACTTGTAGGGAATAGGAATGCTTTTCCCCTGGAAACATCTTGGTTTTTTAAATTTTCCAATCGAAAACACATATTTATCCGAACCATTAGAATTACAAATACACAGAAGTGTTATTCTGTCTTTCTGTTTTTTTTGGCCACTTATTTCTTTATTTTTCGGGGCATATGTTCCACTAGGAAGAGCCTTATAGAGTAAGCCAGTTTGGTCGGCGTTATATATGTCTTCACCATCATTCCTTTCCAAAAACCCTGGCAGAACGTACTCTTTGAAATTTTCTGCAGCTTATTTATCGGCGGAGCAGGCTTCTCCATGCACTCTTTTAAAGCAGATGTTTTGGTTTTTTTTCCAACGTTGGAGCCATCCTAAATTGGCGTGAAAGTCCGGGATATCCAACTGCACGGCGAAATGTTTGCACTTTCTCGAGAAGAATCGGACCAGTGATTTTCGCATCTATTTCAACCATTTGTTCGAACCATTTAGCCATCGTTTGGTTAAGCATTTCATATTTTCCTTTTCTGTCTCTTTTTCTATTCAAATTTTTGCACGAATATTTTAGTTTTTCAATACTCTCAGAATTTTTAATAATTTTGGAGAGAGTGCTTTGAGAAATTTTAAATTTACTGGAAATTTCTTTTCGGGGTTTTCCACACTTCACTTCTTCTAAAATTTCTATTTTTGTTTTAACCGAAACTGCGTTTCTCGACTGGTTTTTCGACATTTTCAAGGAAAAATTCAATATTTGAATAAGCAAATCAAAAAATTACCGTAGCAAATGAAACTTGTTTTCTTAATGTCATAGGCTGTCATTTTAGTTCGAAATGTCAATTTCTTTAAGCTTCGCGCACATTTAAAATGATGAGTTCTGTACAGTTTGAAGACAAATTATTTACATGAGAACGAATTTCTTTTAACCGTTTTTTTTTTGTATTGGCTTATAGATTTTGGTATTACAAAAAAGTTTCTTATATCAGTTTTTTTCTCATAAGCGTTTTTCTTAGAAGGGTTTCATTTTGCATAGAAGAATATTTGAAGGGGCACGGAATTTCGTATGCGTTTCTTATAAGCGTTTTTTTCTTATATGGAGTTTTCTTATATCCGTTAAATACTGTATATGTTGATTTCATAATGGGAAGTTTTGTTGGATTTATAATATTTTTTTTCTGTTGTTATCCTAAATTCAGATTTGTGAATTTGCTCGTTTTCCATTTATTGTTCTATTCTAGAGCCAAGGAAAATGACGCAATAGAGACAGCGGCGTCAGAACTGAAGAATTTCTGAAGAATTCGAGGCAGACAATGTGGCTAGTACTAGTTCTATGGTGATCAGTACTGCAGAAAAAAAACAGTAAAAAGGAAGTACCACGATTCATATTTAAATCTTGGATTTGCTGAGAAAAGTGACAACAAACCCCAATGCGTAAAAGTGTTGCCGAATAGTGCGATGTTTCCAGCAAAAATGAAACGTCATTTTGAGGGGAATCATCCAGATTGCAAAAGCAAACCGACTGATTTTTTTAATAGGAAGTATGGTGAGCTTACAAAATCTCAAACAATTATTACTAACCACTCAGAGACAGTGAACGAAAATGCGTTGATGGCGCCCTACTTAGTGAGTTTCCGAGTTGCGCAAACTGGCGAAGCCCATACAATCACTGAAAACTTAATCAAGCCATGCGTTAAGGACATTTTTGAGTGTATGTTGGGTGAAAAGGCCAACAAATTAGTTGACACCGTTCCTTTGTCAAAAAACACAATATCACGAAGAATCGGAGACTTAGCAGGGAATGTCAAAACTACTTTACTTTCGCGAATAAAAGTCACAAAATTTTCGCTGCAAATGGATGAATCAACAGATGTTGCAGGGTTGGCTATTTTAATAGTATTTGTGCGCTACCAATACCAACGGTCCTTTCAAGAAGATCTGCTTTTCTGCAAGCCGTTGGAAACTACAACAACTGGTGCTGAAATTTTTTAATTAATACACAATTTCTTTATTGTCAATGTTATCCCATGGGTTAACTGCGTGGATGTGTGCACAGACGGTGCCAAGACCATGACTGGAAAGACGTCCGGTGCCGTCTCAAGAATAAAATAAAATGCCAAGGAATGCAGCAGTAGTCACTGCTTTCTACACCGCCATGCCATTGCAATGGAAAAAATGCCACCCTCCTTAAAAGAGGTCGTAGACGAAAGCGTGAAAATAATTAACGTTACTAAATTTCGACCTATGAATTCAAGGCTATTCAAAGTATTGTGCGATGAAATGGGTAGGTAGTCTACCTACGTCTTTACTTCTTGACGCAGAAGTAAGGTGGCTTTCTCGCGGCAAAACACTGACGGGGCTTTTCGAAATGAGCGCTGAAGTCAGAACCTTCATTATGAACGACAACTTTGATTTGGGCGACAGATTGTGTAATGAGCGTTGGCTCTTGAAATTATCGTATCTAGCCGATATTAAAAAATATAAATAAATGTCTTGAGTGTATCACTTCAAGGAAAGACAATAACTGTTTTCGTTGCCAGTGATGAGGTCGAAGCATTTAAAAAGAAAATCAAGTTTTGGCGAAATCTTTAAAAAATCGAAACCTATACAGCTTCCCAATGGTCAGCGAATGTAAAGAGGAAATAGATTTGGGTATTCCTGACGACATTTTAATTGAGTTTCATTTACATCTGCTAAGTTTGCTCGAAAGCTTCCAAAGCTACTTTCCGGAAGAATACCATTCAAATATTAAAGAAAATGTGTGGGTTGCAGACCCGTGCTCCGCCGCGTTGGAAAAGCCAGCAAGCATCTCTGACATCGTTGCAGTTTGAGTGCTTAATTAATATGACATCAGATTCTTCTTTAAAGGCAAATTTTGGAACTAAGAAGTCTTTATCAGAATTCTGGTGCATGTTGAAGGAAGAATTCAAAATTTTGTCAGACAGAGCCAAAATAATTCTTCTGCCGTTTGCAACAACATACATGTGCGAATGAGAATTCTCCGCCTACGTTGGAACCAAAACAAAATATAGACCCCGTCTCGATGCAGAGCCAGATATTCGGTTGCAGTTGTCCCAAATTCAACCAGATATACAACAAGCATTATGCAAAACCAAACAGGTTTTTCTGGTTTTTTTTCGTTGATGTTACTTGTTTTACTTGAATTTAATAAAATATAAAAAAAATTTTGAGTATTGCATTTTTTACACATACATAACTGCGAAAATAGCGTAAGTGTAACGAAGTGCTCCGCGAGGAATGTTTGACCTAAAAAGTGCTCCTCGACCAAAAAAGATTGGGAACCGCTGATCTAGCACCTTACTACATCATAGTCTAAGTAAGTCTCCACTACATCCAAAATCTTTCCTATCCTCTCTTTCTTCCCCTTCTCTAACGCTCGTACTATGGTAACATATAAAAGGGTATTCATAACCCCTTGAGTACGTGTAAATTATAAAAAAAAAAGTTTAAATTTAGCTTGAACCGCCTCCAGTCTACTTATAATCACTTAATTACCACAAAGTACCCTCTGCATAGCACCAACTTACCAAGTCAAATACGATTTCATTTTCGCAAGAATTCCATTAGACCTAATCCAAAGTAGCTAATGAAAAAAAAAAACCAGTACTCATTAAAAAGTCCAATCAGCCAGTCGATACAAATGACATCATGTCTGACTGAAAAGCCAAGTTCCCACATTTGTTACCACACATCATCTGTACCCACTGCGGCGGAGGCTGCTGCTGCTGTCGAACATTCGAAATGCATCTAAAATATATCGCAATTCGGCGCGCAACATTGTGCACTGCATCTAGATCTGCCAAAATAGATCCAGCACCATCGTGTGTCGCGGTATGGCTGGACCGACAAGATCATTTCTCTATCTGCCAACAGCCCAACATGGTGAGATGAGCAAACACAACGCGACCAACAAAAAACACCGACTACGAGTATCTTCGATCATAATATCAATTTTGCGTGCGTGCCAATAGATAGAAGAACTCGTATCTATCTCGGAGGTTGTTGTTGGGGGGTTTTTTTTTTTTGTCTTTGACTTAAACAAGATACTTCATTTTCATAGACGTGCTCTGGTGCGGTTTCTCCCCTCAGATACTTCTTCGTCTTCTGCATATTTCATGAATTTTTTTGTCCGTTTAGAGGAATCCTCCTGACGCTTGCGTAATTATAACACACAGCAAGTTTCAGAGCAAACGAATATACAACAACAAAAAAATAAAAATAAAATATAACATCTCTAGTGAAGATACTTCAGATAGATACTTCTTGTGTATGCCATCGCCTTGTAGATGAACATGCTGCGCATTTGATTGCCATCGCACGATTATCACAAGATGCTTGCTCCCGCTTTTGCATCGTTGTTGCACTTTACTTAACCCGCTAACCCTCCGCTCTGGATAAGACTGAAAATCACACAAATTAGACGAACAAAACAAAACGAAGCCTCCAATGTTGGGAACACTCTTCTTGTTGGTGCATCACGCGCGCCACATCACAGAGTTTGGCAATCGTTTGCTTGCTTGAGCGAACGCGAGCGCGCGCGCATATTTTGTTTTATCTATGAAGAGGTACGCGCTTGCGCGCACCCCAGAAATTCCACTCGAAATCGGACATTGATGGGAATTCTAAATGAGTCGGAGCTTAAGTGAAGCAGCCATAAGGCCCAGGCTTCAAATGAGTAGCACACACATAAAACATCGTTTTTAATGACAGTCTGCCATAGAATCCACATTGCACCATTTTTATGGATAGACGATGCAACGTAGGTACTCGTACTTGAAGTTTGTTACCGAGTGGTGGTAGAGCACGGTACATCTGCAGCTGGATGGTTTGAGTTCATATCTGGAAACACACGTTTGTGGTCATAATCTTTTGGGATTTGGTAATCAGGAGCAGTTATTATGGGTATTTGACGTTTTATGAGTTTCGATTGCAGAAGGATGTAAATAAATGAGTTGCATGGGGAAATCAGACTGCGAAAGTGTTCAAGGCTTAAGGGGCTTTTAAGTAACACGGTGAGCAATGAGTTATATTGGTTGGTGATTCTGATAGTGTGATGTGAGAAATATTCCCGCCTACATGCCGTAAAATAGATATTTTCTATTTTATAGCATAGGTAGCTTAAGGCTTGAAGAGCGGTTTTATTTTGATTTAGCAATTGTTTTTAATAGGCTGTAAGAGGATTTTTTATTGCGATGAGATTTTTATGTCGAAGCTTTTAATCTCACGGGACATGGATAGATTATTTTGCAATATGGATGAATATAGTAAGTTTGAGAGTTTAAGTCCATAGTTAGCAGCTTGCATTTACACATATTTTTATGTATTTTTTCGCAGGTCGTAGAAGATGGTTGATATCGGCCTTCAAACACTAACATGGTTTGAAATTTCTGCAATCAAAGAGATTAAAGACTCTTGAAGTCTATAGAGTTCTTTGATGAAAGAACTCAATGGAATGCTTTTTCTATACCACTATTGCATTTACAAACTTTTCTCTGACATGGCAAGGAAAAGTTTTGCCGTTTTAAACTCTAGCTACTAGCAAAGGAAATCATATCTGCACTTAAAAGAACTTCTAGGCTGACAACTTGTATTCCAGCAACCTAATCCGGACTTAGACAAGGAACTGCATTGTTAGAGAAGTAAGGCAGGTACTGTGATAGCAATTAAAATGTCAGGCATTCCTCTGTTCATGCTTGAATTAAATGTGGTTCACCTTTCTGCGCTTATTTATACCGCTCCAATGACAAAATAATAACAGTAGCTTCATAAAATCCCGAATGAAATGTTATACCAACTTGTCGGAGTTCCATAGGGCTCTAAAAACTTAAAAAACATCAACTCATGGGCTCATCAGATTGGGTTTTTAAAGGCGCAGGAAGGGCCTTTAAAAATTACAGAATAGCATTAATCGAACCAAATTAAAAACTCAGCAATCCCACATCCTCGTCACAAGGTTAACGCATCTGTTTCTATAATTCCATATCCCTCATATAGCTGAACCAGAAATCCAGTATACCGGTGGGCAGACGAAATAGGTGAGCTCCACAATCACATGAGATGTCTACAACTTAGGCGCATAGTCACCAGGGGACGGAGAAGACACGCCGAAAATAAAGAGGAAGCTCTAGCGGAGTTCAGAACCAAGTCTTAGCTCAAGAGGGCCATCAATTCGAGCTAAAAACGGAAGTGGAAGGATCTCCGCCGAGACATAAACAGCGACCGTGGGTGCTTGACTATCAGATAGTAATGCGGAAACAGGGAACCCAATTGGCACCGCCTACTCTAAACGAAGATAAGATGGAGCGCATTGTAAACACTCTTTTTTCAAATTATCCGATCAGGGGTCCCGACAACGCACTTACCCGACGACATAAAGCTCCAGGTTTCAGTGAAGAAGAGCTGGGACTACCTGTGCAGACAATGCAAGACACAAGAGCACACGTTCCAGACGGCATTCCAGCGGAAGTAATGAAAGTGACGGCTAAAACATGCCCTAACCTGCTGCTCAAAATCTACAACAGCTGCCTTGAAGAAAGAGCCTTCCAAAAGGACTGAAAAAAAAAAACAATGATTGGTACTGATCAGCAAAGGAAAAGGAGAATAAAACTCCCCATCTGCGTACATGCCCTTATGAATGCTGGACACTGTGGGGAAGCTCAGGAAAGTTGCTGGAATCACGACTCACAGCTCCAGTACAAAGAACAGGAGACTTGGCAAAAGACTTGACGTCACTAAATATAGTGCGCAACGTCTTGCAAAAAGCGCCCTGATATTCGGCATTCTTATGTGAGTATATTCCGCTGCAAGTCATATTTCGGAATGGAATTGTTTTCCGCTGTTTCCGATGGCTCTCCCTCTCTGTCATGTAGGTATGTGGACTCTTGGCCTTTTTTTCCACTTATTTTTCGTTGGAGCAGAACTTAAGCTGATTGAGTCTGCATTCTATTTTATTTCGTACGCAGATTTTGAATTCTTGAATGTTCGGAGAATATACTTTTTAGACATCAAATCGTTGAAAATCATTGAAATTTCAAAATGGTGCATACTTTTAGGTGTAATAACCGATCTTTTTTATTTCTTTTGAATAAAAGCAAAGAGAATAGAACAACATAGAGTACGCATCACAGCTAAAAATCTGGTATCCGTTTCAAACGCGTTCGTTAAGTGCGAAGGGACGTTTTTATCAATTGTTTGCGTCGGCTATACTGTAGTTAGATGGAGGGGTAGCAATGTGGGATATCAATATCAGTACCCCACATAGAAAATTTTCGTTGTATGAGATGCGCACTCTATGTGGTTCTCTACTCTTTGATAAAAGTAACATGGATTTTGGCCACCTTCCACTCAACAGGCGGACAAATTAACACTAAGCCGCGGCCACCCACCCAGTAGACTTGATCTCTGTTGTGCTAGGGGCTTGAAACATTTAACGTTGGACAACCCATTTTGAAATAGACCAAACAATCAAGGAAAAATATCATGGTTCTACGAACTTCGTAACCGATGCAGCACCGAGTATATCACCGAATACAGTGGATGCCGTCAGGATTTTTAAGCGAACTCAAAGAAAGCGGTTTAACTAAGAACCATTGCAATCACTTAAATTACAACTGGTGTCAAGTATGTGGCTTTTTTTGGGCCATACAGAGCAACAAACCTAGCTTCGCTCTTCACAAGTGTGTGCAAGGTTATTGTTTTTTGCCACAAAGAAGATGACCTTCTGTTTAACGCCCAATCCGAACGGTCAATTTAAGAAGCTTCTCATGGCAGTGCTTCTCTTGGATGATTGTCCGACTTTCAGAGTCAGAGTGGAGCAGTGAAAAAAAAACATAGATGATGTCACTTTCGGAATTCGAACCAGGAACCCTGCGCTTAGTAGTCAAACGCACTTACTACTACGCCACTGCATCCAAGCAAGTAGAGGGTAAGTGAAAAAAAAATATAAGTACACGCTTAAAATTCACAATAAGTAATCACAATAAGGCATGACTACCATCACTGTTAAGTATCGAGGAACAGTGAAAAAAAAAACATAGATGATGTCACTTTCGGAATTCGAACCAGGAACCCTGCGCTTAGTAGTCAAACGCACTAACTAGTAGGCCACTGTATCCAAGCAAGTAGAGGGTTAGTAAAAAAAATAGTTACACGCTTAAAATGCACTATAAGTAATCACAATAAGGCATGAGTACCATCACTGCTTAGGATCGAGGTTCATCAAACACTTCTTGCATTCTAAGATCCACCACTTCTAAAAGTCGTATCTTTCCACGATTTTGGGTTATCAAAACCACCATGATACTTACACAGGCTGAGTCAAGCAGACAAAAGTCTGTCAAAACTCAGTGGCTTCTGCCTTCCAATGTACCAAAATATAACTTCAGTTAAAATTTCGCAACTACAAGGGATACTTTGAGGTGTGCTCCACCCTCGCTGTGGCACTTCTTAGCCAAAGCAGACTATTAACCGAGGTAAGTGGCCGATGGCCGCATATTAGTTGTCTTTCGTAATAGATTTCACTGCTATAACCTCATTCACCATGAATAACAATAACATTGCATTACCGCTGATTCCTCGACCCACAAAATGGATTATAGCATCAATTTTATTTGGTATTCCAATGGAAATCGACAGGCTCAGTGGTGCGATGATAGTGCGATGAATTGATTCCCAGCTGTAGCAACACCTAAACGATTTTTCACTGGCCCTCCTCTCGTGAAGATCTGACAAATCATCCGAGTAGTATCAATGTTGAAGAAAAGCTTATCTCAACTTCGGCGTTCGAAGAGCTCGTGCCATCGTGCAAGAAGTACACATGCACACATGAATGGTTGTAAGAAAATGGTAGGCCCTGGGTCCTGTTGCGTGAAAAAAAATTGTTTTTTTTTTGTAACGCAAAGCGATTAATGCGTCTTTATTGATTGCGTTTGTGGCGCTATACTGGATTATTTTGAAATAGTTTGCCCACAATATCTACCATTTCATTATTGATGTTAAAAATAACAAGGGACTAACCACCGCATCCTATGGCACACCGTTGCTTTTACTTTTGAGAAGAACAACATTTTGTTGATTTCGTAAAACAACATAGGCGTTGTCAGACTAGGGTGTACATTAATCAGCGCTCTCTTAATAATTGTCTGTTGTTGCAGTTTTGATCTCATATCGATGATGCTCATTTTCTTTCTAGTGGTAGCAATTGCATCTCGTTTTCATAAGTCCAAATTCTACATGCTAAATTAAAACCACAAGTGGCAAATCAGGAACAAAAAATCTAACACCATAATCAATGCCTTGTCAGAATAGGTAATCTGTATAGCATTTCAGGTAAAGATTTGGATTAACTACTTATTACGAAGCAAGTCGGATATTAAAAGAACGACATGAATAGCAATCGATGAATTACTTCCTGAATAAACCAGTTCCCAAAATGCAAATTCTATACATTCCTTCAATAAAAGATTATTCATGGAGTCTTAAGTTCTTAGAGCTTTAGCTTTCTTATAAATCCAAGGACTAAAAATCATATAAATATATTGCCTCACTGCCTCTTTTCGGAGACTAAGAAATGTGTGGTCAAGCAGGCTTCAGTCAGATCTACAACATTGTAAGTAGCATTTTAAATTTTCACACACCTTTATGTGTATGCGCAATATATTCATCAGATAAATTCCCACCCTATTAATTGCATATGTCGTAAAATTGCACAACATTTCGAATACATTGCGCATTATTAAAAAAAAAACAAAAACAAATTAAAAACATCTGATCATTAAATGCTGAATTTAGATCGGGCGTGGTATTTTTAATAAATAGATTCAAATATTCTGTCACAGTTGTATCAACCCCTCGATTAGATTGTGTTACGTTGTATTTTTAATTGCACATAAATAATATTTGCGTAAATGTTTATTACAATGTAAGAAACGAGATAAACTAAATAGATGCAAATTATAAGGGTATACTGACATTTGCAATCGTTTTTGACCTTACTCAATAAATTTGTAATCTGGTCTCAGTTGGCTAGTAATTAAGAGAAAATTCCATTGCAACCGTTTATGCAAAAATGAGTTGAATTAGTATCTGTAGATCTGTAGGTGACATTTGACTGACATGCAAGTGGAAAATAATTAAGGGTTAACTCCTTCTTATTTGTAGGAGGTAGGCTTTGAAGTATGCAGATCGGGTATCGTTATGATAGATGAAAGAGTTGATGTGCGAACTGTTTATATGCGCATTATTATGAATCGATAAGGCGGGGGTTTAATGGTTTAACAATTTATTATCTCGCCGAGTTTGTTGGGACAGGTGTGAAAATATTGTGCAGATTTTGTTTGTACTTTATGATTTATGAAGTTGAATTTTTTGATAAGTTTTGCAAATTAGTAAAAGCAGTGGAGAAGGAATTGAGGTTCTCTGGGTGATGCTGCAATAGAAAATTCATTCGTAGTGGACCGTAATGCATTGCAGGTGATTTTGATGATTGTAGTGTTAATTTTCAGAATAGCAACAATTATTATTATAATTTTTTTTTATCAAAAATTGTGACGGTGAACGCATGTTCTTTGATTATTGATATCTTAGAGACATGATGTAAATTCAATAACACTGGCATCATGATCCTTACTTACTTACTTATTTACTTAAGTGGCGCTACAGTCCGGAATGAAAATGGGCCTCAAACAAAATGCCTCTCCAATTAGCCCGGTCCTTAGCTAACCGCCTCCAGTTGCGCACTCCAAGTTGGTTGAGGTCGGTTTCAACTTGTGCGCTCCACTTAAGGCGAGGTCTTCCTCTACTGCGTCCGACGTCTGGCTGGGAATCGAAGACTCTGCGAGCCGGAGTATTGGTGTCTTTTTGTTCTACATGTCCTAGCCATCTTAAACGTCCAATGCGGACTTTTTTGACCAGGGGCATGTTGCTGTACAGCTCGTATAGTTCTTGGTTGAATCTTCGCCATCATAGCCCGTCAACGCAAACGGGACCGAAGATTTTTCGAAGAATTTTCCTCTCATATTGACCAAGGATTTCTTTATCCGCTTTTGAGACGATCCATGCTTCAGCGCCATAGAGCAGGACTGGCATGATCAGGGTCTTATATGAATCTGCTTAGTAGTTCGACTGAGGGCTTTACTACTGAATTGCCTTCTTAGGCCGAAGAAACAGCGGTTGGCAAGACTAATTCTTCGTTTAATTTCTGACGAGATGTTGTTGTCAGAGTTAATAGCTTAACCGAGATAGATAAAGTCCCATTCTACCTCAAAGTTATATCCGTCAATGGTGACGTTCTGTCCAATTCGTCGATGATGTATGTCCTTTCGTGTTGACAGCAAATACTTCGTCTTGCCCTCATCTACTGCTAAACCCATTTTTGCCGCTTCCTTCTCTGTACTAGCAAACGTGGCTATGACATCACGTTGGGTCCTACCAATGATGTCAATATCGTCAGCGTATGCTAGTAGTTGTACAGATTTTTAGAAAATTGTGCCTCTGGTGTTGGCTCTTGAGTTTTGCACAATCGTCTCAAGAATCAGATTGAAGAAGTCACCTGACAGCGCATCGCCTTGCCTAAATCCTTTTTTTGGTATCGAATGTGTCGGTGAGGTCGTTACCGACCCTTATGGAGCAGCGAGAATTCTCCATCGTCATCCTACACAAACGGACGAGTTTGGGCGGTATACCAAAACTAGACATGGATCTGTGTAGTTCGTCTCTATAAATGCTGTCGTATGCGGCTTTGAAATCGATAAAAAGGTGGTGGGTATCGATTGGACTTCTTGGGTTATTTCCAAGAACTGCCGACGTGTGAAGATTTGGTCATCATGATCCCTAATAATGTATTAATTACGTAATGTGTTCGTTTATAGTAATCATGTAACGGGAGATTCCTGAAGTTCCGCTGAACAAAAAAAATTTAAAAAAAAATTGTACGACAAGTCAAGTTATAGCCCATCATGGTGGCTGATCTCTTATATGTAGGTGTAACCACTTTAAACCCAATAACTTCTAAACTATCAAAGGCACAAAGTGTACAATGTACATTTCGGAAAGACAATTTAGTAGCACATACAAGTTTAAAACACTCTTGGTACATCTTTAATGAAAATTTGTTGGTCCTTTTTTCACTTAAAATGTATTTTTCTTAAAATGTGTACTTACAATTTTTTTTTAAAAATGGTTATTCTAAAAAATTTGTTCACCAACATTTTTACGTACGATCTAGAGAAGTAGAAGTTAAATCCATTCTTTGTCAGACAATAATGGCCAAACCTTGAGATACTCATTCTCTCTATTGGCCTTAAGTAAAAAATATAGTCCGTTATATTTTGAGGCAGCATATACTTTAAGCAAACACCAGCTTTATGATTTTTTTTTGATTCAAAAATATGCTAATAACGTAGTAGGAAACTGAATGAGATCAAGAAAGCTAATTACAAATGCAAATGTTTATAAGCTGATAGAGTTTGCTGCGCTATAAGTTTATTTTCCTATTTGCATATAACGAAGTTATATGTTTCAATGCAGTATTGACGTTTGTAGAAGATTACTAACGCTCGTACTGTGGTAAAACATTTAAAAAAGTATTCAAAACCCCTTAATTGCGAAGGAATGTACGCATTTGTATTCTGAGCTATCAATGGGATTTGAATGCATCTTTGACTAATCTTGTTGTGACAGTACTTCGAGGGAAAACCTCATTTTATACCATCTGAAGTCTCTGCATAACAAGAGCTACTATTACTTGACAACTTTTTATCGTTGACTTACAACAAAAAAGTTGAATCGGGTTTTTCAACAGGGACGCTACAAAAGTTGAGCGACAGGTACAGCAAACGACGCCATATTTCTTGCCGCTCTTTTGACATTTATCTTCAGTAAGGTTTGCCATTTCATGATGGAAAGATATACGATCCAACAAAGAGTCGAAATTATTAAAATTCACAACCGAAATTCGGAGTCAGTGGCCTCAACGTTAAGAGCACTACGTCCAAATTATGGTCGTCATAGTCGTCCTAGCAGATCAACAATTAAGCGTCTAAGGGACAAAATTGAATCCACAGGCACAGTACAAAATGTTCCCGTGCCAGTGAGACAAAGAAGTGCCCGTGGTGTCGAGGCTTCAGTTGAAGAAAGCCCAAATGTATCGCGCACACGTCGTTCTCAAGCGTTGGGCATTTCTGTGACGTCGTTGTGGCGAATTTTGCGAAAAGATCCTGGCTACATCCAACAAGCCGATTGACCACCAGAAGCGTCGTATGTTCGCGAATTGGGCTGAGCAACAACTTGAAAATGATTCGGATTTTCATCGAAAAATCATCTTCAGCGATGAGGCTCATTTCTGGCTGAATGGCTTCGTCAATAAACAAAATATGCGGTATTGGTCAGGCAGCAATCCACACGTACTCCATGAGTCATAATTGCATCTCTAAAAAAATTAGGTTTGGTGCGGTTTATGGGCCGGCGGCGTCATTGGGCCGTACATCTTCCGTGATGATCAAGACCGGCACGTTACTATGAATGGGAATCGCTACCGTTCAATGATAACCGAATATTTTTGGCCCCAATTGGATGATATGGACTTGGAGGACATGTGGTTCCAACAGGACGGTGCCACAAGCCACACAGCGAATGCCACAATCAATTTATTGGAAACCAAGTTTGGAGAACGTGTTATCTCACGAAATGGTCCAGTCGCTTGGCCGCCTCGGTCGTGCAATTTGACGCCGTTAGACTATTTCCTGTGGTGCTACGTCAAGTCTATGGTCTATGCCAACAAACCAGCGACGATTGATGAACTTTGTTCGAATATCGAAATTGAAATTGCAGCAGTATCGGCCGATTTATGCTTGAAAACCGTCGAAAATTGGGTTCAGCGTCTGGACTTCTGCAAGCGTGCCCGTGGTGGCCATGCAAAACAAATCGAGTTCCGTTCATAATGACATCAGACGTACTTTCACAGGAATAAGGATATCCAAAACCGTTTTTGTTGTATTGAAAAAAAAAACTTTTGTAGGGCTCTTATTGAAAAACCCTTTATAAAAAACCACAATAATCGAATTTTTGATTTAATTTTTCTTCTGACTCTGTTCGCACTGCAGTACTGGAATCTAGTACCACTATTACTTACATAAACAAAAATCATCTTTTACTGGATATTTTCATTGACAGAGCGGACATCTGCACGAAAATGCTGACTCGCATGATCGTTCGTACTCTCTTCACTATCGGTAAGTAAACTTTCGAATGTGAATGTTGACGGCTTCTCCAATTTAGAAGAAGCTGTAAAAAAAGTTTATCTTCTAATAAAAGATTACATGGATAGAACTATTCCAGTCAAGTATTCTAAAAATGATCAAATCCAGCATCCTTGGTACACGAAAGAGCTTAAACATCTTCAAATTGACGTAACCGGGCCTGGAATGATTTCGTAAAAAGCCAGAATCAATACGACTACAATAGTCCCTAAATTTGTTTGATGAATTTTCTGCGATGTCTAGTAGTTCATTATAATGACTATATAATCAGTATAGACAACGCTCTAAAAAATGATCCTAAACGCTTTTGGGGATTTGTCAATTCGACAATGCCAACTTCTTTTATAATAACTCGACAATATCGAGCTCTCAAATTGTATCAAACTTATTCACAGAGAGCTTCAGTAAATCAATTATTGATACCCCACTAGTGTTAGACGAACATTATTTCAGTTATATCAACAACTGCCCTCAAGTTAGTTTCAGTAACGTTACATTTGACGATGAAACACTACTTAAATACATCTTTGTTAAGTTATGACTATTCTGCGGGACCTGATGGAATCCCACCAATAGTCGTAAGGCAATGGACATAAAGATGTTTTTTTTTTTACCATACCTTCAGAATACCCGCTACAGGAGTATTTCCAACTCAATGGAAAAATGCATTTATAACACCTGTTTTCAGAAAAAAGTTGAAACAGGGGATATCTCTAATTATAGAACCATCTCAAAACTTTCTTGCATTCCAAAGTTGTTCGAGCATACTATTTGTGATAAACTCTTCTTCCTTTGTCGGAACGTTATCTATGAAGGACAACATGGGTTTGTAAAAAATCGATCCACTGTCACAAGCCTCATAACACTTATGCATCACTGTTCCAGTAGTTTGGAAAATAAAAAACAAGTCGATTGCATATACACTGACTTTTCTAAAGCTTTTGACCAGTTATCACACAACAGAAAATTTTTTAAACTAAAGGCATATGGATTCCCTCCAGGAATTTTGTTCAATCATATCTCTCATTGAGAACTTAGCAAGTAAGCTTTAGAGATTCCAAGTCCAACCGTTTTGTGGCTCAATCTTGAGTGCCTCAAGGAAGTAATATGGGACCAATTTTATTTATGCTTATAGTTTACGATGTAAAAGCTTGTATTCCAGATAGCAAAATATTTATACATGCTGATGACATGAAAAATTTGACTCTATTTTACTACAAACTGATTTTAACAGTTTCATCACATGGTGTCTTTAAAACGGGTTGAAACTGAACCCTACAAAGTACCAGCATATGACATTTTCACGAAAACGTGCTCCCTCCGATTTTAATTTTACTTTGTCCGGCCACACTCTTCGTCATGAAGACAGTTTTAAAGATCTAGGTGTTTATTTTAATCCTTAAATGGCGTTTAACAAGAACATTAATGTTATCGTCAATAAATCCAGCCACACTCTTCGTCGTGTAGACAGTTTTAAAGATCTAGGTGTTTATTTTAATCCTTAAATGGCGTTTAACAAGAACATTAACGTTATCGTCAATAAATCCAGCTCTATGTTGGGATTTATAAAAAGGTGATCAAAAGAGTTTAACGACCCTTACGTCACTCTTTTGCTATATAATTGTCTCGTTCGTCCTCATTTGGATTATGCCTCACAGGTTTGGACACCCTTCTATGCATTCAAATAGAACTAAACCAGTCCCTTGCAAGTTCATAAGATTTGCTTTGAGATGTCTTCAAAAATTAAAATACTACTGGTGTTGAATTAAACTACTGCAATTTATAACAAACCGCGTTATAAATTGCGGAGAGAGCAGGAACTCTCACAGGAAAGTTGCCTGCCAAACATTTATTACTCGTGATAAAAAAATTGTTAGACAAGTCGCATGCTTAAAAAAAAAAAAAAAACTATGGCGCAACAGGCTCGTTAGTACCCAGGGCCTAGCTATTTTCTCACATCCATTCATGTGTGCGTGTTTACTTCTTAGAAAGATGGCGGGACCTCCAGTTTAATGCCGAATCCGAACGGCTAAGTTGAGATAAGCTTTTCCATGACAATTGATACTACTCGGATGATTTGTCAGATCATCACGAGAGGAGGGCCAGTGAAAAATCATTTAGGTGTTGCTACCGCTGGGAATCGAACCCAGACCTTCTGCACGGCAGTTCATCGCACTAACCATCGCGCCACTGAGCCCGTCAAGTTGCATTCTTAGTTGCAATAAAAATAAAAAGGGTGGTCCCACGCTTGCTTTGGGCACGTGCCCATCGTGTCTCTTGAGATTTTCACCACCCACGGAAAAAAAACGGTTGCCTTTGTGTCAACGTAGACTGGCATGGTTTTCTTACACCAATTATTATCAGGACAAATATATGCTTCCGATCTTTCACGTGCCATTGGCACGTTCCCTATTGGCATAGGGAGGTTCCTATAACTGGCGTTAATTAAATATTTTACATATACCTTATCACTAACACAAATATGGTATGCATGAGGCTATTAGTCGCATGAGTAGAATTTACAATAAAAAATTACGATGTAGTTGAACTGCATGTTAGTAAAAGTAGTTTATAAAATAATCTGCACAACTGCATGCTGGAGTCGGTATAAGTGTATGTAAAATTTAATTTTGTTAATCAAATTTTTTTCTTTCATGATTCAAAAAATGTATGCTCTCGTTTGCACTGACTTTGAACTAGTGCTGTGGTCAAGTTAGTTGCGATAAAAAACAAAAACATATGAGAAGGCTACAATCCACTGAGTGGATCGTTTTATACCCTATCCCATCCCATCCTTCAAACAAAAATCCTCAAAATGTCGGCTTTTTGGCGATAAAATGTAGAAAATCTCGTTGTCAGAACATATTGTTGGTACAGTTTATCAAAATCATTTATGGTTCCACAAAAAACATCGTTTTTCGCCTGGTTATGCTATGAGGTAGTGTATAGAAATGTTTTTGTATGAAAACGCCCCCAAAAAGTAGGCGTCGGCTAAAATGATATATGGAAGAAATGTTTATATTAACAGAAGCAATGGTTTTGCATCAATTTTTTTTTTAAATGTTTAAAATTTTTCTGAAAAACGTTTTTTTACTAAAAAAAAATTTATATGAACAAAATATAGGCATTATGATTGTAAAGACATGTTTTTCAGACACTTTTTCAATATCTCTTACGGTTTGGTCTGAAACTACGTTTTTTTTAATAAGGGGCGTGGCAGTGCGTGGATTTCAAAAAAGTTTACACTTGTTCTGTTGGGAGCAACAACGAGCATATGTACCAAATTTCTTCATCGGCACAAAAACTGGTGATGTATGTACGGACAGACCTGGCTAAATCGACTCAGCTATCGATTCTGAGTCGATCCATATACCTAAAGGTATATCTAGCAATGTTATTTCTCCACTTTCAACCGGAAATACCGAAATTAAAGCCCCCAAAAAAGCTCCGGATTATGACCTAATTAGAGGAGAACTTCTTAAAATGTTACCTCGGAAAGCAGTAACTAAACTCCTCTACATTGTAAATGCAAAAATTAGATTAGAATACATACCAAGACAGCGGAATGTCGCGGAAGTGATTATGGTACTCAAACCAGGAAAATCACCGAAGGGAATAAAATTTCCAGACCTACTTCTCTTCTTCCAATAATTTCAGAAGTTTTTGAAAGGATATTACTCGGTCGCTTACACCCCATTAATGATCAGAAACGCCTTTGACCTGACCATCAATTTGGGTTTAGAAGTAAACATTGAACTGCGAACCAAGTTCATCATGTAATCGAAGGGAAGAAAATTTGCTCAGCCGTATTTCTAGTCGTGTCGCAAGCTTTTGACAAAGTTTGGCATAGAGGCCTTCAATACAAACTAATACAAGTTCTGCCTGAAAAATTATATAAAATCCTTGTCTCGTTTCTTAAGCATAGACTCTTCCGTGTGAAACTTGGCAACGAATATACAGAGTCCAAAGAAATATGGGCAGGAGTACCCCAAGTAAGCGTCCTTGGGCCGCTCTTGTACCTCCAATTCACTCGTGATATCCCACAAACAAACGATACAATAGTTGCCAAGTTTGCTGACTATACAGCTACACTAGTAGATGGCACAGCAATAGAGGAAACGAATAAAAAAATTCAAAACGCTCTTCACGAGGTTAATGAATGGACAACATCCTGGCGGATTGCACTTAACGAGAGCAAATCGATTCATGTAGATTTTCCGTATAAAAGGACAAAAAATTTGCCTGTATTTCTCAATACGGTTCGAGTCCCTTTTGTAACTGAAGCGAAATATCTCGAAATGACACTCGATGCAAAATTAAAATGGAAGTCGCATGTGAAAAACGAAATGCGAAGAACTTAAAAATAAATTCAGAGAACTGTACTGGTTACTCGGAAAATATTCGAAGCTTAACCTTGGTAACAAGCTGCTATTATAAAGGGTGATCCATTTCGAGGTTCCCTACTTTTTTAAAATTTAAACTTAATGGAGAATATTTATTATCATTTGAAAGAACATTCTTGGGCATTTATTTTTTGAAGATTATGTCTATCAAATGTTGGCCGTTGCTACGTCGCAGATGGTCCATCCGTTGAGTCCAATTTTCGATCACTCGTTCGAGCATTTCTACTGGTAACTGGCGAATGACACGCGTGATGTTTTCCTCCAAGGCCTGAATCGAAGCGGGTTTGTCGGCATAAGCTTTTGACTTTACATATCCCCACAGGAAAAAGTCTAACGGTGTGATATCACACGATCTTGCCAATCGACCGGCCCAAAACGTGAAATTATGTACTCACCGAAATGTTCTCTCAATAAGTCCATTGATTTATGCGATGTGTGGAAAGTGGCGCCGTCTTGCTGAAACCAAATGTCGCCGAGATCACGAGCTTCAATTTCAGGCATCAAATAGTCGGTTATCATGGCACGATAACGGTCGCCATTGACGGTTACGTTCGCACCGGCATAATTTTTAAAGAAATATGGACAGATGATTCCACCGGCCCACAAACCACACCAAACCGTTGTTTTTTCTGGATGAAGTGGCAGTTCTTCAATCTCTTCAGGTTGCTCTTCGTTCCAAATGCGGCAATTTTGTTTGTTTACATACCCATTGAGCCAGAAATGGGCCTCATCGCTAAACAAAATTTGCCTCGAAAACGTCGGATCTTCTTGGAACTTTTCAAAAGCCCATAGAGCGAAGCGATGTCGCTTGGGAAGGTCGAGCGGTTTTAGTTGTTGCACAAGCTGTATTTTGTACGCTTTCAATTTAAGATCTTGACGTAAAATGCGCCAAGTCGTTCCATACGTCAGTCCGAGTTGCGCCGAATCGACTCTCTACGGTCTTCGTGTACACTCTCTGCTACGGCCGCTATATTTTCTTCACAGCGTGCTGGACGTGGTCTATTCGGTCGAATATTATCCAATAATGAATGCTGGATCTCAAAATGGGTGATGGTGTTGCGAATAGTACGCTCAGTAGGCCGATTATGTTGACCATAAGTTGAGCGAAGTGCACGAAACACATTCCTCACAGAACGTGAATTTTCATAATAAAGTTGAACAATTTGTAAACGTTGTTCACGCGTAAGTCTTTCCATTATGAAATGCCAAACAATACTAAACAAAAATAACATGACAGCATGACACGACACACACGTGATCTGTCAAAAAAGGCTATTGAAAAAAGTATCTCTACTTGGATCACCCGTTACATGCAAGTGCTAAAGCCGGTCTCGACATATGATACACCACTATGGGGTTGTATCAGTGAAACGAATCTAAGCCTTCTACAAACTTTTGAAAACAAAATGTTAAGATCATTCGTCAATGCGCCGTGATATATAAGGAATGAAGATCTACGCAGAGATCTGGGTATTCCTGCGGTTGAAGATGAAGCGAAAAATTTGCACGCAAGCATAAAAAACGTTTATTGGGACACGTTAACACAACGGTCCTCCAAATTCGTGAAGAAACCAATTTATTGCGGCGTCTTCAAGGAACTAAGCCCTTAGATTTGGTCCGATGACAACAAACCGCGCTATAAGTTGCGGCGAAAGCAGGAACTCTCAAAGGAAAGTTACCTACCAAACATTCATTATCATGATAAAAAAATTTGCTAGATAAGTCGCACACTTAGTTGCAAGACAAATACATAAGGGGTGGTGGATTTAGTGAGTGAAAGTCTCACACTCCTTCGTGCGATCTTACTAACTTGGGACATTTTAGATTGGTCTGACGTTTTTGTAGATTCACAAAAGATATATCTTGTGTTATATGTGCTTACATTCATAAATGCACATTTTCTAACCTAAACACACACCTTCGTTTAGATCCGCTCTTTCAGCGCTGAGTTATCTCATAAAATGATTTAAGATCATGATGATTTATCTGTTTTGCAGTCAAAATGCTTCGAAATGTGTTGGTTCAACAACTGGTTAGTTGTCAGCTGTTTGGATTTCATAATAAGAAAAAAAATAATTTTCTTCTAAAAAAAAGAAAAAATTAACATTTAAATCATGGTAACTTTGGTAAGATTTTTTTTTATTTTAACGACAACATCAGTTAACGCAATTTGTCAATCTGCATCTACTTCAATTTAGCAAATCTAAGTGGTGAACTTGGCCAATGAATCGGAGGAATAAATGCATCTACGCATCACGATTAGTTTAGTTCAGATCCACTTTTTTGTTTATTCAAAACTCACTTCATGAATAATTTTATTGTCGTATTAGATTTTTTTTTGAAAATCAAATACGGTAAAACACACCTCCCAATCACCATACAGTAAATGTAACTTTGTGACGTCAAGAAGACAACGGGGTAGCGGTTTAGTAGTAATTTGATAATGAATTGATTGCCTTAAGGAAATTCATTTATCGTATCCACAAAAAACTCATAACACAGAAACGATAATACTTATAAACTAGAGCAACTGTCTTTTTTTTTTGTCAGTGAAAAAAAAAACTTTTCGTTTTTTAATATCTCGAACGGCATTCAAACGGACATAATAATTTATTTATGAAATTCAAAAATATTTTTGCTTCTATTAATACGTTAAGAATCGTGAATTAATTCACACAAGAAAACGTGACCAAAGGCATGTCCACCAGCTAGTATAAAAATAAGTTTGAGGTGCCAAACGACGTGAGACAGTAGATGGTGCATTAGGGTCGGTAATCCTGCACAGACGGACGATTTTGGGCGGCATTCCAAAATTAGACATTGCTGTGTACACTTCGTCTTTATAAATGTTTTCGCATGTGGCTTTGAAATCTATGAATAGGTGGTGGACTAGTCCGGCCTAAAATTAATAACGGCCGATGAGGTTGTTGGTACATAAACGGTTTCATGAATTCACATATTATAGCTTAAAGGGCCCAGTTATAGCTGTCATTGAAAACCCTCATTGGCAGTTTTCTTGTACTTCTTGCAGCGAGTTGGTGTCAAAACAAAGCTTATGGATTTTGGAAGATTGATTATCCAAAAATATTTAAATTTCCAAATACAGATTTCGTAGATAAACACTTTTCTACTGATCAACATTTATTTCTATGAAGTAATGATTGCCATTCCACCGAACTGAAACGAAATTATCCAATAATTCCTATAAGAAGCTATGGGGGTGACCTTTTAATTCCATCATGTATTTCGTTCCAATGAAGTTGTTCAATGATAGCTACAACTGGACCCTTAGGCGATGTTAAGTAAGGCTAATGCCTCTTTATTTGGCGAAGCCCAGCGGTCCACCTTTTTTTTTTTTAGATCGGGGGATCGATGGTATGGTTCCTTTCTTAAGGCATACTTCTATCCGACAAATTTTAATCAAGATTTGGTGTTTGTTGCGTACCAATCATCATCACGTTGGACAGTTAGGAAGGAGTACCGTCATTTCCGGCAGACTTGTTAAGTTAAGTTATCATTGTCCTCATTTCACTTAGAACTGATGGTTATTAGTCTTCGCTGCCGTCACCAGTCTAAAGTTGTTCGTCCTGACGTACATTGGAAGATTTATCGTCATCGAAGCTTAATAATCAGCAGAAGTGGTTCTTCCACATTCTCAGAATCGACTGTGTTTCAACACACATCTTTTCTTGATCATCTTGAAAGGATACTTTCCTTGTACCTTTGGCTTTGTCATAGAGTCTTCACGTGTAGCTTTGCCTTGTAGGGATTATTTTTGACTTTGAACATCTATAGGCATTCTTCATCAAGACAGGGGCTTATTACTCGATATTAATTGAGGCCGATCTTATCGATCGTCGTCATTGCCTATCGACTTAAGATGTTGGTGGCATGTAATTAACAGAGAGGTTGAGGGGTACGCCTTTTGATAAGCTCTAGAGATTTGTCTCGATTTCGACTTTCGATATTTCAGGCTTTCGACATTAAATTATTTTACGGTGTTTTGCACTTGTTGTGGAGTGGTGGATAAATGGATTTATTTCTTGGCTGTAACAGAGCAGTACTCCGAGCTGATGTCACGCCCTCGAAATGTTCGGACGTTTAGAATTCTGCATTCCTTCATTTTCTTTCCGATTTCTGTCATTAGAAATTAAGGCAATCTATGGCGAATGGTGTAATAGCAGTGCAAACTCTGAAGGACAATCGCGAACCAATCAGATTCCAATTTTATGCAGGACCGTTTTCATAGAAGGTTAGGTTAGATTAGACAGTGTTCAGGGATGATAACTATGGTGGCGATAATATATAGCCTGGCTAGCGAGATCAGTACCTTGGATCTTCTTAAATCCACCTTTCGGGCAAATTTGTTTGGTTATTTGACAGGTCGAACCAAGAGTCCATCTGAGATTTGAATTGCTATCAGCATGCCCCGCTATAAACTCTGACAACAACATTTCGTCAGAAATTAAACGAAGAATTACTCTTGCCAACCGCTGTTTCTTCGGACTAAGAAAGCAATTCAGTAGTAAAGCCGGAATGAGGGCTTTACAACTCAATTGCTAAGAAAGCAATTCAGTACTAAAGCCGGAATGAGGGCTTTACTACTCAATTGCTTTCTTAGTCCGAAGAAACTGCTAAGGAGATCCTATATAAGACCCTTTTCATCTCAGTGCTGCTCTACGGCGCTGATGCATGGACTGTCTCAAAAGCAGATGAAGAAATCCTTTATCGATTCGAGAGGAAAATTTTTTGAAAAATCTTCGGTTCCGTTTGCGTTGACGGGCTATGAAGACGAAGATTCAATCAAGTACTAAACGAGCTGTACAGCGGCATGCCACTGGTCAAAAAATCCGCTTTGGATGTTTAAGATGGCTAGGACATGTAGCAGAGTCTTTCATTACCAGCCGGACGTATGACGCAGTAGAGGAAGACCTCGTCTTAAGTGGCGCGTACAAGTAGAAACCGACCTCAACCAACTTGGAGTGCGCAATTGGAGGCAGTTAGCTAAGGAACGGGCTAATTGGAGAGAAATGTTGGTTGAGGATCAGGTTCATTCCACCACTTAAGTAAGTAAGTAAGTCAGCATGCTGCGATAGGATGCCTTTGCATGTAGCGATAGGAATACCAGCCTCATCGCTGAACACAATATTTTGATACAATAGCGGATTTTCATGGGTCTGTTCTAAGGCCCATTCACACAAAAATTAGGCGTTGTGGTAGGTCTATCGGCTTCAATTCTGGCATAAGTTGAATTTTATAAGCATTCAAACAAAGTCGACACTTACGCTTTTCCGTGTGGTTGAGCAACACATACTCAATTGCTGAGAACGAAGAAGAAATGACATTTCACGATCTTCATTAACATTAAACTTTACGACTGCAATATTCTCTTCGGTACTCACTGTATGCATGCGAGTCAACTAAGTAAATGTAGTACGAAATTTGGTGATAACAGCGCGAATTGTTCATTCACCAGGTCGATTATGGCGACCATAGTATGGTCGTGTCGAACGGTGCACATTTTTCACAGAGCACGAATTTTGATAATAAATTTCAATAATTGCAATCTTTACTCGTTTGCAAGTCTTTCCATGATTAAATGGCAGAGCATACTGAAAACTTTTCACTTTGACATATGACGTTTGCACGCTATTACTAACCAGTGCTGTCAACCTGAAAAACTTAACTCTTAATAAATCATACACGGGTGAGTTGGGTGAGGCCAGTAAATGGTTACCAAAATGCAGTTCAAAGTAAGCAATTGCTGTTTTGTCCAATTTGCAACTTCTGAAAGTGTCAACATTAACGCGCGCCGCTCAATGTCTACCCACGCTTCACAACACCAAACCATAAAGTCTATTTCTATTAAATGAATAAAAATTTAAATTTACGAATGACTAACAAAATATTTCCAGGGAAATACTTCCGAATATTTAAAAAAAAAAATCTCACCAAAAAAATAAAGCTGAAACAAATACTCAAGTCACGTCTTCCCGTATTCTCAACAAAAAAAATAAGTCAATCCACGAAACCACCTGAGAACCTGGTTTGTGAATAACTCTTAGCCGCGCAGACACATCGCTATATGAACTCTAATTATACAATTAACCAGATCACATCCATCAATACCTCAATACGGGCGCTAAGTGATCTGAATAAAATCCTAATGAAGTACGATTATCTGTTGTTTGGTCTTATTTTTCGTTTTTTTTTCTGTCCATCAATTTTATATTCGAGTGCGCAATCTCGTGCAAATAAATTAAAATTTGATTTGCAGATTAAAAAAAAAAAAAAAATTTTTATTTTTTTACGATTTCTCCTCGTTGTTTTATTTTTTTTTTTTGACAAACGATCTCCTCGTGCGGATTGAATTATTTTTGTTTAAGTGGTATGATTAATGTAAATCAATAGATGTAAATGTAAAAATAAAATAAAATAAATATATTGATCAGCTTACATTTTATGAGCATACCATATTTTATAGTCTGGTATTCCAGTTTATTGTTTTAAATAAAAACACAAAAATAAAAATCCGCAGGTTTGAACAAAAAAAAAATGCAAATTATTCATGCAAGAAATGGAACAGTTTAAAAAAATAAATATATATATACATATGCACATATATATATACTAACACTTTATGATATGAATATTCCAATTGGAAATTGATTTTATTAACACTTAAATGGGCGTTTCGCAATATCCGTGAGCTTAAGGCAGTGCGTCTTTAGATTGAGCGATGGTCTATAGATATAAAATTCAAATTTTAACGATTTTTAATGAAATAGGAGCAGATTGAACGTTCTTCCACAATGTAGAAGAGGAAGTCTTGCAAAGCCGGTCAATTAGGAAACAAATTTATTTTGAATTAATAATTCAAAAACATTTTTGATATGCAAAACTATAAATGTCGGCTATTTTAGAGCTTTTTGCGTTTGGAATAAAAACGAGTTATAGGATTTTTTATTTTTAAATTTTGGTTTAGTAAATGTTTATTTAGGCAAAATGTGATAAATTTACAAGATCAGTTGAATCATCGAAAATATATGGAAACTACTAATATGTTTCGTTAAAAAAAATGAGGAAGAATGGATGTTATTTTTAGATTAGCTTAGATTTTAGTCGATGTCGTCATCGGAAGACGTTTTGTGGTGGTTAGAATGAGAATACATTGCGAAAATAAACCATTATTTGACGGAAATATATTTATTTGATATTATTCATGTTTAACACTGAAAGGGGGACAAGCAGAAATACTTCGCAGTCCTTATAACCAGGGATAGGCTTTTGTGGACTTAAAATCTTAAAATAGGCAAGGTGTCCGCCGGGAAGGTATAATACTTGTGTTTGTTTATAATTTTTGATTGAATGAAAGAGAATGAATCTTATATTGATAAATGTTTCACTCAATGTCGGCAATTATGTATGGAATACAATATCAAGTAAATGTCAGCCTCTGTAAGTCTCACAAATGCGAGCCCATTTGAGCACATTTTTCATTACATTCTCACACATTTCACGCGGTATTTCATTGATTTCATCACGAATATTTTGATTGAGTTGCTCAAGCGTTTCTGGTTTGTTTGCATAAACCTTGCTTTTCAGTTAGCGCCACAAAAAGAAGTCCGGAGCAGTCAAATCAGGCGACCGTGGAGGACAATCAACATCACCTTTTCTTGAAATAACTGTAGAAAGAGGTCTGGGAGTAATTTCATTGTAATCCTGGCTGTATGCGATGTGGCACCGTTTTGTTGATACCACATGTTAATCAAGCCCAAAGCATGCAGTTGTGGCGTTAAAAATTTATCAATCATATGATGATATCGTTCCCCATTCACAGTTACCGTTACGCCGTTTTCATTTTCAAAGTAGTAAGGTCCAATGATTCCTCCTCACCGAATTGCACACCAGACTGTAACTTTTAATGGATGCAAAGGTGATTGATTAATATTTTGAGGGTTTTCCATTGCTCAGAACCGACTATTCTGTTTATTCACATATCCATTCAAATGAAAATGTGCCTCGTCACTCATTATGATTTTTTCATGAAGATCGGGGCAGTCATGTGCTAGCTGAACCATCCTATTGGCATATGTACGGCGTCGTAAATGGTCTTGTGGAAAAACATCGTCCTTCCTGAAGGAAGCACTCCAATCCCAAAAATATATCTTCATTATCACTAATCACATACACATCGAAAACTGAATCAAATCTACCTGTTTCGATGCAAGCTTCAATTACATACTCCGGACGTCAGACACAGGACTTAGCTAAACCACCTTTACGACACCAAAAGAAAGGCGGTACCATCTATCAGCTGAAATAACCATTTTAGCCACATATTATCAAATGTCATATCCATTACGTATCTAGCAATTTTCGCTTGATTCCTTACAACAATGGATATTGCTTTCCTGGACTCACCGATTACTGTCATAAATTGGTCTTCGTCACGCACAAACCCACATACCCAAATTTACTTATTGACAGACACCACGCTTTCTTCGTGCATTCCTGTGCACCAACGTGCTTTCTCCATCCATTATGCCAACACAAAACCATCCCTTGTTTTTGCACACCAACGTACGTGTTGCCTTAGTTACAAGTCCATCCTTTCAATGCACACGATCAAACAGCCACGACAGAGCAGTCCGAAAATTATGCATTTTCCTGAATAATCGGCCCTAGCGGAAAATTATCCGATTTTATTGTTTCCGAAAAGCTGTTCGGAATATTTCTCCGAAATTTTGTAAAACACCCCGGCGAATTGCCTTGACGTGAATTCAGGTGCTTTTTCGTGCCAATTTAGACAGCTAAGTGCAATTCTTTTTCCGATTTCCTCCGACACAAATTTTTCTCGGAGTTTTTTCACGAATTGTAGTGAAGTGATTTTTCTTTTATGAAACATACCCCGAATGGAATTTAAACCTAAAAGGCTTCTACCCAAACAATCGACTGCAAAAATGGTCAATCTGCCTGCACAAGTACTATACAAAGCATACAGAAATAATTGCTTCTGGAATTTAAATATTATTGCCTTATAGAAGAATAATTGTTAGTTGGACTCATTAAAAACAGCAATCCAGGATGTAGTTTTAAAAATATTTTGTTCATATCAGGTACGAAGGCGTCAACTTTTGAGTAGTTACTGCGTATGCTTTCATATAGTCTATGTAAGCCGTGAATGACACAAGTTACATGAACTATTTTCGCATACAATATTTGCAGTCATTGCCACCGTTTTTCATGTACGGTGTAGAGTCTGTTACAAACAACAAAACTTTCTCTCGGTTATGTTCATCTGGCCACAGCAACCGGATCCAATTGTCAAAAAGCTTAGCAATGGTTGTAGAGTTTTCTTTCTGAAGTACTTCGGACCTTAACAGATACCCTCGACCATGTGACCGCAAATACCCAACGATAAAATCTGCTGAACAGCACCTGGCTTTGTCTGTTGTTCCATTATTGGATACAAAAATATTTTCGCCATCAACTTCAGCTCGGATTTTGTAGAGAATTTCTAGGAGCTAATATCTGACATATTTTTTCTTAGTGTTGCCTCGTCTGGATTTTTTTTGTCCAAAAAAATACAAAATTTTGGCGCAACAGGCACGAGGCGGGAGCTTCTGTATTATAGCGACTTCGAAATGCATAGTTAAGACAAGCTTTTCTTGACAATTGATACTACTCGGATGATTTGTCAGATCATCACGAGAGTAGGGCCAGTGAAAAATTATTTAGGTGCTGCTACGGCTGAGAATCGAACCCACACCTTCTGAGCGGCAGTTCATCGCAATTACAATCGTGCCACTGAGCCCGTTTTTGGGCCTGGAACTCTGGACAATTGATTTTATACAACAATATGTCAATGCCGTTACCATTGCTTGCTGGTTCTTTGCTCCTTTGATAAGATGTTCTAAAAAAATATCTTTTCGTAGACATTTATACCACACAATTTGCATAAATTAACTTTTTCGTCAGATGAAAAATAATCTAAACCCAATTTTAACAGAATTTTTTAAAATTTTGTTTCCTCTTGTAAGACTAATAAAGCGTTTCAGCACTTTAATTTATGAGCTTGTCAGACAGGGCACTACCTTTGATATTCCATTCCACCTCCAATCGATATGTTCGGTATGCCCCCCCCCCCCCCCTAGATGCAAATTAAAGATCAAACTGAATACGATCAAAAAAGCAAACCGCAGATTGATAACCCGCAAAACGTGTTTAATATCTGGGATACTTTGGCCAAACTTTGAACAATCTGCATGGCAATGATAAACTGATCAAACATCAGCACCATAATCAGATTCGTTACAATATACTGTCCTATAGGCCTACACGCATAAATATTAGGCCTCTTCAGCAATGACTTCTGTAGATGCTCCTTGGACGAAGAAGAGGAGGAAAGTGTTTCTCATCTTCTATGCACTTGTCCAACTCCCTCTCTTACTTGTCAAACTACTCTTTCGATAATTTAGGTGAGCTGGCTAATATCAATTTTAGAAACCTCCTACGCTGCATAATTAGCTATGATTGGTTCAATTAGGCAAATGAATAAAGGAAAGTCGACAGATCCACATGGACTTTTACGGTCTAAGTTTGCATGCGGATCGCGTGCAGCCACTATAAACAAACCTAACCAAGTGACTTGAATCTTTAAAAATGAAGCAGTGGCGTACTTTCACTGATGCTCACCAAGCTTTAACATTTATGGTATCTGATCTACAATGAATTCTTGCCCTTAATCATGCTTGATGATGGCAGGGTTAATAGGAAACCTCAATAACCTCGTTTTTAGTAAATAACCGATAATTATTTATCCCCAGTTCGTATATCAACTCTTTTGTCTCAAAACTCTTCAAAAACAAATAGCAAGCTAACTCCATTTGGCGATAATTGCACATGTTTAAACGATTCCATTAAAACACCATTAGTTCCAATTTCCAAAAATATCTATGCAACTATGCGAACAACATCTGAAGCTATCCATTCGGAGGAAAAAGGAAAAAACCAATAAAAATACCAAAAAACCTCAAAAAGCTACGTCACTCATCAATTCGGCACGTAGATTCCAAAACGATTTCTTGATCATCACAGATCCCAACGAATGTATCTAAATTCTTTTCTCGCTGCTTGCATGGCGGTATGTTACCAATCGCACAAGTGTCTTATCGTGTGTGCCAACCGACACATAGCCCAACACACAGCTCAAGTGATTACTACAAATCCGACAGAATGAGGTCAAATTTTATTCATGGACTCACTGGATTAGTTGGCAGATTGGTCGTTGTTGTCGTCATCTAAAACGTCGTCGTCGCGTAGTCGGTTTGGATTTGTAATCTCTCTTCAATTCGTTCAGATCAGTGCGATTCATTTTGTTCCTTTCAGCTGCTGTTTTGGATGTGCGCAGCTACTGCATCCGTCCATTCATATGTGTTTACTTAATAATCCCATTTGGTGTATTACGAATGAGGATCGTTAAAATAAATGTGCTCACTCTCGGCGTGTAATCTATTTCGGTGCTCATCTGTGTTAGCGAATTGAAAAAAAAAAACGGCACACACAAAAATGCACTGGTGAGGAAATAACATCTTGAACATCAAACATCACTATGTAGAGTCTTGGTAGCCCGAATCTGTGCTTCTCTTTTCCATCGAATCATCATGTATGGCAATAAAGATTCCACTCGAGGCTAGAGCGTCCATGTCCAATTGCTTCCCATGGCAGTTTTGCAACAGTTGCAACCAACGATTCCGTAGTCATGGTAGTCGTCGACACAACGGCCACTCTATTGGGAATTTCGCAATAAGTCACACAAAAAAAAATATTACCGATCTGTTTCGGGACACAATCTCAAGGGGAAATATATAATTTCGAATCAATTTCGAATCGATTTCGGATGTTTATGTAGAGCTGCAGTACACCTCAAAGGGTGGCATATTTTTTTTGTTTGCCGAAGAAGAAGTGTTAAACGATCGGTCTGTGTGAAAGACGAGGACGAGCATGAGGTTGAGGGAGGAGGATGAGAATGAGGATTTATTACCGCAATTTTCTATCAGCGAGATAAAGGTGAGATGTATCAATTTTCGTGGAAGAAATTGAAGCAGATGTTTGGCGATTGCATAATCAAGCGGTGGAGGAAAATAATACATTTCCTGGTTTGTGGATTATTTAATCAAGGAGGCGGCATGATTATGGAACTTTGTGCCGGTCGAGTTTGTAAGAGTGTTGACGCGAAATACCGAAAGACTATCAAGCATCGGTGGCAATTAAATTAAATTTGGAAATGTTTTAGATTAAGATGGCATGAGTTGGATAGTTGGTTTGGTCACTCAATGGTAAGTGCGTTGGAATACTAAGCAATGGTACGGAATAGGAGTTATGATCATTTAAAAAAGAAAATTGCAGATTGCAGGCTTAAGTTCTTCAATGATTGGCAAGACTCTTGCTTTATATGATCTCTGAAGTTAAGCTTGTGTTTTAAGAGTACCCGCAGATATTTTTAGTAGGTCATCGACTGCGTGCCCTTCTTTCTTTATTCGCAAGTGCTTAATTTTGCAGTGGCTATTAATGACGACGGCATCTATTTCATGGTCCGCCAGTTTTATATGTGCGAGCAATGACCTCACAAAAACTCATATCGTAAATGTTATATGGGACGCCGCCAAAATCATTATTGCTAGCATAATACAAGACATGCTGCGGGAAAATCAAATAAGAGCACAAAGAGACGGAAATCCTCATGAACATGACGTAACATTAAAACCTGCCCCTACGATGACAGGGCAGGTCATGAAAGTGGTCTTTATCACGTATATATTCTGTGGCACGGAATCGGACATTTCTCTTAGCACGGTCTACAGTGTACAAATAAAGGATCTTAACATGGTCTACAGTATACAAATAAAGGATTTCAACCTTCCAGCGGATAAAATAAATGTATTATGGTGGCTGCACGCATAGCACGCAAACGCTTATAGCAGGATGTCCTGATGCGATACTACATGGCTCTATTATCTATCTTTCCTCAATTCGTCCAGCTACTTAACATTCCAAGTTACCTATGAGGTATGGAACGTTAGCTCAATTCGTCTAGCTATGTAAGCCATTTCAATCTTCCAATGGTACGGTAAGTGCGTCCATATTTATCTATAAGGTCACCTAAATTGTCAAATAAGAAGCTGCCGAGGTGAAATATTTTCTCATTAGAGAGTGCTGAGAAAGTGGGAAAAATATTATCAATATCCTCATCTGAACAGCATCTACAGTGGGACCATATCTTGTAAGGACGTCCATGATAGTACTGATATTATCTTTTCAGAATAATCTAACTTCTGTAAAAAATTGAGAAAGCTTAGGAGAGGGAATTGAATTCGTCCATATGAAGATATGATTTCTTGACGGCATCCAGCATAAGTAATTCTATATATATAGCTAGGGCTTTACCGGGTATTACCACTTGTGCTAGAATGTCGAGGGGAGTGACAATTCTGGGGAAATAATCAATAATGCAATTGAATTCACCGAAGAAACTCAATGTTCACTTACTTATTTACTCAAAAGGCGCTACAGTCCGGAATGAACCTGGGCCTCAACCAACATGCCTCTACAATCAGCCCGGTCGTAAGCTTACTGCCATCAGTTGCGCACTCCAAGTTGGTTGACGGCAGTTTCTACTTGTGCGCTCCACTGAGGCAAGGTCTTCCTTTACTGCGTACGACACCAGCCTGGGAATCGAAGAATCTGCGAGCCGGAATATTGGTGTAAATTCGCTCTACATTTCCTAGCCATCATAATGCCCAATGCGGGGTTTTTTGACCAAGGGAATTTCGCTGTACAGATCGTATAATTCTTGGTTGAATCTTCGTCTTCATAGCCCGTCAACGCAAACGGTACCGAAGATTTGTCGAAGAATTATCCTCTCGAATCGACCAAGGAATTCCTCATCCACTTTTGAGACGGTCCATGCTTCAGCGCCGTAGAGCAGGACTAGGAGGATGAGGGTCTTATATAAGATCTCCTTAGTAGTTCGAGTTAGGGCTTTACTACTGAATTGCCTTCTTAGCCCAAAGAAACAGCGGTTGGCAAGAGTAATTCTTCGTATGATTTCTGACGAGATGTTGTTGCCAGAGTTAATAGCGGAGCCAAAAGTCCCATTTTACCTCAAAGTTATATCTGTCAAGGGTGACGTTCTGTCCAATTCGTTGATGTTGTGTGGTCTTACGTGTTGACAGGATATACGTACTCTTGCTCTCATTTATTGCGAAACCCATTTTTCCGCTTCCTTCTCTATACTAGCAAACGTGGCTATGACACACGTTGTGTCCTACCAATGATGTCAATATCGTCGGCGTATGCTATTCGTTGCAACGATTTTGCAAGATTGTACCTTTGGTGTTGGCTCGGGAGTCTCTCAAGAATCAGATTAAAGAAGTCATATGACAGCGCATTGGCTTGCCTAAATACTTTTTTGGTATCGAATGTGTCGGTTAGGTCTTTTCCGACCCTGATGAGCAGCGAGAATTCTCCATCGTCATCATATACAAACGAGTAAGTGAGGGCGGTATACCAAAACTAGACATGGCTGTGTATAGTTCGTCTCTCCAAATTCTGTCGTATGTGGCTTTGAAATCGATGAATATGTGCTGGGTATCGGTTTGGACTTTTTTTTGCCAGGATCTGCGGGAGTGTGACAATTTGATCGGTTGTGGGCTTTCCTGGCCTAAAACCACACTGATTAGGGCCGATTAAGTTGTTGGTAAACGTAATCAGGCGTTCATATATTACGGCAAATAGGATATTGTAGGCGATGTTGAGGAGACTTATGCCTCTGTAGTTGGCGCAGCTTAGAGGGTCTTCTCTTAGTGGATCGGGCAAACGGTGATGAAGTTCCATTCTTCAGGCATACTTTCTTCCGACCAGGTTTGGCTTATGATTCGTCGTCTCCGCCGGCTTTATAAGGCTTAGTGGGAAGGCCGTAATTTCCGCCAGCCTTAGTAAGATTGAGTTAAGATAGTGGTATCACTTCACTCAGGTCGGGTGGTAGGCAGTTTTCGCTGTCGTTGCCAAAATTGAATTTCTCGTTCTGACTGAAAGCGGAATGTTGTTCGTCATCGCCGTTTAACAGTCTGCAATGTTGAAACATTTAAAAGAAATGGTTCCCGAGTAGCTTGCGCTATGATTCTTCACGAACAGTTCTGTTTGAGCGACTGTCAAAATAGACGTCAAATATTATCGAGTTAATTTGCCGCCGACCATTTGAAGAATACCAGCCCAAGCCACCAGAACGCTGCTATAAAATAGTAAGTAGGAAAACCAAACAAACCAAAAGAAATAACTAAAATGTAAATTTTAGGGAACAAACCAAAATTGCGACGTCACAACCGTACAAGGCGTATCAAATTTTATTTCGCAACTACGGCGACGGATCTTCAACACCGGTTTTCTAGTATCATGATCATAATGTTCGTTTGCTCTCCTTTATATCCATCAATTTAAAATTCTATCACTGAGTGTGTGAATTTTAGTCCAACACATTTGTTTTGAATAGAACCCTGAAGCGAAGCCGGACTAAACGATTATGAGTTGCATGAATGACTGGACCTAAAGGCCTGACTTTTGACATCACATTTCCATAAAACACCAATTAAGGATTCTTTGATATTTCTCCCATAAATTGTTTGATTAGTACCAAGGCTTCACATACATTAGCTGAATTCAGCTGGTAAAAACTAAAGCTCCTAATTTCATAAAAAAAAAATAAAAAAAAAATTGTGCTCAGTAATTATAAAAAGATAACAAACTGTTAAACAACAAAAAAAAAACACGGAAGTAGGTACCCATCAACCTGTTTAATGTGATTTATTGGACTTGAAATGCCATTAAAATTCTGACATTTAACCGCTAAACTGTTATCTATTACGGAAACTGCTTAAAACGAGCCCAAACAAGATCTATCATATTAAGAGCACAGTTAAACTTGTTTCGTCGTAAAATTTGTGAACAATAAAAAAAAAAAACTGCAACAAAAATTCTGTCATTTAATCGAAGATAATTGGTACGGCACCCATCAACTTCAAATACCTCCGCAAAAAACTCATTAAAATCAATGAGCATTTACGTCGTCAAATTAAGAACCGAAAACCACTTTTTTTTTATATTTCCTCTAAATTAGACTTTGAGTAGGAGAACCGATAGCATCATTAAATTAAAATCACCAACTTATGAAACGAAACAAAAAAAAAAAAAATGGAGCAATTACTTTGTTTATCCGAGAAGTTTATGTGAAGGAGACTTTAAATGAGATTTTTTTAATTAACCAATTTTATGAAAAATAATTTACTAGCCAAAAAGGCGTGGTTCGACATTGAGGTGTTAAATTACTGTTGTCTGCATTTTTTTTTATTTTTAACTTGACGTTACACGCTGGATATATTGTTTAAGTTATAAATTTTTTTTTATGATCTCGGTAGGAATAAATTTAAATTTTGAAACATAAAATGTGAACCTGTAGAATGTCGTCAAACAAAAGTATATTACCCAGGTGAAATAAATCATGTGGGGTTTTAACATTAACATGCCATGCATTAAGTGGTTGGCTATGAGGAAGTTGTCGGTATCGTGTGCATCCTGATGTTATAAATATCCGTGAAAAAATGTAATAGTATATTTTTCGCAATTAATTATTGAATCGGTTAGTGGAAGAACAAACGCTAAAAGTAATTTTTATGCTGAAACTAGATGTACTCTGCGCGCGTTGCAACGCCATCAACTAATACAAAGTTGAAGGAAAGACTTACACAAATATTCAATTCATTTTGAGTCATTTTATTGATTTTGTTCATTTGTGTATGGGATACACAATATTTCTTCTTTTTTTACATCTGATGCGTAAATGAATAAATCAGAAGGTTTTCCGACGCGTGAGGAAGCCACATAGAGCTGCCCATGTGAAAGCATGGATTCTCCAAATTTAATCCACAAATTGCAATGATTGTCCTTGCGTTTTGTTGATAGTCATTATGAAAGCGACTCGCACAGGGAATTGCAAACGTTTGAATTCGAATGGCATATCTGTCGGGATCATTCTGATAACCGGCAACAGACATCTTCACCTCTGATTTTTCCAGTCGAAATTGTTGCCTGAATAACATTTTTATCATTTTCTTGACTGAGAGTCTGGTTCCGTTGCAAAGTCGTGGTGAATTCATGTTTCCAAGATGAATGATGGGTACGAACATTTTTTTTTTTAACCTTGGGCCGGTGGAAATCTCAAGAGACACGATGAGCATCTGCCCAAAGTAGCGTGAGACTTTAACCCACTAAAACCACCATCCTTTTTGTATTTGTATAACAACTAAGTAGGTATGCGAGTTATCTAGCAATTTTTTTATCACGAGTAATGAATGTTTGGCAGGATACTTTTCTTTGAGAGTTCCTGCAGTTTCTGCAATTTATAGCGCCGTTTGTTATTATCGGGCCAAATCTTACTGCTTAGTTCTATAAGAACGTGCGGTGGCATGTCTGTCAAATTAAGCGAATTCAAGAATTCAAATGGATAGTTGACAGCTGCGTCTTGATTCACCACAATAACGATTGACTTTTTTGTTGTGGTAGTAGTCTGCATGGTGAAGATGATGGTGTCGATATCGATGTTTCTGGCCAAAAATATAGCACGCGTAGTGAGCTACTGATGATTTTTGTAGTTCTGTGTAATGTTTGGTATAACTTTTTGCACAATTCGTCTATTCTTTCTGTGATCTTACAGAAGTTTGCTAGCAAGGTGAAAAAAATTTCCAGCCAAAGCATTCCGTGGTAGTTGTAGGTACACGCTTGTTGGTTTTCAAAATCAATTTCTGTAAATGACGCCATAAAACTGATGATTTGAGGCATATGCATTAAGATTATCAGCGGTTGTTGAACATGGTATAACCGACAACTCAAAAATCACCAGACAATAAAATTAGTGCGCCAGCGAAGATCCGTGCGTTTCTTCACAAATCTCGCAGTGTATGATCAAGCGCTTCCAATGCTTTCTTATGATTTATTGTAAATGCACTCCATATGATAATATGACACGTTTGGGGTACTTTGCACATTCCAGAGTTTTTCTTGATGTTGCATGTTGGTGCCTTAGTGTTTTGCAAATTCAACGGCAGTTTCAAAGCTGAATGCGCTGTTCAGCCACCATCTACCGGGCGCATCTTACGATTGAGTTATTTATTTAAATTAATTTAACTCACAATGAAATGCACAAAACTATTCAAAACACAACAAAATGTGAGCCGGATATGAATTTCACAACTGACATACATTTTTATGTCAGCCACAACTTGAAACGTCATAATTCGTTAGCTGTTTTCATTTCAATTCAAATCAGAATGAACTGCATACATGCATATTGAAATTCATTGTAATGACAGTGGCGCCATCTCTCGAAAATTTATCTTACCAAATCAGAAACCGTCGTGGGCTAATGCATGCACAACAACTTTGCTAAAGATCATCACATGGTCAAGTGCATAGTTTACGATTCTATAAAGGACATACAAACAAACATTCATTTTATATATATAGACGACACTATATATAGAGAAAGAAGAAGAAGAAGATATCCAAAATTCTCTGCGTATGTTAACCAATCAGTAAAATAGCAGTACATTTGAAAGCCGAATGTATACAATAATAGACTACTCTGTTCGCTAATTTTGTGGAAGAACAGTTCAATTACGTGAAACTCCTGGCTATGTTTCCGTTTTTTTTTATAAAAATGATTTTTTTGTATATGTACATAATCTCAATTGTGAGAAAACCAGAAACACAACCAGGAGTTTCGTGTGAATTGTACTCAACGCAACGGTTCAATTATTTTCAGTTCGTACATGGACTCTTTTATATTTGTCGCGTATTTTTATAAACTATCCAATAAGTGTTTATTAGTTTAAATACATAGTTTGTAACATAGAGAAATAATTCAGCTAGACATGCCTTAAAGTATGTGGATCGACTCAGAATAGCTAGCTGAATCGATTGAGCCGATTGCGGATTTTCATAATCCGCACACTGACGCGCCCACTTCTTAGAAAAAAAGTTATTTAGACAATAATATTATAAAATAAACCTAAATTTTGTCTACATGTAGTTTTTTCCACGCCTACTTTCTGTGGGCGTTTTATTAATAAACAAGACAATTTTTGCCAAAAGTTAAATCGAAAAAGTTTTTACGCAAATACTTCGAGAATAATGTAACATACAATGCGTCCATATATCATTTTAGCCCACGCCCACTTTTAAGAGGCGTTTTCCTTAAACAAATGGATTTGTATACTTCATAACATCTATGCAATATAAAAACAGTGTTTTTTGTTGACCCAAATAAGATATTTATAAACTGTCTGAGAAATATTTTGTGACGCTACTTTCAAGGGATGTTTAGTTTGAAGATGGAATAGGATACGGTATTCAATGGCTCGCGCAGCTGATCATTGCCTTCTCAAATGATTATACCCTATCCCATTGGGGTAAATTAGTTTTGACATTAAGTTTGTAACATAGAAAAATAATTTGGATTGCCTTGCCTGATTCCAAAATTCAATTATATAATTGTGAAAAAAAACAAGAAAAAAACGTAAACATGATAGCAAAATGTTTTTTTTTCTGATATTTTTTTTAATTTAAAATAAATGCCATCGTAATTATGATAATGAATTTAGATTGAGTCATTTATTTGAAGTTTTCAGCATGAGTCATTCGCCAGCTTTTTCATTTTGATATGTAAACGGAGGTATTCCAGAAACTAATGCATAAATTACGACTAAAAATAAAAACCTATGCATAATACACAGCAAAATTTAATCGAACAGATTTTTCATGTCGAATGTATCTCTACAAACTCAATAATATGGTTTCATGGCCGTCATACATTAACATAAAAAGTAACACATCTTTACGTATGAAGATGATATTAACTGTAATAAATAAGTTCAAAAATGATGAATCGCAATTCTAGAAATGAGAGTCGCATGTGAGGTTTTATTGAAATGAGGATTTATTTGCTAAGAAGTAGTCTTTCATTAACAAAATTCTGCGATTTATCTTGCTAGTTTTGCGGTAGAGTTTTATATCAGGCGAATGCGTTGTGCAAAAGAACATTTCACAGTTAAAATTGTTATAGAATCTATGCTCCTTTAACATAATAAGGCATAGGTCTAGGATCAGAATTTAATTATTTTCAGTTCGTACATCAACTCTTTTGTATGCAATTCTTGTAACAAAAAATGCATTCCTCTACTATTTCTTTACAGGTGATGGTGTTACGATAACAACATTGCAAAATATGCAATGTTTGGAAATCCTTTTATCTTTAACAGAATACAGGCTAAAGGTGTAAACCCCTAAGCAGACCCGGTAATATTGCATTGAGCCTGATCTGGCAATAAATCAAAAGTACGAACAGTTAAGAAAACCAGCATCGAATGTCGAAGAACAACAAGCCTTAAGATCAACCCCAGCTGATGTGCTAGGTGTCTCATGCCCACCAGCAAGAAACCCCTGGTTTGATGAGGAACTCCAACAGGTGCTCACAGCCAAGAATGAGGCCCACAAGGCTAAGCTGCAGGTGAAGACGAGAGCTGCCTCAATAGGCAAAGTAGAAGGGAAGAACACCGGCTTTTCAGAAAGAAGAAAAAAGAGCAAGAAAAGCGCGCGATTGAGGATATAGAGAGGTGCAACACCAGGAACGATGTTCGCAAGTTTTACCAAAATGTAAAACGTCAAAGCCAATGATACAGGGCTCGAACAGAAGCCTGTCGAGATAAACATGGAAAGATCGTAGTTGAGACACAATCGATGCTGAGAAAATGGAAGAACCACTTCTGCAGACTGTTAAACGGTAAAGACGAACAACATTCCGCTGTCAGGCAGAACGAACCACTCAATATTGGCTGAAGTGATAGATAGCAATATCTTCGCTCAAACTTAATAATGCTGCCGGAAATGAAGGCCTCACCGCTGAGCTTTATAAAGCCGGGGGAGATGACTTGGTAAGTAACATCCACCAACTCATAAGCCGAATCTGGTCGGAAGAAAGTATGCCTTCTAATTGAACCTCAGCATCGTTCTTCCGACCCACAATAAAGGTGAACCTCTAAAATGCGCGATTTAAGGAGGCATAAGACTCTTCAACATAATGTCATGCCATAGCCACATTTGTAAGTATAGAGAAAGAAGCGGCAAAAATGTGTTTATCAGTAAATCGACGAATTGGACAGAACGTCACCATTGACAGATATTACTTTTAGGTAGTACGGGACTTTTTCTATCTCGACTCTACTATTAACTCTGACAACAACCACTGTTTCTCCGGTAAGCAATTAAATAGTAAAGCCCTTACTCGAACTACTAAGAAGATCCTGTATAAGACCCTGATCATCCCAGTCCAGCTCTACAGCGCTGAAACATGGATCGTCTCAAAAGCTTATGAAGAAATCCTTTGTCGATTCGAGAGGAAAGTCTTCGGTCCCGTTAGCGTTGACAGACTATGGGGTCCAAATTCAATCAAGAACTATACAAGCTGTACAACGGCATTCACCTGCTCGAGGAAGTCCGCATTGGAAGTTTAAGATGGCTACGACATGTAGAACGAATGGACATCAATACTCCGGCTCGCAGAGTCTTCGATTCCCAGCCAGACGTCGGACGCAGTAGAGGAAGACATCGCCTTAAGTGGAGCGCACAATGTAACCGACCTCAACCAACTTGGAGTGCGCAACTGGAGACAGTTGGCTAAGGACCAGGTAAATTTGAGAAGCATGTTGGTTGAGGTTCAGGTTCATTCCGGACTGTAGCACCGCTTAAGTAAGTAAAGATAAAACGAAACATTTTGCATGAAAACATAAAAAACGTAAACACCACGGTCCGCTAAAGTCTTGCCGAAACAATTTTTTGCGGTATCTTCAAAGAACTAAGCCCTCACAAGCCGTGCTATAAATTTTCGAATAAAGCAGGAGTTCTCAAAGAAAAGTTACCTACCAAATATTTATATGAGACCTGACAGCATGAGTGGCGTAAGGCTCATATTTTTTGCAGTTTGGGCTTACGCCACTACTGCTCTCAGTTCTTCATATACACTCGGGATAGAAAATTTGATAGATAAGTCGCGCACTTAGTTGCAGTACGATTACGAAAAGGGTGGTGGTTTTAGTGGGTAAAAATATAGCCCTACTGTGAACACGTGCTCATTGTGCCCATAAAGATTTCCCCAAACATTTTTTTAACGCAACAGGCTCGTTAACACACAGGGTCAAGCTTTTTCACAACCACTCATGTGTGCGTGTGTACTTCTTACACGATGGCAGGAACTCCTGTTTTATGCCGACTCCGAACGGCGAATTTGAGATAAGATTTTCTTGACAATTGATTGCCAGATCTTCACGAGAGGAGGGCCCGTGGTGTGTTTAGGTATTGCTACGGCTGAGAATCAAACCCAGACCTTCTGCGCGGCAGTTCATCGCACTAATTGTAGCGCCACTGAGCCCGTCATCATTCCCACCAGCGCAGCGCACGGAAAAATATGATTTCTAGTCACTTTCAAAGGACAAGGAAAAGTTAAAATGTTGCTTGTTATTCAAAAATGTTTTAACAATTCAATAGCGGTTTAGATTGGGTTAGGTTGCAGGGGATGCAAACTTAGAACAAAGAGGTCCGTTGTAGTACAATGTGAATCTGTCGACTTTCCTAAGCTCGTTTGCCTAATTGAATCATTCAGAGTATAAATATGGTAGCGTAGGAAGTTTCAAAATGGTTTTTGACTCGTTGTAGAACTTCATTCGCCCTATAAAGTGAATATTACTGAAAGTTAACCAACTTCAAGTAGCTGAGCTGTCTTTAACCCACTTTTAATCCAAATTTATAAGCACTATCACTTCTTCTATTGCAATCAAATTTTGCGACTGTAAAATGTTTTATTTGTGCTACTAAATATTAACGTTGACTTATTAATGAATAATTTCACACCTTAATTGGTGTTAAGACAACATGCTTCTTTTTATCACCCAACATTTTGAACCAAATTCAATATGTAAACCACCTTTCTTTGTTTGATAAACAGATTATTGGTATCTATTTAGTAAACAACATGAATATGTATTTTAAGAGTTTTTCATATTTATTAACTGAACTCAGACCGTTCCGCTCAATCTGAATACTTATCATTAAACACTATTTAGTATCTCGTATCATTTGAATAATTGAAACACAACATTTTATTATCGCATCATGTTTATAAAACAACGCACCTTGTATCAGATTTCTAATTAAACCGTTTGATGTAAATTCCTAACCGTTTTTTTTTTTTAATAATTGTTCATTCAAAACATTTTTCTAGTGGAACAGGTGATTAGTCTGTTTGTATTTTTGTAAATTAAGTATGTTTTTAGTAATATGGAGAAATTTAAGATACATTTAGGTAATCTCAATAAAACTAACTAGATACTTGATTGGAATGTTTTTTGTGAGTAAATTGTGTTGAATTTTTTACAAATTCGTTTTTTACATAAAGATGGCAATTGTTGTTTGAATAATATTTCAGAAAAATAAGAGCTACGTGATTTTTTCAATACTTTCAGATCGTAAGAGCTTAAAAAAGGGTGTTTTTTTTAGAGGTATAGAACTTCGAAATGGAATAAAACAAAGATGCATTTTTTATATTGACGTGAAATTTACTTTATTCGAAAGATAACATTTTTGGAATTATAATTTAAATATGATTTCTGGCATATGACTGTTTTGGACGTAGTCTAATCTGAAGGTCCCATTTTCGATGACTTGTTTCCAACATTTGTGGCCGTATATCGGCATAAACGCCGCGAATATTTTCCTCCAAATGGTCAATCGGGTCGGAAATATCGGCGTAGACTATTGACTTCACATTGCACGACAGAAAATAATCAAGCGGCGTTAAAGCACACGATCTGAAGGCCAATTCACACGACCAAAACGCGAAATTATGCGCTCACCGGACGTTTTATTCAACAAATCAATTGTGGCACGAGCCGTTTGACATGTTGCGCTGTCCTGTTAAACAACAGCTCCTGCACATCATGGTTATTCAATTGATGAACAAAAAAGCAGTAATCATGGCTCTATACCGGTCACCATTGACTGTAACGTTTTGGCCAGCATCGCTTTTAAAAAAGTATGAACCAACTATTCCACCAACCCAAGTCAGTCAGTCAGCACACCAAACAGTCAGTTTTTGTCGATGAACAGTGTCTCAACTGTACGACGTCGATAGCAAAAATTTTGTATATACAAGGTGGCGCAAAAGTAATCCTCCTATCAGAAAATGCTATAAATTTTGCGATTGGCCCCTAATGTCTGTTCTGTTTTGACATTTGTTTAGTAAACACATGCGAAATACACGTTAATAAACAATGTTACGCTACACTGCTCCAGAACGCGGAATACTGGTGACTATTTATTTGAGCAATAATCGGTCGGTGACTTTGGCACAACGTGAATTTCGTCGCAGATTTCCTAGCCGTCCAACGCCTACTGGTGAAACACTGCGACGTTTAGCCGCTCGCCTCGAAGAGACTGGCACAACACGAGATGCTGCCAGGTGTGGCAGACCCCGGAGTAGCCGTTCTGCAGAGAATATTGCTGCTGCAGCCGAAGATGTCATGGAAGCGCCGTCGACATCGACCAGACGACGTGCCACGCAAATGGGTATCAGTCGAAGGTTTTTACAGCGAATTTTGGTACAAGTTTTGAAGATGTTTCCGTACAAAGTCTAGACGGTGCATCAGCTGTTAGCTGCTGATCGCCAATCGCGTCTAACATACGCTCAAGCCATCCTTAATCACCACCAAGAGGAAGATGATTTTTCATCAAAAATAATCATGAGTGATGAGGCCCATTTCCATCTTAGCGGGTACGTAAATAAGCAAAATTTACGCGTCTGGGGCACTGAAAATCCGCGTGTAACCCACGAAGAGCCATTACACCCGCTCAAAGTCACTGTATGGTGTGCTGTTTTCGCTGGAGGAGTCATCGGACATTTTTTCTTCGAAGACGTCGCGGGCCAAACGGTTACTGTGAATGGTGAGCGCTACAGAGCAATGATCAACGAGTTCTTTTTGCCGCAACTTGATAAATTGGTATTGGAAAACATGTGGTTCCAACAGGATGGTGCAACGGCACACACTGCACGTGCCACAACCGATATGCTGAAGGATGCATTTCCCGGGCGCCTAATCTCCCGTTTTGGCGATTTGCACTGGCCAGCAAGATCGCCTGATTTGACCGCTCCAGACTTCTTTTTGTGGGGCTTTTTGAAGTCGCGGGTTTATGTCAACAAGCCTCAGACTCTTGCAGCTCTTAAAGACAATATTCGTCAAGAATGTGAGTACCTATCGCCGGAAGTTGTGGCCAAAGTGATGGAAAATGCCATAAAAAGGGCTCAAATGACAATCAACTGTGGCGGCGGCCATTTACATGACATCATATTCTCAACTTGATGTTAAAAAAAATTAAGAGACCAAATAAAAATAATCCACAAGAAGAATCAAAGTTTTTAATTTTTTTTTAAATTACAGCCAAAAAACATCGGAAGGTTATTTTTGCGCCACCTTGTACCAATTCAACCAAAAGCTAGCTTCATCGCTAAAAAAATCGCTTATGAAAATTATAATCAACGGCAATATTGTTTTGGGCACATTCAACGAATCTATGTCTTGGTAGTTGACCTTTTGGCTTCAATTCTTGCACGTGTTGGATTTTTTAAGTATACGCAAACCAAGATCTTTCCGAAAAATCTTCCATTAAGTGAATGAACATATGTCCAGTTCCTGTGCGCGATCGCGGATAGACTGAGTTGGGTATTCCTCTAAGCTACGCTCTACAGCAGCATTGACTTCTTCTGTACGCACTGTAAGACGTCGTAAGCTAAATTTTTGTATATACAAATTTTAAACCAAATAAAACTGCATTCAGAAGTATGTTGATAAAAGCGTTTCTAAGAAAAAATATAATTCGGGCTGAATTTTAAAAGTTTTTAAATTTGTTCGGACGTCTACCATGACTTGCGAATCGAATTCCCAGCTAATGCTTGAACCGATTTGGATGGTCGAGCACTTATTATAAAGCTGACGTGGTCTAGTTAACGTAAAAAATGCAGGTTTTCAACTCAAAAATCCACAATCAGAAATAAGCGTAATTTTGTTAATCTGAGCTATCCAAAATCATCAAAATCATATATCTCTCCGTATTTGTTCCATAAAACTGACTTAAATGGTTTTACAATTCTAAAGCTAAATTTTCATTTATAATAACCGTGATGCGAAAACGTTCCATACTTTATCGAATTAAATGCTCTGATGGAAGATTATGTTGAGCGTAAAATGGACATAGTGCGCGGTACGTATTTCAAACAGAACCATGATTTTAAAAATAAATTTGCACAAGTTGGAAGCGTTGTTCGGATGTCATTCTATTCATGTTGAAATGACAAATCAAACTAAAAGTAAATCATTTTAAAGCTGACAAAATGGTCATTAGTTAAAATAGTTCTTAGCGCTTGCATATTCAGTGAATGGACACTACAGAGACTTGTCACTGTTTTCGACCATGAGGCTTATTGATGAGGCTTATTTCTGGCACATTCGATCCATCAAAAGTGAAATTTCCGTATAGGAGCCAAAGAACAACCAGAAGAGCTTCAAGAGCTGCAGTTTCATCCTCAAAACTGGTTGGGTACGATTTGCCGATTTTTAAAACGTCGATTTAAAAAAATCGACCGTCATAATATCGATTTTCGAAAAGTCCTTTTGTAAAAATACCAAACGGATCAAAATGTCGACTTTTATAAAGTCGATTTTGAAAATATCGACTCGTAACAGTTCGACAAAATGGCAAAATGAATGAGAAACCTACAATTTGCTGACAAAACAAAATGTCGACTACCAATTATGTTGAATTTGATATTTGCTAAGACCTCGACAAAATTTCTATCGATTTTTGAAAAAATCGAAAGTTGAAAATCTCGATACTAAAAATTTAGTCCATATTTTTCGAATGTCGGTCAAATTGTTGACAAATTTGCAAATGTTTTACCATGTTGTTCATGAAATAGAGGATCATGGGAATGATGTTATTTTTCAAACAGTTAGTTTGCTGTTGCAAATAGCAGTTCTTACTCGACTTTTGCAAGACAATTTCGTTTTGTTTTTACAGCACCACCGATGTGTGCCACTTTTCATTTCAAAGAGTATACGAAGCCATTCATACTCAATTTATTTTTATTTTTATTCGATATTGCACAGCTTTTATTCATTACGTTTTAAATTTTAAAAAATTGACGGTCTAAATGGCGCCATGCTAAGTGCGATGAACTGCAGCGCAGAAGGTTTGGTTTCGATTCCCAGTCGTAGCAACAGCTAAATGATTTTCCACTGGCCCTCCTCTCGTGATGATCTGACCAATCATCCGAGTAGTATCAATTGTCAAAAAAAGCTTATTTCAAATTCGCCATTCGGAGTCGGCATAGAACAGGAGGTCTCACCCACGTGCAAGAAGTACACACGCACACATGGTTGGTTGTGAGAAAGCTCGGCCCTGGGTACTAATGAGCCTGTTGCGCCATAAATTTATATTTGTATTTTGTTAAATTTAACTGTAGTTTTATGAGGTAGGTGCATCATGTAATAACTTAAGCGAAACTCCAAGTAAAACAATTGTGCCATCTATTTTTATCAACGCCATTATATTAAATTAACTGAATTATTATTTAATTTTATATGACAGTATGGTTTTCGCAGCAACAGGTCCACTGGTAATTTGATGACATATCTCACCGAAAAGTGGAATCAATCAATCCACTATGGTGGAAAAAGTAAGATTATTGCACTTGATATTTCCAAGGCATTTGACAGGGTCTGGCATCAAGCCCTTTTGTCAAAAATGCGTGCTTTTAAAATCGATGAAATGATCATTTCTTCTATCGATTAGAAATGATCATTCGAAACATTCAATTCAAATTCTTTTGGACGGATTAAAATCTTCAATTCACCATATAAATGCTGGTGTCTCTCAAGGCTCAGTTTTGCCTCCGACTCTCTTTCTCATTTTCATCAATGATCTCCTTTCTGCAACTTCTTATCCAATTCATTCCTTCGCTGATGGCAGTACTCTCAGCTTTTCATATTCGTTTTCAGGTCCACGTCCCTCATCTTCGAGCGTGGAATCTAAACGACAACATATGTTAAGCTCATTGAATTCCGACCTTGACAGCATCATCAAATGGGGTAAATCTAACAGGGCAGAATTCAATGCTTCCAAAACTCAATGCTGCCTTTTGTCGTTAAAGCGAATCCAAAATCTAGAGCCATTATCCGTGAATGGCACTTACGTCGAAGAAACCGAAAAACTTTCCATGCTAGGTATGTGTGTTAGTAACGACTTACGTTGGAACGACCACATTTTCCTAAAAGCGCAGCGAAATGTCTAGGTTTAAACGTTATAAAAAATATTTCACCCCTTCTGATCTGGCCACAATATATAAAGCGTTTATACTCCCTAAGCTTGAGTTTAACGCCCACATCTGGTCGGGTGCACCAAAAACAAAATTGTGCCTCCTAGATAGGATTCAAACGCGTGCGAAAAAACTTATAGGAGACATTCGAATATCGAACTCTTTAGTTTCGCTTGAACACCGAAATATCTCCTGCCTTACATTGTTTTACCGATATTTAAGCAACCAATGCTCAAATGAAATACCCAGCTGCAATTCTCCCATTCAACAATTCAGCCGCAATACTCGTTACACTATGAATGCTAAATCAGTTTACCTTCAAGTCTATCATCGGACGAACGCTGAAATATAGAGACTCGTACATAAACCGAACAACACGAATGCGGAATGCTCTATAAAACTCTGTTTTTGCTTTCCATTATAACTTACAGACATTTAAAACCAATCGGTATCTCCTTTCTTCTTATCCAGAATTTCCTTAACGACCGCACTGTGCTAAAACATATAATGGGTATTCAGAACCCCTTGAGTGCGCGCAAATTATATACAAAAAAATTGACATTTTTACTGACAACTTTTCAATCGAATTTTAAATGGTTTGGATTTGAAACACTCAACTATTTTTTTGTGGATCAAACTGCAGTCGACATTTAAGAAGTCGATGAAATTTATATTCGTCCAGTCGACATTTTGTTTTTCGATCATTCGCTTATCCCTCAAAGCAACTGTGTATGTGATGTAGTTTATGAACTGGTGGAATCATCGATCGATCCGTATTTCTTCAAAAATTTGAAATTGAAATTGAATTTTCGAAAATCGAAATTTTCCTGATATTGAAGAATTCTTGGTTCTTATAAGACGGCGCTACTTTCCATACAGCCCGTGAAACCTTTTAGGGACAGCTTAGGATAACAAATAATTTAACGATTCAGACCTGTGGTTTGGTCAGCAAGATCATCCGATATCACACCGTTAGACTATTTCTATTCGGGCTACGTAAAGTCTAAGATGTTTGTGGATAAGCCAACTACGATTGAAGACTTGGGCATTAACAATACTCGTGTAATTCGTTAAATACCGACGAAAATGCTTTACCGCATCATCGAGAATTGTAACGTCCGTATGGACGAGCTACAACACAGTTGTGGTAAAAATTTGAAAATTATTATCTTTAAAAAGTGATTGTCCAAAAGGTGTGATGTTATTTCGAATATTCATATATATTATAAAATATGTTCGATCAGTGGTAGGTGGCGCTGAAGCCATGCTCTTAACGAATAAGGGTGTTTTCAAAAACGTCGAAAATCTGCACTAGTCCAATCGTCTTTCTTCTCTGTTGCAGCAATGAACACACTCATTCTGCAGAAGGTGTGCAGGCCTGCTTCAGTACGATTTGACGTAGTCACTGAATGTTCATAAACGTCTGACAAAAAACTGAAAGAATTTGTGCTCAATCTTATTTGTGAATTAATACCAAAGAAGAAAAATGAATCAACCTTTTTAATGTCCTCTAAACTGATTTTTTTTTATTTTATCATCAGAATTTTTATTTCTAAATTTAAGCTTAGTTTTCGTTAAATTCAATCCCGCAGCTTTTTCTTCCATTAAAACCATATGAGAAGGCTACAATCCACTGTGAGGATCGTGTTATACAATATCCCATCACATCCTTAAAATTAATATCATAAAATGTGGGCTTTTCGGCACAGAAATATTTAATTTGATATTGTCGCAACATATTGTTCAGACAGTTTATTATAATCTTTTATGGTTCGACAAAAAACAAAGTTTTTCTCCTGCATATCGTATGGCGTAGGGTATACAAATGTTTTTTTTGTAGAAAAACGCCTCCAAAAATTGGGCGTGGCTTTAAATGATATAGGGACGAAATATTTGTTTTGTCAAACCCAATGATTTGGCATGAAACGATTTTTCGAATATTAAACCGTAAATAGTTTTTTAAAAACCGAAAACTGTTTCTCGAAAACTCCTTCAAAAAGTCGGCTCCGTCAATATAGATATTCAGATTGACTGCATATGTTGTTCAGACACTTTTTAAAATTCCCTACCGTTTAGCCAAAAAAAAAAGTTTTTCTAAAAAATGGGGGTGGATGTGGGCGGATTTTGAAAATGTTTACAGCACGTACAATTATCATAAGTACCAAATTTTATTATCCTAGCTCAAAATTTAAGGCCCAAAAACCGGCTACCTGTATAATCGAATCAGATAGCGATTCTGAGTCGATCCATATACTTTGAGGTATATCTAGCTAAATTCTTTCTCTCTTTTACAAACTATTTATCAAAACTAATATGCTACGGTGGGATAGGGTATAAAAAAGATGCACTCGATTGTAAACACACAATTTATTAACAAAAATGCGAATAAAATATTCATTTTTGGCACTTAAAATTTGTTTTCTTTATCCCCCGCGTTTTTGCAGTAAAAAAGTATGGATTTGCCAGATTCTGATTGACATGTTTTCAACATATCGTCTGGAATTCATCTGGGTTTTTTCGATCACAAATCTGATCTATGAACAAATCTAACGCAGATCATCATGAAAACACTCTTAACCGACCGAAACGCAATAGAAGGTAAAATAGTTGCGTAGAAGTTTGTGGACATCCCTTCGTTTAGCAAGGATTGCCACCACACTATTGACAATTGAATATTGGAGCATCGATTATTATGTAAATCAACCTACCAAACTTGCAATGAATAATCGAATTTCCTAGAATTCCAACGATTTGACACGATTAACTTTTTGATTGCAAGGTTTTTCAGTTCGTCCTGCTTTTGCTTTGACCATCAAACAACAGATTCGGGTATACATTTTCTTACCCCCGAATTAATTAAGAAAAATCAGTGTCTGCTCGTTAGCAGATGACCGATATATCTAAAGGATAGTGAATTAATCTGTTTTCATGTGAATTGTGTGTTTTTATTTTTATTCCTGGGAAATTTTCGAGTGTACATTAGGCGTGTTATATCCGTCAGCAATCCCTCAACTATAGGTACAGCATTCAGCTTTAAATGCGAATATTTGGCAAACGAAAATCATAGTAATGTTAATTTTGATATCCTGAAGTCAATGTTAGGATATGTTCATCTTCAGACATCACCCATACGGTATGTCTCCACTACATCTTTCAATGTCTTCCCTATTCGGCTCGTGCTGTGCTAATACCTAATAACACATAAAAACACTATAAAATATTCATAGCCCTGTGAGCACGTGTAAAGAAAAAAATTAGTTATGCAAATAATCTAGTGAAAATGAAGGTCGAAACTAAGGTCGCCTTCTTTAAAAAAAACTATCAAATCAGTGTCGTATCGAGCTTAATACAAGCATCATCGACGAGCACATGCCCCGAGAGGTCGCCATCCTGATCGAGTCTTTCGGCCACCAGGCAGCACGCAATCAATCATATTGTGCGCCAATATGGTGAACACGCCCCCGCCCCAGGAATGGACTCAAAGTCCGCAAAGTCCTGAGGAATCACCCTCCTCATGTAGCCACCAGAATTCCGTTTGCTTGTTTTTTAGCATCAGTCATATCGCGATCCGATACCGAAGTGCTAAAGCGGAGGAACTCCGGAGCATTGTCGACATACACGTCGCGGATTAGCCGCTTGTCACCCGTGTCACGGTAGCGGTGGTATAAAACCGGGATACCGTTCCTCTCCTGTACTTACCCTTACGAGTTTATATAAATGAATGCCTCTGGTGAAATAAAGCCAGACATCTGCCTACTCTCCATGTATGTTTCATTGGGGTAATAAGCCCTGAAGATCAGGCTGTTGTCGCTACTCATCGCCCTTGCATAGTGCCTTCAAATCACTTTAATTAGGAAATTGTCAATTCTATTCAACTGATCCCCATTGTATAGGACCTCGTTGCGATAATATTTTATGTACTCGGAGTACAGCGTTCGAAACAATCCTAAGCAGGATCGTAGACAGCGCCTCTCAAACAGCCGTTTCCTTTCCATGTAGGATGGTGATACATTGAACTATAAGGGACAACCGTTAGCGATGATCGGCCTTATGAGGGCCATGTAGCAAATGACTTTCACCCTTGAATCAAGTTGACTGCTATGAAACAATCTTCTTGTCATAGCATAAGCCCCCCCTAGCCCTGGCCAGACAATCATCCACATTTTTATTAAAATACAGACACTTGTCAAGCCAGATGCCAAGGTATTTGACTTCACTTCTCACCGCCAACGGCCGTCCATGCTGTCCAATGATACATCATTTTTCCAGCTTTTTCTGGTATCGTAAGAAGTCCTCTGCAATGGGGTCCTGAACAGAATTGTTTGGAAATAGATCCTCAATTTGCAATCATCGCAATATCCCTTAATGTGATCGAACTAACGTTGCAAAAGCGTGTTGATGACTTCGATTTTCGGACCTGATCTGTACGCCACTAGATCATGTGCGTACGCTATAGCGTGTCTGAGAGAACCTGTAAGGTCACTATTATAAATGTTAAACAATATCGGGGAGTTTACCGCCCCCTGTTGTAAACCGTACTCGAAGTTACGTTGTCGCATTTGACAACGAACTTCTTTCCCATAAGCATTTCATAAAAACATATATGGCATGGGTTTACGCATGTTCAGCTTGTAGAAAAGCCCCTTTAACAATACGGTGTCGAAGGATTTCTCAAAGTCAACCAGAGAGGCCCGTGTGCACTATTTTTTGGACTTATTCCATTTAATGTCGGACACTAGTTTCGACGCGGCTGAATGGTGTCATGCCTCGCTCGAAAACCAAACTGATTTTCCGGAATAATTTTGTTTTCCTCGACCCATTTAAACAGAGCTCTGTTGATTATCTTTTCGAAAACCTTACTTACATTCGGCAGAAGGCTTTTTCATCGAAGATAAGCTGAGTCTGTTTTGTGCTTGTCCTTTTTAGGGATAGGATGTACCACCGCCGTTTTCCAGTGCACCGGATAATGTGCATTAATCAGTGCATTGTTCAACAGGGTGGTGAAAATATCGACTGCTTCTACTGGCAGATGTCTCAGTACGACGTTTGGGACACCGTCATCTCCCGCCGACTTTTTATTTTTCAGTGAAGATGTCCAAGAGTTCATCTTTCTGCATGAACAGCATCAGGCTATTGAGGAATATGCAATTTTAAGGGTTTTTGTCATTGAATACGGTAAAACCGTGATTATCAGATCGCCAAGCTTGGAGTTCGGTACGTAGATAAAAGTGATTCAGAAAGGCTCTCTCCTCAATATCGCGATTTGGGAGAACAGGGCTGTTCACCGTATACACGGTCTCGGAAACAGCGCCTATCGAATTCGCCTTCTCCTGCGGATCCTCGATCATTAAAAACCGTCGTTCGAGTCAACACTTTTCGGCCTTATACCAACAGCCGTGAGTGTCTGTTTGTGCTCTTTCGTTTGGGAAATTCGGACACATGGAATGTCGTTATGAGATCATACAAGATACAAAATATTCGCCTGAATATTTTACTTATTTGCGGGAACGTATTCGGGCTACTGGTTTTGATTGCCTGAATTTTCTTGCCTCAGCTCAAACTTACAGATTTTCTGTAATTCTCCGAAATTAACTGTTTAAGGTTTTTGATCAGTGACTTCAATGTCCGAATCTCCGGGTCCTGTCTGTTAGTTAACTGTCTACGCAGCTGTTTAAGCCTCGGGACCAGTCGGCTTTTGTGTTTGTGGAGTGCATCGATTGTTGGCGTTTGATCCTTCAATCTCTGGTCGTTTAAGATGCGTTTCATCGTCAAAAGTGACGTTGCTGAAACTATCTTGAGGACAGTCATTGAGATAACTGAAATAATGTTCGTCTAAGACTAGAGGGGTGTCAATAAATTATTTACTGAAATTGTCTGCGAATAAGTTTGATACAGTTTGGGAGCTTGATTTTTTTTGAATTGTTGTAAGAGAAGTTGGCTGGGTATCCATCTGCTTTCCTCTTCGAATTGACAAATCCCTAAGAGCGTTTAGGGTAATTTTTAAGAGCGTTCTCCATATTGACTATGTAGGCATTATATAAACTATTAGACATCGCAGAGAATTCATTAAAACATGTCAGGTACTTATCATAATCGTAATGATTCAGGCTTTTTACAAAATTATTCCAAGCCCGACTGCGTCTGTTACGAAGAGATTTAAGCTCTCTTGTGTAGCAAGGATGCTGAATTTGAGAATTTTTAGAATGCTTGAGTCTGATAGTTTTATTCATGCAATCCTTTACTAGAGTATAGGAGTTTTCACAGCTTATCCTAAGTTGGAGAAGCCGTCAACCTTCACATTTAAATGAATAATTTCTTTGAGCCTTTGAAAGTTTGAAAATAAAAATTTAAAAATTTATTAAAATAAAATGTTAAATTTGTGTCTAATATCAGTATTTAAAATTTAACATATAAACCGGATCAGACTTATAAATTCCTGGAATTTTCGTCTTAGTCGTAGAAGTTCAACCGTCGCTAAGACATAATTTCATCGAAAATTTCATAAAAAGGTCATAAAGCGTCCATTTATTGAATACGGAATTCAACACAAAATCTTTAATAATTTTTTGTTTTTTTTTTATTTTCAAAATACAGGTAGACCTCACTTAAAACGAGGGTAACGTTCCTGAAAAATATCGTGTTAAAAAAAAACGTGCTAAACGAAACAAGAACCTTCCGTAATCTCAAAAAAAAAAAACAAAATAATTGTTTACTTTTTAAATTTTTTTCAAACTTTTATTTTCGTTCGATTGGTACGAAGCTTTTTGTACGTTTCCTTATAAAGTTACAACTCTCTTTCGAATTTTAATCGCTATCAACAGATGTAAATTGTAGGATCTGCAGTATAGAAAAACGACTCGAAGCTTTATGTGTTTCATTTTAAACTCTTTGCAGTTACAGTGACATTTTTCACCATTGCAAACGATCCAAAATTTGTATCTTTGCTACCAAAGAAATACCATTTCTCTTAAGTGGTTCTTTAATTTTCTTTGCTAACGTGTCAAAATCTAGAATACGAATTGTAAAGAATGGCCTGTAAATTAACTAAATTTTCAAAAACAAACCTTAAAAATATTTGCAACTCACAATCACCTACGTATGTAATAGAATCTCCTACCAATTCTATGCCTACCGTCGTAGTCAAAAGAAGACTAAAACTGAGCAAGCATCGCTTTGGCACAGTTATTATGGCGTACCCCAAATTTCAGGTACTGACGTTACAGAAATACTAGATTTGATCGATTTTTTCATAGTAAAAGGTGTGCCGTCCAATTGAATCAAAGTTGAAGAATGCCTTGATATTTTCTTTGATCATTCTTTGGTCATTCTAACAACGAGCGAGTCAATCATCAGAAATGAAAACCCACCCAGACTAACAAACGGGAAAACCAACTGGGAAGGCTTCAAAAACGATATTGAAAATAATATTCGATTGAGTGTATCGCTTAGGTCCCCATTAGAACTTCACGGTTGACTCCTTTAACCGATACCGTTGAAAAAACAGCATGGAATAATACTCCTCAACATCGCAAAGCAGTAAGTCATAGTAATATCAAGTACCCAGGGGAAATAACAGATTTGGCTGTGCGAAGTACTGTGATGTCAATGTCAATGTCAAAAGATTTGGTTAGGCGAAAAAGAAAGCTCGAAAAATATGGCACCAAACTCGTGCCCCGCAAGATAAAACGCATCTCAATCGGTGCAGTAACTTTCTATCAAATTCGATTAAAAGCTTTAAGAACCATGCAGTAGAAACTTATCTGTAAAGCCTAACCGCTGGAAAAGAATCGAATTATTCAATTTGGAAAGCAGTTAATGTCATAAAACGGAACAAAAACGCTGTTACACCAATTAGGGTAACTCAAGACGTTTGGGCAAAAAGCAGACGTTTTTGCCGCACATCTTGAGGAAACATTTAAACCGTTTGATGGCCCGGAAAACATTAATTTATTCGAGACTACAACCGATGGTATTGGTACTGACGAGCTTAAACGGGAAATACAGAAATTAAAGACTAAAAAAGCTCCGGGTTATGACCTAATTACAGGAGAACTGCTTAAAGTGTTGCCCGTAAAAGCATTAACTAAACTCCTCGACATTGCAAATGCAGCAATTATATTAGAAAACATACCAAGACAGTGGAAAGTGGTACAAGTGATTATGGTTCTCAAAACAGGAAAATCGTCGAATGAAATAAAATCTTACAGACCTATTTTAGTTGTCCCAATAATTTCAAAAGTTTTTGAAAGGATATTACTCGATCACTTACACCCCATTATTGATCAGAAATGCCTTTTAACTGACCATCAATTTGGGTTTAGAAGTAAACATTTGACTGTGGACCAAGTTCATCGAATTACTGATGTTACTGAGAAAGCTTTCGAAGAAAATAAAATTTGCTCATCCGTATTTCTTGACAACGTTTGGCATAGAGGCTTTCAATACAATCTAAGACAAGTTCGGCCTGACAAATTATATAAAATCCTCGTTTGAAGTTCAAGGAAATATTGGTGGGAGTACCCCAAGGAAGCGTCCTTTGACCACTCTTGTACCTCCTGTTTACACGTGACATCCCACAAACCAACCGATACAATAGTTTGCTGACGATGCAGCTATACAAGCAGTTGGCACAACAATAGAGGAAACAAATACAAAACGCTCTTAGCGAGGATAATGAATGGACAAAATCCTGGCGGATTGTACTTGACGAGAGCAAATCGCTTCATGTATATTTTTCGTACGAATGGACAAACAATTCGCCACTATTTCTCAATGCGGTTCGTGTCCCTTTTGCAAATGAAGCGAAATATCTCGAAATGACACTCGATGCAAAATTAAAATGGAAGTCGCATGTAAAAAACGAAATGCGAAGAACTTAAAAATAAATTCAGAGAACTGTACTGGTTACTCGGAAAATATTCGATGCTTAACCTTGGTAACAAGCTGCTATTATACAAGCAAGTGCTAAAGCCGGTCTGGACATACATGATATACCACTATGGGGTTGTACCAGTGAAACGAATCTAAACCTTCTACAAACTTTTGAATACAAAATGTTAAGATCATTCGTCAATGCGCCGTGATATATAAGCAATGAAGATCTACGCAGAGATCTGGTTATTCCTGCGGTTGAAGATGAAGCCAAAAATTTGCACGCAATCATAAAAAACGTTTATTGGGACACGTTAACACAACGGTCCTCCAAATTCGTGACGAAACAAATTTATTGCGGCGTCTTCAATGAAGTAAGCCCTTAGATTTGGCCCGATAATAACAAACCGCGCTGTAAATTGCGGAAGCAGGAACTGTCAAAGGAAAGTTACCTGCCAAACATTCATTACTCGCGATAAAAAAAGCTAGATAAGTCGCATACTTAGTTCCAATACAAATACAAAAAGGGTGGTGGTTTTAGTGGGTTAAGGTCGCACACTACTTTGGGCGCGTGATCATCGTGTCTTTTGAGATTTCCACCAGCCTATGGAAAAAAAAAAATCTTAGAAACAAAGCATATATCCAAAAGGAATACAGTGTATGTGTTAAGCAAGGCTTTGAACCGTGTTATCTGAAAATTTTTTTAAAAAAAAGTTAAAACTAGGCCATGCTACAAGAAGTACGTGTAAGTCAGGCACACTTGTACGCGATTTTAATGGGACCCCTATCATATTTTTAATGAATTCAGAGTACACAAATCAGGTAATTTCGAGATTGTCCGAAATGTTGGTTAGGAATTTTGGGCCCAGCTTTAAATTGAAGAAAAATGAAAGCTTATAAGTTCCTATTGTACGCTGTTTTAAAAATGTCTAAAGGTGCTTTTGCATATTTCTCAATATGCGGTTTGTGAAAACTATTTAAAAACAATAAACGAGTGTTCTGTGCCATCAAGATTATTTTTTGCATCGAGCTTGGAGGTCGATTAACAAAAACACATTAAAATAACCGAGGGCAGATATGTGACAAATTTGCAATTTACCAGTAAGAAGATACTCCTTGTTGAAAATGATTGATTATCCTTGAATTTTTGAAGACATCCATACAATTTTTATATCCGTGGAATTTTTTTTTACCAATGTAATTTTCGCCAATTACTATATCACATGTATCCTTGTAAGACTTGTTGGCTTTTGATATTTTTTTTTATTTTATAATCCCACACAATGCAGGAATTCAAACGATGTATGGTATATTTCACATAAATATTATTAAAATCGTAAACTATTTATTTTATTTTTTAACTAATTTCGCACAAGAATTGTTTTTAGAATTTATATCATTTGCACTGAAGTTTGGTTATAAGTATATTCTCATTAAATTTGGCACAACGAACGATAATAATTCGTACAATTTCCACCACACTGTTATCCTTTTTTTATGTATACTTGAAATTTTATTTTTATTTTATTTCATTATTATTATTTTTATAATAAAATGTTTAAGAGGTAATAATGCACACAATAAACTCATGTCTACGGCACTAGCTACTAGGGCTTTATTTTTATTTTTTCCACTTTGTTTCAAAAGGAAAGTTTTTTTCCACACACACAAAAACCGTAGAAGTATTTTTATAGTACGTTTTTAAAAATGATTAGCTTATGACATTAAAAATTGGTAGGATAACTGTGATGTGTTAGAATATTTTGTTTGGTAATACATTTCTTTAAAAAAAAAAAGATTTTCTTCTTCTTTTTTATTTCATCAAAAAATAAATTTTCTAATATATCCTCGATTTGTTTTACTTTTTCCATGAACCATTTTTGAAATACAATATTTTTTTTTAATTTTTTTGAAACTGACTTCCTTTAAAAATGCGCTAACTACATCACTTGAAACAACCGTTACGCTTCAAAAATCACAAAATTGGTTTATTTCACTGCAGCTCTACGTAAATCCACCAACCAAAAATAATCCCGCCGAAAAAAAGAAACGAAAAATAATCAAAAAAAAAAAAAGAAAAACTCCGTAACGCGACTGCGATGAAAACTACCAAAATATGCGGTCCGTTAACGCACATAACCCGATAATAACTAAAGCAGTCCACCTGAGTGAATAAAAAAAATGCCCAAAAAATCTCAAATCTCTTACGCGCCGAAAAAGCACAGCAATCCCATAGATAAATGTGTATGACCCGCACACACCAATCTGACTTGGAAATAAAGTTTTTTTTCTTCTCATTTTGTCCGTCTGTTCAAGAGGAAAAGAAGTCCAAATCCAATCGGTTTCTTCTTCATTTACCACCGAAAATAACACCTCTTCTGCTAGTTTTGTTTTTGCCTCTGCCCGTGCTTCTTGTCTAGGTCCGTTAAGATTGGAATCGAAAAAAAAATGTTTTCATCTGTTTCTCTTTCAAAAGAGAAAACAAAAACAAGCAAAAAAATACATCATCTCACAGTTAAGAGAATCCGCGGCATGACTCATGTCATTAGAGAAACTGAGCTCAAGACAGAACAGACAAAAACCTGGGCTCAAGCACAAATTCATTCTGAATGCATTTTCATATCCGTTGATCATACGGACGGATCGGTGATTAGGCACACAACAGTCAAGCGGTTAGATGATCTTTTTTCAATGATTTGTTGTGGTTTTGTGTATCTTCTACCACCCAGCAGGTAATGTACGATCCCAGCTGTCAATTGTTGGCAGTCAAACCCCAAAATTTTATCTGAATAGATACCAAGATACAAAAAGAAAACGAAAAATTTGGGCCACTTATTGGGAATTTCGAAATGCCGAAGAAATAACATTTTAATTGTTCTCAACAGGGCTTTGTTCTATATTTTCTCGTTTACAACTATTTTTATGGAGATTAGCTGTTTGGTAAGTTTATGACGTTTTAAGCCAGCCTTGTGACGGCTATCCGTCGGTATCTGAGTGCGTGTGTATGGGTTGAGAGAGGAGGAGTCGCTTTTGTGCTTTTTTTTTGTGACTACCTATTTCGATTAATGGGTGTTGACGACGACGGTTGACAAAAATTATAACCATTCGCACATATCTCCCACTCCGACATAGTCTGTCATATAAACATATGCTTCGGTTTACCACTTAGCGTGATTTATGGTGATTGTGACCTTTTGGGCTTTTAGTCGAGGACGTGCTCTGAAAGGGGGCGTGTACATATTTATGTTTGTTTAGCATAAACCTTTGGTGGTGTGGTGTTTTTTTTTCGTGATGATAGTTTTTGTTTTGTTTTTATCACTTCAAAAGGTAACCGCTATAGAATTAGTTTTTTTTTTTTTAGTTAAAAAGTTCATATAACAATTTTCGTTGTACTGGCTTATGAATGAGATTCAACCGGAATGGGAAAATTTGGTTGGTCATTGGGATTACCATTCTTTTGAGCGATATAATTAATTATCAAGTGGAGATGTAGTACGTGTTGGAAAATTAAGAGTTATTAATGAAAACATGTATTTTGGTTAATCGCCGTTAATGGGAAGACGTATTTCATGGATTATTAAGAATTTAAATAAATTGATTATGTGTTTTCATTTTTTGTGGAGAGGGTTTGGATTGAAATTTTCAGAATTTTTGTAGATGGCAATCGGGATGGAGGTCGAATGTCATCGAATTTGAGATCGATGAAAATGTACGTGACACAAAGGGGCTGAATGCATGAATAGTTGGGGGAAATTAAAAAAAATGGGGAAAATTGAAAAAATAAATAAAATACTAATAGCTGGGGTGTACAGTTAAATAATTAAACTGTCAAAACATGTAATTTTTTTGCAAAATATTGTGTGCGTGTTGACCACGCCACTAGTTTGAACATTTAGTAGCTGCGATTAAATCGATAAAACGACCAAGTTTTCACTTGAAATATTTACGAGTGCTTTAAATTTTATAGTTTTTCTTATGGATTTAGTCCCTATAGGTTTGTTAACGATATTTGTGAAAATCTATAGTTTGGTGTGATTAAATAAATTTTTGGTGAAGATTTGAAAATTGGATTTAGTTTTAGAAAAACATATTTGTTTTCCGTTGTTATCTTAAGTCATAACAACAGGTCTTAGGTTCAATAAGGTCTTGTCTATTAGGTTATCATAAGTTCTTGTAGAAATATCAATTAAAAACCCGGCGCCTATTTGCACTGGGTAAAAATTTCGCTTCTCGAATGGGTTAAAGTCCTGACTAAGAAAAATATCTGTTCCTATTTTTGTAGGTTCATATTTAAGTGATATTTTTATTACGAAGACAACATTTTTATTAGCATGAGGCAAATCAGGCATTTTAACTCATTTTGAACTAAACGACCTCACTGACACATTCGATACCAAAAAAGGATTTAGGCAAGGCGATGCACTGTCATGTTATCTCTTCAATTTGATTCTTGAGAGGATTGCGCAAGACTTCTGAACCAGCACTAGAGGTCCAATTTTCGAAAAATCGAAACTACTGCAACAAATGCAACCACTAGCATTCGCAGACGATATTGACATCATTGGTAGGACTCAAAGTGATGTAAAAGACACGTTTGCTAGCATAGATAAGAAAGCGGCAAAAATGGGTTAAGCAGTAAATGAAGGCAAGACTAAGTATTTGCTAAGTATATCGAGAGGAAAATTTTTCGAAAAATCTTCGGTCCCGTTTGCGTTGTTGGGCTATGGAGACGAAGATTAAAGCAAGAACTACACGAGCTGTACAGCGACATGCCCATGGTAAAAAAAACTAAAATGGCTAAGACATGTAAAACAAATGAACACCAATACTCCGGCTCGTATAGTCTTCGGTTCCCAGCCAGACGTCGGATGCATTAGAGGAAGACCTCGCCTAAAGTGGTGCGCACAAGTAGAAACCGACCTCAACCAACGTGGAGTGCGCAACTGGAGGCTAAGTTAGCTAAGGAACAGGCTGTAGAGGCATGTTTGTTGAGGCCCTGGTTCATTCTGGACTGCATCGCCACTTAAGTAAGTAAGTAATCAGGCACGTTATGTCAACAACTTAAACTTCAAGTTCGAAGAAATTCATTGAAAATCGGACTAAATGTCAAAATCATTGTAAGCCCATGTTGCCAAACGGATTTTATTTTTCAATCGCAAAAGGGTTACACGTAAAAAAGGGGATAGGTTTCCTATTTCTAATTAGGCTTGGATTCTGAAATCTGTTTCACGAGCTGTTCTGTGACTGATGAAAAATGTGATCGTCCAAGTGGAAATGGCGATGAAGCTTCAGAAAGGACTTAACGCAAAAAAAAAAACCCAACGAACTGAGACAGAAACACTTATTTTATCTGCCAAAATAAATTTAAGGTCACCAGGTCAAGTGGAAGCGTCTATAGTTGTGATGGAAGTGACCAAAAATTCACCCAAAGGAATTGCCTGATACATGTTATCATAAAAGAAATTCCAAGTCTTAAAAAAAGTTTTCTCTTGGAGAGAAACTCTGTCGATGTAATGCAGCTGTAGTAGGTTAATGAGACTGCAAGACTGTTTGTGGAAAAAAATATAATTGGTACCACCCTCAATCCACAAAATTTTTATTCATGGTTCAGCCATAAAAGAGAATGCCTTACTGCCAATTGAAAAACCGCATGAGTTAGATATTATGTCTCAAAACCAACGAAGATATTTTTAATTCTTTTTTTTTTTTATTTTTTCGGACCTCTTATAACAGGTTCGCAAAAACAGCCCCAAAGACGGGCAAATAATATTGAAAAGGATGTTTTTTGATTTATTAAAGTCTCCTGATCCATTAACTTTGGATACTTACGACACATCAACGATCTAAGTTCAGAAAACTTATCAGATTTCTCTGTTTAGTTATTATTAACACGAAAAATGCTAGTCGACTCTACCAATACCTCTGTGGCGCAATTGATAGGCAATTGGATCACTAGTCAAGGGATTTCAAGTTCAATTCCCTGTTAGGGTTTAAAGATGTTTCAATAAATAAACCGAGAACTGAATGTTCAAGCGCCACTATAAGAAGTAATCTGATGAGGACATTTGCTTATGTCCGAAATATCTTTAATTCTTACCAAATAGTGTTGATATACATAAGTTGTTGTTGTTATTTCGATGATTCAATTGATAAATGACAAAATAATTAACAACAGAAATTGTCAGGGGCTACACCCCCTTAGAGTTAGAACATACACTCACAGTTAGGATGGACAAAGTAAAATATTTACGCGAGCTATGCAGTCATTTCCGGAAAACAGGTCATCTCTGGCCATAGAGGGTTACTCATGTTCCTGGAATAAGATAAACCAAATGAGCCAAAAGTTGAAGCATCTAGAATCTCAATTGGGATGGGCAACAACAATAACTTGTATGAGTTGTTCATACATATTCCGACAGTAGATTATCTATGAGTGGAAAGAGTAAGTCAGGTTGCTGAAATAGAGATAGAGCCGATGAGCACAAATGCCAACGACAGCTTTTTATCACGTTGTGTATACTGAAGTCACAGTGGCCTAGGTTTATCTACTAAATGGCAACTAGATCCTCCAAGCTGAAGATTGGGTCACATTCAAAAATTGTATACGTAAGTAACCAATATCCTCGGAAAGAACTGTTTTCATTGTTTACGAGTAAGTCTAATTCAAAATTGGCAACGAACAATCGAGAAGAAGAACTCGAATAACTTGCGGAGGTTGTTGCAAAGCAGACACTACTCCCATCCAGGAAATACGATTGAAAGAATGTGACAAAGGAAGGAACAAAATGCCATTATAACCAAAACACTGTCTCCTCACTTTGATATCCGTAAGAGGACATGATGGTCACCGGACCGACACACGGTGCCCGAATATTCCAGAGGAGCTAAAATGGATGTAGGTATTTTCTACTCACACCAAAATACTTAGTTGGTGGCCGCGGTGTAGTGGTAATGTGATCGCCTGTATCGCGTACAATCCCAGCCAAATTCCATTTTACTTTTATACAAAAAGAAATAAAAAATAGGTCGGTAGTTATACCTAAAAAGTATGCACCATCTTCAAATTTCTTCATATTTAACGAACATAAGAAACAGTAGTTCCCCGAAATTAGTTCGGACACCACCCATGGAGTAAGTCTCCACTACATCCAAAAACTTTCCTATCAAATGATGCCTAGCTGTGAAAATGAAAATGACTTTAAGCGTTATAAAAAAGTAAGAACCAGAAAATCAAGCGATGGAGGATGTAGGGCATTGGACTCCCATAAATGATTTTCGCAAGTTGTACTAAAGCTTATAGCAGGGACACAGGAACAAAATTCTGTAATTATAAGAAAGGACAATATATAGTTGAGTCAGTCCTTGCTAAGAATATAGAAGAACCTCTTCTGCTGACTGTTATATCAGCTGTCAGGCATATACCAGTGAAAATTAGCAGCCATCCGATATAAATGACGTGATGAAAGCAATATCTGCACTAAAGCATAAAAATAATGAAAAAAAAAATTGATATTAAGTTTAATATATGCTTGTATCGTCAACACGGACTTACTGCCAAACTATTTAAAGCCGGAGGAGATGTCTTTGTAAGCAGCATACACCAACTTATGAATTGAACCTCAGGGTAGTTCCACATATATATAAAACGAGACCCTTTTTCTGCGCCAAATGCAGACATACGTCGCGTCAGTGTAGTCAACTAAATCTGACCTGCCGCATATGGTGGCTCCCAGAAAGCAAAATCCTGATTGACACTTCCGGTGTGGTTGAAGCAAAAAAAAACTCCACAGCGCTGAACCATGACCCACATCAATAGCAAATATCAATATAAGCAAACAAACCATTGAGCGAAAAGTTTCCCGGTTTTTCGGAACCATGAATTATTAAGAACAAAAGAGTTGATATCAAAACTGATGAGCTCTAGGTGTAAACTTATTTTTAGGAGAAAACAGCCAATCAAAGTTTCAAAACTGACATCAGGAGTAGATAACCATCCTCACTTTAAACAAAAAATTTAAATGATAAACAAAATATTCAAAATCTACTACATTTGACAATTAAAAAAACATTTTAGCTATTTTCACTCGATTATTCAACAAATTGTCAGTTATAACTGAGGATACGTGTTTTGTAGCCACCTGTTTTATCAAATCTATCTTATTTATAGAAATTATGAAAACGTATCTTATGAAGTAGAACTGTTCAGTATTGGTTTCTGTACTGAAATTTAATTGAGTAACATAGCAAACATTATTTGTATAATTGTTACAAACGAGATACTGAATTACCATACCGCTTAATAAAAGCGTAAAATTGCGGTCACTTTGAATAAATATCTGTAAGCAAAATACTTCCACGAACACCTTTCTCTTGGCCAAACAACCAACGGACGGTGCAACAATTATCGATTTAAGTGGACATTCCCGCAGCAATCTTCTGATCTAATTACAGCTCCATATCTCATGCGGCAATACAATGATGCTACTTCAGGGGCTCTGCTTGCGTATTTTATTCCCCACTTTATTAAGTGTCATACACATGAGCTACTTACCACATTGTAATTCCCAATCGGCCATTATAATATTTCTCTCTCTCGAAAAAATTAAGCAATTTACAAGAGTGCACCTAAATCGGCAATTTGTGTCAGTTAAACTTCATTTAAACCACAAGTTTATTCGACGGCTATCATCTCATTTCTCATACGACAAGAAACATGCAGATGTATGTGCACATATAGCTATTAACCAATTTCATATAACAATTATGAAAGCGGAAAGAAAACACTTGCAATATTTTAATCTTCATTTACAAGCTGTCAACAATCGTTTACAATCGCACTCGAAGAGCAGACGCAAGACACACTTCAACCCTCGATCGGTAATGCGATGGCCAAGTCAGCATGAGTGCGCGCTAACCGTCCGAGTGCGTTCATTAACATACGATAAAAATGACATTTTTACAACTGTCCGTCTCCATTTGCATGATAATTTGTTGCAAAAAGAGATATTCCACAGCACTTGGGCCTGCAACTTGTTGACATTTCAAACGCGCTTAGAATTCCTTACAAAACGCTTCCTCTACTTAGTTGAACGGTTGTATCTGTACAGCCACACGTGCATTTACACCAACAGCTGATGTATCTAGGAAGATACAAGAAAACTATTTTAATTCTCGTGGGATATTTTAACCAATTGGCTGACCAATAACGGGACAAAAGCGAAATCAATTTATACTCCCAATTCCAACGGGAAAACGTGGTTACCTACCCATGTCTTTGATTTTATTTAATTACAATACGAAGGCGGCTGATGGAGTAACGAAGAACCCTCACAGATGGATGGAGCAATAAAAGTACACCAACAAAAACCAATAAAATTGGTAACATGAAAAAAAAAATGTTTTCCTCAAGACCATTTCCCTCGGCTACGCCATCAGAGAGTGTGTCTTGCGCCTAGCCAAAAATGGGCAATGTAAATCATTTTTGATTGAAATATTCGGCATTTGGATTGAGTGCGATCGCGCTCGCTAGATACACACGCACACCTATATTTTTTCCTTGTTGATTGTTGGCCTAGTTTTAAATGGATGTTTGTCTCTCGCTATGTGACGGCTTGTTTTGGGCAAATTTTTAAAATTAGAAATAAATCAAGAAACGGACACGAACATTCTCTCAGTTAAATGGTCGAATTTGGAATATTCAAATGGGACAGCCAACAGCCTTAAGTGAATATCAGATTTGGTGATAAGAGAACTGTCTCAGTCTATACGGAAGTTGAGATGAGTTTAGCTTTACTGGCCGCGCCTATCAGTTGGTAAATTCAAATCTGACGACAGAAGCAAGCAAGCTCAATGAATCGGTTGAAATTGTTTAATATCGCGCGTAAACGTTTTTGTGGTTAGTTATGGAGGGCAGATGACAGACATCGTGGGCGATGCACGCAAAGGTATTTAAATGGATTTTTAAATAGTCTGTGAAGTGATTAATATTAATTGCTTAATTAATTGAATTTTAATATGTCCACCGGAATGAAAAAAATAAAATCCACAAAAAGCAGTTCGCTTGTGAACTCTTTTGTCTATGACTGGTCAAATGTGTACATTTTTTTCTCAATAATCTGGGAAAGTGAATATTTTTGGAAACATCGTTGAATAGACATAGCCTTTTAGAGTCAAAAAATAAGCTTTGCAAAAGGTTTTGTTGGAGAGGCGTGGGTAGGCAATAAATGTCAGTGAGTGAGTTATTACCACAAGAAAGGTTGTTTCATTATGTCGAACTTTGGTTTTTAGGACAGCATTCCTACGTGAATTGGATGATTAAACTATATAATAAGAGGGTGCTGTCAACCAGTGCTTCTGCTTTTGCTTCTGAATTGAAGATTATTTTTGGATTTTTTTTTATGTCTCTTCTGTTTCATTGCTTAATTTACGCACTTGACAAGTTTGTCATCTGGCCTTTTTGAAATATTCAGGGATATGATTTATCAAAATAAACATATGCGTTCTATTTGCTTCAGAGCTTTTGAGTAAACGGTAAAAAGATATCTCGTTTGATCCTCAATATAAGGCCAGTAAAATTGTTGTTTACTAAACTTTTTCTCGCCATTTTTTGATAAAATAGACAAAATTAGTTATTTGGCTAAAGCAAGGCACCCTTCTTAAATTATTTGATATTGTCGAATGGTTGGAATACATTTCTTTCCTAGTTTTATGGGGGAACTCTAAGAAATTAAGAACTAAAAACTCAAGCTTGGGGATATAGCAATCACGGTTTTAACGTATTTAATGACGGAAACTAATGATATGGCATAGGGAGGAAGGTAGGTGGTAGGTAGAAGTGGCTGTTTGGTGAGAACCCAAGTAGCACTAATGTGCCTATTTGTTACCACGACTCGTGTGACCTATATTATGATTTTTATTGTCTATGTGATGCAGGCGGTCTAGATCTAGCCTGTGAGGCTTAGAAAGCGGAGATGTCGCTAAGGTTGTCGAAAAATGGTTGGTCTAATGCACGTAATCTGGCTCCTCCTAGTGCCTGACATTTGCAGATCAAATGGGAGAGGGGTTCTCTCTCATTTGTGTTCCTGGAACTGCGGCATTGAGGGTTGTCTGGGATCCCTAGTTTGGCCGCATGGTCTTCAATTGGCAATTTTGAATAGCGATACTTTGTTTTTCCTTAGTGTCACTCCCCAGTAGCGTACAAGCCTCTTGGATAGCTAGGAGTTCCGCCTGGAATATTCTGGCAAAATCCGGTAGGCGATATGAAAATGCCTCCGGACCGCACACCACAGTTCATCTTAGATCCGTCGGTGTACACGACCGTGTCGAAATCTCTTTCTACTTCGTTTCATTTCCACTGAGTTGTGGTGGAAATCCTACGTGGAAGCCCTTCTTGAAGCTGAGTATAGGTGTTATGTAGTTTGTTGGAAACTTGACCACGCCGTAATAAATAATGGAAGGAATTCCATCTTAACCCGAAGCTTTTTTACATTTGACGGGTTCCGAAAAATATCGGTATGGAACCTGATTCAGCGAAGGTGGAGTAGAAGAGCTATCTAGTAAAGTGGAATTACTGAAGCTTACAGATTTGCCTTTTCTTGGTGGTCCTTGATAAATATAAAAATATAAATTTTCGGCGCAACAGGCTCGTTAGTACCCAATGGTTCTCACAACCATTCATGTGTGCGTGTGTACTTCTTACACTTTGGCGGGACCTCCTCTTTTATACCGACTCCGAAAGGTGAATTTGAGATAAGCTTTCTTGACCATTGACACTAATCGGTTGATTTCATTTCATTTAGGTGTTGCTATGACTGGGAATCGAATTCAGGCGCAGAAGATCTGCATTAAATTCACAGCCATGGCAACGCCTAAACGATTGTTCACTGCAGTTCATCGCACTAACCATCGCGCCACTGAGTCCGTCTGTTTTGGCATTGCAGTCTTTTTTGCCTCACTTTATGGCTAACCCGCAACCACTGATAAGGGAGCTGTCCTAGTAAACTCAAGACACAATAAACTGATTTACGATATGAATGTCCTAATGGAGATCTTTGCATTAGGAAAAAGTAGATTTCATCTCCACGACAGAAAAGTCTTCATCCTAGTTAAAGATCCTCTAGGTCGTTAATCCGGTCTGCGACAAAAATCATACACTGGATACATATGGCAGTTGTAGAACAACAGAAGCAATGGAAATTGATGAATGTTGGCTGCTCCAACGAAATAGAAACCAGCTACTGAAGTAATCAGCCTTCCGGAGGACTGCCGGTATAATAAACTTAAAATACAAGGCTTTATAAATAAAAGCAGACACCTTGACTTCAGTAATTATGTTAACACCCAAAATGGAGTATACTTTAGTTAACAATGCACAAAAAAGACTGTCCTTGAGTTGATCACACACTAAAACAATTCTACTCGGGAACTTTGCGAACTCGACCGAGCGCCCGTAGGCGCTGACGTAAAAAAATAAATTTATGGCGCAACAGGCTCGTTAGTACCCAGGGCGTAGCTTTTTTCTTACAACCATTCATATGTGCGTATGTACTTCTTAGCACGATGGCGGGACCTCCTGTTTTATGCCGAATCCGAACGGCTAAATTGAGATAATCTTTTTATGACAATTGATACTGCTCGGATGATTTGTCAGATCATCACGAGAGGAGGGCCAGTGAAAAATCATTTACGTGTTTCTACGGCTGGGAATCGAACCCAGACCTTCTGCACGCAGTACATCGTACTAACCATCGTGGCACTGAGCCCGTAGGCGCTGACGTGGAATGAATAATATATCACTCATCCCCCAACTTCACTCGATCGAGCTGCATGTGCAGACATACCCCTATTCTACCTAAGTAGCTGGGATTTTACCACTCCCTACAGTCGATGTGGCAAGTAAGCTAACACTTAGTCAACGATTAACTTATGACGTTTGCTAAACTATAAGCCCGCGATTTAGAGTTGTCACAGCTGGACTACTGCAAAACGTCGCGGCTCATTTGGTCAGTACTTGACACCAACATGGTTGGATACCGTTCCTATATTAAGAAACATCAACACGGTGCTCTGCATGCAACATAGACATGCTCCTCGACTGGTTGTTGACTGCAACCACTTCTGCAGAATCTGTAAAGACGAAGAGCACTAGATGTAACAATGGAATTTTGCTCTTCATTGACATTTATATGGTCTTAGTACACCTCTTATAGGGGGTCACTCCAAATAAACTTACTCCAGCGATTCGAAATTGAAATCCAACATTGTACTCATCATTTGGGAGAAAAAGTATTTGAAATATCGGATCTTCTTGATAAAGTTCCTGAGTTCCGATTGCTCAGTAATGCCGAAATTATTCATCAACTAAGTTTCATCACCATGACTGAATCAGATACCTGACCCACATTAATGTCCAACATATCTTATAATTCTCCTTGGCCCAAATCCATTGTCAACATAAAAAATTTATTGCTCAGTCTAGAGCATTAGGCCCAAACGCAAAATTAGCATCACCAAGGCTCACATGTGCATTCGAAGGCACCACTCCAAACGAAGCCCATAAACACCTGAGAAAACATAAAAATGTCCGCCTAATTTTGATATATGTCACACCATAGCCAACTGCACCTTTTATCAAGTATCCACCAACTGGCACCACATTTCACAGCAATAATATCAATTTGGAAAAATGGCTTTACGCTCCGCATTAATGCGGCCATTAAAATAAAGCATTACCCCGTCCTTCAAGCCGCGGCCCATTTAGCCGTGCAATCATTCAGTTTGTCACCTTAAATACAACATTTTATGCTTTAGATTCTAATCGCCTTATCGCGGTGACCATACAGCGTGTACGCGCCACTAACCGCTGCTGCCGCCGCCGATAGCCCAATGCAAATCATCCACTTAAACTAGGCTCGTTTAATCAAGATATCATCTGGATTGGTGGCGAATATCTCACCGATTATCGGGCCTCAGCTATGTTCTCAATTTGTCAAATGGCCGACATTAGTTTCGGTATAATTGGTTTGACCGGCAGCGCAGCGTACAGTTTCCCGGATTGAGAGAAAAAAAAAAAAACCATCCAAAGTGAGTGTGTATGTGTTGGACATAAGAGTCAACTTGTCAATTACCCTAGTTCAATTGGCTTGTATCTGCGATAGGCCTAGAAACACGCATATGACCGCTCGAGCTCGTTTACAACATCGCGAACCTGCGCCAGATCGGATCGATCGATTTTGATCGGACGAACAACGCAGTGGATCCGTTAAAAATGCCACTGCATACACGTACAGAGATGTGTACGTGCCAGGATATTAACCACTACCACGTCGACCAATGAAACTATTTAAACTCTAATCTCGCGTTGATCTCTTGTAATTTGCAAAACACCTTAAGCGATTTTGTGTACCACCGATTCGGAGGATTGCGGTTTGGTGGGGCTGGCGGTCGTCGGGAAACATCATCTTGAATGTGGTTAACGCCAACCGGTGGTGTGTGACTTAGAAGAATGAAAAGACACGTTAGAGTCTAAGGATTTAATTTAAGTGATTGCGAAGCGATCAAGCCGTGTGCATATCTTGGCATGCGTATCTAGTCAGATCGGGCATAGAGATGGTCCCAAAGCGGGAGAAGTTAAACATGTAGTTGCCAGGTTGTATCTATAGGTTGCTGCAGAGGATGGCCAAGGGTATTCTATTGGTCGTTGTTTCAATGGCAAGCGAATGTGTTATTAGCGCTGGAACTAAGGACTGTAATTTGGAATAATTTCTTTGATCTGTCTTTGGGGTTTGTTTATCTAAGGAAAAAGAGGCTGACTTTGTGCGATAATTGTTGGGAAAGACGGTCGTTTATCATGAGCAAGGAAGGATCTTTCCAACACGTTAATGCGAAGTGGGATGTTATTTTAGATGATGGAATTGAAATCAGGTGGAGTTAATGAATTTTCTAACTAACCGTAGGGGTCTATGTAATTTGTTAACGCGGTAGATACATCAATATTTTTAATTTACAATTTATTGGATTTTTTAGGTATTCTGGACAAAGAAATATATGGCATGATCGATTTTGTTGAAGGTCTATATTTTACCATCGAAAAGTGGCGAGGCGTTCATGGAGGTAGTAACTAAAATTCATTTACTTGCTACAAATTGAAAAAAAAAAAAAGATAAAAAGTGTAAAAGGTATGACACAGAGTTTGACATTTCTACTATTCAAAAACTGCCCCAACTGAGGGTTGCTTTTTCAATGTCAAATAACGAAACTGATCTTCGCCTTCCATTAAAAAAACGTTTTCCAATGCTGCCCAACTACGATAGGCCAATGATTTGGAAAGGGATGTCATACTTATCAGAACCCTTTTAAGTATGTTACCAATGTACTTAACTGTGAAGTCTTTGAAATCTAAATCTGTATTTTAGAGTTTGTTATAGTGGTAGACCGTTGACATGCAATTTCAAACTTTAGCAGGTTGAGTTGGTGCAGAGAGGTTGTTGAAGGCAGGATATAATGACCTGGCTTTACTTTTCGAAATCTGCATCAATTCGCAGTGGTACAAAAGACACGAAGATCTCCGCAGAAATCGGGCTATATCCTCAGGTATGCATGAAACAAACAAATTTTGCTCGAAATCGTAAAAGAAAGAAAAAAAAAAAAAAATTGATTCGTCAAGAAATTTGAGGACAGTGGTGTTAACTCATTTTTACTGTTTCTAAAAAAGAGTTATCACCACTGTCCTCAAATTTCTTGACGAATCAATTTTTTTTTTTCAGCGTCTTTAAAAAACAAAACCCTTGGACTAATCCCAATAAACACAAAACGCGCTAGAAATTGCCAAAAAGGTTAAAAATTGTCAAAAGAAAATGACCTGCCAAATATTTATAAAGAACGTTACAATACAGAACCGTAAAAGTTTTGTCAGTGGGTAAAATGTAATCCTAGTTTGAACACAATCGGCACACAGTTTTGTCTCAGCATATTGCAGGAAATATCCCATTTGCCGAGTGTGGAAGCATTTTTAACTTACGAAGATCTCAGTTCTTGAATCTCCGTAAATGTTTCATCCTAGGCTGAATTAATTTTTTCACCCTTTCTGTTAAATGATAACAGCTGAATATTTTTTTTACTTGCTAAAGGGAAATTTATCATTTTGCTTGTGCCCATAAAATAATTAAATTTTTAATTTTGTATACTTTATGGTAAATGCGCTTAGAGGGAGCCAATTTTACTAAAATTTACGGGAACGGGTTTCAGTAAATCACAGTCAATATATTCATTTCAGTTGGCTTTTATTGAAGAAATGCCATGAATCGCATGTCAAACAGTCGAATTTACTGAATTTTACTAACAAAAATTACTGAAAATATTTTTTTCACTGATTTTTCGGTGAGGTGTGTTTCCGTACAATATTATTTGGATTGATTCCTACTGAGTTTTACTGCAGGAATTCATTTGCATACGAAAATTGTGTATGGGAACGGATTTAAGTAAAAAAATGTAAGCAATTATTATTTGTAGGGAGACAGATCTATTATCATGTTAAGTGAAGTAAGGATACCTACTGTTGTTGGACACATAAAGCAACTCTCCGATGAGATTTTTCTTTTACTTTTTCAAAAAATCAAAGCTTTCGTAGCGGAGCAAAAAAATCTTAACGACCGAGGCAAATTGATCCGCCTCTGATGAGTTTGAAGAAGTGTGTCATGTCAAGTGTGTCAGCGGTTACACCAGAAACCACCATCAAAAGATGGTTGATTTCTAGTGGATGTTGTTTTTTTTATCACCTGACCTGGTCCCAAACGAACTTGCTGTGACAAAAAAAATGTTTCTCTTTAGCTAACTACCTTGGCTTAACACTGCTAAATTTCCCATATGCGTTTCTATCAAAAGTACCGTGTTAGCGACGAAAGCCTCCTTGCAGAAAACCTATCAGTACAAACATTTTACAGAGCTTCATTCCCTTTAGACCTATAGACCAAATGTTCATACAATTGCTAATCCTGGAACAGACTAACGAACTTAATTCGGGACGTATTTCCTTCTTGGAATGAAAAAGCTCTAAAGAAGACCCCATTCAGCAGCAGTGTTCTTCTATGCCACAAACTTAATGTCAAGACGTGCTCTAAGCAAGTTTGCCATAAGGCGTCACATGAGATCTTCTGAGAATTAAAATCGCGTTTGTAGAGTTCGACAGTTCGCAACTTGTACGGGTGATGAATAGACCAATGTGACTTTTTGAGTCGACTGTTAAAGTCAAAGGCGCCAAGTCTGTCATTCTCAGCACGATAACTCCGATTATAAGCATTCACAATTCATATATGGCTCTAGAATGGTATCAGTCGGAGCGGATAATTCTCCGATTTTGTACGATTCGGAGGATCTTAGCTTCGAGGTATTCTTCCGAAAAGTTGTTCGGAATATTTCACCGACATTTTGTAATGCACACCGGCGAATTGCGTTGAAGTGCATACAGATGCATTTTTTGTGCAATTTTTGACAACTAAGTGCAATACTTCTTCCGATTTCTTCGCGGAATTTATTTACGCATCACAGCTTAGTGTTTTTTTCTCAGACGACACATACCTTCAATGGAACTTGAACCCCCGACGAAGTATGCGTTGCGGAAAATTGCTCTGACGGATACCTCGCTAGTGCAGGTAGTCAGCATTCGCAACTGCGGTATTGAGGATCGTTACCTTCATGAATCTAATACATCCGATTGCAATGAAGGTAATAATAAAGAATTCGCTTAATCAAATGTCCAATCACCAAATGACTAAAATAGGCAGAGTGAATGGATTATAAAAAAAACAGACGTAAAAGTCCTTTCTCCAAATGGCAATGTAAGAATTCCTAAAAAGACCTATACATGAGTTGCTAACATTTACTATTTTAAGTGCATTTAAAAAAAAAATTCATAAACTGAGATAAAATGATCTTTAAAATAATTTCCATTTCAGCAGAGCACCTAAATGATTTTTCACTGGCCCACCTCTCGTGATGATTGGACAAATCATCCGAGTAGTATCAATTGCCATGAATAGCTTATCTCAACTTAGCCGTTCGGATTCGGCATAAAACAGGAGGTCCCGCCATCGTGCAAAGAAGTACATACGCACACATGAATGGTTGTGAGAAAAAAGCTAGGCCCTGGGTACTAACGAGCCTGTTGCGCCATAAATTTATTTTTTTTAAACCTAATTTTTTTAAATAACAACATAAAGTTATAAAAATTTACTTAAATACCTACAAAAACTTACTGCTGCAAGTTTCCATGCCTTGCCGGGGGTTACTGTTGTACCACTTGTCAACAACCGGGATTATCGTAGGTGGAGACGGTGACAACCAAAGCGATATCGGTAAGGGAAGGCTTTTACCGGCAACGTTTTGCTGACCATCGAGGAAGGTTTTCCAAAAAATTGAAGGTATCTTACATCTTCTTGAAGTTTTCTGGATTAGCGGGTGCGTTCGCGCAGATTTGTGGATAGTAATAGTAGGCGGATCGCTGATACAGTGTTTCCAGATCGTATAACAGACTTTGGTTGATGGCGGCACACTTCTTGGGGCACTTAGAGTACAGTGAATCATGATGGCACGAGATTCCCAGAGAGAAAATCCATTGCCCACCAAGGTATGAATGGTGTGATGTGGGTGTAACTTCAAGATGTTCACGTGCCATCAAGTCGAGGACCCTGCTTGTATTTGAGGGGAACACCAACAACGGCCTTAACGGCCATCAGGAACGAGAGACATGGAGAAGATCCGGGCAAGTAGTAGAAATCCTTGCTATTCAGCTGCAAAGAATCAACTTTAACTGTTGGTGCATGTTATAGTAAGCAGAATCAGCGACTATTCCAATTCGGATTTGTCCTATACAACAGATTAAGTGAAGAAATCTTATGCTTCCAAAATATTAGCGAATGCATAGCAGCAATCCGCAATACACGAGCTCACGCTTCCACGGAGGAAAAAGTTTACATTGTGAAGGATTGTTTCACGTGTTCCGTATTCCGCCATCATTAGTCACTCCAATTAAATCGTTATAGACATGTGTTCAGCAATTGATTGGCAATTGGCGTTATATGGGATTTATGAAAAAAAAAAAAAATATGAAAATTTTTGGCCCCAAAGGCTCGTTTTTATCCAGGGCCAAGCTTTCTCACGACCATTTATGCGTGCGTACACGATGGCGGGACTTTCTGTTTTAATCCTACTATGAACGCCGATTATGAGATGATGATCGGATGATTTGTCGGATCATCACGAGAGAAGGGGTTGTGAAAAATCATTTAGGTGCTGCTACGGTTGGGAATCGAACCCAAACCTTTTGCGCCTTTTATTCTTTATGAAGGAATGCAAAAATTATTTGTTATCAACAAAAGAACATTTTCGACTCACAACTTGGAGGTACTCTGAGGTAGTTAAGAAATTTATCTGTCTCGGAGTGACATTATCCTATGAATTCGCTTTTTTTTTGGTGAAACAATTAGGATAAAAATTCCAAAATCGAAATGCAAATGTCCTTTTTTGCCCATGGAAAGTAGTAAACCAATGCAAATATCGTTAAATTGTCGATCTTCTTTGCGAGGAAAATGTAGAAAAAACACGTCAATTACTGGTCACGTTACTCCAACCAAGAAAATCATTGAATTTGAGGCTCCAGGTTAGAGACCACTAGAAAACTGAACTACTTAAAGAAATGCACACAGGATATAAGGAGCTTGTTATGTCTAGATCGAATAGATCTTCACACCAAAATATAAAAAAAAATGGCGAACACAATACTTAAACGCATACAAAGGATGGCAATAACCAAAATCAGTGATTCTTTTAATTACAATAAAAAATGTGGTTCTCATATGATTGAGACACACTTGGTATGAAATCCATTTAACCAGCGAATTGCAAATGCCATAGATATTTCCAATTAACAAAAACACGTTTTTGTTGCCCAAGTCTTTTGTTTTGTTACCACGATTTTGTACGTCTCTTTCGTGGCTATTTTAATTGAAAATAAATCAATTCCCTTTTAAGCTGAGATAGATTACATTCGTTTTTTTTTCCTTCATTCAAACACCCATAAATTTGCATCATCTCGTTGGCAAATCTCCGAATACGTCATTCGACCATTACGACTACAGCACGTTTTACAGCCGTGTTATCACCAAATTCAATCGGTCGATACACATTGATTTAATCAAGTTATTTTTGTTCGATGTGTATGTGTAAGCCCACAAGTCACACCTTATGGTCTTGCGCGTTCCACGTCCATTACAGGCCAAGTCATACCGCCATACGTATATAGATCGTCCAATTAACTTTGCATCAAGTTTACATTTGGAATTCTGTTTGAGCGCGCGTGAGGAGGAATTGAAAACCACGCAATCATGCGGAGGTTTTCCTTTTTGCTAGCTGCCTTATACCTCTTTAACATTATCTAAATTTAATTTAAATTTTTTTTTATGTTTGTTTTTTTTTTTGAGGAGAAATAGATGGTGGTTTGTTACTACCACCATCAGCATCAGCGCGTCAGCACCATCAGCAAAACGTCAAGCATCGGCTGGCAGCCGACAACCAGTCTGCAGACCATTAAAAAACCATTAAAGGGAATAAAATATTCACTGAGCTGATCTCTGTGTGGAGCGGCACAAACTACACATAGCCGCATTGCATGAGACTACGACGGCGACGACGACGACGATGCGAACCATATTGGTCGTTAGGCGTTAACATTGCGTGTACTCAGAGTCGCAGTTATTTGTGATTGCGCATACAACCTGCGCAATTCTGATAATGAAGTTGATTTCGTCGTTTGCGAAGACATACAGCGAGTCTTTAGAAAATTGTAATTCCCTTATGACAAGAGTGACAGCACGCTGACAGATACCGAGCGAGGTGTACAGACTTTCGTGCGCGCGTGATATCGCACGGACGTATCACAAATGCCTGTCTCCTGGTGAGATTAGGTTGGGTGGAACGATTTACGTGGCCCGTTGACCACCCAATGACCGTTGTAGTGCGGCCGACTCCTTTACCATTTCGAGTAATTATTATTGTTAGGTGTAAAATGCCATGGCCCTGAATGGTACCGGCTTTGCTGATCCTTTTCTGTTCGATTTGGTGCGCGCGGGGCAAATGGGTGTTAACCATGTTCAATTGCAGGTTATTGAGTTGTTAGCTTACAGCTTACTTTTTGCGTGTAAAGGTTGTATTCCCCCATTGCACACAGCTAAACAAAAGGAGCGAATTTAATGAGCTGAAAAATCCATTTGTGGATTTCTCGGCTGAAAGGGATTTTTATCGTCGCGAGTGGTAGTGGAAGTTGTTTAAAACGTTTTGCTAAAACGTGCGCAAAGCAATTTGTTGGGCGAGAGCTTCATGTGGCCAGACAAAAGTGAAATGAATGGCCTTTTGCTATTTGTCAATTAAGGGTGTCAAATTGTTGTTGAGCTTTTAAATGCTATGTGATTGAGCTTTTAAAAGTAATTTGTAGGTGGTTTTAATGGGAGTGTTTCAAAGTGCTCTTTGAAGAATGAAATGTACAATGTACGTATATTGATATTTCAGAAAAGTATGCTATTGCAGATCTAGGCATGGTCAGAATGCATATTTGGTGTGATCTAGCCTTTGTGAAAAAATTCAGTCAATGATTGTGTCGAATTGCATCACAAAAAAAGGAACCTACTTGGATATGACTAATTTCTGATAAAGAGCATGACTTGGCGGTTAACTCATTATTCACTGAATAAATGGTTCAAAAATTAATATGTTTGATGTGATCTTTCTTCTTCTAATGCATTGAGTGTTAGTGATAGAGGCATAAACATTTACACGGTATTGTGTTTCAGGTGTACCCGCTAAGAATGTTTGTATGTGCAAAAAATCTAGAAAATAAATTCATAATATAAATACTTCAATGATTTTGATTTATAAAAATATGTTTTTTTTATTAACTAGCGTTAGCAAATAACTAAAATAATTCTTATAACCAATTTGGTATTTCGCTTTGGAAACAAAAAAAATACCAGTTCGTACATCAACTCTTTCATATTTTTCTTATGAAATAAACCAAATTGGTTTCAAAGCCGCATACGATGGCATTCATAGAGGCGAACAACACAGAGCCATGTCTTGTTTTGGTATACCGCCCAAACTTGTCCGTTTGTGTGGGATGACGATGGAGAATTCTCGCTTCTCCATCAGAATCGGAAATGACCTTACCGACACATTCGATATCAAGAAAGGATTTAGGCAAGGCGATGCGTTGTCATGTGACTTCTTTAATTTGATTCTTGAGAGGATTGTGCAAAACTCCCGAGCAAACACCAGAGGCACAATTCCTAAAAAAAACGGTGCAACTACTAGCGACGATATTGACATCATTGATAGGACTCAACTTGATGCCATAGCCACGGTTGCTAGTATAGAGAAGGAAGTGGAAAAAATGGGAGCAAATGGGATATGGAAATGGCTGTATCTGAATGAATGATTAGTTTAAGGCAAACATCTATTTACATCACCCAAACTGCTTCGCTTATATCATGATTCCAGTTTGGATTTTTTTCTTTATTCCAAGGAAGTCGTCACACTGCTCTCGCATCATGCCTGCAGCTCTAAACGCACGCGAATTTGCTTTTTCCTATATTTTTGGCAATAATATTTGGGATGGTTAAACAAACTCCATGGATTCATACAGAAATATATTGAAGATGTGTAAAGCCAAGTAGTAAGTACACATACTCCTAAGCAACAACCACAAGGTCAATACGTAAAAAAAACTGCTTGTTCCTATTGAACAAGAAAACAATCGAATTGCTAACCAGGAGATACTGTTTCACTATCGTACGTAATCAATCAATTTAAGAGCAGAATTGGCATAAATCTGCAAGCATATCTGGAGGCTACTTCAAGGTTGGATTCAAAACACTACTCCTTAGCATAACAAAACTTAAGAATTCCAAAACACACTTAATAATTAGGCAAATGATGTCTCGCAGCAAAAAGCTCGAACATGAAATTGTGAATCTGTAACTTGATAGGTTGCCACTTGAAAACATTCGCAAAACCACCTCGAAGGCCAATCATGATGACATCTTTTTCCCAAATAGCTTTGCTTATATCCACGTTTGATAGATGTTGCAAAATTGCAATGACGTTGTCCCAATGAAGAAAATACCAAGACACACAACTCCGCCCTGCCAAATCAATCTCAATTAAGAAAAAAAAAAAAAAAAACAACAAATCGATTAATTTCATCATACCCATGGGAACACAAAATCCAAAAACACAAACCTCAAGCATTAGCATAACTAATATACGTTCCAACTTCCATGCGGGTAAATCAATTTTCGTCTCCAATGACAGTTGACGATTTTGTCCAAACAACAATTTACATAACTTATCCTAATTAAGCAATAAGCTAACCTATATATAAGCCAACCCATTGTTTACATACGGTTGCCGAAGACGTCTGCACTAATTAAACGAATGACTAAAATTTATGTCCAAGGAAATTCATTGGCCACGCACGATACCAACCGCCTGGCGCGTTTTTGACTATAATTGGTATGGGCTTACAATTTTTGGCTGATATGTGATGGACAGTTTTTCACTTTTGTGGACACCGCATGTGGAGAAATATTTGATTGAAAATTCACACGGCTTAACATGTGAACTAATTTTAGGTAGACTAGGTACTACGAAGAAATATTCATTTAAATTTTTATGTATGTGGGCAAAGTGGCGCCACCGGGCAATCGAATAAACATTCAAATGGACACTGATAAGCCAGTTATTCAGACTCGACATGGAGCGGTTTTAAAGCAAGTCAAAGGCAACCGTGGTAGTATTTCGCACGACGGGAGTTGATTGACTGAAAATTGGACGGTTAACATGTCTTCCGGAGAAGGCAATTTATTTGGTAGGTGTTCTTGTGTCAAAATTGGGTAAGCACGTGATGCAATACCAGCGGGAGTCGATTCGATTTGATATGTGAAAATCTGAGATATATTTAGAGTTTCGTCATTCAGCAAGGAATAGAAGTGTGGTTGATCATGTTAGGTTAGGAAAAGAGTGGCTGCCAGCGAGTTTGCACTCTTTAACTATCTTTGGTTAATTGTGATACCACGTGGATGTTAAACATTCTGATTGTTAGCTCTGAGAATAGCATTCTGAGCTGACGGAGGAGATTTTTGATTTCCGTTTTTGTCAAACTGCTGCGATTTTGAAAGTGGTGAGCTTCTAGATGAAGTTTCCTTTTATATAATAGGGCCGGGAAGTTACAAAAGAGCTGAATATTGTTTCTTCTTCCTCTTCATCCACGAAGCCGTTTCTGCCTAGCCTTTCTGCCTGCCTTTTAAATAGTGTCCAGTAATGACACCTATGTTGGCGCTAATGTGTGGTATCAATCAAGGTCCCTTAGACCTTTTTAAATCCAGCTTTGGCCAAATTTGTTTGGTGATTTGACACCTCGCGTCGTCCAAAGACTCCATTTGAGTTTGATATGCTGTAAGCGTGATGCACTAGCAAGTTTTTGTATGTAGCTATAAGAATACCATGTGCATCCGTTTCGAGTACATCTGGTAATTTATTACCGTGTCTGGTGAGTTCATCAGCATTACAGTTCCCTGATATGCCACTATGCCCAGGCACCCAGCATAGGTGAATGTTAAACTGCTTTGACATCTCTTGCAATGATGAGCGGCAATACAGGGTTGTCTTTGAATTTGTTGAGACTTATTCCAGGGATTAAATAGTTACTTGGTTGTCCGAGAAGATGCTCATATCCTTGGCAGATATTACATTCTCTTTCAGCAAAGGTAAGGCTTCTTGGATCGAGTCATTTTTCACAGGTTTCTTACTTTTCCATGACGATCTGTCTGGGATTGTGACCTTGAGACTCTTGTCAAAGTTTAGCGTGGTATGGGTGTAATCGGTGTTTTCGGAATATTTGTATGTTAGTTTATAATTTTTGGAGTGGCCAGTTTGTATATTTGACTACTGTTGGATGTCATTTAGACGTATGGCTTTGTTAGCTGCCATTTTCTTGCCAAAAATATCAAGGGGTACAAGTTGAAAGAGAATGTCTGAGAATGAGTCTGAGAGAACGTTGCAACTGAACTACCCTGTGGACGTGGTATGAAATATGGATAGTTCCCGTAAACTGGAAACGGTCTTCGAGTAGCTTTTATGATAACTAAAGGAACAACACAAGAAAAAAACTGAGAATTACAAAAAAAAACCCTCAGTTCGTACATCAACTCTTTTGAAAGTTTTTACTTCTCAAGAGCTCAAACCTTCAGCTTAGTGAATTAGTTGAAGAAGATCTAATTCTATATTACAGACAATATTTCGGCAGATGTTTATATGAGCTATGCGAAATAATTCCTTGACTTGTGACATTTAAGGGATAGACATGACCGGCTGTTGGGGCATATAGACTTGCAGCCCAACTAACAACCATGTACCAAAAATCTATTTTTATACAGAGGGCACTATCAGGAGACATGTTTTTACGTATGCAAAACTTCCAGTAGTAGAGTAAAGAATCACCTGTAAGCATTTGAAGGCTACGTTTCGGCGTTATATGATCGTCGTAATTATAAATTGTAAAAATACAAGCTTTACATTTTTTTAAAATCAAGGTTCGATATTTCTGCAGAACTCTGCAATTTGTAAAAGCCAATATCTTCAGAAGTCGAATGCAAAATTGTTAAAAAATGTACATCTGTCAAGTGAATTCATACCTAGATGTGAGTGCTGGAGCACACAAGACTAGACAGATGATTAGAGGTGTAAGCGAGGATTTCTGAATTAGAAAAGGATATAGATTGTTCCTTGAATATCTCTGCACCACTTGACGACGGAAATAGAAACCCAAAAGTAACAAAAAGTACCTGCTCAAGTCACTCCATAAGTTATGCGCCTCGACCTACATTATCCAACCCACAACAACCTCCCACTCAACTTGTCAACCATTCTAAATGACCATTCTCAACACCATGTCACCATAACTTCCCACTGACATAATTTCCATCCCAAAATTAAGGGCTTCCCATAAACTCCAGTAGCTCATGCTTGTATAATTTATACGAAGGGTTCACATAAAATCTTTAAGCCCAAAACTGTACACCGCAATACCATCTCACTTCTTAATTAAATTCCATTAAATGGAAACTGTGTGCTGTAAGTCCAACGTAACAGCGCGCCAAAATAAAAAGGGAACCACTGCATCCACCAAAATCGATGGTATCAATTTCGGCAAAATAATTGCCCCAATATCTCCAAAACTCCGTACCTTGGTTCTACAAACTTGCCCACCTTAAAAGAACACAAACAAAAATCCGGCAGAGAGTAAGCAAAACAAGAAAAAAAAACCTTCGAAACATACGTGCTTTCGAGCCAAATGAGCTCTGGAAGGGTCCTAACTCACTCACAATTGGCACACGATGTGCCACATAATCATTGCATTTAAGTGTACACGTACGACACGGACGTACTCGCATGCATGGCATGCGGTACACTCGTATGTATCTTTTATGTCAAAATAATTGGCTCGTTGGAGGGTTCTTGAACAAATATCTTATGTCCACACCAAGTCGGTAGCCAGAGTGACCGCCGCAAATGGCCGTGTAGCATCTTCGAAGGGAATTTTTTTTTTCATCAGAGAAGGACGTCGCGTCGCGTCGTTGCTGTGCTTGATGGGATAAGTAAGTCGAAGCTCTCGCATAAATTGAATTTTTTACCAAAAAACAATTTCGGATGCAATTTCGAAATTTCTGTCTCGTAAATTAATGGTGGAGGGGGTTGATAAAGCATCTGAGTCATGAGTGCATGCGATGATTTACCTTCAGGAGATGGGATGGACAATTTATTTGCGCCTCTGATGGATGGTGTTACAGGGACTTTGAGTTTTGAAGAGCGGGTGGATTAGCGTTGAGGTGGTTTTGATGGGTTTGAGTGGCGGCCAGCGATTCGCAAAAGCACTAAGACAAGCTGTTGTGATGCCAGTTATATCTTTGAAATTTCAGTGAAACCGGTGGATACAGGGATCAAACAGAGAGACCTGTATGTTGATGAGTAGGTTCATTAAAGGCTGTAGCGCGACGTACTTTAAACCATCCTGACCTACAAATAAAATGGAGAATACTTTTCTCTTGGACCATTTGATGAAATTTTTAAAGCGGCCGGCATTGGCTGTGGTTTAGTTGGCTTAAGTTGTTGCACGATTCGCAAGAGCACTAAGACCAGCTTTAAGCCTTTGTGATGACAGGAGTATAGGCATTTCAGTGAAACCCGGAGATACAGGGATCAAACAAAAAGACTTGTATGTTGATAAGAAGGTTCATGATAGCCTGTAGCGCGACTTTATCTCGACGCACTTAAAACGATCCTGACCTATAAATAAAATGGAAAAGGCTTTTCCCTTGGACCAATTGCTGAAATTTTGAAAGCAATCGGCTCTCTTTGCTTCGGTGTTTTTGGTCATATAGAACACGAGTCCCCTGATTGCCTTCTCCGACGTCATGGACGTAGTAATACCAGGTAAGCAATTTAATGACAGACTTGGGTTTATAGGGGAGGATTTAATGCATAATATGTTGCGATCTATTCTGGGAACAGCTCCTGATAGTTTTAAATCGGTGGCAGAGATAATTTGAATGGAAGGGCGCGGGCAGCTTAGTCGCCTGAGAAGATCCTTGGATGCTGTTATTTGATTTTTCAGCTAAAATCACTTTGATTTCCATTAGTTCCACCTGGAATACGATTAGTGATCAAAGTGACTGCAAAAAGGTTACGATGCACCCAATTTGTCTTTGGATCCATCGATGTAAAAATGTTTCGAAATAATTTCCACTATCCCGCTTTTTTTTCAGGACGATATATATAAATAAACAGAAAGGTTCTCTAAGGCTATTTATATGTTTTCCTAAGAAAGCAAACGTCTTTTACTGAGTAATTTCAAAACGTCCTTCTAACTTCCAGAAGTGAAGGAATGTCAAGAAAAGCTGACAGTGCTGTCCAAAGAACACTTCTTTACTCAGGCACAAACCATTTACAACTTTTTCAAGTACAGATTTACAACCTGAGGAGAAGCATCTGTGTAATGTCACAGCTAGAGATTCAAGGTTCAGCTCCCTATCTTTACAGCTTTTTCAAGTACTGCGCACAGTTTTACTACCTAAAAAGAAGCATCTGTGTAATGTCACAGCTAGAGTTTCAAGGTTCAGCTCCCTACCTTTCACATACCTATGTTAGTCTTACATACCAGCTTCCTGCCTAAAATAAAACCTCGGTAATTTGTCTTGCCAAAGAAATGCTTTATCTGTTCGGTTGCAAAATATCTTTTGCTGACCTACCTTGAGCTGAAGCAACGTCAGCAGGATTATAAGACTCCGGCTGTTTAAGAGCCTTGCGTTGACTTGCAATGCTCTATACGAGTGTGTTTCTACAGATTTGGCTTTGCAGTACTTGTAATGGAATTCAGATTGATCACTCTTTCCTACAGCTGTTTGGTATTCGGTTTTTCGAATGATGGTGAGAACGTTTAGAATATTTGGGTTGGGAATACACCTCTGAGTTTCCTCCATTTCTTGGGGAAGCTAACCAGTTCGCTGTTCATTAATCATACCAGGGAAAGATCTGATTGGTGCTGTAGCTCGGTTAGGTTGTCCGGGAGCTGCAATCGATTTGAAAGTCTGCAAGAGTTGCTAGACAAGAAGGTTTTGATAAGATAATCATGCCATGTATGAATGGATATTTTAGTCTCACATAGGACGAGTTTTGAGGTAGAACTCTCTCTAGATATCTCTGTAGCTCGAAAGCAAAATACCACTTGTGAACCAAAGTTAGATAGGAATAAAGTCCCCAATAACAAAACAACTTCTTAAATACAACGAATGAATTCCACAGATGAAACCAACAGGGCCGTCTATATTTAGGCTAAACGAAGAAAGTAAGTCCCGCTAAGCACACAGTTACCCACTTCTTCTCCTAAGGTTAGTTGAACCGATTATCCTGGAGTAATGCCAGAGTTAATCAACTCTACTTTGAGGACAAACCACCTCCCTATCGCCAAACAAAATAAATCAAAACTCGACACCACTAACCCAATTCGACTTATCAAACCCGCCTCTCGCCATTAATTGGCATAAATCCCATCGCAAGACAAGACACCAAACGACGATTTAAGACAATTCGCCCAAACATGACATCGCTAACGACACACAAACTGTGACCACCCAAAAAGTTTTCACTTCGAAGCGTGCAACTCTCGCACAGCCATACCATCGATATGGCCTCCCACGCCTCGAAACCGTTTTTCTTCACCTCCAACTTCTCCAGCCATGATTGACATTTAGGTAAACCACATCAAGGCAACGGATCTCTGCGCACAGCTGCTTGCCGTGCTGGCTGGTGCGCTACATCGGAAGCTATTCGTCCAAATGGCGATGATAATGATTACCATGACGATATAGTCTTTTGTCCTCGATCTGCGAGCCAGCAGCGTGAGAGTACGCAAGCGCACGCCGGCTGACTTTGCCTATAATTTCATCTAATGTGCGTCCGTTAATCCGCTTGTGATTTGTTTATGGTCAAGTGATCTCCCGTCATGTAATCTGTTTGCTATTTGAGAGTTTTTTTTCGCGGCGATTTCTCTACTACGCCGCCGCCGCCGTCACCGCTCGGTACCGGTCACGTAATCCAGGAGGATTACCTACTGAGAACGAGATACAGGCCCCCGGAGAATATTGCAACTAATTTTTACTGTTCCACCTACTGCTGCGTGCGCTGGAAGAAGAACTCCACCGCCGACGCAGAACACACATAACTCTTGTGCCATGGCCGCCAGAAGGCACATGGCACATACGGGGCCGGGCGGGCACACACACACCGCATGTGGACTTTTGATGGATGGATGAAGGTTTCACGTTGGTTCGAAGTTGTTTGTTTATTTTTTTTTTCATCGCTGCATAGTAGGTACACTTTCGAGCAGCGTGAACACCTGGTTCGCTACGATTGCTCTGGATCATTGGAGATCCTGCTTTACACAGCTCTGGCTGATTGCTATTGCCACTGCTCTGTGGTCACCGTGGTAGTGAAAAACCCGTCGAGTATCCGCTTGTTTGTGCCGATGATTGGCACTATTTTTTTTTTTGTGCTGCTGCACATACTCTCTGTTGTCTTCACCTCGCACATTGTTGCGGCACGGATTGTCCACAAGACCGGCGTGCACAGAGCATACACAGCGATCAGCAGTAACATGTATGCATGTACTAACCGAAGGACTATTTGTTATGTGCCGCTGAAGAGTTGACCCATATTCAAGTGCGGATTGTGCGGTTTTGCGTTCCGAGATTGATAGATGACAGTGCGCTGTGGAAATGAACGAGGTCGCGGCATTGAAATCGCTCCAAGTCGATGGTCGTCGTCGTGCTGGAATAAATGAATGAATTGAATGAATGAGCGAATATAATTTATTGTTGCAGATAATTAAGGCGCGCAGAGCTGGTGTCTTATGAGTGCGCCGGCCTTAGATCCATTGGAACAAATATTTGCCGAGGAGGGGAGAAAGTTCGCTTGTCTGACAAATTCTGCACATGCATCATTGTCGCATGACATTCGAGATAAGTTTCATTTGTGCACAGCATGCGGCTAGCTTTGGGAGTGGATGTGGATATGAATGCCAATTTTCCATTTGCAGAACTTTTAGTTCGGTCATATATCAAGTGAGTGGTTTTCGTGTAGTTTGGGGAATTAGGGGATCAACGTTTGGTTGGCGTAGTTCTGAAAAGTCGTGCCACACAGTGTGATCCTAGCCTCATCAAGGATGTTGTACTATCTCGCAGGTTATTTAAGTCGCAACTAGGAACATGGACATCTTGACGCGTGTACATGTTTTCAAATGAATTATTAGGGGATTGGGTTGTGTAGGGGGCGGTTTTTTTTTTGGTTCATTTTGATGAATATGTATGAGTTGGAAAATGGAGCATTCACGCAAAGAAATGTTTAGTAAAAGAATGCTGACTTTACTAACATTATTGGCATGTTGGCCCATGGTGAAATACTTAAACTCAGCCAAGTGGCCTTATAATACTCTTCTTCATGGACGTCGTTGCATTTAGTTATGCAGATCATGTGTTGTTGCATTCGCGATCAGTTCAACAATTAACCGGAGGTTCACCTTAAATTTGCAGAAAACTGGAATTATGAGGTAAACAAAAACACATTTTTGGCGCAACGGGGTAGTTAGTGCCCAGCTTTCTCAAAACCATTCATGTGTTTTTGCACGATGGTGCCTTTTTTTAACAGATGCTCAGCGAGAAGGAAGCCACATCGGGACAAATCTTCAGAAGATCAGCTACAAAAGAACAAGCTATTTGACTGTGTTTTAATATATATAAGCATAGTGAATATATATAAGTGTCAAACGGTTGCTTCTGCTACATCTGAAAACATACAGCGTACAACGTGAAGTCTCACTATATGACCCGTTAAAGCCTTGTATATATTTTTTTTATTAGGATTTTAGAAGACTGTTTCGCACTTATAAGCATACGTACGATTTGATTTACGATTATTCAATACCTCCCGAGGTGCCTTTAGGGATTCAAACTCTTCAAACTCTAGGAATCCTAACTTAAACTTCTGTAAACCTGTTGCAAATTAAGGCGAATCAAGTAGATTCTTGAACGTATTCCAAAAATTTAAAATCGACAAAATTGGCTCGACTGCATGGAAAAAAAAATCAGTGCTCAAGATCACGATAAGAGGATTTTCCAATAGGGACTTGATAGTAGATGTGACTAGAGAGATTGAATAAAAGATATTTAAGGCGATGCAGTGGAGAAACCCCCACGGAAATAAGCCTCAAGCGGAAGTCCACCAAGAAGGAGTGAACCTCTGCATTAAGAAGCAAGCCATAGTTTTTTTTTGTTTTAACTATAAACCTATAATGCTCTAGGAGCGCCCTGAGCTGATGCTTGCAGATTTTGGCTGACTATTCTCTTGAATTGTTGCAGATCATAAATTGTCGGGAATACGCCTTCCGGAATTTCGGTCTATTGTTTGCTTGCTCTGTAACGAAAACAATTTTGGTATTGTGTTGCTTGTGCCGTTGTTAGGTAGACAGTGTATCCTGTCGGTCATTAAAATGCAACGATTCAAGGCATGATTTCCCTAAGCTCCTGCGAACATCTGCCGTTATAATATCTTTCGTTAAGAAAGATCTTCTACCAGTCTTCGTAACGCCAAAGGTTTGAAATAATGGATGAATCTTCTACAGGGTCCAGTAAGTTTAGCATATGATTAAGGACTGAACTCCAAACATGAGAACAGTATTCAGGACCTGGTCGTACTTGGTCTTTATAGAAAAGAAGAAGAACGAAAAACATTTCTTAGCTCTGAAAAGTTTAAATATTATGTAGACTGTGCTGATTTGGCAGTAGAGGTTATATGGTGTTGCTATGATACAGCTGAGCCGATTACAATGCCTACACGATGCATTAATTCCTTGAGGACTGCATTCTCCGTTTCGATTTGCGGAACTGTGGACGGGACCTGTTCTTTCTTGCAAATGTTATACACTGCATTTTCTTTGAAATAAATTTGAATAGGTTTTCCTTTCACTGTTGTATACACTTTTGTAGGTCTTCGTTTATAGAACAGATTGGTTCTCATCTCTGCTGGTGAGCAGCGATAGGGGTGATAGGCATGTCGATTATGTAAGAACCTTTTAGAGTACCATAATCCTTAAAACTAAAAATATGATTATAAGTTGTCTTCAAAACATCATTCATGTGAAGCAAATTTAAACAAAATTGGTGAACGACTTCATCCCACTTAACCCTCTAAGCTGTGCCAACTACAGTTGAAGCCATAAGTCACCTCAACATCGCCTACTATCTGCCGTTATATGTGAACGACTGAAAACGTTTACCAACAACAGATTAAATTTTTACGCTACGGCAGATCCTGGAAAAACCCAAGAAGTCCAAATCGATACCCACCATCTGTTCATCGATTTCAAAGCCGCATATAACACTTTTCATAGAGACAAACTATACAGAGTCATGTAAAGTTTTGATATACCGCCCAAACTCGTCCGTTTGTTTAGGATGACGACGGAAAATTCTCACTGCTCCATCAGGGTTGGAAACGACCTCACTGACACATTCGATACCAAAAAAGGATTTAAGCAAGGCGATGCGCTGTCATCTGACTTTTTCAATTTGATTCTTGAGAGGATTCTGCAAAACACCCGAGCCAACACCAGAGGCACAATTTTTCAAAATCCGGTACAGCTACTATCATACGTCGACGGTGTTGACATCATTGGTAGGACTCAACGTGATATCATAGCCAAGTTCGCTAGTATAGAGCAGAAAGCGGCAAAAATGGGTTTAGCAGTAAATGAAGGCAAGACGAAGTATATGCTATCAACACAAATTGGACAGAACGTCACCATTGACAGATATAACTTTGAGGAATTATTCAGGAACTGGATCAACTGTGTTACAGACCGCCATGGAATGGAGAATGTTCTCCTGGTAACCCAACCAGGACAACGTCCTTTTTTATTCATATTCTTAGCGTGGTGTAAAATTGCATGCTCGCGTATTGTCGTTAATTAAGACCTCTGTGGTCCTTATCAGTTACATTATACATTTTAGGAATGATTTAAGTTGTTAACTACGAATGCATACTTGGTATAAATTATGAATTTGCATTGTAGTACTAAGTCGCCTTTTCCGGGTACCATGCAGCTGGGAAAAATATATTTTACATTTCTGCAAGGGCTTTGAAATAACTTTGTATACATCTAGACGTGGTAATTTCATACCTCTAACCTATTTAAATAAAAAACGTAATAAATTGTCTCCGATTAGGGCAACCCTGATAGTCTTTGTCGAAATTCAAAACTTCACCAACCCCTTCTATGAATAGATGCTTACAAATCCAGATCACCAAATCCGCCATCCAAACGCATATAAACGTATCAATACTTATCACGACGCCACATTAATTCACTGCCGCCTTTCATGCCACCAACCAAACAGAGGACAAAATGTATCCACACATGCATCTCAGCTGGGATACGAGACTCCACCATCACAACAAACCCTAACTCACTTCACCTGAATTGTTTACGGTTATTATCTTAACTGGTGATTAAAACATTTTCACCTCGCAGGCATAACTCTGCAGCGCTAAAGCTTGTGCGAAACTCTTCTACTTCTCATTCTAGTGTGCGCACAGAACTCTGCCACCTTCAAGGCGTTCACTATACAATTGTTGTCCTCTTTTTATCGCATAAGATATACTTTAGGTTTGCACACCTTCACAAGCGCTTCACACACAGACCCCCTTAAGCTGAGAATTCATAAATTTCAAGATCGTAAAATATCTGCAATTAACCGCCAAAAGGAAAACGATACGGATTAACATGTACATCTCGTTGTGGTCGTATAGTCATCGTTGTCTTCGTCTCGATCGTTGTGCTTGTTGTCGTCGTCCACCTAGCTATAACTGCAGTGCTCTTTCAAATTGTCATAGAGATACGCATGGGCAAAAAAAAAAATCGTTTCGCGATATAAAAACATCATCATCAGCAAAGCCTTTTGGTAGCCATAGAAGAGTCCTGCCGCAGGCACTCATTCCTATTCCATTTCAATCAATAGACAATTTATTGTTGTACTTAATGTAATTTGCGAGACCCGAGGGGATCTGCGGCTGATAGTAAGTACGCTAGCTGTAGCTAGCTGCTGCTGCAGCTGTTTGGTGTGATAGCCGCGCTTTGATTACGCCACACAGCAATTGGAAGTTATTGCGACATTTTCGTTGATAGCAAAATATTATGAGATCGGCGGATTTTTTTATAGACCTAGATTGGGATTAGTGTACTCGTAGAAATCGCTTCAAATTGGGTTGGTTGTCAGGTGATTTTAGAGTTTATGCTTTTGGTAAATTAATGGGGATATTATAAGCAAGAATGATAATTGCAAGTCCAATATAAAAGAGTTGATGTGCAAACTGGGAAATTTAAAAAAAAAAAAAACGCATTTGGATGAAGGGATAGGTGAGTAATTTTGTGAAATGATTTTAATCTCCTCCTCCTGATTTTTATCTCCTCATCCGCATTTGAGATTCTGTCCCTTCCCCATCGTAGAATAATTAAGCGACATGTCGCGACTAATAAGCCAATCAGCTGCAGCAGGAAAATGAAATCTTGCTAACTTGCCATCAACTTAACATCTAAAGTATTTTATTATAGAACGGGGAAATAACAGAACGTTTTACCAAGAAACACATTAACCTCAACATACTCCCTTATTGAGCTATCCGTTTGGAATAATGTCCGAAACGAAAGTCAATTGGAACTCAATTTGCTTTTATGGTACCCATTGCGGAACAAAATAAAAAAGCACACATTTGAGTTCGATTGATTCCGCCGCATTCGAGCAATTTCGGAAAAAATTTAACGCATAAGCTCGCGAAAATTGTTGAGCTAACGCGTATCGCCGATGTGCGATCGTGGGCGTTACACTTCATCGGGAGGTCCTTATCGAATTGCGGAACGAATACCTCGTTAGAAAATTTCCCGATTTCTTACAACTTGGAGACATTTTTTCCGAACGGATACCCCGAAAGAAGTTTTAATCTCCAGAGAGCATAGTTCAAATCTGTCTGCAAGTATCTTGGGGCAGCGTTTCAGAGTTATAGATTCGCCGCACATAAAACAATTTAATAAAAATAAAAAAAACCAAGAAAGTCTTCGTCCTTTGTGTCTGCAGGTAGTATTTAGTTCGTCAGGCTATATCATGGCCGACAATACATGGTCGACATCTATGGTTGCATGAAATTTTATTTTTCATTCAGTACCAACATTTCATTAATGTTTGTGTTACGAAGGCATTTATGGACTCGTAACTAATCGTTCATGCATTGACGGATTCAGTGGCACGATGGTTGGAGCAATGAACTACCGCGCAGAAGATCTGGGTTCGATTCCCAGCTGTAGCAACAACTGGGTATCAGTAGTATCAGTTGTCAAGAAAAGCTTATCTCGAATTCGCCGTTCGGAGTCGGCATAAAACAGAAATGGTTGTGAGAAAGCTCGGCCCTGGGTATGAGAGATGGATAAAATGAGCTTAAATGTTTAAATCACGAAGGAACTGTAGAACATTTATGGATAGTGCAACCATCGCTATTTAAGTTCACCGTGACTTACTACAGAATGGCCTAAAAAGACCAACCATTGTTAAACATGAATACATTTTTTATTTCCCAATATGCCTTTTTTTGGCAGGTTAAAATTGAGTTCTTGAAAATTTACAATGGATACATTCAGTACACAACACCGAATTAAAATTGTTTTTTTGTTCCATTCCTGTCAACGATCAATACCAAAAATATCGCCAATATTTCAATTCATGATCAACTCCCACGGCTTTTATGATTTGGAGTTTGGTGGACCGTTTTGAGGAACGAGATTTAGTGGTCCTCGAAGAGGTATTCATCGAAATATTCGCAATCAAGTTAACGTTGAAGCCATGCGCCAGAGTATTGTAAATGATCCATCTGTCTCAATTCGTCGCTGTCCGAGCGAATGAACAAGTGCAGGACAACTCTGCGGGGAATTTTAAAGCTGGATCTTAAGGCCTGCTACCGCAAGACCACGGACAACGACTAAAATACGCTTTTCATTTCAGACAATAAGCCAAACAATTGATTTTTTAAAACAATGTTTTGATATTTGATGAAGTCCGTTTCTATTTATGTGGTTATGCCAACAAGCAAAACTGTAGATTGTGGGGCTCCGTTAAATCAAAGGTCAATACATCAGCATCAGTAGTGTTTGGTAGACTGTTATCACCGAAAAAATTATCAGATTTATCATATTTTTTCGAGAACGAGGATAAAACGCAAGAAACGGTTTCCGGGGACTCTTACAGATTAATGATCGACAACTCTTTGCGGCAAATGGCGGAGCACCATCCTAATTTGCAGTTCCAGCAAGATGAAGCGACTGCGTGCATTGCTAGGAAAATTTTGGATTGTATGGAGCTTTGATTAAAAAAAAAATTGAGTTTGAGTTCACACGCGGTAGAAGTGAAACTGTATTCTTGTCTATATACATGTTTTATCTCATTCTTTCACTGCTTAAGCCCTATAAACAGGTTGTCTTTTTTTCGTTACACTTTTTCGTTTCATAAAATCGAATTCCCACCATCCCAAAGAAGTATCAATTAAAAAATCGAGATTGAGCCACCAGATTAACCTGCTCCTGACTTTTTTTATTTGGTTAGTTGAAGTGTAATGTTAATCAACCACTAAACCAGAGAATATAAGACAACCTAAGCAGAATATTTGAGTCGAAATATGGAGCATGTAAGCAGAAATACTACGTGATGTAGTGGAAAACTCGCTAAACAGAGCAAATACCTGTATCGAGCAAAGTTGTGGACATTTGCCTTATGCCATACTTTTTACTAAATTTCCATAAAATTAATTTTATATATAAAATTATATATAAAAACATTAATTGAAACAATTTATTATAACAAGAGTTGTGCCTGTTTAACATTGGTTGGGCCTAATGGGACCTGGCCCAACCTGCATACCTATTTTAGCATCTCAACTAATTAATCAGATCAAACAAAGTATTTCTTGTGAGCCATCTTGACGTAACTATATTTCACAAACAATTTTCCAACATTTTTGCAAATATCAATCGGGGAAACTCAGTAGCCCTATCGATGTATCCATTCGGATACGGAGAAATCTTTAGCGAGGTTTGCGTTCCGATTTGAATTTTGAGCAGACCTTCCGATCAAATTTCTCGCAAATGATCGCGCAGCAATAAAATTCGTGAAGTAAATTTTTTTTAACAGCTAAATGCAAAAATACAAATTTTTGGTTATTGAATTACAAGCCTCCTATCTCCGCTCGTGGGGATTGCTTATTAGCCCTAAACAATTATCGACAGCTATCCCCTTTTCAGACCACTTTTGTCACTTAGGTGAAGAAATTGGCAGTGTTGTGGGAAACGAACGTTGTTTCATACCATCGGAAGTTTCAAAAGATAGCAAGGTATGGAAACTTGTACTGGGAAAGTCTTGGCGCAGTGGGTCACTTATTGAATGAAAAAAAATCCATGATCTAGCACAGCCTTTTATTACAGCAGATGGTATCCTGGGTACTTCCGTAACTTTCTAAACGATAATCGTTGACGATAGTGGAGACTTCTTTCGCGTAGGTCATTGCACTAACCATCGCGCCACTGAGCCCGGTGATTAACAAATTTAAATAACTTTAGTTAACGGTCTTTACAGACCCATTGAGGGTCTTTGCCTGAGACAAGACAGCAGACAGTTTCTGAAAGTTATTTATTCCAAGTGCTATGGTATCCGGAATCGTAAGATTCTTAAACCGAATATTCGATCTTCCTTGTTGTCTTTAACCAGAAGCCTGGGATTCGAAGATTTTTTTGGCTACCGTATTTCTTTCGTACGATGTGGCCGAGATCTTTTGTACTAACTTTTGTACTATATCCACATCTTGGTGCAGCTTATAAATTTTGCGGTTCCATCTTCTCTTCCATTCGCTTTGTAAAGAAAAAAAGACCATCACTGGCTGAGTTATCGGACAAAATATTGAACTCGTCACAATTTTGTCGCGTGCTGGTTCTAAGAGCCGTTGCTGGAATACTGGTTCCGGCTTTCTACTTCACAAAATTATGATAGTCTTATGTGGACGTTTTTTTAGGCTTATAAGCTTCGCTGATAACATTCTTTATTGTTATTGAAAGAGAGAGTCTTGTGAACTGTTATGAACATTAGGCTAGTTTTGGAGTGACTTATGTAAGAATGTTTTCACAAGAATGCGTTTGGGTAAAATAAAATAAAATAAAGCGTTTTGCTATCACAACAGCTCTTAACAATCGCATTTTCTTTTCTTATCTACTGCCGCGTGAGGCAAACCTATATTATGCTCTAGGAACGAATTGACATGATGCTTGCCTATGTTCACGAAGTCTCATCAAAATATCTTTAGAAAATATCGAAACTGAAGAAACGGATCTCCTAACTACTGTAAAATGGTATCGAAAGTGCACATGCATATCCATGGTAAAAAATATCTCACAAATAAATTTAAGTAAAAAACGGTCGAAGATAACATATAAACCCCCAGGGTCGGTAAAGTCGTAGGATTATGATTTCCTTCCTCCGATAGGGCATTGAAAGAAATTCTTTACCCCGTTGGCAATGTCACCCAACCCATCCCTGAATAATTATATTTGATAATCTCGTCCACCAACCGCATATCTCTTCCTTGACTAGCCCAACAGATATTCCATTGATATACGCTGACAGATTGATGAAGTGAAAGCTTAATTATTGCACACCACCGAACGATGGAGCACCGCTACATCGCCTCTCTGTGCAGAAGCTGCATGTCATCTGACATTCGAAACGGACACAAATTCCCAAAAAAAAATATCCAAACACTTAACAGCCTATCTGGTGAGTGCAACGCTGACAAATGCCTCCTTCGCAACTCTGCACAAACTCTACGAGCATACGAAGACGCACCGCTGTCTGGTGCGCGGTGCTATCTAGATTCCAGCGCAACTGCCAAGCATGGCTAAAAATATAACCAAACAGCACCAGCTTTGCTGTGTTTTATTTGACATGGACACAATACACGACGAGATTGACGGGACATACTTGCTCGAGCACTATCTCCCCAAAGATATCTATCCGCAGATAGGCACATTCGGTGGAGCTTGGACGGCTATTTGCATGCGGAGGCATTTCGTTCTTCGCAAGGTATGCGGAGGCGTTAAATGGTTACATGTTGGGGGTCAGCAGCATGGCGAATAAAAAAAAATAGTTCTGCTGCTGGCCTTACGGTGCGGTGCGCCAACATCGCGGCGATATCCCTACGAGTACGTATTTGTCGGGGGAGACAAGTGAGCGGTGCATTCGTTGATCTGCGATAGAGTTGATTGGATGCCTCTGAGCGGTTGCAGATAAGAGGTGTTTCGCTAGCTGAGTGCGGGGGTACTGTGCTTTTTTGATTGATTTTGCTTGACTTCTGGCTGCGGGTCGGCTGCCGCCGCCATTGCACACATCTATGAGTAGGTACACCCGGCGCGCAATTACCGAGCGGAATAAATTGCTCCATGTACTTGCATTGTCAGATAATTTTTTTTTTTTTTTCAAAAAAACATTTTTTTTACTCACTAATCATTCAGAGTGTGGAATTTTGATTTGGGCTTATCAGGTGACGGGGATCACGGATCAGGCTGGAGGAGTGCATGCGACATGTACGGGCTACGTTTGGAGCGCAACAATTAAGTAATTCTAATTCGACTTTTATTTCTCTTAATTACATCCAAGAGAGGTGGAGTGTGTTTCAGTAGGTATGTGGTGTCAACTAATGTGACCCAGGAGTCAAATTGTCAATCTGTGTGTACTCATACTTGGTTGGAAATAATAAAATCGATTACGATCGGAATTGACATTCATATGGATGGATGGATGGATGGATGACTGTTTGTCATTTGAAGGACTTTGTCAATGGGGTTGGGTCTTTGTTTGGACATCAGTCGTGGATGGGATCTGGCAGAGTGTGACTGATGTATAAATTGTTGACGTGTAAGGTTATTATTCAAAGTCTTTGTAGCACTTAAATGACTGGTTAGAGTGGAGTCAAGTGTTTGAGTATTTAGGATAATTATCCTGCATGTAATAATTAAAGACAATTTAATTTATTGCTTGACAACTTTTAGATATTATTGAAAATTGTTTTGTGCTCAAAACAGTCCATAATCAAAGTTCGATACCGTGCTTAATAAGGGAGTCAGTCTGTGTGTCACATAGGTTGAAAAAATTCAAAGTACAAACTTTCCAATGTTAACTTTCGAGTCAGTTAAATCAAAGCAACAATTTCGATTTGCTAAAGTCCCTGCCGAAGCTATTTTTATCCTGCAATTTTAATTGTTTAAGGTCTCATTGATAAACAATTAGGGGCATCTATAAAATCAATCTTGATAGTAAGCCATAAACTGTTTGCAAACCTTATGAAAAGTATTGACAAGCTTTATAGAAGCTCAAAAATACTAAAAATAATATTTCTTGAAATCACATATTTGAGTCGCAAGTGGCCCGTGCTCTGTAATAGCTTAGGTAGAGGCTCTATCGATACATACGTTACACCGACAATTCTTTGAATGTGAACGGGCTCAGTGGCGCAATGGTTAGTGTGATAAACTGCCGCGCAGAAGGTCTGCGTTCGATTCCAAGCAACACCTAACATGATTTTTTACTGGCCCTCTCGTGATGATCTGCCAAATCTTCCGAGTAGTGTCAAATTTCAAGAATAACTTAGCTCAACTTCGCATTAAGCATTAGGTCCCCCGATCGTGTAAGAAGTACACAGGCACACATGAATCTTTTTGATAAAGCTAGACCCTGGGTACTAACGAGCCTGTTGCGCCAAAAATTTGATTTATTTTATTTTTTGTGGATTTACTTGCAAATGTTTAGAAGTAATTGCTTTGAGAAATTGAAATAGAGGCTAAATTTCTGGTTAAAAAGTGTAAAAATTTGCTTATCTGAGCCTAGCTATGCGATAATATGAGACAATATAAGTCAATGTCTCCTCCACTGTGCCTCGTAGATTTATGTTATATGTCTTTCCTTCTATGTGTCTATCTATCTCCCTCTGTTGTATTAATATCTTGCTCTGTCCCAGCCGATGACCTCAGTCACCAGTGCTGTTACGTGTCTGTAGTTCATTGCATTCATGTGCGAAGTACTGTCATGTCAATGTAAATGTTAATTTAACTGTCCAACTAACACTTTATTCTGTATGGTAATAAAATGTAATTTCCACAAGCAATTATTCTTTAGGCCTTAAATGGTATTTTCTTGTGCGTGGAGGTCTGGCATTTTCGTAGTCGGTTGTGAAGATAGAACCCTCTTTAAGACATTGTGCAGGAAAATTTACAAGCATAGCCGATCCTATGATGGTATAACTTCTGTAAGGCTGTTTTTAAGCATCCGGAGGTTAGATGTATGTAACGTGTACCATACGTTAAGATCTTTCAATAGAGCTTTGCACAAAGTTAATCTGAAGCATTACATGTATAGAGCTTACAAATGAAGACATAAAAAGGCTATGATTTCTGTGTATCTTAGGCGATGAAATACCTTGCAAAAGTTCCAGGTTCGATTCCCAATCGATGCATCACAAACATTTGATTTTATAATTTTTTTAGTTCGAAAAATGTTAAATGATTCGATTCTCAGCAAACATAATGTGGTATGCATTTTACCAAACGTCAAATACCCATTACACAGCATAATTTTGCTGTCATAAAGATCAGGTCATGGAAAAGGTGAAAGATCGGAAAAAGGGGAAAAGATTGGGAACCGACCGGAGAATGGGACAACACGATTCAAGTATTTACTTCGTTGTACCGACTACCGAATTGTCTTTCATGTTCCAGAATATAGACTGGATATCGTGTTGGACTACCATGCGAGAACACGCAAGTTCGAATCCTACTAAGATAAGAATTTTTGCATTAAATTTAATACTTTCATATCAACAAATTGGGGTTTAAAAAAGTAATGGTATTGAAATTAAAATTAACAAAATAAGTAATACAATAAAATGTTAAAAAAAAGAAACAAAATAGTACAACAAAATATTTGTTTCCAACGAAAATAATTTTTGTGAAGCCTATAAAACAAATCATTTTCTGTAAGGCTTATTAAAATTATTTAACGAAGTTATATATGAGTAAATAGCTTCCTTAAAGAGCACTAAATGTTTTCCATAAGACTTTATACAGGTAATATTGCTGGAAGGGATAGTGCTTTATCGAAGCAAAATTGTTAACTAGGATATACCCCTTGGTTACATTTATTTCAGACTCAGCGTCATAGAATCGGGCTGACATTATCAATTCAGTTCTGCACAGGGTAGTTTAAAAAATGAATGGCACATAGTGATTAGCTAAATGAATAAAAACACTGCTCCTAATAAACCTTCTGTCATAAGTATTGATAACGTTGTACTATCCGGTAAACAAGCTATTGCTGGGCGTTTATTAATATCGATTCGTTAGGGTTGGTACAGGACAGGAACGGTATCCCGGTTTTATACCACCGCTACCGTGACGCGCGTGACAAGCGGCTAATCCGCGACGGGTATGTCGACAATGCTCCGGAGCTCCTCCGCTTTAGCACTTCGGTATCGGATCGCGATAGGACCGATGCTGAAAGGCAGAGTATGGAATTTTGGTGGCTACATGAGGGAAGTGATTCTGCACTTCCTCCTGACTTTGCGGACTTTTAGTCCACTCCTTAATTGTAAGATAAATAAAATTTAGAAACGAGGTCTGGGGCGGGGCATGTGCACCATATTGGCGTACAATATGGTGGAATACATGCAGCCTGGGGGCCAAAAGTCTCGATCGGGATGGTGACCCCTCGGGGCATTGGCAACGAGTGCTCGCCACCCCGATTATAATTTAGTTAGGTGTAAGTAGTTTTAAGTAGTTTTAAGTTAGTTTTAATCTAGTTTAAGCTTTTTTATATAAAACAAAAAATGTTACTGATCAAAGTTTTTTAAATTTTCTTTGAACAAAAAAAAAATGATCTACATAATAATTTAAAATAAAAACGACTAAAGCTGAAAAGCAAATAAAAAAGTTAATTTAAGCTTAGAGCGCCCGCTTAGGACCGATAAGTTAGTATAAGAAAAAATGTTAATTATAAGTTAGATTTAGTCATTTTTGTCTAGTTTTAAGTTAGTATTTTAATATAATAAAAAATGAATTTAAAAAGACAAGCTATTGCTGGTGCTTTCAACATTTATTTCACAAATATTGCCTGAGGTCTACAACTGAGTCCGGTCAATAGACTTGTACTTGTGCCTCCATTTGTCTATGTGCTGAACCATTATAAAGTAACAGTTTTGTCTTTGACCCAATATCTCCTCTGGAAATACTAGAAGTCATTGGTGAATTAAATAATTTTAACTCGTACGGAGCGTATGGTATTTTAAGTAATTTCCTCAAAAAAATTGCATGTTTCATAGTTGATATCTTGGCCAATGTTTATAACCTTTGTTTGTACGAAGGCGTCTTTCCTGAAGGGCTTTAATGTACCGATGTCTTGCCAAAAAAGGTTCTACTGCGGGAATTAGAAACTGTAGGCTTATCTCAATCCTTTCGGTCTAGTAAACTTTTTGAAAAACTTATGATATCTTGAATTTTTGTTTTAAATAAAAACTGAATTTTCAATCCTGCTCAATTTGGTTTTTCAAAAGTCTGAAGCAGAATTTAGCGCACAACAAAGCATTTTAGCAACGGAAGAGATATCATAACAGAAAATAATTTTTGAAATTGAATTCTCATTATTTCATTTTTTTTTGTCATCAGCACAATCTTTTCATTTTTGTTCCTTTTGGGTAGTAACGGGTGATCCAAGTAGAGATACTTTTTTCAATAGCCTTTTTTGACAGATCACGTGTGAGTCGTGTCATGCTGTCATGTTATTTTTGTTTAGTATTGAATTTTCTGTGTTTTTTATTCTTTAAAAAAGTAGGGAACCTCGAAATGGATCACCCTTTATAACTAAAACTTGAAATAGATTCAAGGGCCCTTCTTAGCAGTTGTTTATAGGCACAACAAATGATGATTTATTTACGACATCTGGACATTCAATTTGATAATTTTATTAATGTTGCGACTTAGATCATCTGTGCATGCAGCGGATTTAAAAAAAAATGCAGAGTACCTATATTCAATATTCGTGTAGTCGACTTTTTTTTTAATTGTATCGGCTAAGCAACAACATTAAAGAAATGTTTTAAATATTTATGTCTTTCACTGTTTTGTTGACCTTGATGTTTATTTCTTCATTGACCGCAAGGAGTTACATGAAAATTGCTTCTAATGGCAACTATGGCAACATTTAGAGTTATACCTTGAGACTTATTTATAATCACAAAACAACAATCTCTGAGCAGAAATTAAAGACGCTTAAATTAAAAAGTTGAATCGTTTGAATCATGGATATTTTTGGTATTCAGACTTTCGTTGCTACCAGTCCCTTAAATCATTTGAATTATACGCACACAATTTTGCAGGGCCAGTACATAACATGGAGTATGTATAGCCGCGACTTGGTGGTAATGTGTTCGCCTGTCGAGTTGAAGGTAGGCCAATATCTTTGTAATAAATCAACAAAATTTCGAAAAGTTGTATGCAAAATTAAGCGAAACACCAGGAAAATAAAAGCTTTCCTTTGTAAGAATAACTTAAAAATATTAAAAGGATGTAATCCGGTGTACCAATCGTTTATTCCCTATAGGGAATTGGATTTTAATGAAACATAAAATCATCACGATGACGGAGTTTTGATCCGGTCCACCATCCAAGTACTAACCACAACCGATGCTGCTTGATGTCGGGGATCTCGTGTTGTTTTATTTTGTTTGTTTGAAGTGAAACTTATTTTGGGACGGCTGTGTTGTGGCTGGTTGTCTTGGGTATTGAGCAGGTGGGCCTGTAAAAGCCCAGTTATAGCCATCATTGAAAACTCTCGTTGGAAATTTTCTTTTGCTTCTTGCGGCCTTTTTATAAATTCAATCATTGGCGAGTTGATGTCAAAACAAAGGTTATGAATTTGAGAACGTGATTATCCAAAAATATTTAAATTTTTAGTTTTATAACTAGTTTTCGCAGAAAATCTTTTCTTCTCTTTCACTGATCAAGATTGATTCTAGTGAAGCGATGATTGCCATTCCACCAAAATGAAACGTAATTTTCCAATAATTGCTATAAGAAGCTACGAGGGTGACATTTCAGATAGATAGATATATTTCGTTCAAATTTTACAAAAAAGCTTACTGCCGCACAATTTACATTTACAGAGATATGGTGACAATATATCTTTCTACTGAGAAATAATTAAATATTTATATATACATTTTAGGACTATTTGAAGAAAACAAAACTTGGAGGAAACTACGAAAAAAAAACATCAAGTAAAAAAAAAATAAATAAATAATACATAAATAAATATGTAAATAAATAAATAAGAAAATAAATAAGAAAATAAATATATGTAGCGGCCATCCTAAATTTAAATTATTTCTATACTGATTATTGTTTTACATTATTATTTTTGCTTGAATTGAATTGTTTATTTTACATAATATATGAATTAAATTTATAAACAGCACATTTGCTAAAATCATATAAAAATTCTAAAAATGTTAAGAAAATAAATTGTAATGTGGTACCGAAAATAAGTTTATAAGAGAGAACGAAATGGGAAAATATTGCAGTCTGTTGAATGATCTAGCGAGGTTTTCACACAACGAAGAGTTGGAGCCGCCTTTAGAAATTCATACGATTGTAGTCAATAGGGTGTTCAGTGGACAGGTTGAACAAGAAATTGGTCGCCTGGCCCTGAGTTAATATTTCAATAGCGACGAATAAAGGAAAATTAAACCACGTCTACTTTTTTTATAGCGGATATAACATTCGGTCTGCTTCATATATAAATAACAAAAAATATACATAAAAATTTAATAATAAATAATAAGATTAAGACAGAAAATATAATTAGATAGATAAAAATAATAAAATTAGGAAATATGTAATAAATTATTGAAAAATACATAAATAAATAATGAAATGTAGAAACATAATAAATGAATACAAACAATATATAATTAAATTAACAATTAAAATAAATATAAGATTACAAAAAAATCGTATACAAAGATATAAAGAAAGATGACACATAAACAACAAACTAAAGTTGGGAACAAGGTAAATGATAAAAAAAATGAATTAATGTACTAAATAGTAAGCTCATTTATAAAAACGATTATCTGAAAAATCGCATCTATTCCTAAATGTAACGCATAGTTTACGTATTCTGTCGGAGATCAATTCAACATTTGCTCGTTTATGTAGGTCTAATGTCGAATGATGCGAGGGAAGATTTAACATCATTTTTTATATTTTGTTTTGAGAGATCTGGAATTTATTACTACGACAAACAGCAACTACCCCACACTTGACAACCATAGAGAAAAATTAGCTTGAAATATTACTTTGATTTCCTGTTAACAAATGTTAGCAAAATTTATGAAAAAATTCTAAAAGAAAAATTATTAAAGTTTATTTCGGACAACAATCTTTACCCTAAGGAGCAGTTTGGTTATAGACGTTTTCACAGTACGTCGCATCAAGTGCTTAGGATATATAACCATATAAAAATGCATCGTTCGATGGGCAAATCCACTGGAATGATCTTACTAGATATCGAAAAGGCTTTTGATACCGTTTGGCATGACGGACTTATTTATGAAATGATTAATTTCAACTTTCCTATTTATATTTGTAAAATTGTCCACAGTTTCCTGTCTGGTCGTTGTTTTAAAGTGCACGTTAATAGTGGTGTCTCAAACTTAGTATTATTTGATTCCGGTGTCCCTCAAGGGTCAGTCGTTGGGCCTGTTCTGTATAACCTTTATACATCCGATTTTCCTGCTTTACCTAATTGTGAAGCAGCTATTTTTGCTGACGACACAGCAATTTTTTCATCAGATGTTTTTGCTCTTGACATTGAGAGTAACTTAATCAATGCGATGAAAATATTAGAAAACTATTTCAACAAATGGAAAATTAAATTAAATGAGCAAAAAATACAAGCCATCGTTTTCTCCCGAAAAAGAAAAGCTTGTTATCTTCCCAATAGACAATTGCAGATAAATGGCATGAACATAAATTGGGAAACGTCTGTCAAATATTTAGGAATATATTTAGACACCAAATTAACTTTTAGCACTCATGTTGCCAACACATTAAAGAAAATTGCGATTGCTATCAAAATACTATACCCTTTTATAAATCGGAAGTCAATTTTCTCGAATGAAAACAAAATAATTATCCATAAAGTGATCTTCCAGGCTATTCTTCTCTATGGTTGCCAAGTATGGGGAAATATTGCAATGTGCCATATTTAAAAATTACAAATATCCCAAAACAAATTATTAAAAATGATGCTCAACTTACCGTGGCATCACTCAACTTCGAATCTTCATAATAGAGCGAATGTTGAATTGGTCGTTGACAGAATCCAGAAGTTAAATCTTCGTTTTTTGGACCGCTGTAATTTTTCTGATAACCCTCTTATACAAAACTTAATTATGAATTAATTTAGATAAATAGTCAAGAACCATTTAATAAACTCTCCCTCCTTGAGCAATTATGATTATTTATTTATTTACCTTATTATTTATTAAATTATACTTTATATTATTAACTTATTTATTCGTTTGAATTGTTATTAATTTATTTACTTGTTTAATTGTTATTAATTTATTTATTCGTTCAATTGTTATTAATCTATTTATTCGTTTAACTGTTAAATTATTTATATGTTTATTTATTTATCTACATATTTCCATATATCTATAAATATCACTACGTACCTTATTATTATTATTAAGTTATTTATTTATTTATTTTTTTAATTTATTTATCTAGTCAATAGTATCGCTATATTATTATTAATTATATTTATTATTATTTATATAATTATATATATTCAAATTGAAGGTTTTTTTCGTATTTTCCTTCAGTATTATTATATTTTCCTCGATGTTAATTGCTCAGTTATGTTTAAAATCATGTTTCAGAAGAAAGATACATATTATCATATCTCTGTATTGTAAAATGTGTGGTAACTAACCTATTGTAAATTTATATACGAAATAAATATCTATCTATCTATAAATGGATAAAACATTTTGATTGCAATATTTATTTTTTTTAAAGTTCTAGTTATATGCGATGACGAACAACATTCCGCTGTCAGGCAGAACGAACCATTCAATATTGGCAACGACAGCGAAAGCTGCCAACCACCCGACCTGAGTGAAGTGAGGATAGCAATATCTAAACTGAAGCTTAATAAGGCTGCCGGAAATGACGGCGGAGATGACTTGGTAAGTAACATCCACCAACTCATAAGCCAAATCTGGTCGGAAGAAAGTATGCCTGAAGAATGGAACCTCAGCATCCTTTGCCCGATCCACAAAAAAGGAGACCCTCTAAACTGCGCCAACTACAGAGGCATAAGTCTCCTCAACATCGCATACAAAATTCTATCTGCCGTAATATGTGAACGCCTGAAACCGTTTACCAACAACCTGATCGGCCCTTATCAGTGTGGTTTTAGGCCAGGAAAAGTCCACAACCGATCAAATCTTCACACTTCGGCAGATCCTATAAAAAACCCAACCACCTATTCATCGATTTCAAAGCCGCATACGACAGTATTTATCGAGACGAACTATACAGAGCCATGTCTAGTTTTGGTATACCACCCAAACTCGTCAATTTGTATAGAATGACGATGGAGAATTCTTACTGCTTACTGATCAGAGTCGGAAACGAAGTGACCTAAGATGTTTTTTTTTTTTAAATCTGTTACTTTGCTAAGTTCCACATAAATTGCTACGTGCAAAATAAATAAATTTATGTAAAACTTTAAAGTTATGTAAAACTATTATTAACAGTATTTATGATTCGAATCAGAATTCGAGCCTAAACGACTTGAGATTCCACTTCTCATTAGGACCATGAAATGAATATTCACGAGTATGAACAGGAAAACCATTTACATACAAAATTCATGGTCAATCCATGTTTTACTTAAATTTCTCAAAAGGAATGCTAAGCAACTCGGTTGACTTAATCAAGGAACACTTATAAAATAAATTATTAGTTATAAATACTTGGTCTTAGATTTGGTGTCATCGTTTCTATTTATAGAGATGAGGGTTTCTTCGCACTGATCATTTTTGCTTGCTGTCCTAATTTGTGGTTTAAGACTTTGGTAAGTCTTTAGTAGATTTGACAGCTAACTGTCTTACGTTCTACTGAATAATAAAGCTATGAGATCGCAGATTTTGTTTTGCTCTAAATCCTCCCGTAATTCACATGTTGGAGTGATACGTTACCAATTTCCAATTAACAGATGACGATATTTCATGAGAACCTGGGGACTGTACCACGAAATAACATGAATTGTAAATGAAAGTACTTTTTAACTTATAACTAGAGTTTTTGTACAAATTACTTCTTATACAAATTTCCCATTTCGGACTGAAATGTACTATAACCTCAAAACAAACCACATAATATGAGGCACCGAGAGCAGTAGTGGCGTAACCCCAAACTGCAACCTCAAACTTGACTAAACATTTTGCAAAAAATCAATCTGCAAGTTTGGATTTATTATTTAAACGAAAACTGAAAAACGAATTTGATGGTACATTTTAGGTTGCTGGTACATTTGTGATTGTTTGGATATATGACGTGGGACAAGGTACCACCAAATTTCAGTGAGAGAGCATTCAAACTCACTAGAAATTCGTGTCCTACTCATCAGTACTTCATTGGTGGCTTGTGCTTTGTTACCCACGTAGATGGAGATATCGTCGTATAATATATCCAACACAGGTGTTGTTAATGTTGGGCTTTGAATCAGGCGTTATGTAGTCCAATGCACTAACAGTGGCCATTAAATACTAGCTCCTACGTTAAATATTCGAAACCCTTCGGCTATGATTTCTTTCAGGAACATGTGATGACGACATTTTCATATTAAGGATTTGTCAGCCTTAGATCATGCTGCATGCACGTATCTACTTGTATGTATGTCCTTTCCTGTTGACCCTCACTTACTGCTAAACCCAATGACTCATGTTGAGTGCTTCCAATGACGTCAAGATCGTCGGCGTAAGCTAGTAGTTGCACCGGTATTTGGAAGAATGTGGATCTCGTGATTGCTCAGGAGTTGTACACAACCCTCTCAAGAATCAAATTGAAGAAGTCACGTGAAAGCGGATCGCCTTACCTAAATCCTTATTTTGCATCGAATGTGTCGAGAATTATCTATCGTCGTCCTAAATAAACGGACGAGTTTGGCCGTGTACCAAAACAAGACATGGCTAGGTATAGTTCGTCTCTATAAATGCTGTTGTATGCAGCTTTGAAATCGATGAATATGTGGTGGATATCGATGTGGACCTCTTGGTTTTTTTTCAGGATCTGCCAAAGTGTGAAGACTTGATCAATTGAGGACTTTTCTGGCCTAATACCACATTGATAAGGGCCGATCAGATTGTTGGTCAAAGGTTTCAGGAGTTCACATATTATGGCAGATATCATCTTTTAGGCGATGTTGAGCAGACTAATGCTTGATCAATTGAGGACTTTTCTGGCCTTATACCACATTGACAAGGGCCGATCAGATTGTTGATCGAGGTTTCAGGAGTTCACATATTATGGCAGATATCATCTTATAGACGATGTTGAGCAGACTTATGCCTCAAAGTTCAGTTCTGCCAAAGTGTGAAGACTTGATCAATTGAGGACTTTTCTGGCCTAATACCATACATTGACAAGGGCCGATCAGATTGTTGGTCAAAGGTTTCAGGAGTTCACATATTATGGCAGATATCATCTTATAGACGATGTTGAGCAGACTTATGCCTCATAGTTCAGTTCTGCCAAAGTGTGAAGACTTGATCAATTGAGGACTTTTCTGGCCTAATACCACATTGACAAGGGCCGATCAGATTGTTGATCGAGGTTTCAGGAGTTCACATATTATGGCAGATATCATCTTATAGACGATGTTGAGCAGACTAATGCTTGATCAATTGAGGACTTTTCTGGCCTACTACCACATTGATAAGGGCCGATCAGATTGTTGATCGAGGTTTCAGGAGTTCACATATTATGGCAGATATCATCTTATAGACGATGTTGAGCAGACTTATGCCTCAAAGTTCAGTTCTGCCAAAGTGTGAAGACTTGATCAATTGAGGACTTTTCTGGCCTAATACCACATTGATAAGGGCCGATCAGATTGGTTGGTCAAAGGTTTCAGGAGTTCACATATTATGGCAGATATCATCTTTTAGACGATGTTGAGCAGACTTATGCCTCATAGTTCAGAGGGTCTCTTTTTTTTGTGGATCGGCCAATTGATGCTGAGGTTCCATTCTTTAGGCATACTTTCATCCGACCCGATTTGGTTTATGAGTTGGTAGATGTTACTTACCAAGTCATCTCCGCTGGCTCTATAAAGCTCGGCGGAAAGGCCGTCTTTAGATATTGCTATACGCACTTCACCTAGGTCAGGTAGCTGATAGCTTTCTCTGTTGTAAGCAATATTGAATTGATCGTTCTGCCTGACAACGGAATGTTGTTCGTCATAGCCGTTTAGCAGTCTGCAGAATTTGTTCTTCCATATCCACAGCATCGATATTTCACTGTTCATTTCAACAGAACTCTAGTCGGACCTTGTATCCTTGGCTTTGAATGTATACTTTGGTAAATCTTGCGCCTTTTCTTGCTCTTTCTGGTAAGTTTGAGAAGCTGGCTAAAGTGGCAATTCGTTCTGTATCGAAATCAATTAGCCAAAGCCCGTTGCTAGACTTGTTGTTGTACTTCTTAAGATGTCTTCTCTTCCTACCTTTGCGTTAAAATCTCCCATCAGGATTTTAACATCGCACTTCGGTAGCAACTCATAAGGAGCTCGTAGAAGCAAGCTTTAGCTCATCGTTTTTCTCCGTTGGGGTGCATATTTGTGACGTCAATCCAACAGAAATTTCCGAAAACTATTTAATGCGACTAAATCCACATGAATATTTTCAACCGAATTAAAGTATAATGGAAAGCTCTATAATTCATATGAGATGACAGGCTTAAGTGAATTAAAGTAAAACAACAATGAGGACGGCTTTCAAACTTTTCACCACAGCCTATTGTACTTTCAAGATCACAATCATTCAGCGATCTCTCTGTCTCATAGAATAGACCCCACAGATGTAAATAAAGTTGTAGACACTAAATCTGTCGTTCGCTTTATTAACGACCCTCTAATTGAATTCATATCCATAAATTACACAACAATAACAATTTTGAATAATACCACCTAATGACAAAGACACCACAACAAAAGTGAACAAAAATATTTCCAAATATCATTCGATTTTGCAAATTACATGTCTGTCAGATGATTTATGCCAAAGCTGCCACTTTAAATTCCAATTTATTACATGCCATGCAACAGTTCCCACAGTGGGACGTCGCCTCGGTCTAATGCCGCCAACCAGATGCATATCAATCCACCAAAGTGCATATTTTCTCAGTCAGTCAGCCAATATTCAAATCGATTAATCCATCTCGTCTATATCTGTAAGACCGGACCTAGCCTAACCTTTCTGCCAAAAAAAAAAAAAAAAACTCCAAAACACGCAAGTACCCCAACGTAAGTAAACCGAAGGAGCCAACTCGCCTGGCAAATAATTAAATTGAGCAATAAATCATCAAGACATAAATCAATCAACTACATCTGTCAACTGTGTGTGTATATCTGTGTGTCAGGTGAGATAACTAACCGGGATCGAAATCTATCCACAAAGCGTGGTATTGTACCTCAAAAAAAGCTGCAAGCTGTCTGATCCGAAGAAAACGAAAAAAAAAAAAAAACCGTCAAAACTCTGTATAAAGCGCTTAGTTACGGCCCCAAATATGTGCTGTCATTGTAAATCGTTTTGTTGTCGCTTGTTGCGTGGTCAGTTTCAAACAAAATGCCATCGGGACCAACGCAGCGCGATATAGACCCTAAGAATGTCCATTAAGCATAGCGTCGCGGTAGTACCAATCGCTTTGCATGGTGGCAAAACGTGGGATAACTAGGTACTTACCGAAATGGAATTAGCTCTGACATTTGTTTACCCAAAAAAAAAAAAAAAAAATTGCTATCTCCATCTCTATCTGGAGCACGGTTTTGCGCTGTCTAAGAGCCAGCACCAGTGTTGGTGGTCAATTATTGGGCATAACAATTGTTATAGGCGTTGTCACTTTTGTGGGTCTCAGAGTCATTGCAAATTGAAGTGTCAGTTAGTGTGTATGCGGTTCTGGGCGCATGATATGGGTTTTAACACCATTTCAGAGTAGAGGCTAGCCCAACATCTGATTATGATTAATTAATTGATTTCCAGCCAAAAGCTGTTCAATATTTTGTCATTTCGAGTGTTGCGGTTTGCTAGGTTTTACCTAGCCCCTTCCCATGCCCGTACGCCTAATAGCTCGTCGTGAAGTCAATTATTTCGATCAGATGTCAGCGTCAGTGTGCTTGAAGAATGTAAGTTGTGTCTGGTGACTTACCTTATTTTGGTCCATTCAGTTGTTTTGCATGAGTAATGGCACCACCATTTGTATCTGAAACGAAAAGAGGCGAACAAAATCAATTTCATGTGGATACGAAACAAAAGAGTTGAGCTGCAAACTTGAAAAGTGGTAAAATTGTTGGTTTTGTTATACCTAACGGGATTATGGTATTGTGATCATTATGAGGTTGCATAGAATTTTGTTGCGTTATCAGATTGGGGAAATTTTTCCTTCTCTACTGTTTACTGTTCCATTTATTTGTAAACAATTGGGTGGAGTTGCGGCTGTCACACTATAAGTAGTCGGGTATTGATTTGAGATTTCGATATCGGTGCTCTTGTTCTGTTGCGGGTATTGTATGCTAATTGATTGGTTTGTTTGGAGGTAATATTTAGAGCGAGAGTTTAGTGTGGGAACGAATTTGTTAAGGTTGTTAGAGTGAAGGATGTGGAAAGAATTTTTCGAATATAAAATTGCTATTAGATGCAGGTGCTGTTTAAATTTTTATAAAGTGGATTTTACCATACCTTCCTCTTTTGTGAAAGATTTCTCTTTTTTGTATTGGCTGCGAAACGTGCAACATAAATTTCAATATTGTTTTGTGCTTTGTTTTGCGAATTTCTTTCAAGTACAAGTAGGCACACAAGTAAAAACGATGTCCCGCTGAAGCATTAACCATCTATTGGCCTAAGTTAGGCCTATTGGCCTTATGTAGCTACTGTAGAGTTTAGTTGTTTTCTCGGCCGAGTCCACGCGGCATTGACAACGCATCTTTACCGGGAATAGTAGACCCACAACCTGATTAAGCATATTGGTTTCTTCTACTGGTAGTCTCACCGTCGCTAATAAAAAAAAATTGGGAACACCTCTTTGGCTGATTTCGCATTACTGCCATCGGAAAAAAAACATTGGTTTTGGAAACTGTACCCAAGGATCCCCACCCTTATACTGACCCATCTATGCCAACGTTACAACCGCCTTTGAGCACTCATCTAGTTGACCCAGTACGTGCAAACCCTTGTGGGTCAGTCTGCAATCTGCGATCTTGGAGATCACATCAGATAGGCCCCTAAATCATTACTAGATTAAGGGTCCTCCAGGTCCATGCATGTCCACCCTGCTAAGCTGGTGGGAGATAATTGACCACAGATCGGACTGAAAAACAAGCTCACTTTCTAAGCTGGGCCAAGGAACATTGCAATAGTTTCGCCAGCTCCGCCGAGGACAATGTAAATAAAGGGCAATTTTCGATGGAAATATCATAAAGAGCGCAAAAAGGGGGAAAAAACGGCCAATACCTTGCACTTCAGAGCGTTCGGTCATATGCTGAAAGAACGTCTGGAATTCGCGGTAATTGACCCGGAAAGAAGCATTACAAAGGGAAAATGGAGCAAGGTAGAGGTTAACCTTGCCTTCAAATTCTTAGAAATTCATTGCAATCACCTATATTAAAAAAAGAGGATCGCCTGCGCAGACCAGAAGTCCAAAGGTTTTTTTTAGATCGCAGTGTCTAGGTCGGAGGAAGTTTAGCCAGGAGCACAACTCTATGAAGTGGAAGTAGACCAGATTTCTAGCCGCCCTCGTTGTTCGAAAATTCCGGTTGACCCCTTCTACACCAAAAGAACACTCTTAACATGATCGGGTTCAATAATCCGATCCTTCCAACCGATAAATGGCGAATAGGTGAGGCTGAAGAGACTAATGGAGAAACCAGAAACGTTTGCATAATTGTTTACGGGGAAATCCTGGCTGCTTTAGCTGCTGTCGATGGGGTCATAAGCTGTTACCTCTTCTCTGTCACCTCTTTAGTGGTCTATGAGCTTTAACAAGGGAAGATTAGCAACGCTGAAAGGTGATTTCCAACGCAGATGATGTGACAATAGATGAAGAAGGAGTACCTCAATTGAATAGCTATTACAAAATTGTCTCCCTGAACTCTCCAAATGGGCCGGCAGGTGTGACTCGGAGCGAATCCTCGAAAAACCGAAATAGTACTTTTCAGCAGGAAATACAAAGTCCGGCACATTGACACTACAGAACTTATTGTCGTTAATCTCAAGTCTGGGTATGGTATTGCAAAAGAAACTGAACTGGAAAATCACGAACTGTTACAAAAAAATACCGAACCCAAAACACATGGAAAAAGGCAATCGGGAAGAAATTGTGTAGGCAATCACACATGACTGCCTGGCTTAACGTGTCCATCATAAGCCGGCCGGGTGGGCGGCTCTAGAAATAGCAATTATATCTGTAACCCAATATAACCTGTTGTCGTATTGGCCTCTGGAACAGTTAGAAATCGATTCCAAATTTCACGAAAAAAATCATATTTTCGATGAACGTCTGCTTTAACTGAAGAAATTGTCGATTTCAAAGCATCAAAAATTCAATAGCGATTCTGTCAACTGCTTTGTCGAGAGTGATCTAACAGGTGGCGCAAAAGTAATCCTGCTATCAGAAAATGCTATAAATTTTGCGATTGGCCCCTAATGTCAGTTCTGTTTTGACATTTGTGTAGTAAACACATGAGAAAAACACGTTTATAAACAATGTTACGCTACACTGCTCCAGAACGCGGAATATTGGTGACTATTTATTTGAGCAATAATCGGTCGGTGACTTTGGCACAACGTGAATTTCGTCGCAGATTTCCTAGCCGTCCAACGCCTACTGGTGAAACACTGCGACGTTTAGCCGCTCGCCTCGAAGAGACTGGCACAACACGAGATGCTGCCAGGCGTGGCAGACCCCGGAGTAGCCGTTCTGCAGAGAATATTGCTGCTGTAGCCGAAGATGTCATGGAAGCGCCGTCGACATCGACCAGACGACGTGCCACGCAAATGGGTATCAGTCGACGGTCTTTACAGCGAATTTTGGTTCAGGATTTGAAGATGTTTCCGTACAAAGTCCAGACGGTGCATCAGCTGTTAGCTGCTGACCGCCAATCGCGTCTAACATACGCTCAAGCCATCCTTAATTATCACCAAGAGGAAGATGATTTTTCATCAAAAATAATCATGAGTGATGAGGCCCATTTCCATCTAAGCGGGTACGTAAATAAGCAAAATTTACGCTTCTGGGGCACTGCAAATCCGCGTGTAACCCACGAACCCATATGGCCCGAATTGGAAGTTATGGATGTGGACAATATGTGGTTTCAACAGGACGGTGTCACTTGCCACACAGCTAACGAAACAATGGATCTTTTGCGCTACAGATTCAATGGCCGTGTTATCTCACGTGGTGGCGATGTCAAATGGCCGCGAAGATCATGTGATTTGACACCGTTGGACTTCTTTCTTTGGGGTTACTGGAAAGAAAAGGTGTACGTCGATAACCCAGCAATAATTCAACAGCTAAAGGATGAGATAATTCGGCACATTAACGGCATACAACCTCAATTATGCCTCAGCGTCATCGAAAATTTGGAGGCCGAGTTCGCGGCGGCCTTTTGGTCGATATTTTGTTCCATACATAATTGAACTATGCCAATATTATCATAATAGAAAGAAATAACAATAATTTACTAAAGAATTCGTGTTTTGTTCAAAATCAAAATCGGCCCTTAAAGTTTAACCACCCTTTACATATACACAGATACTGACAGTTTCAATTTTTGACGAGCACTCAATACATAATCAAGCCGGCCGTTTATTTCCTTTTGACAGCGATACATAATACAATCTACAGATTCACATTCTTTTCATCGCTTAATGAACTTAAATATGTGGAATGTAGCATACAAAATACACCCACTGAAAAAATTGTGATTTTAATGTTAATATTGCTGAGCCAATTCGTTTCTAGCATATGCCATTACTTTCGTCCTCCTTTCCATGGAAATGTTAACCCTTTATTTTGTAAAATAGAAAAACCATCAGCGAAGCGTTAAGTGCTGCCAAATTTCAAATATTCAAACTCATACCGGCTAAAAAAAAAATTCATTGCATTCTTGCCCATCAATACGAAAAGTTAATAATTAAAAGTTGTAGAAATTGTTTAAGATAGCTTTAACGAGAAACAGCTCATTTACAATTTTACTGAACTCTTCGTGTTTCACTCGAGTTGACAGAATGATTATCTTCATTAGTTGAGTTGCTGTGACAGCTGACTGCAAAATCTTTCAGTGAGTTGACTTTAGATTCTCTTTAAACAAATGTTGCTGAAAAATTTTACAAAAATGGTGAAATATATTTCAATATAAAGAGATTCTATCAATGCAGGTATGGATACGAAATACACTTACAAATATGTTGATAAGATAGAAGCACATAATTAGAGCTTATATATAGTAGGAGAATTATCGTGTTCAAGTTCAGTGTGACTTCTACAATAAGAGTGTGAAAATGTCCGATTTGGAATACAACGCTGACGAGTTAACTCCACAAAAGTGGATTGACAAGGAGTTTATTCAGCACGTTCTACGAACATCAGAGCAGGATGATAATATTGAGGTGATTATCGGCATTTCATTTGATAAAATTGACAAATGGCGTGTTCTACATACCGATTGCTACGATATTTCCCTACGATGCAAAATATGGGCGCCTAATCTCCCGTTTTGGCGATTTGCACTGGCCAGGAAGATCGCCTGAAGTCGCTTGTTTATGTCAACAAGCCTCAGACTCTTGCAGCTCTTAAAGACAATATCCGTAGAGAATGTGAGTACCTATCGCCGGAAGTTGTGGCCAAAGTGATGGAAAATGCCATAAAAAGGGCTCAAATGACAATCAACTGTGGCGGCGGCCATTTACATGACATCATATTCTCGACTTGATGTAAAAAAAATTAAAAGACCAAATACAAATAGTCCACAAGAAGAATCAAAGTTTTTAATTTTTTTTTTTTAAATTACAGCCAAAAAACATCGGAAGGTTATTTTTGCGCCGCCTTGTATCAACTATCCACCTACTACCTCCTGAAGATGGGCAATGCTCCTATTGTATCAAATCATCTCCAAAAATATGTCCGTAAAAATGCCACTTATTATGCCAACCGACAACGTTGTTGACGTCATTGGCGAGATTAGGCTATCATTTTGGGATATGCACAGCACTACGTTAACGACTTAACTTACTCTACAAAGAGCTATAAAGTTCCAAATTTAAACAAATTTTAACCTAGTATAGAAAATATAAAATGAAAGATGTTTTAGCATTTAGGAACAGTTATAAATATATAAAGTGATAAAATTAAAACCCATTTCAGGGATCGCTAATCAATGCGTCTTTCAAAAGTGTCAGAAATGTTCATCAGCAATTAATGAAAACAAATTTCTTTTTTACAGAGTATTAAGCGTTTCAAAACGAACCACTAAAAGATGAACTGAAATGCATCTACTAATTAACCATGGGCATGACACATGAATAAAGTTTACATGTGTTATATACATTTATGTGGTACAACCAATTCTCAGCCATTAAACTCAACTCATTACAAATTCAACAAAATGCATTCACCAGCGTTTTCCTTGTTTAAGCGAATCGCAGCTGAAGAACCCATAAAATATCTCCTTGCCAAGCTTATCAATCATAAAAAAAAAACCATCTAAACAAAGGTCAAATATTCAACTAAAGCTGTCAAAATTTACAAACCAAATAAAAGAAACCTCAAACTGTGTTTTCTTTTCCCTTAATGGCTGTTTTGTCATCCACTAAAATCCCCCATTTGCATAACTTAACACGCATCTAGATGCTTCATCTCGGGCACGAATCAATAAAAAAATCCGACAAAAAAAATAGTAAAATCCACATCCAACTTAATTGCCGGGTGGATGCAATAAATCATTAAATTTGAAGTGAAACGTGAAATTAAAATGAATGTTTATCGACTCAAGCCCATTCAAGCTCTTGTCAGAGTCAATTTGGGTGCTGCGATAGCGCGCCACTTGCATCGATGTTTTGAATGCAGGCACAGTTGTCACAGCGGCTTCAGTTGGGACTTGGCAAAATTGATTTGGATTCAGATTTAGATTTACTAAGTTCAATTCATTTCGACAAACGCTCGTGTAAATGTATCTCAATCTGGAGATCTAAATTGGTCTCCCTTTTGGAATGGGTGCTGTTGCTGTTGCTGATGCTGGTAGTGTGTTCGATAAATCTGGTTTTCTATTATACCGAAATTAATGAGATCCATCGAATTGGTTTCGTGTAACTGACACCACAGAAGCCAACAGACGAGCCGTCATGATGAACGGGTTGTCAGGAAGGTGGCAGTACCTTGTGGTGATGATGGTGTTATAATCTGGTTTTCTCAGTTGAAGTCGCGGCGAAGATGTATAGCTGGCTTCGAAATATGTCGCACATCTTTTCTGTCTGTATCTTTATTGTGATCCACAGACTTAATATGTTTTGTGGGTAATATTCCAATTTGTTAGGATGATTCTTATCAACCTGCGGCATCTGATCACCATGTTGTGAATCTTTTTTTTAGTTGATGAATTTTATCAGCAGGAGAGTTTAATAAACTTAAGCTGGTTGAGATGAGATAAATATTCAGGGACAGAGATATTTGCTTTTGGACGGGAATTCGTTAATATTTTTTTTTATCTGCTATTTTTAGGTAGCTATAGTAAAACATTTAATATACAATTTTAGGTAGGGGAATTTCTTGACACGATATGAATGTCGATAACAGCTTTAACTGATAGATCAGTGATGTTGCGATTTTACGAGGCTCATCGTTGGACTAGATGCCAACCATTGATGACCGTTGCAGACTGAGTTAGTTTTTATTTAAATGTTTTTCCATATACAAATTTAATATAAGTTCTGTTACTAAGATAAATTGATGTTTTCATGCTGTATTTCTGTCCAAATACATATTTTTGGTTTTTTTTGCCATAGAATGCACATATCACGCAAACTATTTGCCAACAGGTATATAGAGAAAGGTGACTCGAAGTAAAAAAATCACTCAAGCTAGTAAAACTTCGAAAATATTGACGGACAAACTTAATGAAAAATGGACATTGACGCTCCTATCTTGATAACCAATATAATTGGCAAAAATTGGTGTCGAACCACCCTCAAGTAGACATTACTGCCATTCGAGAAATATGATGGGATAGTCTGGGTAAGAATTGAATGAGGAAATCAAACATTTACTTCTACCGGACCCAAATCCTACCAGTAGGTAGCATCAGCAGCAATTATTAGGCGCTTTCGAGAGAACATTTTATGGTCGATTTTTTAGTCTTATATGCGAGGAATGATCTCGTGATGATTTCGAAAATCATTCGAGTGGTATTAATTGTCAAGAAAAGCTTATCTGAAATTCGCTGTTCGGATTCGGCATAAAACAGGAGGTACCGCCATCTTGCAAGAAGTACACACGCACACATGAATGGTTGCGAAAAAGCTATGCCCTGGGTACTAAGCGACTAACGAGCCTGGTCCGCCAAAAATTTGAATTTTTATTTATATGCGAGGAAGGCTAATGGTGAAGAAGATATAACCCCGAATTTTATGAGCTGTACCGGGATGTGGATGTAGTACAAAATGTAAAACCACGTAGATTGCATTGGCTCGGTCACATCGCACAAATGAACATTAATGCTCAAGCGAGAAAAAAGTTCGAATCCTAGTCTTCAGGCTCGCGGCGACAAGGAACCCCAACTCTCTCGTTTAGAGATCAAGTGATCGTGGATGCCAGAGCGCTAGGACTGAATAACTGGCAGGAACATACCCCTGTTCGAAGAGAATGGAAGGTACAGATACCACAAGTTTGACTTTATTAGCTTACAAATTTCATGGCATTTAATGTTTAAAAACTATTTTGACATATGGGCTTATGGCCTCTGCGACTGCGCCTTGTGAACTCCATCCTGTCGGCTCAAATTTGCACCACCTTTTCGAGGATATTTCGTCAATAGTGGATTCTGATGGATTATAAGTGATCAATCATTGCTCGTTAACCAGCATAAACCAGAGATTTGACGTACCCCCACAAAAAGGTGTCAAATAAAATGAATTAGGTGGCCAATTCAAAGGTCCATTTCCTGAGATGATTTGGTCACCAAAAGTTTGGCTTACCAAAGTCATGGTCGCATGCGCTGTATTGCATGTTGTCTGGTTTGAACAATTTCTCCTTCAAATGGTTTCCAATGACATGCGGAATAAAACAAATCACGAATCATTTGCCTGTAGCTTTTGACATTCACGGTAATGTTGGCACCGGTGTCGAATTTAAAGACAAACAGGACGATGGCGCCTTGGGTGTGTAAACCGCATCAAACAGTTACATTTTCAGGATGTTACGGTGTCTCAAAAGTCCCATGAGGATTGTGTTCACCCCAAAAAAGAAAATTCTGCCTCTTTACGGAACCGTTAAGCCAGAAATAAGCCTAATCGATGAAGATGATTCGACGATAAAAATTTGGTTTGACGTCCAGTTGCTTCTCAGAAATTGATGGTCCGCGGGCTTTAATTCTTACATCAGTTGGATCTTATATGGATATTGGCCATAATTTCTCAAAAATTTCCAAAAAGTGGACATTCAGAGATTGACATGCTTAAAACGGCGTCGAATCGATAAACTCAGGTCCATGAGAGGTAATTCTGCTTCTTTACAGGTCCGTCAAGCCAGAAATGAGCCTCATCGCTGAAGATGATTCGACGATAAAAATTTGGTTTGACATCCAGTTGCTTCTCAGAAATTGATGGTCCGCGGGCTTTAATTCTTACATCAGTTGGATCTTATATGGATATTGGCCATAATTTCTCAAAAATTTCCAAAAAGTGGACATTCAGAGATTGACATGCTAAAAACGGCGTCGAATCGATAAATTCAGGTCCATGAGAGGTAATTCTGCTTCTTTACAGGTTCGTTAAGCCAGAAATGAGCCTCATCGCTGAAGATGATTCGACGATAAAAATTTGGTTTGACATCCAGTTGATTCTCAGCAATTGATGGCCTGATGACTTTAATTCTTGCATCAGTTGGATCTAATATAGCTGTAGGCCATAATTTCTCAAAAATTCACAAGAAGTTGATGGTTAGAGACTGACATGCTGAAAACGGCGTCGAATCGATAATTTCAGTTCCTCCGTTAAGTCTACAGCCTACAGTAGTTCTGCACTAACCACTGGGCCACTGTACCCATATTGTAAATAAATAAGAGGAAGCATGGATTGACTTTATTTGAAAATGTTAAATGAAAACGTCTAATAAGCAGCCTACTTATGAGGATTTTATGGAGCGTCTTGCTGAACGTAGTTTTGAGCTTCTTGAGCAACTCATTATTTCTATATTTGTAGACCTACTCAGAGGTCTAATCGCTCATATAATAATTATAATTGGAATGATAAATGATGAACACCCTAGGGACTGACTTCGAGCATTGAATTGTCCATAAGAAAGCTTGGAATCGGACAGTATACCTACGTTAATTTAGAGGGACAAATGTCGACTCCTCACATTGTCTAGTATCATCGGATTTTAGAATTTCAGTAGAACTTTATGCGTTGAACGTAAAAACATCACAAAGCCATCGGTACAACTTTTTGAGCGTAGAAACCAAAGTGTTTTTAATTTTCAGCGACCGGGTATAAATATCTGAAATCAATGCGATCAGGATCGAGATGGACGATAGGCTGCTTAGTCTCAGGCAGAAATTTTTATGATGACAGTCCTTAAGCTATGAATAAGAAAGTTTCCTGATTTGTTGTTAGAGAGGACTATTTCTGTTTCTTGCACAATCGACACAAGTCACCTTTTGTTTGTCTAGCTAAAAACCTAGCTTGATCAAGTTTTACTCGAATTTCGATACAAAAACGTAAATCATGGAGAGAAGACGTCACCTTCGAGATGGCACTGATCGCCAATACTGCATTTCCAGGTTCTGAGTGCATACATTTTATGATTTTGATATGTAAAATGAGTTCTAATAGCATGAAACATGAATTTTATACTTCACAATATAAACTCAATAAACTTGCAAAATAAACTGAAAATTTCAGACCTCGATTCTATTACTAAAAGTCGTATCGCTTGTTAGTGGAAAAGAGTCTCATAAAAATGCCGCTAAACAGGGTTAGTTGCCCTAATACATCAAAATCTACAGTTACTGCCGAAACCACATTTCCATACCTCAACATCTGTTGTTGAACACAATTACTCAACTCACACGTAACTGCCATAACTAAGGCCGCATTCCATTAAAGGACCGTACATCATGTATCCCGCACAGCACTACTTCATACCTATCAAAGCCCCATTCAATAATTACCGATCCTCGCATCCATTTCCGAGTGCCTCCACCTAAGAAGCTACAGAAAAATACATCCCTCTGCAGATACACCTCCCTGCCACCCACAATCCGCCAACTTACCCACAAAGTAGTAATGCACCGAACATTGTGCAATACGGCGTCTTTCGAGTTACCTTGCAAGAGCACAGATTTATGGGCCAAGTCACCGATCGCACTTACACACTTTTTATAGGATTTTCGTGCGCTCTTGAAAATTGTGTACACGGATGTTTCACAGTCGGTGAAATTATCCGTTGCTCCTAATACCACAAGGATTCCATAGCGAGATGCCAGCCAGAGTGGTTGGGACAGTGGGACAAAACGATTCCATGGGAAACTGTTGCAGTTGCACGTTTTTGTGTGCGCCTTCCTCTGTGTCCCTCTATAAGTGGTAACACAAAACCAACATTGGATTCATTAGGGCCAGAGACCACTGGAGCAGGTGCTCGCGCAAGCCCCCCCAAAGAAATTGTTCCACGATACCCCACATCCACCGCTGATATGGGTACCCAAAGTTCTAAGACTCCCCATGATTTACGTCGAGAATCCAAGTTCGATGCGTGATTCTGTTGCATGTTGATGATAAATTATTCGAAAGTTAAATGAAATATTGATTGTTGAGATGTTGTGGGAACGAACTGTTTGCCAGGGTATATGCAGGATGCGGCTTTATCATCATCATCATCATCATTACCATCGTCATGGGTTTCTAGTCGCGCTGGTATCTAGGAAATGCCCAACATAAACTATATTCACGACTTTAGACTATTTAGATTTTTCATCATCATTTCATGTCTAACACCTGCGCGTCAACTTGTTCGAGGGGGAGAAATTTCAATTTCAGATGAGCGCGCAGCATTGTGTGTATCTATCTGTGTTGTGCTACTGGCTACCAAGTGCATCTATATCTGCATTCAATCGGCAGGCATCGGCGCGCTGCAAAGCCACTCAATGGAGAGGAGACGAGACAAGATTGAGAAATCGCAAATCATACAAAATGAGACACGAAATGCTGCATCCAGCAGAAGGATGTATCATTGGATCATATGCATAAAATATCGATGAACCTCACGTCCGAATTGATTTTATGACTAACAAGAGAATCTACAGCAACTCCTCTGGTGGATGCGATTGCCATCGGAGACAAATCTTTCGGATTGAAGAAGATGAGACCATCACCAGCAGCATCATCATCATCATTATTATCGTCATCAACTGCAACTGCAACTGCAGCAGCAGCAGCAGTAACAACAGCAAAAGAAGGACCGGTGACGATGCGGAAAAATTGAATTTTCGAAATTTTCGACACGAAATAAATTTGCAACCTTTTAACCCAGTAAAGGCAGAATTCCACACGGCAGAATGTGTGAACACTGTTGGCCGTCTTGAAGTCGTCTTCCCATTGTTCAACAGATGTGCGATTTCGTTTCGGTCGATGCGATTGCAGGGATGATGATAATGAGAGGAGATGGGATATTTGTTAAAGGAAGACAAATCGAAGGAGAATATTATGTTGGCAGTCATGTGGATAAATTTAAGACGTCAGGCTAAGATAAATATGCCTGACGGTGCAGCTTCGATATACGCTCATATTGATAGCTTAACTTTGTCGAAGAACGCTCTGTCTGGCAGCATTAACATGTGGGAAGGTGTCAATGTACTTGCGGATGCATAACAAAATGCCTTGGAACTTATTTTCGTCTTCATCTTACGAAAATGTGATTAATCGGTTGGTACTGGGTTCTCTGGAATGGATTTCACGGTGGATGAATGATGTCTTACTTTGGTGTGAAATCCAATTGCGGTGTTAACGCCATTTTGGGAGTTGGCTTGCAAAATGTATTTGGGATCAGTATCGAACGTGTGTCGATCTTGCCATGTTTGTCTGCTATTTCGATAAAAAGTTGTTTACAACATAAGACCATTAGACCAATGGGCTTTTGACTACGCTATAGGTGAAGACGAAAGCTGCCATTGAGCTGTAAAAAGAAAGAAGAAAAAAGACCAAGAAGAGCAGCGATCTAGGATATAGAGACGTGTCTTTTCAGGAACGATGACCACATGTTTTACCAAAGTGAAAACAGAATCCAGTCGAGATGAACAAGGAAATATCGTAGTTGAGATACAGTCTGCAGACACTTAAACGGCAATGACGAACAATCTACCGCTGAACGAAACATTCAATATTGGCAACGACAGCGAAAACTGTCAACCACCTGAGTGAAGTGAGGATAGAAATAACTAAACTCAAGCTTAATAAGGCTGCTGGAAATGTCGTGATTCCCGGCGCGTTTTATAAAGCCGGCGGAGATGTTTTGGCAAATAACATCCACCAACTTATACGACAAATCTGGTCGAATGAAAGTATGCATGAAGAATGGAACCTCAGCATTGTTTGTCTGATCCACGAAAAGGGAGCCCATCTGCGTTGGGCCAACTACAGAGGCGTCAATCTCTTCAACATAGTCTACAAATTCCTATCTGCCGTAATATTGGAACGCCTGAAACCATTTACCAACAACCTGATCGGCCCTTATCAGTGTGGTTTTATGCCAGGAAAGTTCACAACCGATCAAATTTTCACACTTACGCAGATCCTAGAAAAAAACCCAAGAAGTCCAAATCGATACCCACACCTATTCATCGATTTCAAGGCCGCATATGACAGCATTTATAGAGACGAACTATACAGAGCCATGTCTAGTTTTGGTATACCGACCAAACTCGTCCGTTTGTGTAGGATGGCGATGGAGAATTCTCTCTTCGGGGTCGGAAACGACTTTACCGACACATTCGATATCAAAAAAGGATTTAGGCAAGGTGATGCGCATTCATGTGACTTCTTTAACTAGATTCCTGAGAGGATTTTGTAAAACTCCAGAACCAACACCAGTGGCACAATCTTCCAAAATCGGTCGGCATATGCCGACGATATGGCCATCAAGGGTAGGACTCAACGTGATGTCATATCCAGGCTTGCTAGTATGGAGAAGGAAGCGGCAAAAGTGGGTTTAGCAGTAAATAAGGGGACGACTTAGTTAATGCTCTCAACACGAAATGACACACAACATCGACGAATCGGGCAGAACGTCATCATTGACAGATAAAACTTGGAGGTAGTACGGAATGGTGCGCACAAGTAGAAATCGAGCGCAACCACTTTGGAGTGCGTAACTGAATGCAGTTGAATTGCAAAGACATTTGACAGGGTTTGGCATCAAGCCCTTTTGTCGATAATGTGTGCTTTTAGTACCGATGATACCTCTTTTTCATTGGATAAGAAACTTCCTCTCGAAATGCTCAAGTAGTCTCTGGCGGTTTCAAGTCTGCATTTCACCAAATAAATGCTGGTGCTCCGCAAGACTTCGTTTTATTTCTGACACTCTTTCCCATTTTTATTAATGACCTCGTGCCTGCAACTACTAATATAACCATTCCATCGCTGATGACAATACCCTCAGCTTTTGATATTCGCTTTCGAATTCACGTCCTTCACCTTCGGACTTGGAACAAGAACGACAAAATATGTTAAGTTCATTAAATTCGACCTTGACAGCATAATTATGTGGGGTAAATCTAATAGAGTGGAATTTTATGCTTCCAGAACGCAATGCTGTCTTCTGGGTTTTAAGTGAAACCAAAATTTACAGCCATTATCCATAAATGGCATGTCGAAACCGAAAAACTTTCCATGCTCGGTATGTGTGTTAGTAACGACCTTCTTTGGAACGACCAGATATTTGAAATCGCCAAAAATGCAGCGAAGTGTGTAGATTTCCTTATCCGATGCATGAAATGTTCACCCCTTCTGATCTGGCACAGTATATAAAACGTACATACGCCCTAACTTGAATTCAACGCCTACATATGGTGAGGTGCAACCAGAATATCATTGCGACTTCTAGATAGGAAACAAAAACGTGCGATAAAGTTGATAGGAGATCCAACCATAGCGAACTTCATAGTATCGCTCGAACATCGTAGGAATGTCTCCTGCCTTACACTCTTTTAGTGCTACTACAACAACAAATACTTACTAACTACTTACTTGCTACAGTCTGGCGCTACAGTCCGTAATGAACTTGCGCCACAACCAACATGGCTCTCCAATTAGCCTAGTCCTTAGCTATCTGCCTCCAGTTGCACACTCTAAGTTGGTTGAGGTCTTCTTCTACTGAAGACAACAACAAATGCTCTAATGAAGTAGCCAGATGCGTTCCACCCCTTCAACAATTCAACCGTAATACTCGACGTGTCATGAATACTTATCAGTTCCCCCTCACGCCTATCTTTGGAAGTAACGGGTGAGTTTTCAAGCGGAGTTTTTTTTCAAAAATCGAATAAAACACTCAAATTTGCATTAAATATTCAAAATTTTTATTGTAATGGATAAATAGGCCTTTGGCATTTACGTTTTAAAGACAAATTCACGTAAATGTTGTCCGCGGCTCCTTTTCAAATGGTCCATTCTGTAGGTCCAATTTCGCGTCAATTTTTCGAGCATTTCCGCCTTTATTCCACGAATAACTCGTGTTATGTTATTTTGTAGCGCTTCAATCGTGTTCGGCTTGTCTACATCGGCTAACGACATTACATAGCCCCACAAGAAATAATCAGGAGGCGTTAAATCGCATGATCATGGTGACCAAATCCAGGCCCATTTCGAGAGATAATCTGCTCACTAAATTCATCCTTCAACAACACTTCCATTGTTTCACGAGCTGTGTGGCATGAGGCACCGTCTTGATGAAACGACATGTCAACCAAGTTCAACTCAGCCTGGGGCAAAAAAAAAGTCGAGTTTCATGGCTCAATATCGTTAGCCATTGACAGTAACGTTTCTTCCACTGTCGTCTTTGAAGAAAAAAGGGCCCGATGATGTCATCAGCCTATAAACCGCACCAAACTGTCGTTTTTCGGGATGCATCGGTAGTTCTTGTATGGCATGTGGCTCTTCATAACTCAAGATGCGACTGTTTTGCTTATTTACGTAACCGTAATGCCAGAAACGTGCCAGAACACAATTTTTCGATAAAACAGCGGATTTTTATGGAGCTGTTCTAAGGGCTATTCACCAAAATTTAGAATTTGGTAGGTTTTTCGGCTTCAATTCTTGCACAAGTTGAATTTTATTGGCTTTCAAACCTAAATCGACACTTAAAAATTTCCATGTGGTTGAGTAATATATGCCCAATTGCTGAGAACATTGGACGCTACGACTGCAATATTCTCTTCGGTACGCACTGTACGTATGCAAGTCGATGGTTTATTGTCTAACAAAGTAAATTTGGTGCAAAATTTGGTGATAACACCACGAATTGTCGGTTCACCAGGTAGATTATGACGACCATAATATGGTCGTAACAAACGGTGCATATTTTTCAGAGAGCACGAATTTTGATAATAAATTTCCATAATTTGCAATCGTTGCTCGAATGTAATTCTTTCAATGATCAAATGGCAGAGTATACTGAAAACTTTTCACTTTGACAGATAACGTTTCAACGCCATTAATAACCAGTGATGCCAACCTGAAAATCTTAACTCTTGTTTCTATGAAATATAGAGATTGATTCCTACACTGAACAACGCAAATGTGAAATGTCTTACCAAAGTCAGTATTTCCTCTCCATTGCAATCGAGAGGAATTTTAAAGCAACGCACATCGGTATCTCCTCTTTTCTACTCCTCTATTTCCTTGATGCCCGCACTGTGCTCAAAGACTATAAGGATGCATAATCCCTTTAGCGCGTGCCAATTATACAAAAAAAAAGATTGATAGGGACCGGGCTGATTGGATAGGAATGTTGGTTGAGCCTCGGGTTCACTACGGACTATATCGCCACTTAAGTAAGTCATTTTGTATTTGCTGGCATATTATGTTAGTTGGAATCTGTGCCACTACTCTTTACCAAGATCGACAAATGAATACGCATTTGCAACGGCAATCAAACCGAACAAAACAAAAAACCTTGATTATCTATAAGGTATGAAAATTCCCTAAACACCACCAAACGAAACAAGTTTCGGATTGCAAACAGAAGTAAAAGATTCAAGTAAGATAAAAGCCGCTTTGAAAATGTATCTCATGGTCTGCCATATAAAAAACATCCGTTTCAACGAATTTCAAAGAACCCTCGAAATGTACATTTCATATAATCCAGGTTGGCAAATATCCGCTCGTAAAACGATGGACTTCTTCATTTCTGCTATTAAAGTATCAAGCGTTTGTCCTCAATGAAGCTTTTACGCACTTCTGCTGCCAACAAAGTCGCCTCCGCCTAAATTATTTACACCATCAAGGCGAATCAATATTTGAGGTGTTTTATCCGACGCGGTTCTTAACTTATTGCGGTCAATAAGCACGCGTTCACACATCACCCACTCTTAGGTAAATATAAATCATCAAAAAAAAAAAAAAAACTCGCCTTAGCTTAAGCACACACTGCCTCGTTTCTGTAAACTTTCAAGTAGCAAAAATCTCGAAAACAAATAAAACACCAAGAGGAGGACAACCGACACAAACGGGCAGCGACTACCAAAAAAAAAAAAAAAAAATGGTAGCACTGAACCAATTAAATATTTGCTTTTGGCGTTATGAATATCTCAGGTATCTCAGGCTCAACAGCAGCTGTCGAGCTACTACTTCAATCCATGTAGCAGAAGTCATTTCCATATAAGTACCGGACCTGCCTTTGTTGACGTTTGAATTTGAATTTTATGAACTGAGTCAGGTTTTGTTTTTGCGTTGACGTTTTGTTGCGTATACGCACCTATGGCCTCGCATACTGATTACCCGAGCCAAGACACCATAATTCGTTGCAATGAGTTTATTAGTAGCATATGTCCACCAGTGTGGACCAGAACTTCACCTACAATGCTGGGTGAATGCACGACGGCCCAGCTGGATGCGGTTTGTGGTGGTGGTGGAGTTGAGCGCAAATTGAGGCGCAAAAATAGTTTCGAGGGAGATCGTGTAGGCACGTAAGTACCCTGCCTCGGTGCACTCCTCCGGGATGGCAGCGCATGCATGATAATCATTATTTATCTGCCTCCTGCAATGATATGTCATGAATCGATTTGTAACGATTTTCACTCGATTCCGATCCGGTCGGTGGGGTTAGCGGTTGGCAATTAATAGGAACTTTAGATGGTTTGGATTTTTTTTTAAACTTTCGGCTCATAAGTGATCCTCCGGGAGGGTTTAGATACACGACCAAGACGACGACGACGACGACGACGACGATGATGCTGATGACGATGAAGACGGTGACGACGAATCGAGAGAAGATGGATATGACCCGAACGCGCGCGTTATTAGAAAGCAGAGATGGCAAAACGTTACTTTTGCAGGCCTCACGTGTTGCACAGGGTCTTGCACACAGCACATGCCTGAAACTCAAAATAGTTAGATATTTACAATGCGCAAGCATGCACATGTGAATTAAATCAAAATATTATTTGGCTAGATATGTTTTTGTGGTTTGTTTAGGTGTCTTTTTTTTTGGGTTGCCTGTGAAACGAATGTGATGCAATCACGATTTGTGTGCAGATGCATGCTTGCTGGAGCATATGTGGGTTATGCTGAGGTAGGCTACAAACTAGGGAAGAGAGGTATTATTTAGAGATTAGTTGATACATAGTTGTATTTGTAAGGAGGAAATTGCAACCGTAAAGGCTTAAACGAAGTATCCTTTGGGTATAATTTTTTTATAAATGTTAGGACAACACCCAGCGTTTAATCCTTGAAAGAATTTTATTTTTTATATTAAGCTTAATCTAGTGAGGTATAGTGACGGGCTCAGCGGTAAATGCGATGAACTGCCGCGCAGAAGGTCTGGGTTTGATTCCCAGTCTTATCAATACCTAAATGATTTTCACTGGCCTTCCTCTCGTGATGATCTGACATATCATACGATCAGAATAGCTTATTTCAAATTCACCGTTCGGAGTAGAAGTAGTAGAAGTAGAAATTGGGAAAGCTCGGCCCTGGATACTAATGTGCCTGTTGCGTCAAAAATTTGTATTTATTTTGATAGTACATTGGGGAATGTATTGTATGAACCTATCGAAAAGTCCATAAGAACCTACGAATGTCGTCGTATGCCAATTCGATTTTGACAGAGGACAAAAGCTGCCCTCTATATAAGGGGTGCAAATAATTGTTCTGTCCGTTAAAAATATTGTTTGTGACATTTTCCATGTCCATTCTCCAAGGCGTTGGTTACAATTGTTTTCCATTCATCCACTGCATCTGCTATTAAAAATTTGTTAACCTGTACTTTGTTGATGAGTTTGCATATATGGTCTAAATCGGTGTGGATCTTTTTTAAGTCATAGACCAATTATTCTTAAAAAAGAAGTTCAGCAGAAGAAGCATTGACCAATGCCCCAGTAATAACATCGCTTTTCAAGGGCTCTGCAACTATCTTCTTCATTATGGAAGATTTTTTTTTTAAAAAGCTAGCGATTGCACTCGTTTGTGTTGTCCATCTTGTCTCAACATCCAAAGTGTACTGGTGCTGTGATGATGATCATAACTGCAGAAAGAGCAAAGAGGAAATTGAAGAAATTGTTTTTTACCCTTGTATACAATTTTACATACTTTTTTATGTTAAATGTATAAAAAGCAAAAAGTTTGACGTTTACGCAACCCTGGTAAACGCCAGTTATAACCTGTAACATAGGGGTAAATTCGTTTTGACACATAGTTTGTAACATAGAGAAAGAATTAGGTGGTGCAGTGAAATAACGCCAAGGAAATATGCTCCATGGGGCTTTTTTCCCAAACACAAGGAAATAGCCCCCATGCCGCTTATTTGATTTTCGAAATGGAAACAAGCCCTGCCACGAAAAAGCATTAACCCCTGCGGATGTTATTGCCATTTGAAATTGGAATTCTATTTAAGCTTGATGTATGCAAGGTTTGAATGTTAGTGTGGGGGCATGTTGTCCCCTTCGAACCCCCTGCTTGGGCTTCCTGTTATATTTGGGATGAGTTTGGATGCCTGAAAAAGAAATAAACCCCACAAGAATAAGGCATTAACAGCTGTGGCACTTGTTCACATTTTCAAAGTGAAATAAGCCCTTCAGGGGCTATTTCCTTTTTGTTGGGAATTTAGCCCATTGGGGCTTATTTCCGTGGAGGTTATTTCATTGCAACGAAAGAATTTAGCTAGATACACCACAAATTACATGGATTGACTCAGAATCGCTAGCTTAGTCGCATGTATATCTGCCCATCCGTTCGTCTGTAGATTACCGGTTTTTAGGCCTTAAATTTTCAGTAGGATAGCGAAATTTTGTGCATGTGATCCTTGTGTAAACATTTTTTTATAAAGGCCAATTATGATCAGACCTTAACTACGGTTGTTCGGTGTTTGGAGTTCAGTCCGCAATATACACTAAATTTACTGCATTTAGCTGCAACCAGCACAGCGAAGACTTGAAGAAGGTCGGTCTCTTTATTACAGATATTATATAAGCAGGGTAGGGATATCATCCCCAGACTCGTTGCCTTTCAAAGACCAACAAGACATGCAGTTTCAGTACACAGATCCACTGCCAAGTGTCAACCTAACAAACTCACGAACAGTGCAATACCAAAGTGCTTGGTATTCCGGAAGACGTATTTCCACTTATATAAAGGGTTTCTAATGGGGACTTCACTTTGACAGTTGATAGCGGACATACTGTTGAAGCTTCATCTGTCAAATTGACTGCCATTTATTCAGTCTATTCAGCCAAATCATTATAGACGGACATAGTGTTCAACAATCCGTGCCCCCGTGCAACGCTTTTTGTTTGTGTGGTTTATTTCCTTTTTATGCATCCAAGCTCGCACACATCCCAAACCCAACAGGAAGCCCAAGGGGTTTGCAGGGGACAGAATGCCCCCACACTAAAATTCCAACTTTTCATACACCAAACTTAAATAGAATTCCAATTTCAAATGGCAATAACCCCCGCAGGGGTTAATGCTTTTTCCTGGCGGACTTATTTCCATTTCGAAAAGGAAGTAAGCCTTGTTGGGGCTATTTCCTTTTATTTCCGTGGGGGTTATTTGTTTTTTATTTTCACTGCATCGTGCGATCAAAATGTGTGCTCTGTTCGTGCAACGTTCCACGCGCTTTGCCCATTTCGATCACTGGAACTCGGCCTTTTGTAGATCACAACTTGGTGAATTTTGCGTAGACCCTGCAGCTAAAGGAAAACGACGTGCTAGACGAATGTACTCTGGAGCAGTTGGAAACTGACCCAAATGATGTCCGTTTCTAGATGAATTCGTACATCAAAAAACTAATTTCTCAAATTTGGAACGATACCAATCCACATGAGAACCAAGAGCGCCCACTGCATCCTGTTTGATATAGATTTGGGCATGCGGCGTCATCAGTCGATATTTCTTTGAGAACAACATCAGCGGTGAACGCTTAAGGTCGACCATAACCAACTTTTTTTTGGTCTGAATAGGATGATTTAGGTACCTAAGACATGTGGTTTCAACAGAGCGTTGCTATATGACACACAGCTCACGCCACATTGAAAATTCACGTGGATGTGAAATGGCGGCGCCGCTTCATCGGTCCATATTTCGTTGAGAACGACGCGACGTTTTCTATGGAAATTCTGGACAAGCGATTCGAGGGTATGGTCATCTGAAGGTGATGTGAACTGTTCACCAAGATCGTGCAATTCGAACCCGTTAGATATTTAAATTTGGATTTTGTCCAAAATCGTACGTCTATTCGAATAAGCAGATACCACAGTGGCCCTTAAAACCAACATTGACATAACGCATGTCATCGGCCAATTTCAGCCTGATTTATGCGCCAGAGACATGAAAAATTGCACATTTCGGATGCGTGCCACCCACAGAAGCCGCGGCGGACATTTGAACGATGCTAAATGCCATCGATATTGACTTCGATATGCCCTTCGAAATACGCCTACTACCACGCCTACTTTAAAAAAACAAACGTTTTTTTTGGCCAAACGCTAGTTAATTTCGAAAAAGTGACTGAAAAAAGTGGCTGTAGTCAATCCCAACACCTATATTTCGTCCATATAAGGTTTTTTGCAACAGACACTTTTGAAGCGGCTTAGGTAAAAATGGTTTTTCGGTAAAAATTTAAAATATTCTAAAAAAGTTTTGATGCAAAATCATTGAGTTTGATAAAACAAATGTTTCGTCCATATATCATTTCAATCCACGCCCACTTTTTGAAGGCGTTTTCTGCAAAAACCAATTTGTATACCCTACGCCATACAATACCTATGCAGGTGAAAAACGCTATTTTTTGTCGAACGCTAATAGATTTTGAACAATATGCTATGACAATGTCAATTTCAATAATTACCTCCAATAAAGCCCACACTTTGGGGATAATAATTTTAAGGATGGGATGGAATAGAGTATTAAACGATCCACACTTATAGCCTTCTCAAAATGTTTCATTGATTCATTCTGCTTTCTAAGCTCCGACGTTTTTTCCAAATCCCAAATTAGTTCATTCACTTTCAAACACTTTTCTCAACCTGTGTGCTTGTAAATTCATCAACTAACTGATTTTTAATTGCAAACAATCAAAGAGTGTTATCCCGCCTGATCTTAGAGTCACTATTAAGTCAAAACCTCTAAATTCTTCAATTCAAATTAAATTTTGTTAACCTGTCATGTATCTCACGATATCCCTCTCAAATGTGCATACGCCATCACCATCACAATAAATTATAAACCCAACCGAAGAAGTAGAAATCACCATCATCTGCGATGATCACATCTGAATAATAAATCACAACTTGTTCCATCGAAAATGCGCCGCCGCAGCCGCTGCCGCCGAGCTGCTACAATCACGAAAGATTGGTATTCCATTTCGTCTTTAGTCTTCCCATCATCAGCACACAGCGTAGACTCTTTAATGAATCTATTATCCATTCGAGACGAAGTACAAGTGTTGAATTGAAATGCGCATGCGATAGACCATGATAGACGACCCAAAAGAGGTCAAATGTTGCGTGCGAGCGGGCTCGCTCTGGGTCTGTGTTTGTCCACCTCTCGGGAGGCCAAAGTCATGGCATTGTCTTCGTTCGGATATTGATTTTATTGATGCGAAAGGTGCTTATTAATGGATATTGTAAGAGTTAATTGTTTGTTTTTGTTAGAGGGAATTCTCAGCGGGGTTAGGACGTATCTATAGGGGGCGGACTTGAACTAAATTTATGCAATTGGCAGATGATGTTTCCCCCTGAAAATTCGGCCTATGATTTACCAAATGAGGAAGCTATTTGTAAGCCCTTTGGGCAAAAGATACCTAATTTGAGTATAATGGATTTGTATCTGCCAGGTGATTTCGCAACGGTCTTAATGGTGATTGCCTGCGAAGGCATCCATTAGCAATAAAGAAAAAAATTGTTAAGGATGATTGCCTCTAACGCTGTAAAATTAATCAATTACTACTCGAAAATGGTGTAGTCCAACGAGACTGCATTGTACATGTATCTTTAAGATTTGATTGTAAGGCTTTTGGCAAAATGTAACATGGAAATTGTTGTCGCTGACCCCTCGTAAAACACCACCTACCAAATACCAAGTCTCCACGTCCACTACGGCATATAAGCATCTTGGAAAAATTAAAAAATTTCTACCGTGTAACAGTAATTATATTTATTACATCACGTGGGTTTATAACCATTCCGTTGGTACCCATAGTTCTTGCTTCAGATTCGTCTTCAAGATTTGTTTGTTTGTTTCGTTTCGTGGGCGCTAGAAGGAGCTCTTCAGCAGGCTCACTCAAACAAAATTGATCGTAACCAGGAGTCGTCAACTGTTTCCCAAAGATGAGTTCGTCTACAAGTCTTCCTACTTGAATCCGAGACGAGTGTTTGCCTATTTGTGCTTCCTCCAACTGTGTGTATATGCGGCATCTTGTATGAATACACGAAGATCTGTTAGGTTGGGATTTGGTTTTTTTTTGTATGACGTAGATACTCATTGATGGATGATGGTCTAAATGCCTCGTGTGCTTCGTGAGTTGGTTTTTTTTTTCATTCTTTGCGGACTTCTTGAGGAGGAACTCTTCACAAGTGAGGATGGAGAATTTATTGATGCTTGACGAGAGGTATACACGGCACGGCAAGTCCACACAAAAATTCCATCGCATATGGAACAGTGCGATCAAAGAAAACAACTAATAAAAATCCGCAATGTATCTAACAGTATGACCTCTTCATCTTGGTGTATGTTTTCGACATTAATAACTGTAACATCTATGAGGGCATATTGTAGAAAGTATGCTTCTGCAAATTGTAGGTGTTTTAATGGGTTTTAGTGGATTTTTGAAATGACCTTAGCTGGAAGGTTATATATAACGTCTTGGTTGGGCTGATGGAGTGCTTAAGATACAATGGTATCGTGTGGAGATAAATGATCCAATTCACAAAAGGAAAAAAAAATGGAATCAATCTCCAGTTGGTTTGTTTTTGTCTATAGATAGGAAATTTCCAAACATGAATATGGGCTGGTGTTGGAGTTGCTTTGATAAATTTGATTTGCTGTGTAACGGAAGTTGGGAAATGTGTTGATTAATTGCGGGGTATTGAGTTTCACTTTAACGAATATTCGCAAACGATTGTGAAAACGAATATTCAACGGAAGCAATTTAATAATAAATAATCGAATTTTATCTTAAGTAGCAATCATGCGAACATAAGCGATCTAAAATTTGATATTCAGGCCTATCGCGAATAAATTTTCCCCTGAATTTTTCCCTTAACAGCACTGTCAATCAGGTTGCTGAATGAAAAAAGTTTCCCGCGAACTTTTATTCCCGATAGACCTGATTCATTCAATTACTTTGTTCATTATAATATTTTATTAAGGCATTGTTGTGAATGTCACCTGACCCTTAGGGACACTTAGAGCAACGTATTTATTCAACTTGTCAGTGGTGGATAGCCACCAATGTCAAATCTGTTTTGACATTTGTGGACCAGTTAGATGTAGAATACAAGTGAACAAGCCATGAAGCGGAAATAATCGGAGTGAACGATTTTTCGATCAAAATCATAATGAGCGGTGAGGATCAGTTCCACCTCAGCGGGTGCGTGAGCTAGCAAAACTTTCGCTTCTGGGGCATCGAAAATCCACGAGTAATGCACGAGGAGCCATTACTGCATGGTGCGCGGTTCACTATGGAGGAGTCGTCGGGCCATTTTTTTCGAGAACGCCGCTGCTCAAACGACTACAGTGGACGGTGCGCGTTATAAGGCCATGTTAACAGAGTTTTAGAGTTTTTTTTTACCGCAATTGGACGAATTAAGACTGTAGGGCATGTGGTCCCAACAGGACGGAGCAACGGCACACGCTGCGCGAGCCACGACCGATATTCTGTAGGCCAAACACCACCGGATGACTTCTTTCGACCCACCTGTTATACAGTACACGCAATATAAAGGGTGATCCATTTCGAGGTTCCCTACTTTTTTAAAGAAAAAAACACAGAAAATTCAAATTTAATGGAGAATGTTTATTATCATTTGAAAGAACATTCTTTGGCATTTATTTTTTGAAGATTATGTCTATCAAATGTTGGCCGTTGCTACGTCGCAGGTGGTCCATCCGTTGAGTCCAATTTTCGATCACTCGTTCGAGCATTTCGACTGGTAACTGGCGGATGACACGCGTGATGTTTTCCTCCATGGCCTGAATCGCAGCGGGTTTGTCGGCATAAGGTTTAGACTTTACATATCCCCACAGGAAAAAGTCTAACGGTGTGATATCACACGATCTTGGTGGCCAATCGACCGGCCCAAAACGTGAAATTATGTGCTCACCGAAATGTTCTCTTAATAAGTCCATTGATTGATGCGATGTGTGGGAAGTGGCGCCGTCTTGCTGAAACCAAATGTCGCCGAGATCACGAGCTTCAATTTCAGGCATCAAATAGTCCGTTATCATGGCACGATAACGGTCGCCATTGACGGTTACGTTCGCACCGGAATAATTTTTAAAGAAATATGGACCGATGATTCCAGCGGCCCACAAACCACACCAAACCGTTGTTTTTTCTGGATGAAGTGGCAGTTCTTCAATCTCTTCAGGTTGCTCTTCGTCCCAAATGCGGCAATTTTGTTTGTTTACGTACCCATTGAGCCAGAAGTGGGCCTCATCGGTAAACAAAATTTGCCTCGAAAACGTCGGATCTTCTTGGAACTTTTCAAGAGCCCATAGAGCGAAGCGATGTCGCTTGGGAAGGTCGAGCGGCTTCAGTTGTTGCACAAGCTGTATTTTGTACGCTTTCAATTTAAGATCTAGACGTAAAATGGGCCAAGTCATTCCATACGTCAGTCCGAGTTGATGCGAACGGCGCCGAATCGACTCTCTACGGTCTTCGTGTACACTCTCAGCTAAGCCGCTATATTTTCTTCACAGCGTGCTGGACGTGGTCTATTCGGTCGAATATAAAGTTTTGTGAAATAAAAATAAAATAAAAAATCCTTGTATTGCAAAAAATTTTCATAACCTATTTCATTAAAAAAAAAAACACATTTCATGTTATTAAAATAATCCACACGACATTCTTAAGACATTTCCCAGCCACAAGCTATTCCAGTAATGCCAGCTAATTAACAGAATCCAAAACCACCACAAAGCTCCTTGTGCCAAATGTGAGAACTGTGTACTTTCGTCCACACGAGTAAGCCGGCGCAGTGATATCATTGTGGTCACTGTGTCACTTGGACAACCACTAACTGCCACCAATTAAAGCGTTATTACCAACCGGCAAAATGAGCGACTGTTTGACAGCAAACAGAGTTGCTGCAGCCTTTTGTCGATTGCGTCAATTCTAGGCAAAGAATCCAATCAATGTATATGCGTCATCTCTGGTTCTCTCGATGAATGGACGCACTGCGAAACCGTCATCGACCACAGCCCCAAGTGGAACCCGCTCACCACGCTTTTGTCACGGTGTGGCGGGCGCGGCGGCGGCGTGTCGGGGCAGTTATACAGAAACACATTTCAAATGAAGTGATTAGAAGCCGATATTGTTTAGCTGGAAGGAATGCCGTCAATTTCCTTATGCGCGTTGCGTGTATTGGTCTGCTTTTTTCTAGCAGCAGTTGTAGTACCACCATAGCCAACAGATCTTGCCATCAGATATATATCAGAGGACAAGAAGAGAAAAATGGAAATGGCCTAGTGTGGCTGGGTATAGCCAAACCGCATAAAAATGATCATTTGGACTTGGAATTATTTTTTGTGCTCGGGATTTTTTTTTCTGTCGTCTTGGTCGTTTTTTTTTTTTTTTTGGACATTGCATGGGTACATGGATTTGCTCTTCGATGGTGAGCAGCTCCATGCACAGTTGGTGATGACGCTGGCGGAGTGGTGTGTTTGATCGTGATTACTAAACGAGTGCAGACGCCTAAGATGGCTTAACTGCTTTGGTATTTCCTGAGCAGCCATTGCATAATTTTATGAAAATGTAAAACAGGGCGTATGCCATCTTATGTATGTTAAAATATTCAAAGTGACTATGAAGGCTTTTAAATTCTGTATCTGCATGTGTATTACTTATTTCGCCAGCCATATGTTATGAACATGGCATGGAGGTGTTGATGTCCAGAAGAGACGGGATAAGTATACCTATCCTTGCGAAATATCGTTAAAAAAGGCGTGGTCGCTTAAAACATTTATAAAATTAAAAAGAACATCGGTGTTGCAAATGGAAGGCCAAATCTAACAAAAGACTTATGAGAAGGCTACAGTCCGCTGTGCTATCATACCCTATCACATTCCAAACTAAAAACTTATATCCGTCAAATGTGAGCTTCATGGGAATTTAATATAGAAAATGGCAACGTACAACATATGTTTCAGACAAATTTAAAAAAAAGTATGTGGTGGATGAAAAGTATTTAACTACGAAATGTTTGTATTGCCATTACGAAAGTATTTGCATCAAAAGTTTGTCGAATTTCTTTCAAAATTGGAAAAAAAAGCTTTTTTTTAATAAAAACGCCCTCAAAAACAGGGCGTGGCAAAAACTTTATATGAACGATTTGTAGATATTAACATTGTCTATATATCCTATGACTTTTTAAGGAAATACCAACCGTTTGGCCAAAAACAACGATTTTTTGACAAGTGGTCGTGGCAGTTTAAAATTGTTAAACTTGCTCTGCTTCGTCGGACAGAGAGTCCATATACCGATTATCATCAATCTAGCTAACAGCCCAAAAATCGGTGACATACAGACTGACTGACAGAGAGACATGGCTAGTTCAACTTAGCTAGAGATTCTAACTCGATCCATATATTTTGAGGTATATCTAGCGAAATGACTCCTCTATGTTACAAACTTAATGTCAAAACTAATTAACTCTACGGGAAAGGGTATAAACAGGAGCTGATCCGAAAAGCAAAAAAAAGGGCCCTGACGAGCTTTTTCAGGTGACTTGCTGGCGTAGAAGAAACCCTTCTAACGAATATAAAGATGGAATAATGAACAATAGAACTCCAGCTTTCAGGTTTGAGGCGACAAGGAAGATCGAACATCCAGTTCAAGAACTAAGCGATCGCTGATGCCAGGCCGCCTGAGTTAATCACTTACAGCTGAACAATAACACTCCAGCCAAAAGAATCGTTGAATCTCAGCCTTCAGGTTTGAGGCGATAAGGAAGATCGAACCTCCGGCTTAAGAATTAAACGATCGCTAATGCCAAGGCGCCTGACTTAAGCACTTACAGCTAAACAGTAACACTCCAGCTAAACGAATCTTTGAATCTCAGCCTCCAGGTTTGAGGCGACAAGGACGATCGAACCTCCGGTTTTGGAATTAAGCAATCGCGGATGCCAGGGCGCCTGTACTGATTAACATACAGCAACGAGCCCAGGATCGAAGAGTATGGAAGGCTATCATGTCTTAGACAGGGACCCTCAGTATGATATAATTAGGTACAGAAGAATGCTGAGCTCATTTAAAATTTTGAATTTGGGTTAAGTGCGATAGTTCCAAACCAAAATTCCCAAATCAAAATCTCTTTTGGAAAATGTGTCAAATCAATACATTAATGACCTGCTATTCGAATACGTCAAGGAGAGTATGTATGGAGAGTAGATGCCACTATAGATTTCATCTAGGAAATTTTTCGTTGCCAAATTAAAAAACTCCCTCGCTTACAATTTTGTTTGCTTTTGTATTTTAAAAAAAAATTTTAAAGAGCCTGAATTTCTAAAAATTATTTGGGAACTGTACTACGATAGCCAAGACAATTTAAGGAGCCGTGGTTCGACGAGAAGAGTGCAAGGGCGAGGCAGTTTTTTTTCACTAGGCACAAGCTGTTTTGCCAATTCATAGAGGGCGTTATGAAGGATTCAAATATTTAGCGAATAGTAAATCCAAGGCGTTATGTAAGATAAAGAAGAGGAATCACTATGAAGCAGAGGATCAATTACTGGCGCATTGTAATAATTCAGCGGACTTTTGTAAGAAGGCAAGAAAAAATCAATGGCGGGAATTATGTTTTTTTTTTTATAATTGGGACGCGCTAAAGGGACAGCGCGGGCATCAAGGAAATAGAGTCGTAGAAAAGAGGAGATACCGATGTACGTTGGTTTTGAATTTCTGTAGATTGTAATGGAGAGGAAATGCTGAGTTTGGTATGCCATTCCACAAACGTGTTGTTCGGTTTAGGAATGAATCTCTATATTTCATAGTACGTCCAAAGATAGACTTGAGGGTGAACTGATTAGCATTCATGACACGGCGAGTATTACGGCTGAATTGTTGAAGGGGTGGAATGCATCTGGCTAGGCAGGAGACAGACATTCCTACGATGTTCGAGCGAGCCTATGGAGCTCGTTGTGGTTGGATCTCCTATCATCTTTATAGCATGCTTTTGTATCATATCAAGACAGCGCAATGATGTACGGATTTCTCTTCACGAATTTTTGCAGGTTCTACGAACCTTAAATGAAGGTAAAGCTACGTGTTCCGACGCAATGCCATCTGAATTTTACAATCATGATACCAATGAGCTGCACCTTGGGCTTATCTTCTTGCTTAACAGCATTTAAGAGGCAGAAATAGCCCCGCAACAATTTAAGGAGTCGCGTGTTTCTCCTATCCACAAAAAAGGTTGTACCATATAGCCAGCAAACCATAGGAGTATTTATTTTTTAATGCAGCATATAAAATATTCACAGAAAAAATGCAAAGCCAACTTAGCAAGTTACTGAAGGAACTCCAGGCCGGGTTTAGTCCAGCATAATCTACGATTGATCACTTGTGCGTTTTAAATATTTTTGTTGAATCCTTTAGCCAGCAGGTTAGAAAACTCAACGTATTCCTTGTAGATTTCAAGAAAGCATTTGACACGATAGACAGCAACTTCTTGTTCGAAAAATTCTACAATATCGGCATGAAATACGATCGCGTTATTCAGTGCCTTTATAGTGATACTGGAGTAGCTGTTTTCAACGGGGACGTACCATCGGTATAAAAGATATCGTGCAATGGAGTAAGACAGGCTCTTTAAGTCCAAATCTTTCCACACTCTTCACAGACGCATTACTAAATTCTTGCCAGTTGGAATAGTGTGTGGAGGAGTGTTGATCAAGGCCCTATTTGCAGACGAAATAGTGATATTGGCGCCAAGAAGCTTTACAGCTTATGATCAACCGCATTAGTTACTACTGCAGGTTATGTAAAATGATCTTCAATTTATATTAATTCAAGGTTATGGTACTCAAAAAAAAAGAGGAGGCAGAACCAGTGGAAGTGGTATTATAAAGGCGAAGCAAAGTATTTTATATCGATAGAGCAACATTATTTTATCACTTCTATGCTTGGTTACTAGATAATTCTTTGCGTTCATTTGTTATTATTGCCATCTCACTTATTCATGATTCAGCACATAGATCACAGGCGCCGATAGTTCACTGGAAATGCTACCCTTAGAGCACACCAAACAGTCAGTTTTTGAGGATGTAATGGCGTCTCAAGGGTCTCATGAGGATTCTCTTCACTCCAAATTCGGCAATTTTGCTTGTTGACGTAGCCATTCAACCAAAAATGAGCCTCATCACTGAACAAAATGTTGCGATGAAAATCAGAATCGAGATCAATCTCATTTTCGGCCCATGGTCTCGCGGCTTTAATTCTTGCACAAGCTGGATCTTGTTACGACCTTACAAGATCCAGCTTGTGCAAAAATTAGGAATTAGCCAAGATCTTTGCGCAAAATCTTCCATAAAGTTGGGGGACAAAGCTCCAGTTGCTGTGCACGGTGGCGATTCGATTCATTCGGGTCCTCTTCAACACTTTGCTCTACAGTGGCTTGTTTCTTCGGTGCGCACTGTTCGACGTCTCTGCGGATGCGTATTATCACATAAAGTAAACGTAGTGCGAAAACGATCCATGGTTAACCGATGGACGATTATATCGACCATAAAGAGGACGGAGCTTGCGGTAAACATCGCGAACTGAACCATTATTTTCGAAATAAATTTACACAATTTGCAAGCGTTGTTCATTTGTCAACCTGTTCATGATAAAATGGCAAACCAAACTGAACATAAATGACGTTAGAGTTGTCCGATTTTACCACAAAATGTCAGTTTTATCTCAATTCGAAAAACCATCCACTAAAAAAAAACACCCGTTACAACACAATCAGATATTTTAGAATGTTACTTCATGTTTAGGGTGAACCTAACCTAAAGATAGTTTGCGCAATCATTTTCGATGTTGATTGAAGGTCTTCATAAATTATTTTCGTAAACTTTTTCTCACTTAAGAAAGGCGAGCTTTTAATGCTTGAATGGCTGATATTTGTGTACTCCACGGGCTTCTCAATTAAGTCGCAGATACAACTTCAGTATGTCACCGGAAGGTAGGAATATTATTTCACACTCGGAGGAATGATTTCATAATATTGCAGATACCAGATGTACGGTGTGGTAAGTATGATGGCAACAAGACTTTATCTTCACTGAAGCATATCGAATCCTAAAGCGAACAATTGTGCCATGACGTCTCGCAGACAGTTGTCGTTGACATCATACACAAGGAAACTCTAGTTGGCGTCCTCCAACAACTTTGATAAGACAACACAATGTAGGCAATCGTATAAGCTAACGGCTACCATGAAAATATCAAACTGGTGACATTCACCTCGATCGCTTTAGCAACAGCTAAATACTGATCTTCTCGTATGAATCAGTGAAGCTATCCGTGTTCATTTGGCCACACTGGCGCAACTGTGTCATCAAGCGTTCGGTTTCGAATAAAAACCATCAGTTCCCAAGCGGACAGCTTTGTGGTGGCGATTGGTTCATCGAAATGCCATTGATTTTCCTCACTGAGATGATTATCTCACCTGTATCTCATGTATCTTGATGAAGACTTAAAAATTCGTCGATTTGAAAAGCGAGAATCTTGGCGGATCTACAGACAGATATAGATATGGGAATGGGAAAGGTTATGTGCCTTTAGAGATATCATTGGTAATGCTTCCTGCAATACATTTCTACTATCAAAACCCTATCCCACTATTGTTGTGGATAAACGATGAAACTTACATAAATGTAATACAAAACATCCAACGAAAGCATTGTATACATGGGCTACACATAATCCTAAACCATCTACGGTCAAGTGCAATCCCCCAGAGACTGCTATCGTCTACATCCTTCTGTTTTACTATTTTAACATCTTAACTAGGAAAATACCGAATCCACCCATATCAACACCAAAAAAAAAAATCCACATCTAAATACGGTGGTGGTATCTATGACTGGAAAAAATGTGCAATTGAGTAATTGAAGTTATCAAGCCAAGAGGAGAAGAATTTCTTAATTCTTTTTCTACATGTTTGGGCACCCATATGCTCCAACCACACCAACGATGACGACCGGCGACGACAACGACACGACGTCAAGTTTCATTACCGATTATAAAAAAAATTACAAATTGCCTCCTTACCATGACATTATGGACCCATCAACTGCCAGCAGCAATGGTTAAGCTGAGCTCAGCTCAACTGGGACCTACCTGTCCCGAGTGCCCGCCCGTCCAGTGCAATGTATCTATTATAGCAGTTACGATGCGGAGAACAAAACATATTCACGTAGATAAGTCAACACTCGCGGTAGACAATTTGAGCAGATAATTCAGAGGTTAACTGTGTTTCGAAGATGACCACAGACTAGATAGAAATGAATTTCTCCTGTTTTACAGTGCGGTGGCGGCCGGCATCACCACCACCGACCGACCGGCCTGCCATGGCTGCAGCGAGAATACAATACCGTGGTGTGGCTTCTATCTATTCCAGCCATCAGGTGAAAAGACTTTCCATACAATGTGGAAGCGGGTTAATAAATTTTGTAATAATTTAGTGTGCGGTGTGCGCGCACGCGCTTGACCTTCTACATGGCTTCAATGGGTCCATATAGGTATTAGGGTTTCATTGTTTCGAAGGAAGAATGGTGTTCTTTACTTTGGATGATTATAGATTAGGCAGGGTGTTACTGGCTAACCTATATTTAAGGGGAAAGTCGAATAGGATCGATTATTATCTGATTTTCCATTTAAATGGAAACAGGGTATAAAAAGATACTGTCGGAGGTTAACAGTGAGTAACCGTGTATCTATTTCATTAAAAAATGAATTAGCGAACTAATTTTTATCCTCTGTAGTAAATGGAAATATTAATCAAAATGTAAGTGATGTATTGCTTCATTTATAATTTCATATCCGGGACGAGTAGTGGTATGGGACGATGTTTTGGAGAAGGGGAGCAAGAGTTTCACAAATAGAGCCAAGTGAAAGAGGGTTTTTTTATGTGACGTAACGTAGTGTGAAACGTTTTTTTTTATTAAAATACAGGGTTTTTCAAAAAGAGCGCTACAACAGTTTTTTTTTTAAATAAAACAAAAACGGTTTTGGATATCAATGAAATTCCTTATTCCTTTGAGAGTAGGTTCGATGCCATTATGTATGGAACTCGATTTCTTTTGCATGGCCAATCGTCGCTAGCTTATTGGCATAGACCATAGACTTGACGCAGTACCACAGGAAATAGTCTAACGGCGTCAAATTGCATGACCGAGGCGGCCAAGCGACTGGACGATTTCGTGAGATAACACGTTCTCCAAACTTGGTTTCCAATAAATTGATTGTGGCATTCGCTGTGTGGCTTGTGCCGCCGTCCTGTTGGAACCGCATGTCCTCCAAGTCAATATCATCCAATTGGGGCCAAAAATATTCGGTTATCATTGAACGGTAGCGATTCCCATTCACAGTAACCTGCCGGTCTTGATCATCATGGAAGAAGTACGGCCCAATGACGCCGCCGGCCCATAAACCACACCAAACCGTAATTTTTTCGGGATGCAATGATGACTCATGGAGTACGTGTGGATTGCTGCCTTACCAATACCGCATATACCGCCAGAAATGAGCCTCATCGCTGAAGATGATTTTTCGAAGAAAATCCGAATCATTTTCAAGTTGTTGGTCAGCCCAATTCACGAACATACGACGCTTCTGGTGGTCAAGCGGCTTCAGTTCTTGCGTCAATTTAATCTTGTAAGGATGTAGCCACAACGACGTCACAGAGATGCCCATCGCTTGAGAACGACGTGTGAGAGACACATTTGGGCCTTCTTTAACTGAAGCCTCATCGGCAGCAATATTCTCGACACTACGGGCACTTCTTTGTTTCACTGGCTCGGGAACATTTTGTACTGTGCCTGTGGATTCAAATTTTTCCACTAGGCGTGCAATTGTTGATCTGCTAGGACGATTATGACGACCATAAATTGGACGTAGCGCTCTTAACGTTGAGGCCACTGACTCCGAATTTCGGTTGTAAATTTTAATAATTTCGACTCGGTGTTGGATCGTTTATCTTTTCATCATGAAATGGCAAACCTTACTGAAGAGAAATGTTAAAAGAGCGGCAAGAAATATGGCGTCGTTTGCTGTCCCTGTCGCTCAACTTTTGTAGCGTCCCTGTTAAAAAATCCGATATATAATTTGAAATTCTTTAGGAAAGTCGACAGGAATAGGCTAATGTAGACCCCACGCCGACGTTCTCAGTGGCGCGATGGGTAGTGCGATGAACTGCCGCTTCGATTTTAAGCCGTAGCAACACCTAAATGATTTTTCACTGGCCCTCCTCTCGTGATGATCTGACAAATAATCCGAGTAGTATCAGTTGTCAAGAAAAGCTTATCCCAAATTCGCCGTTCGGAGTCGGCATAAAACAAGAGGTCCCACCATCGTGCAAGAAGTACACATGTACACATGAATGGTTGTGAGAAAGCTCGGCCCTGGTTACTAACGAGCCTTTTGCGCCAAACATTTTTTTTAATTTATTTTTGTAGACTCCACGCCACTGGCTGTGAGTGGGGTTGCATTAAAATGGGAACGCTATGACGATGCAACGAAATCTGAAAATTGAAAACGAAATCGAAACCTACTTAAGGACTTAGGGTGCAATTAAAGCTATTATTGAACAACTTCATTGGAAGACAACATATGATGGAATTGAAATTTTACCTCCATAGCTGCTTATAGGAATCATTGGAAAATTCCGTTTCATTTGGGTGGAAGGACAAACATTACTTCACAAAAATAAATCTTGATAAGTAAAATTTAAAAAGTGATTCTCTGCGAATCTATAATTACAATTTTAATGTTTTTGTTTTTTTTTTTTGCTTTGTTTTGACACCGACTCTCTAATGATTGAATTTACATGAAGGAGGAACCAAATAACAATTATTCCGCTATAAAAATGTTATTTCCACAAGCAATTACTTCTGTAGGCCTTATTTAGTACTTGTGCGCGGAGGTTGAGCATTGTTGTAGTCGATTGTTTGGGTAGAAGCCAGTTATACAGGGAAAGTCATAAGCATAACTGAAGTTATGATGGTATAACCTCTGTTTGTTTTTAAGCTGGCAGAGATGTGTGTACATATTACATATATTAAGATGTTTCGGTAGAGCTTCGCAAGAAATTAAACCGAAGCAAAGCATGAATGGAGCTTACGAATGAAGGCTTATAAAGCTAAGGTTAAAAGATCGGTAAAGGGTGAAAAGATCGGGGAAAGATGAAAAGTTAGGAAAAGACGAAAAGAACGGGAACCTACCGGAAAATCAGTCAACACGATTCAACTACTTTGTTTTACTTACTGTTCTTTCATGTTCCAGAATACAGTCTAGTAGATAGCGCGTTGGACTGACATGGAAAAGATACGGGTGTTTGAGAGGTAGTTCTTAAGAAGCTGTTTTGGGCTTCACAGAACACCATTATCTGCCTACACAAAATGATATTCCAACCAGGTCCTATACAATGGGGCCAACATAAACGGCATAGACAATTTTCTGGTGAAACTGATACGGTTTCACGCTGCAAGAGCTATGGCTTCGAACAATAGTCTCATCATTGGCGCCTCCTACCCCAACGATGAATATTTTGAGAGTGTGCGTTGAAGCGGCTTTATTCCGCCAAAAAACATTCCAATATTTGGATAGTCGTGGGCTGATACAGGACAAATCGGCGGTTCCGCTAATCTACCACGTCTTCGGACGAACTGTGGATAGGCGGCTCCCATACGACGGAGACGTTATCGATTAAGGCAGAGGAGAGAGCGGTTCAGCAAGAGTGTGTCCGATTAGGATCGTCGAAGAAGGTTACAATAGGAGAACCTGTTGTGATTGTTAAATTACTTAAAGATAGTTGACTTACAATTGTAATTGTATGGCCACTTTACATAGATTTAAGTTTAAAGGTTTAGGTAGTAAACAGTCATGGTGGCACCAAAAAAATACAAAAAATAAAAATCTCAGAAAACGCTTGCAGTGGCTGTTTTAGTTATTAAATTATTTTTAGGTAGTCTTAATCAGTTGTTAAGTAGTTTTAATTAGGTCATAAGTAGTTCTGATTAGTATGTAAGTTATACAAAAAAAAAAAAAAAACACGAAAGCAAACAAAGTTTTTTCTTAAAGGCTTTTTAGAAGTATTTAAAGAAGTCTTATAGAAGCAAATAGCATCCTAAAAGTGCTCCAAATGTTTTTCCATGAGACTTCGTATATTGCTGTGATGGAAATAGCATCGACAGTGCTTTATCGAAGCGAAATTTTTAGTTGGGCAATGAGTAAAAGAAAATTTCACGTAATGGTTTTCAATGACAGCTATAACTGAACTCTTAAGACCTTGATAAGAAGAAGTAAAATGCGAAAACCATTTGTTTTTAATTTTAAATCGGCCACAAAGTCAAGTAATAGATTCGTCATTTGTTCTTATTGTAAGTGTTTCATTCTAAAATACTCCCCTACTTTATATCAGGCCCTGAAACGCGAATCGCGGGTTAGAAAGATACTTTTAAAGGCTTGAACTTAAGCTTTCGCAGTTGTTTTCTTTTCTGCATTTCATCAGTTGAGCTTGGGTAAAATACTGTATGACAGATATGCAGCGTAGTATTTGATTTGACAAAGGTCAGAGGATTATATATATCCATAGCTGATAGGAGTTCAAAGCTCAAGATTTTTACTAAATTTGAAAAGAACTAGCTAAGCGTTTGGATGCGATTTTTTTTAAATAAGTATACGCAACTGTATGATAAAAATGAAAAACGATGAATGATTTGAACATAACGGGTGGTTAAATTTTAAGGGCCGATGTTGAACCTGAGCCACACCTAAATGTCAAGTTTTTTTCCTGCATTTCATTTGACATTTCACAATTTCAGATTAACTCAATTTGAAATAAGGAAAGATACACAATCGAGCAACGCGTTAAAGTTATTCAGGTTTATTGTGAAAATGGGCGTTCAAATCAAAATGCATATCGTGCACTTCGTGATTTTTTCGGTCAATTTAATCGTCAAAATGTGCGTACAATCGGAAAAATCGTGCAATGCATAAAGATTTACATTTACACGCTTAAAAGGTGCAATTGACTCAAGAACTAAAGCCTCTTGAACGTTTCAAGCGTCGTCAATGGTCAGAATGGTGGCAAAAAATTGCAACAATGGATGATCCATTTTCGAAGAAAATCATCTTCTGTGATGAGGCACATTTTCACCTCAGTGGATTGTCAATAAGCAGAATTGTCGCTTTTGGGCGAATGATAATCCAAGAGAGATTGCCGAAAAACCAATGCACCCACAAAGAGTGACTGTTTGGTGCGGTTTATGTCCTGGCGGCATCATCGGCCCGTACTTTTTCCAAAATGAGGCCGGTCAGGCAGTTACCGTGAATGGCGTTCGCTATCATGAGATGATAACGAACTTTCAATCCACCTCAGTGGATTGTCAATAAGCAGAATTGTCGCTTTTGGGCGAATGATAATCCAAGAGAGATTGCCGAAAAACCAATGCACCCACAAAGAGTGACTGTTTGGTGCGGTTTATGTCCTGGCGGCATCATCGGCCCGTACTTTTTCCAAAATGAGGCCGGTCAGGCAGTTACCGTGAATGGCGTTCGCTATCATGAGATGATAACGAACTTTTTATGGCCCGAATTGGAAGATATGGATGTTGACGATATGTAAATTCTTTTGCGCGAAAAATTCAATGGCCGTGTTATCTCACATGGTGGCGCTGTCAATTGGCCAAGATCATGTGATTTGACACCGTTGGACATCATTCTTTGTGGTTATTAGAAAGAAAAGGTTTACGTTGATAAGCCAGCAACGATTCAAGAGCTAAAGGATGAGATAATTCGACGGTATTCGAACATGAACGGCATAGAACCTCAATTATGCCTCAGAGTCAACGAAAATTTGGACCATCGGATGGAGGTGTGCCGCCGAGGTCGCGGCGGCCATTTGGCCGATTCGACTTCAAAAATGTGTAAAAATTATTATTTCAGCTACCCAATCTGTGTTTTAGAATTGCAAGAATTCCAGAAACGATGATATGGTTCCATCTATTATGCGATTGTTCAAGTAGTGCGTCAATTCGTAAAGGTAAAGTCAATTACTACTGCAGCTGTAAGCATTTGTCTGTCGAGAATCCCCAAAGGTCCAAACATTCAACCCAATATGATCTACGAAACTGTATGGTGAATAAAAACCAAAACAACGCAACATTGAGAATTTTTCTCGAGAGCTCGTGGTATCGTTTTCAATCACGGATGACAAGAGTTTACGCACTTTATCAAGATATCGTACAAGAAATAACGAAAATTACAACAGAACACAAGTATCCCTTAAATAATTTACCAAGGCTTTGGAATATAGCTAATGTGCTAAAGGAAAAGTAACATCGTGGTCTCCTCACAGTTCTTTCTCTTAAGAAACTTTCTGTGAAGAACCAACTGACTCCGGGTAATATCATCTTTGTCCAATATCTGTTGGTGTGTAGAAATGTTTCAGGGAATTGGTCTTATAATTGACATGAATGACGACACTGAAAATATAAGGATGGTAGTTTCTTTAGCGTGGCATAATAAACAAACATCGTCTTCCGGTTCTTGCAAGTATTTTGATCGAAGTTATAAAAAGTTACACAATATCGAGAACATTTCCGTCCAATCCCAAGCCATGTTGCCATCATGATATATTAAAAAAAAATTGACTCAACTTTAAGTTCATCACCCAACATCTATTCATCTATGCGACATGAAATTTTCACTTTTTTTTCATCTAAAACGTATCCGCTCCAAAAGGCCAAGTAAATCACTTTCGAACAATTTATCCACACACGTCGCTTTTGTAAAAAAAAAAAAAATGCCCACCAGCAAGCATCATCTTCGAGATTCTGCGGTTTTCGTGTTTAATTTGAAAAACGAGTCTGGTTTCGGCAATGGAGTTGCACAGCACAAATGCCTCCTGAAAGAGAAAATGGTGCGTACCGACCATAGAGGGAAAAACTTTCGTTTGGAGGAAAAACCCATCCATTTGGATACGAGGGGAAGCACAAGATCAAAAGAAAATACTCAATCCTATGCACACATGCATCTGATGGGGTGTCCAGTTTTTCTTTTTCTCTATTCTCACAAAAAAAAAAAAAAAACTCGAAATACGGCAATCATCTGGAAGATGTGATGGCATAAAATGATGATGATGACGACGGACAACGACAACAACGAAGATGATGATGATTGAGGTATTTAGGCGGTTTGAGATTAATAAATGCCCAGATACCGAGATTGAAGATGCGAAAGAATGCGCGACATTCCGAAGCGCGCCTTAGCTTCGGACATACAGCGGTGCAACAGGTTGTAGGTTGTATGCAGCTTGCAGCAAACTAGCAACTAGCAACCAGCAAGGCGCGGACGGACTCTTTATGTTCCGCATATTTCTCGCGCGTTGATTTCGCTTTGGAAATGAAAATACACTCGCGCAGATTGCTAAATCTCTGTTAACCACAAATTTTCCTTGGAATAGGAAAGTTTTTTCTCTGTTTGTCGAAGAAGAAGAAGAAGAAGATTTCAAATGTGTAGTGTCTTGGATGATGTAAGCGTTCGTACGGGTGGTCGGGCTGATACACACATCTTCATACACGAGAAACAATTGGACATGAGCAATTAGCGTGAATAGGTATGCGGGAATTCACCAAAAACGCATCATTATTGGAATTTAATAAGTGTTTCCCAATACGGCTTGATTAGACGGGCAAATTAGTCAGCGCGGCTAATGCGCATGGGCATGCCGATTATGTCCAGAAAAGGAGAAGCGAAGCGATCACCTTTTGGACACGACAGCGACACAATTCCATAACCGAGTGAGCAATAAAACGCTCAATTCAATGAGAATGTAGTAGATGAGGCAAGGGATGGAACAGGGGTGGAACTTTTCTATTATTACATGTGAGCCCTGGAGATCAAAATCATTTTAGGTGTTGCTACGGCTGTGAATCGAACACCGACCTTCTGGGCTGCAGTTCATTGCAATAACTATCGCGCCACTGAGCCCTGGAGATCGAGCAACAAAAGGTTTCTGAATAAATTGAAAGCATACCGATATGTCAAGAATAAACTTTGATATCTGAGAAACATTTGCTTAAGACAACGCAGGACAACGCAGGACAACACATTCTTTTGACGGTTCCGTTGTAAAATAAAATCTTCCCAATAGGAGCAAAATTTGGCCTAAGTAGGATTAAGCTGCACGTGGGGGTAGTTCTAAGTAGTTCCGAAGACCCAACATGGTCCAGTATGTAACAGAGTGAGGGATTGACAGAACATCGACTACCTCAAATACTCTTTAGATTGATGGGAATTTTTCTTTCTTCACAGACACATTGGATACCTCCACTTTCCAGTGATTTACTGACAGATTTCAGCCAGCTTACTAAAATTAGTTTAATAATGCGTTCATTCAATAGGCCCCTAAAGACAGGTTTTTACGAGTTGTAGCATATAGCTTTTTTCAAGTTCCTATTGTCGGTGGAGTGATACAAGGATAAGTTCTCCCACCTACTCTATTTCTGCTGCACATAATATGCAACCGTTTTTTAAGTTCTGCAGATAACACACTACTATCGCTATTGCTGCACATCAGCAAGACTTAAAATAGTTGTCTATAGCCACGGACCTACTTAAGATTTAAAATAAAAATAAAAAAATAATTTAACACGAATAAATCTCAGTACACAGCTTTTAGAAAAAAAAGTCCACAGTTCCGCATATCAAAACCAAGAATTCAGCCATCAAATAGGACGAATCCATGGATCGTCCAGGTAACACTTGATTGGTCACTTTATCACCTAACCTTGGTTATAAAAGCGAGACTTTTGAAAGAAGTCTCGTGATTTCAAGACATAAACGAACGCAGTTAAACGATCCGCATCAATGCCTAAATAACCAACATAAGCCTTATATGCGCCCAACTAACAATTATTCCTCTATAAGGCAAACAAATTTAATTTACACAAACAGTTATTTCCGTAGCCCTTTTAGAATGCCTGTGCGCGGAGGTTGAGCATTTGTGCAGTCGCTTGTTTGGGTAGATGTCTGTTTAGGCATTAAGCGCTCACGCTCCGAAGGAGGAAAACGATGATATTGCGAGAGACTGCTTCTACAAGTTCCTTGACAAAACTTATGAGCGACTGGAAAAGAGTAGGAAAACAGGAAAAGCAAAGAACATCGTTTTACGGAAAGAAGAAAACAGGGCAAAAAATACGCACGACCGAGGATGTAGAATGGTGGCACTCCAGGGACAATGTTCGCAAGTTTGACTAAAGTGTAAAACGCCAAAGCCAAGGTTACAAAGCTCAAACATAACACTGTCTAGATGAACAAAGAAATATCGTAGTTGAGACCCAGTCGATGCTGAAGACATGAAAGAACCACTTCTGTAGACTGTTACACGGCGATGACGTATAACATTCCGCTGTCAGGCAGAAAGAATCATTCAATACTGGCGACGACAGCGAAAACTACCAACCACCCGACCTGAGTGAAGTGAGGACAGTAACATCTAAACTCAAGCTAAAGCTTTATACAGCCAGCGGACATGACTTGCTAAGTAACATCAAAGCTTATAAAGTCATACAGATGACGCACTGCATACAAGAAAAAGTGTTCTATGGCGGTTCGTACTGGCACAGCCCGCCATATATTTGGATCTCGTTTCTCATTTGTGCACGTGCACACCGCTTACCCATACCATGAAGCTGGTGAGTTAAAGTTTCTGTTTTTTGCTCCTAATCCGTTATCTAAAGGTATGGCTTTGTAATACTTGGTAACATCCATCAACTCATAAGGCAAATCTGGTCGGATGAAAGTTTGCCTGAAGATTGGAACCTCAGCGTTTGCCCGGTACAAATAAAAAGGAGACCCTCTGAACTTTGCCAATTACAGAGGCATAACTCCCTTCAACATCGCTTACAAGAACTTATCTGCCATAATATGTGAACGTCTGAAACCATTTACAAACAACCTATTCAGTCCTTATCAGTGTGGTCTTGGACCAGGAGAATCCACAACTGATCAAATTTTCACACTTCGGCAGATCCTGGGAAAAACCAAAGAAGTCAAAATCGATACCCACCACCTGTTCATGGAATTCAAAGCCACATTCGACAGCATTTATAGAGACGAACTTAACAGAGCCATGTCTAGTTTTGATATACCGTCCAAACTCGTCCGTCTGTGTTTGATTAGGATGGACAATTATCACTGCTCACCAGGGTCGGAAACAACCTCACCGACACATTCGATACATTTCTAGAGGAATAGGAGGCTGCAAAAATAGGTTTGGAATCAAATGAGGTTAAGAATAAGGAACGCGAAAGGACACACAACATCGACGAATTGTTACCATTGACAGATATAACATTGAGGTAGTACGGGACAACATCTTGCCAGAAATTCAACTGTTTGCTTTAGAAGGGACCCAAATGCATGGAAACGGATTGATCTATAGTTTCTTCCACCTCCTTGTCTCTGACGAGTCGAAACACAGGACTGTCTCAGATAAAGTATCCTGTGATAACGTTGTCAAGCTCCTGCTTTTATGGACAATGGTTGCAGTTGAGTACTTTTGCAAAACACATAGGACTTGTCTGGTACTCCAACCATAACTCAACATAAGCTGACATCGTATTGCTGGGTTGTCTAGAGAACTGATCACATCTGAGCTGTCGATTTAAATCAACACATCCCCGATAGAGGATACAGAATCAGGATGAATGAAGGAGCTGCTTACTTCCGGGTCTTTGGATAAGACTCCAGCGCCTGCAGCTTCCTTTGTTTCATATCAGTATGTGAAAATGGATATAGGTTTGCCTTATTGGCCTTCTATTTGTTTTCAAGGTTGAAGACCATTCCGTTAAGTATCAGACCGATTTTAGTTAGTAGATTAGTGATTTGGAATTTGGCATGTCCAACATTATTCGTTTCTATAGTTGAAGGACACTGCTCAGTCTAGGGGCACATTTAGTCGCTTTTTGATTCGCGACGGTATCAATTGAAAGCCAATCAGTACAATTTGGGGAGCAGCCGTGAAGGAAACCCGCAACATATGCATTTTTTAAAGTACCCTATGGCAGATCTTCTTCTTTATTGATGGCCACCGTTTAGGTAAGTATCGGTATGACAACAATGATAGTCAAGTTCATGAATTTAGCTGAAACCTGCATTTGGGAAATACATTTCGTTTCCACTTGTAAAGCGGGATTTTGGCCCTTCTAGAATGCTCAGTTATGTCATCACTACACGAAAGCTATCGTCGAAGACTAGTTTAAGGTATTTTGCTATCCTTAGAAGTTTTAAACTGAGAATAGTTGGAGAATGTTTGAATCAGCCTTGTCCACGAGGTCATCTTATATTAGGCGGATTAAAGTATTTCTGAAAGTGTCTGAGGGTTTTTACCTGACATCCATCCTTCATCAAATGTTTCTGAGGGGAGGTAAGCTCATCTCTTGTATCTGTGTTTCTGCCGAAACCAGTTAATAGGTCTTAGTAAAGCTTCCCTTAATCTATGGAGATCTTCGTAGGCATTCTATAAATCGGTTTGGTGTTTCCCTAACTTAAGATTACCTCAGTTGACATATGAACCTGCCGTGTTTCTCTGGAATCATCCATAACCATATGCTAGTTATATTACATGACTCTGATTCCATAGCCTCAAGACATCTCAGCCCCATCACAAGTGACAATAATTGCAACGCAACAACGCGCGAACTAGTTTAACCTACAAAATGCAAATCGGCCACGCTAACTCAAAATCTAAACAACCTTACGGTCTATGGCTCTACAGTCTACATATATGTGCATTTATGTGGCCGATAGTTTATGCTTGCAGATACATTATAGTACAATGCAACGAGCCGATATTCAAAGCATTGTATCGATATCATATTTTAGCTATCTAAATAGGACTCGGGCTGACATTCACACTAAGGTCACCCACCACCAGAGTGTGTCGGTGTTGGTGGTGGTCACATTCATTGCGACACACGACGCCATGACTATATGCTGTTGCGGCCCCAGGGGGAGCAGGAGCTGCTCTATAGTTATTTTTGCTGCCTCAGCGAAACAATATGCCGTGAGGTTGTTCGCTTGGCCCCTGTGTATGTTGTACAGCAAGCGAATTATCTGCACTTTGGCATCGAGAAACAGAATTTTTTTTTCTACAAGTCTGTCGGAATGATATTTTATATGCGAGCTTTGTCTGGTTCGCACGGGTTAAAGGGGAGATATTCTCCTAGGCTATCGGCTTGCGGCACCCATTTTCATGAGCGATTATTGTTCGATCGCTTCCTTGGGTGCTTTGAATTTGGAGACAAATCCAAGGTGTGCATGTGCATGTCTATTGGAATCAATAAAAACAAATTTTACACCTGACAGATACATGCGAGAGAGGATACACATGTTTGTTGTACGCGGACTACCGCTATAACTCTGGTGACACTTAAACTTGTTGTGTTAGATGTGTCGCTTAAGGTCTCTAGTGCAGGGAAGATGCAGGACCAGGAAATATTTCAATAGTCTGAAGTCAAAGTCAAACATTTGCCTTGAGAGAGGAAGGCGATATGGCTATCGGTGCCATATATAGGATAAAGGATAGAGTGAGTTGAAAAGTTCGCATTTTATCGATTCTGAACGAGTCTCGATGCGTTTGTTGAAGAAGTAGCAGTACGTCTTGAAGTTTGTTTTCCTATTCGATAAGCTATGAAAGAGGTTACGGGGTTGTGATATATTTTTGGAAGCAATAGTATTCTTGTTGTAAGAATGTGGTGAGGGTGCCATTTTTACTCAAGAAAGAAGCAAATAGTTTCCAATTAATCTTAAGTGGATTAAAAGTCTATGGTTGTCGAAAATATTGTCATAATATGATTGTGCTGTGGCATTTGTAGAGCAAATAAGTGGAAAATTAAGTTGACAAAATGGAGCGGTACATATCGGAACTTTTGCTACTGCATATATGACAATTTCAGGTCTGTTGTCTTATAGCAGAATGAATTTAGACGTTTACTACGGAAAACCTCAAAACCTCCAAGTCTTAGACCTAAAATTTAAGAACGTGTCACCAATTTGGATGTTTTGGATTCAAAATGCCGTCAAACTTAAGAGGTGGTTATTTTGCCAGGTGGTCCAGCAAAAACAAAAAAAGTTGAGGCTTTAGGGCATTTAACTAAAGTGTGATAAGATAACAGAGGATATGCAGGTTTTCCCCAATAAATAATCCCCAAGACGACATCCCCAAACTGAAATCTTCAGCAGTAAAATCTCCAAAGAGAGAATCATCAGGGCTGAAATCCATAAGAGATCGTCAAGCAGTAAATCATGGGATCGCGGTCATGATTCACACACAATATTTTGTCAAAAAAGATTTTTTCGCTGGGTATTTCGTTCATGTCTAGTTAAATAATATTTTTGGGAGCTTTGGTCCAAAAGGGATTTTTTGGGGAATTTTTTACCGCCCCCTAAATACCAGCTGAGTTACACAATATACCAAACTTGCCATCTCTCAAACCGATCCTCAATTGCTGCATGAGGATCATTTTTATCTACATTGAGTAAAAGTTAAAGTAGGACTCATGTCCTTATCTTGAAAAAAAAGTTCAATGCATCTTGATATGTAACGGGTGGGCCAAATAAATTTTAAAAATGCAATAAAATGTGCAAAAATGCATTTTTTCCATTTATGGACTAACTGGTGAAAGCAAATATTCCCATTAATTATGGAACACAACGTCGATCAAGTGGCTGCCTTGGCTGACTTCGCAGTAGCGCATTCTTTCATTCCAAATTTCAAAGACCTTTTTGAACGTTTCGGGCTGAAGCTCACAGATTGCTTGCAACATATTGGCAACATATTGGCAATTTTTTTCTCGTGTATAACCGTGGGGGACCGATGTTAAGCCAACAATCCGAAGAATATTTAAGCACTGTCTTCGGATTGTTGGCTTAACAACGGTCCCCCACGGTTATACACAAGAAAAAAAAGTCCAATCGAGCTAAATTGCAGCTCCGAGGCGGCAAATTGACACCACCAAGACGGTTGATAACACGATTTAGGAATTGGGTAGCAAAAGATCGATTGTAGCATGGGCCGTGTGGTATGGAGCGCCAATCTGCCAGAACACGTCCAAATTCATGTCTTCAATTTAATTAAAGGAAAAATAAATGGTAAGTATGTCTCTGAAACGCCCCCCGTTGACCGAAACGATATTTCCAATCTCATTTTTGAAAAATGGTGCAATGCCACCCTTCAATAATCCGCACCGTGGAATGTGTGTGGAATGGAGCGTCATTTTTCCAGAACACGTCCAAATTCATGTCTTCAATTTTATTGAAAAAAATTGGTTAACATGGCTCTGTAACACCCACCGTTGACCGAAACGATATTTCCAATCTCATTTTCGAAGAAAAATTGTTCAATGCCACCACACAACAATCCGCACCAAACAGTCACTTTCTGTGAATGCATCGGCTTACGAGCTCCAAACGCGGCAATTTTGTTTGTTAACGTAAACGCAGAGATGAAAATGGGCCTCATCAGAAAAGTTTGAATTGAAGCTTCTCTGTGGTCCAAACTGCGAAGAGATAATGAAGCGGATGGTCGTGGGCCTTTAAATGCTGAGTCAATTGGATCTTGAAAGCGACTAATCCACTTTCTTATGCAGAATTCTCCTCAGGTTAGTGCAAGAAATGTTAAGCTGTTGAGATCAGTGGCTAGTCGATGTTCTTGACTTGAGTCTCACACTCTTGACTACTGCAGCAATATTCTCGACTGTGCGCACCATAGCGAATCGTCGATCATGAGTGTTGTCCACTTGCATACCAGTCTCTCGAACATTTTGCACAAACTTGCGTGCAACAGGCGGGGTGGATGCTTCATTTCGGTCAAAAATTATTTTCAAATAACACACTATTTTGGGCTGCACACTACAAAGCACTCAATTTGGAAATAATTTCTCAATATTTCCCAACGTTTTTCAAGCGTAAAGTGATACATTTAGTTCTGTGAAGTTATGGTACTGGCTTTTGTCAGAATTTTGAGCGACAACAGCTGTCAGTGTCAAAATAACCTTAAAAAGAAACCACTAGATGGCGCGCCCTGTATACTGTACAAGCCATTCAATTGAAGGCCATCCAAACATACAACTGTCAACTGCATTGGAGGCATACAAAATTCTTAAAAATATCCTTTTAGCTTTAAAAATGATTTTAAAGTCATTATCACTTATAGATCGTCTTAAAAGTCCTAAATACTCTTGACATTAGAAAATAATTTTAAAATCATTTTCCCTTAGGTAAAGATCGTCTGGAAAGTCCTAAATCTGTAGATCAAAGTGAATGTTGGTAACCCTTATTAGTTAGTTCGGACAACAACCACGCAGTAAGATCATCCATCCAACAACACGAGCGCGACATGTGGCTATAGAAGCCAGTGTTGAATTATACTATAAGGACAGCAAGTTCACCGACCGTACGATTGTCTCATGTGCAATTTGCAAACTTAGAAAATTTTAAAAGACTTAAGAAAACCAGATTAACCCCAATCATATGAATTAAACCGTGATATGGAGCAAATATTCGATATGATAAACTAGGTTTCCAAGTTATTTTTTTCACAGCACTACCTGTTTTCTTAATTTACCGTCCAGGATTATATACTTCGAACACAATTAACTTTGAAAAAAAAGTACTAAACGATGTATGGCAAATATTTATTTATTTTGAATAACGGGCTCATAACGACCTGACCTTTCAGCCGATATAAAATGTTTATTTCTTTGAACAAATCCACATGTTTGGTTATAAATTGAATGCCGCCTTAAGTCAGCAAAATACTAAAACCTTTAGCAAATTATTACTTTAAGAATCTTTTATTTAAATAATCCTCGTATGACACCTTTACCCACTTAAACTTCACCATTAGAACTTCCCCCAAAAAACACAAAAACGCCACAAAAAATCCCGCCGCCATTCCAATCCAAATCAACTGCAAATCCTCAACCTTCAACGTCACAAAACTTGGCTTCTCAGTCCAATTCAAAAACTTTAGCTTTCCAGTATCGATGAGCTCGTTAAAAGATCGTCGCTGCCAAAATTCCAACAGCCCCGATGAGTAAGTCTCTAGTATCAGAAAGTTCAAAATCTCCCGATAGATGGAGTTCTCATAAACGGGAAACGACATCGGCAAAGCTTTCACTAAGCACATGTCCTCATCCTGTCGAAACAAAAGGTGCGTCAAAAGCTTCTGCTGCTGCTGTACAATGATCCACTTAATATTGTTTACGCTATAAGCGTAGCTGGTGTTGAGCTGGTCTCTAAAACTCACGTACGTGGCAAAGTCATTCTCAAATAGGAACATGTTGAGGTACTTCTTGCTGAACTCCGGCTTCATGTATTTCAAGAGGGCATACTCTTGCCTCAAAGCGTAGACTTTTGTATCCGATGCCAAGAGATCGTCAAATGATTCGATTCTCTTCTCGCTTGGCGGACTGTACATGTATGTCTGGAGGTAAGCATCATACGAGGTGACAATCAAGATCCCAATCAAACAGATTATCAGGTATATGATCTTCATGGAGTACGGCGAGTTGGGTAGCTCTAAAAAGCTCTGCCCGAGAGCACCCCGCAGGCAGCTGTCCTGAATGAAGTAATTGGCAAGGGATGTCCTTCGGCCTGATAAGTATACTGAGGCCTCCAGAAGGGCTGACAAGATCACAATGAAACATATCGTGATGAGGAGAGTCTGCCATTGAAAGATGATGGTAAATATTTCGTAAGTCGGTATGGTACGCTCAATGGGGAGCATCACACACCAGTCGATAATCTCATAAGGATACGAGCTGCACTCGAGAGGGAATAAATATGTTGTAGCTGCTGAGATGTCGACGGTTTTATTAATCACGAAAGCGCCTAGGTCTTGCGCGGCCAAAACTTTGTTTATTTTCGGTGAACTCAAGTTGGCGTTGTGCTTCTTAGCCATTGCAGTGAAAATATGTCCTGCATAACCTCCAATGGTGGGCTTTCCATGTTTGTCCCTCGAAATGATCATTTTTGGCTCCGAACCTCCGAAAAGGACCGGCAATTCGCGACCTTTGAGGTCACGCATTCGATCAGGGTAGTAACCATCGGAGGGTGGTCCACCCATCCATCGGTTTACCTCAATGCAAAAATTTGGCATGTTGGTGTAACCATAGTAGGTTGTGGTATCAGCAAAATCACCAAACACGACTAAGACGTTTATCATGTCGTTGTCCCAGCAAATGTTGAATATATGACGCAAAACCAGGTCATCTCGTGAGGGATTATTGATGAGAAAAATGGTTTTTGTAGACCTCATCCGATTAAGGCTGACAAAAAGCTGCTGGAGGGTAGATTCATCAGAAATTGATTCAAGGTACACAATCGCCAACAGAATCGCGTTGAACATTTGCCTGATGAGGAGTGGACGCTTGTCAGAAGACAAAATGATTGGAATATCCAGTGCAACCGCGGTGTCCTTGATGAATGTGTCATCAAATGTGGGGTTAGGGTTGATTAGCAGAAAAATACTTTGAAACTGCTCGTATTTGTGGATGTCCTTCAACATCCTGATGATTTGGAAGTTCGACGTTGTGTTGCCGGACAAAATTCCAACTGCAACTGCAACAGGTATGAAAAGACTAAATGGACTTATTTTCTCCATCGCGGCGTGGTACACTAATGGGGTTCCGTTGTTATGTTACTGGCTTTTATATGGGTAGTTGTATTATTGCCCGGTCAAGGACAGCGTGTAATTTCATTTGGGTTTCATTTATAATTTACCTTGCTGTTAAAGGATCGACCTTGAAGAGTGGACATAACCACCAGGGAACTCTTGTGGCACCTCGTATTGGCCTTCGGATTTTGATAAAGGATTTTATGTATGTTCACCCATATAGGTGTAATCGAATTACACAGAGGGTATCATTTTCGAGTTATGGCGTGTTTGGACTTCCTTCAACAGTTGGGCATATTGTTCGTGATTTTAAAATGTTTAAAGCAAATTGCTGTCGATGAATAACTCATTTGTGGAGACGGAAAGTTAAGGATATTCTATCCTTTGAGGTTATGTTATCTCAGACCGGATATAATAACAGAATACATGTCGATAATCTATCATATTCATTCGTAATATTCTGGTATGTCTGGATATACCACATTGGTCAGGACTTCTCGTGAAATGAAAATAAATTGTCGAAACATCAGTCATCCTGAAATGACCGGTCACTCGGGTGACTATGAGAAGCCCACCCAAGTGCAGACTAGCAAATCACAGATCACAGCTCAAACCAGTACAGCAGTAGGTAGATATCCAGCTAAACGAACACCTGTTGACTGATGACAGTCTCGCACAAGATGCATAAGATTCTTACGGACATTGTGAGTTATGAGTGACTCCTTGGTTCATAAGGTGAGAACTTTTTATTAATATCTATCCAACGACGAGCAATCTAATTGACTTATAGCTGTCTTCACTTCAAATCTCCAATCTATGTCTCATGAAATACTTGCAGGAGATCTGTCTCTTTGGTACAGATGAAGAGAAGATTAGAAGAATGGTACATAGACTTGCTGTATTTCAACGACCTACATGTATTGCCATAATAGCTCAATACCAAAACAATAGAATGAACTTTCAGGAGACGTATTTTTACCAATATATGTACAGTAAGCTTCTAAAGCTTGCAGAACGAGGATAGACTCTGTTTGGCTTTAGTTTGGCAATGCCCAGTGGTTGTAACTCTGACTGCACATCAAGTGCTTATTTTTAACCTCCAAGTGGTAACCATCGGGTACTGGTCTCATCCAACCCGATTTGACTTGCTAAACGATCAGCTCGAGTGTTGATAACACGACAAAAAACAGGACCACTATAAACACCCAGGTCAGCACGGCACGGAATGAATACCTGGCCTGCTGTCCTAGGCGAACCTAGACAAGCTGTTTCGACATAATCGGACAACAGGTTGTCTATGAATTCCAAATGTTAGTTAGGCCCCTTGAACAGAGATGGTGGCGGATGAACCGAAAAGCCAACGGCAGTGCTCAATCCCGTAGTTGATACTGATGGCCCCGTGTCTTAGGGGTATCTAAAAAAATTGGAACTATTCCTCCAGGTTGGGGGTTGTGCTTTTAGTAGTTAGCCCATGGAAAAAAGTATTTGCTACGAAGCAACCAATAGCCTCGGCAAGGACTAATTTTATTGTTGACGACCATGCAATATGAAAAATGGACGACAGTGTTCGTATCTGCACCTGGAATGTGAGAGCATTAAACAGGAACGGTGCAAGTGAACAACTAGTGGGAGCCCTTAACTGCTAGAAAGCAGACATTACTGCCATTTGGGAAATACGATGGGATAGGATGGGCAAAAAGAGGATGAAAAACTGTGACATCTACTACGGGTCGTGTTATAGTGAGCAGAAAGAGCGACCATTCGGATGCGGATTTGTTATAAGTGACTGACTTAGGCAAAAAGTCTTTACTGTTTCCAAGACATTAGCGAACGCATTGTAACAGTCCGCATCAAGGCCAAATTCGCCAACATAAGCCTTATATGCGCTCACGCAACATCGGAGGAAAAGGCTGGTATAGCTTAGGATTGCTTCTATGAGCTCCTTGACAAAACCTGTGAACGACTACCGAAGTAAGATGTTACAATCGTGCTGGGAGATTTTAACGCAAAGATAGGAACAGCAGACATCTTTAGCAGTATTGTCGGATTACATAGCCTACACGATAACTCGTCTGTCAACGGACTTAGGCTAATTGACTACGCTACGGAACGAAATGCCACTATAGCCAGCACACGGTTTCTTCACCTCGATATCCATAAGGGGATATTGCGGCAATGAATGGTCAACCAAATTGATCACATTGCGATAGACAAGAGACACGCATACAGTATTCCATATGTCTGAACATTCCAAGGAGCTAACATCGACTCGGACCACTACCTTGTTGCAGCCAATGTAAGAATGCGGATATACATCACGCCACAACAATTCAGAAATACTGCCAGGAAATTTTATGTCGAAAGACTGCAATCGCAAGAGATCGCCAAGACCAAGACCATCGCTTAACGCGTATCCCTTAACCGCTCGATTACCACTATACCACCAGAATCGAATGTTGAAGAACAATGGCAACGTTGCCAGCATGCCAATAGATAAGCCGCAACTGATGTGCTAGGATTCTCGCTCCAACCAACAAGAAACCCCTAGTTTGATGAGGAATGCAGCCAAGAACGAAACCTACAAGGATAAGTTGCAGGTGGAGAGGAGAGCTGCTACTCCATGGCAGAGAAGGAGGGAGAACATCGGCTTTTCATAAAGAAGAAAAAGGAGCAAGAAAAGTGCGAAATCGAGGATATAGAACGGTGCCAGGAACGATGTTTTACCAAGCAGGCTTACCAAACAGAATCCTGTTAAGATGATAAAGGAAATATCGCAGTTTAGACACAGTCGATGCAGAGGATATGGAAGAACCACTTCTGCAGACTGTAAAACGGCGATGACGAACAACATTCCGCTGTCAGGCAGAAAAAATCATTCAATATTCGCAACGACAGTGAAAACTGCCAACCACCCGACCTGAGTGAAGTGAGGATAGCAATATCTTAACTCAAGCTTAACAAAACTGCCGGAAATGACAGCCTTCCAGCTTTATAAATCCGGCGGAGATGACTGGGTAAATAGCATCCACCAACTCATAAGCCAAATCTTGTCGGAAGAAAGTATGCAGAAGAATGGAACCTCAGCATCGTTTGCCCGATCCACAAAAAAGGAAACCCTCTGAATTGCTACAGAGGCATAAGTCTCCTCAACATCAATTCACAGAGTCTTCCATTCCCAGGTAGACGTCGGACGCAGTAGAGGATGACCTCGCAGTTAGTGTCGCGCACAAGTAGAAACCGACATTAACCAACTTGGACTGCGCAACTGGAGGGAGTAAGCTAAGGAACGGGCTAATTGGAGAGGCAGGTTCATTAAGGCCCAGGTTTATTCCAGACTTTAATGCTACTTAAGCAAGTAAGTAAGCTTCTAAAGATTCTTCTCGGATTCGACACAAAACAGGATTGTTGTGCCAAAAAAATCTCGAAACTTTCCTGTGTGACTTTCTCTTTTCACAACTAATCACAAAAGCTGTTGAAATAGAAGGGCTCAGCTGATTTTGTGAATTTTTCCAGTCTCTCATCTGAATCCGCATCCCCAACGGTACTACTAAAACTCAATGAAGGCGTTCATTAACTAGATCGCTCATACAAAAATACACATTTTTGGCACTACAGGCTCGTTACTACCCAGGGCCGAGTTTTCTCACAATCTGTCGTTCAGTGTCAACAAAAAAAAAATATCTTTTCAAATTTAAAGCTGATAATCACCAAAGTTGCATACACCACATTCCTCATCTGCACCAAATCCTTTTACGGGGAAATCTCTACCATCCAACATTCGCACGGTAAAAAAAAACAGCTTTCACCATCATCCGCACATCTCTCTCTCAATCACTCCCCTATGATATAATAATTCCATTTATTCAATTAGCATATCATCAACAATTTGACAGCATCTTCCACACTCTTCCAAATATGGAAAAACGCCATATCCATCAATCCTCAGCAACACCCAGAGCCTCTTCTCATGCCAAGGTCCAATGGTAATTTATTCAAAACCCATCGCAGCCAAAAAAAAAAAATAAAAAAAAACCAACACCAGCAAGCAGCAAACTTCCATATCCAAACGCCCATTTAAATAACACAACGATCTCCTCTCACAGAAGTGTTTCAAAGTGCACACCCGGGGGCACTTCCATGATACCCACTTCAAAGTTTATGCATCCAAAGGAGCACGGTGCTGTTCGGCACACACACTCTCGACGAAGGTTGCGCGCTTTGACATTTCGCATTCCCTGAGCAGCTCGCTCGCGTCTTCTATCTGCCGCACCGGGGCTCTGTGTGTTTATGCAAAAAACAATGCACTTCAAGCTTGAAACAATGATGAGGCTACTGCTGCTGGCTGCAGCTCTGCAACACAATTGATTCATGTCCCATGTATGGAGGTACGCCGGTACTACTACCTAGCCCCACAACTAAATGCTGCAAATGTTTAACCATACTTGGTGTCATGTACTTATTTATTGGCATTCATTTTCCGTTGGCCCGTCTACTGATTGGCTGCTCGTCAAGTTCGAGCCTTCAAGATGCGCACGCTCATCTTTCCTGGGCAGCAGATACGGCACACACTGTGTGTCTACAGCTAATAATAATAAGTAAACATTTGACATTGTTCGCTGGGCATATTGGCCGAGAAGATAGATTCCCATGGTGCAGCTAGATAGTGGAGACTCCGTACTGGCAACTGGATACATACCTCATTCAAGAGTTACGCAGCCGCGATGTCATTGGCGATTGCGACGGGGGCCTCTCAAGAGTTATAGTCCTTGGCTTTGCATACAATTTGAATCGGTAATTAGGAATGTGTTTGTCTGTCTAGCTGGTGTCTTGTCGCGCTGTCTCTCTGGCAGAGAGAGAAAACGGCAAATTCCATGCTTGTCGATGATGCCTTATGGATGATGACTGTGCTGCAGAGATTTGTACGTCTTGTTTGGTTTTGCTGGTTTGTTGGTTTGCTGGTCTGCCACCAGGCCGGCCGGCTGGCCGGCCGGCAGCCTGGACCCTGAGTGGGCCATAAAGTAAAGTAAAACAAATAACGATTGATATTTATGGGTAATTAAATTCGCAATGATTATGGTTAAATGTTGTGGTTGAGTGTATGCACGCTGCGGTAGTAGTAAGGAAGATGGGTCTGCCACCAGCAGAAGCGCTAGACATACTTTTTTTCAGGTGGAAGAAATTGACCAGAAATTTTAATATTTATTGATGATGATAGTGCTATTGCTATTGCAGGGGGTACTCTGCCGTTAAGGAATAATAAATTGGTTTTAATATTCAAATGCGTTGTTGGAAAATACAAGAAGTCAGCACTTAATCCGTTTGCACAGTTGTAGTAGCCTGGCTTTCTAGTTGAACATGGCTTATGTGGAGAAGAGAATTCCATCGAAATGCCTTGCAAGTTCCAGTCGAATGTGACTTTATAACATTTCTGATAGGATATGGTTTATGGCGATGAATTTACAAATAAAGGAATTGTGAGTTAGGAAGCCAAGTTTCCTAATGGACTTATAACTATTCAAGTGTTTTAGAGTATCACCAAATAAGATTCACTGAAAAAACGATGCTGCTAGAGGCTCTATTAGGAGTAGGTCTCAACAGATTCTATCAATTCAGTCAGGACTTGTTGAACAGTATCGCGAAGATCAGAGAAGTGATGAGAGTGTTGTGATGAACATGGCACACCGGTTATAAAATTGCAGATCTAGCGGGTGTTTTTTGAAGAGGTTGGTTTTTTGAATGGAGATAAAACTGACATTCTGACTCTAATTTCATTTATGTTCTGTTTGGTTTGCCATTTCATTACGAACAGGTTGACAAATGAACAACACTTGCAAATTGTGCAAATTTATTTCGAAAATAATGGTTAAGTTCGCGAAGTTTACCGCAAGATCCGTCTATTTTATGGTCGACGTAATCGTCCATCGGAGCAATTAATTCGGTTAGCCGTGGATCGTTTTCGCACTACGCTTACTCTATGTTATAATACGCATCCGCAGAGTAGTCGAACAGTGCGGCCCGCAGAAACAATTGCCGCTGTTGAGCAAAGCGTTGAAGAGGACCCGACTGTATCGATTCGCCACCGTGCACAGAAATTGGAGCTTTGTCCATCGACTTCATGGAAGATTTTGCGCAAAGATCTTGGCTTACGACCTTACAAGATCCGCGAGACCATGCAATGCGTCGTGATTTTGGTGTATGGGCCGAAAATGAAATTGATCCCGATGATGACTTTCATCGCAAAATTTTGTTTAGTGATGAGACTCATTTTTGGTTGAATGGCTACGTCAACAAGCAAAATTGCCGCATTTGGAGTGAAGAGAGTCCACATGAGACCCTTGAGACGACATTACATCCAAAAAATGTGTGTGTTTGGTGTGCTCTATGGGCTGGTGGAGTCAGTGGGCCATACTTCTTCTAAAATGATGCTGGAGAGTCAGTTACAAGTAATGGTGACCGGTAAAGATTCATGATAACCGACTATTTTGTTCCCGAATTGGATGGCATGAATGTGGATGAGATGTGGTTCCAACAAGACGGTACTACATGCCATACAGCGCACGTCACAATCGATTTATTGAAGGAAACATTAGATGAGCGCATAGTTTAGCTGAATGTGTTACGAAACTATAGAAAAAAATGTTTTCTTTAAAACAGTTTGGGTTTGCTAGTAAGCGCCATGATTACCGATGATTTACCCTGATTAGTCATTGAACGCTCCTAAACATAAAACAAAACAAATTGTATGGAATTCCATACAAAGGTACTAAAAGGCAACGATAGGAAATAAAACAGAACAAGAAATAATGCAATGCAATGCAAAAAGTAATCTCCGAAAATTGAGGTAGTTCTTTTCTCTCGTGGCTATCATAGCGAATAGACGGTCTAAACAAAAAAATAAAAAAAAAGCCTAAGCCAGCCTAAAAAAATAAAGTTCAATTGCGTTTTTATTTATTTAAACAAAAGGCGAAGCATTAATATTCCTTTTGTTTATCGGAAATAATTCCTTAACCCATTTCTGGGGAGCAACATTTTAAAATCAAGTGGCAATCGTGCCAGGAACAAGGGCCTGCCGACACATAATTGTTCACACATCATCGTACGAGAGAGTACACCGCACATCGTTGCGTGAAACGCTTATACTCCACCTTCAAGAATCCCCCTAACAACATAATCTCTTCAAAATTCCAGTAGCTACGCAAGTTCCACTTGGTATAAGGGATACCTCGGTACAACATAAAAAAAAAACCATTTGTTGTCCCGCAAAAAAAAAAAAAGGCAACCAGTGATAAAGATGAGAGCTATGCTCTCATATCACTAATAACTCGAGAGTCCGTTTCGCTAATTTCGTTAGTCTAAGAAAGATCTACCGCCAGATCAGTTCGACAAAACCATCGTGAAGGGCATTCATCAGGGAGGCGGATCTGAGTACTCGTTTCGCGCGCTGACTGGCGCCTGTGTTCGCTGGAATTGTGTGTGTATACTCGTGTGTTGTTTTTGTGTTCTTGTAAAAAAAAAATGTAAACAATCCAAAGTGAAATAATTTCATAACCTAAAATATTGCAATCAATGAAACATTTTAAAAAATCAAAAAATGTTCTAAATTTGTTAAATTCTAAAAAGAAAAAAAAAGTATCTTATATCTATATTGCACTTCTGTATAAGCTATGAAATTTTACTACTTAAAGCTAAAGAAAACAAATGTAATAATTTTGCTTATATGATTTACTATGTTAATTTTTGATAGGGGAAACTAATGCTTTCTTTTTTTTTTGTGTGTGAAGGTAAAAAGAAAATTAACGCTAATCGTGGGAATTGTGCACAATCTCCGTCGACGTCAAAATCTTATCATTTGGAATAATTTGGACATTCTAGGTCATCGAATCCTATTAAGGATTAACACAAGTAAGTGATATTACTATCAATTAGTACATTCAATTGATGTTTTTATGCAGTAATTAAACTGTAAGTAGATGTGATAGTTTTGAGAAGAATAATTAACTAATCAATCAATTAATAGTGCAGTATAGTGTCATTCACTCAAGAGGAATCATCTTATCTATTAAAAATTAAGCTAATTTAAAACTTAAATCTAAGAAAAAACTAAAGCTAATGAAATTATTTAAATGAATTTAAAATAACCTAAAATGGATATACTACCTACAAACTAAAATAAAATGCGTGTAATTTTGATAATGATTTGGTGAAGTTTTTTTCAATTGGGGCTGAGCATGGATGGCATCAAGGTTTCTTATAACTTAGCAGGGTAGTTTAGTTACCTATTTACTTAAGGGACAGCGCGGAAAAGAGGTACTGGTGTTGTCAAGGCGTTCTCTAATGGTGAAGTAGGGGTGGGAAAAGCGTACCTATGCAACTGAACACCAATGTTGCATCCAATTCCGATATCAAAAAAAAAAGGTTGTTTAGTGAGATTGAAGATTACTGACTTGGCATGAAGTAAGTTTTTTTTTGTTGATGTTGTTTTCGGCTGTTGTAAGGGCAAAGACCTCCCCAATCCGGCGAGTTAAGCCGTGCCGTGCCGCAAGCATGCCAAGCGCAGCCCTTAGATAGCAATAATCTGATTTTCTTTTGACAATTTTAATTCAATTAACAACACAGCAGTAACAAGTGGACCTGTCAATTATGGCCACCAAGATCGTAGGATTTGACACCATTGGATTATTTTCTTTGGGGATATGTGAAGTCGCTCGTCTACACCAACAAACCAGAATTGTAAAGGGCCTTGGAAGCCAACAATCGTGGCTAAATTGCCGACATACGGCCCAAAATGCTCGAAAAAGTGGTTGAAAATTGGACAAATAGACTTGGCTTTGTTTGAACCAGCCGCGGCGGCCACATGCCCGAAATCGTATTTAAACATTATTGACATATCCTTTCAAAAAAATACAAATTTTTGGCCCAACAGGCTTATTAGTACCCAGAGCCGAGCATTCTCACGACCATTCATATGTGTGTGTGTACTTCTTGCACGATGGCGGGACGTCCTATTTTATGCCAACTTCGAACGGCGAAGTTGAGATAAGCTATTCTTGATAGTTGGTACTACTTGGTTGATTTGTCAAATCATCACGAGAGGAGGACCAGTGAAAAATCATTTTAGGTCGTAGCAACACCTAAAATAATTATTCACTGGTGGGAATCGAACCAAGACCTTCTGCCCGGCAGTTAATTGCACTAATTGCGCCACTGAGCCATTAAAACGATTTTCTTGTGTTTTATTTCAATTCGAAGTTCTATACTTCTAAAAAAAAAACGCCCGATATGAAGTTTAGTTTGATGATAGCTTTTTTTTCTCGGCTCTAATACCTGGAAGGTCTAATCCCCTCGCTGCACTACAACACGAAGAGAGGAATATCTAATGGTTAAGAGAGTTAAGTTTAAGTTTGGTGAATGCAATTTCTTTGTACTGTTATGATGTTCATTCGTTTTCCAGCAAATGCGTAAGGATTACAATTATTTGGACACCAAATGCTTGTCCAATTTTTGGTACCACGTCATCTAATAGTGATATTTTCAATAAACCTTAGAAAAAACTGTTCAATTCACGTGTATATTCTTATATTCCATCTTTAGATGGAACTAGAACTATAAAAATAAAATAAATTAATTTATGACGCAACAGGTTCGTTTATACTCAGGGCCTAGCTTTTTCTCACAACCATTCATGTGTGCGTGTGTACTTCTTGCACGATGGCGGGACCTCCTGTTTTATATCGAATCCAAACGGCTAAGTTTAGATTAGCTTTTCATGACAATTGATACTACTCGGGTGACTTGTCAGATCATCACTAGAGGAGAGCCAGTGAAAACTCTTCTCGGTGTTGCTACGACTGGAACGCAGGCTTACAACTGTTCATGTTAATTCTACGGATGCAATCAGTGCGTACCATTGTCCATCTGTATTTTCCCAAGAGCTAGAATGATAAAAATAAATAGACGAACTCTGTTTTTAATGATACATTGCAAGTGTACATATATTTCAAATCCGCTTACTACCTTCAGTCGAAAACTTTAGCATTTGAGTTAAGGATGGCTAGGATATGAAGAGCGAATGGACATCATTACTCGGGCCTAGCTGTTAGAGACTTTTCGGACTTCGGCAGATCCTGGAAAGAAGTCCAAATCGACACCTATCACCTATTCATCGATTTCAAGGCCGCATACAAATTTTCAGACTTCGTCAGATCCTGGAAAGAAGTCCAAATCGATACCCACCACCTATTCATCGATTTCAAGGCCGCAAAACATGTCTAGTTTTGGTATGGAGAATTCTCGCTGCTCCATCAGGGTCGGAAACGACCTCACATATTCGATACAAAAAAGAACAATTTAGGCAAGGTGATGCAGTGTCATATGACTTGTTCATTTGGATTCTTGAGAGGATTGTGCAAAACTCACCAGCCAACACCAGAGGCACAATTTTTCAAAAATCGGTGCAACTACTAGCATACGCCGACGATATTGACATCATTGGTAGGACTCAACGTGATGTCATAGCCACATTTTCTAGTTAAGAGAAGGAAGCGGAAAAAAATCGGTTTAGCAGTAAATGAGGGCAAGACAAAGTATATCCTGTCAACACGAAAGGACACACAACATCGACGAATGGGACAGAACGTCACCATCGACAGATATAAATTTTAGGTTGTACGGGACTTTGTTTATATCGGCTCCGCTACTAATTCTCACAATAACATCTCGTCAGAAATTATACGAAGAATTACTCTTACTCTTGTTTCTTCGGGCTAAGAAAGCAATTCAGTAGTAAAGTCCTCACTCGAACTACTAAGGAAATCCTATATAAGGCCCTGATCATCCCAGTCCTGCTCTACGGCGCTGAAGCATGGACCGTCTCAAAAGCGGATGAAGAAATCCTTGGTCGATTTGAGAGGAAAATTCTTTTAAAAAACCTTCGGTTCCGTTTGCCTTGACGGGCTATGGAGTCAAAGACTCAACCAAGAACTATACGAGCTGTACAGCAACATGCCCCTGGTCATAAAATTCCGCATTGGACGTTTAAGATGGCTAGGACATGTAGAACGAATGGACACCAATATTCCGGCTCGCAGAGTCTTCGACTCCCAGCCAGACGTCGGACGCAGTAGAGGAAGACCTCGCCTTAAGTGGCGCGCATAAGTAGAAACCGACCTCAACAAACTTGGAGTGCGCAACTAGAGGCAGTTAGCTAAGGACCGGGCATGGAGAGGCATGTTGGTTGAGGCCCAGGTTCATTCCAGACTGTAGCGCCACTTAAGTAAGTATTTGACGTTTAAGATGGCATGTAAAACGAACGGACACCATTGGAGGAAGACATCGCCTTAAGTGGCGCGCAAAAGTAGAAACCGAAATGGAGAGGTATGTTGGTTGAGTCCAGGTTCATTCCGTACTGAAACTCCACTTAAATAAGTAAGTAAGCACATACATATGTTGATTTCTTATTTCATACACGCCGGTGAATTCGAAAATATGCACATTTTTTCGCAGCAAATTTTAGGATAGGATTTTTCGGACGGAATTTCGTTTTGACACGAACGGTTTTCTTTGGGAATATTACGATGGGTTTTCTGCGGACTAAATATTATGATGGTATTTTTCTAACAGAATTTTCGAAACCTTAGTTTTCTTAGCGCCATTTTTCAAATAGTTAGCAATTTCAATTTTTAACACAAAATGTCTTTTTCCAAAGTGGGATACATTTCGAATTCAAACAATTATCACTGATTGATTTGCATTGAATTAAAAAAAAAATTACTCACCAAATGCAAAAAAAAACCATTAGACATGATTTTATAGCAAAAAGCATTTACTCACAAGGAATTAACAATCTCTGGCAGGAAAGCCCCGGGTGAGGTAGGCAATGGTATAAATTATTTATTCATTTGTACCCAATAAAACTAACCATTCGATAAACAAAATCAAAAGAAATAATTTGTCGTCGCAAACATGTTCCAATTCCAGCTAAGTCAATAAATTCTTTTCTTTTAATTTACATCTCAAGGTAAAGATGCCGACCTTCATATTCCCCATCAACCAAAGCAAGAACCAAATAAATTATTTTTTTTAGTACCCTGACTACAATGTTTCTAAAATTAAAACCCCTGTTCAAAATTGCGCTTAATGCTAATGTGATTACGGTTACAGCTAATTAGGGGCAACTAGTCTAAAAAAAAAATTAAATAAATTCCAAATCCAAGAGTTTGCTCGCAACAAACATCACAAAACCGCACCAAGACCCCATACCTATCTGCGTCCATATGGAATCACTTACCCAACAACTTCAACATCTGCAACGAAAAAAAGAGAGAAAAAAAAACCGAAATGTTAATAAAAAGCAATAATAATCACTAATTTGCAATCAAAAAACAATTTCAAAGTAATTTCCACTTCGAAAATAGTTTTATGCCGCAAAAGTACAATCTTACACTAGACTACATACAAATCGCCACCAAATCTGAACAAATTAATTGCCCGACTTGGTCATGAGCCAGACTCCACCCAAGAGAGCTGCGAAGCCGCCGCCGCCGCCGCTGCTGCTGATGTCGTCAAAAAAATACATTAAAACCGCTTTATATGTGTTTTTAATTTTTTATATATGAATTGAGACGGAAAAAGAGCATTCCAAATGGGACCGCTGCGTACCGCGACGTGCGCGCAGACGTCATTACGCAATTAAAATTAAAGTAAGGCCCAAACCGCAAAAAATGGCTTCCTCTCTGAAAATTCCTTAATATTTCCCTTATATCTTTGAGATGGATTTTTTTTTATGGTCTCCCCCCCGAGCGATGTGTTGTGCGAACCAGAATTGGGAACTCCTAGTTTATAATGTAGCCCGCCTGTCCATGCCACATGCTTCAGTGCGGACATTTAAAACAATTTTGGTGCATGTGCCTTGCGAACGGATTTGGAGCTCGTTAAAATGATCTTTATTTGGCATTTTTCGCCATCCGTATGTGTATGAGCGTGAGCGCATGAGCATTTGGCGCAAAAAATGCGTGACAAAAAGTGAATCAGAAACAAGAGTAAGGGGGAAGAGAAATGCTTAGGGAGCAGGCGCGGTGATGATGGTAAAATAATTGTTGGATCGACACATCACTGCAATGCCACCACCTCCCTTATTGTTGGCGGGGTGTACATACCTACCTCTTAATGCAGTTACATTGGTATCCAAGAGATACTTTTATGAAAATATCTTTAGGTTTGGAGGATTTCTTTTTGTTCATCTGTCAACTGGTAGAACCATCTACAAATGGAAGCTGAGCAGCCATTGACTGGCAGTCGAAGGCCAGAGTTTTGTGCTGACGAAAGCATAAACACGCCGGAAAGTAGGAATGTGTCGGGTATTTCGGGGTTCTTGGGTACTTTGTTGTAAATGCGTATATATTACAGGGTGAAGATTTATTTAATATGCCTCTTCCAAAAATACTTAAGCCACGGGGATTTTAAGGTCGAAACGACGGTTCTCAGAGACAGATCTGCTCATAGAAATATTTTCTTACAGAAAGATAGAGTTACCCAAAGTATGTACGAGATGGATGTTACTTACTTACTTAAATGGCGCTACAGTCCGGAATGAACTTGGGCCTTAACCAATATGCCTCTCCAATTAGCCCGGTCCTTAGCTAACTGCATCCAGTTGCGCACTGCAAATTGGTTGAGGTCGGTTTCTACTTGTGCGCGCCATTTAAGGAGAGGTCGTCCTCTACTGCGTCCGACGTCTGGCTGGGAATCGAAGAGCCTGCGAGGTGTCCATTCATTCTACATGTCCTAACCATATTAAACGTCCAATGAAGAGTTTTTTGACCAGGGGCATGTCGCTGTATTGTTCGTAGAATTCTTGGTTGAATCTTTGTCTCCTTAGCCCGTCAACGCAAACGGGACCGAAGATTTTTCGAAGGAAAAAATGGATGTTTACATTTTCAGAATCCTTCAAGGTGTTTTATGTCACAAACATGTTAAAAGGTATTATACGATCTTCTACAGTCCAAGATGGTGCAGTGCAATAACCCAAAAAAACAGATAGCCATCGTGGGGCTTATTTCCTTTCTAAGCTCCCGAACTAGCACGCCACTCGAATCCATAGACGCAGGTCTTTATTCCGCAGGGTTTATTGCCCTTCACCATCTAAAATATGCCAGTAGCAGGAATTACCCTCGTTTACTGTTAAAACCATTTTTGCGGTTCTCAAACTATTATTCAGACCAATGATTGCAATATCGTAAGCATACGATATTAGTTGCACATGGCAGTAAACTGACAAAGAAAACGGTTTGTAAAATTGATTGCGGTAGACTACATGAAGAACTCCCAGTCCAAAACCAGAAGCACAATCTTCCATAAATCTGTGCAACATACAGCATACGCTGAAGACATTGCCATCATTGGTCCGAATGGCCATGATATAACAGCAACGTTTCCATGTATATATAACCGCAAAAATTTGGTTAAAAGAAATCGAGCGTAGGGCGAAGTATATGCTGTCAACAGACAAGGCCAAACGAAAAATCGTTGACAGTTACAATTTTAAGGTAGAAAGGGACTTTGCCTACATCGGCTTCGCCATTAACTCTGACACCTCGTCAAAAGTCAAACGAAGAAAACTTTTGCCAAGCATAATTCAGTAATGGGACTACTAAGGATATCCAACATAGGATCCTTATCTTTCCGGTCTTGCACAACGGGGTCGAGGCATGAACCACAAAGAAGTTTTGAAAGAAAAAAAATCCGAAAATCATTGCGTACAATCGGAAAAATCGTGCAATAATTTGAGCAAACCGGGTCTGTAGGAGATGTGAAAACACCAGTGCATAGATACTCGTACAGCTCGTACTGCAGAAAATATTGCTGCTGGTCGCGATAGTGTGGCTAGAGTACCGTCCACATCAACTCGTCGTCTAGCCCAACAATTGCACCTATCACGCTCGTCGTTGATGAACATTGGACTTGGATTTACACGCTTACAAGGTGCAATTGTTTCAAGAACTAAAGTCTCTTGTCAATTTCAAGTGTCGTTCATGGTCAGAATGGTGGCAAGAAATGGCAACAGTGGATGATCAATTTTCGAAGACACTCATCTTCAGTGATGAGGGACATTTTCACCTCAGTGGATTCGTCAATAAGCAGAATTGCCGCATTTGAGCGAATGATAACCCAAGAGTGATTGTCGAAAAACCAATGCACCCACTAAGAGTGACTGTTTGGCGCGGTTTATGGCCTGGCGGCATCAGCGGCCCGTATTTTTTCCAAAATGAGGCCGGTCAGGCAGTTACTGTGAATGGTGTTCTTTATCATGAGATGATAACGAACTTTTTATGGCCCGAATTGGAAGACATGGATGTTGAGGATATGTAAATTCAACAGGGCGGTGCTACTTGCCACACAGCCAACGAAACAATGACTCTTTTGCGCGAAAAATTCAATGGCCGTGTTATCTCACGTGGTGGCGATGTCAAGTGGCCGCCAAGATCATGTGATTTGACACCGTTCGACTTCTTTCTTTGTGGTTATTTGAAAGAAGAGGTGTACGTCGAAAAGCCAGCTACAATTCAAGAGCTAATGGATGAGATAGTTCATCAAATAAACGGCATAGAACCTCAATTATGCCTCAGCATCATCGAACATTTGGACCATCGGATGGAGGTGTTTCGCCGAGGTCGTGGCGGCCATTTGACCGAAATGTTGATTCACACATAATTGAACCATTCTAATAATATCAAAATCAGAAGAAATAACAGAAATATTTAAAATTATAAGTATTTTATTCAAAATCGACATCAGCCCTTAAAATGTAACCACCCTTTAGGTAGGTCAGAGTTGGCTGGACATTTGACACGTTGTGCCGTTTATCCATCTGCAGTTTGCTTTCATGATCGGCTCCAGCTTGATGTAGCGAGGGCATCCCTAACATATCTTCGGGCGGTAGGATATTATGGGTAGTGCCCTGTCTGAGAAGCTCATCCACCTTGTAGTTCCCTGGAATGTCTCTGTGGCCCGGAAAACAGAAGTGGTGAATGGTGAAATGCTTTGCCATCTCATTTGGATATAGTCGCCATTCGTGGGCTGATTTCGACTTAAACGAGTTAAATTCCGGGGATTCGATTGATGCATGGCTGCCACTGAAGATGTTAAAATACATCGTGGATAAGCCTTCATTAAGTTTTGGAGGGTCATTGTATTTCCTGCTGAAAAAGACCAATTCGTTTTTTTTGAGGGTTCCTGTCGGGATCACATCTGATGGCCCATTTAGAGAGTACAGAGAGGCCATTTTGTAATATGTCTCTAAGGGCGTTGAGGTTTTTTCATGATAAAGCTATTGCCACATCAACCAAGTAGGGAATCACGGAGCATCCGCCTCTTTTTAGATTTACTGTAGCTCGTTGACCACTGGATTCCAGAGAAGAGGACACTGGACGCCTCCTTGTGGGGTGCTTCATATAACAGATCTACGTGCGGAGGTGATGCCAGGATTTGTGTTAATAATTCTGCCTATGAAAAGCTGATTTATTAGCACTTCCAGCGAGTCACGAAAATTTAAATCCGAGAGTGTATTAGTAATTGCTTCTGCTTTGACTTTGTTAAAAGCACCTTCTATATCAAGAAAGGCAACCATAATAATAAACCATTCCAGGGTTTTAATCAGAAAAGAAGATAGAATGATCGGACGAAGAGCCTTTGGACATCTACATCCGTCCATATCTTGGTGATTTGAACTAACAACTGGTCATGATGGTAAGTTGCCATGGTAATCTCAAGGTTGCTTTAGATTTGCGCAGGTATGATACCGTCTGCTCCAGGGCATTTAAATGGTTTTGATTCCTTAATGGCCCAAAAGAGGTTTTTCTTTGGTGATGATAATATTGGTATCTGGAATGGATGTACCGGACAAATCCACGGGGTCAGAGGAGCTACCGAAAAAGTGGGTGTCCAGGAGTAGGTCGATGGTTTCCGTGCTAGAGGTTGTCAATTGACCATCTGGTTTTCGTATGTAGCTATACCAATATGTAGCAATATACATTTAAGTAAGTATTTGAAGAAAGGGACAAAAAATCAAACGCCGATTCCTCTTCTTTTATAGAACTTTCCGAGGGAGGTAACAAATGTAAGTGTTGTTACTTTAGTGAATTGCGCATTAAAAACGAAGATATATGTCGCAACGACACATTGAAACAAATTGCACCTAAGAACAAATACTATAACAGCGTACTCTAGCATCATTGCTGCTATTCTATCATGTTACAGATTATTACAAATCGCGATTTACCTTTCGGAATTTTGCTAAAAACACATTCGGCCTTAACAGTCTTGAAATTTCAATCCACACAACTATAAGGTCATATTCATCATCGTAACCCTGCTTAGCTCTTTTAATAACCTTTCCAGACCATTACCAAGCCAACTACCATTGCTTCCTTTAATGTCTACCTATGGTTCACCAGCCCATGGTTCAGCATCCCATGGTTCAATATCCTTTCTGTAAATATAAAATTTAATTAAGAATTCATTTTGGAAAGCCCACTGAAAGTCGTTGACAGCCGCTACATGCCTTATTAAACGATTACTTTCGCCGCCAGTGTCACTGATTAAATATTCCATAAATCATTGAATTAAACAGTTACACTGTGGTTTTCCAAGTTTTTTGTCCAAATTTAGATTTATCAACAAAATCTGCATCTCCAGCTCGAGATGCCACAATGTATAGGAGCATAACGAAAAAAAAGGAGACGCAACCAAAGAACGCCAGACTGTCTTTGGATATATAATTCCCGCAGCTAGTTCCGTGTGCCAATGCCAACGATTTGCCCCACCAGACTAAGTGAGCAGATAAATTGTCTAAGGGTGAGACTAGACTATAAATTATTCTGAATGCTGCTGCCTATTTTCTTCTATGCAAACACACACACACCCCAACACACATGGATCTCGCACAGTTCGGTTCGCAGAGGAATAACAACAATTTTCCGTTGTAAACGTAGATAATCTTTCGTTTTTTTGGATTCCGCAAACAACAACAACAACGATGTCGATGAAATAAAGGAAAACAGCGTTTGGACATCTTAACCGCATGCCTGCCATGGAGTTATAGCACTGTTAACAGAAATATTATTAATTTGCAATGAACGGCCCGCGTATATACGTTTCGGAACAGGACCCAAGTGATGGGGAAAATTCGAGGAAGAAAAATTGCAACACTTAGCAGGAGGTTAACGATATGTATTCGGTTGGCTTTTGTTGAATTGTTGTCACATTGTACCCACATCATTAATTCAGCCGCTGAAAGAAGATGCGCGCGCACTAGCTTGAGCTTGGGAGTTACTTTTTTATATAAAATGCTACGCGCCGCCGCACAACAAAGTGTTGATGTTTGACTTGTTCTTTCTCGTTATTCTTCCGCGGGGAAATTAATTTGTAAGTTTAATTGAAAATACTGTTTTTTTTGTGCTGAAAAATTATAGTTTACGGTTAGGAAGTTGAGTTGTGGCAGATGGACATAGCAAATGTCCTGCTGTTGGATTATGGATATGGTTGAGGTGCTAATTTAAGAGTTGTCGAGGGAATATTATTACTGCATATAGGAAATGTGTGTTCAGAATAGCTTGATATAGCATCGTGATTTTGCATACCAAAACAGTTAGCATTAAACATATGCTGAGACTTGTTGTTAGATTTTTAGTGGTAAATTATTTTAGCAAATAAAATCAACACACTTTTTAAGAAGCGCTTTTTTGGCATGCATTTAAATAAAATAAATCACCACAACTTAATCAAAAAGAAAATATCGGAAAATTAATTGTGTTTGAAAAATTCAGTTTTGAGCTCAACTCTTTTGTCTATCCGAACAAATTTTTACTCGTTTTCTAAATTGAAATGTAAAAATGTAGCAACACATAAAATGGGATACTAAGGACAATAATCCAGGTAGGACTAATGCGATTCGGGTTCAGTAGAGCGAACATTTTAACTATCGAGGTAAGTGTTTTGATCGCATTTGCTTTGCCAGAAATAGCATTGGCTTCCTAGGGACAGTCTTTGTCGACACTAAGGTGTCATTCGTGGGGTGATGGACCCTTGAACTACCTTAGAATTAATGCAGTGAAGTGAACGTTTTTGCAAGGCTGTGCGTCGACAATACTTTTTTCGTTGATAGCATATACTTTGTCTTGCCCTCGTTGCCTAGAAGCCCATCGCGTGTCGCCTCTACCTCAATGGTCGTAATTGCTTCTACAACGGCGCAATGGGAGCAATCAATGTAGTCGGCCTGCCGCAATAGCTGGATGAATTTGATAGGCCACTCTGCCCTACGTACAATCTGTACGACCACGAATTCGAAGAAATGTCTGGAAATTTTCAGAAGAGGTGTTCCCAAGCTGAAGTTTGCATCACGTATTTTCTAATGTTAGTTGACACAGCTATGCTATTTTTGTATGGTATCCCGAATTCGACCATCGTTTTATAAACCTCTAGACGATGAATGCTATCATACGCAGCTTTGAAGTCTAAAAAAAGGACGGTGAGTCTCGACTTGAAATTAGTTGGTCTTTTGCAGGACTTAATGTGAAAATTTGGTCTTTGATCTGTCGGAAGCCGTACCGGTAGTTGGCAATAAGAGAGCTGCAGAAAGGCTTAAGACAAAACTTTGGATAGGATCTTATATGCGAAATTTAGCAGGGTATAGTTGTACAAGACATGGAATCGCCTTTTTTGTAAGTGGGACTTATGGGACTAATCCAGTTATCGGTCATGTTCTCTTCCATTCAGTTTTTGTTGTTGGTTTGGTGCATGCGCACTTTTATTGCAACATCATCATGTTCGAAGAGTTCGAATGAAAGGTGACCATCAGTATCCACTACGGAATTGAGCGTTACCATTCATTCGCCACTATCTCTGTTCAAGGGCCCTGAATAATCTTTGAGATTCCTGTTGCTCGAATATGTCGAATCATCTCATTTCGGTTTTTTTATATTTTCCGTCTTAACTGGGATTGTATCCATTTCGGGAATTATTTTTCTGGCGTGTTTCTAAATTTTTCATTTTTTTTTACTTTATTGAAAATAGGAAGCCTTTCGATTATTTTTTGGATAGCTAGCTTGATAGTCAACCTTCTTCTAATTCTTGATGGATTCGACCCCTATTTCACGAATAACTTGACTAATATCATTCTTAAGTACTCGATTCGTCTGTGTATCTTTAACAACACCACACGAAAAAGTATGGTGTGTCAAATTGCGGCTCCATTTAAACAATAATTCAAAACGACCTGTTGCATGGTTATTTAACTTAGTGTGCAATAAGTCGATTGTCAGACGGCTTGTTTGGCACGAAGCCCCGCCTGACCTTCTATCAATTTGTTGAGCACATAAGAACTGTCAATAGTTTCCTGATTTAACAGAAAACTAGCAGATGACCCACCATATATAATATCTGCAGGGTCACCATACTTTCCCGTAATTTCTTTTGGTAGGTGTTCAAGTCAAAGTAGCTGATGACTCGGGAAAAAAAATAATTTTTCAGAAGGTGGTCTACCACAAATGATGATAAAAAGTTAGAAAAGCAAACAAATATTCTGAATAACGCCTGAGATGGTTAAATGTTGCTGTTTCCAAACTGTGACATAAGTTTTGACATTTGTGTTTGTATAATCAATGGAATGACATGGGACCAGAAAATCGCTATCATGATGCATCCGTCGACATCAATTGGATGACTTATAACGGAATTGGTCATGTCATTCACTTTGGCACTGTGCATCTTGATGAAAGATTTAACTTAGACTTTGAATCGGGTATAACATACGATCACATCATCAACAATCTTAACAACCAACTACATGATTTATTAACAGAAACCTAAGCACATAATGCCAATTTAAGTCCGGAAATCGCGAAGTAGTGAAACGCTTCAGTCGCGAGTCAACCATCATGTAAATATACTCGGCCAGCAAAAATTAAAACAGTAATCCAAGTTTTCGAAATGAGCAACGCAAAGTATCCTTGCCGTGTGGTGTGCTTTATAGACTGGTTGGTCATTTTATATTTCAAGATATAGTTACGTTTTCGACAGATGTTAATCGAATTTTCTTTCCTAGATATATATGTGAAAAAGATATTTAGGCCATGACGTTGTTTACATCTTATCCGTATCAAGAGTTTCTTTATAATAAATTTTGCAGTATTTATTTTTTTTAAGCCACCAAAACTTCAGTTTGATTGAATAAATGGAAAAAGTCAAAAAGTTTAAAGGTTTTGGTTCTCTTGAATAAACCCGCTAGTAAGGGAAATTTTAAGTTGTAATTGGGCTCAGTGGCACGATGGTTAGTGCGATGGTGGCCGCGGTGTAGTGGTAATGTGTTCGTCTGTTGAGTGGAAGGTTGCGCGTTCAATCCCAACCAAAATCCATTTCACTTTTATTTAAAAGAAATAAAAGGTCGGTGTAATACCTAAAAGTATGCACACCATCTTGAATTTCTTCAAATTTAACGAACACAAGAAAAAGTGACTCCCCGAAGCTAGTTCGGACACCACCCATGGAGTTTAAGTCTCCACTACATCCAAAATCTTTCCTATCCTCTCTTTCTTACCCTTCTCTAACGCTCGTACTATGGTAACATATAAAAGGGTATTCATAACCCCTTGAGTACGTGTAAATTATAAAAAAAAAAAAAAATAAACTGCCGCGGAAAAAGTCTGGATTTGATTCCCAGCCGTAGCCGCACCTAAATGATTTTTCACTGGCTTTCCTCTCGTCATGAATAACAAATCATTCGAGTAGTATCAATTGTCAAGAAAAGCTATCTCAAACTTGCTATTCGGGTTCGGCATAAACAGGAGGTCCCGCCATCGTTCAACAGGTACCTACGCACACACAAATGGCTGTGATAAAGATCGGCATTTGGTATTAACGAACCAGCCTCGCCAAAAATTTGTATTTTTTTTTGTTTTTTTTTAATTTCGACACTTTTATGTTTTATCAGAAGCAGTACATCTTAAGTGGAGGCAACTAAATTCAGTTACAGTGATTGTATACCATCACTATTTGCATTGAATCAGCTCCAGGCTGGTTATTACTTAAAACCCCCAAAACTCAATAAACATTCAGTATATACGCATTCGGCTCCAGCTTAGAAATTAAAACCAATCCCACACAATTGGCACGCACAATCCCAGTTGGAAAAGATTTATTGACCCCACTAGCATGTCCCACAAGACTGCTCCAATTTGTGTTAGCTGCACAGCTACTACACATAACCGTACGCTGACATCCACCATACGAATTCTTATTAACCACCATCATACGATACGCATGTTCTCTCTCCGTCCATAGGGCGGATGCTAACTGGAATTGGATTGCCCTAAAGCGCATATTCACTTTGATCATTTATCACCCGCAAGATACATTCCATACCGAGCGTGTACACAAAAGTAGCTAATTAAAAGATTGAAGAAAAATTGGACATCGCTTGCGGGTGAACACCTTGCTAAGTGTTACAAAAATAGCCACGAGATACATTTTGTTGTCTTTTCAAAATGAGGTGTCCCCAACCAGCAGCAGCCGTTGACCATTCATCTGATGAAAAGGAAAAAAAAAACACTATCAAGCCAAATCTATATGATTACGATCTGATGTGGACCCTGGTGTAAAGTTTAATCTTGATTGATCTGTTTCGAGATGGGGAACAAAATGGAAGGACGTATCTATATGGTCACCATAGGCGTACTTTTTATTCAGAGAATCGAATTACAACATGTCATACGTATTTTTCACAATGTGCTCAAGGGAATAATAATAATAATCATTGGCTTAGCCAAATGGGAGTGGTTCTTGTAATAAGGCGCTGGTGTTGGTGCTGCTGACGCTGGTACTGGCAATAGAGCGATAGACGGACCATGGTAGGCTCTTGGTTGGGGATTATTTTCGAGCCGAGGGTAAAGTGTATAGAGTCGATCAATTTGCTGTAGGATATTGCTGAACGATTTGTAATTATTAAACGCACAACAAAAACCCCGTTGGTCATTTGAGTGACAGTTTTTTTTTACCAAGATCTTGGATACGGTGGATCGGCAAAATCTATTGAAGTTGCAATGCATCTGAGAGTGCGTATGGACTAAATTGATATACAAAAATAACTGTGAGTTATAACCGATGTGGTAGGACAATGAATATTGCGTATGTGGTATGAGAAAATTTGTTGTTCATAATGTGCAGTAGCAATAAAAGTGGGATCACATCAAATACAGTGATTATAAGTCATGCAATTTCAGGCAATATAAAGGGTCCTTGTTTGTAAACTTTTAATTTTGTCAGGAATAGACTTAGACGGAAATAACGCTTACTAATTGTGGAAACTGATTTCCAAAATCAATGCTCAGTTAAAAGTTGTTAAAGGAGCCCAGCTGAGCCCATTTTTCATAAAACTATCACTAAATTACGAACGAATTTTACACTATTGGACATTCACCCAAAAAAACCAGAGTGCGTAGAGCCCGAATAATAAGAAGCTTTCTGCAATAGCAGAGAGTGTTCTTGAGAGCCGTGTTCAATCAATTCGTCGCCGTTCCCAAGGTTTGAGCATATCTTATAAAACATTGTTGCGTATTTTGAATCGTGATCTTGATTAGTGGCGCTATGGCCAGTGCGATGAACTGCCACGCAGAAAGTCTGGGTTTGATTCCCAGCATAGCAACACCTAAATGATTTTTCACTGGCCCTCCTGTTATGGTGATCTGATAAATCATTCGAGAAGTACCATTTATCAAGCAAAGCCTATACCAACTATCGGCATAAAACAGGACATCCTCCATCGTGCAACAAGTACACATGAACACATGAATGGTGGTGAGAAAAAGCTTAGCCATGGGAACTAACTTTTTTTGTTGTCTACCAAACGCGGAATAGAGAAAATGTTCTGGTTTCTGTTTACAGATTTTTCTGGCAAGAACATAAGCATACACATAGTTGGGTTTATGTTTGCTTTGCGCTAGTAACTTACCTAGCCATTAACGTCAATATATGACTCTTGTTTCCAGACGGAATTCTATTTGTCGAATAGCTCAGTTTGGACATCAACTCTTTTGTCTTAAGAGGAGGCTTGTTTGGGAAATGTATCAAATGAGTTCGAAACTTTAAAAATCATGCAGCAAAATAACTGCAAAGCCTAACCGCTGGAATGGAATTGAATTTGGAAAGCAATTAAAGTTATTAGACGGCCAAAAAAACGCTGTGCCACCAATAAGGGTAACTCAAGATGTTTGGGCAAAAAGCAGGAAAAAGGAAAAAGCTGACGTTTTTGCCGCACATCTTGAGGAAACATTGAAACCATTAATTTATTCGATACTACAACGATAGTAATCTAGTTAGATATGCAAGTACTGCCGAGCTAAAACGTGAAATACAGAAATTTAAGCCTTAAAAAGGCTCCGGGTTATGACCTGATTACAGGAGAACTTCTTAAAATGTTGCCTCGAAAAGCATTAACTAAACTCCTGCATATTTTAATTGCAGCATTTAGATTAGAACACATACCAAGACAATGGAAAGTCGCAGAAGTGATTATGATTCTCAAACCAGGAAAATCTTTGAATGAAAAAAAAAATCTTACAGACCTATTTCACTTCTTCCAATAATTTCAAAAGTTTTTGAAAAGATTTAATTCGTTCGCTTACGCCTTTTACCTGACCATCGATTTGGGTTTAGAAGTTAACATTCGACTGTGGACCAAGTTCATCGAATTACTGATGTGTTCAGCCGTATTTCTTGACGTGTCGTAAGCTTTTGACAAAGTTTTTCACAGAGGCCTTCAATACAAACTAAAACAAGTTCTGCCTGAAAATTATATAAACTCCTCGTGTCGTATATTGAGCATATGTACAAAGAAATATTGGCAGGAATACTCCAAGGAAGTAACTTTGGACCTTGGACGATATTCCACAAACAAACGATACAATAGTTGCCAAGTTTGCTGACGATACTGCTATACAAGCAGTTGGCACAACAATGGGGGAAACAAATATGAAATTACAAAACGCTCCTAACGAGGTTAATGATTGGACAAAATCCTAGCGGATTGCACTTAACTTGGAAAAGAATATTAGAAGTTCAAACAAATATTGGCAGGAGTGCCCCAAGGAAGCATCTTTGGACCACTATTGAACCTCCTATTTACACGTGATATCCCACAAACAAACAATACAATAGTTGCCACGTTTGCTGACGATACTGCTATACTAGCAGTTGGCACAACTATGGAGGAAACAAATATGAAATTACAAAACGCCCTTAACGAGGATAATGAATGGACAAAGTCCTGGCGGATTGCACTTCCCGAGAGCAAATCGGTTAATGTAGATTTTTCCTATGAACGGACAAACAATTTGCCTGTGTTTCTCAATACGGTTCGAGTACCATTTGAAAATGAAGCGAAATATCTCGGAATGACACTCGATGCAAAATTAAAATGGAAGTCGCATGTAAAAAAGAATTGCGAACAACTTAAAAATAAAATACAGTTAGCTTAACCTTGATAACAAGCAAGTGCTAAAGCCGGTCTGGACATATGGTATACAACTATGGGGTTGAACAAGTGAAGTGAATGTAAATATATTTATTGGGACACGTTAACACAACGATCCGACAATTTCTTGACAAAACAAATTCATTGCGGCATCTTCAAAGAAATAAGCCCTACGATTTGGCACGATAATGACAAACCGCGCTATAAATTGCGGAAAAGGCAGAAATTCTCAAAGGAAAGTTACCTGCCAAACATTCATTACTCGTGATAAAAAAAATTGCTAAATAAGTCGCATACTTAGTTGCAAAACAAATGCAAAAAGGATCGTGGTTTTAGTGGGATGAAGTCCCACACTACTTTGGGCACGTGTTCATAGTGTTTTATGAGATTTCCACCATCCCATGAAAAAAAAGCGTTCATATGTTTGAGAATACCTATTAGAACAATTCTTAACACATACAAAACAACGGAAATATCAGGCGGAAGGGTACACTTTTTTCTTGACTCTAAAGAGTTCCTATCAATCGAACTTTTAAAATGTTAAAGATATCCAAAAACGTATGTCATCTAATTAAGAGGTAAACTTTGTTAATAGGTGCTTAGCTGATTGCCCTAAAAATAAAAGCAGCTTCTAGTCTTTATTCCTAATAGTCCATCAATCCTTAACTGCTCACGATAAAATATTCATAAAACCCTCATTTGAGGTATTCTGACGATGAGAGCTTTGTGAATGGATATTTGGTGACTCCTAGTCGTTTCCATACTCCCATCGACTACAAATTCTCGGAAGACCGCAACGAGGCCTATGACATCGTCATAACTTCTTATCTCCTCGCAAGCGCTTAGCCATAAAATGTGTTTTACACTGCTTCTACGTAAGTTCAGCTTACTCATCAGGATAATGAGTCAAACGACGAAGTTGATCCATGCAACCCGTTTTATTCTCTCCGTCTCTCTCAGTCTCTCTATGCAAATCGATAGCAGGAAAAACTTCTCCCCGATCATCAAAGTGATTGTTAGTCGCCGTTGGCCAAATCAAATCTGTTAACAAGTTTTTCTTCCCTCTGTGCTATTCAGGCCCGATGTGTGTATTCGTTGCAGATTTGTGCTCACCGGTGTGATGCCTTCTTCCTGAGTCAGCAACATTTTCTGATATCAAATCTGATGGTAAATACGCGATGTATCCCATTTGTTGGTGCCGTTGTTGTATATCTTTCCATTATTTACCAGCGATATTTATTTTTTTCAACGCGTCCGTCGCATGTCTTCTGTCTTCCGCGGAGTGTGTGTATCGGTTTTTGTTTTTCTGTTGAAACAAATTTATTTGCACCACTGGACACATGGACCGACGGACTGTAGAACGTACGTGTTTGACTTGTGTGTGCACATTGTGTCCATCTCTAATGTAATAAGTGAAAACAAGAAGAGATGCCGCCACTGGTGTGCGCTGCTGCCGACACTGCTGCTGATGATGATGATGTGATGCAGCCTCCGCACCGCCGCCATAATATTGCAGAATCTCTCTTGGATATCGCGTTACATACCGGTCTATGGTTTTCCACTTTTCAGTAATTTATTAGATGGCAGTTGCCGTTGTTGCTCGCACAGGAAAAAAAGTATCAAAACGCATCTACTCGTACCATCCGAGACAACATTGTTTGTGTGGTTTATGTCCTGCATTTGATAGAGAGCGCGCAGTGTGCTGCGCCAACAGTCTACTAAGTCATGCAGAGATTGCTTCATTTTAATTACAATTACCAATGCGTTCGCCGAATGATGGTGCATTTTTATTTGTGATTTATTAAAGATTTTATGCGCGTACAAATGGCGCTACTACTTCTCTTGTCCTGTCCGGTTGGAGCGAATTTCTTGTCCATCGTTTTGGCTGCGGTACCCATGATAAGCTATTGACAGGTGATGTTAGATTCGCTGATGCGGCGCGTAAATCGTATGCGTGAACCCCTGTGGATGTGAGTACGGTGATGGTGCTGATGCGTGTTTGTTGCCATGGGGTTTGAGTTTTTTTTGACAAGCCGACGACGAGTTGTAATAGAACACCTGATGGCGGTTCAACGTCAGTGAGTGGCGTTTGATTGAGAGACTAGTTTTTTTTTTCGTAACTTTTTTATATGTCTGTACTATGGGCTAAATGAAATACTAATTTGGAAGAACGCAGGAAAGTCGTTGCAAGTATAATTTTGATCGTTTCGTTGAAAATGTCGACTGTAGATGGGTTAAATGGTGGGTTTCACATAAATGAATGAATTGAAGATGGAGTGGTTTCATTCAGTTATGTAATGTTTTTGCAATATTTTTTGTTTTTTCCATGCGTATATAATTTAGATTGTGGCGCAGTAGCTCAGTGATAAGTGATTTGAAAGCCCGAAAGTGATTAAAACCATTTTTGTTGAATACATTTCTCCTCTTGCAAAAAATTGACGGACTTACAACAGCATAAACCAGTCAGGAGAAGTTTAAACTTAAATTGCGTATTTATTTGCAGCCCACATATTTTAAGCTGAAATACATATGTAGTATCCCAGGTGATCAAAAATCAGTTTCTAAATTGTCGTGCCTGATTGTGTAATATTTGGGTGTCCCATTTGTAAAGCAGATCTGTACTAAGTTCGATTTCTGACATTACTACCGTTGTTTCCGATATTCCTTATTTTCGGAGTTACGTAGATGGTTCTAAACAAGCTTGTGGGGGCAACACATACTTTTTTGACTGCATTCGTGAAACCTTCAATGCTCAATAGCAAGTGTCAATTGTCAACATATTTCCTCAAAACAGCTTTGATATGGTAAAAGCTATTCAGGTTCTTTGTAACTTACTCAGTAATTAAAAAAGTAGACCATCTGAACTGCGCTAACTACAGAGGCATTAAGATCCTTAACATCGCATACAGGATCCTATCTTCTACAAAATGTGAATGCCTGACACCATTTACCATCAACATAATCGGCTCTATTAGTGTAGTTTTAGCCAGGATTTTCCACAACTGACCAAATCTTCATAATTCGGCAGTTCCCGTAAAAAAACCCAAGAAGTCTGATATCCACCACCTATTCATCGATCTCAAAGCCGCATACGATAGCTTTTAGTTTTGGTATACTCTAAAACCCGTACATATCTATAGAATGACGATGGAAAATCACCATCAGGGACGGAAACTACCTCACAGAAACATTCGATACCAAAGGATTTAGGCAATGCACTGTCATGTGACTTCTTTAATCTGATTCCTTAGAGAATTGTGGAAAACTCCTAGCCAATACCAGAGGCACAGTCTTATATAAATCGGTGCAACTTCTAGAAAACGCCGACGATATTGACTCTCAACTGGATGTGAGAGAAAAGATTGCTTCTCCAAGCCAACACCAGAGGCAAAATCTTATATAAATCGGTGCAACTACTAGCAAACGCCGACGATATTGACTCTCAACTGGATGTGAGAGAAACGATTGCTTCTCCAAGCCAACACCAGAGGCACAATCTTATATAAATCGGTGCAACTTCTAGCAAATGCCGACGATATTGACTCATAACTGGATGTCAGAGAAACGTTTGCTACTCGTAGCCAACCCATGTGGCACAATCCTATATAAATCGGTGCGATTTCCAGAAAACCCTGACGATATTGACTCTCAACCGGATATCAGAGAAACGTTTGTTATTCCTAGCCAACTCCAGAGGCACAATCTTACATAAATCGGTGCAACTACTAGCATAAGTCAACGATATTGACATCATTGGTTGGACTCAACGTGAGTCAGTGAGATAGTATGGAACTCTGTCTACCTCGGCTCTCAAATCTGACAATAACATCTCGTCAGAATTAAATAAAAAAATACTATTTCCAACCGTTGTATCTTCGGGCTAAGGAGGCAATTAAGTATTAAAGCCCTCACTAGAACTACTAAGGAGATCCTATATAAGACCCTGGTCATCCCAGTCCTGCTCTACGGCTCTCAAGCATGGACGGTATCAGAACTGAATAAAGTAAGACAAAAAAAATCTTCGAAAAATCTCCGGTCGAAGATTGAACCAAGAACTATACGATCTGTAGAGCTATTCATACAAATGGCTAGGACATGTAGATAGAATGGACACCAATACTCTGGCTAGCAGAGTCTTCGAATTCTCAGCCAGATATCGGACGCAGTAGAGGAAGACAGAAACCGACCTATCCGGTTGAACCCAGCTCACCTAGATTGTCGAAGAAGTACTCTCCCATATGAAGTTTCCTTTATTCTGACAGAGCAGGACAAGAGCATAGAAGGTGAGTATTACTTTCCTCCTCTTCTTCGTCTTAGCAGGTTCTGCAGAAGTCGTTGCTGCAAAGGCTTAGTCTTCTTGCGCACAGTGTCCTGTAAGGACCCCGATAATGGTGCTGATGTTTGATCTGTTCAGCATTGTCAAGTTAAGTTAGGCCAGAGTCGCCTGGATATTTAATACGTTTCACCGCTTAAACATTTACGGTGTGCTTTCTTGATCGCATTCAGTTTGATCTGTAAATTATATGTAGCGATGGTAACATTTATCATATCTACTGGCGGTAGAACATCGAGGGTTGTGCCCTGTCTGGCAAGCTTCGCCATCTTCTTAACAGACAGTCGGCATTTGTGAGCTGATTTCAAATTGAACGAGATTGCTTCTAGGGAATTTATTGCCACTTAACTGTCACTGAAGATGCTAGTATGCATCGCGGATATTACATTCCATTTCAGCCAGGACGGCTAAATGAACGGGCTAATTGAGAGGCATGTTTTTTATGGTACAGTTTCCTTCTGGAATGTAGCGCTCTTAAGGAAGTAAGTAATTGTTATTCGAAGATTCATTATCATTCCCGTCCAAAATTGAAGGTTTTCGTTTCCGGTGTTTTCAGTTTTGACATGAACTCTTTTGTTAAAAAAAAAACTGATAATGAATTTCATGATATTGCAATTGCAAGCAACAAAATTACAAGAACAAGTAACCCGTTTTAGAAACAAACCTGGGCCGTTAGATTTAACTGACATATTGCGTCAATTTTGTTCCTAAAGTGCTCAAATCTTCTTTATAAGTGCATGCTGCAATAAATGTTGTCTACAAGCCAATTTCCTAATATTATTAATTCTTCTATAACCTCAAGTTGGTTTTCAGTTACCTCTGGCATATTTCAAGACATCACCACTTTTCCGATTGTCTTTATTTGATAGCTTAACGACGCAAATGCACGTCTTCACATTTATTTACCAATCCATCATAACTACCCCTGTAACAAAGTTCAAACAACTCATCCCATATGTCTTCATTAGAGCCCTTTTAAAGTAATACCACATGCACGCAACGAGTCCCATTTCAATGGGCCCCTTTCCACATAACCCCAAGGCATTTACTCATCCTATCCAATTTTCTGTCAGTCATTATAAAGTCATAAACTTAATTGCACTCCAGCTAGATGTTTTACGATCTTAACAAATGTTCACGCACTTCCCTCAAAAAAAAAAAAAAAAACAACACGAGAGAAATATTTTTCCTATTTCCCCAAAGAGCGTAACTATTATATCATGGTAGACCCCCAATGAGTATCCCATAAGTGCCGTCCATAAATAGGTTGTCGTAAAAAGTATCTATATTTTCATTGCATGCCAAAGTATAAATTTCTTTTTTTTTCATAGCACCGCACACGCTACACCATAATGATAGTCTAGCGCCGATTTTTCATTCATTCGGAGGCGGAAGAAATCGTTTTACGATCTAAGTACAAAAAAAAAACCAACAAAACACCATGACGATCGTGTGCAGCATTAAGCACACACCACTCGGGTAGATTAAGGCGTCATCAGCGACCATCGCCAAAGTCATTATCATTAATTGTCGTCTGCAAGGTGTCAGAGGTTGGCATTTGTTTTCTTGTAGATAGACAGTACCAAAAGGCTGTTGGAGTATCCTCCTAACTAAATGCTAACAACGACCTCAGGAGTCAGTGTTGTTAGCTGTGTTTCAAACACAAATGCACGTTTGTTTTTTCGTTGAAGAGCGCGTTTGTCACACGCATACCCCACCTTAACGCTGGAGGAATTCTGCTGCTTTTTTGACACTTGGAAAAGTGAAGATGACACTGTTGTCATCAATCATAATTTTTATGTCTGTGAAAGAGGTTAACAATGTTAGGCGATGGCTGTGTGTCAAGTAGCATTCCAGCGGACACTCATCGGACACACAATAAACTTGAGAATGTCGCTTGAAGGAGGACGATGTCGGACTTTGACGTTAAAAGTTATCATCGTGATCTGTTGAATTCGAATATAGTTGTCTCTGTGATCGGTTGTTAGAGGCGACATCTCGAAGTTGAGATTGAAAGATGGCAGCAGGAAATGATGTTATTTAAGTTGATGTTGGTGGATTGTGAGAAAGTAAGATATCGAGTTGGTTTGACAGGTTATGGGGCTTCCCAACTGAAATAAATTAGTATGATCGTTTAGGCAATATGCTAAGGGGTTCATTAATGTGGTGAAAGACTTATGTCGAAGAGATACAGATAAGCATAAGCAGTGTCCTGGGGGTATATATTCAATATTGTGAAAGCACAGCTTACACTTTTTTGAGATTTGTAAATTTAAACTTTCCAATTTGATCTAAGGTCTGGTAAAATATTGTTTCAGTTTCACTTTGCACGGGCGCATTGGAGCAATTGTTAGCGCGATGGACTGCCGCACAGAAGGTCTGGGTTTGATTCCCAGCCATAGCAACACTTAAGATAAGCAGTTCTTGACAATTGATACTACTCGCGAGAGAATGGCCATCGAAAATCATTTTGGTTGTGCGCGGCAGTTCATCGCACTAACCATCGCGCAACTGAGCCCGTCGTTCATGATAGCAAAAACGTAAAAAAAACACTACTATAGCTATCTTGATCATGAAGACATGAAGTGAAATAGTTGTTAAGATACAGAAAAGTATTAGTCAGTACCAAAGTGTGGGACCCTCTACCCCGATACAATCATTGAACATGATAAGGCTTGACCATTTTTATTGAGGATCGAAGTCCTTTTAATAATATTTGTACCACTCCTAAGGATACCATATGTTACTACAATTTTGGGTTACTACAACCAAGTACGAAACTCTCCTTATGGGCCTACCTTCCGAACAAACTAAGTCAAGCTTTTCACAGCAAGCTTCCTGTCTCCGGTAGCAACAGAACGTAGCCTATACAACTGAATTCGCCCAGAACGGAATATTTCCTAACTGAAATCAAATCCCATGATCTTGAATTGTGATTCCAACAATATGACTCTACTCCACGCAGTCTGTGAAACCATGGGTTTTTTTTGGGAAAATAGTTCATTGACCAATTAATTTCACACTTTGTACCGGTGAATTCGACGTCTAGACCAAATGAAATCATAACTCTGTTTGGGTCTACGTAAGGTTCAAAATGCTTCATTAGTAAGACTATTGAAGAATTGAATGTCATTAAATGTAATATTGGCCAAATAGCATACGAAATGCTCGAATCGCCAAATGTGACTTCAGAATGAACTATGTTACCCGCAGTAAAATTCTTACAAAAAAATTTGAACTGTAAAACTTTTTTTTAGTACCTCTTAATGAATCGCCTTTTATATTTTTTTGATTGCAGGTCAATCGCTCCGAATAAATTGATTTTTGTGACCGCCTGCATTATTGATTATTATTTTGGGATATATGCGACATTTTTAAAATCAACAGATGAATTGTTGACGATTATTCTACGTTCCATTCCTTGGTCACATCAGATTTGCTATTTGCTTCACAAATGTCAAAACGGAATTGGCATTCATCGCCATTTCAAAAATCTGTGGCACTTATTCATAGGGTCATATATTATGACCCTTCTAAAACATACCAAACAAAAGAGTTGATGTGCAAACTGATGATATGAATTGAATAAACAATTTTACTGGCCTATATTATGACTTATTTTTATAAAACAGTCAATAAATACAAATTCTTCTTAGATCATGTTACAAGTGTAGACTAGTGTGTAAGCAAACAGTCTAAGAAGAATATGGTCGTATAGATTCAAACCATAATCGAACTATACAACACCGCGATGTCGTTTCAAAAATAGATTTTAGCAAAATGGAGATATTTTGTCAGCAAAACTAAAACCCGCAGTGTTACTTTGTTTTACTACAAAATTTTAATAAGATTACATAGTTTTACAAAGTGATTTGCGGTCTAAATTAATGGTGCTGTCACTTTATACACCAATGAATAAGTCAACCTTATGTAAGAGCTCTAAAGATAATATTACCTGCCATAAACCGTCCAATGGCAAACATCCTGTGATACACTCTTCATAACACTAATTTTCTTCTATTCCTAACCAACACGTCTTTCCCATTCTTCCTAAACATAATTTCATTCGCTTCTTCAATTTAAGAACCACATCAGTCAAAATCGTTACCATCCCAGTACAACAATTATCTCGAACTCCAGTAGATAATTTAAAAATAGAAAATTCTTTTGTTTGCATGCAGATAGAAGTATGCCTGCAATAACTCTTCAACTAACATTTTATTATCTAACCACTGCGTTAGTCCACTTAATCTAACTCGAAGGCAGAAACAACATCAACACTCTACGCAAAGTGGCAACAAATATTCGAATGATACCCGCAATCGCAATCAACTAAGGATTATGAGATTCTTTTACGTAGAATCTCACAGTTTTCCTAGGATTAATAGATCCCAAGCGCGGAAAAAAAAAGAAACCTGCTATAAGTGAGATTATCCATGCCCAACGAGTTTCCCAGGTGAAGAAGAATCTTCTTTACCTTCTTCATAGAAAATGTTTTTTTGCAGACTTTACGGATACAAATCGTATCTGGTTTCTTATCGGACAAGGTAATTCGATATCCTGTTTACAGTAGCCGAGGCTAAGTGATTACAATGTACCTATACAGAAATCAGCGAAAAAAAGTGAAGAAAGTGATGATGGAGAGATTCACTCAAACTCGACCCGATCTCGTATAGAGCAATAATGTTTCGTTATGTTCCCATGCCGGCTATACAGGTCTATAAAAGAAAATCGGTGAAAACATCTCGTTTATGTGTATTTCCGTGCAAACAATGAGTGAATACGAAAAATTTAATTTTTTTTACGATTTGAAGTCGGCATGATTAGAGAAATGGAGAGATGACTCGTAAATGGTTAATACGAGGTTTACGATCTTAAGCGTGTTGTTTACGATCATTTTGTACCATCGATCAGGACAAGAGATTTTGATGGAATTTAGGTTTTATATGGTTAAGTAGAGGATGGTCTTGAAATTGGTTTTCTATAAACAATTCTAATAAATTTATAAAAAGTCGCTCTTTAAATTAGCTAAGCTATGCGATGAGTTATACGGCATTGAAATATTGAGTTGAGACATTGCAGCAGCTCAATAAAAAAGTGTTTGAAATGTATTCAAACTAAGAAAAGGAAACCACACATAGGCAATGTAACCATTAGTAAAGGGTTTTTCAATAAGAGCGCTGCAAACGTTTTTTTTTACATAAAACAAAAACGGTTTTGGATAACAATGAAATTCTTTATTCCTGTGAAAGTACATTCGATGCCATTATGTATGGAACTCGATTGCTTTTAAATGCTTTCTACGGTTTACAAGCACAAATCGGCCGATACTGCTGCAATTTCACGTTCGATATTCGTACGAAGTTCATTAATCGTCGCTAGCTTGTTGGCATAGACCATAGACTTGACGTAGCCCCAAAGGAAATAGTCTAACGGCGTCAAATCGCAAGACCGAGGCGGCCAAGCGACTGGACCATTTCGTGAGATAAGACGTTCTCCAAAATTGGTTTCCAATAAATTGATTGTGGCATTCGCTGTGTGGCTTGTGCCGCCGTCCTGTTGGAACCACATGTCTTCCAAGTCCATATCATCCAATTGGGGCCAAGAATATTCGGTTATCATTGAATCTCTCAATTCTCGAATCGGTAGCGATTCCCATTCACAGTAACCTGGCGGTCTTGATCGTCATGGAAGAAGAACTGCCCAATGACGCCGCCGGCCCATAAACCACACCAAACCGTAATTTTTTCGAGATGCAATGATGACTCATGGAGTACGTGTGGATTGCTGCCTGACCAATATTTTGTTTATTGACGAAGCCATTCAGCCAGAAATAAGCCTTATCGCTGAAGATGATTTTTAGATGAAAAACCGAATCATTTTCAAGTTGTTGCTCAGCCCAATTCACGAACATACGACGCTTCTGATGGTCAAGCGGCTTCAGTTCTTGCGTCAATTTAATCTTGTAAGGATGTAGGCCAAGATCTTTTCGCAAAATTCGCCACAACGACGTCACAGAGATGCCCAACGCTTGAGAATGACGTGTGAGAGACACATTTGGGCTTTCTTCAACTGAAGCCTCAGCGGCAGCAATATTCTCGACACTACGGGCACTACTTTGTCTCACTGACACGGGAACATTTTGTACTGTGCCTGTCGATTTAAATTTTTCGACTAGACGCTCAATTGTTGATCTGCTAGGACGTTGCTTAACGTTGAGGCCACTGACTCCGAATTTCGGTTGTAAATTTTAATAATTTCGACTCGTTGTTGGATCGTATATCTTTTCATCATAAAATGGCAAACCTTACTGATTAGAAATGTCAAAAGAGCGGCAAGAAATATGGCGTCGTTTGCTGCCGCTGTTGCTCAACTTTTGTAGCGTCCCTGTTGAAAAACCCTGGTTTGTTTTTTACAAATAAAACTGACCTCCAAGCGAACGTAAGAATCCGTGGTTTGTTGAAAACCAACGGATGTGTAAAAAGGAAAACAGTTAAGGAATAAACATACGAAAAGACAACAATTTACAGTAGGATCTGCGAAATGCTCTATCCCAAAACATATTTTTTTAAGAACATACCCAATAAAACTATTTTTTAAAAGACGTAGGTAAAAGTGGGTCTCATGCAAAGAGTAGGATAGCATCATATATTGTTTATATACTATTAAACTTTTGTTAATAATTATTTTATTTTAGAAAAAGCATATTTATATAAATTTAGGAAAGAAAAAGTTCACAGGCGAAGAAGAATAAGAACAACGTCATGATACGGTGCGAAAGAAACAGAGACTAAGCGTTTGCAATAAGCTAAAGTTCCAACTGGTATGCCAATCCTTTGTCTCACTGCATTGTCTCAGTCTCCATCATTGTATTGATTAAAGCTGCAGGCCAAAACTACTTTTGCTGCATTTTTTATGAACATTTTTACACGGACCCTTCCGGTTCACATTTATATACTCTCCACTGTGGTGATTTGGCTTACTAATTCGAATGCGCATGTAGTCTAATAACAAGTGGGCCAAAAGATATCACCGTATTGGAAAATGCTCTAATTTTTGCAAATGGCCGCCAATGTCAAATCTGTTTTGACAGTTGTGGACTAGACAGATGTAGAATACATGTGCACAAGCCATGGAGCAATATACTCCCGAAGAACGTGGAATAATCGTGTCTATTTTTTTGCGTAACAATTCGTCTGTAGTGTTGGTGCAGCGCGAATTCCGTCGCCGATATCCCGCCCGTCCGAAACCGACTGCGCAAACACTGCGCCGTTTAGCCACATACCGTGAAGAGTATGGGACCACACGACATCTCGCCAAGAGTGGTCAGCCCCGGAGCGCCCGTTGTGCCGAGGATATTGCTGCTGCTGCCGAAAACATCGACCAGACGCCGTGCCTTGCAATAAGCCATCAGCCGGTCCTCCCTATGGCGATTTTTGGTCTAAGACTTGCGAATGTTCCCGTACAAAGTCCTGTCCGCGCACCAACTGCTGCCTGTCGACCGCTAAACGCGTGCAACCGACGCCAAAGTCATCCTCAATCTCGAGGACGAAGTGGACGATTTTCGACCAAATTCATAATGAGCGATGAGGCTCATTTTCACCTCAGCGGATGCATGAACAAGCAAAACTATCGCTTCTGGGGCAGTTGTGGATGCTTTTGATTCTCAACAATTTCTCGTGGATTTTCTGAGCACAATTTTGAAGATTAACGGAGCTATCAAGCTGAGAATGTGTTTCATCAATTGAGATGACTTTGTTCAAAAAATCGGAATCCACATGCTGTTGTTCCAAAATCCTTTAAACGAACACAGCATGGTATGTAGTCTTTTGTTCTTAAGTTTTTCGTGAGAAGTCGCTGGTGAGAGCTTCTCGAAATGCACAATTTTTGACTACGGTACCGAATTGATGTTCCTGGACTGTCAGCAATACTCTCTCGAACTGCTTCGATGTTTTCTGTTAAACGACTTGTGACACGTTTAAGATCACTAATTGATACAGTCCCCTTGATATTTTCAATTATTCTCTTCACAGATGATGACTGTAAATCACCATGACGGCTAAATTTGTTCGAAAATTGTGGATTGTGGCTGACAAACCTTCATTATTTTTAAAATATTGCTAAACAATTGAAATGCGCTGTTTTTTGAGTAATGCGCTCCGTTTTTACTGACCCCGAACTGTCAGCTGTCACATTGTTATCATTTTTCCTATCGACAGCACAAAACTATTAAATGGCGCAAAACTCAATGTTTCTGTGAATTATGGGATACCCGTTAGAACCGTGGTTGTTCAAATATGTTTGACAGGACTATTCAATTTTTTTAAGGGGTTTGTCAAAACTAAAAGTTGAATCAAATAAATTTTGACACATGTTTTGCTCAACTTCCCTTACAAAACCTAGATTAAGGTTCGTGCCCCAAAAAGTGGTTACAAACGGACAGACGGATGGAACGACTAGTATGCACTCTTATAAAGTGACAGAATGTATATAGTACTGACAGGCGGATTAGTGTTATACATCTTCTACGATGGCAGGACCTACAATTTTGTGACGAATCAAATCAGCTAAGTTGAGATAAGCATTTAATGGATATGGATAGTGCTTGAGTGAATTGTCAGGTCACTGCGAAAAAACGGCAAATGAAAATGGATATGGATAGTGCTTGAGTGAATTGTCAGGTCACTGCGAAAAACGGCAAATGAAAAATAATAATTTCGATCATTCAATAATTGCTATCTCTTAACATTATCAAACCCAGAATATTTGTGCTGCAGCTATTTGCACTGATAACGGTCCTGGTGACTATTTTTAATGTCTTCGATTTGATTTGCCTGCACGAATGGCAGGGCCAACACTAATACCCTAAGCCCACGTCTAATTGCACTGTCACTTAAAACCCATGATTCTGCAAAACGTCAAATCGATCAGATAAGCGAATTCGCTCAAAACGTAAAGTCGTCTTTCGAACAGTAAGCGTGAGCAGGATTAAATCCAACCCACGGAATTTTTTGAAACTTTTAGATACATTTACATGGTTTATAAGGAGTTTGTCCATAATAGGTTCAATTTATGTGAAAAAAATGTCATAACTGTATCCATTTAGTAAATCCATCAAGATTCTGTCCACCTGAGACTTTTAAGGAAAAAAAAAACTATACGACTCTAAATCAATCACTTGACCAAATTTAGAACAAATCAACAGGTCATTGCTTTGCATTGATTTATCACTTCTCTCTTACCAGCTGTCATTGCTAAAGTGACACACTCCGGTAACCTATAAATCATCTTGCATAAGCGCCCATCAACTTCCAGCATAGATGCCAGTCTCTCCTATCTAGGTAATCACTTTTGCTCCATCATCCAGTCGTCAACTTCATCCTTACCCACCAGCCTAACCTGTTCGTCAACCCATTTGACTCAATCACAGGATTTTAATCTTCGTCTCCGTCGCTATTGATAATTATGCATTCGAAATCTCCCATGTAATCGTCACGTAATCGTCACCCAAAGCAAATCCGCGCGAACTAGCGAATCGGCAAGTGAGCTCACGGCGCGCGCGTGAGAATTAAACCCGTGACATAACCTGCATTTGCACACCGCCTCACCGGGCGCATGCACATTTGTCTACACAGTTGTACGGTTAGACTACAAAAGCTCAAACTCGATCACCTTTCAAGTCATCTATTTAGTGCGGGTACAGGAGAACCCAACCACTAGCCGGCCAAGCCGTGGTTTCGAATTAGCAATCTCTCAATTCTCGAAACGGATCTCTGGCCAAGCTGTATGGGGCAAACCTCTGCCACCTCTTCTCATGCCAGCCCCAGTGACACATTTTGTCCAATCCCATTTGCATATTATTTTTATTGTTATTATTAGCAATAGGAGTAATGGCTCCAGCACCTGGTGGCGAAGGGTGTACCAGTGTACCAGTGTATGATGGCCGGCGCGGTCATGTCGAACGCCATACAGCCGATTGCCTTTAATTAGTGTTCCCACCGTCATTGTTGTCGTCAATTCGAACTGAATGGTGATTTAACAAATATCTCATGGATACATGGATACACGTTGCTGCGAGTGCACACAGTAAGTATTTCGAGCGCTCGGTCGATTGGTAGGTAGGTAGGTACACTACAATAGACTTAATGTCGCGTCGAAAAATTCGACAGACAGATGACGATCAGCGATCGATTCGAGTCAAATGACAGCAGCAACAGCCAATGAACGTGTTTTCTAATTTTTTTTTTCAAGTTTTCACTGCAGCGACAATGACGACGACGACAGTGAGGACGGTTGTATTTGTACACTTGAAGTCCTCCTTCTGGCCACAAATCACGTGGCTTGAGGTGGAACAGTGTGGTTACCGGTACCGGGAGATCGTAATTAAAATTGACTTAAAGTGCTAGACAGTGTCACTCCCAGTTTGGCGTTGAGTTGGGAGTCCAATTGGAGGTTGGCGGCAGCGACGAACGAAGAACGAAGAACGACGACAGCGATGCCAGTGGTGGAGGTTGGAGGTGGCTGCCTTGCAGAAAATCTACAACATGAAGTCGAAATGTTGCACGTAGATAAATATGGTTGTATGTGTATTTGTCTATGTGTGTGTTTGGGAACGTATTTTTTTTTTTCTATATGACTTTTTGTAAAATTTTAATTACATCGAAGCTACTGGGTGTGGTGGCTGGTTGGAGATTTCAGTTGGATTGCTTTCTGTGATTTTGGACACGGCACACGGAACATTATTTTCATGCGACTAATTTCAAATTGGAGACCAGGCAATGGGTGTATGGGTTGAGTCATATCTCAATGGTACTCGTACATTGTTGAGTGATTTTTTGGGGGATAAAATAATTGGCTGCACTCGTGCTGTTGCAATGCGATTGAAAGTGTTTTTCAAATTTGACTGTCAGTCAGAAGCTGGCTTGATGTGTTATTTTCCACATAACTGGGTTTTTGGAAACACTTGTCTAATTGGATTTGCAACAATGTATAGACAATGTGTTGGCAACTGGGGCACTGACTAATGTGTTAGGCAACGGATAGTGGCGAAGTAAGCTATTTTATAAATATTCACTGTTTAATATTAATGAACACTTAATTCCGGTTTATGTGAATTACGATTGGCATGAAAGGAAAAAAGTGGTCTGGAATAAAAATTAGTCCTGCATTTCAGTTGAAGTTTTTGCAAAGACTCGCAATTTACTGAAGTTTTCCGGAGATAATTGCTTAATATTGGCAAGCAATCAAACAATTCGATCTCCGCATTTTGTTCACAACAAATCGAAGGCTGAATTTGTCAGAAAAAATCAACACGGAGGTCCGTAAGTGCAAGTTTTGAGTTAGTTGCAAGCCAAATACTCGCAGTGTTTTGAAAAATAACACAGGTTTTGCTTTCGCAGATAACGTCCTTAATTTTGTATTTGTTGATTCTGAGCCTAGCAATAGTATCATTATTTCCATGACACCGCTTGTAAGTAGTTCCATTTTTCATGTAGCATTGTTATTACAATGGTTGGGTGTTGCAGAACGAGGGTAGACTGTGATTGGCTTTAACTTGGCAAGGCGCAGTATTTATAACTCTGACTTCACATCAAGTGCTTATTTTTAACTTCCAAGTGGTAACCATCGTGTACTGGTCTCATCCAACCCGATTTGACTTGCTAAACGATAACGCGACGAAATACAGCAACACTATAGACATCCAGGTCAAAACGGCGCGGAATGATTACCCAGGCGAACCTAGCCAAGCTGCTTCGAAATATTCGGACAACAGGTTGTCTAGCAATTTTAACGGTAATTTAGGCCCCTTGAACAGAAATGGTGGCGGATAAACCGAAAGGGCAAAGGCAGCGCTCAATCCCGTAGTGGATGCTAGGCTGATGAACTTGCCTAATTTACTTATCTTCCATGCTAAATATTCTACTGCATGTGTAAAATCAGAATAAGCATTGCAATCGAACTTACTCAATGCTTTGCCTAGAGTCCTGATGGCCCCTAGTCCAAGGGTATCTAATAAATTGTAAATGGCCCTCCAGGTTGGGGGTTGTGCTTTAGTTTTACCACCAATTATATTAAAAAACTGCATGATACGAACCAGCCAACCGTGGAAAGGACAAATTTTTATTGTTGACGACCCTGCTAAACGAAAAAAGGACAACGACGTTCGTATCTGGCCTTGGAAGGTGAGAACAAAAACTGCATGACGTTCGACGACGTTCGTATCTACACCTGGAATGTGAGAACATTAAACAGGAGAGGTGCAAGCAAACAATTAGCGGAAGCCCTAAGCAGCTATGAAGCAGACATTACTGCCATCGAGGAAATGCGATGGGATGGACCGCGCAAAAAGAGGATGAAAAACTGTGACATCTACTACGGACCGTGTTTCAGTAGCAAAAACAGCAACTATTCGGATTCGGATTTGTTATAAGTGCCACACTTATGCAAGAAGTCTTATGTTTCTAAGATATTGGCGAACGCACTGATCTCCATATCAATGAGCGGTGAGCCAAATTGATCATATTCCGATAGACAATAGGCACGCATCCAGTATTTTAGATTTTTGAACATTCCGAGGAGCTAACATCAACTCGGACCACTACCTGGTTGCATCCAAGGTAAGAATGCGGATATCCACCACGCCACAAAAAAAACAGAAATACTGTCAGAAAAATGAAATTGGAAAGACTGCAATCGCAAGAGACCGCCAAGGCCTTCGCGCAACGCGTATCCATTAACATCTCGATTAACACCATACCACCAGCATCGAATGTCGAGGAACAATGACAACGATGCCAACAAGCCATTAGATCAGCCACAACTGATGTGCTAGGTTTTCTGCGCCCACCAACAATGATGAATGCCGGCAGATGCTCGCAGCCAAGAACGGGGACTACAAGGCTAAGCTGCAGGTGAAGACGAGAGCTGCCGTTGAGCTCTATGTGCGAAAAAGAAGGGAAGAACACCGGCTTTTCAGAAAGAAAAAAAGAACATCGAAATGCCTTCTTATGTAACAAGATACAAATTATTTGGAATTTTACCTCTTTTCGATTAGACCTGCGATTTCAGAAACTACCACAAAGAAATTTCTAACAGAGTCGATATCGGTATCTATATAGCGTTGGCTAGTTCTAATCGAATCACTCATGCATAATTTTCAGTTGGACGTGAGCTGTGTGCCACGTAGTGCCGTTCTATTGAAACCAAATGTGCATTTCGTTCAGTTCCAAAAGAAGTTGGTAAACATTGACCTATATTGCTCGCCGTTGAAGGTAAGGCCTGGCCAACGTCGTTCTCAAAGAAATTGGGACCGAAGATACCGGCACCTAAAAACTCACACCAAAATGTGACTTTTTCAGGATGAATTGGACGCTCCTGGATCTTTTGTGGATTGATATCGTCCCTAATTCGACAACTTTGATTGTTGACGTGCCTATTCCACAAGAAACGGGCGTTATCGCTGAAGATAACTGTTTGATGACTTAGATCAGTTCTTAATTTCTCCCGAGCCCATTCATCGAACTCACGTTATTGTATGTGCTCCTCTTTGGCTCCTGAATCAGTTTAATCGGGTGAAGGCTCAAGTCACGAGCCGAAATTCTATAAGTTGTTGTCTGCAAAAAGCATAGTTCTTGTGAGCAACGCGAAATTTTCCTGCCCACTCGATATCTTTGCCAGATTTTGGCTTTCGTAAGGACGGGCTAAGTGGCGCGATGGTTGGTGCGATTAACTGCGAAGCTCTGGGTTCGATTCCCAGCCGTAGCAATACCTTAAGATTTTTCACTGGCCCTCCTGTAATGACGATCTGACAAATCATCCGAGAAGTACCAATTCTCAAGAAAAGCCATCGTGGATGTGAGAAATCTCGGCCCTGGGTACTAACGAGCCTGTTCTGCCAAAAAATTGTATTTTTGTAAATTTGAAGTATAGGTGTTGGTTTATCGTTTATTGATCCAGTGACACAAATTTATCCACCAGGACACGAATAGTTCTACACACGAACACATGAATGGATGTGAGAAATCTCGGCCCTGCGCACTAACGAGCCTGTTCTGCCAAAAAAAATGTATTTTTGTAAATTTGAAGTATAGGTGTTGGTTTATCGTTTATTGATCAAGTGACACAAATTTATCCACCAGGACACGAATAGTTCTCACGGTAGCACGTTCATGGCGTCCTTAAAATGAGCGATGCGCACGGAACTTTGCCTGAACAGAACATACATTTTGAAAAAACAATTCCGTCGATGGTGATTTGGCAAAAAAAAGTTTTAATAAATGACAGACGTAGTGTCAACAATATGGCTGCTATCAACTGTCAAAGTTCAAATCTACCAATTGAAAAACTCTTTACATGCAGCTACCTTTTCAGGGAGGCAATGTAATGAGATCTATGTTCTTGTGAACTCGACGCTGCTCTATGAATGTAGACTGTAAGAGCATGCACAATCCATCTATAGATCATTTCTAGGGATTATTTTAAGGACCGATTAGCTTTAGAAAATTTTCTTATGCTGTGTAATCACTACTCATACTGTTTTCCCACTTTCACATTGTATTGCAAAGCACAACCTTTCCAAGCAGGGTTTAATGTCATAAAACATATAGAATGACAAAAAGTGGTATTAAATCATTAAAAGTTACATTGTAACGTTAGCGCAACTGTTACTGAATGATGTTACTTTAATGAGATTGCTAACTTTTTGCTTCGGAAATTATTTGATTTCGGCTTTAATAATATGAACTATCAACAATATGATGAATATTCATACATCACATGTTGGGCTTGAAATTGGCTGTTATGTCTGTTTTTAGAACAAAAAAAAGCTGGTGCTGGTCTTTTCTGCAACCAAATTTAAAAGCTTCAGACTTAATTTGTGGGAATATCCAAAGAGCAAGGTTTACCCCCAACAAACCAGTAACACCTGCGCAACAAAAATAAAATTTAATAATATTAATGAAATAACGCTTCAAAGGTGTAAAAATAGGACGACCAATTTTATAAAAACAACCCACTTTATGAGGCTAAATGGAACGGATAATCCTCAAAATCCAATAAAAGATTTTTTACCACTTAACCAATTTTTTTTTGCAGAGTATTATACAAAGTAATAAACCTTTTCGTCTAGAAATCCAGTATAATCAGACATATATTTCAAATTGTATCTTTAGAATACCCAAAAATAAATTATATTTCAAAAGGATTATTTAAAAAAAAATATATATAACTCTAAATGAATATCTATCACATATTACCGACTGTGAATAAAATTCAAATGGTTCTACCTGAAATATTAACACTTTTTGTTGCTGCTATTTTAGGATTTGTTTAAAATATACAACTGTGTGAAATATAACATTAGCATGGCAATATTATTCAAATTAAATAAAAATACAAATAAAATATTTTATGAATGCTAGTTCGCAAAATATAATTATACATATGTTTGGAAGGTCATCATAAAAAGACACATAGTGACGAAGGAATATGTTTTTTTTACTATCTAAATCATTAATTATAAACAAAATAAATTTGCATGTTTAGTACCGTAGCAAATAGCTTAACAAAAATGATGATACTGTTATATTAAATCAGTCGAATTTTTTATTACCAACTAACACATGCAAAGTGCAATTGAATTTTATTGTCTGTCCAGGTAAAAATATAAAAAAAAAGTAAGAAGGCAGGTAGTCTATAGGATAGATTTCATATATTTTTGGTAACAGCTTTAGACTGTATGTTTTTATTAACTCTGTAGGTTCCTTTGATCAACTCAAAAAAAAAAAAGATTATAAGAATTTGAACAAAATTGATAGTAAACATCACTGTATCCGTGTTCAATGTGAAAATACTAATTAAAATTTGAGACTTTAGTTCATTTGTCAAAAATATAAAAAAACAATCGGTTTGGTCATCAGATCTGACAGTCATTCACAATGATATTCCAGCTGTCAGCTTTCTAGACATTGCCAATCTGCTTGCTGCGCATTTCGCAAACAGCCCTATATTGTCAGATTGTGCCCAGTCTCCCTCTGTACATGAGAACGTATATCAATGTATTGGCAAGCAAGTCTTATTTGATCTTGATTTTCGTAAATCCGTTGGTCCAGATGGTATATCCCGCGTTATTCTTCTCGGCTATCAAAATCACTGCGTAAAGTTTTTCATCTATTATACCTACTCAACAGGACTCTTTACGAGTAGATGAAAAACTCGCTTGTACAAAAAGCGGGTGAATCTTCTTCTCCCGTCAGTTACTGACCAAATTCACTTACGTCCTTTCTCACCAAGGTCATGGAAATGCTGGTTAATCGTCGGCTTATGAAATGACTCCAATCACAAAAACTTTTCAATGACCTTCAGTGTGGTTTTCGTAGCAACAGGTCCAGTGGTGTCTTAATGACATAGCCCACCGAAAATTCAAACCAATCACTTCACCATGGTGGAGAAAACCAGATTGTTGCACTTGATATTTCAAAGTCTTTTGATATGGTTTGCCCTCAAACCCTTGTGTAGAAAATGCCTGCATTTGGAATCCATATAAAAAAAATTTCATCAATTGATTACAAATTATCTGTCAAAACCTTCAGTTGTGGTTTTTTTTCGACGGTTTCACGTCTGCAACTCACCAAATATATGATGGTATCCCTCAAGGCTCCGCTTTGTCTCCAACTATCTTTTTCATATTTCTTAATTACCTCTTGTCTGTAACTATTAACACAATTCATTTCTCTGCTGATGACAGTACCCTCAGCTTTTCATATTCGTTCTCGAATCCACATCCTTCACATTCGGATGTGGATCAAAAATGATAAAATATGTTAAATTCATTAAATTCCGACCTTAACCTTAGAATTAAAATTAATCTGTAAAGGTCTTACCTAGTAGATAAATAAATAAATAAATCCCTCCCAATAGAGTAGAATTAAATGCTTCTAAAACGCGAAGCTGTCTTTTGTGATCCAAGCGAAACTAAAATTTACAGCCATTATCCATGAATGGCACTTGCACCGAAAATTTTTCAATGCTTGGTATGTGTGTCAGCGGTGGTTAACTCCGCAGCATTAGAGATTTATTTTCACCCCTAGATACTCTCGGAAAGAAAATGGCAGCTAATTCAGCCATACATCTTAAAGTCATCCAACAGTGGTCAAATAATCAATCTGGCCGCTCAAATATCTTAAACGAAGATGAATATTCCTGAAAACACCGATTACACTCATACCAGGTTTAACTTCGATAAGAATTTCAGGGTCACAATCTCAGACAGAACGTCATGGGAAAGTATCGAGCCTGTGCTAAACGATTGGATCCATTTTTATACTGATGGCTCCAAAACAAATGACGGAGTGTGTGTTGGTGTCCTCTCCGACAGGGTAAATCTCAGCCTACCTTTCATCTTTTCGTTCACTGTAGCCTGTTCCAGGCGGTCAAAGAAGCCTTATCCTGACTGAAAGAGAAAATAATATCAGCCTTGGACAGCCGTGTGGCCATCAAATCCCTGGAATCAGTCTCAACAAATTCCAAGACAACCCTAGATTGCCGATCATATCTACAGGAGATGTCAAAGCATTTTAACATTCAAATAGCTTGGTGCCTGGGCATAGTGACATTCAAGGGAACTGTAAGTTGGGTTCGGGTTCGGGACAAATTCGTGACCAATTGCACCCTAACCCGACACGGGTTCACTAGGTATTCCTATTACTTCATGCAAAAGCTTACTAGCGCAATATGCTAGTAGCAAATCAAATCTCAGATAGAGTCTTTGCACGACGTGTCAAATAATGAAACATAGACTTGGGAAGATCAAAGGAACTGATTTCACTCGATAGACCGTGCATAAGCGCCACCATAGGTGTCATGACGGGACACTGTGTAATAAGCAGGCACACAAAAAGGCTAGGGTTCTACTCAAACGACTTCTGTAGGAGCTGCATGGATGAAGAGGAACAAGAAACAATACTTCATCTTTTTTGTAACTGCCCATGCCCTATCAAACGTATGAAAGCTACATCTTGGAGCTTACTATTTTCAAAATCTCAGTGATTTGACAAAAAAAAAAAAAACGGAAGGGAAAAGCCTCCTCCGATTCAAGCTTAAAATGCTTTCACACAGATAGTAGGAGAATGGACAAGATTGACGTGGTATCATAATAAACCAAAATGATCCAAGTGTACTGGCGAAGCCACTCTAATCTAACCTGACCTACCTATGTGTGTATGCAAAATTTATAGGTTTCCTCAGTCAATTTAAGAAATAGTTTACCCGTTCTGATCTGCCCTCAAATAGAAACCGTATATACGTCCCAAAGTTTAGTTCAACGCCTAAATCTTGTCAGGTGGAGCAAAAACATCATTGCACCTAGTGGATAGGATACAAGTGCGATAAAACTGGTTGCAGATTCAACCGTAGTAAACTCTATAATCTCGCTTGTACATCGTACGAATATCTCCTGCCTTCCACTTTTTACCAATATTGTAACAAATGAAAAAGCCAACTGCATTCCGCCCAGTCAAACACTCAACCGTAATACTAGTCATGCCATGAATGCTAATCAATTCCCCTCAAACCCATCTTCGGACGTACTATGAAATTGAAGTTCATTCCTAATATGAAATATAGATATTCATTCCTAAACCGTACAACGCTTTACCGAAATCAGTTTTTCCTCCACATTACAATTGTCAAACAGTTAAAACCAACGCATATCGGTATCTCCCCTTTTCTTCCTCTTAATTTCCTTAGAGTTCTGCTCAAACACTAAAAGGGTATTCAAAAACCTTCAGCTAGCGTTCTAATTTAAGGAAAAAAGTTTCTCATCTGCAAATGATTTAAATACTTGTTTATGATAATGATACGCTGATAAGAGCGTTTTTTATAATTTACTTACATTTGAGGTATTGAGAGCATTTTCTCAATTTTGAGCTTGTTTCACCATACAAATATTTTATTCTATACAAAAGTGTCACTAACTCTCTTGTGCTTTTCGTTTTTCAGTTTTGATTTAAAAAACTAAATCAAATGATGCGGATTTTTTTTGTAAAATGTTTAAAGAAGAATATCTCAATTGTTGCAGTTTGGGGTTACGCCACTACAGCTCTCAGTGTCTCATTTATCCGTTTGGTTGGTCTACCATTTTTACATACCCGTTGCCAAAATTACTTTATTATGGACAAAGCAAATATTCCATTCGATCTTAAAATCGGAATCAATTTAATGAAATTTTCCCAAGCCATTTGAAAATCGAAAAACCACAGGTACTATGCATTGAACAACTTCAAATGCAATAATTAATTCATGACAAGACAAACATTTAAAAAAAAAACAAATATGTCACTACAGCGAGCGAAACTATGCAAAACATAAACTTTGTTCAAGGTAACCTCCCATTAAAATACTGTGTGCGCGCATGCGCTCTAAAGTATGAATACTATCGAAAATCGCATGCCATATAGCATAGGTGCCTGACGAATTCGAAATTTTGCCGATATGAATGGAATTATGTCGGGTAGATTTATGTCGAGTCATTTGAAGTTATCGCAACTTTATATCCTGACCTTGAATATCTCAAGCAGTTGAAGGGATCATTTCAGTTTTATAAATTATTCCATTCAAAATTTTTAAAATACGCTTAGTTCGAAAACTTATATATATCGGCATTTTCCATTAAAAATGGCAAGTATACGTATTTGCAATATAAAAAAATACAAATGTTTGGCACTAGAGACCATGTGATGTATTCGTGTGCACTTCTTGCACGATGGCGGGACCTTCTGTTTTATGCCGAATCCGATCGGCGAATTTGATATAATCTTTTCTTAACAAGTGATACCATTCGGATGACTTGCTACATCACCACGAGAGGAGGGCCAGTGAAAAGTCATTTAGATGTTGTTAAGGCTGGGAATTGAACCCAGACCTCCTGCGAGGCCATTCATCGCAATATCTATCGCCCCACTGAGCCCGTATTTGCAATGTATCCAAACAAATTTTTCTGAAGGGTTTAATAGAAACGAGAATATAAATCTCCACTGAATTCCTAATGCTTAAAATTTTAAACAAAAATTAAATTAAGAAATATTAATGGAGAGGCAAAAAGGACGCCTTAAGACTTTCCTAATAGATCCCTAAGAACGTCTTAAGGCGTCCGTTTTGCCTCTCCATTAATATAGTACTCTAATAAAAATTATTAGATGTACTTTTATTAAATGTCATACTTGATAACAGAAAATAATGATATCGCAAGGAAAAATTTAAAACTAGCGTTATGACATACATTTTGGTATGGAAACCACAAAGATATTTTTTACAATTTAGAAATTTATCAATCTAGATACCGCGCCAAATTTTGGTAATTCAGAATCAGTGTTGCCGTAAGCTTGAAAAAATGTCACTAACTCGACACTAGAAATCCACTTGATTTGCTAAAATTTAAATAAAATTAACTAGAAGTAAATAAATTAACAAAATATTTAAGAAATTGAATTTAAAATTTTTAAGTGTCTAATAATGTCATCCACTGGCTAAAATCTTAACGCAATCGACACGCGGCCTAAGTTAAGCATACAAAATTAATTCGCAGAGCCTGAATCTCCACCTAAGCCGAACCCAAACAAATCAACAGCACGCAAAAAATCAAAGAAATTACTAGTGGTCGTGGTAAGACACCAGAGATCAGGTAAAGTCGTAAAGAAGAACTTTCCAGAACTTAACGTTTTGGCTACAAGTTAATCCTGGAATTTCGACCGATAAGAAGATCACCACGGGCCACCTAGATACATTAGCTAATTTATGTGTCAAAAAGGCACGTAAGAGATCGTGTGATAAAGGGGAAGACTAACGAAAGTTTCCTATCTTTCCCTTACTTGATTTCTGGTAAAAACCGTGATAATTGGATTTTGCATGTGGCAAACTCTAATATCAGGGAATTTTTTCAAGTGGCACTAAAGTCTGGAATGATTCGGGCCTCAACCAACATGCCTCTCTAATTAGCCCGGTTCTAGCTAACTGCCTCCAGTTGCGCAATCCAAGTTGGTTGAGATCAGTTTCTTCTTGTTCGCGCCACTTAAGGCGAGGTCTTCCTCTACAACTGTGTAACACGTCTGGCTGGGAATCGAAGACTTTTCGAGTATTGGTGTCAATTCGTTCTACATGTCTTAGCGATCTTAAACGTGTGGAGTTTTTTGACCAGAGGCATGTTGCTGTATAGCTCGTATAGTTCTTGGTTAAATCTTCGTCTCTATAGCTCGTCAACGCAAACGGGACCGAAGATTTTTTAAAAGAATTTTCCTCTCGATCCGACCAAGGATTTCTTCATACGCTTTTGAGACGGTCCATGCTTCAGCGCCGTACAACAGGACTGGGATGATCAGGGTCTTATATAGGATCTCCTTAGTAGTTCGAGTGAGGGCTTTACTACTGAATTGCCTCCTTAGTCGGAAGAAACAGCGGTTGGCAAGAGTAATTCTTCGTTTAATTTCCGACGAGATGTTATTGTCAGAGTTAATAGCGGAGCCGCGATAGACAAAGTATCCTAATACCTCAAAGTTATATCTGTCAATGGTGACGTTCTGTCCAATTCGTCGATGTTGTGTCTCCTGTCGTATTGACAGCATGTACTTATTGTTGCCCTCATTAACTGCTAAGCCCATTTTTGCCGCTTCCTACTCCATGTTAGCAAACGTTGCGATGACATCACGTTGAGTCCTACCAATCATGTCAATCTCGTCGGCGCGCGTATGCAAGTAGTTGCACCGATTTTTAGAAAATTGTGCCTCTCGGGAGTCTTGCACAATCCTCTCAAGAATCAAATTGAAGAATTCACAAGACAGCGCATCGCCTTGCCTAAATCCTCTTTTGGTATCGAATGTGTCGGTGAGGTCGTTTCCGACACTGATGGAGCAGCGAGGATTCCCATCGTCTTTCTACACAAACGGACCAGTTTGGGCAGTATACCAAAATTAGACATGGCTCTGTATAGTTCGTCGCTGTAGATGTTGTAATAAGCGGCTTTGAAATCGAAGAATAGGTGGTGGGTATCGATTTGGACTTCATGAGCTTTTTCCAGAAATTCCATGGACAAAAAAAATGTTTGCCACTAATTTTATGAAAATTTTACTAGATATAGCAACAAAGTCACTATAGCGGCAACACTGTTCGGAATATAAAAATGAAGTCTTTTTTTAAGATTCGTTCAATCTGATTGGCAATTCAACTTCATGTTTAATTATTTATTTAAGAGTTGCCGATTAAATAAAAGTGAGCGTGATTTAGTAAATGGCGTTAACAACTATGGTTACAAATAACAAATTTCGATTTTTTTTATATTTCATAGTCCTTTATCATCGGCACAAAAATAGGCTTCAGATATTGAACAATGCAGTGGCTTTGCCAAATTTGCTAATCGGATTTGGCGATAAGCGGAAGGTCGTCTTCTTTGTGGCAAAAATAATATCTCCGCACACACAAAAAATGAAATAATGCGAAATATAAAATTAAAAAAAAAAAATACAAATCTCTGGCGCCACAGGCTCGTAAGTACCCAGGACCGAGCTTTCTCACAACCATTCATGTGAGCGGGTGTACTTATAGCACGATGGTGGGACCTCCTGTTTTATGCCGACTCAGAACGGCGAACTTGAGATAACATTTTCTTGGTAATTGATACTATTCGGATGATTTGTCGGATCATCACAAGACGAAGGCCAATGAAAAATCATTTAAGTGTTGCTGCGGCTGGGAATCGAGCCCAGACCTTCTGCACGGCGGTTTATCACACCATCCATTGCGCCACTGAGCCCGTATATTATTTAACTTACATTTAAGACAAACAAAAATTAAATAAAACATAAACAACCCCAAATATCCGCTTTCAAACTTCCACTTCCCACTTCCTTGCGCACATATCTTCATCAAAAACAGCATTCCTCGAGTAGATTTTCCATTTTTCCGTAACATCCTTCACTCATTCTCTTCCCCGTGTCATAGAAACTAGTTCCTCCGCTATCACGATGTGTGCATTCCATAGATACAAGATATTTCTGTTAAATCATTGCGACACGAGAACGAGAAAAATTCTTCATTATCTCATCGGCAACCATCATATCTGCCATCCTGAACGTCTGTTTATTCAGGACATGCCTATGACTAATTACACCGTAGATCCTCGTATCGTTCGACAAACAACATTTACGCCTTAACAGTTGGCGATGCTTTGTCAGTTAACTGATTCATCCAAATCCGCCCACTTTATTGCCCACACCATATCAAACACCACATCACCATCCTCTTAACCTAATTGTCCAGGTCCAGCGTACACTCCACCACCTATCATCCCATCATCCCACGGACATACAATGTAGACATCATTTAGATAACTTCATTCGGGCCATTTAGTCCTGTACTCAGGTCTCTCTTGCAAGCCCACTCCCTCAAAATACCTTGTAATCACAATCGATTGATATCAGCACGAATAAATCACCACAGGACCTCCTCGGGCCATGTGCGACAACACAAAACCAACAAACCCCCCCGGACATTCCTTAGATTCTCTCACTCTCCTGATCTAAGCAAAAATATCTTCCACATCCCAGGTCTGTGAGCCCCAGATACGCCACCTTTATGAGAATTTATCTGCGGACTACAATTGCCACGGCATATAACTCACCAACTGGTGTACCATATTTCTTGGGTCGTTGTTCGTTTGTCGTGTCATTTCCAGCATTGAATTAGTGTTCCACTATAATGTTGCCACCGCTGACCACCACCACGGAGCTCTCTCCCCACCACAGGTCCTATGCGGGCGTTGGCTCTAGCCTGCAGGTGGTGTGAGAGAAATACTGTGGCCCAGCAGCGGTAGTCAACCTCTTGTAGCAGGTTTCGTTTCTTTTTCACATCCCAGCAGTCGGCTAGGAAGCGGACCTCTTAATTGCTGGTCAGCCGACTTACAGATGTAATTACAGCTCTCGACGGATTGCTCCGCATTGGGAATACACGCCGGCGAATAGCTCTAGCTGAGAGTGATTGACGAGGGCGTGGGCGCTAGTGTAGCGTTATGTCGCCCAGCACTCACGAATGTCATCTCTTGAATTGAATTTAGGGCTTCCCATGCCCGAGAAGGCTCTTCAAGAGCGTTATTTCGAAACCGCACTGTGGAAGATCGATGATGTGGTGAGTGAGTGTTTGCCGTGCACGGCTTCAACTTCAATTGCTGGAGGGCGCGTCGTCATCGTCGTTGTCGGTTTTTTTTTTTAAGTGATCACAAGGCAGCAGCAGAGCGCGCAAAAGCGCATGATTAATGGCACAATGAAGACAGTAATGTTGAGCGTTGCGGTTTGACCATAGGTTTGTGCACGCGCGCGCTTGCGCCGCTCACCAATCTTGTCCACAACATATTCAGCGAAATCGTGATTTAACGCCAGACGTTATCTGATGAAAATGTTATGGAGCAGCAACGGCAGCAGCTGTGGCAGCACCAGCAGCAGTACAGCAGAAGCCTAGCGAGGGCGCGGTCAAACATTTTGCCAACGTCTGCGAGATAAGATTCCGTGATTTGACAGCACTGGTATATTGGTGGATTGCTGAAATCTAGGGCTGATATTTGGGTTGGGGTTGTTTGCCATCTAGACAAATTGTTGAAGTGTTGATGCCAGCGGTGGGAATAAGCCGATTTAATCGCTCCGACTAAGCCTGATGAATCTGTTTAGATTTGGCTGCAAGTTTGTTAGTTGAAGCTAATGGACAGCAAGATAGATTGGGCTATTGTTGAGTCAGTTAGTGGAGTAATGATCGGAGATTGGAAGCGTTTCCAAATGCAGCGAGAATGTCTGTTGATAAGACATAAACATTGGCGGTCTGAATTGTATTGCGGTCGGGAATTGGGTGGAGTTTTGTTTAGTTGCGGTTGTTTAAATAGCGTTTGTTACGTTGGAGTTGTTTTTTTATGGTTAATTAAATGAGACAAATATATCAAGCCACGACACGGCCTGTAAGTCTTATTCACAAAAACGTGAACACAATTCAGACGACAGCAAGACGTATTCAGTTTGAAAGTGCTCGACAATGTATGCTTATTAACGTTGTCTTTCTGGAAATCACTTGCTTTCGCGTTTTCCAATAAAATAGAAAAAAAAAAACAACATTTTCGGAAGTATTGCTGTGTATGATCAGTGCAGTTGCTACATGTGCTGCACCTGCAACCTGTGTTTGGCTTTTAGTTTACGCAAATCACAATCCCCAACTTACCATTACCTAAGGCCAACACGCCGGATATTCCACACAAGTAATTTTGACCAAGATGCGATGATTACCACTGGGATATAAAAAAAACTACAATTGATGTGTAGTCACAATTACAACCTTTGGGTATTGCCCAAATTAACGCCGCTAAGTGTCTCCATGGTTGGGTTTTGTAGAACGAGGATAGCCTCTGATTGGCTTTAATTTGGCAATGCCCATTGGTTGGAAGTCTGACTACACATCAAGTACTTTTTTTTAATCTCCAAGTGGTAACCATCGGGTACTGATCACATCCAACCCGATTTGACTTGCTAAACGATAAGCGCGATTGTTGAAAACACGACGACTAGAAACATTTTAAACAGCCAGGTCAGAATGGCACGGAATGAATACACTTCCTGCTGCCCAGGCAAACCTAGACAAGCTCCTTCGACATATTCGGATAACAGGTTGTCTAGGAATTTCAAGGGTTAATCAGCCCCTCGAACAGAGATGGTGGGGGGTGAAAGTCCAAGGGCAGCGCTCAATATCGTAGTGGATACTGATGGCACCGTGTCCTAGGGGTATCTAATAAATTGGAGCTGGCTCTCCAGGTTGGGGGTTGTGCTTTGGGTTAACTAACCGACCATTGCAAAAACTAACGGCTACGAAGCAACCAACAGCTTTGGAAAGGACAGGCTTTATTGTTGACGACCCTGCTAAACGAAAAAAAGGACAACAACGTTCGTGTCTGCACCTGCAATGTGAGAACATTTAACAGGAGAGGTGCAAGCGAACAACTAATGGAAGCCCTAAGCTGCTACAAAGCAGATATTACTGCCATCCAGGAAATACGATGGGATGGGCCGGGAAAAAAGAGGATGAAAACTGTGACAACTACTACGGACGGAGTTGTAGTCAGCAGAAACAGCAACTATTCGGATGCGGAATTGTTATAAGTGCCAGAATTGGGCAAGAAGTCTTAAGTTTCCAAGACATTATCGAACGCATTGTAACAATCAGCATCAAGGTTAAATTCGACAACATAAGCCTTATATGCGGCCACAGCCCAACGGAGGAAAAAGCTAAGGATTGCTTCTATTAGCTTCTTCACAAAACCTATGAGCGCTTACCGAAGAACGATTATAAATCGTGCTGGGAGATTTTAATGCAAAGGTAGGAAGAGAAGACATCTTTAGCAGTATTGGTGGCAAACATACCCTACACAACAACACGTCTGGTAACGGACTTAGGCTAATTGACTTCGCTCCCGAACGAAATGCCACTATAGCCAGCACACGGTTTCCTCACCTCAATATTCTTAAGGGGACATGGCGGTCTCCAGATCAACGAACGGTCAGCCAAATTGATCACATTGTGATAGACAAGAGACATGCATCCAGTATTTTGGATGTCCGAATATTCTACCTTGTTGCAGCCGAGCTAAGAATGCGGATATCCACCACGTCACAACAATCCAACAATATTGTGAAAATTTTGATGTCGAAACACTGCAGTAGCAAGAGACCGCCAAGACCTTCGCGCAACGCGTATCAATTAACCTGTCGATTAACACCGTACCACCAGCATCGAATGTGGAAGAACAAAAGCACACAACAAAAGCAATGACAACAACCCATTAGATCAGCCACAACAGATATGCTAAGTTTTTCACGCCCTCCAACAAGAAAACCCTGGTTTTATAAGGAACACCGACAGATGCTCGCAGCGAAGAACGAGGCCTATAAGGCTAAGATACAGGTGAACACGAGAGCTGCCATTGAGGGAAGATTACCGGCTTTTTAGAAAGAAGAAAAAAAACAGCAAAGAAAAGCGCGATCGAGGATATAGAGAGATGCCACTCCAGGAATGATGTTCGCAAGTTTTACCGATGTGTAAAACGTCGCTGTTCAGCGACGTGCCCCTGGTCAACAAAAACTCTGCACTGGACGTTAGGGATGGCTAGGACATGTAGAACGACTGGACACCAATGCACCGGTCCGCAGAGTCTTCGATTCCCAGCCAGACGTCGGACGCAGTAGAGGAAAACCTCGCTTTTAGTGGCGCGCACAAATAAAAAACAACCTCAACCAACATGGAGTGCGCAACTGGAGGCAGTTAGCTAAGGACCGGGCTAATAAGAGAGGCATGTTGGTTGAGGCCCAGGAACATTCCGTACTGTCGTTCAACTTTAGTAAGTAAACAAATAAGTGCCTCCGCTCGTTCTACAATACCCAACCAACAGGTAAGCGAAGACATCCAAGGATCAAAACAAGAGCTTAAAAAACCCAAACAGCGAATCTGACAATTGGTTAATGGTCTCGTTGAGGTCATATGCGTATTTATGTAAAAAGTCTTTCAATAATGTCACGATTTCTCAATTTATTTAAATCAAGTATTTGGGATATCAGCTCATTATGTTTTTTTTTATTTGAAAGAAACATTTTGTCGGCTTAACGTATTCTAAGTAACAAGCAACCAATTTTCGAAGAATTCGTCGCATAATACTGGCTGAATTTCCAACTGCACATGGCGATCGCTATGATGACTGTGAGAGCTTATATCGTTTGCAGTTTATTCGCATAGACCTTCGATTCAAGGAATTTTCAAGGACTGGAGTATATAGGAGTAAAAGGAAAACATTAACATGACCAGCTCATGGCCCCCCGCAAAATATCCAACCAAATTGCCATTGCAGAATGTCCATCGTGGCATGTAGCACCGATTTGTTCAAGCCATATGTAGCATATTATCCATGCCGTAAGGAGTTGATTTGTACCTGCAGTCCTTGCCTGTTATGCCAATGTGATAGCTAATTTTTCAGATTATATTGAGAGTGCTGGTGTATCTTTTATGAATTGGTATAATCCAAATCTGACAATTAAGCTTGTTGACACATCCATTCATACAAAATGTTCTTCGTCGCTTACTTATTTAATTGCTTAAGTAGCTCCGCAGTCTGTAATGAGCTTGGCCTCAACCAACATCCCTCTGGAAGTAGCCGGGCCCTTTGCTAAATGCCTCCACTTGCGCACTTCAATTTTTTTGCAGAATCTAGCTGTATATCAAAAAGATGCTGTAGGCTAAATATTTTTCCCACTTTGCCGGAAACGCCGCGCCCCTTTGTCAAAACACCGCCAGTTTTAGGTATATAAAGGGTGTCACATAATTCGCGCAGAATTTTAATTTTTAATTAGAATGCTTGCATTCTTTATTGCTTTATAGAGCATACAGGATGGGGTTATCGTGATAAATGGCCTGCACGGCTACATACTCTTTTATTAAATGCCGACATTTTTGTTAATAAAAAAGATGTCTACACAGGTAGCACACCGGCAACTGATGTGCCCAACATTAGGGGCGTATACTTATTTTTTAATGATTTGCCTAAATTTCTTTTTTTTTTAGTTTTCCTTAAATTTACAATGACTACATCCAATCATAACATTCAACTATAGACCTTCTAGAAGGTACTGACAAAAGTGAGTACAAAACAAACTCCTTCCCCATTGTCGCCTATGCTCTATACAAGCCTACAACCATCACCTCTTTCCACCATTGAACTCCATCCTGAATGTTATTCCCTCATCAAGTTGGTTCCTCCTTTGTTTACTTGCCAGCCACGCAGTGAACTATTGACAAATAGCCATGACACCCACCCATGTTAACACTCCGAAGTACCATCATCATTTTCCATGGATCCCTTTATGGGTGCTTAGATGTTTATTCAAAATTCTAACGGAACACCACCATAGCCCAGAGGCAAGTGTAGCCCAATTTTTCTCCTTCTTCCACATGATACCCTCCAACACATGGCAATTCCAAGCAGCAGCACCATCACGATGGTAAACTGTTACTATTCTGTTGAGCGCTCGCGCTGCACCCACTCACCTGAAGAGAGACAACCAAGTCGTGATTTGCGCGAAAAGGGATCGCGAAACAAAAGTCATCATACTCGAGTCTCATAATATCAGCAGCCAAGAGCCAACACTGTGTGCTCCACCAGTGTCTCTATCTGTTATATGGGTCCGTTTCCTGATGCTGACTGCCTGTGCACTGCTAGCCCACTCTATGAGTATGCTTACACCTGTTTGGAGATGTGATTCCAGCACAAAGCACCTGAATCACAACACACCTGAATCTCCTCCATGCAATAGATGGATTTCTCTTCCGTTTGTTGGTAATTAGTAGAGCGCGCGACGCGACACAACACCACCACCACAATCATTGCATTCTCGTCACCATTGTGTGTTTCTGCTTTCCTTAAAGTCCCAGACAATTGAAATAGACGTGCGCTCGGTTGACAAAAAGATACAACCCAAACACCAACAGATACAAAATACAGAAAAAAAAAACGCGCGAATGCACTGCACTGCAGCGCAAGCTACTGTTGGCTACTACACTGACTGGCGTTGACTTTCTTTCTATCGGGTGAAATCTATGCTCGAGCATTCATGTGAAAAGCGCCCAACTGTGTGCGAGAGCTCTTTCGGGCCACTGGGGCTACAGTGGCAGCCTAGACCAACTCGGAAAAAAAAAGACTTCTGGGTTTTGCACACACTATGTATCTATCCAATGAGTACGTATTCTTCCTCTAATGGACCGTATCGTGATGGTTATGGTTGTTGCGCACGTCGGTTCATTGGAAATTTAAAGTGCACAACACAAGAGTTGTAAAAACTCACACCTGATACTGACAAGACACGGTCAGAGGTCAGGTGGCAGTCTGGCTGGCAGTCTGCGCGGTGTAGTGGTGGGTGTTATCAGAAACACGTCATGTGTGGTGTACCGCGCCGAAGATTTAGCCATAAATTTGTAATCTAGATGAATTTGTCAAAATGTGCTTGTCTAACGACGACTTCGACTTAGGTGGGATGTCGTGCTGGGATGCATTTAGATTCGTTATTGCTTGGTTGTTATAAGAGGCTATGAGCATGTGCTCTCAAGATTAGGCTTCGCCTTGAGAAGAGCATATTTACGTGTCATGCTATCATCATGGCGATTGTACTTTACTCGAATTTGGTGAAGAACATAAATCGTCAGCTAAAGTTTCATTTAAGTTTTAGGCAGACAAATCTTAACTTCTGAACAGAGTCATGGAAGTCAGCTTTCGTTAGGTGAATGAGTTGAGTAAATCTATGTTCTGAAAAAAATGGGAGAAATTCGGTGAAGCTAAAGAATGATTCCCATCATCAAGTTTACGCTAATCATCTGAAGGAAACAACTTTTTTTCTGTTTCTCAAGAAAATATCGCCACCTGAATGGAATAAGTGGGTAACTTCACTTTTCACACTTTTGACAAATTGGCAAACAAAGTTATGATTCTTTTCTAAACGAATTTTTGAAAACCTAGTGTCGACCTATTTTGTTTGTATTTCCGACATAGCTACGATATTTTTTTTTACTGTGACAAAGGTGCAAGTTAAAAGGGTAAAATTGCGATAAATATCTATTGGTAGTTATAAAAATATTTTGTTGAGAAACAAATATTAAAATTAAAAAAGGTCAGTTATATATCCTTTGCACTAACACTATCTTATACCCAATAGGTGGCTGTAGATCAGGAAAACGAGGTAAACTTTAGAAAATAATTTCATTAGATAGCCATCTATTAGATTAGATTAGATTAGATTAGATCCCAAATGAATTCCGCTAAGATTAAATCCAAATTATAAGAATCATAACGAAAAAAACAAATGAGAAGGCTACAATCCGCTGTGGCAATCGTTTAAAACCCTATTCCATACTTATTCCGATAAGACCGGGTGATCCAAGTAGAGATACTTTTTTCAATAGCCTTTTTTGACAGATCACGTGTGAGTCGTGTCATGCTGTCATGTTATTTTTGTTTAGTATTGTTTGGCATTTCATAATGGAAAGTCTTACGCGTGAACAATGTTTACAAATTGTTCAACTTTATTATGAAAATTCACGTTCTGTGAGGAATGTGTTTCGTGCACTTCGCTCAACTTATGGTCAACATAATCGGCCTACTGAGCGTTCTATTCGCAACACCATCACCCATTTTGAGATCCAGCATTCATTATTGGATAATATTCGACCGAATAGACCACGTCCAGCACGCTGTGAAGAAAATATAGCGGCCGTAGCTGAGAGTGTACACGAAGACCGTAGAGAGTCGATTCGGCGCCGTTCGCAGCAACTCGGACTGACGTATGGAACGACTTGGCGCATTTTACGTAAAGATCTTAAATTGAAAGCGTACAAAATACAGCTTGTGCAACAACTGAAGCCGCTCGACCTTCCCAAGCGACATCGCTTCGCTCTATGGGCTCTTGAAAAGTTCCAAGAAGATCCGACGTTTTCGAGGCAAATTTTGGTTAGCGATGAGGCCCATTTCTGGCTCCATGGGTATGTAAACAAACAAAATTGCCGCATTTGGGACGAAGAGCAACCTGAAGAGATTGAAGAACTGCCACTTCATCCAGAAAAAACAACGGTTTGGTGTGGTTTGTGGGCCGGTGGAATCATCGGTCCATATTTCTTTAAAAATTATGCCGGTGCGAACGTAACCGTCAATGGCGACCGTTATCGTGCCATGATAACCGACTATTTGATGCCTGAAATTGAAGCTCGTGATCTCGGCGACATTTGGTTTCAGCAAGACGGCGCCACTTCCCACAGATCGCATCAATCAATGGACTTATTGAGAGAACATTTCGGTGAGCAGATAATTTCACGTTTTCGGCCGGTCGATTGGAAATCAAGATCGTGTGATATCACACCATTACGTTTTTCCTGTGGGGATATGTAAAGTCAAAAGCTTATGCCGACAAACCCGGTTCGATTCAGGCCTTGGAGGAAAACATCACGCGTGTCATTCGCCAGTTACCAGTCGAAATGCTCGAACGAGTGATCGAAAATTGGACTCAACGGATAGACCATCTGCGAGGTAGCAACGGCCAACATTTGATAGACATAATCTTCAAAAAATAAATTCCAAAGAATGTTCTTTCAAATGATAATAAACATTCTGCATTAAATTTGAATTTTCTGTGTTTTTTTCTTTAAAAAAGTAGGGAACCTCGAAATGGATCACCCTTTAGTTAGACCAAAACTGATGTTTTGTGAGCGCATTTTTAAAACAAAGAGCTTATGTATGAAATTTTATTCTCCTAGTTCAACATTTTCGTAGCGAACAATATGCTGATGCATAGGCTTCAAAAATCGTATTTATTTGAAGGAGTGTGTTAGAGTGATTGACAGAAGACATGTTCAAAGCAATATCATCGAAATATTTTGATCGAACATTTTTTCGAGTGTCCTTTAAATTTCACCGAAAACTTTTTTCTTTAAAGTTCGCCCAAAGTGGGCATAGCAGACTTGACTTGCACTTATTCTGCACTAATTCGTTGAAGCACTAAGACTTTCACTGGGTTTTAAAAGACTTAAAAAATCAAGGAAATAATGGGACTGACTCCGAAGAGCTTTCTTTACCAGCAATAAAGTCATTGTACATCTTGTACTGTTGTGTTTTGTAGGGCGAGGGTAGACTCTGATTGGCTTTAACTTGACAATGCCCCGTAGTTTATATTGATCGCCTCGTCTCCTAGTTGTATCTTATAAAGTGGAACTGGCCATAATGGTTGGGGCTTGTGTTTTAGGTAACTACCCAGCCATTTTTTGTTGACCACTCTGCTAAACGAAAAAAGGACAACGATGTTCGTATCTGCACCTGGAATGTGAGAACATTAAACATGCCAGACTTGGTCAAGAAGTCTTATGTTTTCGAGACATTAGCGAACGCATTGTAACAATCCGCATCAAGGCCAAATTCGAAGCCCTATATGCGCTCACGCCAAAACGGAAGAAAAGCTTATTTAGATGAGGATTGCTTCTTCTAGCTCCTGAACAGAACCTATGAACGAATACCGAAGTAAGATTTTAAAATTGTGCTAAGAGATTTTAACATAAAGGTAGGAAGAGAAGACATCTTTAGCAGTAGTGTCGGAAAACATAGCATACATGCCAAAATGTCTGGTAACGGACTTAGGCTAATTGACTATCCAGCGCATGGTTTCCCCACATCGATATCCATAAGGGGACAAGGCGGTCTCCAGGTAAACGAACGGTAAACCAAATTTATCATATTGCGAGAGACAAAATGCATGTATCCAGTATTTTGGATGTCCGAACATTCCGAGGAGCTAGCATCGACTCGGAAGATTACCTTGTTGCTGCCAAGGTAAGAATGCGGATATCCACCACGCCACAGAAATCCAAAAATACTGTGAAATAATTTAATACCGAAAGACTGCAATAGCCAGCTACCACCAAGACCTTCGCGCAACGCGTGTCCCTTAATCTCTCGATTAACACCTTACCAGTAGCAACGATGACAACTAGGTGCTAGGTTTCTCACACTCATCAGCAAGAAACCCCTGGTTTGATGAGGAATGCCGACATATGATCGCTGCCAAGAACGAGGCACGACGAGAGCTGACATTGAGCTCTATAGGCAAAAAAGAAGGAAACACCGGCTTTTCTGAAAGAAGAAAAAAAAGGAAGAAAAGCGCGCGATCGAGGATATAGAGAGGTGCCACTCCAGAGGAACGATGTTCGAAAGTCTTATAAAAGTGTAAAACGTTAAAGCCAAGTACACAAGGCTCAAACAGAATTCTGTCGAAATGATCAAGGAAATATCGTAGTAGCAGAAGTCGATGCTAAGAGTATTGAAGAACCACTTTTGCAGACTATTAAACGGACATTACGAACAACATTCCGCTGTCAGGTAGAACGAACCATTCAATATCGGTAGCAACAGCGAAAACTGCCAACCACCCGACCTAAATAAAGTTGGGATAGCAATATCTAATCGCAAGCTTAATAAGGCTGCCATAAATGACGGCCTTCCCGCTGAGCTTTATGAAGCCGGCGGAGACGACTTGGTAAGAAAAATCCACCAACTCATAAGCCAAATCTGGTCGGAAGAAAGTATGCCTGAAGAATATAAACCTCAGCAACGTTTGCCGATCCACAAAAAAAGAAGACCCTCTAAACCTCGCCAACTGCAGAGGCATAAGTCTCCTCAACATCGCCTACAAGATCCTATCTGCCGTAATATGTGAACGCCTGAAACCGTTTACCAACAACCTAATCGGCCTTATCAGTGTGGTTTTAGGCCAGGAAATTCCTCAACCGATCAAATTTTCACACATCGGCAGATTCTGCAAAAAAGAAGTCCAAACCGATACCCACCACCTATTCATCGATTTCAAAGCCGCATACGACAGCATTTATAGAGACGAACTATACAGAGCCATGTATAGTCTTGGAATACCGACCAAACTCGTCCGTTTGTGTAGGATGACGATGGAGAATTCTCGCTGCTTCATCAGGCTCGGAAACGACCTCACCGACGCATTCGATACCAACAAATGATGTAAGGTGATGCGCTGGCATGTCACTTCTTCAATTTTATTCTTGAGAGGATTTTACAAAACAGCAATTCTGCATCCTTAATCAAGAGCTATGTTTCAATCTGCGTAAGGTTAGGTAAGGTTTGATGTGTTGATATGGGTCCTTTTTGATACCCACGGAGATCATGATCCACCATCGTTATCCGTTAGCTAAACTTTTTACTTACAATTTTTACAGGTTAAGCAGATGAGCTTTCTTGCGATTTCTTTAATTTCGAATCAGAACTGATATTGCGTAGGGCAGGTGTAAATACGGAAGTCACAATCTATATCGAGCTACTGGAACACGCAGAGGCTGTTGACATCAATGGTCGAAGCAGATGATTAAACGCGTTGGTCTTGCAGGATAAGGATGAGGAGGAACAAAGCTTGTTTATAATTTTATGAGATGCAAAAAGATGTAGATAACGTACAAACGGTAAGCACACGTCGATTTAATTGGCCTGGACACATCGAAGGAATGAAAAATGATTCTTCAGCCAAGTCAATCTTTGAAGCTCTGCTTTCAGGTTCGAGACGACAAGGCAGACCAAACTTCCTGTTTAAGGATTAATCGATCAAAGCTATAAAAAGACGATTCGGGACTTGGGTATGTTTTGTTTTTAGATGTTTACAATGCGCAACTTAAGTTAGTAAGTAAATATGCATTTTGCTCATTTAAATCCGCCTTACACCAAAATATCTATAAAATAAAAAAAATCAGTTTACATTGTAAAAGCCGCCTTTATAATTATTTGTCAGCCCTAATGGTTAAGTGCATGTTTTGAATGCGTCCAAGGCCACAAAAAAAAGGCTAGAAGAATAATAACAACTCGAAGAAGGATAAGGAATGTACAGTCTTGCTATAACAAATACATAAATCGAGACTGAGAATTATGTTTGAAGGCTTTTCCTTTTATAAAGCTTCACAGAAAGAAGTCTATATACAGCTGATAGGTGGGAGTTGATGTTGGCCAATCTATGTCTTAATTATTCTTAATGTTTTGAAATATTTCAGAAATATTATCTACTCCATCTAATATCGTTGCTTTGACTCTCTTCCTCTTGCTTCTCTTTCTCTAAAAATATTATCTACTCCATCTAATATCGTTGCTTTGACTCTCTTCCTCTTGCTTCTCTTTCTCTAAAGCCCGCACTATGGTAGGGCACTTATAGGGTGTTTATAACCCCTTGGGTGCGCGGTAGTTATTTAAAGAAAAATCTCTTGGGCATACTAGTTGATACCAATACGGGATTGGTTGCTTAGATGTAGACGTGAAAAGTGTACACAAATTTATTGGAAATCATTGTTTCGTTACAAAGTTCTGCATTTTTAAAATCCACCTGATTGATGGGGAATTCAATGGCCTTGAAATGTGTGGGTATATTCTGGCAAACTGACAAGTACCCTAAAAATCTATTCAGTCGCATTTCCGCTCAGAAACCTCCATGACAAACAATAATTCTGTGAATACCACCAATGCGACAATAATTGCAAATTGTTGCAATAGCTCTTCCAGTCCAACACCATTTTTTTGCAGACGCAAGAGCCTATTTAAAACATTGTTACCAATTTACAACTCAATAGTTTTTTTTTTGTATTTCCTAATGCATGCCTCTATTTGGTTATGGCAACTCTAAAACTCTCACCCATTTAATGATCTGCCAAGGCTACAAGAAGTAGACAACTCCAACTACAACGACACGACCATAACCCATCATTTGTATTCCGCCCAAGACAACGCGCATCGACAACTAGTGCAATATCCCCTCATAAGATCTTGTCCACTTTTTATATTGGAAAATACTGGGCAATCATAATGGCCCATCAACATCCCATCCCATCCCATTATGGCACGATAATCAACGCTTTGATGTCCGAGGCGAATGTTTTCTTTTCTTCTTCTCCTTCTTTTTTTTTGCATGTCTGTGACAGAAATTCAGACATTAAATTAAAATCTATGACACTCTGGAGCGAGGTGTATTTGCCGAAGACCTGATGTGGACGGGCCATTCATTAGCATTCCGTTGGTGCACGATTTTCAAATAGGATTTGTGGTAACTGGACATGTTTTCTCTCTACTGAATGACAGTATTCATGGGACAGGCAGCCATACTTAATTTAATGTCCTGATCGAAATTATGCAATTAAAGCAGCCTGTGAAATGTATTAATAAATTAATTGGGCTAAACTGTTACGTTAGGTGTAATTTTACTTATTTAGGATCGAGATAATTTTCTTATCATCTATCATTTTTTTTAAATTAATTTTTTTAATCTCCATAAGATCTGAAATAATCCAGAAATTCATTGTATCTTTTCACCTATACAGTTACGACACAGATATTATTATTTCTCAATACAAATTGTATGTGTTGCAGAATGATGGTAGACTCTGATTGAGTGCTGACTACACTCCAATTGCTTATTGTTAACCTCCAAGTGGTAACCATCGGGTAATGGTCTCTCGAGTGTTGATAACACGACGAAAAACAGCAAAACTGTAAACAGTCAGGCCATAATGTCCCCGCTGTCCCAGGCGAACCTAGACAATCTGCTTCGACATATTCGGATAACAGGTTGTCTAGGAATTTCAAGGGTTAATCAGGCCCCAATTGAACAGATATGATGGCGGATGAACCGGAATGCCAAAGGCAACGCTCAATCCCTAAGTTTACACTGATGGCCCAGTGTCTTAGGCGTATCTCATAAATTAGAACTGGTCCCCCAGGTTGGGACTTGTGCTTTGGCTTAACCACCCAACCATTTAAAAAAAATTGTTACGAAGCAACCAATAGAATCGGATAGGAATGATTTTATTGTTGACTACCCTGTTAAACCAAAAAAAAAAAAGACGATCGTAAATACACCTGGAATGTGAGCACTTTAAACAAGATAGGTGCAAACAAACAACTTGCGGAAGCCCCAAACTGCTACAACACAGCCATTACTGCCATCCAGGAATTACGATGGGATGGCCCGGACAACAGGAGGATAGAAAACTGTGACATACACGACGGACAGTACTATAGTGAGCAGAAACAGCGACTATTCGGATGCGGATTTGTTATTGGTAAGTACCGGACTAAGGCATGAAGTCTTATGCTTCCAAGACATTAGCGAATGCATTGTTACCATCCGCATTAAGGCCAAATTGGCCAACATAAGCCTCACATACGCTCACGGCATAACGGAGGAAAAAAAATTTGATGTAGCTAAGGATTGCTTCTACGAGCTCCTTGAAAAAACCTATCGGGTTTTTCAACAGAGACGCTACAAAAGTTGAGCGACAGGGACAGCAAATGACGCCATATTTCTTGCCGCTCTTTTGATATTTCTCTTCAGTAAGGTTTGCCATTTCATGATGGAAAGATATACGATCCAACAACGAGTCGAAATTATTAAAAATTTACAACCGAAATTCGGAGTCAGTGGCCTCAACGTTAAGAGCGCTACGTCGTCCAATTTATGGTCGTCATAATCGTCCTAGCAGATCAACAATTGCACGTCTAGTGGAAACATTTGAATCCACAGGTACAGTACAAAATGTTCTCGTGCCAGTGAGACAAAGAAGTGCCCGTAGTGTCGAGAATATTGCTGCCGCTGAGGCTTCAGTTGAAGAAAGCCCAAATGTGTCTCTCACACGTCGTTCTCAAGCATTGGGCATCTCTGTGACGTCATTGTGGCGAATTTTGCGAAAAGATCTTGGCCTACATCCTTACAAGATTAAATTGACGCAAGAACTGAAGCCGCTTGACCACCAGAAGCGTCGTATGTTCGTGAATTGGGCTAAGCAACAAATTGAAAATGATTCGGATTTTCATCGAAAAATCATCTTCAGCGATGAGGCTCATTTCTGGCTGAATGGCTTCGTCAATAAACAAAATATGCGGTATTGGTCAGGCAGAAATCCACACGTACTCCATGAGTCATCATTGCGTCCCGAAAAAATTACGGTTTGGTGTGGATTATGGGCCGGCGGCGTCATGGGCCGTACTTCTTCCGTGATGATCAAGACTGGCACGTTAATGTGAATGGGAATCGCTACCGTTCAATGATAACCGAATATTTTTGGCCCCAATTGGATGATATGGACTTGGAGGACATGTGGTTTCAACAGGAGGGCGCCACAAGCCACACAGCGAATGCCACAATCAATTTATTGGAAACCAAGTTTGGAGAACGTGTTATCTCACGAAATGGTACAGTCGCTTGGCCGCCTTGGTCGTGCGATTTGACGCCGTTAGACTATTTCCTGTGGGGCTACGTCAGGTCTATGGTCTATGCCAACAAGCCAGCGACGATTGATGAACTTCGTATGAATATCGAACGTGAAATTGCAGCAGTATCGGCCGATTTATGTTTGAAAACCGTCGAAAATTCGATTCAGCGTCTGGACTTCTGCAAGCGGGCCCGTGGTAGCCATGCAAAAGAAATCCAGTTCCGTACATAATGGCATCAAACGTACTTTCACAGGAATAAAGAATTTCATTGATATCCGAAACCGTTTTTGTTTTATTTAAAAAAAAACTTCTGTAGCGCTCTTATTGAAAAATCCTATATGAGCGACTACAGAAGTACGAAGTTTAAATCGTTTAAGTCGAAGAGATCTGTAGAACTACTGTCGGCAAACATAGCCTACACGACAAAACGTCTGATAGCAGACTAAGAATAATTGACTTCGCTATGGAGCGAAATGCCACTATTGTCAGCACACGGTTTCCTCACCCCGACATCCATAAGGGGACATGGCGGTCTCCAGATCAATGAACGGTCAACCAAATTGATTACATTGCAATACACGCATCCAGTATTTTGGATGTCTAAAAATTTCGAGGAGCTAAAATCGACTTGGACCACTACCTTGTTGCAGCCAAGGTAAGTTTGCAAATATCCACCACGCCACAACAACCCAGAAACACTGTGAAAAAATTTAACAACGAAAGACCGCGATCGCAAGAGACCGCCAAGACCTTCGCGTAACGCGTTTCCCTTAACCTCTCGATTGACACCATACCACCAGCATCGAATGTCGAAGAATAATGGCAACGATGTCAAAAAGGCATTAGATCAGCCGCAACTAATGTGATAGATTTCTCGCATCCACCAGCAAGAAACCCCTGGTTTGGTAAGAAATGCCGACGAATGCTCGCAGCCAAAAGCGAGACCTTCGAGGCTAAGCTGCAGGTGAAGGCTAGAGCTGCCATTGAGCTCTGCAGGCAGAGAAGAAGGAATTTTCAGAAAGAAAAAAAATGCAAGCAAAATCAGCATCATTACACTTAGACCTTTCATTTTGGGGACATCTGTGTCCATAAGTCCTATCTTAGTACTTTGTTTTAACTTGGCTCGGTATTTATTTAGTTTTTGATTTGTTAATGTCTTCAAGGATTCCAACATTGAATGGTGCAGAATTTTGGAACAAAGTTCAAAATAGCCTTTAAAATTAGGAGTATGCAAACGGCCAGGTAATCTTATTATATTGTGGGAGGCAGTTCATGATGCTCTAGGGCACTCATCTCTACTCCAAATAAATCCTTTTTTATCTTTGTAATATCCAGATAGCTGTCTTGAAGATTTTTTTTTATACGTGGTTCTTGAGACTCTTCCGCAGACATATACCTTAAAACTGACGTGGTTGACTTGTAGACACCCTCCTTCAAGCCACAATGCACGCACATGCCACTACCGATCGTATTACACTAATACACGATCGAGCATACGACAGAAAGGTACTGAGATCGAGAGAGCCAGTATTTGATAAATAGCGACGTAATACAGCTTCGTCCATAGTTTGGTGTCTGTCGGACTACCACGTCAGTCGTAGAGGGTTGTTTTGATGCGCCTAAGTTGTTTGCCATCGTGGCAAAAAACTTAAAAAAAACACTAGAGCACCAGTAGAGAATAGGAAAGGTTATAAGCGGAGAGTTTTGATCATAACTACGTCGATAAGGGAAGAAGAGAGAACGTGCCGTTTAATCGTTATGACTGAGTGCCGATATACATGCCTCTGTACAGCATGCATCAATCACCAACTGCCAGAAGTTATTACCGAAAGTATGAAAACCCTTGCTTTCATATGAAATCACCCGTAAAAAGCGTATCCTTTAACCTCGCTTCCCATTCAAGTGTCATTACCATTCCCATTCCGTATAAATATCCACTTTATCAACCCCCACAGTCCTACAATCTGTTCTACTGCATCGGTTTTCAAGGCACACTGCCCTTTGTCACCAATAATGCTCTCGAAAGCCAAAAAATACAACGCGCGTGCACATTTCTTCACTCTCCCCATCTTTTGTTCTCTTCGATGAAAAGGTCCTCGAACATTATGCATATGGTGCCATCCAGTTTCGACATTCCTTCCTCCAGAACCAGAACATAAATCCACAGAAATAAAATGCAGTAGCCCGGGGGCTACCGTGCTCAACACAATGCATCCATGGATTGTACATTCAAATTTGTTTACGGCCCACTCGCGACCGGTTGGCGGTCAGCACCGTCGCAGTCGTGTTTTGTATCTCAAACAGAACTTTTGTTTTCATTGTCTTCAGTGAGATGGTCCAAAAAAAAAAAAAATATCCAACAGCACATTCCCTTTGGAGAGAAATTTCTCGCTCGTGCCAAGATCGCTCTAGCGCCCAGAGATCTGATTCCGCCAATTTGGGGGCGGCAAGTGATAGGAGGCTTTCCTTGGAGGCCGTTGTGGTTTTTATTGTTTCTTTCGTCGGCGATCTTTATCGCTGACATACCACTAAAGTCGAAAAGACAATAAAGTAATAGATCCGCTGAGCGCACACTAAGATTTTCGCCGCTTGCGGCTAGCAATATTATCCGGACAATTGAGTTAGGGTTGGCCTTGATATTTTTTTTATGTTTTTAATTTTTTCTTGCGCTGTGATATTTCGGTCTTGTGTTTGAGGTCTCATTGTGGGGCATTTTGGTCGTTATTATGTTATGGCCGGTTGTTATTACTGTTATTATTGTGGTTTTTATGTTACGATGGCGGCTGTGTCGTACTCAGGAAAAAAAAAATCGGAACAAAGGAATGAAATTGCGCGAATGTCAGAAATTACAGCTATTTGGATGGGATATTAACCGGCGAATAGTAGGATATGCGGTTTATATGACGGCGCAGTGGTAGTGCTTTGTTTGATATAGCTGTTTGGATGGATTTCCAACATGTCCGTATTGGAGGCAACTTTTTTAGAGGCCGCACCTTTGGTGGATTGATTGGAGGCCGATGAATGGAATCATGATTGAGATATTGAATATCAGCTGTTTAGCTGGCAAGATATATGATTTCCATTGGAAGTTCTATCTTTCATAGACAAACGGTGAGAATGCATAAAGGGAATGAGGAATTAACCAACTTCTGGCATGTCCCAGAGTCTCGAGGACATTTCGGTCAATGCCGAAACTGCTACAAAGGTGACATTACTACCATAAGGGAAATACGATGGGATGGGCCGGGCAAAAAGAGGATGAAAAACTGCAACATCTACTACGGACCGTGTTATAGAGAGCAGAAACAGTGACTATTCGGAAGCGGATTTGTTATAAGTGACAGACTTAGGCAAGAAGTCTTATACTTCCAAAACATTAGCGAAGGCATTGTTGCAATCCGCATCAAGGCCAAATTAGCCAATGAAGCCTTATATGCGCTCAAGTCCCAACGGAGGAAAAAGATGAATGATCACATTGTGATCGACAAGAGTCACGCATCAAGTATTTTGGATGTCCGAACATTACGAGGAGCTAACATCGACTCGGACCACTAGCTTGTTACAGCCCAGGTAAGAATGCGGATACCCAATGCTGTCAAGATGAACAAGGAAATATCGTAGTTGAGACACAGTCGATGGAGAGGATATGGAAGATCCACTTCTGCAGACTGTTAAACGGCGATGATGAAAAACATTCCGCTGTCAGGCAGATCCAACCATTCAAAATTGGCAACGACAGCGGAAACTTCCAACCACCGACCCCAACAAAGTAAAGATAGCAATATCTCAAGCTTAAAAAGCCTGCCGGAAATGACGGCCTCCACGCTGAGCTTTAAAACGCCGGCGGAGATGACTTGGTAAATAACATCCACCAACTCATAAACCAAATCTGGTCGGATGAACGTATGCCTCAAGAATGGAACCTCAGCATTGTTTGCCAATCGGATGCGACTTATTCGCATTAAAAAAAAGGATTTAGGCAATGCGAAGCGCTGTCATGTGACTTCTTTAATTCGATTCTTGAGAAAATTGTGCAAAACTCCCGAGCCAACACCAGAGGCAGAATTTTCCAAAAATCTGTGCAACTATCATTGGACTCAACGTGATGTCATAGCCACGTTTGCTAATATGTAGAAGGAACAGTTAAAAATGGGTTAGCATTAAATGAGGGCAAGACTAAGTATATGCTGTCAACATCGAAAAAACATACAACATCGACGAATTGGATAGAACGTCACCATTGACAGATATAACTTTTAGGTAGTACGGGTCTTTGTCTACCTCGGCTCCGCTATTAAGTCTGACAACGACATTTCGTCAGAAATTAAACGAAGAACTACTATTGGCAACCGCTGTTCCGCCGGGCTAAGAAGGGAATTCAGTTGTAAAGCGTTCACTCGAACTACTATGGAGACCCTGATCATCCCAGTCCTGCTTTACGGTGCTTAAACAAATGAAGAAATCCTTGGACACCAATACTCCGGCTCACAGAGTCTTTGATTCCCAGCCAGACGTCGGACGAAGTGGAAGAAGACCTCATCTTAAGTGGCGCCAACTTGGAGAGCGCAACTGGAGGCAATTATCGAAGGACCGGGCTAATTAAAGAGGCTTGTTGGTTGAGGCCCAGGTTCATTCCGGACTGTAGCTCCACTAAAGTAAGTAAGCAATGTAAATTTAATGCAAATATACTGACAAATAGATGATTAAATATGTTAAGCATAGCAAAAATATAAAAAAAACATGTTTATGTTGCCACGACTGGGAATTAAACCCAGACTTTGTGCGTGGTAGTTCATCGCAAAAAAGCAAAAAACGAAGGAATCACAGCTGTTATAAGCCTTTCGAGGAAAGCTCTAAACAGCCCATGCTGCTATGTTACTTCAGTGGAAACTTCTTTACAAGTGTCACGTGTATACACATATACGACAACTCATAGAAGCCTTACAGAAGATATAGGTACCATCACAACTTCTATAAATCCGGTTGGTTACTAAGCAGGATCAACTTCTGCGCACAAGAACTAAAAAAGCTCAATACAAGTAATTGCCTCTGGAAATTTCATATTCCAAACTAATAGAAAAAACTTTAAGTTGAGAAATCTGTGCAGGCCTATAGCGATACCTATTGATTCCAGAAAAGAAGAGTCAGGGCGAGAAATAAATAGGTGGTCCAAAAATGACTTAATTTTTACGTTTTCTACTAGAAAACTATATTGTCTCCATTCCGATCTTTTGCAGAAGCGGATGAAATTCAGATTCTATACATTTGAAATGCAGTCTATGAAATATGCATGAAAGGTTTATTCGAATTGAGGCCGCTATTTAAAGTTGGCCAAAGCTAGTTGGTGTGCTTGCAAATGCTTGTATTATCCTATGCGATTGAAACAAAGAAAAACACGAGAAACGATTCATTTCTTGCAATGCATCGAGTGGACTTAAGTTTGGGAACTTCTGCAAATTTTTAAGCTGTTCATTCCTAAAAGCGTCTAGCAAGAGATTTTAATAAACGAGATGTAAGAATCCATTTTGTGATATCCTCTCCCACAAGAAAGTATCAGCTCTGATACATATTTTGTCGATATATATATGTCAGTGTATTCGTCCGTTCAGGAATGTGCCATCGAACTTCAGGCTTTTCATTTCAGTCGTGATGGACCGATTCGGTATATCAACTTTTTGCTACCATTGAAAATTTCGACACCATAAATTAATTAAAGTTAACTTCCTGAAAACCATATTTGGACAATTAGATAGCCTGCCTATTTAATTATTGTTGTCCATAGAAAGGCTGAGACACGTTTACTTAATTGGTCTTTAAAAACCGATTTTTCGGGAGAACTTGCAGGTAATTATATGAAATGTTTGAACACCATTTTAACACAATGATGTGTTATTTTATCATAGGAATGTGATATTACACATATGCGCGCCCACTTCATAGGGAGGTTCATTTTAAAGAAGGGATATAGGGTGGGCTAGGATAGAGGGAGCTAAGCTGGGTTTTATATAATTTTCATATAATTCACACAGTCTTAAACGCTAAAATTTTGGTTAAGTTAAATGCCTTCTTAGCCTTCTTATAACCGCAGATATTCTTAACTAGCTGAAATTTGTAAAGTGGAACCTTTCAAGGTCATTATAGTAAATTCAGGAATCAATATCTTCTTGCAATGAACGTATAGTTTTTTTTTGCAATTAACATAATTCCATTCATCTGCGATGTGTGTTCAGATTTGTTAATAATGTTTCCCTAAGGGTCGTTGAAAATTTACCATATGCTTTCCTAGGCTATGCGTGTCAATTTTGAAACTTAAAATTGCACCAGGAGATAAGTACTTGGTGAACTTAAAAGGCATAACATACCTGTGGCAATTCCTGGCGTTAGTAAGCAATCTGTAAATAAAAACAAAAACAAAAATTAAATCGTTTTACAAAAAAGTGCAAGTGATGTTAAAAATATGTTTTCCCTATAACCAATATCGCTACAGAGCTTTCTCCATCCCAGATATTTGATATCTTCCATTAAATTTCTCTGCCCCAAAAAAAAAAAACATCAAGTCGTCGTGAACTTTTGAAATTCTAGAACTAAATCCAGTTGCAACATAAAACTTTATCTAGTTTCCCCATCTTCATTCCGTCCATTGCTACAGTTCTCCATTCTTGTATTGTTAAACCTCTGAATGAAAATAAAATAAAAACCTCGCAATAGATACGTAGATACTTGTATTTAAATAAAAGCGAAAATAATGATGATGTAAATAAATGCCAAAATGCCGCAATATTGTTCGTCTTTATTCAAAAGCAGAAGAAAAAAATTTCAGCAACAAATATGAAAAGAAAAAAAATAATAATTTCATTTAATAACTACTAGGAAAAAAAAATTCCAAGATATAATTAGAGCGGAAATTCTGACGTCGCAATATGCATTCAGTGCTTGTACCGCCACCGCAAAACGCCACCGCCACCAGCACCACTACTACCACCTAAGGTATGAATTTCTCCGCGTTTGTTTTTTTTTTGCAGCATTTCCACCTGCTAGCTAGATAGATACCACCACACCGTATTCGTATACAGGTGCTGTACAGCCTGTCGTGTTAACAGAGCAACTCATCAATGAAGTGAGAGCACGAATTCAGCCCACCATAAAGTCCATCGTTGAGTCTTCGTCGCAGTGGAACTATGGTGGAATGGGTGGATGACGCGCTACTACTACTACTGCTTCTGACTTCGATGGATGACTGCCCGGGCTGCCTGATTTTGGAGATGCAAAGGTGGGTGGTTTGTTTAGAGTTTCGTTTTGGCATGCGAGCGCGAGCACATAGGTTTTTGGTGGCTCTTCTGTGACCGCATATATTTTGCAACTGACAAAACAAATAGACGTTACGCTACGAACGAATCAAGTGCCGAGGAAAATTAAGAAATGCAACTTACTACCTAACGACGTTGTTGTTGTTTTTGTTTGCATTGCCTTTTGGCCGCACCTCCTTTACCGTTACCGACTCTGTTGTCTTTGTGCCATGGATGGTTTCTTTTTCACTTGGATTGCAATGCGAAATGAAATTTATCTAAGAAATTCATCACACAAGAGATGAGATTCGTCGTGAAATTGGAGATGAATTGCAGCGGTGAAGCATGCACGGATATGGCCGAGTGGTGGACGAACGACACGATGTATGGGGGAGAGAGTAGAATGAAATCAAATTTGGATTGGTGGTGGTGGACCTGAACGTTGGATTTACTTTTGTGGATGGCAGTTTAATTTAGTGAAGATAATATCACTGTTGGATTGAAATATATACCTCTGGGAGTTTATCTGCATGAATTAGGTCGTTGCAACAAAGTATGATGTGCGATGGATTCGTTGGTTAGATGTATTTTTGTATGATTAGCAACAAAATGAAATTTCTATTCAGGAGGTGGTGGTATACTATTTGTGCCATATATCGGAACATATTGAGGTTGATAGTACGCAGTTTCATGATTTACAAATGTGGCACATGCTCATGCATTTATTTACTAAATGTATCCTTGACCGAATGCGGTGCTAGTAGACATTTAGTTCTGAAATGGATTAACATGTAATTGCACTGTAATGGCAAGAAAATATTCTTTGGACTGGAGTTTTTTTTCTGCCAAAAGGAGTAAAAAAACTGAGTGTGATTTATAACGATCTAAAACTACCATAATTTTTATCCAAAAATTCCTTACCTCTTAATTCACATAAGGCGTTTTAAATAAAAGATTTGTATAGCGAACTGACTTTTATGGGTTTAACTAAAAATAATTGTGGAAGTGTCCTAAGTAATAGTTGGCCCGTTATTTAATAATGAAAACATTATAAAATTAAAACACTAACAACTGGTTTTATATTTCTTGATTAGAGAAGCTTTGAATATCACTACGGTTCCCTCTAAGGCAACTATGCCGATAAATTAAAAAATTAACACTTGCGACACATTTGATGTCCTGCTAGTGTGTAAACACGGAGCAGTAGTGATGTAGTGAAGTGCAGGTTTATGACTCGTCTCAGCAGTCGGTCGATAAATTAAAATACGATGAAGAACGAACGACGTTTCGAAAGTTATTTGCAAGGATGACCACGTGGTGGTGACTACCGAGATCCATGTTATAAATCGTTTCCAGGTACATAAATATTGATTGTCTTGCACAATTTAATGGACCATACAGATTTTCATATCATCGAATTTATATTTCAAAGTTTTTCATATAAAATTCAATCACGAACGCCGCTAGGACGTTTCCATCATATATCAACGCAAAACCTGTGTTTTGACATCAAAAACCTGAATAAAATTGACATCAACCACTCGTAATGTTCGACCCTCTAGAGAGCGCCAGGTTGCTGTGTAGATCCTTGGGTACCTGGTGCTACTTATCAACATATTACGAGCTGCTGCAAAATCGATTAGTCGGTAGCCGTTTCCTGTTGTCGTTTCGTGGATTCAGTGCTTACCAACAAAACCATTCAAAGATGTTTCCTTTTTCGACTTAAGAATTGAAACCCCGACTTTTACATCATACTCCGGACAGGCTCCAAAAGCTCCATCCAGGAGGTCATAAAACTCCTCCTTGGTGGGATCTTCAGTCTCGTCGGCAGGGACGTGTGCACTTATTAGGTTTATGTTTGGAACGTAGCTTTGATGCGGATCACAGAAAGGCGATCACTTATCGACTTGAAGTCAACGACTTTTGTCCAATGCCGATTTCCAATGGATAATACGCATCCTACTACGTCTTGTGTGAGATAGCATGAGAATAAAAGCTTCAGTATCTTTCCTTATTTACCACTTAACAATTTAAAATTAAAATCAACTTTTGTGCTGTTAAAAAAGCAGCCTTGGAATCCCAAAACCAACTACCACCACAAATTTCTCAATAGTGCTCTACTTTTCTGGAAATAAAAATGATCTACTAGCCACAAATTATTTCCATCGCTATTTCAGGCCAAACCCCAGTGTCACTTAACACCGAGCATTACCACCTTTCAAGTAGTGTGACAATCGGTAGTTTTGTCTTCTGTCAACTCTCAATGACGCACATTAATTTTAATTTAATTACTTGAATCTCAACTGCATCGTATATATTACATTTCGCAATAAAGCGAATGTTTCCTGTGCCACGACGATCATATCAACATTCCATCTTTTAATGATTATCCCCCTCGCAAGCTCACCAAGCTCGCACAAAACCAAAAACCAAACAGTGAAACCTTGTGACAGCCCATAAATCTAAATGACATGTAATCGTCAAAAACTTACGGGAACCACTCCAAAAACCAGCAGCAAGACCAACAAAAAAAAAATGACAAGCGAAAAGACAGAAACATTAACAAGTACTTAACCAGCCAAACCATAACAAGAACCGCGCTTTGGTTGTGCCCTGGCGAGGCGCTTTTCTGCCAGATCGGAGGGGACTGTTGTTGGCTTCTTTTTTTTTTCTCGGAAAAACGCTTCCACATTAAGATGACATTTTATTTGCACCATTAATTAAGCACCAAACGACAATAATTGAATGTCTCAGGGAAGCACTGGTTCAGAGTTGTGGAGGCAGGGAAGTTCAACAAAGAATAGGGAAAACATATGCCTGTAAGTGTGCAGCGAAAAACTTCGTTTATATAGAGTCCATAGTTAGTCAGCCAATTAAATTAAATTTTCGGTTAATGATGATAATGCATATTCTGACGGGGGAAGGGTATCTTCGGATTCCTTCCTTCAGATGGTGTGGTAAAAATGCTCAGGGGTATGAGGGGGGAAGTCAATTGAGGAGGCTTTTATACCCAGCAGTGCGGTGAGTTCGTGTAACCAACCATGGCCGGGGCGTTTGTGTTTTTCTTAACATGGGGATTCGTTTTTTTTTCGGAAGATTGACAAATGATTTCTTGTGTTTCGGTTGAAAATGTTTTCTGCACTTGGTTGGAGCGCTTTTGGCAGCAAGAAGGGTATTTTGGGCCAATTAAAGTAACTACAGGTAAGTTTAACACTTGATGGTTATCTACGAGGTAAATGATAAGTAGGTACAGGGACACGGGTTAATATCTGCTGTATGTAGATATATTTTGTGTGTTGTCGTTATTAATCATAGTAAGCCAATTGAATGTCTATGCTTCTAACAAGATTCTCCTCTTTTTTTTCGAAGAGTTTAGATGTTAATAGATGGATCATAACTCTCCAGCTTACTGGACAACCTAGAACGCGTAACTCGCTCAAAATTGCACCTTGTAGGTCCTTTTGATATGACATGGACCCATCATCTATCCTCAAATTATTTGCCAATGTGAACCATATAAATCGAAGTAAGTAACCTTTAATATTATCAATGTCTCCAAGGTGGTCCAAGAATAGTTTCTGAGGTGAAGTCTTCTGTTAGTGAAAAGCATTGAGCTCTAACAGAGGGTGAGACTGACATCTACCTTCTTTTCGTACAGGCAGCTTTGCTAGTAGTCATTTCGGATGAGGCCAAGTTTTATCACGAGTAGGCCTATAGGACTGTGTCTTGTGATGATAGTGCTGGTACTTCCGCTTAAAACAAGGCCAACATTGCCTTGAAGATTGACACGTTGTGCAATTTGCTCATCTGCAGTTAGCTTTTTTGATCCGATGCAGGTAGCGAGAGGCATACCAAACATTTCTAATTCTGGTAGAATGTTTGGGCTTTTGCCTATTCTGTCAAGCTCATCATCGCTACTGTTCCCTATACACTAAAATCATCTTTAATTGCCTAGGAAGCGCTACAATGATCAGAAAGCGATATGCAAAAGTTTAGCATCTAGATGCCTTCAACCACAACAGAGTCAGATTATAACACATCCGTGAACTGAGTTCACATTTCGAACTGAGCCCGACTCCCATTTGAGACAACTGGGAGAAGAAGTCTGGAAAGAAGTTTAAGGATACTCGATAAAAAACTCAGTTTGTAGTTGAACTCTTTCGTTTAAAAGAAGGGTGTCAATGTTTTCGCACATTAAAAACTAAAACAATCAATTGTCGTGTACTTAAACGTTAGAATCATTTTATTTAAAATTAACGGATTGGCTCGTTGAACAAAAAGAACAAAAGAAATACTTTCGCATTTAAAATACAAATTTGGTGGCGTTTGTGCCCAGGATCCAGCATTAAAATTGTTCTGGAGCGTAAACTTAACGTAACCCCGAAAGCGAAATCCGACGTTTTTTTTTAAATGCGAAATAACACAAAAAATTCAAATATATCGTGAAGTTAGTATTGGGAATCCAAAGAACCATACATGACAGTCGCTTTTTAAAGACAATACCTACCAAATGTTGGTGTTTGAGGTGTTCGTCGGTATCTTGCGAATAGCACGGGTATTGTTGGTCTCCAATACTTCAATCGTGGCACACTAACCCACAAAAACCTTAGACTTTACCATACATGACAATCGCTTTTTAAAGACAATCCCTACCAAAAGTTGGCGTTTGAGCATGTTCGTCGGTATCTTGCGAATGGCAGGGGTATCGTTGGTCTCCAATACTTCAATCGTAGCACAGTAACCCACAAAAACCTTAGACTTTACATAGCTCAAAAGGAAAAAGTCTAACGGTGTGATATCGCATGATTTTGCTTGCCAAGCGTGAAATAAAGTGTTCACCGCAGCGCAGCGATCTTTCAATATGTCCATTGTATCGTCTGCTGTATGGCAAGTAGCGCCATCTTGTTGGAACCATGTGTTTTTGCGATCTCGGACTTCAATTTCAAGCCAATAATAGCCTGTTACCATAGCGCGATTACGAGCGCCATTTATAGTTGCACTGGACCGATGATTCCACGATCCCCTAAGCCACACAACACGGTTGTTTTGAGTTGATGTAGGCAGCTTTTGAACCTCTTCCGGTCGGACATTATACGAACATTTTGCTTTTATTCATTGAGTTAGAAATGGGCCTCGTCGCTAAACAAATTGTTGTTCGAAAACAGTGGAACTTTAGCAAGTCTTCACTGAAACGATGACGCAACGGAAGGACCATGATAAAATGTCAATGAATACTAAAGAAAAGGCACATGACGATTTGAAAAAAAAAAACGAAAAATGGAGTAAGCGCACATGAAGTTGCAACCACTGGGCCACTACACCCACCCAAAATAAATGAAGTTACGATCCACCCCACAAATTATTTTCAGTTTATCTTTATGAAATCGTTAGGGTATAGGTTAAGAAGAACAAGATTCACTTCATTTCGACGCGACGTAATAGATTGTTAAATCGCGTGCTTACAATGAAAATCCTCACAAGTTCGATGGATTCTGCTGACTATATAATGCCAAGGAATGACCCACAGCTTGTGTGACATTTTTAATTAAATAGATACTGTATCCAGACCCAGCTTTTCTCAGGTCAAGACCACTACTCCATATAACATACTTCCCAAACAAAATCCAACAGAATATCCACACCCCAAGGTGTATTGCCTACAATACCTCCATCTCAACTTTCTTAGCGGATTTACGCGCATTCTCCTGTGCTTATTTTCCTAATTGCGATTTACCATGTATGACATTTCTGATAGATCATACATTTTTGTTAGTCTCTCAATTACTGTACCGAGCAATTTAGTCGGCCATCCATTTACCGTTTCATATCAACTTAACGACTACATTAAGCACTTGTCAGTTACCTGGCAGATAAATATCTCACTTTAAGATCTTCTTGGCATCAAAACGCAATTGCGTACGTGAATAGAATACTTAAGACCCCTACAACATCACCGACACCACGCGTAAAGTCATCCGCGAAATAGTACGACATGTAGCCACCACACCCACCCATCCATTAGACGGCTTCGAGTTCACGTACACACGTAGACAGCGTTTTACTTAACCATGGCGTAAAGGAGAGCACCTCACTCCCTGGAGATGCTGAAGGCCTAAAAGGTCAGTGGGCGTTTCAAACGGTGATCAGCGACGGTGGCGGCGGCGACCGATAAATATGATAACTATAACGCCAAACACTACATCTATACGCAGACTGCCTGCGATGAGGATGATGATGATATTCCATCGAAAACCGGGGGTAGATAGACAAGTTTGACATGCCCGATACAGAGTAGATACGCGTGCGCGTATACCCGCTCTTGCGGTTGAAGGAAATCGGCCAGTCACAGCGGGATCGCTATAAAAGGAGCGCACTGAGGGAACTTCTGTTTCCTGGCGAAAACTATCGCACAAAACTCTAGTGACAGCCTTCAAAGCTAGTGGCAGAAAATGGCTACTGGATGGAATGTCACACACAACACCAACATGGCGATATGCGATGGTGATGACTTCATTTTTATGTGCGCATGAGCAATTAACTCATACCGATGATCTAGTTCACTTATTAAAGTACCCTCCGTCATCGTAGCCATCAGCAGCAGCAGCGGAGACATCTCTCAACATCATCGTTCGGCGGTAGCACGCGGGGACGATATGCTTACGGCGATATACACTCTATAAGTATCGCAACTTAAATGAATTGAGATTTGATTAATTGAGAGCCAGAGTGACAGCGTGTCAGTGATAAATATGACAATTATCCTAAGGCAATAGGATTGCGCTTACTTTTTGTTTTTTGCTGCTCTTTCGGTGGCAGGTTTCTTATTTTTTGTTCATCAAAGATTCATAAACAGCGGGTGTAGGTTGGAAAATGTGCGCCAAAGGATGATTAATGGGGAAATTATGAAATTCCTTGAACAATTTAATTTATGAGGCAGCGGCTGTATGCAGTGCATAGACCGGTTCGAATTTCTTTGCAACGATCACATGCAACTTTGATGGGTAAGAACACCTACGCAGATGGATGTTGTGCATTTGGATTTGTGACAGGTGAGTATCGTTTATCGGATTTGGTCAGTAAGGAAGAGTGTTTACGTTACAAAAAATAAATACTGCTTTGGGTGGTTTTGAGGTCTAGAGAAGGATAACGCAGAAGAGACAGATGTTCAATTTGTGTATCACGTACGGGTTGAAACGATACAATTTGACGTTTGGGAGAAGACATGAAACCAGTTGGGGGTGCAGCTATATGTGAACCGGTCTTGCTTGGTGTAAAAAAGATCGATACCTCTACAAATGTAGATAAATTATCAAATCCATATCACTGCGAAGGGTTTTGGACATTTAGTTCGTAAAATAAAAATTATTTGTTTGATGGACCAGTGAGTAATCAGAAAAAAAACGAGCGTCTTCGATATGAATGGAAGGACATTTAGTGATTTTAAGACAAAGCGACAAAGATTTTCATGTTAGATTATTGCTGAAAAGGTCACGAAAATGCACGATTTACTCAATTTGTCTTCAAGTTATTCAGCCCTACCCGTTCAAAGAATTTCCGAAACGAAAACCAGTTTCCATCGGAACACAGTTTACCATCGAAGTATCCGTTGCGGAACAAAATAAATAGAGCGCACACATTCGCGAACTATTAACAATCTGTCAGCTGTGTAATTTTATAAATGTGAAAAGTGAGTGAACAAATATTATGCCGTCACGCGATTATGTGCGATGCATTTCGTCGGAAGATCTACACGCAATGCAAATCTGAACGGATACCTCGGTACAAAACTCTCCGATATCGAACAAATCGGAGAAAATTGTTTTCCGAACAGATAGCTCGATAGAGGTGATTATGCTGAAAAGATTAAATGAAATTCGGCAATGGGATACTAGCCTGGCAGGCAGGCTGTTAGCAATTTCATGTAAGGTTAGGTAAGGTTTGGTAGGTTGATAGGGAAATGTTAAGTCGTTCCTATCAATGTAGGTCACACCTTTTGGTTGAGCTGATCCGTTATTGTTATGATCATAACACATGTTTGTCTGATCTCTTCAAAAGATTTGATGAAGCTGTAAAGTTCAACACGGGTTTGTCAAAAAGTTCATCCTGAAAATTCCACTAAGAAATATCAATGGCAACAGAGTAACATGCTAACTAGGTTGCCATTTCTTAGAGACTTCGTTTATTTTTCAAAACCAGCGGTTTTCTTTCTTCTTGCGAGACTCTTTGATTTTTCTAAGTTGGTATGCCGTGTGGTCACATTTTTTCTACGAGTTTTGAATCGATACTCTACTACCCGGGTTTTGCATGTTAGCGCCTCTTATAACATCATTTTTAAGAATTCCCCTGATGATAACTTACAGGGTCTACCTATAACAATATACGTCTGAGATGAGGAAGCCATGCTATAGTCCTAGTTTTAAAAGTTCTTGTAAGTTTGTATTTGTGCTTGAACGTATAATAAAGGGTGTCCCATTAAGATCACTTATTTTTATAAAGAGTCCAGACAAAGCGGCTTTGTATGGAAGATTTTGTCATTTTGGTATGGAGATCATTGGATTAATATCATGTATTCCATCGATGAAATGTCAAATCCCAGCCTTCGGTTCAGTCGTCGTTGTTTCTAAAATCTTTTACCATCCAGCAAATACCACGGGTTTTAAAGGGCAAAAAGAGGATGAAAAACTGTGACATTTTCTGCGGAGCGTGTTACAGTGATCATCAACAGCGACTTCGATTTGGATTTTGTGTAAGTGCCAAGCTTAGGCAAGAAGTCTTATGTTTCAAAGACATTAGCGAAAGCTTTAATAATTCGCATCAAGGCCAAACTCGCCAACATTAGCTCACGCCCCGAAGGAGGAAAAACATGATATAGCTAAAGATTGCTTCTACGAGCTCCTTGACAAAACACATTAGCGACATCCGAAGGACGATATTAAAATTGGTCTGTGAGATTGTAATGCAAAGTTTTGAAGAGAAGACATCTTTAGCAGTATTGTCCAAAAACACAGCCCAGACGACAACACGTCTGGCAACGGCCTTAGGCTAATTGAGGCACCGAGAGCAGTAGTGGCGTCAAGGTTTTTAGAAAAAAATAAATCCGCATTGTTTGATTTAATTTTTAATTAATAACTGAAAAAAGAAAAGTATAACACAAGTGGTGAAACTTCTGCATCGAATAAAATATTTTCATTCATCATGATGGTGAAATAAACTCAAAATTAAGCAAATGAGGGTTACGCCAATCCTAGTCTCAATGCCTCAATTGACTTCGCTACCAAACGAAATGCCACCATAGCCATCACACGGTTTTTTTTTTAATTAATTCATTTAATGGTATTTTATTTGCTTTGTTTGTCCGTTCATTTCCTTGCTAATATCACACGAGCCTTTACCAACTGCAGTCTTTCTTTCAAACCCCGATTTGCCCGGAAAATTTACTGTGAGAACATTTCGATTCACTTCCTCAATACATCGACCTTCCCAATACTATACAGACACTCACACAAAAGCCACATATTAATGGACTTTTTAAAACGTTCGGCTTACAAACGATGTTCACTTAACTGAAATTGTGTTATCAGTTAAAGAATGTGCTGCGCCAAAGCAATTTAAACCAAGAAAGCAACATCGTTAGCTTGTAATTTGTTTCTTTTAGTTTTTTTTCGTTCTCTTATATCTAATTCACTCGTAATCGGTTTAATCAGAGTTCAATTCTTTTTTCATTGCAGAATAAAATGAAATTGGTTGTATCTACTTATGCCAGACTAGAGATTCTCTTCAATTTCACTATTTTCGTTTTTTGTTTCTTATTTCGTTCTACCTCCTAACATTGGTTGGCAAACATGTGCATTTGCTATGTACTCATGTGAGGATAATCATGATTTATCTCTATCGTATGAACCTATCGAGTTATTTCGTGCACTTGTATTTCTTATAGAGCGTTAAAGCTCATGCCAAAAACAAATTGAGAGAAAACACTGAACCTTAAACCGACCGACAGCAGAGGGAAAAAAATAAATTCAAAACGAAAGAGTTGAACAACGAACTGTGTTGGGATGCTGCCGTTAGTTGCGACCATTAACTCATTGGAAACTCGGTTAGCATGGTATCTTGCCACCCATAAACATTTTAAGCAGCACCTTCCTTTTGACTTCTAATAAAACAAAAATAAAATAAGTGCACATATCCACGAGGAAGTCGAAATTCGTGAGATTCGTTTTTTTTTTTGTTGGTGGTAGAATCATCTTAATTTTAATTTGGAATTTTGGTTTATTTCCTTTAGGGGTGATTAGTTGCTGGATAGTCGATGCTTGTTTTTTCGTTTCAATTGAGATCGATCTGGGGTGGATTGTATTTAATTGAATTGCATTCAGTGAAGGAGTTGCTGTGACCAGAAGAAATGTAGAACTGGTGCTTGGTTCTTCAAATGCTTTGTCAGTAGGACGCCCTGTAAACTAAATTGTAAAGTACATTTCAATTGGTATGGAGTATTAGTTCTAATTTTGTGTAGAAATTGTTTGCATTGCAAAAATAAATTCTTGTGCGACTAAGAGACAAAGCAAAGGCGATTTAATATTCTTCGCCTTAGACGCGGATATATGGTTATTGCGTCAAGCATTAACCATCAGATACTGGCTTTACCCACCCTGCAAACCTGCAAAGATTAGTAGCAATACTTTAAATGCAGTCTTATCAGAATGACAGACATAGAATATCCAGACATACACCCTTCGGTCAAGCTACAGGCTATGAGATGTGCCTTAGCTTTAGTACTAACTCGAAGAAAAAATATCAAAACAATCCGGATCCTTTATAAGGACTGACTTCATCGTTATATACTTAATGCAAAAAAGGCTAATGTTCACGTGACTAAACCTTGAGCCTTTGAAGCCGTCAACAGAAATGGTGAAACGTAGCCCCTAATCTGCTACAAAGCAGGCAAATACTACTCTCTAGAAAATACTATATGAGAGGCTGTGTTATCGAACACGCCTACTTTTTGCATACGTATCTGTTTTAAAATACAGGCTAAGTCAAGAGCTCTCAGCATTCGACAAAATCTGTGAACGAATTATGCCAAAATTTACAACAAAGGCATCGACGGGCGAAACAGATGACATCACTAAGTAGTAGGCGCTCCTGAACAAAAACTATGAGCAACCACCAAGGTGTAGAAATAAAATCGTAGGAAGAGAGAAAGACAACATATAGTTGGCAGTTTTTTTCCGGTTTGAAACCAGCACATCGTTTTTATTTCAACCAAATCACCAGATAGAGAGTGTCCGACTAATGTTTTCGCACAAGCCGTATTCCTTAAAAAAAAGACCATACCGCTAGCATCTAGCGTCGAGAATAATAGCAACGTTTTCAACAAGCCATTACATTTGAACTTTATGGGAAATGGAGAACAATGGCTTTAAAAACGAATAAGGTAATAACGATCAAAGGTACAGTATGGTGCCATTTTAATAACTTCCATCCAGAACTGAATCCTGTCAAGATGAACAAAGACAAGTCGTAGTTAACCTGCAGCCGAAAAAAAAATGTTTAACGATGAAAAGGACAGTAAAAAAAAGTCCACCAGACCTTAATAAAATACTGATATTAATATCCAAACTGAAGCTCAACACTGCTGACAAAAATGACTGCCTTCCTTCAAAATTACCGAAGCCTCAACTTTGCCTACTCGATCCACAGAAATGGAGACGATCTAGACTGCATACATTCAATTTGCAACAAGATCACCAAAGAATTTGTTACAAAAAAAATAAACAAGGAGTCGCATTGTCATGCGATATCTTCTTCATTGATACTGAGCGGATCGTTTAAAATCAAAGCCACTATAAGTTGCACAATCTTCAATAAATTTAAGCAACTACTACTATGTGCTGACGATATTGGCCGAATTTAACAAAATATTACCGCTGCGTTTGCGATTATAAAAAAGAAAGAGACTAAAGTTGGCTTGACAGTGAAGGAAGACATGACCAAATGTATGGTACCAACATCATTGGCGAATAAGACCAAACGTCAAAATCGACAAGTATAACCTTGAGGTACTAAAGGCCTTCATCTACATTGGCTACGATTTAAAGCTCCATAATAAACTGATTAGTCCAACGGCTGCGGAGATCCTATAAATTTTCCTGACTATCAGAATCCGTTTTGAAAATTTTCAAGCATGTATCAAAAGGGGATAAGAAACTCCTTATAGGTTTGAGCTAACATTATTTTTTGAAAAACGGTCTCGTTTTCATTGACTAGCTTTCCAAGCAACAATTCAACTTCGAACCGTACGAAATCTCCAGAGATTTGCATCTAATCAAATCTGTTCACTTGGGTCTAAACACTGAATCTTAAGCCAACCGACAGCAGAGGCAAAAAGAAACAAACAAAATAAACAAAAGAGTTGAACCACGAACTGAGTTAAAATGCTCTCCTTGATAGGTAAAAACTCACGTTTCTTCGAAAAATCTTCAGTCTCGTTTGCATTGACCAGCTCTATTAACTAAGATTCAAATGCGAAGCTTGGGCACTCTTCATTGGCAATAATCGGATCAATCGAATATTGAAGGAACGGACAAATGTACTCTCAAAAACAGAATCTTCAATTCACAGCCAAATGGTAAACGCATGCAACTTGAAATAGATATACTAAGCTAAGGACCAAACAAACGTACGGCTTGTTGGTTGAATCCCTGCCTAAAGCTCACCGAACAAGTCTTTCCTACTAATACTTTCCGGCAAGGTTACAATATCGATTAAAACGACCGCAGCCCACTCTATATGTCTATATCCGCGTTCAATCTCATATTTCTAAAGACATGCACTATTTCCACCCTTAAATAGTGCAATTAAAATGCAATAAATTTCCATACTAACATCACGTCCACATTATTCACACCAACGTCAAATCGGAACTCCACACCCGTCCACAAGTCATTCCATAATAGAAGTATGAACACCTCCCTCAAAGCATGCTGCACAAAGGTGCATTGTAATAAAAATTACCAATAAATTCCATTAAGATGCAGATTGTATAATTAAAACAATTACCATTGAAAGACAAGTAATTTTATTCAACAATACCGTATATTTACCGTAAACATGCCTCCAATCGACCGTTAAAACCAACTGGCAGGAGGTGTGAGAAATGTGTAGATTCGCACATAACACCAGCCTTAAGGAAATCCCCCGTACGGCTACATATGACAAAGATGATAATCGAAATAAGATAAACGCTTAAAACAAGCACCAGCACCTTATTTTGCATTCGCGCATTTATGTTGCGCTGCCAGCAACAACAACTGTCAGTCAGTCACCGCCATTCAGTCAGTCAAAACACACTCTTACACTCTTGTTACATCTGTTACGTGACGGTGACGTGTAGACTGTTTAAACACAATTTTGCGTAAGAGTAGGTATCTCACACCACATTGGTTTGGATTCTAATGCGATTGTGATGTGTGATCCGTAGTCACATCTCTTGGCGCAGTTAATTAATTAATTTAAACATCGCAAGCGGTGTAAGCGTTTTTCATTCGCGCGCGTATAATTAGCGGTGGAAAATTGATTTTCCTCTCCGGTTACTAGATGTCAGCACAGTACATATGCGACAGCGACAACAACTAGTTGCCTGGTCAATGCACTTTTGAGTGGAATTAGATAGATAGGTACCCGTAGATACAAAGGAAAAAAAAAATTGTTTTACAAAAAAATTTCCTTATTGTTGCGATGGTTACATAAAAATCTCGTTGTAGCAGACCGTGTTGGAGATACATTTTTTTTTGCTTCTTCTCGGGTTTGTATTTGTGTTATGGACTTGTGCACTTGTTGGATTGCGGCGGCAAACACAAGTGGCACGTGAATTCTCTTGCAGTAATAGTAGCCATGGCGGCACTAACAGCAGTAAAGTGAGACCATTACTGTTCATTGTTTGTAATTACAATAATTGCTTAATAAATGCAATACGAATCGAAATTGAACAACATAAAATAGTTAACACGATTTTTTTCTCTAATTAATTAGTTGCGATACATTATGGTGATGAATCAAGTCGATAGGGCTTTTTTGTTGAAAGGTACTTAGTCGTGATTCGAGATGCAAGTTGACGATAAGTCTGTCTGACAGATAAAGTATAATAATCACCTAAAGCGCATTGAATGTTATGCAAATTTTTAGTGAAATGCTGACGTTTAAATGAGCTTAGTTGCAAGTCACGCCCTAGCATTTTTTTATAGCCAGACCTATAGGGATCATTTGCATATGGGTTTAAGTCACTTTCAGTTAGAGTGTCAATTGTTCTAAAGGTTAGAAATGGGTTTTGATTTTGTTGAAAGTTTTCAATATTTACTGTTGAGTTGGTGCAGTGGCCTAGAGCATTATACTACTAGGCGCGAGTACACGGTTCAAATCCCAAAATTCACAACACCTACTTTTTTTTCATTGCTCTTGCGAAGTCGGACAAACATCCAAGAGTAACACTGTATTGAGAATCTTTTCAAATCTGCCATTCAGATTCGGCGATAATGAGGAGGTCCTTCTCTTTGTGGCAAAATAATAATTTCGCATAGACAAATGAAGGGAGAAGCTAGGTTTAAGCACCTTTATGTGGCGTAAATGCCAGATATTTTATTTTAATCAAACATATGTCTCTTTACATTGAGGTTCCTTCTTGACCGTCCATAAAAGTGTCACGGGATGGGTCACCCAGGTGTGCCATCGAAGCTAAAATATAACAACGAACAAATCTCATCAGATATAAGTCTACTAGCCCCTACGAGTTCTTGGAAGGCTATCAAAACCATCGTGGAAACATCGTCAGCAGCTGAAAAACGTCTCACCGTTGTAATACTTGTATAAGAAAGTCCTTTAAGGGGATGAATCTAAAACTTTTTTCAATAACCAAAGTTCCCTGTAGATATAGCTGCAAATCATCTCCAGTCCTTCTTTCTTCTGGAAAAACCTACAGTAGTCCCAGATGTTGATTCATTAGTAAGGCCCCTTAGTAGAGAACAGCTCAATCACTCAGTAGACTTCCACATAACCCCTATGTAACAATGTGCAACGAGGTTTTCAGGTTGTGGGTATGTATCGTGGGTAAGTTTATTAAAATTAGAATAAACTGAACAGTCACGAGAGAAGGAACCCTTAGGATAATGTATCCCCTCAAACCAGACCCTGATACTAACCAATTAATACAAAGTGGGCCAAAAGGAGTCATCCGATGTTGTTTGGCTATTCAGAATATCGGTTGTGGCTCGCGCTCGTTGCTCCGTCCTGTTGGACCCACATATCCTCCATTCCTAATGCGTCCAATTGCGGCGGAAAAACTCGGTTGACATGGCCCTATAGCGCGCACCATCCACTGTTATCGTTTGACCAGCGGCGTTCTCGAAAAAAATTGCCTGATGGCTCCTCCAGCGTGAACAGCGCACCATGCAGTGACTTTGAGCGGGTATAATGGCTCCTCGTGCATTACTCGTGGATTTTCGTCGTCCCGGAAGCTACAGTTTTGCTTGTTCACGTACATTTTGGTCAAAAAATCGTCCGCTTCCTCCTCGACATTGAGGAGAGTAGGTTAAACGCGTTTGGCGGTCGACAGGCAGCAGCTGATGCACGGACTGGACTTTGAACGAGAACATGCGCAAGTCTTTGACCAAAATTCGCCTAAGGGACGAAAGGCTGATGGCTTATTGCAAGGCACGGCGTCTGGTAGATGTTTCCGGCGACAGATCGAAATTCTCGGCAACAGCGGCGATATTCTGAGTACAACGGGAGCTCGGGACAGTATTGGCAACGTCTCGTGTGGTCCCATACTTTTCAAGGTTGGTGGCCAAACGGCGCAGTGTTTGCGCAGTCGGTGTCGGCCGGCCGGGGAATCAGCGACGAAATTCGTGCTGCGCCAATACTACTGACGAATAGTTACGCAAAAAAATAGACACGATTATTCCGCGTTATTCGGGAGTGTATCGCCCCATGGCTTGTTCACTTGTATTGTACATCTGTCCAGTCCACAAATGTCAAAACAGATTTGACATTGGCGGCCAATTGCAAAATTAAGAGCATCTTCCAGTAGGGTGATCTCTTTTAGCCCACCTTGTACAATTGAGAGGATTTGGAGTGCTAGTTCACATATAAGGATGGGAATTCGTTGTTGGAAATTAATTTATGCCAAGAGTCAGTCTAGAAGTCCTGTAGAGTGCCCCAAATGAGTTCCATAATGTTGCCAGAGAAGAAGGCTCTATAGTGCTTTATTGAAGCGAAATTGTGAGTTGGGTGCTAACCTTTTGTTGATGTTTATTTCAAAAATGGAATGTGATGGGGTATTAAACGTATTAGTCTTCTCATTTTGTATTTCAGTATCATTAAGAAACCTGCAAAAATATTTAAAGTTCTAAATAGAATCACAACAGGAAGGACTTCAGCGCAGTTGTTTAACCCAGCGCCGTTTTTCAACTTTCCCCTAATTCTACCTTTTTTCTACCAACACAGCTACGATTTCAACGGAACTCATATTGTAAATTTGTTTGTACCATTATGCCCCAGACTAATTGGTATAAAATTCCACGCTCATCACACCTCATTAAAATGCAGCCGCATAACTAATTACAAGTAAAAAATGTCAAGAATTCGCATGCGACAATCTTTCAAAACAACAAACGCCTCAACCTTACCTATGTCAACATAAGCAACTTCAGGAAATCATGCCCGCAACTGCTGCCAATCAATCGGGGCATTCGGCGCGCTCTTCACACAACAAAGTGTTGTTCAAATGTCAAAGTTGTTTGACATCAAACAATGTCGAACACGACTGCAAACAGGTGCTTGTCAAAAGTGGTCAACACACTGGGAGGCCACAAAAAGTCAAACACGCGCGACCACATGTTCTTACTCTTGTTCGAGTTCAAACAGCCGAGAGAAAGACGAACAAGCGAATACAATGAGAATCGCGCACACATTGTTGCAGTCGTCGTCCTCCTCGTCGTCGGCAGTCTATTGCGCCGCCGCGCACGCGTCTTAATTGCCATTTGATGAACTAAACGGATTAAACGTGACAAGCCGATACAGATTCTACGACTGCAGCTCCAAAAACAATAGCTTGCTGGCATGCGGCATTCCATCGCATACAGGAAGTTCAATTTCTGATTAGAACAACCTTTTGTTAATCTTCGGTCCGGACAGAACTTTCCTAGACCTACCGGTATAGAGCAACAAAAAAAAAAAACATGGTGCTCCACCCGATTGCGGTAGCATGTATCGATTGCAAGTCAAAGTCGAGCACATACAACACCGTGCACATCGTAACCCGGGGGGCAATGCGAACATTTTTTTCTAGATCAACTTTGAAAATCGGCCATAATGCGCTCAGCTCTCTCAACAAAGACAGCCGACCGGTACGATCCGATGGTAGCAAATGCGACAACGCGACATCGCCAACGACGATGACTACGTCGTCGAGGACGACGACATTTCGACGACGAGTGTTAAGCCGCACGACATTTAACATTGTCATCGCAGTTGGGGCCTTTTAGGAACGGCACAGTAGTCACTTACAGCAGCCCCCCTCTCCAGATAGTAGGTGAAACCAAAGCAAAGGCGGTGGCGGCGGCGTAAGAAAACACCGCCGATCGGCCGACAATTGAGGATCCATTTTGGTTTTATGTCTCAAGATTTTGAGGTGCCGCTGCGGCGCGGTGTCGGCGCTTTCAATCAATCGATAAAGATCTTCATGCACTTGGGCTGGTTGCAAAGTTGCATGCTTGCCGATTACAGATATCCAGTACTTGTGCCTATCTAAGCTGCACATAGTACAATCCAAACTCAATTATTTTTGTCGTTTTAGTGTCGCGCAGACGCGACGCGTCTCGCTTCCAACTTCCAATCCAAGTGCGGTGCGGCGGGAATGATGAATCGACGCGATGATGATCGTAGTTATGATGACAGTGATTTTGTGCGCGCCAAATGATGATGATGAAGATGAAGACGACGACGACAATCGATGTCGATGACATTCGCTGGAACGATATGATCTCTTTGCATGTGTAATTGGCGGTGTAATTGGTAACAAAACGATAATCGCTGATATTTTGTATGTCGTCGTGTTGACATTTATGAGATGAGAGACGGGATGGTGGGGGCATAATGACATGGCGCACACACAGGGTGTTTATTGATTATGAAATCGAGTTTATTGATGAATGAGATTAGGTAATGAAGAGAAGAGCGCCTATGGTGAAGATCACTTAGTGCGCGGAATCTTTTTGATTGATGGAATGAATGATGAAAGATGGTAGGGCTTGCAAATGATTTCAGGGAAATCATGGTAATTGTGCAAAATTCGATTGAGCAATGCTGATTGAGGCAGGAATTGCCAGAGTAGTTGAGGGGAATAATGGGCACAAGTACTTTTAATTATATGATGTGTTGATGACAGGAAGTAGGCTGTTTACATAAGTGAAAGGTGTGCGGATGAGTGCCTTTGCGAGAGGTAGTTCCGACTAGCTGTGACATTAGTCTAACGCATTATATAGTCTTTATTCAGCCACGTTTATAAGACATTTATTATGGGCTCAAGACGCAGGGTGTCTTCACGAGGCAAAAAGCGCCGATTCCTGTCATGGGTGCAGCCATCTATGCCAGGTATCTGGTTTAAATACTGAAAGTAAAAACAATTAAAGTGTTTTCACTACCCCAACACTTGCAAAAGTCTGCAAAAATTTAGGAGTATAGAGCTCTCGTAAGAAGCTTCATAAAATTCAAGCGGCTCTGGATTGTTGGTTTTTTTTTTTTAATTTACACGTACTCAAAGGGTTATGAATACCCTTTTATATGTTACCTTAGTACGAACGTTAGAGAAGGGGAAGAAAGAGAGGATAGGAAAGATTTTGGATGTAGTGGAGACTTAAACTCCATGGGTGGTGTCCGAACTAGCTTCGGGGAGTCACTTTTTCCTGTGTTCGTTAAATTTTGAAGAAATTCAAGAGGGTGTGCATACTTTTAGGTATTACACCGACCTTTTTATTTCTTTTAAAAAAAATGAAATGGATTTTGGTTGGGATTGAACGCGCAACCTTCCACTCAACAGACGAACACATTACCACTACACCGCGGCCACCCTATTTGTTTTGGAAAAATTAATATGAAAGCTAGGTTTGAGGACCTGTACTGGCCGCTAAAGCCAACTATTTGCTTTAAGTTATTCACTCCCAGCGTATAAAAATGCATTATTGGCGCAACAGGCTCCTTAGTACTCATGGCGTAGCCTATTCTTACTTGTACTTGTACTCACGTGACGGTTTGTACTCCTTGCACGATGATGGAACCTACTGTCTTATGACGAGCGACAAGATAAACATTTCTTGACAATTGATACTACTCGGATGATATATTAGAATATTACGGAAGAAGGACCAGTAACGGATCATTAATAAGTGACGTTACGTCTGGGAATCGAATTCAGATGTTCTGCGCTGCAGTTCATCGCACTAACCATTGCGCCTTTAAGCCCTTCCAAACATACAATGGGTGGGCAAGTTTCTTTTAACAAATGCAACCGCCTCAAATTTTTAAAGACCTTGTAGGATGATATTGGCCTTAAGTGCTTGAATCGTTTTCGGATTATTGGCATAACATCGGTCTTTCACGGTTCCCCACAAAAAAAAAAAAAAACAGTGCACCAATCGTCATCGCCAAAACGACTGAAAGCACGATTTGAGAATTTGTTGTGCAAAAAATCGATAGTAACATGAACTGTGTGGCATAACGCGCCATCCTGCATGAACCAAAGGTCGTCAATATTCATGTCTTCAATGTCAGTAAAAACAAATTCGATTAACTTGGCTCTGCAATACCCACCTTTGGTCGAAACGTTGTTTCCAGCCTCGTTTTCGAACGAAGAAAAATGGACCAATAAGGCCACCGCGCCAAAATCCGTACAAAACGATCACTTTCTGTTGATGCATCGGCAACACCGTGCGGGTTTTCCGACACTCGACGAAAGTTGAAATGGACATCGGTTCCAAAGAATTTCATCAAGGCCCTTGCAATGACCTACAATTAAAGTGTGGTGTGAACATTTGTCACGATCTATCCTTAATATCCTTTTGTTCCCTCTTTTAATTATAGTCGCGAACCTAGTATCTGTAGAAAGTGATGGGCAGCAATGGTCCTATTAGCCACTGGTTGACTACCTTCAGATGATGAGGATGCAACCGAAAACAGGTATAACCAGTGCGACAGAGAAGTCGCCCAAGATTTCCCAACTCTGTACAGTGGTCGGTGTAACACTAGGGAGATTGGGAAGACTCACGACAGAGAAACGCCAAACAAAAGCGTTTGACAGGTGTCCACAGGAAAACGCCGTCTTCGAAAACCAAAGGACATGGGAGATGTGAAACATTACGTGACGTCCAACGATCTTGTGAGTCTCGTGTGAGACACGCTGAGTGAATCAGGTTCTGGTAGCCACCTACGGGCAAGTCAACCTTCTTTCCACGATTATGATTTGACAATAACTTGGGTTTTGACAGAGCCATAACGCAGAAAAATCGGAAGCACATACTGGAAGAATGTTTTACTTCTATAAATTGAACTAAGGTGCATTTGGTTCCGCAAGATGGAAGGGCATCGACCGAGAGGGCACATCTCATCTCAGCAAATAGCGATTAGGTGTGGTGCAGTCCACACTCCCTTGATATGGATTTTCGTAGAAGGAGATAAATTGGGCGCTATATGATAGATGCCACCTTCTTGGTGATGGGCTTAGTGGCACGATGGTTAGTGCGATGAACTGCTGCGCAGAAGGTCTGCGTTCGATTCCTAGCCGTAGCAACTCCTAAAATGTTTTTTCACTGGCCCTCCTACCGTGATGATCAGATCAATCATCCGAGTAGTATCAGTTTTCAAGAAAAGCTTATCTCAAATTCGTTGTTTGGAGTCGGCATAAAACAGGAGGTCCAACCATCGTGCAAGAAGTACACACGCAAACATGATGGTTGAGAGAAATTTCGGGCATGGGTACTTAAGAACCAGTTGCGCCAATATTTTTTTTTTGTAAGACCAATGCTCTTTTTTGACTTGGAATAGCGGCCTCAACCAATATACCTCTCCAAAATGCCTGGTCCTTAGCTTAGTTGAGGTCGGTTTCTACTAGTGCGCGCCACTTAACGCGAGGTTTCCTTCTACTGCGTCCGACGGCTGGAAATCGAAGACTCTGCGAGCCGGAGTATCGGTGTCCTTCCGTTCTTCATATCCTAGCCATCAAAAACGTCCAATGCGGAGGTTTTTGAACAGGGGCATTTAGCTGTTCAGCTCGTATAGTTCTTGGTTGAATCTTCGTCTCCAAAGCCCGTCAACGCAAACGGAACGGAAGATTTTTCGAAGAATTTTACTCTCGAATCCACCAAGGATTTCTTTATTTGCTTTTGAGGCGGTTCATGCTTCAGCGCCATAGAGCAGGACTGGGATAAGATATAAGATCTCCTTAGTAGTTCAAGTGAGGGCTTTACTACTGAACTGTTTCTTTAGCCCTAAGAAACAGCGGTTAGAAGGAGTAATTCTTCGTTTAATTTCTGACTCGATGTTGTTGTCAGACTAAATAGCGGAGCCGGGATAGACAAAGTCCCATACTACCTCAGAGTAATATCTGTCAATGGTGACGTACTATCCAATTCGTCGATGTTGTATGTCCTTTCGTGTTGACAGCATATACTATGTCTTGCCCTCATTAACTGCTGAAGCCATTTTTGCCGCACCCTTCTCTATACTAGCAAACGTTGCTATGATATGACGTTGAGTCCTACCAATGATGTCAATATCGTCGGCGTATGCTAGTAGCTGCAAGGATTTTCGGGAAATTGTGCCTCAAGAATCAAAATGAAAAAGTCACATGACAGCGCCTTGCCTAAATCCTTTTTTGGTATCGAATGCTTCGGTGAGTTCGTTTCCGACCCTGATGGAGCAGCGAGAATTCTCCATCGTCATTCTACAAAAGCGGACGAGTTTGGGCGGTATACCAAAACCAGCATATTCTCTATAAATGCTGTCGCATGCGGCTTTGAAATCGATGAATAGGTGGTAGGTATCGATTTGGACTTGTATGACTTAATATAATACCACCAGCGTGCAGCGAATTCACTTGTCTTTTCCGTTCTAGCTCTCGCTGACATGACATGTTCTAATAAAACCACATCGTGATCAACTGTCATAAGTTTGCTATTGCTTCAGTATAGAAATATCAACACCACCTATATTGAAATGCAGCACTAACATCATACTAACCGCTGAACTTTACCTCACGACATTTGAACAAAAAAAAAAAACCCAACAACCGTTTTGATTTTTTTTTTCCTTTTTGCCTTCAACTTCAACCCGAAGCACAGGGGCAGAAACATTGATAAATACTATACCAACTAACAAATCAATTGCCAGCGAACAGCAATAGCCTGTACTGTCAAATTGTCAATTTCCTCTCCAACAGTAGCCAATTGCTACTTCTGACAACTGGCACCCTATCCTAAGCTCGATTCGAGTCGGTGGCAAAACTCCAACATGGGTGGCGTGTATAATTAAAATCCAACCCGATACTATGTTTATGACAACGTACAAGGGCAGGGCGACGACGATGATGACGACGGATGGCGTCGGGGAGAGGCGATACGATACGACGCGTCTATCTTTTCCAATCGAATCCAAGTGCAGATTTTTATCTCCCCATCCGAAGAAAGCGAACAAATACACACGATAAAGATAGATGCAGGGAGGGAGAAGCAGAAATTCGATCTGCCAGAGAGTTAAACATTGCGCTGGGCTGCCACATCCATAAATAATAGATCCAAAGGGAAGCCCAAGCGTGGAGGAGCCACCTCGCGCATCCACCGTTCGGATTCCTCTTAACATATCAACGAAACCGAACCGAAATGCAATCCAAATATAATTATGCACATTCATTTCCCATGGAACCGTTTTCTACGATTCGTTTTTTTTTATTCGTTTGTTTGCACTGTTTTGTTTGTACTCGCGTATCTACTCCAATTCTACGTCTTTCATATCCTTTCTGAAGGCTTGCTTCGGTTAAGATTTATGGATTAACATTTATTATTTCTGCCCCAAGAGACTTTGGCTTCGCAAAGACAGCCAGCCAGAGCCGAGACCCCACCAGCCAGACGCAAAATATAATAAACTCTTCCAATGTTCGATTGTTCGAAGCATTCTCAGATCAGCCGGACTGAGGGAGACATAGAGAGAGACCAGGAAGAATGAGATTAAATGGTATAACTAACCTTTGTTACGGGAAGCAATTGCAATTGGGCTGCTCGTCGGAATGGAAACAGGTGCACGGCCTGGCTACACACCGAGAAAACTGTCGTTTTAGAAGGGTTTGGCTGGCTGGCTAATGTTGTTAGATAAATCATTTATTCTTCAATGGAGCGTGGAAAATCGTTTTTCCATTTTTTTTTTGTTGTTGCTCACCATTTACCATTAAGAGGACGCAGTCTGAAGTGATGCAGAACACCGCGACTGGCGAAGAGGAGTTCCTGGAGTTTTAAGTGGACACTCATTAGGGGAGTGTGCAATACATTTCGGCAAGCACGTGGTGCCTTCAGTTTTGGATTCCAGTAAAGAGTTTGCGAATTACGCGTGCTGTGAAACCCCATCGGATTGATGTTAATTACGTCTATTTACATTTATTGCGTTATTAATTAAATGTAATGGGAGCGTAAACGGTTTTTACGATATTCGCTTTCACGCATTCACAGCGGGCATACCTTGTGCTAATGCTGATGCAGAAAACAGGATGTTGGACACTGATTTAGACATAACAGATACGCCTTGAAATTGGAATGTGAGCTATGCCATGGGGACATTCCCTGGTAAATGCTAGTCCGTTCTTGGCACAGCCATTGGAGAAGGGATTTTACATGCTGTCAGAGATGGTTGATCAATGTGTACACCGAGGCAGTAAAAAATGATCACTAAATTAAGGGAACTACCCACACTAAAATCGGGAATTGATGCACATTCCAACAGTTGGGATGTATCCACTTTGGTTGTAAAACCATCGTACGACAACAATTCGTGCACATCTGTCTAGGTCATCGTCTTCGCCTTTGCAACGGCTTTGGGAAGCTTGTCACCCACAACAAGCTAATAAAACTCCAGAGTTCACGTTGTGAATATCCAACTTGACGATTTGTTTGTTTGTGAAGTGTGGTTTGAGTGATGGAGCGGTCGTTATCAGCGAAGTTGATGAGTTGATGAAGGGGTATGCCAACGATAAATTTGAATGCCACCTCTGTCACATCTTTACTTTGTAAAATTATGATGGACCTACAATAACGACTCCTTTCTATGTCAATGTGGGAAGAGGTGGAGACAGAATAGGCTGAGGCAATTGCAGATAATGCGGACGTATGCGTTTATATGTTTGACCCGTGGACATTTTTTTGTGAGCAATCATTTTCTGTCATAACGTCAAACGAAACGTTAATTTCTTATTTAGCTGTTAGGAAATGTTTTATGATAGTTCAGAAAGAACTTAATTACCACTGAGGTGCGGAGGGTTGATAGTAATAAAAACGCATGTGCAATGTTAGATGTTCTGTTGTAGTTTGTTCATCTACGCAATGGGTGTGTTGAATCTAGGACGTACATATCATGAATCCATCCATTGAAAGCTTACTTGAGAGTTCGAGTAATTAGTTGATAAAGGCCAACAAAGTTATCAACTTCTGGCTTCTAATTGAGCTGGTCGACATGTTGCAACACACAAGTCTCTAAGGCAGCTTGTAATAAAGTCGCTTGACATATGCATGTTGCAGTATGGCCATTTGTCCCACGCTCTCGTCAACAAGTGAAATACAAAAAATTGTCGAAAACAGATACTAACCAAATAATGGAACCCACAATTATATCGGGAGGATAATTCAAAAGCTGAGACTCTTAACCAAAGAGCGACTTAAATAAAAATGAGATTTGTGGTAATAAAGTGGCTATCAGAAGGACACAAGAAAGTAAAATGCTCCTGTTGTTTAAAATTGCTATACGGAACCTATACAGCTGTAGGTGAAGCTGTTCCTTCGCCCAGCTCAGAGACGAGGTTTGCCTTACAGGCCGATTTGCGAACGGACTTGTTGGATATGGGCAACCACTTTGGAAATTGCCCGTTTAGCTTTGAAGGCAGCTTTGAACCTGCATGAAGTTAGAGGACAGTTGTGTAATAATGGTTGGGGTAACCATATTGTGTGATAACTATTCTCGGTAGAGCCGGAACTTCAACGCGGTGTGAGATCGAAGTCGAACAGCCGGTTGAACCTTTATGGTTAAGGGTTGTCGAGAGATAAAGTCCCTTACAACACTCGTCCAGAGTTTGGGTTCCGACTAGGTTTTAAAACCATTGTCTCAACTAAGTAGGATACTGCGGAAAGGTAGGAACCCCGATAGTTCCATAGGTCCCTTGGTTTAGACTTGGTTTCCCAATGTATTTTTTGCTTTGGCTACGGATGTGTTTCCAGGAGTCACTCCTGGGGTGCTAAGAGAAAGCACCTCAGGTATCGTCGGGACTTCAACGCGGTGTGAGCTCAAAGCCGCACAGCCGGTTGAACCTTGATGGCTAAGGGTGGATGAGAGACACTCGTCCAGGGTTCGGGTTCGGACCAGATTTAAGAGCCATTGTCCGAACTAAGTAGGCAACTGTGGAAATGTAGGAACCCTGAAAGTTCCAAAGGTTCACCGGTTTACACATGGTTTTCCAAGGTCATTTTTGTCTTGGCTGCGGATTTTTTTCCAGGTGTTACTCCTGAGATGCTATAAGGAAGTTTTTTGGAGGAACATCTTCGCATTTAAATTTGTTCACATAGATCCGCATCATGTGGGCAAAACAGGGTAATTCGAGAATTGCCTGGAATCCGGATACTCCGTTACCGACTGAGTAGAGTTGAATCACTTAAACCTAAAAGATCATAGCGACAATGGTTACGTTTACACCGTGGACAATAACAGGAACTAAGCCTACATTTAGTGTAAATATTGAGGTCAGTCAGCCAATTTAGGTGACCTGGGCTATAATAAATTTAAATTTTTATTCTAACTTGCGCTTGAGATTGTGAGTGCAAGCTGTACCGGAAGTGTTTAAAATGGAATGGCAAGTCAGCCGGAACCATGGGGGTTCTTGGTATCAAAACGTGTTCTCCTTTTTACTTCCCTTTAAGTATCGTTGCTTCGATAAGCTTGATCGTCAGGTTTTTCCCCGCAAGCAGGGTGCCATTACAAAGACGTGGTTGGTTGGTTTATATTTCGTAACATTATTAATACCAATCCGACATTCAGTTGGAGCTTATGAGGTTGTTACCCGGGTAATTCCAGCGAGTTTAAAAACTCGGTTAGATAGTTCGATAGACAGACGATATCAGCTTGGGAAATGGAGTCCACCGATTGGAGGGACATTTCACTTTGAAACATAAAATTCAGTTCAATGATATCAATGTTGTTCGCAGCTAATATAGCGCGTTCGCTCAACCAATCATGATTTTTGCAGTTTCGTGCAATGCTTGGAAGCACCTTTCGGATGAGCTCAGATTTGGATTCGGTAAGTTGATAGAAAGCGACGGGAAATTGAATATAGACAGTCGAAATGCAAACAGGAATTTTGCTGTAACTATTGTGAAAAAAACTCTCCAGATTGATCGTATTGCAGATTGATACGCATATTCGTAGTCAATTTGAGTTTCTTGAAGTGTCTCCACAAAATGGACGACTTCAAACAAGCATTAAGTCTTCGGCTAGTATTGACCGTGGAATCACTGGCAATGATTTCCGAAAATCATCTGCCATCAGAATCACCCCACCACAAAATTGTCTATGATTGTAAATCTGTGGGTGCATAAGACGCCTCTAAATACTTTTTTGTGCCATTCAACACTTATCGCAAACGATCAGTTTGTTTTGCTGCAAAACCTTGACCATTACACTATTCTTGGTAATGTTGCACGTTGGATTTTCATTGATTCCAAAAATCTAGCAGCAATCCCTAATGAAGCAAGTGCAAGTACAATATCATTCTGCAAGCGCATCGTTACCGACATCAATTCGATCAAAAAAGTTTTTCCAGTACCACCGGGAGCTTAAAAAAAACATCTCTCCAGTTCCCTCGCTCACAACTTTCATAAGATCGTCATAGGCATATTTTTGCTGTCGATTGGACCGTGAAACGTTCGTTCGAACTGATACCCTCAAGCATCGCAATCTTATTGTTTTTCGAGTCGCAACTCTGGATTGAATGCGTCAGAAGAGCAGTCATGCCTAAATCAGGTAATACCTTGTTCCTTGTTCTCAATTGATATCAGAGCCTCGCAAATCCCAACTAACAATTTTTCTTCTATAAGGCATAAACCAATTTCAAGAAGCAATTTTTTTTATTAAGCTGTTTTGTACTTCTGTAGATAAGTTCAGCATGTATTACAACTCGTTTAGGTAAATGCACAGGCTTCATAGAAGATTAATTTGGATTAGGCTCCTTAAAGGTTTTCGGAGATGTGTGTACATGTGAGAGTTGAAAATATATTTCGGTAGAGCTTCCGTCGGAGTAATATAGAAGCATAATATGTAAAGAGCTTGTTACTTAAGGCTTAAATCAGCTGTGACTACTAATTTTGTTTTGCAATGAGCTACCACGCCAAAGGTTTGGGTTTGATTCCCAGTTGTGGCAATACCAACATGTTTTTTTTTTTTTAGTCATTTACAAAAATATTCAGAGACCAAGTTCTTAGTATAATCACATCAAATTTACATGACATATGAAAATTTCCCATTTTTGTGTATATTTTATCGTGTTTTGTCGCACGGTAGTCCAACACGCTTCCAATTCTATACTCGAGATCATAAAAGAACGGTAAGTACAACAAAGTTATTGAATCTTTTTGACCCATTCTCCTGTAGGTTCCTGATCTTTTTACTTTTTTCCCGATATTTTCACCTTTTACCGATCTTTTCACCCTTTTCTCGATCCCTTAACCATAGCTTTTTTAAGCCTTTATTCGTAAGCTCTAAACATACTTTGCTTCGGACTAAATTCTTGCGAAGTTCTACCGAAAAATCTTAACGTATGTTACATGTAGGTGCACATAACTCCGGAAGCTTAAAAATAAGCTTTCAGAGATTACACCATCATAAGATCGATTATGCTCCTGAATTTACTGCATAATGTCTTAATGTCTTCTACCCAAATGATGGAGTGCAGGAATGCTCAACCTCCACGTACAAGTACTATATAAGGCCTACAGAAATAATTGCTTGGGGAAATCAAATTTGATTGCGTTTAAGGGGAATAATTATTGTTAGTTGGGACGTTTCAAGTGGTTTGTTACTGAGGCCACTCTTGCATCTTGAAGACCACAGCCTAGCCGAGTTCGAATCCCAGTAAAAACTTTTTTTATTTGTTTAAATTTCAAATATCACATCATAAAAAAACGGTTCACAATAAAATTGTTATAAATATCATTAAATAAGCATATATGGTGGGTACAACCATCATTCAAATAAACACACCAAATTATTTTTTCCGTTTTCGTTATTTATGAGTTTCGGTAAGGCTTCGGTAAGAAAACCTAGAGTGCACCAAACGTATTTCCATAAGACTTTATACAGCTAATGTTTCTGGAGGGAAAGTAGCTCCAATAGTGCTTTATCGAAGCGAAATTGTTAGTTGGGATGTCTTCTTTGTATTTGCTCCACAGATCAGTCGGTTTGGAAGGGAAACATGTTGAGTAAGTTATCGAAAACAATGTTTGAGGAGCATTTGACGAAAACACATCATCTCCGATGGTGTAATCCCAATGAGTGTCATTCATTGCACAATCGAATACGTTGGCACGCTTTTCTAAACGTACTACACAATTCACCATTTATATTTCGCAAATCTTAAAATGATGTTGGGCCACGAACTTTGACTCATAGTAAACGAAAATAGAACCACTCGTCGTTTCTTGTGGACTATTACAAACATATCATAAGAAATTAGCCGAATTGGTCAAAAAAAACTTAAAAACTTTTATGAACTTTCGACGAACATTTTAAAAAATTACCCATATCGGTGCAGCCGTTCTCCGATTTTTAATAAATCAAAATAAAAAGCGGGCATTTAAAGTTTTCTTTCCGTTAAAACCTTACTAGGGTTAGGACGAACATTAAAAAAAATTGCAAAATCGGTGCAGCGGGTCTCAAGTGATGCGATTCCCAATGAGTGACAGTTGAAATTTGTACGTAGATTTATTGTTGTATCTGATTTCCGGCCGCCTATTCCCTAGAGCCAGCTTTGGTAACTAGATCCACCATTTAGTCAGGTTATGACAACTATATTACTACACCAACGAGCACGTATATTTACACATCGGTGTACTTTCTGGATTATAATTATATCCCCATTATTCACATTTCATCTATTTTAAGATAAAACATTTTAAATTAATAAAAAAATCCATTTTCCGAATAGACATGCCCTATATTATTCTATCTTGCAAAGCGCGGAGTTGCCTGCCTTTCCCCTTGTCAGAACACAAAGTCATGATAAATACAAACTCAAGATTGGCCTTCATTGGACATGGCCATTAAACAATTTTTATCTCAATTTACTGGTTTGTCTTGAACTCTGTGCCCCCCTCGCAAGAATTGGGCAAATATTTGCAAAACATAATCATAAGCCACAGGCTGTCATACCACTGTTCTGGTTATATCCACTTTTATATGTTTCTTCTCAACATTACCCTGACCTCAATTACATGCCGTGGTCTTATTGTAACTACTTTGGCTTGACTCGTACGTCAATTCATCAACATCAGGACGTGCACTCTGACAGTGAACCTCCCCCAAAAATAAGAAAAGCTGACTGCAATGCCACTGCCAAGTGATCTCCTCAAAATAGACTGCATTTTCATTAGTAACATTCACCAGCTATCAATCCATCAAATATTATAAATATTCTGTCACAATGTCAAGATCTAGATAAACTAGCTATCTAGATACACTTCGATGTGCACAATGGAAAACCATTTTTCCTCTTTGTCAAAGTCCACGGTGCACTGTTGCTAGTGCGCTGATTTAATAAAAGAAGACCATGAACGAAAAATTAACAATTATCTGAATTGAACTGCAATCGATCACGTCTACTCTCGACCGTCATCATCATCATCATTGGCATCATATAGACAGCAGCAACAACAGCAGAAGCAGCAGCAGCATAATCAAAAGCTACAACCGTTGTCGGGCGCACTGGTCGTTGGTGATGGTGCTGCGGTGATCTCGAAGCATGATCATCGTTTTTTAGGATTTTCGCGTATCTAACAGATACGCCTTTGTTTTCCGAGAGGCATTTCCTCACCGCACCCCAATGACGAACTATATAGGCAACCCTCAATCACAAGTTTCGTGGTGAATCGATTTCATAAAGGAACACCAACAACAACAACAGAAATACAAAACGAAAAAAATAATAAAAAAATCGTGCCAGGTCATGCTCGCTGATTACTCTCAACCGATGGTTGACTTCTCAAGACTATCTAGCGATGTGCATTTAAACAAAACCACTACCACACAGCCGAAGAGTCCAACTAGCCTAACAAGTGTCTATGTAAGCAACGCGAACAACGCTATACACTGAGAGCCGTTTTCAGCTATTTGTAAAGTAAAAATGCATTAGATGGCCGCGTCGATGGTTTTGAACTTGATCATGGTGCAAGAGCGGCTCACAAGGTTAACTTGAGGGGAAGAAAAAAACTGCAAAGCAATGGAATGGAAACTGCGCCGCGCTGAGATTTTTATCTCAAACTTAGATCGCACAAACAGAATAATATGGTTAAGCGCAGCAAAAAAAAAAAAAAATAAGAAAATGAAATCACCGATTAGAGAGAAAGAGAACAGATAAAGTAAGAGACAACTGGAGAAGACATTAAGCACATTGTATCAACTAGCAGCAGTGCAGCACAGGTTGAAATTGAATTTTAATTAAAAATCCCATTTACAATTTTCCACTTCGTTCTGGAGATTAGATAAGTGGTTTCAGAAGTATCTCAGACTTTTCTACTAGTATGCGATATCACTTCAATGGGGACTAACACGGTGGATATCGTGAATTTTATTGTTTCGGTGAAGGACAGTAGCACCGAAGATAATTTTTAAAAGCGTCTTAAAAAACATTAAGTGAATATTTGATGAGGTTTTCCAGTCGATTGTAAGTATTTTATAGGAATGCTGGTCTTCTACTAGTTTGGAAATAATTAATTTTATTCCGTGATTTCGGTCGTGACCATTTCATCAACCGTTATCTTTCCAGTAAAACTGTCCTAGTTATATCGACTGTCATTGAAAATGTTTGCCCACATTTATCTAAATTTTAAGGATAATGCTTTTTGTGTTTGGCAAACAAATTTTTTTCAAAAAATGGACCACAATTGGTATCTTAGATATCAGGGTAAGATTTTTTTTTATCGTTAAAATCTGTTTTTTACTTTTGAAAATAAATGGCAAATTAAATCTCCGAAACAAAAGAGGCATGACAATATGAATGCACTTTCTGTCACTCCCGCCATGGTCAATAAAATTTCCCACGTACTGCAGTGTTCGAAACACCCACATCGCAGAAAATTAGGAAAATCCCCTCTTTAGGCTGAATTTAGGTAGTCGGAAACAATCGGAAGTTAATGTCGAATCTCGACGTTAAGTTTTCTTGAGATCTGTTATTAGCTTAAGCACGAAATGTCGGGTTTGTAGTGTTATAACACAGCGTGGGCATTGAGGAAATTGAGGATAAGAATAGAGGAGATACCGATGTGCGTTGGTTTTAAATGTTTGCAAATTGTAACGTGGAGGAATACTGAGTTTGGTAAGGAATTCGACATTCATGTTGTACGGCTTAGGAATGAAACTTTATATGTCATAGTACGTCCGAATATAGGCTTGAGGGTGAATCGACTAGCATTCATGGCATTGCGGGTATTATGGTTGAATGTTTGAGGGGGCGGATTGCAGCTTGCAGAAGCTATTTCTACGATGTTCAGCCGAGACTAGAGATTTTGCTACGGTTGAGTCTCCCATCAGTTTTATCACACGATCTTGTATCATATTCAGTAGGTGCAATGTTGTTTTTGCTGCACCTGATAGGTGCCGTGAAATAAAGCTGAGTGAAATAACGAAGGCCTATTCGGCCTTATTTCACTTTGCATATATACAAACTCGCACCCATCCCAAACAGGGGGTTCATACTTTAAATACATCAGAGTGCGAGTTTGGGTGCGTTCAAAGTTTTAAAATGAATGCAGGGCAAGGGGGTTGCACATTAAATTGTTCATACACGCAAACTCGGATGTGTGCAAGGTGTGCTTTCCACTCTCTCTGGATTCGGATTTATTTCACCAACAATGTGCGGCGTTGTTTTACTTTGTCATTGTGAAAAAGCGCCGAATTACGGCCTTATTCCGCTCGGCGTAATTTCATGATACCACCTGAGCAGATGTTGTCGTTGAACTCAAGTTTGGTTCGTATTTGCGGTTTATATACTGAGGCCAGATCAGAAGGGGTGAGTATTTCTTACATCAATTGAGGAAGCCAAGACATTTCGCTGCGTTTTTAGCAACTTGGAATATGTGTTCGTTCCAACGAAGGTCGGTTCTAACACATATACTGAGCATAGAACGTTTTTCGATTTCTTCGACGTAAGTGCCATTCATGGATAATTGCAATAGATTTTGGTTTCGCTTCGTTTCGTTTGATTGAAAAGTGGGCGTGGCAGTTGGGCGGATTTTTACACTTGATCCGAGTCTATTTACCAAATTTTATCCATTTAGCTCAAAATTTAGGGCCCAAAAATCGGTGACAAAAAGACGGACGGATAGACAGACATGAATAGATCGACTCAGCTAGCTATTCTGAGTCGACCTACATACTTTGAGTATTTCTTTATGTTACAAACCTTATGTCAAAACTAATTTATCTACCCCTATGTGATAGGGTATTAAATTGAGAAAGAAAGTCGGAGACAAAACTGAGCCTTGAGGGACAGCAGCAATTTTTTGATGAGTTGCAGACTTTAAGCTGTCGAAACAACTGAAATTAAATATTTCGTGAGATAATTTCTTATCCACAGAAGTTTTTCATCGATTTCAAATGCACGCATTTTCGAAAAAAAAGTGTTGATGTCAAATCTTGTTAAGTGCAACAATCTTGCTTTCACCACCATAGTGGATTGAATGGTTCCACTTTTCGGTGAGATATGTAATCAACTCACCAGTTGCTGCGAAAACCATACTGCCAGTCATTGAGAAATATTCGTGTTTCGCGATATTTTATAAGCTGACGATTTATCATCGTTTCCATGACCTTGAAAGAAGAAAGACTGTTTTTTTCTAAAATGCTGACAGCTGGAATGCCATTGTGAATGAGCATCGAAACTGAAAATGAGTGCCATTCTGTAACTACCCTCGTCCTTACCCAAATTATACTTAGTAGCCATACAGGGTCATTATTGCATCCATACTCACATTCATCAGCTGAGCTCGCAATATATAATTTGGTAATTGGCAAATTACTATCCGAAAATTCCTTCTCAAAATTGGTCTTAAGAAAATATTACACTGGCGCCCATACTTTCCCTACATGATACCATAAACCACTTTCTTTTGAATGACCCTTAAATACCATAATTGAGGACCACAATTAATCAAAAAGATATCATTACCAGCGACAAACATGCAACATTGATTATTACATTTCCGACATGACGGCTCTTATGCCTTAATCAAGTTCCTTTTTTCCAAAAGTTGGTCAATGTTATCTGAACGCAGTACCTGACCTCTTGGCTTAACCATATGGCTTTGATGTAACAAACGAAGAAGTAACTTAATTTCCGATGAAAATTCATGTGAAGCTGGATAGGTCGTAGCTGCTATTTTGTTTTATGTTTCCTTTGAAGCACTCATTTGAGATAAACGTCCATCATGGGGTTATCTTTAGATTTATGAACGCATAATGAGATAAACGTGTTAAGAATCACATCATAATGAGGCTCTAATATAACGAAACGTGTCGTCGTCGTTGGCATTGCCGATGCGCCGTCTTGTAGTGTGTGTTCATTTTTTTTTTCAATTTTTGTTGCGTGAAACATTTTTTTTTAATGAAGATAGAAACAACACCATGAAGAAAGTCCTCCGCATCGTCTTGTTAAAATTTCCAAATCGAATTAACAAACTTTTATTGTATGGGCATCGTAAATCTTTTGCATGTGTGCCTACACAACAGTTCACATGGCTGTGAGCGGATCCCATTCAGAGAGACAAATCTATGGCATCTGAGGAAAATTTTGTAGTAGAATGTAATGATTGTTAAAAAATAAAAAAAAGGAAAACAAGCAACATTACTAGCATGAGCACACCATAAAATAATAACAAAATAAATTATGGTCTTCTCATGGTTGTTGTTGGCATGGTGTGTGTGTGTATGGATGAATTCTTTTTGAACCCGGCCCGAATATGCAATTCGTGAATTTTCTCCCCACGAAGTGAGATGTTTTTCTTTAATTTACACTCAGTCGAAGAATGGTCACATAAATTATTTTTAATTCCTGTTCGTGGCTGCTCTGTGTGAAGGAAATCGAGTGCTCGACACTTGGAGAGTGTAATTTATGTGGCACCCTGTTGGGTGTAGGTGGTAATTTGGTGGTGTAGTTGGTTTTACTTTGTCTTAAGAAATTATCCGCACGGAAATTTTAAATTATTTAGGTTGCTATGTAAGTGTTATGGAGACGTGTAAAACTGGGAGAAGAATACATTTTAATGGTTTAACAAAGTTATAAGAAAACTTGTTGAAACCTTGGATTTGATACGAATCCCAACCAGTTCGGATGGTTTTCGGACGTCGAAACTAGACGGCACGTATACGTACGACTGCCAGCACAGAGCGTGCGCGCTCCAATAGTAGAAGTTCGGGATTGTTTGTGCGTGCCCGTACGTGTTCGCATGAGTCGAATTCGTAAGATAACGCGTCCAATATGCGACTGGCCTTAACGTTAAGGCATAGGAAACGGGATTGTATAAATTGCGCGGCATAGTGTATACCGATTTGAGATCATGGGTTGAAGTATCAGTCGATAACTGATGTATTATCGAGTTATCTGTGACTGGTACATGTTTTTTTTTTGTATTATCGCATATGAGGTTCGAGTATCGAATTTTGGCCTTCTGTCATCTGTGATCGGGTACATTTTTGTACGTTAATTTGTGGTAGCGAGTGGATGTATTTTTGTGTGAGAGAGAGAGATGAATCATAACCAGATTGGGAAACGAGCGCGGAACAACCACCAGAAGGCTTTATTATAGAAATCATTCAGCTCAGACAATGAAAACAATTGCTGTTGTAGCTGCTGCCATACTGGATACTCAAAGCGTTTCCACAAGAACTTTTGTCTGCTCAAATGGGTATCAGCAGACAGAGATTGAAGACATTAATTCACAAGGATTTGAATTTGTTTACCAACAACTTTCGATCCGCTTGGAATTTTACTAGAAGCTATTAAAAATGGTGACGGGTTCAGTGGCGCAATGGTAAGTGCGATAAACTGCCGCGCAGAAGGTCTGGGCTCGATTCCCAGCCATAGCAACACCTAAATGATTTTCCACAGGCCCTCCTCTAGTGATGATCTGCAAGTAGTATCAATTGTCAAGAAAAGCTTGTATCCAATTCGCCGTCCGGAGTCGGCATAAAAAAGGAGATCCCGCCATTGTGTAAGAATTACACACACACACAAGAATGGTTGTAAGAAAGCTCGGCCCTGTATAAGTACTAACGAGCCTGTGGCGCCAAAAGTTTTTTTTGTTAAAAAAGGTTAGACTAGGACGTTACCATGCTAAACTGTATTCTTATGATGGATGAGTCCTATTTTGACTTAAACGCAAAAGTAAACAAGTAAACTTATCTAATTTAGAGTGATTCAACCCCACAAAGTCCTCATGAGACTGAATTTCAACCAGTTCAAGTCACACTGTGGTGTGTTTCCTCAAGCTGCATTGTTGGGGCATACTTTTTTGAAGAAAACGGACACACTGTAATAATAACTGGTGACCATTTTTTTAAAATGTTGACTTTTTTCCACAATAACGCTAAAAGATAATTCCTTCCTGTCTGTTACACACAAGATTTCTGATTCACAAAAAATATTCCCAAATAAAATCATTTCCAGAAGACCTGACTGCAACGATTTTTTTGTGTTTTTTTTTAACTGAAAGCCTAGAAGACAAAACCAATAATTCTGAATAGTTTGAAGCAATTTTGTCAGTCAATAACTGAAGCAGTTCAGGAATTATTTAAAAAAAATATTTTTAGGTTAAATTGAAAAAAACTTAACAAAATAAAATTATCGTTTGAGCTGCATTAAGAAAAGAAACGATTCATCAGCCACTCTGTATTAATTAATCAAAAAATATAAAAATAAAAAATACTGCTTCCCCTACTGAGTTTTGAACCGCGAGTATCTTGAGTTATTAAAGATTCACAGCTCACTTTATTATTTTCAAAAGGAAAATCGCTCCATATGATGAAAGGGAGTTCTCTCTATCTTCTCTTTGGTCATACAGCTCCTGCAGTAGTTACATATTTGCAATAGGATAAAATTATTATCGCGTGATTGCATACTTGACAATGTACAGCCTCGATAAGACTTTTTTAAACCAAACTTTTTCCAAGTTTATTTCATCTGGATCAGATTTCCTGAACTAAAGTGGACACTTTTAACAGACTTCGGTTTAAATATTACTTTTCCTTGTTTTTTCAAGAAAAGCAAGCCAACTTGAGATAAGCTTTAAACACAGTCTTCATCCATGGTAGGATTAGTGAGTTCTTTCAAGCCTAACACAAATGGCAGAATTCAGTGACCATCCAGGGCATTGGTGTTCATTTGATTTGCATGTCCTTGTAGGTAGATACCCTCAGTTCAACAACATACTTTTGCAAACTGATTTCGATCCCATTAAGGGATATTGCGATGATAGGAAATTGAAGATCAGTTTCCAAACACTAAAACAATTTTGTTAAGAATTCCATCACTTAGTGTCTAGCTATGACAGGAAAAAAATGTGTGTATCAATAGACATTAATGACAGCCGTTGGCCGTGAGAAGTGAAATTAAATATTTTGCCATCTGGCATGAAAAATGTTTGTACATGAACGAAAATGTAGATGCTAGCACGGTCAGAACTAGAGTGGCGTATGCTCCGACAAGAAGACTGTTTCAAACTAGTCAACTTAATTCAAGCTAAAAGTAATCGCTTAAGGTTGTCCCGTGTCCCGTGTAGGTCCATCCTACGTGGAAAAGATACGGATGTCTCCGATGCGGCTTGGGCTAGTACCGAACTCGAACCTAAGATATTATACCAACAAGGTCCTATAATATGTGACTCAGTTGAATAATATTGACAATTTTCCTATTAGGGTGATTTGAAGGCACGCCTTAAGGCGCTGGCTAGTGACAATAGCCTGATCTTTGGGGCTTACTACCCCAATTATATATAAAAAGAAGAACACGCTTATGTCGGGCATTATTCCACCAGAGACCTCATTTATATCGACTCACTATGGTGATTTCAAGAAATGATGGGGATTTTAGTATTGTACAACCGCCACTTTGGTGCACGGGACAAGCGGCTGATCAGCAGGAATGTATTAGAGGCATTAGAGCTCCTCTGCTTAAGCACGGCACGGCGATACCAGATCTCGATAAATATCATGCTGAAAAGCAGAGCACAGCATTTTGGTGACTTAATGGGGAAGTATTTCTGCACTCTCTCAGGACTTTACGGAAATTTAGGCCACTCCTAAGCTGTTAATTTATTCACTTAAGCTGAAAGGTCAACTAATCTATAAAAATGCAACTTAAAGTCAAATTTATAAGTACGTTGTACTTAAGTGGTTTTACGAAATGTTTTTAATATAAAAAAATATCAATCGAACACCTCAACCTGATAAACTCCTTAAATCTGCGTTTATGATAATATGCTACCAAAACAATTCATTATTATTTAAGGCTTTCTTAAACTATTTGACGCAGTTTTTCCAATGACCTTGATGAGAAGTGAATGAACAGAAAAAGTGTCAAACTTAAAAAAAACTGCTCATGCAAGATATCAGTTTTGACGTCAACTCTTTTGTCCGCAAACTAGATTATTCAAACAAAATTTCCTATGCTCGATTGTTAATCCTTTCAATGTTTTAATTATGCAACAAATGATGAACAAATTAAAATCAAATGTGAAATCAAAGAACAAAAAAAAAGGAATAAAAATTTATAAATTCCCCCTTTAAAATATTAGTTTGACATCAACTCTTTTAACTGAAAAATAGATTTTTTAAAATATTGGAACAATTTTTTGGATGTTATACTTCCAAATGACATAATGGTACATCGGCTCAGATGTACGTACGTTAGGGACTTCCTTGGTAGCAATGACGCCAGTAACACGGAAACACTTTTCTTTACTGCCCCACCGTTCTGTTAGTGTGGTAACCAAATGAATATAATTGTCTTATAAAGTTTAAAAAAAAAAACTCAGCAAACGACCATACCTCGCTTTTCACATATTCGTCCCACACACGATTAACATTTCGCCTGCAAGCATTATTCAACATCCAACGATAATGCCAGAGATTAAACAAATCACCTCTCATCGCTAGATATTTTTATATCAACACCCCCGAAAGGAAAGTCGGTTAGATTCCAATGATATACGAGGCATTGACGTGATAAACAGAAATTACAAACCGATAGTCTGTGGTTTTGTTTTCAAAACAACCCAATTATACAGCCCACCTTTGAAATTAAATTTTCCCTCCTCGAAGGCATCCGCAAATTAAATCGCAGGTTTTATTTCAAACGCACCGCATCACAATGACATCAAGCGTTCCCGCTAAATAAATTATTACACTCATTGCGTGAAGACAAAGCGAATTCAAGTGCAAATGTGTGCTCATAAGGGTTACCATATAGGCTCTCACGTGTAACATTACATACCGCGGAATCGGTCTATAAATCAACTTGATGAGGCTCTTCAGGTGAATAAATTAATGCAACTAGAAGCAAGGCCATGTATTTTCACTGAAAGTTTTGCGAACAGAATCAGATAGTGGGCACTTTGGAAAGTGAACAGATATATTTTAAAGATAAGTGTCTCTATACATTACATATACCTGAGATATTTTTTTAAATCATTTTAATTGATTTTTCCGTATAAAGAAACATAAATCCACCTCAACTCAATTTTTTGGTCAATTAATTCCCAATCGATAACCCATCCATCAAATCCAACCATGCACGGATTAAAGAACCAAAAATAAAACCAAGCTCTGACATCTCGAACAAAAAAAAAATAATGGAGACACGGAAAATAATGTCGCCATGACATAAAAGAGATACTTTGCCTGTTTTTTGTTTTGTATACAAGCGGAAAATCAATTAGTTCGCGACAGTTAGGTTGGTAATCCGATGTAATCTTCGACCGCTCTTGCTGGCGATGGGTATTCAGAGACGTTGCAGTGTCTTGATTCTCGATGGATTTATTGCACATTAAAAGTGAATAAAAAACTGATTAACGGTGTTTGCGGGGAATAACCATAAACATTACTTTTGTTAAAAATACATAGATAGATGACCATTTGTTTTCCACAAGAGGGCAATACCTCTCAATCCGATAAAAGATAAAATTGATAAAAAAATAAATAAATTAAAGATTCAACACACTATAAGCGATGATGTAGGGGTCATTTATTTTTTTAATTAAATTGTCTCCTATGCTCATATCCTACTGGACCTCTGACCATTAGTCATAATTCAACCCACACGAATTATGTTATCAAGAACCATGAAGACCGTGAGAAAGAGGTTCAGTTGCTGGACGACTTGTCTATAGAGCCAAAGAAATTGGATTTTTTTATGTATAACATATATATTTTATCGATGTTTCTACATGCATTTGTAACTTTTTTAAACTCGAAGAATTACCAACAATTTTTTATTTTTGCACTGTGAGGGTGTTATTAAGGGAAATATTGTGTAGGATAAAACTGATCAGACGTTGAACAGCTTTATTTTTAGAGGCCATATCGAAAGAAGTGAAATATTTCTATTTCTGAGCAAACCTAGACATTTTACAATGTTTGTAGGGATTTCGGATATCTGGTCGGACCAAAGAATACCAAACACAAAGTGCTTTCGATTTCTTCCATGTAAGTGCCATTCATGGATAGGGGCTGTCAATTTCAGTTTGACTAAATTATGAGAAGACGTCAAAGTATAATGGAACCATTGTAGTCGACTCTATAAATAATGCTTTCAAGATCGGAAATGAGATAAATTAATTTCTTAGTTGATGAGTTTTATATTTTACCGTTAAAAATCCACGCTCGCGAATGATAGACATGAACCTGATGACGAATATGCTAATCTGTCAGCAAATAAATTTCATTGGATGAGATGAGAATCAAATTAGTTGCAGATAGAAGATAGCTTATGCAAAGAAGAGTCAGTAAAATAAAGCATCAAGGAGTATCGAAATTTATTTGGGGAGTCTCAAACTTGAAACCTTTCAAAACAACTTGATTTTAGCCATTATGGACAACATTTTAAATTACAGGAACACATGTCTTTTCTTCAATTCCAAATGCAAACATTTTCGAAAAAAGTACTTGATGTCAAACCCTTCAAATTTCTTTAAAATTAAGGCGCATGTTGGTTGAGGCCAAGGTTCATTCTGGACTGTAGCGCCACCTCAACAAATAAGTAAGTAACTAATGACCTTGGTGTAGTGTTTGAAAAGCTTTTCGGTGATATAGGATTTCAAATCACCTTTTGTTGTAAAACCACGTTGTCGGCCATTGAGAAGTTTGTGAGTTTGCTGCGCTAATGTCTAATGTGGTATCATTTGTCCTTACGTACTTTCTTACTTAAGTGGCGCTACATTCCGGAATGAACTTGGCCCGCAACCAACATGCCTCTTCAGTTAGCCCCGTCCTTAGCTAACTGGCTCCATTACCGAACTCCAAGTTGGTTGAGATCAGTTTCTATTTGTGCGTGCGACATAAGGCGAGGTCTTTCTCTACTGCGTCCGACGTCTGACTCGGAATCGAAGACTCTGCGCGCCGGAGAATTGCTGTCCATTTGTTCTACATGCCATAGCCATCTTAAAAGTCCAATGCGGAGTTTTTTTTTTACCAGGGTCATGTCGCTGCACAGTCCGTATAGTTCTTGGTTGAATTTTCGCCTCCATAGCCCGCTAACGCAAACGGGACCGACGATTTTTCGAAGAATTTTCCTCTCGAATCGACCAAGGATTTCTTCATCCGCTTTGAGATTGTCCATGTTTCAGCACCGTAGAGCAGGACTGGGATGATCAGGGTCTTATATAGGATCTGCTTAGTAGTTCGAGTGGGGGCTTTAATACTGAATCGTGTTCTTAGCCCGAAGAAACATCGGTTGGCAAGAGTACTTCTTCGTTTAATTGCTGACGAGATGTTGTTGTCAGAGTTAATAGCGGAGCCGATATAGACAAAGTGCCGTACTACCTCAAAGTTATGTCTGTCAATGGTGACAGCATATACTGAGTCTCGCCCTTATTTACTGCTAAACCAATTTTTCAGCTCCCTTTTCTATATTCGCAATCGTGGCTATGACATCAAGTTGAGTCCTACCAATGATGTAAGTATCGTCTCGGTTTGTTAGTATTTGCAGAGATTTTTAGAAAATTGTGCCTCTGGTGTTCTCGGGAGTTTTGCACAATCCTCTCAATAATCAAATTAAGGAAGTCAAATGACAGCTCAACACCTTGCCTAAATCCTCTGTTTGGTATCGAATATGTAGGTGAGGTCGGCTCCGAGCCTGATGGAGCAGCGAGAATTCTCCATCGTCTTCCTACACAAAAGTTTGGGCGGTATACCCAAACTAGACATTGCTCTGTATAGTTCATCGCTATAAATGCTTTTTTATGCGGCTTTGAAATCGATGAAGAGGTTGTGAGCTTCTTTGGTTTTTTCCAAGATCTGCCGTGAAGTGGGCAAATTTAATCGGTTGTGGATTGGTTCTTATTTTTTTGAAAACAATAGAAAAATACTGTAAGGTCGAAATCATATCGCTGAATAAGCAAACAAACTTTTTTTTACTAAATAACATGAAACTGGCTTTTTTTCGACGCACGTGTCTGAACCTACCTGTATTATAACGACTAGGGTACCTGGTTTAATGGTTTGGTTAGTCGATTATAAACACCCCTAACTTGACCACGTGTGGCATTTTTATGGAGATTAGTACATTAACATTACTAAATGAAAGAATTCGGAATTAATTACCGGAATCGAATTAGAGTACTAACCAACTTTTTTAAAATTTAATTGTCAGACACTTAAGGTCTTTACGTGGTGAGCCAAGCAATATTTTTGCCCGTTCAACTCCGAATCCGAACGAAAAGTTAAAAATGATACTCACTACAGTATTACTCTTGGATGATGTTTGTCGGACTTCCACGAGAGGTCCAGCTGTGGAAAAACTAAGGTGATGTCAATTTCGGGATTTCACTTAGGAGTCGAACGTTCTTACCACGAGGCCACTCTTTTAAATATTTTTGGTAAAGTGCGGGTCTTTTTCAAAATGTTTTACCAAATTTACATTGCCTGTTTCAACGATCAGCGATGAAGCAAGACTTGTTAGTGCCATCACAAAAAACGAGCGCTAAAGTTCGGAAATAAATGAACAGTCGGCCGATTTCGCAGTTTAAAAAATACATATGCAACCTCAGCAACATCAGCCGAAGTCAACAACAAACATCAACCCATAGCCTTTCCCGCTACAGCAGCAAAACCAACGGAAACGAAGTTCAACAGCAGTCAGCATTTAATTCTAATAAAAAACGATAAACAATTGGTAAAAAGGTTACCAATTCATTTCAATTGGACGGCGGACTTTCACTTAAATAAATAAATTTATATGAAAGGTCAAAACTGTTGTTTTATTAAAAAAAAAAACATTTCACTCGCACGCTGCTACGCCATACGGATTTAGCAGTTAGCCGATACTATAGTTTGAAGTCAATCCTGTAGCCTTTTAAACTATTTTATCGGCCGATTCTGAATCGTTGTAGTGTGCGCACTTCAATATATTTTCATGCTGATAACCAGCCCAATCAAACTATCGGTCGATAGAAAGTCTATATTCTGCGGGGGCTCTTAATTTGCATCGCTTTCAGAGTACGCCACACTTTTACTCTTCCACTAGTGGTTTTTCAAAATTTCAACTAATTTCAACTTTGATAAACAAATCTTTTAAAAAAATTAAATCTGACAAAGATGTAATTTTTGAAAAATTATCGTCAGTTTTTCCGAGCGTATGTCCTCTTTCAAAAAAAAATTACAATTAAAACGCTAAGAGAATAAAGGGGCAACGTTACTTTTTTTTAAATTTGTATAAAAAATGGCATTTGCAAGAATAAAAGTCAAGAGTAAGAGTCACTTCCAAAAAAAATTAAAAGTTCTGTCAAAGCACATCCGTCCGATTGCTTTTTATATCCATTCACATGAGGAAACAGTGAACGAATATATTCTATCGATTTCGAAAAAAGATTACTCATACACTTTATTAACGAAGGACAGTAGTACGATATAAAGAAAAGCCGCATAGCAAATGTGTTATTTTCTTAGACAAAAGAGTTGCTATACGAACTGAACGATTATTCATTTTTGTTTGGCAAACACGAAGAATGTCGCAGAAATCATTTGAATATTCGAAAGTCCTTAACAAATGCGTCAAATACTAACATAATACTCTTGGCTTATAAAACTTAAAAAAAACGAAGACAATTTTATCGAAAGCACACATGTTAACTTCAACATGTTGGATACAGTCAATGATATGGCCAAACACCTCACCTCGATCTGAAAGTACCAATTTTATTTCAACAACATTTCCAACGTTCATTTAATATAAACAAAAAAAAAATTTATCGAAAACCATTCGAAACGTAAGTGTAAACGCTTTTATCCATTATCACTTGTAATTGCAATCAATTTGTCATAAGACCCAGTAAATCATTTTTTTGAAATTTGCCGATGAAAAGTTCCACCAATACGCCATTGGAGTATGCCCAAGAGGTATTGCTTTTATCTCCCTTTTTCACTGATTGCCACCAAAATGACTGCTGACAGCCCCCATAACTCTGCGAACGGTAAATTAAAAATCATAAATTTCAACCAACAGGTCTCCCTTGTTCGAGACGCTGCTGCTGATGTTGGTGCAGCCATTGCTGCCGTGCGCACTATCAGTCAAATTTAAATGATACCCTATTAAGTATACGATCCATGTTAACAAGTCGGTGCACACAAAACCGCAACCAAATCAATCGATATACTACCTAAATCCGAACCGCCCACAGGTGATTGCGTTTCGATTCCTCTTAATTACCACGAAATGTGTCTAACGCGGGGATATATGCAATTTACATCCCTCAAGGAGTGTGGACTAATGTGTGTGCGACTATCCCGCCGAACGTGTCAAGATCCGGATCAAGCTTGAAGCACTAGCCAACATGTCGACGACATCTAGATATCTTAACCCACATGTAATTACGTGGAAAAATAGGCGAGCAGTGGTTTAGTCGACGAAATGCAACTAGCACTTGTATCCATATACGAGTGCAGAGCAACCGCAACAGGTCGGGGGAGGGATATAATTTCCATTTTGGCGTTCATAAATTCAGTAATAAATCAGTCAAAGTGGCCAATTAAAATTTCGTTTGAAGTCGGAGTCTTTGGCACAAATACACGGTTGCCAGCCAATGGGAATATGAAGTTTCAGCCATTACGTCAAGTGAGGTTTTTAATTATGCGCGCACAACTACATTTGTTGTTGTTGTTGTCTTGTGTTTGATGTATTTGTTGTTATATCATGTGTGTATATTGGCAACAGGATTTTGAAATTTATTCCGTGCCAATCGAACTGGGCACAGCTCTAACTAAGATGTTAAGTTGTAGATTATCAAATGGACATAGTCTTGTACCGATAGACATGCGTATCGGGTATCGATGTTACATTTCTTTGGTGGTTGGTTTTTTTTTTTTTGGTTGGTTGGGGACTTTGATATACGCGAACGGGAATTGTTAAGTAGTTGTAAGCGGCTTTGAGGAAACCCATAAATAACTCGGGTCAAATGCGAGGGTTAGGTCAGAAGAAAATTTGTTAAATGTGGGCTGATCATGTCTTAGATTGGTGGTGCGGCTGCTAAACAAATTGATACAGGTACCCTGGGAATAAATGTGTGGGCATGGAATAGTTTTGCGGGTCAGTGAAGTGAGAAGTATTAAATTAATCAACGGCACAAAATGAGTTTGGATTTTAGGAGATTGGAATTAATTTCATAATTTGGGCAAATGGTCAAGAAATGTTCAATAGGCAGGTAAGATTTTACATACCAATTTGGTTAAAAGAGAAGCGGATTTGTTGAGTTAAAATATCATTCGAAAATGATTTTATTCGTTTAACATGGAGTGGGAGTTTTCTTCGAATACATTTGAAAGTAAATTCAGTTCTTCACAAAGGCATTTTAGTTGAAAGAAAGAGAGATATAATGATTTGTTAGTATAGTGGAATAAATGTAGGGATCGTCAAAAATCGATCTAGCCATATCTGTTTCTTCTGCCATTTATTGTTGGGGCCAGAAATATGAAGACAAACCACGAACTTTTTGATAGGCAAGTTACTAATGACAGAAAAAAATGTCTTGAGTTAACTAGAGAAACGTTAATTAACTCGGAGTAAGCCTTACAACATTGGTGAATTAAATCTAGATGAAGTGATCAAGTTTAACTCATGGTTATTTCAGCATTACAAAACTCACCCCAATAGAACAGATCTATGTTCAATAAGAATTGGAATACTCAGTATAGAGGAACCCTATACAAAATGTGAGACAGACAGTTCACTGAAAGAATATATCGTCGTCAATGCGCAAATGCCTTTGGTAGACTCACGATAGGTAGACAGATGGATCGATAAAAGATGACAAGAAAGAAAACATGCAGATTTAGTTGACCACAAACTACCATTCAACTTCAGAGAGTTCCATTTTTAATCGAAAGCATCAGCTCAAGAAATGGCCCTCTCAATAATTACCATTAAAAAATAAATGGCAAGAACCAAACTAACACCTCAAATATAACTTTTCCCTAATGCATTGATTTTTTCGTGTTTTATTTAAAAAAAAAAATAAGTCAGGAAGCTCTTTTTGGATTACCCAGTAGTTAGCGATTCCAACCGATTTCTCATATAGCAGCTCCAACAGTAACGAACGAGGTGAGTTACTTTTTGATTATATTCTAGAAACAACCCTCCTCCCTTTTAACTTGGGATCCATTCTTATTTTCATAGATATCACGCTTGCCTCTCACAACATAACCAACCTGATTATAAACTGGAGAGTCTCTAACGAGCATTCCTTATCAGCCCACACCAAATTTACTTTGGAAGACATTCCCCAGACAGGAAGGCTTAAAAAAAAAAAAAACCAATTGGTCTCTGCATTGGGAAATTTCAACAAACAAACTTCTCTCTGACTACAACCGAGTAATAAGGCAGATAGCCTGGTATAGACCATTACACGAGTACTGAGCGATACAAGATCATCAGCATGTCCGATAAGAAGATCTCGTGAGAAGGCCAATCCTCCACAGTGGAACTCCGGCAGCTTTTTAACAAAGCCAAACGCTCCAAAGATGGGCTCAGTAGCGAGATGGTTGGTGCGATGAACTATGGCGCAGAAGTTCTGGGTTCGATCCCCAGCAGTAGCAACACCTAAATGATTTTTCACTGGCCTGGATGATCTGACAAATCATTCGTGTAGTATCAATTGTCAAGAAGTGCTTATCTCAAATTCGTCGTTCGGTGTCGGCATAAAACGGGAGGTCCCGCCATCGTGCAGAAGTACACATGAATGGTTATGAAAAAGTAAGTCTTCTAACCCCATGAATACTGAACCAGAATTGATAGGGACATCCATCCTACATACCAATATTATCGTCATCAATGTTTTATTTATAGAAACCCAAATATGGACAGCAACTCGACTTTTAATGAGTTTGATGAGCTGTCTGACTCGATCTCAAGAATTGTATCCCTGTATCCTCACACGGAAATCGTCATTGCGGGCGATTTCAATGTACACAATTCATCGCGGCTTCGACATTCTGGACAGTCAACACCCGGAGGAAGGTATGTTGAGATCTTTGCTGAGGTAAACAACTTAACCCAGCTTGTAAATGAGCCAACACTCTGAACTTGTTTCTGACCTCTAATCCTAATAAATGCACTATCAATGTGCTATCACCTCTAGGCTCTTCAGACCACGGTATCGTATCGGCTAATTTCTCGTACTCGAATCACGTAGTTTAAGAACAAATTCCAAAAAGAACCGTATGGCAATACGAGAAAGCCAAATGGGAAGCTCTTAACGGTTTCTTTAAGAATTTTACAGCCGATGCAATAACGATCACCATTCCCCTGGGTATGAAATCCTTTATTCCTCACCGGATAAAGAGTATCAAACCTAAGGCAAACGGGTGGTATGACTCGAGCTGTAAAGAGGCTGTTGGGTTGAAAGAGTTATGTTTTCAATTATATAAGATAAATCCTACTGAGGCAAACCGATCTTAGTTCAAACGAGCCAGAAACGATTGTAATGCCCGCATCAAGTGTGCCAAATTCTCCCACGACCAAAAGCTAAGGCAAAAAATTCTACTATGTCCCAAAGGTAGTAAAAACTTTTAGTCGTTTGTCAAAAACATTAAGAATTCGACCTCATCTTCCATCCCAACGCTCATTTACAATGACATTCCAGCTGTCACCTCTATAGACAAAGCCAATCTGCTTGCTGCCCATTTTGCAGCCAGTTCCACATTACCAGATTGAGCCCAGTATCCCCCTGTACTTGAGAACGTAGAACATTCTATGGGACCAATCCACTTCCGTACTTCAGTCGCAAGAGTATTATTAGATCATTACCTTCACAAATCGTCTGGTCCAGATGGTATCTCCCTCATAATTCTGAAGAGGTGTTCTTCCACGCTGGCAGAAACACTGCGTTAGCTTTTCTATCTGTCCTCTTCATCAGGACTCTTCCCGAGTAGATGAAAAACAGCATTTGTCCAGCCCGTCCCAAAAAAAAAGCGAATCTTCTTCTCTCCCCAACTACCGACCAATTGCACTTACGTCCCTTCTTTCTAAGGTCATGGAAACGCTGATAAACCGTCAGCTTATGAAATATCCTGAAACACGAAAACTTCTAAATGACCGACAATACGGTTTTCGTTGCAACAGGTCCACTGGTGATTTGATGACATATCTCACCGAAAAGTGGAACCAATCTATTCACCTCGGTGGGCGAAAACAAGATCGTTGCACTTGATATTTCAAAGGCATTTGACAGGGTTTGGGTGGCCGCGGTGTAGTGGTAATGTGTTCGTCTGTTGAATGGAAGGTTGCGCGTTCAATCCCAACCAAAATCCGTTTCACTTTTATTTAAAAGAAATAAAAAGGTCGGTGTAATACCTAAAAGTATGCACACCATCTTGAATTTCTTCAAATTTAACGAACACAGAAAAAGTGACTCCCCGAAGCTAGTTCGGACACCACCCATGGAGTTTAAGTGTCTCCACTACATCCAAAATCTTTCCTATCCTCTCTTTCTTCCCCTTCTCTAACGGTCGTACTATGGTAACATTTAAAGGGTATTCATAACCCCTTGAGTACGTGTAAATTATAAAAAAAAAAAGGGTTTGGCATCAAGCCCTTTTGTCGAAAATGCTTGCTTTTGGAATCGATGAAACTCTTCTTCTATGGAGTAGAAATTATCTCTCGAAACGTTTAATTCAAGTTGTTTTTGACGGTTTCTCCGACACTCTTTCTCATTTTTATTATTCATTCCTTAACCGAGCAACACGAATGTGGAATGCTTTACCAAACTCAGTCTTTCCTCCACATTACCATTTACAAAAATTGAAAACCAATGCACATCGGTATCTTCTCTTTTCTTCTCCTCAATTTCCTTAATGCACACGCTGTGTCCAAACACTATAAGGGTATTCATAAACCCGCGCGTGCTAATTATAAAAAAAATAAAAAATTAAATAAATTAAAAGCTTCTTTGGGCCATCAAACGCTTCAAACCATTTAAGTCCCCTGGACCAGATGGTATCATACCGATGGAACTTCAAAACAACCTTGATACCCTGCTACCATGTCTACTAACCATCATGATTAGTTGTCTAGGGAGAGTGCACATCCCCAAGATATGGATGGATGTAAATGTTGTATTCATCCCCAAAGCAGGAAAGAGTTCTCACATAAATCCGAAGGATCTCCATCTGATCAGCCAATCTTCTTTTCTTCTTAAAACCTTGGAAAGATTAATTTATCTACACCTCCTGAGTGCGCATCTCATACAACGAATATTTTCTATGTGGGGTACTGATATTGATATCCCTGTGTTCACATTGCTACTCCAGCATCAAACAACCGAGCCTTGTCGACTCATACGATCTACGAAATTTCCCCTTCGCACTTACCGCCCGCGTCAAAAACAGCTACAAAATTTTTAGCTGTGATCCGCACTCTGTGAAGTTCTATACTCTTTGCCCGTACGCACTATCGAAAATTCACTAAGAGCAAGAGATATGCCTTCAAGATAACCTATAACCTCGAAGGAATTTATCTCAGCTGCTCTTGTTTTTATTTCAAGCATTCCAAGCTCCAAACACCTGTCAGCATTCCACGTGGAATCAGAACTTTCATTAGGATACACTTGTAACATTTTATAATCCCGTATCCCTCCTGATATAAAACTAAACCCTCTGTTGAGCCGTTCATTCGATTTCAGTAGTAACTATCTCCACCCATTCATTAGGATGGCGTTACTTTCCATCGTCGACTCCTGTTCGATCTAATCTCAATCAACTCGTGCCAAAGTGATCTACATTTACCCCAATGATTATAAACACCCTACCAGTGCACCACTAAATTCATGCTTCCATACAAAATTGCCACAAACCCACCAGACTATGGCGAAAAAAAAATTGATAATTTTCACTTTGATGTTCAATCTCCGCCACCTACAATTAACTCCGTCCCAAGTGGAGGAGATACCACCCCATTCCATAAAAACTAACCGCAACTACTTATTTCCCAATCAAAAGCAATTTTCACCCATAACCAGGCTACCTAAAGAACTCATCCTATAAGTATGTATCCATCTCTCATACAAAGATAGCATTTGCTTCCTGTAGATACACAGCAAAACCATCACGGATATAATTTAGAGTTTAAGATATGCGCTCTCTCATAGACCGATCGTCGTCGTCGTCGTTCCCTTGTTACCAACTCTTCTGATGTTGTAGTTGTTGGTTTCACGTCCACACACAATTGCGCTTATCTTTCATGAATTTGAATTATTTCAGAAGCCCGTAGGCCACTTAACCTAGAAATTATACGAAACTTATTATTCTCCTCCTCTAATATAATATATACATTCGTCTTCGGTATGGCGAGGCTCAGAGAGTCTTCTGTTTCGGTTGCTACTTAAATTTAATGGACCACACCATGGTCATGAAACGTAACAAGTATACGAGACAAGACGCGAGCGGTACAGAAAAGTTTCGAGTATATAGAGAGTTCTTGTCGTAGGCCCGTTGCCGCCGCTCCAGTGGCCATCATCATCATCACGAAAGAACCGTGTTACTGACTTCGTCATTTTTCTCCTTGAAGACCGTTTTTTTTTTGTGTGTGTGTGTTCCTCTTTGGATTTTATATAATTTTTGTGGGAATTTCGGACTCAAGTTGAGAGTTCGGGTGTCTGAACGGAGGTTGTAAATTTGAAGAAGGCTGTGAATCTAAATATTGTCGGTTCCTAATGAGAATTTCATTATTTCGTTTGTTGGCCTGTTTTTGAGTAGCATACTCATCGCTCTTCGTCTTTTTCTATTTTGTTATTGTCGTCATGGTAGTACCTAATGGTATGGGAGGGCTGGGAGGGGTATTCGCTGGTTGAGTTATTACTTGATCTATTTTTAGGTTTGGCTTCTTTTTTCTTTTTTTTTGGTTGATGATGGTGAGAAATGATGGTCATATCGTAGGTTGTATAGGGGGCGGCGATTTTAATTAAAATTCTTCGATAAAAAGGTAAACAGTTCCGAACCGATTTTGGATTGTGAATGAAATTGGTATTTTGGTGTTGGGCAATCATCATCTTGGAAGCTTTCACTTCTGATAAGTGGTGGTTTTTACAGTGAAAATATATCTTGGTGATTGTATTTAGATTTAACAAGAAAGTTTTGAAGGGATAACGACTTGATTAGTTTGTTTCCGCTATTACAATTTAATGGGCCTATTCGATGTATTCAACGTAGGAGTTCATTTCAAATTTCTGCAATGAAAAGTTTGCAGAAACTGGGCAAAGCTTGTGACTTTATGTATGCAATTTGAAAAATTGGGAATTGTGCCCTCAAAATATTGGGGTTTCCTGACACATTAGGTTCGGTTCAATTCATTTCCATCACTTAAGCTTAAGGCAATGTGGTTATTGAAACATAGAACCGAACCTTATACGTTTTTTATTTATAAGTATAAAGAATATGTCGATCTATTACTTTAACATAACTTATGAACAAAAACGTCCTTTACTGCAATTATGTAGATAAAGCCCAAAATTCGGCTTGCTTGCACGGAAAATGTAAAAAAGCGACAGTTGCATTCATTCTTGCAAGAAGGCATCCAACTTCGTGTCACGCATTGGCTTTATATCTCGGTTATAGTCCCGATACTTCTTTATGGAGTAGTAATACGGTTGCCAGCTCTAGAGTGCAAGGAAATGCATGTCTGTGTATCGGTAGTGAACGTCGTTCAACACCCTCAGCAGCACTAGACATTCTCTTTCACCTTCTACCTCTCGATAACGTTGGCAAGAAGAACAAATCTAACTCAGCCATCTAACTAAAAGACATTCAACAGTCTTCAAATATACAAACTGGCCACACAACCATTCTAAATGAACACACAAACATTCCTGAAAACAGCACTTACAACCTTACCAGCTTAAACATTAATAAGAGTTCCTAGGTCACAATCCTAAAAAGATGGTCATGGGAAATTGAAGATGGATTGGTCCATTTTAATACGGATGGCTACAAAACAAATGACGGAGTGGTAACTGGTGTCTTCTCCGACAGGCTATCTTTCCGCATTCCTGATCATTGCAGCGTGTTCCAGGCAGAACTCATGGCGGTCGAAGTAGCCTTATCTTGGCTGAAAGAGAAAGTTATATCTGCCAAGGATATTCGTATCTTGTCAGACAGCCAAGCAGCCATCAAATCCCTGAAATGAGTCTCAAAAAATTTAAAGACAACCACAGATTGCCGCTCATCTCAAAGAGAGATGTCAAGGCAGTTTAACTTTCACCTATGCTGGATACCTAGCCATAGCGACATTCCAAGGAACTGTTAGGAACCGTTGAACTCGCCAGACATGGAAATAAATTACCAATCGTATTCGACACGGGTTTACTTAGTATTACTGCCGCTTCATGGAAAAGCTACTAGCGCAGCTTGCTAACAGAAAATCAAATCTCGGTAGAGTCTTGGCACGACGTGTCAAATAACCAAACAAATTTGGCCAAACCAGGATTTAAGAAGATCCAATGGGCTGATTTGCTCGCTAGACGATACATCAGCGCTACCATAGGTGTCATTACTGGAGACTGTCTAATAGGTAGGCAAGCAGAAAGCCTAGGCCTTCATTCGAGCAGGATCTGTATGTACGAAGAGGAAGAAGAAACAATACTTCATCTGTTTTTATGAGCGTAACATCAAAATTAAGTTCAGGAACACTCTATTCTTGGAGAAAGCTAAATATCTTGGACATGGTCAAGATGTATTCTAAAAGCGATAGCATTGTTGTGGATTTTATTACATAACAGCCTTGGTTGAGGTATAAACAGAACAGCAGTAGGTCTTTCGGTAATTATAGCCAATATTTTTAACAGGGAATTTCATACCAATACTTACCTCCGGGAAGCACCGGCACAACAGCCCCACAGCAGGTTTTGAAATAATTCTAAACCCTCCACCAATTGACCTACAGATTATGAAATAACGTGAAGAGCTCAAAACGTCTCAAAGAAGCCGGTAACCTTTGCATCAAACCCTTTGGTCACAGCAAAATATTGAAATGTGGTATCTGACTACACCACCCCATATCAGGATTTTGATATTAAATACTTGAATCGGAAAAAAACTAAAAACGAATGGTCGTCAAACACGGTGGTACCCAACACTGAAATTGCAATCTATACCGATGGGTCTAAAACGGAAATAGGAGTGGGCCCTGGGTTATACTCCAATAAAACCGGGAAAATCACATCTTTTCGACTAGAAAACTCGTGCAGCAGATCCTGCCGAAGCTGCCTAATTAGCTACATTATTGGACATATCACAAGAGGATATCTTCAATGTAACCTTCTCCGCAAAACCAACTTTGGACAAAACGGATCGGAGATCAATCTCAAACACAATTTTGTTCACTTCGCCATGAAACTGGAAACAGTTCGAAGCCCTTTACGACGAAAATTTATCTATCTACTGATGGATCTTAAATGAAAAGGCAGTTTGCGCTTGACTCCAGGATCCTTAAAAATCAGCCGATATTACAATCTGTCTACCTACTGCAGTGCCTTCCAAGACGTAGACATCGAAAGAATCTTTTTTGTTAGGCTTTTTGGATACAAAAAATTCGATAGCATGTGATTGAAATATTGGTGACATACTGACAACCGACCTGCGATCAGATCGTAGTATTCAACACCCTAAATTCTAAAAATCCATGATGGTGGAAGACAGCCCTAAATATCTGAATAAAATTGTCAAGAAGTAAATTTTGCCCCTTGTTGTGTTTTGACACTCGAAAATTCAGGTGATTTATCCTGCTTGTGAAATACCAATTGACAACTTTCGAAATATTAATGGCACACATTTTGACTACGTCCATCTGCCTATATCTAAAATATTAGAGCAGTTCCGTTACATGTGTCCTGTTTATTCCCAAACCAGGAAAGCCGTCCTACACAAATACTTCTACAGCGATCTAAATGATCATGACGGTGTGTTATAACCCCTGCGGAAATAAGCCCCGTGGGGTTTCATTCCCTGTAAAAAAGGAAATAGCCCCCACGGAACTTATTTCCTTTTTGGAATGGAAATAAACACTGCCACCATAAAGCATGGATGTTATTGCCATTTGAGATTGGAAATCTAAATCAATTTTGCTGTATGGAAAGTTTGAATGTGAGCAGCCTCTCGTGAGGTGTTTGTTTTTATTTGGGAACTAAGCCTCATGAGGGTTATTTCCGCGGGAGTTATTAAACTGCACTGATCTTGACGACGTCATAAACCGATTTTGAGCCACGGGTGTAAATGCCTTTCGGTGGCGTGGCTTATTTCCTTTTTCAAAAAGAAATAAGCCGCACGGAACAACTTAATTTTTTTGGAATTTAGTCTTATGAGGCTCAATTCCGCAGGGGTTATTGCACTATATCAACTCACTTACATACTAAACTGGCGCTCAACCAACACGCCTCTGCAATTAGCCCGGTTCTAAGCTAACCGCTTCTTGTTGCACGCTTAAAGTTGATTGAGATCGGTTTCTAATTCTGCGCGCCACTTAAGGCGAGGTCTTCCTTTATTGCGACTCACGTCTGCTTAGGAATCGAAGACTCTGCAAGCCGCATTATTGGTGTCCACTCGTATAGTTCTTGGATGAATCTTCGTCTATATAGCCCTCAACGCAAACGGGACCAAAGATTTTTCGAAGAATTTTCCTCTTAAATCGACCAAGGATTTCTCGATCCCCTTTTGACATGGTCCATGCTTTAGCCTCGTAGAGCATTACTGATATGAGTATCTCAGGGCCTTGTATAGGATCTCCTTGGTAGTTCGAGTGTGGACTTAACTATTGAGCTTACTACTTGGTGCTACTCCCGGCTTCACATTCATACCTTCTACCCGACTGTAGCGATAAACAAAAAGCCGTGTACGTATATATTTTTAGTAGTTAAGCCGGTGAAAATGGCTTTCACTCCACATCACTCTTAGATGCGCATTTACCAAACTGTCTATGCCCCAGTTCGTCCCTTCTTCTTGATGCAGTCGAAATTTTGGTCACAACCAACAAATATATGGATTCCACCTGTGTGGAATCACATCAAGTCTATTTCCGTTCTTCGATTAATCGCATTTTATAAATTTTTCCAACCTCTACCAACTATCCTCTTGCCATTTCCCAGAAGATCAACGATAACGCTCAACTCAATGCAATTCAATTGCTTTGATAATAAAAAAAAAACACTCGTCAGCAATCCAATCCATCTAACTACTCTTGACTAATTTTCATTCCCCATCTCCACACCCATTTCAATTTGCCTACCTACGACTAGCTGAGCGGAAGCCTCATTATCAAGCCAAAACGAAACATCAACCAAAATCCAATTTCATCGGCGCACACAAACAAACATAACAACAACCATGCAATTGTCTTAACTACGGCCAGGTGAAAAGCTGAAGAGCACTATAAGCCAACGTCAAAGTCAAAGCCAAAAAGGCCAGAGGAAGAAGACTAGTTCCCTCATAATTTTCGCCTACTTAGAAGGTCGTTTCCGGTATTTTTCAGAAGCGGTTTTCTATTTTCGCTTTGCTTTTAATGTGTTTTCGTTAGGGCTGGTTGTTCCTTTTCGTGTTTTATTTACTTTTAAGTGGAAAGCCTCTGCGAAGATATCAAATTAAGAAATCCACCAGAAGACCGATAACAATAACATACTTGACGGCAACCCGGCTAGAAAGACCGAAATGGTTTGCGCCAGCAGCCGTTTGGAAAATTATGCTTTTCCTCTGCGCCATTGTGTTGAGGTTGTAAACTGGGAAAAACGTACACCCCTATACGAAAGACCATGACAATGATAATTACCATCGCGACGACAGCAACAACAACAATAACAACAGAGAAGATGATGATGACGACCGCAACGATGACGGGAGAAGAATACATTTCGTCGTTGTCAGACTAATTTCCTTTCAATTTTAATTTTCCGTTGTTGGTTTTTTTTTTTAATTTATGTGGACACAGGAAGTTACTAATAAAAATCACCAGAGATGAAGATGGTTGGAAAGATGGAAATTTTATTATCAGATGTAGAACATTTGAAAAGCCATTAAGGGTAATTGAGAAGTTTTTGTTCGGAAATTTTAAGGCCTTTATGGACACTGACCTACAACATGTAGAGAGGTAGTTTTGCTTTGAATAGCTTTATGTCGATAGTGTTAATGCGTGGTGAAGGTGAAGGTTTGGTTTTAATGACTCATCATTCAAATAGTGATGTGCGTTAATAATGGTCAAAGAAATAAAGGTTGATTGATCCTTACTTTAGATTATTGTCACGGTGGAACTAGTATTTGATAATGCTTAGGAAACCTGGCCTAGGACTTTAATCAATTTGGGATGGTCACACCGACATTCATATCGAACGTGTGCTTATAACTAACTATGAGGTACGCATGCAGTGTCTTGAATGTACTTTCAAACAGATTGACAAACGTCGACTTTGATTGTTTCCACGTTGCTGCCAAATTTTAAGCTCGACTATCTTACATAAAGTAGATGAGAATTGTGCAGGAAAAGACTCAACATTGGTCACCTTAGTGACTCGGAGGTCGGAGATAGCCAGTAGCTCAGTCAGAAAAACTGACTAGGCGACTCTCCATTCTGTGCTAACGTTAACATGTAGTGCCCTGCAGTACAACGATATTGTTAGATGGGAAGCCGAATCTACTCTAAGGTCTAAGAGGGAATCTACTCTAGGCTAACAGCAACCTCAGAAAATGTGCTCTTGCTATGTTGATGTTTGTAAGTACCAAAAAGCGGTGACAAAAGGGGTACAAAAGAAGGCGCTGTAACGAAAAACCCGGCATTGAAAATGTATCGGGGCAGAAGAATAGAAAAAGGTTAAATCCAAAAAAAAAAAAAAAATACTGTGCATCCACCTCAATTCATTTATGTGCGCAGATTTATATTTTTTTCATAGCCAATGGGACCTACAATGTAGTACCATTCCGCAAAATTTGAGAAGCATTAGTTGACAGTTTTATACTTTTCAATGTTCCCAAGACTTTCGCCGAAGATGGTCCAGTGACAAAAATGAAGGTGCTGAACATGCTTGACAAGACTTACTTCTGATCAAAGTGTAAAGGTTGACAAGGCGAATTTTACGATCAATATAATCGAGCTAGCTTTCGGATATTCGCAACACAGTTGAAATATCTCGCAATGAATTTAGTTTCTAGAAGGTTAGGTTAGGTTTGGTTGTAGTGACAGCACGTGATGCAAGTGCACACTTAGACCATAAAGGTGCGTTGAGTTACCACGTGGATCTGTAGACTTTCCTACATTCGTTTGCCTAATTCAACCATTCAGAACTAACTATGTAGCGATGTTAGCGAGCTCACTAAGATGAGTCTGAACTAGTCTCCCAGATGAAGCATCCTTTTTGTCTGAGAGAACTGCACAAGAGCATAGAAGGTGAGTAAGCAGTTTTCACAGAAGTCATTGCTGAAAAGGCCTAGTCTTTTTGTGTGTAATCTTTTGGGACAGTGTCCTTTGAAGACAAAGATATTGGTGCTGATGTCTGATCTGTCCAGCATTGTCAAGCAGATGGAGCGTTTCTGGTTAAAGTTAGGCCAGAGTTGCTTGGATATTTGAGACGTTGTGCCGTTTATCTATCTGCGGTTTGCTTTCTTGATCGCATCCAGTTATCATGTCTACTGTCGGTAGAATATCAAGGGTTGTGCCCTGTCTGGAAAGCTCATCTCCTGCAGTTCCCTCGTACATTTCTACAAACACATCGTGAATTCAATGTCGAGAAAAAAATGGTTGCGAAGTTTGGCATTATTTAACTTTCGAAACCGTTGATCGACAAAATCGTTGATAAACCCAAAAAAAAGTTTTTTTGCGCATTAACATAGTGACTTATTTCAATCGGGCTTATTTAAGGTTGTATAATTTTTAGACTGCGCAAAGTGCTTACTTACTTCAGTGGCCCTAAAGTACGGAATGAACCTGGGCCCTAACATGCCTCTCCAATTAGCTAAATTAGTACATAGCCAACTGTCTTCAGTTGCGAACTCCAATATGGTTGAGGTCGGTTTCTACTTGCGCGAGCCACTTAAGGCGAGGTCTTCTTCTACTGCGCCCGACGTCTGGCTGGAAATCGAAGACTCTGTGAACCGGAATTGGTGCCCATTCGTTCTACATGTCTTAGCCATCTTATACGTCCAAAGCGGAGTTTTTTGCCCAGGTGCATGTCACTGGACAGCTTTTATAGTTCTTGGTTTAACCTTCGTCTCCATAGCCCCTCATCGCAAACGGGACCGACGATTTCTCAAAGAATTTTCATCTCTAATCGACAAAGGAGTTCCTCATACGCTTTTGATATGGCCCATGCTTTAGCGCCGAAGTGCAGGACTGGGATGAACAGGGCCTTGTAGAGGATTCCCTTAGTAGTGCGAGTCTTAGCTGGAAGAAACAGCGGTTGCAAGAGTTACTCTTCGATAAATTTCTGACGACATGTTGTTGTCAGAGTTAATAGCGGAGCCGAGGTAGACGAAGTCCCGTGCAACCTTAAAATTATGTACGTCAATAGCGACGTTCTGTCACATTCGTCATTCTTGTGTTTCCTTTCTTGTTGACAGCATATATTTCACCTCTTTTGATCTGAAATCAAAGGTTTATACACTCTCTTTTTCGATCACGCACAACCAAAACCATGCACCTACTAGATATTCAAATGGGTGCAAGAAATCTTATAGGAGACAAAAACGTTGCGAACTCCATAATCTCGCTTGAAAATCAAACAAAAGTCTCAGCCCCGCTCTGTTTATTTGTTACTTTATTAATTATGGCTTAAAGAAAAGAGCCAGTTGCATTCCGAATGAATTTTTAACAGTATACCTCAGTCTTTGAATCAGATTTGAAATTTATAGCTTCACCGACCAGCACGAATTCGGAGCGCTGTTCGTTTGTATATCCTTTATAGAATCGTAAACTATGCATGTGATGATCTTTAGCAAAGTTGTTGTGCATGAGCCTATGAAGATTTCTGAGTTGGTACGGCCAATTTTCGACAGATGGCATTTGAATTGAAACTAAAACAACAAACGAATGATGACGTTTCGAGTTGTGGGTGACATAAGAATTTATGTAACTTGTGAAATATGTATAATGTGGCATTGATTTGGATTGAAGACATGTCTTTGGCAATTGCAAGCAAAGTACTGGTACCTGCTCCCAACCGACCAGGAAACAACCTTTTCGATCGTGATTAGCAACGAGAAACTCACTTTAATTCTGACGTACTGGGGGCATTAGTTCAGACAAATCTTCCGCAGTTGGTTCGGGAACAACGCATTGACTGTGACAGAATCATGCGTGCAATCACAGAACAAAACGGTGTACTATTTTTCATAGATGCGCCCGGTTGTACAGGCAAGAATTTTCTACTTTTACTCATTTTGGCAATATTACACTGGCCAGTGCATCATCTGGAATTGCGGCAACTCTTTTAGATGGAACAGCGCATACAGCATTGAAACTGCCGTTGAATTTGCAAACCACTGAGGCACCAACATGCAACATTAGCAAAAACTCTGAAATGGGCAAAGCTCTCCAAACGTGTCAAATGATCATATGGGACGAATGTATAATGTCTCACGAGAAAGCATTGGCAGCTCTTGATTATACACCACGAGAATTGAGTGGAACCTCATGGATCTTCAGTGGCGCACTCATTTTATTGTCTGGTGTTTTTGTCAACAAAAAAACTGACGGTTATACTACGTTCAACACACGCTGATGAACGTAATGCATGTTTCAAATCATCGTTTACAGAAATTGAATTTGAAAACCAACATGCGTGTACAACTACAATCATATGCATCGGCTGAAAAATTTGAAAAAAACAATTAATGGATATATGAAATGGGCGAATGAAAATTGACGAATCTACGCAATGAAGCAGCTTGCCAGCAAACTTTTGTAGGATCACAGAAAGTATAGACGAATTGGTGCAAAAAGTTTTCCCAAACATTGCACATAACAACAAAAATCATCACTGGCTCAGTACGCGTGCTATATAAGCCACCAAAAACATCGATATCAATACCATCATCTTCACCATTCAGAATGGAATACGTCAATCGATACTGTGATGAATCAAGACGAAGTTGTCAACTATCCAACTGAATTCGCTTGATTTGCCAGGCATGCCACCGCAAGTTCTTGCATTGAAAATTGGCGTACCAGACTCTCAGTCCAGAAAATGATGAACAGGGCCGGAAAATTATGAACAATTTTATGGAGGCAACAATTTTGACTGGAAAATTCAAGGGTGAAGACGTCTGTTGCCGCTTATCCTAATGACACCGACAGATGTGCCATTCGAATTCAAACGTTTGCAGTTCCCGGTGCGACTCGCTTTCGCAATGAATATCAACAAATCATAAGGACACTCGTTGCAAGTATGGATTAAATTTTCAGAATCCATGCTTCTCACATGGGTACCTCTATGTGGCCAGCTCACGCGTCGGAAAACCTTTTGATTTATTCCTACACGCACCAGATGGAAAAACAAGAAATATTGTGTGTCCCCCTTCAATAAATATCGAAATGAAACGAAACGCTTCAATATCACAATTATTTCGAAATGAACAAAATCAATAAAATGACCCAAAATTAGTTAAATATTTGTGAAAAGACTTTCCTTCAAATTTATTTTAGTTGGTGGCGTTACAACGTGCGCAGGGTACACCTAGCTGGTTGATTTATATTATGTACCCCTTCCTTCATATTTCCTTAACAACTGCATTATGCACTTAAAACAATAGGGTTTTCATAACTTCTTGAGTGCGCAAAAATTATAACAAAGATATTCAAATTCATCGATTCGTCATCATGTAAAGATAATCACATCAGTTAATGACTTTTTTTTGGTATTAGGAGGTACCAAAACTCCTTAAAAATATCAAATTCAATTATCAATGATTTTTGTTCGCAATCATTGGTGTTAGTGTTCTTGAGGATATTTGGTACTAAAACGATGGCCTACTCCTGCAAAAACCATAAGAGTTGTTGAATGAAATGTACGTCGAAAATGTTAACTTCAGAAACTGATGATCCGTCTGACCTTCTACTGTAATACTTTTTTATTGAAAGGAATATTTGAAAGCGGTTCCAACCAGCGAAAGCTTAAATCGAAGTTACATCTTGAAATGCTTGGTTAAAGGGTCTAAAACTAGAGAGCACTTTGAGGCATTACCCAAGACGCTTCATGGTTGCTATAAAATTGAATCAATTTTCGTCATTAATTATGTTAAACTTTTTATTGAATAAAATAAAATGTTGGTTAAATCGTTAAATCCGTCTTTTTGTTTGATTTGAAAACGTTTTGCTTTAAAAAAAACCATTAGTAGGTTAACAATCCTTTCCACATCAACATTTTTTTTTTCATCTCTGAACGATTTAGTAATGAGATTAAATCTTATCAATTCGGTGCTGGATTTTCTCTTACCAATAATTGATTTAAGAATTTAATCTTTTAGTCAAGATTTAATATTTAAAATTGTTCACTAGTAATCAGTCATACCTTCAATCATCTGCACTGTCTCTAAAAATTCTGCAGTTTACCGTCATTATATCACCTGATTTCCAAGCACTTCTTTTACATCCGGTGATAAACTGATCTTAAATTTAAAAATGCAATTAGCCATAAGAACTCCACAAGAAAAATTTCACAAAACGCACCCATTCGAGCTCGCATTTTCCTATTCACAATAAAAAGACCATACTCCCCCATATGTGTGGGGGTTCTTATTGTAGTCCCCGCGTCAAATCCTTTCATTAAATATGCATCGAACCCAATAATTTTCTACAACAATCCCCATTAGTTAGCCTGTAGGCACACCTTTTAAAGCCGGAAGATCAACAAATTAAGACATAAGACACACATTACACACCGCCTCAGGCCGCGGATCTTGTCTCTATGTCAACTGCAGGCGTTGCATTTCAAATCGCTTTGCCATCCTCCCTCGGCGCAATCCCGGAAAAATCTGAAGCCATTCATTTGCCATTTAGGAATAGATTTTCATTGCTGTGGTACCAGCCGATAGGACTTAGAATGGTAGCCCATTCCAGAAACTCGAAACAGCATGAGAACAGAAATATCCAGAGCAACATAAACTCACTAAATGGACAGGGAATTGCCTCAAATTAGACATTTATTGCGCTAGGCACAGTCAGCATCAGGCCAGCCAACATTAGCGGATGGAAAGAAAAAAAAAAACATCCAAAGTGGGGTGTGGAGCGCAGTATACCTTGCGAGTGGTATGCAAATGCGTGTTAACGCAATTGTTAGTTAGTGTTAAGACGTTTTTTTTTATGGTTACGTCTTGTGTATTCCTGGGCAAATGTTTGTCAGAGAGTGCAGTGGCGGCGCCTAGTTTTGCTTGCGCGTTTCCTTTCGTACAAGGACCGACGCGAGATGGAGCACACAATGAGCTCGCGAACACACCATACAAATTTTAATGTCTTCATTTTGTGTTGTATTCGAGATCCATTTGGTTTTGTTACAGAAGGGGGATGTTGTTGGCACGTATTCGAGGTTGGCTTGAATTAGCTGCGGCAACATGACGCAAGAGCTTTTTTTTTAGAAAATAGATTTGATACACATTTGTGCCAACACAAGACACAAATGTGTTGAACAGCAAAAGACTATTTAAATGAAATTAATACGGGTGTGGCTTCAATATGCTAGGTGGGAATTGGGTTCGTATGTCGAACAAGTGAGGGATTTTTTTAAGTCAATTGATTTGGATTAGTTACACTTAGAGTGTTCTTTGTCGGTTGCTAGAGGCTTGTAACCATGTGTGTGACCTGATTGAGAGTGTTTGGTAAACTCTGTATGGTGACCTCGAGTACCTGTAAGTAGGGATTGTGGCCATTGTGATAATTAAATGGACATTGGAAGAACCAGAGAGACATAGATTCACGATTTTTAAGCCAACAGCAGTAGCTCTAGAATCTGTTGCAATCACCTCATCGAATGCATGAGATCGTCGATGTTGATGTTGGCGGGTTATTAACTGAGACCCGTCGCTTGCAATATCCCTGATAATCATCGAAAAATATAAAGGGTGGGTCATAATGTGTGACCATTTTGCCAAGTGTTATCGATGTAACAACTGACTTCGCTTAAAGAAACCGAACGAGTTCAGTTTTTACATCAACTCTTTTGTTTGAAAATCATCATTCGTTCGTTACCCCTCCCTGTCAGCTCAGTTTTGGAAGCACAACCTTATTTTGGCAGTCACACATCCCATGTTTTTTTGTGGACCTCGATTGATGGTGTTTAAATAGGTGGAGGGTGATTTGGTTTGAGAAAGAGAAGTTTCGATTTTTTGCAGTTGGGTCAGTTGTGATCTCCTTAAGGGTGAATGAATCAAAACGGCCATGAAGGAATAAGTTCGTGAAAAGATTTTTTTTTTAAATATACCTTGTTCAGATTTACAAACAACGACCCCAGCTGCGTACTTCTATTTCGTTGAGGTCGGTCTGTTCTTAGCGAAATTTAGGGACGGATTTCCTCTAGCGTCTTCCATCTGGCTTCGAAACTTATAAGGTGTCGATATCAAAATGAGTAGCACAACCGAGGTACCTATTTAAAGTTATTTTTTCTCTCAAAGTTTAAGCTGTGGATTGTGATCTTGTGTAAAGTCGAATAAGAGTAGTAAGAAATAGAATGATGGAATATTGTGCCGCTGTGTGTTGGTTCAGGGGGTTTCCATAATAATTTCTAAATCAAAGTTAACGAAATTACATTGAGAAAGCATGACCTTGTTTCAGTTCTGAAGCACTGAACATCTGCAGGTAAAGCAGTGAGGGCCATTACACCCATTCAAAGTCACTTCACAGTGTTTCATTCAAGCTATCGGAGTCATTCCATCTCTTTTTACATTTGGGATGTTGAGCACTACAGAGCCACGATCAATTAAATTTTGAGTACTTATATTGATGACCTCGGCATGGAAGGCTTTTAGGGTCGCACCAAATATCTTTACTCGTCTAAACGACTTTCAGGATATATAACAGGAATGTATCTAGAATCATTATCTTGTGGATAAATCTGGGCAATATCTACAAAGATCCGTATTTATTAGTCCTAGTCTTTTTACATGCTTTGTAAGGCGATAGCATCCAGTTTAAATGGGTATTTTTGTTATGAGCTGTTTCCTACAAAAAATTCATTACCGTTATTCAACAAAATACTTCAAAAAAAAAAAAACATTCCCATACTGAAAGTCAAATGTCTTACCATTCCAAGCCAGTAGAAACGACTTCACCTAGTTCACAAAGGAATTATCTCTGACTGTTTATACGAGTCGTCTTGAAATATGACACAAAATCCCTCAGGCTTTGCCCAATGAAGAAGCCACTATCTGCTACTGGTTTTGAAATGACCACGAAGAAACGAAAGTTAATACCACAACAAATGGAAGACATTTGTCAGTGACCATGACTTAATTGTACAACTTCACACCTCATCCATAAACGTGTCACAGTTTAAAATCAGATTTAGTAATTAACTAAAAATGAAAGGGCTACTGATGATGTGATTTCTCTGCTCGGCGGAAACCTGATACTAACCTCGAATTTAAAAAAAAAATCCTAGCCAACAAAATGCTCTCCGCCCCTAATAAAAAAACCACTAAATCAACCGCGTTTTGTTGTCAGACAAAAGAGACCCCATACCAACCAATTAATTATTTCGATACAAATTTATTTACGTGACAAATATTTCCTAGTCCGGACTTTATCAACCGAAAAATGTTTCTAAACTGCAAACCGTACACATATTGTCGAGTAAATTAATCGCAAGTCACGTCCAAAACGGTATTGTTGCACAAAACTCTCGCAACATAGCACATTCAGCTCCATACTATTGTAATTACATCCATAGACGGATACATTCCACGCCAGTGCATGCATCTAATCACAAGAATAGCACTGTGCGATAATTTTTCCACACATCCATACCCGTAAACGAGTATCCGAGCATACGAAACGAATTAAATGTCTGAAATGAATGAAATGGATTTCGGACGCAGTCAGACTCGGAGCTCTCTCATAAACTCCGGAGCCCCAGCAGTATATACTCGCGCATAAAGAGAGAGATTAAGCAAAAAGATATTTGCTGAAAAATGATTACAACAATTTATAGCTTTGGACCAGCCCAAGTGGCAAAATGGCAACAAAAATCAGTTTAAGCCGGGCCTAGAGTGGCTCAGTGCCATTCATATCGGTGTATAAATTATTAGATTTTCAGTTGTTAACCGTTGTATTTATTAGCTGCAAAAAAAAATTCTATGTGAGTGCGCAGACCATTGGTGAGTTGTTGTTATTTATTGAGGGTGGGCTGTCCTGGCGACCGACAAGGGGCGCGAATAGTTGGCCGGCTGTTGTGCGAGCGCGTTTCCAATGGAATGCGAGGCATGAGACTATGTAAGATTTGCAGGCGTTTAGAGTTTCGATTTCTTTTTTGTATCTACCCTAAAACGCAAGTGGAATTGAGCAATTGAACAGGGTCCGCTGGATGGGTGATTTATGTCATCGTTTCTTTTGAAAATGAAAAATAGGAGAGAAATAGGTTGATTCAAATCCAATGGGGCACAGTATTTCTACGACATGTACCATAAATTAATATTAATAGCTTGTGTTTGTTGACATGTTAAAATGTCATTTAGGAGGTATTAGTTTGATATTTCCAACTGATAGCAGGAAGTGTCGGGGTTGTAGCATGTAGTTGGATTTTTGAAATACAGTAGAGCCGGCGCGGCGGTGTAATGGAGGTATATTTGTTGAATCGTTTTAGGATTAGAGCAAATGAAATTTATTCGAGGAGATTGAATTACATAATGCTCATAGCTATATTTGTATGAATTGAAAGTATGAATAGGATGTTGATAGTAGCCAATGGAGATCAGTTTTTACATCAACTCTTTTGATTGAAAATTAGAATTTATGCATTTTTACAGATCATCATTCAAAAAATTGTATTTTACTGTGTAACGACGTGAGAATAATCAAGAATATCAATTATATCTTCCGAAGAACATTTTCCTTGAGTTCTTCAAAATTCCCGAGATTTCCGTGAAGTACGACATTTCCGTTGCGACTATCATTTCGGATAGAACTTCCTACGAAATGTATCACAAATGAGAGCGCAGCGGCATAATGTGTCAAGTCAGAATTTTTGACTTCCAAAATTGTCTAACGAATGAACCCACCGACCGCGATGGGATAGGAAAATCAGTGACTTGAGAACATTCAAGCCTACCTAATTCGTTCCAAATTTCCGAGATGTCCGAGATTTCCGTGGCGATTATCATTTCAGATAAAATTTCCTACGAAATGTTTCGCACTTCCGTCGAGCCAAGAATTTGATAGCTACGCGTTGGAATTCTTCCAAAATTGTCCGACGAAGAATTGTTGCAGAATCCATCGACCGCGATGGAATAGGAAAATCATTGGCTTGAGAACATTCAAGCCTACAGATGTATACCTTTGGAGGAACATCTTCCCTGATTTGTTCGAAATTTCCAAGATTTCCGTGAAGTCCGAGATTTCCGTTGCTATTATCATTTCGGATAGAACTTTCTACGAAATGCATCGCACACGAAAGTGCGTCGAGTAAAGAATCTGACAGCTATGCATTGAATTTCTTCCGAAATTATCCAACGAAGATTTGTTGCGGAACCCATCGACCGCAAAGGTATAGGAAAATCAGTGACTTGAGAACAATCAAGCCTACCAAGAGCACTTTCCCTGAGTAGAGTAGAACACTTTCCCTGATTTGTTAGAAACTTCCGAGGTTTCAGTTGCGATTATCATTTCGGATAGAACTTCCTACGAAATATATCACACACTAAAGCGCAGCCGCATAATGCGTCAACTCAAGAATTTTTGACAGCTACGCGATGAATTTCTTCCAAAGTTGTCCGACGAAGAACTGTTGCGGAACCCATCGGCCCTGATGGGATACGAAAATCAGTGACTTGAGAACATTCAAGCCTACCGAAGTATACCTTCGGAAGAATATTTTTCCTAATTCGTTCCAAATTTCCGAGATTTCCGTTGCGATTATACTTTCGGATAGAACTTCCTACGAAATGTATCGCAAATGAAAGCGCAGCGGCATAATGTGTCAAATCAAGAATTTGACAGCTACGCGTTGAATTTATTCCAAAATTAACCGACGAAGAATTATTGCGGAACCCATTGCCCGTGATAGGATAGGAAAATCAGTGCCTTTCCCACATGGTGGGTTCACATCAGTATTACCTCGTCAGAGTTACTCCCGCATTAAGGTCAATCAGATGCTGCTACGTAGTACTAAAATATTCTGATAGAAGATAGGATTCTTATGAATCTCCCTTCCGCAATTGAGCACAAAAGCTAAGATACATGTTCGGTATATTAGATATGCAGCCCCCAAACCAACAATTTTTCTTCTACAAGGCATAAATTTCAAATTTGAAGAAGCAATTTCTTATATTAAGCTTTTTGTAAAGGGTGTTTTTTTTTTGGGTTGGTTTTTCGAGTTAAGACTGAGATTTTGTGACCAAATCGGGCAACTCTAACGTCATTTATGTTCAGTTTGGTTTGCCATTTCATCATGAAGAGGTTGACAACCGAACCACGCTTGCAAATTGTGCAAATTTATTTCCGTCCATTTGATGGTCGACATAATCGTCCATCAGAGCAATTAATTCAGTTAACCATGGATCGTTTTTGCACCACGCTTACTCTTTGTGATAATACGCATCCGCAGAGACGTCGAACAGTGCGCACCGAAGAAACAATTGCCGCTGTAGAGCAAAGTGTTGAAGAGGACCCGAATGAATCGATTCGCCACCGTGCACAGCAATTGGAGCTTTGTCTATCAGCTTTATGGAAGATTTTGCTCAAAGATCTTGGCTTACGACCTTACAAGACCCAGCTTGTGCAAGATTTAAAGCCGTGAGACCATGCAATGCGTCGTGATTTGGGTGTATGAGCCGAAATTGAGATTGATCTCGATGCTGATTTTCATTGCAAAATTGTTAACACTGGTGGAGTCAGTGTGTAGCCCAATGATGCCAATGATGGTTCCCGAATTGGATGGCATGCATGTGAATGAGATGTAGTTACATACATACACAATGGATTTATTGAAGTAAGGATTCGATGAGCGCATAATTTGGCGGAATGGACCTGTCAATTGGCCACCAGGATCGTGTGATTTGACACCATTGGATTATTTTCTTTGGGGATATGTGAAGTCGCTCATCTACGCCAAAAAAACAGAAACTTAAGGGGACTTGGAAGCCAACATTTGTGGCGTTATTGCCGACATACGGCCCAAGTGCTCGAAAAAGGAGTTGAAAATTGGACCTCTAGACTTGGCTTTATTCGAACCAGCCGTGGAGTTGACCTGCCCGAAGTCATATTTAAAACATTAACAAAATAAAATTATCCTTCCAATAAAGATAAATCAATGGACATTAAAACCATTTTCTTGTGTTTTATTTAAAGTCGAAACTCTATACATATAAAAAAAAACACGCAGTAATTGTGCAGATAAGTTCAGCTTATAAAGGTTGACTTTTTAAGAGCTAAGTATTTCAGGTTGGCAGCACTGCTAAGTAATGGCGTCCGAACCTCATCTGTCAAAGTCAAAAGTTTACAGTATACTCTGCCATTTGATAATGGAAAGACTTACAAACGAGCAACGATTGCAAGTTATTGAAATTTATCATCAAAATTTGTGCTCTGTGAAAAATGTGAAGCGTTTGTTACGAACATATTATGGTCGTCATAACCGACAAATGAATGAAATGAATGTTACAGCACGTTTCGTTGTCTTTCAAACAATCGATTACACCAATTGATTTTTTTTTCGTTATTTGTGAGTTTCGGTAAGGTTTCGGTAAGAAAACCTCATAGAGTACGTGTGTCTATATGACTTTATACAATATTGCTGGAGGAAATAGCTTTGATAGTGCTTTATCGAAGTAAAATTATAAGTTGAGCGTTGTAGTTTTTTTATACAGTATTCCGTAGGGTTACATTAGTCTTGATACATATGTAGTTTATAACATAGAGAAATAATAGCTAGATATACCTCAAAATATAAAACGTAGTTTTTGGCCAAACCGTTGTGAATTAAAGAAAAGGTGTCTGAACAACCTATTGAGACAATCTTAATGTCCATATTTCGTCCTTATTTTTTTCCACTACCACTTTTTGGGGGCGTTTCCAGCTTTTTCGGCTAAATAATTGGTTATGATAATATCAACAAACATATCGTCCATATATCATTTGTACACACGCCCACTTTTTGGAGGCGTTTTCCTAGAAAAACCATTTCTATACCATTCGCCATACCATATGCAGAAAAAAAAGTTGTTTTTGTCTGTTGCGATAATGTCATTTTCAATATTTCGTGTCCATAAATCCCAATACTACGACAGTTGTCAAAACGGCATTGCGAACGAATTGTACAAGATTCCAGCCACCTTTATAATTATCCATACAACCACATGCCTTAACTTAACTAATAGCTCGTGGATTCCAAGCAGCCAACAAGTTAATTGATAATTTAAAACCTCAAATGGAACGTACCGCAACTGATGACAGTAACATTTGTCATCATTCTCAGTTAACCTTTGTTCCAAACATTTTCAATTTAAAAATAAAAATTATGCAAAAAGAAAGAAAACATAATTAATAAATAAATTAATCCCTTATATTATGAAACCATGTAGTTAATTAATAACGATTAATTTTGTTACGCTAAACATAACATTGCTATACAAACCTCCGCTATTAGGATATTAATTGCCACTATCTATTATAAAAAAATTATTCATAATTATCAACAAGTCCTCATTAATGAGCAATCCACACACGATCGAGACTAATGGAACACTCGAAAGCCCCCGTATCTTAAGTTCAACGGCATTTCTTCACTTTATCTGCAGCGCTTCACACTATTAGCTGATTGATGATAATTATAACAAATATCCCCAATAACCTCTTTTTTTAATTAATAAATATAGAAGCTAGAGAAATTTCAATTTTTAATTGGCATATAATTTCTAAATTAACCAAATGGGATAATTTATGAAGTGTGCCAAAGTGATTGGAATTTTTTTTATTTAAGAACCGAAACAGAAAAATTATTAATTCGCCAACAATACTTGATATATTGCTATTCATATGTGTATACTAGTTTTCTTAACACGATTTTATAAATCAAAGCAATTAATTTTATCTTAATTGGTGTTTTTGTTAATTAGAAACATTTGGAAACAGACTGAAAGGATTTTTTTTTAATAAAATTTACTTAACATGTTTAAAACACAGAAAAATGTCTGAATATATTAGATTTGGATTTTCCCTGTATAGATGAATATATTAAAAGTTTTTTTTTTTGTTATTTCTTGATTGTCTTTATTCTAATAATTATAAGATAACAGTAGTCACAACTTTGTTAAGAATGAAATCTCAAGAGTGTTCAAATAGGAATAGATAAATGAAAGCTATTCCGTTGAAGATTATTTCGTTTAGATACAAAAACTGGCGATCATCAGACAAATTGGATAACCAATTTGAATGCGCTACCAGAATGGATATTTCTTGAATAATAGTTGGTAAGTATCTTACATGGAGATTTTAATGCAAAGGTTGGAAGAGAAGACATCTTTAGCAGTGTTGTCGGGAAACACGTCTGATAACGGACTTAGACTAATTGACTTTGCTACGAAACAAAATGCCACTATAGCCAGCACACGGTTTCCTCAGCTCGATATTCCTTGGGCGACATGGCGGTCTTAAGAGAAACGAACTGTCAACCAAATTGATCATATTGCGATAGACAAGAAGCACGCATCCAGTATTTTAGATGTACGAACATTCCGAGGAGCTAACATCCACATCTTGTTGCAGCAAAGGTAAGAATGCGGATATCTACCACGACATAACAATCCAGAAATACTCTCAAAAAATGTAATGTCAAAAGACTGCAATCGCAAGAGACCGCCAAGACCTTCGGGTAATGCGTATCTCTTAACCTCTCGATTAACACCATACCACCAGCATCGAATGTCGAAGAACAATAGCAACGAGGCCAACAAGCCATTAGGTAAGCCGCAACTGATGTGCTAGGTTTCTAGCGCCCACCAGCAAGAAACCCCTGGTTTGATAAGGAATGCCGATAGATGATCGCAGCCAAAGACGAGGCCTACAAGGCTAAGCTGCAGGTGAAGACGAGAGCTGCCGTTCAGCTCTATAGGGAGAGGAGAAGAGAAGAACAACGGATTTTCAGATAGAAAAGCACGCGATCGAGGATATAGAGAGGTACCACCCCGGGAACGATGTTTTATCAAAGTGTAAAACATTAAAGCCAGGGATTCAAGGCTCGAACAGAATCCTGTCGAGATGAACAGAGAAATACCGTGGTTGAGACACAGTCGATGCTGAGATTGGGAATTCGATTCGCAAATCATGGTAGACGTCCGAACCATCCTCAGCATCGACTGTGTCTCAACCACGGAAGAACCACTTTTGCAAACATCTCAACGGCGATGACGAGCAACATTCCCCTGTCAGGCAGAACGAACCATTCAATATTGGTAAAGATAGCGACAACTGTTTGAGTTTGGTGAGGACAGCAATATCTAAACTCAAGCTTAATAAGGCTGCCAGCAATGACGGTCACCCGCTGAGCTTTATAAAGCCGGCGGAGATGGCTTTGTAAGTAATATCCATCATAAGATAAATCTGGTCGGATGAAATTATGCCTGATGAATGAAACCTCAGCATCCTTTGCCCGATCCATAATAAGGAAACCTCTGTATCGCGCCACCTACAGAGGCATAAGTCTCCTCAACATCGCCTACGATTTCCCATCTGCCGTAATATGTGAGCGCCTGAAACCGTTAACCAATAACCGGATCGGCCCTTATCAGTCTGGTTTTATGCTAACAACTTCCACAATTTGGCTGATTCTGGAAAAAAATCAAGAAGTCCAAATCGATACCCACTACATATTGGTCGATTTCAAAGCCTCATACGACAACATTTGTAGAGACGAGCAATACAGAGCCATGTCTAGTTTTGGTATACCGCCCAAACTAGTCCGTTTGTGTAACATGACGATGGAGAGTTCTCGCTGCTCCATCAGGATCAGAAACGAATTTACCGACACATTCGATACCAAAAAAGGATTTAGGCAAGGCCATGCGCTGTCATGTGACTTCTTTAATTTGATTCTTGAGAGCATTGTGCAAAACTCCCGAGCCATCACCAGTGGTTAAATTTTCCAAATATCGGTGATACTACTAGCATACGCCGACAATTTTGACATCATTGGCAGGACTCAACTTGATGTCGTAGCCACGTTTGTTAGTATAGAGAAGGAAGCGCCAAAAATGGGTTTAGCAGTAAATTAGGGGAAAGACCAAGTATATGCTGTCAACACGAAAGGGCACACAACAGCGACGAATTGGACAGAACGTCACAATCAACAGATATATCTTTGAGGTAGTATTGGATTTTTTCTTCTTCGGCTCCGCTATTAACTCTGACAACAACATCCTGTCAGAAGTTAAACGAAGAATTACTCTTGCCAAACGCTGTTATTTTGGGCTTACTAGGCAATTGAGAAGTAAAGCCCTCACTGGAACTACTAAGGAGATCCTATATAAGATATTAATCATTCCAGTCCTGCTCTACGTCGCTGAAGCATGGATCAACTCAAAAGTGGATGAAGAAATCCTTGGTCTTTTCGAGAGGAAAATTCTTCGGTTCCATTTCATTAACAGGCTATGGAGACGAAGATTCAACAATGAACCATACGAGCTACATGCCCCTGGTCAAAAAACACTGCATTGGGTGGTTAAGATGGCTAGTGAATGCAGAACTAATGGACACCAATACTCCGGCTCGCAGAGTCTTCGAATCCCAACCAGCCGTCAGATGCAGTAGAGGAAGACCTCGCCTAAAGTGGCGCGCACAAGTTGAAACCGACCTCAACCAACTTGGAGTGCGCAACTGGATGCAGTTAGCTAAGAACTCGGCTAATTGGAGAGGCATGTTTGTTGAGAACCAGGTTTATTCCGGACTGTACCGCCACTTAAGTAAGTAAGTACTAAGATAATGCCATTGCGAATCGTTGTAGGAGTTTTAGAAATTTTTGGCACAAAATGTTCGTTAGTACCTAGGGCCAAGCTTCCTCACGACCTTTCATGTGTGCGTGTGTTCTATTTGTACGATGGCGGGACCTCCTGTTTCTGCCGACTCCTGTGAATCCTAAACACTTTGTGGAAAATCAAAAAGTACTCTACGGTTCACCTCACAATCTGCTCAACCAGCGACTAAATTAAGGGCCAACAGCGGCGTATCAGCCATCGGACCGTTGCTGTATCCGAATGATAATACGAAATAATGGTGCTATACAGAGAAGAAAGCTTAAAATGAAACATGCTAGGAAGCAAGTACGCAGGGAGCAATCGATAGAATTTTGAAGGAGAATATGTCGCTTCAAGCAGTGAATGAAGACTCGCTATTTTTTTGGTAGATAATAGTTTAAACTTGACGGCCCTGATAGCTACAACGTTTTTTTTTTATGATCCAAGAAAGGAGGAGCTTTTTTGGTGCGGCAACACCGTACATCAGGTGTAATGGTGTGGGGTATAACAACCGAGTTGTGAATATTTATGTCCACAACCATGAACGAAAACAACTACAAATTTTTGCTGGAACGGTCATTACCCAAAAGCGGTCCCATGACTTAGATATTGTAAGATATTGCAACAATTCTCTATTAACACTTACATTGTTATTAGATGTTGGATTCCATCAGAAGACGTGGAGCTATTGCCATGGCCGGCCTATTCTCTATATTTAAACATAATCGAAAATGTGTGGTCATGGCTATCTCGTCAAGTGTGTGAAGGCGGCAGACAATTTAAAGACAAGAAGAATTTGAGCGAAGCTATTTGAGATGCCTGGGCTCAAGTTTCTCTTGATTATTAAAAAGAAAACTGTGTGATTCTAATCCAAACCATCTTATAGAAGTCATATCGAAAAATGGCAGGCACACTCGTTATTAATGTAGAAAAACGTAAAAAAATAAATGTTTTGAAAACATAAAATGTAAACATTTACATTTAAAAACGTATGGCCTCTTCCTTGTGATCGACAGCGTATATAATATGACTTCAGAAGTTTTATTGGTTAACGCCGAGTGCATTGATTCGCCCACATATCTGCTTCAACTAAGAGATTAGTTGGATACCAACCTTTATGACGACAAAGAAGGCCGATATGTGAATCAAATCATTGGGAACATCAGGATTTAATAACTAAAAGAAGTACACACAGGAACAAAGAGGATAACTAACCAGCTGCCTTACCTCAGGTAATGCCTCTAAACGGGAGCCAGTGAAGTAGGTAGAGCAAGTCATTGGACCGTAGTTTTTTTTTCTTTTGGGTATGTTTGTACAAAAGTGTAAAAGTACTCATGTGAATATTTATGTCTTGAAGTTTTTCAGTATAAGGATCCTACCTCGTATTTGGAGTTGCAGAATTGCAACAAGCCAGATTGGTATGATGAGCTCAGAGCCAATATTGAATAGTAAATCACATGGAAAATCGACAAAAATATGTGGACAAGTATCAACATACTTTTCAAGGCTCATTCTCCATTTCCACCTAACCACAGTTATTTACCACATCCTTCATAAAACAATTGAAAATGTTCCTTCAGTCAGTTTCACCCATTTAAGGAGCGAATCTTAATCGCTGTCCAAAATCTGTCCAGAATTTGTCCAGCTCCGCACTTGGCTACACTATACCTGTCAAGTGTTGGCCCCAAAAAGCCAAGCCATAACAGAACCCAAAAACAAACGACCAAACTGTTAATACTGCCAAACAATGGCTAACCCTCACATTTATCAATCAACCCAATGAAAGGTGGTAGTAAATTCAAAGCAATTACCATGTGCGTCCCTCCTAATGGCATTTTGCACTATACCACAGCGGTGGGCACTCCCGTATACAAGGGGTAACTCCTTCTTTCTTCAAGAATCGCGCAAAACAAAATAACGCCATGGGAATGACTCACAACAATGCACATGCGCGCGCACTGACCAACTTGGAATCTGGCCGCACCGACTCCATTGAACTCTGGCAAAGAACGTTTTCGTTGTTTTTTTTTTATCCGTTGGTATGCCCAATTTAAATTCAGTGCAATATCGATCAATATTCCTGGGGCTTGTTCACCAACAAATGGATATCCGAATCGAATCGACTAAAAAAAAGAAAGAAATACCAAACGAACATACCTATGGACATTTTTGGGGCTTGGAGCGCGCGCGAGCGCATTTGCATTGCTGAGGGAGGACCATGACCATTAGAAGAGATAACAAATGAAGCATATGTGCCGGCTGCATTGTGTGCTATGAATGTGCTCCACATTTGGCCCAAATTGATAAATTGATACCCCCGCCGATATAGTCCGATAGCCCGATAGTACGATGGTTCGATAGTTCGATAGTCCGGCTATCTGTTATTAGCTATGCATGTGCCGACTTGGTCGTAAGTAGTTCAAAGCCGAAATGAGAAACATCCCCGACCAAACGGGGTCTTTATTCAAATCTACACTCAATTCCATTGTTAATTGGGCATTCAAGTGTCAAGTTCAGTGCAGCCACATTAGCGTTGGCTATAAAAGGAATCACCGGCAAATGAGATTTATTGCGCGCATTGCAACCGCAAAGGAACGTCTCTCAAGGCATTGAAACATTTTTGGATCTACTCCAATTTTTTTCTTCGTTTCGACTACTTTCAGGTTAGACTCAAAGTTACGGAAAGACGAGGAATAAAAAAACTCTCTTGAGGGTCACAAATGTGGAGAGACGCCTATTTCGGACATTGAATATACGGGTGGGCAAGGCAGCTAACTATTTGCTGTCTCATTAGGGTAATTGCACAAAAGTTCACCTATGGCAAGGGGTTTGTTTGCTGTTTTGTTGCCTTCGGCAGGACACAGATGTTCGATTGTGAACTGCAAGAGACTGTTTAGGATGAACAGTAGTGGAGATGCTTGCCGAGCACTTGATCAAGTAAACTAATTTTGGTACACGTGCGGAGATTTATCTCCAATTTGCATTCAGGAATTTGAATACCGCATTACGATTTAATCTTGAAGGATGTATAGGATGTGATTCTTTAAGATGAATTGTATCCTTCAGTTATGGACCTAGCAAGTGTGTGATATTTTAGCCTACATAATAAGTTTCACAAAAACCTTTGCGATGGTCCATCGATAGAGCCAGATTTTCAGCTGTCAAACTTTAACCTCACCATTGATATCTCGGTGTCACAAGGCTACAGCTTAGAGCAGTGGATTTTTGTCAAAGAGGTGACACAATTTAGAGCTTACAAGTGAATTATAACTATGTAAGGAGCCTTGCCTTGCAGCTAAAATCAGCCTTCAACGAATCCCTGCCATCCTCTTATCGATTGAAATAACATAGAGGGAAACCAAAAACCTCTGAAAATTTAGGAATGCTCAGACAGAAATTCAGAAAACTCTATAATCAAGCTTAAAGCTTGAACGAGGTCACTGACTGGATCTCCTACAATGGTACAGTGGCAAATATATAAAAAGGAACTAAGGAAATCTAAGCGCAGATCCTGGAGTCTTCTGTGATAAAAGAAAAAAGAATTTTAAGGCGTCTAGACTCCGAAAAATCTTCTCCGCTAGTCCAATTATTTGCAGCTGTCAAAAAAAGATGGCACTTGGACAAGTTCAAGCAAGGAACCCTAAGTACTACAAACCGACGTCAATTTCCCAGGCTGTTCCCAGCAAGCTTTCAAGGAAGATATCAATAGAACTAATTTATTGGCCTGTAACTCCCACAGTCTTATTACAAAAGACAAAAGACATCGGGTAATACACAGTTGGAAACCCTTAACATACGCGGGACCAGACGTCCCGCCAATATGCAACATACATTGGATCTCAACCTACCAAGGGGGAATGCCATCTTGAAGGGTTATATCGAGCTGGTTTACATTCCCAAGGTCTGGAGGGAAATGACAGTAGTATTCATACTCAAATCTAGTGAAAGACCGATCAGCTTATCGTCATTCCTTCTGAAAATGTTGGAAAGATTGATTGATATTCATCTCTCCAGTAGGATTGATGCGCATCAGCTGTCTGCATCCCAACAATCGTACTGCGAGGGCAACTTTGTAGAAACAGCCCTTAACACATTAATACGTTTTATCGAAAAGTCGTTGTGCTGCAAGGAGTATATAATGGTTGCATTCCTAGACATTGTAGGTCTGTCACTAAACGGAAACCCACAAGTCTTCTCAGACAAACAACATACCTGGGACTTATATTGACATTGTAGGTCCGTTAAGACATTGAAGGTCTTAACGGAAATCCACAAGTCTTCTCAGGCAAAGCAACATACCTGCGACTTATATTGGACTGGAAGATTAAATTCAAGCTAAACACAGCAGAAAGAGCAAGGAAAGCGACAGTCACACTGCTATAAATAGCAGCAACCTTGTCAAGATGCAAAGCACTGAGTGTCTGTGCATCGGAAGTGTACTTCGTACAACACCATCAACAGCAATAGACATTCGCTTGCACCTACTATACCTTGACATCTTTGGCAAGACAATGGCAGATAACTCAGCCATCCGACTTAAAGGCATCCAGCGTTGGTCAAATGTACAAACTGGCCACTCAACAATTTCAAATGAACACGCAAATATTCCTGAAACTTTGATAAAAGCTTCCAGGTCACAATCCCAGATAGATAGTCATGAAAAATAACGAACCTCTGCAAAATGACTCGGTCCATTTTTACACCGATGGCTCCAAGGCAAGCGAAGGAGTGGATGCTAATATCCTCTCTGACATGATTAACTTCAGTCTAGTCTAACTATCAGTCTATCAGCCGGAACTCATGGCGATCAAAGAAGCCTTATATTGGTTGAAAGAGAATTTCAAATCTGCCGAGGATATTAGCATTTTCTCTGAGAGCTCAGCGGCCGTAAAATCCCTGGAATCTGTATAAGCAAACTCAAGGACAACCCTAGATTGATGCTCAGCTTTGCAAAAGAAGTCAAAGCAGTTTAACTTTCAACTATGATGGGTGGCAGGGTATAGTTATTTCCACGGAACTCTAAGGCTGATGAACTCGCCAGACATGGAACTAAACTACCAGTCGTAACCGAAACGGGTGTACAAATGCTAACAGCAAGTCAGATCTCAGATACTCTTAGCACAACATGCCAAATAACCAAACAAATTTGGCGATACCTGGATTTAAGAAGAACGTCTCTTCCGTTTCACTATTAACAATGAGAATGGACGAAATCTCTTATCTCTCGCCACTCTAACCTAACCTAACGGTATAAAAGACTCTATTTGACTATTGACAATTGACTAACAAGAAGTAATCCCGCCAAGCTATCAAAAAACCGTACCCCATGCTGGATAAGCGGCATTCTTCTAGAGCCGGCAAGAGTACAGAAGATGTTCTACTGACTCTGCGTCCTTTCAATCTGTACCTAGAAAAAACAATGCAGAGGTCATATGTAAATTTCATAGCCAAGCAATCTAATTTTATACAAATTTTGACAGATTAAGCTTTTATTGAAAGACACCCATACAGGGTGGCACCCACTCAATTGACAGTTGGTCGACAACAATTTATTATGGAGCTTCCAAAGCAGAAACAACCGCAATTATTGACAAAAAATCATCATTACAGAATAGCTTTGGCGCGCCATTTGGGTCCAGGCGGATCGGGCCCCTACTGGGCGCATCCTCAGGTGGTGGATATAGGAAGCAGCAGGAAGCTAAATATCTGTTATTCGGTACTAGGGCGATATACGTTGAATGGTGCTATATCAGGTGATCTGTAAAGGCGTATCTTTAAGCAATCCAAGCCGTCTTCATGTAGGTTTGCGTCCATTTGGTAAATGACTCCTAAATTTGATATGAGAGTTTGTATAAACTCTGTGTTCAGTAAGTAATTGTATTCCTTAAGAAAAACTAACCATGGTGCATGAAGTTGGAGAGTTACTAGGTGTTGCTGCTGACCAATTACATCGGTTAGCAGCGACTTGGTAACTTTTGATATTCTGGGCTCGGTTTATTTGGGATCCATATGTAATATCGGACTGAGCCTTGCGAGAGGCTTAAGTCTGTTACCACGGGGACCTGGAGTCCTCAGTCCTCGTACTGAATGGCTTAGCCTGACTAAGAGGTAGGCCCGCTTGTGGAAGTATCGTGGTGGCAGTGGTTACCCGGCTTGGCAGGAACGGATGGAATTCTGAGTTCTATTTGTTGGTGAAGACTTTGGAGTACAAGAGGTGTTAGATGGATCTCGGTCCATAGCAAGGATGAACTTCGTGCCTTATACATGATTTTCAAAATTGCAACAAAGTAACGTGTCCTTCTTTGGGGTATTAACCCCCGTAAAAAAAGAGCTGTATGGCTAGCTGTGCGTTAAGCATTTTTTATAATCTCCGCTCCATTTGGACCGACGGTGTAATTGGGCCACATTTCTTTGTGGATGCTTTAACAGTTACTAGTGACCTACAGAAAATGTGGTTTCAACAAGACGGTGCCACTTCACACATCGCATGTAACAAGGCAAATTTTATGAGTAATTTTTTCCCGGGTGAATAATAATGACAAAAAGTGTTGATATCGACTGGCCCTCACGACACCCTTCCTTATCCAATCTTATAACTTCAGAAAGCTCCTTGAAGCAGTGCTGAATGCTGATATAATTGATAGTGATGTTATGTTTTAGGGCCTGTTTGGGTCATTAATGTCAGAAATTTTATTTCATTAGATTAGTAGTTATCACCGTCAACTGTTCTTGCCCATTTTCATACGATCTGACAAATCGATCGTTAAGTGTATATTTCAGGTTTCAGGCCTCACTGTTTCAGAATTATATACGCCAACATTGGTAAGAAGAAAATAGTTAGGCTCTTACTTTTTTTTGAGTCCACCTTCCCAAAACGTCTTCGCCACCACCAAGAGAGCATACAACTCTCACTGGATATTGCAGGTTTTGTGAAAACAGACTGTACCAAACCAGATAGTACCAACAATCACGAAGAACCTCAAAGCCGGACAGTCCGTAAGTCCATATCAAGCCCAAATGAATAATCCCTTGTTATCCCATGTAGCAGATACTTTCTAAAGCTAAAATAATCAAAACTTAGCAAAAACACACACATCATAACCAAAGCAACTTCTTCATTTAAAAAAGGCCTATTCACTCAACCCTCAGGGGTTAACATAATAGTCCCTCCAATTTTACGAGTTTCTGGCCCGTTATTTCGCAATCTCCTAGATAGCCATAGTTTCCCAAACTCCAGGACAATCTCAATTATTTTTAAACAATCCCCAAGGCTATTGCAAAAGAAAGTCGCGATTATTATTAGTTTCTAATCTACTCATACCCACGCGCCCTGTCATGTCGTTTCGCCCATCACATACGAAAACAATCAAAAATTTGACAAAAATCTGTTCCAAATGTTCCATCCAACCGTCGAAGCAGTCAGCTCTGTCAAAGGCATCATCTTCAGTGTTACAACCACAATCACTACATCCCACCCATGTTTGTGTATACAACTCGATTGATCTCCAATTAACGACAAAAATATCGTGTCTCACGTTTCATCAATTTCCGCCACCCCCAAAACAATAACAAAACACACACATCATCGACAACAAAAACACCATCATTTCGACATCACACAGACCCACCAAAAATGAAAAGAGCTGACAAAAGATAAAAAAAAAAAAACAAAAAAAAATCCAAGTAAATACTTTTCGAACTCTAATTGACTTGTTAAGTCTTAAGCCGTTTGTTAAGCCAAGGATTATCATCTTAAGACTCGGGCCACTCGCACTCGGCCAGATGTAGCAACTCACCATATGCGTAGTTCGAAAACGTGTGCGCTACTCGTGCCAAAAAAAAAACATCCTAACTGCCTTACCACATTCAAAATCAAATCAATCAGGCCCGTGTGTGATGTGGAAATGACAAACAAATTCAGAGTAGGTACCCATACCCACCATACCTCCACAGATTGGGGTCCACTTGACAAAATAAAAAAAAAATAAATAGACGTTTAAACTTTAATTGACAATGATAATGGGGGAAGGCTTTGACTAGCTAAGCGTCCAAAGTTTTCAACAAAAAGAACCTACAGCCCACGAGACACAGCGGAAATTTCTCCCTCTCGTTCTCTCTTACGGTTTCTGTGTCCTCGGATGGTGTTGTCGATCTTTGTGAGAAATTTGTGTCAATCATTCGAATGCCTCTTAATGTCAATCCATGTAGACACAGACAAAATGTCAAGTGATCGTTTAGCGTTTATATCGTCAACACACAAACACAATCAGAAAAAAAAAATGGAGTTAGGTTTTTGGTTGCTATATCGTTGGCGTTGTATCCTAAGGCGCTCGCGGGGGACTTAATGGGAAAATAATTGGAGCATTTGAAAGTGCTCGAGTTAAGAACATTAAAGAGGTACTAAGCCAAGAAGTGGTGGGTCTTTGTTTGCACGGTGGGGTTTAGTGGTAATAAGGTCGGGCTTAAGTACTGACAACGTGATGTATTGGGCTTTCGAATGGATTATGTGTCTGCCGTACAGTGGGACTTGTGCCGGTGGGGATGTAGTTAGTGTCAGGAGAGTTTATTCGATTTTCAGCCTCTGCTTTGTTAATAATTATTTTTCTGACCCGCCTTCGAAGATGATACCGAGCTACAAATTATGAGCTGATCGGTCGCCTTGTCGGTTCCACAAATAGGATAATATAGGCCAGAGATGTTCCTTTATAAAGTCCCTTAAGTCCATAGAATTCGTGCGGCACTGGCGATCTGAAAACACAATTAGCACATCAAAAATAACTGCATGGTGTGCGACATAGCCGGAGGTGTTATCGACGGTGCAGTGCAATAACCCCCGCGGAAATAAGCTCCATGGAGCTAAATTCCTCAAAAAAAAGCCCCCATTGGGCTTATTTTCCGTTCGAAATGGAAATAAGCCCCGCCAACATAAAGCATTGACATCCACGGGTGTTATCACCAGCCTGCTTAGACTTGTAGGCAAAGCAGGTGAAGAAGAGAGCTGCCTTGAGCTCTATAGGCAGAGAAGAAGGGAAGATCATCGGCTTTTCAGAAAGAAGAGAAGAGAGCAAAAACAGCGCTCGATCGAGGACATAGAGAGGTGCCACTCCAGGTGCAATGCTCGCAAGTTTTACCAAAGTGTAAAACCTCAAAGCCAAGGATTCAAATCTCGAACAGAATCATGTCGAGATGAGCAAGAAAATATCGTAGTAGAGACACAGTCAATGGTGAGGATATGGAAGAACAAGACTGTTAAACGAAGTTGACGAACGACATGCCGCTGTCAGGCAGAACGATGGCAAGGACATGTAGGACCATTCAATATTGGCATCGACAACGAAAACTGCCAACCACCCAACCTGAGTGAAAGGAAGATAGCAATATCCAAACTAAGGCTTAATAAGGCCTCTACAAATGACGGTCTTGCAGCTGAGCGGAGATGACTTGGTAAGAAACATCCACCAACTCATGAGCCAAATCTGGTCGCATGAAAGTATGCCTGATGAATGGAACCTTAGCATCGTCTGCACGATCCACAAAAAAGGAGACCCTCTGAACTTTACTAACAACGTGATCGGTCCTTATCGGTGAGGTTTTAGTCCAGCAAAGTCCATAACCGATCAAATTTTCACACTTCCGCAGATCCCGGAAAAAGCCAAGAGGTCGAAGTCAACACCCAGCACTTATTCATCGATATCAAAGCCGCATACGACAGCATTTATAGAGACGAACTATACAGAGCCACGTCTAGTTTTTGTATTCCAAGGTGATGGGCTGTCATGTGACTTCTTCATTTTCATTCTTGAGAGGATTGTGCAAAGTCTTGAGCCAACACCAGAGGCGAAATTTTCCAAAAATTGGTGCAACTACTAGCATACGCTGACGATATTGACATCATTGGTAGGACTCAACATGATGTCATAGTCACGTTTTCTAGTATAGAGACCAAAGTGGCAAAAATGGGTTTAGCAGTAAATGAGGGCAAGACAACCCAAAAGGACACACAACATCGACGAATCGGACAGAACGTCACCATTGATATATAAAACTTTGAGGTAGTACGTGACTTTATCTACATCAACTCCTCTGTTAACTCTGACAACAACATCTCGTCAGAAACTAAACGAAGAATTACTTTTGCCAACCGCTGTTTCTTCGGTCTTATAATGTAAGTTAGTAGTAAGGCCCTCACTCGAACTACTAAGGAGATCCTATATAAGACCCTGATCATCCCAGTCCTGCTCTACGGCGCTGAAGCATGGACCGTATCAAAAGCGGATGAAGAAATCTTTGGTCGATTCGGGAGAAAAATTTTTGAAAAATCTTCGGTTCCGTTTGCGTTGACGGGCTTTGGAGACAAAGATACAACCAAGAACTATACGAGCTGTACAGCGACATGCCCCTGGTCAAAAAACTCCGCGTTGGACTTTTAAGATGGCAGGGACATGTAGATGTAGAACGAATGGACACCAATACCACGGCTCGCAGAGTCTTCGATTTCCAACCAGACGTCAGACGCAGTAGAGGGAAACCTCGCCTGAAGTGGCGCGCACAATTAGAAACCGACTTCAACCAACTTGGAGTGCGCAACTGGAGGCAGTTAGATAAGGACCGGGCTAATTGGAGAGGCATGTTGGTTGAGGCCCAGGTTCATTCCGGACTGTACCGTAACTTAAGTAAGTAACGGCTTTATATTCCATTGTTCTTTTATCTCTGCGAAAAATTATTTCATGATAGCTATGTGACATACAGCAAACTCATGTCGGCCGACAGCTTTGCGAAGCACGTGACTTCGTTTGATTTTCGAAAAGCAAATAACTTGACTTCTCATTTCCAGAAGCAACCAGAACTGTAAGTACATTTATAGGCAACCTAAAATGGAAAAGCGTGAAATTGGAATTTTTTGGCATTACTATTGGATCGTATATTATAAAAAAAAAAAACATTAAAGTAGCTCTGTCAGAATATGTATGGCCCGCAGAGGGTCAAAGTAATACTATCTCATAAACAATCTATCGAAACTAATGTACCCCTTAGGCTGTGATAAAGAAAAAAACAGTCTTGTCAAATTTAACACTTGAAAGCTTTGCTAGCTCACGGCCTATATTTATTTGTAACATAATTGCGAGAACATAGTCAGTGAAAATCAGTTTTACGTTGCCATGGTTTGGAATCAAGCCCAGAACTTCTATTCAGCTGAAAATTATAACAGATGCATATAGTATCGGAAGAGATATTTCTTGGTGTAAGCGATGAAGTGAATGCATCCAAATTTACCTAACCCAACAAACATCTGGGTACCCACGCATTCTGTAACTTTTAAAACGATAATCGTTGACGATAGTGAAGGAGACTGTCTGGGTACAAACCGTGTAATTTATATACATTAGCACACTCAATTTAAACATTACACGCTACTTATCCAAAAAAAAAGTCTTCCTCACTATCGTCAACGATTATCGTTTTAAAAGTTACCGAATGATTACCCAGTGCATATGCACGATATTTATTCATTCCCCAATTAATATTCACTTAGGTATTTATATGAGCAAAGTTTAAAAATTCACTTTTTTGAAACCTTTTCACCAAAATATTGTCAAGTGTTATGATTCAGTTTCCATAGTTGCACAACAAATTCCAATTGTTCCAAATGGAGAACATCCCATGCTGGACGGTTCCCACGCTGTTAACCTCTTACGCATAAAATTGTCTTAACTCTGAACACACATTTTTTCCAAAAGTAACTCAGTAAAAAGATTTAAGAAAAAAAAACGATCAAAACTGCACACACATACTCCATTAAGATAAAGATATGCAAAAGGCAAATGAAAAAGAGTCCCACAGTGAAGAACGCAAGGTAGTCGAGATGTGTATCTATGGTCATAGATATTCCATGCAAAAAAAAAAAAGATTCGCAAAAGGCGATAAATACGCAAAATTTATGAACTATCGCAATGCTGGTAGTTGGCTGTAAGTCTAGTTTATGGAATAAAATTACCACATACGGGACTTGCTTAAGTATTTCTTTTTATTTTTGCACGTTTTTTTTTTTTGTCTATAAAGATTGTCTAAGAAAAATATAAGAAAATGCATCTATGAATCGACATGTATCTTGTGAATCATTTTTTTTCCTAATTTGCCTGAGCTATGTGTTAGAAGTCAAGATCTCATGATAAAATTGTGTATCTAACGATTTGTTGTCATTTGTTGTACTTGCTTGTAACGCAGATACTTTGTTGCAAGAAAAAAAAAATGCCATAGGAGGTGCACATATTCTTACAACTAATAATGAATACTTAAGGCGTTTAAGGTGTTTAAGATGTTTTCTATGATTTTATGATCAACAAAAGCAAATGAGTACCGATGTGAGGCATTAAGCGTACGAGAGTATTGAGTGTGCGGTACATGCAATAAAAGTCTCATAAAGATATTTCCGTTTCAACGCTGATGTTAACTTGTGAACTTTATAGAGATGAGGATTTTTTTTTAACTCTCCGGATGAGTTACGAATGGGATAAGACATTTATAGGGTGCTGGGAATATTTACAGAGGTCAGTTGAGGTTAACGATTTTTTTTGTTTCTGTTGATGCTTTTTTTTTTGTGGTAGGGTAACATATTTATTTGCTTAAAAATGTAACCAAACGTACGTTATACACGGTTATTCTTAAATCTGAGTAGAAGAACTAGAAAAATACTGATTTGAGAAATTTTAAGCAACTATGTAGGGCCTGAAGGGCTTTGGAACATTATAGCTTATGGGGTTTGTCTGTTACAGGATTTTTGACTTCAGCTGGTAAACAGCGCTCTCTGACATCTTCAAATGATTTTTTTCAATTTTATTCTTGAATAGTTGGGAATGTGTTTATAAATTGAATTTTATTGTCTGCTTTTTATGCAGAAAAAACAGTTTTGGTATTGCGTTGTTCGTGTTGCTGTTAGTTGGAATGTATACGTCTGCCTGTCTTACGGGTCGTTGAAATGGATGGTCTATGATGGTCTAATTTTATTCTTAAATAGTTGGGAATGTGTTTATAAATTGAATTTTATTGTCTGCTTTTTATGCAGAAAAAACAGTTTTGGTATTGCGTTGTTCGTGTTGTTGTTAGTTGGACTGTATACGTCTGCCTGTCTTACGGGTCGTTGAAATGGATGGTTTATGAATGATTTCGAGAAGATATTCTCAGCATCAGTTCTAAAAAAAATCAGGCTAATAGTGAATTATTTTGGTGGTGTATTAGGTACTTTTGAGTTGCGAAATTGGAACTTAAATGAATTTGACTGCTCAGTCGTGCTATAAGAGATGATTTTTAAACGAAAAATTAATGAAGGAATAGTTTCTTTGGTGAATTAGTGTGTCCGCAGGTATACTCCTTTGTTTTGCCGCTATTTTGGTAAACATTAGTCTTGACAGTTCATATTCCGCAGTCGTGAAGTAGACACGTGGGGAATTTATTATGGAAAAATATTCCATAAACCAACATGATTTAATCGTCAGAACATTTTATCAAAATTAATCATCGATTACTGTGACGATGAGAAAGTAACATGCAGTTGTTGGGAGAAACAACGTGCTAACAAAACGCACTATTTATCGTGTAGTGCATGATTACGAAGAAAAAGGGTCTGCAGGTGATAGGCCCAAGCATGTCCCACAACGTACTGCAACATCGGCTGAAAACATTACTGCTGCTCAAAGAAGTGTTCAAAACTACGCCGTGCTCAGGAGCTTGGTCTTCAAAGAACAACTTTGACCAAGGATTTGCATTTTTTTTCCATTTAAGATTTAGTTGACATAAGAGCTTCTTCCACAAGACCATTTACGACGCCTTACATATGCCAATAGGATGTTACAGCTAGCCCATGACAACCCCGATTTTCATGAAAAATCATGAGTGACGAGGCACATTTTCATTTGAATGGATATGTGAATAAATAGATTAGTCGGTTCTGGGCAATGGAAAATCCTCAGATTGTTCATCAGTCACATCCATTAAAAGTTACAGTCTGGTGTGCAATATGGTCTGGAGGAATCATTGGAACTCACTTCTTTGAAAATGGAAACGGTGTAACGGTAACTGTGAATGGGGAGCGATATCGTGATACGATTGAAAACTTTTTAACGCCACAGCCGCATGGCTTGATTAACATGTGATATCAACAAAACGGTGCCACATCGCATACAGCCAGGATTACAGTGGAATTACTGCGAGACCTCTTTCCACAACAAGTTATTTCAAGAAATGGTGATGTTGATTGGCCTCCACGGCCTAATTTGACCTCCCGGACTTGTTTTTGTGGGGATATCTGAAAAGCAAGGTTTATGCAAACCAACCAGAAACGCTTGAGCAACTCTAACAAAATATTCGTGATGCAATTAATGAAATCGCGCGTGAAATGTGTGAGAATGCAATAAAAAATGTGCTCAAAAGGGCTCACGTTTGTGAGACTAACAGAGGCGGACATTTACCTGATATTGTATTCCATACATAATTGCCGACATTAAATAAAACATTTATCAATATAAGATCCATTCTCTTTCTTTTAATCAAAAATTATAAACTAACAAAGAAGTATACATATACCCGGCGGACACCCTGTATGCTATATGCTTTCAAAATTCAGTTAACATGGGGCACAGAACACACACCAAAATGCTATTTCAGATTACTAAGGATGGGTTATCCTTAATAATTACGCTCCAATCATAGTGGTGAGGCCCATTTTCTTTGAATAAGTTTATAATCAAAATACTTTTCTATTTCTATACTATTCGGGACAATAGAACATTTCAAAATAATACCTCAACCATCTTTTTATCTATTAATAGGAATATTAAGATGCTTTCGATACTCTAAAACGTGATTAAAGTGACGTTACAGTAACTGTTACTAGAGAACATAATTGCAACTTGAGTTTTAATTTTTGTAGATCAAGGGCTTTGTGGTTTAGTCTTATGTTTTTCCTTGAAGAATTTCACATATAAGATCTTAGATACTCAGGAGGTGTGCTGTCACAAGTCCTTGATAACAAATCATTGAAGAGGTTCGCGAGAGTAATACTGAAAGTCTAGGAACATCAAATTAGCAGCGAAGTCTAGAATTAGGCATTTCGAGAAGCTCTTCACATCAAGATCTCACGACAGATTTGAAAATTGTTAACAAAGTTGAATTGACTCAAGAACTGAAGACTACTGACCACGCAGCGCGAAGATAGTTGGTTGGAGGGATTTCCGAACAAAATCATCTTTAGCGATGAAGCTCATTTCCATCTTGATGTTTTCGTTAGCTGTCAAAATTGCTGCACTTGGGGCTCAGAAAACCCACGAGAATTTGTGGAGAAATTAATTCATCCACAACGGTTAACTGTTAGGTGGGTTTCGGGCTGGAGGCATTATCGGACGATTCTACTTCGAAAATGCGGCTGGTCAGGCAGTAACCGTTAATGGTGTTCGTAATCGTGACATGATAACCCAGTTTTGAGTGCTTAAATTGCAAGATATGGATGTGACCAATATGTGGTTTTAACAAGACGGTGCCACAAGCCATACAGCTAGAGAATCAATTCAAATACTGCATAAGCCATTTCCTAATCGTGTAATCGGCCGCTTTTGCGATCGGAATTGGCCATACAGGTCTTGCGACTTAACGCCATTAGAAAAGCAAGCTCACGAGCACAAACGCCTTGAAAGAGGAAATCGGGTCGAGTAATAATGACATTTAGCCACATTTCACAGTTCATAGAAAGTTTCAACAAAAGAGTAAGTTAAGCCGTGGAGGTCATTTATCCGATGTGCTATTCATTCATAACCGCAATCTGCTAACTCTATGAATCAATTAAAAATTTAAGCTTTCCAATAAAAATTCTATGTTTTCTAGGTGGTCATGGCTCAGGGGAATGCGTAGTTGACTGCTAAGCCAAATGCTGCGGGTTCAAGCCCCAGCTTCGGAAGCATTCATTTTCTACAAAAATCGCCAGCTTATCTGAGGCCACCTGTGCGATAACATGCCACCATATAAATCTATGTCTCCACCTCTGTGCCACGTAGGTTTATGCCATATGGATGTCCTTCTATGTTTCCATCTGTTTCTTTCTCTCTCTGTTGTAATAATGTCTTCCTCTATCCCAGCCGATGGTCTCAGTCGCCAGTGCTGTTATGTGTCTGTAGCTCGTTGCATTCATGTGCGAAGTACTGTGATGTCAATGTCGATGTCAATGTCTATGTTTTTTTATCAAAATTACATTTTACGTGTATTATGGGACACCATTTATTTAAAGAATATACAAAGAGGTTTGTCTAAAAATGTTTTTTCACAATTCACGAGATCCGACCTCAACCAAGTGCGCAACTAAAGGCAGTTAGCTAAAGACCGGAATAATTAAAGAGGCATGATGGTTGGTGCCCAGGTTCATTCCGGACTATAGCGCCATTAAAGTAAGTAAGGAAGTCATGAGATCGTGTATTAAGAATTTTTTGAAATCGGCAAATAAGGATTTTTTAAAATGTAAATGTACCTACATAACATACAAATATTTATCTATAATCAGCCCGATTCCGCTGAATTCTTTCTCAAGGATTTTGTTTATCTCAAAAATGAAATTATGCCAACGAAAGAAATGTTCGTTTCCAATGCTGCAGCAGGAATATTTAAATTTTCGAAATAAGATGTTTAGGAGAATTTAATGGCATTTTGCGAATCCAGTAAAAAGAATAAAAAGTACTTTTCATAAATGAATTTCTATAAGGAGAGTTTTTTTTTTCGAGAGTATGCGATGCATTTTTAACTTTCTCTTACAAAGAAATTCGAACTCAAAACTTCGATTACTTCTAACATTACGATGATAGCGGAAATCAAAAAAGTAGTTTTTGGAAATCCATCCGTCGGTCCGTAGGTAATGGTTTCACCAGCCTAAACGGTTTGACCGATTTTCTTCAATTTCATATGTAGAGTGATTATGGTCATAATTCTAGGGTTGTAACCATGTTATTAACGGTACCTACCTACCTACCTATAAAAATTATACATAAATTCAATTTTCTCGAGGAAAATGATTTTGAATAAACTCTATACATACTATAAGCATATTAGTTCCAACAAAACTGCATACCCAGTTTTTTCGAGAAAATCCATATAACAAATTTTTGCATTTAGGTCATGCATTCGAACTTAGATAAGCCGAACTTCGATAACTCGAATATTTAATAACTCGAATGAAATTCGTTGACAATAGCGCCATCTAGAACTTCTATTACTCGAATGTCTCAACTCAAACAAATTATTTGGTGTCACCTTCGATAAGTCGAATTTTGAATGGGGAGTTCCCAAATTCTGCGTGTTTTTAAAAGTTCGGTTTGTGATGGCATGGGACCAGCATACACAGAATATGTACAATGCAAGTAAATACATACATTAAGAATTTAAATCAATTTTGTGTTTTACTTAATAACTCGAAGTTTTGATAACTCGAATTTTGTTTCTGACAATTGATGGTTCGAGTTATCGAAGTTCGACAGTATAACGAAAATTGTCAATTTCTCGCAAACTATTTTATAAAATTGAATTATTGCAGAGCATACGTATTGGCCTTAGTATCCCTAAAAGGAATTTTAAGTTTTGGCCAATGACGGGAAATTATTATTATTCACAAAGTCACCGAGTCTTTCAAATTCCTGATTTAGAGCATCAGCAATCAAAATGAATATAATTGTGTTATATGGCCAAATTATGAAAATCACCAAATTCTTTCATGCTTCGGATTTGATTTTACGCCCAACTCACAGTGAAAGAGAAATTTGCGTTCAACCCAGTCGTGCACCCAAAACTCGTTTTTTAATTTTTCATAGCTTGAGGATAATGCAGGCGAAAAATTAACTATCGAATAAATAATTTAAAAATGTAAGATTAGTATAACCACTTTCAGACAACAAAACATATTTTTCTCAATACAAAAGCCAATTTTTTCAATATTTATACCCTATCCCATAGGGGTATATTATTTTTGGTTTATAGTTTGTAACAAAGTGAAATAATTAGCTAGGTATAACTCAAAGTAACTATATGGATAAACTCAGAATCGCTAGCTGAGTCGATTAAGCCATGTCTGTCTGTCCGTCCGTCCGTCTGTAGGTAACCGTTTTTGGGGCCTTAAATTTGAGCTAGGATAATGAAATTTGGTACATGTGATCCTTGTGCGTGCTGTTTGAACAAGTGTAAACATTTTTGAAATCCGCCCACTGCCACGCCCTCTTTTCAGTAAAACCTAATTTTAGGCCAAACCATTCAAAATTTTGAAAAAGTGTCTGTAGAAGATATCTAGACTATCCTTATGTCTATATTTTGTCATAACAACGTTTTTTTGCCACCCCCACTTTTTGGGGCGTTTGTAGTAAGAAAACGTCTTTCGGTAAAATTTTAAAAATTTTGAAAAAAAAATTTGATGCAAAATAATGTCGTTTTCATACCATTTGTATACCATACGCCATACCATATGCAGGAGAAAACGTTGTTTTTGGCCGAACCATACAAGTTTTTGATAAACTGTCTGAACAATATGTTGCTACAATTTCAATTTTAATATTTCTTTGCCATAAAACCAACATTTAAGGGATACTAATTTAAAGGATGGGATAGGGTATAAAACGATCCACACAGTGGATTGTAGCCTTCTCATATGTTTTTACTTATTTCTCATAAAAGCAAAGGAGGGATTAAAGGCCTTACAACATATTTATTATAAACATGTGGCACTTCAAGATAAATTTAATTACGAAGATCAAAGGCGATTTGTCGACATAAGCCAACAACTTAATGTTATTGTTGATTATAATTAAATGTTATGTATAATTTAATTTAGTCTGCCTATAATGCCTCCATATACTAATAAAAAACGATTTTTTTTTATAAGTTTGAATAAATTTTCAATTAAATTAACGATTAACGACTAGTGACTACGTTTTCAGTAATTTTGATTGTTTTTATTTGAATAAAATTATGAATTCCTGAATAGAAATTAAATTTAAAAAAAACGAATAATAATAACATTATAAAGTGACGATGTTAACGACCTTTTTATTAGTTAAGATATTGTTACTATCGTTCAATGAAACCTTAAATTGGATCGTACACTTAAGGGGCATATTTTTTTTTAATTGCAGAGTGAAAAAATCTGTTACTGATTTGTATAATCATTACTACTACACAAACTTCACTAATTGTAAAAAAAACAAATAAATTCATATAAACATTTGCAACCCTTAAATCAATAATCTCAACTTTTATATCAAAGCCAATTTTCAAAAATATAGGCATAGTACGTACCTATTGATCATTATTCGTCATTACCTGAAAATAAAATAAAACAAAAATTAGTTGAGGCGTTATAACTTTTGTATACAAATAGTAAATGTGCTACGAATAAATCATCATTAATTGCCTCTTAAGACAAAACACGAACATCTAAGCATGTCGAGTGACATATTAAATATCCTTAAACGTTCCCATATGTGTTAGAAAGGACATCTGTGGTTTCGGTTCAGTTTTTCAGTTTTCTTTATTGAGACTTAAATTCAGATATATTTGATTACAATATTTTTAATGCTGCCGACTTTATTAATTATGTCTAGCCTACAACTTTTGAAAAAAAAATAATAGTTAACTACTGTTTTGCATAACAATATATGAATACATAGTTCAAAAATGTATTTCTCTTATATAAATTTTGTAAGCTTGCATTCGTATTAGAATAAAATTTTTATAAATTTTTTGTTTTAATCCAGTTTTTATAGCTTCATATAAGTTTAAGAAGAGCAGTTCCTTAATTCGAGATATAAATTAATATATTTGAACAGGACACAGAAGATTTATTCAAACTAAAGTAAAGAGTAACGTTTTTCAGCTTGGCAGCACTGGTTAGTAATTAAGTCCAAACGTCATCTGTCAAAGTGACTGGTTTTCAGTTTTCTGCCATTTAATCATGGAAAGACTTACAAACCAGCAACTATTGCATATTATTGAAATTTATTATCAAAATTTGAGGTCCGTATAAAATGTGAGCGTTACCGTCAACATCGAACGATATCGAGTCATGATAGGGACTTTTTTTTTGCCCAGTTGGCTGAGTTGAACTTGGTTGACATGTGGTTTCATCAAGACGGTGCTACATGCCACACATCTCGTGAAACAATGGAAATGTTGAAGAATGAATTTGGTCAGCAGCTTATCTCTCAAAATGGCCCTTTGAAATGGCCGACAAGATCATGCGATTATACCTCTTGATTATTTCTTTTATGGTTATGAAAGGTCGTTAGTCTATGTTGACAAGCCGAACACGATTGAAGCCTTACAGGACATAACACGCATAATTCGTGAATACAGGCAGAAATGCTCTGAAAAGTGACGCAAAATTGGACCTTCCGAATGGACCATTTGAGACCGAGCCACGGACAACACTTGCATGAAGTTGACTTTAAAATGTAAATAAAGTACATGACGTTGCCTTTTAAACGTAAAATTTGGAATATTTGACGCAAATTTGAGTGTTTTATTCGATTTAAAAAAAAACTACGCTTTGACGAAAGTAATTTTTTTAAGATAGAAGTGACCATTTTTGTTTTATTCAATACAATCCGCGCGTGTTTGAAAAAATTTCAAATTATTTTGATAATGAATCTCTAAGTATTTTGTTTCCGGTGTCAATGGAACTATTTTATCATCAATACGCAAGGCTAACTCCTTGCTTTCTTTGACAGCCTTTCGGTGTCCTTTTCCATAGGAGTTTCTGAAACAGGTTAGCCCACATTTTCAGCTTTTATTATCAAGCCCAAAGATTTCAAATACGAGAGTAAACTAGGTGAAGATATTTGTAATTTGTTTAATGCATTATTTGGCCTTATAGCAGCAGCTAAAAGTTTTGTGTCATCCGCGTACGAAAGTGCTTCAGGCTCGGATTCCGAGTTACAAAAAGGAACCTCCTGTAAAATACTATAAATAATTCCGGTCCAAATAATGTTTTTTGAGCAACTCCTAAGAATACTGGAAAAGAATCTGAAAACTCCGATCCAATCCAATGTCATTGAGTCGCTGTTAAGAAAGCTGATAATCATTCTAATGAGAGCCAAAGAACAGTTCAACCTAATAATCGTAAAGATAAAACATTTATGCCAAATATAGTCGAATGCTGCCTCTTAATCAATATCCAGGACAACAGTGCACTTTTTTGTCTTGTGAACAATTTTATAAACAAAAAATCGACAAAAAACAACGTTTTTTCCTGCATATGGTTTGGCGTAGGGTATATAAATGGTTTTTGTAGGAAAACGCTTCCAAAATGTGTGCGTGGGTTTAATGAAGTACTGGCGAAATATTTGTTTTGTCAAACCCAATGATTTTACATCAAAAGATTTTTCGAATATTTTAAAATTTTACTGAAAAACGTTTTTGACTTAAAACGCCCTAAAAATATAGATGTTGGGATTGAATACATATTTTAACTCTTGTTCGAACAGCACGTTCAAGGATCAGAAGTACCAAATTTCATAAATTTCATGCAAAATCCATTAGCTCAAAATTTAAGGCCTAAAAACCGGTGACCTACAGTCGGATGGAAGTATTTTTAAAAGCGGTCATTCGTATCCAGATTGATGTTATCTAAGCATTACGAGCTTTATGATTTGACTGAATCTTAACGATGCTTTGAGGGTTTGCGCATATCAATTAAAAGTGAACCACCACATTCTTGTTGGTTTCCTAAAAAGAGGTGTTATGCATATGTCCCTCTCTCGCTGTTAATGCTCCCCCAAACACGTTATGCCAAAAATCTGAATAATGTATAAAATATGAAAATACTTTTTATACCACCCCATTAACACTTGCTTACAAATGACTGATAATGAAATCACATTCCTTGAAAAAGTAACACCACAAACCACTTAATGCTCCACAAAATCCAAAGATATGCTCATTCCCTACAGCACGCGTTCCAAAGCAACATCCATCACCTAATAAATCCACCGCCCACATCATTGCATTCGTATAACTAATTTGAAACAAAAAAGCAATCAAAAGCGGTGCTAACAAGTGCCACTACCACAAAACCCAACCAATAAAGCATTTAAGACCCGCTCATTAAGATAACACGTTCAAAGTAGACCCAAACTCACCCAAAGCACCTCCACTCACTACTCAGGTGAACCCATATTTTAAGCTCTGCTTTGAAATGCTTGATTAATTTGTCGCACCGTTAAAAGCTACCAACAAATATTCATATTATGTCAGCTCAGACTGAAATGGATTTCTTTACTGAATATCGGCCTTAGCCAGGTGGTCTGTGACAAAAATCAAAAATTTATGACCGCTTCCCAGGACAACGGATATTAATTACTCGATGCTAGTGCAAGTCATAACACTTGCTCCGGAATGTTAAGGTACCCTGAAGTGCTTGCTGCTTCTGCGGTTGAATAGAATTAGCGAGTTCTGTTTGTTTGTGCTACCTCAGCATACCATGAGGTATGTAATGGACGTTTATCTATGACGGAGACAACATGCGGAACGACGACCGTCTCACACCCATTGTATCGATTAATAACCGCGCAATTGAAAGCGAAAAATTGGAGCACGCAGTGTTGGAGAGTCAGTTTTGTTGGCCTTAAGCGGTCCATTGCCCGAAGAGTGCTTTTAGCCTTAATGGTGTGACAGTAATCTTTTGGCAAAAACCAAGAAAGAAAACTGCCAGAGATTAGTGAAAGATAAAATGGTTGGAGCGGGTGTATTTGGGTCACTTTCATCATTTAAGTTGCGGATGTTAATGTTTTAAGCAAGAGTAGGTTGTATGTGTGTACAATGTGTGTATTGTATTACTGCTAGAACAATTTATTCCCTAAAAGCCATAGATTGTGCATTTGCGTCAGACCCGTGTCAACACCCATTGTCGAGAGTCCTATTTACACATCACAGATGCATTGATTGTGATTGTTGCCTTGGGTTATTGATGGAAAATTTATTTTTATGCATCCAAAATCTTAGCTCATGGTAAATTTTGGTGTGAATCGATCAGGTACCACTTAAGTGAGAGATTTTTAAAATGTAAGGCCTTTAAGGTTTTGAGAAAGAGGAAACAATGAGCAAGAAAAGCGCGATCGAGGATATATAGAGGTGCCACTCCAAGAATAATATTTACCAACGTTTTACCAAAGTGTAGAACCTCAAAGCCAGAGATAAAAGGCTCGAACAGAATCCAGTCGAGATGAACAGGGAAATATCACTGCTGTCTCAACTACGATACTTCCTTCTTCATATCGGCAGGATTCTTCTCAAGGCTTGTATTTCTGGCTTTTGTAAAACTTGATATGCTGAGGTATGGAAGAATCAATTTTGCAGACTGTTCAACGGCGATGACGAACAACATTCCGCTGTCAGGCAGAACGAACTATTCAATATTCGCAACGACAGCAAAACCTGCCAACCACCAGACCTCAGTCAAGTGAGGACAGCAATATCCAAACTAATGCCAAATAAGTCTGTCGGAAATGAGGGCCTAGTCGGATGAAAGTATACCTGAAGAATGGAATTTCATCATAATTTGCCCGATCCGCAAAAAAGGTGACAATCTCACCTGCGCCAACTACAGAAGCATAAGCCTTCTCCACACCGCCTACAAGATCCTATCTGCCGCTTTACGTGAACGCCTGAAACCATTTACCAACAACCTGATCGGCGCTTATCAGTGTGGATTTAGGCCAGGAAAGTCCACAATTGCTCAAAACTTCACACTTCGGCAGATCCTGCGAAAAACCCAAGAAGTCCAAATCGATACCCACCCTTGTTCATCGATTTCAAAGTCGCATGCGACAAAATTTTATAGAGACGAACTACGCAGGGTCTTGGTATACCGCCCAAACTCGTTCGTATGTGCAGTATGACGAAGGAGAATTCTCGCTGCTCCATCAGGTACTAGGTGCTAGTACATTTTTTGTTTTCAGAAAGGCATTTGATACCCTTGACCATAAAACACTTCTAGAAGCGCTCCATCGTATTGGTGTAAGAGGACAAATGGAGGACCGGTTAACTGCTTAAATGAGCAAAAGCCCGTATTAAGATAGACGATATAAGAACTAAGGTTGGATTTGGTGTCCCACAGGAATCAAAACTAGGATCTATTCTGTTTATCCTGTAAACTTATTAGCTTCTGCAATCCTTTAAACAGTTTTGCTGATGAAACATCGATCGGGGTACATCACAATTCGCTGGAGAGAGCAACAGCAACACTGGAGAACTAATTCGATGTTGCAGGCAAATGATGCTACGAGTGCGGATTGGTGATTAATGTATCGAAAACAAAATTAAGAATTAGAGGACAGCTAAAGGGTGTTGTTTTAGAGGCTGGGTTTTCGAATATAGATAAAACTGACATTTTGTGGTCAAATCATGCAATTCATGTGTTATTAATGTTCAGTTTGATTTGCCATTTCATCATGAACAGGTCGACAAATGAACAACGCTTGACAAAATGTGCAAATTTATTTCGAAAATAATGGTTCAGTTCGCGAAGCTTACCGCAAGCTTCGTCCATTTTACGGGACCATGCAATGCGTCGTGGTTTTGGTGTATGGGCGGAAAATGAGATTAATTTCGAAGCTGATTTTCATCCCAAAATTTTGTTCACTGATGAGGTTGAATGGCTACGTTAACAAACCAAATTACCGCATTTGGAGTGAAGAGAATCCACATGGGTACCTTGAGACGCCATTACATCCACAAAAACTGACTGTTTGGTGTGCTTTATGGGCTGGTGGAGTCATTGGACCATCATTTTTCCGAAATGATGCTGGAGAGTCAGTTACCGTTAATGGAGATCGGTATAGAGCCATGATAACCGTCTATTTGGTTCCCGAATGGGATGGCATGAATGTGGATGAGATGTGGTTCCAACAAAACGGTGATACGTCGATTTATTGAAGGAAATATTCGATGAGCGTATAATTTTTTGAAATGGACCTGTCAATTGGCCAAGAAAATCGTGTGATTTGACACCATTGGATTATTTTCTTTAGGAATATGTGAAGTCGCTCTTCAACTCAACCAAACCAGAAACGCAAGTGGACTTGGAAGCTAACATTCGTGACATTATTGCCGACATGCGACCCAAAATGCTCGAAAAAATGGTATAAAATTGAACCTCTAGACTTGGCTTTATTCCAAAGCCAAACTGATAGACATCAAAACGATTCTCTTGTGTTTTATTTCAATCTGAAGGGGTATGCCTCTCAAAAAACACACGATATATCCTAACTCCAAAAGTTTTATTACCCTTACTTAGAATCAGCGTAGATCTGTTTTTATTGTACCAGACGATGCAGGATTTTTTTTATTAACAATTTTGCATTATTCGAGGAAAAGTGGAGTTGTCCGGTTCTTTGGCTGGCACCATCAATTTTGAGTTAGTCCTCGTGCCCTTGTCGCTACACCATGAATGTTGCATGTTACAGTTGAATAATCCACCTTTGGATAGTCAGATGTGCTTTAAACCAAAGCCAGAGGATGATTGATAGCATGAATGAATCGTTGAAATATTTATTCAAATTGGAATCGGTGTAATGGCACTAAATTAGCTTGTTGAGTGAAAGGAAAAGTTAGATTAGCTAAATTTATGAACAAACAGAAAAATGTTGTGCGATAGCAAATGTAGTTCCATAACACATCCATCCAAATATACATAAATATCGGGTTTTTCAACAGGGACGCTACAAAAGTTGAGCGACAGGGACAGCAAACGACGCCATATTTCTTGCTGCTCTTTTGACATTTCTCTTCAATAAGGTTTGCCATTTCATGATGGAAAGATAAACGATCTAAGAACGAGTCGAAATTATTAAAAATTTACAACTGAAATTCGGAGTCAGTGGCCTCAACGTTTAGAGCGCTACGTCCAATTTATGGTCGTCATAATGGTCCTAGCAGATCAACAATTGAACGTCTAGTGGAAAAATTTCTATCCAAAGGCACAGTACAAAATGTTCCCGTGCCAGTGAGACAAAGAAGTGCCCGTAGTGTCGAGAATATTGCTGCCGCTGAGGCTTCAGTTGAAGATAGCATAAATGTGTCTCACACACGTCGTTCTCAAGCGTTGGGCATCTCTGTGACGTCGTTGTGGCGAATTTAGCGAAAGGATTTTGGCCTACATCCTTACAAGATAAAATTAACGCAAGAACTGCAGCCGCTTGACCACCAGAAGCGTCGTATGTTCGTGATTTGGGCTGAGCAACAACTTGAAAATGATTCGGATTTTCATCGAAAAATCATCTTCAGCGATGAGGCTCAGTTCTGGCTGAATGGCTTCGTCAATAAACAAAATATGCGGTAGTGGTTAGGCAGCAATCCACACGTACTCCATGAGTCATCATTGCATCCCGAAAAAAATTACGGTTTGGTGTGGTTTATGGGCCGGCGGCGTCATTGGGCCGTACTTCTTCCGTGATGATCAAGACCGGCACGTTACTGTGAATGGGAGTCGCTACCAATTGGATGATATGGACTTGGAGGATATGTGGTTCCAACAGGACGGCGCCACAAGCCACACAGCGAATGCCAAAATCAATTTATTGGAAACCAAGTTTGGAGAACGTGTTACTTCACGAAACGGTTCAGACTGGAAGTTGGTATTTCTACTTAATACGGCTTTTTAGCCTAATCAGCAGGTTGGCTCTTTATATTCTTTATAATCACCATAGCGTCACAAGGCAGGTAGTCCGAAGCAAACCTTTATTATAAAAATAACGTATCGCTGATTTCGGACACCATCTTTGAAAAAAATTTCTCCTACACCCTTTCACATCTCTCCCATCTCCCTCTCCCTTTCTTGGTCTTTTCTCGAAATGCCTGCGATATAAAAGCATTATTTTGTAGCCCATTGATCGTTTAATAATTTATTTCATCAACTAAAACATCAAACTTCGAAAAATTAGCGGACAAATATGTTAAATTTCAACGTATTAGGTCCAGCAGTTTGATCTGACAAAATCTCCCTACGTCATACTTTTCACTTCGAGGCCATTAATGGACATTTAATTGAACCAGTTTTTTATTATCATAAAAATTAATTTTTTTCATTCATGAAATAACTAATTAATGTTGTTTACGAAAACAAATGTATTTAGATACACATTTTATGCAGAACATTTATTTTGCATATTATATCTTGTACATCTTGTTAGTATTAACCTACGTCACTGAGTGGACGTTTATTTGCTGTTAAATATTTATTTTTTCTGTATGATTAATATTATTGAACCAGATCACCACGTGTTGCAACAGAAGATTCATTAAAAGCTCGTTTCTTTTTTGTTTATATCATGAATATCATTATCATCGTTATAATCTGGAACCTAGTTGTTTGAGAGAAAAGTTCATCTATCCTTATAATTTTGTTCCACTAAAACAAAAAATCACTGCTAAAGAAGCGATACATCAGGGATCCATGAATGGTACACGCCTAATATCGCAAATTCAACTGAGAAAGTAGTTTGCAGTCACACTTATAATTTTAATTTTATATTAGTTGCACAACACCAAAACAAAATATCATTCGACACGATCGACAAATAGCGATTATTAATCGGCACTCACAATAAGGACCACAAATTATGTGAATGAAATTAAAATTGATAGCTGAGTCGATCTAACCATATCTGTCTGTAGGTAAGACACTAACTTTGGGACCTTAAATTTTGATACGAAGTTTTGGCGCAACAGACTCGATTGCTCCAATCCAACTTACAATTATTCCCGTAAAAGGCGATCAAATTTAATTTGCACAAGCAATCATTTCTATAGGCCTACAGTACTTGTGCGAGGATGTTGAGCATTTTTTGCAGTCGATTGTTCGATTGATTCGTAGAAGCCGGTTTAAAATATTTTGCAGGAAAACATACAAGCACAACCGAAGTTATGATGGTATACCCTCTGTAAGGTTGTTTTAAAGCTTCTGGAGATGTGTGTAGTACATGTAACATAAATTTCTGTTAAGCCTTTTACAGAAAACAATGTTTTTTTCTCTAAAGCTTTTTAGAAGTATTTAAGGAGTTCTTATAGAAGTAAATAGCTTCCTAAAAGTGCACCGTATGTTTTTTTCCATATTGCTGGGAGGGAAATAGCTTCGATAGTGCTTTATCGAAGCGAAATCGTTAGTTGGGTAGTACTGAGCTTTCTCATGACCATTCAGTAGTGCGTGTGTAATTTTTGCACGATGGCGGAAGCTTCTGTTTTATGCCGACTCCGAACGGCATAGCTGAGATGACCTTTTGCTGACAATTGATACTACTCAGATGATTTTTCAGTAGTACCTCATTGCGAGGGGAGCGCCAGTAAAAAATCCTTTAGGTGTTGCTACGTGGAATCGAACCCAGACCTTCTGCGCTTCAGTTCATCACACTAACCCCATCACTTGCGTTTAAAAAATACTTGACCAACATATGCCAGAAGTGCTTAACTTATAACTTAGTGCTCAGTAATTCTTTGCCTCCGCTGATGAGAGTTTTTTTTAGAGAAGAATTCAAGTAGCTTCCATGCGCCATTATTTAGCTTGTTCAATGCTCCTATTACAGCTACAACGGATGCATCGACAATTAGAGCGATTTGAGCATTATGTTTGGTAAGTGCCAGAAAAGCAGCATCAGCAAGAAAGCCTATACATTTCTGGAAACTGCATTCGGTAACCACTGGATTAATCGAATGTCTCATTTCGGGATCGCAAGCTGCAGAATGGCTTGAAATCGATTCATGTAGTTTTTCGTATAAACGGACAAACAATTTTCCAAATACTGTTCGAGCCCCTTTTGCAAATGAAGCAAAATATCTCGGAAAGACACTCGATGCAAAATAAGATGGAAGTCGCATATGAAAAAGAAATGCGAAGAACTTTAAAATAAGTACAGAGAACTGTACCTGTTACTCGGAAAATATCCGAAGCTTAACCTTATTAATAAGCTGCAAGTGATAAAGCCGGTCTGAATATATGGCATACAAATATGGGGTGTTACCAGTGAAACGAATCTAAGCATTCTAAAAACTTTTGAAAACAAAATGTTAAGATCATTCGTCAATACGCCGTGGTATATAAGGAATGAAGATCTTCGCGGAGATTTTCGCAGTTAAGATGAAACAGAAAACATAAAAAAACCTTTATTGGGACACGTTTAGACAACGGTCCTCCAAAATCTTGACGAAACAAATTTCTTGCGGCCCTCAGAAAAAGCGGCAAAAGCAGGAACTCTCAAGGAAAGTTACCAGCCAAACATTTGTTTAACGTGATAAATAAATTGCAACATAACTTGCATACTAAGTTGCAATTCAAATACAAAAAGGGTGGTGGATTTAGTGAGTTAGAGTCTCACAATACTTTGGGCACGTGCTCATCGTGTCTATGAAGATTTTCACCAGCCCAAGAAAAAAACAAGCCGAAAGGGTTGATTATACAAGTACCAAAAAATTCAAATAAAGTAATTCCTTCTGGAAATTGGAACCCTTTAGATAAAAATTTGTTAGCTGAGCTCTTAACCAAACAAACCTTAAAAAATAAGACCATTGTTAACTTTATGTATACTTTATGTACACAGCCCTGACATGCCTTGAACAGAAAAATCGTTTTTCAAATATACAAACAAATTTAGTTTCAAACATTTACGCTTTCAGAACTATTGTTGGTCGAAATTTTCGACTTGATTATCGCGATTAGATTCAAACTTAACAATTCGTCCTTCGACATTATTCTGGAACATACACCCTGCGGCGTGCATAATTATTTCCTTACCTATTTCCAATTTATGTTTTTCAATAATCTATTGTCAAATCTTCCATATTAAGATTTGGAAAATTAATTACTAATCTATATGCTAATACAAATGGAAACAACGAGTAAACCGGTAAGCCATCAATTTGGTTTGATACTGTTTTCTCTTCATTCCCAAAGTATTTACATATAAATTCCCCCATTACTGTTGTCTATCCCGCTACCACTTAAACGCTACCACTAAAATCGGAGTCATCTCAAATGGAGTCATAAAACTTCAACCCAATTAGCAGGGCGGGAACATTTCTGCAAAACAGTGTGATACGTCCACAATCGGGTAAGTGCCGCCAAGCCGGCTTCATTTTCAAATCATTGGATACCGTTCATTCGCGTCAGTGGTCTTCAACACAGCGCACAATAAAACACTTGTACCTGAACTCACCACATCCATATATGCATGAGTCGGATCGGAATATAAATAAAACCGGAGCCGGATCTTGGCGGTCGGTGGTGCTCTCTTAACCACCATGTGCACAAACCGCACACAACGTGTTGGGTGTATCTATTGAAATCAAATTTTATGCAAACGTATCATATGTTGTAGAAATTTTACATAGAAACCCAGAAGAACACACCCGAGACGTAGCAGCGCACTACCAACACGGTTGGCTGCGGCGCATGTGTGGCCGACCTCACGCTTTGCCGATACACAAAGTGTTTATCTATGTGTGCTTTAAAATGCATCTGACTATACCGCGCGATATACATATAGGCCGGCATAGATTTTGAAAATTCCCTGGCGGGCGCGAGAGGGATAGTATTGGACATTGAGTGTCGATATTGTTTAGTTGTTGGGCAAAAGTGGCCTTAAGTGGCTTATTTGGCGGTAATTAGGGTGGGGGGGAAATTATATGAATTATTAGAGTATTTCTTTGTGCTCAGTGTACTCCGCTTAGATATTTGCGCGCGAATGTCTACAATTTGCAGGTGGAATAAATTATTATTTTCCCTCCACAGAGAGAAGCGTTGTTCTGTGTTATTTCACGTTGGACTCTCATGAGGGAGTCGGAATGAGAGATACTTGGTTCTTTATGGTTTGTGTAGTTTGGTAATGCTATGAATTATGACAAATAAAAGCGCAGAGACATAATTATCCCATTAAACTGCAAATGGCGGTAAACCGTTTGCAACTTGTGAACAAATTACAAAAGAACTTTATTTACGAGAAAAAAATGTAAAGGTTAGATCTGAGGTTAAGGTTGAAACGCGGATGTGGGATTTAGATTTAGATTTCGATTGTGATGAAATTGTTGGAGCACTATGACCTCAAACTAGATCGAATAAATAGTTTTATATCTCTGGTGAATATCTACAAGGCTTTAATATGCTTAAGGAAGCTAACGGCAGCATTTGCACAGGCCTTCATTTAACGGGCTTGTTTTTGATATTGCATAACTCTTTTAAGAAATAAATAGAACTTAAACGTAAATCGCGCTTAACGTAAATCGATGTACATAGTTTAAAAAAAATAACCACTTCTACTTCCAGATGCTTCAACGTATTCTCGGGCCACTATAATAACTCAAAATAACGCACTCACGACATAAATCCATCAGAAACACACTAGGGCATCATTGCAAATGGTTTTAATCAATCATTCCAAATGGTGACCCAGAATGCACCAAGTGTTCTTAAGAATGTCATTGTGTGGCTAGCATGAGTGTTATACTGTCATAACCATACAACTTTGATTCATTTGGATTTTGACTTCGATGCCAAAATATGCATTGAACCGACCAGGTCCGATTACAGTGTACATACCTTAAGAAAACCAAATCATTCAAGACCAGGCACCCCCTATATACTTCCTAACAACTCTTTCATTCTACAAAATCATTCCATCTGCACATAGATTGAGCTCCGCCGTTGTTCAAATTTCCTACAAAAAATCCAAATCAAAAGAGTTCAACAGCGAACTGAGCAAAAGCACATGACATACCACAGTATATAAGAATGCTCCCATTAAAATCGACCGACCCCGGCAAATATGCGAAACACTCATATCATGCTCAATACAAAAACACAGTCATAGACACACCACATCCCTACGCCAACGTCAGTAATAACTCAATAACTTATAAGGCCAAATATGTGTGTAAAAATGTTAAAGTCGTGACTTGCTTGGACTTTTCTAGCTGATACCAGCAATATGTTATTAATGCTGTTATAACACAACCTAAATGAAAACATTGACTCTCTCGATATACACAACAACAACGTACAACAATCAAACATAGAAAATATACCTGTCTAGGTTTGGCTGAGTTGAGTGCCGCTGACTGGTGCTGCTGCTCCAATCTTGAGGGAGTAGCTCGCTACATAGCGATGAGTCCTCTGACAGAGCTCGCCGTATAGATGTTAACTAAATCTAAACGTGAGATTATTGTGTATACGAGAGTTGATGGTAGAAAAAAATTGTTTGCTTTTCGTTTGTTCTCTTTTTGAAATGCGCGCGCAAGCGCAAACACACCTATTTTACCGTCTTGGGCATACCCGCAAAGGGTATGTCTATGTCTAGGCATTGCCGCCGCACCGCCACTGAATACCACCCGGTAATCGATAATTGACTTTTCTTCTTACTCATTGTTTTGCTCAGCGTTAGCGTTTCCAATTTTCCCGATGTGTCAGGCTCACTGGAGGAGAGCGACTATGCAGCGTATACTTGTAAGTCGTATGGTGTTCGTTTGAATGCGTGGTGGGGCTGGGGTTATGCCCGCTGGAATGAGTCCATATTTGTGGACGAACGGGTATTGGAGCAGTTTGCAATAAAATTGATTACAGTTTCGGCGATTTGGTTGAGGTAATTAACAATGTCGTTAGTTCTGAGCCATTAATTGTGTGCGGTGGCGATTTGTTAATTATCCAACAGCGCGGTATGACCATAGTTGCGGGATGTAATTAAATGTTTGCTGCTGGTGAGGTTGAGTGCAGCTCTGCATATAGCGCGGTGTCTTTTCGATATCAATTAAGAGCTGTAAATATGTGATTTGTTTGCGAACGCTTAAGTTGTTAACTTCCCTATTTGGTAGGTGGATAGTATTTCGGAATGTGGCGTGGTTTTGATTTTTTTTTAAGTATGCCAACCTGTTATGAATATTAGTTGACATTGTAGTCCTACGATAATTCAAAATCAGCTGACCACAGAAGATGTTTTCTTTTCGATTTTGATAAGGACCTTAGTTTCGTTAGTAATAGTTCTGCAAAACTTAACCAGCCAGAGGTTGAAAAATTCAACATTGCGGGTTTAAAAACATTAAAACTAGGATATACCTTAAGAGAACGCAAACCATTGCCTAGGTCTATAAAGTCCTTAATTCCTAAATAGTTGTTCGACGCATTAAAGAAAGACCTCACTTGAAAAGTATGAATTTAGAAGATCTCATGATTTATTATCTTAACTCTTGCAAATGTGTAGTGATCCTTGCAGATGTTTATTGACTCTGCATAACTTTAAAGTTCTGAATTTTGGACTGCTAGAAATGTATGGCCAACAACGGATGATTATTTGGGCTGACGGTTGTCGATTTTTGTGCGTACATGTTCTATTACTCAGGCCCATACTGACCAATAATCACACATCTTGTTAATTCACTCGGTGGTGTACACAATTTACCCATACATTAGGAATCCTACCTAACCACTTCATGTTACATGCCATAACATAGAGCGAGCTAGGAAAATATAAAACAAGCACAACAGGATTTATTAAAAGGATAACAATTTTGTTGTTGCATTACATTGCAAACACCCAGCTAACGGGCTTCATGGTGCAGTCTAAACTAATTATTCAAAAACAAAATCTCTCGGCTGCTCGCCATCTATGGAAATGCGATTTTTTTTCTTGGTCATGCAGATTTAACCGTTTCCATAAACATACTGCAACCCCATAGATACCAGTGCTGACCACATCCTAACAGGATGATTTACCATTCCAACCATTCATGCAACAAAGCCAAGAATCCCAAGTCATACATTTATTTCACAACTCTCTGTTTTACTCCACAACTTTATGTTTAATTTACATTTTACATGTTTTCGCTGTCTCAGAAAAAACCTGCTAACACTACTTACAGCAAACAGTACAAAATAACAAAAATGTATATCACTTCACGCCTCAAAAACTGTTACCAATCAAAAGGCACTCTAATGCGTAACACACCTGGTTTGTCTCCATTAAGTCTGAGCCATAAATGCATATCAATAAAAAGCAATTTACCGAATCGAACAGGTAAATCAATGACAACATTGCAAGTTATAGATGGGCGTACCAAAAAAATACTTTATTGACGCAGAGCTATTCAGATGGAAACCCACAATCTGAACCCTTGAACAGACACGCAGAACGAACCGATATTATACCAAATACAACATTTTGTCGGTTGCGTTTGTACGATGTCTTTGTTGTCCACAAGGTGATAAATTTATTTTAGTCTTTGAGATGTTGAGCGCCGACATCGGATCTGATGTGTGTGTAGGCGTTAAAACAGTAGCCTTTTTTTTTAAAGCGGCACATAAAATTCCGTTGAAATTGATTGATTAATGACTGCTTTGTTATGACATCGTATGTTTTGGAGGTGGACGTTGAGTTGGTGTTGTGTTTTTGCCAAAAATGCGACATTGTTTGGATTTTTGGAAAAACAGTATTTTGACATGGAAAGTGAAATGTAAAAGTGATATGCCTTTTGTATGTAGAGTGATGGGCGATGGTTTGTTTTCGCATTTAAAATCGTTTAACAATTTGTCTATATGAAAGAGTTGATGTCAAAACTGACATTCGGGATATATTATGGTGGTTGAGGGGCGTTGTAGGTTGTTTGTTATAGAAGTACCAAGTCATATTACTTTTTTTTTTGTTGATGAAGTTGTATTCGGGTAGACGGATATTTCCACTTGTATAGTTTGCAGGAATCTCACTTTTTTTCTAATCGCAAGTACATGCAACTATGTTGTTCCTCGTGTATTTAGAACATCGTGCGGCTGAATCGACATTTTTCTAATTTGCAGGGGTTTGGCAAATCAATCGTTCAATCGTTTGTTACTTAAAGTCGAAAAAAATGTTATTTTATTTTATAATTAGGCTGAATGCTCAATTACTTTTCTTTAAGTGCAGTAAAAGACTTCCGAAGTGGTAGCTTTTCAACTTTAAATAGCTTAGTGCAGATGATGTATACTCTGCTCTGACCTTAGAATTTATAGCCACGGAGAATATGTTTTGCTTCAGTAAAATAGCGAATTCGACTATCACATTGAGAAAAATGTTCTTGCAAAATTTCGCTTCAATTTGATAACCCTTTGCAAGAAATTATTGAAAAGATGCGGGAAACCAACACAGCTACTAACACTAAAAACTTACTTAAATCTGCCATAATTGGGGAATGGAAGAAATTCACAAACAAGCAAGGTTAGGAAAATTATAAAAATTACCACTGAAATTCTATGTCGAAAAATACGAGATCATTAAGACGTATAGAAATTTCGATAGAGATAACTGTCAAACCGGGTGTCATACTAATGTGTTTGACTTTTCTCAGAATACTTTACCAAGCAACCATGGAAAGATTTACACCACGAACAACTTTTACAAGTCGTGGATATTTATTTCCAAAAATTCGCGTACCGATCATCAAACTTATAGAGCACTTGACGAAGTTCGAGGTGTGCATAATCATCTATCTGAGCAGCTATTGTTAATCGTTTCATGATCAAATTTACATTTTGATCGTGAAACTTGTAGAGCACTTGAAAAAGTTCCAGGTGTGCATAATCTTCTATCTGTGCAGCTACTATTGATCGATTCATGACCACATTTACTCCTTTTGATAATATTGAACCAAATCAAGCTCGTGCCGTGCGTACGGGAAAAGTTATCGCCGCTGTATACGTGGGTGTGAAAGTGAACTTAAATTTATCGATCCGACGCCGTTCTCAGCAACTAAGTTTCTGCCAGTCCACTACTTAGAAAATTGTTAAGAAAGATCTTGGCCTACATCCATATAAGTTCCAGCAGGTGCAAGAATTAAAGACAGCGTACCATAAACTGCGTCGTGTGTTCGCTGAATGGGCTGAAAATCAGCTGGAAGTTGAATCATATTTTTATCGTCAAATCATCTTCAGCGATTAGGCTGATTTCTGGCTTAACACGTTGACATATAAGCAGAATTGACTTTTTTTTTTGCAGTGGACAAAATATTCATGAAACTCCTGAAGCTCCATTACACCCCAAAAAAATTACTGTTTGGAGCGGTTTACATGTCGAAGAGGTCATCGGCGCATATGTCTTTAAATCCGAAATCGGATTTGAGCGGCGAAATCGACAGGCAAATGATTCGTGATTTTTTATTCCTCATGTCATTAGAAATCATTTGTAGGGGAAATGGTCCCAGCAACACCGCGCAACATACCATAAGGAACGTGCAACCATGACTTTGATGAGCCAAACATTCGGTGACCGAATTATCTCAAGAGATGGACCTGTGAATGGTTGTTCCCGTTCGTGTGAGTAGGTCGAATCTCTGGTCTATGCGATTGAGCATTGGTTCGATGCAAATATAAATACACATTCTTGGCGCAACAGGCTCGATAGTATAGAGGGCCGAGCATTTTCACAACCATTCATGTGGGCGTTTAAACTTCTTGTACGATGGCGGTTTCTTCTGTTAAACTCCGAATGACGAATTTGAGATACGCTTTTCTTAAAAATTGAAACTACTCGGATGATTTGTCAGATCATCACGAGAGGAGGGTCAGTGAAAAATCATTAAGGTGCTGCTACGGAATAGAACCCCGACCTTCTGCGCGGCAGCTTATCGCGACACTGAGCCCGCCGATGCACTATTGACGAAATAAAAAGCTCGACAAAGTTGTGTAAAATTGGACAGACAGGATTTTTTTTCAAACATTAAATGTCATGAAATTTTTCAGCTAATAAAGACAAAATGTTGGTAATTCTAATTTGTTGAGTTTATTTTATAAAAATAGCAAAACAAATTTCAACACGATCCAGTGACGTGGAGGGATATATCTGTGATGGGAAGTCGCCGCAAATTTACTGCCAACCTGATAGACATTGGACAGGAGCATGCATTAAAAAAAAATGATTGGATGTATGGCATTTAATAAAACACGCAAACAGAAACACATAATTGCTTTATCGGGTTGACTGTAAAATGTTTTTGCAATGTGCATTTCAGAAGGTCAATAGTTGACCGACTTGTATGGACAACACACCACCTATACCTAGGGTTATGTGTTTTTTTGAAAACTATTTTGATCCGTGGCCCTGATAATAGCAGCGGAAAGTAAAATGTCTTAAATATTCCTAACTCCTCGTTTAAAATACCACAGCAGACCCCATTAAAATATAAATACCACTCAATTAAAATCATCCCCAACTTCCTCAGCCAACTAGTTCCATTCCACCAAACGCTTCGTTCCGATTCGTCTAAGTCCTCACAACAATTTCATAAAAAAAACAAGCAAAACAAATAAATTCCCAACTTTAGCATAATTGTGTCGTTAACCTTCATGCTGTGAATATAACATCCACTCGAAAGATTTACGCTAATTACCAAACTTGTATGATGTGAATTTTGTTCCTCCATTTTTATATCTCATTGTGAGCCTCTTCCTCGGAAACCATTTCCAAGGTACAATAAACCAAATCTGCAAGAAATAAAAAAAAAAATCTGTTTTTGCAACCATAAAACAACGCAAACATAAAAAGATATATTCACAACGGTAACTCAATTCCAGGTGGTCAACTTTATTATTTTCGTCAGATAATACTGTAAGGGAGTAAATTTCACCTGCATTATATGGCACGATGGGGCAATACAAAAGATACATAATTTCCTCGCTCGTCATCTTTGAATGTGTATAAGCGTATCCTCGGCGTGTGTGTCCAATCATACAACATGAATATGACATTTGCATTAAATTGGAAAATATTTTTTTTTTAATCTTTTCCCGTACGCATACGCAGGGTAATAAAATAACAAAAAAAAATTCGTGCCTAAAGAAGGGAGAGCATAAAAAAGTGAAATTTGATGCATTCCAGATTTTATTTATCTTTTTGTTGTTGTTGTTGTTGGTTTCTTAAGCAGTGTTGGTGCTAAAACGGTGAAGGATGCAAGCACACTTTTTTGTTGAAAAATCATTGCGAATATTTTGATTAACTTTGAATTTTTAACACTGGACTGTGAGATGTGGTTAATTCTTGGAAGTTGGGTAGTGTTAATTCATTTTATGGGGCTTAATCCTTTAGACTTTTCGGTGTAATTAGGTTCTTATTACGTTTTATCATTATCAATTTTTATTACTGCAAAGGGATGAGATTTAGAGGTTAATTATGGTTTTAATAAATATGAAACAGTAACTGGAAGTAATGACAAGCCAACGGTTTTAGACTGCTTATGATATTTTCTGGCAGTTTTTTTTTTCTTATTGAAATGTCAAACACAATAGAATTTAAAGATATGATGTCCCATATACACATCCACAATTTTCAAACATTAACAAAAAAAATTTCAAATCCATCAAACGTCACTAGAAATTTTGGAAAATATATTAAAACAACAGAAAAAGTGGTAGCAAAGCAAGGAAAGTGTTCGATGATAATATCGGGCGATTTTTTGGAGGTATAGAACTTTAAGTTGGCAAGCCTATTTTAAATGGTGGCCGTTTTGTCAGATGTCAAGTGATTTATTTTTAGTTTGGTTCAGCATTTCAATATGAATTGACTGACATCTGAACAACGCTACCAAATTGTGTAAAATTTATTTTGAAAATCATGGTTCTGTTCAAAATACGTTTCGCACACTACCTTCATTTTACCGTCAATATTATTGTCCATCAGATCAATTATTTCGATTAAGTATGGAACGTTTTTGCACCACGATTAATCTAAATGAGAATGCGCATCCATAGGGACTGCGTGGAAGTCATTGCTGCTGTAGAGCGTGCAAAGGAAGACCCGAATCAGTCTATCCGCCATCGTGCACAGGAATTGGATATGTGTCCACTTTCCAGTCCATCCACTTTATGGAAGATTTTGCGGAGAGATCTCGGTTTGTGTGCCTAGAAAATTGTACACGAATGGAAGCCACATGATCACCTAGCAAGGCGTAGGTTAGATGAATGGGTCCAAAACGAGACTATCGTTGATCCCAATTTTCAAAAGCGTTATTTATTTAGCGATGAAACTCACTTTTAGTTGAATGTTTACGTCAATAACCAAAACTGAAGTATTTGGAGTGATGACAATCATCAAGTGTATGTATAGACACCGTTATATCCACATAAACTGACTGTTTGGTGTGTTTCATGGGTTGGTGGGATCATTTTTCTTTAAAAACGATGCTGGCCAGAACGTTACAGTCAATGCTGACCGCTATAGTCCCATATTACTGACTTTTTCGTTCATGAATCGAACAACCATGATGTGCAGGAGTTGTTGTTACAACAAGACAGCGTAACATGTCAAACCGCTCGTGACAAAATTGATTTGTTGAAGGAAACGTATGGTGAGCGCATAACTTCGTGTTTTAGTCCTGTGAATTGGCATCCAAGATCGTGCGACTTAAGGCCGCTCGACTATTTTCTGTGGGGATATGTGGTACGCCGATAAGCCCGAAACGATTGACCAGTTGGAGGGTAACACCGATATACTGCCACAAATTTTGGAAAAAGTTGTCGAAAATTGTACCTCCAGATTAGACTACGTCCGAGCCAGCCGTTGCGGTCAAAGTGAGCTTTTGTCTGACTTGTTGCTTTTATAATTCCGAGCAGTTAACTATGTGAGTTGGCATTTTTGATAAGTTTTGTAATTTTCTCCTCATATTCTCAAATGATTTTATTTCACCAGTGGTTGTGCTATTACAACAACGCAATATTAGTCTCGTAGTTCTACTTACTTTCTTAAGTGTCGCTACAGACCGGAATGAACCTGGGCCTCGACCAACACGCCTCTCCAATTAGAACGAGCCTTAGCTAACTGCCTCCAGTTGCGCACTACAAGTTACTTAGGATCGGTTTCTAATTGTGCGCTCCACTAAGGGTGGGGTGTTCCTCTAATGAGTCCGACTCTGCTAGCAGAAGTATTGGTATCCATTCGTTCTACATATCCTAGCCATCTTAATGGTTTTTTCGACCAGGCCCGTCAAAGCAAACGGGGCCGAAGTTTTTTCGAAGAATTTTCCTCTTGAATCGACCAAGAATTTCTTCGTCCGCTTTTGAGATGGCCCATGCTTCAGCGGCGCCGTAGAGTAGGACTTGGATGATCAGAGTCTTATATAGGATCTCCTAAGTAGTTTGAATGACGGCTTTACTACTGAATTGCCTTCTTAGCCAGAAGAAACAGCGGTTGGCAAGAGTAATTCTTCGTTTAATTTCTGACGAGATGTTGCTGTCAGAGTTAATAGCGGAGCCGATATAGATAAAGTCCCGTACTACCTAAAAGTTATATCTGTCAATATTGACGTTCTGTCCACATCCTTGATATTGTGTGTCCTTTCGTGTTGACAGCATACACGTAAACTTGCCTTCATTTACTGCTGAACCCATTTTTGCAGCTTTCTTCGCTATATTAGCAAACGTGGCTAAGGCATCACGTTGAGTCCTGCCAATTATTTCAATATCGTCGTCGGCGTATACTAGTTAGTGCCCCGATTTTCAGAAAAATGTGTTTCTGGTGTTGGCTTGGCAGTTGTGCACAATCCTCTCAAGAATTATCTTGAAGATTTCACATGACAGCGCATTTCTTTGCCTTAATCCTTTTTTGGTATCGAATGAGTCGGTGAGATCGTTTCCGATCCTGATGGAGCATCGAGAATTCTCCATAGTCATCCTACACAAAAGTTTGGGCGGTATACCAAAACTAGACACGGCTCTGTATAGTTCGTCTCTATAAATATTGTCGTATGGAGCTTTGAAATCGATGAATAGGTGGTGGATACCGATTCGGACTTCCTGGGTTTTTTTCATAAACAACACTTCTGCCGAAGTGTGAAAATTTGGTCGGTTGTGGAATTTCCTGGCCTAAAACCACACTGATAAGGGCCGATCAGGATGTTGGAAAACGGTTTCAGGCGTTCACATATTACGGCAGATAGGATCTTGTAGGCGATGTTGAGGAGAATTATGCCTCTGAAGTTGGTAGAAGGTTTCGATTTTTGTGGATCAGGCAAACGATGCTGAGGTTCCATTCATCAGTCATACTTTCTTCCGACCAGCTTTGGCTAATGAGTTGGTGGATGTTACTTACCAAGGCAACGCGGCCGGCTTTATAAAGCTCAGCTGGGAGGCCGTCATTTCCGGCAGCCTTATTAAGATTGAGTTTAGATATTGCTATCCTCACTTCACTCAGGTCGGTTGGTTGGCAGTTTTCGCTGTTGTTGCCAATATTGAATGGTTCGTTCTGCCTGACAGCGGCATGCTAATATACTATGTATAGATAGAAATTCGTTTATCCTTCCTGACATAGGGGGTGGCACGTCGCCGTTGCTTAACAGTCTGCAGAGGTAGTTCTTCCATATCTCTGCATCGACTGTGTCAATATTTCCATGTTCATCTCGACAGGATTCTGTTCAGGGTTGTATCCCTTGGTCTGAGTCTCTTGTGATGGATAAGATATTTCCATTCTCCCCTTGTCAACGAGGAGCAAATAACTCGAGTTGATATAACTTGTACGGAATGTCAGCATGTTCATGGCAAATATTTAATTTCTACCTTTTGCCTTTGAACAGTAGACTCTTTTGTTAATTTGTCTTCGAGGAATAGTTGAAACTATAAAGATACACGTTGTCTTCCAAATCATAGATTCAAGCAAAACTTTTTCTACGATTGCAATCTTTTTCATTTGTTCCTATTGTTATCTTGAAGTAAAACACTTAAAGTCACGCTTAGCTGAGCATAAAATCATGACATTTAATTGCCCCCGTTCACGGTATGCACTGAAGTCCTGAATCAATAAAATGCTCAACACTTCGATAATCACCTGTAATTGCTTAGATAAATTGTGTGCATTAGATTCATTTGCGGTTTTCAATTTCTCAATAATGTTTATTTCAGATACCCCAACCACAACCTACAACGAGTTCTTTTTTGCTTATCATTCAATCGCATCTATGCGTTAACATTATTCTCGCCTCTAATAGCTAATCTAAGTAAAGCATTGAAAAAAATGTAAAAACACAGAAGAACGCTTGCGGTAGATACTAATTAAAAATTGTGCTAACTATATCGCGGGGGACAGCAGGAAAAATATTATTTTCATCTAGGCGTGGATCGATCTATCGCAGTACAACGGCAAAAACGCAATTAAATGGGTGCGCCATGAACTTAGCTGGCAACCGAATACGGATACCAACTGCAAATGATAATGTACACTGGAAACCTTGGATTCGTGAGTACCCGGCCGCCTTTAAAATATCACCCGCAGCAATATACGGAGAGCCGGACGAACAACGGTAGTGGTTGCAACTGTAACGGGCCCAGCAAAGCGATGGCGGTAGTTAATAGAACGCCTGCCACAATAATAGATAATAATTGTTAACAATTTGCAATTAGTAGTTTGCTAGTTCTGTTCGATGGATTATTTTTTTTTTTTGTTGTTGTCTTCTGTTTGGTGTGTTGGTACATTATTCTCTCACTCGATTCTTTGGCAAATTGTTATAGCGGGTACAAATGGTTTTCCAATTTGCCGACAATTGAGCAAAATTTCGTGGGAAAATATTAAAAAAAAAAAAAAATTGTTAAGCCGACCTAGATACGGTTGCTCATGATAGGCTATCATTCTTTGGCAGCATTGTTTGGAACATTAGACTGTATCGGGGGTGTTCTGATTAGGCGTGGTTTGCTCCCTCTGTGTTTAAAAGTTGCAAATAGCAATTGCTGCAAGCTGCAAATGTTTCCTTTTGAAATGTCAACGCCGCTGTATGCTGTTACGGATTTAGTAAATTTGTTTGCATATTTTTTCGAATAATGTCTGAGCTTGTGAATTAACCTTCTCGAAGCAGACCGGCTAATAATGCTTGGAATTATGTTGAAGCTAATGGTTCAAAATGGGGAGACTGAGGAATGGCATTCTAGTCAATTAAGCTTCTGATTATTGGTGTGGTATACCTACATCCATGTTCATTATTGTTTTCTTTCAGACTCCATAGATAATGAGCGTATCACAAGAAGAACCCTTACAAAACCTCTTGACGGGCTTGGCGCAATAGACGACTTCGGGATGAAATTTATCAAGCCAGTTCTAATACCCACAGCTGATCATGATCTTTACACAGTCTGCCTAGATTGGCACAGCTAGAGATCATCGGTCTTCTAAAAATAAAAGGTCGAAGAAAACAATCATTTTAGAATGGACGTTTTGGAAGGTACTATGCAACCTACAAGTAGGATCGCAGTATTGTGCACCTGCAACCGAATAGTCATGTAGAATGTATGTTCGAAGTAGTTTTTCGTAAAAAGTGCCGATTTCGGTTTGTTGCACTTCCATATATCATCATACTGCCAAACTATCCGATAGAAAGTCATTAGTCTGTGAGGGCTCTTAGAGAAAGTCAGAATTTGAAAAAAGTCTCAGTCATGATTTGACTTTATAAACGGAATGCGAAAAAATTAAACAGACGTGATGCAAGCGAACAACTAGCAGAAGTCATAAGTTGCAACAAAGCGGATACCACTATTATCCTGGAAATACGATGGGATGCGAAAGGTGAAAAGAGGGCGAAAAACTGTCACATCTACTACGGACCGTGTTATAGTGAGCAGAAACAGCGACTAATCGGATGCGGATTTGTTATAAGAGCCAGACTTAGGCAAGAAGTCTTATGTTTCCAAGACATTAGCGAACGCATTGTAACAATTCGCATCAAGGCCAAATCCGCCAACATAAACCTTATATCTGCTGACGCACCGACGGCGGAAAACATTTTATATAGCTAAGGATTGCTTCTCCAAGCTACTTGACAAAACCTATGGGCGACTTCCAAAGTCCGATGACAAAATCGTGCTGGGAGAATTTAACTCAAAAGTTGGAAGAGAAGACATCTTTAGCAATATTGTCGGAAAACATAGCCTACACGACAACACGCCTGGTATGGGACTTAGGCTAATTGACTTCGTTACGGAACGAAATGCCACTGTAGCCAGCACACGGCTTCCTCACCATGATATCCATAAGGGGACATGGCGGTCTCCAGATCAACGAACGCTCAACCAAATTTATCACATTGCGATAGACAAGAAGACAAGAAGATGTCAGAACATTCCGAGGAGCTAACATCGACTCGGATCACTGCCTTGTTGCAGCCAAGGTTAGAATGCTCATATCCACCACTCCAAAACAATCCAGAAATACTGTGAAAAAAATTAATGTCAAAAGACTGCAATCGCAGGAGACCGCCAAGACCTTCACGCAACGCGTATCCCTAAACCTCTCGATTAACACCATACCACCAGCATAAAATTTCGAAGAACAATGGCAACGATGCCAACACGCCATAAGATGAGCCGCAACTGATGTGCTAGGTTTCTCGCGCCCACCAGCAAGAAACCCTGGTTTGATGAGGAATGCCGATAGATGCTCGCAGCCAAGAACGAGGACTACAAGGCTAAGCTGCAGGTAAGCTCTATAGACAGAAAAGAAGGGGAGAACACCGGCTTTTCAGAAAGAGGAAAATGCCACTGCAGCCAGAACCCTGTTTCCTGACTTCGATATTCATAAGGGGACATATGGCGTCCTCCGGATCTACGAACTTTCAATCAAATTGTTTACATTGCGTTAAGGGCTAACATTCAAGAGGCTAGCATCGATTCGGACCACTACAACCGAGAAGCGCGCGATCGGGTATATAGAGAGGTGCTACGCCAGGAACGATGTTCGAAAGTTGTACCAAAACGTAAAACGCCAACGACAAGGATACATAGCAAGAACAGAATCCTGTCAAGATGAACAAGGAAGCTGTGTCGATGTGGACAATATGGAAGAAAATCGTTTGCAGACTGTTAACGCCGATGAAGAACAGCATTCCGCTATCAGGCAGAACGAAACATTCAATAGTGGTGACAACACAGCAAAAACTGGCAATCACCCAACTAAATGAAGTGAGGATAGCAATAACTAAACTCTAGCTCAACAAGACCGAGGGAAATGATGGCCTTCCTGCCTGCGGAGATGACTTGGTAAGAAACATCCAACAACTCATGAGATAAATTTGGTCAAATGAAGAGTGGAATCTCAGCACTGTTTTCTCGATCCACAAAAAAGGGAGACCCCCTGAACTGCGACAACTACAGAGGCATAGGTCGCCTACAAGATCCTATCTGCCGTAATATGTGAACGCCTGAAGCGGTTTAACAGGAACCTGATCGGCCCCTATTAGTGTGGTTTTAGTCCAGGAAAGTACACAACTGATCAAAACTTCAAACTTCGGCAGATCATGATCATCCCAGTTCTGGTCTACGATGTTGAAGGATGGGCCGTATAAACCCCTTCGAGGGGTATGGCATGCATATCGTAGAAGTCGACTAAATTCCACTCCCCGCATACCTAGTGTAAAATTTATTGCATCGTCTTCAAAGAACTATTTCGTTGGATTTGGCCCGTTTATAACTTCGCTATATATTGCGGAAATTTTTTCTTCCGAAAATTGGATGACATTGACATTGACATCACAGTACTTCGCACATGAATGCAACGAACTACAGACACATAACAGCACTGGCGACTGAGGCCATCGGCTGGGACAGATCAAGACATTTGTACAACAGAGAGAGACGGATAGATACATTGAAGGAAAGATATATAACATAAACCTACGTGGCACAGAGGAGGAGACATCGATTTATATTGTCTCATGTTATCGCACAGGTGACCTCAGATAAGCTGGCAATTTTCGTAGAAAACAAATGCTGCCGAAGCTGGGGCTTGAACCCGCAGCGCTTGGCTTAGCAGTCAACTACGCATTCCTCTGAGTCATGTCCACCTGCTGAAAAATTTGATGAATTCAATATAAGTGAACGTAATGCTGTTGCCAAAATAAACAAACTGCGAAAATCACAATCGTAGATGAACTACTGAGGGAGCTACACATTGACTGAATAAAACTTTATTGAGACTCACGCTTTTGAGAGTCGAATCCTCTCCACCATCGTCTAATATATTGCGTTGGAGTATCAGTATTGTTTAAAACCATAATCACCCACGAAACGATTACCATCAAAAAAAGCCTCTTCAAATACTTAATTTCACAGCTTACTTTGGTGTGTCCAAATACCCGCTCTAAGCACGTCACAATAGAATCATCACTTCCCTGCACCCAGTAGCATACAAAACGAACAGTACCAGCCATATACAACCAATATCTCTCCATATCAGCTTCCACAAATCAAACCCATCTCTCTCTATTATGTGAAAATAAGAAAGTACGCACCACCGATTTGGCTTCCTTTTAATCCCCTTTCCAATCCTTGGACAATTTTCTTCGTTTTTCTTGTCTACAATAAATGTCCAAAGCACACTTCACAAGATGCCTAATCTCAACATTCACCTCCTATATTACACATCAATTATTAATTGTATACACAGAAATAATTTATGTTCACTTTTCCGGAGAGTGCGCGCGCCGATACTCATCATGTAAAGTAAAACAGCTAACAAGATGCGCAGCCGTACCCGAACACAACATCCAGACACAAAGACAGACAGACCCCAAAGAAGCAACAAAAATGGAGGGGGGGGGAAAACCCCCTGAACAACACAAAAATAAATAATAACAGTCACATAAAAGAGAAATAATAATAATTTTAATTAAACACATTCTTTTGCATCTGCGCACAATCGGCATATCGCCACGCCAAGTGGTAGAGCCGGCAATGGCGCACCATCGGCAACGCAACCGCTAAGAAATTTTCACGCACATATAACATCTCATTACAGATCTTCGGTTTGTGTGATGTGTGCGTTATGGGCTTTGTGCTGTGCGGTTTCCAAATCACGCAATCATCTCCTCCGACTTCTGCGGCGTATACATGCGGATGCGATTAGGAATACAAGCCGTAGCGTCTGTATTGTTTGGCAGAGACAACAAAGCGATGGTTTTTTTTTTTTTTTTTTCTTTGCCATCACGTCATTAAAGCCAATACTTGTTGGATGGTGTGTTCCTTCGGCGTTTTTCCTCATTTTTACATTCCCCTGGGTAGTATGGTGGGCTGCGAGCTTTTAATTCATCTTATTAGCTAAACCTACGATACGGCACGCAAACTTCGGCGGTTAATTGATAATGTCACAACTAATAAACAAGAAACCGAGATGCGGTGAACAAGTTGTACACGCACCGCAACGATACTTTTCCACAACAGAAAGTTTTTCCCTATTCGGCCTTTCGGTGTGTGTGTGTGTTTACTCGTAATGACCCGTTTGCAAGCGAGAGCGATGAATTCCCCCGCAATTGCATCGAAATGCATTGAACTTATCAATAAATCTCACGACTGTACTGGATACAGACGTTCGCACTCACAGAGCAGTGGAATAACACTTCTGAGGAAAATTAACCATGACTGGGAGCATGTGCCGTGCAGGCACGCACTCACGATGCCCACATAATGGATCTAGATACAATTTTTTTTTTGCTGGCAATTTTAACTTGAAAATGAAGCAGTGTGGTGCGTCGTCATTTAGAAGAATTCTAGATCAAGGTGAATAACGCATTTAATAAATGAGGCTGATGCCAGTTGAGACGGGGATTGGGTCTGAGCAGGTTGATCAAGCGCGTATTACATCATCACATCATCGATATCAATGAGGGTAAGGTGGCGTGAGTGATGCATTTATTCTAAATGTTTATAGTTTTTCTATCTTTGTCTCTTGCGATAATTGAAACTTTATAGGTTACTGGATGGAATGTCAGAGTGATTAATGGAGGGATGACGAACGGACATGCGTGCAAGCATGACATCAACTGCGATTTGTTTTCTTATTATCTGACTGGAGTTGATGGCATTTACTTTGTTTACTGTGTGAATTGGAGATAATTGGCGACTAGCTGAAATGCCAATCTTTGGAGCGGCCTTGATTACTTCCTTAGATCGGTGTGACAAACAGTAGCGTTCTACAAGTGACAACTACTGAAGTCTTACTTCCGTTGGAAGTTTCTGTTGTTTATGTGTAAATGACAAAGGCGAGGGTTAAACAAGGGTTGTAACATTTTCTATATACAAAAGAGTTGATCCGCAAACTGAAAGTAACATTTATACCATTGCGTTCGTATGTTTGACAAATAACCTTCGAAAAGCTGAATTGAGTTTATAAAATATGGGCAAATATTAAATTTATATTTATAAAAAAAATTGCATTTTATGTGAAAAAAAAGTTGCAACGTGGAATGCAAATGGTTTACTCGAATCTCGAATACCTTGATGTTTGCTTGATTTCTAAAGTCCTTAATAGAATGCAAAGTTAAGATGTTGATGTTTGTCTGATTTCTGAAACTCATTTCAGGCAATGAATAAAAATTCAAGTCCCCGGTATTTAATAGAAAAGGATCTAGAATTAAGAGAACTGAGGATCCATAACAGGCAACAGATAAACATATGAAAAGCTACAATCTGCTGCGCTGTGCGGATCGTTTAATACTCTATCCGATCACATCCTTAAAACTGATAGCCCCAAATGGCTTTATGAAGATGAAATACAGAAAATGTCATTGTGACAACGTATTGGGCAGACGGTTTATCAAAACTCTTTTATGGTTCGAAAAAAAAAACTTTTTTCTCGTGCGGTAGGGTATACAAATGGTTTTTATAGGAAAACGTCTTCAAAAAGTGGAAGTGGGAATTACATATAAACGAAATGTTTTCAATGTTATAACCAATAATTTCGCATCAAACGTTTTTTTTTTCGAATATTTTAGAATTTTACCGAAATACGTTTTTACCAAAAATGCCCCAAAAATTCGGGTGGGAAAAAACTTTGAATGGACGAACGAAATACAGACATTAGTATTGTCTAGATATGTTGTTCAGATACTTTTTCAAAACTTGTAAGGGTTTGGCCAAAAACTACTTTTTTTTTAAATAGGGGGTGTGGCAGTAGGCAGATTTTTTACACCTGTTCTGCTGGGAGCAATAACGAGTACGTGTACCGAAATTTATCATTCTAGCTCAAAATTTAAATCCCAAAAACTGGTGACGTACGAGACATAACTAAATCGACTCAGCTATAGATTCTGAGTTGATCCATGTCTGGCCTATATTGTTCATACTTATCTACTTACTTAAGTGGTGCTACAGTTCGGAATGAACCTGGGCCTCAGTCAACATGCAGGTCGGTTTCTACTTGTCCGCGCCACTAAAGGCCTTAATCTACTGCGTCCAACGTCTGGCTGGGAATCGAAGACACTTCGAGCTGGAGTGTTGGTGTACATTAATTTCACATATCCCAGCCATCATAAACGTTCAATGCAGAGTTTTTTTTACCAGGGGATGTCGCTGTACATCTCGTTTAGTTCTCGGTTAAATCTTCGTCTCCACAGCCCGTCATCGCAAACGGAACTGAAGATTTTACTCTCGAACCGACCAAGGATTTCTTCATCCACTTTTGATACGGTCCATGCTTCAGCGCCGTAGAGCAGGACTGGGATGATCAGGGTCATGTTTAGGATCTCCTAGGTAGTTCGAATGAGGGCTTTACTACTGAATTGCATTCTAAGCCCTTTCTGATTTCTGACGAGATGTTGTTGTCAGAGTTTATAGCGGAGCCAAGATAGGCAAAGTCCGGTTTTACCTCAAAGTTATATCTGTCAATGGTGACGTTCTATCCAATTCGTCGACGTTGGGTATCCTTTCGTGTTGACAGCATATACTTAGTCTTGCCCTATACTAGCAAAAGTGGCTATGACATCACGTTAAGTCCTACCAATAATGTCAATACCGTCGGCGTATGATAGTAGTTGCACCGATTTGTGCCTCTGGTGTTGGCTCGGGAGTGTTGCACAATCCTCTCAAGAATGAAATGGAGTTTGGGCGGTATACCAAAACTAGACATGGCTCTGTATAGTTCGTCTTAGATCGTATTGGATATCTTGGGTTTTTTCCAGGATCTGCCGAAGTGTGAGAATTTTGTCGTTTGTGGACTTTCCTGGCCCACAACCACACTGATAAGGGCCGCTCAGATTGTTCGTAAACGGTTTCAGGCGTTCACATATAATGGCAGATAGGATATTGTAGGCGATTTTAAGGAGATTTATACCTCTGTTGTTGGCTCATTTCAGAGGGTCTCCTTTTTTGTGGATCTTGCAAACGATACTGAGGTTCATACTTTCATGCGACCAGATTTGACTCATGAGTTGGTGGATGTTACTTACCAAGTCACCTCCGCATGTTTTGTAGAACTCAGCGGGAAGGTTGTCATTTCCGGCAGCTTTATTTAGCCTTAGCTTGGATATTGCTTTCCTCACTTCACTCAGGTTGGGTGGTTGGTAGTTTTCGCTGTCGTTGCCAATATTGAACGGTTCGTTCTGCCTGACAGCGGAATGTTGTTCGTCATCACCGTTTAACAGTCTGCCCAAGTGGTTCTTCCATATCCTCAGCATAGACTGTGTCTCAACTTAGAAATTTCCCTGTTCATCTGTACAGGGTTCTGTTCGAACCTTGTATCCTTGGCTTTGACATTTTACACTTTGGTAATACCTGCGAACATCGTTCCTGCTCTCATTTCTTCTTTCTTAAAAGCCGGTGTTCATCCCTTCTTCTCTGCCTATAGGGCTCAATTCCAGCTCTCGTCTTGTTGCCTTGCAGGCCTCGTTCTTGGTTCCGAGCAACTGTCAGCATTCATTATCAAACCTCGGATTTCTTGCTGGTGGGCGAGAGAAACCTAGCACATCCCTTGCATATGATCGTCCAGATCTAACAGCTTGTTGGGATCGTCTGAATTGTTTTTCTTTTTCGACATTCGATGCTGGTGGTATGGTGCTAATCGAGAGGTTAAGGGATATGCCTTGCGCGAAGGTCTTGACGGTCTCTTGCGATTTTAAATTTTTTCACAGTATTTCTAGATTGTTGTGGCGTGGTGGATATAATATGCATACTTACCTTGGCTGCAACAAGGTAGTAATGCAAGTCGATGTCAACTCCTCGGAATGTTCGGGCATCCAAAACATTGATGATGTCTTCGCTTCTTACCTTCGTGTGTAATATCCTCCAGACATGGCTAGATCGACACAGCTTGCGAATCTGAGTGTGTTCTAGGACCTACCATATACGCATATAAACCGCATGCTATACCAGAAAAACCACAGACGCCACTTCTCTTCTATCAAAATATAGATGTGCGGCTAAAGAAGTAGAGAATCTGCAAAAATTATTTAACGAGATATGTGATTGGACGCAAAGATGGCGTATTAAACTGAATGAGTCAAAGTCAGTTTTGTAAATAAAAAAATAAGGTCGTTTGGGGCTTAGTGAGGGCCCCATGATATACTAGAAATAATGACTTGCACCAAGATTTGCAGAATAATTGAGGTAATTGAAATGCTTGAGATACATCACAACGAGCGTCTCCAGATCCATATTACTCCTGATATAGATGACGTCTTAAATTTACGAAATAACATTCCTAGGTTAAGAACAACCAAAAAACACATGAATATTTTTTATTTAAATTGCAACACCATCTCAAGGTTTCGAGTATGAAACCGATCACTAGTTGATAGGTCATGATCATGGAGGTTTCTATAGTGCAGTTTGAGTCCACGCTACATTGGGCTTCGAACCTCACTGTGTCTTTCGATTTTTTTCACCTTTATAAAAAAAATAGAATCTACGTCTACATTTTTAGCTTTTTCCTAATTATAACATCACAAACGCTTCTTAACCGGGATTTATCTCAAAAATTAAACATTAATGATAGCTATGCCCATAAATAACTTCTGACAATGCTATTTGGCAAGCTTCTAGATAACACATAACTTAAAAATAGCCTATACCGGATATTTGTCGCGTAAATAAAAATCCAAAAACCAAAATAAAAACAGCACCTCTACTTGAAAACCCAAACAAAAGACTTAAAACATTTCCATATATATTGGAAATATTTTTTGTTATTATTTTTCTTTGTGTTTACGTCTTTGATTGTTGCCCGCATTGGCTTGCGAATTGATTTGTATTATCCCGTGGATAATTAATAAACAAAAACGATTAGGAACATAATGGTCTACCAACTAAAAAAACAACACACATTTTATCTATAATTAGCCAATAGAAACATCTTAGTACGGACATTGATTAAGTTCGCTGGTCAACTCTTTTGTGTGATAAATTAATAAAATTACAAAAGCTAATTTTATCCGCTTCTAGCTGGGGAGGAGTTTCAGATGATATCACGATTCACAAAAAATTCGATACGAAAAGTGTGTCTCAACATGATGTTTTCATTAAGACGATTGAAAAGTTTTCGAAAAAAGTTGAACTTTAAGCAAAATGCCAAAGATATTCAATCACAGTGTCACATAATTTGTTTGCAAACCATCTCTATATCCACACGATGAATTAAGTCCACCACTACATAGTAGATACCAGGCCAATCTGTCAAATATAACTATCATAGCATGCCATTTCGTCATCCTCCGGCGTCTCTACCTCTACCAGCCGACCGACCGCAAATAAACTTTTCTAATTAGTTTATCGTAAATTAAAATCAAAGCAACAATTATCTAGTCTTTTACTGCGCGCCATCATGCAACAAAAGAAACTCTCTGAACGAAGTAATCAAAACCCTCACAGCACAACATGACTTGGCGGCGGCGCAATGCAGCGCGGCGTCTTGGTGCAGCATGCAAATGAATTTTGCCAGAGAAATTGTTTGCTCACCAGCACTACCAAGATGACAAAATGTAATTATTGTTACACGAAAACTAACCACGAAAAACAAACGGGCGCATATTTATCCTCCTCCTACTACAGGTCGGGCATTAATTGAGGCTCAATATGCCACGGATGTAAGCAGAAGACCGATAAGGTAACTTTGAAAACTAGAAGCCGGCGCTGTGTGCTCACTGGCAAATAGTTAAACAATAAACATTAATTTTACTGTTAACTACTACTCACTCCATATGGTGCAGAGCATCACCAAAGAAACACCCATACACTTGCAAAATATACTCATAGATACACAACACCGGATTCATCTAATGCTGCGATATAATTGCTAATTTATTGCATTTTACTTCAGCGGAATGTTATAATAATAGCTCGCGTTGTTGCATTACAATGCTGCGCTTCGAAGTTGTCTGCTCGCGAAGCAGACAAAAAGCGGCACGAAAGGTGAAGACAAGCGAAACTCCCGCCGACGAGAGTTTGGGGGTGAGGTGCACTGACTTTAACAATAATTAACTTTATGGGAGCACCATCAGCAAATTACAATTGTTTTGCGGATTTTATGTGTTCAGCTGTCATTAGAGGGGGTAGGGCGTACCACCGACAGAAGACAGCAACAGCTAAAAAAAACAACAACAACATGCAGTGAAATTCCTCATCAATAACGCTATCCACCGATATAGGAAGGGGGCATAGATACATCAGCGTGTGCAGACGCTCTGCGTCTAATATCTTTTTGCCATATTTGCAATATGCCTATGTTGCTATGCAATGATGCAAGTACACAGCAACAACAACAAATAAAAAAAGAATTTTTTAACGGTTATGGCGATGGCGTTGATCAATTGGATGCAGAAAATGGGCAGGGCACTTAATTAAGTGACAAGCTGTTGCGGTAATGGCTGGTATTGGTTTCTATTTCTAGGAGGAATTCTCTATCGATAGCAGACGCAAGGAATGGGTAAATCATCTCGTTAGGTATTACATTAGGTATGATGACATAATCAGGCTTGGTTGGATAGAGCATTTTGCACCCTTTTGGGCTTGTCAAATTGATAATTTATAGGAATGAATGAATCATGTGATGTGTCCTTTTACAGGTATTGCAACATCATTTTTATGGACCTAGGTGGCAGCTAATAGACAGACTGTCATCGATCTTTATTGAGATGTTTGAACGGTAGATACGTCTACGAGATCAGATTAAAACGAGTAGTCACTGACACTTGATGGAGCGGGTTTTTAAATGCGATATTGAGATGACCGAGTCAAGTTTTTTTTTTTTTTGAACGATGGCAATATGACGGATAATTATTTCAAGCGTATGGCTGGTGTAGGGACGCTTTAAATTGAAGCAAATCTTCAAATGGAGTAACTGGCATTAAGTGTCAACAAAGAGCCACAATCATAGCCTCCTCATTTCAGCTGTATATACGAAGACAAATTTGTTTGAACATGGCATGATGATATATGATAAACGTCTGACACCTTTCGAAAAGTATGGAAGCTTCTGGCAAGTACGAACAAAAGCAAAATTTCATCAGTTAGGTAAATCCTAGTAGAGAATGATCAATTTAAAGTAGGGACCCATTAAATATCGCGATGAATCGCATCAACCCGAAGAGCTCTATAGAATCCTCACTGAATTCGGAATTTCACCTAAACTTATACAGCTGGGCCGACTGTCAAGGAGAAGCGATTGAGCGTTCAGTTTAAATAAAGCTCAGATGAAGTTCGTCACTTTTTGAAGGATGTACCAGATTACGAAAAGAAAAAGAGCGGTATCTTGCGATTTGCTTGAGTCCGTTCCGAAAAACTGCAGGGTGGACTGAATCCTCTGCGGAGACCTTGTAACATAGACTTTCCCGGATGCAGTCATACTTGTACCGAAGCCGGGAGATCTCGGCAAGTACAGACTGCACCATACAGTAACATTAATTCACTAATTTCAGACAAAAAGATTTCCTGGGCTACTAACAGCTTCTCTCCGCTTAAGTCTCCAGGACCTGACGGCATACTGTCAGTTATGATACAGAGTACGCAAGGCCTAACAGTGCCATGGTTAGCGACAGTTTTTAGAAGCTGCTTAATACTAAACCACGCACCTTAGAAGTGGAGAAGCGCTCGAGTGGTATTTACACCGAAGGTAGGCAAACAATCAGTCAAACCACCTTTGTACTAAAAATTCTGAAGCGCGTTCTAGACTTCCATATGCGAAGTTTTCAAGAAGAATCTTCGCTACCCAATCACAGCACGCCTACCTTAAAGGAAGATCAACGAAAACAACTCTCCACGATGTAGTGCGGACAATCGAAAAATCCTTATACTATAAGGAATACACTCTAGCCTCCTTCTTAGATATAGAGGGAGCTCTCAACAACGTCCTCACTGGAGCTATACTTGAATCTCTGATCGAGTAAGGTATAGAGGAATCTATTAGTCAATGGATATACTCGGAACAAGAATTATTCAAGCAACACTGGGAAATAACCACTTAGCCAGATTTGCCCATAGAGTAACGCCACATTGTGGCGTCATCTTTCCTCCATGGAGTTTAAGTCTCCACTACATCCAAAATCTTTCCTATCCTCTCTTTCTTCCCCTTCTCTAAACGCTCGTACTATGGTAACATATAAAGGGTATTCATAACCCCTTGAGCACGTGTAAATTATAAAAAAAAAAACGGATCAAAGTTGTCGCGTATGCGGATGACGTGGTGATACTAATGTCAGCAAAATTCCCCTCCGTAATAAGTGAAATCATGGGAGCTGCTCTAGACAAGCTTAGCACCTGGGCTGCAAGTTGTGGTATCGGCTTAAACCGGAGCGAAACGGAATTGGTGCTATTCACCAGCAAAACCAAAATACCCGAATTCACCATCCCTCGTCTTAATGGCCAACCACTCACACTATGTTCCAGCGCTGGGTATTTGGGAATCATGCTTGACCCAAAACTTAACTGTAAACACAACACCGAACATAGAGTAAGGAAGGCGTGTGTTGCCATTTATGCTTGTAGCAAAACCTTTTGGAAGAAGTGGGGACTTCAACCAAAGATGACCTTGTGGATGTACACAGAAGTGGTACGTCCATTCTCACATACGGCTCACTAGTATGGTGGCCAGAATTGAGTAAAGGCTGCAAAGAACTGCCAGTATTGGCGCCATAGGCGCGTTGAGGTCGGCGCCAACGGATGCACTTCTTGTAATATTGCATATCTTTCCTCTCAAGCTACACATTAAAGATACCGCTTTATGCAGCTGTGATGCAAGGCCGTATTGCTACAGTAACATCCTGGAATCGTTTCCAAACGACGTGTTCACGTTTCCAACAGACTACATAACACCTATACTAAGCTTCAAGAAAGGCTTCCGCGTAGGATTTCCTACCAAGGCTCAGTGGAAGAGAAACGAAATAGGAAGAGATTTCGACGCGGTCGTCTACACCAACGGATCTAAGATGAACAGCGGTGTGGGGTCGGGAGTCTACTCGGAATCACCGAAAATATCAGTTTCGAATCGACGACCGGATTTTGCCAGCGTGTTCCAGGTGGAGCTACTGGGGCGTGACACTACGGAGAAGCAAAATATTGCTATTCTCATAGAGGCCATCAACTCGGCTACCATATCCTCCAAACTGGTACAGGAATGCCGGAACAAACTTGCCCACCTTGGCGAACGCTTCAGGGTCACACTTCTCTGAGTTCCAGGGCACATTGAAATTGAAGGAAACGAGCGTGCAGACGAGCTAGGCAGGCAAGGCTCAGCTTTTCACGGCTCACTTCTGGCAAGTGTCCGTTTCCCATTAGGTGCGGTTAAGGGACAAATACACACATACTTCCTGAAAAAGGCCGACTACAAATGGAGAAGGTTAATAAATTGCGTCATTTCGAGGACGATTTGGCCTTCATACGACAGCCGCAGAACAAACAATCTAGTAAATATAACCCGCTCAGATATCGCAAGAATAACGGCGGCAGTCACGGGGCACTGGCAAATTGGAGACCATATGTCCAAACTAGGGATTCCATTCAAGCAGTTGCGGGAACCCAAATGAGAGAGAAACACTCTCCCATTCTATTTGCAAATGTCCGGCACTAGCAAGAGCTAGATTGCCTGCGTTTTTCGACAACCTTAGCGACATCTCGGGTAAAAGTATACAAGATCATATCCGCTTTCTAAACCTCACAGGATCTAGACACATCCACAACAACAACAATAATAATAAAGGTCACACGAGTCGTGTTAACAAAAAGGCACATAAGTGCAACTTGTGTTCATGCCGAACCGCCACTTCTACCTACTCAACATTAAGCACGTTATGCTCTATCATTACCAAATCTTTTTAGCTACCGGAAAATTAAAACGTTATCTGTCAGTTGGAGAATAATCTACGGTAGCCGATGAACAGGCGAAATGATTTATTCTTGGCAAGGACAAGAGAAGAAAAATCGTTCGTCCAATGTTTGGTCATGAAAATGCATGCTTTTGGAATCGATGAAACTCTTCTTCTATGGATGAGAAACTATCTCTCAAAGCGTTCATTTCAAGTTGTTTTGAACGGTTTGAAATCTGTTACTCACCAAACAAATGCTGGTGTTCCTCAAGGAGCCGTTCTGTCTCCAAAACTCTTTCTCATTTTTAATTAATGAACTCTTGTCTGCAACTTCTAATCCAATTCAATCCTTTGCTGATGTCAGAACTCTCAGCTTTTCATATTCGTTCTCAAATCCACCCCCTTTACCTTCGGATGTGGAACAAAAACGGCATAATATGTTGAGCTCATTGAATTCCTATCTCATGTGGTAAGTCTTATAGGGTGGAATTTATTTGCTTCCAAAACACAATGCAGTCTTCTGTCATCGAAACGAAACCAAAATTTACATCCATAATCCATGAGCAATACTTGCATTGTAGAAACTGAAAAACTCTACATGCTCGGAATGTGTGTTAGTAAGTGTTAGTCGCTAAAAGCGTGGCGAAATTTTAAGGTTTCCGCAATCGATGTAACACTCTTTTGCCGCTATTACAACAACAAATAGTAAAACGAAAAAAGCCGCTAGCACTCCGCCACTTCAATTATTCAACCCCAATACTCGCTTTCCATGAATGACAATCCATTTACCCTCAAGCCTATCTTCGGGCGTACTATGAAATATAGAGGTTCATTCCTAGACCGAACAACACAAATGTGGAATGCTTTACCAAATTCAGTTTCTCCTCTCCATTACAATTTACAGAAAATTAAAGCCAACCCACATCGGTATCTCCTCTTTTCTTCTCTCCAATTTCCCTAATGCCCATGCTGTATTCAAACACTATAAGGGTAGTCATAAGCCTTTTAGAGCGTGCTTGTTATAATGAAAAAAAAAATGGAATGATGGTGAAAGGAGGCGATGATACAACTGCATTCATTATCACTGTACTAAGAAGAAGAAGATAACATTTCATCTGTTTTAGGAGCACTTCAACCAATCAGTGGTTAGCTACCTAAAATCACCAAAAAATCCCGGAATACGAACTACTCCGGTCACACTCATTTATGTCATATTTAGTAAAAACCCTACGATGTTACAAATCATCCGATTAGTATTAATTTATCAGGCAATGCTTATCTAAACTCACCCCCATGTAATCGACATAAAATTGCTGATCCCGGAATCGCAGCAATAATTCGAAATATCTGCGCAGTTAAATTTTTATGAGAAAAAAACCTTTTCCTGGTTCTTTGCGAGCCGTTGAACCAGCAATTTTTGTTTCATCGTGTCAACTGACTGCGATTGCAATTTGATTGATTTTTCATCGTTTCCGTCATATTTCTAACGGACATAACGTCATCAGCTTCACCGAGTTAGTTAGCATTCCTCATAGAAATTTCTTTTCGAGTCAAAAATTTACCAGATCCACCTCCGCAATATCAACCACACGTTGACACAATAAATCCAATACCGCAGTAAAAAAAAAAATATCGAGATACACATTTCGGTGAATTGACACTAATGAACGTTTCATAAGATTGATCATTAATCATCAGCCGAGTACGGAGAGTTGAAGAGTTTTACATGATTGTGTGACAACACTGCCAACTCTTGAACCCATAAGGAAGACGAAGCGCACGCAGACAACACACTGAATAGACGAAAACCGTTTACGAATGATATTTGACATCATAAAGAGTGATGGAATACCACCATCTAGGGATGTTTGACAAGCGTTTGACTAGCCATCGACCAAAGGTGGTCGATCTCAGAGGCCAAATGTCTGTTTAGGTATCAATCATCGATAAATTTTAATGACTTCTTCTTTCAGATACTGGAAATGTTTTTTTTTTTTTTTCTGCCGCTGGAGAATTGGGATAATTAGTTGGAAATGAAGTTATGTTTGGTCAGCTTTTGGGATTGGTTCATCTTGAATGAGGGTGAGAAACCGCCTGAAGATTTCTTGGAGTTTGGTGTTAGGAATTTTTAAATAATTAGGAAGAAGGGCCGCTTATTTTTTGCAAACAAAAGAGTTCAGCTGCGAACTGAGAGACTTTTTGGGATTGTAGAAAGCTTTAAGGAATATTGCAATGGTAAGGTGAGGAAGTTCTAATGGAAGACCGCACTCCAACTTCCACTACTTTAAACAAAGTATTTCAAGTGATCCTGAATAGAAGCTGCTAATAAACATCAGGGAACAACGAGTAGTATGGGTGCAGTGGCATAGTGGTAACTATGATGGATTCCTTGGTTCAAATCCCACATACACGACAACTACATTTTTTTCACTGCTACAGCTCTTACGAAAGTCTGACAAACATCCAAGAGTATTACGATTATGAGAAACTTCTCAATTTGTCATTCGGATTCGGTGATAAACAGGATTTCCTCTTCTTTGTGGCAAAAATATTAACTTTCCACACACAAATTAAGCTTGAGGCTAGCTTTGTTGCCCTTTATGGGTCGTAAGTCCCAAATATTTATTTGCATTTTCAAGGAGTACAAATTGTGGAAATTTATTTCCATGTTAAACTTGTAAGTACAGAGTGCAATGCCAACTTATAATCAATATAATCAAACAAGATACTCCGCTATTTACATTAACTGACGCATTCACCAACCCATTCAGCACCTCCTTGATACTGCTCGGATGATTTGTAAGATCACTAAGAGAGGATGGCCAGTGAAAAATCATTTAGGTGTTGCTATGGCTAGGAAGCGAACCCAGATCTTCTGCACGGCAGTTCATACGTAGCACTTCTCATCGCGAGACTGAGCCCATTACATACTTACTTACTGTGGCGCTACAGTCCGAAACGAACTTGGGCCTCAACTAACATGCCTCTTCAATTAGCCCGGTCCTTAGCTAACTGCCTTCAGTTGTGCACTCCAAGTTGGTGGAGGTCGATTTCTACTTGTGCGCGCCACTTAACGCGAGGTCTTCCTTTAATGCATCCGACGTCTGGCTGGGAATCGAAGTCTCTGCGAGCATTGGTGTCCATGCGTTCTACATATCCTAGCCATTTTGAATGTATAGTTTATGGTTGAATCTTCGTTTCCATAGCCCGTCAACGCCAAGGGGACCGAAGATCATTCGAAGAAATTTCCTCTTGAATCAACAGAGGATTTCTTATGATACGGTCCATGCTTCAGCGCCGTAGAGCAGGACTGGGATGATTAGGGTCTTATATAGGATCTTCTTAGTAGCTTGAGTGAGGGCTTTACAAAGAAAGAGCGGTTGATAAGAGTAATTATTCGTTTAATTTCTGACGAGATGTCACTTGTTTAGTGGTGTTTTCAGTTAGAATGAACGAAACTTGGTATATGAACTTAAAAAAATGTAAAAAAAAAAACGTAAATTATTCGTAAACCCTTTTCATTTGCTTAATATGGAATTGTTAGCTTGAAGCAAGAAACATTGGCTAAGCCATAGATAATCAAATATCTGACATTTAAGCCTAGCCAACCCCTTCATTTGTGTGTGCGAAGTTTTTAGTTCTTCCACTTAGAAGAGGCCCTTTGGTTTAACCTCCTGTAACAATCCATACCTCGAAACGTATTACCTACGTCAGTTGCGAATATCCCTTATAAACACTGGACTCCACACAAACTAAGACGAGTCCATTACACATTACCAACACAGCAAGCCTAACCATAATACCCGAATCCATAAATACACATGCTTCTGAGACTGACATCGAAAACATCAATTCGTTCAGCCGCCATCATAAACATTTCAATGCATTTATTCTGCATAACCAAATCCCGAAATATTTCCATCATTTTGCTTGGCGGCACAATTTATTCGCATCTAGTGTCGCCGCTAATAAATCGAAAACATAATACGATCCCGTTTACTCGTATAACATCCCATTACAACGACCGCACAACATTTTAGCACAATCATTAAAATGTTCCAACATACTTCCCATTCTCGATAAATTGTACGCGCCCGGTATTCTAGTATTACTACCTCCGTGCGACCATCCACCCTGTAATTTCGTATCCCCCCGTCTGTGTGAGTGTGTGTTTGTGTAATTCAAGCCGAAAAAATAATAAAATTTCCGCCACGCATCTAGCGCTGAGTGAAAAGCCAAAAGGAAATACGAGAACATCGACTTTGTGACAAGTCCAATGCCGACAAAGATTGTTAACAGTGGGATAATTGTTGGGAATTGTTGGCATAAAATGATGTTGGCAAAACGTCCGTTATTTCTTCTATTGAAATTTAAATTGTAAAAACAGGTATTTTTATCTCTGTAGTTGTGTAGTGAATTCAGATTTTGTTCTTCATAGGCGTGTATGATTGAAGGTTAAAAATTCATAATTAAAAATATATTCAGCATAAGATGTGCCACTTTATCACTTTTGTGTTAATTTGCGTTCTGGTATTTAGAACTATTTCAACTAGGAATTGTTGGATTATGCAAATCTTAGGCTTAAAAAAATTATTTTTATAGTGAAACTTCATAATTCAAACGATAATAGTCCCATTATCGTTAAAAAAAGGCCTAAAGTGTACCTTAAATGTGCAAAAGAAAAGGGGAAATGAGGTATAATACAAAAAAATAAAAAATGTTGACGCAACAGGCTCGCTAGTACCCAGGTCCAATCTTTGGACTAAGAAGTCGTGTTAAAATTAAATTTAAATTGGAAACTACTTTGAATAATTCTCTATGAGCGTACATAAACGGTAGACAATAACCGGGACTAAGCCTACATTTGGTGTAAATCTCATTGAACGAGCACTTAATTTCGATTTTAGCATTTTCGACAACCATTTTCGAAAGCTACTTAAACAACTTGGTTTTTCTATCCAGGCTAAAAGTTAGAAGGCGCGATTACGGCAAACGGTATTAAGCAAGCTAGCGCACTCGCGCTGGACAGCGCTAGTAAAAAAAAACCCGTGGACTGTAGTACACGCTAGTTCAAGCTAGTAAACTTGAAAATCAAATAAGTTTTGATAAACAAAATTACAAGCATGGTAAAGCGCGGAATAGAGCGGACTAACGTCGACTAATCGAAATCTGCGTTAAGAATTAAAACTGACAAAACGGGAAGAGAATTCAAAATCAATAAAGGGGTAAGACAAGGAGATCTAATATCGCCTCCACTATTTGCAGCTGTATTAGAAGATATATTTGGGCAAATGAATTGGTCTAATTAGTACGGAGTATAACTACATGAACAACGCTGGAACAGTTTAAGATTTGCTGACGATATCGTTCTCACATCAAATAAATTTGACGACATCCAGACAATGCTTAACCAACTTTCAGTAACAATTAAAATTCATGCACTAAGTTTAAATATGACAAAAACCAAAGCAGAGTACTATCTGATAATGCCACTGAATATGCTGAAGACTACTTTTAGGACAAATAAAATCCATTTCATATCAGGACGAAAAAGAGGTTAACAGAAGAATCGCAAATAGCTGGAAACAATACTGGAGTACTGAACAAATACTGCATGGCATAATGGGGGCAGACACGAGAAGGTATATATTCGACTCGACGATCTTACCTGTTATGACATATGGGCTACAAACATTAGCAATGGGTAGTGGTATGACTTGAGCTGCAAATAAGCTATCAGGTTGAGAGAGACAAACTTTCGGCTATACTAGACCAATCCAACAGAGGAAAACCGAACAAAATTCAAGGAAGCCAGAAATGAGTGTAATTCCCATTTAAAATATGTCAAAATCCTCTACGACCAAAATTTAAGGCAAACAATTCTACAATGTCCCAGAGGTAGTAAAAGCTCTTGGTCATTTGTCAAAAATTCGGCCTCATCATCCGTTCCGACGCTCATTCACAATGACATTCCAGCTGTCAGCTTTTTAGACAAAGACAATCTCCCTGCTGTATATTTCCCAGCCAGTTCTACATTGCCAGATTGTGCCCAGTCTACTCCTGTACTTGAGAAATTAGATCATTCTATAGGACAAGTTCACTTTCATACGTTGCAAGTCCGCTGGTCCAGATGGTACAACATTATTCTGAAGAGGTATTCTTCTACGCTAGCAAAACCACTGCATAAGCTTTTCTATCTATCCTACTCATCGGGACTTCGAATCTTCGAATCTACTTCTCTCTCTCCAACTAGCGACCAATTGCACTTCAGTCCCTTCTTTCCAAGGTCATGGAAATGATGATAAATCATCAGCTTATGAAATAACTCGAAACACGAAAGCATCTCAATGAACAGTAGTACGGTTTTCGCTGCAACAGGTACACTGGTGATTTGATGAGATATCTCATCGGAAAGTGGAACCAATATAAATATTTTAAAGGCATTTGACAGGGTTTGGCACCAAGCCCTTTTGTCGAAAATCCGTTTATTTGGAATCGATGAAAAATTTCTTCTATGGATTAGAAATTATCTTTCCATCAATTCAAGTTGCTTTGGACGGTATCAAGTCTGCAACACACCAAATAAATGCTGGTGTCCCTCAGGGCTCAGTTTTGTCCCCAACTCTCTTTTTCATTTTTTTTAAATGATCTCTTGTCTGCAACTACTTATATAATTCATTCCTTCACTGATGACAGACTCTCAGCTTCTCGTATTCGTTTTCAGGTCCACGTCCTTCGTCTTCGAACGTGGACTCTATGCGACAACATATGTTAAGCTCATTGAATTCCGACCTAGACAGCATCATCAAGAATTCAATGCTTCCCAAACACAATGCTGTCTTCTGTCTTCTGTCTTCTGTCTTCTGTCTTCTGTCTTCTGTCTTCTGTCTTCTGTCTTCTGTCTTCTGTCTTCTGTCTTCTGTCTTCTGTCTTCTGTCTTCTGTCTTCTGTCTTCTGTCTTCTGTCTTCTGTCTTCTGTCTTCTGTCTTCTGTCTTCTGTCTTCTGTCTTCTGTCTTCTGTCTTCTGTCTTCTGTCTTCTGTCTTCTGTCTTCTGTCTTCTGTCTTCTGTCTTCTGTCTTCTGTCTTCTGTCTTCTGTCTTCTGTCTTCTGTCTTCTGTCTTCTGTCTTCTGTCTTCTGTCTTCTGTCTTCTGTCTTCTGTCTTCTGTCTTCTGTCTTCTGTCTTCTGTCTTCTGTCTTCTGTCTTCTGTCTTCTGTCTTCTGTCTTCTGTCTTCTGTCTTCTGTCTTCTGTCTTCTGTCTTCTGTCTTCTGTCTTCTGTCTTCTGTCTTCTGTCTTCTGTCTTCTGTCTTCTGTCTTCGTTAAAGCGAAACCAAAATCTAGAGCCATTATCCATGAATGGCACTTACGTCGAGGAAACCGAAAAACTTTTCATTCTAGGTGTGCGTGTCAGTAACTACTTACGTTCGAAGGACCACATATTCCAAGTCGATAAAAACGCTGCGAAATATCTAGGTTTCCTTAATCGATGTAAGATATATTTCACCCCTTCTGATCGGGGCACAATATATAAAGCGTTAATACGCCCTGAACTTGAGTTCAACGCTCACATCTGGTAGGGGCACCAAAAACAATATGCACCTAGATAGGACTTAAACGCTTGCGAAAAAACTTAAAGGAGACATTGGAATAGTGAACTCTTTACTTTCGCTCGAACATCGTCGAAATATCTCCTGCATAACATGTTTTTATCGCTATTTTAACAATCAATGCTCAAATAAAATAGACAGCTGCATTCCTCCCATTCAACATTTAGCCGCAATACTCGTTACGCTATGAATGAAAATCAGTTTACCCTCAAGCCTATCTTCGGACGTACGCTGAAATATAGAGATTCGTACATAAACCGAACAACATAAATGTGGAATGCTCTACCAAATTCTGTTTTTGCTTTTCATTACAACTTACAGGAACATAATTTCATTTTATCCCGAATTTCCTTAATGCCCGCACTGTGCTAAAACAAATAAAGGGTATTCATCAAAAAAGGGTATTATATCAAACAAAAAATTACAACAACATAAGCGAGACGTTACGAATTTGACAGACGAAAATTGAAGGACAATTTAAAAATATTAGACAAATAGAACGAATCAGAAATGATGTAATAAGGAGACGCACAAATTTAACAGACGTAATCACAAAAATAAAACAAATAAAATGGAGCTGGGTAGAACGCATATCAAGAATACAGGACCAAAGATGGATGAAAATAACAACAAAATGGATACCGGATGATAACACACATGATGATCAACTTAAATTCAATCGGAACTGGTACAAGGACGCAAAGAAGATGAATCTTTGGGCAACAATGGGGAAGGATTATGCCAACCGGAACACCACTAGAAATTATTTAATATAAACGAAAAATTTTAACCTAACATTCAAGTCTTAGAAGAATTAATTGTAAATCATAATTTCGTAATACTTATTTAATTTAAACACAAGATTATAAATTATAATTGTAATGTAGAATTGGTATGGCTATAATAAAAGATTTTAATAATAATAATAATAGAAAAAAATTGACAACGTAAAAAAATGTGACAGCTGACAGTTAGATTTTAGTAAAATCGGAACGATATACGAAAGAACAACACATTTTCTTTGTTCAGTATATTATATTAAAATTAATTGACCATTATTCTTAGAAAATTCGGCTGGTCAGGCAGTAACAGTTAATGGTGTACGTCATCGTTACATGATATTCCAGTTTTTAGTTCTTAAATTACAAGATATGGATGTGACCAATATGTGGTCACATCCACATGTCACATGTCATACAGCCAGAAAATAATTTAGTTACTACATAAGTCAGTTACATAAGTCATTTACATTTTTCATGAATTATGGAACACCTAATTTATATGCATACAAGTTTTATTTGATTTTAAGTTGATCCAACTGCAGAAGAATGTTCGGTCAGAGTCATTCATTTATTTATACCTTATAAATGAAAACCGATCCGAGTTCAAACCAATTTTGTGACAAGATGTAAACATTATTTAGCATGCAATAAACCATGTTGAGATATGGGACAGTTGTCTGATCGAAGGCCCTTTAAGCCACAGAACTGAAATTTGAGTTTTTGTAAATCTGTTTTCGAAAGCTACTTGACGCTTTCACACCGAATGGCTACTTGGTTTTGTTTGGCATTTCACAAAACGAATGCACATACAACTGCACGGATTTAATTTTTAAATCAAACTTGAAGGCAAAGTCACAAATTACCTGTCAAGCTATTTTTATTGAGAGGTGCGTTCGTTTTTACAACTTTCAACCAAATGACGCCTGCAAAGTGGTTTTCCAAAACCAAAATTTTATGGTAATTTCGAAATTTTCGGTTCGGATTGAAAACTTTAGAGCAGAAAGCACAATTGCTACGGCGGAACCAAACGTGATCGACCTTTTTTTAACCGCCACCGCGGGTGACGTGGAAAAAGGCCAAACGTAATAGTACCAAATTCAAAATTTGGCTTTATTTCACGTCACCGCCACCATTCGACCAACACTGCTATGTTTTTCTTTTACATTTTATTTCTAACTAAGAAAGTAAGTAAAGTCATGATCATTACTACACACTATGAGTAAAAATCTATTAGGCGACCGAAAAATTCACCACGAAATTGTCCTAAGATCGATCTTGATGCCACGAGTGCAATCGCAAACCCGATGTATAAATGTAACGAGGTTGGGTTTTAAGCGTTTTTTACAGTCGGAGATTCAGGTTGACATAGCTAATGAGGAGTTGTTTGTAATAAAATCAAAATCTGATCACGGTATTGATACAATACAATATATTATGCCATTAAATATTGAAAAATTTAAAAAGTGTCACACAATACTTAAGGGTAATGCGTATTTGGACGAAATCGCTTCAAATGATGTGACCTATCCGATTTAAGGGCACTGAACTGAATATAGACCTATCAAGTTTGTCCAAAACTAGAAAAGACTACCATTGACAATCTAGTAGTCTTTTCCAAGATGATATAAAGTAAACCCAAACAAGGCAGAAATTGTACGTTATAGTGAATATAAAATGAAGGAAATGTTACATTCAGGTCATACATTTATAAGCCCGCTTTAGTGATGCCTTTTTTGGTCAACGGTATATTTTTTTTATTTTTTAAACATGTTTATCCATGTTTATGCAAATACCATTAGTTTGATTAATAGGTTAAGTTAAGAGTCGCTGCCAGCGTTCGACAGTAAACTCAGACCATTTTGGTCCATTGTCTCTAATACCACGTGAATTTTGTTCAATCTCCTTGCTATACGTGAAAAACCCATTCTGAGCTTTTGATGAAGTGGAGGATGTTTTACACTTTCATTACTGTCGAATCACTGAGATTTTGAAAATCCAAGATGAAGTTTGCTTTTGTTTGATAGGAAGGGGCAGTTACAAAGGAGATGAAGTATTTTTTATTCTTGCTCTTCGTCCATGCAGCTACTCCAGAATTCGTTTGAGTAGAGGCCCTTTCTGCGTGCCTGTCTATTAAACAGTTAATGGCGCTAATATACGGTATTTCCAGCGAGATCAGTCCCTTTGATGTTTTCAAATCTTGCTTAGGCCAAATTCATTTGGTTATGTGACAAGTCGTGCCAAAGCGGTAGTAAGCTTTTACATGTAGCGATATGAGTACTTAGTGCACCCTTGTCGGGTACAACTGGTAATAATCCCATATCTGGCGAGATCATCAGTCTTATAGTTTTCTGGAATGTCACTATGTCCAGGCACTCAGCAAAGGTGAATTTTAAAATGCTTTGCAATCTCCTGCAGATATGAACGACTATCTAGGGTTGTCTTTGAATTTCTTCAAATTTAACGAACACGAGAAAAAGTGACTCCCCGAAGCTAGTTCGGACACCACCCATGGAGTTTAAGTTTCCAATACATCCAAAATCTTTCCTATCCTCTCTTTCTTCCCCTTCACTAACGCTCGTACTATGGTACCAAAAGGGTATTCATAACCCCTTGAGTACGTGTAAATTATAAAAAAAAAAAAAGTCATCGAAATAATATCAATTAGAGTCGTTTTTCTCGTTTTTCTCTGTGCCGTTTCTCCACCCAGTCGAATCCCAGTTTCTTCCAAGTCCAATGTTCAAAAACCGATCCGAATTCAATTTCCTTAAAAAATCAAGGACCAATAATCTCACCTGCGGAAATTTCTCACCACGTTGTGACAAGGTGAACGCAAAGGCCTTAAAACCAATTTTCGTGGACTGGGTGCAGCCTAATAGCGCATGTAATTGTTGTTTACGCATTCTCTCAATTCAAAAAGGTGTTCATAGCTGAAAAAGATAAGCCCGTCATTGCGTTCCTCTGAGAATTGAAGTCGGCTTTTGAGAGTTCCAGCACAATCGCCAAGTTATACGGATGGCAAGGAAGGTCTCCTAACGAATTTCCTTTACTAAGCGACCGAAAGTACATAGACAGACGCATGTTTCCGCAAAGAACGTCGTGGATATTGTTTGGTAATAGTTTTTTGAAAAAAGTTAACATAGAGGCTCCAAATATTGGATGGAAACAGAGACGATTGCCTAGAGACTCTATGATGCTTGAGATTTCAATTGAGTTAACTTTTAAATCGCATGGGTCCTCAGATGGAGGCGAGACTAACGCTCTGTAGATATATAGGTTAGATGGTAAATAAAATACAACAAGCGAACCAACATTTGCTGGAAGTAAGGTCCCCAATTAAAATTAGGGTCTCAGAATTAGGCAACTGGTGGACAATACGCTTGTCTCCCATACATAACCGTTCTTATAAAAATTGGAGAGTCTTTAACGAAAACTTTTTCTCAGACCACATATACATCCAATTCACTTTGGACGATACTCGCCCTGACCGCGAGGTTTTAAGGAATCTCAAGAAAACCAACTTGTCACTATCTCTAACGCCTTAGTAAAGCCGAATTACAAAACATAACTGGAAAGCCATTTGAAAACGCTCTAACAAGTCCTGAACCATGAAGATCAACTGCCTTACCTAGCATATGGCATCGATGGAAGGACAAGCCTACGTGGTGAAATTCCAACCTCGACATTCTCCGGAAAAAATGCAGGCAACTTTTCAAGAGGGCAAGGAGCTCCAAAGACTAGGATCAATTAAGTCGTCTTTCAAAACTTACAAAATCGTTCTTTACTCTGTAAAATCGTCTCAGGTGGCATCAATGGAATGCCAAGCCTACGTGGTGGAACTCCACCAACTGCACTCTCAGGCAACTAATCAAGAGAGAAACTAGACTGAGACCAATATAAGCCGTCTCTCAAAACATACAAAATCGTTTTGAGAAAGTAAAAAAGAGCATCCTGGCGCACCTTATGTGATAGCATAGAAGGATCCTAAGAGGCTTTTAGACTTCGCGAAATCCTTTCCAACAATTTCTTGTAACCTACTTAAAACAGATGGCTAATGGACAACCTACAGTATGGAAACCATTGACCTATTTCTGGACGCCTACATTTCCTTGTAGCTCCCTTGACTCCACAGTGGCTGAACCAGAGATACTCAGACAATCTTGAATAGTTAACGAAAAACGCAACCCTCAACCCGTAGGAGCAGAATGCATCAGATACACCTAGGCCACTGGCCATCAGAAAGCATGTATGGAATGAAACGAAGGGATATCTGAAGAATTTAGACCCTGGGAGTTGAGGGTTGCGTTTTGAGCTAACTACTCAATCAATGAAAAAGCATTGGAAAGGAATGAAGTTCATATCTTCTACAACGAAATTCTTATCTGCAAATGGTATGTTTGAACTCTAATCAGAAAAAGTAAAGCCGAGCAACTTAGAAAACCCTACTCTGCTACAAAGCTGAGATTACTTCCATCCAAAAGATACGATGCGATGGGACAGATAAAGGAGAATAATCAACTGTGAGATCTAATACAGTCCATGCGAGCAGAAAAAGCGACTATTCGGATGTTCCTCCGAAATCAAAAGAAGAAATATGCTTGCAAGCTTTCCGTTTCTTTGGCCTAAGAAGGCAAGTAAGACCCTCCGTTAAGGGGGCACACAAGTAGAAACTTACCTCAACCAACTGGAAGTGCGTAGCTAAGGGCATTTAACTAATGGTCGACTTTTGAAGACGGGCTTGTCGGTTAAGCCCTAGGCTCACCTAAGAATACGAAACTTTCATTTTCACATAACTATTGAAAAATATTTATCCGTACGTATAATCAAAACCTCATTACCTATGAAATCATTTGCATGTCCCGAAAAAAAAATATTTTATGAAGCTTAACTTAACTTCCTCTTTACTTCCATTGTTGGTCTTAAAAACCCACTACCCCATCCACTGTAACCTTTTCGACTGCCACCTAACCATCGTCAATGAAGACGACGTCGACGACAACAACGACTGTTGCGACACGACATCAATCCCACATGCTCAAGATCTAGAACGATTTCTAGAAATGCAGTCGCCATGGTATTTGGAACTACCACGAGGTCCACTTCCGTGTTTGCAACAAAAAGCACGAACGAAAAAAAAAGAACGCGAACAGAAACGAAAATTAATAGCTCACTAGCCAGAAGCAAGAGGAAATGGCCATCTCGCCATTTCTGCCGCCACCACACATTTTAAATTGTTGTATCTCTTGTGTGTTGCACGCCGGCATTAAAGCGTTCAGTGCAACGCGCGCGCGCGCAGCAGCACCACCAACAGACACACACAGAGAATGCGGCTGCTGTTGCCGCTGCACCAGGAGAGGATTAGATCGATCCACCTTCTGTGATTCCATTTCGTTGAATTTATTTATTCTTCGCGATTTTCTTCGTGTTTCTCGGTTTTTTTTTTTTTTCATGCGCCGAGGATGGAAAGTGGATAGGGTGTGTGAGGGTACTTCGATTTCAATACATAACTCACTATAACTGCGGTCCAGAGCGACTAACGACGCATATAAGCGACCGCCTATGACGATGCCATGGTGGCTAGGATAGCTAGAGAGTTTAGATAGATACGTTCGGGTGGAGGTACTGCTGATGGCGAATTTTGTTTCATATAACGAACTAGTTGGACCAGTTTATATTTTAATCGGCCGGCATGGGTTTGATGATGGGGAGGAGTCGTCGCTGTGGAGGAGGGGGATATCGACGTGATAGTTTTAGTATATTTCATTGAATTTTGCAATTTTTTTTTTGTTTGGTTAAGTGAGATTTTATATCGCTGGACATTGTTTGGTTGTCGGAGTTATGATGCACCTTGCTTTTGGTGGTTGGAGTGTACTTTTAAGAAAAAAAAGAAAATCAAAAATGTACGTTTTCAAATGGAACCCGATTACGAATCATCGAGTTGTTCATGAGTATTTGCCTATGTGCATGAAATGTCGTGTAATGTTAGGTTAGGGATCGGGCGTATTTACAAAATTATAGCCCCTTCTGATAACGTCATTCACAGTAGTTGTCAGTAGGATTGGTCAGATATGGTCAGATTAAAAAACCAACAAGGATGTTATCCAAATTATTCGTACCAAATCGTTGAGTAAGTTAGAGATAAGAGTAGGAAGCTAGCTATTCATATAACCAGGATAGCAAGAAGCTAACATCAACTTAGCCATAAGATTTGGCATAATTGCCAAACGTCTGGGAATTGGAAAAAATAAATCAAGTTGCAATCCTTATTGAAGATATGCCCAACATTCAGTGGCCAAAGCTGTTATCATTCAGATGCTGTATAATGACATTCTAAAACTGTACATGTTTGACAATTTTTCATATATGGGCCTATCAAGTACAAAAAGGAGACCTTGGGAACTACTCCAACTACGGAGGCATAAGTCTCGTCAAAATCGCCTACATGATCCTATCTGCTGTAATATATCAACGCCTGAAACCCTTTACTAACAACATGATCGGCCTTATCAGTGTGTTTTAAGCTAGGAAAGTCCACAACTGATCCAATCTTCACACTTCGGCAGATGAAAAAAAAAACGCAACAAGTGCAAATTAATACTCACCACCCAATCATCGATTACAAGGCCGCATACGACAGCCTTTATAGAGACGAGCTAAACAGAGCTATGTCTAGTTTTGGTATACCGCCCAAATTCGTCCATCTTCGTATTGGACGACGATGGAGAATTCGCGCTGCTCCATCTGGGCCGGAAATAACATCAACGACACACTCGGTATACAAAAAAAGGGCGATGCCCGGTCACATGAATTCCTTACTCAGATCCTTGAGAGGATTGTGCAAAACTCTCGAGCCAACACCAGAGGCACAATCTTACAAAAATTGGAGCAACTACTAGCATACGCCGACGATCTTGACATCATTGGTAGGACTCGACGTGATGTCATAGCCACGTTTGCTAGTATAGAGATTATAAGCGGCAATAATGGGTTAAGCGATAAATGAGGGTAAAACTAAGTATGCTGTCAACACGAAAGGACATACAACATCGGCGAATTGGACAGAACGTCACCATTTTCGGATAAATTTGAAGTAGTACCGGATTTTGCCTACTCTTGGCTCTGTTACTTACTCTGGCAGCAACTTCTCGTCAGAAATTGAACGAACAATAGCACTTGCCTACCGCTGTTTCTTCAGTATAAGAAGGCAATGCAGTCCTCAGTCGAACTACGAACTACTAAGGAGATCCTATGTGAGACCATGATCATCCCAGTAATACTCTCTGGCGCTGAAGCATGGAACGCCTCAAAAGGTGAAGAAATCTTCAAGAGCGAAATTCTTCGAAAAATCTTCGGTACCGTTTGCTTTGACGGGCTATGGAAACTAAGATTCAACCAAGAACTATACAAGCTGTACAGCGACGTGCCCTGGTCTAAAAACTCCGCATTAGACGTTTAAGATGGCTAGGACATGTAAAAAGAATTTACACCAATACTCCAGCTCTCAAAATCTTTGATTCCCAGCCAGACGTCGGATGCAGTAGTGGAAGACCTCGCCTTAAGTGGCGCGCACAAGTAGGAAGAGACCTCAAACGACTTGAAGGGCGCAACTAGAGGAAGTTATCTAAGAACCGGGCTAATCGGAGAGGCATGTTGGTTGAGGGCCAGATTCATACCGGATTGTAGGGCTACTTAAGTACGTATGTAGGTGTAGTGCAGTAACCCCCGCTGAATTAAGCCCCACGTGGATAAATTCTCAAAATTCTCTAGCGATAATGGGTCCATTCATATATTTTTAGGTATATCTAGCTAAATTATTTCTCCATGTTACAAACTATTTATCAAAACTAATATACCCCCAGGGTATAGGGTATAGAAAACCAAATAGCGCCCGTGGGGCTTATAACCTTTTCGAAATGGAAATAAGCCCCGCCACCATAAAGCATTAACACCTGCAGGTGTTTTTTTCATTTGACATAGCTTTGGTTCAAGTTTGGCGTATACAAAGTTTGAATATAGGTGGGTGGCATGCTGCCACTGCAATCCCAATTCGTGGGCTCACGGTTGGTTTTTGGTTGCGTCCGACTTTAGATGTATTGAAAGGAAATAGACCCGCCAACATAATGCATCCACACCCGCAGGTGTTATTTTCATTTGACACAGCATTGGTTCAAGTTTGGCGTATACAACGTTTGAATATAGGTGGGGGGCATGTTGCCACTGCAAACCCAATTCTTGGGCTCGCAGTTGGTTTTGCGTTGCGTCCGAGCTTAGATGTAAGCAGAGCAAAAGGCATTAAAGCGGGAAAAAGTAAGCCCTCGGGCTCTAATTCCATTTTTTTTTTTGGAATTTAGAACAATGAGGCTTCATTCCGCGGGGGTTATTGCATCGCACCATGTAAGTATAGTTCATAGAAACTTTCCTTATTTAGTTGTGGTCCGTAGACAGTATTTTTGTTGTTTAGAACAACAACATCGCGGTAATCCACCGGTACAGTCTGCAGAAGAGGGTTTTCCGTATTCTGAAAACTATATCGGTGGGTTCATATAATCCCCATCCTGCCGGTGCGTAAGGCTTCACCTGTAGGTATTATCTTGTTTGCATCATTCCAGGAAAATCACAGCTATTCATCCTCGAACACTTAGTTTTATAGTTTGATCCAGACAAACTGGTATTCTATATAGCTTGACAGTATCTATACCTTAGCGTCGGTATTCCGAGTTTAAACTTCGCTTCTTCTGGAGGTTTTTGTTTATTCGTATGCTATATCCACTTACCATGACCTTTCTATTGACGAGCCCAGTGGCACGATGGTAAGTGCGATGAACCGCCGCGCAGAAAGTCTGGGTTTGATTCCCAGCCGTAGCAACACCTAAGGGATTTTGCATCCGAGAGGTATCAATTTTCAAGAAAATCTTATATCAACTAGCCGTTTGGAGGTGGCATAAAACAAGGTACCGTCATTGTGCAAGAACTACACCCGCAAATATGAATGGTTGAGACATAGCTAGGTGCTGGTTAATAAAGAGCCTGTTGCTCCAAAAAATTGTATTTTGTTTTGCCTATTGACTCAGTTTGTTACGCGGTGATATCCATTAGGCTAAATTCGTCGCCAGACGTTAGGTTAGGTTTTAGTAGCTGCAGGCGATGCGCGTGCGCATTTAGACCATAAAAATCCATTGTGATGCCACGTGCATCTGTCGACTTTCCTATCATTTAACTTTTCGCCTAATTGAACCATTCAAAGCTAACTATGTTACGAAGGAGGTTTCTGACATTGATGCTAGCCAGCTCACCCAGATTGTCGAAGAAGTACTTTCTCACCTGAAGTTTTCTTTTTACTGAGAGAGCAGGACAAGAGCCAGACGTACCTCCGCAGAAAAAAAAACGGATACCCCCTACTATAAGCAGAATCAGCATGCGCTGCAACAGAACCAAGTTTATCAAAAAGAAAATTTCAAAACGCAGTTTATGTTCGTTTTCAAAGGACACTTTTAAGAAAAAAAAAGCTCACAGTTTTCGCATGAACAATGACTTCTCCAAATATGTCATATTCGATGAACCGGATACCTCACACGTACTCATTAAAAAATATCTCAACTCCTATAACCATTTTCACTCTAGGGACGTGCGTCAAATCTCGAATAATGAATGGTTATGAGCAAAAGGCCAGACCTTGAAGACTAACGGGCCCAATTAGTAGGTGATAAAAGCCACTAAACAAATTTATCGACGTTTTATTAATTCAAATAAAAGCAACAAACACAAATGTTTCGCATAAACCGCTCTAGATAAAATTCATATATAAAATATCAGCAAAACTGCAACATTCTAATTTATTGAAGACTACAGTTAGCTTAAAAAATCCAAATTATTCAAACCCTGTGCCAAGGCCTTAAGCACCAAAAATGTATCATTTACCATTTAAACTGTAAATTAATTGTGCGATAATTTTAAATCTCATGACTCGAATCTATACGGAAACCTTTGATTTGCTGCTTCCCTATATGCCTATGTCTTGCTAATTATTTTGAGATAAAACGACGATTTAAATAAAAATTTGCATGTATGGATTTTTTTTATTTATAGTTAATAAGTCTTTTTTATTGCGACAGCGTTCTTAATATGCCCAAAAGGATATTAAACCTTAATTAGCTGACATAGTCATGAATGAATACTGATCACTGACGTCAATGGTGATATTGGATGTTTGTTAAAACTTTGAAAGTGATTATAACCAATTGATGAGAGTTATTGGTGTTGAAAAAATGGTTTCCATGGATTAATTTGAATTTTAATATTGTCGAGCAAATGTTTTCGACTAACTGATTAACTAGAGCGGATAGAGTATAAATCAATGAAGATTTGGTTTAGCCATGGTTTGCATTTTAAAGCTTAAAGGCTGTCAAACGCTCATTAATACTTTTGATAAAATAAAATGAATGGATCTTAATTGAATTCATTGGTAGAACGATCATCAATGGTTTCCTATGCATATTTTAATTTCTAAATGGAATTTGTTTTTAGATTTTCAATCTTAATGATCATTGGCTAGGAAGCGTTGTATTATTTAAATATGATCATGATCGTCATCGTTATATGATCGTAGTTGTCATATTATCGCCATCCTCGCAAAACCAAAATGGATTAGTGTCGTGAAATAACGCTAAATAAAAAAAATTCGGCGGGATTTCACTTAATGAGACCTTATGAATCTTAAATCCAACCCTGAGCCCAAGCAGAGGGGCTCATACTTTGCGTACATCCTAGTGCGAGTTTGGATACCTATATGCAAACTTTGAATACTTTCAACCCCCCTGCTTATGCTCACTATTGGTTTTCAGTTTAGGTTGAATATATTAAAAAAACAAGCCCCAGACAACAGTGAGCCCAAGCAGGAGGGTTGCAAACATATTAAATCTTTACATACATCCAACCTCGCACGCAACACAAATCCAAAAGTGAGTCCAATCAGGGGGGTTGAAGGGGGCAGCATTCCCCCAACATGTATTCAAACTTTGCAATCGGATGTATGCAAAGTATCAACCCCCCCCACTATTGGGCTTTTACAAAGTCAAATAACGTCCAATCTAGGAACTACACGTTAGGATACAGGGGTTAGCTTATTTCCAACATCCATTCATGTGTGCGTGCGTAGTTTTTTTTGTGAAAACGGATTCCACATGAATTTGTTTTAATAGCAATGCAAAGGGAAAATACTTACAAAATTTGAAGTACTATAGTTAGGGTCAAACCCGAAGTTTCTGAGTGGTATTTCATATAACTAACCAGCGTGACCTCACACAATCATTTTACTAGGTTAGGTTAGGTTAGATTGGCTGCCAGCTATTCGCCAGCTAATAAAGACCACGTGGTACCACATCAATCATGTGAATTCTTCTGGTTACCTGTAAGAAAACGATTCTGCGCTATTAGCAGCAAAACGGAGGAAACTTCTCTAATCCCTATAGAGCTGTTTCGACATATTTGAACACCAAATCTACAGGGATTTCCAGTACTGAGGTGTTGGAAAAGAGTTAGCTGCGGAGGAGCTGGGTTACTGGCATCAGTATTTCCGGCCCGCTGTCATAGGGTAAAAAGAAGGACCTGACCCTGTAAGTGATCGCCCTTCTGTTATCCACATCAAAGCTACATTCCATAATATATTGCACACTCCCCTACCGACGAGACTGAAGACCAAATCAAGGAGGAGTTTTATGACCGCCTGGATGGAGCCTACGGAGCCTGTCCGGAGTATGATGTAAAACTCGTACTGGGGGATCGGAAAGGCACAGAATCCACGAAATGACGAGGTTTACGCAGCCTCCCAGCTCAAGGTATTCGAAGAGTCGAGCGATCGTAACAACATCCGGAGGTTTTATAAAAAAGCCAAGCACTTGGCTGCTGGCTAAAAAACCGGAACGCAGACTGTTCGAGACAGCGAAGGAAACATAGTCACCGAAGCGCAAAGAACAGTAGATGTGTTTAAGCCTTTTCAGTAGCTGCTTAAGAGGCATAATGTAGAGAGAGAGAGTGATAGGGCATACATCGCATACATCGTAAGGAGCTCTATATGGCGATGGCCAAATTTGTAATCCTGGCAAAACTGATTCAGCTTTGTCGCGTGACGCTGGTAAACACCTGCTGCGAGGCACAGTTTAGAAGTAGCCCTTCCGAATTATTCCAAACATACACCGTATTTCGGCAAGGAGACGCCTATAATGTAACTTCTTCAATCTCGTACTGGATCAGTTAGTACGAAGGGAAGGTTTCAACACTGAAAGCACTATTTTCAATAAGTCCATCCAGCTGCTGGGATATGCGAACGATATTGATATCATCGGTGGATGTAATCAATGCAGGCTTTTGGGGAACTAAATTCTTCTTCCACTTTTCATTGATAGGCTTTTGAAGAGTAGATTTAATGGAATTCAGCTGGGCAATAGCAACGATCTAGAGATAAATCTTCAGATTCCTTATCTGAGGTAGGTAGCCCGAAATGGGATCTGATCCATACAGTCTTCGATTCCCACATTGAAGGTCAACGAAATACGAATATTCCCAGACTTCGATATGTCGCACAAGTAGAACATGGTTTTAACCATTTTCTTTTGAAGGCAGTGAGTTGGGAAGAAGGCTTATTGTTGATTGAGGTCCAGATTCATTCAGAATTTACGCTATATGAAGAAGAAAGGTCTAATATGTCAAATTGTGCTTTTATTCATTTTTGTATATTTCAATATGAAAGAGTCCAACTGCGAACTGAGGTGTACGGTCACACTAATCCGTAGTTTCTGGGCCACCGATAAGTATTTTTACGGATGTTTAAAAGACATAATTGAAATCTATTTTAATGTCTTCTATTTCCCACATTTGCCTTCGTTTTCTTTTAATACAGTGCTTCCCTGCTACTAGATACAACGTTGCGCTTTCCATCCATCCTCCTCTACAACCATTCATTTGGCATCACACCGGTGATCAACTGTTCTCCTTGCAGATTAAATCACTCAATTTATGTCTCTTCCCGTTGCTAAGCCATTAAGATTCCTGTCATTACAAGTTGCTCAAAAAATGGAATTCAATTACCAGCCATACATCAGAGAAGGCGCTTTACGCTGACCAGCTCATAAACCGACCATACCATAAGGAAACAATTTGCATTTTAGTCCAAGAATGTTCCATTTCCATCAGTGACAGTAATCAATCATTCTGATCGCAGTGAGTCAGTCCAGCCTCGACTCCAACGAGAAGACTTTCCCCCATGGAATTCCTACTTCTTCCACTTTGGCCATTTAAAGAGAGTATACGAGCCAAAATAAAACCGATACAAGAGTAGCAATAAAAAATTGAAAGTATCTGCATCCACATAACATCGTTAAGTCATTATCTAGAAATGATTCCAAAAACCAGCATCCTCCAACTGGATTTTTGAGTGCTGTATGCATGTGTGTGTGTGTGTGTGGAAATAAAGTCACCATCAGCATCACGTAAAGGAGACCTCCTTCGTAACGACAAAGATAAACTATTTCTTTTGACGTTACTATATCTATACACCGTACTTTATCATCACCATAGCCACCAACGTCATTTCCCGTTGCTATCCATGTGTCGTCTTCGTGCCGATACTGTGCCGACCTAGGCTCACAACTGGTACTGTAGCAGATTGCATTTCATTGTCACAGGAATTACTTACGAATTCCATTAAGCCGTAATTTGTATGAAACCGTGCTTGCCGAGGTGACCACTGAGACGAAGAGGACGACCGACGCAGGAAAAAATATCCAATTTGCTGCCACTGAGTGTTGAGAATAAAAATAGACCAACTTGCAAAGAGATCATCAAGGAGATCCAAGCGGACGTACGGCCAAAGGAAATAAAACAAAAAAAAAACAAAAAAACGATAAAGACACTCACGGATAGGAATGAGAAAAAAAAATGCAGAGTATGCGCGCCACACATCCATGGAGAAGAAGAAATCTATGTCAATGGGCCAATGTAGGTTGTCGCCATCAGGAAAACTAGAGAAGGAAACGCAGAGGATGTTGTGCACTCGTGGACAGGGACACTATGTAGCAGTCAACAGCACCAGCACAGAGGCTACGGCAGCACAGAGGGACGACAACAACGCAAACAGGTTGAAAGGTATTAAGTTCGATTTTATTTGAATCGTCACAATTGTAAATGGACTGTTCTTTCAACAGTTTTACACTAGTCGTACTACTGTGCGCGCTGTGTTCCAGTTATAGAGTGTTGTGTGTCGCTAAGATATGGATATACACGAACGTAACAACCAGTTGAACTAGTTGGTAGCCACTGTTAGCACTCTTGGCAGCAGTGGAACTCCATCGAGGTGTCGTTAGAGTTCTTCTTCTTCTTGGGTCCCGCGAAGACGAGGAAAGGGTGCGATGTGCCTTTTAAGTGAACGCATTTGTTATGCACATGGTCCCCGGGGAGTGACCGATTGGGGTATAGCGATCTTCTCTGTTCCAAAAAATAAAGTAGGCGATGAATGCGAGGTCGTTTCCTTGTGCTTATGATAAATTAGTTGAATTTAAATACAATTTTGGGAAACATTTCGTCGAGCTTAACGCTCATGGCAAGCGGAAGTCACTTGTTCTTTGATGTTGACGGGTATCCATTACGTCGCATTTGTTTGTTTTTGTTGAGATTAAAAGGGAATAAATGGAATACGGTCCATTTCTTAGGTCAAATCTGATCGTACCAATGACAAATTAGCCAAAGCCTATTGTTTTAAGGTGTTGAGATGGGTTGGAGTGGAGGCTGGCGGAGTAATTTATCATATTTAGTTCGTTGACTAGAAATCTAGAGGTGTATATAGAAGATTTGTGAATAAATTAAGTAAAGGATGATTGGTATCATTTTTTTGTGTCATTAGAATGCATTTAAGAAAAAGTATATATGAGCTTTAATTTAACCAAACCCCTTCTTATCTGGCATGTTCACCTAAAGCCTATAAGAAGTTGCGGTGACATTGCAAGTTTAGCCGTTTCTGAGAAAATCACTGCGCATGTCGACATTCATCACAAAGGCACATGAACACAATAATTTTTAATACCGAGATATCCAATATTTATTTTCCAATAGGGACTTCCGAATTTGATATTGTTGAAGCTTCATCTGCCAAAATGGCAATAGACGGAAGGAACACTTGATCAAATTAGCTGATCTGTTTGTGCAATGTTCCACAAGCATTTCACCCGTCCTGCTGAGAGCAGTGTGGTGGATTAATTTGAGTCGACTGGTTCCGTAAACGGCAAACCAACACCCGAATATCGATGAAATACAAAATCTGACAAAACATCGGGTGATCTGTTAGGAAAACGTTTCACGAGCTGTTCGGAAATCGCTCCACGAGCTTTTGGCAAATTTTACGGTCGCTATAATCTTCCTAGCAAGAGGATAATTCGCAGTTTGGCAGACAAATTTAAGTCCACTGGTTCAGTAAACAAGAAACCAATACACATGCGTTGATAAATCGCAAGATCTGCCTAAAACCCAGCAGCTCTCCGTAAGAGTGTTCAGGAGAATCTGAGGCAATTGAGTTCGTGTCACTCAAAAGTACTCAGCCTTTCGCACACCAAAACTCGGCGATTTTTTCATTGTGACTTGAGCCTCACCGGTATAAAATTCAATTGACCGAAGAGCTTAAGGTAATCTATCATAGACAACGACGTGGGATCGGTGAATGGGCTCTGGGGCTGGTGGAAACAGACCATAAATAATCTTCAGCGATGAAGACAATTTCTGTATTAATGGGTACCAATCCAGATGAGATCCAAGAACATCCAATGTATACCGACAAAGTCATTGTTTTCTGTGTATTTTGGGCTGGCATCGTCATCGGTCAGTGGGACGACCTGCTGCGCAGAAGGTCTGGGTTCGATTCCCAGCCGTAGCAATATCTAAATGATTTTTCACTGGCCCTCCTCTTGTGATGATCTGGAAAATCATCCAAGTAGTATCAATTGTCAAGAAAAGCTTATCTCAAATTCGCCGTTCGTAGTGGACATAAAACGACGTTGGCAAGGATATAACCGTCAATGGCAAGCGCTATCGGTCGATGATTAGCAACTTTTTTTGACCTGGTTCGGATGTTATGTCGCTACGTGGGACACAGCTCACGCAACATTGGAAATTCTTCACCAGCGATTCGAGGGGCTGGTCATCTTCTTAACATCGACTTGGACCACTTGTTGCAACCACGCCTCAACAAAGCAGAAATACTGTAAAAAAAAATTAATGTCGAAAGACTGCAGTCGCTTAAGACCGTCAAGACCTTCGCGCAACGCGTATACGTCAACCACTCGATTCACTTTGTCGAAAATCAATGGCAACGATGCCAACAGGCAATTAGGTCAGCAACAACTGATGTTCTAGGTTACTCGCGCCCACCAGCAAGAAACCCCTGGTTTGATGAGGAATGCCCACAGACGTTCGCAGCCAAGAACGGGGCCTACAAGGCTTAGCTGCAGGTGACGACCAAAACTGCAATTGGGCACTATTAGCAGAATAGAAGGGAAGAACACCGACTTTCAGAAAGATATAAAAAGAGCAAGAAAAGCGCACGATCGACGATAACGAGGGCTGCCACTCCAGGAACGATGTTCGCAAGTTTTACCAAAGTGTAAGAAGTCAAAGCCAATGATAAAAGGGTCAAACAGAATCCAGTAGAGATAAACAAGGAAATACCGTAGTTGAGACACAGACGATGCTGAGCCTATGGAAGAATCGCTTCAGCAGACTGTTAAACGGCGATGACGTACAACATTCCGCTGTCAGGAAGAACTTCCCATTCAATATTGACAACGACTGCAAAAACTGCCAACCACCCGATCTAAGCGGAGTGAAGATAGCAATATCTTAACTCAGGCTTAATAAGGCTACCGGAAATGTTGGCCCTCCAGCTGAGGTGGAAATGACTTGGTAGGTAACATCCACCAATTCTGGTCGAATGAAAGTATGCCTGAAGAATGGAACCTTAGCATCGTTTGCCCGATCCACAAAATCGGAAACCCTCTGAACTGTAAATTCTGTGGCAGATCTCTGCTTTTAGATGCTTGCTATAAAAAACAGATCTGATAGTGCAAAAACTGCGCTACTACAGAGGCATAATCTCCCTTACACCGCCCTCAAAATCCTATCTGACGTAATATGTGAATGCCTGAAACCGTTTACCAATAACCTGATCGGCTCTTATCAGTATGGTTTTTTAGCCAGGAAAGTCCACAACCGATCAAATTTTCATTTTAAAGCCGCATGTATAGCCATGTCTAGTTTTAGTATATCGCGCAACTCGTCCGTCACTGAAAGGTGATGATGGAGAATTTCACGATCAGGGTCGGTACTGACCTCACCGACACATTAGATACCAAATGAGGATTAAGGCGAGGCGAATGCGCTGTCATGTGACTTCTTTAATCGGATTCTTGAGAGGATTGTGTAAAACTCCCGAGCAGATACCAGAGGCACAGTCTTACAGAAATCGTTGAAACTCCTTGCGTACGCCGACGATATTGACAGCATTGGTCGAACTCTACGTGATGTCATAGCCACTATTTCTAGTATGGAGCAGAAAGCGTCATCATCATCTTATTATATTCTGTCAACACAAAAGGGTGCACAATACCGACAAATTCGACAGAAGGTCACCATTGACAGATAAGTTCGATGTAGTACGGGACTTTGTCTAGATACGTTCGATGTAGTACGGGACTACCTCGTTTCCGCCATTAACTCTGACAACAACATCTCGTCAAAAATTAAACGAAGAATTACTCTTCCCAACCGCTGTTTCTTCGGGCTAAAAGAAGGCGATTCAGTAGTAAAGCCCTCACTCAACTCAGATCCTATATAAAACCCAGGTCATCCCCTTCCTTTTATACGAAGCTGAAGCATGGACCGTATTAAAAGTGGATGATCCTATGTAAAACCCAGATCATTCCAGTCCTTCTAAACGGCGCTGAAGCATGGACCGTATTAAAAGTGCATGAGGAAATCCATGGTCGATTTAAGATGAAAATACTTCGAAAAATCTTCGGTCCCGTTTGCGTTGATAGGCTATGGAGTCGAGGAACCATCCAAAAACTATAAGAGCTATACAGCAAAAAGCCGGTAGTAAAAAAATTGGACGATTAAGATGGATTGGACAAGTAGAATGAATGAACGCCAATATTATGGATCGCATTCCCAGGCAGACGTCGGACGTAATTAAGATGGATTGGACAAGTAGAATGAATGAACGCCAATATTACGGATCGCATTCCCAGGCACAAGTCGGACGTAATAGAGGAAGACCTCTCCCTAAGTGGAGCGCACTAGCAGAAACCGAATTCAACCAACTTGAAGTGCGCAACTGAAGGCAGGTAGGAGAAGCTGATTGAAGAAGCATGTGGGGCCTAGATTCATTCTGGACTGTAGCCCTACTTAAGTAAGTAAGTACTGGGGTTTCTTATAAACCCTCCTTGTTGCACCCATTTTCTTACACTTCTCTACGCTGAATTTGGTTCAACTCTCTCTACGACTTGAATCAAATATGGTTTCAGTTCCAGATGGAATTCCTTCACTTTTTCTTTTCGCTGGCACTTCATATATAATATCCATTCATACATACTTTTCTGACGCAACAGTAAGAGAATATGAATTTCCGCCAACAAGCCCCTCAGTGGCTTTCCAAAATAGGAGACAAATTGTCTACGATTCTAAAAATAAAGAAAATTCAAATTAATTCATAACCCAATTTATATACGACACATGTTTAAATATTTTAATATTTCTCGAACCACCCAACGACCTTCCCAAATGACATCTTTACCACCTAAATCGAATTCACAGTTCCGGCATATTATCTCGCAGCATATAACCAAAAGCTCTAGATCCATGTTTTATGTCGTTTACTGTTTTAGATTTACTCTATCACCATCAAACCTACCAACAGCGAATACAAAAGACATCGAATGCAAACTAATACGAACTACAGTTAGAGCCACAATGCCCCAATGAAACGATTTGCATTTAAAATTATATTCCGATGACACTCTGTGATCACACTGTATCTCGTAAAAAATAGAACACCAAGATAGATGTATTTAAGAAATTTATTAGCCCCGTTGCAAATGTGAATGACTGTTGTTTGAGTGAAACTCGAACAAAAGACGAACCATTCACATCTGACACTCTTGGTTTTGCTTCTTCATTATTCGTACGTCATTTGGAAGCGCTGAAGCGTCTTCACACTTCTATTTAACACCACCCTCATTCGTCGTCAGTTTTCGAAAATTATTCGACACTTTTAATTTGTTGCCCATAAAAATCAGCTGAGGCACGTACATTGAACCTCGTTAACATAGGTAACGCTCAGCCAGTGATGTCTTATCCCAGCGAAGAACCGACCGCATGTTAACATGTTAAACAGTAGCTCACAACAGTGGGTTTGGGTACCGACCGGTGATTTATGTTAATCGAAGAATCGGTGGGCGTGAGCCCCAACAAATGACAGGTACCCGACGGGGCTCACATAAAAAGCGCCTAGGATGAGTGTTTTTTGGGTGATGAATGCGCAACCAAACCAACACGGTTCCATCCGATAACAAATCACTGAATATCTAATCTCTGAACTTATCGCTGGACCTAATCTGAAATCAATTAGCAAATTGTCCCCATTAGGAGCATAAATAATGGCGTATTAACTCGCATGTATTGCGGGAGCCCAAGCTGTGTGCCCGGCACGCTGCGTAGGCGGCGTTACCTGGTGGGCAATTTAAATGCTAATGGAATAGGTTTCGCGTTTTCTTCGCCTTGCTATTATAAAGTATTTTTGCTCATTAGTTAAGTACGGGTGATTCATTTAATGGTGAGATTCAGTGTGAGAGCGTAGATGCGGTGGATTTTTTTTTTTTTTTTTTTTAACAACAGCGATGAGTTGGTGAGGTAAATTGGTAAATTGCAGATACTTTCTTTAATGAAGTATTTCTTGATGAAAAAAAAACAGATAATGCTTGGTGAATTGAAATTTAAGAATGTTTACATAGATTAGATTCATTAAGGATACATTAGTAGACTGATTTGAGAAGATTATATGGGATTAGATTAGGCTAGGTGCACATTAAGTCGGTAATTAGTTTGGGAAACTCATGTAACTTTTGAGTGTGCAGGGATTTAATGAAAGTGTTTTTACATTATGGGGAGTTTTAGAGATGGGCGAGTAATAAATTTTTAGTAGATAGAAATAGAGTGTGGGATTCGCATTATAAAGCTACGTCAATGTGAGCAATAAATTTGCGGAAAATGTTTGCCTGCAATCAAATTTGCATGTGTGAACAGTAAAAAAAAACATTTGGTATCAAAATGTTTTCAGCAAAACTTCATGGCAATATTGGAGTTTGGCGTGTGAATATGGCAATCTAAAATGTTTTCAGCAAAAATTTGCGGCAATATTGTAGTTTGCCGCGTGAATACGTCAGTTTTGTCTGTATGAACTGTTTATGTGTTTGCAGCTGCTGTTTGCAGTTTTCTGCAATATTTTAGTAAGGACGCGCAAACGACAGATTGGAATAAATAGCTTGTACAGAAATTAATCGTTATATATGAAACTTTCCCGTATTAAGAGATGTTTCGTCAGTGCATTACTGTGTCATTTTTTGTGATTTCTAATTACGGCTAATAAAGCTTCAAAGTCACATTTGGACAGTCGTAAAAAATTGAAATAAGCCTACTCTTCTTCATGTTTCAGCTTCTTTAAAAGTTTCTGATGAAATCCTAGCTCGTTTTGTTTTTTGCTAACCAATCTCTTACCCAACATTTTCTTTTTTAATGATTTTAACTTTCTCTTACAAAGAGAAAGATATTGTTTTGGTAAATTTTTTCTACCTAGAGATTTTGATTGATTCTAACATTACGACTATAGCAGAACCCAAAAAAGTAGTTTCTGGACTTCCTCCCGTCCTCAGTTCGTCTGTCCATACAGGTCTCTCCAGCCTATACGACATGACAGACTATCTTCAAATTTCCTATTCAGCGTTTTTTTGGTCATCGTCTCAAACAATTTTTTTTTGTTTGTTTTAGCCATATTATTACCGGTACCTGCCATATAAAAATTATACATAACCTCAATTGACTCGAAAACGGATCTAACGATTTTAATTAAACTTCATATGTACTATAAGCATATTAGTTCCAACAGAACTGAGTACCCAGTTTTTTTGATAAAATCCATATAACTGATTTTTGCATATAGGCCATATAAAGAAAATTATCAATCACTCGCAAACTACTTGACCAAATTGAAAGAAATTTTATTTATATACTACTACAACTGTTTTCATGAATCTCACATAAGTGGTTCTGGTTCAATTATCTCTAAACGGAATTTTCAATTTTGGCCAATAACGGAAAACCATTATTATTCACATGGACACCGCTTTCTTTCAATTACTGATTAAACGTTCGTATAATCACATTTCGTCATTATTTATTTTTAGCATCATTTAGCAAAATAAATAAAGGGTGATCCATTTGGAGGTTCCCTACTTTTTTAAAGAAAAACATACAGAAAATTCAAATTTAATGGAGAATGTTTATTATCATTTGAAAGAACATTCTTTGGCATTTATATTTTGAAGATTATGTCTATCAAATGTTGGCCGTTGCTACGTCGCAGATGGTCCATCCGTTGAGTCCAATTTTCGATCACTCGTTCGAGCATTTCGACTGGTAACTGGCCACTGACACGCGTTATGTTTTCCTCCAAGGCCTGAATCGAAGCGGGTTTGTCGGCATAAGCTTTTGACTTTACATATCCCCACAGGAGAAAGTCTAACGGTGTGATATCACACGATCTTGGTGGACAATCGACCGGCCCAAAACGTGAAAATATGTGCTCACCGAAATGTTCTCTCAATAAGTCCATTGATTGATGCGATGTGTGGGAAGTGGCGCCGTCTGCTGAAACCAAATATCGCCGAGATCACGAGCTTCAATTTCAGGCATCAAATAGTCGGTTATCATGGCACGATAACGGTCGCCATTGACAGTTACGTTCGCACCGGCATAATTTTTAAAGAAATATGGACAGATGATTCCACCGGCCCACAAACCACACCAAACCGTTGTTTTTTCTGGATGAAGTGGCAGTTCTTCAATCTCTTCAGGTTGCTCTTCGTTCCAAATGCGGCAATTTTGTCTGGCACATACCCATTGAGCCAGAAATGTGCCTCATCGCTAAACAAAATTTGCCTCTAAAACGTCGGATCTTCTTGGAACTTTTCAAGAGCCCATAGAGCGAAGCGATGTCGCTTGGGAAGGTCGAGCGGCTTCAGTTGTTGCACAAGCTGTATTTTGTACGCTTTCAATTTAAGATCTTGACGTAAAATGCGCCAAGTCGTTCCATACGTCAGTCCGAGTTGATGCGAACGGCACCGAATCGACTCTCTACGGTCTTCGTGTACACTCTCAGCTACGGCCGCTATATTTTCTTCACAGCGTGCTGGACGTGGTCTATTCGGTCGAATATTATCCAATAATGAATGCTGGGTCACAAAATGGGTGATGGTGTTGCGAATAGTAAGCTCAGTAGGCCGATTATGTTGACCATAAGTTGAGCGAAGTGCACGAAACACATTTCTCACAGAACGTGAATTTTCATAATAAAGTTGAACAATTTGTAAACGTTGTTCACGCGTAAGTCTTTCCATTATGAAATGCCAAACAATACTAAACAAAAATAACATGACAGCATGACACGACTCACACGTGATCTGTCAAAAAAGGCTATTGAAAAAAGTATCTCTACTTGGATCACCCGTTATTATGTGCATTTTGGCCAAATTATTAATAACGTCAAATGAACTCGCTGTGATGGAGAAAATTCAGTACGACCCAGTCGTGCACCCACCACTCGTTTTAAATTGACATTAAACTTACTTCATCCGAAGGATAATCCTCTAACATTATAATTTAAATATGATATCCTGCATATGACTGGCTCGGACGTTGTCTAATCTGGATATCCAATTTTCGATGACTTTGTCCAACATTTGTGGCCGTATATTGGCATAATGAGGCGAATGTTGCCCTCCACGTGGTCAGTCATCTCGGGTTTATGGACGTAGACTACCGACATCACATATCCCCACAGAAATAGAAATAGAAATAGTCAAGCGGCGTTAAATCGCACGATCTTGGAGGAAAATTCACATTACCAAAACACGAAATTATGCGGCAACCGAACGTTTCCTTCAACAATTCAATTGTGTCACGAGCTCCGTGACATGTTATGCCGTCTTGTTGTAGCAACAACTCCTGCACATCATGGTTGTTCAATTGGTGAACGAAAAAGCATTGACTGTAATGTTCTGGCCAGCGTCGTTAAGGAAGTACGGACCAATTATTCCACCAACCCATTAAGCACACCAAACAGTCAGATTTTGTAGATGGAACGGTGTCTCAACATACACTTGAGGATTATCATCACTCCAAAAATGGTAGTTTTGGCTATTGACGTATCCATTCAACCAAACGAGAACTTCATCGCTAAAGGAAATTCGCTTTTGAAAATTGGGTTCTACGACAGTCTTGTTTTGAGCCCATTCACCATATATTCGCCTTGATAGGTGATCCTGTGGCTTCTTGCAGGAGTTGGATTTTGTAAGCACGCAAGCCAAGATCATTCCGCAAAATCTTGCATTAAGTTGATGGACACGTATCCAATTCCGGTGCACGATGGCGGATAGACTGATTCGGGTCTTCCTCTACGATACGGTCTACAGCAGCAATGACTTCTGCATTACGCACTCTTCGTGGATGCGTAATATCCTTTGCCGCCAAGATCATGCGATTTAACGCCTCTTTATTATTTCTTGTGGGGTTATGTTAAGTCGTTAGTCTATATGGACAATCCGAACACAATAGAAGTCTTACAGGATAACATAACACGCGTAATTCGTGGAATACAGGCCGAAATGCTCGAAAAAGTGACGCAAAATGGACGATTTAAAACGGAGCCGCGGACAAAATTTACATGAAGTTGTCTTTAAAACCTAAATGGCAACGGCCTATTTATCGATTACAATAAAATTTTGACTATTTGATGCAAATTTGAGTGTTCTATTAGATTAAAAAAAAAATACGCTTAAAAAATTTCCCGTTCGTAAGCAAGGTGCAGGCGATTAAATACTTAATCGAATTAATTGCTATGTAATAGTGCGAGATAAGTTTTTTAAACAGAACCATGATTTAAAAAAAAATTGTTTGCACAATTTGGAAGCGTTTTTCAGATTTCAGTATATTCATGTTGAAATGACAAACAAACCTAAAAATAAATCACTTGACAGCTGACGTTATATGCTACATCTTTGTATAACGATCTATGTAGCTAGCATAGTTTTAATTTTCTGTTTAATTTTTTATTTTTGGCGTACTACGAAGATTGATACAATCGACACAATTTGGAGTAACATTAACGTCAGAGCGAAATTCCTTGTCCCATACAGGACACAACCCATAATATTCTCAGTAAAAATGTTAGGAGTGCCCCTCGCTACATGTGAATCACAAATTAAATGAAAATGAGGAAAGTCGCCATAACCACGTGGTCCTACTTCAGAGCATTTATAGTCTAAGTGCGCAACGTGTGCAGCCGTTGCTCCTGAATTAAAAAAAATAAATAAACCGGCGTAAGTATTTGATAAATAATTTATAATAGAAGGACACAGATTTAGCATATGTAAAGGAGTCGTTTATTTAACAATCACAAAACCATGTTAGATTTAAGGGTTTATACCATCGATTTTTGTAGCAGGGGTATTCAATGTGCGAAAATTTTTCAGTTTACGGTGAACGTTTGATGAAAGGCACTAAAACTAACCCCCACAAAATAATGTGCTTATCCGCTGAATTCAATCCCAATTTAGTTTTTTCTTTATTTACAGAAAACTGTCCCTTTGGACATTGGACATTGGACATCACAGTACTTCGCACATGAATGCAACGAACTACAGACACATAACAGCACTGGCGACTGCGGCCATCGGCTGGGACAGATCAAGACATTAATACAACAGAGAGAGACAGATAGATACAAAGAAGGAAAGACATATAACATACACCTACGTGGCACAGAGGAGGAGACACAGATTAATATTGTCTCATATTATCGCACAGGTGGCCTCAGATAAGCTGGCGATTTTCGTAGAAAACAAATGCTGCCGAAGCTGGGGCTTGAACCCGCAACGTTTGGCTTAGCAGTCAACTACGCATTCCTCTGAGCCATGGCCACCTAGAAAATATAGAATTTTTATTGGAAAGTTTAAATTTTTAATTGATTCATAGAGTTAGCAGATTGCGGTTATGAATGAATAGCACATCGGATAAATGACCTCCACGGCTTAACTTACTCTTTTGTTGAAACTTTCTATGAACTGTGAAATGTGGCTAAATGTCATTAATACCCGACCCTATTTCCTGTTTCAAGGCGTTTGTGCTCGTGAGCTTGCTTTTCTAATGGCGTTAAGTCGCAAGATCTGTATGGCCAATTCCGATCGCAAAAACGGCCGATTACACGATTAGGAAATGGCTTATGCAGTATTTGAATTGATTCTCTAGCTGTATGGCTTGTGGAACCGTCTTGTTAAAACCACATATTGGTCACATCCATATCTTGCAATTTAAGCACTCAAAACTGGGTTATCATGTCACGATTACGAACACCATTAACTGTTACTGCCTGACCAGCCGCATTTTCGAAGTAGAATCGTCCGATAGTGCCTCCAGCCCGAAACCCACCTAACAGTTAACCGTTGTGGATGAATTAATTTCTCCACAAATTCTCGTGGGTTTTCTGAGCCCCAAGTGCAGCAATTTTGACAGCTAACGAAAACATCAAGATGGAAATGAGCTTCATCGCTAAAGATGATTTTGTTCGGAAATCCCTCCAACCAACTATCTTCGCGCTGCGTGGTCAGTAGTCTTCAGTTCTTGAGTCAATTCAACTTTGTTAACAATTTTCAAATCTGTCGTGAGATCTTGCTGTGAAGAGCTTCTCGAAATGCCTAATTCTAGACTTCGGTGCTAATTTGATGTTCCTAGACTTTCAGCATTACTCTCGCGAACCTCTTCAATGATTTCTTATCAAGGACTTGTGACAGCACACCTCCTGAGTATCTAAGATCTTATATGTAAAATTCTTCAAGGAAAAACATAAGACCAAACCACAAAGCCCTTGATCTACAAAAATTAAAACTCAAGTTGCAATTATGTTCTCTAGTAACAGTTACTGTAACGTCACTTTAATCACGTTTTAAAGTATCAAAAGCATCTTAATATTCCTATTAATAGATAAAAAGATGGTTGAGGTATTATTTTGAAAAATCGGTAGTTATGTATGGAATAAAATATCAGGTAAATGTCCGCCTCTGTTAGTCTCACAAACGCGAGCCCTTTTGAGCATATTTTTGATTGCATTCTCACACATTTCACGCGGTATTTCATTAATTGCATCACGAATATTTTGTTAGAGTTGCTCAAGCGTTTCTGGTTGGTTTGCATAAACCTTGCTTTTCAGATATCCCCACAAAAACAAGTCCGGGAGGTCAAATCAGGCCGTGGAGGCCAATCAACATCACCATTTCTTAAAATAACTTGTTGTGGAAAGAGGTCTCGCAGTAATTCCATTGTAATCCTGGCTGTATGCGATGTGGCACCGTCTTGTTGATACCACATGTTAATCAAGCCATGCAGCTGTGGCGTTAAAAAGTTTCAATCGTATCACGATATCGCTCCCCATTAACAGTTGCCGTTACGCCGTTTCCATTTTCAAAGAAGTGAGTTCCAATGATTCCTCCAGACCATATTGCACACCAGACTGTAACTTTTAAAGTGGTGCGATGGTGAGTGCGATAAATTGCCGAGCAGAAGGTCTAGCAAACCTAAATGATTGCTCAGGTTATGATCTTACACTACATCCGAGAAGTATCAGTTTTCAAGAAAACAGGGGGTCCCACCATCGCGCAGACTTAAGGGTTGTGAGAAAGCTCGGTCCTGGGTACTAAGGAGCCTCTTGTTACAAACATTCGTTTTGTTTTTGTATGCCACATATGTCTGATGAGTGTAAGTGACTGATTTAATGATTAAACTTCCCAAATTAACCAATTGGTGTGCTTTTTGTTTATTATACAAATTTTGACAGTCAACCGTTTTAACAACGACATGTCGACATTGCCCTAGCATGTATTTTCGAAGGGTGTATGCACATTTCATTGTGAATAGTCATCCATAAAAGGTAGGCATTTAGGCCAAAAAGCTTTACTATTATTTTCGTTGCAATATCGAAACCCCTGGACCCACATCTCAAAAAGACCAAAAAAAAACCACGGACTTATTTCTTGCATTTGCACTTCTAGTTGATAGTAACAGATAATTTTATTATGACTTCTTGGTAGCTATTATCTAAGAAACTCGTATTTTTGTATTCGCCCAATTGCTTACCTTTTTGTTAACAAAAAAATTCCGACTGCAATCTGTAAAAATAAAATATTTTGCAAGTTAGTTTTCATGATTTCAATTCAATTGTCGAAAAATAAACTACACCTTCAATCAATCAAAATTAAAATCGATGGACACTTGACTTTTTAATAATTTTGACCATTTTGGCTTTCCTTATGTGTCAATAAAAATACAAATTCCTAGCTTCATATAACAAATGTTTTAATTTTTGTACCTTTGTTCGAGTACCAACAACTACGGGGCACCGAGACAGAATATTAAACCTGTAAGTGCGCCGAGAACTGAAAATGTTTGGGAGCCCCTGGCTAGGTACACCGGTAATATTTAGGATACAAAAAAAAACAAAACAAAGTAATCGAGTCAATAGATTACATGCATCTGAACGACATAACAAGAAGTATTTGGCTGGATATGAGTAAGGCCACAACGAAAATATCAGCCAATTATTTATTTATTTATAAATTTCTATAAAACTGCTTCAGCATAATGTTATCAACAAACGACCTTGTGGTTAATTTAAGACCCAGCTCGATTACAGTAATCTTTCACATTCCTTTGAAACAATCGGTTAAATTAATGCAAATCACAAATTGAATTCCTTCCACCAATCTATTTTTATAGACCCGGTCTGCATAAATTTTGTGCCTCACTTCAACAGCTCACCACACCTGCACAATCAACGGTGGCCAAAATGGTTCTACAAAAAAAAAAAAAAAAAAACGCCAAATGTTTACACTGATTAATTACAAATTAATTGAACTATCGATTTGCCCTATTGCTGGTCATATATGAATTTCGTTGTTTTTGTGTTAAATAATAGCCATCGGCATTGGCCTAAAAGTCAAATGCGCAGGGTACACCTATACGCCATTTAATGCGTCACAAAATATTAATTGCTGCGTGGCTCGGCAATAACGAAACAGAAACTACTAATTAACATCAGCGCTCAGAGCACGAAGCAACATCATCGTTAACGCAAGATACGCATAAATCTATCGCAGAACGCAACACAAGCAAAGCGTAGCTACCACACTTGACAGTACCACAGTAGTCAAGTAGAACGATAACGCGAAACGATTCATAATTTCTAATTGCATATCCGAGACGCTGCGAGAGGATAACGCCTTCACACGCATATTTCATCTAGACTATAGGCAAACATTTTGTCTCGATGGATATGAAGGAGAGCCGTAAAGCAGAAGAAAAAATCGACACAGACCAACGTCAAGTACTTAAGAGATCACCGGCTAGAGATAAAAACTAATTTGACTACAAAATTACCATGCGTGCTTTGAATCATAACTAAAAAATCTCCTCCGCCAACGAAAGCCACTGAAAACTTGAAACACTTGAGCAACGCCAACAGTCCAACAACAACAACCACAGCAAGCAATGAATACTTGTATATGAGCCGACCAAGAGCGTATACCTATGACTGACTGAAAGATCTAGAGCTTCGATATAAGTTTCAACTTTTGAAGTTGTGCGAGCTAACCGCACGACAAGGAGAAGTAGAAGGAGGATGTATATGTAATATATCTATGTGCGATTTACAACCACCCCCTCATCTTGGATTGGTAATATTTTGTAGCATGCTTGTCGCGCAGTTTTGATTTTTCTTCGAAGCGAAAACACCAACGATACCATGTACCGTGTACAGCGATGATCTATCGATACACGACACTGCGCAGCAGGTGAGATCGGCGAATTAGATTACTAACGGATTTTATTGTAATTAAAAGCAATTTGATTACCAAAAAGGAGCAGGCACAAAGAATTATATTTTACAGATACACAAGTATCTGCTCACGCACTGTGGCGAGACGAGGTGCGATAATTCATTCGCAATGTATTTCGTGTTCTAAATAAATCTTCTCCTTCGATAACTGTGAGTCAGGTATTTTTCTCCGGTCTTCGTTGGCATTTTATTACCAATTTGCTTACCAAATGATGAAAACCAAGCGTACAGAGGTGAAATACTTAAATACTGTTTATTTGTTGTATTGGATTTCAATTGAAATTAAATGGAGCAAAGCGACTTGTATGGCCATGGGGTGGATGTAGGCATGCTTTTATATGTGATAGGAATTTGGAACTCTGTTTTGTTTTCTAGAGTGATCTTTACTTTGAAATGACAAATTGAATGAGATACACACAAGAAAAAGACTTAAAACAATTCATTGACTTCTGAAGTGTAGTCTATAGTTGTTGATGTGTATGGAGTTTCGTTGAGTGCAGGTCAACTCATTCAATACACAAACAAAGAATTGAGTACAATACCGCGATTGGTCACTGCCTCTATTGTTGGTGCTCATGTTTTTTTGTTAGTTTAAGTCGATTTTGTAATCTGATTGAGTGTCATAATGTTCTCAGTTCGGTGTTGAACTCTTTTGTTTGCAGTGGCGAAAGTATTTCCATATCGGGGTAAATAAACCGGATTTAGTATGTTGTGATAATGGTTGTTTGTTTATTTTGGCTTTAAAAAAAATATTTATAGATTTAACTGAATAAATAAATATTAAAAATAAATAAATAAATTATTTTACTGATAATAAGTTGAATAAGACAATGGACTATAGATCAATTTATCGCTTTTAGGTATGTCTAGGAAAATAATTTCTGTCCTGAAAATGGAATCAAGTGATAACAAAAATAAGGAAGTGGTGCAAAAAATCAAAAAAAATTCCATTAAACAAAATCTACAAAAAATTAAAACTTCCTTAGACTTAATGTTCATGACAAAATCGGCAAACAAGAATTTTTTTCTGACAAAATCTCCAAATCCCAAGCGTTCATCTTTATTTCAATTCTTGATGTTACAATATAGGTAGTAATAAATATTTTTTTGTTAATGTTAAAATAAGTTTTCTAAATTATTCCGTTTTAATTTAAACATTGATTCGCTGCGACTTCTTGTGGAGATATTGGTTTGTGGAGTTTGTCGCTAGGGATTCTCCTTTTGTAAATTTATCAGCTCGTGATTTCAGGGCGTATGTAACCAAAGTAAAACAGAGCTCCATGATAAAGTTGGGGTTGAAATGGCTTTATTGGTAAATATTCCAATTAAATGACCCGGAAACATGAATAGTGGAAATACAGCTCGACGATCTATTACCCACCACGAATTGTTTGCTCTAATAACCGGCGTAAATGAAATTCTAATTCAATACAAGGTGTGATTTTACGCTCTAGCTCGGTACATACGAAATTGCTTCACGGAGCTGATATAATTGAATGTGTACCACATCCTATTGCTATGATGTTGGAAGAAGCATTGGAAGGTAAGAACAAAAAATTCTGAAAATTTCGCCATAAGCAAATACGTAAGACTTTGTGCTTAAATACAATGGAAGATCTTATGAACTTTTTATGAATTTCATCGAATCCTTTAATAACGAGTTTAAGCAAAAAACCGTCCCGCCTTTTATATGAAGAATTTTGTTTGGATAGAGAGATAAAACGAGTTAAGCAAAAGACCGTCCCGCCTTTTATATGAAGAATTTTGTTTGGATAGAGAGATGAAATATCTTCTTTAAGATGCTCTTGAAGTGTCAAAAAAGTCCGATTCAGACTTTAGTGCTTTAGTGAGTAAAAAATAAAAAAAAAACATAAAAATAACCAAAAAATAGTTAAAAAAAAATGTTTAGTCGGTTCCTTCTTGGGTTACTATTCCAAGAAATTTAACATTTTGAAGAAAACTTTAATATTTTGTAAGTAATAAATTTCGTTGCGCCTGACTAGAAAAATCGGCCGCTGTGCTCCGGCATTTTTGCGGAGCTCACAAAAGCTTTCAATTCTTGGGTCAATTTGATTTCAAAAGGATGAAGGTCAGATTCTTTATACAAAAGGAAAACTTACCACAATGTGAACATATATATTCCCATCCTTGTGAACGGTACGAATCCAACTTATTTCGTTCATTTGGAAAGGACCCCTTTCGGCTACATTACTTCGATTAGTGCTATGTCTTGCTGGCAAAGGAACATTTAAAAGTCCATATATTGATCGGAGTGAGATAATACTTCTACATGCATATCCCATATGGTTGGACAATTAATAAAATCGAAAACAGAGTAAGCACTCTAAGAGTTGCGACCACCAACTAAGAGTTCAATAGTAATTTTCAATAATTCCCCCATCTTGTTTGTTCTTAAGCTTACTTACCTACACAAGAGGCGCTACAGTCTGAATGAACCTGGGCCTCAACAAACACACCTCCCCAATTACCACGGTCCTTAGCTAACTGCCTACAGTTGCGGACCCCGAGTTGGTTGAATTCGGTTTCTACTTGTGCACGCCACTTAAGGAGAGGAGTTCCTCTACAGCGTCTGACGTCGAAGAGCGAAGATTTTTTGAAGAATTTAACTCTCGAATTGACCAAACATTTCTTCATCAGCTTTTGGAACGGTCCATGCTTCAGCGCCGTAGAGCAGGACTGGGATGATCAGGATCTTATAAAGGATCTTCTTAATAGTTCGTGTGAGGGCTTTACTACAGAATTCATAGCCTGAAGAAACAGCGGTTGGCAAGAGTAATTCTTTGATTGGTTTCTGACGAGAAGTTGTTTTCAGAGTTAACAGCGAAGCCGAGGTAGACAAAGTACCCTAATACCTCAAAGTTATATCTGTTAATAGTGACGTTCTGTCCAATTCGTCGATGTTGTGTCTCCTGTCGTGCATGACAGCATGTACTTCTTGTTGCCCTCATTTACTGCTAAGCCCATTTTCGCCGCTACCTTCTTTATGCTAGCAAACGTTGCTATGACATCACGTTAAGTCCTACCAATAATGTCAATATTGTCGGCTCATGCTAGTAGTTACACCGATTTTTGGAAAATTGTGTCCCTGGTGTTGGCTCGCGAGTTTTGCACAATTCTCTCAAGATACAAATTAAAGAAGTCACATGGCAGCGCATTACCTTGCTAAATCCTTTTTTTGGTATCGAATGTGTCGTTGAGGTCGTTTTTGACACTAACGGAGCAGCGAGAATTCTCCGTCGTCATCCTACACAAACGGACGAGTTTGGGCGATATTCCAAAACTAGCCATGGCTCTGTATAGTTCGTCTTTATAAACGCTGCAGTAGGAGGCTTTGAAATCGATGAATAGGTATTGGGTATCGATTTGGACTTCTTAATTTTTTTCCAGGATCTGCCTAAGTCTCAAAATTCGATCGGTTGTGGACTTTCCTGGTCTAAAACCACACTAAAAAGGGACGATCAGGTTGTTGATAAACGGTTTTAGGCTTTCACATATTACGGCAGATAGCATCCTGTAGGCGATGTTGAGGAGACTTATTGCCTCTGTAGTTGGCGCAGTTCAGAGGGTCTCCTTTTTTGTGGATCGAGCAAACGATGCTGATGTTCCATTCTTCAGGCATACCTTCATTCTTTAAAACATAAGGCTTCTGGCCTTAGACTGGTACTTCTAACAAATCCGCATGCGAATAGTCGCTGTTTTTGCTTACTGTAACACGGTCGGTAGTAGATGTCACAGCCATCATCCTCGTTTAGCCTGGCCCATCCCATCGTACTTCCAGGGTGGCAGTAATGTCTGCTTAGTAGCAGCTTAAGGCTTTCGCTAGTTGTTCTGCTGCACCTCTTCTGTTTAATGTTCTCACATTCGAGTTGTGGATACGAGTTCTTTTTTCGTTTAGCAGGTTAGTCAACAATAAAATCAGTCCTTTCCGAGGCTATTGGTTGCTTCGTCGCATATAATTTGTTGAATGGGTGGGTAGCTTACCCAAAGCACAACCCCCAATCAGGAGGGCCAGTTCCAATATATAAGATACACGGGGCCATCAGTATCCACTACGGGATTGAGCGCTGCCGTTGGCCTTTCGGGTCATCTGCCACCATATCTATTCAAGGGGCCTGACTAACTTTTTAAATTCCTAGAAAAAAGGTTGTCCGAATTTTTCGAAGCAGCTTGTCTAGGTTCGCCTGGGACAGCAGGCCGGGTATTCATTCCGTGCCATTCTGACCTGGCTGTGTAGAGTGTGGCTGTTTTTCGTCTTGCCATAAACACTCGCGCTTGTTATTTAGTAAGATCCTGTTGGATGAGACCAGCAACCGATGGTGTCCACTTGGGGGTTAAAAATAAGCACTTGATGTGTAGTCAGAGTTTCACCCACTGGGCATTGCCAAGTTAAGGAAAATCATAGTCAACCCTCGTTCTAAAACATCCAACCATCTGAAGCTTTACCGTGATAAAAATGAAATCATTTACTGACGTTTTTGCGCTAATTAATCATAAAAAATTAACAAAAAAAAAAAAAAACACCTGTGAACGAAAAAGTTTCGTACGACACACTCGTTCACCTTAACTTTCTTGTTCTGCGTTTTGAATTATGTTTCCCGGAAAGCATTCAAGCCAACGCGCGGTCTATAAATCAGTTTTATAATAAAAAAATAAAAAAAATTGCGGGGGCGTCTTGAATTTGTTAGCGAATCTCCAACACAGCATTAACAAATGTCCGGCTAATGACTCTGCTGTCCGTTAATGTGACTAAATTTAGGTTGATTCATCATTTATCATAGACATGAGAATTTGTTTTAAGTATCTTAAATAATTAATTTTATCATTTGTTGATTTATAAAATCATTTTATGTGAAATCGCATAAAAAGATATATGGACTGTCAGGTTTATTAACATCGGAGCGGCTGTCGTTGGATTTTTGCAGATCGGCTTTTTAGATGAAAAATTAGCATGCTCCTTAGTCGACGTTGCTTCTGTTGCTATGGATAGACATGAGAAAGACGGGGGATGCTTAAAACCAGGTCTAGTTTATTATTATTGTTTTTTTTTTTTTTGAAAACAAGTCTGGCTTGCGAAATTTAAGTGCCATGTTTATTGCAGGGAAACTTGTTAACGTTTAAGACGTCATAAGTTAATCTGGAAAGATGAAAGTAGGTGAAAATATGTATTAAAATGTATCGCTTTCGGGTTACACAAGGTTGAGCATCATAACGTACATCAAGTTTAATAGGTTAGTCGATAACTAGATATTGACTCTGTAAGGATAGGAAGTCATTACATGAATGGTTGTCTATTTGTAATTTTATTTGTTGCTGACAAAAACTTAAGCATTAAAAGCTGTATTGCAAGATTTTGGAAAATTTGTAGGACTTTCCATTCAAGATATCCACGACGTCACAACAATCCAGAAATAAAGTGAACAAATTTAAGGTCGAAGGACTGCAATCGCAAGAGACCGCCAAGACCTTCGCGCAACGCGTATCCCTTAAGTTCTCGATTAACACCATACCACCAGCATCGAATGTAGAAAAAGAAGAACAATGGCAACGATGTTAGAAAGCTATTAGATCAGCCGCAAGTGATGTGGTAGGTTTCTCTTGGCCACCAGCCAGAAATCCGAGGTTTAAAGTGGATTGCGGACAGATGCTTGGAGCCAAGAGCGATACCTACAGGGCTAAGCTGTAGGTGAATACCAGAGCTGCCGTTGACCTCTATAGGCAGAGAAGAAGGGAAGAATACCGGCTCTTCAGAAAGAAGAAGAATTGCAAGAAAAGAGCGCGATCGAGGATGCAGAGAGGTGCCACTCCAGGAACGATGTTTGCAAGTTTTACCAAAGTGTAAAACGTCAGAGTCAAGAATACAAGGCTCGAACAGTATCCTCTCGAGATGAATAAGAAAACATCGTAGTTGAGACACAGTTAAAACACACTCGATGGAAGAACCACTTCTGCAGGCTGCTAAAGGGCCATGACAACATTCCGCTGTCAGGCAGAAATACCGATTCTATATTAACAACGACTGCAAAAACTGCCATCCGCCACCTGAATGCAGTAAGGATAGCAATATATAACTCAAGCTTAATAGGGCTGCCGGAAATGACGGCCTACCCACTGAGCTTTATAAAGCCGGTGGAGATGACTTGGTATGCAACATCCACCAACTCATAGAACAAATCTGGTCGGATGAAAGTATGCCTGATGAATGGAACCTCAGCATCGTTTGCCCGATCCACAAAAAAGGAGACCCTCTGAACTGTGCCAACTACAGAGACATAAGTCTCCCCAACATCGCCTACTAGATCCTATCTCCTGTAATATGTGAACGTCTGAAACCATTTACCAACAACCTGGTCGGCCTTTATCAGTGTGGTTTTAGAACAGGAAAGTCCACAACCGATCAAATTTTCACACTCCGGCAGATCCTGGAAAAAGCCAAAGAAGCCCAAATCGATACCCACCACCTATTCATCGATTTCAAGGCCGCATACGACAGCATTTATAGAGACGAACTATACAGGGTCATGCCTGGCTTTGGTATACCGCTCAGATCCTATATAAAACCCAGATCATCCCACTCCTGCTCTACGACGCTAAACATGGACCGTATCAAAAGCAGATGCAAAAATCCTTGGTTCAGTTGAGAGCAAATTTCTTCGAAAAATCGTCGGTCCCGTTTGCGTTGACGGGCTATGAAGTCGAGATTCATGTCGCAGCGACATGCCCGAAGTAAAAAAAATTACACAATAGTCGTTTAAGATGACTAGAACATGTAGAATGAAGGACACAGAAAAGGAAGACCTCGCCTTAAGTAGCGCGCACAATTAGGAATTTTAAGGACCCACAACTCTATATCCTTTCGATACTTTCAAATTACCCCAAAACCACTTAAACCTAGCTGTAAATAATTAATCACTCGCAAATGAATAAATCCGCGCTAAACATGCACACAACTCGTAAATGAAGTCAGTTTAGCTCAGTCAAACCGTACCTACTTCCTTCATGAGTCACTATTCGGATTTCGATTTTCTTCTCTGCTTGTCTAAGACGGCAGCGGATTACGCTACCGTATATCTGACTGATCTGACAATGCGTGTCCGGTTGTGCTATTTAATGCTATCCCCCTAAGATGTCATAGATATTATGGGGCCGGTGTCTTGAAGGCGATTAGTACAGACGCTGCTAATGGCGATTTTTTAATCACTTATTCAAAGGATTTATGACACTCTTTAGTGGTTAATCTCTAATCGATTGGCAAAGTATCGCGCGGCAAACATAAAAAGATACAAAATGAATTAATCTGACTTTCCCCACATATACGTGGACATTAGATATGAACAGGAGTATCTTATACATACACGGTACGGTAGCCCTTTGGCTAGCAGCTTTTCACGTGATTGATTTTATTCCTCGCACTCGCATAGTGTCCATCAACTTGGGTTCCATCATTACTGTCCATCCTGGTGTACGACAACTCATAAATAGATACATCAATCTAGCGCTGCGCATTCTGGTGGAATAGTGAACTCTTTTTGTCGTCTTTTAGTATGTGTGTGTGTGTGTTTGTGTTGGGCTGTTGTTCTTGTGGCGCTGTTGACGGTTGGTCGATTGGCATCGTGCTTCGGCCGGTCCGAGTTGTATTTACGTATCCATTGCGAAAGTGTGTCTCTTGGTTTGGTATTTGTAGTCATTAAAATCGCTGAAATTCCTTAGGGGCATCACTGGTGCGCCACAAACTGTAAGCGGGGCCGATGATGGTAGTCAGTCGCTCTCTCCCTTGTGGGGATGGATGGCGATGTGGTGCGGTGCGACTGGCTCTTATGTTAGTTATAGCGGAACACTACCATCATCATTAATACCAGAGTGAATGAATGCATACATAGGGGGAGAGGGTATAGATACAAAAAATAAGTTTTTTTTTTTTTCAATTGCGAGCGGCGTTGATTGTAATCGATCGATAGTTGGTTGTTAAGTTTTTTTTTCCATTTTTTTTTTGCATTAAACTGTTACACTCGATCATTACGATCAGAATTTTTTTTTTAGTTTAGTCGTTATAATTTCAAAGAGCACATAATATGTGTTTCTTAGAGGTTTTCATTCACAGGAATAAATTGGCGCCAAAGAACTTCTATTGCAACAGAGATACCGATGTAAGGATTATCTGATCGGTGATCGTGGATTGTTTAACCATTTTTGAGCGTGTTTCACAAGGAAGGCATAACAAACAGGTGGTGGAACTTAAGCAGGAAGTTGGTCAAATGACGGAGACTGCGTGTTTTTAATTAGCTTGTGCAGTTTGGAATGACCAGAATTTCGTTACCGATTAGACCCTTACTAGGTTTAAATTTTATAGGGATTTTGAGGTAATTCTGTCTGACTTGCATTGCGATAACTTCGGGTTTTTCAAAAACTTGTTCGATTTAATTTTATACCAACAGCCCCAACACTAATATAGGAGTGAGTTCAGGTGTTTTCTTTGATAGGCTAAACTTAGTCCGTCTCACCCCTTCTGACGTGCTCGAAGTGTCGAGAATATAAGCATCCTCTCAGCAGATAACCAAAAGCTGTCTTATCAAAATTCAATGTAGCTCTCCTCGATATATGAGAAGATATGGACAGTTTTCAGACGAGTAGGTAAGGAAGAACGACATGATAGCAAAATGGGATAAATCCGGATACGCGACCTGAATGAATTTTATGACCTAAAAACGGAAATAGGATAACTAAGTGTATGAGCACTCATATCGTCGATTGAAAAATAAACTTTCGTATGTCAAAATTCTTAAATTTTCATAAAAGCTATTTGAAGTTTTCATTGCTAGGGATGTTTCCTTTATTGCCAAAGAACATTTCCCCCCACACTGTCAGTTTAAGATTTTAAATCAAAATCACCAATATTTGACTTAATACCTCGATTTGCAACGGTGTCACAAAAAAGGCAGCAAAATGGATCGAAAACAATAAGTTACTTCCGATGATTCCACCGCCACAGAAGAGAAAACGTCTAGGAGCTACAAAGCAAAGTCAGAGCATCACGAAAAGAATGAAAGGGAATAAGGAAATACAAGCAACACGCACCCTTATATGTCATAAGAATCGAAGAGGCTTACGAGAAATACACATGATGAATCCACAAGAATCACAACAATGGAGAAATGGCTTCAATGTTTGGGTGCAGAATTTCTAGATGTTTTGAAACAGCACTGTAAAAAGCTATGCTCACCTAAAGTCAATAAAGAAAGAGGACCATACAGCCATTAGAAAGCTACAGAGAAACGATGCCGATACTTTGGTATCACCAGATCGTCAATATCTAACGACGAAGGTATGCCCAACGACTGGAATATGAGCTCCGATTGTCCAATCTATAAAATAGGCAATCCTTTGCGTAGCTGAAAACCATGAAGCCATATAACTGTGTCGAATGTAAGATCTATTCTAAATATTGAATTGTGAATATCGGAAGTCTTTCATCAACACAAATTCAAGTTCGCGTATAGTAGCACCCAAACCATGTAGCAATCAGACGTAATAATTGAATTTGGGATGGTAAGCGCTCATAACACCCCAGAGCTACATCGCACAACGCTTGTGATTTTTAACCTCATCAGATGCAGAGAACTTGTTGATGACATTTGAGGTAAGTGAAAGTAGCTGAAGGAACGTTAAAGGTACCATCACCGAAAATCAGTCTCCGATTCCAATCAAATGTTGGAAAAATACAAACATCTCTCACGACGGGCTCAGCGGCGCGATGATTAGTGCGATGAACTGCCGCGTAGAAGGTCTGGGTTCGATTCCCAGCCGTAGCAACACATAAAATGATTTTTCACTGGCCATCCTCTCGTAATGATCTGACAAATCATCCAAGAAAGTATCAATTGTCAAGAAAAGCTTATCTCGAATTCGCCGTTTGGAGTCGGCGTAGAACAGGAGGTCCCGCCATCGTGCTAGAGAACTGATTACTAACGAGCCTGAATTTTTGCGCCACAAATTTGAAACACCCGCTAAGCAAATTACAAAAAAAAATGTCCGTGTTCCTATGAGAGACTCCATGAAATAGTTGAGTTCAAGAATAAATGGTTGAGGACTATGGAGAGTTCAAGGCAAGGTTGGGATTACCCATCGCGGCAATAGTTTTCAATGTTCCTATAAGTGATACTCCATGAAATGATTGAGGGCTTTGGAAAGTTCAAAGCAAGGTTGGGATAACTCGCCAGGGCAAAGTCTCCGGTGTTCCTTTATGAGAAACTCCATCAAATGGTTGAGGACTTTGGAGGTTGGTTTTACCCGCCAGTCCAAAAGCTTTCGGTGATCCTATGAGAGAAACTCCATGCAATGGTTGGAGACTATGGAGAGTTCAAGGCAAGGTTGGAATTACCCATCAGAGCAATAGTCTTCGGTGTTCGAATGAGAGAAACTCCATGAAATGGTTGAGGACTTTGGAGAGTTGAATGCAAGGTTGGGATTACCCATCAGGGCAATAGTAGCTAGAATGGGAGTCAAACCGGGAAAATATCCCTCTAGCGACAAGTAAGTAACAAACGAATATACTCTTCTCGAAGACTGATTCCAAAAAACCGCTTGGTGATCCGTCTATACAAAATCACAGACATTTCAGAAGATGGTTCACTACAAAAGTCTAGTAGTATTGTGTTAGATGCTTCAATGGCTGAGGAATGATGATCAAAATTGGGATGTGAAGTATTTATTGGAAGGACGAGCATCCACCAAATCTGCAATTGTTACATTTTGGTAAGATCACATAATAGATCACAAAAATGGGTGGTTTTGCACTCCGGCAGAATGAATTTTCAACTGCTACGCAACTGATGTGGAAATCCCGAGTTGGAGAAGACTCTAGGTAATTATATAAGAAGACATACACGATCTGTCAGAGAAATCGATGATCGCACAAAATAATTGGATTTCGAAAGAGGCTATTGTGAATAAAAGCAAAGATTATAAAGCCATACAGATGACGCACTGGATGAAAGAAAAATTGTTCTATGGCGTGTCGTACTGTCACAGCCCGCCATATATTTGGATCTCGTTTCTCATGTGTGCACGTGCATACCCGCCATACCATGAAGCTGGTGAGCAAAATTTATAATCTTGGCTTTATAATCTTTTATAAAAGTGACTCGTGGTGAAATTTTACCAATATTAAGACGAAGCTAATTTAGATTTGCAAAGCGCGTTGTTGTAACCAGGAATTCGATATCTTGTGCACAACCACCAAACAAACAATTTTTCTTTTATGAATTTCAAATTTTCAATTTCAAGGAGCAATTATTTGTATTAAGCTTGTTTAGTAACACTTGGAAGTAAATCCACATTCTTTATAGAAAAAGAAATAGTAAATCAATTTAAGGCTTCTATAAAGTTTCCATATGTGTACATTCTTTACATATGACAGTTGTAGAAATGGTTTGTGTAGGGCTTCCACCAAAGTAATATAGAGCTCATTAAGGCTTATAGCAGCTGCGAATACTTTTTTTCTGATGAGATACCACGCAGAAGCTCTGTGTTCGATTCCTGATCGTGGCAATACCAACATGTTTCACTAATTTTTTTTATTTCTTAAAATAATTAAAACCTAATTTTTTAGTAAATCCGCATCAAATGCACATTACCAACGAAATCTAACCCATTTTTTTGTGTACATTTTACTGGTTGCTATAACGATTTGTATCTATACATAATAAATGTGTATTACGCGAATGATAACATCTGGCAGTACGTTCTGTATCGTTCGATTAAAAGTTTCAAGTGGTTTGTTACTATTACTACTCTTGCATGTTGCAGTGGACAGCGTAGTCCACAAAGCAAAAAGCTTTGTAAAGACGAAATATAGATTTTGCTATTGTCGAAATATGCCGTTCAGATACTCTTTTATAATCCCTTACAGTTTGGCCAAAAAATACGTTTTTCTAAAAAGGGGGAGTGGCAAATTTCAAGATTTTTTAAACAACGAAGACGTGTACAAAATTTCATCATTCCAACTTACAATTTAAGGACCAAAAACTGGTGACGTATAGACGGATGGACGGACGGGTAGACATGGCTTAATCGATCTGAACCGATCCATATTCTTCATGTTACAAGCTATGTATCAAAACTGTCATATGGTGGTTATATTTTTAGTTTCGGTAAGGATTTGCTAATGAAATCTTATAGAGTGCCCCAAAGGTACTTCCATAAGACTTCATACAGTTAACTTTGCTGAAGGGGAAATAGTTTCGAAAGTGCTTTATCGAAGCGAAATAGTTAGTCGAGGAAACAAAAACAATTTTTTCTCATTAAGGAGTATGCGAACTTGGAACAGATGTCAGCGCAGATTTAAGAAAACTCATTTTTAGCATACTAGAAGTAGTTGTAAGAGTGCATACTTCAACGTTTTTCTTCTAATCTGTTCAGCATTTCAATTGTTTTTTTTTCGTTATTTTATTAACTTCGGCAAGGCTTCGGTAAAGAAATCTTAGTGCTTTAAGTGTGTCTCCATAATACTTCATATAGTCAATAATACTTCATACAGTTGCTGGAGTGTAAATAATTTCGAAAATTCTTTATCGAAGCGAAATTGTAATTTAGGGAAACAGAAAAATTTCTTCTCATTATGGAGTGTGCGAACTTGGAACAGATTTCAGCGCAAATTTAAGGACACCTTATCATCCTGCTCTAAGTAGTTGCAAGAGGGCATAAGCCAACGTTTACCTTCTTATTTTTTTCAGAATACAGTGAAGTAGCTTAAACATTGAACCATACGCTGTGGAACTCGATTAGGTAAGCCGGTAGGATTCGAGTTAAAAGAATGCCAAGCCACTGGTCAATATACGAGGAAGACAAATCGTAACGAGCGACACAATTTGAGTTGCGATTTGTTAAGGTAATGCTATGAGCTTATGAAGATCTAGGCTGGGTACCACAGAATCCAATACCTTTGTAACTAAAAACTGAATGTCCAAAATCGATGATGACTCTTGGTTTCAGAGAATTCCAGTCTTTTATTAATCTTTCTCTATCAAAAATTCGCTGTTGAATTTGAAACCAATTTGAATACCAAAAACACATCTACTGCAATTTGTTGTGGTTAATCTGAGATTTATCCACATATTCGTACACATTTAACCTTCACAACGATTAACCTAATTCAGTCGATCAAGTGAATATGTGAATACACTTTAATAGAGTACCCCCTGCCCGATTCGATAAACCACTTGATAAATCTTTTAATTTCGACTTTAACACTTCAATATAGTCAGCAGTTTAGCCGCGAGTCTAAGCGGCATCATCACTCTTCGTCAAAACAAAGCTGCAAAAGAGGTAGATAAAAACAGATACTCACATGCCCATCATATCTACGAGACGTATCTTAGCGTATGGTTTTAATTACACTCTAATCAGATGTCGATGGCTTTGATAACAAAGGGACTGTTGTATCTATTTTTCGTCATCGGTGTGTTGACTTTTTTTTCTCTTAATTGCAGATGAAAATGAGTTTCGTGTGTTTTCATTTTTGTTTCATCGCCAATTACCGCGCGCATCTCTTAAAAAATCAAAAAATATACCCGATAGCGCTTTAATCAATCAATATAAAGTAGAAATCACTCAAGTCGGTTTGCACAGTCTTCTTCAGCCAGTGTAGCGTCACATTGGAGGGTTTTATTTTGTTTTTCTGTGCTCACTATAAACCGCGCTTAAGTATAGACCACGGCTGTGGATTATTCACTCAGCTAGCCGTAATTAGTTGGACCTTTTTATTTCTTCATCAGGCACACTCATAATTAGAGTTTAGGTGACCGCTTTGTTTTTTTTTTTTTTTTGTTATTTTGCAGAAACGAAGGTGACTACCTGTCAATTAAATGTTTTATGTGTGTGATGACAATTTATGCGGCATTCAATGTGCTACCGGCTATTTGACGAACTACATTATCCATCGGCATTCCTTCACGCATTTGAGTGCCGACTGCCAACACCGGCTTGGCGTCATCAAGATAAGACTTTATCGCGCCGGATTTATGGTACGAAGATATCAAACAATGTGTTGCACGGATTGTAATTTATGTGCTATTGCGAAAAAAAATGTTATCGATATGGTTTGGGTGGAGCTGGAAAATTTATCGATTGCGAATTTCGATTTATGTCTTCGGTTGGGAGGGAAAGTGATTTCTGTTATCACAGCTTGGACCTCTGATCTGAAATTTCTTGCCGCATTGCATTTTTTTACCATTAAATTGTTTTTTAAATCATTCGGATGTGAGATGAAATATTTGCATAACCCATAAGAACACGTGTGTGATAACCGAACACATGTGTGAGTGGAGTTACGTCTTCGGGTGGCGGATAGATTTGCAGATATACGAAGTATGCGGGAAATAAAACACCACTCGTGGCCAAAAAAAAATTAGGGGAAGGTCCCTTATCAAGAAACGTACCAAGACGGTAGCGAAAGAACTTCCAATATGCGGTTAGCGGTGGCATCTACAGTCCCAGTTAGGATGGACAGAGTAAATAACCTATTTGAGCTGCTCCAACAATCGGAAAAAATGTCATATAGGAATCTCAGGGGATTCTGATGGTCCCATGTCCTAGGAGTATTTAATTAATTGTATCATGGCCAAATTCTCCGACATAAGCCTTATATTTAATCACGCCCCGATAGAGGAAAAAGATGATATGCCTAATAATTGCTTCCACGAGCTCCTTGACAAAACCTATGAGCCACTACTGATGTACGATGTTAAATTCGTACTGGGAGATTATTTCAATGCAAATGTAGGAAGAAAATACATTTTTAGCATTACTGTCGAAAAACATAGCCTACACGACAACACGTCTGATTACGGACTTTGGCTATTTGACATCCCTACGGAACGTAATGCCACTTTAGCCAGAACACGGTTTCCCCACATCGATATTCATTAGGGGACATGGCGGTCTCCAGATCAACGAAAGGTCAACCAAATTGACCACATTGCGATAGACAAGAGACACGCGTCCCGACACCCAAAATTAGAAATACTGTAAAAAAAAATGTTATGCCGAAAGACTGCAATCGCAAGAGACCCCCAAGACCTCTGCGCAACGCGTATCCCTTAACCTCTCGATTAACACCATACCACCAGCATCTTATGTCGAAGAACAATGAACACGATGCCAACAAGCCATTAGATCAGCAACTGATGTGCTAGGTTTCTCGCATCCACCAGCGAGAAACCATTGAAAAGATGCATGCAAGGCAAATCTGCAAGTGAAGATGAGAGTTGCCATTGAGCTTTATAGGCAAAGAAGAAGGAAAGAACACCGGCTTTTCAGAAAGAAGAAAAAGGAGCAAGAAAAGCGCGCGAGCGAGGATGTAGAGAGGTGCCATTCCAGGAATGGTGGTTGCAAGTTTTAACAAAGTGTAAAACGTCAATGCCAAGTTTACAAGGCTCGAACAGAATCCTGTCGAGATGTTGTTGAGACAGCTACGATATTGACTTGTTCATCTCGACTGAATTCTGTTTGAGCATTTTATCTCTGGCGTTGATGTTTTTCACTTCGGTAAAGCTTGAAATGATGAGGATATGGAAGAACCACTTCTGAAGACTATTTAACGGTGATGACGAACAACATTAGGCAGAACCAACCATTCAATATTGGCAATAATAGCAAAAACTGCCAATCATCCAACCTGAGTGAAGTGAGAATAGAAATATTCAATCTCAAGCTTAATAAGGCTTCCAAAAATTAAGGACTTATTGCCGAGATTTTTAAAGCCGGTGGAGATGACTTGGTAAGTAACATCCACCAACTCATAAGCCAAATTGTCGAATGAAAGTATACCTGAAGAATGGAACTTTGGCCACTACCACTGAACTTCGCCAACGACAGAGGCATAACTCTCCTAAACATCGCCCACAAGATAGTATCTGCCATAATATGTGAATTCCTGAAACCGTTTACCAGCAACCTGATTGGCCCTCATCAGTGTCTTTTTGGGCCAAGATAGTCAATAACTGGTCAGATCATCACTTTTGCAGATCCTGTTAACAAAACTCAAGTAGTGAGAATGGACACCAGTAATGCACCTAGCAGAGTCTTCGATTCCTAACCAGACATTGGACGCAGAAGGGGGAGACCTCGTCTTAAGTGGAAACAAGTGGAAACCAACCTCAAACAACAGCCTCTACTGAATAATCCTTATTTTACGCTCGAACTTGACTTGTATGCTTCGATCATCAACTGATCTTTCGCAAGATGCCAAGATGATCATTACGATGATCATTCAAATCACGGCATCATGCAAGTCCAGTGGACATCAATTACGGGTGTTACCCCAGTGCATCAATTCTTTAGAAGTTGAACATAAAAAAACATGTTGACATCCATAAAACCGCATGAAACGTAATACTTATCGGGCTACGTGGACTTTTGAAGTCCAATAGGACATTTCACACCCAATAAACCCGTAAATCTCAGTTTGCATATGAACTCTTTCGATTACTTTATTGAATATCACTGCAAGTTGTGAACCGTTCTGATCCACGGGTCACACCTTGACAATACATTCAAGTGGCATCAAACATTCACAAAGAATAGGATCTAACCCCAGCGCTTATATCAAGACAGACATACAATCTCTCCAAGCCACCAGATCTTATAAAAAAAAAAATAAACATTAGAGAGAGTTTACCGATTTTCTTACTACACCTATCATACCCCCCCTTTTTTTGAAAAAAAAAAAAAACCGACAAGGAAGACACTCACAATTCACTTAAAACCTACATCCTAGCACAAGTCCATTAATCAAATCCACTTGACTACACCACAAGAGCTGCCAGATAAATACCATATTCATTACCAAACAATTCAGTACGTTAGTGCAGATACCCGTAACTGCCCATCAAATTGACCATCACAGAAATAATTTAGTAAGAGCTTCTCCCACGTACCTATCCCCGCTCGCATGAACGCGCCCCATGCATTAACATTAATTTATCGCAATAATTGGTGCTAATAACCTTACTTTGCATACTTCAAATATTCCCGACACCAAGCACAGACCAATGCCGTCAATCAAATTAGAAATTACTTGTCACCCGTATATCAGACACGGCGGATTGTTAGAGAGTAAAACGGCCCCAGACCCCCGTTGAACCCAAACAGTTAACACCCCATTGTGAAAATGTCGATAATGGGCGTTAAATGCCTCAAAGTGTTAAATCCCCTGCACCCAACCTATGACACTGACGCGGCGTCTATGCAAATGCACTTATGAGCACAATTAGTGACTTGATGGAGGTGATAGTTGGTTGGATCGCCTCAAAATCCCGTCTTAAATGAGTTGCAAGAACGGTCACAAATTTATGACACCGACCCGGATATAAAGTCCGAATCAGATGATTAGCAAAGAATTTCACAGACACCTATGCAGTGTTGTCGATGAGCTGTTCCTCGGCCAAAGATCAAACATAATCTGCAATCTATCAATACCATGGTCAGTTGAGACACCAACATTTGGGCGTAGAGCTGGGAGAAATGCATGTCGAACATGAAAAATGCCTGCCAGTTGACTTCTGCCTTTGTGTGTTTGGAAAATCGAAACCCTGCGGCCAACATGTAACACAGACTCCGAGGAACAACAGCCGCATAGAGAGAGAGAAGAAACCTCCGCAGTTAATTTTCTTGTCAAATTGTGACAACTCAAGCCGCACGTACATATGCAAACGCACATATTATAATGTGTTGGGTGTCTCTACCATGGGTGTATAACTCCAACACCTGGACCCAAGGAAGACGACGATAACGTGGTGCTCAACAAAAGAATTTCATCGCAACTTTTAAGTGAAAACTTTTGTGTTATGTGATTCTTTTGGCGCGCACTGGCCCAACGAGGAACGAGGTGTTGGTAAACAAACTGTTTCTTGTTGCGGTCACATAAACAACTGCACGGGATATTGAATTCGATATTGAATGTTTTTTTTTGCGTTTGTGTTCCTTAACACGGAATATTTTCACACACGAAAATGGTCTGAATGGCCATGCGATGTATGGACGAAGAACCCCACAGCGTCCAGTAGCAGCTTTGAGGTGATGTTGGTTTTTGCAATTTTTTTTTTCGCACAAAATATTGTTTAATTATTTGGTTTAGATAGACATATTGCAAGCAGGCGAAATATTCTTATCCGCAATCATTCTTGTTGGGTACTTGTTATACAAATTACTCACGGTACATGTAATTGGTGGGTTTATGGTGTGCCAAAGGTGGTGTGGTTTGCATATACCCCCCATGGGGAATATTTATCACAACATAAATATATTTTTTTGCATATGTTTGTGTGTGTGTTATTTTTCGGGATATTTTGTTTCCTCCTTGGCAACGCACCACGACACTTATTTGTTGTTTGTACGCTTAGAGTGACGAAGAGTTTGCAACGATGGTCGTCGAGATTGTTATGTAATTTCACTACAAGCACCAACAACAAAAAATATAAAAAAAAATGAGAAAAATATGTTTGCCTGCGTGAAGTTTTAAATTACGTTCGAACGGGGCGAAATGTGTAATTATTATTGCTGGCAATTTATCAACAAAATCCAAAGAAAAAAAAAGACATCACAGCGATGGATACAGCACAATGCAAAAAAAAAAAAACAGTTGGAAGCTGATGTGGCCAGGGATGGGGAGAGTTTCGATTCTCTTGCAAGTTAAGTGGATAATTGGTAATTTATTAATTTTTTTGATTTTTGGGGGGAAATTGCGTTCACATCATTGGTGGACATGGTTATGGGTAGTTCCCTGCTAATAAGGAGGTATGTTCAGTATGTTAACAAGTGACATTCAATTTTTGACATCACTTTTTTAATTAGTTTTTATCTTCACATTTGGGAGAATCTTAAAGAAATTATTTTCACAAATCATTTTAGGTCACAGGGATGTCAATCGGTATTATACTGGTTTTCTACCGACCGGTTTGTTTGCAGGACTAAAGGAACTCTACCACTTTACTGCAACCTTGCTGGTCGACCTGTAAGACTTGCAATGTGACCTAAATTAAAACAAAAATGTGGGGTGAAAAAAAGAACATATGAAAGAGTTGGGTAGAAAACTTGAAATGTTGTTTTTCATCATTATGAATGTATTTATCTAATGGCAATGGAAGCGGGCTCAGTGGCGCGATGGTTAGTGCGTTGAACTACCGCGCAGACGGTCTTCTTTCGATCCCTAGCCGTAGCAACACCTAAAATGATTTTTCACTGGCCCTCCTCTCGTGATGATCTGACATGTCACGCTAGTAGTATCAATTGGCAAGAACAGCTTATCTCAAAATCGCCGTTCGGAGTCGGCATAAAACAGTATGTCCTGCCAGAGTGTATCGTGAACGAAGATTTGATATTCGTTGTCGCCTCGAACACGTAGGCCCTAATTCAAATATTATTTTGGCTGGAACATTTTTGTTTATTCGCTCGATGTGGACAAGCCAATGTAGACTGTGTGCTACATACACACATCTTGGCACATCTCTCATCTTGCGGTTGTATATTCTCCTCTATTTTCCTTCCATGCATACAGGGCCGATAATTCTACAATAATTTTTCCTTTGGAAGTGCTCCACTTTCCTGCGTATTATGGCACCTGCAAATGATCTTATAGGTGACATTTAGCTGGGTTGTTCTTCGGCAGTTGGTAGATGCGCATATAGAAATGGTATTCCATTCATCCGGCTTACTCTCATCCATCCAGACATTGTTGATGGTGCATGCACACTTCTATAGCAACAGTTTTTCCAGTTTTTTTGGTGGTTGCAATAGTTTCTTCAATACGGGAAAGGAGCGTTGACTGGTGGTGGTCCGGTTTGTTGCCCTATCACTCTCTCGAACATTTGGAAACTAAGCAGCTGCTGGAAATGCTGCCTGAATTTATCTACAATTTTCTGTCGTGCGTCAGTGACTAGATTGCTATTCTTATTTCGTAGAGCCCGCGATTCTACTTGGAATCTTTTTCTTGCCGCCGGCCCTTTAATTCCTCTGAGCTGAGAGGCTGCGTGATCTATTTTTTCTACGCAGGATTTTTTTCTCTTTCTTCTGACTCGATAGTCTTCGCGTGCGGTCCCGGTTTTGCCTTGAAGTACCTTGATATGTACCCTTCCGCATTTCTGGAGGGTGGGGGCGATATCTGGCGCACTAAGGAGCCCAACATGAAGTCCCTTTTTTTGCCTTCTCGTTGAACAGTTGGGCTCTGAAAAAGTATTCCGAATCGAAGCTTGCCCTCTGAATGTGTTTACATAGAACATCCATGATGTTAGATGATTGGCTCTCATGTAGAAGCACTTGATCGATTTGGTTGACGGCTCAACCATATGTCTGCTTTGTGGATTCGAAATCGTGCGAAACTAGTGCTGCTGGTTACAGTATAATATACTGCCACGAAGTGTGTTGATTGGAAGCCAATATATATCATTTCGTGGAGGCTGTGTTTTACCGATTTCCGCATTTAAGTCGCCTCGAACGATTTTCACATCGCATTCCAAATACTCCGTACACAAGATCGTGAAATTCCTCCTTTCAAACTAACCCGCCCAAAAAGTTTTCATTACCGATTTCCGCATTGAAGTCACCAAGAACGGGTTTCACATCGCATTCCAAACTCTCCGTACACAAGGTCGTGAAATTCCTCCTTTCAAATTAACCCGCCTAAGATGTTTTCTTTACCGATTTCGCATTCCGAATTCTCCATACACTTGATAGGGTCTTCAGTCTCAAGGGGTGTGTGCACATATAAGGCTGATCTTGTAAAATGTTGGTCTAATGCGGATCATAGTCAGGCGATCACTAACCGTTAGATTGGTCTTGACCTAAGTCGGCTCCCTACAGCGAATCCGCATCCTAAGACATGCAGCCATGGGTGGCATATGTAATAAATGTTGTCTTCCTGATCCTGTCCAGCGAATTAACTGAGTCCTGGTTATGTCTACCATTTAACTCGCAAGGACCGATTTCAGTGTTTGAGTTGTACCGCGAAGAATGCGTACGTCCAAGGCGCATACTCGTAATACATTGAATGTGGTAGTTCCTGGACTGGTTGCTATTTGTGTGGATCCATCATCCAATGCTGTTGTCTTTCTCGTCTGTAATAATTTTTTTCAAGTGGTAAAGAAGTTAAAATGGCGGCATAACCCCCAACCTGAAGGGACAGTTCCAATTTATATGATACACCTAGGACACGAGTTTATCAGTATCCGCCACGGGATTAAGCGCCGTCTAGGTCTTTCGGCTCATAAGGCACCATCTCTGTTCAAGGGGTCTGCCTACCTGTTAAAATCATTGTTTTCCGAATAAGGCAGAGCATCTCAAATAGGTTGTTCACATTTAACGTCATAACTGGGAATTTAGACAGTACCTGCCTACCATTTGAACGCCTCCACGCATAAGAACTCTTTATCTTCCTAATATTCAAAAACTACCTTCCCAATTTAAAAAATCCGATTGGTCACATATTCTTGTTAAAATTTGGACATGCAAATGCTTGCAGGCATATAAAATAAGTAAAATGGCAATCAATCGGTTTCTCATCTTTTTTTTAAATTTTGAGACAAACTTTGTCTGAGATTAAGCAACCAATTTGAGATTAATCCCAGCACTACAAAATTGGTAGGTACCTAGCTACAAGATAGAGTTCACAACAGGAGATCTAGCTCGATCTGTGAACTTGTTGGCATATCACGTTTGGAAATGAGGTAGAACAGGTAGTAACTGCTTGAAACCACTATGTTTGCATACGATACTTGGGGTATCACAAGCACACTATGACTTGTCTAGGTTAACATACATAATGCAGTCCTTAGTCTAGTATTCATACCCAAATGTATCGTTTTAAAAAATTGCTTCAGTAAATCTTGTCTATACATATGACAACTGCTCGTAACCTGTTCAAATAGTCTGCCAACATTGATCAGCATTCCTAGCCATTTCAGAAACATTACTTTGTCTCTCTGAGCAACCACTTACACAACAATCGTCTACTCGTACCTACCTCATAGGTGTCGAATTATTTGGTAAAACCTAATTTTTTTCAATTAACTCTTTGCACACACAACTAATACCAAGTGAATCAAACAAGCTCATCGACTAAACGGCACCAATAAGTGCTGCTGCTAGATCAAAGCAACGAATGCCGCCGGCCTCTTCGCTATCGCCGACTTGATCGTCGTCTAATTTAACACCGATTACACAATTTGATTTCAATCGCATGCACCCCAGTTCAACCTGAATTCGACGTCAAATCGATTCTCCTCTCTAACACAATTCCTTCAATCAATTTCGCAATTAACACCCAAACAAACAATTCAAGTCATTGAACCAAAACACTCGTGTATAACCCCCGAAAACATAGATTTTCTAAATATTTGTTCGACCAAGGAAGCCCTCGATAAGTACAGAAACACACAGATCATGTGCCCCAGAGAGCCTCTTCATTCGACGAAATCACGCTTATAACGAAATTTCGAATGTCACTTGGCCACATTCTCGATCACTTGTGGAGCATGTCATTTCTGTCAATCTATTCGACGGAGAGGTAGTTCCATCATCATTTCACTGGAAGAGCACTGACTAAGGAGTTGTTCAGAAGACCCCCTAAGGTGTTAGCACGAGGTCGATTCATCGTCGCACTTCCAAAGAACAATTCTTCTGCGTGTTATGCCCGCCTCCCCCAGAGTGTTATGGGCCACAACATTACCAATTAATTTGATTGTATCACCACCTCCCGACTAGAGTGCTACAATTATTAATTCCCCCGATAGATAATGATAATAAATTTAATTTCAGCGCATGCTGTTCAAATTCCGAGATGGAAGGTAGATAATAACAAAACGAGCCGTAAAGAGGAGGCCACAAGAGTGTGTGGAAAAAATGGACTCTTTTTGAAACTTACTAACGTGGTACGGTCAGGTCGTCTCTTTTTTACTGGCTCGAGTCGGCCGGCATGTGTTTCATCTTTTTGTCTGTCCAGCTTTTGTGTTTTGATCTGTGTCCATCGGGTGAACAAAAAAAAAACGCTTTTTCCGCTCAAGTCTTTGTGGCCTGCTTTTTGTTATTATTTTCATTCATTTTTTGCTGTTTCGTTTGTTTGTTGTTTATCGGTTTATTTATTGCGTAAAATGAAAATAACCAAGTGTTCACAATTGTTTGGGGTTTAGTGCACACAATGTGCTCGGTGATTTGCAAAGCTGTTTGACTTTGTTGAAGCTGACTTTGTTCTGGTATTTGGTTTTGACAAAGAAAAAAAAAAAACTGCAGTCGGTTGTGTTGGATAGTTTCACTATCTTTACATCATCTGTAAATTTTTGAAATATCTGCGTTTTATGAATAAACCAGCAGTGGTTTTTTGACAAAACATATGTTGGACAGTGGCGTGGGGTAATTTTTTTTTTAAAGGAAAGACGAATATTTATTGCAAAGAAAAATTGCAGACGTTTTTGCCGCACATCTCGAGGAAACTTTTGATGGTCCAGCGCAACATGAAAACGTCAATGTATTCGTGACTACAACCGATATTAAGTAAGATAAGCAAGTTTTTCCAAGCTTAAACGGGAAATTGATAAACTTTAGTCTAAAACAGCTCCGAGTTATGACCTGATTATGGGAGAACTTCTCAAAATTTTACTTCTGAAAGCATAAACTAAGTTTCTCTTTATTATAAATGCGGCAATTAGATTAGAAAAGGTACATTTCAAGACAGTGAAAAGTCGTGGAAGTGATTATGGTTCTAAGACCAGGAAAATCACCGAATGAAATAAAATCATACCTACTTCACTTCTTTCAATAATTTAAAAAGTTTTTGAAAGGATATTACTCGGTCGCTTACACCCCATAATTGATCAGAAACGTCTTTTACCTGACCATCAATTTGGGTTTAGACGTAAACATTCGACGGTTCGACCGTGCACCAAGTACATCGAATTGCAGACGTAATTGAGAAAGCTTTCGAAGGAAAGATAGTTTGCTCACTCATATTTCTTGACCTAGCTTTTGACTAGGTGTGGCATAGAGGCCTTCAATACAAATTAAGGGAAGTTCTGTTTGAAAAATCATATAAAGTCCTCGTGTATCTTGAGCATAGACTCTTCCGTGTAAAACATGGTAACGAATATTCAGAACTCAAGGAAATAATGGCGGGTATTACCCCAAGGAAGCGTCGTTGAACCACTCTTGTAACTCCTATTTACACATGATATACCACAAGCAAACGATATGAAATTGCAAAACGATCTTAACGAGGTTAATGTATGGATAAAATTCTGGTAGATTACACTTAAAGAGAGCAAATCGATTCATGTTGATTTTTCATATAAACGGACAAAAAATGATCCTGTATTCCTCAATACGGTTCGAGTCCCATTCGCAAATAAAGCAAAATATATCGCAATGACACTCGATGCAAAATAAAATGGAAGTCACATGTGAAAAAGTATTACGAAGATCTTAAAACCAAATATAGAGAACCGTACTCTGCAAATATTCGAAGCTTAACCTTGATAACAAGCTGCTAATATACAAGCAAGTGCTAAAGCCGGTCTGGACTTATGGTATACAACTATAGGGTTGTACAAATGAAACGAATCTAAATATTTTACAAACTTTTGAAAACAAAATGTTAAGATCATTCGTCAATGCGCCGTGGTAAAGGGTGATCCATTTCGAGGTTCCCTACCTTTTTTTTCATAATAAAGTTGAACAATTTGTAAACGTTGTTCACGCGTAAGTCTTTCCATTATGAAATGCCAAACAATAGTAAACAAAAATAACATGACAGCATGACACGACTCACACGTGATCTGTCAAAAAAGGCTATTGAAAAAAGTATCTCTACTTGGATCACCAATTACATAAGGAATGAAGATCTACGCAGAGATCTGGGTATTCCCGCGGTTAAAGATGAAACGAAAAATTTTGCACGAAAAAATAAAAAAACGAGATGTCATGCTTTTTCTTCAATCTCGTGCTGGAATAGATATTGCGTATGCCAAGAGCAAATTTGGGAGCCAAAGTCACTATCTTTAACAAATCCGTTCAGCGATGGTATGCAAAGGATAACGACTCCATTTGTCACTCCCATAGAGCCGTTGTAGAAGCACTTACGGCAGTTGAGGAATAGGCAAAACGTGTTGGTTTTGTAGTTAGTTAACGATGGCAAGGGAAAGTATATATGCTGTCAACAAATAAAGTACTGTCGACGCACATCCTTGGGCAAAAAGACACAATTTTGAGGTATGTAGTCACAAAGTTCATCTACCCCGGAGTCAACTTCAACCCCACGAATGACACCTTAGTAGAGACACCACGAAGACTGACTCTGGCCTGTATCACATCCACAGCAATCATCATAATAAAATTCACACGAGCTGTAGTAACAAAAAGGCACATAAGTGCCACTTTGGTTCAAGCCCAACTGCAACTTCTGTCTACCTACCTACTCTCGCCAACCGACTCTTCTCGGTTTTTGCGAAACAATTGCGGTCAAAACTCTTTACCCGAAGCTATAAAAGTTTAGTCTACAGGTACCCTTCCAGCCCTACTTCACGTCTCCGAGTGCAGGACAATAAGAAGAAAAGCGGAGCAAATATTAGACACCTTCGAAAGAAAAAGCCTTCGTCAAAGGTTTGATCCTGTATGCGAGGAAGGCGAATGGAGGAGAAGATATAACCGCAAACTTTATGTGCTGTATTAAGATGTGGATGAAGTACAAAAGGTTTGAGCATGTAGACTGCATTGGCTTGGCTACATTGAGAGAATGAACAAAAATGCTCCAGCCAAAATGATCTTTGAATCCCTGCCTTCAGTTTCAAGCTGACAAGTAACATTGAACCTCCTCCGCTTTGGAAGCAGATTTCTACTACTTAGACTTCGAATGCTCCTGTAAGTGATACTCTATATCCTTACCAGGAAAATGCAGATCATAACAGTCAAAATCCACATCTAAATCCATTTAGCAGTTCCTGAGATTAGCGCATTCATACAGACAGACACGTTTTGGTAACATTCTTTGATTTTATGTATAGATATTGGGTGCAGGCTCAGTGGCGACATGGTTGGTGAGATGAACTGCCGGGCAGAAGGTCTGTGTTCAATTCCCAGCCGTAGCAATACCTAATGATTTTTTACCGGCCTTCCTCTCGTGATGATCTGACAAATCATCCTACTTCTCGGACGATTTGTCAGATCATCAAGTTCCAAGAAAAGCTTATCTGGAATTCGCCATTTGGAGTCGGCGTAAAACAGGAGGTCCCGTCGCGCCATCGTGGTAGAAGTACAAACTTACCCATGAATGGTTGTGAGAAAGCTCGTCCCTGGGTACAAACCAGCCTGTTGTGCCAAAAACAAAAAACATATTGGGTACAATGATGACTGGCTCGTAATCCGTCAACTGTGCGCCAATGAGTTTTAGCATTCTTTTCGCTATGCCTAACCATATTCCTGGATTCACTTCCTCTCTCAATTCTATGCAGACAACATTTATGAAAAATTAAAATAATTCAACTTTCACATGTGATGCAGCTGTATAGGTCGCCTAAAATCAAATCAAATGAATATGGCCTTAGTCACCTTGGCAGCACGCGTTGGATGTACCTCTCATATACGCACACTATTATCGCAAAATATTCATTTCGATGTTACTCATTAAACCACTACGCAAGAATTCATAGAGTTTACATAGCACCACTGTTAATTTGTTAATCCATTCACAGTAATCTATTTCGATGTGTAACCTTTTAGGTGTAATGATGATAAATGAGTTTTATCTCAAAAGTTCACTTATTCACTTTTCGTTTTCAACTTACTTACAAAATATTCAAAAACACTCAATATTCCTACCTAATCCATTCTCAACACGAAATCCTCGTTGACACCGCCTATTAATTTACGCTAAATAATCAATATGTCACGCGTCAAAAATGTTAACAGCCAATCTCCATCTCCATGGAATCGGCCTGCCAACCCCAAATACCAATCTGCATTCTGCAAGCGGTCATCAATAACCAATAGACTTCAACCTGTCTTGTGTTAAGTAATTTCACTGCTTAAGGGGGGTAATTATATTTATGACAGCTCTATAAAGTACGCAAGTCGACTTCGTTATGTCTCCCCCCTCTCTTTTGTGAACATAAATTAGTTGTTTCTTTAATTTTGAGTACCACCAAGAGCTTAGATATTAAAAAGACTGGCCAAACCAGATAATGAACTAATTTGTTTTGAATACTAATGTTGCCGGACATAAGGCTGGGCATATTTGATTTGCAGCCGACAACCATACCACTGTCAACCCCATCAATTATATTTGAACAAATGTATTTAATAAATTAATAAGCCATATGATTGATATGAATAATGTAACCCTAAGGCGTGCCATTTTTATTTCTCCATATTTTAGTGGGTCTCTGTGGCATTTGTCATGAATTATAATAACAAATCACGGTAAAAATTGTTCATGCCAAATCATAATCATTGTTCCGCAATTTAATTGCCGTAATTACATTGCCTTGAACTGTTAATGAATTATTTATAAAAAAATCATTTGCAAAAAAATCAAACTGTCATAACATTAACATGTTAAACAAAAAACTAAAATCACACAAAATCACTAAAATAAGAATAATTCAGTGAATTAATTAGTCGTGTTGTTTTAATCCTTGTTTACTGGTTTCTTACGCATTTGCCAATCGAAATGAACGCCTTTAGATATCTTTGTTAAGCCCGACAGTAACATTGACAGCTCGTGCGTAGATGCATTTGGTTATAAATTTACGTACCTTCACTCGCCAATGGTCTAGGCTAATGGAGAATGAAATTTAAATACGAATGAGATGAGAGTTGAAGTGTGACAAAACATTTGAATTTGAAAGCTTATTTCTGTGACATGTCTTTAAAAAGAAAAACAAAAAAAAACAACAGCTTTCATATGAAAACAAAAGAGTTGATATACGAACTGATGTCATTATTACCACTGGTGGTAGGGACTGAATCATATTAAGATTTCTCTTGATGAATTAGTTGGACTAGCCAGTACGATTGACCTGACATTAATTGAGAAGCTGGTTATACCAATCATTGATATATCGATACAGATACAGCCATTCTTAGCGGTAGGGATCGACCTGACATTACTTGAGAAGTTGGTTACACCAATCATTGATACACCAATACCGTTGTGAAGTAACAGCCATTCTTGGCGTTAGGGAGGATCAAGACAGGTTGAAATAAATGAAGAAGGGAACACACATCATTGGAATGAATGTTTTTCATTTGGGTGAAATCTGGATCACTGAAAAACAAAAATTGATTTTCTGCAAAAACTCTAACGACAAATTAAACTTAAGTATCTTTCATTAGCGACTTGACAACATCAAACTTTTAGTGTAAAAACACACTAAAACCCAATTAATGAACTTTCAATATCCAGTAAAATCAATATTTTCATCATGTAAAGTACGCGTAGGAACAAAACGTTGGTCGGTACTTTAAGAGCGTTAACGCCAATTTTCGTCCCAGTATACAAGGATAGGAAGAATACTCGCTGCTTGATGTTGCCGTGACAGGGAGTTTACGCTTTGCCTTAAGGGTGGAGAATGTTGCTGCCTTAGAGGAGTCCGTGGTAAACGAGCCAATTCATAGTCAATCGCATGGTGTTCTCAAGAATCGGTCCTCTCGCATTATTTCACGTCACCACTTGTCAAAGCTTAGTTATACATTTATGTCAACATTGTTAGAGATATAAACGAGAAGATTGTGTTCCACTTAAGGCGTGGTCTTCCTCTACTGCGTCCGATGTCTGGCTGGGAATCGAAGACTCTGCGAGCCGCAGTATTGGTGTTCATTCGTTCTACATGTCCTTGCCATCTTAAACGTTCAATGCAGACTTTTTTGGCCAAGCCACTTTGATGTCACTGTACAGCTCGTATAGTCCATGGTTGAATCTTCGTCTCCATAGCCCGTCAACGCAAAACTGGACTGAAGATTTTTCGAAGAATTTTCCTCTCGAATCGAGCAAAGATTTCTGCATCCGCTTTTGAGGCGGTCCATGACTCAGCGCCGTAGAGCAGGAATGGGATGGTCAGGGTCTTACATTGGACATCCTTAGTAGTTCGAGTGAGGGCTTTACTACTGAATTGCCCTCTTAGCCCGAAAAGAATAGCGGTTTTCAAGAATAATTTTTCGTTTAATTTATGACGAGATGTTGTTGTCAGAGTTAATAGCGGAGCCGAGATAGACAAAGTCCCGTAATACCTAAGAGTGGTGACATATGTCAATGGTAACGTTCTGTCCAATTCGTCAATTTTGTGTGTCCTCTCGTGTTGACAGCATATACTTCGCCCTGATTTGCTGCTTAACCCATTTTTTCCGCTTCCTTCTCAATAGGTACTAGTAAACGAGGGGCTATGACACCACGTTGGGTCCTACCGATAACGTCAATATCGTCGGCGTATGATAGTAGTTGTACCGATTTTTTGAAAATTTGCACAATCTTCTCAAGAATGAAATTGAAAAGTCACATGATAGCGCATCGCCTTGCCTGAATCATTTTTTGGTATCGATTGTGTCGGCGATGTCGTTTCCGATCCTGAAACGGTATAACAAAACTAGACATGGCTCTGTATAGTTCGTCTCTATAAATGCTGTCGTATGCGACTTTGAAATCGATGATAGATGGTGGGTACCGATTCGGACTTCTTGGATTTTTTCCAGGATCTGCCTAAGTGTGTAAATTTGATCGGTTGTGGACTTTTTTGGTCCAAAACCACACTGATAAGGTCCGATCAGGTTGTTGGTAAACGGTTTCAGGCGTTCACGTATTACAGCAGATAGGATCTTGTAGGCGATGTTGAGGAGACTTATGTCTTTGTAGTTGGCGCAGTTCAGAGGGTCTCCTTTTTGTGGATCGGGCAAATGATTCTGAGGTTCCATTTTACAGAGATACTTTCATCAAATCAGATTTGGCTTATGAGTGGGTAGATGTTACTTACCAATTGATCTCCGCCGGCTTTATAAATCTAAGCGGGAAGGACGTCATTTGTGGCAGACTTATTAAGCTTGAGTTTAGAACTTGCTAACTTCACCTCACTCGAGGCGGGTGGTTGGAGTTTTTGGCTGTTGTTGCCAATATTGAATGGTTCGTTCTGCCTGACAACGGAACGTTGTTCGTCGTCGCCGTTTAATAGTCTGCAGAAGTGGTTCTTCCATATCCAAAGCATCGGTTGTGTCTCAACTACGATATTTCTTTGTTCATAATCGACATGATTCTGTTCGAGCCTTGTGTCCATGGCTTTGACGTTTTACACTTTGCGTGTTCCGGTGTTCTTCTCTTCTTTTTTGCCTATAGAACTCAACAGCAGCTCTCGTCTTCACCTGCAGCTTAGCCTTGTATGAATCGTTCTTGACTGCGAGCATCTATCGGTATTCTTCATTAAACCAGGGGTTTCCTGCTGGTGGGCCCTTGGCCCTAAGGGTGAAGAATTTCGCTATATCAGAGGGTCCGTCGCAAACGAGCCAATTCATAGTAAATCTCATGCTGGTGGGCACTTGGCCCTAAGGGTGAAGAATTTCGCTATATCAGAGGGTCCGTCGCAAACGAGCCAAATCATAGTAAATCTCATGGTGTTTTCGAGAATTGGTCGTCTCGACTTATTTGACGCTACGACTTGTCAAACTTTGCTATTATTTTTTATCTACATTGTTAGAGACATTACCATGATGATTGTGTTTAAAGAAATCCGTTATATGGTTATATGGAAGTCCAATTCTAAAAACCATTCCGTAGAACCAACAAGACGAAACACACACCCAACATTTGAGTCAAATGGGCTAAATAATTTTGGCTGTATTATCGATGACAGACTCCAGGCATACATTAGAAAAAAGTAGTTTTCGAGCTCAGTGGCGCGATAGTTAGTGCGATGAACTGCAGCGCAGAAGTACGTGATTTTTCACTGCCCCTCCTCAAGTGATTATCTGACAAATCATCCGAGTAGTATCAACTGTCAAGCAAAGTTTATCTCAAATTCGCCGTTCGGAGTGCAAGAAGTACACACGTAGATATGAATGTTTGTGAGAAAGCTCGGCCTAGGGTACTAAAGAGCCAGTCTTGGAGTAAAACAAAAGAATCTGCAAAAATTGCTACTTTAAACTTTCGGGCTATCACAATAGTTATCTATACTACGTATAATGGGAAGTAAAAAACGCGGGCATATAGAACGAACTGTAGCACCCAGCAGACGTCGGACGGAGTAGACCTCGAGCACAAATAGAAATCGTCCTCAACCAAAATGAAGAGCGCAACTGGAGGCAGTAAGCTAAGGAACTGGCTGGAGGGGCATGTTGGTTGAGAACACATTTCTAGTGAAAAAAAAAATTCCCTAATTGCGCACAACCGAATCCAAAAAACGTAGGCAAAGTGCATGCCTTAGGACTACAGATCCATTGATTCGATATTCGTTATTCAAGAAGTTACCCGCTCTTCCACTGTTATAGATTTCCCTCACCTAAGAGGCGTTTTTTCGAGAAAGAAGAATTGCCTCTGCATGAAATCAAAAGAGTTCACATACGAACTGATAAAATTCTCAAACCACAACTGTAACTGTAAGCACTTGACTTGTAAATCGTAATCCTTTCATCAAAAGTTATTGGTTTTCTCTTTTCGCATAATAAACCATGCCATCCAACCCCTGCGCATACATTGAAATATTTCCCCTGTCAGCGGTCTTAATTGCGTGATGATTGTTTCGTTTGTTTTTTTCCTGTTGTACCTCTAAATGCATTAAGCGGTGTGTACGCCTGTTAGTTAGTGGCTTCTCACAGCCAAGAGCCGCCTCAAAGTGCAAGCAAATTGCGAGGAATTTATAATCAATTTCAAAAGGAATTTTAATGCTCTAATGCAGCCTTTCATAAAATGTCATGTGTGCGGCATTTGTGTGTGAACGCAAAACTCCATACATAGACTAGAACACAGAAGTGATTCATTTTCTAATTAATGTACATTAATTAAATAATTGCAAAACTACCACCGAATACCGGTTTGACGGTACGGAGATAATTGCACTAGATGGGAAGATAGTTCTTTTATTTTTTGCCAGCCTAAATTACACTCAAAGGCAGGCAACACCAGTTTCGGTACCATACAAACACATCGCGGAGACTAAATTAACAAATTTACATGCGGAATTCCTTATTTGAATTTGTTAACTAAATTGTATTTTGATACTTAATTGAACAAAAAAAAATCATGCTATTGGTGCGTTGAATATTTACCTCCTAAAGAACACAACATATTGAGTGGTTATAAATATTAATCGAAATTAATTGATTTTTCATGCGGAACTGGATTTGTTAAGTTGATGCTTATCTTATCAGGTGTGATTAACATATACACGGGCTATTGAGTTGTGATTAACTATGCAGTTAGGGTGGCTACGTGGAGTTTGATTAAAAGGAATTTATCAACAGCAAACAGCTGGATACTTCATCGAGCATTCAGCATGACTTGTAGTCTGACAGGCCATCAGGCGAGATGATAGTGGATAAATTCAAAGAATTCGTGAGTTGGCATTTTTATGGTATAAAAGTTGTTATAGGAGTCAACGTGGATTTCCAATTTAAGAAAAATGGATTCAGATCATACATCCCCCCGTGTCATTAACTGAAGAATAACATGATTAGTGTCAAAATGATGTTGTATGTACTTTTGTTGCACGATTGATGTGTACGATAATAGAGCAATAACCAGCGATAGCCGGTACCGACTTTATGCGTCAAGTCATGCCTGCAATACACCGGTGACGATGGAAAAACCCGGGGGATTGCTGATGTGGTTTTAGCTGGAATTGAAAGAAAATGCGACCACATTATTGCGTTACCAGAGATAAAACATAACCGGCGACTAATATCAAAGATGCCAACACAAACAGCGCGCGGTTTTTATCGACATTGTTACATGAATGAGATACTATCAACAGCTGCTCTTTTCTCAGTTATAATTATGCTGTAGAAAAATGAGTTTAAAGACGTATAAGAATGCACGTTTTGCGATCTTGTACATTTGTGTAATATTTCCAGAGAAAAGCGGTCTGAGGATATAGGTAGCCATCAAGCGAAGGCAATAGGTATGTTAATATTACTTGAACGTAAGTTGTGTTAGAGGTCATGACAAAAGCTATCTAGGCTATGGTGCACAAAAGTGCGTATCCGAAAAAAAAAACCTAGACAGCATGACATGTTCCGGAGGCGGACATTTTGATCACTGGCAAAAGTAGTAGGAATACTTTCAACCACTATTCAATCGCTCCATTAATCTGAATTTATCGATCGCCAGCTACAAGACGAAAGAAAAATGCTGACTCACTAATAATTTTTTTTTTTAGAAATTTTAGTATTAAACTCTGAACAAGCGGAGAGACCAGAGATATGGGAAGTAACGAGATACCAATCTTTGGGATTTGCCTACAAGCTAAATTCACCCATAATTACGTATCTTACACATACTATCACATTTATAAACAAGTGTGCGTGAGATAAGTTATTCCCCACATTTTTTGCTCAAAATTTTTCGATTTTCCCCCGCCACCTCCCCGACCTCACCCTGAACCATCACAGAAAGGGGTGAAAATTTACATCGGAGTTAAAACAGCTGTAGCATTGCCACCACCAATGAGCGCATCCAAAACAAAATTAAGAAAATAAGCACCGCGTTCTGTATTGATTAATCAATTTAATCAAATTTTGAAAATATATTTATTTATTTTTTTTTTTTTTTTTATAATTTACACGTACTCAAGGGGTTATGAATACCCTTTTATATGTTACCATAGTACGAGCGTTTGAGAAGGGGAAGAAAGAGAGGATAGGAAAGATTTTGGATGTAGTGGAGACTTAACTCCATGGGTGGTGTCCGAACTAGCTTCGGGGAGTCACTTGAAGTTTTTATGATTGAAAAAATAGTACCAAAAAAAAACTACTGAGAACAATAAAATAGAATTCTGATTTTTCGTGTGCGTTCAATTTATTAAAACTTCCATTAATATTGTATTTGTATTGTTACTGCACATGGTAAGTCCACATTTTTGCGATAAATCGTTCCAATTTTCCTGTTTATCTGTCGAACTCATTCTCTGATATTTTGATATTGTATCTTTGATATTTGATTGTTATTGTGTTTATTTTTGTAAGAATTATTGAAAATTTTTTATGGCCCGAATTGTAAGATATGGATATGGACGATATGTGGTTTGAACAAGTAGGTGCCATTTGCCACACAGCTAATGAAACAAAGGATCTTTTGCGCGACAAATTCAATGGCCGTGTTATCTCACGTTGTGGCGATGTCAATTGGCCGCCAAGATCATGTTATTTGACACAGTTGAGCTTCTTTCTTTGGGGTAATTTGAAAGAAAAGGTGTACGTCGATAAGCTAGCAACAATTCAAGAAGTAAAGGATGAGATAACTCGACACATTAACGAGCTAGAAACTCAATTATGACTCAGAGTTATCGAAAATTTGGACCATCGGATGGAGGTGTGCCGCCGAGGTCGCGGTGGCCATTTGGCTGATATTTAGTTCCATACAAAAATGAACCATACCAATATTATCATAATAAAAAGAAATGACAGTAATTTCCCAAACGATTTGTATTTTATTTAAAATCAACATCGGCCCTTTAAATTTAACCACCCTTACAAACACCACTTAGATGGTTAAAAAAAAGTACCAAATACAAAAAATATAAAGAGGAATCGTTGAAGAGACTCTACAACAGTCGCATCCCCATTGAAATGTCGAAGTGGAAGGACTTAAGACACATTTCTTCATTCATTGAGTGACAAAGAGTCCAAAGATTTTTACAAAAATTTACGTTTGTTAATGAAAACCAAGGAAGCAAAGATGAATTCGTTGATGACGCACTGATGGTCAAAAATTAAATGGAAGAATGACTTAAGTCACACTTTTTAATTGTTTCGATCATTGTTTAAGGTTTACTAATTCATGGAATAAATATGTATACACGTTTTCTAATTGACAACATTTTGTTTAAAATTTTTTGTTTTTAACTTATTAATTTTCCTCAGAGTTTTGCCTTTTATTGGTTAGTAAACTTATATTTTCGTTTTTTTTTTTCAAAATCCATCTGAGTGGACTGAAGCCATTTTTTACTTGAACCGTTCATATCTATTAAATATGCCCCCATAAATCAAACACCAGTATAACATAAAGATCAATATTCTGACCCCATTCTTAAGACACACCAAGACGTCAATAAAAAGAACTCCCTACACCATAAAAGTCACAGTTGTGATTAGACTCACATTAACTCCAAAAAACAGGTATTGTCCCAAAAAAACCTCCAAGTCACATTCATGATCTTCCGACCTTCCTCACTCCCTGAATACAACGCTTTAACTAGCCCCCTCCTAATTGACCCATCAAATATAAACAACAAAAGGCCACCATATAGTCAATTTTTTTTTGTAAATAAAAAAACAAAACATAAACAACAAAAATTAAACCAACCATTCAACGGACAAACTGTCAAAAGAAAGTGACAGCGGTTGTTAAAAAAAAAAATTACCATCCAAGATACTATCTCATATCGAACGCGCGAAATAATGTTTTAAAATTTCATGTAAGAAGAAACTCCAATGGAGACCTTTAGGTCTTACGGTTTCTGGTCAATTTCAGCCTCTTCTTTCAAGCCCATGAATATGAATATCTAACGTAACTTTACATTTCTGTTATAATTCCTTCGAAAATGAAGACCCACAAGATTGTTTATATGATATTAGGCAATCAGTGTCGTTCCCGAAGATAATGTATTATTCGGAGTTTCAGTTTTCAGTTCACCGTTTCGTTTATTAGCATTTCTTTCGTTGAAGATGGGTATTATTACTGAATCTATCTTTTTATGTATTTCTTCTTCTTTCGTTTTCATTGAGTGGATTTTTACGGTCATTAATAAGAAGTTGAGATGCAATAAAATAATTTTTTTTGCATTTGTGGAGGCGTAAAGACGGCACAGTGATCTGCATTTCGAAAAGTGTGTAACATTTGCGAATATGTTTGGGATGATTCGGTTTTGTTTTAATAGAAATATAAAATTTTAAACTAAATGGGAAACATGCCCGTCGAGTGTGTCTGCCTGAGGAAAAGTCCTGGTCAGGTCCCTTTCAGTCATTTATTCAGTCAGTCATTCAATCGGCATCCGTGATCGCTTGATCCTTAAGGTGAGCATCCATTTAATAGTGAAAATGCTAAGCGTCGCTCTCAATCTATGGTCGCAAGTGGATATATTCATTTTTCATTATCATCAAATAGCTGCGGCAGAGTATGGCTATTTTTTAAGCGTCTTACTCGAAAAACACTTTCCTGCTCTACAGCGCTGAAGCATGGATCGTGTAAAAGTTGGACGAAGAAATGCATGGTCGGCTTGAGAGAAAAAATATTCGAAATATCTTGGGTCCCGTTTGGCTTGACGGGCTATGGAGACAACGATTCTACCTAGAACAAGATTGTCCCCGTTTAATTAAGTTTTCCATTAAATTGCGTTCGAAATCAAGCAAAAACTTTAAATTTCATACACAATACCTCTAACAAAATCTCTTTTGGTTTTGATAAGATAACGGTAACGTAGTAACCTTGAGAAATAATTTTGTTTATAAATGGGAGGCAGTCTTCTTTATCGGAGAAAATAGTAATTTTGTAGCCGACTGTAAATTGCGTTTTAGTCAAACTCAGCCTTCTGGAAAGTGAAATTGTATGCCGAAATATATAGCATTTCGGCTGAAATCACGAATTTCTCTCAAATGACGAATTTTGGCAAAATTATTATTTTAGCAGGTAATTTAGCTTAACATTGGCATTGTTACCACATTATGTTGAAACAGTCTATCTAAATCTTTTATGGTTCGACAAATAACAAATTACAAATTTTTTTTTGAAAAATCACCTCCAGAAACTATGTTTAGAATTTTATCGATCTCAATATATTTTGATAGAATTTTTTTTTTGGAGTTTCATAAAATTGTACCTGAAACCGTTTTTTTAAGTAAACGTCTATGAAAAGTGGGTTCGGCAAAAAACTTTATATCGAGCAAATATAGCTGTTGACAATTTTTAACAATCTGTAACGGACACTTTTCAAAATTTTTAACCGTTTGGCCAAAAAATCATTTTACTGAAAATCTGGTGGATTTTCAGATTTTTACACTTGTTCTGATTCGATGAAAAGTGCTCAAAATTCAACGCCCAATCGGTGACATCTAGAAGGAGAGACAGATGTGGCTAAATCGATTCAGCAAGCATTATATGTTACTACCAAAACGTTACTGTCAACTTAGTTTCGTTACATATACACGTTTCATCAAATTCGTTATTCGTAAGTTTTGATTTCGTTACTCGCACAATTCCACACGTTTACGGGTTGGTTTGTTGAAGTACGAGGAAGATTTGTTGTAATGCAACCCTTGTTGTATGTGTGTCAGTGTGTACGTCGTACGATAGATTTTTCTGATGAGTGACTCAACCGCTGAGAACGTGTGAGTGGCTCTGTGGTGTGCTGACGTACCTTGGTGTCTGAGTAATGAGTACATACATACTTTAAATCGTAAATAGTATGATTTGTAACGAAAGTAACGAATTCTTTGTAACGGGAAGTCAGTGAAAAGGTACCGAATCCACACGGGTATTCATTTTGTCTTTACTTTCACAGCTCTATATAACTATTACATATTTGCTCTTAAAAATCTGGCATAATTGAGTCGTCAGATAAATTAAGGGGTATTTTCTTAAAATGATTGAAGGGTTCAATTGAGTAGGAGTTCTGTAATTGACTTCCCTGGGTAATTTCATCAGCAATTGTGAATTTTAAGGCTTTGCAATTAGCAGCGGATTACTATATACAAGTTGTACACTGTTACCTATCTCTGTCAAAAGAAAAAAACTCCAAGTGAATGGACACCAATACTCCCGATCGCAGGGTCTTCGGTTCCCAGCCAGACGTCAGACGCAGTAAAGGAAGACCTCGACTTGAGTGGCGCTCAGAAGTAAAAAACCGACTTCAACCAACTTGGAGTGAGCACCTGAAGGCAGATAGCTAAGAATCGGCTTAAGTGGAGAGGCATGTGTTGGCATGTTGGTTGAGGCTCAGGTTCATTTCAAACTTTAGCACCACTTATGTAAGTGAGAAAGTTGTCATGCTGCAACCACTTCGTTTATTAAAAACGTTTTAAAGAAATATACCGAAGCGAAGAAGATCCGAAACAAACGTCTGTCTTCTGACAAGCTGTTGTGCCTTCAAAACATTAAACACTTACATCGAATTAAATATAGCCAAGGCATTGCACTGTCTTAACACTTAGATATACTTCACCGGATCCAAGAGCAAAAACGAAGAATTGTTCGATAGAATTGATCCATTTTTCTTGCTAATCCCCACCAGAGGTATAAGGATCTTTTTAAACTCAACTCTAGAATCAAAAGAGGTTCCAGGTCAGCACAATATGTACAGCATGCCGCCATAGTTTTAACTCTGCAATTAAAACTGACGACAAATTGCCATAAGGCAATAACAAATCTCTCACAATTAATATGGAGAAAATAAATAAGTCCCTGATCATTTAATCACAGACCATGAACCAATCAAAAGCGGATAAAATACTCGCTTGAGGCGAAAAAATCTTGTTAAAATCTTCGTTTGTGTTGATGGACTTTGAAGAACTTTATGAGCTGCTCAACGCATAGCTGTGATAAGAAAACACATTGGACGATTGTACGATCCACAAAAAAAGGAGACCGTCTTAACTGCGCCGATTAGAGAGGCACAAGTTTTCTCAACATCGCCTACAAGCTCCTATCTGCCGTGATATGTGAACGCCTGAAACCGTTTACCAACAACCAGATCAGCCATTATCAGTGTGATTTTAGGCCAGGAAAGTCCATAACCGATCAAATCTTCACACTTCGGCAGATCCTGGAAAAAAACGCAAGACGTCCAAATCGACATCCGTCACCTATTCATCGATTTCAAAGCCACATACGACAGCATTTATAGAGACGAACTATACAGAGCCATGTCTAGTTTTGGTATACCGCCAAAACTCGTCCTTTTGTGTAGGATGACGATGCAGAATTCCCGCTGCTTTGTAAAGGTCAGAAACGACTTCACCGACACATTCGATAGCAAAAAAGGCTTTAGGCAAGGCAATACGCTGTTATGTGGCTTTTCCAATTTGGATCTTGAGAAGATTGTGCAAAACCCATCTGCCAACACCAGAGGTACAATTTTCCAATAATTAATGCAATTACTAGCATACGCCGACGATATTGACATTATTGGTACGACTCAACGTGATGTCTTAGCCACGTTTGGTAGTATAGAGAAGGAAGCGGCAAAAATGGGTTCAGCAGTTAATGAGGGCATACAACATCGGCGAATTGGACAAAACGTCACCATTGATAGATATAACTTTGAGGTAGAACGGGAATTTGTCTATCTCGGCTCTGCTATTAACTCTGACAAAAACATGCTGTCAGAAATTAAACGAAAAATTACTCTTGCCAACCGCTGTTTCTTCGGTCTTATAATGGAAGTTAGTAGTAAAGCCCTCACTCGAACTACTAAGAATATCCTATATAAGACCCTGATCATCCAAGTCCTGCTCTACGGCGCTGAAGCATCGACCGTCTTAAAAGCGAGTGAAGAAATCCTTGGGTGGATTCGAGAGGAAAATTCTTCAAAAATTGTTCGGTCCCGTTGGCGGTGAGCTGTACAGCGACAAGACCCTAGCCAAAAAAAACTCCGCATGGAACGTTTATGATGGCTAGGACATGTTGAACGAATGGACAGCAATACTCCGGCTCGCAGAGTCTTCGATTCGCAGCAAGACGTCGGAAGCAGTAGGGGAAGACCTCGCCTTAAGTGGCGCGCACAAGTAGAAACCGACCTCAACCAACTTGGAGTGCGCAACTGGAGGCAGTTAGCTAAAGACCGGGCTAAATGGAGAGGCATGTTGTTCATTCCGGACTGTAGCGCCACTTACGTAAGTAAGTAAGCATTGGACGATTCAAATGGCTACAGGATGTCGAGCGTATGTACAATTAATTCTCCATCCAGAATATTCTTTGATTCCGAGCCAGATGGTAGACGTAGAGAGGAAAACCTCGCATCCAATGAAGCCCAAAAAAAGAAACCCGAGAATCTGATTGTAGGCACATGTTGCTTGAGGGTCAGGTTCTCCTTCGATTGAGGATAACATAAGCTACTAAGATATAAATCTCCTCGACATAAGGAACTAAAGACTTTTTGCAATTGGATAGCTGGATATTTTAAAAATTTCTTTGAAATTAATTGTTCATGCGTAAATTGAACAAAAACGTAAACAATTGGGTAGACAGATAAAGGAACGCCTTTGCTAAGGACTTTTTTGACTTAGGGTTACTTGCAAGAAAGCATTTATTCAACAATGCAGTGGATACCTCAAGCATAGAGAGATTTGCTCGTGGATTTCAAGCAGGTGGTGCAAATAGCCCAAAGTCGAAAAAATCAGGAGGCAGCGGAGGAAAATCTCTCCAGGATACGTGATCGGAACTGGCCAAATGGATAACTCTGATAACATCAATCTTCCAACTGTGTGCAGATGGGAGATAGGTACATTTTTGGAACCCTTAGACTGCTATATTTTAAAGGGACCGATGCATTTCTGCTCGATGGAAACGTGGATACCTACTACATACCTATAAGCCATAAGGGACCATACCTACCCTGTCATTCAGAAGTTTCAATGTGTAAAAGATTCAATAGACTCACCATCATTCATGAAGCACCACAATTTCGGAAACGAAATCCCATTCGTTAGATGATTCCTCACTTCCAATTTAAGTGAAATAAAAACAAAATAAACGCGATAATCACCACCGAATATCAAGCATCGCTACACTCCAACAACACATCAAACATTCCACGAAAAAAAAAACCTTTGACCGGCCACACAATTATTTCGCAAACATCTACATATTTTGAATTTTTTTTTTTCATTTTACAAACTTCTAGGACGTTTTTGACAAATTTCGCTAGACAAAATAGAAATTTAATTTTAAGTTTTCGAACGAAGTAAAAATTCCTGACACGCGACACCAAAAATTGTCGCTTTCATTCAAGATCACACATGATGGAGAGGTGCAAGATGCAACCCGATGTTTAGTTCTGGAAGTTTCTTTCGTTTTTCTTCACCCCTCATTGGTGCGTTCGTGTTGGTGATTTTGTGAACTGCATATGCACATAAATCAAATAAATAGATTTCACACATTCTCACAAATTATGTGCAAGCTTTCACACAATCACACCCCTGACACTAGCGGGTAGAAACTCGAACACGACACGCACTTGGATACACAATCCGCATGGTGGTCGGACCTGGAATTCTCTCTTTTGTTGTTTTGCCTAGGCTGAGTAGGCTTTGACGTTTGACCTTTCGGTTTTGTTCTCGTTTTAGGATGAAAGTGTAGGGGAAGTTCGCGATGTTTGTTTTATTTAGTGCGGTAGTTGGAGTATTTACTAGATATTTGCAATCTTGGAATTGCGTTAACTGTAAATTGTAAACAAAATATTTTATTAAACATGTAATCTTGTTGAAAATGTGTGAAGTGTGAAGGAAATATGTTTGCAAAATTATTGTGCGGAGAGTGTATACCTAACTGCGTTCAATCTCAATGGCGCTCAAAATGGGTTCCATTTCAATTGTTAGTGATGCGACTTTTTTTTTCAATTTCAGTCTTAGTGATGGGAGTTTTAACAGCTTAAATGATAACACAAGGCGGAGAAATATTAATATCATCACATTTTTGGAAGTTGCGTCGACAATTTGTTTAAAGGTAAGTGATACAACATTATGACGAAATAGTTTTTGATGATCATAATCAGTTTTTTTATTTGTATATCATTAACTTTCTCTTATAAAGAGAAAGATATTGTTTTCGTGAAAATTTTCGACCTCGATATTTTTTATTGATTCTAACATTACGATGATAGATAGCGGAACTCAAAAATGTGGTTTTTGGAATTCCTTCCGTCGGTTCGTCGGTCCGTACAATCCTCTTTAGCCTAAACAACTTGACCGATTATCTTCAAACTTCTTATCCAGCGTTTGTTTGTTCTAGGCCATTTTTTTTTTGTTTTTTGCCTTAGCCATGTTATTACAGGTACCTGCCATATAAAAATCATTCATAACCTCAATTTGCTCGAAAACGGCTCTAAAGATTTCGATTAAACTTTTTATATGCTGTAAAAATATTAGTTCCAACAAATCTGCAAACCCAGTTTTTTTCGAGAAAATCCATGAGAAATTGAATGAAATTCAATTTGTTTACTACCATTACTGTTTTCATGAGTTCCACATAATTGGTTTTGGGCCAAATATCTTTAAACGGAATTTTCAGTTTTTGCCAAATACGGAAAATCATTATTATTCACATGGACACCGATTACTTTCGTAAACGTTCGTATAACCACATTTCGACATTATTTATATGATTTTTAACATCATTAATCAAAATAAAAATGATTGTGTATTTTGGCTCGCTGTGAAAGAGAAAGTTGCGTACGACCCAGTCGTGCACCCACCACTCGTTTTTTATTGAAATGAAACTTCTTTGGGGTCGTCGGGGTAAATCCAAACCCACATGAAACGAAATTTTAACACGAAAAGTCATTGGTAGGCCTAAAGCAAAGATTATAATGCCATGCAGATGACGCACTGCATACACGAAAAATTGTTCTATGGTGGGTCGTACTGGTACAGCCCGCCTATATTTGGATCTCGTTTCTCATGTATGCACGTGCATACCGCCCGCCCGTACCATGAAGCTGGTGAACAAAAGTTTCTGTTTTTTGTTCTCAATGCGCCATCTTTGTGTCTTTCTAATCTTTGGCCTTAAGTGAGCACATTTATTTGAATCAAAAGCGGGACACATTTTCAAAAGTTGACAGGGAGCAAAGAGTGTGATTTTGTTGAGTAAATAATAAAATAAAACGCAAAATAATAGGCAAACGACATATTTATTTAAAAAAATTAATTGACTTTTTGACTTTTTGTTTTGATTAAAAATGTGATCCGTGAAAATGTACATTAATCTCCTAACATTTTTCAAAGTAAAACTTCTTTTGGGGCTGTATGAATTGGATTTTATGAAACGAAAAGAACATCACGATGACAACAACTACGGTGTTAACAACCGATTATCAAGTCAATCAAAGTACTAGTCGCAATCGACGCTGCTTGATCTCAGTGATCACCTGTTGTTGGTTTGTGTTTTTTGTTTGAAGTGAAACTTTTTTCGGGCGGTGTAAATAATGAGAGAAGTTCAAAAGAATTGCGCGTCATATCCATTGTTCGTATTGAAAATTATGATCTTGTGTTCACACAAAAGACATTTTGCGCGATAGTCTTATTTTCTTTCCTTATTTTTTGTTGACAGTAAAACATGAAGTAAGCCTAGGATTTTAAAAACAAGTGGGCGTGGACAATTTTTTTTCCGTAAACAAACTTGTATACAAACATCAGTAAAAATATAGCCAAATCGGTCAAGGAGTTGATCAGTTTTAGATGTATCAAAAAAACTGGGCTTAGTTATTAAATTACCGCGAACATTTAACTATCTACTACAACCCGTCCAATAAACTTCACTTCACAGCAAATTTCTTTGTTTTCGATTCAAAAATGACAGACTACAAGCAAAACAGATAATTAATTCAACGTGGAATATACTTGGGCTTATCATCTTCCTTTAACAACTTTTACGTTTTTGTAAATGTAGGAAACCGAGACAGTTATAACCGTTGGACAAATATTTCAAAAACGGGACTGTCCCGCTAAAAGCGGGACGTATGGTCACTTTATAGGAAAGGCTAGCGTGGTGGGACAACGGCCGGAGGGTAAACAACAACAGACAAAAATATGTTTCAGCAAAAGACAGCGCTCTGCAATGAATCCAAAGCATGCACATCAGTAAATGTGATCGGTAGTGGCGGAAACGCTGATAACGGGCGTTCCAAGTAGAGATACTTTTTTCAATAGCCTTTTTTGACAGATCACGTGTGAGTCGTGTCATGCTGTCATGTTATTTTTGTTTAGTATTGTTTGGCATTTCATAATGGAAAGACTTACGCGTGAACAACGTTTACAAATCGTTCAACTTTATTATGAAAGTTCACGTTCTGTGAGGAATGTGTTTCGTGCACTTCGCTCAACTTATAGTCAACATAATCGGCCTACTGAGCGTACTATTCGCAACACCATCACCCATTTTGAGATCGTGTGATATCACACCGTTAGACTTTTCCCTGTGGGGATATGTAAAGTCAACAGCTTATGCCGACAAAGCCGCTTCGATTCAGGCCTTGGAGGAAAACATCACGCGTATCATTCGCCAGTTACCAGTCGAAATGCTCGAACGAGTGATCGAAAATTGGACTCAACGGATGGACCATCTGCGACGTAGCAACGGCCAACATTTGATAGACATAATCTTCAAAAAATAAATGCCAAAGAATGTTCTTTCAAATGATAATAAACATTCTCCATTAAATTTGAATTTTCTGTGTTTTTTTCTTTAAAAAAGTAGGGAACCTCGAAATGGATCACCCTCTATAACAAATGTGCAACCAACAACAACATGCGAAAAAAGTCAATAGAGCAAGGACTTCTTTTACTTGAGAAATGTTGATGAATGAAGTTTCACTTTAACCTCGTAGCCATCTATGGTCTCGATTTATTTATTTATTTATCTACCGAGCTTAACTCTAACAGATTTGGATTTAAATAATATTTCTTCTTAACATATTTACATAAATAATTAAATAAATTCATAAAAATTACATTATTAACGATCAGCGGATTTATTAAAGTTCAACATTTATCTTTTAGGATATATTTATATTTAAAATTGACAGTTTAAATTTTATTCTATCTTCACACAAATCTATTTCCGTACAAACAGAATTAAAAAGTTTTATGCATTTTGTTATTTGTTCATGAAGACCATAATTGTAAAAATTTGTAAACAAATTTCTGGTTCGAAGAATTCTTTCTGGTGCATATAACTTAAATTGTTCAAGGATATCGGGACAAATTATCGGATAAGAAAAAACATCATAACTAAATAGTATACAATGAACATTTCGTCTTTTTTCTAAGGAATCTAAGCCAATGAACGCACATCTTGTTGAATAAGACAGCATTCTGTCAAGGTTCCATTTCATTTGTCTTACAACAAATCTTGTAAGACTTTTGTCTTTGTGAGAATGGTCCCATCTAATGTATAATAATGGCGATGGGAATTAAGATTATAATGTCAGTTGTTATCATTTGTACAGTTTAAGTTGTCTGTATGCCATATCATCAAGTTTTGCTGACGATTAATAAACGATCTTCTGCATGAAATAAATGGCTCAATAACTGGATAACCGACATGCATTGCAAAAAAATGAAGATTTCAAAACACTAAATTTGTGCATTTGTATTCAAATGTATTCAAGTGTAGTCACGTGTATTCACGTGTATTCAAGTGTATTCACGTGTATTTACGTGTATTCACGTGTATTCTGATGTATTCTAGTTAATTTACGCGTATTCGCATGTATTCTCGTGTATTCACATGTATTCATTATGTAATCACACATTGAATACAGTATTCCGTGTATTTTTGTGTATTCTGTAGCCTAGGACCACGCAAAAATATTGATTACTTCCCCCTCGAGACTTTTGCACTCTTTCTAGTCGCATTTGACAATTTGCATAGATTGGACACCAGACCATAGAACAATATTCAAGGAAAGGACGTACTATATACATATAAACAGACTTAAGGGCATATGGGTTAGAGAACTCAGCACATGTTCGTTTCAGGAAACCAAGCATTGAATTTGATTTAGCAACAACGTAATCGATGTGAAGTGAAAAAGAAAGTTTCGTGTCAAAGATCACACCGATATCTTTTATTTCAGTTCTACGAGATATGCAGGTTCTGGATATTGTGTAGTCGTAAATCATAGGGACTAATATACGATACACAGAAAAAGAATGACATTTATTTATGTTTAAGGTCAGGTGATTAAGCTCACACCAATAAACAAGTTTGTTTAAATCATTTTGAAGACGTTCACAATCATACATACTTTTAACTCGCAAAAAGATCTTAAGGTCATCGGCATACATTAGGCAGTTAGCATGACTAAGCAATGAGGGGATTTCATTAATAAAAACATTGAAGAGCATAGGCCCTAAATGGCTGCCTTGGGGGACACCAGATAAGACCTCAATGAGCCTAGATTGAGAACAACCAATTTTTACGTACTGCTTCCTATTGGAAAGATAACTCGAAATCCATTTAAGAAGCATCGAGTGTATGCCAAATTTCTTTATTGATTTCTTAGAAAATATATGTGCGTACGATATACCTATTAATATAGAATTTATCGACTCGGAATTGTTTGAAATGTTGAGTTTAACTGTTTCAAGAAGAAAAAGGTTTACAAAAATTTCGTGACAAACCCATTTCAATGATGGCAAGTGAAGCTCCAAAGCATGATTGTGTATCAGCCATCAAGCGCAAAGACAATTTCATCCAAACAAATTTCCTTATCATTTCATCCAGAGTTAGCCTTCCAAATTTGCTAAACTGTAAGTCAGTTGCCTGAAAAATACATTTCTCGAGTTTAATTGTATTTCTAGTGAAAATAAATTTATGGTTGAATTCATTAAAAAAAATTCATATTCTGCGGTTAGATGTCTTTAGTATTTTATGTTCAAACTAATATCTACAGATATTAAGATGAAATAAATTGGGTATATTAATTCTGTTTGTCAAATTGTTTGTCTATTAACTTTTCGAGTTTGCTACTAGAAATTTTGATTAACCAGTACAATAAAAACGTTGATGTAGGTATTAAACATGTTAAAGTTGTCCATATTAAATCGGAGCTTATTTAATTGAAGTTATCTTATAAATGTATCTCAACTATTTTTTCTTCAAATAGAAAAAAAAATTGTTTATTGAAAAAGCATTACAATTAATCAAAAATCTCAATCCAATCTGATTGACTTCAAACTTAAGAAACAAAATCCATAATACAAACAGAATTTAGCTAAGTCTGACATAATCTTACAAACGAACTGGACGTATGACATTATTATGAACCACGATTTCTAAATGAAAATGTCATACTCACACAGAATCGCAATAGAATGGCATTCGTTAGGCTGATGAGAAAAATTGATTATGACTGCTACTATTGTTTATACGATTCGCTTCATTTGGCAGCAATTTGACCAGATGGAGCACTGGCACTCCAATGTGGGGTAAGGTTATGGTCGTGCCATTACAAATTGACATGTTGTCACATTTTGAAAAATAATTGTGTTACTGTTTGACTGGGTATTAGGAATAGGAGTGGGAGGGAGAAATTTCTGTAGGTATTTTAGCGAAATCCAACGCAAACAAAAACCACGATTTATCTGCCATACACAATAGCGTTGAGCACACTTTTGCACATGGATAAAGTTAAGTACTAAAATTATGTGTTTTTTTTGGAGTAGAATAAAAAAAAAGTGATGCACTGTTTCATGGTTTGGCATTAAAAATTATAACGCTTGGAAAAAATACCACTTTCCGATTTTCCAATTCATTCATTGTGTTAAAATCAAAAACAGTCGAACTTCGATAACAAGTAGAGGTTATTTGGCGTCACCATCGATAAGTCGAATTCTGGAGGGAAATTCCCAAATTCGTTATAAAATGAGTCGCTTTCGGGGGCACTTTGTTTGTAGTTATGGTCCTATGACCCAGTGTAGGTAAAGGTTGTTCTTCTTTAGAAGAATAGAACTCCGGATTGAAATAAAAAACGTTTTAATGTCCATCAATTTGGCTTTATTGGAAGGATAATTTTATGGCATTAATGCTTAAATATTTGCGCATGTGGCTGGTTCGAACTAAGCCGAATCAAATTTTCAACCACTTTTTCGAGCATTAAGTGCCGTATGTCGGCAATAACGCCACGAATGTTGGCTTCCAAATTCTCTAACGTTTCTGGTTTGTTAGCGTAGAAAAGCGACTTCACATATCCCCAAAGAAAATAATGCAATGGTGGCAAATCACACGATCTTGGCGGCCAATTGACAGGTCTATTCAGTGAAATTATGCGCTCATCGAATGTTTTCTTCAATAAATCGATTGTGACGTGCGCTGTGTGGTATGTAGCTTCTTGTTGGAACCACATCTCATCCACATTCATGCCATCCGATTCGGGAACAAAATAGTCGGTTATCATGGCTCTATACCGGTCTCCATTAATGGTAACTGACGCTCCAGCATCATTGGGCCAAACAATGACTCCACCAGCCCATAGAGCACGACAAACAATCAGTTTTTGTGGATTTGATGACGTCTCAAGGGTCTCATGTGGATTCTCTTCAATGCAAATGCGGCAGTTTCGCTTGTTGACGTAGCCATTCAACCAAAAATGGGCCTTATCACTGAACAAAATTTCGCGATGAAAATCAGCATCGAAATCAATCTCTTTTTCGGACCATACATCAAAATCACGACGCATTGCATGGTCTCGACGCTTTAATTTTTGCACAAGCTGGATCTTGTAAAATCGTAAGCCAAGATCTTTGCGCAAAATCTTACATAAAGTTGATGGACAAAGCTCCAATTGCTGTGCACGGTGGCGAATCGATTCATTCGAGTCCTCTTCAACACTTTGCTCTACAGCGGCAATTGTTTCTTCGGTGCGCACTGTTCGACGTCTCTTCGGATGCGTATTATCACATAGATAATTTTTGCGCTACATCAAATGTAGCGCAAAAACGATCCATGGTTGACCGAATTAATTGTTCTGATGGACGACTATGTCGGAGCTTGCGGTAAGCTTCCCGAACTTATTTTCGAAATAAATTTGCACAGTTTGCAAGCGTTGTTCATTTGTCAAAATGTTCATGATGAAAATGCAAAAAAACAAACGAAACATAAATAAAATTAGAGTTGCCAGATTTGACCATAAAATGTCAGTTTTATCTCAATTCGAAAAACCAACCTCTAAAAAAAAACAACCGATAGTTTGCGTGAAATTGACACTTTGAAAATAGGTATGTAGTTGCGTTGGAACTAATATGCTTAAGGTATATTTTAAGTTTAATCAAAATCTTTATAGCCGTTATCGAGAAAATTGGAAATATTAAAAGTGCAGTCTTCAGTCATTAATATCAGTCTATTTTCTATACTAAATATGTTCCTGTTTTTTTTTTGTCTTATATAGGGTGATTTTTTAAGAGGCTTAGAACTTTTTAAAAAAAAAAAACACAAAAAATTCGAAAAAATGAATGAAATATTTATTTGAATCGATAGTTTGAACCTTGCAATTTAATGTTTAAAGATAATTTCATGCAAATGTTGACCGCGGCTGCGTCTCAGGTAGCCCATCCGCTGAGTCCAATTTTGGCATACTCTTTCACACATATCGGCCGGTATCTCACGAATGAATGCATGGATGTTGGCTTCCAGTGCGTCAATCGAAGCGGGCTTATCCCTATAGACATTAGCCTTGACATACCCCCACAAAAAATAATCTAATGGTGTCAAATCGCACGATCTAGGCGGCCAATTGACCGGCCCGAAACGTGAAATTAACTGTTCACCAAACTCGCCTCGCAATTGCACCATTGTTTTGCGTGCTGTGTGGCATGTGGCACCGTCTTGTTGAAACCACATATCATGCAAGTCAAGAACTTCCATTTCGGGCAAAAAAAACTTTGTTATCATCGCTCGGTAGCGTTCACCATTGACAGTAACCCTGCGATTCGCATCATCTTTGAAGAAATATAGCCCAATAATGCCGCCGGCCCATAAACCGCACCAAACAGTGGCTTTTTCGGGATGCATTGGTAGCTGTTGCAATGCTTCTGGCTGACCTTCACTCCAAATGCGGCAATTTTGCTTATTTACGTACCCATTCAACCAAAAATGAGCCTCATCGCTGAACACAATTTTTCGATAAAAAAGCGGATCCTCGGCCAGCTTTCCAAGAGCCCATTCACCAAAAATTCGGCGTTGTGGTAGGTCGGCTGGCTTTAGTTCTTGCACCAGCTGTATCTTAAAAGGCTTTACGCCCAAATCCTTCCGCAAAATTTTCCACGTAGTGCTGTAACAAAGGCCTAACTGCTGGGAACGGCGCCGAATCGACATTTCGCGGTCTTCTGTCACACTAGCTGATACGGCCGCAATATTTTCTTCACTACGCACAGTACGTAAACGTGTTGGTGGTTTAATGTCCAACAAAGTAAATTTGGTGCGAAATTTGGTCACAATCTTCCGAATAGACTGCTCAGAAGGTCGAGAATGCCGATCATAAAATGGAAGCAGCGCGCGATGAACATTTCGTACTGAGCACGAATTTTGATAGTAAAATTCAATAATTTGCAAGCGTTGTTCATTTGTAAGACGATCCATGGTTAAATTGCAAACCAAACTGAAGCTGTTTGACAGGGACACAAGGTACTAGTACTACCAGTGTTGCCAAAACCAAACCAGCTAAAAAATCACTCGTTATATGATCGCTTATAAACACATACATATATATTTTTTTATTTAATTATTTATTAATTAATAACTCGAAGTCTTGATTACTAGAATATTTTTTTGTGGCAAGTGATGATTCGAGTTATCACAAGATCATGAGATTTAACGCCACCTGATTATTTCTTGTGAGGTAATGTTAAGTCGTTAGTGTGTGCGGATAGGTCGAACGCGATTAAAGCCCTACAGGATAACATAACACGCGTATTTCGTGGAATACAGGCCAAAATGCTCGAAAAAGTGACGCAAAATTGGACCTTCCTAATGAAACACTTGAAACGCAGCCGCGGACAACATTTGTATGAAAACGTAAATAGCAAAGGCCTACTTATCTATTACAATAAAATTTTTAATATTTGATGCAAATTTGAGTGTTTTATTCAATTTAAAAAAAAAACTCCGCTTAAAAATGCACCCGTTATATTTGTGGAATCGTTTCACATTGAAAATAACTGCAGGAGCTTCTCTATCTATTTGAGCGCCATTTTTTAAAGACTATAATTAACTCAGCCTTACAGTCATCGAATGTTCTACCACCAATAATAACATCATCCACATATCCTCTGACACGTTTCAGGCCCTTTCAAATATAGTCTATGAAGCAGTGAAAAAAAAAATACCGTGCACATTTAACTCCTAATTGTAGCCTAGTGCTTTGAAAAAGGCCTCTGTCAGTGTTTATTGTAACATACTTCTGTGACTGTTCGGATAATGCAACTTGTTGGAATGCACCAGCTAGATCCAAAATGCAAAAATGAGAACATTGCTGTATTTGTATAAAACACGCCTTTCATGAAATAAAACCGTTTTGCGATTCAATCAATTCATAAACCATATAAAAGTCACCACCTCACTATAAACTAAATTTATTCCATTTATATAAAAATCAAAATACAAATAAATCTCAACAGATTACTAATTAAAGTCACACAACAACATCCAATGACATTATGCAATCCTCACCAAAGAATAAAAAATGATTTCGCCTCTTGCGCGCAATTACCATTAGATAGCAATAATTGAGCCTATCGATCTTGAAAAGATGTCCATGTCCAACACTAAATGCTCGAGCACTCAAAATAATTTATGATCCCAACATCGATTAACCAATCTATATACCAGACGACAATTTACGATCGACTTCAATATGGATTGCGTTTGTCAACATTCATTAAAGTCTGCATTAATCTAACGTACTCTCAGTCCACCACCGCGCTTCTATTTGACCAACACTACTCACCCCAAATCACAGCAAGGAGACCACTTGTAGCAGCATTCCACGTTCTAAAAAATGAATTCACTCGCGAATTAAATTGAATTTTTATTTTTTCTTCACCTTAAACTGCTTCTCTTTCAATTCTTAATACCAATTCGATTTGGATTTCAATACAGAAAAAAAAATTCGATCAATTAATTAATGATTGTATAGTATATTTGCAAGAATTCCTCTCTTTGGGTTTTTTTTTTGTTTTTTTATTCCATCTGTGGGTATGTTTACTGCTGTGTTTTTATTTGCTTCTTCAGAGAAAACTGCGTGCGTGATTAATAGCCACGCTGATGTTTTTAATCCATTAATATGCAAATTAAGCAGTTACTAGCATAACAAAAAAATAGACTAAGACAAGAAGGCTAGAAACAGGATTTTGCTTAGAGAAGAAAACAAAATACAACAACACTTAACCGAGCACATGCACAGGTCACACTTTTATTTAATTTTTTTTTTGTTATTTTTTATTATTTAACACCAAGCACTGATCGATTCACTTCTTTGGGGATACACACTCGAAAACACTTGTTTTAAGAACACACACGCATAAGATATATTTATCTGCGGCAATTATATATACTGGTAGATACTCTAAATGAATACAGATATAATGAAATATATATTTTTTTTAAATTAAGGCCGCTTGAATAAATTAACATTGAATTGCGGGACGGGGTATTATACAAAATATTATGTGACAAGTTAACTTGTCCACGTTACAGTTACAAGCTGATTTTCATATTTAGTTTCGCTGACAACGAACTGTCTCGTAAATAATTTCACAGCAATTACTGCACCTTCGACAACAAAAAATGGTTTTCTTCCGGGAAGTTTTCCTATATAGACCGCACAATTCTAGCTAGGTTTAGTAAACAAACTGTGTGACGAATTGACACTTTTGGTTCACTAAATTTGTTGCTTCGATTCTCCGAAACCGTATCAAATCTAGCGCATCAATCAAGCACAATAAAAAAAAACACCTCTCGAGAGGGTGTCAAAAAACCGCAACACCAAAAAAAAATGAGTAAAACCAAATGCGAACGAGAAACCACGGCTTAGCAAGCAGAAAAAAAAACCACACACACAACAAATAATAACAACAACCCACAGCGCACAATCAATCCGGTAAGAAAGACGTACATAGACTGCGAGAGGATATGCCAGGTGAGCTTATGCTAAGGCACCAACCTCTAGAAGACCGACTGACCGAGTAATACAGTACTGGTTGTGAGCTGTTAGTTGGTGGTACTGGTGCTGGTGCTGTTGTGCTGCCTTAGCTCTTGGCATCGTGATCATCATCAACCTCAGCATTTGTGCAGTGCACACGCTACGACAACGACAACGACTTCGACGACGACGACGAACCCAAACCACAACAACACATCCGAGGAGTAGAGTACTCGTTCATATCGTGCCTGTAGAGCTGTGCTCCTGCATAAGACTCTGGTGTACACCGAGCTGAGCTGTACCTCTTGAAAGGTTGCTGTACTCTTGGAGTGTTGTTGCTTCTTCTTCATCGTCGTCTTGGGTTCGCTTGTATTGGATTTTGCGGTTCTCTTCCAATGAGAAGAACCATCCAAAGCAAAGGCAGTGGCTTTGCCATTCAACCAATAAAAAGACCACTCCACAGTTGCCTCCGCCAACAGAAATAGTTACCACTGGAAAGTTTGTTGTGGACGTGTAATGGTACTGGAAAGTGCAAAAGAGTTTCAGCATGTAAGAGAAATATTTTCGCTTGTAATTTTACAAATAGAACCGTTTTTCTCTTTTGCAAATATTATGTATGGTCATCCCCCGATCCGTCGCATGTATGAAGTGTTGAGAGAGTTTTCGCAAATGGGAAGGGGAACATGTTTTATGGGATGATGTAAGCCCAGTTTGCAATTCAACTCTTTCATATTAAATTGCAGTAGAAATTGAAAATGTTGCATTTGACGGTTTTGTCTTGTGACTTTGTATTTGTGATGAATGGACGATAATCAGCAGAATTAACAAATTAGTCGGTGAATACTCTGGTGGACGCTGATACAACCCATTGAGACTAGCAGATTGTATCCATGGTGTCCTTCTTTTACGCAGTTACTCCCATCGTACAAGATTCAGCTTGATAAGGATTTAGAATTGGTTTAGGGCATTTTTTTCACAATCGTTCAATTGTATGCATGTGCAAATCGAGCATGATTGCAGGACATCCCGTTTGATGCCGAATCCGAGCGTATAAATTTGAGATCGTTGAGAGAAGGGTCGCTGATAAATCAAGTTGGTGTTGCAACGACTGAGATCAAGAACAACTGGATAGTCAGGCCAATTACTACAATAAGTACAGAACATTTTTTTTTTCAAATTTAAATATTTGTCTAACCATTTTGGTTAAGAGCTATGGCCTAGATTGCATGAACGTCGGATACAGGAGTTTAGATTGGCCATCGGACCGCCTAAGTTATATTTCACATACTAATTGTATGATTTTTCAGATGATACCAAAGGAGACGTATGGCTAAATTCAGAAGTCGAATTCTGATTTTCTGTACAACCGTTCTTTGCATTAATTAGTCACTACTGCATTACTGAGTAATGGATACAATTCAATTGTACTTTTTTCAATAGAATTGAGAGCAATATTTTTCATTATAAATTTGTCACGAATGATTAAAAACAAATCTTTGGGTTTCCAAAACAATCACAGCAATCATCTTGCATAAAACCACTTCAGTTGGTATATTCTATCGATAGAAATGACCTACGGCAAGCAGTAGGTGCCGTCACAGAAAGCCACATTTCAAAGCGCCATAAAATGCCATCAAGCTATAATTTGAAATACGGCCTTATGTATCTTTTCGAAGATTATATGAATTTGAGAATAAAGGCCTTATATTTTTTTGTTAATAACAAAAAAAGAAAAAAATTTGACCGTTAGAAATATGATCTTAACTGACCCTGACCACTGGTAATTGCATGTAACGAATTTGCTATGCAAGTAGGGGGTTTAATACTTTGCATACATCCGACTGCAAGTTTGGGTCAAATATACTCAAAGAGCTTCTCCAAAATACACTACATAAACTCTCCAAATGTGAAGTCAGTTGTGGACTAGGTATCAACCCATACAAAACCGAATTGGACCTGTTCACTAGGAAATATAAAATTCCTCACATTGACCCCAGAATACTAGATGGAATCAAACTAGTCTTCTAAGACAAAGCAAAATACCTGGGACTTATTTTGGACAGGAATCTTAACTGGAAGGTGAACATAACAGATAGCAGGACAGCGCTAGAGATAGCTATAATCAGAAATAAACTAGCCAAGGTGCAAAGAACTGCAAGTCAGTCTATCGGTGGTGCACTCCCTTCAACACCCTCAGCAGCAATAGACATTCTTTTTCACCCCTAGATATTTTCGGCAATCAAATGGCAGTGGTCATATATTCCATCTGGCCACTCAAAAACTCTAAACTAAAATACAAATCTTTATGAAAACACCGATTGCACCCCTACCAGGTTAAACTTTGATTAGAATTCCCGGGTCAAAATCCCAGACATAACGTCATGGGGGAACAACGACCCTGTGCTAATCGATTCGATCCATTTTTATACCGATGGCTCCAAAACAAATGATAGACTGTGTGATGGTGTCCTCTCCGCCAGGCTAAATCTCAGTCTGTTTTTCCGTCTTCTTGTTCACCGTAGCGTGTTCCAGGCGATCAAAGAAGCCTTATCCTGGCTGAAAGAGAAAATAATATCAGCCAAGGATATTAGCATTTTCTTGGACAGCCGAGCGGCCATCAAATCCCTGAAATCAATCTCAACAAATCAAAGACAACCCTAGATTGCCGATCATATCTACAGGAAATGTCAAAGCATTTTAACATTCAAATATGCTAGTGCCTGGGCATAGTGACATTCAAGGGAACTGTAATGCTGATGAACTCGCCAGACATAGGACTAAATTACCAATTGTACCCGAACCCTACACGGCTGCACTAGGCATTCCTATCGCTACATGTAAAAGCTTACTATCTCAACATGCTAACATCAAATCAAACCTCAGATGGAGTCTCGGCGCGACGTGTCAAGCAACCAAACAAATTTGGCCAAAACTAGATTTGAGAAGATCAAAGGGACTGATTTCTCTCGACAGATCATATATTAGCGCCACGTTAGGTTTCATCATTGGACACTGTTTAACAGGCAGGCATACAGAAAGCCTAGGCCTCTTTTCAAATAGGAGCCACATGGAATAGGAGGAAGAAGAAACAATACTTACTCTACAACGGTCCGGCCTTATCCATGATTATCGATGAGATTATTCAAAATCTCATCGATTTGACAAAAACGCTACGATTGGTTTTCTCAGAGATAACAAGGATAAGATCCACGTGGTATCACAATGGTCTAATTGCGATAACCTTATTTCACTATTGATAGCAATAATACCGAGGTAATACCTCATCTACCACGGAGTCAACGCCAAATCCTCTAATGACATCTTAGTGGAAATACGACGAAGACTGACCCTACGTTTAGCGAAACATATGGCATCGACACTTTTAGATCGAAAGTCGAAATGTCTGTTGACCGGTCCCTAATTTTACGAAATTTCTAAGAAAAATTCTTCGTCGAAGTTATGGTCCTCCAGTCGAATGGAGGAGACAATATAACCGCTTTATAACCTTTCCCTCCATGTGGACAGGCGGTAAAAACTGCCTCGACTAGATTGGCTCGGTCATAAAGGGCGAATTAATGCTCCAGCCAAGAGAATCTTTGAATTCCAGCTTTGAGGTTATAAATTGTACATCCGCTTTAATGATTATCGGGAATTAAAGAGCGCTTGTACTTGATTAGAAAATCGTCTCAGGCAGAGACCTGATTCTAAACCCTTCCTAAGGTCTGTTCACTGACCGACCATTTGAAAAAATCGATAACCCATCAATTTGAGAGCTGTGCATGGCTTTATTGTCAAAAATGATTTTTTTTTCAATTCAGGTTACGTTACGGTATGATAGGTTTTGTGGTTTAAAAAAAATTGCAATCCAGCATGTAGCCTTACTTCATGTTAGGTATCGAAGAGCAGGAACCGCTCAGCATTGTTTTTGTTAGGAACGATGGCACCATCATTGACCTAAGCGAATTCACTATGATTCCCCAGATTGCAGAGTTGAACGCATTTTTGACATCCAAAGTTACTACACCGGCTCTCCATCTCCTGCCCTGAATAGCTTCTTCCGAGGTTGTAGTTACCCTTCGTATAGCATCTTATGTAGAACGAGCCTTTCGAAATCCATACTTTTGGTTTGACAATCCTCCGGCTTTTTCGATTTCTACCTCCATTCGATTGCATAATATTCGCTCTAGCATTTTACCGTTTGTGTCTAGCAGGCATATGGCACGGTATGACGAGGGCTCCTCTGGCGGTAACTTTCCTTTAGGCGGCAGCACCAGAAGTACCTTTCTGCTAAGCACTTGTTATACAGTTCCAAAAATGATTTCGTATTTGTCCTGATGGCTAGCTTAAGGACCTTGATTGCTATGCCATCCAATCCATGTGACTTATTTCTGCTGAATCGGTTTTATAAATCCAGGAGTTCCATTTGCGTGACAAAGTTTATTCCTCATGTATTTCCTGAGGTGGTTCTACACGTTCTATTATTGCTTGCGGTGCAACAATCCCGACACTATGTTTTTGCATAAGTAAAGGACATGAGGGTCAAGGTGCTTTAGTGTACTGAAGTTTTGCAGCTTGCTCGCAAAATCTTTAAAGCGTTTGCTTTTGCTTTTCCGGATGGCTAGTTTCAGGACCCTAAGCATATCTTAATATTGCCTCTGTAGTTCCTGATAGGAGGGCAAACCTGTAGATCGCTGGAATAATGTTTTAGCTTTATGGCACTTTCTGCGTATCTCTTCTATCTCCCGTTGTCGCGTTTTCCGGCCATAGATACGTCGCAGGCCCCAGTTACTCGTTAAGTAACTTCAGCAGCCATCATATTGGCTGTTCCTGAGATTGTTGAAGTTTCTCCAAAAATCAGGGCTAATCTTCGTCCAGTATGTTTATTGTTTTGCACCCGATTTCTTGTGCCTTCTTTGGATGGCGTTCATTGCTGAAGGTGCTGAAGGTGCTGAAGGTGGGCTCGTTTCCCGTGTTAAACAATATTACGTCTAGTGACGATATAGCTTCCTGCAGAGCCTCGCTTTGACTATTGGTCCGTGTGCTGCCCCAGTGAGTGGCCCATCTGTTGAAGTCCTCAGCTATAAATGTAATGCTACGTCTCCAAGCATTATCCACAAGCCTATCCAGCATGCACTAAAATTCTTTAAGTGTGCTGATTGAAGATGCGTAACAGTTGCAGACATGAACTCCTTTGACGAATCCTACGAGGACCTGAATGTAGCGGGGTATAGCATACTCTACCACAACGTACGTTAACCTTACCTTACCTTACAGATTCCTATCATCGTTCCAATCAATCCCCGTTATCTACAATCACAACATTGTGTATGAATGGAAAACAAACACCAGTCGTGAACCGCCATTAATAATGCATGTAAGAAAAAAATATCCCTGAAATGTGCTTATACACCCGCAACACTTAGAACTTATTATATATGCACCCTCTGGTTAATACGAATTAAGTTAAACGATTTCACGATTACAGCCAAAGATACACAAATCCCAAGGAGTATATAAAGTGTTGGTACCTTATTTTGATAACAAAAAAATCTCAACCAGCAATGGATACGGCTGTCCTAGTTCGGTTTGCATTTGTCACAACCACAGTTGCGTTTTTATCTCCTAACATATCGCCGACCTACAAACTAGTTAGCCTAGTAAAGGACATTCAAAAACAAGAGCAGTTCCAAAGCATTTTCATTTTGAAAAAATCCATGAAACCATTTCATGGAGAATTAATTAAAAACATTCACATTGAACTGAATCTCCCGGTTATTTTAATCTCAGACAACAGTTCGTTCCTTATCAAACATATCCCCAACAGCAACCTTCTTGTTATTGTTCACCTTGAGTCGATAGCTGATAAGCCCACCCTACGTCAATTAACAGAGAGCCTGCATCACATTAGGTCATCGAAGACCATTTTTGTGCTCGATTATCCTTCAAAGGATGAGCTGATATTAAAGGACTTATACAACTTTTGCTGGAAGAATCACATGATAAACGTGTTGGCAGTATTTCAAGACTATCCGACTACTTCATCATACTTCAGATACACCAATATGCCGACTTTTAAGATTGAACAAAACCTCTGGATAAATGGACCACCAGTAGATGGATACTTTCCACAACGTATGAGAGATCTTAAAGGTCATGAATTGCCAGTTTTATTCGGAGGTTCCAAACCGAAGATGATTTTCTTAAACAATGACCGTATAGCTGGCTATGCTGGACATCTCTTCCTAGCTATGGCCAAGAAGCACAATGCCAACTTGAGGTCGCCGAAAATTAATAAAGCTCTCGCAGCAACTGCGCTATTTGACCTTGTGCGCAATGGAACCGTTGAAATGTCAGCAGCAACAGTATATCATAACTCATTGGAGTGGTGTTCCTATCCCTATGAGATTTTCGATTTTTGTACGATGCTACCCGTTGAACCTAAGATACCGACTTATGAGATACTTGTTAATTTCTTTCGATGGCAGATACTTCTCATAATTTGTGGTATCATTGTGTTATCATCCGCCCTGTCGGAGTCATCGGCTTGCCTATTAGGCCGTAGGACATCAATCATGAATTACTTCATCCAGGATAGTTGCCTTCGAGGATGTTTAGGACAATCCTTCATACAGATTCCTCGTGCATCTACCACGATAAAAATCATCTACTTGGTAGTTTGTTTTAATGGCATCATGATAAGCACGTGGTACAATGCCTTCCTGAACACCTACATATACAGTCCACCCAGTGAGCGAAAGATTGAATCGTTTGATGATCTCTTGGAATCGGGAATTAAAGTATACGGCTTAAGTTCAGAGTTCATTTATCTTTCAAATATGGAACCAAGCTTCAAGCAGGAATACAAGGATCTCTTCTACTTTGAAGACGATTTTGCAGTGTATGTGAACTTCAGAGATAGTTTCAATACCAGCTTTGCCTACATGGTGAATAGTCCCAAGTGGATTATTCTCCAGGAACAGCAGCGGCTTTCTGGTCATCTTCTGTTTCGATGGTCTAAGGATATGTGCTTTTTGACATCAATGCCGATGGCGTTTCCCATCAATGAGAACTCCATTTACAAGGATATCTTGAACTTTTTGATTCTTGAGACCCACTCATCGGGGTTGTTAGAATTTTGGAAACGCAGAGCGTTTAACGAGCTCGTTGCAATTAGAGACATTAAGCGATTGAGGTTACCACAGAAACCGGACTATGTGCAGCTTAAAGTGGACGATCTAAAGCTGATTTGGATCGCTATGGAAGTCAGCTTTGTTGTGGCAATTTTGTGTTTTGTTGGAGAGATTTTATGGTTTAAGTGGAATGCGTATAGGGGTCACTAAAAATTTGTTTCACGTTAATTTTAAATTTTAAATATTCACAAACATTTTGTACAATAAAAGAAGCTGTTGTTACATGTACGCATGAGTGTTTTTTTTTGAGTTCATCTGTCCTTTAGTTATATAAATCAGCTTCCATACTACGAAGAAATGCAGGACTTACGACTTAATGGTATAGCCCTCAACTCGATATAGTACTTGCAAGTAGAGAAAACTACAAAGTTGAGGTAATGTAACCGGGTCGGCGAAGTTTACATAAGTGGCGCAACTTCGGAATGAACCTGGGCCTCAGGCAACATGCCTTTCCAATTAGTCCGGTGCTTAGATAAGTACCTCCAGTTGTGCACTGTACTTGAAGTCTGAAGTCTGTTTCTACTTATGCGTACCACTTAAGGCAAGGTCTTCCTCTACTGCGTCCAACATCTGTCTGGGAATCGAAGATTCTGCGAGCCGTAGTGTTGGTGTCCATTCGTTCTAAATGTCCTAGCCATCATTCCCATGCCCCGCATGTCGCTATAAAGCTCGTATAGTTATTGGTTAAATATTCGTTTCCTAGCCCATCAACGCGAACGGGACCGAAGATTTTTCGAATAAAGTTTCCTCTCAAATCGACCAAGAATTTCTTCATCCGCGTTTGATACGGTCCATGCTTTAGAGCCGTAGAGAAGGACTGGGATGACCTGGGTCTTATATGGAATCTGAGTTGGGGCCTTACTACTGAATTGCCTTCTTGGACCGAAGAAACAGCGGTTGTGTTGGCTCGGGAATTTTGCACAATCCACTCAAATATCAAATGGAATAAAGCGGAGCATAAGCAACATCAGGCGAATAGCGGGTCGTTAGTGATTATTTTTGTTTTGGCACTCTGTGAAACACAGCTGGGCGCTAATTCTGAAATTTGCTGAGGTAAACAACTTAACCCAGCTTGTAAATGAGCCAACGTGAATTCCGGACATTCACAGTCAAGCCGCTAACAGTCTGGACTTGTTTCTGACCTCTAATCCTAATAAACACACTATCAATGTGCTATCACCTCTAGGCTCATCAGACTACTGTATCGTATCGGCTAATTTCTCGTACTCCAACCACGTAGTTAAAGAAGAAATTCCAAAAAGAACCGTATGGCAATACGAGAAAGCCAACTGGGAAGCTCTTAACGGTTTCTTTAAGAATTTTACAGCCGATGCAATATCGAACACCATTCCCCTGGGTATGAAATCCTTTATTCCTCACCGGATAAAGAGTATCGAACCTAAGGCAAACGGGTGGTATGACTCGAGCTGCAATGAGGCTGTTAGGTTGAAAGAGTTATGTTTTTGGTTATATAAGATAAATCCTACTGAGGAAAACCGATCTAAGTTCAAACGAGCCAGAAACGATTGTAATGCCCGCATCAAGTGTGTCAAATTCTCTCACGACCAAAAGCGGAGGCAAAAAATTCGACTATGTCCCAAAGGTAGTAAAAACTTTTGGTCGTTTGTCAAAAACATTAAGAATTCGACCTCATCTTACATCCCAACGCTCATTTACAATGGCATTCCAGCTGTCACCTCTATAGACAAAGCCAATCTGCTTGCTGCCCTTTTGCAGCCAGTTCCACGTTACCAGATTGTGCCCAGTTTCCCCCTGTACTTGAGAACGTAGAACATTCTATGGGACCAATCCTCTTCCGTACTCGTTCAGTCGCAAGAGTATTATTAGATGTTAACATTCAAAAATCGTTTGGTCCAGATGGTATCTCCCGCAGAGGTACTTTTTCCACGCTGGCAAAACCACTGCGTAAGCTTTTCTATCTCTCCTATTCATCAGGATTCTTCCCGAGTAGATGGAAAACAGCATTTGTCCAGCCCGTCCCAAAAAAAAGGAGAATCTTCTTCTCTCTCCAACTACCGACCAATTGCACTTATGTCCATTCTTTCTAAGGTCATCGAAAAGCTGATAAACCATCAGCTTATGAAATATCTTGAATCACGAAAACTTCTAAATGACCGCCAATACGGTTTTCGTTGCAACAGGTCCACTGGTGATTTGATGACATATCTCACCGAAAATTGGAACCAATCTATCCACCTCGGTGTCGAAAACAAGATCGTTGCACTTGATATTTCAAAGGCATTTGACAGGGTTTGGCATCAAGCCCTTTTGTCGAAAATGCGTGCTTTTGGAATTGATGAAACTTTTCTTCTATGGATTAGAAACTATCTCTCGAAACGTTCAATTCAAGTTGTTTTGGACGGTTTCAAGTCTGCTTCTCACGAAATGAATGCTGGTGTTCCCCAGGGCTCTGTTCTGTCTCCGACACTCTTTCTCATTTTTATTAATGACCTCTTGTTTGCAACTTCTAATCCAATCCATTCCTCTGCTGATGACAGCACTCTCAATTTTTCATATTCATTCTCTAATCCACGCCCTTCATCTTCGGACGTGGAACAGAAACGGTATAATATGTTAAGCTCATTAAATTCCGATCTTGACAGCATAATTAAATAGGGTAAATCGAAAAGAGTGGAATTTAATGCTTCCAAAACACAAAGCTGTCTTCTGTCACCTGAGTGAAACCAAAATTTACAGCCATTATCCATGAATGGCACTTGCATCGCCGAAACCGAAAAACTTTCCATGCTAGGTATGTGTGTTAGTAACGACCTTCGTTGGAACGACCACGTATTCGAAATCGCTAAAAACGCAGCGAAATGTCTAGGTTTCCTTAATCGATGCAAAAAATATTTCACCCCCTCTGATCTGGCCTTAATATATAAAGCGTACATACGCCCCAAAATTGAGTTCAACGCCCACATTTGGTCAGGTGCAGCAAAAACATAATTGCACCTACTGGATAGGATACAAAACCGTAGCGAACTCTATAGTCTCACTTGAACATCGTAGAAATATCTCCTGACTTACACTTTTTTACCGCTAATTTAACGGGATATGCTCAATCGAAATAGCCAGCTGCATTCCGCCCCATCAAACATTCAACCGTGATACTCGCCATGCCATGAATGCTAATCAATTCACCTTCAAGCCTATCTTCGGACGTTCTTTGAGATATAGAGATTCATTCCTTAACCGAACAACACGAATGTGGAATGCTTTACCAAACTCAGTCTTTCCTCCGCATTACAATTTACAGAAATTTAAGACCAATGCACATCGGTATCTTCTCTTTTCTTCTCCTGAATTTCCTGAAAGCCCGCGCTGTGTTCAAACACTATAAGGGTTCATAAGCCCTTAAGCGCGTGCTAATTATAAAAAAAAACATGACAGCGCAACGCCATGCCTTAATCGTTTTTTGGTATCGAATTTGTCGGTGAGATCGTAAGGAACCACACTGATAAGGACCGATCAGGTTGTTGGTAATTTACTGATATTGAGGTGACTAAGCCGTGTGCTTGGCTATAGTGGCATTTCGTTCTACAGTCTTGGTTTTTTAGGCTGTGTTTTCCGACAATACTGCATAGGATGTCTTCTCGTCCTACATTAATGATAAAATCGTCCAGCACGATTTTAACACCTTACTTCGGTTTTGTCTGTACTTAAGTTTTGTAAAGGACCTTGTAGAAGCAACCGTTCGCTATATCATTTTTTCCCTACTTCGAGACGTAGACGCATCCAAGGCTAATATTAGACTTGATGCGGATTGTTAGAATACGTTTTCTAAAATCTTGGAAACATAAGACATCTTGCCTAAGTCTGTCACTAAGTCACTTATAACGATTCCGCATCCGATTAGTCGCTATTTCTGCCGTAGTAGATTTCACAGTTTTTCATCCTCTTTTTGCCCGGCCCATTACATATTACCTCCTGGATGGCAGTAACATCTGCTTTGTAGCAAGTTGGGGCTTCCGCTAGTAGTTCGCCTGTAACTCTTTTGTTTATTCCATTGACATTACGACCTTCGTTGTCCTTTTTTTTTTGGTTTGCAAACAGAAGATGAGGCATTTTCGAGAGTTTTTTGTGAGTTAGCAGTACAAGGTACAAGCCTCAGTCTGGAGGCCCAGTTCCAATTTATTCGATAACCTAAGGACACGAGGCCATCGTATCCACTCCGATATTATGCGCTTTTGGTGACCTTTCGGCTCATCTGCCACCATCTATGTTCGAGCTGCTTGACTTACGCTTGATATGACTAAACGACCTGTTGTCAGAATTTGTCGAAGGAACTCATATAGGTAATTTAATTTGTCCATTCTGACTGGGACTGTAGACGCCACGCTCTCATCTTCTGCCATCAAGACTTTACACAGATGTTGAGACCCTATCTACGGTCGACGATCTAGGTATTTAGCTGTCGTCATGTGAAGGCTGGGAGTCGGAGTTAGAAGGCAGGTGAAGCTAGTTGAAAACCCAAGATTTCATATAATCGTATATCCTATCATTTGACCACCATACACACAGGATAATTTGGTTTATTGAAAGCTTACTTTATAACACCAGTTATAAAGTACACAAAATTCGTTTACCGTTATTAATATTAAATGTACGGCAAATACCAAAATAACTCATGAAAGGTGTTACAGCGTTTTTTGTTCAAATTGATTTTATTACAGGGAATGCACCCTCTTATCAAGACAAATTAAGTTAAACGGTTCTTCGATTATACATCAAGATAACACTGCGTAAGAGTTCTATATAAAGTTGTGAACTCCTTGTGACAACTTCAAAGGTCTCCCAACTGTGAAGATGCTTGCACTATTAACGCTAGTATTTGTGGCAGCTGCAGCTTCTATTTTATCTACAAACGTAACCCCATCCTACAAGTTTGTTAGTTTTATAAAGGATGTTCAAAAACAAGAGCAGTTTCGAAGCATCTTAATTTTGAAAAAATCTAACCAGCTATTTCGCGGCGAATTAGTCAGGGACATTTCCGTCGAATTTGACATCCCGGTAATTATAATCTCCGACAACAGTTCGTTTTTTGTCAAAGATGTTTTCAACAGTGACCTCCTTGCAATTGTTCACCTTGAATCAATGACGGATGAAAACACCCTACGTCAACTCTTGGAAAGTCTCCACCACATAAGGTCATCGAAGACGATGTTTCTACTCGATTACCCTTCAAAAGATGAGCTGATATTGAAGGATTTATTCAACTTTTGCTGGGAGAATCACATGCTAAATGTGTTGGCAGTATTTCAGGACTTTTCGAGCACCGCAACCTACTTCAGATACACCAATATGCCGACTTTTAAGATTGAAGAAAATCTCTGGATAAATGGACCACCAATACAAGGGTACTTTCCAAATCGCATGCGAAATCTTAACGGCCGTGAATTACCAGTTTTATTCGGAGGTTCTGAACCAAAGATGATAATCCCAGAAAACGACAAAATATCTGGCTATGCTGGGCACGTTTTCATGGCTTTGGCGAAAAAGCACAATGCCGGCTTAAGTTCAGCGAAAATCAACAAAGCTCTAGCAGCACGAAAGTTAGCGGAGCTTGTGTACAATGGGACTGTGGAAATTTCAGCAGCAACAGTATTTCTAGATCCATTGGACTGGTGTTCGTATCCCTACGAGAGTTTTGACTGGTGTGCGATGCTTCCCATTGAACCCACTATACCGACCTACGAGATATTTTTCAATTTCTTTGACAGTCTGACACTTTTCACGATAATTGGTATCATTGTGATCTCATCAGCCCTGTTGGAGTCATCGGTGTACCTTTTAGGCCGTAGGACATCGTTCATGAATTACTTTTTACAGGACAGTTGTTTTCGTGGCTGTTTTGGACAATCCTTTATAGAAATACCAAATGCAACTTACACCATAAAGATCATCTACTTAATAGTCTGCTTGACAGGAATTATGCTGGTCACGTTGTATAATGCATTCCTTCAAACCTACATTTACAGCCCACCTAGTGAGAAGAAGATTGCAACGTTTGATGATCTCCTGGCATCTGGTAAAAAAGTCTACGGCTTAAGTTCAGAGTTTACTTTGCTTACAGACCTGGAACCACAATTCAAACAGGAATACAAGGATCTTTTCCTCTTTGAAGATGATTTTGCTAAGTATCTAAAGTTTAGAGACAGCTTTAACACCAGCTTCGCCTATATGGTGAATAGTCCAAAATGGATTATTCTCCAAGAGCAGCAGAGGCTTTCTGGTCAACTGGTTTTTCGCTTTTCTAAGGATATGTGCTTTTTGACATCAATACCGATGGCGTTTCCTATCAATGAAAACTCCATTTACAAGGAGATCTTGAACTTTTTAATTCTGGAGACATATTCATCGGGGTTGATTGATTTTTGGAAACGCAAGGCGTTTAACGAACTCATTGCAATTGGAGAGATTGAGCGTTTGAATTTCCCATGGAAGCCGACCTATGTGCCGCTAACAGTTAAGGACTTCCGGCTGATTTGGGTGGCAATGGGAGTCAGCTTTCTTGTGTCCATTTTGTGCTTTATTGGGGAAATTTTGAGATTTAAATGGAACACGTACAGGGGTAGTTAATTTGGAATAACTTGTTAGTAATTAATAAAAAGAAAAAGAATTGAGTAAACGTATGAATATATTGTTAAAATGTAACTTTCAGGTAATTCAAAAACTTTTAGGGCCCTAATGGCGCTACAGTTCGAAATGAACCTGGGACATCGGGAGCGGCGGCTGGCTGAGAATCGAGACTCTACGTTTAGTAGGGTTGGTGTGCATAACCTCGTCCTCTCTTATCTTCAACGTTTTTACTAGGGGAATGTCGCTGTACAGCTCGTATAGTTCTTGGTTGAATCTTCGTCTCCATAGCCCGTCAATGCAAATGGGACCGAAGATTTTTTAAAGAATTTTCCTCTTGAAACGACCAAGGATTTCTTCATCCGATTTTGATACAGTCCATGCTTCAGCGCCGTAGAGTACGACTGGGATGATCAGGGTCTTATCAAGGATCGCCTTAGTAGTTCGAGTGAGGGCTTTATTACTAAACTGCTTCCTAGCACTAAAAATCAGCGGTTGGCAAGAGCAATTCTTCATTAAATCTCTGACGTGATGTTGTTTTCAGAGTTAATAGCGAAGCCGGGGTAGACAAAGTCCCTTACTACCTCAAAATTATAACTGTCAATTTTAACGTTCTGTCCGATTCGTTGATGTTGACAGCATAAATTTAGTCTTGCCCTAATTTACTGCTAAGCCCATTTTTTCCGCTTCCTGCTCAATACTAGCGAACGTGGCTATGACATCACGTTAAGTCCTACCAATAATGTCAAGACCGTCGGCGTATGATAGTAGTTGCACCGATTTTTGGAAAATTATGCCTCTGGTGTCAAGAATGAAATTGAGTTTGGGCGGTAAACCAAAACTAGACATGGCTCTGTATAGTTCGTCTCTATCAATGCTGTCGTATGCGGCTCTAAAATCAAGGAATATGTGGTGGGTATCGTATTGGATATCTTGGGTTTTTTCCAGGATCTGCCGAATCGTGAAAATTTGATTGTTTGTGGATATTCCTGGCCTAAGACCACACTGATAAGGGCCAATCAGATTATTCGTAAATGGTTTCAGGCGTTCACATATTACGGCAGAAGGGATCTTGTAGGCGATGTTGAGGAGACTTGTGCCTCTGTGGTTGGCGAAGTTCGGAGGGTCTCCTTTTTTGCTGATCGGGCAAACGATGCTGAGGTTCCATTCGTCAGGCATACTTTCTTCCGACCAGATTTAGCTTATGAGATGGTGGATGTTATTTACCAAGTCATCTCCGTCGGCTTTATATGCTGAGGGGAAAGGCCGTCATTTTCGGCGGCCTTATCCGCATTGTTCCCTTGGCTGCATCAAGGTAGTGGTCCGAGTTGATGTCAGCTTCTCGGAATTTTCGAACATCTAAAGTACTGCATGCGTGACTCTCTGGTCTATCGCAAGGTGATCAATCTGTAGACCGTGATATGCCTTTACGGATAGTCAGGTGAGGAGACCGTGTTCTTGGCTATAGTGGCATTTCGTTCCGCACAGAAGTCAACAAGCCTAAGTCCGTTGCCAGACGTTTTGTCGTGTAGGCTGTGTTTTCCGACAATACTGCTTAAGATGTATTCTCTTCTCACCTATGCGTTAAAATTTCGCAGCACGATTTTAACATCGTACTTCGGTAGTCGCTCATAGGTTTTGTCAAGGAGCAATCGAAAAGCAATCTTTAGCTGAATCATGATTTTCCTCCTTCGATTCGTGAGCCCATATTAGACTTATGTGGGGAATTTGGCTTTGATGCGAATTGTTACAATGGGTTCGCTAATGTCTTCGAAACTTAAGTCTTCTTGCCTAGGTCTTGCACTTATTAAAAATCAACTCACTATAACACGTTCCGTTGCAGATGTCACATTTTTTCATCCCCTTTTGCCCGGCCCATTCCATCGTATTTCCTGGATGGCAGTAATGTCTAGCCTTCCGCTAGTTGCTCGATTGCACCTATCCTGTTAAATGTTCTCACATTCGAGGAGGGCCAGTTCCAATTAATTAGATACCCCTAGGTTATGGGGCCATCAGTAACGACTACGTGATTGATCGCTGCAGTTGGCCTTTCGGTTCATCCGCCACCATCTCTGTTCGATGGGCCTTACTTAACCTTGAGATTCATGAATAACCTGCTGTCGGAATATGTCGAGACAGCTCATCTATAGGTTCGCGTGGGGACAGCATTCCGGATATTCTGTGCCGTTTGTACCAGGCTTTTGACAGTGTTGCCGATTTTCGTCTTCTTGTCAACACTCGCACTTATTGTTTAGCAAGTGGCTAAACTTCGATTTTGCCTTACACATCTGCACAAGTTTGGCTTTGGCGATTTACACTTTCATAAATCTTTCGAATATCATTCCTAGATAGACATCTATAAATTTCAGTATCATCAATTGTCTCACCTGTAGCTTTGTCTTGTAGGCCCAAAGAAATTTTAAATGGCAATGATACTCAACAAACAAAATTCAGTGTTTGACAATTTGACAATTTAGGTCACAATCAGTTGATATGGTTACCAAATAAGTGTGTCGGCAAAAAAATGAAGAACTTGCCGTACTCTAAGCACTACGAACACTAAAGTAAAGACTTCCTGATGTACTGCATCTTCAATTTATTGAAATACACACCAACTTTTGTGGGAGCCTGTTAGCAATATATTTAGCACCTCATCTGTGCTTTGTACTTAAATGTAAAAATCTCCCCAATAAAACAAAAAAGAGCTGCAACAAAACTGATTCCCATTCCCATCCAAATCAGCTTAAAGTCTTCCACGTTTAGAGGTACAGATTGCGATTTCCAAGAGAATTTCAAGTGCTTTATCTTCCCAATTGCAATGAGTTCATTAAAAGCCCGACGTTTCCAGAAATCTAGCAACCCCGACGAATACGTCTGCAGAATTAAAAAGTTCAAGATCTCCTTGTAAATGGAGTTCTCATTGATGGGAAACGCCATAGGTACTGTTGTCAAGAAGCAGACGTCTTTAAGCTGGCGAAAGACAAGATGGCCAGATAGCCTCTGCTGTTCCTGAAGAATAATCCATTTCGGGTCATTTACCATATACGCGAAGCTGGTGTTGAAACTGTCCCTAAACTCCACATAGACAGCGAAATCATCTTCAAATTGGAAAAGGTCCTTGTATTTCTTGGTGAAATTTGGTGACATTTTAGTTAAGAAAACAAACTCTGAACTTAGGCCGTAAACCTTCATGCCCGATGCCAAGAGGTCGTCGAACGATTCAATCTTCTTCTCACTGGGCGGACTGTACATGTACGTCTGTAGAAATGCATCGTAGGAGGTCACCACCATGATGCCTATGAAACAGGCTACCAAATAGATGATTTTGATTGTGTAAGATGCACGTGGAATCTCTATAAAAGATTGCCCCAAACAGCCTCGAAGACAGCTATCCTGAATGAAGTAGTTCAACAGTGATGTCCTTCGTCCTAATAAATAGGACGATGTCTCCAACAGAGCTGACGAAATCACAATGACGCCAAGTGTTATTAGAAGTGAGTACCATTTAAAGATGATTGTGAAGATCTTATAGATGGGAATTGTGGGCTCAATGGGTAGCATAAGACACCAATCGAAATTTTCGTAGGGATACGAGCTCCAGTCATATGGAGTCATATATACTGTCGCTGCTGACATATCAACTGTCCCATTATATACGAGATTTGTAAGATTTCGTGCTGCTAGAGCTTTGTTGATTTGCGGAGAACTTAAGCTGGCATTGTGCTTCTTAGCCATTGCCAGAAATAGATGCCCAGCATACCCACCGATAGTAGACCGTCCATGTTTATTTTTGGAGATAATCATTTTCGGTTCGGAGCCTGCAAACAAAACCGGTAATTGCAGTCCTTTAAGGTCACGCATGCGATCCGGGAAATACCGAATTGTGGGTGGTCCCTTCTCCATCCAAATCTGCTCCTCGATGTTGAAAGTCGGCATATTTGAGTATCTATAGTAGGTTGAGGTATTGCCAAAGTCCTGAAACACTGCCAATACATTTATCATGTGATTCTCCCAACAAAAGTTGAACAGGCCCTTTAATATCAGCTCAGCCTTTGATGGATAGTCGAGCAGAAAAATCGTCTTTGATGACCTCATGTGACGGAGACTCTGTAACAGTTGATTAAGGGTGTCTTCATCTGTTATCGATTTAAGGTGGACAATCACAAGGATGTTGTTGTTGAAGACGTTTTTTAAGAAGAATGAACGACTGTCAGAGATTACAATTAGAGGGACAGGTAGCTCTATTGAAACACCTTTGACTAGATCACCAATAAGTGGATTGTATGACTTTTTCAAAACGAAGATACTTCGAAGGTGTTCTTGTTGTTGGACGTCTTTTAAAAAGCTGAGGACTTTGTAGTCCGGTGTTGGAATGATGTTGGATGACAAAATCGCAGCTGCAGCTGTCACAATTGCGAACAGACTTAGTGTAACCTTCGACATTGCTCGGGGACGTTTGTTTGGTATCCAAATAACCGGAAACCATTTTATATACTCTGAGGTAGTTTTAATCTCCAGCTTTTATCGCATAAACGTATCAAAGTTGGTTTATCGCTGGGCGCGCTTTTAATTTATCAATCTTTTGAACGGAACGACAATTCTATTGGGAAATTTGATTGAGTGGTTTAACACCCTTCAAGGCAAGTCAAACACCAACGTGTTTGACTTGCATTTAAATTTCCAATAATTGGGGTTATTCGAATATTGCGTGCCGTGGAAAAAAACTGTAGTGGCATAATTATCACGTTAGAAGTTAGCGATATATCATGTGAACTACATTAAGTGCGGCTAAGTGTCAACTGTTGCATGCTTCCTAGATTATTACACGATGACTACACGATACATTTTGATGTGAACTGTATAGATAAACGATTTAGTAAGTGCGCCCAGCGTTAGACCATAGGTAAGGTTAGGTTAGGTTTGATGGGCTCTTGATGATTAAGTGAGCCCTCAAACATAAATAGGATATACCCTCTGTTGAAGAACTTGGAACCTAAAAAAAAATGTAGAGCTAGAGTAAGGTGTGATACTGCGCTCCGTTACTGCGAAGTTGGACGATCTATTCTATAGGGATTGTCGCTAGCTCCGTCAGGTCATCGTAGTAGATGCTGTCTCTTCAAAGAGATAGTTGCTACGTTACTGCGATCTCGGACGATCTATTCTATAAAGATTGTTGCTAGCTCCGTTAGGTCATCGTAGTAGATGCTGTCTCTTTCCCCAAACGCAGGGGCAACCGAGGTATCTTGGCGGGCTGCCACAAAAAAACACATTCATCACAACAAAACATGAACATCAGACATGGACATCAAAGACGCGGGACCTCATGTCCAAAGAAAGTCCAAAGAAAACTTTCATTGTGTCCAAAGGTAGCACTGCCCGAAAGCTGTCAAATTATCAGACAGCTGTCAAACCGGCAAAAAGCAGTTCGAAGGGACAAGACACGTATCCCAAACGGTCACATGAAATAAGGCCGAGTGAAACAATACCGAATTTCCATATTCGGTCTTATTTCACTTTGCAGACATCATATTTCGTACCCATCCCAAATCCAACAGTGAATATTGGGTTTCATACTCTGCATGCCCGTTAATTCATGGGATGTGTGAGAGTTGGAGAGTTGGATGCATCCAGTGTTGGATGCATGCATATCTCTTGTGATTTTTCCAATACTCTAGTTGATTCGGCAACTTGGAGAATGGCTAGGATCTTTGCTAGGGATACACTGCACGAGATTGCAAAAAATCTGTAGATAGTTATATGATCTGGAATTTGTTCCACATTTTCAAAAATTGTGCTACAGTATGTCTTGATGTTCTATATATTTAAGCCATGGGCCTCTTGTAGTTACTTGGATAATTTTGAGGAAATATCTTGGCTAACATCCATACAAGATCCAACTGCTGCAAGAATTAAAGCAAGCGGACCATCAATTTCGACGTCTGTTCGGTAAATAGGCTGAATATCAACTAGAAGTTGAACCGGATTTTTAATTTCAAATCATCTTCAGCGATGGGGCTCATTTCTGGCTTGACGGGTATGTAAACAACTAGAATTGTCATTATCGGAGTGTTCACAATCCTAATGAGACTCTTGAGATTCCATTACATCTCGTAAAATTCACTGTTTGGTCTGGTTTACATGCAGAAAGCGTCATCGGCCTAGTTGTCTTAAAATCCCGGCCAACATTGCCGGGAATGACGATGGCTACAAGCAAATGACTCGTGGTTTTATTATTCCTCGGAAATGATTTGGAGGAGAAATGGTTCTAACAAGACGATGCAAATGACATACAGCGAGTGCAGCCAAGACTTTGTTGAGCCAAAAGTTTGGTGACCAAATCAAATTTACAACACAGAGCCTAGCTGCCTCACAACCATTCATGTGTGCATGTGTACTTCTTGCACGATGGCGGGACCTCCTGTTTTATGCCGACTCCTAACGGCGAGGTTAAGATAAGCTATTCTTGACAACAGATACTACAATAATGTTGTCAGGTCAACATGAGAGGAGGGCCAGTGATAAAATCATGTAGGTATTTCCTCGCTCGGGAATCTAACCCAGACCTTCTGCGTGGCAGTTCATCGCACTAACCATCGCGCTACTGAGCCCGTCAACGAATCATCTCAGGAAATTTACCTGCGAATTAGACACCTCTTTTGTGTGATTTGACAACTTTGAACTACTTTTTCTGAGATTTGACATATATATCTCTAGTTTCTGCTATTAAACGAGCAACGATTGATCACATAGAATCCAACATTCGACGCACTGTTGACGAAATAAGACCGGGTATCATTTTTCGAAAAAGTGGTACGAAATTATATCGGCAGGATAGCGTTCATAAGTTTCAGTCGTGGAAGCCATATGCCTGAAATTATTTTTAAATATTCAATGCGACTAAAGTTGTGAGCCAATACATGCAAAATTTTGGTTATACAAATTTTTGGCACAAGCGGCAGGAAGGATTTCATAAGATTCAGTCGTGGAAACCACGAAATTTGTGAGCTTATAAAGCCAAAATGTTGGTCATACAAATTTTTGCCGCTCATGAGTACCTATAGCTGAGCTTTCTAACAACCATTCATGTGTAATTTTTTTCACGATTGCGGACCTCCTGTTTTATGCAGACTCCGAAAAGCGAAATTGAGTTTTTCCTGACAATTGATACTTCTCGGATATTTGTCAGATCATAATGAGACGACGGCCAGTAAAAAATAATTTAGGCGTTGCTACGGTTCATCGCCAAACCATCTCGCCACTGAGTCCGTGCCTGACTTTGTCCCTACAAAAAGTACTCTATATATCTAACAGTTCAACAACCTTTCCACAAAGCAACTCGTCCGACTTGTACTAATGAATGGTGGTGAGAAAAAAAAAACGCACCTTAGACCTATCTCGCATTGCAATTCACTCCTCGATTTCATACTTCGATTTTTGCGATTCTTAATAGTTCTCGGCACAAAGTTAAATACTCCTTATAGCAAGTTTTGACATCAACTCTTTTGTCTTCCCATAAAATGTCTCTCTCTCTTCAGCTTTACATGTACTTCTCTCTCAACTCTTTTGTTTTCGCACACATTCGCACAACGAAACTCTTTATATGTTCCCCTCTTTCATCAATCTTAGTCGCATCTCTTTAGCTCAGCCCAGTCCATCAGAGCAACAGCCCCTATCCGTGCAAAATAGGAAATAAAATAATTCTCGTATTTTATCTTGTTTTATTGCTTTTACTACGAAACCCGTTATTCCGGGGTAAAAAAAACACACATCCACCACAGTCATTTAGTTTCCATTGTTTTCGTGGTGTTTTCTTTTTTATCCGCGATTCTCTTTCATTTCTGTATACCGCTATTGCTTTTCCCCTTTAGCAGCACGCTCGGCACGCCATGTCGTGCGTTGGCTTGCGTTTTGCGTTACCCACTACCACCGCTGCTGCACCATCATCCTCCAGCGAGCTCCACTCTAGCATCGCGATACTCATGGTAGCCGCATACAGCAAAGCGTCGAAGCCCAAAGTTGGGGCAAGCGCAAATGATCAGGTGGATAATTAATGTGGTGCCAGTGTGCCAGAGCTGCTGCTGTGTGTGCATTGTGGCTTTCTGTGTGCAAAAAGTACAAACGCCAACAACAGTGGTGGCGTGAATTTTTCCATTTTCTTAGTTCTTATTTTACAGTACAGTGCTGTGGGGTGAAACTTGCATGTTGATGGATGTTTCTAGGTGTCTTACCTCTATTTGGGCGGACTAAATTTTTAAACTATTATCAATCACGTGCACTGCATGGACTCATCATTTTTCATAAAAAAAAAAAACAAAAACAGAATTCGCGCGAGCGCGCACGCGCAACTCCAAACGATCAATCACTTTCGAATAGTTTCTTGATCGTCGGTCATTTCGCGTAGTAAACATAGGGTACGGCCATGCGAAATGAGGAGGATGAACAACTTTTCATTTGCGACATGTATACGCCGGATATTTAATAAATTACGAGTTCAATCAGATAATTGTCGAGAAAACAGAAACCACAGGCGAATAATTGTTGATAAGTATTCCTTTGGTTTTTTTTTTTTGCCCGATCACATCAGATCGGAGAATCTGTCGAGTCCTTGAGTGTCGAATGTTGTAATCGGCACAATTACAAAAAACACCGACTTGTGTTTTCGTAGAAGATAAATTAAAAAAGTAATTTAAGGCTAATTAGCCCCGGGGAACTAGTTGCGGGTAACGAGTGTGACAACGATGAGTGTAATTTAGTGCTAGAGGTTTGTCAAGACATGCCCCCAACGATTCTAGGTAAGCTGTAATATTTGGGGAGTTTTTATATTTTGTTTTGCAGTTTTTAAGTTAAAATATATGGTTAACCTATTTGGAGATGATTGGCAATTTGTTGACATGATCATGAGAGCGGGTTTATCAAGAATTGCAAGGGACTCCGTTGTTTTAGTCATTGTTGAACCAAACATTTTGTCCAATCGCACTGTTTTTTTTTTATTTTCCTTATGGATATAAAACCCTGTAATGGAGAGCGGGAAAAAGGTTTGTAAGATAATAAGAGATTGGTAGGTAAAGAGTGAGGTTGAGATGCGCGTTAATCTCTCTTAAAATTTTCTGTTTTGTAGTCATCCGGAAATATTAATGAAGACAAGCCGTTCAGTAAGGCATGAAAGAGCAGCATGAATATGACGATTCAACAGATAGACAGGCGGGATATAACTTTGCACCATAAATGTTGCAACTATGTAATTACCGTTTATGGTGGAATTATCCGCAAAGAACCGTAAGGCATCTAACATACCACCGCTGTAGAAGCGAAGGTATGAGGTTTGATTACACTGTCTTCCAGCGATATCACATGAATTCCTTCCGTTCCTTTTGTTCCCTGTGAGAAAACCCATCTGAGCTAATAATGAGGCCAGATCAGTCCCTTGAATCTTCCTAAATCTAGCTTTTTCCAGATTTGTTTGTTTGCGGAGACTCCATCTGAGATTTTATTTGGTGTTAGCATACTGCGGTAGTAGGCTTTTGCATGTAGCTTTAGGAATATCAAGTGCACATTTATCAGTTACGACTGGTAATTAGTTTCATGTATGGGAAGTTCGTAAGCCTTACAGTTCCCTGTAATGGCAGTATGTCCTGGCATTCGGCAAAGGTGAATATACCCTGACATCTTTGGAAGAGATGAGCGGCTGCCTAGGGTTGGCTTTTAGTTTGTTGAGACTGATTTAAGGGATTTTATGGCCGCTTGGCGTTCGATAATATGCTAATATCCTTGCAGATATTACATTCTCTTTCAGGCAGTAGGTACAATCTTTTATCGCTATGAGTTCCGCCTTGAACAGGCTGCAAATTACAGTTCCCTGTAATGGCAGTATGTCCTGGCATTTGGTAAAGGTGAATATGCCTAGGGTTGGCTTTGAGTTTGTTGAGACTGATTCAAGGGATTTTGTGGATGCTTGGCGTTCGATAATATGCTAATATCCTTGGCAGATACTACATTCTCTTTCAGGCAGTAGGTACAATCTTTTATCGCTATGAGTTCCGCCTTGAACAGGCTGCCAAGATCAGGAAGACTGATAGATAGGCTGAGACTTAACCTGTCGGAGAAAACACCAGCTCATACTCCGTAATTTGTTTTGAAGCCATTCATAGTGTTATAAAAATGGATCGAGCCATTTTGTGTAGGTTCGTTTCTTTCAAATCACCATCTGTCTTGGAGTGTGACCTGAAATCTCTTATAAAAGTTTAACCTGGTAAGGGTGGATTTCGTACATCGACTGCTGGAAAGCTTTAAGTCGGATGCTGAGTTACCCGCCATTTGTTTATTTTTAAATATCTAGAAGTAGAAGGTAAAAGATAATGCCTAGTGCTGGTGACGGTGTTATGCGCAGTACACCACCGACACGCAGTTCTTTGCACATTTGCTATTTTATTGCGTTTCTGGTCTGTCGGTTAAATGCATCGGGTATAGCGACAATTATTCTGAGCTGCGCCAAAGCTGCTTTGGAGTAAGAGAATGATCGATTTAAGGTGGATTGCACGAAAAGCACAGTAGGCTCGGACTACGATTAAAAAATCATGCAGATCACGCATTGAGAACAAAAAAACAGAAACTTTTGCTCACCTGCTTCATGGTACGGGCGTGCGATGTGCACGTGCACACATGAGAAACGAGATCGAAACGAGATCGAAACATATGGCTGGCTCTGCCAGTAAGACCCGCCACAGAGCACTTTTTCTTGTATGCAGTGCGGCATCTGTATGAATTTATAATCTTTGTTTCAGGGTATGTTCCGGAGGATCTCGAAACGAGATCGAAACATATGGCGGACTGTGCCAGTAAGACCCGCCACAGAGAACTTTTTCTTGTATGCAGTGCGGCATCTGTATGAATTTATAATCTTTGTTTCAGGGTATGTTCCGGAGAAACCCCAAATATGAGAAAAGTTTTCTCATATGTTGTTGCCTTGAAAAAATACGAATGCAAATTTTTGACGCAACAGGCTCATAAGTACACATGCAAATTAGTACACATGCCCGAGCTTTCTCACAACCATTCGTGTGTGCGTCTTTTCGCATCTCTGCTGGTGTACAGCGGTAATAGGAAGTTCGTTTGATTTAATCGCTAATAGAGTACTATCATCTGCAAAACTAAAATTGCGATTAGTTGTCCTCAAAATATCTTTTATCTGCAAAAGAAATAGAGCGGGTATGAGAATTTATCCTTGAGGTACCCCAGTGTTGAGAGAATCTGTCTGAGAAACGCCATCCATAATTACTTGCAAAGATCTATATTAAGGAAAGTTTTCCATCCAAGCCGCACAGTATTTTAAGAAGTCCGTATGCTGTCCATATGGGTAGCAGAACCCTGTGCCAAACTTGATTGGAAGCCTTGGAAATATTAAGGGTAACAGCACCCGATTCTTCATGGTTTTCCATGTCAGATGTCGAAAGCAAATCTCCAGTCGACCGTTTCTGTATGAACCCAGCTTATTTACAATATCGGCGTTATTGGTTGTTTCCATTACCTCTGAAAGTATGGACAGTAAAGACATGGGCCTGTTGTCTTAAGGCAGGCATTTTTTTCCTTTTTTGTAATTGATTGGAATAAAGGAATTTTACAGCGACTAGGAATAACCTGCTGATCTTATGACATCAACAAGTTCGGCTGAGCCTTTTTTGAGTACACAGCTTTTTTAAAGCTTTTTTTACAGTCCAAATTGTTTAGGTTGTTTCTTACTTTTCACTATCAACCATCCTTGAAGGCACCTGCTCTATCTATGGTACCGCTTGTTCCGAATTTGAATTTGAAAGTGGGGCTATACATTTTGTGTTGTAGCTGTCGATCATTAGTAACTCTTTCGTAAAAGACATTTTTTGTGGTTATGCTCCTCTGGTTGATGGAAACTAATCTTTTCTATTCGGTAGCCCGCAATTGTTAAAATGCTTTGATTTTTTCTGCTAGCCTGTTACAACTTGCTCTCATTGCTTTTGAACACGGATTGCTGGACCCACCTTTCTTTTTTATAAATACATAAACTGACTTTCGGAATTTAAATTCAATCTCTAGTCTCTTTTGAGAGAAACCAATCCCGGCTCTCATTAATGTTTAACCGAACATTGCCTGGTATGAAATATTGTTAAAAGCTAGAGGCATCTACAAATTGCTTTAACAGAAGTTCCAGAAGAGAAAGGGAAATCAATCTTAGGACATCTCCTGTAATACTCCATGAATCAACAAGAATTCCGCGGAAACTCGTCTAAAGTAAACCGCAAAAAACGGTATATAAGTCTTAGAAGTGTTTATCAGATGATTGGGTGTTGTTGAACGAGGGAAGACTCTGATTGGCCTTAACTCGCGGCAATGCCCGGTGGTTCAGTGGCGCGATGGTTAGTGCGATGAACTGCCGCGCAGAAGGTCTGGGTTCGATTCCCAGCCGTAGCAACACCTCAATGATTTTTCACTGGCCCCCTCTCGTGATGATCTGACAAATCATCCGAGTAGTATCAATTGTCATGAAAAGCTTATCTCAACTTAGCCGTTCGGAGTCCTGCCATCGTGCAAAGAAGTACACACGCACACATGAATGGTTGTGAGAAATAGCTGAGCCCTGGGTACGAACGAACCTGTTGCGCCATAAATTAATTTTATTTAATGCCTGGTGGTTGTAACTCTGACTACGAATCAAATGTGGTTATACCCCAAAGTTGTATAACCATCGGGTACTGTTCTCATTCGACCGGATTTGACTAGCTAAAGTGCGAGAGGTGATAACAAGACGAACAACAACAACGCTATAAGCAGCCAGGTCAGAATGGCACGGAATGAATTGCCGGCCTGCTGTCCCACACGAACCAAGACAATCTGCTTCGACATTTTCGGACAAAAGGTTGCCCAGGAATTTCAAGGATAAGTCAATCCTCTTGAACAGAGTCTTGAACAGAGATGGTGCCGGATGAACCGAAAGGCGAACGGCAGTACTAAATCCCGTAATGGATACTGATGATGGCCCCGTTTCCTAAGTTTATCTAATAAGATGGAACTGACCCTCCAGGTTGGGGGCTGTGTTAACTACCCAACAATGGAAAAATTAATTTTTGCGAAGAAACCAATAGCCTCGGAAAGGACTGATTTTATTGCTGACGACCATTCTAAACGAAAAAAATGGACAACGACGTTGGTACCTGCACCTGGAATGTGAGAACATTGAAGAGGAAAGGTGCAAGCGAACAACTAGCGGACGCCCTAACTTGCTACAAAGCAGATATAACTGCCATCCAGGAAATACTATGGAATGTGGGATGGGCAAAAAGAGGATGAAAAAATGTGTCATATACTACGGACCTTGTTATAGTGAACCGAAACAGCGACTGTTCGGTTGCGGATTTGTTTACAATTTGTAACAATCCGCATCCATGCGCACACCTGCACGAAACCCTTTGTTTGCTGATGAATGCCGACGGAGGCTCGCAGCCAATAACGAGACCAACAATGATAAGCTGCAGGTGAAGAGCTTCCATTGAGCTCTATAGGCAAAAAAGAAGGAAATAACACCGGCTTCTCAGAAAGAAGAAAAAAGAGCAAGAAAAGCGGCCAATCGAGGATATAGAGAGGTTCCACTCCAGGAACGATTTTCGCAAGTTTTATCAAAGTGTAAAAAGTCAAAGCTAAGGATACAAGCTTCGAACAGAATCATGTCGAAATATATAAGGAAATATTGATACAGTCGATGCTAAGGATATGGAAGAATCACTTCTGCAGACTGTTGAACGGCGATGACGAACAAAATTCCGCAGTCAGGCAGACCAAAAAAATCTTTGTTGACATCGACAGCGAAACTGCAAGACACTCAGATCCTGTATAAGACCCAGATCATCCCAGTCCTTCTCTACTGCACTGAAGCATGGACTTTATCAAAAGAGGATGAGGAAATCCTTGAGACAAAGATTAAACACGAAATGCCCCTGGTAAAAAAAACTCCACATTGGACGTTTAAGATGGCTAAGACATGAAGCACGAATGGACACCAATACTCCGGCTCGTAGAGCCTTCGATTCCCAGACGTCAGACGCAGTAGAGGAAGACCTCGCATTAAGTGGCGCGCACAAGTAGAAACCAACCTCAACCAACTGGGAGTGCGCAACTGGAGGCAGTTTGCTAAGAACCGGGCTAATTTTAGAGGCATGTTGGTTGAGGCCGATGTTTGTTTCAGACTGTAGCGCCACTTTAGCAAGTTAAGTAGTAAGAAGTGTTTTGCAACAGTAGGCTGTCATAAACTGCATATGCATAACTAGAGTAAAATAGTACTTCTGGAAGTACAAGTTTTCCAAATACTGCCAACTTTTTAAGGACCTAGGCCAGTCCCATTTTTTTTATACGCCTGTTTCGACGAGACACTAGCGACAAAGTAAACGTCATGGAAGTTATCGCCAGTCGACAGACTCCGCACTCCCATGACTATGAGTGGTTTTCGAACGATTGTGATCGAAGCTTAATATCTTCGAAAAAGAGGATAAAGGTCGAGAAAACTGGTGTTAAGAGATATCAAGAGAATAAAGGTGAAAGCAAAAAAAAATCAGTTAGATAAATGCAGGAGTGTGGATTTTTTTAAAACTTGATAGAGGCACACGCGTATGGGCTACACAACCAATTAGTAAGAAACCATTGTAGATTCTTGTCATTGTGTTCTCCGTTCACCGTGTCTTTATTGCTTTTGCTACTCAGGAACATTTTAAACTTGGAACCATTCATCCAAACCGAGCGACTATGAGAGCTACATTTTTATTTAAACCTACGTAAGGGCCCACGCAGGGCTTTATTTTGACGCTTGACGCAGCCCACCAACAACAGATAAAGTCTTTATCTGCTAGGTAACTACATAGATAGGCAAGTTGATCGTTTTTTTTTCTCTAAATTGGAAGATGGAGGCATACATCATAGGCCGTGTTCCGGGTTTTAGATTTCCCAAGTTAACTTTGCCGATGCACTGTTCTCATTGGTCAATCGACCATTTCACGTGACTGAAAATGCTCCATTGGCCAATGTGAATAGTGAATCAACAAAGTTAGCTTCGTAAAACTAAAATCTGGAACACGACCATACTAACTGCGTTGCATAGAGTTTTTTCTTGTTTTCGTTATAATTCGCAGAATCTTTTTTTTTGTGAAATGTGGAGCTACTTATCCACCAAACAAATATTGGTTCCATTTTTAGGTATTGAACGAAATAACAGGTCATTATGTAGTTTTTGTGTAGTGTTTCATATAAAAGACCACCAATGTTGGCTATGGTTAAAAGCACAAAACGTCCACTCCGCAGTCGAATGGCTTACATTTTATACTCCGTAACAACTGATTTTTAAACGACAACCTCTCAAGATATTGTCATCAGATACATTTCAAGAAACACCCAATCGAATTATATTTCCGTTCCAAAACTGAAATCAATATCAAGCGATACTCCTTTTTTGGACCTTCATGTACCCCTGTGTTACTGTCATTTAATTTTCCAACAAATATTGACCCATGAAACCGCATGTCAGACAACATGTTAAGGAGCCTGCTAAAATGCAGGGTAATTGGAGATCAAAAAAAAAATTGCAACATGTTTGCTAGTCATCGTGGATACAAGCAGCAATCCCTACCCCATGAACTTTGGACCTAAGAAAGTTGGAACTCCAAAAAAATAAATTTAATTAACACGGTTAAAGAAAAAAAACCCAACGACACCATAAAAGACAAGAAATTGGTAAAATTGTATATTATACCAGCATCCCGTCTGATTGGCTGGTATTGTAATTTATGTAACAACGACATGCGTCCCATGATTGAGATTTCAATAAATGTTGATGTACAGCAAACAAGACAGTACCCTACCTGCCAATCAGGTTGATATGTTCTCTTTATACCGACCTGAAATAGTGGAACACGTTTTGGTAAATGCTGGTAAAAAAAAAGACAAAAGTAATTGCACAGCAGGCTATCAACTGTTGATACCAGTAGATACATTGCATCTATAGGCGTTTTTGTCTAAATAAAAAGTCTATTTGTAAGCCAGCTGTGGCTTTAGCTATTTGTTAACATAAATAAGCTGACCATCCCATTTGTAATCGGACTTGCAAGTGAAACCACGTTCAAAGTGTTACGCGTAATGCGAGTCTTGAGTACGATCGAAACGCCCAAAAAAAAAAAAAAACTCCCAAATCACTCACACCTTCGTTAAATTGCCGGTTTAAGGCCTTTAATTAAAATTCTCTTTTCGGATATTGGGTGGTAATTAAATTTCGAGAACCTGAAGGGGATCTCAAGCGCTGTCAGGCGTAAGTTGAAAGAAAAAATGGATACCCGAATTCCCTTGCAAATATGCCAAATCAGAGAAGATTCACCAGCTTAAGATTGACATGAGTGAAAAAAGGGGCTAAGAACGAATACGCACAATCAGAGTGTCATCTTGCCTTTTCTTGATCCCCGTACGGTGATTATTACCTTTGCGATGTTGCATGCACAAGTAGATCAGGTTTTGTGTCCGAGGAAAATTTCGCTTACGATACTTTGATTTGTTAACTGAATCGTTGAGTGGTTTTAATTAAATTAAATCTAGGAGTGGTTGATTTTAAAAATTTACCAAATATTGGTTTGTTGTCTAATATGGTATTTAAAAATGCTACTGCGATTCTTAAGAGGTATGTTGTATCTGAGAAAATTTCATCAAACTTGTGTCACAATCTAAACAAAGCAACAGCTGTCACCCACCCAGGCAATGGAATGGAATGGGGTGTGAAGAAGGATGACTTGAAGCATAAGACTAAGGAGACAATTGGGACAATCCAGATCAAGGTGAACGGTCAATAATCAACAAACCACAAAAATAATAGACCTTTCCGGGTGTGTTGCCAGAGATGCAGGTCCCGAACGGAGTTCTGTCGAGATAAACCATGAAAAATCGTAGCGAAGTTACAATCTGTGTTGATAATATGAGGATTACAACTGCTGAACGGAAAATGGTGTCAGCTGTTTTATATGAGATAACAATCAAATTACATTTATCTACTAAAACGAAAGCAGACTAAAGATATCAATACATGTTCGGGCGTTGAACAAAGGAAAATTATGGCAAGGGTTAAACTTCTTTGTTTCAAGTTGCACTGTTTTATTTAATGCCGTAAACTACCAAAATCCGTAAATTAAAAAGACCCGCTCTTCTCAACGTTATAAAAAAAAAGTTATTTATTTCATCTATCATTCTGACAAAAATTATTTATATATATAGTGGTATGTACCCCAATGTAAACAATAGCGTTGTTGATTTTAGTACTCTGTACAGTGGTCAACAAGTGAATTTGCTTTGCTGACCTCACGGGTGGGTATTGATGTTTATCATGAACAATATATATGAACTCAAGCTTAACATTCTGTAGAACTACACAGAGTGGGCCAAGTACAAACTTATGTTTAAAAATGCAATTATGGCTTCATTAGCTAGAGCGAACATTCCCATTAATTATGAAACACAACGTCGTTCTTACTTTTAAAATTCATTTTTATTGACTTAAGATATTAACTTAAAACTAGAAAAAAACGATTAAATCTAACTTATAAATAACATGTATTCTCAAAATAACTTATCGGCCCTTAGCGGGCGCTCTAAGCTTTTATCTTATACTGTGCCTTTAGGCTTAAATTTGTCGGTTTTTATTTTATTATGTAGTAGATATTTTATTTTATTTTTCAAAGAAAAATTCAAAAAACTTTGAGAAGTATCATTTTGTTTTTATATGAAAATCTTACTCTAGATTAAAACTAACTTAAGACTACTTTAAACTACTTAATACTACTTGTAGTCTTAAGTAGTATTAAGTAGTCTTAAGACTACTTAACTACTACTTAACTACTTACACCTAACTTAATTATAATCGGGGTGGCGAGCACTCGTTGCATATGCCCCGAGTGGTCGCCATCCTGGTCGAGTCCTTCGTTCACCAGGCAGCATGCAATCAGCCATATTGTACGCCAATTTGGTGTACACCCCAGCCCCAGACCTTTTTCCTAACTTTAATTTTCTTAAAAATTAAGGAGTGGACTAAAAGTCCGCAAAGTCCTGAGGAAGTGCAGAATCACCTTCCTCATGAAGCCACTGAAATTCCGTACGCTGCTTTTCAGCATCGGTCCTATCGCGATCCGATACCGAAGTGCTGAAGCGGTGGAGCTCCAGAGCATTGTCGATATACCCGTCGCGGATTAGCCGCTTGTCACGCGCGTCACGGTAGCGGTGGTAAAAAACCGGGATACCGTTCCTGTCCTGTACCAACCCTAACGAATCGATATAAATAAATGCCTCTGGTGGAATAAAGCCCGACACAAGTGTACTATCCATGTATGTTTCATTGGGGTAATAAGCCCCGACGATCAGGCTGTTGTCGCTAGCCATCGCCCTTGCAGCGTGCCTTCGATTCACCTTAATAAGGAAATTGTCGATTCTGTTCCGCTGGGCCCCATTGTAAAGGACCTCGTTGCGATAATATTTTATGTACTCGGAGTCCGGCGTTCGGTACAATCCTAAGCAGGATCGGAGACAACGCCTCTCAAATAGCCTTCCATGTAGGCAGGTGAAACATTGAATCACACAGGACAACCGTAGGCGATGATCGGCCTTATGAGGGCCATATAGCAAATGACTTTCACCCTTGAATCAAGTTGACTGCTATAAAACAATCTTTTTGACAGAGCATAAGCCCCCCTTGCCCTGGCCAGACAAGCATCCACATTTTTATTAAAATACAGAAACTTGTCAAGCCAGATGCCAAGGTATTTGACTTCACTTCTCACCGCCAACGGCCGTCCAGTTTTTTCTGGTATCGTAAGAAGCCCTCTGCACTGGGGTCCTGAAAAAAATCGTTTCGGTTTTTTTGGAAATTGATCCTCAATTTCCAATCCTCGCAACATTCCCTTAATGTGATCGAAGTCACGCTGCAAAAGAATGTTGATGACTCCGATTTTCGGACCTGATCGGTACGCCACCAGATCATCGGCGTACGCTATAGCGTGACTGAGGGAACCTACAAGATCACTTGTATAAATGTTAAACAATATTGGGGGAGTTCACCGCCCCTTGTTGTAAACCGTTTTTAATTTCAAAGACTTTACTCGAAGTTACGTTGCCACATTTGACAACGAACTTCTTTCCCATAAGCATTTCATAAATCATATATAGCATGGGTTTACGCATGCCCAGTCTGGTTAGCTTGTAGAAAAGCCCCTCTAACCATACGGTGTCGAAGACCTTCTCAAAGTCAACCAGACAGGCCCCTGTGCATTGTCCTTTGGTTTTATTTCATTGGATGTCGGAGACTAGTTTCGACGCCGCATGAATAGTGTCATGCCTCGCTCGAAAATCAAACTGATTTTCCGGAATAATTTTATTTTCCTCGACCCACTTAAGCAGAGCTCTATTGACTATTTTCTCAAATACCTGGCTTACATTCGGCAGAAGGCTTATTGACCGAAGATTTGCAGGGTTTGTTCTGTCCTTGTCCTTTTTGGGGATATAATGTACCACCGCCGTTTTCCAGTGCACCGGATAATGTGCATTATTCAGTGCATTGTTAAACAGGGTGGTGAAGATATCGACTGCTTCTATTGGCAGGTGTCTCAATACGACGTTTGGGACCCCGTCCTCTCCCGCCGACTTTTTATTCTTCAGTGATACAAAAATATCCAGCAGTTCATCTTTTTGCACGAACAGCATCAGGCTATTGGCGACTATGCCATTTGAAGGATTTTCGTCATTGAATACGGTAAAACCGTGATTCTCAGATCGCCAAGCTTACACAACGTCGTTCAAGAGGCTGCATATGTAAAGTAAAGATGAAGTTGATGCTGATACTTAATTATTTACTTCAGTGGCGCTACAGTCCGTAATGAACTTGGGCCCCAACCAACATGCCTCTCCCATAAGCTAGGTTTTTAGCTGACTGCCTCTAGTTGCGTACTCCAAGTTGGTTGAGGTCGGTTTCTACTTGTGCGCGCCTCTTAATGCAAGGTCTTCCTCTACTGCGTCCGACGTCTGGCTCGGAATCAAAGAATCTACGAGCCGGAGTATTGGTGTCCATTAAACGTTGAATGCGGAGTTTTTTGACCAGTGGAGGTTTGTGTACAGCTCGTAGAGTTTTTGGTTTAATCTTGGTCTTCATAGCTCGTCAACGGAAACGAGGCCGAAGATATTTCTAAGAATTTCCCTCTCAATTCAACCCAGCATTTCCTCATCCCCTTGTGAAAAACTTTATGCTTCAGCGCCGTAGAGAAGGACTGGGTTGATCTGGGTCTTATATATGATCTGAGTGTGTGGCAGCTTTCGCTGTCGTTGTCAACAAAGAATCGTTTGTTTTACCTGACAGCGGAATGTTGTTCGTCATCGCCGTTTAATAGTGTGCAGAAGTGGTGCTTCTATATCCTCAGCATCGACTGTGTAGATTTTTCCTTGTTCATCTCGAAAGAATTCTGTTCGAACCTTGTATCCTTGCCTTTGACATCGTACACATTCCAATGCCATTCCTGGAGTGGCATTTCTTCTTCTTTTTGAAAAGCCTGTGTTCTTCCCTTCTTCTCTGTCTATAGAGCTCAATGGAAGCTTTCGTATTTACCTGCAGCCTTGTAGGCCTTGTTCTTGGCTGCAAGCATATGCCGGCATTCCTTATCAAACCAGGTGTTTCTTGCAAGAAAACTAACACATCAGTTGCGGCTGATCTAGTGGCTTGTTCGCATCGTTGCCATTGTTCTTCGAAATTCGATGCTGGCGGTATGGTGTTAATCGAGAGGCTAAGGGATACGCGTTGCGCGAAGATTTTGGCGGTCTCTTGCAATTGCAGTCTTTCCAGATTAATTTTTTTTACAGTATTTCTGGATTGTTGTGGCCTGGTGGATACCCGCATTCTTAACTTGGCTGCAACAAGGTATAGTGGTCCCGGTCGATGTTGGCTCATCGGAATGTTCGGACATCCAAAATACTGGATGCGTGCCTCTTGTCTATCGCTATGTGATCAATTTGATTGACCGTTCGTTGATCTGGGGACTTTTATGTCCCCTTATGGACATGAAGGAAGGCGTGTGCTGGCTACAGTGGCATTTCGTTCCGTAGCAAAGTCAATTTTCCTAAGTCCGTTACCAGACGTGTTGTCGTGTAGGCTATGTTTTCCGACAATACTGCTAAAGATGTCTTCTCTTCCTACCTTTGCGTTAAAATCTCCCAGCACAATTTTAACATCGCACTTCGGTAGTCGCTCATAGGTTTTGTCAAGGAGCTCATAGAAGCAGTCCTTTGCTATATCATCTGTTTCCTCCGTTGGGGCGTAAGCGCATAAAAGGCCAATGTTGGCGAATTTGGCCTTGATGGGAATTGTGACAATGCGTTCGCTAATTTTTGGAAACATAAGACTCTTGTCTATCGCTATGTGATCAATTTGATTGACCGTTCGTTGATCTGGGGACCTTCATGTCCCCAAAGTCGGGCAATTTTAACAAATCCGTATCCGAATAGTCGCTGTTTCTGCTCACTATGACATGGTCCGTAGAAGATGTCACATTTTTGTAATCTCCTTTGTCCCGGTCCATCCCATCGTATTTGCTGGATGGCAGTAATGTCTGTTTTGTAGCAAGTTAGGGCTTCCGCTAGTTGTTCGCTTGCACCTCTCCTGTTTAATGTTCTCACATTCCAGGTGCAGGTACGAACGTCGTTGTCCTTTTTTCCATTTAGCAGGGTCGTAGACAATAAATTCCATCCTTTCCGAGGATATTGGCTGCTTCGAAAAAATGTTTTTTGAAATGGCTGGGTAGTTAACCCAAAGCACAAGATCTTTACGCTAAATTCGCTAACATGTGGTATGGGAGAGACCCATTTCTTGAGAACTCCGTCGAATTACGTCAGCAATATTCTCTACACTTCGAGTAAAACATTGTCTCACTGTTGCGGCAATATTTAGAAGCGAATATTATGAATCAAATTTTTTCACTAGACTATGAATTGCTTGCCTACTGGGACTAGAAAATTGCCGCTAACGCTCTTAATATTCCGACCACCGACTCCGAATTTCGCTAATAAATTTTAATTATTTGTAAACGTTGTTCCTTTGTGCACTTCACCACGATGAAAATGTTGATATTACTGAATATTTAGACATTGACAGTTCAGTAATCGGTTTAAGGGTGTATTCACACTGAAAATTTGAGGTTGTCAAGTCGCTAATGAAAACCCCTTTAAAAGCTGAAAACTTTGTTATTTATTTGAACGATTTTCACGAAATCAAAAATATAAAAAAATGCCTTAAACATATTTTTAGGTGTCAATAGTTGTCATTTAAAAATCTTCAAGCCGTATGACACAATTAGTTCAGCTTTTAGTTGGTTTTGTTGTTCGACTAAAATTTTCCATCTAATCCAATCCAATCGTAACCACTAGCATTTTTAATGAATTTAATTTAATTTAATCAAACTATGCCTTAAAAAATTCGACCAAATTCAAAATCAAGTTCCCGAAAAACACGAAATTAATTCTACCACCATACCTAATCCTGAGGTCTTTTCAAGAAGACAAGCAGCATTTCAAAATTTGCTCGTGACGTGCACTTGCACAAAAGAGTCATCAATATCAGCACCAATCCAAACTGACCGATGCGTATGAAATATTTCAGAAAAAAAAAAGTTGCAATCCAAAAACAAGAATTTAACATAAAAAGGGAAAACCAGTTGAAAGTCAAATTCGAAAAAGTAAAAGAAGAGAAAAAAAAAGTAAATTTCGGCCTCAGGTGAGGCGTGGGTATTTGCCGACACTGCTGCTGCCATGCCGTTGCTGTACCTACTCCTTAATGACTCGCATCACTGCGTCCAAAATTACGAGATCGTTGATTTTTAGTACTGCAATCGTTGGCTGCGTTCGTTTTCTGACTTTTTGTCAGATGAGGAGGAGATGGCTGGGTCGACACGAATTGCCAGCTTACAAGGAGTAACTTCTCAGCGATGGCGCACAAAGGGTTCGAATAAAAAAATTGAAAATAAATATAAAATTTTATGGCATAATTTACTTGCTATCATGCGAGATTTATCAGGGTTTCTCTGGTGGTAAGGCTGCGCCTGGTTGTATATGGTGGGTTGCATCAATATGGCCAACTATCAACTGTCCATGTGGTGTGAATGAAGTATGTGCTGGGAAGATCCTCGCTGGGGTGCACTTTGCCTTTTGTTTCGTGATGTTTTTTTTTTTTTCGGGGCGTAATTATTGTTTCTGTTATTACATCAGATGGGAGATTTGATAGAAATCTCTCAAATGTTTACATTGTTCTGGGAAATGAAGGATATGTGCAGTAGGTTTATTTGATCTTGCGTGGTATTCTTGTTGACAGCTGGACATTGAAAGATTAAAATGTTTCTATAGCAAATATTAATTTATTTCGACACTTGTTTGGGGGTATATTTATTAGAATTCCAACACATTTTTGATAAAACTTATCAGAAATTTGTCACAAAATAATTTCAGTTGACATTACTGCATGCCTATCGCTGATTCTTGCAGTATAACATGATATTTGCGAATAAAAATAATTGAATACACTAGAATTGCTTTCAAGTTCAAGTCACCATAGCAGTTGGGATAACATTGAATTTTTTATGTTTCTTTGGTTAATCCTGAAACTATGATATACATATACAGAATGGCTGATGAATATTGCGACATTTAGAAACTCAAATCACTTTTTTTTTCAGTGTATGGAACTAATTTTTTTTTTCATTCAATTTTATTGGAATTTAAATGCCCCCCTGCTCGTTGATCCATGTGCGGCATCTCACCAACAAGTTGTTCATCACTGCTTGGAGAGTTGAGACAGGAATAGCCGCAATTGTTCCTCGAGTGGATTGCTTTAGTTCATTCAAATTTGTTGTTTTTGCTTTGCTTTCCTGTTTGCAATCATCCCACAAGAAAAAGTCAGGTGCAGTAAGGTCAGGTGACCTGGGGAGCCAACTGAATGTGGAGTTTCTGGATATCAGCTTATTGGGAAACTTTCGTCGCGATTCTGTCAAAACAGGCCAGTTTATGTGAGAAGTTGCACTATCTGGCTGAAACCACACAGAGTTGAAAGAAATTCGGCGTAATTCTGGATAGAAAAACTCTCTAAAAATGCTCAAGTAATGGTCTCCAATCACCGTAACGGTGTCACAGTTTTCTTCGAAGAAATATGGCGAAGAAATATGGTGACGAAACTGCACACCACACTATGACACGAAATGGATGCATTTTCATCTCATGGAGTATCTGTGGGTTGGAAGAACTCCATATTCGACAGTTTTTTAATTGTTTATGTTGCCGTTTGAATCGGAATAGGCCTCGTCAGACATAAAAATATGGATCAACAAGTCTGCTGCGTTCAGTTTGTTGGCCATTTGAATTTTTTAGGAGAAGAAGTCCAAATCATTGTGCATAATTGATTGCAATGACTGTCTGCTTATACCCATTTGAGCAGATAGGCTTGTTGTCGAAACTCTTGGATTGTTTTGTATGGCAGCAGCTATAGCAATGTTTTCTCCGTCCGAACTGAAGGGTTTCTATGGTAATGTCTTCATTCGACTGACCCATTCTTGGCAAAGTTGTAAACAAGTCTCATTGTGGTCCATCTTCTCGGTGGATTGCCGCCAAACGTGCGCCTATACTCTTTTTGAACCGAAACTACGGACTCCACTGTGCGATAGCGGCGAAAAATCCCACTATTTCGTTGCTTTAAAAATTATCTGACTACTAGTGACAGCTTATTTTTATGTGACACGGAGTGGCTGATGAATGCCGCTACCAAACAAAATTAATAACTGTTTTTTGGTAGCGGCTCTTATCAGCCCCCTTGTGTGTCACACTAAAAACAAGCTTTCACTGGAAGTCAGACCATTTTTAAAGCAATGAATCAGTGGGGTTTCAAATCATATCACCAATATAAACTATGAAATGAACGTCAATTAATGTACTTCTTCTCTTTAGGTAAGACTTCCATAAGGCTGTCATAAAGTCATCAAGTATTGTCTGTTTCAAAGCACCATGCGAATGAAAAATTGCAGCAGACACAGCGTGAACATGTTTGACAACAACGAAACTGAAATAAAAATTTTATTATTTTAATATTTATTTACTTGCATAACGGGCTCGTGACAAGTTGAGAGTCTCTATCTGAGACAAGCTTACATTTCGATCATGGGCTCGTTCCTGCCAGTTGTTCAGTAAACGCGCTCTATCATACGCGATCACTTGATCCTTGAGCCGGAGGCAGCCTTCCATCCATTCCATTCCTAGGCACTCTGCTATCAGTTACTAAGTCAATTCGCGTCTTCCTCGTCACCTCGAACCGTTTTGGCTGGAGCATTACTGTTCATTCGCTCGATGTGGTCGAGTTTTGACCCCGCTTGACTTACTGCACCGAAAATGCTTCTACAACGTCACGGTTTGAGCGACCAATGATGTCGATATCGACTGCGTACCATAATAGCTGGATATATTTGTTGAAGATAGTGCCTTTCGTTCTAACTCCTGCCCTTGGCACTATCTGTTCCAGCACGAGTTTGAAGAAATCGCAGCACATCTTGGATGTTTAGAAAAGTTCAGATGAGGTGTTTCAAAACCGTCTGTCTTGTTGTTCTTCAGTTTTTTGATGGCTACTCTAACTTTTTTCATGCTGGAAGGGTGCGTTATCTCTTTATTGACTTGAAGTGGGCTGGTTTCACTCTTTCGACATTATGTCCATTAAGAAGGTCTGGAAAATTCTGCCTGAATACATCTACAATTCCCTGTGCGTCAATGAGTAGGATGTAATTATTTTTTGTAAAGCCTGCGTTCCTATTTTGAAGCCAGCTGCCAGTTGTTTGGCTTTCTAGTAGAACTGACGGATCTTCTTGTGGCGAGACTTTTCGATTTCCCTGCAAAAATCCGGAGTAGAAAAAAAAGATTAAACTTAGCCTCCTAGAGTGTTATCTATTTTTCTGATTCGGTTCTCATCATATCGTCATATCCCTTGCGGATCGTGTTTAATGTTGTGATGCCTTGCTATGTGCCTCCTTTGTCATCTCTTTTTAGTATAGGGGTTTTTCAATAAGAGCGCTACAAAAGTTTTTTTTAATAAAACAAAAACGGTTTTGGATATCAATGAAAGTTTGTATTCCTGTGAATGTACGTTCGATGCCATTATGTATAGATTTCGTTTTTTTGCATGGCCACCACGGGCACGCTTGCAGAAGTCCAGACGCTGAACCCAATTTTCGAAGGTTATCAAGCATAAATCGGCCGATACTGCTGCAATTTCACGTTCGATATTCGTACGAAGTTCATCAATCGTCACTGGCTTGTTGGCATAGACCATAGACTTGACGCTACAAAAGTTGAGCGACAGGGACAGCAAACGACGCCATATTTTTGCCGCTCTTTTGACATTTCTCTTCAGTAAGGTTTGCCATTTCATGATGGAAAGATATACGATCCAACAATGAGTCGAAATTATTAAAATTTACAACCGAAATTCGGAGTCAGTGGCCTCGACGTTAAGTACGTCCAACTTATGGTCGTCAAAATCGTCCTAGCAGATCAACAATTGACTGGTGTATTTTAATTTATTTCCTCGGTTTCGACATCGCTAATAAGAAATTTTTAAAAAAATTCAGGAAAATATAAATTGCTGAACCAATTTAGGGACTCCACTCAAAATGGTATCCCTAAAGAGACATCTATTTAGATCATCCATTTCTTAAAATAAATAAAACTTTTGGAATGTCGCCTTAGAGCCATATATGCCCTTTTTCCACCTTTTCATAAAACACAATCCTCCTCACCTCCCAATGAATTTCCAAGCGCAACAATTATCAGAAAAAACACATTCAACTTCAACCGAATCACTGCAACACACTTCCTTAAGTCCTCGTTCATCCAGCACCACACCCTACGGCTACCCCATAAATCTTTCTCGAAACCTGCACCAGATATACCCCACATAAAAACCACCTGATCTCATTCCTCGCATTGTCGAAACGTCATATTAAAATTTTCAGCACATTGTCAGCTGACACTTGTATGGCCAAAGCGCTTCTTCCTATAACAGGGTTCTTCCTCTGCTCCAAAACCCAACAACCCACATGGAAGCAACACTCTCAGTCGCGTCGTTCAGACGGATGATATTCCTATTAATGAAATCGTCATAAATTACAATCCCTAACGACAACTGGGTGTTTTGTGTTGCCACCATTTTACCCATTCGGTTTACGTGGTGACCAGACCAAGTTTAGGGGGATGGTAGGGGGCGCTGGATGGAATATGAAATGTTCAAGTCGTCGCAAAGCGATGGCTGCTGGTGTTGCTGGACGGGACTCTCTGTTTTGCGCGCGCGCTTACTACTTTTGTTGCCTGTTTTGTAGTGTGGTGCAAGCTAATGTGACATAAAGTGTCCTTTTGCATTATTTATGACTACGGTGTGCCGTTTTGTGTGTGTGTGTCGGTTGTTGCTAGGTAGCCTAGTTTTTCGTGAATAAATTATGCATACCTAGAGTAGAGTGAATATTGTTTATTGTAGGACGGTTGGAAGGTGGTTACAACGACCACCAGGTGACCTATCCATCTTCGGTAAGTGAAATATGAAAGTTTGCATTTGAATTGTAAATTCGGTGGCTAATTTTATTGCAATTTACAACTTTTGCAAAGCCTTTTGGAAAATAATGAGAAGTTGTTGGAGAAATGGTTTCATTTGAGTCGTGTGAGTCCTTAAATGGATAGCAGGTCACCAAATCACGTGCACGCCTCGAATGTTTTAGCAGTGGATTGGAGGCCTGGTTTTGCCAGATACAGGAACAACCGATTTTAAGAAGTTTTAATCAGAAACATTTAGGGTACAAATGGGTTCCTTGTCACTTGATATTTTTGAAAGGTCGCAAGGAAGGTGGTGTGGGTAAATGTGGTTCTGCCACATAACCGAAATGCACCTAGTAGATAGAAGCTCATATTAGAGCTTTTATTAATGGATCACAGATTGTGTCATTCAAGGTCTATAGTACCCAATGGAAGCATTTTTTGTAGAACACCACTGGGATACCACATATCCCAGTGGTTTTATTTAGCACTGTTAGTAACTTCATTAGAAAAACAGAAGTGAAGCAACGAAGTTACATGAGTTGAATGGAGATTGTTGACGGAAGAGGAATTGTAATCCTTTGAAACCCCGAAGCGACCCAAACATATACAAGGTGGCGCAAAAATAACCTTCCGATGTTTTTTGGCTGTAATTTAAAAAAAAAAGAAAAACTTTGATTCTTCTTGTTGATTATTTTTATTTGGTCTTTTAATTTTTTTACATCAAGTCAAGAATATGATGTCATGTAAATGGCCGCCGCCACAGTTGATTGTCATTTGAGCCCTTTTTATGGCATTTTCCATCACTTTGGCCAAAACATCCTCACATTCTTGACGGATATTGTCTTTAAGAGCCTGCAAGAGTCTAAGGCTTGTTGACATATACCTGCGACTTCAAAAAGCCCCACAAAAAGAAGTCTGGAGCTGTCAAATCAGGCGATCTTGCTGGCCAGTGCAAATCGCCAAAACGGGAGATTAGGCGCCCGGGAAATGCATCTTTCAGCATATCGGTTGTGGCACGTGCAGTGTGTGCCGTTGCACCGTCCTGTTGGAACCACATGTTTTCTAATCCCAATTCATCAAGTTGCGGCAAAAAGAACTCGTTGATCATTGCTCTGTAGTGCTCACCATTCACAGTAACCGTTTGGCCCGCGACGTCTTCGAAGAAAAAAGGTCCGATGACTCCTCCAGCGAAAACAGCACACCATACAGTGACTTTGAGCGGGTGTAATGGCTCTTCGTGGGTTACACGCGGATTTTCAGTGCCCCAGAAGCGTAAATTTTGCTTATTTACGTATCCGCCAAGATGGAAATGGGCCTCATCACTCATGATTATTTTTGATGAAAAATCATCTTCCTCTTGGTGGTGATTAAGGATGGCTTTAGCGTATGTAAAACGCGATTGGCGGTCAGCAGCTAACAACTGAGGCACCGTCTGGACTTTGTACGGAAACATCTTCAAATCTTGTACCAAAATTCGCTGTAAAGACCGTCGACTGATACCCATTTGCGTGGCACGTCGTCTGGTCGATGTCGACGGCGCTTCCATGACATCTTCGGCTACAGCAGCAATATTCTCTGCAGAACGTCTACTCCGGGGTCTGCCACGCAGCATCTCGTGTTGTGCCAGTCTCTTCGAGGCGAGCGGCTAAACGTCGCAGTGTTTCACCAGTAGACGTTGTGCCAAAGTCACCGACCGATTATTGCTCAAATAAGTAGTCACCAATATTCCGCGTTCTGGAGCAGTGTAGCGTAACATCGTGTATTAACGTGTATTTCGCATGTGTTTACTACACAAATGTCAAAACAGAACTGACATTAGGGGCCAATCGCAAAATTTATAGCATTTTCTGATAGGAGGATTACTTTTGCGCCACCTTGTTACATCGAAACGTGGGTATAGGCGCATGGCGGAAGATTGGTTTAATACAGCGTTAGACAAAATAATTTCGATGTAAAATTTTGACAAAATTTTCTGTCCATTCTGTAACAGCTACCTCCTTCATCTTATGTATATTAAGGGTGTCCCATAATTCATGAAAACCTTAATTTTGATAGAAAATAAAGATGAGAAAGCTTAAACTTTGTATTGATTCATAGAGTATACAGATTAGGGTTATGTATCCAATAGCACTTCGAATAATTGCCGCAACGGCTTTGCTGGCAAGTACTCTTGTATTGAAATTTTCTATGACCGTTTCGTATAAATGTGGCTAAATTGCATTAATACACCACCGAATTTCCTCTTTCAAGGCGTTGGTGGTCTTGGTCTTGGTCTTGTTTCGATAACCCTTTAACTTCGAAAACCCGAAAGAAATGCCGTTAAATCGCAAAGTTCTTAAGGGCTAATTCTGATCGCAAAAACGGTGATTACACGATTAGGATATGACTGATTCAGTAATTGAATTATTTGTCTGTCTGTATGTCATGTGGCACCGTCTTTCTGAAACAACGTGTATGTCACATCCATAATTTAGGCACGATAACAAACACCATTAATTAATACTGCCTGACCAGAAGCATTTTCGAATAAGAATGGTCTTATAATGCCTCCATCTCGAAATTCTGCACTAAACAGTTACGCGTTGTAGATGCATTTGTTTCTCAACAATTGCTAGTGGGTTTTCTGAACCTCTGAAGTGTTTAAGGGTAGTGATGCGATTACATGAGAACACAAGCGTTCTCACTCTATCTTGTCACAACCAACTCCTACTCTCACCTCCACGCTGGTAACTGGTGGGTGCATAGTACTTCGACTAGAGATGAGGTATCAAAAGCCTGTGGAAGGTCGTTATATGGAGTCAACGGTGGCAGCTACAGCTCAAGTTAACTGGTAAGTGCTGCTTCGACATATTTGAGTTTGTGGCGGAGGAGCCATTGAGGGTCAACGGCAGAGCTCATATCCCAAAATGGGTTACTGACGTCGGTATTTCCGGGCCGCTGTCCTACGGTCAAAACAAGGACCTGGCCTGGAGTTTTTTCCGTCGGGGTAACTACCCGACCATGCGAAAAACTATTAGTTATGAGAGATACGCAACAACCTTTGGATAATGAAACTCCTCATATGGCAACAAGACCCGGAACGTCAACGGACTATGACATGAGAGTAAGTACCTGGAATGTACGAACACTCTACACCCCGGGTGCTACTAAAGAATTCGAATCTGTCCTCATGCGGTACAAGGCAGATATAACCGCAATCCAGGAGATACGATGGATAGGATAAGGTATAATGAAGAGAAAAAACTCCGACATTTATTACAGCTACAACAAAAGACTGCATGTATTAAGAAGCGGATTCGTCGCGGGAAATCGGCTTAAGACAAAAGTCATTGACTTCAAGCCGATAGGTTATCACCTTTCTATGATCCGCATCGAAGCTACTTAACAAAACATATATGTGCACATGCCCCTACCGACGAGGCTGAAATTCCCATCAAGGAGGAGTTTTATGACCTCCAGGATGCCGCCTACGGAGCCTGCCTGGAGCATGATGTAAAAGTCGTACTCGGAGATTTCAATGCTAAAGTCGGAAAGGAAAATATTTTTGGCGGTTTAGTTGGTAAGCACAGAATCCACGAAACGACAAAAGACAATGGCTACTGACGGCACTAAGTTCCCAAGGCTAAGGATCCACACAAAAACCTGGCGCTCTCCAGACAGTCGAACCACCAACCAAATCCATGCGAGGCAAGCTTCCAACATCCTCGACGTGTACGCATTCCGAGGGCAAATTTCTACTCTGATCTGTATCGGCAAAATTATAGGTCGACTGTCCAACGAGAAGAAGCTGCGAACGGCCAAGAAAAAGAAATTCGACGTTTCACGCCTTAGCACGCCTGGAGTAGCCAGAGCCTACAACGAGCGCTTGAGTATGAAACTCTCCTCTGTGCAGTAACCTACCACAGACGTCAACAATCGATGGTGCCAGTTTCGCGACATCATCAGCCGAAACCACTGTAGGGTACCAGCCACCCCGAGAAGGAGCCCGTGGTATGATAATAAATGCTTATACGGAAAAAAGGTGACAGAAGATGCACACAAGCACTGCAGCGCAAAACAAGGACAGCGAGAGAAGAGTAGCGAGCCAGAGGGGAGGAAAAGAAGACCCTGCGTAGAAAGAAGAGGGCTAATGCAGCCTCCCAGCTCAAGGAGATCGAACAGTCTCGCGATCGTAACAGCAGCCGGAGGATTTATAACCACAAAACCGGAACGCAGGCTCTTCGAGACAGCGAAGGAGACCTAGTTACCGAAGCGCAGGGAAAAGTAGATATGATTAAGTACCAAAAGTTAAAAGCCCAAAGTAGTCAAAAAAAGCCAAAACACGTCGACTACATTGGCTCGGCCACATCAAGCGAATAGACAATAATGCTCCAGCTAAGAGGATCTTCGAATCCCAGCTCCAAGGTTCGAGAAGGCAAGGAAGACCGAACCTCCTATTCAAAAAGCGAGCCATCGCCGATGCCAGAGCGCTTGGTATAGACAACTGCAAGTAGCGAGCCCGGGATCGTAGAGAATGGAAGGCTGCAGTGTCTCAGGCAGAGACTTATCGGAAGCCCGATAAGTAAGTAAGTAGAAGACATAAAGAGGAAAATAAACTTTTGCACAGAAGATTTTTTGTAGAAAAGTCCTCATCCAATTGCGGTTGTTCCACAATCTATTCAACGAACTCTCTTCGCTCTGCATGGTTAGCAATCTTCAATTCTTGAATCAATTTAACTTTGAAAGCATGAAGTCTTTCAACGGAATTCGCTGAAGAGAGCTTCTCGAAGCGACCAATTCTTGACTACGGTGCTGAATTGATGTCCCTGGACTGTCAGCAATTTTCTTGCGAACTTATTTAATGTTTTCTGTTGAACTTTTTTTGACAGGACAGCCAGAGTGTCTAAGATCATTTATTGATACAGTCTCCCTGAATTTTTCAATTATTCTCTTCACAGTTGATGGTTTTAAATCACTATGACGACCATATTTAGTACTAAAATTGTGGACTGTAGCTGCGAAACCTTGGATATATCGGGTTTTTCAACAGGGATGCTACAAAGGTTGAGCGACAAGGACAGCAAACGACGCCATATTTCTTGCCGCTGTTTTGACATTTCTCTTCAGTAAGGCTTGCCATTTTATGATGGAAAGATATACGATCCAACAACGAGTCGAAATTATTAAAATTGCCAACCGGAATTCGGAGTCAGTGGCCTCAACGTTAAGAGCGCTACGTCCAAATTTATGGTCGTCATAATGGTCCTAGCAGATCAACAATTGAGCGTCTAGTGGACGAATTTGAGTCCACAGGCACAGTACAAAATGTTCCCATGCCAGTGAGACAAAGAAGTCCCCGTAGTGTCGAGAATATTGCTGCCGCTGAGGCTTCAGTTGAAGAAAGCCCAAATGTATCTCTCTCACGTCGTTCTCAAGCGTTGGGCATCTCTGTGATGTCGTTGTGGCGAATTTTGCGAAAAGATCTTGGCCTACATCCTTACAAGATTAAATTGACGCAAGAACTGAAGCCACTTGACCACCAGAAGCGTCGTATATTCGTGAATTGGGCTGAGTAACAACTTGAAAATGATTCGGATTTTCATCGAAAAATCGTCTTCAGCGATGAGGCTCATTTCTGGCTGAATGGCTTCGTCAACAAACAAAATATGCGGTATTGGTCAGACAGCAATCCACACGTACTCCATGAGTCATCATTGCATCCCGAAAAAATTAAGGTTTGGTGTGGTTTATGCGCCGGCGGCGTCATTGGGCCGTACTTCTCCCGTGACGATCAAGACCGGCACGTTACTGTGAATGCGAATCGCTACCGTTCAATGATAACCGAATATTTTTGGCCCCAATTGGATGATATGGACTTGGAGGACATGTGGTTCCAACAGGACGGCGCCACAAGCCACACAACGAATGCAACAATCAATTTATTGGAAACGAAGTTTGGAGAACGTGTTATCTCACGAAATGGTCCAGTCGCTTGGCCGCCTCGGTCGTGCGATTGGACGCCGTTAGACTATTTCCTGTGGGACTACGTCAAATCTATGGTCTATGCCAACAAGCCAGCGACGATAGATGAACTTCGTACCAATATCGAACGTGAAATTGCAGCAGTATCGGCCGATTTATGCTTGAAAACCGTCGAAAATCGGGTTCAGCGTCTGGACTTTTGCAAGCGTGCTCCTGGTAGGCATGCAAAACAAATCGAGCTCAATACATAATGGCATCAAACGTACTTTCACAGGAATAAAGAATTTCATTGATATCCAAAACGGTTTTTGTTTTATTTAAAAAAACTTTTGTAGCGCTCTTATTGAAAAACCCTTTATCAAAAAAATATTGCTCAACAATGAAAAATCGTTCGTATAGCGCTCGATGTTTACTAACTCCTAACTGTCAGCTGTGACATTGTTATATTTTTTACCGCGGCAACACTGTCAAATGGCGCAAAATTTGAATTCCGCGTGAATTATAGGACACCCCTTAGTAGAACCAAAGATAATAAACTCATGCAGATGACGCATTGGAAAATAAAAACAAAAACATTTGCTCACCAACTTCATGGTACCGTCTGGCGGTATATAGGTCACACATGAGAAACGAGATCAAAACATATGCCACTGTATGGACGCACTGTGACAGTACGACCCGCCATAGAACAATTTTTCTTGTATGCAGGGCGTCATCATGACTTTATAATCGTTAGCATTTATTAAAATGAAAAAAGGTTTCAAGTCGTATATTGGTGTATGATAGGCCCCACTGAATACAATGAAGACTTACCTAATGTCAAAGTTCTGTATGCTGATTCGCAAATTCCAATGGATCATCGTACAATTGTTTCTTAAAAAAAAGCCCTTGGCTAAAGTCCCTCCAAAAATGATCCACTCCATCACAAGTAAAACATTTCAACGAAATTAATCCACGAAAACCCAAAATTAAATAATTAATCACTTGTGCAGCTATCACTGTTTTCCATTATCGGCCCTTAAGCCAAAAACCCAAAGCATACTTCCAACAACATCCTTTGACCAGCAGAGCTAAATTCAAAATTATTAATGGCTTCTATCTCGTACGCATTGATACCAAAAATGTCGCGCGTAACAAACCAAAAAAAAAAAAGTTTTCTCAAAAGTAAAAATCATTTTATATAAAAATATATACACCCATACCTATATAGTAGACTCTGGTAATTTTCATTGCAAAATTTTACATTTTATTCGCATCGCCGACTTGCTAAAGGACATTTTTCCTGAGCCACTCAGACGCACTTAGATAGCGCAGCATGCACTTACCAAGTTAAATCCGATTAATTATTTTTCGTGGTGATTTTTTCCAGATTTTGGTTATTTCACTTGTTTTTTGGAACTAAATTTTCGGTATCATCGAACGAAATCAGTTCGTTACATTTTACCTTATCGACTTCATAAATTCTACACGAATAGTGTGCCCCAAGCAGCAGATCCCAGAAATACGCATCGGTGGGGAAAGGTGGTGTCAGCCAGACGGATTGCCCAACTTAACCCATTCAGGTTGACTTAAATTAATTCAATTTATAACACGCTATCAGCTTAAGCTGCAACATATACTGACTGAGACTATAATGCACCAATGCAAGGATGCTGAGAAAAAAAAATTAAAATCATGATTTAAAGGGCTTGCAGTATGGTTGCTGCAGCAATGAACGAGTTGGCTTTGTTTTTGTTGACGATAAATGCTCAGTTTTGGGATTTGCTCGAAAATAAATCAACCGGAGACGAAATTGCACGAACAAGATAAAAAGCTGTTGTTGATTGGTCATGTCAAAATATCAAGGATACTTTTTTTCCCCCTCGAGAATTAACTTAACTGGCATAAGAATACAAAAAAAGAAGAATGAGAGTTGAAAAAACATTGGCCGGGTCAGAGGCTGGATGGTTTTGTGTCCTGTTTTTTTGGAGTAATTACCCTATTTGGGTGAGTTTTTGATAAGATTTTGTTGTAAAGTAAAACTGTGGATGAGCAGTTGAGAAGATCTTATCTAAATGGTGTTTTTTTTTTCATTTATTACTTTTAGAAAATGTTGGCATAGTGACTTAAAAATTTTTAAAAATGAGGCTTACCAGAATTTTTACGCCATACGTTATCATGGTTTTGGTAATGCGCAACAATCTGAACTGAGTAATGTCTAGACTTTTGCAGTTTCTCCGATAAAATAAGCCCTTTTGCAAGCTCAATCCTCATATACAGAGACCAAGACTGAAAGATTTTTTTTTAAATGTGATCTTTCAGTTAAGCGAAATTATTTTCATAAAAACTCTTGAAAATGTTTATACATTCATCTCAAGTAGAATATTAGTCAAAAGTCGCCCTATCAGCAATATATTATAAAATTAAGTAAATCAATATTTTTGCAAGCTTTATCGTTATTTTGAAGGTTCTTTGGCGATATTTAAAGTGCATATAAAAATGCTAATCCCTCATAAGCGGGGAGGAATAGGGGAACAAATAATTTTATTTTGTACCGCTCCCAGAATACTTTTTTAGAGGCATAGAACTTCTTTAAGAAAAAACAGAACAAATCCAATGCAATTACCAAAATATTGGCTTTATTAGCTAACAAATTTTATGGCATTTAATGTTTAAAAATAAATTCAGGCATATGGCCTCCGCGACTGCGTTTTATGAATGCCATCCCGTCATTCCGATTTTGCACAACTTTTTCCAGCATACCCGGTATTATCGGGTTTTTAAATAAGAGCGCTACAAAAGTTTTTTTTAATAATACATTGGATATCAATGAAATTCTTTATTCCTGTGAGAGGACGTTCCATACCATTATGTATGGAACTCGATTTCTTTTGCATGGCCACCACGGGCACGCTTGCAGAAGTCCAGATGCTGAACCCAATTTTCGACGGTTTTCAAGCATAAATCGACCGATACTGCTGCAATTTCACGGTCGATATTCATACGAAGTTCATCAATCGTCGCTGGCTTGTTGGTCATAGACCATAGACTTGACGTACCCCCACAGGAAATAGTCTAACGGCCGAGGCGGCCAAGCGACTGGACCATTTCGTGAGATAACACGTTCTCCAAACTTGGTTTCCAATAAATTGATTGTGGCATTCGCTGTGTGGATTGTGGCGCCGTTCTGTGGGAACCACATGTCCTCCACGTCCATATCATTTAATTGGGGCCAAAAATATTCGGTTATCATTGAACGGTAGCGATTCCCATTCACAGTAACGTGCCGGTCTTGATCATTATGGAAGAAGTACGGCCCAATGACGCCGCCGGTCCATAAACCACACCAAACCGTAATTTTTTCGGGATGCAATGATGACTGATGGATTACGTGTGGATTGCTTCCTGACCAATACCGCATATTTTGTTTATTGACGAAGCCATTCAGCCAGAAATGAGCCTCATCGCTGAAGATGATTTTTCGATGAAAATCCGAATCATTTTCAAGTTGTTGCTCAGCCCAATTCACGAACATACGACGCTTCTGGTGGTCAAGCGGCTTCAGTTCTTGCGTCAATTTAATCTTGTAAGGATGTAGGCCCAGATCTTTTCGCAAAATTCGCCACAACGACGTCACAGAGATGCCCAACGCTTGAGAACGACGTGTGAAAGATACATTTGGGCTTTCTTCAACTGAAGCCTCAGCGGCAGCAATATTCTCGACACTACGGGGACTTCTTTGTCTCACTGGCACTGGAACATTTTGTTCTGTGCCTGTGGATTCAAATTTTTCCACTAGACGCTCAATTGTTGATCTGCTAGGACGATTATGACGACCATAAATTGGACGTAGCGCTCTTAACTTTGGGGCCACTGACTCCGAATTTCGGTTGTGAATTTTAATAATTTCGACTCGTTGTTGGACCGTATATCTTTCCATCATGAAATGCAAACCTTGCTGAAGAAAAATGTCAAAAGAACGGCAAGAAATATGGCGTCGTTTACTGTCCCTGTAGCTCAACTTTTGTAGCGTCCTTGTTGAAAAACCCGATATTTCGTCAAGAGTGCATCTATTATTGGATTTTAAGCTTTTTTATCACTATCGGCCAGAGATTTGGTGTACCCCCATAAAAAGTAGTCCAAAGGTTTCAAATCACCCAAACGAGGTGGGTAATCACAGGTCCATTTCTTGAGATGATTCCGTCAACAAAAGCTTGGCTCAACAAAGTCATGGTTGCACGCGTCGTAAGGCATATTGTGCCATCTTGTTGGAACACATTTTTCCCTCAAATGATCTCCGATGGCATGAGGAATAATAAAATCACGAATCATTTGCTCGTAGCGATCACCGTTTCCGGTAATGCTGGCACCGTTTTCGGACAAATGGGCCTATGACGCCTTCGTAATGTAAACCGCACCAAACAGGTGATTTATTTCGACATACGACACAATTCATGGCCGCGGATTTTCCGACGCCAGATGGATCTTATATTCATGATGTAGGCCAAGATCTTTTCACGAAATTTTCTAAGTAGTGGATGGACAGAGGCCGAGTTGATGACAACTGCGTCGGATCGAAAAATTCCGGTGCTCTGTCTCATTTATGTCTCGATTTGGACAAAAATAAGAAAATTTGGTCATAATTCGATCCAAATTTTACGTGTAAGCTGCTCAGATGGATGATTATGCGTACCGTGAACTTGTCAAAACGATCTATAAGTTTGGCGAACAGAGCTCGAATTTTGTAAAAAATATCCACGATTTGTAAACGTTGTTCTTGGTCTAATTTTGCCGAAAATATATAAAGTTTGGTGATTTGCCAAAATATACAAACAAAAAGTTAAAGCACGCAGAACGAACTCTTCAATATTGGCAACGAAAGCTAAGTCTGCCAACCATCTGACCTGAGTAAAGGCTGCCGGAAATGACGGCATTTCAGCTGAGCTCTATAAAGCCAGCGTGACTTGGTAGGTAACTTCAAAATAAGCCAAATCCGGTCGGATGAAATTATGCCTACTGAATAAAACTTCTAAACTGCGCCAACTACAGAGGCATCGTCAACATCGCCTACAAAATCGTATTTGCTGATCGGTCCTTATCAGTGTAGTTTTAGGCCAGAAAAGTCTACAACCGATCAAAAATTCACACTTCAGCAGATCCTGGAAAAAAAGCAAGAAGTCAAAATCGATAACCACCACCTATTCATCGATTTCAAAGCTACATACGACAGCATTTATAGAAGCGAACTATGCAGATCCGTGACGCCTAAACTCGTCCGTTTGTGAAAGATTAACATGGAGAATTCCATACTACTCCATCCGGGTCGGAAACGACCTCACCGATACATTCGATACCATAAAATGATTTAGGCAAGGCGACGCGCTGTCATGTGACTTCTTCATTCTGATTCTTGAGAGGATTGTGCAAAACTCCCGAGCCAACACCAGAGGAACAATTTTCCAAAAATCGGTGCAACTACTAGCATACACCGACGATATTGACATCATTGGTAGAATTCAACATGATGTCATAGAAGAAGTCCTTAGTCGATTCGAGAGGAAAATTCTTCGGGAAATCTTTTGTCCCATTTGCGATGACGGGCTATGGAGACAAAGATTCAACCAAGAACTATGCGAGCTATACATCGATATGTCCCTGGTCAAAAAGCTCCGCATTGGATGTTTAAGATGGGACATGTAGAACGAATGGACACCAATACTCCGACTCGCAAAGTCTGCGATTCCCAGCCAGACGTGTCGGACGCAGTAGAGGAAGACCTCGTCTTAAGTGGCGCGCACAAGTAGAAACCGACCTCAACCAACTTGGAGTGCGCAACTGGAGGCAGCTAGCTAAGGACCGGGCTGGTTGGGGAAGCATGTTGATTGAGGCCCAGGTTCATTCCGGAATGTAGCGCCACATAAAGCGAAGGAATCGTATTTTTTGTGGGGTAGTGGATACCCGCATTATTACCTTGGCTGCAACAATTTAATAACCTGCGTTTATATTTTCCGCTCGGAATGTAAATCCAAAATACTGGATTCGTGCATCTGGTTTATAGAAATTTGACCAATTAAATTGACCGTTCGTTGATTTTTATACCGCCATGTCCCCTTATGAATATCTCGGTCAGAATACATAAGACTTCATGCTTAATTCTTGCATTTATATCAAATCCACATCTGAATAGTCGTACAATAGCGCGGAGCTCACAGTTGTTCTTACAGTTGTTTGTCCCAGCCCATCTAATCCTATTTCCTAAATGATAGTAATGTCAGCTTATAAGCAGCTAAGGGCTTTCGCCGATGTTCGGCAGAACCTATTCTATTTATTTTTTTAAATTCCAGATGCAGACACAAACTATTAGGTTTGCGAAAAATTCGGCTCAATTCTTGTGAACAACGACTGTTCCAGGTTTTTGCCTATATACTGTGAATGATATGGTATATCATCCTTGTTTAATCCTGCGTTGCGCAAAGGCACTGAGTCTATCAGCGGTTTGTTATAGCACCCCGTTTTATCATACTTTGAGTATCATTGGTGAGATCTTACACCTCTTAGGTTAAGATACCCAGAGCTTTGTAACACATATTTCATATCAAAGGGCTATGTAACACACATTTCATTTGCACTTCTGTAAGATCGGTTTGAGTTAACAGCGACAAAAAAACAAAAGTGCGGAAAACAGGACTCCAAAAAAGTCGACAACATTCCCATCAATTCGTACCGTAACCCTTTAACCAAAATTACACCTCATTGCATGCCTTACAGTTCAGCCAACTTTAACCCCATCAATGGGATCATTAAAAAGCCGTATACTTTTATTTTTAGCGCCCAATTGCCAGATCCTTCTTCGTATGCACTGTTGAAGGCATTGGAATCTCTCTAAGTACACGTGATTCCATCCTTCTCCTGCCCGACCGCCTCCCCCCAATTAAGGGCCGGCAAGTTCTTTCTTTGTTTTGTCCTTTCATTGTTCTGAGTAAAGATGCTTTTGCGGTTTTCGGTTTTTGGCCACAAGATAAATAAATAAACTCCAGCACACTTTTTTGCAACAACCGCATCCAAGTTATGTGCGAGCCAATCATGCAGCAAGGCCAATGCCAGAAGTGTAGTCCTGGAATATTTTTAAAGCGAAACAGCAAAAGTAACCAAAGGAACAAAAATCAAAAAAAAAAAAAATCAAGAGACGAGAAAAACTGCCCGCATACGTGTTGGATTTCATTCCTCACGTTAACATGACACCACCGAAACAACAGCCGAATACCATGTTGACCTAGTTCCAGCCGAGAATTTTCTGATTCCTTTGGTCAGATAATTTTGGTTTTAAGTGAAATTTATAAAATTGGTGTTGGCCGTTGGGAGATTTTTTTTTTTTTTTGTTTTTGTATGCCATTGCCGGCCCTGAAATCGATGTCGTCGAAGCTCCTCTCTATACTGTCGAGGAGGGGGTTGCAGTTCGTCGATTTTTTTTTCTGTTTGTCACATTCTGCGTGAGTCCTTATCGGATTCACTTTTTTACGATTTGTTTTGAATATTTCGAGGATAATTTTTCCTTTTTTTTGTGCGTTTTTGGGCGGTTTTTGTTTCGGGTTTTGTTACACGGTCAAGAGAGACGCTGCCGATACGTGTTGAGATCACGAGTTCATTAGCTGCCAGATGATTGAAATTGCTCTGTGCAAGTCGTTGCCGACGACAGACGAAAAGTCAGCAGAGGTGTCCGCGTTTATGGACGGAATACATTTTGCAGGAAAATTATTTTGTTTTCGTTCTGCGGCCAGAGACGAGGACATGTACACATAAGGACCAATAAATGTCGAACAATTTATGTTATAGTTGTGTTGTTGATGGTGTGCCAAGAGGAATGAGATAATGAAAGCATAAATGGGCAACAAAACAGGTGAACTATACAATAAACAAGCCCGTAATGGCTGGCGAACAGTAATATGTCTGACAGCTATAACACTTTTGTTAAACACTGTACGGCTCGAAGTTGGCAGATATGCGGATGGCATCAGGAAGATGACATCGGCGACGACAAAGGAGGAAGGATGACATCATGTGGATGTTAGATTTCGGAACAAGACAATGCTTGTAGTCGGTTAGGGTTGATTTGTTGAAGGCCTTGTTTGTGACGCTGAAGTTGGTGAGTAATACATGCATGTACGCAGCCATATTTGAAGCTTACAAGGAGAAGTCAGGTGTAGGAATTTTTACTTGACAAGGAGTGTTCTTATTTCATCGTGCTTACATCGGTTTTTGGTTTTGGTCACTTATGGGGTTCATAGACCAAACATGCCTGCATGCGCAGTACGATGATTGTGCATTTTGTTGGTTTGCTCCACAGGATGTGAGATCTTCAAAAGATGCTAATAGCCCGTTCCCGATTCGAAGCTGACTAACCAACTGAGGTTTGCGGCTACGGACTAAAAGATATCCGCACACTTGGCTATCACTTTCCATGTGGTGCTGACGTAAGATATCAGCCTGTACTCTCCTCACTGCCAGTCATACATTGGATACGAATTTGGATCGTACGTAGAAGTATGATGACTGGTCGTACGAATTGAGTGACTTTGTTTTTCTGCGTCAAATAGGCAGAGTATCGGTGATACCACACTCTCGTACTCAACGTACTATACTATTAAAAAATCACAACCCTTTCGGATTGTTTTCGGACGTTGGAACTACACGCACGTATACGTACGACTAACTCTCACATAATGTGCTAGTGCCCACAGTACTTGGAAGGTCGGGATTGTTTGTGTTTGTCCGTACGTGTTCGCACGAGCAACAATGTACAACACAGGTAACAGAATGGTTTACTTTGTTCCATATTTCCTCTGACAGGATCATATAGCCAACTATACGGATTGCATATGGGAAGTTGATTCTCCCAAAACGTCGGCAGTAGTAAATTATAAGCGTCGTCTTCTTCATTCGGACCTTGTAGACAGATTGGCGAGGTACTGCGCCCGAATCTGTGCAGGTGCGTCCTGGATACGTAATGGTTTGCTAGAAACTTCGAGTCATAGGAATTTAGGTATCCCGTTTAGTGTTTCTATCTTCCTGTAGAATCATTGTTTCAGCACTTTTGCAAGATCTGTGTTGCGATTGCTCTTTCACCTCTCTGGATTAAACGATTTGATGTGAGTTGGCTGCTAACACGTTTTCTCATGTAACGTCTCTATATATCGTCGGCATGGATGTCAATGGGCGTTATTCTGGCTAGGTTCAGTGTCGCTTCGTCTGAAACGATTCTAAAGTTCGTTCGTAAAGCATTTAAACTATACCCAGCCCAGACTGGTGCTGCATACAATAAGGCTGAGATTATTACTTACATACTTACTTACTTACTTAAGTAACGCTACAGTCCGGAATGAACCTGGGCTTCAACCAACATGCCTCTCCAATTAGCCCGGTCCTTAGCTAACTGCCTCTTGTTGTGCACTCAAAGTTGGTTGAGGTCGGTTTCTACCTGTGCACGCCACTTAAGGCGAGGTCTTCCTCAACTGCGTCCGACGTCTAGCTGGGAAGCGAAGACTCTGCAAGCCGGAGTATTGGTGTCCAATACATAGTATCCATATCCTAGCCCTTTTTTTACTAAGGGCCATGTCGCCGTACAGCTCGTATCGTTCTTGGTAAATTCTTCGTCTCCATAGCCCGTCAACGCAAACGGGACCGAAGATTTTTCAAAGGAATTTCCTCTCAAATCGACCAAGGATGTCTTCATCCACTTTTGAGACAAAAAGCAAAACGCTTATTACTTCAGACAAAAATAATCTGCGACTTTCCAGAGGTCCACCGATGATTGGCAAAATTCTTCCAAGTGTTGATTGTAGGATCGCTGCTTTCTTTCCAACAAAGTCAAGGTGCGCCTTGAAGTTAAGCCTGTTGTCTATCATTACGTGTTGGTTACGGATTGCGGGTTTGAATGATTGATCTCCCACAGGATCCTGCATATTTTGCACTACTTTTCGGCTACCTGTTAGAATGGCTTCGGTATTCTGTTCTGCTAGCTCAAGACCAGTAATGATGGCGACATCATCTGCAAAGCCTATAACCTTCGTCGTTCGTAGCACTGGCAGTCTGAAAGCGTCGATCATTACGTGTTGGTTACGGATTGCGGGTTTGAATGATTGATCTCCCACAGGATCCTGCATATTTTGCACTACTTTTCGGCTACCTGTTAGAATGGCTTCGGTATTCTGTTCTGCTAGCTCAAGACCAGTAATGATGGCGACATCATCTGCAAAGCCTATAACCTTCGTCGTTCGTAGCACTGGCAGTCTGAAAGCGTCGATCATTACGTGTTGGTTACGGATTGCGGGTTTGAATGATTGATCTCCTACAGGATCCTGCATATTTTGCACTACTTTTCGGCTACCTGTTAGAATGGCTTCGGTATTCTGTTCTGCTAGCTCAAGACCAGTAATGATGGCGATATCATCTGCAAAGCCTATAACCTTCGTCATTCGTAGCACTGGCAGTCTGAAAGCTTTGGCTCTCTTTTCTGCTAGGTGTATGCCAATAGGTTTCAACCTGACTTTGATTACAGATATCGCCTTGTTCTTGGATTAATTTCGTGGAAATAATCTGCAACGGTAACGATGGCGATTTCATCCGCAAAGCCTACAATCTTCCTGATTCCTGGCATTGGCAGTCTGAAAGCGTCATCGTACATAATATTCAAAAGAAGATGGCCTAGGATAGATCATTGTGGAACGCCTGCTAACACATTGTAGTTCTCTGTGCCTTTGACGCAGTCGTAGCTTAGTCTTTTATTCTTAAAGTCGCTTCATAGTATCCTGAGAATATAGCTAAAAAAATACAAATTTTTGGCGCAACAGGCTCGTTGGTATCCACGGCCTAGCTTTTTCACAACAATTCATGTGTGCGTGTATACTTCTTGCACGATTTCGGGACCTCCTGTTTTAATTCTTCTCCGAACATGCGAAGTTGAGATAAGCTATTCTGGACATTTGACACGATTCGAATGATTTGTCAAGTCATCACGAGAGGAGGGCCAGTGAAAAATCATTCAGGTATTGCTACGGCTGGGAATCGCTCCCTGACCTTCTGCGTGGCAGTTCATCGTATTAACCATCGCACCACTGAGCCCGTCATATAGCTCTACCTGTTAATTTTGACTAAAGAGATTGAAATGCAGCACCAGTTCTCGGAATCATTGGTATTTTTGATATCTAGGGCTTCCAAATCGCCATCGTTTTTCCTCGATGGATGTTGCTTCTTAATTCCGCTTATTATGTAGTGAGCTTTTCGGATATTCAGATATTTTGCTAATAGTCTATTGTAGAAGAACTTTTTTGAGATTTTGCTCACCAAAAGGTGAATGGGGCGATATGAGGTTTATATCGAAAGAACCACCAATTGTTGCAGTTTCAAGTGGTCTGAGAATATCCTTTCGTTTAGACAGCTCTGTATAAACTTCTTGATAATATCAGGTCTGGAGCTATTTTCCGTTTTCAGTGCCCTGTTTACGATTCCATTTGGACATCTTCAATCTTCAATAGCATGACGATAGTAGTATGCGGTTATGAGATAACACGCAGCAGGATCAATGAAGGTTATTTCAATAAGGTATGGCAGTGCAGTCGAATTTTTAGTTTTCCCAATGCAAACCTCAGGTCAAAGGCAACTCATCCAACTATCAGGTCAAAGGCAACTCATCCCACTATCACCACTATCACCACCGTTGCGGCTTTTGCGAACTTGCTGCCGAATTAGGTGGCACATGCATCAAAGTAAAGATAACTGAATAGTATCTTCATGCTTCATTTACAATGTAATTTAGCATCTCTACCAGTTTTAAGACATAAGACCCGTGCACAAAATACCTAAAACTTTTACCCGAAACCTTCACTTCCTTATGGGAGTAGCGCCGCGTCGACCTATACCAGCAGCCTTATATTGCTTACCGTTCGGCCCCATATTAAATCCCATAGAATGACCTCAGACCCTAATCATGTCTCATTTCGCAAATTTCACGACAATCATCTTCCACCTGCAAATATCTACTTTCCACAATCAAGGTTCTGCACAGGTCCTCACCCTACATTCGATTAGAATTACCAACTCCAAGTAACAACATTTCCTGGCTTCCCCCAATCTACTTTATTAGAGCCTCAAACTGCGTTCGGACACACCCTCAACAATGTCATCTTTTATCAATATAAATCCAAGCCCAAGGCCTGCAGACGAAGAAGAAGCAGAAGAACGGTACCTCTGTAGGGGCTTCAAGTTACAAGACCAAATCTATTCAATTTCGTGCAATTCAATTCACATTGGCAATTACTAGGGAATCGAGTCCCAACTCGAGACATAACCGTAACAGCACCGCACCCCATTCGCTGCGATTAAATCAAATTAATTAAAGCGCGCTTTAATTAACCAATTGCGCATTAAACTGTTTCTTGAGTTCTTCGCTGATGTCGTTGCGCCTGTGTGCTGTTTGCTTTTTTTTTATTTTAATGACCATCGGCTCGGTGCTCCCATTGTGGCAAGTGGACGTGGACTCATCTCGTGCCCTTGATACACAATCCAAGGAGCCTGGGACTGCCACGAATTGTGCTCGCTCCAATGAATGGTTGTGAACGCGCGCGCTTGCGCACGCTGCTGATCTTGGTCTATTACCAATTCGATTTGGATTCACTTGGGTTTCTTCAATTTCCAATTGATAATGAACTTCGTGAACCTGTGCTTTTGACTCATTTTGGACTGGCTAGCCAGTGCGCCTTTACTTTGGCTCGCCGTCGGTGTTGTTGGTGTCTTCGTTTGGTTTGTTGCTGTTGTTGGTCGTGTTTAGATCTGCTACTCTTGTGCCCCGAGAGCAGATCACAACATGAAGAAGAAGATTAATTGATTGCAGCAAAATGTGAAGTGAGGTCGATCGATCGATTGCAATAGAGGGCAGAGCAGTGCGCACGCGCGCGCACCCATTGCCCCATGGTATGATGATCAATGGTCATTGGCGTGGATAGTATTGCCACTGCGTCCGTCTGTGTAGTACAGTGGGGTGCTGTGCGTTTGGGGTATATGGTTTGATACCATCGCATAGGTGTGGTGCTTAAATAGTTTAATTGAAACGATAAATTTCAAAAATTCATGTTTTTTATATTTTGTGATTTTGTTTTGTTAATTTAATTCGTTGAATGTTTCTTAACTGATTGCGTAGTGTGTTAGTAAATTCTTGGTACTTTATATGAAGACTGTCTACTGCCGTGCACGTTAATTAGTGGTGGTAACTGATACACACCGTTTTCCCTTCTATGTTTTCCGAACCGTTGACTTATTGAAATCCTCAAGTTTTGATCGTCGTCGTAGTCTTACGCAGCAGTCATCACATAGAGCTTGACCTTCAGGGCGTTGCCTTCTATTCTGCGATTTCTTCCTGAGAATAATTTGACTGCCCTGCCATATCTTAACCTCGAATCGATAAGAGCATGCTTTTCTGCAGAAGTTGATTTTTTGAAAAGTAGGCAGGCAAGCACAAACAGTGATCCTCTTAGCTTGTAACACAGGCTAGTGATGCAAGCCAAAATAACAATTATTCCTCTGTAGGGAAATAAAATTTAATTTTCACGAGCAATTATTTCTGTAGACCTTATATTGTACTTGTGCGCTAAGGTTGGGCATTTCTGCAGTCGATTGTATAGGTAGATGCAAGACATTATGCAAGAAAATTCACAAGCAGAACCGAAGTTATGATGGTATTACCTCTGTAAGGTTATTTTTAAGCTTCAGGGGATGTGTGTACATTCAATGTGTGTACGTTAAGATGTTTCGGTAGAACTTAGCACGAAGTTAACCCGAAGCAAAGCATGTACACAGCATACGTATGGGTAATATCCTGGACTCCTTACCAAACGGCGTGGTCACGTTTCAAACAGACTACATAGCACCTATACTAAGCTTCAAGAAAGCTTCCACGTATGTAGAAGCATGCTTAAGACATTATGCAAGAAAATTCACAAGCAGAACCGAAGTTATGATGGTATTACCTCTGTAAGGTTATTTTTAAGCTTCAGGGGATGTGTGTACATTCAATGTGTGTACGTTAAGATGTTTCGGTAGAACTTAGCACGAAGTTAACCCGAAGCAAAGCATGTACACAGCATACGTATGGGTAATATCCTGGACTCCTTACCAAACGGCGTGGTCACGTTTCAAACAGACTACATAGCACCTATACTAAGCTTCAAGAAAGCTTCCACGTATGTAGAAGCATGCTTAAGACATTATGCAAGAAAATTCACAAGCAGAACCGAAGTTATGATGGTATTACCTCTGTAAGGTTATTTTTAAGCTTCAGGGGATGTGTGTACATTCAATGTGTGTACGTTAAGATGTTTCGGTATAACTTAGCACAAAGTTAATCCGAAGCAAAGCATGTACACAGCTTACGTATGGGTAATATCCTGGACTCCTTACCAAACGGCGTGGTCACGATTCAAACAGACTGCATAGCACCTATACTAAGCTTCAAGAAATGCTTCCACGTAGGATTTCCTACGAGAGCCCAGTGGAAGCAAACGAAGTGTCGAAGAGATTTCGACACGATCGTCTACACTGACGGATCTAAGATGAGCTTTGGTGTGTGGTCCGGAGTCTACTCTGAATCACCGAAAATATCAGTTTCATATCGAATACCGGATTTCGCCAGCGTATTCCAAGCAGAACTACTGGCTATCCGAGAGGCTTGTACGTTACTGGGCGTGACACTACGGAAAAGCAAGGTATTGCTATTCTGATAGATATCCAAACGGCCATAAAGGCCATCAACTCGGCTACCATATCCTCGAAACTGGTACAGGAATGCCGAAACGAACTCGCCCACCTTGGCGAACGCCTTAGGGTTACACTTCTCTGGCTTCGAGTGCACAGTGACATTGAAGGAAACCAGCGTGCAGACGAGCTGGCCAGGCAAGGCTCAGCTCTTCAAAGCTCACTTGCGCAAGGGTCCGTACCCCACTACGTGCGGTTAAGGGACAAATACACGCATACTTCCTGAAAAAGCCCGACTTTAAATGGAGAAGGTAGAGAAATTGCGTCACATCGAGTACGATATGGCCCTCCTACGACAAAAACATAACAAACAACCTACTAAATACAACCCGCCAAGATATCGCAGGAATGTCGGCGATAGTCCCGGGGCACTGGCCAATTGGAGACAATTCCACCAAACTAGGGATCCCATACAACCTTCAATGCCATAATTGCGGGAACACAAATGAGAGAGAAACCCTCTCCCAATTCATCTGCAAATGTCCGGCACTAGCAAGTGCCAGATTGCTTGCGGTATTCCAACCATTTTTCGACAACTGTAGCGATATCTCGGGTAAAAGTATACCGCTTTCTAAGCCCCACAGGCTGGATCTAGAGACCGCCTGTATCACATCCATAACAACAATCATAATATGGATCACGCGAGTCGTGGTAACAAAAAGGCACATAAGTGCCTACTTGGGTTCATGCCGAACCGCCTATATACCATAGAGCTTACGAATGAAGGCTTAAAAAAGCTAAGGTTAAAAGATCGGAAAAAGGGTGAAAAGATCGGGGAAAGGTGAATAGATCGGGAAAAAGTTGAAAAGATCGGGAACCTACCGAAGTTTTTTTATGCATATAGAGGTTATGATTACTCAAGAGGTTATTAATTCTCAAGAGGTTATGAATACCCTTTAAATTTTTTTTTTATAATTCACACGTACTCAAGGGGTTATGAATACCCTTTAAATGTTTTACCACAGTACGAGCGTTAAAGAAGGGGAAGAAGGAGAGTGATAGGAAAGATTTTGGATGTAGTGGAGACTTACTCCATTTGTGGTGTCCGAACTAACTTCGGGGAGTCGCTGTTTCTTGTGTTTGTTAAATTCGAAGAAATTTCAAGATGGTGCATACTCTTAGGTGCAACAACCGACATTTTATTTACTTCTTTTGAATAAAAGTTACATGGATTTTGGCTGGGATTGAACGCGCAATCTTCCTCTCCTCTTATGTTCCAAAGTACAGCATAGTGGATAGCGTGTTGGACTACCGTGCGAAGCCTATAAAAACTACGGCGTCCAGTGCGGCGGATAATCCAAATTCTTGTTTCAATGTCCAAGTTTTCCAAAAACTACAGAGAAGAGGAGACATGACGCCCCCTTGTGGAGTGCCCCACCATTAAGATATACGTGCGGATAAGACGCTAAAATTTGCGTTATTATTTCTGTTTGTAAGTAGCACTTCACTTCCGTTGAGTCATCAACCTGAAGGTTGTCAATTAACCATCTGATCTACTTAAACCAGATAGGCAATGGACAACCTCCAGGTTGTGGATTGGTTTAGAGGATTTTACAGAGTCTAAAAACCTTTTAGGTTTCTTCTTAGTTACCACAGGATGTAGTACGCCAGAATGTATTTATTTTTATTATACAAACTCTTACTACCTCAGATTTAGTGCTATAAACACTGAAATTTTGTCCAAGGTGTTGCGTCGACAGTACTTTGTATTTTAATAGGCTGCAGGTCGTCTTGCCCTAGTTTACTAAAAGATCAACGAGTTTCGCCTGTTCATCAATTGCCATAAATGTTTCTTTAACAGCAAAATACGGTCGACCAATGATGTCGATGCCAATTCCATTAGTTACATGCATTTGATAAAGAGAGTGCATTCTGCATTTACACCTGCACTACGCACTATCTGTTCCAGCACCAGATTGAAGAAATTCAGTTAAATTGAAGAAATTCCAACTATATTGCGTCTCATTGCCGTTATCCGATACATGTTTGACATACATGTCTATGTCTAACCCATGGATGTTGCATCGGATGTCTACCAGAACCACTGCACCCACTACACCATAATTGCGATAATGTAACCCATATTACCGAAACTCTGTCCACTTTCTTGTCGGACCCACTTTGGACCACTCTAGGCAAACGTCGATGAATTTTGCTTTGGGTGTGGCCTCCGACCAACACATTTCTGCATAGAAACCGAATATCGATCGATTGCCGCTGCTGCTTTAGTGCCCAGCCCTGCTCAAAGATGGTCGCTAGCTAGCGTATATGTGTATTTTTTTTTTTTATTATTGCGTCCTGGCCTCTGTCCGGGTCTTAATTTGCTTAAGTGTTTGACCTACAAAAAATCTATACATTCAACTATTCGCACAGAGCAACTATTAGATGAATTGCTTGGCCAAAGACCGATCATGGTAATCGATCGTGAAAATGAGTTTTTACTTTAATTGAAATTTAAAACCTTCTGCCAATCTAATTTTTAACATGCAGTCAAAGAGCTGCAGAAAAAAAATCATTTAACTGGTTAGGATGCCTCATTGGGCTGCCGGCAAGGTAGACATGCGAGATCCAAACATTGGCTACCAATTTGCATTCGATTTTCTTCTCAGGCGATCCGAACTCAGGGGAATCATCTGGCGCATGCTGTGCGCGCAAGTGCGTCGCTTACGCATAACATTTCGCCTCTGCGGCATAATGCGAGCACTGCGAGCTTCAGCAACGTCTTCTAACCTATGGATGTTGTAATCGATTTTTACTTAATTACCATTAGGCCGGTGAGTATCAGATTTTAACTTGTACTGACGTAAGTGAAAATCGTTTTTAACATTGAGAGTTGTGTTTTGCGTGTGATTGAGTTTCGCCGCAGGGATAATTGTGTCATCAGGTGGACAATCAGCTTAATCTTTATGTATATGTGCGTGTGACTGTGTGTTTATTTTCTATTTAACAAATTGTCAACATTGAACATTGCGATGACAAGCGAAGAAATTAATTTCTAAATTATGGGCAATTAGTTTGTCGTAATAGTTGTTTTGATTGCGCTACTCTCTTAGACTGGCTACTAAATTAGCCGCACGAATACACATGCACGGGTATGATGCTGTAATTTTATGATATGTTCGATATTTGGATAGACTCGAAGATTAGGAATAGTAAAAGCTAGACAGGATTTTGGTGATACCTTTAAATCGGTAATCGGATTGAGAGAGTTGTGAAGCCACAAATCAAAAGTAGTTTCAGAAACGACATTTGAATATTTTGACATCATATGCCTGAGAAAAGAGAAGTAAGACACCTGTTCAGGTAGATGCAAAAGTAGTAGGAGAGATGAGATGTAAGGTAAACCTATTCTGTATTTTTAATTTTAAGTTCTGGGGATAATTTTCAGGAAGGCGTCTAAGCTTCTAATATGAATTTTTAGAGCAGCAGGCTGCAAAGAACCGATTGCTTAGCTTTAATTTTTTTTTCTCTGCACAAGATGACGGAAAAACTGTTTTATACGAAATTCGAAAGGCTAATATAATTTATCAGATCATTGCGAGGTGTTGCTGCTATTTGGAACTAAACCCAGACATTCTGCGCTGTGCCATTGCGTTACTGAATCCGTCTACGCAAGAGCCCATAAGGGTATCGGGTTTTTCAACAGGGACGCTACAAAAGTGGAGCAACAGGGACAGCAAACGAGGCCATATTTCTTGCCGCTCTTTTGACATTTCTCTTCAGTAAGGTTTGCCATTTCATGATGGAAAGATATGATGGAAAACAAACAACAAAATTATTGAAATTTACAACCGAAATTCGGACTCAGTGGCATCAACGTTAAGAGCGCTACGTCCAATTTATGGTCGTCATAATCGTCCTAGCAGATCAACAACTGAGCGTTTAGTGGACAAATTTGAATCCACAGGCACAGTAAAAAATGTTCCCGTGCCAGTGAGACAAAGAAGTCCCCGTAGTGTCGAGAATATTGCTGCCGCTGAGGCTTCAGTTGAAGGAAGCCCAAATGTGTCTCTCACACGTCGTTCTCAAGCGTTGGGCATCTCTGTGACGTCGTTGGTTGTGGCGAATTTTGCGAAATGATCTTGGCCTACATCATTACAAGATTAAATTGACGCAAGAACTGAAGCCGCTTGACCACCAGAAGCGTCGTATGTTCGTGAATTGGGCTGAGCAACAACTTGAAAATGATTCGGATTTTCATCGAAAAATCATCTTCAGCGATGAGGCTCATTTCTGGCTGAATGGCTTCGTAAATAAACAAAATATGCGGTATTGGTACTCCATGAGTCATCATTGCATCCCGAAAAAATTACGGTTTGGTGTGGTTTATGGGCCGGCGGCGTCATTGGGCCGTACTTCTTCCGTGATGATCCAGATCAATGGGAATCGCTACCGTTCAATGATAACCGAATATTTTTGGCCCCAATTGGATGATATGGACTTGGAGGACATTTGGTTCCAACAGGACGGCGCCACAAGCCACACAGCGAATGCCACAATCAATTTATTGGAAACCAAGTTTGGAGAACGTGTTATCTCACCAAATGGTCCAGTCGCTTGGTCGCCTCGGTCGTGCGATTTGACGCCGTTAGACTATTTCCTGCGAGGCTACGTCAAGTCAATGGTCTATGCCAACAAGCCAGCGACGATTGATGATCTTCGTACTAATATCGAACGTGAAATTGCAGCAGTATCGGCCGATTTATGCTTGAAAACCGTCGAAAATTGGGTTCAGCGTCTGGACTTCTGCAAGCATGCCCGTGGTGGCCATGCAAAAGAAATCGAGTTCCATACATAATGGCATCGAACGTACTTTCACAGGAATGAAGAATTTCATTGATATCCAAAACCGTTTTTGTTTTATTTAAAAAAAAAGAATTGTCGCGCTCTTATTGAAAAACCCTTTAGATGGAAAGAAGGCAGGTACACTAGAGGTTTGAGAACAATCGATACACTTTTAGGAACTTGTAGTATTGCACTTAAAAGGGTGTAAAAGATAAAAACGTATACAGCTGTGTATAGCTTTAAATGGTAGTAGATGGCGGCAAATCTTCGAGATCCATGTGGTTTCACGACTCACCTGGTTAAAATTAGTCTCATTGGAGGAGGTCAACTTGGGCGGTTGATATAGCCCCACGGGGATATGGCATCTTTTTAAAGATTTGGGATTCATACCCTCTATTAGTGAGCTCCTAGAGCATTGGAAACTCTCAACGCGGGGACAAAACAATGTGGACTTGGCATCAATACCCAAAAAAAACAGAAATCGTTCTCTTTACCAATATTTCTCATATTCATATTCAATTCTACGGCTGGGAATTGAACCAAGACGTTTGGCTTGCCAGTTCATCGCACTACCCATTGCACCGCTGAGCCCATTGTAAGGCCTGCATATACATATTAACATTTGGAGACCTTCTCTTGAAGCGATCTATAAGTAAAGTCATCCATCTAAAAATTATGAAAAAGGTACAAAGGACAGCATGTGTGGGCGCTACTAGTGCAATGAGAACTACACCAACAGTAGGATGAGAGGCCATCCTCAACCTGCTGCCGCTATCTACACCTTTAGATGCAGAATCTGCAGCTAATAGTGCCAGCCAGCTCAAGTGGTGTAAAATGAACCCAGGAGGAGGCGCTCAAATTCTAAACAGCCTCAAGGCCTCATCGGTATCCTCTGACTACATAATGCCTCACCGTGACTTTCAAAAACCATTCTCCTGTGGTGATGATTGGGTGAGGAACGAACTCATCTGTATCCTCTGACTATATGCTTCCTTACCGTGACTTTCAAAAGCCATTCTCCGGTACAGATGATTGGGAGAGAAACAAACTGGGCACCGAAACTATATCCATCCGTACTTTTCTTCATTCTTTAAGTGGAGCCACGGTCCGGGATGAACAAGAGCCTCAAACAACATGCCTTTCCAATTAGCCCTTTCCTCAGCTAACTGCATCCAGTTGCGCACCCCACGTTGGGTGAGTTCGGTTTCTACTTCTGCGCGCCACTTAAGACGAGGTTTTCCTCAACTGCGTCCGAAGTTTGGCGGGGAATCGGAGACTCTGCGAGCCGGTGGACTCTGGTTGCACAGTTTTCCATCCACTCTTGCCCGGCCCATCCCATCGTATTTCCTTATGGCAGTTATATCAGGGTTGTATCAGTTAAGGCCTTCCGCTAGTCTTCCGCTGGCACCTATCCTGTTAAATGATCTCACATTCCAGATGCAGATACGAACATCGTCGTCCTTTTCTCGTTTAGCAGGGTTGTCGTGAATAAAGTCAGTCATTTCCTAGGATATTGGTTACTTCGTACTCTTTTAACTTCGTTTTTTCCATGGGTGGGTAGTTAACCCAAAGCACAACCCCCAACGTAGACGGCCAGTTCCAATTTATTAGATAGCCATAGGAAACGGGGCCATCAAAATCCACTACGGGATTGAGCGCTGCCGTTGGCCTTTCGGTTCATCCGCCACCATCCGTGCCCAAGGGGCCTGACTTACCCTTGAAATTCCAAGACAATTTGTTGTCCGAACAAGTCGAAGCAGCTTGTACATCTATACCGTTCAAAAATTGATGTATGCGTTGGAGCGGGAGTGTTTTCTAAGACACTAAAGCTAAACAGCACTTTTCGCCACCCTTCGCATAGCAGTGTCTTCCAGGCTGAGATATTGTAAGTTGCAGAGGTAGCTAAAGCGAACTCAATGCCGCAAGCATGATTTCGGTGCCAATGACAGAAGGAAATAACAGCAAGGATTGGTTGTGATATAAAGCCGAATTCATAAAGAGGGAATTTCGTACTTTGCGTACATTCGAATGCGAGTATACAAAGTTAGAATATGAGTGCAGCCCCCCATTATTGGGCTAACTGTTGTATTTGGATTGCGTGCGAGGTATTTAAATATGTATGCAACCCACTTGCTTGAGAACACTGTTGGCGGGGGCCTGTTTTTCCATATATCCAACCTTGCATGCAACGAAAATCCAGCAGTGAGCCCAAGCAGGGGGATTGCTGGGGGTCAGCATGCTGCCACTGCTTATTTTCCCTTTAGCAAAGTAAAATAATACAGAAAGAGAAATGTTGGCGTTAATTCGCTTTAAAAAAGTGAAATAATTCCGTGAATGGCATTATTTTAGGGCACCCACCGCATGCAAAAAAAAAGCTCTAAAAGGTGTAGTATATGTCTCAGTCGCTATTAGAGTACGCAAACCCTAAAACACGTTTAATTGTTGTTAACAAAATAGCGTTACTGTGCAGGAGAAAAAAGGTGGTTGAGAGGAATGATCCTTAATGGGCACTCATGTGTTTGTAGAGAATCAATCTAAGGGAACATCAACCGCTCCTACTTTTATAGATCTGTTTTTAAGAATGTTTTCCACCCAACTCGCACAGTATAGGATGTAGCCCGTATGCTTTCAATTCACCAATTAGGTTAGCATAGCTCTGTGCGAACCTCTTTCAAAAGCCTTAAAAATTAGATTATCTATTGCTTTCTACCGCAAATGTCCATAAATGGGTTACATAGCTAAACAGGTCTTCAATTGAGCGGTTTGCTTGGAAATCATGTTCCCTAAATACAAACTTTTGGCGCAACGGGCTCGTTAGTACCCAGGGCCTAGCTTTTTCTCACAATTATTCATATGTGCATGTGTACTTCTTGCACGATGGCGGTATTTCCTGTCTTATGCGGAATCCGAACCGCTAAGTTGAGATTTTCCGGAACGTTGATACTTCTTGAATTATTTGTCTTATTTTCCGAGGTCGAAATTTTACTTCAGCCATCCTTGAAGGTACTTGCCCAGGGCCTAGCTTTTACTCACAATTATTCATATGTGCATGTGTACTTCTTGCACGATGGCGGTATTTCCTGTCTTATGCGGAATTCGAACCGCTAAGTTGAGATTTTCCGGAACGTTGATACTTCTTGAATTATTTGTCTTATTTTCCGAGGTCGAAATTTTACTTCAGCCATCCTTGAAGGTACTTGCCCAGGGCCTAGCTTTTTCTCACAATTATTCATATGTGCATGTGTACTTCTTGCACGATGGCGGTATTACCTGTCTTATGCGGAATCCGAACCGCTAAGTTGAGATTTTCCGGAACGTTGATACTTCTTGAATTATTTGTCTTAATTTCCGAAGTCGAAATTTTACTTCAGCCATCCTTGAAGGTACTTGCCCAGGGCCTAGCTTTTACTCACAATTATTCATATGTGCATGTGTACTTCTTGCACGATGGCGGTATTTCCTGTCTTATGCGGAATCCGAACCGCTAAGTTGAGATTTTCCGGAACGTTGATACTTCTTGAATTATTTGTCTTATTTTCCGAGGTCGAAATTTTACTTCAGCCATCCTTGAAGGTACTTGCCCAGGGCCTAGCTTTTACTCACAATTATTCATATGTGCATGTGTACTTCTTGCACGATGGCGGTATTTCCTGTCTTATGCGGAATCCGAACCGCTAAGTTGAGATTTTCCGGAACGTTGATACTTCTTGAATTATTTGTCTTATTTTCCGAGGTCGAAATTTTACTTCAGCCATCCTTGAAGGTACTTGCCCAGGGCCTAGCTTTTTCTCACAATTATTCATATGTGCATGTGTACTTCTTGCACGATGGCGGTATTACCTGTCTTATGCGGAATCCGAACCGCTAAGTTGAGATTTTCCGGAACGTTGATACTTCTTGAATTATTTGTCTTAATTTCCGAGGTCGAAATTTTACTTCAGCCATCCTTGAAGGTACTTGCCCAGGGCCTAGCTTTTACTCACAATTATTCATATGTGCATGTGTACTTCTTGCACGATGGCGGTATTTCCTGTCTTATGCGGAATTCGAACCGCTAAGTTGAGATTTTCCGGAACGTTGATACTTCTTGAATTATTTGTCTTATTTTCCGAGGTCGAAATTTTACTTCAGCCATCCTTGAAGGTACTTGCCCAGGGCCTAGCTTATTCTCACAATTATTCATATATGCATGTGTACTTCTTGCACGATGGCGGTATTACCTGTCTTATGCGGAATCCGAACCGCTAAGTTGAGATTTTCCGGAACGTTGATACTTCTTGAATTATTTGTCTTAATTTCCGAAGTCGAAATTTTACTTCAGCCATCCTTGAAGGTACTTGCCCAGGGCCTAGCTTTTACTCACAATTATTCATATGTGCATGTGTACTTCTTGCACGATGGCGGTATTTCCTGTCTTATGCGGAATCCGAACCGCTAAGTTGAGATTTTCCGGAACGTTGATACTTCTTGAATTATTTGTCTTATTTTCCGAGGTCGAAATTTTACTTCAGCCATCCTTGAAGGTACTTGCCCAGGGCCTAGCTTTTACTCACAATTATTCATATGTGCATGTGTACTTCTTGCACGATGGCGGTATTTCCTGTCTTATGCGGAATCCGAACCGCTAAGTTGAGATTTTCCGGAACGTTGATACTTCTTGAATTATTTGTCTTATTTTCCGAGGTCGAAATTTTACTTCAGCCATCCTTGAAGGTACTTGCCCAGGGCCTAGCTTTTTCTCACAATTATTCATATGTGCATGTGTACTTCTTGCACGATGGCGGTATTACCTGTCTTATGCGGAATCCGAACCGCTAAGTTGAGATTTTCCGGAACGTTGATACTTCTTGAATTATTTGTCTTAATTTCCGAGGTCGAAATTTTACTTCAGCCATCCTTGAAGGTACTTGCCCAGGGCCTAGCTTTTACTCACAATTATTCATATGTGCATGTGTACTTCTTGCACGATGGCGGTATTTCCTGTCTTATGCGGAATCCGAACCGCTAAGTTGAGATTTTCCGGAACGTTGATACTTCTTGAATTATTTGTCTTATTTTCCGAGGTCGAAATTTTACTTCAGCCATCCTTGAAGGTACTTGCCCAGGGCCTAGCTTATTCTCACAATTATTCATATATGCATGTGTACTTCTTGCACGATGGCGGTATTACCTGTCTTATGCGGAATCCGAACCGCTAAGTTGAGATTTTCCGGAACGTTGATACTTCTTGAATTATTTGTCTTATTTTCCGAGGTCGAAATTTTACTTCAGCCATCCTTTAGGGTACTTGCCCAGGGCCTAGCTTTTTCTCACAACCATTCATGTGTGCATGTGTACTTCTTGCACGATGGCGGTATTTCCTGTCTTATGCGGAATCCGAACCGCTAAGTTGAGATTTTCCGGAACGTTGATACTTCTTGAATTATTTGTCTTATTTTCCGAGGTCGAAATTTTACGTCAGCCATCCTTTAGGGTACTTGCCCAGGGCCTAGCTTTTTCTCACAACCATTCATGTGTGCATGTGTACTTCTTGCACGATGGCGGTATTTCCTGTCTTATGCGGAATCCGAACCGCTAAGTTGAGATTTTCCGGAACGTTGATACTTCTTGAATTATTTGTCTTATTTTCCGAGGTCGAAATTTTACTTCAGCCATCCTTTAGGGTACTTGCCCAGGGCCTAGCTTTTTCTCACAACCATTCATGTGTGCATGTGTACTTCTTGCACGATGGCGGTACCTCTGTCTTACGCGCGATCCGAAAGGCTGAGTGAAGATAACATTTTCTAGAAAATGTTTACTTCTTGAATTATTTGTCAGACAACAAGAGGAGGGCTAGTGAAAAATCATTAAGGTGTTGCTGTGAATCGAAGCCAGCCACTGAGTACAGTGGATGGAATTCCGTCCGATCCAGTAGCGTTCGTATAGTTCAATTGTTGTCCCATTTTTCCGAGGCTGAAATTTTACTGCAGCTATCCTTGAGGGTACGCATTCTATCGCTTGTTTGAGCTTTTGAACAAAAACCGAATAAGTCGGTCTTCTCCTTTGTGTTGCAATTAGTGATCCATCAGTTCTGACTAACGAATGACTGATTTAGTGAAACCCATTGCTTTCAGCAGTTCTATCTGCTGTTAGAAAACTGAAGGATATCCGTTTAGTGCTGCCAATCACCACGCCAACTTCAAAGTTAGTCGACTTGCCGACTATTCCAATCAATCACTCGCTATTTGGCACATAGGATTTGTAAAATTGAAAAATAATCTCCAAGCACTTACATGAACAATTCATCAACTAGCTTAGCATCCCAAAGAGGATCACCTTAATCACCTTAAGTTAAACTTTTTGCACATCTACATAAAGTCGTTACCGCTCTAACCTAAATTCATAAATCGATATGAACTCCCAGCCACATACTCGGCCACATTCCAGACCTCCACTAGTTCCAACTCCCAGGCATAAACATCTCGTCATAGTCGAAATCAATTGCCATTTGTCAATTAAAACATCCCATCAAATTATGTTTATTGTGTTCGCATTATACCGGTTCTCCCATTTGCCGCATAAATTCATAAACCATCACTTAGCGGCGAGAGAGAAAAATGTGATTTCCTTCATCCTAAATCATGGAAATTATAATGATTAGACGAGGCATACATGAGGCTGATGGTATACAGCCTGATCCCGGCCAAATGCACATCCATACCAATAAAGATGGTGTGCCGCAATAGGGAAACAACACCAAAGCGACATCTTTAATTCTAGTGTACAATTACAAGCGGGCTCCATCATTCCCCGGGATATGTGTGCGCTGTGCAGTGCGCGCATGCGCTATGGGAACGGTACGGCGCGCGTACCATTAGACCCGATACATCAGTGTGTGATGTCCTAGAGTGAAAATTGCTCTTGGTAATTGATTTAAATGCGTTGTCGCATGCGCCGCTGCTGCAGCCACTCTATGGAGGGGGATTCACATATCCAACTTGCTGTCCTCATCATCATCACGATCGTCTTCGTCGTGGTAGTCGTCGTGGTGGTGGCGCGCTGCAGCTGCAGCGTCGGCATAATCATTGGTATCTAGCTCTTCGTGGTCTAAACTAGTTTCGAATTGCCGCTTTCGGTCGATCGATTAGGTCGGTTTGGTCGGCAAGTATGTTGAGCAACTATATGGGATATAAATTGCTAATTTTCCAATGGCGGCGGCGCTGTACCATCTGATTGCGGAAGGCTGCGAGGAGAGCTGGCATAAATACTAACTCATGTGTACTTGATGTAATTATTGCATTTATAAGTCTAATTCCAGCGAACAGACAAAGTGGCATCAAGCTGCCAACGGTATCTGCAGATGACAAGATTTTGTTTTTTTTTTTTTCAAAAATTTTATTTTATTGGCTTTTGTTTGAAGATTTAATTAAGATTTGAATTGAGACGTGAAATGGAAACTGTTTATGGCCTTGTAGGTTTTTCGGAAATGAGTCGCCTTTTCTGACAGACTTTGGGGGAGGGTATTTTATCGTGATGTGGAGATGTAGAAACGGTTTATGGCAGCGACTAGACTAGATTTTTGGAGTGGGATTTTTTATGAGACACATTTTTACGACATAGGGCCATGGTGTCGTGTAATTCCTAGATAGCTTAACAGCTTCGAGATGATTAAATGTCGTTTGAGTATTGAGAGCAACTTACTAAAATATCACCAGTATGTGGGAGCATTTTATATATCAATCAGTCATTTATGTTTTGGAAGCTATTTTGATACCTTGAATCCATATAAATATTCTAGCTGACCCGGCGAACGTTGTTTTGCCATATAAATTATTTCTAGCGAATATTTTGGTTGATTTAAAAAAAAAATATAAGAAGGCTGCAATCCGCTGTGCGAATACTTGAGTACCCTATCGCATTCCATCGTTAAATTTAACATAACAAAAAAAGTGAGCGTGACCAAAATCTTTGATAAGGTGCGACATAGAAAATACCACTGTAAAAATACAGTGATCCACAAAAGTCTGCGTACAGTGATGAAACCTTGAAAATATAGGAGTTGTGGAAAAATAGGAAATATTAGATCTTTCAAATAGGTTGGTTGGGTGTTGTAGAACGAAGGTAGACTCTGATTGGCTTTAACTTGGCATCGAATGTCGAAAACCAATGGTAACGATGTCAACAAGCCATTAAATCAGCCGCAACTGATGTGCTAGAAAGAAACCCCTGGTTTGATGAGGAATGCCGACATATGCTCGCAGTAAAGAACGAGGCCTAACAGGCTAAGTTGCAGGTAAAGACGAGAGCCGCCATTGTGCTCTATAGGCAGAGAAGAAGAGAAGAACACCAGCTTTTCAGAAAGGAGAAAAAGTGCGCGATCGAGCATATAGAGAGGTGCCACTCCAGGAACAATGTTCTCAAGTTTTATCAAAGTGTAAAACGTCAAAGCCAAGGATACAGGGCTCGAATAGACTTTTTTCGGGATAAACAAATATCGTATGGAAGACCACTTCTGCAGACTGTTAAACGGCGAAGAGGAACAACATTCTGGTGTCAGGCAGAACAAATCATTCAATATTGGCAGCAACACCGAAAACTGCCAACCATGCGACCTGAATGAAGAGAGGATAGCAAAACCTAAACTCAAGCTTAATAAGGCTGCCGGAAATGAAGGCCTTCCCGTTAAACTTTATAAAGCCGGTGGAGGTGACTTGGTAAATAACATCCACCAACTCATAAGCTAAATCTGTTCGGAAGAAAGTATGCCTGAAGAATTGTACCTCAGCATCGTTTGCTGGATCCACAAAAAAGAAGACCCTCTAAACTGCGCCAAAAACAGAGGCATCAGTCTCCTTAACATTGTTTACAAGATCATTTCCGGCGTCATATGTGAACGCCGTTCACCAACAACCTGATCGGCCCTTATCAGCGTGGTTTTAAGTCAGGAAAGTCCACAATCGACCAAATCTTCACACTTCGGCAGATCCTTGAAAAAAACCAAGAAGTCAAAATCGATACCCACCACTTATTCATCGATTTCAGAGCCGCATACGAGAGCATTTATAGAGACGAAGTATACAGAGAGTATATGCTGTCAACACAAAAGGACACACAACATCGACGAATTGGATAGAACGCCACCATTGACAGATATAACTTTGAGGTAGTACGGGACTTTATCTATCTCGGGTCCGCTATTAACTCTGGCAACAACATCTCGTCAGGAGTTAAACTAAGAATTACTCTCGCCAACCGCTGTTTCTTCCGGCTTAGAAGGCAATTGAGTAGTAAAGCCCTCATTCGAACTACCAAGGAGATCCTATATAAGACCATGGACCGTCTCAAAAGCGGATGAAAAAATCCTTGGTCTATTTGAGACGGAAATTCTTCGAAAAATCTTTGGTCCCGTTTGCGTTGACGGGCTATGGAGAGGAAGATTCAACCAAGATCTATACGAGCAGTAAAGCGACATGCTACTGATCAAAAAACTCCGTTTTGGACGTTTAAGGTGGCTAGGACATGTAGAATGCGTCAAATGTATCAACATAGCCACTCATACATGTTGGAAGGGAAATAGCTTATATATAGCCTTGTTGGAACAAAATCGCACTCGTCTTCATCAGTACAGCTCCAAAGATAACAAGGATAAGATTGCCGGACAGATGCACACAAAATAAAGAACTGTCTCCACCAGCAGAAGTAAATTGCGTTAAGCAACGTCTTCATGTACGCTTGAATTGGTATTGCGTTCTAATTCAGTAATGAAAGCTTTAGTACCGTTGATGTGTTGATCTCAGTTTTAAAATTGAGATACATTTTGTTGACCTATCCCTACATGAGATACATGTTGTTGAATATCCAGGTGCAGACTTGTCATAATTTCTGCTTTCGCCCCCAACCTATCAACAAGTTGAATACCCCCTTTGAGTTATCAGCTGACCTTGCTCTGATCGAAGCATCGATCCGTGGTTGGACCGTTTAAATTGGTAATTGATAAGTTTTCCATGGTATACAATTTTTTTTTTCAGTTCCTGAAAAAATCATTAAATCCATCCGCCATAACTCTATCAGGATGCAATATGACGAAGGTTTCGCTACAGCTCATATCCTTGAATCCCTTGTACGGCGACCCTTAGCACAATAATAAATAGGTTTCACGCTACATATATACTTCGAAAACCTTATGTAACCTTGTTAATATATTTTTGCAAGTTTGCCATTTTCTAGTCCCAGAACGTAGATCTGGCATGACTTAGCTGTATACCCCGCTTAAGAGGTTCATATTATTTAAATCAAATCAGCAATTGCCTTTATTAGGGATGCCAAAGTTTCTATTAACAACGGATTCCTCAAAGTCAAACCGAGAAATGCTCCCGCATCCTTATCAGCCTTCTTTCAGTCTACACCTTCAGACCAATTTCCTCGAAATTCGTTCATTTATTGCCTCAAATTACAGAGCACAGGTGAAGTTGTTATTATTTCGCAATTTTTTTTCAATTTTTTTTTTCGTCTCGTTGAAGCGGAAAATTATTGAAATCGTTCCATAAAAGTGGGTCATCATTGTTATTGGAAATGTGCCTCATAAGATACACACAAGAGGGACTGCTCCTCGAGAGAAAATAAAACGAAAACGCATGGAACAAAATGCCGGTAACGTATTGTCATTTTTATGGGTACCCTTCAGGCACACCAACATTTTTTTTTTTTTAAACAATTAAATTTCAATTCGCTTTTCATGGAAATGGTTGCACATTGTCCGCCATGGCCAAGGATGCAGCCCAAATATTTATGAAGTTGTAAATAAAATATTTGCAAAAATATTCCTCCTCTGCAGTAGTCAGCGACAGAAGATTCGAGTATGATACGCATGGCGGACCGTATGCATAACTCAGAAGAGACGCATGAAATTATTAATTATGTAACGAGATATGAAACAGAGTTGCATGCGGCAGGCAATGCGGCAAACAGCATACAACAAGTCGTAGCGCAGTAGGCATGGTAACGCAGAGCAAATCCTTGCGTTAATTCGGCAAAGGCGTGGAGCAACACTTTACACGCGTTATTTCGTATTTATTTCGGATCACGGACGCAGGAAAATACCGAAAAAATTGCACTTAATGTGTTTGAATGTGATTATTTAATTGGACGAGGATTGCGGCGAAATTTTCATGTTGCACGAAATCTTGCTTCGTTTTAATTATTTCAAGTATTTGTGTGAGTCGTTGTTGTTTTTGGTTTATTTTTCGTTTTTTGCTGGTGAGAAATCGAGTTTGCACGTCAACTCTTTTATATATTTTTTTTTTTTGTTTGCTTTTTATTTAGTGAGGCTTGGTGTTTATTTAGTTTGATTCGGGGTTTATGATGAAATTATTATCCAAGTTTACAGAGGTATGTACTTATTTTTTGTCTCAGTCAAAAAGTATCGCCAGGTCTCCTAATTTCGGAACACTATGGCACTTAACTCAATTATTAGCTTGTGGGTTTGCCTTGGTATAATCCAAGAGTTCTCAGCCCTAGTTTTCGTCTTTGCATTTGGAGATTTGCATTTTTATAATTCAGACAGGACTTCTCAGGCCTAATTTCCTTTACCAAATGTTTTTAAACGTGGATTGATTTTTTTGTTTGATGACCCAGCAGTTCAACTGTAATACGAGAAAAGACCAACTTATTTCAAAAAGAGATACAAAGTCACGTCTGAAAACATCCATCGGCTATAGCTCTGTAGAGCGATCAAGGGATTCGAGATTCCATCAAAATTTATTTAGGTTTGACGACTTAGGCTTAGGTCACTCACACATATGAAAATGTAAGGTTGTGGTCTCGCACTCGCTGAGCGACAAGCAATGTTTGTGAGCGGCAAAGCGACGTCGCTCTGCTCAAAGTCCCGTACTACCTCAAAGTTATATCTGTCAATGGCGACGTTCTGTCCAATTCGTCGGTGTTGTGTGTCCTTTCGTGTTGACAGTATAAACTTAGTCTTACTCCATTTTTGCGGATTCCTTCTCTATACTAGCAAACGACATCAGGTTGAGTCCTACCAATGATGTCAACATCGTCGGAGTATCCTAGTAGTTGCACCGACTTTTGCAAAATTATGCCTCTGGTGTTGGCTCGGGAGTTTTGCAAAATCCTCTCAAGAATCAAATTGAAGAAGTCAGATGGCAGCAGTCGCTCATAGGTTTTGTCAAGGAACTCATAGAAGCAATCCTTAGCTATATCATCTTTTTCCTTCGTTGGGCAGTGAGCGCATATAAGGCTTATATTGGCGAATTTGGCCTTGATGCGGATATTTACAATGCGTTCGCTAATGTCTTGGAAACGTAAGACCTCTTGCCTAAGTCTGGCACTAAGTCTGCTTTGTAGCAGTTTAGGGCTTCCGCTAGTTGTTCACTTGCACCTCTGCTGTTTAATTTTCTCACATTCCAGGTGCAGATACGAACGTCGTTATCCTTTTTTTTGTTCCACATGGTCTTCAACAAAACAATAAAATCCGTCCTTTCCGAGGCTATTAGTGCTTCGTAACAATGATTTTTGAAATGGGTGCGTAGTCAACCCGAAGCACAATCCTAACCTGATGGGCCAGTTCCCATTTATTAGATAACCCTGGACACGAGGCTATCAGTATCCACTGCGGGATTGAGCGCTGCCGTTTGCCTTTTGGGTCATCCGTCACCATCTCCGTTCAAGGGGCCTTACTTACCCTTGAAATTCCTAGACAACCTGTTATCCGAATATGTCGAATCAGCTTGTCTAGGTTCGGCTGGGTCAGCAGACCGTGTCCTGGGACCTGGCTATTTATATAAACAATCGCACTTATCGTTTAGCAAGTCAAATCCGGTTGGATGTGACCAGTATCTGATGGTTACCACTTGGAGGTTAAAAGTAAGCACATTTGATATGTAGCCAGAGTTACAATGACTGGGAATTGGCAAGTGAAGGCCATTCAGAGTCTTCCCTAGTTCTACAACACCCAACCATCGGAATGTTGAAAAATGACAGCTGAATCAGACGATTCAGGAGAAAACCTCTGAAAGATCCATACGTGAAACACTCCTAAAAAGAGTGACTTACAATGCCTGCATATCTTGGCAAGTTGACAGATTTATTAAACGCATTCCTTCCGCATTGGCATCTGCCTTATTCAGCCATAGCAACTTCAAAATATGCGAATACACTCTCTCCTCTTAAATTCATCAAGTTTCACGGTAAACGGTAAATTAATTTATTTCAAATCATCAACAAAATTACGACGTGCCCAACCCATATGAACCTGACAAAGTAGTTTTATCACAACTCCAGGATGTCCCTGATTGCATGAAGACCAAGATTAGTTTAATAGTTTAACAGTTTGTCACTTGTCCGCTATGTTCACTGGAATGTGTAAACTACCCTGAAGGCTTGTTTGTACAGTCGTCGACTCAAATTGCTTTTCGAAAAAGTAATGACGACAAAACACCACCCTGAGGCATGCCATCAAGAGTAACATCGTCGCCACGAGCTAGACTTTCATTGTGAAAGGCGTGACATTTTTCCGTCTGCATATTTCCGGTTCCCTAGTGAGTCGAGATGTGTTCTTCTATCATAAACATTATGTTCCTTTGGGAATAAAATATTTTTTTGTATTATAAAACCCAGGGTTAGTAAATAAAATTAAACCTCGCGGATTACCTAAAACAAAATTCCGATTGAGCAATGATCACTCTTTCGCGCCGCATGCTAATGTATCTGCACGTGAGAAATTCGACCAAACCATCAGTGAAGAGTACCTGCAGAAGCATCTTGTGGGTTTTTTGCCCAACGTGATGTGTTACTAGTTGGAAAAATTAAAAAAAAAAATGATTTTCGCCTGAAAAGATGCTCCTCGGGTGCAGACATCATGGTCACATTCATTGGCACTGAATGTTTTTTTTTTCGGGACTCGCAAGACGAAAGCTGGCATTATTGCCACCATGGTGTCTGCTCCTCGTATGGAAATAAAGAAATTAAAATCATAATGGCGTATAATGACAACTCCAGGAAGAGTGGTTTTCCTGTCCAAGACACTCTTGCTCCGGCATAATGCCACTGGCATTATGTTGTTGTACCGCATTTCGTTGGGACAAACAGCGACTGATATGTCGGGGATTCGTGATGGGCCCATTTATTTTCAGTTATAATGCAGCGCATTGCGATTTATAATTTCTTTTGGTTGTTCATGGTGTTTCGGTTTTTTTTTTTTTTTTGGTTTTAATTTTTATTCGTGGGCAATTTATTCTCCTTGCTTGGATGTGCATCCGTCTGCTGCTATTTGGGAGGCAAATTGGTGATATTAATGATTCACTAATGTGTGAGGATGATTTTTCGGTCACGTATATCCACATACTTAGTTTTTAAGTTAAACAAGTTATTTTCTTTGGTGGAGAAGTTAAACTAGTAGAGCTATGACATTGTGTGGTAAGACACTCCAAGATACGAGCCGGAGCAAATGTCAACCTCGTTTCACAAGGTCGTTGGAATACATCGTGATATTTTTCAAAATTCAGCATGACTCAGCCGATTATAAATTACGATAACATGGGTTCTATCAGATGTTATATGTCATCAAACGGTTGGCCGGAATTCAAGTACAGCTCGCCCTTATGGTGGGTATCGAAATACAAATATTTGCTCAGAAGTTTTGACCAGATTCAGATTTAAAAAAAAAGTCATGGCAATGCCAAACCTTGCGTAAGCTCTTTTTTAGTATTGAAATGTTCTGTGAGGTCATTGGGCCTCCGCACATGAGATGAGTTTAACTCTGGCCTAAGACCGGCTTTAAACCATATTCCAAGCGCACACGAGGTGAACATGCCGACCGAAGAAATTGTATATAACTGGTGATTTTTAGCGTAGTTTTTTAAAAATCGAATAAAACACTCAAATTTGTATCAAATATTCAAAATTTTTATTGTAATCGATAAATAGGCCGTTGCCGTTTACGTTTGAATGACAACTTCATGTAAATGTTGTCCGCGGCTCAGTTTCAAATGCTCCATTCGGAAGGTCCAATTTTGAGTCACTTTTTCGAGTATTTTGGCCTGTATTCCACGAATTACGCGTGTTATGTTATCATGTAAGGCCGAATAGACACACCACTTTATGTAAAGATTCATGAAATAATCAAGAGCCGTTAAGTCGCATGATCTTGGTGGCCAACTTACTGGGCAGTTTCGAGAAAAAAGCTGCTCACCAAATTCAGCCTTCAATATTTCCATTATTTCACGAGCTGTGTGGCATGCGGCACGGTCTTGATGAAACCTCATGGCAACCAATTTCAACTCAGCCAACTGGGGCGTATCATGGCCCTATATCGTTCGCCGTTGACGGTAACGATTCTTCCACGGTCGTCTTTGATGAAACATGGACTGATGGTGCCACCAGCCCATAAACCAGACCAAACTGCCGTTTTTTCGGGATGCATTCATAATTCTTGTATGGAATGTTGCTATTCATCACTCCAGATGTGACAGTTTTGCTTATTTACGTATCCGTCAAGCCAGAAATGAGCCTCATTGCTGAACACAATTTTTCGGTAAAACAGCAGATTTTCATGGAGCTGTTCCAAGGCCCATCCACCAAAAATTTGACGCTGTGGTAGGTCATTCGACTTCATTTCTTGCACAAGTTAAATTTTATAGGCTTTCAAACCCAAATCGACAAGTAAAATTTTCCATGTGGTTGAGTAACACTTGCGCAATTGCTGAGAACGGCGAAGAATTGACATTTCACGCAAATGCTCAAAAGACATATGTTTCCCGGGAATGCTTCTGATGGTACTAACCGAAGTCAGTCTCAATTTAGTAGAATCTGGATCCAGTCTTGCAAGTGGAGGAGTGATATTCAGGAGCGCTTAAAAAAAGCCATCGTAGCCCTTTGCGCATGATGAAAATTGCAATCTTGCAGAAATGGAATAATTGCTTGCATAGCACTTCCTGGCTTTAAGTGGCCATCACTAGAACCATATACCTGTATTGAGTTATCGTCTAATGGACTTACTTAAGTAGCGCTACAGTCCGGAATGAACTTCGGCCTAAACCAACATGCCTTTCCAATTAGCCCGGTCCTTAGCTAACTGCCTCCAGTTGCGCACTCCAAGTTGGTTGAGGTCGGTTTCTACTAGTGCGCGCCACTAAAGGCGAAGTCTTCCTCTACTGCTTCCGAAGTTTGGCTGGGAATGGAAGACTCTGCGAGCCGGGGTGCAATCTAATCGTATAATGGACGCCTGTAGATATAACCTCAAGCCAAAAAATTTTGGGAAAAGTTAAATGGTCTTACTTACCTGCAGGCCGGAATGAACCTGTCTCTCAACCAACACGTCGACGTCTTTCTATAATGCGTCCGACGTTTCTTAGTGTTACTGTAAAATCCTGTAAAATACTGTTAAATTGAAATTGATGAGTAGTAGGTGGGTATCAATTTGGACTTCTAAGATTTTTCCAGAATCTGCTGAAGTGTGAAAATTTTATCAAATGTTGACTTTCCTGGCCTAAGAGCATACGTATAACTGCCGATCAAGTTGTTAGTTCAGAACACAGAAAGTGAATCTACCCACCCAGAACACAGAAAGTGAATCTACCCACCCATTTTAGAGAGCTGATTGTGGAGAAGGTTAGTACGAACAACTTTCCCATAAACGGTCGTGTAATCTTGAGGCAATCGTTATTAGATATTTGGGTTGATGCACTATGGAGTGCTGAAGATTTAACCGCGAGTCAATTTAACCGCGGGTACACCACAATGCTCGAGATCAAAGGGTCTTCGAATTCTATCAAGATGTTAGATGCATCATTGGGATGCCTAGCCTTAAGCATTGCTCTGAGCTACCCTCAAGTAATTTGTGCAACCAGATACCAGGTGAGTTAATTTGAGAGACTTATTGATTGGGGCCCAATTTCTCCCCAGACTGCTAGGCCTATCTTAAACTGTAGAAGCCACATTTTTGTGCCACTTAGTCCACACTTTTATGATATACTGTAGACATACTTATCGACCGAAGAGAAGAGACAATTCTCCAGAAGAAGAACTAATCCCTAGTCTAACGAGTGACTGCATCTCCTTGAAGCTTTTTTTAAACTTCACTAGCGAACTTTCGCAGTCCTACTCCAAACAGCAATGTCGCCCTAGAAAATCACCGAAAAAAGATTCCCGATAAGCCACGCTTTGGAACAAGTGAATTGATACCATCACTCATAAGACTTAAGATGCAGAAAAAAGAATAAAAGGGCTCAGCCAGATACACCCCACTCTCATTATATACACATTCACGTAGCCGTAACGATCATCAGTTAACACTGGTACATCTCACAGCCCATAAATAATGGAAAATGTGCTGCTAAAGCGTGCAGCAAATCGCCTTGAGATATTTTCAGTTCTTTGGCAAAGACGCGGTTGTTTTGCTTTTTTGCGGAACGATCAACAACATGGTCAACGAACAAAATAACCTTTTATATCTCACTTTAGTGCGGTGAGTTCTTATCGCAGATGAAAAATTACCAAAAGCGCACGGTAAACTGTAAATTCGGAAGAGAAACAAGACAAAGCAGCATCAGGACCATAAGAAGAATGCTGCCCGCTAAATGGTAGGACAAGCTAAAGACGGAGTGCTGTTGCTGTGTTACACTCCTGTGCGCGATACACTGGCGAGAGAAACTTCTTCTTTGAGTCATTTAAGGATGGACTATGGCAGGTTTGAGCCGACCACCACCAAGCCAAGTCCGTCTGCCTGGCGAGAATGCAATTTATTGCATCGATGATTGATTGCAATAAGTTTATCGGTAAATTATGTTATCGCAAACAATGTAAGGGAGGAGCATTTTGTTTTTGTTTATTGACAACCCAATGGAGTTGATGCTTGTCGGAATGTTGGAAAGCATCTGCTACTTCGGCTGGGAATGTATTTTGGTGATTCCTGATGTATCAAAACAAAAACACAGAGAGACGCGACGTCCAGTTGGATTACGTTTGTTTTCTTCATCCTTCAAGGGGTTGATTGATTTTAATTACAAGTTGTTAGCCGCTCCCAAAAAATGTACGGAACGTCATTATGTTTTTAATTTTCTCAGATGTGACGAATTTATAAGAGGTTTGCTAGGAACCTCTAACCCTTGAGGTTCTGCATTGAACAGAGATGTTGACGGAAGAGGCGGAAGGCGATTGTAGTGGATACTGATGGCCTCGTATTGCAGGGATATCTATCTGGCACAAAATACCTGGCCTGCTGTCCCCAGGCGTACCTATTTGAGCTGCTTGCACATATTCGGAATGCAGTATTTTTAGGAATCTCAGGTCCCTTGAACAGAAATGGTGGCGGACAAACTGGAAGGCCAACGGTAGCGCTTAATCCCGTAGTGGATACTGATGGTTCCATGTACTGAGGCTTCGGAAAATACAGATCTTATTGTTGACGAACCTGCTGAACGATAATTACAACAACGTTCACATCTGTTCCTGGAATGTTAAAACAAAAGGAGAGGTGCAGGCGAACAACAACAAGCCCAAAGCTGCTACAAAGCAGACATTACTGCAGTCTAGGAAATACGATGGGATGGGCCGGGCAAACAAATGGAAAACTTCGGCATCTACTATGGACCGTGTTATAGTGAGCAGAAATAGTGCCTACTCGGATGCGGATTTTATATTAGTGCCAGACTTAAGCAAGAAATCTTAAGTTTTGAAGACATAAGCGAGCGCATTGTAACATTCCGAATCAAGGCCAAATTCGCCAACAAAAGCCACGAATGTGCTCACGACCCAAGGGAGGATATTACCAACGTCTCCTTGATAAAAAGTATGAGCGACTACCGATGCACGTTGTTGAAATCATTCTGGAAGATTTTAAAGCAAACATTGAAAGACAAGACATCTCAAGCAGTATTTTCGGAAAATAAAGACTACACGACATGGAATTAGGCTAATTGATTTCCCTGCTACTATATCCAGCACATGGCTCGCCCACCACGATTTTCATAAGGGAACATGGAGGTCTCCACACATTGTGATAGACAAGGAGGCACCCATCTAGTATTTTGGATGTCCGACTATTCCGAGTGGCTAACCACTAGCTTTTTGCAGCTATGGTAGTATCTGAATCGATACCCACAACCTATACATCGATTCCAAAGACGCATACGATAGCATTTATAGAGACGAACTATAAGACCCATGTCCAGTTTTTTTTTATAACGCCCAAACTTTTACATGCAGACAGGATGACGATGGAGAATACTCCTTGCCTTGCCGGTCTGTAGGGAACGACCTCGATACATTCGATACCAAAAAAAGGATTTAGGCAATGTGATGAACTGTCATGTGACTTTTGTAATCTAATTCTTGAGAGGATTGTTCTTAACTCCCGAACTAACACTATAGAGGCACAATCTTCCATAAATCGATGCAACTTCCATACGCCAACGATATTGAAACCATTAGTCAGACTCAACATGATGTCATGTTCACGTTTGCTAGTATAAAGAAGGAAGTCAACGCAAAAGGACACATAATATCGACGAATTGGAGAAAACGTCTTAAGATTGACAGATAAGTTTGAGATAGTGCATGACTTTGTCTAACGAAGAATTACTCTGGCAAACCGTTGTTTTCTTTTTTAGGCTAAGAAGAAAATCTATTAGGAAAGGCCTTAACTTAACTACTAAGAGATCCTATACAAGACCATGAATATCCCAGTCCTGCTCTACCACAGTAGAGCATGAACCGTATATTAAGTCGATGAAGAAATCCTTAAGGGGCGCCAAGAATGCGTATCTGTAGCTGAAGCTTGAATCTGAGTCGAAATTTAAAAACAAAGCAACATGTTAGCGCTTACTCCATGTGTATCTTCGTGAATTTGTAGCTTGAAGTTGGATTGATGGCAGCTTCATACAAGAAGCGATACAAGATACCAGCTATAGATACGCATTCTGGGCTGCCATTTCACCTAGATTCAACCTATGACTATATGAGCTGTACAGCGACATATCCCTAGTAAAAAATAAACTCCACATTGGACGTTTAAGATGGCTGACGCAGAGTCTTCAATTCAATTCCTAGGCAGACGTCGGGCGTTGTAGACCTCGCCTTTAGTGGCGCGCACTAGAAAAAACCGACTTCAACAAGCTTGAAGTACCTGGCTAATTGGAGAGTCATGTTGGTTAAGGTCCTGTTTCATTCCGGACTGTAGGGCCACTTAAGTAAGTAAGTAAGAATAATGTAGGCCCATCGCTGGTGTTTTTGTGGACTGCCTATACAGGGTGGTCTAAAATTTATAAGCCTATCGAAAGATGTTATAGCCTTTCCAAACATGTACAAACTCAATGCGGTAAGAGCTGAGGAACGCTTTATTCCTCTTACGTCTAAAAGACTGAAACTACACGTAACAGAAGAGGCGCTGCAGTAGCTGAAGATATCGTGGAGGATGGATCGATACATAAAACAAAACGTTACACGCAATTGGCTATTACCAAAGAGTATAGAACTACATAGAGTGCGTATCTCATGCAACGAATATTTTCTATGTTGGGTACTGATATTGATACCTCAGTGTTCACATTGCTACCCCAGCATCAAACAACAGCCTTGCTGACGCATACGTTCCTCGAAATTTCCCCTTCTCACTTACCGCCCGCGTCTGAAACGGCTACAATTTTTTTAGCCGTGATGCGTACTCTATCCGAATCTAAAATCTTTGCTATTACACACTGCTTACACGACGAAAACATTTTTAAGGATGCATTCCTTTGTCATCTAATGTAGCGTTTTAGCAGTTTGTACTAGAGCGCATGAATGCCTGATTTGACTACTCCAAACTTCTTTGAGAACGATTGAAATATCTGCATTTACAATCGTCCTCAAAAAAGTCACAAAAAGTCATAATCATCAAAAATGGCGGCGCCCACTATCTAAAGGGTGATCCAAGTAGAGATACTTTTTTCAATAGCCTTTTTTGACAGATCACGTGTGAGTCGTGTCATGCTGTCATGTTATTTTTGTTTAGTATTGTTTGGCATTTCATAATGGACAGACTTACGCGTGAACAACGTTTACAAATTGTTCAACTTAATTATGAAAATTCACGTTCTGTGAGGAATGTGTTTCGTGCACTTCGCTCAACTTATGGTCAACATAATCGGCCTACTGAGCGTACTATTCGCAACACCATCACCCATTTTGAGACCCAGCATTCATTATTGGATAATATTCGACCGAATAGACCACGTCCAGCACGCTGTGAAGAAAATATAGCGGCCGTAGCTGAGAGTGTACACGAAGACCGTAGAGAGTCGATTCGGCGCCGTTCGCAGCAACTCGGACTGACGTATGGAACGACTTGGCGCATTTTACGTCAAGATCTTAAATTGAAAGCGTACAAAATACAGCTTGTGCAACAACTGAAGCCGCTCGACCTTCCCAAGCGACATCGCTTCGCTCTATGGGCTCTTGAAAAGTTCCAAGAAGATCCGACGTTTTCGAGGCAAATTTTGTTTAGCGATGAGGCCAATTTCTGGCTCAATGGGTATGTAAACAAACAAAATTGCCGCATTTGGGACGAAGAGCAACCTGAAGAGATTGAAGAACTGCCACTTTATCCAGAAAAAACAACGGTTTGGTGTGGTTTGTGAGCCGGTGGAATCATCGGTCCATATTTCTTTAAAAATTATGCCGGTGCGAACGTAACCGTCCATGGCGACCGTTATCGTGCCATGATAACCGACTATTTGATGCCTGAAATTGAATTTTCTGTGTTTTTTTTCTTCAAAAAAGTAGGGAACCTCGAAATGGATCACCTTTAAGTTTTCAATTTCCTAATAAAGTTTCAAATAATGAAAGTATGCCGATTAGTATTTTGTGTCCACTCTGAAATTTGCATTGTCTCTGTAGCCCAAGAGCCCTACTGATTTTCCCTGTTCATACTTTTTTTTTAATACATACTTCCTATAACCTGCGTACCACTTGTCGAACATATCCTTCCGTGTTTACATTTCCCCTACGCACTTCAAATCACATGGAAGCATACAAAATTAGTGTAGTGGGTGCAGTCAGGATGCGTCTTTTATCTTATGGTTACCGAGGAAAGAAATACTTATTAAGCCAAAAAAAACTTGCAATGCCCGGAGTATTCGGCTTTTTTTTTTCTTTTCTGCAGGAACTTTTCAAAGCCATTCCCATCCAGTTTTATACAAAAAAAAGTTAACCGGCCTTTTTCCATCAGTTCATTCGACTCAAGATATCAGTGACAGCTGGGAATGCCAAAACTATTGATTCCATTCATTTATCTCTCAGCACAACCCGGCCAGACCACACATCAAGTGCGCATAGGAAATTCCACACCTAGATACGATCTAGTACCTCTCCACTCATAATCCCAATTAGACAGAAAATTTACGCCCAATAAATTACCAATTTACGAAAACTAAATCTCAACGATCCAAACAAAATATCACGAACGATCAGATCAGCTTCGTAAAAAAAAACAAAATAATTCCTTATCACATCCGCCGATGACATTTGTAATCTATGTAACATTTTTAGTGCAACAATCATTTATCATAAATCCGATTCGAGCATAATGTCAGTCGAATAATGATTTACCGCTCGATGGCCGACCGATCAAGGGATCAAAAACGTAAACATAAGCCAACCAACCGGGACCATATCTGTGCAGTACTGGCAACCAAACACCGCTTATTCGCCATACCGGCTTGACTGTCAGTCCAGACATGAGGTCTCAGAGAGCGGTGGCCGGTCGGATGGCAGGACAGTCACAAGGGGGTAGCAGCAGCAGCTATCCACGATGTAAGCCACAGACACCCATTAAATTCGTTTCAAATCCGCGATCTGATTATTTATCCATTTATCCATCGCGGTGACGTTTCACACAAACGGCATACACGGCTCAAACCTGTCGAATTCCAAAGTGTGGCGGGAAAAAAAAACGCTGACAGCCCTCGTCCAACAAACAAACACACAAAATGACAAAAACACCGAATTCACCTTGCCATTTGGTGGCTCATTTGGTTAGAGATGGTGCTGTCATCGGAGTCGTCGACGTTGTAGCGCTGTGTCCGTTCATATGGAAGCCTTATTGCTGACATCGTTTTCCCTTTTATGATGTGAGACGGTTCGCCAGCATCCAGGGTTGGCTTGGCGGCGATGTTGCAAATGCTGCCCTGATGATGACAGTCTGCTATGTGGAGAGCGCATGCAACTCGGATCACCATTAATAACAAATTGTGACGAAACGTATTCACCATGTGGACGGATGATATCGTTTTATGATTTATTAAATTTTTATTACCCGTTACGGGTCGTGACAGACACAGAGTTGGCTAGGACAACAAAACGGCAGCGCTCGATCACCATATGGAGATCTAGTACAACTCGCTGTGGTTATGGCGGTAGTGTGGTGGTGAGGTTGGTTAATGGAAATCGGCGCAAGGTCTTTTCGATGAGACGTACAGTCATGCGATGTGATCGGTGTTGGCCGGTGTCGCCGAGGGAGAACAGTTGGTGTGTCCTTAGATGTTGTCTTATGCGAGGATGCGATCGTGTGACATTTGGTATAGATCAGACGATATGGAAATCCCACTTCGTGAATGGATCGGACGTATGTAATCGACATTGTTGACGTTGTCTCTTACAATGTCAGTTGCAAGGGTCACAAGTTTGGGAATTTCTTACATTGTATTCGATTGTTCCTGATCAGCTATGACGAGTTGATTGACATTTTGGTGGATTCAAAAGCCGTTTCATAACAAAATTCGATTTCAGTGGTGATCTCAAGAATTGAGTGGGTTATCTACGCTTGGGTTATCTTCAGCTTATAAGAAGTTCCTTGACAAATATGTCGTTAAAACAGTTGGGACTTAAAAAAAGGCAATCCCGAATCCTGATAATCCTTGTCCGAAAAGTGGATGCAGTGTATTGAACTGCTAAGTGCAGGCTTCCTCCTGAAAGTAAAAAACTTTAAATTTTGTCACTAAAAAAATAAAAATACAATTTTTTGGCGCAACAGGCTCGTTTGTACCCAGGGCCTAGCTTTCTCACAACCATTCATATCTGCGTGTGTACGATGGCGGGACCTCCTCTTTTGATACTACCCGGATGATCACGAGAGGAGGGGAAGTGAAAATAAATTTTTAGTGTCGCTTCGGCTGGATTCGAACCCAGACCTTCTGCACTGCAGTTCATCGCACTTAACATCGCGCCACTGAGCACGTCATTGTGTTGGGAAAATTCGACAAACATCCATGAGTATAAAATTGTTATGAGAAGGTTCTCATTACCTGTCGGATGAATCGATATCGTGGCAAACATAGGTAAAAGACTGTATGGCTTGTTAAATTCAATGTTTGCATGTTTGGTTTGCAGCAAACTTGCAATTTCAAATCGATGGCAAGTGTAGCAAGTCCAGGTCTGAATATTAAATACCCCTTAATTCTTCTTATCCCTTTTCATTGACAATGATGCAGCTTGATTATGGAATCCTTCCTCAGCTGGTGGTACCTGCAACTAAATGCCTTAATTCGGGCATTTCAAGCCATTTTCGATCTATTTCTGCTTTTTCGCCACACTTATAGTGACTGACGGGTTGAAAATGGGCTCAGTGGCGCGATGGTTAGTGCTTTAAACTGCCGCGCAGAAGGTCTGGGTTCGATTCCTAGCCGTAGCAACACCTAAAATGATTTTTCACTGACCCTCCTCTCGTGATGATCTGATATGTCATCCGAGTAGTATCAATTGTCAAGAAAAGTTTATCTCAAACAGGAGGTCCCGCCATCGTGCAAGATGTACACACGCACACATGAATGGTTGTGAGAAAGCTCGGCCCTGGGTACTAACGAGCCTGTTGCGCCAACATTTTTTTTTTTTTGAAGTGACTGATGTGGCTACTGTAGAAGAAAGTGTGAAACTCAATTCAGGAACATCAACTCACCATTGATCTGAACAGCTCGACACTTCCCCCCCTAGCCTGAGCAGAATTCTCCACAAATATCTCGGACTATTCGCTTACAAGGTCCAATTGGCTCAGCAATTGAAGGCGCATCACCATCTGCTCCGTTATCGCTTAGCGGTGTGGTGGCTGCGGTGTAGTGGTAATGTGTTCGTCTGTTGAGTGGAAGGTTGCGCTTTCAATCCCAACCAAAATCCATTTCACTTTTATTTAAAAGAAATAAAAAGGTCGGTGTAATACCTAAAAGTATGCACACCATCTTGAATTTCTTCAAATTTAACGAACACAAGAAAAAGTGACTCCCCGAAGCTAGTTCGGACACCACCCATGGAGTTTAAGTCTCCACTACATCCAAAAAAGTTGTGGTATTAGAGCAGCTTGAATTGGACAAAGATTTTGGGCGAAAAATCGCATTTTCTGACGACGCGTATTATCATCTGGGCTCGGAAAACCCGCACATTGTTGTTGAGAAGCCAATGTATCCTCAGAGAGTGACAGTTTGGTGCGGACTGACGAGTCATTGTGGCATCATTGCATTATTTTTCTTCAAAATGGGGCTGGCAACAATGCCAGGTTAACTTACTTTTTTTTTATTGAAATTGAAGCCATAAATTTGGACGACCTCTGGATCATGCAGGGATGGCGCGCTATGACATACTGCCCATGACACAATCGAACTTTTGGAGAACTTGGCCAGAGTTGCCTATATATTAGACACCCTATACCTTTTATCCATCTGGGGTTTGCTTTCTTTAAGGCATCCAGCTCGATAAATGACTTACACGTTGCGAATAGCATACTTAGTATTTCTACTGGCGGTAGAATATCAAGGGTAGTGTCCAATCTGTGCCCGGCACCCCAACAGAGCTGAATGGTAAAGCGCTCTTCCGTATCGTTAAGAGATAGTCGGCTTCGTGGGCTGATGTCGATGTTAATGATATGGATTGCAAGGATTTGATTTCCGCTTGGTTGTTACTGAAGATGCTAATACTCTTCGAGGAGCTCAGCGCAATAATCGGCCAGGGTATGGGTTAGAACTAGGCTTTAGACCTAATGTCTTACCCGTTACTAATGGAAAATCTGCGCATTCAGCATCCGTTAGAGTGTCATCCTTTCCGCAGTTGCTTGCTTGACTTGGTTTTCCCAAAGTAATGTTTGCCTTAGCTACGGCAATGGTTCCAGGTGTCACTCCTGAGGAGCTGGAAACTATTTTTATGTTAAAGAGCTTCATCGCATTCTTTAGTTTTTAGTTTTTAGTTAGTTTTTTAGGAACTGTAAGATACGTGGTGGTTATGTTAAGGAAATCGATTAACAACACATCACTCTGACGAAATCCGGCACACGTTTGCAAAATTTTGGAAAATTTGCTTCCAAATAATGGCTGCACAGGGTATTTTCTAGTACCAGGCTATATAGCTTAGTTAATTTATATTGGTCATGGGTCAAGACATCATGTCTTTTGTTAGAGGGTTTTCCTGGTTATAACTTGGAAGCTGTCTTGACCTTTATTTTTATTAATTTTACATCACACACACTTTGTAGGGTAGCTGGCTTTGGATTGTCGACACGGGCAGCCATACGCCCAGCCATTTGCCTCAGCTCCAGCCAAGCTTCCATAGCGGCAAAACTTTTGGTTGATCAAGAACATTAGACCAATACCCAAGGAAAGTTTATGACGGAATGATGTTGGTATTTTGATTCCATTACGATGAGCGTTGCGGTTTTGGTTGTGGTTTGTGTGAGCCTTGGACTTGGCCATTTTAGGAGACTACCAAATTGTTTTTTTTTTAAGTCGGGCGGAAAAATATTATGTACGTATACTTTTAAGCAGGGTTAATCTCGTCATGGACTGGGGGTGTGGTTGTCTTCGAGCCTTATTTCTCTCTCGACAATATGCTAATTTAGGAGCAATTTCAGAGACCCTGAGGTCCATCTTTAAAGCTCGTTGCTGCCTATTTGACTTACTATTAGAATTGACAGATGCTTTTTGTTTGTTTGCCGTGGATTTTTTCATCAGTTGATCGCTATAGCCTCTGTTTATCGACGATTTTTCAAGGCGTACAAGGCGAGGTTCATTCCTCCATATACAGCTTCTTCTTATTGGATAGTCAAGCTCTGTACTTGATTCCATCTAAATGTGTGAACTTTTAGGATAATCAGCATTAGCGAGATATCCGTCGTAGTGGAAAATTCTCCAATTCGGAGGATTTTAGCTTCATGGTATTCCTTCGAAAGGCTGTTCCTTCGAAAAGCTGTTCTTCGATATTTTGTAACGCACCCCTGAGAATTGCGTTGAAATGCGTTCAGGTAAATTTTTCGTGCAATTTTTGATAGCTAAGTGCAACTTTTTATCCGATTTCCACCGACAATCTAGAATCTATTTAGGAATTGTAGTAGAGTTATTTTTTTTCCGATGACACATACCTCGATTGGAATTTGAACCTCCGACGAATATGCATTGCGGAAAATTGTCCGCTTCGACGGATACCGCGCTAAAGAAGAATGCATGCGTGACTCGTATTTACGAGCACATTGTCGATTTGGCGGGCAGAGGGTTGCTGTATGGACTCTAAGCGGAACCAACTCAAAGCTATTGATCACCATAAAATGAAATGCTAAAATACTCGTAAGACGGAACCCATTACCTGTCGTTTTATGTAGGCTAATCTTTGCAACGAATCTTCCAAAAGTTTCACTTCGTTTCCTGGCTCAACAAGCTCCTAAGGACCAAGAGCATAGCAGTCGCTCGTATACTTCTTTCATGATATTGCGGTGATTAGATTTGTATGCCAACTTTGAACAGTTAGTTTGAGATTAGCTTTTCAAGATAATTGACACTACGAGGACTATTTGTGATCGCTTGAGGAGGAACATCGTATAGCTGAAAATGGAAGATAGACCTCCTGAGCACCAGTCAACAGCACTAACCAAGGTGATATCTAGTCGAAATATTGCATGTATTTCCTATTCATTCCTCATGGTATCTTGTACATCCCTGACTGCGTAATATCTGCCTAATACTACCGATAGTACGGGTTCAATCATGTTTCAAAAAACTGTTTCATAACTCGAATCGAGGAAATACCTTGATGGCAGGTTATATCTTCCACTTGAAATGTGTTAGTCATAAGACGTAAGCAAGGTGTTCCAGCAAGATAGTGAGTTCGACTTTTGTTAAGGGACTTGAGAGATTCCTATATGCGCTTTTGTCTGAACATAACCAAGCAGCTTATGCAGAAGGTTGATTTTGGCCATGTAGAAGACATGGTATGTTATTGTATGTCGTTTACCATTGACTGCTTAAAGGAAGATCATACCTAAGATGTAAAACAACCTTTTCTTCAACTGTCAAGATTTTCCAAGGAGATTGGTTAACCAATCTATAGTTCCGTAGAGACATTTTTTATATAAGTGAAACTTTTTTGGGCTCGTCGGGGTAAGACGCAATTCACATGAAACGAAATTTTAACAAGAAAAGTCGAAGTCAACAAGCTAAAACTTGTTCCAGCAAAAGAGAGCGAGAGCGTAACCATGAGAGTGCACATCAGAAAATTGAATGGTTAGGGGTACAAGCGCGGGCAGAACAAATGTGCGACGAACAACAACATGCGAACAAAAGTCAACAGTTCTTTTGATGAGGAAGGACGTCTTTGAGAAACGTTGATGCATGAAGTTTCACTTCAACCTTGCAGCACTGTACGGTCTCATTTTTAAATGGCAACTCATTAGGCGAACATAATTATTTCCAAATTTCAGGATGGACCGAGATCAACAGCGACCATAACGAGTGACGTTATCTCTGTAATGCCTAAGAAGCACCTTGTATCCCATTTAGATATCCTCAAGTAAAGGGTATCTTATTGGGACCTACAGGACAACACTACTGACAACTTAAGCCCAGATAAACCAACCAAGCAAGCGTTAAATCAACTATCGGTTTCTTTATATACTTCTGAAGGCGGGCTTACTCCACAAAGTTCTAACTTGGGTAGAGTTATATTTCACAATAAAAAGATAATAAATTTCAGTAGTAAAATTCTCAGCTGAATGCAAAGATCCCTAAGAATTGTCTAAAAGACCTATTACAAGTTATGAAATCAAAAGTGGAACCTATCCTAAGTCATACCTATTTTTGTCCCATCTGTCCATTTATGGAAAATCAATTTCACGAAGCAAATTCAATCTAGAAGCAAATTGCACAATCTTCCCACAACCTTTATCACACCATCCACATCCAGCTCAACATCAGTACCAATACTCTCAACATCCCAACAACAGAGTAAAAAAAAAAAGAAGCTCTACAGCATAAAACTATTTCACAATTGCAACACATCAATTTACCAGCATTGTCCCGTCAAATTGTAAAACTCATAAATATCCCACGGAACCAGCACCAGAGTGTAACAACACACAAACAGCGTGCGCGCAACAACAACATCAACCAACCTAATACCGAATGCCCAAACATACATCAAGAATCCCTGCCACAAATTGGCCATAAAACTGGAAATATCGCTGTTCATGAATCAGCTAATAAATTTCAGTTAAGTGATCCAATTAGGTGAGAACATCAGCATCTGTGGATCCGAATTGGATTCTGTGATGTTATGCCCCAGAAACCGTATCACTGTGTCCCGCCAAAAAAAATTAAGCTACACGCGCATGCTTAATTACATACAAGTGCGCAGCACGCCAACAACCAGAACACGGTAATAATTTCCAACTCGCCAAGAGTCATTAACTTATTTGGGACTTGCAGAGGCCGCCCCATTAAGGCGAGGTGAACTATCCCTGGTCTCATAAATAATTCGGCGCTTATGCCTCTCGAAAGCTCATCATGTTCGTCTCGCTTGTGATGTATCTGTGCGCGCAGGCGCACCAACAAAGTTGCTGCACGGGTCAGCTTCTGTTTCAACCCACCGTTCGTCGTCGCATCGCACAAGGGGACGCATTCTAACTAAATCAAGAAAAAACAAAAATACGGACCAAACCCAAAGATAATCCAAAAGCAAAACCAGACCGTTGCGAAGAGGGTCAGGCCGATGAGGAATGCTGATCGTTGTGCATGTTGCAGTTGAATGGGTAGAGGTGCACTTAGTCAGGAATAAAAGAGAAAATAATACAAAACAGATTTAATGGTCCTAAAAGGTCGCTGCCATTTAGGGCGAACCAATGCACATGGGTTGGAGGCTTTTTTTTTTTTTTTTTTTTTTGTTGGTTACGTCGAAAAATTTGGATCATTTCATGGAACCCAGGATGCCAACAACTCGAAACGCACATTTGCAACTCGCTTCGCTGTAATAATAGTTTTCGTTCTGACCTCTTGCCCTCCTAGGGTAGGGAGAGTCTTGCACCACAGTTATAGGCAGCAACCTGATGACTTGAACAACCCACACCATCGTTTGCATAACATGAATTTTGCTGCTTCTTATGGAAGTCATTGTGCTCTTCATGCACGCACATAATTACTTCGTCTTGGTAGAAATAATGCTAAGGCTACAGGGCTTGTAAGTGTCCATGTTGAGATGAAGTCTGCAAAAGGGAAACTGCGAAAAGATTATTATCGGCATTTTTGTTTTGTTCAGCTACATTTGGGAGCCTTCGTTTTGGGAACTTTTATGTTATCCGATTGATGGGGTCTTTGATAAATTTGAGCATTTTTGTGATTCCCAGAGTAGGAAGGGAGGGTATTCAACAGGGGATTTGGTTTTTCTGTCCAACCAAAGTAAAACTTTTTGCAAAACTTGTGTTTTCTATTAAATACTCGGGGAAAGCTTACATCAGTCGTTTGCGTTCAAAAAAAAGGTTGCGCAAGTAGATGGGTATAAGGATATCCTGCGGAGCTGTTGCTATGATTTAAATTGTGCAGGCTATAGGCTGAAGGAATCACTCGAGTTGAGTTGAATTTTATTTTGATTTATAATATTATGAAGGTCCTAGTTTTTGGAACGAAGTGCAAAACTTTAGCGGTGTAGTATGTCCTTTATGTTGAACTTTATACTTTTTTAATGATCTGGGAAAAGCTGTGGGTCATGTAATGTGGAGAATTAATTTGAGTGCGAGTCAAAATTTGGATTCACATCACGGTAGAATAATTGGCGACATAACGTCTTTTGTTTTAGGGGCGGTTGTTTTTGCAGGCGGTAGACACGGCTCACTTGCGACAAGGGTCCATATCCCGCTAGATTCGGTTAAGGGACAAATCCACTCATAACTCATGAAGAAGGCCGACTCCAAATGGAGAAAGTTAATAAATTGCGTCAAATCGAGGAAGATATCGAGGCCTTAATACGACAAGAACAGAACAAACGACCAACTAAATAGAACCCTCCCAGATATCACCAGAATTATGGCGATAGTCACGGGGCATTGGTCAATTGGAGACCATGCAGTCAAACTAGGGATCCCATACAACCCCCAATGCCACAGTTGCGGGAATACAAATTAGAGAGAAACTGTCTCCCATTTCGTCTGATCCAGATTGCGTCCATTAGAGCAATCATTCTTCGACAAACTTAGCGATATCTCGGATAAAAGGATAACAGATCTTATCTGTTTTCTCAACCTCACAGGCTGGATGTAGATACCTCCTGTATCACATCTAGAACAAACATAATAAAGGTCACACGAGTCGTGGTAACAAAAAGGCACGTAAGTGCCACTTGTGTTCAATGCTGAACCGTTACCTCTACCTACCTTCCAATCTAGTCAGGCGGAAGGCTCTAGAGACCTCCAGTATCAAATCCAGAACAAACATAATAAAGGTCACACGAGTCGTGGTAACAATAAGGCACATAAGTGCTACTTGTGTTTAATTCTTAACCGTCACCTCTACCTACCTTCCTATCTAGTCAGGTGGAATACTTAAGAAACAGTCTCCAACCGCAACCTTCTAGGGTAAGTTCAAAGATCTGTTTGCATATGCTCTGTCTATTAAAATCCTATTACCTATGCTATAAGCTTTAGCATGTGCTATTGTTTTATATTTAAGGTTATTGCCAGGTGGCCATGGCTCAGAAGAATGCGTAGTTGACTGCTAAGCCAAACGCTGCGACTTCAAGCCCCAGCTTTGGCAGCATTCTTTTTCAACGAAATTCGCCAGCTTATCTGAGGCCACCTGTGCGATAATATGACACCATATAAATCTATGTCTCCTCCTCTGTGCCACGTAAGCTTATGTTATATGGCTTACCTTCTATGTGTCTATCTGTCTCTCTCTGTTTTATTAATGTCAGCTTGTGTAGTTGTGAAACTAAGGGCCTTGTCACGTTGGGCAGCTTCTCAAGGTGAATACCCAAAGATACAAAATCACCTTAACATTACAGAAAACACGACTACATCACTATCCAACTCAGTTTTGAGGATAAATTCAAGACAACCATTCGTAGTCGCCTTGATAGTGAGTCAGATATGATCAAAGACAATAATTCGATTCAGACGGATGGTTCTAGAACACAATCTGGAGTTTGTGGAGGTGTTTTCTCTGAAATGCTTATCATTTCATATCATTATCGCCTTACCGATCATCATTTCGCCTTACCGATTAAAGAAGTGACAGCCAAGCGGTAATCAAATCCCTGGGATCCATCTCTTTTAAATCGAAATCAGCTCACAAATGCCGACTATATTTACCATTCGCCTCTTCTGGGTACCGAGATACAGCAATATACCAGGGAACTGCAAGGCGGATGAGCTTGCCAGACATGACACTATGCCCCCTCGCTACGTGCAAACCATTGATCAAACTGGATCTGTAAAAATTTTGACAAAAATGCCTTTTAATTGAAAAAGTGGAACTAAAATGTTCATCATTTCAGTTTTAAGGATCTATAACTTGTACCCAAAGTGTTTAAAATGTGCATGCGATAGTTAACTTTAATTTTAAGTAGTTACACCTCCAACCAGAAGATAAACCCTCGAGAGAAAAGACGCCTCACTGCCTTACACATTTTTGTTAAGCCGAACTTCAGGAATTCACCTTTAAAAAATTATGGTGCTTAACTAGGAAACTCTGCACACGGAGTAAAATTTTCATTATCAAACAGCCCAAATTTCATAAAATAACGCCGTAAACGGTATTAGAAGAAAACTGTAACCTATCATTGCTATGATTGTGCCTGAATCACTGTTTGACATATTAAACGACTTCGACACCTAACTAACAATTTCGCTTCGATAACGTACTATCGAAGCTACGTATTTCCCCTCCAACAATATTACCAACATGGAAAAATATTTTGTGCACTTTTAGGAAGCAATTTACTTTTATAAGACTTCTTTAAATAATTGTAAAAGGCCTTACCGAAGCAAATTAAAGGCTTCACAAAGTCGTTCCGAAAATATTTACAAGCCTTTCCGAAGTTGAAAAATAACATCTTTTACCCTTTTCCCAATCTTTTCATATTTTCCCATGACTCAATATTTATGACACGAAAATTATGCTGCGTAGTGTGTATTTGACGTTTGCTGAAATGCACGTCACACTAAATTTGCTTTTAATAAATATAGGCCTTCGTTGGGAAGCTCTTAACAAATTATTCTTCTGTAGTACTTCATGCTGGAAGCCATCTGTAATTACCAAGATATTCGAAATATAAATCAGTTACAGTAAATTAGCAATGAAATTGTTCCCTGACTAAAGTTCATATTTAGATACTGATAATCAAATCATTAAACATTTTTTGAATTAAAAAATTATAAAAATAAAAGTTTGTGTTTCTTCGACTGGGAACCGAACCTGGAACTTTTGCAAAGTAGTTCATCGCCCAAGTATACAGTCGTCTTAGCTTTTTTAAGCCTTCATTCAAAAGCTCTATTCATGTCACGTTTCGGAATAACTCTAAGCTCTACTGAAATTTTTAACGTGTACATTGTACACACGTCTCCGGAAGCTTAAAAACCACCTTACATAAGTTGTGACAAGATAATTTCGGTTGTGCTTGTGAATTTTCCTTAATAATGTCTTAAATAGACTTCCACCCAAACAACGGACTGCAAAAATATTCAACCTCTGCGCATGAGTACTATGTAAGTCCTACAGAAATAATTGCTTGTGGAAATCAAATTCCATTGCCTTATAGAGGAATAATTTTTAGTTGGGCTTCTACGTGGATCTACGTATCAGGATCTACGTGTTTGATAGAAAGCTTAAATGACCACGAAGATATATCAGATCGTTGGTGAGCTAGGTTTTCATTTTTTTATAATTAGCACGCGCTAAAGGGTTTATGAATACCCTTATAGTGTTTGGACACAGCGCGGGCTTTCAGGAAATTGGGGAGAAAAGAGGAGATACCGATGTGAATTGGTTTTAAATTTTTGTAAATTGTAATGGGGAGGAAAGACTGAGTTTGGTAAAACATTCCACATTCGTGTTGTTCGGTTAAGGAATGAATCTCTATATCTCAAAGAACGTCCGAAGATAGGCTTGAGGGTGAATTGATTAGCATTCATGGCATGGCGAGTATCACGGTTGAATGTTTGAAGGGGCGGAATGCAGCTGGCTATTTCGATTGAGCATTTCCTGCTAAAATAGCGGTAAAAAAGTGTTAGTCAGGAGATATTCCTACGATATTCAAGTGAGACTATAGAGTTCGCTACGGTTGGATCTCCTGTCAGTTTTATCGCACGCTTTTGTATCCTATCCAGTAGGTGCAATGATGTTTTTGCTGCACCTGACCAGATGTGGGCGTTGAACTCAATTTTGGGGCGTATATACGCTTTATATATTGAGGCCAGATCAGAGGGGTTGAAATATTTTTTGCATCGATTAAGGAAACCTAGACATTTCGCTGCGTTTTTAGCGATTTCGAATACGTTGTCATTCCAACGAAGGTCGTTACTAACACACATACCGAGCATCGAAAGTTTTTTCGGTTTCGGCGATGCAAGTGCCATTCATGGATAACGGCTGTAAATTTTGGTTTCACTTAGATGACAGAAGACAGCTTTGTGTTTTGGAAGCATTAAATTCCACTCTATTCGATATACCCCACTTAATTATGCTCGGAATTTAATGAGCTTAACATATATTGCCGTTTCTATTCCACGTCCGAAGATGAAGGGCGTGGATTAGAGAATGAATATGAAAAATTGAGAGTGCTGTCATCAGCAGAGGAATGGATTGGATTAGATGTTGCAGACAAGAGGTCATTAATAAAAATGAGAAAGGGTGTTGGAGACAGAACAGAGCCCTGGGGAACACAAGCATTTATTTCGTGAGAAGCAGACTTGAAACCGTCCAGAACAGCTTGAATTGAACGTTTCGAGAGATAGTTTCTAATCCATAGAAGAAGAGCTTCATCGATTCCAAAAGCACGCATTTTCGACAAAAGGGCTTGATGCCAAGCCCTGTCAAATGCCTTTGAAATATCAAGTGCAACGATCATGTTTTCGCCACCGAGGTCGATAGATTGGTTCCACTTTTCGGTGAGATATGTCATCAAATCACCAGTGGACCTGTTGCAACGAAAACCGTATTGTCGGTCATTTAGAAGTTTTCGTGATTCAAGATATTTCTTAAGCTGATGGTTTATCAGCGTTTCCATGACCTTAGAAAGAAGGGACAGGTTAGTGCAATTGGACGGTAGTTGGGGAGAGAAGAAGATTCACCTTTTTTTGGGACGGGCTGGACAAATGCTGTTTTCCATCTACTCGGGAAGAGTCCTGATGAATAGGAGAAATAAAAAAGCTTACGCAGTGGTTTTGCCAGCGTGGAAGAACACCTCTTCAGAATTATGGGGCAGATACCATCTGGACCAGACGATTTGTGAATGTTAAGATCTAATAATACTTTTGCGACTGTACGAGTACGGAAGTGGATTGGTCCCATAGAATGTTCTACGTTCTCAAGTACATGAGGAGACTGGGCACAATCTGGTAATGTGGAACTGGCTGCGGATTGTGGATTGGCTTTGCCTATAGAGGTGGCAGCTGGAATGTCACTGTAAATGAGCATTGGGATGGATGATGAGGTCGAATTCTTAATGTTTTTGACAAACGACCAAAAGTTTTTACTACCTTTGGGACATAGTAGAATTTTTTGCTTAGCTTTTGGTCGTGGGAGAATTTGAGACACTTGATGCGGGCATTACAATCGTTTCTGGCTTTCTTTGAACTTAGATCGGTTTTCCTCAGTAGGATTTGTCTTATATAACCGAAAACATAACTCTTTCAACCTAACAGCCTCTTTACAGCTCGAGTCATACCACCCATTTGCCTTAGGTCTGATACTCTTTATCCGGTGAGGAATTAAGGATTTCATACCCAGGGGAATGGTGTTCGTTATCGCATCGGCAGTAGCATCCACGTCATTATCGAGGAAGCATAATGACCAGTCAAAATTCTTAAAGAAACCGTTAAGAGCTGCCCAGTTGGCTTTCTCGTATTGACATACGGTTCTTTTTGGAATTTCTTCTTTAACTACGTGGTTGGAGTACGAGAAATTAGCCGATACGATACAGTGGTCTGAAGAGCCTAGAGGTGATAGCACATAGATAGTGTGTTTATTAGGATGAGAGGTCAGAAACCAGTCCAGAGTGTTAGTGTGTTGACTGTGAATGTCCGGAATTCACTTTGGCTCATTGTGTTAAGCTTGTGTTAAGTTGTTTACCTCAGCAAAGATCTCAACATACCTTCCTTCGGGTGTTGACTGTCCAGAATGTCGAAGCCACGATGAATTGTGTACGTTGAAATCGCCCGCAATGAAGATTTCAGTGTGAGGATACAGGGATACAATTCTTGAGATGGAGTCAGACAGCTCATCAAACTCATTAAGAGTCGAGTTGCTGTCCATATTTGGGCTTAATAAAACAGTAGTGGATTATTTGACTACGGACATGGAATTTCAGCAACATAAAATTAAATTCCGGATTGGAACATTGGCCGTATTGTTGTTGAATTTTGTAGGCTACATCACTACGAATGTAAACGGCGAAACCGCGACGAGAGAAGAATTATGGCACTAAGTTATATCCAGGTAGACTTAGTTCTGAAATTTCAGAATTAGCGCCCACCTGTGTTTCACAAAGTGCCAAAACAGCTGGTTTGTATTTGGATATGTGAACGTATGCCAAAAAGAGATTTGTCCCTAACCCACGAATATTACTTACATCTACTCTAAAATTCCTATCCATTACAATTTACAAACATAAAAAACACAACTCCGACTCCAACTAAGCAGAGCCGAGAAGTGAATATTTATAGTTTTGGTTTCCAACATTTTCGGGATAAACAAGAAACCACTAACCCTGACCCTACAAGCACAGAAGTTTGACAATCTGATCTTATCACGGAAAGATAGATACCTTGGAGTCATGTAATTTTTTTGAATATGTCAGAATAAAGATTTAATAATTTGTCCACCATGGCCTTGGAAAGGGTGTGATATCTAAACTAAGAGTCTTAAATCCAGTCGCTCCAAACATTTGCCTACAGTTTAGGCAGAAATAAAAGACAACTCCAGCTTAAACGATCAACGATTCTTCAATTTTTTAACTCCTTAATCCACCTTAAGCCCGAAATTTCCTTAAACAAGTTACATGTACACATGTAAGGACATTAAGATCTTTCCCAACCAATCTGACTTCATATCTAAACCCAACTCGTTCTCCTCTTTCTTCTTTTTTTTAAAGTAAGTCACGCAATCTTAATTGCTTTTAAACTTAATTCACAAGTAATCCTCTTAAGAAATGCCACACAGCTTCATTTGTATCCGTCAAGTGCTATCACAAGTTAAATGACAATGTTTTAAGGAAAGCAATTAATTGCGGCCCCTTTACGCATAGGCTCGGTTCCTCTAAAAGGGTTCATTCACACAACATAACCAAACAGAGTAATTAAGCTAATCCTCTTCTCTCCATGTGACCCGTTCCTATCTGGATATGCTTATATTTGTCAAATCAATTTAACTGTCAACAAATCCGACGATAACATACCTCTTTGCTTGTGCACCGATTAGGGCTGTCCATTAATTACCTTAATCGTTCCATTTGAGGTGACATGGTCTTTCGGAGGGTAAATGTCAGAATTTTTGGCGCCGAAATATCCGCCATCTATGTTTGCCCTTAGTGACACTGACATACGTCAAAAGTGACATTATCTGAGAACAATTTGAATCTGGCTGTAAAGAGAGCCAACGAATTGAGTTATCAAAATCGCTCGACGGGGTTAAATTTCATCCGCCCATCAAAATTACAGAGGCGGAATGTGTGCCTTGGAAAGAGGAACCACTAAAGGCAAACGCATGATCGGTATTAATTGGAGCTTCTTCATCTTCGTTCAGAATGAATTACGGTTCTGTCATGTTACTGATTTTTTAACCGGATGAGACTTTAATATGCGTCGACATGGAGTCCCAAAGGGTTTTCGACCGATCATGGCCTGAAATAAAATAAGCGATCTCGAATCGACCCACAAAATTACGATCGTTTAAAGTATGAAATTATATGCTGGGGAGCTTGGCACTTTGGTTCATCATAATCATCGGTAACGCAGCATGGGTAATATCTTTATAATGGGGTTAAATTGGAAAATGATTTCATTTGGCTTCTTTCTGATTTAGTAGGGAATCAAAGAGGTGTAGGATGTGTCTATAGCCCTGATGGGCGAAACTTGTTGCTTTTATTTATAAAGGGTTTTTCAATAAGAGCGCTACAAACGTTTTTTTTTAAATAAAACAAAAACGGTTTTGGATGTCAATGAAATTCTTTATTCCTGTAAAAGTACGTTCGATGCCATTATGTATGGAACTCGATTTCTTTTGCATGGCCACCACGGGCACGCTTGCAGAAGTCCCGACGCTGAACCCAATTTTCGACGGTTTTCAAGCACAAATCGACCGATACTGCTGCAATTTCACTTTCGATATTCGTACGAAGTTCATCAATCGTCGCTGGCTTGTTGGCATAGACCATAGACTTGACGTAGCCCCACAGGAAATAGTCTAACGGCGTCAAATCGCTCGACCGAGGCGGCCAAGCGCCTGAACCATTTCGTGAGATATCACGTTCTCCAAACTTGGTTTCCAATAAATTGATTGTTGCATTCGCTGTGTGGCTTGTGGCGCCGTCCTGTTGGAACCACATGTCCTCCAAGTCCATATCATCTAATTGGGGCCAAAAATATTCGGTTATCATTGAACGGTAGCGATTCCCATTCACAGAACGTGCAGGTCTTGATCATTATGGAAGAAGTACGGCCCAATGATGCCGCCGGCCCATAAACCACAACAAACCGTAATTTTTTCGGGATGCAATGATGACTCATGGAGTACGTGTGGATTGCTGCCTGACCATATGACCGCATATTTTGTTTATTGACGAAGCCATTCAGCCAGAAATGAGCCTCATCGCTGAAGGTGATTTTTCGATGAAAATCCGAATCATTTTCAAGTTGTTACTCAGCCCAATTCACGAACATACGACGCTTCTGGTGGTCAAGCGGCTGCAGTTCTTGCGTTAATTTTATCTTGTAAGGATGTAGGCCAAGATCTTTTCGCGAAATTTGCCACAACGACGTCACAGAGCGGCCCCAACGCTTGAGAACGACATGTGAGAGACACATTTGGGATTTCTTCTACTGAACCCTCAGCGGCAGCAATAGTCTCGACACTACGGGCACTTCTTTGTTTCACTGGCATGGGAACATTTTGTACGGTGCCTGTGGATTCAAATCTTTCCACTAGACGCTCAATCGTTGATCTGCTAGGACGATTATGACGACCATAAATTGGACGTAGCGCTCTTAACGTCGATGCCACTGACTCCGAATTTCGGTTGTAAATTTTAATAATTTCGACTCGTCGTTGGATCGTATATCTTTCCATCATGAAATGGCAACTTTATTGAAGAGAAATGTCAAAAGAGCGACAAGAAATATGGCGTCGTTTGCTGCCCATGTCGCTCAACTTTTGTAGCGTCCCTGTTGAATTTGCACGTTAGGTTCAATCAGGATCTACCAATGAAAAAGATATTCTATTTATTTTCAGGAAGATACTTTTTTCTGCAACTGAAATTCCTATGAGAAATTTGTGTGTTGCTAGTATTATGAGTTGCAGTATTCTTTACATAAGAGCAGGACAATCTTCAAGGATATCAGATTAGAAATTTGTGACTTTGTTTATACTCAATTCAAGGCCGAACGACTTTCTTAATACTCGATGCTGCTATTAAACAATCGTAACATATCTTCTATGAACTATCAGCATAATGTTGTGATGTGCCTTCACGAAATCACTTATACTAAGTGCAACCGGTATTAAGTGGTTCACGCTCGTAGTAAATCAATTGTTGAAAAAAATTTGCAGCTCTTTAAGATGATTGAAAAGTTTTGCATGTGTGGTATGGGGTATTGGTCCGGTACCGTGGTGGTATTTAGAACTCGCAAGGTCTCCAATCCAGATTGTTCTTTTTACTTACCATACGGAGTGGTGAACATGAAAATGAAGTAGATGTTTGAGATATCACCAATTACACCATGTGCTCAAACTCTGTCTGTCCGGCTCGATGCCAGATTGTGTCAAGTCTTCTTGTTCTAGCGAAAATCTGGCTGCTGGACTGTTGTTATTATGTGATGCACTACTGAATGATTGACTTTTGTTGGCTGTACTAATGAGGGAAATTTTGTCGAATTTCATATCTTAAACAAAATGTCAAGGGATGGGTGTGTTTTCTGTTTCGGTTGCTGCAACGGTGCTTATATGGGTTTTTGGATCGATGAGCATCTTCTTTCGCAAATCGACTAGGGGTGCAAATTTATTTAAGAAATCTGCTCCAAGGATTGGGTGACCTGCTGCTGCTATTGTACATTTCTACTTATTTAGAGTGTTTATACCAACACACCCACTTTAGTATAGTTGGGCACTTCAACTTGGTTGAGCTCGGTTTCGACTTGTGCGCGTCTCTTTTGCGTCGCGCGCGCCGTCTGCCTGAGATTAGAAGACTCTGCGAGTGTTAGTATTAGTGGCCATTCGTTCTACATATCCTAGCATTCTTTAACGTTCGATGCTGAGTTTGTTTTGAATAGGGTTGTGTCGCTGATGGTTGGGTGTAGAACGAGGGTAGACTCTGATTGGCTTTTACTTGGCAATGTCCAGTGGCTGTAACTCTGGTTACTCATCAAGTGCTTATTTGTAACCTCCAAGAGGTAACCATCGGGTACTGGTATCATCCAACCGGATTTGACTTGCTAAACGCTAAGTGCGAATGTTGATAAAACGTTGTTGATAAAAAAAGCACCACTATAAACAGCCAGATCAGAATGGCAGGGAATGCATACCCGGCCTGCTATCCTAGGCGAACCTAGACAAACTGCTTTGACATATTCGGACAACATGTTGTGTAGGAATTTAAGGGTAAGTCAGAGAACAGAGATGGTGGCGGATGACCCGAAAGGCCAACGGCAGCGCTCAATCCCGTAGTGGATAATGATGGTCCCGAGCTCTAGGGGCAGCTAACGAATTAGAACAAATCGGAAGCCCTAAACTGCTACAAAGCAGACATTACTCCCATCCAGGAAATACTATGGGATAGTCCGGGCAAAAATAGGGTAAAAAACTACTACGGACCGTGTTATAGTAAGCAGAAACAGCGACTATTTGGATGCGGATTTGTTATAAGTGCCAGACTAAGACAAGAAGACTTATGTTTCAAAGACATTATCGAACGCATTGTAACAACGCGCATCAGGGCCAAAGTCGTCGAAGACATATTTAGCAGTATTGTCGGAAAATATAGCCTACACGACAACACGTCTGATAACTGACTTGTGGTAATTGACTTCGCTACGGAACGAAATGCCGCACACGGTTTCCTCACCTCGATATCCATAAGGGGGCATGGCGGTCTCCAGACCAACGAACGGCTTTGCAGTTGTCCCAGTTCAGAGGGTCTGCTCTTTTGTGGTTCGGACAAACGATGCTGATGTTCCATTCTTCAGGCATACTTTCATCAGACCAGATTTGGCTTATGAGTTGGTGAATGTTACTTTCCAAGGCTGTCATTTCCGACAGACCTGTTAAATTTTAGTTTACATATTCCTATTGTCAGTTCACTTCGGTCGGGTGGTTGGTAGTTTTCGCTGTCGCCGCCAACATTGAATGGTTCGTTCTGCCTACCAGCGGAATATTGTTAGTCATCGCCTTTCAACAGTATGCCCAAGTGTTCCTTCTATATCCTCTGTATCGACAGTGTCTCAAATACTTTATTTTCTTGTTCACCTCGACAGGATTTTGTTCTAGTCTGGTATTTCTGGATTTGACGTTTTATCCTTTAATAAAACTTGCAAACATAATTTCTGGAGGGGCGCCTCTCTTTATCTTCGATCACGCGCTTTTCTTGGTCGTTTTTCTTCTTTCTGGAAAGCCGGTGTTCTTCACTTCTTCTTCTTCTATAGAGCAGCTAACGTCTTCACCTCCAGCTTAGCTTTTTAGGCCTCGTTGTAGGTTGCGAGCATATGACGGCATTCCTCATCAAACAAAAGGTTTCTTACTGGTGAGCTCGAGAAACCTAGCACATTAAATGCGGCGGATCTAATGCCTTGATGACATCGTTACTATTGTGCTTCGACTTAGATGCTGGTGGCATGTCGTTATTTCTTGTACTTCACAGAGTTAAGTGACTTCCTTTGGAAAATCACTGATTCGTATCCATCCTCTGGTGATAGATGGAGGAGAGGTCCTTCTGCGTGGTTTTAGTGCAGGAAACCGATTATATCATCACATCTGCTTTCAAATTGTTACTCAACAATGCCTGGTCTTGCTATACCGCCCAAACTACTGCTCACTTAAAGTAACAATAGCATGGACCTTACCAAAATATTCAAAGGATATTGACAAGGTGACGCATTTGCACGCGATTTCTTTGACATCATTTATGAGATAATAAATATCTGATGGGACGAAGTGAGCTTTGGGGGCTAAAGGAGATGATGACCTGTTAAAATCCACTGTTTTGATGGTGTTTTCGCTTGCAGACTTTGGGGTTAGAGGTTTCCATAAGGATTGGTTTCTCTAATATAACACGTGTCAACACGTGATATTGGCCGCTTTGACAGCTGTCAGACAGTATGACAGCTGCCTTTTGACACATTGCCAGTTGTCTTTTGACAATAATTCACGTTCCAGACATGATGTCCCGTGTGTTTGGTGTCCATGTTTGTTTGTTTTTGTTGCGCTGAGAGTATTTGTACATGAACGTCTGTCTAAATACAACGGTTTCTCGAGTTGCTCGAGCGTTAGAGGAAAGAGATCATCTTCTCTTCGCCATCAAACTAGTCTTAAGGCCTGTCGCACATTGGATACGAATTTCTGTCGTACGTAAACGCATGAATACTTGTCGTACGAATTGGGTGCGCACACCGAATATCTACGTTTTTCTGCGCCTAATTGGCAGTGTCCGGTGATATCGCATTCGTAAAGTAACGGGTGATCCAAGTAGAGATACTTTTTTCAATAGCCTTTTTTGACAGATCACGTGTGAGTCGTGTCATGCTGTCATGTTATTTTTGTTTAGTATTGTTTGGCATTTCATAATGGAAAAACTTACGCGTGAACAACGTTTACAAATTGTTCAACTTTATTATGAAAATTCACGTTCTGTGAGGAATGTGTTTCATGCACTTCGCTCAACTTATGGTCAACATAATCGGCCTACTGAGCGTGCTATTCGAATTTCATGTTTTGGGCCGGTCGATTGGCCACCAAGATCGTGTGATATCAACCGTTAGACTTTTTCCTGTGGGGATATGTAAAGTCAAAAGCTTATGCCGACAAACCCGATGCGATTCAGGCCTTGGAGGGAAACATCACGCGTGTCATTCGCCAGTTACCAGTCGAAATGCTCGAACGAGTGATCGAAAATTGGACTCAACGGATGGACCATCTGCGACGTAGCAACGGCCAACATTTGATAGACATAATCTTCAAAAAATAAATGCCAAAGAATGTTCTTTCAAATGATAATAAACATTCTCCATTAAATTTGAATTTGTGTTTTTTTCTTTAAAAAAGTAGGGAACCTCGAAATGGATCACCCTTTAGTTCAAGTGGTTTCAACCAAGGATTATAAAGTCATACAGATCAGGCACTGCATATGAGAAAAATTGTTCTATGGCGGGTTGTACCAGTACGGATATTTGGATCTCGTTTCTCATATGTGCACGTGCACACCACCCGTCCGTACCATGAAGCTGGTAAGCTAAAGTTTCTGTTTTTTGTTATCAAGGCGTTATCTTTATGATTTTATAATTCTTGCTTAAACGTACGAAACAATTGAAAAAATTTAACAAGTTCTAACAGTTTTCGGACGTCGGAAGTACATGCACGGAAACGTACTACTAACTCGCACATAGTGTACGCGCGCTTATAGTACTAGGAAGGTCGGGATTTTTTGTGCGTGTCCGACCGTGTTCGCACGAGTAGATTCGTATAAAAACGCGTAAGAATTTGTGCGACTGGCCCAAGAGTTGCGATTTTGATAAAGGGCTGTCTTTCGGCCAATCGATCTCACACCTTTGCTCCTTCTCAAACGGTCCTTCGTTGGCTCAAAGACGAGTTCGTCTGCCTTTGTATCGAAATTTGTACTATTGTTCCCATATAATACAATGGCGTGAACGCTTCGTTGAATGATCGTCATCCCTTTTACGTTATAATCCTGTTGGGGTTAACGAGGGATCGGCATCTCTAACTTATCGAACCATTCTGACTCTCCTGTCCGATGCATCCCGGCGCTAGTCTCCCACCGTCCGAGAACCTCGTCGACGGTGTATTTCCGTGGACCGCCTGTCGCACGCTAATGTTGTTCCCATCATGAGTTTCTCCATTTTTGTTGCCTACACCGCGCGGATATTAACTCAATTCGCTAGCTGTACGAATTGTGGGTTGTATTTTGTGGCTTGTGACCATAAAGAGGAAACAAAAGGATTTAAGAGGGTACAAGTGTGAGCCTTGTTGTGGTAAATTTTACGTTTACATCACATTTCCTTACTTCATATATGACAGTAGACTGGTATAACTCTTCTCGCCTTCACATCACAACCCAACCTATCTTTGTACTTATAATCAGCTCAACATTTCCAACTTGATCTCACATAATTTTTGGCCAACTATCCCTCCGAAAAGGAACAGTTCAATTATTGGTGACGCTGGCATTTAAAATGCCAACGGCAGTCATGCAAATCTTCGATGACCATGGCCACTCACCCATGCCCATTGCAAATAGATTACAAGACAAATACAGTATCTCAGGACCCCCATCGAGAGAAATTCATTCGTTAGCTCGATTTGTAGAAAAAACACTGCAAAAAAAAACAAACCGAACCTCAAAGATACAGCGCAAAGCCAATGAATAGCTTCGAATTTATCCTCGTCGGTGCCACCCATTTTTCAATTAAATTTAATAAACACCTGTGGGGCTTAGTCGCGATCGAATTTGGTTGTCAAAATGTTGAAATCATACTTAGACACAGTCGCAGCTTAGTTGTGTAGTGGTGCTTCTATTCGCTTGGTCTGTGGCACTCATTACCATTTAACTGGGACTGATTCTACCCCACCTTTGGTTTGCACGAATTGACAGCGTTTTTTTTTTTTGTATCTTTTGCATGTTCGTCCCACAGTTTTGTATCTAACTACCAATAACAACAATTTTTTGCTCATATTAATTAGCTGCTGGAACAGTTTTGATTTTATGAGGTGATAAGACATGGGTAGATACATTTTTTTTTCGTGAATAGTGCATGTTGAGAAACCCCACGATCGCGAGAGAAACCATTTCACAAATTGTCGGACTGCAGAGTTTCCGCCAAAATTTTGTATTCTTAATCTAAAATTATGGTTTTCATTGCCATAAAATATGGACTTATGTCGATTGAGGTGAATAACTCGATTAGTAGGCGGTGGTAATCTACTTGGCAGTGGCTGGCGGCGGTAGTGCGCATGTGTAACCCTGCGCGATGGAGTTTCACAGATCGCCGTGGCTTTGTCTAGGCATGGAGCGCGGTATGACCGTTTTGGTCCAATGGTCATTTTCGTCATTTGCAAATCGTGCTCGTAGAACAATCAGCGAGTGCTTATCACAGTCGGAATGGGTGGTAGCTGGGCGACGTGTGCATGGTAATGGTCGAATCCATTAATGATCTGTTTTTAATTATCCATATTTGGCGGGTGGATATTTCAAGTGTCCAAATAGTGTATGCATACTGCTTATCGCTGGTATTATAGTGGCGTGTATACATGTACACATTGAGATAAGTTTTCAGATACCTTTTAATGGGTGTTGCCAAACATCGTATTGGCTGGGTGTCCTTAAATATGATTGAGGGGTATTGCATGCAAATCCGAGAGGTGTATCGATTAGGATTGGAGTGTGTGGCTGTTGAAGGTCGATATTTTGGATGTTTGATTAAAATTAGCAACGGGCTCATAAATTTGAATTTTGTCCGCCTTCCTTTTTGGAGTGTGTGGATATGGGGCTACTTGTATTTGACATCCTGATGATGGATTACAATTATTTTGCAGCACGAGTCTACGAAGGTATTTTTAGAATGTAAGTTTTTTTACCGGAAACTCGGTTTACATGAACCTTCATGAGTGCAAGCTTGGTTTTGAACAACTAACAGCAATGTTTGTGCAGAGGCAGTAAGAGAGGTCATTCTTTTGGGTGTGCGTTCGACAATGCTTTCCATAGATCCAACTGTGAAGAAAAGACCAGTCTTCGATAATCAGTGGAAGACAAAGCTAATCGAAAAACAGAAGATTTTGAGACTGCTAAGAACCAAATATTTGACATGTCTTGATAATTTACCTAACATCATCCAATCATTCCTTAAAACCGCTGGACTACCTTCATACTTACTTACTAAAGTGATGCTTCAGTTCGGAATAAACTTGGACCTCAACCAACATGCCCCTCCAATTAGCCGGGCCCTTAGCTTACTGTCTCCAGCTACGCACTCCATGTCGGTTGCGCTCGGTTTCCACTTGTGGGCGCGTCTGGCTGGGAATCGAAGACTCTGCGAGCCGTATTGTTGTCCATTCTTTCTCCCGTTCCAGCCATCTTAATCGTCCAATGTGGAGTTTTCTGACTAGGAGCAAAGATTATAAAGTCATACAGATGACGCACTGAGAACAAAAAAACACAAAAACTTTTACTCACCAACTTCATGTACGGGCAGATGGTGTGCTCGTGCACACATGAGAAACGAGATCCAAACATATAAACTTGGCAAACGCCATAGTCGCCAAGTGAAGTGGGTCTAGTCCCCTGTCAATTTCGAAGGTGCAACTCCATATCATCTTCGATTCCATAAAGAAAAAGAAGTCAGCGGGAGTCGATGGTATATCCAACATTGTACTGCGACACTTACCCCCTGAAGCTGTGGACATTTATGTCACGCTGTTCAACAACGCGCTGAATAATCCATATTATCCAGAGCGGTGGAAGGCGGCTGTGGTTTATCCTCTCCCGGAAAAGGGAAAGGACAACTCCAATCCTGCAAATTTCCAGTCGGTAAGTCTCCTTTCGATTATCAGCAAGGTACTTGAAATGATTCTCGATCGGGCCCTGTTCAGGTGGTCCAAGGACAATGATATTATACCAGAGAACCAGTTTGGTTTCAAGGCGGGGCATGACTATATTCATGCCGCCTTCAAACTCGTCTCTGGAGCAAAGCCAAAAAACAGTACACAGGTGCATGTCTGCTTGGTTTAGAGAAGGCTTTCGACACCGTTTGGTTACAGGGCCTATATCTAAAGCTGACCAGACTTGGCATAAGTTATCCACTGCTATTTATGCTTCATTGCATGCTGACTGGTAGAACGTTTGTTGTCAAAAGTGGCAATGTAACTTTTACCACCGAATTTTTCATTAAAAATGGTCTGCAACAGCATTCACACCAGTCTTACTCAGCAATTGCGTATGCGGACGATCTTATCACGTAGAGAACAGCCCCACTGTCGAAGACATTCGAATTCTTTTGCAGCGGGACTTCGATAAGATCCAGAGATACTGTGATGACTGGAAGATGAAAATCAACTTTGATAAATCGGAAACTATCCTGTTTAGGACACCGTTGTCTAGGGCCTCTAGGGATACAAGAAAGAACTGGCGAAAGCTGGTGATCGTTGAACCAAACGGACGCCCACTGGCGAGTAACAGTGTAGTAAAGTACCTTGGCATCTGGTTGGATCAGTATCTATATTTCGGAAGACATGTGGATGCTGCTCTGGCAAGAGCTAAGGAAGCGTTTGCCCTGACAAAACGATTGTTTTGTAGCAGTCGTCTTGATAGCAGGGTGAAGGTGATTCGCTACATGGCCCTAATCAGGCCGATGATTGCCTATGGGTGCCCGGTGTGGTTCAACGTTGCCTCATCTCAAATGGAAAAGACACGGTTGTCTGAGAAGTATGAAAAGCTGCCTTGGACTTTACAGAACACCAGTTCCTGACTACACAAAATAATATTCCAACCATACAAAGGGGCCAACATACACAGGATAAACAATTTTCTGGTGAAAATCATTCGGTTTCACGCTGCAAGAGCGATGGCTTGGAACAATAGTCTCGTCTTTGGGGCCTTCTACCAGAATGATGAATATTTAGAGAGTGCGCGTTTAAAAAAAAAATAAATTTATGGCGCAACAGGCGCGTTAGTACCCAGGGCCTTGCTTTCTTCTCACAACCATTAATGTGTGCTTGTGTACTTCTTTGCACGATGGCGGGACCTCCTGTTCGATGCCGAATCCGTTTAAGTGGCATTATTCCGCCCGAAGCTTTCCTATATTTGGATACTCGAGGGCTGATACCGGATAGATCGTCGGATCCGCTTATCTACCACGTCTTCCGTAGAACTGTGGCTCCTATACGAACGAGACGTCGTCGCTCAGGGCGGAGGAGTGCATCTACGGTTCATTAAGAGTGTGTCCGATTGGGATCGTCGGAGTAGGTCAGGAGAATCTGTTGTGGTGGGCTGTGCCATTACGCCATAGAACAACTTTTACTGTACGCAGTGCGTCATCTGTATGGCTTTATAATCTTTGCTAGTAGCATGGCGCTGTACAGCCTTGGTTGAGTCTTCGTCTCCATAGTTCGAGAAGGCAAAAGGTATCGAAGATTTTTCGAAGAGTTCTTCTCTCAAATCGACCAAGAATTTCTTCCTCCAGTTTTGATATGGTTCGTTCTCAGCGCCGGCCGGCCGTAGAGCAAGACAGTTGATACTACTCAGATGATTCGTCAGATCATCAAGAGAGGAGAGCCAGTGAAAAATCATTTAGATGTTGCTACGGCTGGGCCTTTCTGCGCGGCAGTTCATCGCACTAACCATCGCTCCACTGAGCCCGTCGAGAGTGCGTTTATGCGTCTTTATTCCGCCCGAAGCTTTCCTATATTTGGATACTCGAGGGCTGATACCGGATACATAGTCGGATCCGCTTATCTACCACGTCTTCCGACGAACTGTGGCTCCTATACGAACGAGACGTCGTCGCTCAGGGCGGAAAAGAGCGCCTGAGGTTCATTAAGAGTGTGTCCGATTGGGACCGTCGGAGTAGTTTACAAGACTGTTATGATCAGGTATAAGACGATTATCATGTCCTTATTGGTCGAGTGAGAGCTTTGCTACTTAATTGACTTCTTAGCCCAAGGAAAGACCGGTTGGCAAGAGCAATTCTTCGTTTAAATTCTGACGAGATGCTGTTGTCAGAGTTAATAGTGGGGCTGAGATAGTCAAAGTCCAGTACTACCTCAAAGTTATATCTGTCAATGGTCCCATTCTGTCCAATTCATCAGTTTTGTGTGCCATTTCGTGTTGACATTATAAACTTAGTTTTGCCGCTTCCTTCTCTGTACTAACATACGTGGCTATGATATCACTTGGAGTCCTGCTAATGTCAATATCGTCGGCGTATGCTAGTAGTTGCACCGATTTACGGAAGATTGTGCTTCTAGTGTTGACTCTAGTGTTTCGCAGAATTTTTGGTATCAAATGTGTAAGTGAGCTAATGAAGCAGCGAGAATCCTCCATGGTCATCCTTCACGAACGAGCTTGGGCGGTATACCAAAACTAGACATGGCTCTGTAAAGTTCGTCTCTATAAATTCTGTAGTATTCGGCTTTGAAATCGATGAACAACTGGTGGATATCGATTTTGACTTCTTGGGTTTTTCCAGGATCTGCCGAAGTGTGAAGATTTGATCAGTTTTGGACTTTCCTGGCCCAAAACCTATCAGATTTTTGGTAAAAACTTTCAGGGTCGCCTTTTTTGCGTTGTTTGCCCGATCTTTTCAAAGTAACCCCCAGAGCTTGCTATGAATTTCCCTCTCAAAAAAATACCGTCGTACGCCACTGACATCAAACACAAACATTTTCATTTCTTAACATAACCGGTGACAACTTTAATCCTATAAATCTACATTTAAACTCAAGAAATCGTTTCATCTACCTAAAATCTAATTTTACAATTTCGGTCGGAAACCACTCAGATACAAGTCCTTTTGATGCTTATTCGCAATACTAGTTCGCCAATTAAACGATCTTCTGTTCGCATCATCGGCTGAGTGGGGTCTAGGTGAAAGTTGTGCGTAATTCTGGTACCTTTTCAGCATGAAGTCTCGCCAACTCTCTGAAAATGTAGTAAAGTTAGTTCACAACTGTGTACAACATTAACTGTGTTACATACTCATCACAACATTACACTGGACAGTGGACAGGAACAAGGGGACATAACGGAAACAAAATTTACTAAACGGAACAAAGGAGAAACAAAAAACAAACAAAAAAAAACATAAACTAGACAACAAATGTTCAAGATGATGCAGCATGCTCGGATGGATTCAATGAAAGCTGACGCATTGTGAAGGTCGTTTCCTCTGACAAAGAGAATATATGTAGACAAGCAATTAACAGGAAGCTATGCTCAGTTAATCTTTACCGGGTGTCCTAAAGCCATCCTGAATCTTATAGTACTCACTCAACTCTCGTGAGCTGCACAATGGTGTGTCAACTTGTGTGGTTTCATTGAAACGCTGATAGTCGACTTCGTAGGCCTGGCGGTCCTTGTTGTACACGACAACCGGATCGAATCGGTGGCCCCAGAGAATTTCAGTGTTCACATAGCTCGATCGGGCTTGTGTTGTCTGGCCAGTGGATTCCACTGTACCCTCTAGGATAACAACAATCTCGAACTTGTCCTGAATGAGATCGGTAGCAGACATATTGAAGAGCGGTGAGTCTTCGGTGATCTTGTGAATGATCACCATGGGCCAGATGAAGAAGATGTCCGATCCGCATTCATCTGATCCGATCTCGAGCTCGGTAAAGTGTTGTGTCATCACTTCACCTTCCTTTGAGGTTCTTGTTCGTATAAGCTGAGCACGGACATTAGCTCCGATGATGTGGCTCTTGCGCATGTCTCCCACTCGGAACATCAGCGAGAGGACTCCATCGCGCTGGCAGATCACTGCGTTCTTTGAGAAGAGCAAAGTTTGTGTGCGCTGTTTGGAACGAGTCATCTTGGCGAAAACAATTCCCGCCATGAAAGCTTGGGTCATAACACCGTATATGGATTGGAAACACATCATGAAAATCGCTTCAGGACATTCTTCGGATGTTGTTCGGACACCATAACCAATTGTGTGCTGAGTTTCAATGGAGAACAGGAAGCAGGATGTGAATGAGTGAATTGCTGAGACGCATGGTTGCCAGCCACTCTCTCCTAAAAATTTAGTTATAAGATATTAAGACAATCCTTGAAGTGATTTTAATAAAGGCTCACCTTGATTTTCAGGTAAATGTAGCGTTTCCAAATCCCCATGAGTGAACATGATCAACCACCAAATGACAGCGAACAGCAGCCATGATAATATGAAACTTAGGGCGAATGCGAGCAGTGTCCACCTCCACTGACTGTCGACGAGTGTTGTAAAGATATCCTGAAGGAAACGTAGTCTTCGCTTGGCTAGATTCTTCTGTAGAACATTGCATTCGCCATTCTTGAGTACAGCTCTTCGGCGAATCTTTCGCATACTTCCCGGTCGGAAGTTTCGGCTTCTGTAATAGAAAATAATAGTTTTGGTTAGTCCGGGTAAGCTTGTGTTATTCGTGATAACATGACATATAAGTTGAATTTTTCCAAGGATATCTCATATAAATGTCCGGACAGCCAATGATTATTTCCGTAAAAGAAGACTAATGCCATTCAGGTTAGCCTATTCATCTTTTACAAAATTAAGCTTGATATTGGAGCCTAGTTGGTTCAGTGGTGCTGTAGTGGGATTGGTACATTGTACTACTAAAGACGGGATCTCTCGTTTTTTCACTGCTCCACATTTTGCTAAAGTCTGATAAATATCACAGAGAAACACTGCCATGCAGAGCCTCTCAATTTTGGCATTAGGGTTCGACGTTTAACAGGAGGTCCTTTTCTTAATGGCAAAAATAATACCTTCACACACATTAATGAAGGGTGAAGCAGGGTTAATGGTACTTTATTGGCCGTTAATGCCAGCTATTACATTTTTCATTGTAGCCTACTGCTTTCGAAATCTCTGTGACTTGTCAAAATTGAAAGTAAAAACTTCCCTCCGTTTTATAAGAAGGTCTTAATGGGCTTCAAATCGGTAGATATAGAATAGTCTAAAAGCTCCCTCCTTTTAATAAGAAGCTCTTGACCTTTTTCGAATGTGTAGATAGAGAATAGTCCCAGGGTCTATACACAATTGGCACCAAATCTGGTCTAAGTGTTCCTTCGAAATGCTAGCGGATAATGTCCCTTACCTTAGAACTTAGCCTAGAACTTAATGGCTTTTAACTCTCCGTCAGGAAAATATCTTCTACGGTAAAGAAAGGTATAAAAGACCATCACTTGATGATCCGGTTCCAACAGAATTTAGCCATTCAGGAAGGAAGTGTTTTGAAAAACAAAACTGAAAAGGCTATAAGTCCAGGGCAGACAGACTTCTGTTTAACAGAACAAGCTACAGACGGTACAGACTCTTAGACGAAGATGCCAGCTGTCATCAAGAAAGGACTGATATTACCTTTGAATCGGACGAAAGGAGGTTTTACTTCTCTTCCCACATGCACCGTATCTTCTATAAGTTCTGATGACAAGTAAAGATATACTCATGCCCATTGGTTTTCTAGCAGAACAATTGCCTTCTAATAAAGAAGTAAAGTCCTCACCCGAACTTAAAATGAATTCTGGCCTTCGACACTGATGATTCCAATCCCAATCTAGTAAACATGGACCACATAAACAGTAAATAAGGAAAACATTGTTGGTCTCGAACCAAAGTTCTTAATAAAATCTTCACGCTAGCATGGACCAATACACCGAATAAACGCCAAATCGCCTTCCCGGGGAATCTTTGATTTTTTCAGTTAGAGATGACCTCATACTTAATTTTGGCCTCAAGAATCATTCAAGGCCAGAAATCTGTAGACAAAATTAACGAAATTGTTACAAATGGCATGCTTAAGTTTCTATCACCAGAACACAAACAACCACCCTCATGGCAAAACACAACCTTCTTCTTTCAAATCATGTTCCTAATATGAGCGAATCAAGGAAGTAAGCACAGACTGTCATACAATTCTTAGACTTCAAGCCTTCAACAGATCAATTTGTTTCTGCAGCAGTAAGTAATAGCATGCTAAACTATTTAATAAACCCAATACTTTTGAATTATTTGAAGATGTATTTTGGAATAGGGACAGCCATTCATTCCAGTAAGTATGTATTGTCAAACTCAAGAGTTGAGTTTTCGAGCTGATTTTCACCTACTTGTCATCAACAGAAAGTACAACAATACCTCATACTTGACAAAAAAGTGTCAAAACAATAAAATCCAAATAAGCTGTTCGGAATAAGTCCAGGTTCTTGGCATGTTCTCCAATTTTTCATATGAGACTTCTAAAGGTGTCCTCTTTTTGGTGGGCATGGATCTGGTCACCCTAGGCATGCAGTATAATGTTAAACCATGAACGGACCCAGACCACAAGGGTGTACATAGAAACAAGCAATCTGATGAACTCACTAAGCATTTTGTTGCTATTAAATTTGAACTCGTAGAAAACACAACTTGTATTGTTAAGGTGGATACAAAAACAATTGCAACATTATAATGGCGCATACCAGTAAAACCTAAGTAAGTTATAGAAGGACCTCTAAACATTCTTGTATGCAGGCTTTAATAATTTCCGTGACCACGCAAATAAACTTGCAGACCAAACATGAACCTCTATGAATTTTCTCCTTGAACGATCAACTTCCACGAAAGCTTATCAGCCGCTTTGGAGCCGTCCCATGACCACCAATGTCACCAGACTTAACCGCCATGGATTTTTTTCTATGGGGGTATCTCAAGAGTAAAATCTATGATAATCTGCCCTAGCGAGCTATCCCTCGGAACGGAAAATTTTCCGCAACACATACTTCGTCGGAGGTTTAAGTTCCATTCAAGGTATGTGTCATCGGGGAAAAAATCACTGCACTACAATTCGTAAAAACATTCTGCGAAGAATATATGACGGAGGAAATCGGACTTTTGACTTAGCTGTCAAAAATTGCACGAAAAATGCATCTAAACGCACATCAACTCTATTAACTGGGATATGTTACAAAATGTCGGAGAAATATTCCGAACAGATTTTCAGAGGAATACCTTGAAGCTAAAATCCTCCGAATCGTACAAAATTGGAGAATTTTCCGCTTCGATGGATACCTCGCTTGGGCTGAATAACTTGAAGCTTTTCACGAACTGAAGGAAAATATCCGCAGTGCAGTTCACGACATCCAGCCAAGCCTTTTGCCAGTACCATCGATGAGCTGTCACTTCTACATTCAGAGGAAAATAACCATTTTAGCCACCTATCCTCAAACCTCCCCGAGTACAGAATCTTTTTAAAAACATGTTACCAAGAAGAATACCTCGAAGCTAAAATCCTCCGAATTGTACAAAATCGGAGAATTTTCCGCTTCGACGGATACCTCGCGTGGGCTGAATAACTCGAAGCTTTTCACGAACTGAAGGAAAGTATCCGCAGTGCAGTTCACGACATCCAGCCAAGCCTTTTGCCAGTACCATCGATGAGCTGTCACTTCTACATTCAGAGGAAAATAACCATTTTAGCCACCTATCCTCAAACCTCCCCGAGTACAGAATCTTTTTAAAAACATGTTACCAAGAAGAATACCTCGAAGCTAAAATCCTCCGAATTGTACAAAATCGGAGAATTTTCCGCTTCGACGGATACCTCGCGTGGGCTGAATAACTCGAAGCTTTTCACGAACTGAAGGAAAGTATCCGCAGTGCAGTTCACGACATCCAGCCAAACCTTTTGCCAGTACCATCGGTCAGCTATCATTTCTACATAACCATTTTAGCCACCTATCCTCAAACCTCCCCCAGTGCAGAATCTTTTTAAAAACATGTTACCAAATATCGGATCAAACGCCACACTTTCTTGGGGTGCCGGTGCCCCAACTTCATTATGTACGACAAATTCTACGTCGACCATCTTCCTCGTTCTCCAACCAACATGGCAGCACGAAACGCTCAACACGACGAAACGACACCGCATACTTGGGTTACACCATCAAACAGCCACAACATTCCACAGCCAGCTGCGGAATAAAGGGCCGCAATGCATATCTCTAGCTGACGTTAATAGCTGAGTCAGAAGTTAAGAACAAGGCAAACCATAAACCCTAACACAATGTGTATCTTCGTGAATCTGTAGCTTGAAGTTGAATGGAGGGCAACCTCATGCAAGAAATGTATCTCTTTTGACAGCGATACAATACACCAGCTACAGATACGCATTCTGGGCGGCTCTTAATTTTATTTCTTTTTCGTTACAATTTTTCGTTTCATAACATCCAAATCACCCGTCCCGAAAGTAGTTTCACTTAAAAAAAACCTTTTGCTCATTAATTTGTGTGCTACTTGCGGATATCATTCAGAGACCTTCGACAAATCCGTGAGTAAAACATGATTCCTTACTTGGCAAAGCGAAGATTTTCTGCATTAAGCTGAGACTTAAATTTGTTGGATTCGTCTGCTCACCCTTATAGCTAAAAGTGTAAAGCTGTTTATATTGTTTGTATCTAACCGAGCGAAAGGCTAAGGGAGTATAGCTATTTAGTTTTATTTTATCTTACGAGAAAATTCATCATTATTACAAGCTACGAAGTAAGAAACTGTTGATTTGACAGAAAAAGTTTCCATCAGCTGGTCTAACAAATTTCACCCGAAGCAGCGAACAGAGAAACGCAGCAAAAAGGCTAGGACTCTACTCAAACGACTTCTGTAGGAATGTAGCTCCTACAGAAGTAGGAAGAAGAATCAATACTTCATCTCCTTTGTAACTGCCCGGCTCTTTCAAACGAAGGAAAGCTACATTCTGGAGCTTACTATTTGGAAAACCTCTGTGATTTGACAGAAACGAAAGTGAAAAACATCCATCGCTTAATCAAAACCTCGAAATGGTTTTCATACGGATAGTAGGAGGATAGTAGGTGGTATTACAATCGAACAAAATGGTGTAAGTGTGCTGGCGAACGTTGACAGCCACTCTAACCTAATCTACCCTAACCAACGGCGCAAAAAATCTAAATGATCCGTTTCGGTCAGTGGTACCAACAGATTAAATTCAGTCTCAGTTCTATATTTTCTTAGTTATTTTCTGTAGATGATGGTTTGGGGTGATCCTTGTGATCTTGAGGATTTAGTAGAAAATTTATTATTCTTCCATAAGCTGCGCAGAAATCTTTCACTCATTTTTCCAGAATTGAAAATCTTCCACCCTCACCGACCGATCACATAACAACACAGAATTACTGGCTACCCCTACAAATATGCAATGTTGTCAAACCACCATGTTCCTGCACCTCCCAAAGCCTACTTTCAGACCTTACCGCGTTTTAAAACCAAAACGATCGCGAAACCGAAAACGATCCCACACATAGGAAGCAGTCTTGAACTTTCCCAATGCAAAGGTCAAATAAATAATCTCAAGCATACGAGGGTGAAGATTGTCAGTATTTGCTTGCAATTTAGAAAAATTATCATTCCCGCGCACTCTACACGGTTCGCGGCTTGTCTTGGTCGCGTTGCTCCTATGATCTAGTTTTGTCACATGTGCATGTGGTGTGTAATTAATTAGATTAACACGGTCGGGGCTTTTGTTTGTATGGCACTTAGGGTGAGTAATTTATGACCCAGTGATAAAAGCAATACTTTCAGATTACTTGAGATGTAGTAGGTGCAGCTTTGGGGGCTATTTCGATTGAATTTTCTCCCCGAAATTGGGGTGGGATTCTCGGATAAGCTGTCTGTAAATCTGTTTTGATTTATGCGGAAGATCTTCATAAAACGAGCAGAAACGTTTTGCAATTATTTGAAGAACGACAATATTGTCTGAGAATGGATGCGAGTAAATGTTTTCGTTTTTGAATGGCGTTGAGCCCTATAACGTTGTGATGAAATTTGAGTATTTGGCGAGTTTTACGCTATGTATGGTTAAGGTTTTCGCGACACTTTGCCCAGGATAGGTTTCTTGTGACAACAAAATAAGATAAAATTTTTATACATTTTTGCATATGTGAACCTGTTCACTTCTGCTTCTTAAATATTGAATGAGGCTGCTTAATGTGTGTACGAGCTACCTATATTTAAGAAAATTTAAATCAGCATTGCTTAACTAGAAGCAAGTTGTCAAAAAAAAGTAGCCTAGCTGGATGTATTTTTATTGAACATTCTATTATAACGCGACTATGGATAAGATTCCATGAGTTGACAAGGAGAGCCCCTCTATCCACATTAATATTAACCTAGATCTATTTTCTGTTGGTTGAACCACTTAAAAAGTTTCTCAGTCTGGCCAGAAAGTTCTTCTAAGTCCTAAGAGGCATCTTCCTACAGAATTTTAACTCTCTGGGTAATTTGACCCGCGCCGAAACCTGTTTATCGCGACAGCCCTTTATTGTAATTTTCTACATCTTTAGAGGAATCTTTTCGTTTTCTGTTTGGTATAACTACGGCATAGTTTGCTGGCTATTATATCAGTCTAAAGCTCTCTCCACGTTTAGTTTCCTAGCGTAATAGGGTGCTTTATATTTTTCAAAAGATAGATCCCTAACACTGTTATCATCAAGTTCAGAGTTTATTTCTAAGATATGCCCAGCTAGCTAGATAGCTTATTTGTTGCTTTGCTTTTAAGGCCAAAACAAGTGTTTTGTTATATGACAAAAACCGGGAGCTAAGCTAGCTTCGATTTTTTGCGTTAAGGCTTTTTTAAAATGGCATTGTTCACCAGTGTTTCACTGGCTTCTACAGAGCTTACACCGCACTTTGCCAGATTCGTACAACATGTACTTGCTAACTTACTTACTTACTTACTTAAGTGGCGCTACAGCCCGGAGTGAACCCGGTCCTCAACCAACATGCCTCTTCAATTAGCCCGGTCCTTAGCTAACTGCCTTCAGTTGCACACTCGAAGTTGGTTGAGGTCGATTTCTACTTGTGCGCGACACTTAAGGCGATGTCTTCCTCTACTGCGTCCGACGACTGGCTGGGAACCGAAGACTCTGCGAGCCGGAGTATTGGTGTTCATTCGTTCTACATATCCTAGCCATCCTAAACGTCAAATGCGGAGTTGTATGACCATGTCGCTATACAGCTCGTATAGTTCTTGGTTGAATCTTCATCTCCATAGCCGGTCAACGCAAACGGAACCGAGATTTTTCAAAAAATGTTCCTCTCGAAACGACCAAGGATTTCTTCATCCGCTTTTGAGACGGTCCATGCTTCAACACCATAGATCAGGACTGGGACGATCAGGGTCTAATATAGGATAGCCATAGTAGTTCGACTGAAGGCTTTACTTCTAAACTGCTTCTTAGCACTAAGAAACAGCGGTTGGCAAGAGTAATTCATCATTTAATTTCTGATGAGATGTTGTTGTCAGAGTCAATAGCGCAACCGAGGTAGACAAAGCCCCATACAACCTAAAAGTTATATCCGTCAATGCAGACGTTCTGTCCAATTCGTCGATGTTGTATGTCCTTTCGTGTTGACAGCATTTACTTAGTCTTGCGCTCATTTGCTGCTGAACCCATTTTTACCTCTCACTTCTCTGTACCTACTATCCAACGTGGCTATGACATCGCGTTGAGTCCTACAAATGATGAAAATATCGTCGGCGTATGCTAGTAATTGTACCGATTTTTGGAAAATTATGCCGCTGGTGTTGGTTCAGGAGTTTTGCACAATCCTCTCAACAATCAAATTTATGAAGTCACATGACAGCGCAACGCCTTTCCTATATTCTTTTTTGGTATCGAATGTGTCGGTGAGGTCGTTTTCGACCCTGATGGAGTAGCGAGAATTCTCCATCGTCATTCTGCACAAACGGACTAGTTTGGGCGATATACCAAAACTGGACATGGCTCTGTATAGTTCGTCTCTATAAATGCTGTCGTATGCGGCTTTGAAATCAATGAACAGCTGGTGGGTATCGATTTGGACTTCTTGGGATTTTTCCAAGATCTGTCAATGTGTGAAAATTTGATCGGTTGCGGACTTCCCTGGCCGAAAACCACACTGATAAAGACCGATCAGTTTGTTGGTAAACGGATTCAGGCGTTCACATATTACGGCCGATAGGATCTTGTAGGCGATGTTGAGGAGACTTATGCCTCTGTAGTTGGCGAAGTTCGAAGGGTCTCCTTTTTTTGTGGATCGGGCAAACGATGCTGAGGTTCCATTCTCCAGGCATACTTTCTTCCGATCAGATTTGGCTTAAGAGTTGGTGGATGTTTCTTGCCAAATAATCGTTCGCTCGTGTTTCTTGCTCTTTTTTCTTCTTTCTGAAAAGCCGGTATTCTTTCCTTCTTCTTTGCCTATAGAACTCTCGACTTCAACTGCAGCTGAAGAATATGGAACCTTGCAAACCTCGTTCTTGGATGCGAGGATCTGTCGGCATTCCTCATCAAACTAGGGGTTTACTGCTGGTGGGCGCGAGAAGCCTAGCACATCAGTTGCGGCTGATCTAGCTGATCTAATGGCTTGTTTGCATCGCTGCTATTGTTCTTCGATATTCGATGCTGATGGTATGGTGTTAATTGAGAAATCAGAGGATACGTGTTTCGGCGCGAAGGTCTCTTACAATCGCAGTCTTTCGACATTGATTTTTTTCACAGTATTTCGGGATTGTTGTAGCGTGGTGGATATCCACATTATTACCTTGGCTACAACAAGGTAAGGGTCGAGTCTATGTCAGCTCCTCGGAATGTTTGGACATCCAAAATACTGGATGCGTGTCCCTTATCTAACGCAATGTGATTAATGTTGATCTGGAGACCGCCATCTCCCCTTATTGATATCGTGGCGAGGGAACCGTGTGCTGGCTATGGTGTCATTTCGTTCCTTAGCGAGGTCAATTAACCTAAGTCCATTAACAGACGTGTTGTCGTGTAGGCTATGTTTTCCAACAATAAAAAAAAACTCGCAGTAAGATTTTAACATCGACCTTCGGTAGTCGTTCACAGGTTTTTTCAAGGAGCTCGTAGAAGCGCATTAAAGGATTATGTCTGGCACTTGGCACGCATCAGAATAGTCGCTGTTTCTGCTCATCCTCTTTTTTCCCGGCCCATCCCATCGTATTTCCTAGATGGCAGTAATGTCCATTAACGGACGTGTTGTCGTGTAGGCTATGTTTTCCAACAATAAAAAAAACTCGCAGTAAGATTTTAACATCGACCTTCGGTAGTCGTTCATAGGTTTTTTCAAGGAGCTCGTAGAAGCGCATTAAAGGATTATGTCTGGCACTTGTATTTCCTAGATGGCAGTAATGTCTGCTTTGTAGCAGTTTAGAGCTTCCACTAGTTGTTAGATTGCACCTCTCCTATTTAATTTTCTCATATTCCAGGCACAGATTCGAACGTCGTTGTCCTTTATTTTCGTTTAGCAGGGTCGTCAACAATAAAATCAGTCCATTCCGAGGTTACCGGTTGCTTTTACATAAATTTTTCCATGGGTGGGTAGTTAACTCAAAATGCACAAGATTGGAAAAGCCGTAGATATGTCGCTACAAGCAGAAACATTTTCCGAATAATTACAGCATAAATTAAGTTTTATCCTCCTGAAGTTAACATTGAAATTTCTTTCAGCAGAGTTGGCATAGTCAGAACCTCTAGTTTTTTAGATTGTTTCTAAGAGTCTCCACGTTAAATTATCTGTGATTTTCAAATCAAAGCCACATTTTACACATTCATTTAGGCCAACATTACTGAAGGACCAAAAATATGCTCTAGCGTGCTTCCAGAAGCGGGATTTTAGGTTTTCTTAAGGGTTGGAGAAGATAAAAAAGCCTATTTCCATACTGTCTTCATAATTTTAGGTTTTGATTAAGTGTATTGCTGGTTCCCAATTTTGGTCCTATAAATAATGTCCAACACTGTTCCATTTTCTAACGATCGAAAACAAAATGTCAGTTAGTTGATTCACAATAAATAACTCAATATCCACTCGGGAGCAATCCCATTAGATACAGTATTGACCAAAAGTCTCACAATAGCCAGCGTTATGCAACGTCCGTATCGTATTTAAATTCAATCACCATAACGGTTAAAAATAAAAAAACCAAATACTTATTCTTAATCAAAAAGCTTGTAACAACATTATAACAAACAAATAACTAACCTACTCACGTTTTGCTTACAAGTCAACCTTACAAGCGTAGTACTTCCAAGTCCACAGGCATACCTACATTCGCGCATGCCTTGTGCACATATCAGATGCGCGTCTAATTTGAATAGCACTTACGGTATAAATATTCATAGATTAGCTAATCTGTGACTAAATGCATCGAACAAGACGAAGCCATAAAATCAAGACAAATCTTCCAGGCGCACGAGTAATTGCTGAGTTCCCTGCTAACGCCTGCTTACAAATGCTTCGACAGATTGTGTTACACCAAAGCCCCGGCTAATTTAAATGACAATGCCCCAATGAGCTTTGAACAGTTTGTGGACGATTTGTGGTCGTGATTTTGTAATTTATGATCAAAAATGATACCACACTCGTGCAACAATGGAACGCATTAGTGTGTGGATGCATGAGCGAACCGAGCTCTAACTAGACTGAACCAAGCTCAATAAACCTATGGTGATGGAATTTTCCTATTCAATTTCCTAGAACTTATTCAAGTGCAATATTGCATGCCAACACCATGGGGGTGTATGATTCCCAAATGGGAATCATATTGAACTGGTGAATCTAATTAAATTCAGACGGATGTCATGAGCGGGATTTGTTTGGGCTGCGTTCGTCGGTGGCGCCCCTTACTTTGTAAGGTGCATCTCGGGTTCAATTAAGTTTTCAAGATGACCTGCTGCGATGATGGGATTTGTAGTCTGGATAAGCGCTTAACCAGGTTACCCTCTGCGATATGAATTGAATTGGACACTTGACATGAAGGGGGTGTCATTTGTTGAACGCATTTAAGTTCAGTTGTGTTGGTTTGCGTACCTCTATATGGCAAGAGGAAGTGATTGAAAGCTGTGTTCCAATGGCAGTAAGGTGCGTAGTCTAAACAGGTATTCCAGCTTAGGTGGAACACAATTAACATTTCAGTTATGCGTCTTGAAGGATGAATAACCAATTTGGTTTCAGGAGTGGCTGTGAAGGAGTAACCCTGCTGCTCTATAGTGGAATAAGTTCACCTGTTGGTAAGGAATAAAACAAAAAAAGTGTGTATGTATATCTGACCATGTGCATAATTAGTAATCCAGATAAACTCTTAAATTGTTGGTTTCGAGGTCTGATTTTGTCATGGCGCAATGAAGCACTTATTATAACAGCAAGAACTTCACTTCCTGTCTGTCTTGTACGAGCTTGATGGATTGCTAATAGAGCTTATGATCTCCTAGTTTGCCCGTCAGTTTGGTACTATCTCACCTTTGTTGGATTTTTATAGTGAGCAATACCAGCAATCCAAGTATTCGTTCGTGCTGTTTCAGACGTGATCATTCATGATCACGAATTCCTGAATTTGTAGTTGAAAATCGTTCATATAAACTATGAAATAAGTGTCATGCAGGGTGTTTTTTTTTAGAGAGATAAAATTGACATTTTGTGGTCAAATCGGGCGACTCTAATGTCGTTTATGTTTAGTTTGGTTTGCCATTTCATCATGAAGATGTTGACAAATGAACAACGCACGCAAATCGTGCAAATTTATTTCGAAAATAATGGTTCAGTTCGCGAAGTTTACCTTAAGCTCCGTCCATTTTATGGTCGACATAATCGTCTATCAAAGAAATCAATCCGGTCAACCAAGGAACGCTTCTGCACTACGTTTACTCGCAGTTTATACGCATCCGCAGACACGTCGAACAGTGCGCACCGAAGAAACAATTGCCGCTGTAGAGCAAAGTGTTGAACAGGATCTGAATGAATCGATTCGCCACCGTGCACAGGAATTGGAGCTTTATCCATCAATTTTATGGAAGATTTTGGCTTAAGACCTAACAAGATCCAGCTTGTGCAAGAATTAAAGCCGCGAGACCATGCAACAAGTCGTGATTTTGGTGTATGGGCCGAAAATCAGATTGATCTCGACGCTGATTTCCATCGCAAAATTTTGTTCAGTGATGGGGCTGATTTTTGGTGGAATGGGAACGTCAACAAGCAAAATTGCCGCATTTGGAGTGAAAAGAATCCACATGAGACCCTTGGGACGCCATTGCTCTATGGGCTTGTGGAGTCAATGGGCCATACTTCTTCCGAAATGATGCTGGAGAGTCATGATAACCATGATAACCGACTATTTTGTTCGCGATGTTGATGGCATGAATGTGGATGAGATGTGATTCCAACAAGACGGCGATACCTGCCACACATCGCACGTCACAACCGATTTATTGAAGGAATTATTCGATGAGCGTATAATTTCGCGGAGTGGACAAGTCAATTGGCCACCAAGATCGTGTGATAAGACACCATTGGATTATTTTCTTTGGGGATATATGAAGTCGTTAGTCTACGCCAACAAACTAGAAATATTAGGGGACTTTGAAGCCAACATTCGTGGCGTTATTGCCGATATACGGCCCTAAGTGCATGAAAAAGTGGTTGAACATTGGACCTCTAGACTTGGCTTTATTCGAATATGCCCGAAATCATATTTCAACTTAAGTGGCATAAAATGATCCTTCCAATAGAGCTAAATTGATGGATATTCAAAATGTTTGTGTTTTATTTCAATTTGAATTGTATACCTCTAAAAAAAAAACACCCGGTAGTAGTAACACTACACATCCTTGCTGACTAAAAACACCACCCTCCATATAAATTCTTGGATACTGCAACTAAGATACAAAATAGCAAAATAGCCTTTTTCAACTACGAAATTTTAAACTTTTAGGAGTTAGCTTTCCAGTGAAAGATTCAGCATGTTCCACAATTTATGCGTTGGAAATTCTTATCTCACCATGTCCACGGGATTTGTTCATTGCAGTCGTCGCAATAAATTGCTATCATCCAAAACATCTAGTTTCAGCTTAGAATTAAGGAATGGATATCATCGTTTCCAGTTAACTACGGTTCTTGGAGAATTTCTGTTAGCACTTCATTTTGAAAAGTTCGTAGAATATTGGGGTTTATTGTATACTATTGGTCCACATGCATCGGCTTTAGTCTTGCGGCGAGTGTCATTCCCGGTTAATAATCTTCGTTCCCACCAAGTTTAGGAAAATTGGCAAACTTCTAGTTTTCTGAAATTCAGGTGAAATTCACGTGAACGGATTTAGTTTCAATTAGGGCGATCCGACATTTCTTCGTATATTCATTCACTTTATTCAGAACGTTTCGGAGTTTTTTTTAGTTTTTTTTTTGTGATCGTTTTTATTGCTTGGATAGCGGGGCTATCCCTGTGCCATGTTTCTTCGGTATATCACGTGTATATAACAGGCAGAGAAGTGGAATAAAAATACTTCCATGTGGTACGCCTTGCGTACTTTCTTTGAGCTCAGAGTATTCTTTTGCATTTCTAACACGGAAGAGTCTAGGGTTGGTTTCATAATCCCGAAAACCGAAATTCCGAAAATCCAAAACACCGAAAACCCCAAATCCAAAAATCCAAAATCCCGAAAACGAAAACGAAATATCGAAAAATTATATAAAATGAAAAATTGGCGCAAATTTTGCAAGATTCCCCGATGCACTTTTGCCAAAAACATGAATAAAAATGAAAAATTTGCGCAAATTTATCATATTAAATAATTTTTTGGGATATAAATACGAAGTTTGATATAAGTTTTTGCGGAATTGTTTTGTTCCTACAATTTGGGATTTTGGACTTTCAGGATTTGCCGGTTCGAGTCCCTTTTGCAAATGAAGCGAAATATCTCGAAATGAAACTCGATGAAAAATTAAAATGAAAGTCGCATGTAAAAAAGAATTGCGAAGAACTTAAAAATAATTACAGAGAACTGTACTGGTTACTCGAAAAATATTCGAAGCTTAACCTTGCTAAAGCCGGTCTGGACATATGGTATACAACTATGTGGTTGTACCAATGAAACGAATCTAAGCATTCTACAAACTTTTGAAACTAAAATGTTAAGATCATTCGTCAATGCGCCGTGGTATATAATGAACGAAGATCTACGCAGAGATCTGGGTATTCCCGCGGTTAAAGATGAAAAGAAAAATTTTGCACGTAAACATAAAAAACGTTTATTGGGACACGTTAACACAACGGTCCTCCAAATTCTTGACGAAACATATTTATTGAGGCGCCTTCAAAGAACTATGCTCTTAGATTTGGCGCGATAATAACAAACCGCGCTATAATTGCGGAAAAAGCAGGAACTCTCACAGGAAAGTTACCTGCCAAACATTCATTACTCTTGATAAAAAAAATTGCCAGATAAGTCGCATACTTAGTTGCAATATAAATACAAAAAGGGTGGTGGTTTTAGTTAGAGTGAAAATCCTACTTTGGGCACGTGCGCATCGTATCTTTTGAGATCTCCACCAGCCCAAGGAAAAAAAAAAATAAAAATATTTTTGTTTCTACCTACAAATTTCGAAATTTCGGACTTTCGGGTTTTGAGTTTTCGGGATTCAAAATTTTCGTTATTTTGGGTTTTCGTTATTTTTGTTTTCGGGATTCTGTCCAACTCCCGATAGTCTATTTCCGAGATTTCATTTAAATATATCGTATAGGCGTCCTGAGAGAACTTTTCGTAATTTGCATTTAAAACCATCATTTCACACCTTATCAAATGGTTTCCAAATGTCTAGGAATACACTGGAGCCTGTATTTTTTTTTTAATGGTACCTCGAAATGCCTCCGACTGGAATTCGATGTTTTAAGTGTTAACGAAAAAAGTCGGTCTGCTCTGTTGAATAGCCTATCCCATTTCATCCTTAAATTAAAGGTCACCAAAAATTAGGGGTGACCTAAACGGCTCATTCTCTACGCGTCTTCCAAAAAGAGCAAATTCTCAGGTGGTAGGGTTACGCGGATCACTCAACCGAACATATGTACTTAAAAATGGGCTTGGAAACCAAAAGTGCCAATTGGAAATCCCAAGATATTCATCAAATTTCGATAGAGAACCTCAAATAAATTTTTATAGAGTAGTAAATCCTTTAGACGAAAATAAATTCATGCAATTAATATCAAATCTCTGAGCAAGCTGCGTATTATAAAAATTTTGTAAAGCGATTATCTCTGAAATTAACCAAAATTTCTACCCATCTCGATGTTTTTAATTTTGGAACACATGTTGGCAAACCCTTAAAAGCTTGAATTTCTGGAAGCCTATAAAAATCGGTCTCACAGACTGACATAGTGACCAAGAAATAAACAAATTGCCTGATCTACCAAAAAATGTATTAAAACTAATAAATATTTATGTGATAAAAGAACAGGTCCTGATTAAGAAAATTTGTAACATTTGATATACACCTACAGTTCTTTGATGTAAGTACAAACAGATTATAGGAAGACCTAGGAAACCCTAGCAAATAATTCAATTAAACCCCAACATCCAAGGATGCTCTCAACATGGAAAAATATGTTTAAATTTATTTATTATATCCACCTCTTAACCAGCGACATGTTGGATCCTTTAAGTGGTTCGTAGTAAACATCGCCCGCCTGCGATGGGGTGGCCGATATACCCCGCATATACTGTCGTCTCCAGTGTGAGGTCAGAACAGCCGTGTCGTCCTTTTCCGGCTCCCCCGTAACCTGGATGTCCGTTAGCGGTGCTTGCATCTTCAAAATCCGACTCTAAGAATAAACAACCAAAACACTCGATACCTAAATATTTCGAAGCCCGATTTACAAGTTCAACCCGAAACGGAACACGCCTCGATCGCAACTGATCTTCGATCTACTAAATTCCACAAATCGTTTACTAAATTGTCTAACAAATCGGACATCTTACACCTCTAGGTGTTAATTGAATAAAATATTCTTCGCTATTCCACTAAACACATCTCAAGACGGGGGGGCCTATGCCTTTGCCTATGTCTAGCTCAAAACATGTTATCGAATCGGTTTTATATCTGTTTGGCAACAAATTATATCCGCTAAGTGGCGATTTATTTTATTTAACATTAATTTGCTAAACTAGACTCAAATATCACGTGCTGAAAAGTTTTTTAAAAAAATTAGTAAGTGCGGCTCACCTGCAACTGCTTTGGCGGTTGAAGGCTTTTCCATTCTGTGAGCATCTATATATGCTGGCCGGTCGACTGGGTACAATTGTAATTGGATAGGAGTCGGGATTGCTTATCACGCTGTCTAACGAATCGGGTTCTTCTTCAATTGTCACTTGTCGACGGAGGGGTTTCTTTTCGGTTTTTGTGTAATCGGTGGAAATGTTGTCCCCATGGTTGGCATCCTTTGAGGATGATTTTGCGAATATGTTGAATTTCATTGTGTATGTGGTTGGGAACTGCAATGGAAAAAGATTAATTATTAAGGTCTATAAAAAAAACAATAAAACTAAATGAGTCCGAAAAGGTCCTGTAAGACTGCTGGCAATCGAGTGGGTTAAAGTTAGACATATCTTGATCATAACGTCACCAGTAAATTGATTTCGTTTCAAATAAAAAAAAAAATACAAAATTTTAGCACAACAGGCTCGTTAGTACACAGGGCCTAGCTTTCTCACAACCTTTGTATTTCTTGCACGATGGCAGGACCTCCTGTTTTATGCAGAATCCGAACGGCGAAGCTAAGCTATTCTTGACAATTGAATCTACTCGGATGATTTGTCAGATCATCACGAGAGGAGGGTTGCTACGGCTAGGAATCAAACCCAGACCTTCTGTGCAGTAATTCATAACCATAGCGCTATTTAGCCCGCCGTTCGTTCCAAATAACTTTGCAAAAATTCGAGCAGGTTTTCTTTTCCCAGTGAAATGCGCACGTATCCTTTATTGTGCTCTTGAATACGGTGAAGTCCATTTTTTTTTAAAAGAAAAGAGCTCCCAAATAGTCAGAGTATGATCGAATATGTTTCGTAAATGTCCTGCAGATGTTGATCTATGAATGTAGAGGACAGTGCAGTAAGCTATATGGAGCTTAAGATGCATCGCCAGAAGGATGTCAGATCCGTGTACTAAATGCAGCTATTACTTCGAAAACCGATCGGAAAAACATTGACTTTCTCCTCGTGCCAATAGAGTAAGTTGAAAAGTACGATTTGGGCATAATCATAGTTCTTAACAAACATTTACCTACCACCTATATTTTGATCGAGCATTCCACTGTTCTCAACAAGCAAAGACAAGTGAGGCAAGAATTGATCTACGAAAAAATAAATATCTATCCACAGATATGGATCAAGAATGTACTGTGAAACTGATGCTGCCACATTCTTAGATGAATTCGTTATATTGATCACAGAAATGTGTTCCATGATGATGCTGTATTCGTCTATAGCAAAGCGGCCTTAAAAGCAGTATCTGGTACTAAATTAATATCACCCCATGCCTAGAAGAAATCTAGGTTGACATCATAATGTCTTCTAAGTTCCTTGTTACAAGGATATAGAGAGTATCCAGATGGTCGACTAGACTAGACTAGAAGTGGATTTGTAACAATTAGGCACCTCAAACGGTCCATATTACGGAAGACAGAATATTTCCAAAACCAAACCAATAGACTTCTATGGCCTAAACTAATTTTGTTCACGTTTTGGGTCTCGGGCGAACGAGGGCCAAGTCATTTTGTTGCGTGTCACTTAGGAGACGCATTGCTGACATGCTGGTACCCGCCTTGTTTGCTCGCTGGAGGGCGCAGGATCTTGTCCCCCTAAGCACGCCTACAAAAAAAATAACTCATGCCAGACTTTCAGTGCGCGTTGTTGGTATTCGCTCGCGAGAAGGTGCCTCTACCCACCCTACCTTGACCAACATCTCGCTGGATGGTCCTTTTTCATGGCATTTTCCCATTTATGTGTTCCGGTATATCACTCCCATTGATATCCTCTGTAAACTCTGCGTTCACTGTGCGTTTGTACTGAACACATCCTAGCCTATCTTACACGTCCAATGCGGAGTTTTTTCTCTAGCGGCATGTCGCTTTACAGGACCGAAGATTTTTCGAAGAATTTTCCTATCGAATCGACCAAGGATTTCTTCATCCGCTTTTGAGACGGTCCATGCTTCAGCGCCGTAGAGCAGGACTGGGAATATCAGGGTCTTATGTAGGATATCCTTAGTAGTTCGAGTTAGGGCTATACAACTGAATTGCCTTCTTAGCCCAAAGAAACAGGGTTGGCAAGAGTAATTCTTCGTTTAATTTGTGACGAGATGTTGCTGTCAGAGGTAATAGCGGAACTACCTCAAAGCTATACCTGCCAATATTGACGTTTTTTTCCAATTCGTCGATGTTTTGTGTCTTTCGTGTTGACAGTATATACTTAGTCTTACCCTATTTTACTGCTTAACTTTTTTTTTTTTGGAAAATTGTGCCTCTTGTGTTGGCGCGGGAGTTTTGCACAATTCTCTCAAGAATCGAATTGAAGATTTCACATGACAGCGCATCGCCTTGCCTAAATACTTTTTTGGTATCGAATGTGTCGATGAAGGTCGTTTCCAACTCTAATGGAGCAGCTTGAATTCTCCATCGTCATCCTACACAAACGGACGAATTTGGTCGGTATACCAAAACTAGACATGGCTCTGTATAGTTCGTCTCTATAAATGCTGTCGAATGCGGCTTTGAAATCGATGAATAGATGGTGGGTATACACTTCTTGGGTTTTTTTCCAGGATCTGCCAAAGTATAAACATTTCATCGGTTGTGGACTGAACCACATTGACCGATGAACAAGTTCAGTGTAAAATGTGTCCTGACATTCTAGCATCGTTTCCTCTTCCAACATCAAAACCTTTCAATTTTCTTATTTTTGTTCTTTCCCGCCTTTCAATTGAAATTTTTAACTCAACCGAATTATTCTTTTGCCAATATTATGATCTTTTTCACGGTTTCATCACGATGTTCCTGAAGAAAGCTCGGAACTGCTTCCGGATTTTTGCAAATACTTCTGTGCTGCATCAACATTTTCACAAATTTCGCAGCGGTATGAAAGATAACAGAAGAATGTAAAATCGCATTTGGCAGACAAGAGCATGGTCTTGAATTAAAATATTCATTTTGAGGATCACAAAAGAATTCAAGACTTGAAACTATCTTCACGAAATTTTTCTTCAATGGCTTAACAACATCGTGATGAGCGCTCCATCTAGTATCTACAAGTCTCTTGACTGACACGCCTACATTTTTGATTAGAAAAAATAATTAATGTTGTCCATTGAAGGATTGCTTTCCAAATTCCGTAAGCAATGCTTTTGATTAATTTTCTGGATTTATTTTTGAACTCCTCTTTGAATTTCCACGACATTTGCAGGGACCGACCCCCCTTAGTCCACAACTTTGTCTAAAAACTAAGTGTCCTCCAAATTTAACAAAATAATGAGTGGTTACATTTTGAGGGCCGATGTTGATTTTAAAGAATTCACAAGTTATTTACGAAATTATTATCATTTCTTCATATTATGGTAACTGGCATGGTTCAATTATGTATGGAACAAAATATCGGCCAAATATCCGCCGCGACCTCGGCGGTACACCTCCATCCGATGGTCCAAATTTTCGAAGACTCTGAATTGTTGCTGGCTTATTGACGTACACATTTTCCTTCAAATAACCCCAAAGAAAGAAGTCCAACGGTGTCAAATCACATGATCTTGGCGGCCAATTGACATCGCCACCACGTGAGATAACACGGCCATTGAATTTGTCGCACAAACGAGCCATTGTTTCGTCAGCTGTGTGGCAAGTGACACCGTCCTGTTGAAACCACATGTCGTCCACATCCATATCATAAAATTCGTGCCATAAAAAGTTCGTTATCATCTCACGATAGCAAAAACCATTCACAGTAACTGCCTGACCGGGTACATTTTGGAAAAAATACGACCCGGTGATGCCCAGGCGATAAACCGCACCAAACAGTCACTCTTTCTGGTCTTTCGACAATCACTCTGGGATTATCGATAGCCCAAATCCGGGAATTCTGCTTATTGACGAATCCATTGAGGTGAAGATGATTTTCTATGAAAATTGATCATCCACTGTTGAGATTTTTGCCACCATTCTGACCATTGACGACGCTTGAAATGTTCAAGGGGCTTTATTTCTTGAGTCAATTGCACCTTGTAAGCGTGTAAATGCAATTCTTTATGGATAATGTTCCTCAACGACAGGCGTGAGAGGTGCAATTGTTGGGCACGACGACAAGTTGAGGTGGACGGTTCTTCAGACACACTATCGCGAACTTGTTATTCTTAAACCTACTTATTCCGGAAAAAAGTTTATTACGTTGCCTGCTAAGCCAAACGTTGCGGGTTCAAGCCCCAGCTTCGGCAGCATTTGTTTTTCTACGAAAAATCGCCAGCTTATCTGAGGCCACCTGTGCGATAATATGAGACAATATTAATCTATGTCTCCTCCATTGTGCCACGTAGGTGTATGTTATATGTCTTTCCTTCTTTGTATCTATCTGTCTCTCTCTGTTGTATTAATGTCTTGATCTGTCCCAGCCGATGGCCTCAGTCGCCAGTGCTGTTACGTGTCTGTAGTTCGTTGCATTCATGTGCGAAGTACTGTGATGTCCAATGTCCAATGTCCATCTTATTGACGAAACAACATATTACAAGACCTACAACGTTGTTCGTTACATTATTCATCGTTGTGTTACATTTTATTAGAACCAGCCAAACTCTTTTGGAGTTGTAAGCCCAGTTAAGTCAGTTTTATGGAACAAATACGGAAAAATGTATGATTTTGATGATTTTGGACAGTTCAGATTAACAAAATGGTCCGTATTTCTCATTGTTTATAGTTTAAGTGTAAAAATGTATTTTTTACATTAACTAGAACTGTTCAGCTTTATAATAAGTGGTCGACCATCAACATCGGTCCAGGCATTAGCTGGGAATTCGATTTGTATGTCACGCTAGACTTCCGAACCAACTTAAAATACTCTAAAATTTAACCCGAAAAATATTTTTTAGAGACGCTTATATCAACATAGTTTTGGATGCAATATTAATTGGTGTAAAGTGAATATGTTGGAAAATTTTGTTTTGGAGTTGTAAACTCAGTTAAGTCAGTTTTATGGAACAAATACGGAAAAATGTTTGGTTTTGATGATTTTGATGATTTTGAACAGTTCAGATTAACAAAATGACCCGTATTTCTCATTGTTTATAGCTTAAGTGTAAAAATATATTTTTTACGTTAACTAGAACTGTTCAGCTTTATAATAAGTGGTCGACCATCAAAATCGGTCCAGGCATTAGCTGGGAATTCGATTTGTATGTCACGCTAGACTTCCGAACCAACTTAAAATACTCTAAAATTTAACCCGAAAAATATTTTTTTAGAAACGCTTATAACAACATAGTTTTGGATGCAATATTAATTGGTGTAAAGTGAATATGTTGAAAAATTTTGTTTTGGAGTTGTAAACCCAGTTAAGTCAGTTTTATGGAACAAATACGGAAAAATGTATTATTTTAATGATTTTGATGATTTTGGACAGTTCAGATTAACAAAATGACCCGTATTTCTCATTGTTTATAGCTTAAGTGTAAAAATATAAATTTTACGTTAACTAGAACTGTTCAGCTTTATAATAAGTGGTCGACCATCAACATCGGTCCAGGCATTAGCTGGGAATTCGATTTGTATGTCACGCTAGACTTCCGAACCAACTTAAAATACTCTAAAATTTAACTTGAAAAAATATTTTTTTAGAAACGCTTATATCAACATAGTTTTGGATGCAATATTAATTGGTGTAAAGTGAATATGTTGGAAAATTTTGTTTTGGAGTTGTATACCCAGTTAAGTCAGTTTTATGGAACAAATACGGAAAAATGTATGATTTTGATGATTTTGATGATTTTGGGCAGTTCAGATTAACAAAATGACCCGTATTTCTCACTGTTTATAGCTTAAGTGTAAAAATATATTTTTTTACGTTAACTAGAACTGTTCAGCTTTTTAATAAGTGGTCGACCATCAAAATCGGTCCAGGCCTTAGCTGGGAATTCGATTTGTATGTCACGCTAGACTTCCGAACCAACTTAAAATACTCTAAAATTTAACCCGAAAAATATTTTTTTAGAAACGCTTATATCAACATAGTTTTGGATGCAATATTAATTGGTGTAAAGTGAATATGTTGAAATATTTTGTTTTGGAGTTGTAAACCCAGTTAAGTCAGTTTTATGGAACAAATACGGAAAAATGTATGATTTTGATGATTTTGGGCAGTTCAGATTAACAAAATGGGCCGTATTTCTCATTGTTTATAGTTTAAGTGTAAAAATGTATTTTTTACGTTAACTAGAACTGTTTATGTCATGTTACATTCGTGATTTGGGGCAGGCAACCACTAAATTGTTAATCCACAATGCCACTAATCCACTAAGAATAAAATAACGGTTCCAAAATTCCATACCTAAACAAACCTCACTCCTTAGTGAAAAAAAATTGATCCTATTCAGCTTTATTTTCTATTGCTGATCAGCTCTGATTCTCAACTTGCAAAATTTCACAAAATTTCACAAAATATGAAACTTTGGTTATGCAATGTATATTGAGGAATAACTGTAAATACTGCTATCAAATTCAATTTGTAGATGCAATTTAAGACATCAAACAATGTTTACTTCTGGTTGTTTGTATACCTGATATAGCACCAGTATAAGACCGTGCACCTGATGCAGCTCTGACAGATTATGCAAGCTGTCTTATAATTTAAGTTTCGCTGCAGCTTATTGTATTCATTTAAAGGTGCCAGTGAAACCGGCTGCCATTTTTCAATTATTATCTATCACCGCTGGAAAAGTCACTTTGAGTGATAAGCAATCACATCTTGAGTTTTATCGCGGTGTCATCGGCGTGGTGTTGACGTCGTGTCGCCATGTAATTTATCAATATCTAGCCGTGGATATAGCTTGTGATCAGATCACCTTTTCAATTTTAATTAAATTTTTGTAAACAGAAAGTGGACACATGTATCACAATAACAAACAAATCTGCAACTGTATGTGCGCTGATGATGAGTGGTGAGTTGGTGACCAGTGACACTTTATTAACCACGAAATTGTAACGAGAACGTGATTCGTTTCTGGCGAAAGGTAAATATTGACGAGATACACTCAATTACGAATGTTGACAAGTAAGTGAGTGATTACGGTAATACATTACCAATAACTTGTGCCAAAGCGCAAATATTTAAATTGCGTTATCAGTTGACACTTGGTAATTTCGTCGATGCCAATACACCACGGGTATTTATTGACAGAAGACTGATGACGACGGGTGAAATAAATTGTTTTCAAAAAAAAAAAAAAAAACACGTTCAAATGGGTTATTCCACTCCGGAGGTAGTTTAAGTGAAAAGTCAATTTTCTCATTACTATTGACATGGGGGGAAATATTTTACAAATGTCTTTGATTTTTCCAAGTTATTGTCAGCTGTTACTTTTTTTTTCATGAACAGTTTATCGTCGCATTAAGGCTTATAAATGGGTTTGGCTCCTAGAAAATTCTTTCCATCTCATTTATCATGGGAGGTTCTCTGACCTCGATGGCGTGTGCCAGTGCTGCGAAAATTGTTATGAGGAGGTAATGGGGAACCTTATGGTACATCCTGTAAGGGCAGTGGAGGACAGAGGTCTCATTACTCTTGAAGCATGTTGAATTGCGGACAAAGAACGAGTCCTAAGTGATATTCCTTTTGGGAAGGTGAGAATTACTTAGATGAAGTAAACAGTGGTGTCTATAGTACCAGTGATGATGCATTACCTCATGAGATGCTCAGTCATATGGGATCGAAACACTTCTTGGAATTTCAAGAATGTGTCATTCCTCTTGAACAGAAATGGTGACTGTAAAATGAAAGACCAATGACCGCGCTCAATCCAGTAGTATACACTGAGGGTCCAAGTAGTTCGGGTAATTCTCGAGGTTGGGAGTTGTTTATTTCTTCAAATAGCTTATGTTCCACGTTACGCCATTAAGTTATAAGAGATTTACAAGCCTCGGATATAGGACATATTAAATACCAACTAATCCCGGGAAGACCATGCACAACAACCTGTTCTTCGCAACGTGGTAGGTTATTCGCATCGATTTCTACTCAAAAAACTAAAAGCTTTGCGCACGCAATATATGGCAGATGTTATCACAATTCGGAAAATCCGATATATGGCATCAGGAATGGAAAATGGTTCAATTTTTTCACCATGGAGTCCACTTTGTTTAGGTATGAGTAAGTGGCATGGTGGATTACCAAATAAGGGTTGCCTGCCTCTTATCAAAGTAACAACACATAAACTAATTTTTCGCGAAAATCAGAAATGCGACCGGATCTTGAACATCCAAAATTAAATGTAAGAACTTATGGCCATGTATCCGATAACGTTCCTACAACTATCTCACCTGGCCCCGTTTCTAACGTTTATTCGATTATTCTCTTAAAACTTGATAAACAAAGCGGAACGAATAAAGTTATTTTCGACAGGCTAGTTAAAAGCTTGAAAAGGAGACCCTCTTAAATGCGCCCACTAGAGAGGCATACGCCTTCTCAACATCGTCTACATGATCCTATCTGCCGTAATATGTGAACGCCTGAAACCTGATCGGCCCTTATCAGTAGGGTTTTCGTCCAGAACAGTCCACAACCGATACCCACCACCTATTCATCGATTTTATAGCCGCATACGACAGCATTTATAGAGACGAACTATACAGAGCCATGTCTAGTTTTGGTATACCGCCCAAACTCGTCCGTTTGTGTAGAATGACGATGGAGAATTCTCACTGCTTCATCAGGGTCGGAAACGACCTCACCGACACACGACACCAAAAAAGGTCTTAGGCAAGGCGATGCGCTTTCATGCGCAATTTGATTAGAGACTAGAGGCACAATTTTTCAAAAGTCGGTTTTTAAATAAGAGCGCTACAATAGTTTTTTTTAAATAATATCAATGAAATGAAATTCTTTATTCCTGTGAAAGTGCGTTCGATGCCATCATGTATGGAACTCGATTTCTTTTGCATGGCCACCACGGGCACGCTTGCAGAAGTCCAGACGCTGAACCCAATTTTCGACGCTTTTTCAAGCATAAATCGGCCGATACTGCTGCAATTTCACGTTCGATATTCGTACGAAGCTCATCAATCATCGCTGGCTTATTGCCATAGACCATAGACTTGACGTAGCCCCACAGGAAATAGTCTAACGTCGTCAAATCGCACGACCGAGGCGGCCAAGCGACTGAACCATTTCGTGAGATAACACGTTCTCCAAACTTGGTTTCCAATAAATTGATTGTGGCATTCGCTGTGTGGCTTGTAGCGCCGTCCTGTTGGAACCACATGTCCTCCAAGCCCATATCATCCAATTGGGGCCAAAAATATTCGGTTATCATTGAACGGTAGCGATTCCCATTCACAGTAACGTGCCGGTCTTGATCATCACGGAAGAAGTACGGCCCAATGACGCCGCCGTCCCATAAACCTCACCAAACCGTAATTTTTTCGGGATGCAATGATGACTCATATAGTACGTGCGGATTGCTGCCTGACCAATACCGCTTATTTTGTTTATTGACGAAGCCATTCAGCCAGAAATGAGCCTCATCGCTGAAGATGATTTTTCGATGAAAATCCGAATCAGTTTCGAGTTGTTGACGCTTCTGGTGGTCAAGCGGTTTCAGTTCTTGCGTCAATTTAATCTTGTAAGGATGTGGGCCAAGATCTTTTCGTAAAATTCGCCACAACGACGTCACAGAGATGCCCAACGCTTGAGAACGACGTGTGAGAGACACATTTGGGCTTTCTTCAACTGAAGCCTCAGCGGCAGCAATATTATCGACACTACGGGCACATCTTTGTCTCACTGGCAAAAAAAATAAAAAAATACAAATTTTTGGCGCAACAGGCTCGTTAGTACCCAGGGCCGAACTTTCGCACAACCAATCATGTGTGCGTGTGTACTTTGTGCACGTTGGTGGGACCTCCTGTTTAATGCCGACTCCGAACGGCGAATTTTAGATAAGCTTTTCTTGACAATTGATACTACTCGAATGATTTGTCAGATCATCACTGACTGGCGCCTGTTGAAAAACCCGATACTAGCACACGCCGAGGATATTGACATCATTGGTAGGACTCAACGTGATGTCATAGCATCACGTGCAGGACTTTGTCTATCTCGGCTCCGCTATTACCTCTGACAGCAACATCTCGTCACAAATTAAACGAAGAATTACTCTTGCCAACCCTGTTTCTTTGGGCTAAGGAGGCAATTCAGTAGTATAGCCCTAACTCGAACTACTAAGGATATCCTACATAAGACCCTGATCATCCCAGTCCCTGTTCCACGTCGCTAAAGCATGGACCGTCTCAAAAGCGGATGAAGAAATTTTTGGTCTATTTGAAAGGAAAATTCTTCGAAAAATCTTCGGTCCCGTTTGCGTTGACGGGCAATGGAGACGAAGTTTCAACTAAGAACTAAACGAGATGTACAGCTACATGCCCCTGGACAAAAAAGTCCGCATTGGACATTTAATATGGCTAGGATATGTAGAACGAACGAACACTAATACTCCGGCACGCAGAGTCTTCGATTACCAGCCAGACGTTGGATGCAGTAGAGCAATACCTCGTTTTAAGTGGCACGCACAAGTACCTAGAAACCGACCTCAACCAACTTGGAGTGCGAAATTGGAGACAGTTAGCTGAGGACCGGGCTAATTTGAGAGGAATTTTTAGTTGAGGCCCAGGTTCATTCCGGGCTCTAGCTTAGTTGAGATAAGCTTTTCATTACAATTGATATTACTCGGATGATTTGTCAGATCTTCACGAGCGGAGGGCCAGTGAAAAATCATTCAGGTGTTGCTACGGCTGGGAATATCGAACCCAGACCTTCCGCGCGGTAGTTCATCGCACTAACCATCGCGCCACTGAGCCATTAACTAAACCAGGAAAATCACCGAATGAAAAAAAATCTGACAGACCTATTTCACTTCTTCCAATAATTTCAAAGTTTTTGAAAGGATATTACTCGATCGCTTTTACCCTATTTTTGATCAGAAACGGCTCTTACCTGACCATCAATTTGGGTTTAGAAGTAAACATTCGACTGTGGACCAATTTCATCGAATTACTGATGTAATTGGGAAAGCATTCAAAGAAAAGAACATTTTCTCAGCCGTATTTCTTAACGTGTCGCAAGCTTTTGACAAGGTTCGGCATAGAGGCCTTTAATACAAGCTAGGTCAAGTTCTGCCTGAAAAATTATATAAAATCCTTGTCTCGAATCTTGAGCATAGACTCTTCCGTGTGAAACTTGGAAACGAATATTCAGGGTTTAATGAAATATTGGCAGGACTACCCCAAGGAAGCGTCCTTGGACCACACTTATACCTCCTATTTACACGTGATATCCTACTAACAAAAGATACAATAGTAGCCACGTTTGCTGACTATACATCTAAACTAGCAGTTGGCGCAATAATAGAGGAAACAAATATGAAATTACAAAACGCTCTCAACGAGGTTAATGAATGGACAAAATCCTGGCGGATTTCACTTAACGAGAGCAAATCCATTCATGAAGATTTTTCATATAAACGGGCAAACAACTGGCCTGTATTTCTCAATACGGTTCGAGTGCCCTTTGCAAATAAAGCGAAATATCTCGGATTGACACTCGATACAAAATTAAAATTAAAGTCGCATGTTAAAAAAGAAATGCGAAGAACTTAAAAATAAATACAGAGAACTGTACTGATCACCCCAAAAATATTCGAAGCTTACCCTTGATAACAAGCTGCTATTACACAAGCAAGTGCTAAAGCCGGTCTGTACGTATGGTATACAACTATTGGGTTGTACCAGTGAAACGAATCTAAATATTGTACCAGCTTTTGAAAACAAAATGTTAAGATCATTCGTCAATGCGCCGTGGAATATAAGGAATGAATGCAAAGATCTGGGTATTCCCGGGGTTAAAGATAAAACGAAAAATTTTGCACGCAAACATATAAAAAAACGTCTATTAGGACACGTTAACACAACGGGCCTCCAAATTCTCGACGAAACAAATTTTCTGCGGCGTCTTAAAAAAAACTAAGCCATTGGATTTAGCCCGGTAATCACAAACCGCGCTATAACCGGGAGCGCGGTTTGTGAAAGCAGGAGCTCTCAAGGGAAAGTTACCAGCCAAACATTTATATATACTCGGGATAACGAAATTGCTGGAAAAGTCGGGCACGTGCTCATCGTGACTATGAAGATTTCCACCAGCCTCCGAAATCCGTGAACAAATGAATCTTTCGATTCGCAGGTGTTATAAATGTGCATGAATCATCATGACACCCTATGCTGCACAAAAAATATCTAAACTGTCAAATTCAATTAGTGCTAGAATTAAACTAAAGGATGTCCCTTAGAGGCTTGTTTTCGTAATCCAAGCAATTGAGCGCTTTTAAATATTTACCAACACCTTATTTTCGGGTGCTCATTATCATCTTATTGGCAAAAGTTATCTTCAGGAGTGGTGACCAAAATTGGCCTCCATCCAGTGCAGATCTTACCCCTTTGAAATTTTGACTTGTGGCGTTTTCTCAAAATGTTTTTCAAATTTTTTTTCAAAATGTTTACGCATTTAAACGTATTTTCTCGTAGATTTGAAAGAAAATATTTATCACAAAATTGCAGCTATCGCGAAATCTACTTGTCGAACCGTAATGACAAATGTTGCTGTTCGATTAAATGAGTCCTGCGAACGGGAGGTTTTATAAAGGGTGAACCAAGTAGAGATACTTTTTTCAATAGCCTTTTTTGACAGATCACGTGTGAGTCGTATAATGGAAAGACTTACGCGTGAACAACGTTTACAAATTGTTCAACTTTTTTATGAAAATTCACGTTCTGTGAGGAATGTGTTTCGTGCACTTCGCTCAACTTATGGTCAACATAATCGGCCTACTGAGCGTAATATTCGCAACACCATCACCGGCCGGTCGATTGGCCACCAAGATCGTGTGATATCACACCGTTCGACTTTTTCCTGTGGGGATATGTAAAGTCAAAAGCTTATGCCGACAAACCCGCTTCGATTCAGGCCTTGGAGGAAAACATCACGCGTGTCATTCGCCAGTTACCAGTCGAAATGCTCGAACGAGTGATCGAAAATTGGACTCAACGGATGGACCATCTGCGACGTAGCAACGGGCAACATTTGATAGACATAATCTTCAAAAAATAAATGCCAAAGAATGTTCTTTCAAATGATAATAAACATTCTCCATTAAATTTGAATTTTCTGTGTTTTTTTCTTTAAAAAAGTAGGGAACCTCGAAATGGATCACCCTTTAGTATTTTTAAGCAATTTGTTTCAACAGATGGCGTAAAGGCATACAACGGTCTTCAATATTTTATTGGATATAGCATATGCGCTTTATTTGACGATGATTTAAAAATTTAGCGTCCTTAATAAAATATTTCACATTATTAGCAAGCCATTGAATCCGTCTAAAGGGTTGAGTCTTGTTTTTGATAAATCCACCATGCGTTGAACTCTAGTGATTTAAGGAAAACCAATGTATATTGCCGCATTTTAACAGAATAGTACCTTTCTGATGAAAAAACAGGTGATTGGCTTTTGGACATAAAGGTTTCTCTAATTCTCTTTTTTTTTTGTTGCCAGGGAACAATGTTTTCTGATCAGCAAATTTGTAAAAATAAATATCTTTATATTGAATATAAGATACATGGCAAAATTGTTTTTAATTTGTTAACAAACACCTACATAAGAAGAAGTGCCTTATTTCCAGCGGTGCACTTCACTTATGTACTTAAAAATTTTATTGGTTGTATAACTGCGATTCAATGGACTTACTTAAGGCACGAACTTGAAAATTATCTTAACAAACATATAACAAGCAAGCACCATCCATCCTTGATTTATACACATTTGGCAACACGAATTGGGGATAGAAAAAATGGAATTCTCTAGAAATATGTTTCAAATTCCATTTGATCCCTCTAAGACCCCATAGCTACATAAAATCCCCACATTTGTAGTCAAAGCCAACCCTCCCACTCATTTCTATTAGCAAAATCGATCGGTATGCACTGCCACCATAACAAAACCTTTTACGACTTACCTACGTCAAGTCTCAGGAAAAGCACTTAGTTTAACTAGAATGCAAAATCACAACATTCAAACGGGCAAAACTCTATAAGCGATTGATTATCTCAATTAGCACATCGTTTTGCCTCCCAAAGATGGGTAGATCAACGCGTCTATAAATATCACTGGCAACGTAAATTAATCGACTCTTAAACGAGATCTTTTCACGATCACTTAACCGCGCTAAGTGGATTCACAAATTTCTTGAATGCATAACAGAATCTGTTAGCCGCGTTAGCACCTCGGAACTCACAAACAAGCACCCTTCACAAGCTATACCAACACGAGTTGGTTCAGAAAAAATAACAAAACTCCGTCAAGTCAAAGCAGCCGATTGTGTCGAAATGTTAACGCAAAGCCGAATGAAGGGAAACGCTTTTCACACTTTTTCCGCAACTTAATTTGTCCAATTGTGCGAGGGTGCACTCGACGTCTTCTTATCGTAAGCCAAGTCAAACACCGACTAATCGACGAACAAAAGATTTGGCGACATCTGAGATACTGAGATACTGCAAGTGTTACTCGACTGCCTCCCGCGTACTAGACCGTCGCGTAACGAGTAAGTAGATCCGATCTGGTGTCGTATTTTTTTTTTTTTTTTTGCGGTTGGATTTTGTTAGGGTGGCACAGTGTGTATAGATCGGTGTAGAGCTTTTGCCGTTTGTTTGAGTGTAGAAAGCTTGAAGTGCGCCTTAGCTTGTCCAGAGAGTCTGAAGTGCAGTAAGAACTGATGGAGACACGATCGCGATGGTGTGGGCGGCGTGTTAGTAATGAGTGTGGGTGCAATAACACTGCTTATGTCATGGATACTGAATACACATGTTCGATGCGGACTCTCTCCTTTGGAGGTCATAAATTGTGCACGGAAGAGCTGTTTTCGTAATTAGATGTAGCAGGTCCGATTTGGTTGTTGTTCTGCAAATCATTAAATCCCGCGTTTGGAAGAGCCCCTCATTTCCATAGCTCAACTGCTATGTGCATGTGTGATTTCTCGCACCGAAAGTGTCAAGTTCTATGCCAATTATGCCTGAGCTGGAAATTATTATTATTACCCTGCCTATAGAACAAACACAGAGGTCAGAGCTATTTGAATGGCAGAACGTGCCGCGCCGCAATCCGTTACAACGCGGACGAAAGATCAAAGTCAAGTTCAAAATAAAGTACACATTAGGATGGACCATGGAATAGTGTCAGGCCTTAGCGCGCCGCATGTGGGAGTAATAGGTAGCTATAACAACGCAAACGTTGTCGATGTCTTAATTAGGGTCATAATTTTCGAAGCGGTATTTTTTTTTTTGTCCGATGATGGATGTGACTTACGGACTGAGTTGAAACGACATTGGAGCGGATGCCGGTTAATGACAGTCGAATAGGAAATTGGAAAATCTATTGGTCTGGAATTTCATTGTGGCGGAGATGGATCGGTGGCGAGACAGTGGATGTGGTTATGGTCAGGGATTTTTATCAATTGGATCAACAACCAGGAAATATGGAATAGAAGTTACTTTCAGATTTTTCATTTAGTGAAGTAGCATCCCAGCGAGGTTTTTTCAATTCAGAGTTTACGCTGGTTTAACAATTCAGAGTTAACTCGGAAAAGTCGTTGGTTCCACTCGGAATTAAACTGAATGAAAAATCGCATTTCATCATCGAAATAAAGATCACCAAAAGTAAGTGTGATTCAAAGTGTTCGATGGACGAAATGTACCATGTACTAGAACATAGAACAAGGAGCGCATATAGGAAGGACTAATATACCTACACTTACTTACTTAAGTGGCGCTACAGTCCAGAATGAACCTGGGCCTCTACCAACATGCCCTCTTCAATTAGCCCGGTCCTTCGCTAACTGCCTCCTGTTGCGCACTCCAAATTGGTTGAGCTCGGTTCTACTTGCGCGCGCCACTTAAGGCGAGGGGTTCCTCTACTGCGTCCGACGCTTGGCTGTGAATCGAAGATTCTGCGAGCCGAGTATTGGTGTCCATTCGTTCTTCATGTCCTAGCCATCTTAAACGTCCAATGCAGAGTTTTTTGACCAGGGGCATGTCGCTGTACAGCTCGTATAGTTCTTGGTTGAATCTTCGTCTCCACAGCCTGTCAAAGCAATCGGGACCGCATTTTTTCGAAGAATTTACCTCTCGAATCGACCAAGGATTTCTTCATCCGCTTTTGAAACGGTCCATGCTCCAGCGTCGTGGAGCAGGACTGGGATGGGGATAGTGATAGGACCTCCTTTGTAGTTCGAGTGAGCGCCTTACTACTGAATTGCTTTCTTAGCCCAAAGAAACAGCGGTCGACAAGAGTAATTTTTCGTTTAATTTCTGACGAGATGTTGTTGTCTGAGTTAATAGCGGACCCGAGATAGACAAAGTCCCGTACAACCTCAAAGTTATATCTGTCAGTGGTGACGTTCTGTCCAATTCGTCGATGATGTTGTGTGTCATTTCGTGTTGACAGCATTTTCTTGGTCTTACACTCATTTACTGCTAAAACCATTTTTGCCGCTTCCTTCTTTATCCTCTCAAGAATCAAATTGTAGAAGACCCATGACAGCGCATCACCTTGCCTAAATTCCTTTTTGGTATCGAATGTGTCGGTGAGGTCGTTTCTGACCCTGATGGAGCATACCTTAATCCTGCAAAAACGGAGAAGTTTTTCTTTGAGACATGGCTCTGTACAGTTCGTCTCTATAAATGCTGTCGTATGCGGCTTTGAAATCGATGAATAGGTAGTGGATATCGATTTGGACTTCTTGGGTTTTTTCTACAGGATCTGCTGATGTGTGAACATTTGATCGGTTGTGGACTTTCCTGGCTGAAACCACAACCACTTCAGGCGTTCACATATTACGACAGATAAGATCTTGTAGGCGATTTTGAGGAGACTTATGCCTCTGTAGCTGGCGCAATTCAGAGCGTCTCCTTTTTTGTGGATCGGGCAGATGATGCTGAGGTTCCATTTATCAGGCATACTTTCTTCCGACCAGATTTAGCTTATGAGTTGGTGGATGTTACTTACCAAGTCATCTCCGCCGGCTTTATAAAGCTCGGCCGTAGTAGATGTCACAGTTTTTGATCCTCTGTTTTCCCTGGATGACAGCAAGGTCTCCTTTGAAGCAACTTAGGGTTTTTCACAACCCGGGTGCAGATATGAACGCCGATGTCCTTTTTTTCGTTTAGCAGGGTCGTCCGCAATGAAATTAGTCCCTTCCGAGGCTATTGATTGCTTCGTGACTAGGTGATTTTTTCCATGGGTGGGTAGCTAACCAGGGGCTTAGTGGCGCGATGGTTAGTGCGTTGAACTGCCTGGAAGGTCTGGGTTCGATTACCAGCCGTTGCAACACCTTAATAATTTTTCACTGGCCCTTCTCTCGTGATAGGATCTTGTATGCGACATTGAACAGGGTCATGCCTCGATAGTTCTTACAAGATATAGGATCGCCTTTTTGTAGATGGGGAATATGGAGCTGATAGTCCAGTCATCGGACGTGTGTTCTTCCACCCATATTTGGTTGTTGATTCCCTACCAAAACATCACCACCGTTTATAAAAAGCTCCGCTGGTAAGCCATCAGAGTCTGCGGCCTTGTTGTTCTTAAGCTTTTTTATAGCTAGGCCAACTTCTTCTATACTAGGTGGTGGAACTAGTTCTTCATTGACTGGATGTGGGTCTTCTTGCCCTATCACTGTCTCTACATGATGCCCATTAAGCAGCTGCTGGAAATGCCTGTTAAACACATCCCTGCGCATCGGTGACTAGGTTTCCTTTGCTGTCTCGAAGAGCCTGCATTCCAGTTTTGTAGCCAGCAGCCAGTTCCTTTGCTTTTTTCTAAATCCTCCGGATCAGATATAAAGGATGTAAGGTAAAAAAGTTAAAAGGAAGTAAGTTACTTAGTTAATCTCTGTCCGGATTTTGTTTACGATCGCGTGTCGACTCTTTGATTTAATTGAGCTGGGAAGCTGCGTAAGCCCTCTTCTTTCTACGCAGGGTCTTCTTTTCCTCCCTTCTCCTGGCTCGATACTCTTCTCTATCTTTTGTTTTACACTTCTTAATTCTGTGCTACTATTAGATGCTGGAAGCTGATGCTGACGGGTCATTTCCCAGTGCAAAATGCCCCTGTTTGTCATTAAACATTTCAATAAAATGAATATTACGTCTAAATTTTACTAAACAAATTAATTTTAAATAGTTTTAGTAATAAAATTTAAAAATATACAATTTGACATATAATCCAAAAACTGCATTACTGAACTTTACGCCGATACCCTTATCGTATCTTAATTCCTCATAATCAATGAGTCAATACTGTCAACCTAATAATCCATCACAACACCAATTTCACCTTCAATATTGGAAAATCAACTCATCTTCCATCATCATTAGCCACCGTGCCTCGTCGTCGTCGTCGTCGTCGTTGTCGTCGCTGTCGACGTCGGGGCCGCCTCTCGATGACAGCGCTCTGCTTGTTATTCAATTAGTCTGCGATTACGAATGACAGCGGTCACAGTGCGGTGTAAGTGTTGGCACAACCCGACATTGGATAAGTTGAACAAAAAGTCAAACTTGTCACCCTGAAACAGAGGCAAAGTTCACACGAAATTAATGTGAGGCCATGTGATACCGTGAAGCTTATTAGGGGCTTGGTAAATAATCCTCATCTGACGGAAGAGACTCGAGGAAGACACACATTGAGGGATGGAATAGTTTGTGCAAATTGCAACAAAATGTTCAATTATTTCAACTGCCATGTCGCGCCGCTTATCAAAATTTACAAAAGCGGACAAAGTGTTGGAACAGTGACAGATATTATGGCTGTCAGGGTCAGAGTGTGATTTACGTTTTAAGTTCCGTATTAAGTGAAATAATATGCTGCTCATTAGCAAAGATTCATAGCCACATTATTTAAATTTTCCTCCGACAAAGGATGGAAGGAGTAATCCAATGTTTAAGGTCTTAGAAAGTTTAGTGTTCAATCACATGACATGTTGTCAATTCATTTTCAAAAAAAAATTAAATCATTGGCAAATAAAGACAAAAAACATTCAGAAAAAAATAAATAAAGGCTACAATCCACTCTACATCACTTTATCGTTAACGTAAACTCCCCAAAAATGGGGTGTGGTCCAAATATTTATATGGATAAAATATACAAAATTTTTTAATCATCTTGTTCAAACACTTATTCAAAATCCCTTACGAAAATTTCAAAAAAAAAAGTGGCAGTGTCTCTGGGCTTTTAGCCGTGTTTTGTTTTGTTCTTACAGTCCAGAATGAGCTTGTATATCAATCAAAATTCCTCTCCATTTAGGCCGATCCTTATACATGAGTGATGAGGCCCATTTCCATCTTAGTGGGTACGTAAATAAGCAAAATTTACGCTTCTGGGGCACTGAAAATCCGCGTGTAACCCACGAAGAGCCATTACACCCGCTCAAAGTCACTGTATGGTGTGCTGTTTTCGCTGGAGGAGTCATCTGACCTTTTTTCTTCGAAGACGTCGCAGGCCAAACGGTTACTGTGAATGGTGAGCCCTACAGAGCAATTATCAACGAGTTCTTTTTACCGCAACTTGATGAATTGGGATTGGAAAACATGTGGTTCCAACAGGACGGTGCAACGGCACACACTGCACGTGCCACAACCGATATGCTAAAGGAAGCATTTCCCGGGCGCCTAATCTCCTGTGTTAGCGATTTGCACTGGCCAGCAAGATCGCCTGATTTGACCGCTCCAGACTTCTTTTTGTGGGGCTTTTTGAAGTCGCGGGTTTATGTCAACAAGCCTCAGACTCTTGCAGCTCTTAAAGACAATATCCGTCAAGAATGTGAGGACCTATCGCCGGAAGTTTTGGCCAAAGTGATGGAAAATGCCATAAAAAGGGCTCAAATGACAATCAACTGTGGCGGCGGCCATTTACATGACATCATATTCTCGACTTGATGTAAAAAAAATAAAAGACCAAATAAAAATAATCCACAAGAAGAATCAAAGTTTTTCTTTTTTTTTAAATTACAGCCAAAAAACATCGGAAGGCTATTTTTGCGCCACCTTGTATAACTATCTAGCTACCTACTCAAACCAGATGGTCAATGGACAACCTCCAGCTAGGAAATAATTGACCTACTTCTGGACTCCCACATTTCCTGGTAGCTCCTCGAACCCCGTGGATACTAAACCAGAGTTATTCGGTACATCCATTACACACACCAACATAATCAACATTAAAGGAAAACTTCTGTGGCCCATTAAGAGGTTCAAACCATTTAAATCCCCTGGACCAGATGGTATCAGACCTGCGGAACTCCAATACAACCTTGAGATACCTTGGCTTCTAACCATCATGACGAGCTGTCTACGGTTTATACATATCCCCAAGACATGGACGGAAGTAGAAGTTGTATTCATCCCCAAAGCAGGAAAGAACTTTCAGATAAATCCGAAGGATCTCCGTCCGATCAGTATATCTTTTCTGCTTAAAACCTTGGAAAGATATAATTTATCTACACCTCCGTACTAGTATAGAACCGACTGCACTCTCCAACTCGCAACATGCATACTGCAAGGGTAAGTCGGTTGAGACAGTGCTTCACCTGCTGCTACGTATAGTTGAAAACTCACTAAAGGTAAAGGAGTATACCATGGTTGCCTTTCATGATATAGAAGCAGCTTTTTACAATGTCAAAGCAGAAGCAATTACTAATACACTCACGGATACAAATGTGGATGACTCGCTGGGAGTGCTAATTAATCAGCTACTCATAGGCAGAATTGTTAAGATCCGTAAGCTGTGGCCACAAGGGGTTGTCCTGTCTCCGCTTCTCTGGAACCTAGTAGCCAACAAGCTTCTAGTAAATCTAGAAAGAGAAGGATCAGAGAAATACCTGAATATTTTTAGAGATATATTACAAAATGGCCTCCCCGTACTCTCTAATTGGGCCGCCAAATTTGGACTCGGCGCCAAACCTCAAAAAACCAAATTGGTCCTTTTCAGCAGGAAATATAAAGTCCCGCACATTAACCCTCCCAAACGTAATGGCGTCAGTATCAAGTTCGCAGAATCATCTAAATACCTGAGTCTGGTTTTGGATATTAAACTGAACTGGACAGCTAACATACAAGAACGCGTTAAGGAAGCCACCGTTACCTTATACTTTTGTAAAAAGGCATTCGAAAAGGAATGGGGTATGCAACCACATATCTCTTTCTGGCTTTACGTGTCTATCATCAGACCCATAGTCCTGTATGGTGTCTTAGCCTGGTGGACGGCTCTAGAAACAGCCTCCAAGCGCAACCTGCTGGGTAAAGTTCAAAGATCAGCTTGCATATGCATTAGCGGAGCTCTTCGAAAAACCCTCTCCACAGACCCAGATGCTATCCTTCATCTAGTGCCCATAGATATCTATGACAAACAGACCGCAGCTTGTGCAGCTGTGAGACTGAGATCCTCGTCGCAATGCACACACAATCAGGGTGAACACACAGAGATTCTGAATCATCTTAACATTACAAAAGAAAAACGACCAAACCACTACCCAACTCAGTTTTGAGCATAATTTCATGACAACTATTCCCAGTCTCCTTGAATGGGAGTCGGATTCCGTCGACAAAAATAACTCAATTCACATCTACACGAATGGGTCTAAGACAGAATCTGGAGTGGGTGGAGGTTTTTTCTCCGAGATGCTTAACCTAGGCATATCCTTTCGCTTCCCCGAACATTGCAGCGGTTTGCAGGCAGAAATCATGGCAAACTAAGAAGCCTCTTCCTGGCTGAAATGGAATGTAATATCCGCGATGCATATTAGCATCTTCAGTGACAGCCAAGCGGCAATCAAATCCCTGGAAGCAATCTCGTTCAATTCGAAATCAGACCACGAATACCACCATTCACCACTTTTGGGTGCCGGAGCACAGAAACATACCAGGGAATTGCAAAGCAGATAAGCTTGCCAGACAGGGCACAACCCTCGATGTTCTACCGCCAGTAGACATGATGCCCAACGCTACATGTAATTACTGGTCAAACTGGATGCAATCATGAAAGCAAACCGCAGATGGATAAACGGCAAAACGTTTCAAATATCCAGGCAACTTTAACCCGAAGCTCTCCATCTGTCTGACAATGCTGAACAGATCAAACATTCAGCACCATCATCGGTGTCCTTACAGAATACTGTCGGATAGGCTTACACGCAAGGAGACTAGGCCTCGTCAGCAATGACTTCTGCAGAAGCTGTTTAGAAGAAGAAGAGGGGGAAAGTAATACTCACCTTCTGTGCACTTGTCCTGCTCTCTCAGTACAAAGAAACTTCATCTGAGATGGTACTCCTTCGGCAATCTAGGTGAGCTGGCTAACTAGCTACATAGTTAGCTCTGAATGGTTCAATTAGGCGAACAAATATAGGAAAGTCGACAGATATATGTGGCACCACAACGGGCATTTATGGTCTAAGTGTGAACGCGCATCGCGTGCAGTCCCTAACCTAACCTAACCTAACTTATATAACTGCCTCTAGTTGCGATATTCAAGTTTTGTTGACTTCAGATTCTACATGTAGGTACGCACCACATAAGGCACGCACCGGCCGTCTTTTTCTACTAGGAATCAAAGACTCTGCGAGCCAAAGTATTGGTGTCCATTCGCTCTGCCTGTCATAACTATCTGAAATGTCCAATACGGAGTTTTTTTTGACTAGGGCCATGTCGCTGTACAGTTCTTTAGTTCTTATGGTTGAATCTTTGTCTCCCTATTTCGATTTCGATTTTCTTATTCGAAGAATTATTCTCACAAAACGTCCAAGGGGTTATGGATACCCTCATGAGTACCCTTTAAATGTTTTACCACAGTACGAGCGTTAGAGAATGGGAAAGAGAGTGAACAAAAATATTTTGGATGTAGTGGAGAATAAATCAATTGGTGCTCTCCGAACTGACATCGGCGAGTCACTGTTTTTGTGTTCGTTTTATTCGCAGAACTTTCAAGTTTGTGTATGCTGGGATTGAACGCGCAACCTTCCACTCAACAGGAGAACACATAACCACTACACTGCGACCACTAACAGTTGCACCGATTTATTGACGATGCTGCCCCTGGTGTTGGCGTGGAAGTTTTGTATACAATCCCCTCAAGGATCACATTAAAGAAGTCTCATGATAGTAGAGCGCCTATCCTATCGAAATTTTGGTATCGAATGTGTCGGTGAAATCGTTTCCGACCCTGATGAAGCAGCGAGGATTATCCATAGTCATACTAACGGGTGATCCAAGTAGAGATAATTTTTTCAATAGCCTTTTTTGACAGATCACGTGTGAGTCGTGTCATGCTGTCATGTTATTTTTGTTTAGTATTGTTTGGCATTTCATAATGGAAAGACTTACGCGTGAACAACGTATACAAATTGTTCAACTTTATTATGAAAATTCACGTTCTGTGAGGAATGTGTTTTGTTCGCTTCGCTCAACTTATGGTCAACATAATCGGCCTACTGAGCGTACTATTCGCAACACCATCACCCATTTTGAGACCCAGCGTTCATTATTGGATAATATTCGACCGAATAGACCACGTCCAGCACGCTGTGAAGAAAATATAGTGGCCGTAGCTGAGAGTGTACACGAAGACCGTAGAGAGTCGATTCGGCGCCGTTCGCAGCAACTCGGACTGACGTATGGAACGACTTGGCGCATTTTACGTCAAGATCTTAAATTGAAAGCGTACAAAATACAGCTTGTGCAACAACTGAAGCCGCTCGACCTTCCCAAGCGACATCGCTTAGCTCTATGGGCTCTTGAAAAGTTCCAAGAAGATCCGACGTTTTCGAGGCAAATTTTGTTTAGCGATGAGGCCCATTTCTGGCTCAATGGGTATGTAAACAAACAAAATTGCCGCATTTGGGACGAAGAGCAACCTGAAGAGATTGAAGAACTGCAACTTCATCCAGAAAAAACAACGGTTTGGTGTGGTTTGTGGGCCGGTGGAATCATCGGTCCATGGCGACCGTTATCGTGCCATGATAACCGACTATTTGATGCCTGAAATTGAAGCTCGTGATCTCGGCGACATTTGGTTTCAGCAAGACGGCGCCACTTCCCACACATCGCATCAATCAATGGACTTATTGAGAGAACATTTCGGTGAGCACATAATTTCACGTTTTGGGCCGGTCGATTGGCCACCAAGATCGTGTGATATCACACCGTTAGGCTTTTTCCTGTGGGGATATGTAAAGTCAAAAACTTATGCCGACAAACCCGCTTCGATTCATGCCTTGGAGGAAAACATCACGCGTGTCATTCGCCAGTTACCAGTCGAAATGCTCGAACGAGTGATCGAAAATTGGACTCAACGGATGGACCATCTGCGACGTAGCAACGGCCAACATTTGATAGACATAATCTTCAAAAAATAAATGCCAAAGAATGTTCTTTCAAATAATAATAGACATTCTCCATTAAATTTGAATTTTCTGTGTTTTTTTCTTAAAAAAAGTAGGGAACCTCGAAATGGATCACCCTTTACAAAATAAAACGGTCTTGGCCATGTACAGTTCTTCTGTCGTATGCGGCTTTGAAATCAATGGATACATAGGTGTATCGATTTGGACTTCTTGGGTTTTTTCCAGGACCTGCCGAATTGTGATAATTTGATCGGTTGTGGACTTACCTGGCCTAAAACCGGTTGTTAACCGATTTCCGGCGTTCCCATATTACGAAAAATAGATGTTTCAGGGGATTTCGAATAGACTCATACCTCTGTGGTTGGCTCAGTTCAGTGTGTGTCCTTTTTTGTGGGCCGGACATACTGAGGTTACATTCTTAAGGTATACTTTCATCCCATCAGATTTGGCGTATGAGTTTGTAGATGTTACTTGCCAAGTCATTTCCTCCGGCTTTATAAAGCCGTCATTTCCAACTGCCTTTTTAAGCTGAAGTTCAGATATTGCTATAATCACTGCACATAGGTTGGTAGTTGTTTCTGTCTGCGCTAATATTAAGGGATTCGTTCTGCTTGACAAGTGGAGATTGTTCCTCATCGCTGTTTAACAGTATGCAAAAGTGGCTCTTCCACATCCTCAGCAACGATTGTGTCTGAACTGCGATATTTCCTTGTTCATCTCCAAAAGTATTTGTTAGAGCCTCGTTTCTCTGTATTTAATTTTTTACATTTAGGCAAACTGTGGCACCTGGTTATATCCTCGATCGCACGCTTTACATGCTCTTTTTTTTTCTGAAAAGCCGGTGTTCTTTTATTTACTCTCTGATATTGCTGACAGTTTACAATCTTAAACTTTGAAGTTAATTATTTGTGCTCAATTGTTTACGGACAAATATAAAACTCACATATTCAACAATTGCCTTGCTTTCGTTGTTGGAGAAAGCAAATTGGGAATTACGATCGCTTTCTGTCAATATGTTGATGATTGTGATGCCTACTTTTCTCCAAGGGATTTCCCAACTTTTTCGAAGATTGTTCTTTCATAAACAGGAATGGTGAAAGGGAAAAATGTTTCGCTGTCATAATTATTATTCAGAATAAAAAAAATAGGGAACATTGAAAAAATTCCCACGGAATTTTTATTCCTGGGTCAGTTGTATGTCTCAAAACCAATATACCCGTATGGGCTTACGAATGTGGGTATACAATGCTAAGAACCCTACACCACTTCCCTCATGGAAAGAATTTTAGTCCGTACGTCTTACTTAAACATGGTCTATGTAAATTCTAAGCTCATATCCTTGCATTTTCTCACTGAAACAGTGTAGGAGCCAACAAATATGCAACAGGATTTTCATTGATATTTCCTAATAGTAAGCATTCATTCGTGGGTTAATATGCTAAGTATGACTAAAACTATGCAATAATTTATTAAACAAATATCAGTCGATAAAAATATGCTAAGCATTTTGTGCAGGTACAGGGAGTGTTTCATAAATGTGCCAGATCGGTCCATTTGTTCACCTGAGTTATAGGGCCAACTTCAACTGATGCGTATTTTTAAACAACAAAATCTGCCGAGATGGCCGCTTTTAAAAGTTGACCGCCTGCCGAAGTTTGGCATACGAACCCAACACTGGTCTTTGTCATAAGAAGCTGTGATATGATAATGTTCGAGAGAGTAAAGTAAACAAAACTTAAAAATGATGTGTGAAAATCGAACACATCTATTTGGTGGTCCTGGATGCGCCCCCTGGAATGAATGACTGGAATAGTGTTATCTGTCAAAAGCACTTCTCGAACAATCAATAAACTGCGGGAACCTCCGAGAATATGCCACATCTGTGGACTGTGGAGTGGTATTAATAGAAATTAGCGAGTCTAAATTGTGAGTTGTGACCTGAACGTGATTTGAATAGTGTTGACTGAGTGAATAACATAAGTGAATTGCGGAAAGTGATAATAGTGCGCGAATTTAATCGTTGGTATTTCAATTCAAATAAGTGTAATCGAATTGTTTTATGAGATTAAAATCATAACCGTTTTGTAAATATAATATAATTCTAGAAATATGATTGTGTTTCAATAAATAATTATTAAACATGATGTGACAGAAAAACGTTTTATCATTCGAAGCCCAGCTTCATTCTACAATATATTCCCTTACTATAACACTTACCATAGTAAAGTTCGCAGTTTTAAATTCGTGTCAATTCATAAGTGGGGGAGAGGGGGGCACCTTTGAACACTTTTTGCTTCGAAGTCTCATAAAAACCAATGTTTCTGAGTTATTGGTCTGTAACTTATTTTAACTTTTAGAAATAGAATTAGGCTTTAGTTTAAACACATAATTATACTCGTATCATGAAGAATAGGATTTATTATTATTTTTTGAATGAAGCAGGTTCTTATGTTCAAAGGTGCCCCCCGTGTGATGCAGCTTTGAACAAGGCTGGGGCACCTTTGAACAACAGTTTTCATAATACATTTTTTACCTGAAATAAGACTTTACACACTTTGCGTTCTTAAAATAAATTTAGTTTTATTTATTAAAAATTCACAAATCACTTATATAATAATAATAACATCAACAAAAACAAAAAAACTTAATATAGGTAGTACACAAACTAGAATTCACAGATAACTTTATTAATGTGTTTACCTACATATAACAAAACAAACAAGTGTTAACATAAAAAAAGGAGTTGCCTTATTAGCCTAACTGAAATTTTGAGAAGTCAAAAGCAAAAGTCATTATAGCAGCTGTCCTTGATGTTCCTGCAGGATTAATTGGTGGTGGCAGCTTAGCTTTTATTTCTATGCCACTAACAGACCATTTGTCCTCTTTGTCGGGATAGAAAAACTTATAGGAACCTTGATTCTTCTTTAAAAAGCTGACGCTGTACATGTTGTCATCTTTCTCAATTATTTTGCCAACAAAGCCTAACATCTTGTTACTGTCTTTATTGGAACATTGCACCAATACATAATCGCCTGGATTTAAATGATCGTAACATAAATCAATGCATGTCACTACTTCCTGCTCCGCATCAACTTGTTCAACAGATGAGTCATCAGCAAAGTCGAAATCCAGATCAGTGTCATCATTCACTGAATAGGAACAACTCTCATCTGAGTCCGAACTCGATTCCTTTGGCTTTTTAGCTTTCATTGCCCGTTTAGTGCTTGGATCTAGCTTTAAACGCTTGTTAAAAGAGTTTATTGCTGATTTTTGTAACCGCTTCTGACGTTCTTTGTAGGCAGTCTCAATTTCATTTTTATCTGGTGTTTCTGTCAAGATCCGAAAATTATTTAAAACTTGAACTTAACAACAACAGCTAATTGTGTACAAATAAAAAAAAATACTTACATTTATTTTTTGTATGAGCAACCAGGCACACGTGTTGCTTCTTACGAAAAATTGCACACACTGAATACACACGAGAAATCAGATACAAAAATTACACCTGTAGGGGCAGCTTTGAACATGTTCAAACCTGCCCCAACTGTTTTGTTCAAACCTGCCCCAACGTGTCTTGTCATGAAAAATTTAGCATTAGAAATTTGTTTGTACTTATATATCAAAAAACGTACCCTAATATGGGTCTACATGAACCTTCGCCTACAAAAAATAGTTTTCACAAATAAAAAAGCTCACCAAAAAATGTTTATACTCTTACGAAGAAAATAACAAAAAGTTGGAAATGCAGCATAAGAACATACATCCCGCGCTATTTTCAAGCGACTATTGAAAAGATGACCAAAAGCCGTTGCCATGTAAAGAAAACAGCATTACCAGGGTAAACCTTTGGTTTACGCTCTCAAATGTTTATCTGTTTATTCGTGGCCAACAATTAGGCAGAAAGGAAAGTTAAGCAGAAAGGAAGGTTAAGCAGAAAGGCCTAACATAGTTACCTTATCGGAGGAATCCCACTTTTCACCACGTTTTCTTTTATTTTTTACATCCATTTTCCTTTAATGTTGGTTGGGTGTTGTAGAACGAGGGTAAACTCTCATTGGCTTTAACTTGGCAATGCCCAGTGATTGTAACTCTAACTACACATCGAGTGCTGATTTTGAACCTCCAAGTGGTAAACATCGGTTACTGGTCTCATCCAACCAAATTTGACTTGCTAAACGATAAGCGCGAGTGTTCACAACACGACGAAAAACAGGAACACTATAAACAGCCAGGACAGAATGGCACGGAATGAATACCCAGCCTGCTTTCCAAGGCGAACCACCACAAGCTGCTACGACATATTCGGACAACAGGTTAAGGTTAAGTCAGGCCCCTTGTGCAGAGACGGTGGCGGATGACCCGAAAAGCCAACGGCAGCGCTCAATCCCGTAATGGATAATGATGACCCCGAGTTCTAGGGGTATCTAACAAATCGAAAATGGCCCTCCAGGTTGGGGCTTGTGCTTTGGGTTAACTATTCAACCATGGCAAAAAGAAGCAACCAATTGCCTCGGAAAGCACTGATTTCATTGTTGACGACCCTGCTAAACGAAAAAAGGACAACGAAATCGGTATCCTGGAATGTGAGACCATTAAACAGGAGCGGTGCAAGCGAACAACTAGCGGAAGCCCTACACTGCTACAAAGCAGACATTACTGACATCCAGGAAATACGATAGGATGGGCCAATCAAAAGAAAATGTAAAACTGTGGCATCTACTACGGACCGTGTTATTGTGAGCAGAAACAGCGACTATTCGGATGCGGATTTGTTATAAATGCCAGACTTAGCCAAGAAGCCTTATGTTTCCAAGACATTAGCGAACGCATTTTAACAATCTGCATCAGGGCCAAATTCGCCAACACAAGCCTTATATGCGCTCACGCCCCAACGGAGGAATAAGATGATATAGCTAAGGATTGCTTCTATGAGCGACTACCGAAGTACGATGTTAAAATCGTGCTGGATCATTGTAACGCAAAGGTAGGAAGAGAAGATATCTTTAGCAGTATTGTCGGAAAACATAGCCTACACGACAACACGTCTGGGGACGGACTTATGCTAATTTACTTCGCTACGGAAGCCAATATAGCCAGCACACGGTTTCCTCACCTCAATATCAATAAGTTGACATGGCGGTCTCAATATCAACGAACGATCAACCAAATTGATCATACTGCGATAGACAGGGGAGCTAACATCGACTCAACCCACTACCTTGTTGAGGCAAAGGTAAGAATGCGAATATGCAATACGTTACAACAATCCAAAAAAAATTTAATCGCAAACGCTAGAGATCGCCAAGACCTTCGCGCTACGCGTATCCCATACCCTCTCCATTAACACCATACCACCCGCATCGAACGTCCAAGAACAATGGCAACGATGCCAGCAAGCCATTAGATGAGCCGCAACTGATGTGCTAGGTTTCTCGCGTCCACCAGCAAAAAACCCCTGGCTTGATGAGGAATGCCGACAGATCGTCGCATCCAAGGTCGAGGCCTACAAGCTGCAGGTGAAGTCGAGAGCTGCCGTTGAGCTCTATAGCCAGAGAAGAAGGAAAGCACACCGGGAGAAAAGATCAAGAAAAGTGCGTAATCGAGGATATACAGAGGCGCCACTCCAGGACCGATGTTCGCAAATTTTACCAAAGTGTGAAATGTTAAAGCCAAGGATATAAGGCTCGAACAGAATCCTGTCGAGATGAACAAGGAAATATCGTAGTTGTGAAACAGTCAACGAATCAACGGCGATGACGAACCACATTCCACTGTCAGGCAGGACGAACCATTCAGTATTGACAACGACAGCGAAAACTGCCAACCACCCGACCTGAGTGAAGCGAGGATAGCAATATCTAAACGGAAGCTTAATAAGGCTGCCGGAAGTGACGTCCTTCCCGACGAGCTTTATAAAGCCGGCGGTGATGACTTGGTAAGTAACATCCACTTACTCATAAGCCGAATCTGGTCGGAAAAAGTATGCCTGAAGAATGGAACCTCAGCATCGTTTGTCACATCCAAGGAGACCCCCTATACTGCGCCAACTACAGAGGCATAAGTCTCCTCAACATCGCCTACAAGATCCTATCTGCCATAACATACGAACGCCTGAAGCCGTTTATCAAGAACCGGATCGACCCTTGTAAGTGTGTTTTTAGGCTAGGAAGTTCCAAAACCGATCAAATTTTCACACTTCCACAGATCCTGGAAAAAACCCAGGAAGTCCAAACCGATACCTACCACCTATTCATCGATTTCAAAGCCGCATACGACACCATTTACAGAGACGAACTATACAGAGCCATGTCTAGTTTTGATATACCGCCCAAACTCGTCTGTTTGTGTAGGATCACGATGGAGAATTCTCGCTGCTCCATCAGGGTCGGAAACGACCTCACCGACACACGACACCAAAAATGGTTTTAGGCAAGGCGTGGCGCTGTCATGTGACTTCTTCAACATGATTTTTGAGAGGATTGTGCAAAACTCACGAGCCAACACCAGAGGCACAATTTTCCAAAAATTGGTGCAACTATAAGCATACACCGACGATATTGGCATCATTGGTAGTATTCAACGTGATTTCACATTTGCAAGTATAGAGAAGGAAGCAGCAAAAATCGGTTTAGCAGTAAATGAGGGAAAGACGAAGTATATACTGTCAACACGAAAGGACACACAACATCGACAAATTGGACAGAACGTCACCATTGACAGATATAGCTTTGAGTTAGTAATGTACTTTGACTATCTCAGCCCCGCTATTAACTCTGACAACTTCTCGTCAGAAATTAAACGAACAATTACTCTTGCCAACCGCTGTTTCTTCGGGCTAAGAAGGCAATTTAGTAGTAAAGCCCTCACTTTACTACTAATGCGATGCTATATAAGACCCTGTTCATCCCAGCCCTGCTGTACGGCGCTGAAGCATGGACCCTCAAAAGCGAATGGAAAAATCCTTAGTCGATGAGAGGAAAATTCTTCGAAAAATCTTCGGTCCCGTTTGCGTTGACGGGGTATGGAGACGAAGATTCAACCAAGAACTATACGAGCTGTACAGCGACATGGTCAAAAAAAAACTCCGCATTAGAAGTTTATGGTGGCAAGGACATATAGAACGCATCGACGCCAATACTCTGGCTCGTAGACTCTTCGATTCCCAGCCAGACGTCGGACGCAGTAGAGGAAGACCACGCCTTAAGTGGCGCGCACAAGAAGAAACCGACCTCAACCAACTTGGAGTGCGAAACTGGAGGCAGTTAGCTAAGGATCGGGCTAATTGGAGAAGCAAGTTGGTTGAGGCCCAGGTTCATTCCGGACTGAAGCGCCACTTAAGTAAGTATGTAGGATTTCGAAAACTTTTCGAATTTATGGAATCAGTCGGAATGTGGAACACCAAAAACAAATTCTCTCGATTTACAAAGTAATTTCACTTCCATTTCACTCAATTTCTGGAAACCAGCTGTAAACATTACTTAAAGGGTAGGTTGCTTTCCGTAGCCTGTAAAAGAAATTCTTCATTGGAATCCAATAATCCCCAAAAAGGAAATAATACCCCAATTGAAAATATAAATGATTTTGTCTCATTTTTATTGTCCACATCATCCGTTCTCATCAAATATCATCATATTACATTTTTTCATATCAATTTCTCATTCTATCCAAATGTCCTTTTAGGGACAATACACTCGTGCACTCTTTTTTATACATAATTACAACTTTTTTTGTTTTTCTCATGCGATATCCGTTTTCATGTTATTTTTTATTATTTTTTTTTTTTTAAATTCATAACATTTATTTATAAATTCATTTTGGTTTTTTCGCTTTGATATTTTTTTAAAAAATAATAACTTTGAGATAATTTTGTTTGTATTCCTAATTTAGGCTATTCTTTCTTTATACAACAATTTATAGGTTTGCGGTTTTTATCTTCCTCAACGCATAATGTTTCATGCAAAAAGAAATAATAAATTCGTTAACAAAACACTTGATACAATACAAAAATTTGCATAAAGCATTTTTTAATCTTTATAAGGTTTGCGTTTTTTTTTTTAATAAATTAATTTTTTTTCTTGTTTAACAATTTCATATAAAATTTTATAGCGGCTCGTTTTTTTTTTTTTAAAATAAATTTTTTTTATTCTTTCGAATATAGATTTCCAAAAACAAAAAACAAATGTCAAGTGGAAAAGTGTGTGGGTTTTTGTAAAAATAAAATTAATATAACAATTTTTGTTTTGTTTATCCTTAACTTTACACATTAAATATTAAATAATATATATAGTGGATTTTTTTTTTGGAAGAAAAAATCTATTAAAATAAACAATATATATGGCGAATTGTTTTTTTTTTGTTTTTTTGTAACTTAAAACTAAAATTGATGTTTGCCTATGGGTGATTTTTATTTAATCGATTTGTCTAATTTAATTGGAAGAACAAATATCAGCAAATTGAGTCGAGCGGTAGTTGATTTTGTTTAATTGACAATCTTCGGGGCGCCGATTTGGATTTCGATTTCTCGCTAATACTATTCATCGTTGTTCCAGTTGGCGGCAATAATACTGAATTACTGGAGGTATTGTTAATGGAATTACCATCGGCGTCTTCAGCGGGCAAGATACCATTTGGTATTGGACGCATGTGTAAACGACCCGAGTCTATTGACTCATCACTGGCAGGATCTAGGGAAGCGGCCGATGATATCCGGGGCAAGATACCGGCGGAAAGGGCGCGTTCTGAAAAAGGAATTTACAAATTTAATAAAAAAAATTGTATAAATGCTGATAAAAATTAGAAAGTTTATATGAAAGCTTGAGGCTTTCTTGAACTTTTGGCATTTTTAAATTAATTACATAGCCTTACTATTTCTGTGCTCATGAAGGATGGATAACTGACCGGAAAATTAAAGTTTCACCTATTCACGTATAATCTAGTCTGTAAGCGAACTGGTCTTCACTAAATGCATATTAGGATCGATGTTGAAATGGCCAAAAACAATATGTTTATGAGGTTTTCTCCGACAATTGTTTTTTAATTTTTTTGAATGCCCAATAATTACCAGTATGTAGGGTGTTTTACATCGTTGAAATATCCGCCGAGTCTTCGGTGGCATGGATCCAAGACATTCAATTTCTAATTCAACGTCCCTGCCACATGGATCCGGCTGAATTTTTTTGCAATAGCCTAGGCTATGCCGATTTTTAGGTCATCCATTGATTGCAGGTTACTGTCATAGAACTTCAACTTTAGAAAACTCACAAGGCAAAGCCTAACGGATCACATCGCTCGATATTGGTGGATTATTCACGTCCCCTTGGCGAGCGATAACCTTACCATCAAGTCGTTCATGAAGAAAGTCTATGCGTTCGCTATGTGACACGTACCGCCTTCCTGCTAGAATCCTATATCATCCACGTCATTATCGTTCAATTCGGGCCGAATAAAATCGGTTATTATTGATCGCCAACATCTGATGAAAATTCTCTCCAAACACCAACTTTTTGTGGATGCAATACCCCTTGGTGAACCTCATGCGGGTTGACGTCATCCCATATAACGAAATGTTACTTCATAACGTAGCCATTCATCCGAAAATATGCTTTACCAAGCATACAAAGCCCAGTAAGCGAAAAACTGCGTTGTCTATAGTCATTAACTTTTAGATCCTGGGTCTTATCCTCAAACAAAATTCGTCAAGCTGAAGTCTGCGAAATGACGAGTTCTTGATGGAAGGAATGCCTTGAGAGGCGGTACCATAGGGACAGAATATGGGATGTGTTTTAGCCATGCGTACATGCCCTAGCATGGAGTCTGTCATAACTCGTAGCACGGGCCACAGAGTATCTATATAGGATTTCACCACAACAGGTAAAAAAAAATGAAGAAATCTTATGCACGGCGAAAAACTGACTGCCCCGTGTTATTCCGCACACTTTTACGGACAGCGGCAATAATCACAACCTCTCTGTCGATATCATGGCCGAACTGTTCATCTTGAGTTTGGCCACCAAAGGTTGTATACTACTTTGAATGGCCACCGCGACTGTAATAAAGCCAACGTTTGCACCAAGGAACACTCGTTTTTTGATAGTTTTATCACTTGTCATGGTGATTTAAAACCTTTGAATGAACGAAAAATGATAGACTTGACAGGCCCGAAAAAATAACACGGTTCGCATAATATCATATACGTGAAAACTACTTATCACCCGACCTAAGTGAGGATTGCAATATCAAAACTCAAGCATAACAAGGTTACTGAAATGACGGCCTTCCTGCAGAGCTTTATAAAGCCAGCGGAGATGACTTGGTAAATAACATTCACCAACTCATTAGCAAAGTTTGGTCGGATGCAAGTATGTCTGAAGAATGGAACCTAAGCAGGAGAACCTCTGAACTGCGCTAATTAAAGAGGCATAAGTGTCCTCAACATCGCCAACAAGATCCTATCTGCAGCAATATGTGTCATGCCTGAAACCGTTTACCAACAACCTGATAGGCCCTTATCAGTATGGTTTTAGGCCAGGCAAGTCCACAACTGATCAAATCTCCGAAAAAAAAACCCAAATCGATACCCACCACCTATTCATCGATTTCAAAGCCACATACGCATTTATAGAGCCATGTATGGTTTTTATATGCCGTCTAAACTTGTCCTTCTGTGCAGGGTGACAATGGAGTTCACGCTATTCCATCAGGATAGTAAATTACCTCACCGACATATTCGATACCCAAAGAGGATCAAGGCAAGGCGATGTACTGTAATTGTGACATTCTTAAGCTGATTCTTGAGAGAATGTTTGAAAACTCCTTAGCCAAAGTCAGAGACACAATAATTCCATAAATCGGTACAAATACTAGCATACGTCGGACTCAACGTGATGTCATAGTCCAGTTTGCTTGTATAAGGATGGAAGCGGCAAAAATGGGTTTAGCTGCAAATGAGGGTAAGACCAAGTTTATGCTGTCAACTTGAAGGGACAAACAACATTTCTTAGGGCTAAGAAGGCAATTTAGTAGTAAAGCCCTCACTCGAATTACTAAGGAGATCCTGTACAAGACCCTGCTCATCCCAGTCCTGCTCTACTGCGCTAAAGCATGAAACGTATTTTGAGTGGATGAAGAAATTCTCGTTGTATCTGAGAGCAAAATTCTTCGAGAAATCTTCAGTTCAGTTTGCGTTATTGAGATATGCAGACGATTATCCAACGAAGAACTATACGAGTCGTATAGCGACATACCCCTAGTCAAAAAAATTTCACATTAGACGTTAAAGATGGCAAGGACATGTAGAGCGAATGGCCATCAATACTCCGGCTCGCAGAGTTAACAATTCATATCCACACGTCGGACGTAGTAGAGGAAGACCTTGCCTTAAGTGGCGCGCATAAGCTAAATACTGACCTCAACCAACTGGAAGTGTGCAAGAGGAGGCAGTTAGCTAAGGACCGGACTAATTGCCGTTGCCATCTTTTAAATACCTAAAAATATTCTACTGCCCTATACCAAGCCAGACGAACTTACGTAGGTCCAGGTAATTGCATAACCAAATTAAAGCTTTGAAACGACGCGTGCATTAAACTGCACCTCAAGACGCCTTGATTCAATGATCAACGACTGCATTTCACTTATATGACTGTTTCTGGCAACCATCCAAGGGTCCAAGACTTTAAGACTGCCATGGAAAGCTTCTCGAATTTACCATTCAGATCAGCTCTGCATTTCCCCTATACTTTCACAAAAACAAAAATCAAGCTCTAGGACCTAGGTGTTGTCTGACAAAAAATTCGAGTGATATCAATCAATGCTCACGCTTATCTCAAGTCAGTCATTCGGAATGTAATAATTGGTCTCGCCTACCGAGCAAGGTTAGAAAAAATTGTTAGGTCTAAGGTCCCGATAATGCAAGAACAATCTGCGTGCTTATAGGAGCAAAGGTCTTTTTGATGAACTAGAAGAATTCACGGAATGGAGACCTAACTAATTACTTCGTCAGTCCTTGGTTTGACGGAAACTTATAAATGGGCCCATCTGACTTTCTCTTCATCAATGGTCTTCATTTGTGAATTCAGTGAAGACCTTTAGCTTCAACTTTGAAGAACTGATGCTCAGGTCAGATGCAGTACCTTGGTACCTGATTCGACAACCGACTTAGTCCCTTCTTCATTACTCCGCCTTTTGCGAAAGTCTGATATGCATCCAATACTATAAAACTGCCATGAAGGCTTCCCGAACTTACCAACCAGAATCGTTTTATCATATCCCCTTCAATTTCATTACATTTGAACTTCGCACACACAATTGAATGGTCTTTTGGCCTAAGCTTAGGGCATTAACGCCTGATATTTACTGCTCACTAATTTGAGCCTGAATAACCCTATATTTCATAAGATAACTCACCCAATCCAATTTTGCTGTTCTTACTAAATTCCGCCTTGACTTCGTCCAATTGCTTGGCACTACACAGCGGCGTATCAACATCGTATGTGTTGTTGAATAGAGTATAGTCGACTTCATACTCTCCAGTCTCTTTCCGGAAGGACACCACATTCACAAATCGATGTCCCCACAAAATTTCCGATGGAAGGTAACTGGAACGTGCCTGCGTTGTCATACCAGTTGATTCAATCACACCCTCTAAAAAAAAACCCATTAGATCCTTTCAAATGCTTTTCCAAAAAGGATTTTTATCATACCCAACATAACGACAACTTCAAAGCGTTCCTTCAGCATATCCGATGCGGATAATGTATAGAGCGGACTTTTCCGATCGATCTTATGTACAATTGTCGTTGGCCAAATGAACATTAATCTGTCCTCGCCACCATCAGCGCCAACTGTCAGCTCCTGCTGATAAAATGGCATTATCTCTCCCTCTTTCGTCACCTATAAGGACATCATATGAGTATATTTTTTGTTTGGAAACCTTTTTTTTAAGTCCTCACCTTTTTTCGAATGATCTGCGCTCGGACATGCGCCTCGATAATGTGACTCTTTCGCATATCACCAACGCGAAACATCAGACACGGCACTCCGTCCCTATGACAAAGAACCGCATTCCGCGAGAACAGCAGCGTTTGGGCGCGTTTCTTTGGCCTCGAAAGTTTCGCAAAAACAATGCCAACCATAAATGCTTGAATGAAGACTCCCATGATGCACTGGAAGCACATTGTGAAGATTGCCTCGGGGCACTCCTCCGTCACAAATCGATTGCCATAACCGATTGTGTGTTGCGTTTCGATGGAATACAGGAATGCCGATGTGAGACTCCGAATCTCAGTGACGCACATTGTAAAACTAACGTTTGCAACTGCTTCAGCGTTTGACTCACGCTGACGTATATAATCGAGATCACCATGGGCGTACGCTATCGTCCACCACACAAAACCGAACGCTGTCCACGAGAGTAGAAAACTCAGCGCAAACACGAGGAGTGTCCAGCGCCATTGTGCGTCCACTAACGTTGTGAATATATCCTGGGAAAGAAAAAACAGATTCTAAATGAATACTAAGATTTCCTCTAGCTATCGCCCACATCCAGCGGTCCTCCATGCAGATATAGACATAGATCAGGAGAGATGGCGATTCCCTTTTGCATGATCCTGTGATTATGCAAAAAGGATGCGCACACGTTTTTTTTTAATCGCACAAACAGGAAAATGGAAAATTTATGTTTATTTTTATTATTTTTTGTTTTTTTTGGATGGATTGGGCGAGGGGACAAACATACAGTTACGCGGGTGCTTTGTATTTATCCTTTGACTCACCTGTAGATACCTTCGCCTTCGTTTCGCGACATTGCCTTGCACAACATTACAGTCTCCATGTTTGAAAATCACACGTTTTCGAACACGCCGCGAAGAGAAACGTGTCTGACGGTACCTGAAATCGAACAAGCGGATACATTTGAGATGAGTATACAAGCGAAAGGATACTCGGGATATAAAATTAGATTCGCATGTGTGGGATAATTATATGAAAAAAGGACTTAGGGGGATGAATGGGTTTATAATTGCTAAGGTGGGTGTTGTTGTAATTGGGTTTTTAAAATGCACACCGAAATGACACGTGTTTATGCACAGGTTTATCAACTGCGGTTATGGGATATCCTGGGGCATTATAAAGGACAAGGGTAATCGGTTTTTTAGAGGTTTACGGTGGGAGCGGTGTGGGTGTTATATAAACAAAATAAAATGAGAGTAACATGGATATGTAAGCCTTTTGGGGCCACTTGCATAAAGCTGTACTTGCACTAAGGTTGACTTGCACCTACTTATTTATAAAATCGCTGGTTATTTGAATCAAAGTGTTGGTACAAGTTCGGCTTATTGTTGGAAAAAAACTCATTTATTTAACTATCCACTGGTTTAGTAAATAAGTTGGTGCAAGTCAGCCTTAATGGATGTAATACTATCGGACAGATGTAGGCAGAAATATATTCACGTAAACCGTTGGACAGAGAAACGTTTATGAACGTAATAGAAGATTTCAAAAGGTCTGTATTGCAAGTGGATAAATGCATATAGGGCTAATGTCATTGATGCAACTGAAAACGTTTCTAGACCTTGAAACAGATAATTACGTTTGAGAGAATTATGACATCAAACATTATAAGATGGTCTACAAGTCTATATATTCCAACCTACCGACTATCGAGGCCAACAGTGGATGCACCTCACTGACATAAGGGTGGACTGCTTCGAAGGACTAAATGGTCACATAGAGAACTTACATAAACGACTCGGATGTTATTATACCAAAGTAGCTGATCCAAAAGCTCTTACACTAAATATCGGAAGATAACATAGAATCTGCGAGTTTGTACGAGCTGGAATATTCCAGGGTCCAAACCATTTAAACAAGAAATACAATAATCAGGAGAAAGAAATCAAGTGACATTGTATGTATCCGGATTCCCTAGAATATTGTTGTCGCTAGCGAGTTGGTACTGTCCATGCAATAAGATAAGCTTTAGGAGAGCTTTGTATCACTGGAAACAATATGAGATGGTATCCCAAAAGACTTGTTAGAAAATTTCATATTATCCGGAACATAACGGGTGGTCCAAGTAGAGATACTTTTTTCAATAGCCTTTTTTGACAGATCACGTGTGAGTCGTGTCATGCTGTCATGTTATTTTTGTTTAGTATTGTTTGGCATTTCATAATGGAAAAACTTACGCGTGAACAACGTTTACAAATTGTTCAACTTTATTATGAAAATTCACGTTCTGTGAGGAATGTGTTTCGTGCACTTCGCTCAACTTATGGTCAACATAATCAGCCTACTGAGCGTACTATTCGCAACACCAACACCCATTTTGAGACCCAGCATTCATTATTGGATAATATTCGACCGAATAGACCACGTCCAGCACGCTGTGAAGAAAATAAAGCGGTCGTAGCTGAGAGTGTACACGAAGACCGTAGAGAGTCGATTCGGCGTTGTTCCCAGCAACTCGGACTGACGTATGGAACGACTTGGCGCATTTTACGTCAAGATCTTAAATTGAAAGCGTACAAAATACAGCTTGTGTAACAACTGAAGCCGCTCGACCTTCCCAAGCGACATCGCTTCGCTCTATGGGCTCTTGAAAAGTTCCAAGAAGATCCGACGTTTTCGAGGCAAATTTTGCTTAGCGATGAGGCCCATTTCTGGCTAAATGGGTATGTAAACAAACGAAATTGCCGCATTTGGGATGAAGAGCAACCTGAAGAGATTGAAGAACTGCCACTTCATCCAGAAAAAACAACGGTTTGGTGTGGTTTGTGGGCCGGTGGAATCATCGGTCCATATTTCTTTAAAAATTGTGCCGGTGCGAACGTTATCGTGCCATGATAACCGACTATTTGATGCCTGAAATTGAAGCTCATGATCTCGGCGACATTTGGTTTCAGCAAGACGGCGCCACTTCCCACACATCGCATCAATCAATGGACTTATTGGGAGAACATTTCGGTGAGCACATAATTTCACGTTTTGGGCCGGTCGATTGGCCACCAAGATCGTGTGATATCACACCGTTAGGCTTTTTCCTGTGGGGATATGTAAAGTCAAAAGCTTATGCCGACAAACCCGCTTCGATTCAGGCCTTGGAGGAAAACATCACGCGTGTCATTCGCCAGTTACCAGTCGAAATGCTCGAACGAGTGATCGAAAATTGGACTCAACGGATGGACCATCTGCGACGTAGCAACGGCCAACATTTGATAGACATAATCTTCAAAAAATAAATGCCAAAGAATGTTCTTTCAAATGATAATAAACATTCTCCATCAAATTTGAATTTTCTGTGTTTTTTTCTTTAAAAAAGTAGGGAACCTCGAAATGGATCACCCTTTAGTAATCCAGTAATCCAGGCTTATGTAAACCAAACTATGCCTGTCTTTGGTCATTCAGTCTTCTTCTAAATATATGAATGGTTTTCTCAAAAAGATGGTTTCAAGTGGGCGAAGAAAAGTAATTTTTTTCTGTTAATCAGTTCGGCTTATGAGTGAGGATTTTTCATACCGCTTTGAAACTGGAGTCCTGATGAATGACTTAAAGAAGACATCCGAAACCATGTTAAAGACAGTTCAATGCAACTCAAAAAAAAGCAGTACGCAGGCTGTAAAAGAATGAACAAGGCCACAGCTTCCCAAATCAGATTGCAAAGTGCAGCCATTAAATCATAGAAATCCATAAATCTTCTAGGCATCACAATAAGTTCTTTGATGTACATTTGCAATATCAATAGCGGCTAAACTATGTCAGCCCATCTTTATGTTCTCCTCCTCTATAAATCACAGTAAGACCAGGTTTCGAATATTGTTTTGTCTATTTGGAGCTCGTTCCCAAAATATAGACATGACGAGGAATCCAACTTATAGCCGATTTTGTTTACTTCAGCTCATCATCGGAGACCTTAGGCGATCTTACAGGTACCTACTAAAATGACAGATGATCAGAAGAGCTTTGTGAAATCATCGCTAGACTTGCGAACAAAAAACAACCCGTAGTTGCATTGCAGAATATAGGCACACAATCTAACTAACAATGACACGAACAAAACAATACCTAAAGGCGTTTTTGGTAAGCCTCACTGGAAAATTTCTTTTAATTCTTGCGACTTTTTTTTTATAAAACCAATCGTTGGCGAGTTGATGTCAAAACAAAGCTTGTGAATTTTATAACAGTATTACCCAAAAATATTTAAAATTTTATTTAGTTTTCGCAGAAAATCAGAAAATTTTTCGCATTCCAACCTAATGAAACAGAATTTTCCAATGATTTCCATTACCAGGCCCTAAGGGTCCAGTAAACAGCTATCATTGAACAACTTTAACCAGAAAATATAACGGAACTGAAATTTTACTTTTGAAATTGGTTATAGCAATCATTGGAAAATTTTGTCAGTCTGCCACCACAGTGGGGGATGAAACATACTCGAGGCTAGGGTTGATCATACCAAAGGCTTGTGATATATTGTAACAAACGAAGAATCATTAGAAAGAATGTTTTCATGCGGTGGAATAACAAATATTAGTTCCGAAATATAAATCATGATAATGAAAAAAAAAATAGTGATTTTCTGAGCTAAATTAAAAATTAAAATATTTTTGTACAGGGTGTCCGCCGGGAAGGTATACTACTCCGATTGTTTATAATATTTGATTAAATGAAAGAGAACGGATTTAAATTGATAAATGTTTTATTTAATGTCGGAAACTATGTATGGAATAAAATATCAGTTGAATGTCCGCCTCTGTTAGTCTCACAAATGCGAGCCCTTTGGAGCACATTTTTCATTACATTCTCACACATTTCACGCGGTATTTCATTAATTTCATAGCGAATATTTTGTTTGAGTTGCTCAAGCGTTTCTGGTTTGTTTGCATTAAGCTTGGTTTTCAGATATCCCCACAAAAATAAGTCCGGAGCAGTCAAATCAGGCGATCGTGGCGGCCAATCAAAGAGAAAAGAGGTCTCGCAGTAATTCCATTGTAATCCTGGCTGTATGCGATGTGACACCGTCTTGTTGATACTTACTTACTTACTTAAGTCCGGAATGAACCTGGGCCTCAACCAACATGCCTCTCCAATTAGCCCGGTCCTTAGCTAACTGCCTCCAGTTGCGCACTCCAAGTTGGTTGAGGTCGGTTTCTACTTGTTCGCGGCACTTTAGGCGAGGTCTTCCTCTACTGCGTCCGACGTCTGGCTGGGAGTCGAAGACTCTGCGAACCGGAATATTTGTGTCCATTCGTTCTACACGTCCTAGCCATCTTAAACGTCCAATGCGGATTTTTTGACCAGTGGTATGTCGCTGTACAGCTCGTATAGTTCTTGGTTGTATCTTCGTCTCCATAGCCCGTAAACGCAAACGGGACCGAAGATTTTTCGAAGAATTTTCCTCCCAAATCAACCAAGGATTTCTTCATCCTTGTTGATACCACATGTTAATCTAGCCCAAAGCATGCAGTTGTGGCGTTAAAAAGTTTTCAATCATATCACGATATTGCTCCCCATTCACAGTTACCGTTACGCCGTTTTCATTTTCAAAGAAGTAAGGTCCAATGATTCCTCCTGACCAAATTTCACACCAGACTGTAACTTTTAATGGACGCAAAGGTGACAGATGAATAGTTTGAGGATTTTCCATTGCCCAGAACCGATTATTCTGTTTATTTACATATCCATTCAAATGAAAATGAAAATGTGCCTCGTCACTCATTGTGATTTTTTCATGAAAATCGGGGTTGTCATGGGCTAGCTGTAACATCCTATTGGCATATGTACTGCGGCGTAAATGGTCTTGTGGGAGAAGCTCTTGTTTCAACTGAATCTTAAATGGAAACAAATGCAAATTTTTGTGCAAAATTGTGTCCAAAGTTATTCTTTGAAGACCAAGCTCCTGAGCACGGCGTCGAATTGAGGTTGATGGATTGTTTTAAACACTTCCTCATGCAGCAGTAATGTTGTCAGCCGATCTTGCAGTACGTTGTGGTCCATGCTTGGGCCTATCACCTACAGACCCTCTTTCTTCGAAATCATTCACTACACGATAAATAGTGCGTTTTGTTCGCAAGTTGTTTATCCCAAAAATTTCACGTAACTTTCTCATCGTCACAGTAATCGATGATTGATTGTGATAAAATGTTTTAACGATTAAAACACGTTGGTTTATCGAATATTTTTTCATAATAAATTTGCCACGTGTCTACTTCACGACTGCCAAACATGAACTGTCAAGACAAATGTTTACAAAATGGCGGCAAAACAAAGTAAAATACCTTCCCGGCGGACAGCCTGTATAATTGTGTTTAATAATTCAAAAGCTTTTTTTTTTTACACAAACTCACAAGCTAGCCACCCATTGAGATTATAAAAAAAAACACAAAAAGTATAAATTTCGAATGTTTTTAGGAAAAATGTTTTAAATTTATAAAACTATATAATAAACGTCGCTATATTATATATCTTTTGGATTACTTACGGGAATGCAAAAAATAGTGATTCACAAAATAGTGCCTTGAAAATGCAGGTATGGCAACTCTGTTTGTTGTGTATTTTTGTGAATTAAAAGCAAAAAGAATTCATATTTCAATTCTAAACTCATTAAAGATTGAATTTCATGCAATGAATGAATGTCAGTCATGTGTAGGTAAGTCATCACTTAGATAATAAAATAATTCATAAGTAAACTTGACTCTATTAACCCTTGATTTTTTTAATTTTCTATTAATGACTTTTTTTTGCAATTAGTAAATTTGAATTCTTATCAGGCAAAATGGCTATTGTGCTGTTTTAATTATTACATAAGCCAACGTTGACCTCGAAAGACATCTTACGATGCAAGTTTACAAAATGAACATGACGTGTCATTCGAATGATTAAATATATAACTGCATGCACAGTTATTTAAAATTAAAATTACTTTAATTAGCTGATAACGGATGTCAAGCTGACCTTTGCGCTTTTTAGCTCTTGAGATTCTCTTCTTTAGATGTTTTGGTAATGGGAATTTTAAGCCTGGGTAGATCTAATGCCATGTTACACAGTGAAAACATAAGCTTCACTTGGAGCTTAATTTACGGTTTAACTCAATTTGGTGTTTCACAGTGATGACTTAAGAGGTAAACCCCATTTTATTGTTGATATTTCTTAAACATCCGATTTTAGTGGTGAAAATATATTTCTTTCGCACGCGGACAAAGCTTAGACCTCTTGTGGCAAATATTTAAATTTCAAACATTAAAGCTTTGGCATTGAACAAACCGTCTCCATGTTGAGCTGATAGTTGTAAAGCATATTACCACCTGGTTAAATATCGGCGTCCATGGGAAGGTCATTCAATAGCCCTTGTCCTTAAACAAAATCGAGAGATAATTTTTGTAAAACAAACATCATAATCTTCAGTTATTTGCGTGTGTTTTATCATAGTTTTGCCATTAGGGTGTGATCATTTTACACTATGTAACTATTCGTCAGACTAGGGCAATAAGAATAGCAAAATACATCTAAAGCAGCGGCCTTACTCTTATTTGTCTAACAATGTAACCACTATGATACCGCAACCATGGCTTGTACTTCCCAGCAGCATTAGCCACGATCAATGATGGGCAATCAATGAGACACATAGCATAAAACGATCTTCATATTGTCACTTCTCCGAAGGCCAGCTTAGTAATGGAATAAACTCAGCCTTTTGATGATAAATCGTCGCAATCACTTACACGATCAGTCAGTCGTTTTTTCGAGAATATTTTAATGCATTTTCAGCTTAAAAATCTTTAATATGTTTCGAAGTTTAAAAATAACAAAAATATCTACTAGAGCACAAAAATCTTGCATTTGACACGATCATCACATGACTCCAAAGGACAGCTGAATTCCTGTCATCTAATCAAAGATCATCTCTATTAATTAAACGTAATGACCTAAAACGACTCTAAAATAAACCCAGTCTTTTGATGATTTATTATCACGATCAGTAACTCTTTTCAAGATTTGAAAATCCCACTTATTTTGCCAAATTAAATCATTTGAATCTCAAATTTTTTTCAGACAATATGTGGCGTTTGACACGATCTACACATGATGCCAATGGACAGATGAATTCCGGAATGAACCTAGTCATCTAGAAATCGAATTCCGGACTAAGCCTACTCATCTAGAAATCAAAGATCATCGCGATCCCCAATACATAATAACCTAGAAGGACATCAACTCCAGAATACGCTCAAACTTTTGATGATTCATCATCACGATCAGTAACCCTTTTCAAGTTTTGAAAAGCCCACTTATTTTGCCAAATTATATCATTTGAATCACAAAAATGTTTCAAGCTTAGATAAAAGAAAGGGCCCGGTAAGCTCAGATATTATTTTGCGTTTGACACGATCGTCACATGACTTTAATGGGTAGCTGAATTCCGGAATGAACCTAGTCATCTGGAAATCAAAGATGGAGTCACATTACTCCAACGGACAGCTAAATTCCGGATTAAGCCTAGTCATCTAATAAATCAAAGATCATCGCGATCTCCAATACATAAGACATCAGAACCCCAGAATAAGCCCAGTCTTTTGTTGATTTATCACCACGATCAGCAACATTTTTATATTTTGAAAAACTTACTAATTTAGTAAAAAAAAATATAAAAGAAAGGGCTCACTCACACCAAACGTTGCACTTGACAAGATCGTTCAATTTCGGAATATACCTAGTCATCTGATGAAAGACCATCACCTAAATGACTTTAGCATTCCGGGCATAAGCCCAGTCTTTTGGTGATGAATCATAACGATCACTGACACGATCCGCCATTCTTTTTCAATTTAAAAAAAAATATTTGAATCACATACTATTTTCAAGCTAAGAAAAAAGAAAACAAAATCCACGACAGCCAAATGACTAATCGCTCTCATAACAAAAACATTTATGCAAAAAAGAATAAAAAATTGGAACTAGAAATCAACACGAAATGCAACAAAAAACAAAAACAAAAGAAATCACACTAAAACCCAAATAAAAACAAAAATTCACCGCCACGATATCTGCGCAAAAATGCCACTCAATAGTATGCCAAACCCAAACGATTTTCTAAAGAAAACCAACAAAAATATAAAAAAAAATAATCACACACCATTGCCAAAATGTCAAACAGAGAATTTTATGTTTTTTGTAACCCATATGAATTGGCTAAGGTGTAGCTTTATGTATTATTCCGTGAAATCCGAACCGCCATCAAAAAAATGTTTATCGGTGAAATTGATTGTGAATAAGTTTAACTTTAATAATTTATTAAAATTTGGAGCCACTTAAAAACTGGTTTCAAAATAGATATTTTCGTTTATGGCATTCACAAGTATTTTAATCGAATTACGTGCAATCCCGAAGATCACGTGCAATTACCATCACCACCTACTCCGAGATCAAAATACAAAACCCAAACTGATCGTACACATTGTTGTACCAGACAAGTAAAATGTACCGTTTCGTGTCAAGGTTGACATGTCATCAGGCTCAAACTATTTTTTTTTTTTCGATAAATCAAGTTTCACAGACTGTAATGTCAAAACATCAACTGAATGACACTTCGATTACTGATCGTATCGGATCGAAATATGTTTTTGCAGTCCAGTTAGTTTATGGGGATCGTTTACCATCGACATATCATCAGCCAAACGCAGCAGCTGGCTAAAAATATCGCTGATATCGTAATGTACTCCATTTGTGAAAGATCCGCACAACAACAATAACACCAACACCGATCGAGGGCGATTAGAGGTTTTTACGCGCGATCACTGACTTTCTATTAAGCCGAATATGGGAACCTCATGAGGTCACTTTTCTCTTTCACAACTTGCGGCAATCCTCAACGAGTTCTAAGACTGTGCGGTTATGCGAAACTGATCGCGATTTGAAACTGATCGTAGCCAGTCCTCAGGTTGTGGTCAGCCGCAGCTTTGGTCGGGAAAAATCTGAACAATTTTCTTATCAATGTTTTGACTTGAACTACCCATGTTCAGCTGGAGATAAGACTTGTGAGACAGTGTAGCCAGATGTATTCGTGCAAGATCGAGGCTTTGAAATATATCTGTTGGCATAGAGCTTGTACATATTTGATAGTTGCTATCGAAAATTTAAATTTCACACGTGGGGCGGGTGGACTAGGTGATAGTTGCACAAATGAAAGTATTCATGAAATTTCCCATGATCAGTGATCTACATACAGGCTATCGGTTAAATGTTTATGTTTACATTATGCTGGCGCCAGGGCGTCTCGTAGCGATAAAGCTTCTTGAATGATTGATGGGTATAAATAATGTGGTAAACAATGTTTTGAGTTTTTTATTTGTTATCTTGTAATGTGCGTGTTTTTTTGTAACTAAGTCAGGGTCGGAGGAAGTAAAATCGTTTAAGTACCAAAAGTGAGATTTATTGAATTTAGTTGAAGACTTTACATCACACAGTTTTCCATACATGAACCATTAAATATTTTTAATTGATTTAAATTTCTCGAAATAAATTTGCTCCTTAGACCGATCGTCAAGTAGTTCCATCAATAGCATGATCAATAATCATTTTTCTCCCTTAAAACTATTTTCAGTTAAGTTTAGTAACGGCCATACAATACCAGTTGCTGACTCAAAGACGGATTAACATATGGATAGAATAATCCTCCAACAACACGATCATTTCCAAAAATAATGAGACATTTTGATGAAGAATAGTTTAGGGCGATCAATTTTACATTTTTGCACAACAACTAAATACTTGCATTTTAATTTTAGTGATCGAGGATCACTAAAATGTATGCCTTGGAAAAAAGCACGATCAAGTCGATCCAAAGACCAGTGTACTGAATTTCGCAATCAACAAACATAAATACCTGTCTACACTCTAGGGCCAGTAATCTTTAATATAAAAGCATAATCGTTATCACAATGGTGATCAGCGAATTATTATTTCATTGATATTTCAAGCTTAATTATCCTGAATCATAGTGATTGCCCAAAATAGCTGATGAATATTGTTTTGTTACATCATGATAAAATATAGATTTACATTCCGTGTGAAGTTCACTGAGATGTCATTCCAAATACAACTGGTTTCCACATTAAGCTTAACGATGCTCTAACCAACAATATTGCCAATGAAATCTGCGAACTTGGTTTTAATGACGGTCATGTTCCTGAATTGAGATAAACAGGATACAATCAGCAGTTAACATCGACACACATGAAAGGACTTTTGGCCGAGAAATATGAAAGACAACCTAAAAGCTTTTTACCAAAAAATGAGTGCTCCATCGGGGGAAGCTATTGACGCTTTTGTATACCTTTCACTCTGCAGTACTTAATTAGGACCTATCTCCGAAACTGCCCTAAATCTGTCCTTAAATTGTGTTTTTTGAAATATAAATCCCTATTCTTTATTTTGAGTTATAGGGCCCCTAAAACCTAGACACTTCAATAGATTGAAATGCTGTTTTATTAGGGGTGCTACAATTGAATGCCGATTCCGCGAATTCAAGAAGCTCCGTATGACAGTTTTTTTCCCTGCAAATGATAAGCAGCCTATTACAAGACGTATAGACAGTGGATCAAGAATGTAAGAGGTTGGGGCTATTAAAAGTAATCCAAAGTACTCACCAATGAGCCACTTATCACTGATTTTCGGAAAAGGAGCAACATCTATAAAGAGGGACATCTTTGAATTTTATCGTTGTCTGTTACAAGCATTAGTAGATCACAATTTGTATATTTTATTCTGGGAAAAGTTTTATTGAAAAATATGTAAGCATTCAACACCATAAATCAAGATCACAGAGAGGGTTGATACGGACCCGATCACCAAATAATCAATCCAATCATCATGTTGTTAGGAAATATCGCAGGAAATTGTCCGGCCTTAGGACTCGAGAATGACATACAGGCAATCGCACCAGAATTCGTACTCATATTATTTTACAGCTCGAGCTAGGAATCTTCACAGGCAGCACCCGGAAAATATCGCAGGAAATTGTGCGGCCTTAGGACTCGAGAATCACATACATGCAATAGCATTGGGATTCGTACTCATACTTTTAAAGCTAGAGCTGGTGACCTTCACAGGCAACACCCGGAGAATATCCTTAGGACTTAGGCCTTAGCAGTCGAGAATCACATACATGCAATAGCATCAGGATTCGTACTCATACTTTTATAGCTCGAGCTGGTGATCTTCACAGGCAACACCCGGATCGGGATCACATACATGCAATAGCACCAGAATTCGTAATCATACTTTTATAACTCGAGCTGCTGATCATCACAGGCAACACCCGGTTTGGGATAGAAAGGAATTATAACGATAATTATCCATGTCGATAAAGAATTATTTTGTTCCTGCCAGCCCATATAGTCGTAGTGATTAGGTACATCCACGATCAACACAAGAAATTTCGGATTTATTTCCCACATTTATTCAATGAAGATCAACACGCATAATGGAAAAGCCTATGAGTACATATATGAAATCATGTTTACGCGTTTGAAAATACCCCTGACAAGCACAGATATGATCATATGCGGCATGGTTCCACTGATTGTTATAATACTAATCGGGAGTCCTATTGATCGTTTTTTTTTACCTCAAAACTGCGAATTCGATAGGTAAATCAGTCTGGTTATGATCATTCCAATCAATGTAGTCATAAAGCGATCGCGATCATTATTATTTTTATCACCACAAGGCCTCTGAGATTTCTTACCGATTATTTCAAAGAAGATCAACAAATAAGTTGGAAGGGACTATGACTATATAAAACCTAGATCATGGGATTGAAAATGATCGTAATCCCCGGCGCATGGCTTAGATGCATGTTTCCACTTATCATTGGATGTTCACTGAGGATCACTTTTCAAGGGATTGACTCCACATTATAGTGGAGTATTTACACTGCACGATCACTGTTATTTCCCGAGCGGATTAACGAAATTTTGTCAAGACATTCCTCCATCGGTCTTTTTTTATATAATTGTAAAAAAAAAACTTATCAACATACATATTATTTTTCACACTTTCCTTGGAAGTCCAACGTTTCACCGATTCGCTATCCATACTCTGTACACTTGGAACCTGCCATTTGGAACTATCCATACTTTGTACACTTGGCACGGGTCGAAAACATTGGTAAATTTTTATATGTGCTTCACTTTCTTCGGGCAAAAATTTAATCAAAGGTCTCTGCTGTTTAAAACACGGTTCGCTCATTTTGATTTTTTTTTTTTTTGATAAATTAAACACAAAACATCTGCACAGAGACGTCTCTGTTGACAAACTAATCAGAGCAACGGAAATAAAAAATGCCTTTACCGCCGGATATATTTTTTATCAACTCCCAGGCTGCGTGCTATTTCCAAACTGCAAACAAAAGCCAACTTTTGAAATTCTCATCACCAAATTGTTCACTAAAAATAGAGACCACAAAAAAATAATTTACGTATGTAACTAGATAAAACCGGCTAAACTAACGACATCGTGTCTCCAAATGCAAATTAAGTCAACAAGTAGAGAGACATCGACGCGACATGTCATGCGTTCAGATTGAACGTCTGACCGGAGTTTTTTTTTTTAAAAATTATTCCGTCATAGGTGAAGAATTTCAACAATGTAATAGTGGTGTTTGGGAAATGTTGATCGTTTTTAAATTATCCTACCTGTGTATTGAAGCAACTGCGTTCAGGCGTTCATTTAAGGTGTTTGGAATGGTTGGGGAAATGTGAAATACAAAATTTTTTTAAAAAACCTAGATAAGAACTTCACGAATAAGTGTCTTAAAACGCTTTCGTACTAAGTAATATAAAATTTATTGTTTTACTATTTCTTCATTTACACTGATAAGTACTTTCGCATGCGTCGTTGTATTTTTCCTCCAACTTTAACTCGTTTTAATGTCAAAATTTTGCTAATTTCCAAAGTTCAGTTATGTTGGCTTATGTAAATATTATAAAATTGTAATGTGTAAAAAAGCTTTTTGTAATTTACAAAAAGCAGTAAAACTAATGGCGTTTTACACTGGTTAAAAAATCTAGATCTGTCAAAAGACCGATTTTGACAGTTGTTGTGTTCCATTGAGCAAACAAATTGTTTTTTTTTTTATCTCAGATCAATTTTGCAGATCTGGATTTTTCGACAGATTTACCCCTCTTTGCACAAACACTAATACAAATTATATCTGTCATTATTATTATTTCGGTTGTGAAAAACTATTATTAACCATAAAACTGTAGCGGGCCGATATGAAATATAAATTAAATCAAAAACAAACAACAAGTGTCACTTGAAATTTGACAGCTATACCGACACTGACTTCACAGACACGAAATTACAACAATACAAAGACAAAATAAAATCAATCTGACACCGTGTTCCATTATTAACAAAAGCAATGGAAAACGCCATAAGGGTTAGACATGACATTTTGTAAATTGTAGTAGTCGTTCTCTCGTAATTGGAGTTCCAAAATAAAGAACTTACATACAGTTATTCCAAAAATTGTTTGAAAAAATTACCACTATTAAAAATGTACTCAATTTTTATAAATCTACTAGGGAAACTCTACCTGATTCTAAATTGGTATATATCTGATATTCATTAAAATTCGTAAAAACACATCTGAACGGTTGTTTGTTGCATACAGTGCATAAATATTTATGCAGGCTTTATTCAGGACTCACGAATTTTTATTCATAAAATACTTCCCCATCCAAAATAGTTATGATCTGGCTCTGGTCAAATATAGTACTTAAACGAGGGAAATCTATTACAATTATCTGTTCCACAGCTCAGCAGAGTTACCAACTGCAATTATTTTATGGTTGCAAAACGAATGGCCACTAATTTCTTTTCAACACTTTTATAACATTTTGAATAATTATGTTGACTCAATAACATTGTTTACAAAGATGGATGTATAGATAAAGAAGAATTTGCATTTGCAAAAAAAAAAACAAAAAAGACCCACTCTGACTTCTGGATGATTTTTTTACGACTTAAAATTGTGTCATTGATAACCCGTTTATGACAAAATAAATAAAAACACTCTTATCAGTCACCATTAAGACGCGATTACGTTATGCAGCCTCTATTCACTGTATAAGGCTTTTGAATATGAGGAGTAAATTACTTTATACACCGCTTATAATATTATTTTTATTATTATTACCATAAATTTAATAACAGGTAATAACTTACACAACTAATTAATGTCTACGGTACTAGCTAAAATGGCTTTCAGCCGACCCCCTTATAATAAGTGTATGAATTAGGGTGGTAATATACAAACCAAAGTGTTTGCGTAAGAGTGGATAGCATTGGCTATTAAAAACGTATTGAACATTGAAATGATCTAAAACCATTTTTCTATAAAAAAAAAAACTTTAAATTTAAAATAAAAAATATTTAAAAACTTTAAGTTGGGCCAAGTGATACACTTTTACAAAATTTCATTATAATTAGCGGTTTTGGAGACTAGCGTAAACTAACATCGTAACACAAGAATTTTATATATTAGATATCTAAACTGAGTCGCAAGCCATACCTCAGAATTCATTCCAAAAGATAACAAAAATAATTTGTGGGAAATTTAAAAAAATCATGAAAAATAGTGCGACAAACAAATTTTTTTTTATCAAAAATAAGGGAGGACCCCTTATTACAATTTTTCTTTTCAAATTTCCAGAAGCAATTACTTTTACTGAGCTTTTTTAGCCTGTTTAATAATACCTGGAGGTAAATCCGCAAGCTTTATAGAAGGTGAGATGGTTTTTTAAATTTAATCTGGGAATAAGTACATGTGTGCATGTGTGCATGTGTCCATGTGACATTATTAACAAAGTTTTAATAGAGCTTCTGGTCATACAGAAGCATGACTTGTTTAGAGCTTTTGACTGAAGGTTTTTGATAGGTTTGAGTGACCAGTTTTGTATGTCGTAGTCATAGCAGCACAAACATGTTTACAATTAGTAGAATTGCATGAAATTCACATTACAAATGAGATATTTACAATTTTTCGTCAACACTTTACTGATTGCTATAACTAATTCCTACTGATAACCATACAAAATGAATATTTAGTGATCTAACCTGACAGCGCGTTACTTTGGCTTTTAGTTCATAGTTTTGCGGAGCACGTTTTAAGTGGTTTGTTACTGACAGTCGTAGAAGCACTTGTATTGAATGAATTTGAAATGCATATAAAGGCAAACCTCTGCGTGAATATATTTCTGTAGCACTATCTCAAATTAATGATGATTGATTTTTTTTTTAATAAAGTACGAAAAATTCTCTACATACACATTTTTTTGGGAACTTTATTATTTTGAGCGATACCAATGTAATTTATTTTTCCTTTAGGAAGTGAAAATACTGAAAGGTTTGAAGAAATTCAATTTTCTTTCCGTCAATATTAGGTTAATAGAAAGGGAATATTTAAATAAAAACATAAATCAACAAAAATGTTTTTTTTTAATGTTAAATAAAATAATATAACACAAGGGCATTTTTATTTTACGTTGTGGGAAATTTTAACACCTATAGTCTGGCATTACTTTTTTGCATGCGCCATTAGTTGAAATTAAAGTTCAAATGACGTGTTGTGATGTGATTATGCTAAAGCGTTAGGTTTTGCGATTTTGCTATCAGATAACAGATTTGTCGTGAACTTATAGAAAATTGACTTTTTGTTCTTTCTGTATCAGTTTGCCATTTGACAGCTTTTTTGTTTTGCTTTTCTTTTTGGAGATTTGCACTTTGAAATGAACACGTGAACTCAAATTTTATTGAATATATACTCTGCAAATATGTTCTAATGACATGATTGACCAACTGTAAATCAGAAATGTACTTTCAAATTGACATAACGATGATGTCAAAAGGTTTGGCGTTGGTGTAAGTTGGTAACAGGTTTTTATCTTAATAAGGATCGGGTGTTCTAATCAACAGACATTTTTCTAAAGAAAATAAAAGGATAGATCGCCTTATAAAAAAAATGGAGAACACTTAGTAAAACTTTAAATAAAAATTATTCCTTGAACGCCATCTAACTCAAACGCAAGCAAATTATTTGTTTATATAAATTATGATTAGTGAATTCTTATAGATCGATAAATACTCACAAATGTGATCAAAAAATGACACGAAATATCTAACATTTAAGGACCATAAGGAGCTCTTAATTTTTGTGTGTGGAATTAATTACTTTTAACACAAGAGCACCTCCTCTTTAAAAACGAATCTGAACGCCAAATTTGAGGAGCTTCTGATGCCAATGTTTTTCTTTAAAGTTTGTCTAACATTCCCAAGAGGTGGAGCTGTGAATAGAACCTTTGGTGTTGTCACTTTCGAGATTGGAACGACGGAAGTTAGTGGCAATAATAGGTTAAGCATTAAATGAGGGTAAGACTAAGGGCCCAGTTATATCTATCATTGAACAACTTCATCGGAACACAACACATGATGGAATTAAAATGTCACCCCCATAGCTCTTTATAGGCTTTATTATAAAATTGCGTTTCACTTCGGTTAAATGGCAATCCTAACCTCACTAAAATAAATCTTGATCAGTAAAAAATATGAAGAGATTTTCGGCGAAAACTATAAACATAAATTTAGATATTTTTAGATAGTCATGTTCGACACCAACTCGCCAAAGATTGAATTTATAAAAAAGCCATAATAAGTAAAAGAACATTTGAAATGAGGGTTTTCAATGATAGCTAAATCTTGGCCCTTAGTATATGCTGTCAACACGAATGGACACAGGGAATCGTTTAGTTAATTCTTAGTTCCGGTCTTATAAAAATTTGAAATGCTAAAACACAGCTTCATCGTTCTTAAGGCTCTGTCAAAGAGAGCGAGTTTTGCAGTCAAACAGTTCATGTTTTATCGCCGCTTTGTGCTTTACTACAACACAAAACACCTGCCAGACAGAGCGGGTTTCGAACGTTACTTTAAATTCAACGCGGCGTTGCAACGCGACGGTGAAACGAGGTGTCGTGGGGAAGTTACAGATGACAGATGTTGACGCCCGGTGTATTAAAAATATTTTGTAGTTATGTGTCATAAAAATAAAATATTTGATCGAATTTTTAAGAAAATATCCTTGTTTGTTACAAAAACAAAACTTTAAAGGCTGTAATCTGGGAAATCAGGGACTGTTCAAAGTGGCAATATAGAGAAGACAAGAGCAGTCTAACTTATGCATGCTTTTTTATTTTTTTATGAAACATTTTTTTAAAAATAAGTTACAAATTAAAATCGTAATTATTTTGGAACGCTCTATGTTTGACGATCTTAGCCGCGGCGTTAAGGACCCCACGTCAAAATAATCTAGACGCCACGTAAAATTCAGCCCTAGCGAGGTATCCGTCGGAGCGGAATATTCTTTGATTTTGTACGATTCGGAGGATTTTAGCTTCGAGCGATTCCTCCGAAAAGCTTTTCGGAATATTTCTCCGACATTTTGTAAGGGCGGATTATCTCACCGCAGCTTTAAAAAGCTCTCTGTTTGACGGTGCCTTAAGAAATATTGCACCAGGAAAAGTATCTAACAATCACTCACTGTAAACGGTGCATGCCCCGCAGGGCGGTGTTAGGAGATGTAAAAAATCCATTTAACTAAGACCATCCTATTTCATATTCAACATTTGAATATTGGGATAAAATCTCTAGGAATACACTTTTATTTTTCTCGCCCATGCAGTTTCTGCAAGACTCACTGCTAAAAGGCCTTGTCTTTTTGCATGTAGGCCTAGAGGGCAATGTCCTGTAACCGAGCATGGTACTGGTTTTTGATCTGTTCAGCATTAAAAAGCAGAGCGAAAGTTTTTGGTTATAGTTTGGCCAGAATTGCCTTGATATTAGACACGTTGTACCGTTTATACATCTGTGGTTTGCTTTATTGATTGCATCCAGTTTGATGAGTGATTAACATGTAACGAGGGGCATACCAAACGTTTCTACTGGCGGTAGAATATCAAGGATAGTACCCTGTCTGGCAAGCTCATCCGTCTTATAGGTCCCTGGTGTATCTCTTAAACACGGTACCCAGAAGAGGTGAATGGTAAAGTGCTCTGCCATCTCACTAAAAGATAGACAGCATTCGAAGTAAATGAGATGAATCCCAGGGACTTATGCTACTAAAGAAGAACTGTATCGTTGTTGGAAATATTAATCTGCCTAACAACTATCACCCACTTCATGCGAAGGACGAAGACGTTTAAAGTAGTTAGTAAGTGCGAGAAATAATTTTTGGAATAGGGGCTTAATCGCCCAATACGTAAAATTTAAAAAATATCAAGTGTAAACACGCCGTAGAAGTGAAACTATATTCTAGTTTACTTATTAAAGAATAAAAATGAATACACTATGAAGGTCTTTAGCAGAGACCTATTGATCTCGTTTTCGTTACACTTTTTCGTTTCACTTCAAAAAACTTAAATTGCCCTAATTTTAGACTGATGTAGATGTTTTTTTGTTTGTGATTTGAGATAAGATGTGTTGAGTGGAGATTTTTTCAAAGAGGAGTTGACATAAAAATAAAATATTATTAAGGTGCATATAATGTCGATATATCAAATCACACCCTCAATTGAAATCTCAACAACGAAAGGTAGTTTAGGTAATACCAACGAACATAACCAAATCTCCCCCGAATTATAAATTAAAATCCCCAAATTTCCAAAAATCAGTTGTCCGGCTTATTTTTGCATATTAAAACTTAGCTACTTAAATAAAATCGATGTTAAATAAATACTTAAAAAAAAATCAAATAAATCATCGAAGCATTACACGAAAATCCAGAAATTAATTCCCCTAAAGTGTAAATCACACAATTTGGCTGGCTTAACATGCTCAAGTGGGTTTACTAAAGAACTCCGTAAAAAAAAATAACGAAATCAATATGATTTCGATAATACTACTTAATAATGATTTCTTAAAAATATAAACAATTATGTCATTAACACGATTTTTAATTCTTTTAAAATCCATCTTCGTCTAGTTCTCTAAATAAAATTAATCATCTTCGAGACTTGAAGTGTATAAATCAATTCTAAGTGTGGGATATTCCCCATAAGTCTTAGAGGTTTGCGTGTTTTCTTAAAAATGGATATAAATATTTTTTTTCTTCCGAAATACAGTCTAGTGTTTTTATTTTTTAGTTGATTAATACACAAACTTGTAAATACAACAAAAAATGGGAAGTGTGCATAATTTAACTTTAAATTATTTTTTTAATATTTTCTCACGCCTTATAACAACAGAATTTATTATAAGGTCGTTAACATTTTTTTCTTAAATGTCTAGACGGTTGATTAGACAATATGTAAACAATATTTCAATTAGTAGACAAATATTATTTTCAGAAGAGTTTTGAAAATATTTTCAAATATTTTAAGAGTGTTCAACACATGTCAATAGGAAGCAAATATTTTTGGAATTTTGTGATTTTATTTTGTCAGTGAAGACTTAATGATTTGAGAACATGCTGGAAGACATTTTCTTTAAATTTGGCTTTCGATGCGAAATATTGTTAGTAGGTTGCGCTATTTTACAATACTGAACAATTCGTCGCTTTAGTGACACAAAAACGTACGTCAACATTTGAAAAATTTAGGGTTTTTGTGAATTTTGTGTTTTTTTTACCACTTTTTATTTTTTGGAGTTTTTTGAATACTTTTGTGAAGTGCTAACATCTAGTCTTCTTCACTTAGAGGTACAATTTTTTTCGTCAAAATACATAAATTCTATATTTTGGATATGCCACCCATCCCAAAATCGTAAAAAATGTCGTTACGTTCTTGTGTCACTAAGGTGAAGAATGGCCAAACAGTATAGTCACTTTTATTTGCTTAATTTAATCGTATTTACATGTTTTTAAAATTAAAAAAAACAGCATAAATGTATAACTAAATAAACATTTATTCATAGAGTATACAAACTGGGGCTACGTATTGAATAGCACTTCGTATAAACGGCCATCATGGCTTTGCTGGCACGTCCATACTCTTTTATAGAAAATTTCAATGACCGTTTCGCTGCGTTGGTTGTGGTCTTGGGTATGTTTGCAAAGACCGTATAACCCCATAGAACAAAGTCCAATGGCCTTAAATCGCAAGACCTGGATGGCCACTTATGATCGCAAAAACGGCCGATTACACGATAAGGAAATACCTCCTGCAGTTAATAATTTTTTTCTCTAGCTGTATGGCATGCGGCACCATCTTGTTGAAACCACGTGTTGGTACATATCCATATCCAACCATATCTTCTAATTTAAGCACAAAACATATGAGAAAGCTATAGACCGCTGTGCAGATCGTTTAATACCCTATCCCATCCCTAAAATTAATAATGTGTATGGCTGTATGGCGATGAAATATAGAACATGACATGTCATAACATTTTGTTCAGACAGTTTATCAAAATCTTTTATGGTTCGACAAAAAAACAACGTTTTTCGCCAGGTTATCCTATTGGGTAGGGTATACAAATGGTTGTTTGTATGAAAATGAGTTAAAAAAGCTGGCGAAATGTTTATGTTATCATAACCAATAATTTTGCATCAAACATTTTTTCGAATACTTCAAAATTTTACCGAAAAAGTTATTTTTTTTTACTGAAAACGCCTCCAAAACTTTGTATAGAAAAATACATACATTAGGATTGTCTAGATATGTTGGTTTGACACATTTTTAAGATTTCTAACGGTTTGGCCGAAAACTTCATTTTTGTAAAAAGGTGACGTGGCAGTGGGCGAATTTCAAAAATGTTAACACTTGTTCTGTTGGGAGCAACAACGAGCAGGTGTACCGAATTTCATCATCGGCCCAGAAACTGGTGACGTATGTACGGACAGACCTGGCTAAATCGACTCAGCTATCGATTCTGAGTCGATCCATATACCTAAAGGTATATCTAGCTAGGTTATTTCTCCACTTTAAACCGGAAATACCGAAACTAAAGCCTAAAAAAACTGCGGGTCATGACCTAATTACAGGAGAACTTCCTAAAATGTTACCTCGGAAAGCAGTAACCAAACTCAGAAATTTGATTAGAATACATACCAAGACAATGGAATGTCGCGGAAGTGATTATTGGTCTCAAGTCAGGAAAATCACCGAAGGGAATAAAATTTTACAGACCTACTTCTCTTCTTCCAATGATTTCAGAAATTTTTGAAATGATATTACTCGGTCGCTTACACCCCATTATTGATCAGAAACGCCTTTGGCCTGACTATCAATCTGGGTTTAGAGGTAAACATTCAACTGCGGACCAAGTTCATCATGTAATCGAAGAGAAGAAAATTTGCTCAGCCGTATTTCTTGACGTATCGCAAGCTTTTGACAAAAAAAAAACTAAGACAAGTTCTGCCTGAAAAATTATATGAAATCCTTGTCTCGTATCTTGCGTATAGACTCTGCTGTGTGAAACTTTGAAACGAATATTCAGAGTTTAAAGAAATATTGGCAGGAGTGCCACAAGGAAGCGTCCTTGGACCACTCTTGTACCTCCTATTTACACGTGATATCCCACAAAGAAACGATACAATAGTTGCCACTTTTGCCGAAGATACAGATATGCCAACTGCCAGCACAACAAATTAGGAAACAAAAATGAAATTACAAAACGCTCTTAACGAGGTTAATGAATGGACAAAATCCTGGCGGATCGCACTTAACGAGGGCAAATCGATTCATGTGGATTTTTCGTATAAACGGACAAACAATTTGGTTCGAGTCCCTTTTACAAATGAAGCGAAATATCCGCGAATGACACTTGATGCAAAATTAAAATGGAAGTCGCATGTAAAAAAGAAATGCGAAGAACTTTAAAATAAATACAGAGAACTGTACTGGTTACTCGGAAAATATTCGAATCTGAACCTTGATAACAAGCTGCTATTATACAAGCAAGTGCTATACCCGGTCTGGACATATGGTATACAACTATGGGGTTGTACAAGTGAAACGAATCTAAAGATTCTAAAAACTTTTGAAAATAAAATTTTAAGATCATTCATCAATGCACCGTGGTATATAAGGAATGAAGATCTACGCAGAGATCTGGGTTTTCCCGCGGTTAAAAATGAAACGAAAAATTTTGCACGCAAACATTAAAAATATTTGTTGGCGCACGTTAACACAACGGTCCTCCAAATTCTTGAAGAAACAAATTTATTGCGGTGTCTTCAAAGAACTAAGCCCTTAGATTTGGCCCGTTAACAACAAACCGCGCTGTAAATGGCGGAAAAAGCAGGAACTCTCAAAGGAAAGTATTTTTTTTGTGGTTTTAGTGGGTTAAAGTCTCACACTACTTTGGGCACGTGCTCATCGTGTCTATGAAGATTTCCACCAACCCACGGAAAAAATAAATGTCTATGTTACATACTATGTAATAAAACTATGGAATAGGGTATAACAACTGGGTTATCATGTCACGATATTTAACACCAATAAACTGGTACTTCCCTAGCAGTCGCAGTGACAATGCGTTGCTCTTTTGTATAGCGCTCCATTTTTACTAACTCGGAACTGTCAGCTGTCACATTTTTATCATTTTTTCAGTTGGCAACACAGTACCATTAAATGGCGCGAAATTCAAATAAGCTGTGTACCAACGAGAAAGACAATCCATTTGTCTTGAATCTTAGCTTAAGAAGAGAGCAATCCACACAGAGACAGTGGATGCGTTAGATTACTTAGATCGCCAATCCTCATTCTATTAATCAAAAAGCTGAAGACACTGTAAATTGGATTGATGCATCCAGCATATCACTCACCAAGTTAAGGTAGGCGATAACCTGTCCGATACATTAAGGCACTAGAGATGTAGGGCTCTCTGCAGCGACTATAAGTTGTGCGCAGTTAAATTATACAAGGAACCATTAAGCCATTGATGCGCATCGAGGGTGTCTATTTATAATTTGCGTTATAAAAGGAATTAAAATAAATTTTGACATTTTCATTTGTTCCGTCCCGTTGCCCTACATGGCTGTTCAGATCCATCAAATCCGAAAGAGGAATGTCTTCAAATTTAGTACAGTCACCCCTAGTTGGGTAGTGTTGAAAAATACAATTTCAATAAGCTGTTGGAATAATAAATCGTTTCGGCAGTTTTTTTTTATCCTTTTATGACTCATATCTAATGGGGTAAACTATAAAGACAAAGTCAATTAATTTCATTCCCCTCTCCTATGTCAGAATCCCAAAAAAAAAAACATGACAAGATTTCTTTAATGTAAATCAAAAGTCAGCGCTATTAGCATTTCGCCCATGTCCCTGAACTTAACTTGTCATGGTTTTTGGCTAGCCATAGAAAAAATAACTCATCATACCAAGCATACTAATAAATATGCCGCGATAAAACGCTCATAAAAATCTAGTACCCCAGCTATCCGCTCAACATTTCAAAAATCCTAAAATTGTATCTAATAGTCTTGTTTATAACTCGCCGTGTCTATCCATCACAAGCACGTTTCTCAACTCAAACATAAACATAAATAAACGTAAATCGAGATCACGATCACGCTGCGATCGTACAGGAAAGCAATATCGAGAGAGAAAAGTGTTCCGCCATTACATTACAACAGACCTTGACTTTCCGATCATATAACTCGAGATGGGAAATCATTTTGTTATTTAAAAAAAAAAAACATGTATTCAGCTTTGCGGTATATTGTCATGTCATGAGAGACAGGGAACTCACTTTAAGTACTCTTCGCGCCATGTTTGTTCACTTGAATGTGTAGCCCGGAACACAATCATCGACAGCTGACTGAGGGCACGCTTAATTTCCGGCATTCTTGAATCTCGTTTTTTTTAACAGTAAAAAAAATATCACAATTTTATTTAGTTTAGAAAAACACTTTTTTTTATAAAAAAAAAAAATAAATGAAACCTCAAAACAATCACAAAAACACAACACACTGTCCCCGTCGAGGTTACCATGGGAACATTCTGAGAATAACCATCGTCTTATGCAACGGCACTGACACTGAACAGCAGCTACATAGAGCATGTAACTGATTCATTACTTTTTTTTTTCGAAATTTATCTTTTTAAAAAAAGAAATACAAACTAAGTAGTATTGTAATCTTATCTCATAGATGCGGACTTTGTAAACCACTTTTAACCGGCGCGGTGTCACTCAGTTGAAGATTGATAATTTTTTTTTCTTTTTGCGGAGCGACGAATATACCCGTTCACGACTTTTTTCTGACTACAAATTCGAGGAACGATTCGATTTGCGACAATTGTTTGTGATCAGACCATTCATTTCTGTTCTGAGAATTGCTGTTTTTTTTTTTTTTTAATGTTTTGACAAAAGCACACCACTCTTGGTTGAACTTTTTTTTACCTGTAACCAGAACTATTTTTAAAGACAAACAATTTTATTTTTAAGTGAATTACAAATTTTAAGCTTTCGATTTGATGTCTGAATTAGTATTGCCAAAGTGCAGGGATGTCGCGTGGTAATATTGCGTCGGTAGAATGTCTTCATTTCGGTGGAAAATTTACGACTGATTGAGGAGGGTTACTGTTTTTTTTTCACCGCTGAATGTGTACTTGTCGAAATTTAATTATCACGAATATTCATATCTGAGGCTCGTGATATGCTTGATTGATCGACTCAAGGTACATTCACCGACTGATACGCACAGCGGTAGGTTTAAATCAAATCAAAAGTTTGATTGTTGTTGCTGCGTCATAAGGTGGCTTTCGTAAAGGTGATTTTATTACTTTTAGGCGGATCTTGCTGGGTGGCAGTAGTGCTCTGTCATGAACTTAAATTAGTAACCGTGCAATGAATGGTAATGGTGGTAACCCATTTCTGGATTGGACTTGTTGGTAAACCAAATCAATCAGAAATGGTGATGTTGCATTCACCGGACGTTTGCAGAAGGTATTCTGCAATCCATTGAAACGTTATGATGAATCATTTGTTTTGAAAATTGTCACCCGACCTTGCCGTTCAGAGAATTGAACGTAAATTTTGATAAAACTTTGGATTGGGTAATGTGATGATTGAATTCAATCAAATATGTCGAAATATCAGGTGAGATCTGACTTAGACTGACTTCGATTATGTATGACGTATACGACTGACGAAATTGGAACTCTGCGTATGCAGTCGGGACACAATTTAATAACTTTCTACGAGTAAGTCGAATGAAAAAAAAAAATAATTTACACCCAGTATGCTCATTTCATAATTTTTATATGATAAGTTATCGAAGATGCAGAATAATTTTTGTTATTCGATTGCAGATAAATACATTCGTAGGGTTTTTTTTAGATGCAAACCAGTTTTGTGTTATAATTAAACACAACAAATTCAAAAAAATCACCAATTAATAAGCTCACAAATTTCATGGCATTTAGTCTTTAAAAAATTAAGGGAATATGGCCTCCGTGACTGTGCCTTATGAGCGCCATACTATCGAGTCTATTTTGTACCATCTTTTCCAACATATCCGGTGTTATTTCGTCAACAGTGCGTCGAATGTTTGATTCGAAGTGAAAAATCGTTGCTGGCTCATCAGCATAGACCAGAAATTTAACTTACCCCCACAACAAGGAGTCCAAATGTGTTAAATTTCACGAACGAGGTGGATAATTCACAGGCCTATTTCTTGAGATGATTCAGTCACCAAACGTTTAGCTCAACAAATCATTTTTGCATGTATGGGATGTTGCGTGGGCTGTCTTTGCCTGTAGCGTTCCCAATTCACGGTAATGATGGCACCTGTTTCGGACTTAAAGACGATTGTGCCGATGATGATTTCGGGATGTAAACCGCACCAAACTGTGATTTTTAAGAGATATGCTGGAGTCTCAAGATGCTCAAGAGGGATGTGCTCACTACAAAAACCACAATTCTGCTTGTTAACATACCTGTCAAGGCAGAAATGAGCATCATCGCTGAAGATGATTTGACGACAAAAATCTGGTTCAATTCCAGTTGATTGTCAGCCCATTCATAGAAGACACGACGCAATTGATGGTCCGCTGGATTTTCTTGCACAAGCTGGATCTTTTATATAGGGTGAAGGCCAAGATCCACAAAAAAGGAGACCCTCTAAGCTGCGCCAACTACAGAGGCATAAATCTCCTTAACATCGCCCACAAGATCATACCTGCCGTAATATGTGAACGCCTGAAAACGTTAACCAACAACCTTATCAGCCCTTATCAGTGTGGTTTTAGAGCAGGAAAATCCACAACCGATCTTCAATTTGATTCTTGAGAGGATTGTGCAAAACTCCCGAGCCAACACCAGAGGCACAATTTGCCAAAAATCGGTGCAACTACTAGCATACGCCGACGATATTGACATCATTGACAGATATAACTTTGAGGTAGTATGGGACTACCTCGGTTCCGCTATTAACTCTGACAACAACATCTTGTCAGAAATAAAACGAAGAATTACTCTTGCCAACCGCTGTTTCTTCTGGCTAAGAATGCAATTCAGTAGTAAGGCCTTTACTGGAACTACTAAGGAGATCCTATATAAGACCCTGATCATCGCATTCCTGGTCTAAAGCGCTGAAGCGTGGACCGTCAAAAAAGCGGATGAAGAAATCCTTGGTCCATTCGAAAGGAAAATTCTTCGAAAAATCTTCGGTCCCGTTTGCGTTGACTGGTTATGGAGACGAAGATTCAACCAAGATCTATACGAGCTGTACCGCGACATGCCCTTGGTCAAAAAAAAAAAACTCTTCTAGGACATTTAGAACGAATGGACACCAATACTCCGGCTTGCAGAGTCTTCGATTCCCAGCCAGACGTCGGGCGCAGTAGAGGAAGACGTCGCCTAAAGTGGCGCGAACAAGTAGAAACCGAAGTCAAGCAACTTGGAGAAGCAACTGGAGGCAGTTAGCTAGGGACTGGGCGAATTGGAGAGGCATGTTGGTTGAGGCCGAAGTTTATTCCGGAATATAGCGCCACTTAAAGCGAAAAAAGCCACTTTTGTGGGATAGTGGTTATCCGTATTCTTACCTTGGCTGCAATAATGTACTAACCTGAGTTTATGTTTGCCGCCTCGAAGGTACATCCAAAATACTAGATCTTTGCTCAAAATGTTCCAAGTAGTGGACGGGCAGAGACGAAGTTGCTGAACACGGCGTTGGATCGGTAATTCCGGGAACTCTGTCACACTAACGTCTACAGTGGCGATGGCTTCTTCTGTACGCACGGTACGGGCTTGATTTGGATGAAGATAAATGGTCAAGAATCGATCCATGGTGTCACGTATTAGCTACTCAGATGTAAGATTATGCGCACCGTAAAATTGACAAAGTGCTCAATAATTTTGGCGATAAGAACTCGAATTTAGCAAATAAATTTCCACGATTTGTAAACGTTGTTCTGGTATCAGTCTTTCTAAGTTGATTTGTCAATAAAGTCAAACACACTTCATTAGTATGTGAGCTAGTTTGACAATTTTCGATATAGGAAATTCTACACCTCTAAGAAAAAACCCTTTATATGCTTACGAACGTCTGTATCAATAACTTTCTTGAACGACTATCGCTGTAAGTCGCAGACTCGATACTGCTAAATTAGTACCAACTTGCCCTAAGCACATTTGATCTAAGGAATTTCGAAAACGAGGATTTTATTCTTGCAAACTCAAAATTGAGTCTTCTAAAGGGTGATCCAAGTAGAGATACTTTTTTCAATAGCCTTTTTTGACAGATCACGTGTGAGTCGTGTCATGCTGTCATGTTATTTTTGTTTAGTATTGTTTGGCATTTCATAATGGAAAGACTTACGCGTGAACAACGTTTACAAATTGTTCAACTTTATTATGAAAATTCACGTTCTGTAAGGAATGTGTTTCGTTCACTTCGCTCAACTTATGGTCAACATAATCGGCCTACTGAGCGTACTATTCGCAACACCATCACCCATTTTGAGACCCAGCATTCATTATTGGATAATATTCGACCGAATAGACCACGTCCAGCACGCTGTGAAGAAAATATAGCGGCCGTAGCTGAGAGCATAGACGAAGACCGTAGACTTGGCGCATTTAACGTCAAGATCTTAAATTGAAAGCGTACAAAATACAGCTTGTGCAACAACTGAAGCCTTCTCAAGCGACATCGCTTCGCTCTATGGGCTCTTGAAAAGTTCCAAGAAGATCCGACGTTTTCGAGGCAAATTTTGTTTAGCAATGAGGCCAATTTCTGGCTCAATGGGTATGTAAACAAACAAAATTGCCGCATTTGGGACGAAGAGCAACCTGAAGAGATTGAAGAACTGCCACTTCATCCAGAAAAAAACAACGGTTTGGTGTGGTTTGTATGCCGGTGGAATCATCGGTCCATATTTCTTTAAAAATTATGCCGGTGCGAACGTAACCGTCAATGGCGACCGTTATCGTGCCATAATAACCGACTATTTGATGCCTGAAATTAAAGCTCGTGATCTCGGCGACATTTGGTTTCAGCAAGACGGCGCCACTTCCCACACATCGCATCAATCAATGGACTTATTGAGAGAACATTTCGGTGAGCACATAATTTCACGTTTTGGGCCGGTCGATTGGCCACCAAGATCGTGTGATATCACACCGTTAGGCTTTTTCCTGTGGGGATATGTAAAGTCAAAAGCTTATGCAGACAAACCCGCTTCGATTCAGGCCTTGGAGGAAAACATCACGCGTGTCATTCGCCAGTTACCAGTCGAAATGCTCGAACGAGGCCAACATTTGATAGACATAATCTTCAAAAAATAAATGCCAAAGAATGTTCTTTCAAATGATAATAAACATTCTCCATCAAATTTGAATTTTCTGTGTTTTTTTCTTTAAAAAAGTAGGGAACCTCGAAATGGATCACCCATTGTAAACCACCAATTCAATTCGTCACTTTTCTTATATGTAACTATGAAAGGTGTTTGGAAAGCTTAACGAAATTATCCCTGGACGTGCTACAATTGAAAGAATCATATGACAGGCAGTTACAAATCATACAAATTCAGTACAAACGGATCAATGTGTAACAACTTTTTGCTGCCAGAATAAGCAAACATTTGGCGGACATTCATGAAAAATGATTCTGCCAATGTGCAGATATGCCATCATGGGATTCAACAAATGCGAAATAAATTGATAAGTTTAAGTTTAAGTATATCTGACCGTGTCCATTCATATCTCAATATTGTTTAGGCTCAAAATTTCGAACTAGACTGATGAGCACTTGTATACGAACTCGATGTTGTTCCTATCATGAGATACAAGTGAAAATAAAAAAAAATCAATGCCCTACTAACGCAACGACCTTTTCAAACAAAAAATGTTTTATCAAATCATTATGAAACTAAAAAACTGTCTCAACAACAATTTAACACAATGTGATCATCTTAATTTCATCCATAGACAATTTTAAGCACGCAAACTTTATCGGGTGTCAATATTTTATATAATTGTATATAATTATTATATAATACATTGACGCAATGGTTAGTGCGATGAACTGCCGCGCAAAAGGTCTGAGTTCGATTCCCAGCCGTAGCAACAGCTAAATGCATTTTTACCGACCCTCCTCTCGTGATGATCTGACAAGTCATCCGAGTAATATCAATCGTCATGAAAATCGTATCTCAACTTCTGCACAAAACAGGAGGTCCCACAATCGCGCAAAGAAATCCACACGCACACTTGAATGGTTGTAAGAAAAAAGCTAGGCTCTGTTGCGTCATAAATTTATTTTTATTGGGTATAATTATAACCGTAGTTATACGTGTTTTAAGGCTTACTAACTCCTTGGAGGCTACTTCTCAAAACAAACTTTTTTATTTTTTTGAAAAATATGAAAAAAGTCGATAAAAGTCTCAGCAGCATATGCAGCTTATACTGTTAATTTTGTTAAATAAAAATTGTAGGCCTTGGTCGTTTTCCATTAACGTTGCGAGGGTTAAGGTATCAGAAGACGCACACAAACGTTTCATCAACTATTTTGAGATTAAAATTTAGTACTAAATTTTTGTGCTGAACCGATGAAAATTTTTGTATATGTCTGCTCATTCGATTTAAACGTAACACCTAATGCCCAAAACACACGTGCAGTGATTCTGCTTGCAGTGCGGCATGCAGTTCAGCAAGCAAGACACACGTCTTGCTTTTTTTCTGCTCTTATAAAGAGAAAGATATTCTTTTCGTGAACATTTTAGACCTATTGAAATAATTGAGCTAGGTATACCTCAAAGTATATGGATCGACTCAGAATCGCAAGCTGAGTCGATTAAGCCATGTCTGTCCGTCCGTCCGTTCGTCTGCAGGTAACCGATTTCTGGGCCTTAAAATTTGAGGTAGGGCAATGAAATTTGGTACATGTGGTCCTTGTACGTGCTATTCGAACAAGTGTACAAATTTTTGAAATCCGCCCACTGCCACGCTCCCTTTTTAGAAAAACCTCATTTTAGGCCATACCGTTAGAGATTTTGAAAAAAGTGTCTCAAGAAGTTATATAGACAATCCTAATGCCTATATTTCGTCTATACAAAGATTTTTGCCGCGCCTACTTTTTGGGGGTGTTTTACGTAAAAAACATTTTTCGGTAGAATTTTTTTTTTTATAATTTGGAAAAAAAATTTTATGCGAAATAATTGGCTTTGGTAATACAAACATTTCTTTCATAGACCCTCTAAGCCGCGCCAATTACAGAGGCATAAGTCTCATACACATCGGCTGCAAAATCCTATCTGCCGTAATATGTGAACGCTTGAAACCGTTTACCAACAACATGATCGGCCCTTATCAGTGTGGTGTTTTAGGCCAGGGAAGTCCACAATCCATCAAATCTTCAGACTTCGGCAGATCCTGGAGAAACCCCAAGAAGTCCGAATCGATACCCACCACCTATTCATCGATTTCAAAGCCGCATACGACAGCATTTATCGAGACGAACTATACAGAGCCATGTCTAGTTTTGGTATAACTCGTCCGTTTGTGTAGGATGACGATGGAGAATTCTCGCTGCCCCCTCAGGGTCGGAAACGACCTCACCGACACATTCGATACCAAAAAAAGATTTAGGCAAGGCGCTGCGCTGTCATGGGACTTCTTCAATCTGATTCTTGAGAGTATTGTGCTCGGCTCCGCCATTAACTCTGACAGCAACATCTCGTCAGAAATTAAACGAAGAATTACTCTTGCCAACCACTGTTTCTTCGGGCTAAGAAGGCAATTCAGTAGTAAAGCCCTCACTCGAACTGCTAAGGAGATCTTATATAAGACCCTGATCATACCAGTCCTGCTCTACGGCGCTGAAGCATGGACCGTATCAAAAGCAGATGAAGAACTCCTTGGTCGATTTGAGAGGAAAATTCTTCGAAAAATCTTCTTTCCCGTTTGCGTTGACGGGCTATGGAGACGAAGATTCAACCAAGAACTATACGAGCTGTTCAATGACATGCCCCTGGTAAAAAAAAACTTCGCATTGGATGCTTAAGATGGCTAGAACATGTAGAACGATTCCCAGCCAGACGTCGGACGCAGTAGAGGAAGACCTCGCCTTAAGTGGCGCGCACAAATAGAAACCAACCTCAATCAACTTGGAGTGCGCAACTGGAGGCAGTTAGCTTAGGACCGGGCTAATTGGAGAGGCATATTGGTTGAGGCCCAGGTTCATTCCGGACTGTAGCGCCACTTAAGTAAATAAGTAAGTATCAGTATCAACTTCATCTTCACTATAGGTTTCAACTTCAGATGTTACCGAAAACAAAATTTCGGCACCAGACGTCATATGACAAGCAATAACCTCATTATCCAAGTTAATGTACTCTGAAAGGCTGCACCCTGTGTCTTGTGTATTTTGTATTCGTAAGAAATCCCCATGCATTTCTCTGAACTCAGGTATGGACACACCAAAGTCTACGTGAATTTCATTGATTCTTAGCCCTTGCATAATACCGTCATCTTCTTCATCCCAAAGGGAATGTTTGCCAAATACAGCCTTAATAAATGAATTTCGTATTGTTGAGCTCTTTTCATTGCAGTTCCATGATATTGAAACATTTTTTATGCAGTCGAGTATAGAAAACTTTTGGACTAACATTCCCTTCTTCCAGCGAAGTAAAAATTTTGCTAATGATTTTTTTTTTCTGTAGAAACACTTAAAATTCTGTATGACTCCTTGGCCTATTGGCTGTAAAGCTGCTGTCATGTTCGGTGGGAAAAACACAAGCTTTATAGACTTTAAATATGTTGGCGATTTTTGGGCGCTACAATTGTCAACAAAAAGCAGGACGTTTTTGATTAAAAAATACCTTGTTCCATTCTTATAGCCACTCTTCAAAAAAGCCGGCTAACATCCATGATTTTTTGTTTCCTCGATACTTTACAGGCAAGGATTTAACTCCCTGTAAGCATCGTGGCTTATTGCTTTTGCCGATCAAAAGAATTTTAAGTTTTTTTTTCCACTCATATTTGCAGCAATCATACATGTTACCCTTTCCTTACTATGTTTCCCACCGTGACATTTATCGCCTTTGAACGATAAGGTTTTGTTGGGAAGACATTTATAAAAATAAGTCCTGTTTCGTCTTAATAAAAAATGTCATCTTCGCTGTAGCCTTCGATTAGTTTTGGTAAAACTTTTTTCTGCCAATGCTCGCAGTCTTGTTGATTTATGGAGGCACTTCCTTTAGAAAGTATTTTTTGAACAATGCCATTTCTAGTTGATAAAAAATCTCTTACACCAAACTTTTTTTGTGCGATTTGTTGTCACGCTGAACTTCACTTTTTTTAAATTTGTAAAGCCAACCTGTACTTCCAGCAAAGTTAGTTTCTCCAAATGCAACTGCAAAACTCTTAGCCTTCTCCTTTATGATGATGCCTGACATTGGCAGGTTTACATTACGGTCTTCCGCAAACCATATTGAGACAGCCCTGTCAACACTTTCATTATCTATTAAGAGTTTTTTTCTCTTTAAGTTTTTTTCGTTTTGTGAAGATTCAGCTTTTTTTAAACACTTTCTCTTATCTTCAGTATAGTGGATAGTGTACTTGGAGGTAAACCATATTTTATGGCCACATTTTCCTTCTTGGTACCACCCTCAACTTAACTGATGATCTTCAGTTTTTGTTCAAAAGTAAGATGGTTTAATTTTCTTCCTGACATAATGACGTTTTCATTACTTTTCCAAATGAATGTGTTACACAATTTAAATAAAACGTGGGACTCCTGAACTTACAAACGTTTTAGATATCCGTCCGAAATCGTAGTTCAAGTGAGATACATACAAATCGTAAAGAAAAACTAACAACACATCTCTACTCCCAAAACAAACTTCAAAAAAATGTCATGACATCAATGTAGACCCTATCAAATTTTCAAAGTGGGGGTTTTCCGATTCGGAACAGTACTTCGTACAATTGTACATTCTCAACAGACTTCCAAAATAATCAAAGTAGGCTACAGACAAATTTCAATTAATTTAAATAAAAGGGATTTCCCCGACTCGGAGCAAAAGTTCGAGTTAAATTGACTTTTTGCAATCAAACGCAATAAAAAAAAAATCGAATTGGAGAGGAATTCGAGTTACAGAAGTTCGAGTTATGAAGAGCGAAATTCAAATAAGGCAAAGTTATCCATAAAACTTTGAGTTGTGGAGAAATTCGAGTTATGGAAGTCCGAGTTATGGAAGGCCGAGTTATGGAAGTCCGAGTTATGGAAGTTCGACTGTATTGCATTGCAGTTAAAGTGTCAAATTTCGTACAGCTGTGAATTGTGTCTGTAAAATGTAGTCTGTTGAGACAGTTTTTGGATTATAGGTTGAAGCAAGCTTATCCAAATCTAACCGGATAGAAGTTATATTATTTCTGAGATAGCTACATGAAAGATACATGTATGTGTTAATATAGCATATCTACGTAAAAAAATAAATTAAAAAAAATTCCAAATCTCTTCCTGTCATAAGGCCTCCAAAGACATCACATGACGTCTTTTCAATTTAGCACAAGCAAACAACTATACCAACATAATGCGCTGTTCCTTAAGTGCCAAATCCTCTTCAAGTGACAAATCCCCTTCATAAAGAGAATTAATACTCGATTGACCCGTTACTTACAACGTGTGTATTTTATTTTGTTTGCAAATTTATATCTTTGACTGAATTTCCTCTTTAGTTCTCATTGTACGAGTCCCTATCTACCTTTCCAACGTTCCATTTATGTAGGTATGTGCCCCTATTACCAGCAGTTGCTAAAAATTTATGCAAATATCCTTCTTCCCTTTTGCATGACAGAACATCTCATTCATGATATAAGCACACAACAAAACCTTACCAAACAAGATTGTAAGCACAAGTTATGCAGGGGATTAAGTTCCCCCAGTTTTTTTTTTCGCGGTAATAAAGTTGTGAATCATTTTAATGGCGAACAATAACAAATCTGTTTTCGAAAGCAATGAACATTTTTTCATTGATAAAGGACCCATGTAAACTCAGAATGAGGTTGCGATCTGAATATGGAAAGGATCGTGGAAAAAAAAGTTAAAACACGTGGAAAAATTGAAAATTATTTCTGGTCATCATTAACTTAAAGGGGAATATTGTGTGACTAGCTGGCGTATAGTGCGTACCAAAACAGTTGGCCAACGGTCGATTGCGCAGAGAGAGGATTTAAGAGAACAAAAATGACGCGAAAGAGATTTAATCACTAAGCGTTTTTGCCTGTAATTTACAATGCGTAACCCAACTTTACAGTGCTTAGAACTAAAATGCTGTTGAATATTTAAATAAACTTAATTTTTTATTATGAGGTCGACTTTTATACATTTCTACCCAGAAGTCCGATTGTATTTGAAAGGGTTCCCAACCCTTTTTATGGTTGAACATTTCGTGGTTTAGCGCTAGGTACCTGTATGGGTGGTGTGCTTGGTTAGCATTAATTTTATGATGTTTGATTTTACCAGTTTGACTTAAGTTTAAAAGTTTTACGACATGATTAGTGTTTGCATTTGGTTACCTGTAGGGGCAAGGAATAAATTTGTTGCCTGTTTTTTATAGTTTTTTTTTAGATAACGCATATATATTTAGATTTCCTATTTGGAATTCACTTTCACGAAAACAAAAGCATTGCTAGGACATAAGTTTATTAAAATAAAATAAATTGTCATGGATCTTTCAAGAAAAGGAAAACCAATAGGAAGTCTAGGACTTTACTTTGCGTGCCAATATCAGTACCTACATGATCAATATGCACGACACAATTAATAATGATCAACGAAAGCATAATGAGCATATAGGGTTTAAATCTAAAACCGTACACCTTCATACAGACACAGTCACACAATCAATTCATGTGCAATGTTTTGCTTAATCTATCCGACCGTGATCACATCATACTCCTACAAAGAACCGACAAGACAACAAACGAAACAATATATTTTCCTCCAAGTAAAGTTGACATATAATGGTCTATATTTTTCCTCCGCTCCTAATTTCAGTATAAACGAAGGAAAATGAAGAAACGAACCTCAGTGAGATCGCGAAAGCGATCTTGAAAACAAGGCAGGGTATACGTCGTTTTTTATTATGGCTCCGCCCAATTTCGTCTCTTTATGCTTGTTTTTGCAATTTTAAGAGATTGTAAAACACATTTTAAGAGACCTGCGCAGTAGAATGGCCAACTGTTTTGGTACGCACTATACTAGGTGTTGATCGTTGTTTAAAAACTCAAGTGAGCAAAAATTCCTGCCTAATTGTTTTTACAAGCTTCATTTATTAGGATACACCATAATTCCTCTAAGCAATTGTGTGTCATATATCCTTATTTATAAAACACTAGCAATCCACGGTTTCACAAGAGTGCAATGAGAAGTGCGCCTAGTTAAAATATTAAGCGTGCTTATTTATTCTAAAGACAAGTAGTCTCCATCTTCAGCAGTTTAGACCGAGGTTTAGACTGGGACTTGTATTGTCAGTTCTTCAGTTTATTGTCTTGACAATAATTTATTGATGTTTTAATGCGTTAATCGCAACTTTTGTTAATTTTTTTTTGCCGTGGGCTGGTGGAAATCTCGATAGACACGATGAGCATTTGCCCAGGGCAGATTTAGACTTTAGTTCACTAAAACCACCACCATTTTTGTATTTGTAAAGGGTTTTTCAATAAGAGCGCTACAAAAGTTTTTTTGGAAACACAAGTCCATATCATCCAATTGAGGCCAAAAACATTCGGTTATCATTGAACGGTAGCGATTCCCATTCACAGTAACGTGCCGGTCTTGATCAATAATGAAGAAGTCCGGCCCAATGACGCCGCCGGCCCATAAACCACACCAAACCGTAATTTTTTCGGGATGCAATGATGACTCATGGAGTACGTGTGGATTGCTGCCTGACCAATACCGCATGTTTTGTTTATTGACGAAGCCATTCAGCCAAAAACGAGCCTCCTCGCTGAAGATGATTTTTCGATGAAAATCCGAATCAGTTTCAAGTTGTTGCTCAGCCCAATTCACGAACATACGACGCTTCTGGTGGTCAAGCGGCTTCAGTTCTTGCGTCAATTTAATCTTGTAAGGATGTAGGCCAAGATCTTTTCGCAAAATTCGCCACAACGAATTCACAGAGATGCCCAATGCTTGAGAACGACGTTTGGGAAACCTTACTTAAGAGAAACGTCAAAAGAGCGCAAGAAATATGGCGTTGTTTGCTGTCCTTGTCGCTCAACTTTTGTAGCGTCCCTGTTAAAAAAACCCGATAGATTGAGACTTTAACTCACTAAAAACCACCACCCTTTTTGTATTAGTACACGAGTAATGAATTTTTGACGGGTAATTTTCAATTTTTCCGCAATTTACAGCGCGGTTTCTTATTATCGGGCCAAATTTAGGTTTTTTTCTTCAAAGACGCCGCAATAAATTTGTTTCGTCAAGAATTTGGAGAACCGTTGTGTTAACGTGTTCCAATCAATGTTTTTTTTTATAATTGCTTGCAAAATTGTTCGTTTCGTCTTTTACCGCGGGAATACCCAGATCTCTGCGTAGATCTTCATTCGTTTTATACCACGGCGCACTGACGAATTGTCTTAATATTTTGTTTTCAAAAGTCTGTAAAATATTTAGATTCGTTACACTGGTACAACCCCATAGTTGTATACCATATGTCCGAACCGGCTTTAGCACTTGCTTGTGTAATAGCTGAAAGAATAATGGTTCATAGATATTCTAATGTTATGCCTTGACTTGACTGCTTTTCTTAGGCCGGCTATCTGTTGAATTAAGCAGATTGAAATATTATGGAGCCAATGTCGGAAAGCTTTCTTCACCATTCTTCAACAATTTTGAAAACAGACTATGAGTCGATTGTATTATTACTGACTTTTCTATACCCTTTAACCAGTTAAGGCTTATAATTTCCAAAAAAGGCTTAGAATTTCTAGAGTTTATTAATTTTTGGAATTTTATCTTTAATTAGATTTAATTGGATTAATACTAAATTGCCTTCTTAGCCACTGGACAGCAGAACTCGAGTCTGTGTTCTATAGGTATGTTACTAAATCTCCGATGGATTATGAGTCTGGCCAGACCAAATCGGTATTAAAATGTGCTTAGGAATTTTTTCTTGGTAGTTCTGAGCAGCAGCAGTCCTTGACTTCTTCAAATAGGCTAAGGTGAACATATTGGAACAGTAACAATACGTTTTCGATATATTTTTGTTCGATAAAATTCATTTAAAACGTGTTTCGTGAATCATGCACACTTAATTTGGCACAAATGTTGATGAATCAAAATGTGATGTTTTTTGGCACTTTAGAAAACAAACAAGATCTTCACCACTCCTTAATTTTTGAGCCCAAAACTTGAACTAAATAGTACCATCGTTTGTTTTCACGGTAATAATGTCGCTTCCTTTTTCTATGGCAAAGCCAAGGAAAGCCAGTAGTCATGTTGCCCATATTCACTACCGTCGGTCGCGACACCGATCCATCGAAAGCATCGAAGCCGAAACTAAGGTACCCGCACCTTTTCAAATGGACGAAACCAATAGTTTACTGTTATAACATACATTCAAGTCATTGATCCTAGATTCCTAGCACACAAACACACATTTAACACATCTCTGGTCATCTCCGGTTCTCTGTTTTGAAATATACCTATGGGTCTCAGCAGACCCTTACGCTCCATTTACCGCCTTATATGCCACGGCTCATCGGAGGGTTAATCGAGAGATCAAGGGATATGGATATGCGTTCTGGAAAAGTTGGAAGAGCCACTTCTTGACAGAACTCCATCATCAAGAGTAATGATTTTTAGCTAGTAAGGGACAAAGGGACAAATCAAATGAAGAATTACACTCCCGAACAGCGATTTCTTTCGACTAAAAATCAAAGTATTACTAAGCTCTAACGAAGGTTCTTTATAAGAGCCTGATCATCTCAATCCTGTCAAAGCGTGGACCATTTCAACGAGGCTAAAGAAATCTTTGGTCGGAAAATTCTTCGTAAAATCAACGGGCTAAGTGAATAGGCATGTTGGCGGAAACACAATCACGCGTTGCGGTTCCTGACGAACCCAGTTCAACCATATGCAATCAATGCTGTCAATCACAGCTTTGCCTGGGGCGTTGCGCTTCAACCTTAAAATGGAAAACATAAAATTTTAACGTAACATTGCTGTAAAGCGTCTTCGGTCGAAGTGAATGTTGGAAAAACCGTGTGTTTTCAAAAATTGTTGCTGTTTTCGGGATTATTTCTGAGAGGGTTGTGAAGTACGATGTTCTTAGAAAAGATTTTAATCCTTTCCCCCATTTCTGTAGCAGAGTTTCAAATTCTGCTCAGCATGAAAATATGTCAAGGCATGCGCGAAGCTATTGGGCGTAACGTCGGTAGAAGGCGAAGCCTCAAAGCGTGGTTTTGTTTTAGCCATGTTGGTTAATGCCCAGGTTTACTCCAGACTCTATCATTTAGAATTCATGCGTAGTTTAAATCATTCGTATTTGTAAGCATAAATGTAACAATAATATGCATGAGGCTATAAGTTTAAAAAAAGAAAAATTGCCCCAGTAGTCAGAATTATAATCTCACACAGCAGTAACTGATATGATTTTCGTGCATTTTATTTCCCATCATAATATTGAAATCACAAGTTGGCAACTCTATTGCAGTGTCATTCAAAGAATTTGCAACAAGAGCACGTATGGTGCTAGTGATTTGCAAAGCTAAAACGTTTTTTTTTAAATGACAGCATCCAAGCATCATGAAGCTTTAATGCTGAGATACTTTTGGTATCGGTAAAATGTCATGTTAAATTCGGATAATAAAACATGGTGTGCGGATCTAAGTCAAAATTACAACCGAACTAACCTCCTCCATGTGCATAAAATAATAAAAAACAAATCACAACATATGTTCCGACGTATCGATCCGTATTTCTGATGGCGTATCTCATCGCTTGATAACAAAAACATCTAAACCCACCGGAATTGACGATAAATAATAAAAAAAAAATCTCTCTGTCAACAATGACATATTTTTGAAAGGAATTCCTCCTCAAAGTGCCTACTTTATGTCGAACAGAGTATAAAAGTGTCCCATTGAATGTACTTACGGTTTAATGTGATTAAAGAGAATCATACCTAATTGTCCAGCCCCCACAGAGACCCCGGTACTACATGCCATTATACCGTCGTAATGGAATTAAGATCAATGCAAGCTGAAAAGGATGTCATCACGATATATAAACCAAACTAACACACCAATACCAACGAGATGTCTTAATTCAAGATCAACTAATCTTATCCTCAATCCCGCTGACGTGAGTATATAGATACGATTTGGTCAATTTATCCGCAGCTAAATGTCACACTCTCGCGAAAATTGTTTATAATTGCGCCGGCATTGATCGTCGCGCTTATAAAAGCGTTCAGCAAGTCAGTACACATATGCAAGCGGCACGCGAGCTCTATACACGTATCTGTGTCTGGAATTTCGTAACTTTGTGAACAGCATAGACGTGATGGTGGTGGATAGATAGTCTCGTGTTGTGACGCGATTGTATGCCTCGACAAAGTGTGGACATCTGCCAAGATGATGGATGGAAAGCTGCCGTCGTCGTTGTTGTCGTCGCTGTCGTAGTTCGTGATTTCCGCAAATTTTTCCAAATCGGCCGCGGCGCTGTCATAACTTTATGAATGGGGATGCGTCGGTGACGGTGGGTGGACAGTGGGGGAGGTTGGTGGAGTCGATTGAAAGGGATTTAATTTGATAATGAAATAATGACGACTTTTGCTGATGACCTGGTTAGAGGTCGTCATGTGACAAAATTATCTTACCGAGTACAATAGATTGTACAGTCATGAAGGCGGTAAAGTGCTTTGTTTTGATGAGATACATAGATACACGCAAAGTTGAATAATTAGGCTATGGACAGTGCTTAGCGGAATGGGAAATCTGTGGGTTGACAATTGGCACAAAGTTCGGACGAAAATAATTGTTGGCTCTTGGAATTTTGATTTGTTGTGGTTTTTTGGGGGCAGAAATGGGGCTAAAAGTAGCCATGCGTGACTGTAGCCGTGGGACCTTAAAATCGGTGCAGGGAAATTTGATTTGCGTTTCATATTTTGAGTGGAATGAGTGAATTTTTTTGGCATGGATATATCTCTTCAGTTTTATTCTGGCTGGTTAATTTAGAGCCAGCTTACACAGAATCAGAATTAGCGACAAAGACCTCCGAGCATCGATGCTGTAACAGTTACCGATGATGGCTTTCGGGACATGTTGCAACTGATGTGTTAGTTTTCTCGCGCATACCAGCTATAAACTCTAGGTTGATGAAGAATGCCGAAAGATGCTTGCAGCAAGTACGAGACCCTAAAAGGTTTATTTTGTAGGTGAAGACGTGAGTTGTCATTAAGCTCTATAGGCAAGGAAGAAGTAAAGAACACTGGCTCTTCAGAAAGCCACGAAAAACGCGCGATCGAGGATATAGGGAGGTGGTAGGTACTCCAGAATAATTTTCGCAAGTTTGACCAACGTGAAGAACTTCAAAACCATGTATGCAAGGCTCGTAGAGATGAACTAGGTCATTTCGTAGTTGAGAGTTTAGACACAGTTGATGCTGAAGAATGGAAGAACACCTCTGCAGACTGTTAAACGGGCGACGACGGACAAAAACTGCCGATCGGGGATATAGGGGGAATAATTTTCGCAATCTTACCAAAGTGAATAACGTCGAAGCATGTATACAAGGCCCGTACATACTCCTGACGAGATTAACTAGAAATATCGTAGTTGAGACACAGTCGATGTTGAGGAATGAAAGAACCATTTCTGCAGACTGTAAAACGGACGACGGACAAAAAAAAACTACAAACCACCCGAACTAAGTGAAGTGAGGATAGCAATAATTAATCCTATGATGCCGGATATAACAACCTTATCGCGTATATGATTTGTCAAGTAACATTCACCAACTAATCAGCAAAATTTGGTTGGATAACAGCATGCCTGAAGAATAACACCTCAGCACCGTTTGCCCGATCAAGAAAAAAAATGAGACTCTCTGCAGAGGCATAAGGCTCCGCAACATCTCCTACAAGAACCCATCTTCCTTACCAGTGTGGTCTTGAGACAAGAAAGTCCACAACTGATCAAATCTTCCATCGCCAGATGTCTAGCTTTGGTATACGGCCCAAGCTCGTTCGCCGATGGAGAATTCTCGCTGCTCCATAAGGGTCGCAAACGATTTCACAGAAACTTTCGATACCAAAAAAAAGATTTAGCAAGGCTTAATGTCATGTGATTTCTTTAATCTGATTCTTGAGAGGATTGTGCAAAACTCCCGAGCCAACACCAAGGACACAATTTTCCATAAATCGGTGCAACTACTATCATACACCGAGGACATTGACATCAATGGTCGAACTCAACGTGATGTCATAGCTACGTTTGCTAGTATAGAGAAGAAAGCGGCAAAAATGGGTTCAGCTGTATATGAAGGTTAGACCAAATATATGCTCTCAACTCGAAAGGACACACAACATCGACGAATTGGACAGAAGACCACCATTCACGGGTATAAGTTTGAGGTAGTACGGGACTTTGACTACCTCGGCTCCGCTAGTAACTCTGGCGACATCATCTCGTTAGAAATTTTTAAAGAATTACTCCGCCAATCGCTGTTTCTTAGTGCTTTGAAAAGTTTAGTAGTAAAGCCCTGAAATGAACTTCTAAGTATGACCCTGATCATCCCAGTCCTGCTCTAAGGCGCTGAAGCATGGCACGTATTAAAAGTGGATGAAGTAATGCTTGTTCGTTTTGAGTGAAAAATTCTTTGAAAAATCTTCGGTCCCATTTGCGTTGACGGGCAATGAAGAAAAATATTCAACCACGAACTATATGAGCTGTACAGTGACATAGTACTGGTCAACAAAACATCGTATTGGACCTTTAAGATTACTAGGGAGTGTAGGACATGAAGAGCAAATGGACACCAATACCCAACCAGACTTAGGACGCAGTACAGGAACAACTCACCTTAACTGGCACTCTCAAGTGGAAACCTACCTCAACCAACTTGAAGTGCGCAACTGGTGGCAGTTAGCTGAGGACCGGGATAATTGGAAAGGCATGTTGGTTGAGACCGATGTTCATTTCGGAATGTAGCACCAATTAAATGAAAAAATTGAGCCGAAAATTCCTCTGTAGGACCACTAACAGAACACACAGCCGAAATTTCAGTCATATCGGCCGACTAGTTTGGGCTACAGTATCAATTACTGACTCCAGAGTCGGGATATATTAATCTCAAAACATAAAAAAATTTATAAAAATCTTAACGTCTATACTACGTATATTGGGGAAGACAAATTATTTTAATCCATTTTTATGTTCCATCACAAAAAAAAAAAAAAATTGACATCATACGCCATTTGTAAAATCCGAACACCTTCACACACAGCCATATATTATAGCCAATCCATTATAAATAATGATCGCATTTTTTTCCAAAAGATACTAAAAAAAAGAGTTGCAATTATAAATCGTTAAAAAATTAAAACAACAAACTAATCCGTCCAATCTGTCAAATTGAAACACATTTTGGAACACCCCCTTAAATGTTTAGACACGATTTCCGTCTAAAACCCGCCGATATTATATAAAAACACATAAACACACTCTTGTTTAAAAAGTAAGTAAAACGAATATATAATCACATTAAACCCAGCCCGTCGAACTAGAACTTAATTTAATTGTATCGCCTCTCAGACAAGTCATTAAATTAAATTTAAATTTATCTTTACTACATCTGCCGACCAACCGTGTTGAAATTCGATTCACGAATTCGTTTACACTTGATTGGTATTTTAAGACCATTAATCATAAATGAATCCATAAAAACGCTAAACAAGTTCAATTGGCAATATTTCGTTGGCAAAGACGGTGATTTTGACGCAAATATTGACCTTGCAGCTCGTATGAGAAATTTCCTTGCCGTTCTCAAAGATACTTTTTTTTTTGAAAGGCAATTATCGGTTTTTCCACTTATTGTGTCTTCTTGATATTACAACTTATTGGGTAAAAAAAAAATATTGCCAATACCGGAGTACGCCCAAAACGCCTACACTTGGACCGCTCCCTCGGTGAAAACATGAAAGGCGCGTTCTGAACGTGCGAAAACTCTTGCATGCCGGTTGTTTGTTTTGCAATGCAATATCCACATTGCGATGAAACCGAACAACAGTTGGCTTTGGCAATTGTCAAAAGGAAATCCCATTGGCCATTTGCCAGCGGCGATATTTTTATCTGATTTTATCTGAATAGAATGGTATGCAAGCGGTATAGACGAGGTGTTGCATTCGCAAATGTTTTGTACGCCTATTGCAATATTAAATTGAATTTTTTTAAATTTTTTATCAACCAACGTCATTGGAATTATCAGTTTATTTACTTTATAATTAAAAAACGTCTTATGGCAGCTGATGCAACTTTAAATAAGACGCCTAAATCAATGAGGTGGAAGTGCCTCATTTATTTGATCTTAATTTGGTTGTTGGATCAGCGATAAAACATATGCTGCAGACATTTCTACAATGTTCGAGCGAAACCTGATAGTTGGCTATGCCTATGTCTTCCATAATTTATTTTTCGCAAACTTTTGAGTTCTGTGTGGAACTCAAGTTGATTTTATTTATTTTTATATAATTTAAGCTTAGTAAAACCTGGACCCAAAAAATTAATACACATTTTTGCCACTACAGGATAGTTAGTACCTAGGGCCTAGCTTTTTCTCACAGCCATTCATGTGTGCATATGTATTTCTTCCACGATGACGGAATATGGTTGGGTTGGATGGTTGGGTGTTGTAGAACGAGGGTAGACTCTGATTGGCTTTAACTTGGCTATGGCCAGAGGTTGTAACTCTGACTACACATCAAATGATTATTTTTGAACTCCAAGTGGTAACCATCGGGTACTGGTCTCATCCGAAAAAAAAAAACAGCAAGACTATACAAACAGGCAGAATGGCGCGGAATGAATACCCTGACTGCTATCCCAGACGAACCACGACAAGCTGCTTCGACATGTTCGGACAACAGGTTGTCTAAGATTGTCATGCATAATTCGGGCCCCTTGAACAGAGATGATGCTGATGGTCCCGTGTCCTAGGGGTATCTAATAAATTTTGAAATGACCCTCCAGATTGTGGTTTGTGCTTTGGATTAACTACACAGCCATGGAAAAAAATCCACTAGTTGCGAAGCAACCAATAGCCTCGAAAACGACTGATTTTATTGCTGACAAACCTGCTAAACGAAAAAAGGACAACGAAGTTCGTATCTGCACCTGGAATGTGAGAACATTAAACAGGAGAAGTGCGAATAACTAGCGGAAGCCCTAACTTGCTACAAAGCAGACATTACTGCCATCCAGGAAATACAATGGGATGGGCCGGGCAAAAAGAGGATGAAAAACTGTGACATCTAGTACGGACCGTGTTATAGTGAGCAGAAACAGCGACAATTCGGATGCGGATTTGTTATAAGTGCCAGACTTAGGCAAGAAGTGTTATGTTTCCAAGACATTAGCGAACGCATTGTAACAATCTGCATCAACGCCAAATTCGCCAACATAAGCCTTATATGCGCTCAAGCCCAGATGGAGGAAAAAGATGATATAGCTAAGGATGGCTTCTACGAGCTCCGTGACAGAAGCTATTAGCGACTACAGTAGTACGACACATTCGATACCAAAAAAGGATTTAGACAGGGCGTTGCGCTTTCATGTGACTTCTTTAATTTGATTCATTAGAGGATTGTGCTCCCGAGCCAACACCAAAGCCACAATTTTCCAAAAAATCAGTGCAACTGCTAGCATACGCCGAAGCGGCAAAAATGAGTTTGACAATGAAAGAGGGCAAGACTAAGTATATGCTGTCAATACGAAAGGACACACAACATCGACGAATCGGACAGAACTTCACTGTTTTCAGATATAACTTTGAGGTGGTACGGGACTTTGTCTACCTCGGCGCCGCTATTAACCCTGACAACAACATCTCAACAGAAATTATAGGAAGAATTACTCCTACCAACCGCTGTTTCTTCGGGCTCTTTCCCGTAAAGTAAAGTAAAGCCTAAATAAATTCTCAGTAAGGCCCTCACTCGAACTACTTAGGAGATCATATATAAGAGCCTGATCATCCCAGTTCTGGTCTACGGCGCTGAAGCATGGACCTTCAAAAGCGGATGAAGAAATCCTTGGTCGATTTGAGGGGAAAATTCTTCGAAAAACCTTCGGTCTCGTTTGCGTTGACGAGCTGTGGAGAAGAAGATTCAACCAAGAACTATACGAGCTGTACAGCGACATGCCCCTGGTCAAAAACAAACTCCGCATTGGACGATTACGATGGCAAGAACATGTTTAACGAATGGACTCCAATATTCCGGCTTACAGAGTCTTCGATTCCCAGCCAGACGTCGGGCGCAGTATAAGAAGAGCTCGCCTTAAATGGCGCCCACAAGTAGAAATCGACCTCATCCAACCTGGAGTGCGCAACTGGGGGCACTTAGCTAATGACCGGGCTTATTGGAGAGGCATGTTGGTTGAGGCCACTCAAGTAAGTTAGTAGATGACGGCATATCCTGTTTTAAGTCGATTCCGGACTGCTTTTTTTTTTTGGCGACTACGAACGGCGAATTTGAGATAAGCTATTCTCGACAACTGATGCTCAAAAGAGCCCATGAGTGCATGCATTCGACTGTGCCCGCTTAACCGATAAGATTTTCATACATGATGGAAAAATGTTCCATGAAATAAAAGTTTATTTCATTAGTTTTGATCTTTCCGTTCAAAAGTTGCATATTCGCGATATACGTAGGGAAACGACTTTTGTATAAAGCCGTATGGACATAATTTTGAAAATGCATGCGTCGACAAAAAAGGTTACTCTGCTGCGAATGTAAAAAAAATGTTAGCACTACTTTACCCGGCAATTTTCGTCCTCAGATAAGTATGACCTTGCTATAAAAAATCCGCATTTTTACTATAATCATCGAATATCCAACGTTTTTTTAAAATATGGCAGGAATCCTTCGTCTTGATAAAAGCATCTAACATCAATTTTCACATCTTCAGTCTCAATAGCTTATTGGATACTGTATTTCCATATGCCCAATTATTGATGATCACACTCGTGATGTGTGTATCTTTTTACGCTCTACGACATAAGTGGCTGGTTGTAGATACTTGTAGTCGTGTATGATGCAATTATCTTTGAAATCACATTCAGTGCATCAAGTGGGCCCTGTCAGACCATGAACATTAAACCGACATAAAGCAAGATGTATCAAGAGCTTTTATTTCTATTTGATGAATATTTCAGATAGTATTTACTCTGACGTCAACCACTACTTGGATCAATTGTATTTCCTATTTAATTCATAGTAGAGATACAAAGGAATTCTAAAACTATCGTTGTACTTTAAAACTTGTACATTGTGCTTACGTTAGGTACTTCATGAGCTTTTGTTTGAAGAAAAGATACTTTGTGTGATAAAAAAAACACCCACTTTCATTTATTGTCTTCATGTTAAGGATGTTAAGGATGTTAATGGTATCTATTTGTAGTATCCTTCATTAATTGCAGACAATTAATTAGAAAATTCCCAATAATTACGTAGCTCTATCAATCAATAGAAATATTAAAACAACAAGAACCATATGTTCATTAATCTATCTTAGGCATCTAAGGCATCTTTCATATGGTCTGTCATTAATTAAACCTTGTCATTAGCCTCAAGTAATATATAGAGTGGGTGCGTTTACGTAAATGGTTGATGATAAGAAAACAAAAGGTCAATTGTCAACACAGGTGGTATCCATTTTGAAAACCTCTAAACAGCCTTATTGCACGATAAAAAGCAAGAAATATAAAAAAAAAATCCCATCCTAATACAAAACATTTGTGAATGAAACTTTAATTGCCGCATCCATTAGGTGCGAAAAAAAAACACACTTTTATCGCTTTTATGGTAAACATTCATCCGTTGTTTATCGTGACGTGTTAGTTGCACATACCAGGCAATAAAAAAAATCTTAGTCAACATACGATTTAATAACGAACGGTGAATTGTGAACACGATTTTCTTAAAATAATTGCGATAAACATTATTTTAACGACCATTCCTCTGCCATATGTGGGATGAGAAATGGCGCTTTGAACGGAACCCGCCATCATGACGGCGACAAAAATGTCTAAATATGTAAATAAATAATATTTCATGCAGAACAGAACGTAAACGAACTATGGCCGAGAATGTTGTAAAATTGCCAAAAACTTTTTGATTGAAAAATAAGAGATCGGTCGTATTGGGATACTAAAAGGAACTTTTCAATTCAATGGCCGCCTGCGGGTGCTTTGTTATGACGGTGAATTTTAAGGAAAAACGGTTTAATTTCAAATGTGGACGAATATTGATGCAAATTGTTTACTTTGATTGTGAAAATTAAACAAACAAAAGTGCAACTTGTATCTTTCTGTCTAATGTCACCGCGCAGGTGTTAGTTTTTATGGCGGTACATGTACACATTTGGTTTGGCACACTTATCTACCACAAGGGAGTTTTTTTTTGCACATTTACTCCGAATTCTTTCAGACGGTTGTCTTTAAGGGCATAGGTTAAGTGAGCTCCGCCAAGTAGCGACTGACGCGCTCGAAGTCGTTGGAGTAAAGCCATTCACCACAGTGAAGGACAAACGGGAGAATCGGAAACTACCGATCTTCCTAGTTCAGCAATCGCGCGGAAGCACGCTGGAAAAGTTGAGGAGTATCTCAGTCATGAACTTCCCGGTTGTGCACTGGGAAAAAATTTAAAAGAGTCGACAGAATGCTTCAATGCATGCGTTGCTTAAGGTTCGGAGACGCCTCGTACATATTTTTTATATTTATCGTGCTACCGACCTGTGATCTTCTTAGTGGAGCTATCGCCCCAAAGCAAGCTGGAAAAGTTGAGGAGTATCTCAGTCATCAATTTCCAGGCTGTGTACTGGGAAAATTTTAAAAGAGGTGACAGCATGCTTTAATGCATGTGTTGCCAAAGGTTCGGCCACGCCTCATATATATTTCAGCCTTCCATTCCCTATGATCCCTGGCTCGCTGCTTCTAATTCTCTAGACCAAGCGCTCTGGCATGGCTTGGTATTTAAAACGGGGGTTCGGTCTCCCTTGCTTTTTCAAACCTGGGAACTGGGAGTCGAAGATCCTCTTAGCTGGAGCATTACTGTCCATTCGCTCGATCTCGCCGAGCCAATTCTCCTCCAATCGCTCTCCTCGCACACAGGGCAAGAAATCCGCAGAAGTATTTTTCTCTCGAAGAAGAGAAATATTTGTATGAAGTCTTATGGAAAAACATTTGGCGCACTTTTACAAAGCTATTTACTTCTACAAGACTTCTTTTTAAACTTCTAAAAAGCCTTTCAGAAAAAACTTTGTTTGCTGTAAATGGCTTTATAGAAGCAAATTATAGGCTTCACAAAAAGTCTTTCCAAAAATATTTGCAAGCCTTTCTAGAAGTTGAAAAAGAGGAAACGGGTCAAATTCTCCCACGACCAAAAGCTGAGGCAAACAAATCTATTAAATCTCGCAAATGTCAAAAGTCAAATGTCAAAATACAAGGGTTTATGTTTTTTTTTCTTTACACACAGCTTGGGGTCATGGAAAAGTTAGACACTCTTCATAAGGGGGTAAGAATTGGACCTCATCTTCCATCGCAAGGCTCATTCACAATCGCATTCCAGCTGTCACATCTCTAAACAAAGTCTAGACAATCACAATTTTGCAGCCAGTTCCACGTTGCCGAATTGTCCCGAGTCTGCTCTGGTACTTGAGAACGTAAAACGTTCTTTGGGACCAATCAACTTTCTTATTCGAGCAATCGCAATAGTGTTAATTGATCATGACATTCACAAATCTAGTCTAGTCTAGTCCAGATGGTATAGCATCCAAAATTCTGAAAAAGCGTTCTTCCACGCCGGAAAAAACCTTGCGTGAACTTTTCTATCTGTCCTATTCATTAGGACTCTTTCCGAGTAGATGTAAAACTTTATTTGTCTAGCTATTCCATAAAACAGGGTGCGAATCTTCTTCTCTCTCCAAACACCGACCCATTTCATTTACCTACCTTCTTTCTAAGGTGATGGAAACGCTGATGTCAGCCTATGAAATATTCTAAAGCACGAAAACTCCACAATGGCCGACGTTTGTTCGTAGCAACAGGCACTAGCAATTTGATGTCATGTCTCACCCGAAAAGTGGAACCAATCTATCCACCTTGATGACGAAAACAAAATCGTTGCACTTGATATTTCAAACACATATGGCAGGGTTTGGTATCAAGCGCTTTTATCAAAAATGCGTGATTGTAGAATCGATGAAACTCTTTTTCTATGGATTGAAAACAATCTGTCGAGATTCAAGTTGTTCTGGACGGTTTCAAGTTACACACCAAACAAATGCTGGAGCTCCCCAGGGCACCGTTTTGTCTCCGACACTATTTCTCATTTTCACTAACGACCACTTTTCTGCAAATTCTAATCCAATCCCTTAGCTTTTGATATTCGTTTTGTAATTCACAAAAATGGAAAAATATGTTAAGTTGATTAAATTCCGACCTCGACAGCATAATTAAAAAGGTTTAGTCTAGTAGAGTGGAGTTTAAAGCTTCCAAAACAAAAAGCTTTCTTCTGTCAACAAAATGAAACCAAAGTTAACAGTCATTGCATAGTCGAAACTAAACAAAAATTTCCGTTCTCGTTACGGAACTTTTAATGATATTTGGAACGACCATACATTCGAGATCACTAAAAAAGGCAGCGAAATCTCTAGGTGTCCTTAACCGATACAAACAATATTTCGCTCCTTTTCATCTGGTCTCAATACATAAACCCTGTTCATGCCCCAAACTTGAGTACAACGACCACATCTGGTCAGGTACAGAAAAAACATATCAACATTGGACAGGATATAAAAGCGTGCGATAAAAATTATTGAAGACTCAACCGTAGCGAACTCTATAGTCTCGCTTGAACATATATGGGCACTTGCTTCTATTTGAGTCTCTCAATTTTAACCAAACATCTTGAAGCCTAAATAGACTGCGTAATCGGATATCGGAGAGTTTTGAATTATCTGGTAATATTGACTTCAAAACATTATGTTTCTCAGGTAACAGGGCCTTGCAAAGTCCCAGTAAATAAGGTGTACACTCGGGAGATCTGTATTGTCGCAGACTCTGTAAATCTCGTCAACACTGGGATTAAGTTTTATCGTTTGTTTTTTTTAGAGAGAGTTCACGCAGTAATGTAAAAATGGCTCTAAGTATTCGTCAAGTAGAAATGCCTCGGTGAGTGCATCTACAGATAACGTCATCACTAAAATGTTGTTTCAGTTTATGGTTTCATAGGAAGTTATGACCAATGACGGTCTTTAAAGCAAGACTCAATCATACCGTAAATATTTGTTGGTTCTGTTGTTGTCATAATTTGGCCGGTGAGTACGTGAGTATATTAGATATTTGCTGTCATTCAGATCTTGATCTTCACTCCTTCGCTGAGTTTGCATTTCATTCGATCGTTTGAATTGCCTGATATGATCCGTTTAGGATCCGTTCTTACCAGCTCGGCAGCTATCTCCTTTCTTGTGATTAGAAAACTAGCAAAGATCGTGCATATGTTACATTTCAGATAAAACTTGAATATCTGCTGTCCGTTAAAACATCATCAGGCTTGAAAACACCGATACGATCCGGGAGTTTGACGGAAGTGTTTATTATCAATTCCTCTTAGGATTGAATTTAAATGCATTTCTACAGATTTTGTGTTCTTGGATTCGATGTTATTCCATTCTCTTCTCCTCGAAGTGGCACAGAAGAGTGACCTTATAAAGTTCTGCTAGGAAGAAATGTCCCTTTAAATGTAAATTAGGAGCATAGGATTCCTTCCGTTTGATTAGCTGATTCTCAATGCGATTCCTGGAACTACAGATTCACAGACGGCAGTTTTAGAATATTTTTTAAATAATTTGCAAACCATAATGTCAAATATTTTGAGGACGATCCTAGTCCTCTACATATGAGCATGCGCAACTATGAAATCCGCGTATCTACGCGAATTCTGCAATTTTTCACTACAAGCATACATAATATCCGTCAAAGTTGTCAAAGAATTTACAAAACTAATCGCATGAATGAAATTTAATTCTGCGTTATTCAAATTAGCTGCAATACATTGACAAGAGCATGTACCACTTAGCAACAAGCTCTATACCAACGCACCTAATTCTATTTGTGAGTTCGCAGATACTACGAATTAAAATTCTGCACGACAGCAGTGTATCTGGGGAAGTTGTCGATGCAGACATTGTCAAACATTTCCAAAGAATCACTCGACAGAATTTATGCGCAACAGAGGTATGTTGAGTCATTGTGCTTTAATCGATTCCAAAAATAGTAGGTGCTTGAAGGCAAAGTGTCATTTTGTATGTAAAGATACATTTCAATAAACTATCAAGCCAATCCTAAGAAAAACAAGTATTTTCTGTCGATGACTTGAAGAGGCATGAATAGAGTAGTTGATTAAAATTTAATTAACGTGGAGGTATAGTGTCGAAGTATAGATGGATTTGCCGGCATGAATATTTCAGTTGACGTTGGCAACCAGCTTTATGAGCTTAGGAGCGTCGGAAATAGCTGGGGGGTTCATGCGAGTAAACATTTTAATGGTACATGCAAAGGCTAATTGGCAAAACTGTGTACTGCGAGATTTAAAAGAGTCAGAGCTTGAGAACTCGTTAAAATTGAAAATTAAAAAAAAATTATTTTTGAAGCAACATATTTGCTAGGACTTGCTAGGCTTGGACTTTTTTTCTCGCAACTATATTCGTGTATACGTGGGTCAAATGGTAGGCAATGCGTTTATATGAACCCAACTCCGAGTGTCAACCTTCACGTGGCCACAGCTGAGTGCATAGTATTTTGACCATGGATTGGGTCTCAATCCCTATGTAAAGTCTTGGCGGCAGCAGATGAGAGCCGGAGGAAGTTGTGTATTAACACAAATGCAGACATTCTATTTGAACATATTTGAACTCCCATGATGGAGTCAACGGTGGCGTGTACAGTCCCAGTTGAGATGGTCGAAGTAAGTAACCTAAATGAACTACTTCGACATATTCGGACAACAGGTTTTCTAGGAATCTCATATATGAGTCAGGCCCCTTCAACAGAGATGGTGGCGGATAAGGCAAAAGGCCAACTGCAGCGCTTAATCCCATATTGGATACAAATGGCCAAGCTTACTAGGGATATCAAATAAATTGGAACGAGCTCTAGCACAGCCTTGGGCTAACTACCCTCCCAAAAAAAAAAAGTTTGTAACAGGCGAAAAATAGCCTCGGAAAGGAGAGATCCGTTCTTATTGGCGACCATGCAAAACAACAAAAGAGCAGCGACGTAAGTATCTATACTTGCAATGTGAGAAAATGAAAAAGGAGAGATGCAGGCGAACAACTAGCGAAAGCCCTAGGCTCCTACAATCCCAGCGGAAGCCCTAAGCTAAATACAAGCCATTATTTCCATCCTGGAAATAATATTGGTGGGCTGGGCAAAAAGAGGATGAAAAACTGTGACGTCCACTATTCGGATGTGATTTTCTTATAAGTGCCAGACTAACACAAGAAATCGTTTGTTTTCCAGACATTAGCTAATGCATTGTCACAATCCACATCAAGACGAAATTTGCCAACATCAGGCTTATTGTACACTCACGTTCCGACGGAGGAACAATATGGCATAGCTAAACAGTCTGTTTGTACGAGCTCCCTTACAAAAATTATGAGCTGCGATATTCAAAACCTTCTTGGAGATTTCAACGCAAAGGTAGAAAGAAAAGACGTCTTAAGCAGTATTTCGGAAAATACAGCCTGCACGACATAACGTCAGATAACGGACTTAGGCTAACTGACTTCGCTGTAGAACGAAATGCCATTATAGCCAGCACACGGTTTACTCACCTCGATATTCGTTAGGCGATATGGTGATCTTCAAATCAACGAACTGGAAGTTCGAACATTCGGAGGGGCTTAAATCGACTCAGACCACAATCTCGTTGCAGCCAAGGTATAAGAATGCTGTTATCTACCACGCCACAACAAATTTGAAATACTGTTAGTTAACTTTATGTCGAAAGCCTGCAATCGCAAGACACCGAAAAGACCTTCGCAGAACGCGTTACCCTTACCCTCTCAATGCGTACCACCAACTTCAAATGTCGAAGAACAATGAAAACGATGCCAACAAGCCATTAGATCAGCCGCAAGTGATGTGCTAGGTTTAACGCTCCCACTAGCATTAAACTCTTGAATTGAGCCAAAACGAGGCCTACAAGACAAGGCTGCAGATGAAGAGAGCTGCCATTGAGCTCTATAGGCAAGAAAAGGAAAGAAGGAACCCTGCTTTTACAAATACAAATTTTTGGCGCAACAGGCTCGTTAGCACTCAGGGCCGAGCTTTCTCACAACCATTCATGCGTGCGTTTGTATTTCTTGTACGATAGTGGGACCTCCTGCTTTATGCCAACTCCAAACGGCGAATTTGAGATAAGCTTTCCTTGGCAGTCTGATACTACTCGGATGATTTGTCAGATCATCACGAGAGGAGCGCTAGTGAAAATCATTTAGGTGTTGCTACGGCTGGGAATCGAAACCAGACCTTCTGCGCGGCAGTTCATCGCGTTAACAATCGCGCCACTGAGCCCGGCTTTTCAGAAAGAAGTAAAAATATCTAGAAAAGCGGGCTGTCAGGGATAGAGTGTGGTGTCACTCCAGGAATAATCTTCGGAAATTTTACCAAAGTGTATAATGTTGTCAAAGTCAAAAAAACAAGGCTGGGACAGAATCCTGTCGAGATGATCAAGGAAATATTGTTGTTGATGAACAGTCGATGCTAGGGATATGGAAGAACCACTTCCGCAGACTATAACGCGGTGATGACGAACAACATTCCGCTGTCAAGCAGAATGAAGCGTTCAACGACAGCGAAAACTGGCAACCACCCGACCTAAGTAAAGTGAGAATAGCAATGTCCAACCTCAAACTTAACAAGGCCACAGGAAATAATGGCCTTCCCACCGGGTTTTATAAAGCCGGCGGAGATGACCTGGTAAGTAACATCCACCAACTCATAAGCCAAATCTGGTCGGATGATTTTTATGAATATTGGCAACGACAGCGAAAACTCCCAACCACCCGATCTGAGTAAAATGAGGAGAGCTATATCTAAACTCAAGCTTAACAAGGTCGCAAGAATTTACGGCCATCCCACCGGGTTTTATAAAGCCGGCGGAGATGACCTGGTAAGTAACATCCACCAACTCATAAGCCAAATCTGCTCGGATGAAAGTATGCCTGAGTGTAACCTTAGCATCGTTTCCCCAATCCACAAAAAAGGACGCCCTCTGAACTGCACCAACTACAGAGGCAACATCGCCGACAAGATCCTATCTTCCGCAATATTTGGACGCCTAAAACTATTTACTAACAGCTAATCAGTGTCGTTTTAGGCCATTAAAGTTCACAACTGATCAAATCTGTTCAGCGACATACTCCTAGACAAAAAACTTCAGATTGGACGTTGGATTGGATACGTAGAGCGAATGGGGACAAATGGTTCGACTCACAGAGTCATCGGTTCCCAGCCAGACATCGCGTCGGAGAGTATAGGAAAACCTCGCCTAATGTGGCGCACAATTAGAAACCGACCTCAGTTGGCTAAGTGCTAATTATGGAGGCATGTTGATTGAGGCCTAGGGTTATTCTGGAATGTAGCTCCACTTAAGTAGAAGTAAGTAGATTGAGTTTCTGCAAGTAGTCCGCAATATGGTTTTCACTTTCTTTTGCATGTCACCATGGATATTTTCGTCATACTGGTGACATTGGTAATATCCGCACCAGGTGCAGTGACAAGGTATCCCAATCGAATTGAAAAGGGGTTTTGCAGCATTGAAAGTCCTAAACATTTTAAATTCCTGTAAATTTTTAAGCCTAAGTAACAACTGCGTCCCTCATTGACATGGTAATGGAAACTATCTAATGAAAATTTAACCGCCTTTACAGCTGCAACTGTGACTTTAATATCACAGTCCCGTTATGATAAAAAAACAAATACATTTTCCAAGTATCCCATTTTTTACAACCAGTTGACACATTCCCCATATCCACAAAGAGTAGTGTCAACCAACTATAATACCAACCCAAACAATTGATAAGTTTCCGTCAAATCGCTATCGAAGCTATCGACTTTGATATGAAATACCTAGCAACAGAACGCCTCCTCCTACTCTATCCGCACTGTACAAAATACAAATTCCAAAAATTTCAAATCCAAATGAAAAAAAAAAATAGTACTCACCTTGTAATCGGTCCTGGAGATTCACTAACTGCCTTAAGTGACATCCTTAAATGCCTATGGAATGTTCCTAATATTGACTCGGGTTTGCGATTTGTCTGTGGTGGGTCCATTGACAATGGACTCTCTTTGGGACTACTATCTGTTTCGTTTGCTAATTTCACAATCACAGCACCGTTTGTATCCTTTTCGTCTAGCAGCTTCGTCCAAGCGTGCTCACTGACATTTTCTGTTTTATCCACAATCATCTTTGTTTGTATCTGTTGTTTGTTGTTTGTTACTTAAACCTTTTGGCTATTCGTTGATATGAGATTGATAAAGTTATCCAAATGTTATGAGTATCCTTGGTGAATCTGCAAAAACGAAGAACAAACACACACGTTAAGCACAGAAACAAATTCGAACGATTAATTCGCTGTAGAGTCGGGGCGAATTGAAAAAAAGCATACCAAGCGCTAAGGCGTTTAAAAATTAACTTAAAAGCCACCACACGGTGCCAATGTTTTTATTTGGACTTTCACAAAGCGATAAGATACACCAGTGGAGCGCGCAAAGCTTCGCTTCATTTTTTTTTTTGTTTTTTAAACCTACGTCACGGAATTACCGCCATTCGCCGGAATCGTTTGTGAATATGATTTGTGAATCATTTTGTTCGGTGACTATCAAATGGTATCTGCGGCCATTATTATCTATACAACTCAATCTAGAGGGAGATAGGTAGGCGAATAGCTTGGAACAAGTTTGGCCACAACTTCAAAATTTATTTATAGATACATTTTGTTTGTATATTTGGCAAAGGTTTGGCGATGGTGCGGGAGTGAGATACGATAAGATATCATCTTAGATAGGAGTATCTATAGCATTGCGATACAGGTCAACTGGGGACAGAGTCTATCATTTAGCAGTCGCATGGCTGACCGTTTTTTTATTGCCTGCGAAATATATTTCACCGTTAATGTTTAATTGATAATCAAGATACTTTCGAGGCGAGTTAGCATATTTATTGCCATCGTTTTTGGCATTTAGGGGGCAGGGTTTCTTATCACATCCGTTCAATGTGGGAAGGTGCATCATGTGGTTTTTTTTTTTTTGAGGTATTGATATATTGCTGGTGGTAGTAACGTGATGCAAAACGTGGAGATTTCCTAATTTTGTATCTAGATTGATTTGTTCGCTTGTAATATATGATCATGGATAAGTAAATACTTTATACTGCAGGGGCAATTCGTTGAATCCTCTAAGTTGTAACAGGCGCACTACAGTGAGGTAGAAGTCGATGGAGTGTCTTCCCATAGATTCTCTATGAATGGCAAAGTGCCTCAAGGGTGAATTATCTGCCCCAATCTGTTCCAACTCACAGATGGAACTTCCTTGATAGCTGCTAACATAGAAAACAAGTCTTTTACGCACATTCACATTGATCCGAACAAGTGTCATCTAACCCCGCAAAAGATTATGCAGATACGAGAAAATTTGAAGAATAAACTTGAAAATAAACTCATTAAATCAGAAATATCTCTGCATCATCTGGGCAGCACAGTAAAGACTCTTTTGTCAAAAAGGTTTCCCTAAAACTGATTTACTTTTTCAAAGCTCCAACTCTTGCCAAACATTTTTTACTCGTGATAAAAAAATTGCTAGTTAAGTCGCATACTTAGTTGCAATACAAATACAAAAAGGGTGGTGGTTTTAGTGGGCTAAAGTCTCACACTACTTTGGGCACGTGCTCATCGTGGCTTTTAAGATTTCCACCAGCCCACGGAAAAAAAACCAGCCCAACTCCTTCGCCTCTAAAAGGAACAAGAACTTCAGTGTGCTCCTTATAGGTGTGTTTTTTTCGATAGAGAAATTCACCAACCAAATGTCAAAACATTTTCCCCTTTATCTATTTAAAAAATGTTAAGCAGCTGTTAGGTCATTTTTGAAACTGTTGAGATACCCAGTTAAACAAAGAATTTTTTTAAGCGCAACAGGCTCGCTAAGACCTATAGAGCTTTCTTTTGCCTGCCAACTATTCATGAAAGAATGTACTTCTGGCACGATTGGGCGACCTACAATTTAATGACAGATCGGAGCAGCTGAATTCGGATAAGCTTTTTATGACAACTGATACAATTCGGTAGACCTTTGAAGGATGATGTTCAATGAATTACAATACTATATAAGTTGTGCAACGTTTTAAAATTGAACACGTGTCCTTTTGCACCGCAATTCATTACAATAACCACTGCCCGTACCACTTTTGTTTTAATGTGAACACCTGAAAATGAAATAACAAGCGGTGTATTTCATAATATTAACATCAAAGGCTTAATATTAAAAATAAAGTCCTAAAACCTAATTGCATTACAATATCTAAGATCCCCTACTGATACCATTCACTCCTAATGACCCATTATGTAATTAATCGAACACAACCATCTCAATCTGTAAAATCATGTGCCATGGTGAAAAAAACAGTAACAATAAACCTTCCAATTCAATCACGCAATTACATAAGTCCAAACGCATTTGATTAACCTTACTAACGTAATGATCAAAGCACCAGAAGTCATGTCGATTCTGTTTATGATCAGAATCAGCCTGGTAAACCACTTGAGATGCATCTAAACAAAATATAATTTCATGATCGATGATAAACATAGAAAACGAATTACATGCAGTTTCCTCTCACGTAAACATTTTTGCAAAAACTACATCATATATGACTTGTTTCGCAAAATGAAATTTTTTGTTGCATATCTTGCGGCGCATACTAAAATCAGAAATGTCGATTTTTAACTACCTTCTGATGAATTCTAATTTCCAAAATTGATGCGATAACAATAACTACATATCAATCAACTAATTTATGAAATTTATGAATTCAGCAACAAATTCCGCTGATTGCAAAGTGTAATTGTCAGTCTGGACAAAATTATACGTAAGCTTTACTTTTTGAAAACGTTACTAGCAGAAATAGATTTGATGAATATGCGGACATAAAAACGGGCGTAAGTCCTGGTTATTTAGTTAAGGCGGACAGAGCGGAATGGTGTGTATGGGTACTTAAAGTAAAACTAAGGTAAACTAAAATGTTTCTAGTCCGCTGAGGTTTTTTTATATCATTAAAGGGTTCGTGGAAGGATTAGATATCGGAGATTCACTGATAAAAAAAAAATCAATGGCCTGTGTATGGTGGGCTTAGGGGGTGTAACTGTTTATACATTGTTTGCTTTAAGTGTGAATAAAAAGTCATTTATTTTATTCACCTTCTTCGGAATATTACATACAAAACAACAAAAGTATGGTAACGTTAATTGTTTTTGATTTCTGTGATAATTGTTGAGAAAATTGTTCATAGAATTTAGGTACCTTCCTGTCAAAAGAAACATACATTTAGTATTTTACTTCTGAGTTCATAGTCGAATTTATGCATTCCACTCAATGTGAAAGCCAAATCAGGGGTCCTACTTTATATTTCGTCCCGATAGTCATTTCTATTCGATTTTTCTGTTCGTTGCGTTTTTTATTTGGCACTCTGTAATACTTTTAGGATATGATGAACTTTTATTACGACCTTATGTGAATTACTCATTTCTGGATGGACTCCATGATAGCTTTAAATTAGATCTAAGGCGATTTGCAGAAATGGAAGCCCTATGGCGAGGATAGAGCACACGAAATCAGACGACTCGCAGTGGAGGCAGTACACGGGAAAGGAGAATCCTGCAGATCAACTTAGAGAGTCTGCGTTTCAGATCTTGTAAAGTCTACCTTATAGGCTCATCAATCCCAGTGGCTTAAAGAGGGCGATGCCTTTTGGGAGGGCTACCGTCAAAACGAGTCAACGATTTTTGCTACCGCTATTTAAGCCGAAATACAGCATATGATGAAAATCGATGAGAATCCTGAACTGCTTTACTGCAAATATAGTAATGGATTCGGTTGTTTAGGGTTACAACTTCTGAAATACGTTTTGTACGGAACATCAAGAAAAAGGAAGTCATTTCGAGGCGCACTCAACATGAACCCTAGGAAGCCCTTTTCAGCTACAGAGATGTTCTTTAAGGGCCCAATACCATCGGAAAAAATGGCTCTTTCGACGGTGTCAATCTTTGGACACACTGAAAAATACACAAGGCCAGCAAATAGGCTTGAACGAGAAAATCTAAGGTTCGTTGTAACTCTTTCTAAAGTTCCTATTGGTCGGATCTTAAAGAACAAATATCATCAGGAAATATGCCCCATTCGATGGTGTCAAACTTTGGCCACACTGAAAAATACACAAGGCCAGCAAATGGGTTTAAACGTAAAAATACATGATTTCGTTGTAACTCTTTATAAGGCTCTAATTGGTCTGACCCAATACCATCGGAAAATATGGCTCAATCGATGGTGGACACTCTGAAAAATACTCAAGACCAGCAAATCAGTTTGAACGAAAAAAATCATAGTTTTTTTTAACTCTTTGTAAAGCTCCAATCGGTCTGCTCTCAAAGATCCAATACAATCGGAAAATATGGCTCAGTGGATGTTGTCAATCTTTGGACACTCTGAAAAATACTCAAGGGCGGCAAATGGGTTTGAACAAAAAAATCCATAGTTTCGCTGTAACTCTTTGTAAGATTCCAATCGGTATGTTTTTAAGGACGCAAAACCATCGGAATATACCGATCAGCCAATGTTGTCAATCTTTGTTTATTCATAGTCCTCCTTTTCGATGACCTAACAGATGTGTAGTCGATCTTAGCCCTGATTGAAATATGCTTCACAACCCTTACCATATGGCAGGAATAACAAGTTCCATGCTTGTGAGATTATTTCAGGAATGGATGTTTTGAGTTATATCCTTAAATATTTGTCATACAACTGTCTTCATATAGAATAATAGTATTAAAAGTTTCGACTGGATCCTCTGCGCCTCTTAAATCTTCCTCCACAGTTGTCCGTAAGGCTGGATACTCAGCATGCAGCCAAATCCCTTTTCGTTACTATTCCAATACCAATTTTAAAATACATATCAGCTAAGCTGACAAAGAGGTCATTTATAGAACCATTTATAGAAGTCCCTGCCAATTTAATTTTCCATGAGTCTATTTTTACTTTACTAAGGACATACGTGAATAGTGGTGTTACTTACACGACCATGAGCTAAAGTATCGCAAGTTGGATGATCCACACAAATGCTTACGTAGGTACTGACCTTTGATATGGTAATCCAAATCAGCTGTTACATATCGTATTACAAGCTCATTTGCATGCCCATTCGTAAGTGAAGGAAAGTGGATTGTTGCATTTCATTTACATTTGTTGAACCACTTATAGCTGTGATTAGTTATAAGTGGATATGTGGACAGTTCATGGCTGAATTTAATCTTAATATTGGTACACGTTTGGGTGTGTGTCAGTGGCGTGGAGTTACATTTTTATTAAGGGAGTGAAAGTCTGACAAACACCAAGGGGGATAAAAGTGTCATGAAAAGCTTCTCAAATTTGACGTTTAGAATCAGCCAGCGTCATCATAAATATATCTTCACAAAATTCAATATTTAAATAAATTGTTAACATGATGTAAAGAGATACAAAGTCTTAGACATAATTATCATCTTTCCAGCTTCGAAGGAATATGTGCAAATTGCAAGAATTAATCTACCGCAACATGCAATATACCCAGCGTCATGAGTGTCAATGAAAATTTGCCGGAATCCCTATTGTGATGGCATTTTCTTAGACTCGATTTATTGATATTCAGTGCAGCGTTTCCTTTCTCTTTCCCAATTCTCAGAACGTGTAAGAAACCAATCGAGATTGAGCAAACCATTATCGAATATCCAAACGACGTTCAGGCGACATAGTTGTACAAGGTGGCGCAAAAATAACCTTCCGATGTTTTTTTGGCTGTAATTTAAAAAAACAAATTAAAAACTTTGATTCTTCTTGTGGATTATTTTTATTTGGTCTTTTAATTTTTTTTACATCAAGTCGAGAATATGATGTCATGTAAATGGCCGCCGCCACAGTTGATTGTCATTTGAGCCCTTTTTATGGCATTTTCCATCACTTTGGCCAAAACTTCCGGCGATAGGTCCTCGCATTCTTGACGGATATTGTCTTTAAGAGCTGCAAGAGTCTGAGGCTTGTTGACATAAAGCCGCGACTTCAAAAAGCCCCACAAAAAGAATTCTGTAGCGGTCAAATCAGGCGATCTCGCCAAAACGGGAGATTAGGCGCCCGGGAAATGCTTCCTTCAGCATATCGGTTGTGGCACGTGCAGTGTGTGCCGTTGCACCGTCCTGTTGGAACCACATGTTTTCCAATCCCAATTCATCAAGTTGCGGCAAAAAGAACTCGTTGATCATTGCTCTGTAGGGCTCACCATTCACAGTAACCGTTTGGCCTGCGACGTCTTCGAAGAAAAAAGGTCAGATGACTCCTCCAGCGAAAACAGCACACCATACAGTGACTTTGAGCGGGTGTAATGGCTCTTCGTGGGTTACACGCGGATTTTCAGTGCCCCAGAAGCGTAAATTTTGCTTATTTACTTACGTACCCGCTAAGATGGAAATGGGCCTCATCACTCATGATTATTTTTGATGAAAAATCATCTTCCTCTTGGTGGTGATTAAGGATGGCTTGAGCGTATGTTAGACGCGATTGGCGGTCAGCAGCTAACAGCTGATGCACCGTCTGGACTTTGTACGGAAACATCTTCAAATCTTGTACCAAAATTCGCTGTAAAGACCGTCGACTGATACCCATTTGCGTGGCACGTCGTCTGGTCGATGTCGACGACGCTTCCATGACATCTTCGGCTACAGCAGCAATATTCTCTGCAGAACGGCTACTCCGGGGTCTGCCATTCACGTTGTGCCAAAGTCACCGACCGATTATTGCTCAAATAAATAGTCACCAATATTCCGCGTTCTGGAGCAGTGTAGCGTAACATTGTTTATTAACGTGTATTTCGCATGTGTTTACTACACAAATGTCAAAACAGAACTGACATTAGGGGCCAATCGCAAAATTTATAGCATTTTCTGATAGGAGGATTACTTTTGCGCCACCTTGTATATGTACTCTGATTTCGCTTGCACATAACAACCCAATTGTTTGTCCAAAATTCTATGAGTTCAACACAGCACACTCCATGAAATTAACAAATGTGAAGCTTTAAGAGAAATTTATGTGACAAATAAGTGCATTTTCGTTGTAAATGTATTCGTATCTTAAGTGTTCCTACGTCCAAGGTACATTTTCAATAGGTAAACCATTTGGAATTCACTTAAATGTGTGCCACGCCAATGGAATGATGCTTGAAAAATTTAATTAAAAATTAATTTGGATCGTGATCCGAGTAGTATCCGAGTAGCATCAATTTTCTAGAACAGCTTATCACAATTAAGCCCTTCGGAGGAGCTCCTGCATCCTGAAATAAGGACACACGCACACATGAATGGTTGTGAGAAAAAGCTTGGCCCTGGGTACTAACAAATATTATAAAGTCATACAGATGAAGCATTGAGAACAAAACAGAAACTTTTGCTCACCAGCTTCATGGTACGGGCGGTCGGTGGCAGTTTGCATACATGAAAAACGAGATCAAAACATATCGCGGGCTGTGCCAGCACGACACGCCGTAGAACAATTTTTCTTCTATGCAATGCGCCATCTGTATAACTTTTTAACTTTTGGTACTAAAGAGCCTGTTGCGCCAAAAATTTGTAATTGTAACTAAATTCAAATGAAGGGTCTCTAAATATGGGCTTCCGAACTATGAAAGTCGTTAGCGAGGCTAGCAATATGGCCGCTATTGCTGAGGCAGTCAAATTCTAAAATTGGGTGATTTTCCCCACTTTATGGTCGCCATAGTCGTCCTACCGAGAGGGCAACTCGCAAGTGGTGGACAAATTCGATTCCACTGGTTCAGTAAACAAAAGACCGACACCCGTACGTTGAGAAAATGCAAGATCTGCCGAAAGCATCGCCGCTGTCCATGAGAGTGTGCAGGAGAATGTTAGACAGTGGATTTTGCGTCGCTCGCAAGAACTCGGCCATTGCAGACCGGAACTTGGTGAATTTCGCGTCGTCACTTGGGAATTGCACCCGTACAAAATTCAACAGGCCCAGGAGGGCTCTGGAGCAGTGGGAAACTGACTTTAATTTTCATCAAAAAATTATCTTTAGTGATGAGGCCCATTTGTGGATAAACGGTTACGTAAACAAACAAAATTGACGAATTCAGGACGATTCCAATCCACATGAGATCCAAGCACGTCCAAAACATCCCAAAGTCACTGTTAAGTGTGGATTTTGGGCTAGCGGCATCCTCGATCCATATTTCTTTGACCATCACGGTCAACGGCAAGTGCTATAGACCCAAGACTAACTAACTTCCTTTGGCCCGAACTGAATGATATGGACACCAATGACATGTGATTTTAACAGAACGTCATTACGTGCCACACAGCTCACGCCACATTGGAAATTCTGCACGAGTGATTCGAGGGCATGGTCATCTCACGTAGAGGCGATCTGAACTGGTCACAGAGATCGTGCGATTTGCCCCGTTAGACCTTTTCTTGTGGTGTTTTCTGAAGTTGAAGGCTAAATGCGAATATGCCGTCCTCAAAGCCAACAGATCGCATGCCATTGGTCAAATTCAGCCTCATTATGAGACAGAGCCAGAAAATTGGAAATTTTGGATGCGCACCACCCAAAAAACCCGCCGCGGACATTTGAACGATGCTATATTCCATACATAATGACATCGATAGACTTTTCAAAAAAATTTAAAAATATCGATGATATATCATACAAACTTTCTTTTATTTAAATTTAAAGATGGGAAGCGCTTAATGAAAGACCCAGACGACTTAAGTATCTTTTATTGTATTTCTCGTCATTTCGAATCAAAACTTAGACCTTTTGACAGCTTTGTTACAATCATGACTTAAGTGTTCCTACTTGCAAGGTAAATTTTAAATAGGTAAGCCGTTCGGAATTGACTTTTATGAACTCCACGCTACTAGATTGTTGATCAAACATAAAGTATGTTGCAATTTATTTGATTTATTGCAGATACACAGATTTGTGACTTCTCGAATAAAGTATCATTAACCATCAGTATGGTTTTGAACTTCAGCTAAGGACTTTTGGGCTGAACATATCCTCATATCTATGGAGACATCATACATATTCACGATAGACAGTCAATATCCTCAAACTCCTTCTTTGCAATCCGTATATTTCCATCCTTATCAGGTATATATTTCGAACAACTTGATTGATGTGATAAATACGTGGACTGCAGACCTCCTTCAGAGAACACGTCTTCCCCGTTTGGTATTGATTTAATATTTACCACTTCCAAGACGTCGAACTTTCCACAAAAGATACATGTGCCTTTCTCTTCAAATTCCACTCAAACTCAATTTAAACTTTCCGCACGCATAGCCTTCCATTTTTCTCGGATCAAGACTACAATTTCCTAATCATACCCTGCCCACGGCCAATGAACTTTCAAGTGGAATACAGCAGAGCCCATCCAATTTGGCAAACTTTTCCAAAGCCCAATGAACCCACTCCGAAATACCGAAATATCGAAATATCCATTCAACTGAGTTATGATGTTTTTGAAAAGTTCCAATCACGCGCCATTATTTACCACCGCAGCTTGAGTAAACAAATCTTATCGCCTTGTTCCACTTTGAGGTTAAAGACCAACTGCCACAATTCAGTGATTGCACACACGCACCACGCGAAAGGCGCATTTCGTTCTACCTTGCAGAATGTTGGTCATTCCGGTTTAGAATCACCCCCACTTGGACCTCTTGTGTCAGGCCACTAAAAATAGTTGAATCTCCACAGTGGTGTCGCTGCGGAATCTGCAAGTTCGTCTGGTGGCCGTACCACCATGTAGCCGACGACGACGCCATGCCACCGCGTCAATGATATGATTTACACAAGAAGTGCTGCAAACGAAATATAAACAAGGCTGGCCGAGGCTGCCCCTGGGGCCATGCCTTATGTCCACGCCATGGCGCGTTGCTAGGGATATTTTTAGAACTTCAAATGATGTGAGGCAAATCTTTTCCAATAAAAAAAAAAAAACAAGTAAACGGCCTCCGGTTGTGGCGAACGGGTGGCGGCTCGCTGTGTATGACTTTAACCTGATTCCTGGACATAGAATGTCACTGCACCAACCCACAGCCTATACCTGGCTGCAGTGATGCATTTCGCAATTCGAATTCGCCTTTTGCATGGACATGTATTAATTTTATGTTAAGGCTGTACTTTAAGACCCTTGCGTGCCTTTAATTCCTTTTCGAATGTTCCGAGAAAATTACCACCCCCATACTCACTCGGGTGGGTGGGATGTATTGTAATTAATTATCCGCAAGTGCTCGGAAGTTTCGTCACGCATGCAACTAGTGCATTTGTGCGCGCTACTAAGGGTGTAGACCTGTGTAGCCTGCAACACAGTGTAGGTAGGTACTTCGTGTGTGAACTCATCAATCATTGTCTCCCGGGTAGAGGGAGCTGTTTGTGCACGGTGAATCATCCACTTTAGGTGAGGGCAGCCCCTATCATTCAGCAGCAAACGAACCGTATGGGGGATTGTTGCCATTCGTGTTTGGGGTCAATGACTCGACAGCCTAGTTTGGCCGAAACGGGCACAGTGCAGTGGCGCTTTTGCTATTCACCTGTCGAAGGAGTTAAAAATAGCAGAAATTATTTATGGCTTGTGTTGGTACGCCAAAAGCCATTCGGTCTTCCTCTCACGTTTGAGGGAATGGAGTTCTGCGGAGAGCCTTTCGAATGAATGCGTTCTGTTTGTTTATATGGAATGGGGGCAGTCTTTGAAGTGGCGCAGGTTGTCTAGGGACTAACAAAGAACTGCATTTTTAGGAGTTTTGAAATGCGAACGTGTTGAAGAAAGGAAAGCTATCTGAAGGGAAATTGCATTTGAAGCGTTTGCTAGGAATTTTTTGCATGAGAAGAAGGAGGTTTCTGATGTCTTGCGGAAGACTTGGCGATGAATAGGTGGACTAGATGTATACCTGCGAATGAGTACGCACTGGTTGTAATAACATTTTGAGTAGTGTTCACATGTAGATTGTAAAAGATACGTGTCCCATTTTTAAGACATTATTTGTCGGTAGCATTTGTTTGTGGCTCTTATACCGTTTTGAGGCATTTATGATGTTTGAGTCTTCAAATCATAAATGACTTCTACAAGATTTATCAAACGCTTGGAACAGACAATATTTGCAGGCCCACCGCTTAGAATGCCAACAATGTGCTCTCTGTATCTTATGAAGGGATGTTTATTGTATGTCAATCTATTGGCCCCGCAGAGCGAAAAAAAATCTGCATAACCTGGACCTGATGTAATCACAAAACCTAAGTCAACATGGATCCTGCTTTGATTGGCATGTTAAGCTCTGAACGTTAGCTTTTAATTTCAGATATTGAAGGATTGCACATGTTATGATGCAGGGTGGCCAAAAACACTCGCCCGATGTTATGTTGCTAAGTATTTAAAACGAACTGACACATCTTTGATGATTATTTATACCTTTGCACGTTTTTCCATTACGTTTTAAAGATTTATTTGTCACGGCTTGTCCCGATTATGAAGGTGTGGGTTCGATTCTAAATGATATTTCACTGACTCTCCTCTCATGATGATCTGATTAATCATCCGAGTAGTATCAATTGTCAACAAAAACTAATCTCAACTTAGCCGTTCGGATTTGGCATAAAGCAGTAGATCCTGCCATCGTGGAAGAAGGAAACAGGCACACATGAATGGTTGTGAGAAAGCTCGGCCCTGGGTACTAGGGAGCCTGTTGTGTCACAAATTTGTATATCAATTTGGTCCATTTTGAGGTATATCTACAGTTTTGGCAATAAGTTCCCTCACTTTTATCGCACATGATCTTAAAGACCATCCAAAGAATTTTTCTTGGGTTCATAGACCCGTGATTTAAAAAAACTCAACAAAAATGACGTCAGGAGCGGTATAATTTGAACATTTTAATGGTAAGTGTAAGTCGCCAAAATGTGACATTAGATAACATGTTGGAACCATATGATCATTTGGAGACCTTAAAGACCTTCCACAGTCTGTGGCTTTTTTTTCATAGATTCGTGACTTCAAAGAAACACTAAAAAGGAACGATTTTGCCGGTTTGTTAAAGTCACCAAAACGAGACTCTATATCACTTGGAAAAACGCATTCCTGAAATTTTCGATTGTCACATGAGCTATCTGTGCAGTTGCATGCAGTTGGAACCTTGTCTTCTCCTGTATCAATTCAAAATATGGTTCTTAATTGCTCACTAGACTCAGTAGCTATGTTACACCAGGTGTCCAAGATGTAATGGCCTTTCGTGATTGAGAAGTGGATTCTCAGTTACCCACTGTTAACGTAGTCCTTCAGATGGATATGGGCATTGTCACTCGTGATAAATTTCCTCCGAAAATGGTAAACTTTGGTACTGAGTTTCTGGAAATTCAAAGCAGTTTTTGGATGCAATTGATGTTCCAGAGGCAGTATAATCTGTCTGCACTTTGTGAGGAAACATTTTCAAGCCTCTTACTTAAATGCGCTGCAGCACGAACATGTAATGTAACGACCACCGTCTAGTCGATGTCAATGCGATATCTTTGGCTAAGGCAGAAATATTTTCAGCTGAACTCAGCTCTCTTGTGACTTCATTTTTCAGTCTTTTATAGCCATACGGTCTAAAATTTTAATAACTGGCCAGTCGGAGAAGGACGGACGGAAAGTCTTCGCTGAAATCCACGAAAAAGGAGACCCTCTGAACTGCGGCAACTATAGAGACATACCCACCACCTATTCATCGATTTCACTGCCGCATATGACAAAATTTCCAGAGACGAACTATAGAGGCCAATTTCTAGTTTTGGTTTACCACCCAAACTAGTCCTATTGTGTACAACGATGGAGAATTCTCGCTGCTCCATTAGTGTCGGAAACGACCTCACCAACACATTCGATACCAAAAAGGATTTAGGCAAGGCGATGCGCTATCATGTGACTTCTTCGATTTGATTATCGAGAGGAATGTGCAAAACTCACAAGCCAACACCAGAAGCACAATTTTCCAAAAATCGGTACTACTTCTACCATACGCCGACGATATTGACATCATTGGTCGGACCCAACGTGATGTCATAGCCACGTTTGCTAGTATAGAGAAGGAAACGGCAAAAATTGGTTTAGCAGTAAAAGAGGGCAAGACAAGGTATATGCTCTCAACTCGAAAGGACACACAAAATTGACGAATTGGACAGAAGACCACCATTGACAGACATAACTTTGAAATAGTACGAGGCTTTGTCTACCAACGCTCCCCTAGTAACTCTGACAACATCATCTCGTCAGAAATTTAACGGAGAATTACTTTTGCCAATCGCTGTTTCTTAGTGCTAAGATGAAGTTTAGTAGTATAGCCCTCACACGAACTACTAAGGATGACCCTGATCATCCTGCTCTACGGCGCTGAAGCATCGACCGTATATAAAAAGTGGACCGAAAAGTCCTTGGTGGTTTTGACAGAAAATGTTTTCGAAAAATATTCGGTCCCGTTTGCGTTGACGGGCTATGGGGACGAAAATTCAACTAAGAACTACCTGAGAAGTACAGCGACGTACACCTAATCAAAAAACTCCGCATTGGACGATTAAGATGGATACGTAGAACGAATGGACACCAATAATCCAGAGTCGCAGAGTCTTCGATACCCAGCCATACATCGGACGCAATAGAGGAAGGCTTCGCCTTTGGTGTGGTCGACAAATAGTAACCGACCTTAACCAACTTTATGTGCGCAACTGGAGGCTGTTAGCTAAGGACCGAGCTTATTGTAGATGCATCTTGGTTGAGGCCCATGCTCAATACGGTGTGTTGCGCCGATTAAGTTAGTAAGAAATTCACGTTGCGTCATAATTACTGACGCATTATTCCGTAAAAATAAGTCACTACAGCGTTCTTGGCGACGTTTATCCTGCATATGTTTTTTTTACTGTCATCCAGTTAAAAAGTTAAAACCCCTTCCGATAATGTGATACATTTCAGGGCACTGCAGTGCCCCAAGTAATTGTGATGAACTGACAAATCATCCGAGTAATATCAATTGTCAAGAAAGTCTTATCTCTCGTATTCGGAATAAATCAGGGGGTCCCGCCATCTTTCAAAAGTCCACACGCACATAAGAATGGTTGTGTGAAAAAGCTAGGCCCTGGGTACTAACGAGTATGTTGCGTCAAAAATGTGTATTTGGTAGTATAACTGAAGAAAACTATTTTCACAGACTTTGCTAGTCCTGAAACCGCAACAGATCTTATTTATTTTAAGTGAGGTCACTCAAAAGTTTTAAGGCGTCTAGTGGAACTATAAACTTCTAGGAATTCGTTTTTGACATTTATTGGAAATGAATACAGCAGCTGGTTAAATAGGTTAAGTAGGTTTGTAAAAGGCCGGGCAGACAACCACTGGGAATTGCCAAGTTAAAGCCAACCAGAGTCTACCCTCGTTCTACAACACCCAACCGTTGTCGGGCAGACCCTAAGAATGTATAAAAAGTCACAATCCAGCCGTACTCAAAACCACATTAAAAGAAAGGTCACCCCCATAATACGGAGAAGACTTTTAGTTTTTAGATTTATTGATTATTCCGTGTTACTATAGTCATTTCATTGAGATGGATACCTTTCAGTCCATCTGTGTACTGCCTCATGGTGAGCATGACACCCCACTATTTCAAGCTATCGGATTTGATGGTAGTCCTATCGACAACCAGTGGGTTAAATGTTAGTAAAAAGAGCAAGTTTTGTTCTTTGAAGAAATTATGTCCATCCCTGATTCTTTTGTCCACTCGTTGAAAGTCTTCAATGCAGGCTCGAACAGTTTTATAGGTATTCACTCTTTGAAAGGTTTCATTGACCTCATAGTTCATAATCTTTACCTTACAGTATGGAAGCTGAATATTTAATAAGACTTTCATTAACGACTAAGACCCACAAAAGCGGTGAGACATCGCCGACTTCTGTGGTTCCTTTTGATGAGATTATCTCGACGTGTATCTTAGCTATGTATCTTCCAGCTTCGTATTTATTTTCATCTAGCTATGCATACTCTTAACGATGTTTCCTACATACTAAATGTCCTTTCATATTTGATGACAATTTATGTCCTAAAACAATATACACCTACCCCCATTGTTTGTCGAAAACGAAGCCAATGACTTGTTAGGGTTAACAATTTAAAAAAAAACCTTCGTTTTCAATTGATTGCCAACTCTCTAACCTCATTAAAAGAAAATAAAAAACCCAACCTCACCCCCACTTAAAAATCAAACAAAGGACTCACATTCCTTTGTTCTGCTTTTGCCCCCACATTATGCACACTAGGTACGCCATTGCAATTCTGTTTGTACCCATGCACGACACTCACCTAATTTGCACATCTAGAATATTTTATAGGCAAACCACCTCAACCAAGCACATATGGATGGATACACGTGCATTTTACATTAGTCACCTCAAATCCAGACATTACAGCAGACAGGTTCCGCCACTCAAACGACAGCCATATTAAAGTTTTCATCGGAAATTCCGATTTTCCCTACACACACCTTTTCCATGCCTCTATCTCAAACCCCGCCATGTAAAGAAAATTGCGATGAAAAATTCAATAAGGTGGCGCCAAATGGTCTTAAAAAAAAAGTGCATACGTACAGAGGGACAGTAAGGGGTCCGAGAACGGAAATGATTGTTTCTTTTGCACTGCTTTGGGGAGCTTAAGGGAAATTTGTCATTTTATAGGAAAAGAGGGTGCAATTTCCTTTGTTAATTCTGACCCTTGGAGGAGAATCATTTCTTTTGATTGGATTTTCATCTTGCTGACAAGTTGCAAAGAAATATATTGAAACAGGTTTCAAAAATCCCCCTTCTACAGTGCTGCGCAAATCTTAAACAAAAAAGTTGCTAGGCATGGATGCGGATAGAGTCATTCCATGGAAACCGGTTGAAGGAATGGGTCTACAAAATTCGCCAATTGTGATATCATTTGAGTTCTTCTTAATCTTGTTTTGTATTTGATTTCTTTTATTGCTCAAGGCAGGAAGATTGATAATTTTGTTTGTACCGCCTTCGGGTGGGTGTCTAGATATTTCAAATGCAAGGAATTGTCAAAATTTTGAATAAATTGGCAATTTTTGCGAATCGCATGGAAAGATGTGTAAAGTAGGTAAGAACGGTTGGTTGAAGGCTTTGGTTTTAATAGCATTGTTCATAAAAATTCATGACACCCAGTGGCGTGGAGTGAATTTTTTTTAATAACTCCTTGAGCTTTAGATTTTAAACAAACCTTACACTACTTTGATGAAAAAGTCAGAAAAAGTGGGCCATCAACTCTCCGTCTGCCGGCATGTCTTTAAAATTAATTTACGGTAACTTATGCAGTTAGTTCACCACGGTGTTAGCAGAGAAGTCCGAGTCTAAGTCATATATAATCCATCTGTGTACTGCCTCAGGGTGAGCATGGTGATTTGTTAAGAGTTAAGTTTTTCAGGTTGACAGTAGGTACTGGTTAGTAATGTCAAGGTGAATAGTTTTTTTTAACAGATGACGTGGAATTGCATGGAAAGTCTTACAAACGGGCAACGATTGCAAACTATTGAAATTAATTACTAAAATTCGTGCTATGTGAAAAATGTGCACCGTTTGTTACGACCATATTATGGTCGTCATAATCGACCTGGTGAATCAACAATTTTTGTTGCCTCAGTAAGCTGAGTTGAACTTGGTTGACATGTTGTTTCATCAAGACAGTGCCACATGCCACACAGCTCGTGAAACAATGTAAATGTTGAAGGGTGAATTTGGTGAGCAGCTTATCTCTCGAAAGGGCCCTGTAAGTTGGCCGCCAAGATCATGCGATTTAACGCCAATTGATTATTTCTTGTGGGGTTATGTAAAGTCGTTAGGCTTCGAATATAGCCCATGATTCGAACGTGGTTCAAGATCTTTCACGCCACGTTTTTCCAAAGGGTCTTCCAATATGGACTTGTGATCTTTGACCGTTGAAAGCTACCATACTGTGAAAGCTACATGTCTCGAATTGGCTGTTATTTATACAAGGTGGCGCAAAAATAACCTTCCGATGTTTTTTTTGGCTGTAATTTAAAAAAAATGAAAAACTTTGATTCTTCTTGTGGATTATTTCTATTTGGTCTTTTAATTTTTTGTACATCAAGTCGAGAAAATGATGTCATGTAAATGGCCGCCGCCACAGTTGATTGTCATTTGAGCCCTTTTTATGGCATTTTCCATCACTTTGGCCAAAACTTCCGGCGATAGGTCCTCACATTCTTGAAGGATATTGTCTTTAAGAGCTGCAAGAGTCTGAGGCTTGTTGACATAAACCCGCGACTTCAAAAAGCCCCACAAAAAGAAGTCTGGAGCGGTCAAATCAGGCGATCTTGCTGGCCAGTGCAAATCGCCAAAACGGGAGATTAGGCGCCCGGGAAATGCATCCTTCAGCATATTGGTCTGCAGAAAAAAACGCACCTATCCGTGAGAGTGTGCAGGAGAATCAGAGGCAGTCGATTTCGCGTGGCTCACTTGAACTTGGAGAATTTTGCGTAGTGACTTGGGCCTACTGCCGTACACAGAATAACGACCATAGACAACGACCTGTGTTCGCTGAATAGGCTCTGGAGCAATTGGAAACTGACAATAATTTTCATCGAAAGATCATACTCAGGGATGAGGCCAATTTCTGGGTGAATAGGTACGTCAACAAACAAAATTGTTGAATTCGGGGCGGTAGCAATCAACATGAGATTCAAGAGCTTCCAATGCATCCCTAAGAAGTCAAAGTGTGGATTTTTTGATGGCAGCGTCATCGGTCCGTATTTGTTGGAGAATGACTTGGCCAGGCCATCACCGTTAACGGCGAGCACTATAGGACGATCATTACTATCTTCTTTTGATCTGAGTTGGGTAATATGGATACCAACGACATGTAGTTTCAGCGACATTATGGACGGCACTAAGCGCCACACAGTTCACAAACAATAAAAATAAATTTATGGTTCAACAGGGTTGTTATTAACCAGGGGCTAGCTTTTTTTCTCACAACCATTCATGTGTGCGCGTGTACTTCTTTGCACAATGGCGGGATCTCCTGTGTATGCCGAATCCGAACAGCTAAATTGAGATAAGCTTTTCATGACAATTGATACTACTAGGATGATTTGTCAGATCATCACCAGAGAAGGGCCAGTCAAAAAAATTCAGGTGTTGCTACGGCTGGGAATCGAACCCAGATTTTCTGCGCAGCAGTTTATCGCACTAACCATGGCTTCACTAAGCCCGACACACAGCTCGCACCACATTGAAAATTCTGCACGAGTGATTTGAGGACATGGTCATCGCACGTGGAGGTGATGTGAACTCATTAGACTTTTTCTAGCTTGGTTTTCGGAAGTCGCAGGTCTACGTGAGTAAGCAACAATCCACAGCGGGCCTCAAAGCCAACATAATCCATTCAATTGGTCAAATTCAGCCTGATTTATGCATCATAGCGCTTAATGAAAGACTTACTTACTTACTTAAGTGGCGCTACAGTCCGGAATGAACCTGGGCCTCAACCAACATGCCTCTAGCCCGGTCCTCAGCTAACTGCCTCCAGTTGCGCACTCCAAGTTGGTTGAGGTCGGTTTCTACTTGTGCGCCCCACTTAAAGCGAGGTCTTCCTCTACTGCGTCCGACGTCTGGCTGGGAATCGAAGACTCTGCGAGCCGGAGTATTGGTGTCCATTCGTTCTACATGTCCTAGCAATCTTAAACGTCCAATGCGGGTTTTTTTGACCAGAAGCATGTCGCTTTACACCTCGTATAGTTCTTGGTTGAATCTTCGTCTCCATAGCCCGTCAACGCAAACGGGACCGAAGATTTTTCGAAGAATTTTCCTCTCAAATCGACCAAATCCTTGGTCGACGCTCCATGGACCGTCTCATCCGCTTTTTCGAAGAATTTTTTCATTCGCCTTTGAGACGGTCCATGCTTCAGCACCGTATAGCAGGACTGGGATGATCAGGGTATTATATAAGATCTTCTTTTTTTTTTATAATTTACACGTATAGGGGTTATGAATACCCTTTATATGTTACCATAGTACGAGCGTTAGATAAGGGGAAGAAAGAGAGAGAGGATAGGAAAGATTTTGGATGTAGTGGAGACTTAAACTCCATGGGTGGTGTCCGAACTAGCTTCGGGGAGTCACTTTTTCTCGTGTTCGTTAAATTTTGAAGAAATTCAAGATGGTGTGCATACTTTTTTTTAGGTATTACACCGACCTTTTTATTTCTTTTAAATAAAAGTGAAATGGATTTTGGTTGGGATTGAACGCGCAACCTTCCACTCAACAGACGAACACATTACCACTACACCGCGGCCACCCACAAAGTTCAGTTCAAGTGAGGGCTTTCCCACTGAATTGCCTTCTTGTTGTCAGAGTTAATAGCGGAACCGAGATAGATAAAGTCCCGTACTACCTCAAAGTTATATCTGTCAATGGTGAAGTTCTGTCCAATTCGTCGATGTTGTGTGTCCTTTCTTGTTGACAGCATATACTTAGTCTTGCCCTCATTCACTACTAACCCCATTTTTGGCGCTTCCGCCCAATGAAAGACTCTTTATATAAAATCTCCAGTAATTCAGTAGCAGCGATGTCAAATATCTGTATGCATCTTGGGGTTCTTTTTTTTTCTTCTTCTTCATAAAACCAAAGATTATAAAGCCGTACAGATGGCAGGAACTTTTGACCATCAGCTTTATGGTACGGGCGTGCGTGCACGTGCACACATGATAAATGAGATCCAAATATATGGCGGGCTGCGCCAGTACGACCCACAATAGACCAATTTTTCTTGTATGTAGTGCGTCATCTGTATAACTTTATAATCATTGATAAAACCCAGGTGCTTATTTGGTTTATGTATACGAAGCTATAAATGTCTGATCGATCTAAAAGGACCTACAATTTAACTCGAATCTTCTCATACCAATTTTATACTCTTGGATGCTTGTCAAACTTTTGCAATTTATCGGGCATCGAAAAGAAAAACGTTAGGTGTTGTTACTTTCGGGACTTAAAACTTTGTAGTACAACCACTGACCCCCTAAATACAATTTGTAAACATGGATTACCATTCAAATTATCACCGACTTAATGGTTTTTTGAGAAATTGCTAACATTTAGCATTCTGGTTGCATCGCAGCCTTTTATTTGCAAACTGGTTTCAAAGCTTATTAATAATTTTGGCTAATAAATGTTCAAAACGTTTTACGACTGACTCGACAAGATAATATAAAATTGCAGTCTGCTTTGATTGGTAGCGTTAGGTTTATAAAAATAATTTCTTGAAGGTTGTCTTGAACATAAAATTTTTTTTTTTTTTCATAAGCTTATAATGCATAATATTAATTTTATCGATATATAGAATGTGCCAAATATTTTTATCAATTTATTACAGGATTCCTTTTTTTGCGTGCTTTGTAATTCGTAACCTGCAGTTTTTTGTGAAATCTTGTGAAGGCTTTTTTGGGGATTTTAAGATGTCATGTCAAGCTTTCCATGTAAGCTTGACATCAATTTTCAATGTTTTTCTTGTGATATGGTTTCTGTCTTGAATATGGATTTGTGTCGAAACAATCTGCTGTCGGCTGAATTGCGTCATTGAAAACACCACTGTTAGGTTAGGTGCATACAGAAAACTTTATTTTATTTTTCTACTTGTATGACTTTGTTCACTTTACATATGATTTTTAGAGATTTTAGTTGCGTTTATGAAATACATTTATTCATCTTCATCAAAGAATGGACCGCCATAATACTCGGGAAAACTATTTCCACGGCCGGCGCAACGATAAATGCGGACAACCCTCACATAATTTCTCGATATCTACGTGAAATCTGTCATGAGCGGCTAATGTGTTGTGTCCACTGTGTTCGGCATTTTAACTAAAGGGTTTTTCAATAAGAGCGCTACAAAAGTTTTTTTAAATGAAACAAAAACGGTTTTGGATATCAATAAAATTCTTTATTCCTGTGAAAGTACGTTTGATGCCATTATGTATGGAACTCGATTTCTTTTGCATGGCCACCACGGGCACGCTTGCAGAAGTCCAGACGCCGAACCCAATTTTCGACGGTTTTCAAGCATAAATCGGCCGATACTGCTGCCATTTCACGTTCGATATTCGTACGAAGCTCATCAATCATCGCTGGCTAGTTGGCACAGACCATAGACTTGACGTAGCCCCACATGAAATAGTCTAACGGCGTCAAATCGCACGACAGAGGAGGCCAAGCGACTGGACCATTTCGTGAGATAACACGTTCTCCAAACTTGGTTTCCAATAAATTGATTGTGGCATTCGCTGTGTGGCTTGTGGCGCCGTCCTGTTGGAACCACATGTTCTCCAAGCCCATATCATCCAATTGGGGCCAAAAATATTCGGTTATCATTGAAGGGTAGCGATTCCCATTCACAGTAACGTGCCGGTATTGATCGTCACGGAAGAAGTACGGCCCAATGACGCCGCCGGCCCATAAACCGCACCAAACCGTAATTTTTTCGGGATGCAATGATGACTCATGGAGTACGTGTGGATTGCTGACTGACCAATACCGCATATTTTGTTTATTGACGAAGCCATTCAGCCAGAAATGAGCCTTATCGCTGAAGATGATTTTTCGATGAAAATCCGAATCATTTTCAAATTGTTATTCAGCCCAATTCGCGAACATACGACGCTTCTGGTGGTCAAGCGGCTTCAGATTTTGCGTCAATTTAATCTTGTAAGGATGTAGGCCAAGATCTTTTCGCAAAATTTGCCACAGCGACGTCACAGAGATGCCCAACGCTTGAGAACGACGTGTGAGAGACACATTTGGGATTTCTTCAACTGAAGCCTCAGCGGCAGCAATATTCTCGGCACTACGGGCACTTCTTTGTCTCACTGGCACGGGAACATTTTGTACTGTGCCTTTGGATTCAAATTTTTCCATTAGACGCTCAATTGTTGATCTGCTAGGACGATTATGACGACCATAAATTGGACGTATGCTCTTAACGTCGATGCCTCTGACTCCGAATTTCGGTTGTCAATTTTAATAATTTCGACTCGTTGTTTGGCTCATATATCTTTCCATCATAAAATGGCAAACCTTACTGAAGAGAAATGTCAAAAGAGCGGCAAGAAATATGGCGTTGTTTGCTGTCCCTGTCGCTCAACTTTTGTAGCGTCCCTGTTGAAAAATAGAAGACGGTTGCGGACGACCACTTCCCTAACTGTGCGAACACATGCAATTTGTACTGTACGACCATAATAGCTTTCGCTTCGATTCGTTTAGTTTTCGTTAACTTTTGCTCACTTTCTCTTTCTTTTGTTCTTTCATATAAAATTTGACATTCCACTGCAACATCTGCATACATTGAAGTTTGTAATTTCATAAACAACCGCAAAATTACTTCCACTATGACTATCGCTTCCGTTCACAAAAGTCTATTATGGGCAACTTAAGTAGTTTTCATTACTGAAGAAAACTTAACGTAGAATTTTGACATTAGCTTCCGATTGCTTCCGACTGTTATAGTTCAGCCTTTATTATATATGGACTGCTAGTGAAATGTCATTTTTATATGCTTCTGCGACAAAATATGTTCCAAAACAGCACAGGCGCCATTGTTTCACTGCGGATTAGCAAAGAAACAAAGGCCGACGGCAAACATAATGTTAGATGCAACGAAAAACCTAGCGGATAAATTTGTTACCTTAAAACAGACATACAGCTTAAGAATTAGATGTCAAATCAAATTGTTTTTTTTTTTTTAGAAAATAAAATAAGATCGGCAACTAAACGGTCAATTAGTGTGTCAACAAATCTGCTGAGGTTTCCCAGCTCGGCAGAGTAAGCAAGGGATAATTTTTATGGTTGCGCTACTCTGAATTAAAAAACGCAGACCTTTTTAATTACAGCTTGATCAAGCATTCCAAAACGCAAACGAATAACTATGATGCAATGCATACTTTTCTAAAATGTGAAAGCATCAACTGCGCAAACAAATGCAAAAAGTGCACCGTGAATGTTTGTGATGCATGCGTAGTAGTGATCGGCTAAAAGAGTTAGTAGCTAGCGCTGTAGAAATAACATCAATAGTGTATTTTTTTAACTTTTAGTAAATTTATAGTAATTATAAAATAAATATTTATGCGTAGTAGCGCAAAATTATTTATCAGAAAAGTAGTGTTCATTCACAATGCGTTTTTTTTTTTTGAAGTTTTGCAATTCAGCCTAATTGTTTAGGCATCGTAGTTTTTCCAAAACGTAAAAAATAACAAATGCAAAGCAGCGCAAAAGCATTCATCCCCTGGTATCAGAAAATCAGTTTTCATTCACAACCTCCTTCTTTGACGCTTTGCAATTCAGCCTTAAAATTTAGAAGTCCTTTCAAAACGTCAAAAATAACAAATGCAAAGCCGCGAGAAAGCATTCACAACCTTGCATCAGAAAAGTAGTGTGCATTCACAATGCACATTTTGTGGACGTTTGGAATTCAGCCTAATTGTTTAGACATTGGCCGTATTCGGATTTTAGTTTTACGAAGCTAGCTTTGCCGATGCACTATTCTCATTGATCAATCGAAAATTTTTAGCCAGGTGACAGTGGTTGATTGACCAATTAATCGGCAAAGTTAACTTCGGAAGTCATTAACCCGAAACACGGCCATTATTGGTGTTTGTAACATTTTACGATACTTAGCATAAAAATCGTTTCAAAACGTCAAAAATAACAATTACAAAGCAGCGCAAAAGCATTCATAACTGGGTATAAGAAAAGCAGTGTTCATTCACAATGCGCATTTTTTTTACGTTTTGAAAGATTACACGACTGTTAGCATCAAAGTCGTTACAAATCGTCAAATATAACAAATACATAGCAGCGCAAAAGCATTCATAATCTAGTATCAGAAAAGTAGTGTGCATTCACAGTGCCCATTTTTTTAGAGGTTTTGGAATTCAGCCTAGTTGCTTAGACATTATTGATGTGTGAAACATTTTACGACAGTTCGCATCAAAGTCCTTCCAAAACGTAAAAAACAACAAATGCAAAGCACCGCGAAAGCATTCATAACCTAGCCTTAGAAAAGTAGTGTGCATTCACAATGCGCATGTTAACATAACGGTCCTTCGAATTCTTGCCGAAACAAAATTTTTGCGGTGTCTTCAAAGAATTAAGCCCTTGGATTTAGCCCGATAATAAAAAACTGCGCTATAAATTGCAGAAACAGCAGGAACTCTCAAAGGGAAGTATCCTGCCAAATATTCATTAAGCGTGATAAGCCGCATACTTAGTTGCAATACAAATAGGGTTGTGGATCTAGTAAGTTAAAAGCTCACACTACTTTGGGCACGTGCTCATCGTGTCTATGAAGATTTCAACCCACGGAAAAAATAATGTTTTTGACGATTTGGAATTCAGTGCTAATTGTAACAGATTTCTCTCTTTTTTTGGTACTTTTTTGACACAAACTTTATATAACTGCTATGGGTGGAAAATATTTTATGAATAAGAATTTGTACTGCTCTAAATCGAGGCTTCATAAATAATTATGGTTTGTATTAATGTAAAACCTTAATATATAAATAAACAATTTTCTTGCCAAAAATAAAAAAAGGTTTTTGTTTCGCAAGACTCGTTAGTTAAAAAATAAATTTAAAGTTTTAAGTCGTTTATATGTTTACTGACTGCATTTTGCAAGACCGAAAAGGTGTATATTTGGAAAAGCAGAACTTTTAAATGAGAACTCAAAGTTTTAGAAGCAGAACCCGTTCTCGAATGTATGTAACATGGTATGGCAAGCCGGTTCGACAAGTGCCACGATTTTCATTATTAAGTGCACCGAATTCATATAGATTCTGTTGTAGTTTTTGTATATTCTAATCAAAATATGTCAAAACTTAGTGTCCAATCGCTGTAAAGTGGTGAATCTTTGCATACGTGTACTTTTGAGTATTAGAAACCTATTCAACTGTGAGAACACCTAAGGAACAAATGTAAATCGATGACACCATTGTCAAAAATTCCTTTAACAAGAATTACTGATATTGTCCACTCATTTTTTTTCTAACAATATGACTGTAGGTAACATTTGTTGCTAGCAATATAAGCACAGTCTTAAATTTAAAACCAAAAAAATAATTTAAATACTTACCAACCAGAACACAAATTTTAAAACAAAATCCTTACACCCTTCACTGAATATTATGATTTTTTTTATAATCCGATAAAAGTGTTCACACTCAACAGATCCTTCTATGTTTTCTGCGACAATCTACCGCCCTTAATACCATTCCAGTCAACTTGCACCGACTTCAAGTAACACGATGTACAACCGAATAGAGTTCGCTCCAAACTGCCGGATGGTGTTCAACTTACAGATACCAGAACAGTTTTTATCCCTGTTATCACATTTGTTTTTTTTTGTAAATAAAAGAAAATATTAAAAACAATAAAAAAAATTAAATTAAAATTTAATATAATCCCTATGGATTAAAAAAATAAATAAGAAAAGACACTATGTGTCAAGTCCCTATCATCCCGAAAGGCCTCCAGATTGATATATTATGCACCTTCTTCGTACTCGGCTCTTGTATCTGAATACCGTTGTGCAATTGTACGTGTGACAGCCATCTGTTTTGACAACTGCTTGTCAACATATAGTCGCTATGTTTTCGCTGTTTGCGCGTGCAAATAAAAATTCAAATTGTGCGTTTGTTTTGGTGCGATTGTATTAGTGTGTGTAGTGTAGTGCGATTGAAACCACAAAAAAGTTGATGGAAAAAAAACTGTAAATGGCGAATAAAGCAAATGTTTGACTCGGTTTAGGTTTTAACAAAATCTTGAAATAAGGCTGTATGCTAACCACGCTTGAGTGGGTTTTGCGTTTTATAGCGCAAGGCTACGAGTGGTGACGGTGAGACTAGAGTTAATTATAGACTTGGTGTCAGATTGATATTGTTTACTGTTATATGTAAAAATAGGTGTCTTTTGAAAAATGTATCAAGTGTATAAGAAATACAGATGTTTGCTGCAACTGGCTCGTTAGAACATAGGGCCTAGCTTTTTCTCACAATTATTCTTGGGAATGATACTCGAATGCTTTGTTCGATCATCATGAGAGGAGGGCTAAGACTTGAAATCGAATCCGGCCATTCTGCGCGGCAGTTCAAGGCACCAAACATGGCACCACTGAGTCCGTCAAGTGAGTGTTTTTGTTAAATTTTGTCACAATTCATTAATTGCACTTGCATCAACATAGTTCTTCAACTGCACAGGCTTTTTCTGGTGGTATTCTTATAGATAACCACGAGCTCATTGGTGCGATGAACTGCAGCTCAGAAGGTCTGGGTTCGATTCCCAGCCGTAGCAACACCTACAAATTAATTTTCACTGACCCTCCTATCGTGATGATCTGACAAATCATCCGAGTAGTACCAAATGTCAAGAAAAGCTTAACTCAAATTCGCCGTTGGGAGTCGGCATAAAACAGGAGGTCCCGCCATCGTGCTAGAACTACACACGCACAAATTAATGGTTGTGAGAAATCTCGGCCATGGGTACTAACGCCTGTTGCGCCAAAAATTTGTATTTTTGACCATAAGACTGTTAATTAGTTGCAAACCTTAGGGATCCCTATCTGCAAAGCTGGGTTGCATTAATCGATAGCAAAACGTGAAGTGCAATATCTGACACATCAAAATCAAACATAATTTGCCTTTTGAGGTATCCGTCGAAGAGGACAACTTTCCGCAACGTATACTTCATCGGAGATTTTAATTCCATTCAAGGTATGTGTTATCGGAGAAAGATCACTTCACTGCAATTCGTAAATAAATTTCGAGAAGACTTTCTTTCGACATTTGTTGTCAAAAATTGCACGAAAATGCACCTGAACGCACTTCAAAGCAATTCGCCGCGATGCGTTACAAAATGTCGGAGAAATATTCCAAACAGCTTTTCGGAAGAATACCTCGAAGCTAAAATCCTCCAAAGCGTCCAACGCAATCCGCCGTAGTGCGTTACAAAATGTCAGAGAAACATTCCACACAGCTTTTCGGAAGAATACCTCGAAGCTAAAATCCTCCGAATCGTACAAAGTCCGCTCCGACGGATACCTCGCTAGGGCCGAGTAACCAACCTTAACCAGACATCAAGCAGGTGCTAGGGTAGAATGATCGTATGACCCAACCAACTCTAGCTTATTGAATTTGTTTTTCTTTACTGTGGCAAGGTTAGCAGGACATGATTCTGTGAACCCAATTTTCAAGACCTTGTTGATTATTTCAGGCTCTATCTATAGAATGTCTCGAATAACATTCGTCGTAATTTGCTTTGTGATGAAAATGCATATCAGCAGAGAGAAATATTTGTTTGACCAAATTCGACGTCTTATTCCTCATTTCGGCCCAATTGTTGAAGCAAGGATGTGTTGGATGTCGTTGGCCTTTAATTGCAGACTTAAGTGGACTTTGGTTTTAATCCGAGAACTCTGTGCAAAGTTTCTAACAGTCTGAATTAATTCACGTAACACAAGTGGTTGGTAATTTCAGCCAAAACGTCTTCTCAAAAAAAAACGCAATATCTGGCAACCACAAAACTCATTTTTAAAAAATGGTTAACAATTTAACCAAACGTTCTTCTAGAATTGAGCAGTTCACTTCGTTCTGTTAAGTTGATTAACAGACAGGATATCAAGTGAAAAAGAACTGTCAGTGTCAAACCACATATTATGGTTAAAAAATGTTCCTGTTTTTGAACAGCCCGTTAACAACTCCGAAAATTTTCAAAAATACGATTAAATCATTGCGATTAGGCTGCGCCTTGCTGTGATTGATAAATATGAATAAGAGCAGTCTTTGCTACTAAAATTAAATATAGGCTGGCCTTACATAATGCCAAACTAGCATATGTCCCTGATCAGTGTTAATAATGCGAAATGACAACAATGGGATCAGTAGCTTCAAACAGTCTATTCTAGAGCTCTGTAATCCCGAAAAAAGAGTCGAGTACATGTTCAAAATGAAAGCCAATAACAGATTTAAGGCATTTACCAACTGTTATATGTCACCAAACTTCATCCGGAATCTGCATAGAACCGTACAAAACTTCTACGGTCATAGACATAACCAACCACTGGCCCTAACCCCCTTAAAAAACTACGCAATAACACATAGTCTTACGGATGCCGATGTCTGAAGAGAGTGTTAGGTGACGAAGAGAATTACCCCGCCTTATCTGTAAATGTACGATTCTGTGATCGGGTAAACAAACAAGGAGTTCCACAAAATCGCCTACAAGATCTTGTCTACCTTAGTTTTAGGAAAGTCCACAACTGATCAAATCTTCATATTTCGCCTTTGAGCCATTGAGCTCTATAGGCAGAGAAGAAACGAAGAACACCGGATTTTCAGAAAGATGAAAAAAGAGCAAGAAAAGCGCGACAGGTGCTACTCCAGAAACGATGTTTGCAAGTTTTACCAAAGTGTAAAGCGTCAAAGCCAAGAATACAAGGCTTGAAGAGAATTCTGTCGGGATGACAGGAACGCAAGAAGAACCATTCTGCATCGTTTGCCGGATCCACAAAAAAGGAGACCCTCTGAAATGCGCCAATTACAGAGGTATAAATCTCCTCAACATCGATCGCCTACAAGATCCTATCTGCCGTAATATCTGGAACCGTTTACCAACAACCTGATCGGCCCTTATCAGTGTGGTTTTAGGCCAGGAAAGGCCACAACCGATCAAATTTTCGCAATTCGGCAGATCCTGGGAAAACCCCAAAAAGTCCAAATCCATACCCACCACCTATTCATCGATTTCAAAGGCGCATATGACAGCATTTATAGAGGCGAACTATTCAGAGCCACGTCTAGTTTTGGTATACCGCCAAAACTTGTCCATCCATCGAAAGGACACATAATATCGACGAATTGGACAGAACGTCACCATTGACTGATATAACTTTTATGTAGTAAGGGACTTTGTCTACCTCGGCTGCTCTAAAATTTGACAACAACATCTCGTCAGAAATTAAACGAAGAATTGTTCTTGCCAACCGCTTTTTCTTATGGTTACGAAGGCAGTTTAGTAGTAAAGCCCTCACTCATATCTACTACTAAGGAGATCCTATATAAAGACCCTAATCATCCCAGTCTTGCTCCTGCAGAAATTTGAACTCTTTTCAGGCGCTTCTATCCGAAATGTGTATTCCTGGCAAAAATGCTTTATCGGTGTAAATGATCGCCTGCACTCCGCTGCAAGTAATGGTTCCGCTGAAAGCAAATTGCTTTGGGCATTTTTAGTTTAGTTAACGGCACTGGAGCGTTGACCATATAAAAAGCAGATAAAAAAATCCTTTTCTGATTCGAGAAAAAAATTCTTTTAAAAATATTTAGTCCCGTTTGTATTGACGGGCTATGGTGATGAACTTGAAATGCGCAACTGATGACCGCCTGCATCAACTTCAGTAAACGACTTTACAAAGACACTTTGGAGCTATCAATGGTGGCTTTGCTGTCTGCGTATTCTAGCAACTTTAAAGGAATGTGGAATGTAGTACCTTCCGTGGACAGATGTTTCCATACCTTTGCTCAAGATGGCACATCCATAGTACTTTGGATGGAATCTTATTTGCAAGATTTAGCAGGAATGTAATTTTAAGATACAATAGGACAAATCGGCTTTCTTGTACATGTGTCTGAATATTTTGGTCGCTTTGAATTTCTTGGTCCTTGAAAGTATTAAGTTCTAGCAAAGATTTTAAAGCCACACAGATGACGCATTGAAAAGAAAAGCAGAAACTTTTGCTCACGAGCTTCATGGTCGGGCGGGCGGTGTGCACGTGCACACATGTGAAACGAGATAAAAATATATGGCGGGCTGTGCCAGTACGACCCGGAATTCGTGTATACAGTCCGTCATCTGTATGGCTTTATAATCTTTGGTTCTAGCTAAGTAGGTATCCATTGGATTTCATGTGATAGTTACTGTACTCCCGTCGCGTCGTCTACAACATAGTTTGGGCCATACAGCTTCCAAACTTAACTTTGATGGTTTTTTTCTTGTTCGATGACTACTTACAAATATTGCTTCTAATCCAATGGTTTTATTGTGATTCTAAATATATATGAAGCATCCCACTTATTCCACTTTCGCTGCTCTAATATTTTTAGACCCTGCTTCAGTGATGTGGGATGTATATAAACCAATTCCTGCTGGCTTCCCTTCTGAAATCCATTCATTCTCTCTGCCAAAACAACCAGTTGCAATACTGTGTAAACATGTTGGTTATTGTCCTTTTCATTTCATAACTGCTTAGGGAATGACTTACCTCACAGCTGCAATACGGTGAGATCCCCACAAAGACTGAACAAACCTCTAAAGAGCCACATAAAATCCCAATCCCAAGATCAAAACAACCTACCTGGCCACTGCAATCCACCATAACCAAGCTAATATGTCGAAACCATGAGATTAACAAACTCGCAAAGGAACTACACCAACTCGTGTGGATAATCCCCGCCAATTAATTGAAATGACGGATCTGTGATGATTGACATATAACAGGCACGTGCGCCCCTAGAATGCCCAATCATTTATCCCACCATATCATATCATAAATCTACCCCATGCTTCCAACTGCAGAGGTGTTTTGTTGCACACTCTGACTGACAGGCTACATGAACTCGCAAGTCTCCGCGATTTCTGTCAAGATTGCATGTGAGAAATATTAACGCCTTGCCAGCGAATTTTTGCATCCAAATCTGTGTGAACTCATTTTTTTGTTAATCTATTCAGTTGTGCCTCCATTGTTATAAAAACAAGAAAAGCGGATCGCACCACTGACGACGCTCTTTCCTTTGAACCCGAAAATAGCTCGAGAAATGTAATTATTCACGAAATTGTATGAATTTTGAATATCAAGAGAATTGGGTCAGAAACGCTGCATTTGCTTTGTATGAACACAGCGCACTCGACATATGGATGCGGTGTTTTCTCTAGCAATGAATTCTATTTTGGAGAACGGTGTGCGCTCTGGGATTGCATTGGTGTTGAGGGGAAGGAGGTTTATTTGTGATACTGGAGTTTAAAATTGGAGGTGGGAACAGGTGTTTTGGTGAAGTCATTTCAATTATATCGACCAAAAAGACAAGCCTTGTTAGCAACAAGCTTTTGAAGCAAATGCAGGATTTACATATCGTGGTTAAGTAGTTTTGTTAGTGGAAAAACTATGATAAAACTAATTAACATTGCTGCTGGAATATTAATTTACTTAATAAAATGACGATACGATGGTTAGGTGTTGTAGATTGAAGAACTAAAGCGAAATCTGATCGGTGTTAACTTGGCTCAATCAATGGAATTTTGACTACACATCAATATTTCTTAATATTGGAGATTCTATGACCACTTTCCCGAAACCACCACGCCGCGCCGCCTTGAAATATCCAGACAAAATATTGCCGATTGTTTCTTTTAGATATGCAGCTAGATCCTGTGAAAATTTTAGAAAATCTGTTTAGGGGTTCAGCCACTTATGGACTTCAATCATATAAACAAATCAATTAAATGCGTTCCCTTACTTTTCAGTAAATTTGATTAATTCTGACAAAATTAACCCAAACTCCAAGCAGTTTACGAATTTACTGTAAAAGTACAGGAACAAACCTAAAATCTTTCTGACAAAAATGTTGGAACGAATTGAGGATATAGTCCAGACGTTTAACTGTGCTTGCGACGATATTAAAGTCACATTCCTAGAAAGAATCTGTGATCAGTATTATTTTTGCAAGACTATTCTAAGAGTTGACGTGAAGTTTGTTCCTTTCTAACGCAAATAATTGAGTAGTTATCTCGTAGTCTAAACAAGCTATGAAAGATCTTCTGGGATATCACCATTTCCCATATATCACGAAGATTTCATATAATTGCGCAACTCCTGCGTATTTGCACCCCAACCGACTGCTGCTTTATCTCATCTGTGTAAATCACTATACTCGTACTTGTCACACTATCTGCATTTGTACCACATTTGGATTGTGTCTCATCAGACAAAAATGTCGTATGGCATGTTGCCACTGTTGATGGATACTGGCAACGACAATAATCATCCACCACCTGACGTCGATGACAGTATGGCTGCTCAATAAAAGTCATTCAAATGTCAAAACTGCACTATCTACTGTCAGTTGTCACTTGTCATCGCATGCGATAAGGGGATAGAAATTAGCTTTTCCCATGGCGAATGTCATATCAGTTTTTGTTGTTTCAAGGTTGGAGGAGTTTGATAGTGCTGATTTGTAATACTTAAGACTACAAACACTTCCCCTTTCATGAGAAATAACAATAACAACCCTGTGAGTCTTTTTGCAACAGATCTCTGTGTTCTCTTTTCCTTAGATTTCGTTCGCTGAGTACAAATCACTTGCCCTACTTTAGGCTGGGAAGCCTATTATAGATCTAGATCATCAGCACGATATTAGTACATGTATTCTGTGGACCAATAGAAATGATTGATCTCCTGTAGCAACCACTTCGAAGTTGTTTTACAAATGTACAAGCGTGCCAGTGCTATTTAAAAAGTCACGATCTGTGGCATCTTAAAATTCTAGAGAACATTCTATGTCAAGGTATATTTCGTATCGCGTTGCCAAGGCACTCTTACAAACAAAACTATTTGGCACGGTTCTGTCTCAACTTGAACTTAATCGCTTGGTCAAGGTGGAATGGTACGGAAGTGAATGAAGAGACTCTTGTAGTCATTCGGAACATGTGACCTATATGGTCGCGTATATTACGTATTTGTAAAAGGTCCTTGTTCATAGTCACATAAAGGGATTTATCGGGCCAGAAAGATTGAGAGTGAGATAAAAAAAAAACGCAACCAATGGGATGTAAGAAATATTTTCGCTCGCTGCTAGTTGAGGATGTGCTACGTACAGTGGTGGTCCATTAAGAGGAACACTTGTAGTTTTATTAATAAATTGACAATCGGTCAAGGTGCGAGGTATTCGAATAATTTTTCTATTGAACCTACCCGCACTCAACTTAATTGATTTTTTTTGGAAAAACACTATATCACATCGATATAAGTGAAAATATTTTTTTTAAATGTAAATCATATTTAAGTTTGTTGACAGGCTTGAAAAATATGTTATCGTTGGTCATAAGAATAAATAGAATTCTGTCGTTTAAAATATTTTTTAACTGCCAGATATTGGACAGCAAAACTCGGTTGCACTGGACGAAAAATAAGCAGACATTTTGGTAAGTTTCGACCAGCTTTCAATGTAGCCATTACAGTTTGTCCGTCTAGGATTTGAAAATTTTCCGAATTCAAGGGCCCAGTTAAAGCTATCTTTGAACAACTTCATTGGAACACCCCACAGCATCTTATAGGGATTTTTGGAAAATTCTGTTTCAGTTCGGAAGAATGGCAATCATTACTTCATAGAAATAAAAAAATTTCTGCGAAAACTGTACTTAGAATTTTTAATATTTTTTGCAAAATCATGTTCTAAAATTCATAAGTTTTGTTACGACACCAACTTGCCAATGATTGAACTTAAGTGCAAGAAGTACGAAAAAATTTCCAATGAGGCTTTTCAGTGATAGCTATAACTGGACCATAAATGTCGAGTCAGGATGAAACTTGGTATATGACCGGATTGTTGATTTTAGCTTCCGAAATCGGTTCACTTCCAAAACAGAGTCTTTTTTGATCGAATTATAAGAAATTTGAAAGAGGACCCTAGTCCATTCAGGTGAGCATGTATTGGTTAGTTGTATTGATTATTTGTAATTGTCTTCATGTTGACCGCTGGGGAGAGATGAACCAAACTTGACTGATGCGTCAGCTTACTCGTCTCTGCCTCTATGACCTGAAGCCCACATAAGAGTGATTTTGTACCGACTCTCAATGGAGGGCAGCGCATTCTGGAATTGACATACTTACTTGCTTAAGTGGCGCTACAGTCCGGAATGAACCTGGGCCTCAACCAACAGGCCTCTCCAATTAGCCCGGTCCTTAGCTAACTGCCTTCAGTTGCGCATTACAAGTTGGTTGAGGTCGGTTTCTACTTGTGCGCGCCGCTTAAGGCGAGGTCTCCCTCTACTGCTTGCGAAGTGAGTATTGGCGTCGGAGTATTGGCGTCCATTCGTTCCTGTCCTGGCCATCTGAAATGTCAAACGCGTAGTTTTTTGACCAGGGGCATGTCGCTGTACAGCTCGTATAGTTCTTCGTAGAATCTTCGTCTCCATAGCCCGTCAACAGAAACGGGACCGAAGAGTTTTCAAAGAATTTTCATCTCGAATGGACCAAGGATTTCTTCATCCGGTTTTAAGACGGACCATGCTTCAGCGCCGTATAGCAGGACTGGGATGATCAGGGTGTTATATAAGATCTCGTTAGTAGTTCGAGTGAGGGCTTTACTACTGAATTGCCTTCTTAGCCGGAAGAAACAGCGAATGTCAAGAGTAATTCTTCGTTTAATTTCTGACGAGATGTTGAGATGTTGCTGTCAGATTTATTAGCGGAGCCGAGATAGAAAAGTCCCGTACTACCTCGAAGTTATATCTGTCAATGGTGACGTTCTGTCCAATTCGTCGATGTTGCGTTTCCTTTCGTGTTGACAGCATATACTTCGTCTTGCCATCATTTACTGCTAAACCCATTTTTGTCGCTTCTTTCTCTAAACTAGCAAACGTGGCTATGACATCACGTTGAATCCTACCAATGATGTCAATATCGTCGGCGTATACTAGTAGTTGCACCAATTTTTGGAAAATTGTGCCTCTGGTGTTGGCTCGTGAGTTTTGCACAATCCTCTCAAGAATCAAATTGAAGAATTCACATGACAAAGCATTGCCTTGCCTAAATCCTTTTTTGTAATCGAATGTGTCGGTGAGGTCGTTTCCGACCCTGATGGAGCAGCGAGAATTCTCCATCATCATACTACACCAACGGACGAGTTTGGGCGGTATACCAAAACTATATATGCTGTCGTATGCGATGAATATGTGGTGGGTATCGATTTGGACTTCTTGGGTTTTTTCGAAGATCTGCCGAAGTTTGAAAATTTGATGGGTTGTGGGTTTTCCTGGCCTAAAACCATACCGGAAAAGGACGATCAGGTTGTTGGTAAACGGTTTCAGGCGTTCACATATAACGGCAGATAGGATCTTGTAGGCTATGTTGAGGAGACTTATGCCTCTGCAGTTGACACAGTTCTGAGGTTCTCCTTTTTTGTTGATCGGGCAAACGATGCTGAGGTTTCATTCTGGAGGCATGCTTACTTCCGACTAGCTTTGGCTTATGAGTTGGTGGATGTTATTTACCAAGTCATCTCCGCCGGCTTTATGAAGCTCAGCGGGAAGGCCGTTATATCCGGCAGCTTTATTAAGGTAGAGTATAGATATAGTTATACATACTCACTTCACTCAGGTCGGTTGGTTGGCAATATTCGCTGTAGTTGCCGATATTGAATGGTTCTGCCTGACACCGTAATGTTGTCCTTCATCACCGTTTAACAGTCTGCTGAAGTGGTTCTTCCATATCATCAGCATCGACTGAGTCCCAACTAAGATATTTCCTTCTTCATCTCGACAGAATTCTGTTCGAGTCTTTTATCCTTGGCTCTGACGTTTTACACTTTGGTAAAACTTTCGAACATCGTTCCTGGAGTGGCACCTCTTTATATCCTCGATCGCGCGCTTTTCGTGCTCTTTTTTCTTCTTTCTGAAAAGCCGGTGTTCTTCCCTTCTTCTCTGCCTATAGAGCTCAATGGCAGCTAAAGGTATATGACAAAAGTACTCAAGTGAAATGTCAATTTCGAAAGAATTAACTTCTAACATAATGAAAAGGGTTTCATGTATACAAATCCTCCTGCCGGCATATTCATCTCGTGTTTGGTATGAAAGCGGTCTTATGCCAGAGTTAAACTTATCTCATGTTCGGAGGCCCAATACCATCAGTTTTTTGTACCCTTTTAAGTTTATCTAGTTTAGTTATTAAGGTTTCATTTAAGGTTTATTAAGGTTTCATTTTAAATTGAGCCTGGTATCTAGGAAAGTTTCTAGATATTTGGCAATCACATTGGATGAGAGTGAAACTGTTTGCCTTGGAGGTGAAAAGCATAATTTTTATCCTGCTCGGAATAACATCCAAGCCACAGCGTTTAGTCTACGTGCTCCCGCAATTCTGCACATTTTTCTTGATCTCGCTGATTCTGGAAAGAAATTTTCACGAAATTAAGGTCACCACTTCGACCGCATAAGGCACTACCTTGATTCTATCATGGTTTGGTCGGAGTAGCAGTATTTTCTTGACGAGAAGCCAGAACATTGGAGAGATGGCTCCACCTTGTGGTGAGCCTTTGTCAACGAAACTTGTTAGGATGCTGCTGGCTAGTGTTGGCTGAATAGCCCTACATTTTACCATTTTACAGTACCTTACCTAGTATCAATGCGGATTTATACCACCACTGTGTCAAAGTTATATTGTCTTGTCTTTATAGGAAAAGTTATTTTTTAGTCCTTATTTTTTAAACACCATCAGATCTGTGTCGTAGTGCGCTTTATATAAGCAGCACCTACGAGCATGCATGTGTACTTTTTGTATAATAGCCAGACGTAACATGTTTATACCGAATTCGAACGGCTAAGTGGAGATAAGCTGAGATAAGTAAAAATCGTGTTAGTCTTTTTTTTAAACTCTGGTAATCGAACCCAGTAGTACCCACTGAGCCCTCACTTTAAATCGTTTGTCTGGTAATGAAATTCCGTCCATCGGTCCGTAAACAATGGTCATACAAAAACGGAGTGTGAGTTCACACACGGTAAAAGTTAAACTGTATACGCACACAAAGTGGTGGTATATTACAAGTCATAGCGCAAAAAGGAGACGAAGGGTAGGGAAACTATATAGAAATCTCTTTTTTTTTTGTTTCTTTATCTCATTTTCCAACAGCATGAACCCTTAAAATACATTTATGGTTGTCTCTTTCTCGTTTCACTTTTTCGTTTCATAAAATCAAATTCACATCGTCCCAATAGTTTCGCTTCAAAAATGTTATCTTCATCACAAATCCTCACAGCAAATTGTAGCATTTTCATATATAATATATAAAATGCACAACTCATTATCTATTTAAATACAAATCAATAACTTAGTCTCATTGTTCTCCAAAACCTCCCGATTGAATTTCAAGTCCCCACATTCATTCATGTTTTTTTGTAACAACTTACTTACCATTGGGATAGGATCTGGACAGTTCAGCGCAGTTGTTTCCCTAAAAATGGAAAAACAAAAACATAAATATTTCTATAAAATTCATCTTAATACTCAATATATGAAGAAAAAAGCAAAACAAGAATTCCTATAGACCATATACGTGAAACTAACTTCATAAAAATGCAAATTTTACCATCCAATTGCATATGCATAGAAGTCTGGTTACGGATAAACAGGAAACATGCAAAACAGACATTCAAATGCACAACAGGATCTCTTTAGAGAACACAACTTGTTTATAATCCACCAATGCTGAGTATAGAGGCATTCGGCAGACAGATTTTACAGTGGTCCAGGAGTAGAAAAAAACTTTGCTGTGAACTTTAAATATAAAATTGTTTTCGAATGCGTAGAAATAAACACAAACATTAAAAGCGTTACAAATTCTTATTTTTATCAAAATATCGTCACATTTTCAAAATAAAAAGTAATTTCTTGGAAAGTGGAATTCGTGAAAAATCACCATGATTCAAGCAGGTTTTATAGACCTGGGGTCGAATAACCACATCAGCTAACGAGTGAGGGAAATGCATACGTTACGAAGGATCGATTAACAACATTTGGATGATCACATATGAATGGTAACTTATCGAATGCACATTGGAAATTGTACTAATCGTACTAGCACAATTCTGCTATTTTTATGTTTGTTGGCTGACAAATGTCAAATGTATTGTTTTTCTGTGAATTCTATGAAAATAAATTTGTTTATTCAAATTTTAATGCAGTATTAGTTGTATTTTCATCTTCCGAGTCAGAAGATGGACATTGTGAGTCCATTAAACGAAAATATTTGGCAATAATATATCTTTACAAATGAAATTTTCATTTTTGGAAAACATATTTCACAACATAAACTTAATACAGTTTTAATTAAAGGTTCATAGGGAATAAGAGTGCATTTTTTATAATGGAGAAACTCAAAGCAACAAAATGAAAATATCTTACTTTTTCTCACCAAAATGCATCCACACGACACTACAAACCCTGCCATATGAAAATATGCTCGACCACTGATGACAGAATACCAAAATTCGATACTCGTATACTCGATACTCGTATGCGATCATACCGAATCAACATTTATCCTTCACGTATGATTCAATAACTGATGTTGTAACTCAGTACATTTAAAGAAACCGAATAATGTCCGCCCTTCCATGCAACCTGGACCACTGTGCACTGTATCCCATACCTAGATCAGCATTACTCATTCGCCTTATGAATATCAACTTTGAAAATCGAATACATGAGAACTGTAAACATTTCTCCGGCTTTTGTGATTCACGAAACTTATGTGGGTGAAGATACTTCAATTAGCAGACTCCCAATCCGACACATTTGGCATTCAGTATTTATGACTTAAGATGAATTTTCCCATTGTGATAATTGATTGATATACATCCATCAACAGGTGCCTTATTTTTGACTGCCCACCTGATGGTCATAGACAACGAGGAAGCTCTAATTGATACTAAATAAATATTTTGGTACCGGTTGTTTTCTTCCGGCAAAATTCTCAGGTGCGGTTTTTGACGTTTTTTTCCACAGAATTTTTCGAATATTGATGCCATTTGGACTTAACGTCTTCAAATACCCGCAATTATTTGGAAAATGAAAATATAATGATTCAATGGATTTTAGGGAAACACATTTTTACATCTTCATAGTGAGTAAAGCTATAATTAAAACAAAAATAATTTTGTACCATTGGTCATGTATTTTGGGGATAATTTTTGCAAATACATACTGTAAAAAAATTAAATTTCCTGGAATATTTCTAAATTTAGAAAAATTTAAATTTCGTGGAGTCTAAATCTAAATCTAAAGTTCTAAATTTAGTAAGAGTATTACACAAGGATGTTTTGTATTCTATTTACAAGTATCTCTTACTTTTTAAGTTTAACAAAATAATTAAGCTTAACAAAGGTAATTAACAAATTTTCATTAGATTTTCATTAGAAGTTCATGTCAAAAAAATGTTTTTTAAGTACCGAGTTGAAATGATCCCCGAATTGAAATGATCCCCGATAGCAGCCAAACAAAATTGGTAGAATTTTGTGAACTGAAAAAAAATCCTGATTTAAAAAAATTTAAATAATGACAATGGGTTTCCATCAAACTGCATTTCTTAGAAGAAGTTCATATGTGAAAAAACGAGTGAGTGTGAGTATTTTTCATTATTTCCCCGAACTGAAAATTCAGTTAAGAAACTTAAAGGCTAGAAATGACAATAAGGCATTGTTACAAACGTCAACAGTAACATTGGTTTTCAATTTCATTTAACGAGACAATAAAGTTTACAAGAAATCAATGATTTAAAAAAAAAAAACATAACAAAGTAACAAAGGATAGCAGGTGAAAACGACACCACCAGCGGAACTGGAAAATATCCCCAAACTGCTAGCGGTAGACCTTTACATGCCAGAATTTGCAGCCAACTACTGGAAAATTAACTCTTGAGGACACCCTCAAATTCTAAACAGATACCTAAGCTCAGTTGTTACCTGTATCCTCTGACTACATGCTGCCTCATCATGACTTTCAAATACCATTATCCTACATCTTTCGAAGTAGAGAGGAATGGAAGAGGGTCGTTCCTCGAAACCTTATCCATCTATACGGATGGTTCAAAAATCGACTTAGGCGATGAAGCTCGAGTATTTCCCGAAACACTAAAGCTGAACAGCACTTTTGGTCTCCCTGGGTTCAGCAGTGTCTTCCAGGCTGAGATTGGCGGCAGCAGATGCAGCCAAACTGATCTAAATGTTGGCGATTCCACTAGAAGACATCATCATCTTTATTGATAGTCAGCATTCTCTGCTGTCGAAATAAAATCCATGCTTTTGGTGGGTGGCCGCGGTGAAGAGGTAATGTGCTCCCCTATTGAGTGGATGGTTGCGCGTTCAATCCCAGCCAAAATCCACGTTACTTTAATCAAAAGAAATAAAAAAAGATCGGTTGTTTCATCAAAACGTATGCACCATCTTGAATTTTTTTAATTTAACGAATACAAGAACCAGTGACTCCCCGAAGTTAGTTTGGACACCACCCACGAAGTATGTCGCACTACATCCAAAGTCTTTCCTATCACTCTCTTTCTCTTCTCAAACGCTCGTACTGTGGTAATGGGTAAAAATAACCATTTGAGTGCGTGCAAATTATAAAAAAAGCTTTTGAAGTTCTGAAGGTCCTTGGCGTACAACATAATATTGGAGGAAAGGATCTGCTATCAGCATTGATCAGGCAGACCAGTCTGCAAAACCGTCACTAAATGACTTCAAACAAACTAGTGGGACAGAAAATAGTGATAATGATAATCCCTCCACACCTGCGAAACATCCAAAAGGATGTTGCCCGTATATGACAAGGGCAGAACCCACAAACTTCTTCAAAGAAACAGGAGATCAGTTGCGACACTAGTAGGGATACTAGCCGGAAACTGAAAATGCGTCTCATAGATGATGACCGTTGTATAAACTGCTGTGATGAGGAAATAGATGATGGTATCCTTCGTTCACAGACCGACAACCAGACAAATTGCCGGACTCACTTTTTCGTGCTTCTTCTTCAACTAGTAGGGATACTAGCCGGAAACTGAAAATGCGTCTTATAGATGATGACCGTTGTATAAACTGCTGTGATGAGGAAATAGATGAGGGTATCCTTCGTTCACAGACCGACAACCAGACAAATTGCCGGACTCACTTTTTCGTGCTTCTTCTTCAACATCTAAGTTTGATTATCGAGTTCTAGTTATTTCACGAAAGGAGCATGTAAAACCTTAAATTCCTGGCATTCCGGCCATTATTAGGCTTCAAACCCAGCTCCATCATTATTTTGTATGTGCGATTTATTCTTTTGTCCCAAAGAATGGGATCTCCTGTTTATCGTCGATTCTGAACGTCAAATTTGAGAAGCTTCTCAGGACAGTTATAATTTGGATGATTGGCAGACCATCGCAAGATCTGGGGCAGTGAAAAAAGCGTAGGTTTTCGATTTAATGTATGCACCCCTCGCGCATAGGAGCCATTGTACACATTTACAATTTTTTTTTTAAACTTTTTCCTGATGAGGTGAACATAATATTACGCTCAAGGAGCGCCCTGAGATATATACAATTTTTTTTGGTGCAACAGGCTGGTTAGTATTCATGGCTGAGCTTTCTCACAACCATTTATGTGAGCGTGTGTACTTCTTGCACGATGGCGGGACCTCCTGTTTTATAACAACTCCGAACGGCGAATTTCAGATAAACTTTTCCTGGCAATTGATACTACTCGGATGATTTGTCAGATCATCACGAGAGGTGGGCCAGTGATAAATCATTAAGGCGTCGCTACGGCTAAGAATCGAGCCCAGACCATCTACGCGGCAGTTCATCGCACTAGCCACCGCGCCACTGAGCCAAACGATGCAAATTGTTACTGACTCTGCTCTGGACACATGAATGTTTGTGAAAAAAATGATAGTCACTAGGTCCTAGTCTAGATCTGCACCCGCATACCGATGGGGTCTGGAGTAATAAGCCCACATTCCAGCAATCAAAAAATCATCTTTAGCGATCAAATACATCCCGAGAATGTTTGGTACGGATTTTAGTCATCGGATTATCTGTCCGTCCTTTTTCCAAAACGATGCTGTTAATGGCAAGCGGATAATATATCGATTATAAGGAACTTCTTGTGGCTTAAATGGATGATGAAAAATTATAACAACACCGTAAAGATTTGTAACAAGGACCCGCAATTATGCAAAAAACACTGGCAAACATGAATGGGTGTGAAAAAAGTCCAAGAACTGGCTTCTTATAAAATGTTCATTCAAAAAAAATAACAAATTACAAATCCAGAGTCCTTATTGACAGCCCTTTATGTCAATTATTCCCTGTACCCCGTATACTTGCAATAAAATGGGTGGCATGAAATAAATGTTGGAATTCGGTAGCACAAGCAACCCCATGGTCTAACTGTTGGTGGAAGCTTGTTTGTCCCTACATCCAATCTCGCACGCAACCCAAATCCAACAGTGAGCCAAAGCGTTTTAAAACTTTGCATACACCCAAGCTCGGACTCAGATGTAGTCAAAGTATGAACCGCATGCTTGGGCCCGCTGTTGGATATGGGATGGGAGTGAAATTGGCTAGCAAAGTGAAAAAAGACGGAACATGGAAAATCGGCGTTAGGACGAATTGTGCACGGACGACAGTACTTCACACTTTTGCCACGTCAACTACATCTTCCAAGTATCCCATGAGGTTTCCATATCAATTCTCTCGTAACTCCCACTATCTAACCCCCACGAGTAGTATGCAAGTTTTTTTTCTCAGGTGAGCTGAAGCTACAACGCTTGAGCAGTGCCCCGGAAACTTGTAGATTTTTCATAGCTTGGTCGTTCTTTCTTTTTGAGTAGGTTGCGTCATTTATGAAGAATAAAAGCTTCATAAATGACAGGATTTATAGCTCATTTGTTCAGTTCGAGCGTTTGAGGGAAATATCGTCTTCCTACTTCACCTTATAGCTTAACAACAAATCTTGGTTTAAAGCTTTATCGTCACAAACTTTTAACAATTAACCTATAAACAGGAATTCCCTTCTCACTTTCATTGTTGTCAGTTTGGGATTTCCTGCAAAGAAATTCGAAAAATATGCGTCGTAAATCTGTCGTGGCTCCATTTAGGCTAGGTAAACAAAATTTACTGGGAATCACCCACGTTCAGTTTGCATGAGATACACTATCAGCCGAAGACTAACAATTTACGTCAAACTGCGAATACCAATTTAGAGAATTGCACACACAAGCACAAAATGTCTTGGGAAATTTTAATTGAGTTGGAACAACGCTGCTTTCCTGTGGACAGAGAGACGTTTTTTTTTTTTTTACTTTCTACTCTATTAGTGTAATTGGCTCCATTGTTGAGGCTCCCTTATTGCAAGGGGCTGTTTCTATTGTTCTTCGTACACCGACCTCGCAAAGAAAAACATATACATGCATACAGCTTTCGAAATGACGTTGGTGTATGCATAATTTTGAACACATATCGTAGATGATGCTAAATTTGTCCAACATATCCGCAAACTGGTAACCAAGCCAAAAGTATCTATTATTGACACCTCACCTACGTTCCGGTACACTGGTTTAGATACAAATGGATTCGCATTCGCAGACCACTTGTGAATGGCACCACATTTATGAATGAACTCATGCTGTCGATTTTCTACTTCTGGCTGAGTCAGATTTCCCTTAAAAATCGTCATCGCGCACCATAAAACCAGTTCAAGCTCCAAGTCTTATTGTGCGAATAAATTGTTTTTTTTTGTGAAACTCGTGGGCCATGTCTCCGACTGCGACATGATGTGCAGATAGTTTCACACGTCTACATTTTTTTTTAGATTTAATACGATTCAAGTCGACGCACCAGACATTTCTCATAAAAATTTATATCTTCATGTATCTGCATGTATCTAAGAGTATCTATCTGCAGACGTTTTACACATTAATGAGTGATTTTAATCGCTCATAATACAGACATTAAAAGGATATTAAATAATTTACTCGGAAATTCATTGACATGTCCTTGACAGTGGGTGGTGGCTCTGAACTTGTAATTACCTTCAATCACGTGGATTGGCTTATTGAAAATTTGTCTAGCTATCAAGGATGATGGATGAATGTAGACAGATTATGATATCAACAGATGGACATACTGCTGAAGAGCGTGTGCCTCACTTGAAAGTGAATTCTCAAGAGGATTTATAATAAGAGGCAGCCAATTACCCACGAGAAGGAAAACTGAAATGCGAAAAAGATAAACAGAATCATCAACATGGAGATTTTATTGATTGAAGTGTTTTGAATATTTCTGGTAAATGGGTGCGTAGTTTAGTAGATTAACAGGGATGGAAGACTTGTTTTTATTTCATAGTTGGGGGAGAGTTAGGGGGTACGTTAATTCAATCTCATTGAGTGTAGAATTAATCGATGAGATTAAAATTTGCAAACGATTGAAGCAGACATTTCTATATACATAACTGTATTAAAAAATAAAAAAAAAACGTTTTATATATGAGTATTTTTTAAATATGCCAATGCTGAGACAGGTAATACTTAATATGACACCTGACACCACCTTTTTATTCAAAATTGTCTGGCAAGTTATGAGTCAAATATTTCCGTCCGAATGTTCAAAATCTTAAGTAAAAACAAAACTTACACAAAGCGAATGTCTAATAGAATAATGAAAAGCGAGATACTTAAGGTATTGGGTGTGGTGAAGACTTACTCTATGGGTAGCCTCCAAATTAGAATTTCGGAGGGTCGCAGTTTCTTTTTTATAGTGTTGGCTTAATCCCGCAAATACTTTTTCAAGAGTAGGCGTCACTAAACTACACTTAAGCCTAGCCAGAATCCCAACGATGTTTTTGAAAAGAGAACTCATTAATTGGACAAAGAATTCTCGAGCTTTACGGTCACTAACATACAGAAAAATAAATACAAGTTACAGGACGAAATGCGTTCCACCGGAAGGTAGATATTTGTGTAGAATTTTTGTTTTTTAACACAAGATACATTATGATGAAACAATTTAGAAGGACAGAGTTTTTTTTGTTTTTTTTTTTGAAACCAGTCTGTGGAGGTCAGTTTTAATTGCATTAATCAGATTGCTGTAGGAAATCGACTAGATCCATATAAAAATATTCACCGAAAGTCCTTTCTTTAATCCCTCAGAAAGTGGCAATCACTGCATCTGCTGAGATCATTGCTGCCAACATCCATTCCTTTCCAGTGATGAATATTATAAGTTTGCTATCAATATCACCTGACACCTGACAGCATCTGTATTTAATCTGCCACTTAACTTTTTCTGAAATATTCACTAAGGGTACATTGAGCTTAGGTGGAAACAAGTTTGGAATTTTGCCCATTCGTTTAAGAATGACATCACCGGCCTAAACAAGTACAATGGGAACTGCACGGTTCAAAACACTGGTGAACGACATCACCGGCCTTAACAAGTACAATGGGAACTGCATGGTTCAAAACATTGGTGAACGTCAGAAAAATAGCAGATCCTTCAGTGTATGCTTAACTTGGATCAATCGAAACCAAAAAAAAAGGAGCCAAAGAAAATTCAATGGACTGGTTGTTTTTTTTCCCATCAATGATGAATTTTGGTAGTTTGATGGCAATGTCCCACATCCCTTGAAGAAGTTTTTTTTCTTCCAGTGATGAATTTTGTATGCTTTATGGCTATGTCTTCACATCACTTAAAGAAGTTCCAAAGTCGAGACATTTTTTTGGCAAAGTCTGCTAAAATCGTAATTTTCTGGTCGTACAAGAAATCGACCTGCCTCTAGTCATTTTTATCCTTGAATATGGTTTAGTCCCTTTTAGGGCCACTTGTGCAAATTATTTAACTAAACACATCACTGGTTGGGAATCATAAAATCAGGAATTTTCGGGTGGATTTCAGGTAGCTTACCACTGAAACTTGCAAGATTTGATGTTAAACCTTTTGATTTTTACTTACAATTTTTTTTGGAGATTATAATTCTTTTGGGACGGTGTGAATTGGATTTTGTGAAACGAAAAAGTGTAACTAACATCGAACACCGACATCAAGCAGCGTCGGGGGCGGTGTTTCCCATGGGGCATGGGAACACTGGCGTATTTTTGGTATCAACCTTTTAAATATTTATATTATATATTTTACTGCATCCAAAATTATATCGATAAAAACATTTAAAAATAAATCTCGAAACTATATCGATAAAAACGTTTAAGAAGAAATCAATTTTTCGTGTGAAATTTTTATTTTTGAAAATTAGTTTGGACGTCTTTTTTGACTTGCGAATCCAATTTGAGAGTACCTGTTATAAATCTTTAGAGACAAAGTTAACGTTAAAAATATAACGGTACAACAAAACTTCATACTATGATAAATACGTGGCTTTTTGCTGATGTGAATTATCCCAAATCATACATCTAAAAATATGTTTGCAACTTCAGCGCGTATTTTTTTGAAGTAAAACTTCTTTTGGGACGATGTGAATTGCATTTTATGAAACGAAAAAGTGTAACGAAAATGGGACAACTATAGATGTGATTTCTAGGATTTAGGCTGTTAGGGAATGAGAAACAATGCGTTCCTATATTTTAACTTTAACACAGTTTCACTTCTTCGCGTGTGAACTTACACTCGTTTGTTGCTTTGGGGTAGTGTACATAAATGAGTTTTGTAGGAAAACGCCTAAAAAGTGGGCGTGGGTTTAAATCATCTAAGGACGAAATATTCATATTCACTTTATTAATCTTTTTAATTTGTGATTATTGCTATGAGTAAAGTTTGGCCTGTTTGATTACCGAAGGCATTTAATGTCTAGGGGGCTCAGTGGCGCGATGGTTAGTGCGATGAACAGCAGCGCAGAAGGTCTGGGTTCGATTCCCAGCCGTAGCAACACCTAAATGATTTTTCACTGGCCCTCCTCTCGTGATGATCTGAAAAATCATCCGAGTAGTATCAATTGTCGTTAAAAGCTTATCACAACCTAGCCGTTGGGATTCGTCATAAAACAGGAGGTCACGCTATCGTGCTAAGAAGTACACACGCACACATGAATGGTTGTGAGAAAAAAGCCAGGCCCTGGGTACTAACGAGCCTGTAAATTTATTTTATTTATTTTTATTCAATGTCTAGGTCTAGGTCTAGGAATTTTTTGTTTTCTTATGAGTGTCTGGTAATGGTATTCTTTTACAGAGCGGACCAACTGTTGCAGTAAAAATCACGGAATTTTAAGAGCCATCCGTCCAAATATTCTATTTAGTTGTGATAATAACCTTAGCTGGGATATAATGTAGGGAAACCATGCGCACAGACCCCGAATCTGGGTTATTAAATATTGCGGGTTATATGGCGATCCTTCAAACCCGATCGAAAAGTCTTTATAAGCCAAAGTTCCCATAAAATCGCATATTGTCTCAGGGTATTCATCCTAGAACGCGCATAACTAACCACCAATACATCTAAAGAAGTTTGTAATAGAGTGCGAGTACGAGCGATTCTATAGCCTGAGTTTTTATTGATATAGATGTCAAAGTGATCTGGTTACACGAAGTGTAGGTCGAACCGACTTTCCTCACAGACAAATCAGTAGGGATGCTATTAAACGGTAAAATAATGATCTCGAAATAAAGTTATAAAGCTTTGTTAGATGCCGTCGAATTGGCTAGGGTACTGGGCATATCACTATAGATAAACTCCACCTGTAAGCAAATAGTCAAGTAGCTAAAATAGCCCAACCAACAAATTTTCCTCTATTTAGCTTATTCGTACTTGTGCAGGTTCAGCATGTAAAATAACTCTTTTAGGTGAATGCACAGCAGCGTTACCACTTGTACTACATATGTAATACCGTGCTACATATTTGCTTGGTCCTTGAATGCCGTACTACATTGCACAGACTTTATAGAAGATTAATTGGTGAATGCCTTCTAAAAAGTTTCCGGGGATGTGTGTACCATTGCCAGTTGAAAAGATGTAGCAGAGCTTCCGTCGAAGTTATATGGAAGCATAACATGTATACAGCTTGTGACTTAAGGCTTATATTAGCTGTGACTACTAATTTTGTTTTATAATAAAGCACCACGCAAAAGGTTTGGGTTCGATTCCCAGTTGTGGTAACACCAACATGTTTTTTTTTTTTTTTCATTTCCAAATATATTCAGACACCTATTTCTTAGAAAATTCGCATCAAATGGGCATAACAAATGAAACATTTCCCATTTTCCCTACTGTTTTTGTTTTGTTTTTATTTCCGTTGTTTGTGAGTTTCGGTAAGGCTTAGGTAAGGAAATATTATAGGGCATCAAATGGACATAACAAATGAAACATTTCCCATTTTCTCTACTATTTTTTCTTTTGTTTTTATTTCCGTTGTTTTTGAGTTTCGGTAAGGCTTAGGTAAGGAAATATTATAGAGTACCGTAGAATCTGCAAATGTGTTTCCATGAGACCTTATACAGCTAATTGCTGGAGGGGAAATAGCTTCGATAGTGCTTTGTAAAGATGTTCGATGAAAACGAGAGATTTTTCAATCCTTCATAACTGCAGGGCTGCAGCAGAGCATAAACGCCATAGGTATCTGCTTAAGCTATAACCAAGCAGGGGTAAGCGCCATAGGGGTCTGCCAGAAGAAGGAGAGAAACACGTTGATCTATAGTCAAAATGAATCTTTTATTTGGAAATTCTATTCCTCGCATATTGAAGACTACGCAACTCACAAAGAGATAAGACTTTCATCACTTATCAAAGGGGTGATTTTTTAAGCGTAGTTTTTTTTTAAATCGAATAAAACACCAAATTCGCATCAAATATGTAAAATCTTTATTGTAATCGATAAATAGGCCTTTGCCATTTACGTTTTAATGACAGCTTCATGAAAATGTTGTCCGCGGCTCCGTTTCAAATGGGCCATTCGGAAGGTCCAATTTTGCGTCACTTTTTCGAGCATTTCGGCCTGTATTCCACGAATTACACGTGGTATGTTATCCTGTAAGGCTTCAATCGTATTCGGCTTGTCCACATAGACTAACGACTTTACATAACCCCACAAGAAATAATCAAAAGGCGTTAAATCGCATGATCTTGACGGCCAACTCACAGGGCCATTTCGAGAGATAAGCTGCTCACCAAATTCATCCTTCAACATTTCCATTATTTCACGAGCTGTTTGGCATGTGTCACCATCTTGATGAAACCGCATGTCAACCAATTTGAACTCAGCCAACTGGGGGAAAAAAAAGGTAGCGTATCATGTCTTGATATCGTTCGCCGTTGACGGTAACGTTTCTTTGTCGGTCGTCTTTGAAGAAAAATGGACTGATGGGCTGGTGGCACCCATAAACCTCACCAAACTGTCGTTTTTTTCGGGATGCATCGGTAGTTTTTGTATGGCATGTGGCTCTTCATCACTCCAGATGCGACAATTTTGCTTATTTGCGTATCCGTTGAGCCAGATATGAGCCTCATCGCTGGTCGCCATAACATCGTCGTAACAAACGGTGCATATTTTTCACAGAGCACGATAAAAAATTTCAATAATTTGCAATCGTTGCTCGTTTGTAAGTCTTTCCATGATTAAGTGGCAGAGTAGGCACACTGAAAACTTTACACTTTGACAGATGAGGTTTGGACGCCATTACTAACTAGTGCTACCAACGTGAAAAAACTGAACTCATAAAAAACCACCCGTTATAATAAGTATGCGGTACAAGAACATCGTATAACTCGACCATATTGAGATAATGCATCGTGTTGCATTTTATGGGCTACGATCCCATGGGGTATTGCTCAAGTGTTTTATTCCTGTTGTGTTACATACACTTCACAGCTTTATTGAAGCGAAATTGTAACAAAATTGTTACGAAAGTGTCACAATCGGTTGAGTAAGCTCTGTAGCTCAATAAGGTTGAGCAGCATGCATTATTTATGTAGGAATTTTAGTAATATGGAAGTAGAAGGGGTATTATGCAATCCCCCATGATAAGCAACATCAGTAGAATAATTATTTACAGTCACTATAGCAAATATCTACAGGATCTGGCAAACACCATATGGTACAGATCACACTGTTCTGCAAAGGACCTAAATTGAGTGATCATCTCGGACACCACATCATAACCCCACTTGAGTAATTATCATTGAAAACGTTTAACCATTTTTTTTATTTTTTTTAAGAACAGATATAGCAAATGGTCAAGCGCCAACAACCCAGAAAACTACCCATTGTACAGGCTTAAAAAAAAGAAGAATATAATGAACTGTCAAAAATGTATCTAGTTGGTGACTATCATACATATTCACTTCTACATGATTAGAAAATGCAAAATAACTTTAAATTAATCCATGACTCACATTTAGCTGTTTAACTCCTTCGGCATAGCAAATATTCGAGAAATATTTTAAATTGTACCGGTTCTAAGCCATACCTGTTAGTAGAGACCATTGACTCCCTACCACCAGTAGAGCGGTGATATATATCTCAATTCCAATTCTTGTTTTTGTGCTTGGTATTTTTCAGATACTTTTTTTTTTAATATTTTTAATATTTATGATACGAGCATGTGTTTGCAAAATGCAAGCAATAAAGATTATATCGGTCGCTTTGATAGGATAATGAAAACAAGTCCTCATGTGCAAAAAATAATAAGGCCATAAATTATATCTGTGATTACCACCTGTTAACAGAATTCGCCGCTATCATGCGCTGGAGTCCGTATTTTCTGTTCAACGATAGCCTTCTAGCAGATGGACCATAATGAGATTGGTAAACTCTTTTTCCGGAGGTGGAACAATCGCTCAATGGCCTTATCATTGAAATACTCAACGCTACAAGTTACTCCACGCGTTTTCACAAAAAAAAATTGTCTGCTCAATTTGGTATCAGCAGACAGACATTACAGACAAACATTACGGACAATAATTTATAAAGACCCCAGACATTTCGATCCCCAAGGAATTTCGCCTGGAGTAGCTTCAAATGGTAGACGACGACAAAAACATGCTGTACTGTATTTTTATATCGGATAAGGACCACTTTTACCAAATTGGCGAATTTGGAGTGAATCGAACCCACAAATTCTTCATGAGAATGAAGTTGATCCAGTTCGAATCACATATCGAATGAAGCCCACTTCGACAAAAGTGTCACATTTGGAGCACAAAAATTATTTATGGAACTGCACTTCATCCAATTCGAGCCACATATCGAATGAAGCCCACTTCGACAAATTGTCGAATTTGGAGTGAGTCGAACCAGTGCAGTGTGGTGTGCAGTTTCCTTCAGCTGCATTGTCGGGCCATACTTTTTTGATGAAAACGTATGCAACTGTTTAGTAAGTTGCTGAGTTTTACATAACGTAACAACATAACCGTGAACCCACATTTATTTCTAGCTTTGTTCACATCTTCTGCTTCATTGAAAGATCAACATGGATTATTTGGATTATGAAAATCTCCTTCCAATTTCACTTGGCAATAATCCTGTACATACTTTCAACGCAGAATAAATAATTCAGCAGAATAACATAACGTAAGCCTAAACGTGACGTTAATTCAATCATATTTTCAGTCGTTTCCCGTTGGTGGACTAAAAGTTGCAACGAGACTGAAATGAAAAAAAAAAAAAAAACCCTCCAATGCCTGGAATTTTTAATATGGTTATGATGGTTAAAACGGGGACTTCTTTCAAAAGTTTTAAGAAATTAAGGATCAGAAATAGAGAAAGGGAAATCTGTCCATTGTACGTACACCAACGCAATAACTTTTCGATCCCATAAAAGGTCACCCGTCAACTGTACCATTGACCTTCTGAATAGATGATGAACAGTAAGTTGTGATTACCATTAATATGGAATCTGTCACCTCCATTTTGTGCTCACAATTATTTTAATAAATCTCTGTCTGGCGAATTTGTTTGTCTTGTGTCGCCCTAATGGCTGCATAGCGGTTGAATTGAAATGCTTGGATCATAAGATGTAGGCAATACAGTCTCATTCGCATTCATATTATTTCTTTAATAAATGGCGTTCCTAAGTATAAAGAAGGATATTCTGTACACCAATTATATGTTGGCATTTAGTAATTCCCAGAATTATTAGGATATATGAGGGTTAATCTCTTAATGGGATGATGCAGAAAGAATGTAATGCGAGTCATAAAATTCAACTTGGATTTCTGTGCTGTTAGTCGAATGTAAGAGTATATATTTAGAATCATCGAAAAACAAATTCGATGTTGTGGTTTAAGAATCATGTTTGTGTAGACATTGAAAAAAAGTTGATTGGTTCAACCTGTCAGAGCTCAATATGTGGGCATAGGTGTTCATGCATGACTGGTTTTGATAGAGGAGGAGGTGATTTCATTGCACTAAGACAACAATTGGTTTGTAGTCAAATTGAAATAACTGCCGACAAAAATCCATCCAATTTCGATATTGATCAGTTGATATTAACAATAAAATTGAAAAGAAATATCAACTTACTTGTGAGCGTCCCGTTTGCGTTGACGGGCTTTGGAGACGAAGATTCGACCAAGAACTATACGAGTTGTACAGTGACATGGTCAAAAAACTCCGCATTGGACGTTTAAGATGGCTAGGACATATAAAACGAATTGACACCAATACTCCCTCTCGCTGAGTCTTCGATTCCCAGCCAGACGTCGGACGCAGGTGCGGAAGACCTCGCCTTAAGTAACGCAAAAGTAGAAACCGACCTCAACCATCTTAGAGTGCGCAACTAGAGGCAGTTAGCTAAGGACCGGGCTAATTCAAGAGGCATGTTGGTTGAGGCCCAGATTCATTCCGGACTGTAGAGCCACTTAAGTAAGTAAGTAGTTTCTTCAAAGTCGATGTCCACCCAAGACTACGAAGCACAAAATGATGTTTAATGATGATGCATACTTTTCGATATTTCCGGCAAACAAATTCAAGATACGGAAACACTAAATTCCTCGAAATTTCCTCAAACTAAACATCGCCTTTAAGTTTTAAATCCTACACTCTTGTGACGTATTCCTGTGAAGGCAATAGAACCAGACAGCTCCATTAAAAATTTACGACTTTCTATTTTAAGCGAATTCTACGTCAACTATGATGTCATACGTAGACGCCGCCGTGCAGCCTCTTTACATCACATGACGCAACTATAAAGTGAATACACTCACCAACCCATATATTTGCCGGCAGCTTCCTAAAAGAGTACTACAAACCCACCCATCCCCTTATTACAAGGCAGTATGTGCGTGCTTTGATTAATAATCTCCCAATCGAAATCTAGTGGGATGGGACTGCCTCATACAATCACTTTTCAATTTATCTGTTCCTGATTCTACAATCAGGACAATAAATTACACGCATAGTTACACGCCTGGAAACGGTATCACGGTCGTGTACCACGTGTATCTTGTTCATGTTCCTTGAAAAATGTTTGTCAAGAGTAATGCCTTGAGTTTGTGAAGTCTTATCCGAACAACAATTTCCAAATTCCTGAGTATTAAAAGAAACATTTGATCCTTGAATTCTCACGTTGTTCTAGAATATATGCCATGTGTGTGGTACTATACATAAGGGACTTCTGTGGAAATCATTTGTGTTATCAACATACAAAATACGAAGGATTATTCCTTGAAATGAGGTTCCTGGCGCTCTACGAGGACTCGATGTCGACTCGTCTTGCATAAATCATGACTAATTGCACATTTTATACGTTGACATCAAACAGAAGGACATCTCCTCATATGCAAGGGGTTGCTGCTTGTGTTTGTATGCGGGTGGATGAATATAAGAATCTCCCGAGGATAGGGATGTTTACGATTTTATTGTCAGGATTATGCCATAAGGATAGCAGTAAGTGGTCTTTGTGCGGGCGCGTTTAAGGTGCAGTGCAACTCCATTATGCGGATATTGATTTTGATCCTTTTTTTGTGGTTTATGTAAATAAAAATGTAGGTGAGAGCTTTGTTGTCTCTAGGTAGATGTGCAGTTGGAAACACTTCTCGCACAAATCGCTTGAAAAATTGGTCAGAAGAGTTTGTGTGCGAGACGCATCCGAGAGGATTGCTCGCATTTGTCGCATAAGAAATCGCTATACTGTGCGCGCGTTCATAGTTTCCTCGCACTCAAACGCTTTTAGCATCGCATCGCTTTCTTGCACTACTGTACTCGCAGCCTCAGCCTGATTAGGGCATAGGCCAACTTGTACGAGTATCGTGGTGGCTGTGGTTGTGGAACGGATGGTATTCTGAGGTCTATTGGAGGTTAAACTTTGTAATACCATAGGTGTTAGATGGATTTCGGTTCTTAGCAGGGACAACGTTCTTGTAACGTGTTCTGCGTTGGGGTGTTAACCAACACATTTCTATGATTCCGATATAAGAACTGTATAACCAGCTGCTAACGGTTATAATTGTAGTGAATGCAATCTCCTGAACATATGTGAAATATTGGAAATCGACCTCAACCAACTTCAAGTGCGCAACTCGACGCAGTTAGCTAAGTACCGGGCTAATTGGAGAGGCATGTTGGCTGAGGCCCAGGTTCGTTCCGGGCTGTAGCGCCAATTAAGTAAGTAAGGATGTGAAATATTTGTTATTAGGTGTGTTTGTTTTGAAATGTGACTTTTGGGCACAAATTGGTTTGCAAGATTTTTTTTTCTTGCTGATAAGAGTGTCAATAACTCTGATTTTAGGAAGGATTCGGAAATTTCTTTTAGTTTTTGCGAATTACTTAGTAATTAAATCAATGGCGAGTTGGTGTCAAAACAATGTTTAATGAATTTTAAAACAAGATCTTTCAAAAAAAAAATTTAATTAAAGTTGTAGGAGAAAATCACTTTTTTTTGGTTTTTTGATGATTAAAATTTATTTTTTTGAAGTTATGTTTGTCATTCAACCCAAATGAAACATCATCACATCAACAATGTGTCACTAGCCTTAAGTATGATGAATCTTGCTAACCTCAAGTATGGTTCTTCCCCCACTGATGTGTGATTTTTATGACGGATTTTTGTCAATGATTAGCAACTTCTCAAGTGAAATTTCAGTTCCATCATGAGTTCCAATAAAACTATGGCGCAACAGGCTCGTTAGTACGCAGAGCCTAGCTTTTTTCTCACAACCATTCATGCGTGCGTGTGTACTTCTTTGCACGATGGCGGGACCTGCTGTTTTATGCCGAATCCGAACGGCTAGGTTATGATAAGCTATTCATGGCAATTGATACTACTCGGATGATTTGTCAGATCATTACGAGAGGAGGGCCAGTGAAAAATCGTTTGGGTGTTGCTACGGCTGGGAATCGAACCCAGACCTTCTGCGCGGCAGTTCAACGCACTAACCATCGCGCCACTGAGCCCGTCCAATGAGGCGTTTTAATGAAAGCTATAACTGAACCCTTAATATCGGGCAAATGCTCCGGTGTTACTCTTTTTAGAGTGAATGCAGGGCACGGGGGCCGAGTAATAAGTGGGCTCAGATCCTGAAAGTAGCATAACATTAGTTAAATTTCTCTGTCTCATCTCTTGCGAATGTTTGACATTTCTATAAAAGAATAAGACTGTCATGGGATGTTTTTCAAATTTTTCATTCGGAATCAGCGTAAAACTGGAGGTCACAATTTTTGTGGCAAAAAATAAACGTCGCACGCAGAGATTAATTGAAAATCTATGTTTGTATGAGTCCTTGATTCCAGATATTTACAGGGTGTCCGCCGGGAAGGTATACTACCATTTTGGTAAACATTTGTCTTGACAGTTCATATTTGGCAGTCGTGAAGTAGACACGTGCCAAATTTATTATGGAAAAATATCCGATAAACCAACGTGTTTTAATCGTTAAAACATTTTATCAAAATCAATCATCGATTACTGTGACGATGAGAAAGTTACGTGACATTTTTAGGAGAAACAACGTACCAACAAAACGCAGGATCTGTAGGTGATAGGCCCAAGCATGGACCACAACGTACGGCAAGATCGGCTGAAAACATTACTGCTGCTCAAGGAAGTGTTCAAAACAATCCATCAAACTCAATTCTTCAAAGAACAGCTTTGGCATGGATTTGCATTTGTTTCCACTTAAGATTCAGTTGACACAAGAGCTTCTTCTATAAGACCATTTACGCCGCCGTACATATGCCAATAGGATGTTACAGCTAGCCCATGACAACCCCGATTTTCATGAAAAATTCACAATGAGTGACGAGGCACATTTTCATTTGAATGGATATGTGAATAAACAGAATAGTCGGTTCTGGGCAATGGAAAACCATCAAATTATTCATAAGTCACCTTTGCATCCATTAAAAGTTACAGTCTGGTGTGCAAATTGGTCAGGAGGAATCATTGGACCTTACTTCTTTGAAATTTTTTTTTTTTTTTTTTATAATTTACACGTACTCAAGGGGTTATGAATACCCTTTTATATGTTACCATAGTACGAGCGTTAGAGAAGGGGAAGAAAGAGAGGATAGGAAAGATTTTTGGATGTAGTGGAGACTTAAACTCCACGGCGTAACGTTAACTGTGAATGGGGAGCGATATCGTGATATGATTGATATCTTTTCAACGCCACAACTGCATGCTTTCGGATTGATTAACATGTGGTATCAACGAAACGGTGCTACATCGCATACAGCCAGGATTACAATGGAATTACTGCGAGACCTCATTCCACAACAAGTTATTTCAAGAACTGGTGATTTGGATTGGCCTCCACGATCGCCTGATTTGACTGCTCCGGACTTCTTTTCGTGGGGATATATGAAAAGCAAGGTTTATGCAAACAAAGCAGAAACGCTTGAGCAACTCATACAAAATATTCGTAATGAAATTAATGAAATACTGCGTGAAATCTGTGAGAATGTAATGAAAAATGTGCTCAAAAGGGCTCGCATTTGTGAGACTAACAGAGGCGGACATTTAATTGATATCTTATTCCATTTATAATTACCAACATTAAATAAAGCATTTATCATTATAACATCTATTCCCTTTCATTTAATCAAAAATTATAAACAAGCAAGGTAAAGGGTGATCCATTTCGAGTTTCCCTACTTTTTTAAAGAAAAAAACACAAAAAATTCAAATTTAATGGAGAATGTTTGTTATCATTTGAAAGAACATTCTTTGGCATTTATTTTTTGAAGATTATGTCTATCAAATGTTGGCCGTTGCTACGTCGCAGATGGTCCATTCGTTGACTGGTAACTGGCGAATGACACGCGTGATGTTTTCCTCCAAGGCCTGAATCGAAGCGGGTTTGTCGGCATAAGCTTTTGACTTTACATATCCCCACAGGAAAAAGTCTAACGGTGTGATATCACACGATCTTGGTGGCCAATCGACCGGCCGAAAAACGTGAAATTATGTGCTCACCGAAATGTTCTCTCAATGTTGACCATAAGTTGAGCGAAGTGCACGAAACACATTCCTCACAGAACGTGAATTTTCATAATAAAGTTAACAATTTGTAAACGTTGTTCACGCGTAAGTCTTTCCATTATGAAATGCCAAACAATACTAAACAAAAATAACATGACAGCATGACACGACTCACACGTGATCTGTCAAAAAAGGCTATTGAAAAAAGTATCTCTACTTGGATCACCCATTAGTATACCTTCCCGGCGGACACCCTGTACTTTTCCATGTTTTTAAAACTTATTTGGCGCATACTCTCTCCGTCGAATTATGTCCCTAATTACAGTAATTGCATCGACATTTTTGACAAAGACCGCAAGAAATAATTTCTGTCACTAACTTTGTGTCATAAATAAAATAAAATATTAATTCCTGTTACACCTTAATCTTACATCTAAATTTAACCACCGAATAATAAGAAATTCGACAGATTATTTATAGAACTTCTACTTTAAGACAGCAACAAACTAAATACGCCAACCCGATCAAGTAAAATATTTTCAAAAGCTACCTCATGACATTCCTAATGCCTCAGGTGATCATCAGATATCCACAAAATCATAAAAATGGCAAAATTTGTTTTTTAGGTCATGTGATTGACGTTGACGATATTAAGGCGCCACGAAACTGACAAATAAAGCGCATCATCTTGACATGTGTCAAAGAAAAATATACCCCAAGCAGACAGTGACCTGACAAAGTCATATAGAGATAGTTTTGATATATCGCAATCGTTTAAGCTTTTTGGCAGTTTGCTGTTTTTCAAATTTGTTTGATTGATGTTTATTTTTTGTTTCATTTGTAAGCAATCACGCGTGCTGACTGTGGATGAGATATGATTTACGATCGCAATGAATTTCTAACAAACGGGATTCTCTGACAGTCGACAATTAGCTTTAATTTCACGGGAAGGTGAATTTTATGGTGTCATCTGAAATTAGTCAGATTTATTGCTTGGTGATTCATATTTTGAAAAAAAAAAAAGTCAATAATTTGTATGGCAAGGTGTGAATTGAATCTAAGTAACTATTTTCTAGCACGGCATATCTTATCGGATTTTCTGGCTGGCAATCTTCTTAATGCGAACTAGGGGACCCTAAGATAAGGCTGCACATGCATAAACGCACTGCAACACAAGCCTTAATAGCAATGCGAACTTTTCGGATAGTTTAACAGATCTTCTGGTTGAGAACATTAAAATTTTTTGAGATGATAAATCTCAATAAATCTCTGTGATAAATCATGCATCACTAGATGCCGCTCGAGGTGATTAGATCAACATGCGAGAGAAAAAAATTGGAGAAATTTTACGGAAGAAACGAAATCCATTGGTCTATGTTTAATATAACTTTTGGAGGGATGTAAAAAGATGGAGTAAGGTGGACTGTGAAGGATTTGAGTATAACAACTTAAATATACAACTCGTGGAGATCTTCATAGACCCGATAAGCACGTGTCCAAAGTTGTGTATGATTTTTGCGCACTAGGACCACCGCCTTTTTGTAATTTTTATTACAACGAAGCATGCAACTTATCTACCAATTTTATCGAAAGTTTGGCAGGTAACTTTCCATTGAGAATTCCTGCTTTTTCCACAATTTTTAACGCGGTTTGTTATTATCGGGCCAAATCCAAGGGCTTAGTTCGTTGAAGACACCGCAATGAATCTGTTTCGTCAAGAATTTCGAGGACTGACGTGTTGACGTGTCCCAAAAAAACGTTTTTTATGTTTGCGTGCAAAATTTTTCGTTTCATCTTTAACCGCGGGAATACTCAGATCTCTGCTTAGATCTTCATTTCTAATGTACCACGGCGCATTGGCGAATGATCTTCACATTTTGTTTTCCAAAGTTTGTAAAATATTTAGATTCGCGTCACTGGTACAACCCCATAATTGTATACAACATGCTTAGACCGGCTTTAGCACTTGCTTGTAATATAATAGCAGCTTGTCATTAAGGTTGAGCTTCGAATATTTTCCGAGTAACCAGTACATGTATCTGTATTTATTTTTAAGTTCTTCGCATTTCAGTTTTAAAAAGTCGGAACTTTCATTTTAATTTTGTATCGAGTGTCATTCCGAGATGAAGGGTGGTTAAATTTTAAGGGCCGATGTTGACTTTGAATAAAACACAAATTGTTTAGGAAATTATTGTCATTTCTTTTTTATATGATAATATTATGTATGGAACAAAATATCGGCCAAATGTCCGCCGCGAACTCGGCAGCACACCTCCATCCGATGTTCGATGACGCTGAGGCATAATTGAGGTTCTATGCCGTTAATGTGCAGAATTATCTCATCCTTTAGCTCTTACCTTGTTGCTGGCTTATCGCTGGCTGTCCGCCGCGAACTCGGCAGCACACCTCCATCCAATTATACGCTGAGGTATAATTGAAGTTCTATGCCGTTAATGTGCAGAATTATCACATCCTTTAGCTCTTACCTTGTTGCTGGCTTATCGACGTTCACCTTTTTCTCAAATTACCCCAAAGAAAGAAGTCCAACGGTGTCAAATCACATGATCTTGGCGTCCAATTGACATCGCCACCACTTGAGATTGAATTTGTCGCGCAAAAGAGCGCTTGTTTCGTTAGCTGTGTGGCAAGTGGCACAGTCCTGTTGAAACCATATATCGTCCACATCCATATCTTCCAATTCGGGCCTAAAAAAGTTCGTTATCATCTCAAGATGGCCACTTTCAGTAACAACCTGACTGGCCTCATTTTGTAAAAAATACGGCCCGATGATGCCGCCAGCCCATAAACCGCACCAAACAGTCACTCTTTGTAGGTGCATTGGTTTTTCGACAATCACTCTTGGATTATCATTCGCCCAAATGCGGCAATTCTGCTTATTGACAAATCCACTAAGGTAGAAATGTTTCTTATCACTGAAGATGATTTTCTTCAAAAACTGATCATCCACTGTTGCCATTTCTTGCCCCCCTTTTTCCCATTGACGACGCTTGAAATGGTCAAGAGGCTTTAGTTCTTGAGGCAATTTCACCTTTTAAGCTTGTAAATGCTAGTCGTTATGAATAACGTTCATCAACGACGGGCGTGAGAGGTTCAATTCTTGGGCACGACGACGAGTTGGAGTGGATGGCTTTTCAGCCACACTATCGCGAACAGCAGCAGTATTTTCTGCAGTACGAGCTGTACGAACATGCTAGTCTTTTCAAATCTCCTACAGACCCGGTTTGCTCAAATTTTTGCATGATTTTTCCGATTATACGCACAAATTGACCGAAAAAATCACGAAGTGCACGATATGCATTTTGAATGGAACGCCCATTTCTGAAAATGTGAAATGTCAAATGAAATGCAGAAAAACACTTGACGTTTAGGTGTGGTTCACATTCAACATCCGCCCTTAAAATTTAACCACCCGTTATTTCGCTCCATTTGCAAAAGGGACTCGAACCGTATTGAGATATACAGGTAAATTGTTTGTCCGTTTATACGAAAAATCTAGATGAATCGATTTGCTCTCGTTAAGTGCAATCCACCAGGATTTTGTCCATTCGTTAACCTCGCCAGGAGCGTTTTTTTTAATTTCATATTTGTTTCCTCTATTGTTGTGGCAACAGCTAGTATAGCTGTATCGTCAGCAAGCGTGGAAACTATTGTATCGTTTGTTTGTGGGATATCACGTGTAAAAAGGAGGAACAAGAGTGGTCCAATGACGCTTCCTTGGGGTTCTCCTGCCAATATTTCTTTGAACTCTGGATATTCATTTCCAAGTTTCACACGGAAGAGTCTATGATCGGGATACGACAAAAGGATTTTATATAATTTTTCAGGCAGAGCTTGTTTTAATTTGTATTGAAGGCCTCTAAGTCCGGCCTTTTCAAAAGATTGCGAAACGTCAAGAAATACGGCTGAGAAAATGTTCTTTTCTTCGAAAGCTTTCTCAATTACCTACATCAGTAATTCGATGAACTTGGGTCAAATTCGAATGTTTGCTTCTTAACCCAAATTGTTGGTCAGGTAAAAGGCGTTTCTGATCAATGGGGGGTAGCGGCCGAGTAATATCCTTTCCAAAACTTTTCAAATTATTGGAAGAAGTGAAATAGGTCTGTAAGATTTCATTCGGTGATTTTCCTGGTTTGAGAACCATAATCACGTCCGCGACTTTCCACTGTCTTGGTATGTATTCTAATCTAATTGAAGCGTTTACAATGTAGAGGAGTTTAGTTAATCCTTTTACGGGCAACATTTTGAGAAGTCCTTCTGTAATCAGGTCATAACCCGGAGCTGTCTTAGGCTTTAATTTCTGTGTTTCCCGTTTAAGCTCGGCAATACTTGCATATCGAATTAGATTATTATCGATGTAGTCTCGAATAAATTAATGTTTTCTGGACCATCAAATGGTTTAAATGTTTTCCCAAGATGTGCGGCGAAAACTTCTGCTTTTTCATTATCGCTTTTTGCAAAAAAGTCTTGAGTTACTCTAATGGTGGCACTACTACTACTGGTGGTACAGCGTTTTTTGGCCGTTTTATGACTTTAATTGCTTTCCAAAGTGAATAATTCGATTCTTTTCCAGCGGTAAGGCTTTGCAGATAAAGGGTGATCCATTTCGAGTTTCCCTACTTTTTTAAAGAAAAAAACACAGAAAATTCAAATTTAATGGAGAATGTTTATTATCATTTGAAAGAACATTCTTTGGCATTTATTTTTTGAAGATTATGTCTATCAAATGTTGGCCGTTGCTACATCGCAGATGATCCATCCGTTGAGATGACACGCGTGATGTTTTCCTCCAAGGCCTGAATCGAAGCGGGTTTGTCGGCATAAGCTTTTGACTTTACATATCCCCACTAGAAAAAGTCTAACGGTGTGATATAACACGATCTTGGTGGCCAATCGACCGGCCCAAAACGTGAAATTATGTGCTCACAGAAATGTTCTCTCAATAAGTCCATTGATTGATGCGATGTGTGGGAAGTGGTGCCGTCTTGCTGAAACCAAATGTCGCCGAGATCACGAGCTTTAATTTCAGGCATCAAATAGTCGGTTATCATGGCACGATAACGGTCGCCATTGACGGTTACGTTCGCACCGGCATAATTTTTAAAGAAATATGGACCGATGATTCCGCCGGCCCACAAACCACACCAAACCGTTGTTTTTTCTGGATGAAGTGGCAGTTCTTCAATCTCTTCAGGTTGCTCTTCGTCCCAAATGCGGCAATTTTGTTTGTTTACATACCAGAAATTGGCCTCATCGCTAAACAAAATTTGCCTCGAAAACGTCGGATCTTCTTGGAACTTTTCAAGAGCCCATAGAGCGAAGCGATGTCGCTTGGGAAGGTCGAGCGGCTTCAGTTGTTGCACAAGCTGTATTTTGTACGCTTTCAATCTAAGATCTTGACGTAAAATGCGCCAAGTCGTTCCATACGTCAGTCCGAGTTGCTGCGAACGGCGCCGAATCGACTCTCTACGGTCTTCGTGTACACTCTCAGCTACGGCCGCTATATTTTCTTCACAGCGTGCTGGACGTGGTCTATTCGGTCGAATATTATCCAATAATGAATGCTGGGTCTCAAAATGGGTGATGGTGTTGCGAATAGTACGCTTAGTAGGCCGATTATGTTGACCATAAGTTGAGCGAAGTGCACGAAACACATTCCTCACAGAACGTGAATTTTCATAATAAAGTTGAACAATTTGTAAACATTGTTCACGCCTAAGTCTTTCCATTATGAAATGCCAAACAATACTAAACAAAAATAACATGACAGCATGACACGACTCACACGTGATCTGTCAAAAAAGGCTATTGAAAAAACTATCTCTACTTGGATCACCCATTAGTTTCTACTGCATGGCTTTTAAAGTTTTTAATCGAATTTAATAGCACCTTTTCCAGGTGAGAAATTTAAAGGTAACGAGACTATTTTACTTTGCATCTTAAGTCATCTTATCCCTCACAAATTTTAAGATATTGGGGACTGCCTGCTCTAAATCAAAGCAGTCGTTTAGCATTTTATTTGGATCGCAAATGTATGACGATAATCTAACAAAAGCTCCTTTTCATCGAATCTGTATAATATTTACATTTTTATGTTATCATAGGAAAAGAAAACCTCCAATCAATTCTCTTAGTCTCACCAGCTTTATGACACTTATGACACTTTGCCATTTTATCGGAAATGATTTGTCAACTAATGCCACCTTATGTCACCTTCTATCCTGGTACCTCTAAGTACCCACCCGATATCAATGTGATAAAATCTAAATGCATCAATTAATTGCCTTTCGATAGAACGTTACCGTGTATTAATTATCAATCAATTAGTTGTATTCATTCGCCATGAAGTGGTTATAATTGATACCCAACAGCCCACACCTGTTTCGATGGTGTTTCTCTATTATTACATACAAGGTTTTAATATTTTTAAATAGCTACCAATCAAAGTTATCCGCTTAGATAAGTTTGCTTAACAGATACGTATCTACAGCAAGAATATATTTAACGAATGTTTTGATCGGCAAATGTCAAGGTGTTAAATGGAAGTGTGAATGATTGTCATCATCGATATACTGCAGGGGATTGTGTCAATAGGTTAGAGAGGGAGAGCAAAGATTTACTCAGGCATAACCGAAAGCGTATCTTTTATTGCCATGAAAACTTTGTGGCTTTTTTGATCGCAGGTTTTGAGAGAGATTATAGCGTTAAAACTATCATCACTTACTCTTCCCACTCGATTCATTTTTATAAAAAAAATTATATGTGAATGCTGAAAGATTCAATCTTGGTTTTCCTAATCATTCCAGGCAGAGCTTATACCGATCAAGGGGTCCTGTGTTGCTTGAAATAAATTGCACATTTTTTTAAAGATATTGACAATTTCTGACACCTCTGGAATCGGTCTCATCAAAGTATCTCTACCGCTCATCTCTTTAAGAGACTGCAGATCATTTTAGCATCACCTTTGAAGGGTACTTGTTAGGGCTGTTAGGCAGCATGTCAAATCTGACTAAATGATTCTATTCTATTATGCGATTTGATCATATTTCATGTTTCTTAAAAGAGTTTTTTGAATTTGAGTTTGAGAACCAGCGACGGTAGCTACGGGTCTTAACCCTTTTACTTTTAAACTCATTTTTTATTTACTTAAAATATTAACTTACTACTAGACAAAAATGCTTAAATCTAACTTATCAATAACTGGTTTACTTAATCTAACTTATCGGCCCTTAGTGGGCGCTGTAAGCTAATATTTAGCTGTTTTATTTTGCCTTCAGGCTTAGATTGGTCGGTTTTTTTGTTTTATATTTAATTTTAATTTACAAAGAAAAAATTGAAAACTTTGTTTAGTGACTTTTTTTTGTTTTATATAAAAGCTCATTCTAGATTATATATAACTTAAGACTACTTAAACTACTTAAGCCTAACTTAAGACTACTTAAACCTAACTTAAGACTACTTAACTACTTAAACCTAACTTAATTATAATCGGGGTGGCGAGCCCTCGTTGCGCACGCCCCGAGGGTCGCCATCCTGATTGCGTCTTTCGGTCCCACGGCAGCCTGCGTTCAACCATATTGTACGCCAATATGGTGCACAAGCCCCGCCCCAGACCCCGTTCCTAATTTAAAATCTTACCTATGGAGTTGGACTAAAAGTCCGCAAAGTCGTGAGGAAGTGCAGAATCACCTTCCTCATATAGCCACCAGAATTCAGTGCGCTGTTTTGCAGCATCGATCCTATCGCGATCCGATACCGCCGTGCTAAAGCGGAGGAGCTCCGGAGCATTGTCGACGTACCCGTCGCGGATTAGCCGTTTGTCCCGCGCGTCACGATAGCGGTGGTATAAAACCGGGATACCGTTCCTGTCTTGTACTAACCCTAACGAATCGATGTAAATGAATGCCTCTGGTGGAATAAAGCCCGATATGAGCGTGCTCTTCATGTAGAAATCATTGGGATAGTAAGCCCCAAAGATCAGGCTGTTGTCGCTAGCCATCGCCCTTGCAGCGTGCCTTCGAGTCCACCTTAATAAGGAAATTGTCAATTCTATTCAACTGAGCCCCATTGTATAGAACCTCGTTGCGATAATATTTTATGTACTCGGAGTCCGGCGTTCGGTACAATCCTAAGCAGGATCGGAGACAACGTCTCTCAAACAGCCGTATACTTTCCATGTAGGTTGGTGATACATTGAACCACATGGGACAACCGTAAGCGATGATCGGCCTTATGAGGGCCATGTAGCAAATGACTTTCACTCTTGAATCAAGTTGACTGCTATGAAACAATCTTCTTGTCAGAGCATAAGCCCCCCTAGCCCCGGCCAGACAAGCATCCACATTTTTATTAAAATATAGAAACTTGTCAAGCCAGATACCAAGGTATTTCTTAAGCCAACCCCTTGTGTATGTGGATTGCGTTTGAATTTGCACTTTTTTGCTAGAATTACAGCTATTTCGTTTGGAAACACATGAATAAGATAGCACACAAATTAGGCAGGATACAAGAAGTAACTGGTGATGAAAAATGGATCAGTTTCGACAACCTCAATGGTAGAACCGCGGTCTGTACGTGTGATATTTTCAAAAAGGCTTATCAATGTCACTATTTATGGAATATAACATCATCCAAATGTCCGGCACGGCTTCTCTATGTCGCACGCCTCCAAAATGCCCATTTTCCAATGAATCTGTCACATAAATTAGGATGGATTTGACAGATGGAATGCGTTATTTTGGCTTTGAGGGTAGGTGTTGTTTTTGACTTATTCGCATAGACCTGCGACTTGAGAAAAACTCAAAAGAAATAGCCTAACGGGGTCAAATCGCACAATCTCGGTGGCGAGTTCACATCACCTTCCCGTGAGATGACCATGCTTTGGAATCTCTTGTGCAAAATTTCCAATGTGGCGTGAGCTGTGTAGCACGTAGCGTCGTTCTGTTGAAGCAACATGTCGTTGGTGTTGATATCATCCAATTCAGGCCATAAGAAATTAGTAATCATCGGCCTATAGCGATCGCCTTTTACAGTGATGGTCTGACAGACGTTCTTCTCAATGAAATTTATACCGATGACATCTCCATCCCAAAATCCATACCAAACATTGACTTTTTCGGGAAGCATTGGACGTTCTTAATCTCATGTGGATTGTTTTCGTCCCGAATTTCACAATTTCGTTTGTTTACGTACCCTTCATCTCAACGCTGAAGATGATTTTTAGATTCAATTTAACAGTTTCCACCTTCTCCAGAAAGCGTTTAGCCTTATTGACACGTCGTTGTCTTTGGTCGTTTACTTTCAGCTACTGGTTAAGTTGAATTTTTTTCGGGTGCAGGCTCAAGTCACTACGCGAAATTCGCCAAGTTGTGTTCTGTGAAAGTCCGAATTCTTGTGAGTGACGCCTCGGATTCACCTGCACACTCTCATTGTGTTAGCGGGAGATCTTGCGTTTTGTTGACGTATGGGTGTTGTTTTTTCGTTTAATGAACCTGTTAGCAGTGGACTCAAATTTATTCAGCATACTGCGAATTTTAAGACGGTAGGACAAATATGGAAACAAATGAAAAATGGACGAAGCGCCCGGGGCATTGTCTGAACAGAACCTGGCTATGACTGCCAATTTGCGAAATGTAAATTTAAAAATATGGCCGCTATCAAGTGTCAACGTTCGGAAGATCCTATCGGAAGACCATTTACTATGCTGTACTACCCTAAGACGAATCCTTTAATTTGGTCCTGTACTCTTAAAAGTTGGGCATTCTGAAGAAGCAATTGAACAGAAGCGGCCAGACTAGGCCAAAAGAGAGGATTCATGTTCTATCAGGATGAAGCCACATATCGATAGTGACTCCCCAGAAGCTTCGTATCTTGTTTGGGAGGAACTGATGCATCCATCTTATAGTCCTGCTGAAGAAGCAATTGAACAGAAGCGCCCAGACTAGGTCAAAAGAGAGGAACCGTTTTCTATCAGGATGAAGCCACATATCGATAGTGACTCCCCAGAAGCTTCGTATCTTGGTTTGGAGAATCTGTTGCATACAACTAATAGTCCTACTGAAGTAGTAATTCAACAGAAGCGACCAGACTAGGCCAAAAGAGAGGAATCGTGTTCTATCAGCTTAACGTCACATCGATAGTGACTCGTCAGAAGCTTCGTATCCTGGTTGGGAGAATCTGATGCATCCACCTTATAGTCCTGTTGAAGAAGCAACTGAACAGAAGCGGCCAGACTAGGCCAAAAGAGAGGAATCATGTTCTATCAGGATAACCCCACATCGATATTGACTCGCCAGAAGCTTCGTATCTTGGTTAGGAGGGATCTGATGCATCCACCTTATAGTCCTGTTGAAGAATCAAATTAACAGAAGCGTCCACTCTTGGCCAAAAAAGAAGAATCGTCTTCTATCAGGATAACGCCATATTGATAGTAACTCGCCAGAAGCTTCATATACAGGTTGGTAGGATCTGATGCATCCTCCTTATAGTCCTGCTTTTGGACCGATTGTGGAACAGGTGGTTCCTGTCAATGGCAATCGATTTTGCTAGCCTCATGAGAAGTTCGAATAAAATGGCTGTTTTTTGCCAGTAGGAATTGAGTCTTCAATGAAAAGAGGTATAATGGAACTCCGTCAAATGGCAGCAGATTGTCGAATAGAAAGGCGCATATTTGACCTGGACATTGGACATCACAGTACTTCGCACATGAATGCAACGAACTACAGACACGTAACAGCACTGGCGACTGAGGCCATCGGCTGGGACAGATCAAGACATACAACAGAGAGAGACAGATAGATACAAACAAGGAAAGACATATAACATACACCTACGTGGCACAGAGGAGGAGACATAGATTAATATTGTCTCATATTATCGCACAGGTGGCCTCATATAAGCTGGCAATTTTCGTAGAAAACAAATGCTGCCGAAGCTGGGGCTTGAACCCGCAACGTTTGGCTTAGCATTCCTCTGAGCCATGGCCACCTGCAACATATTAGATGTTTCTCTTCAGTTCATCCCACAAGTTCTCAATGGGATTGAGATCTGGAGATTGACTTGGCCATGGAATTACCGATATGTTTTGATCCCGAAACCAATCTTTCACAATACCGGCCGTGTGTTTGGGATCGTTATCCTGTTGGAAATGCCATCGGAGGGGCATGTTTTCCTCGGAAAATGGAAGCATGACATTTTCCAAGATGTCCCTATATCCATACTTTGTCATGATGTTACTGATACGAAATATAGGACCGACACCATACCAGGAAAAACAGCCCCATACCATTATATTTCCTGCACCATGTTTAACTGTCTTCAATGTATAGCGAGGATGGTATTCTTTTCCTTTTGGTCGCCTTACGTTACGACCACAATCCGAGGAGAACAAATTTATTTTTGTTTCGTCACTCCACAGAATATTCCTCCATTTCTTTACTCCTTCAGGGTCGTTCCAACTTCTATATCTTAAGGCAAATTCTTTTCGGGACCTTAGATTCTTAGCTCTTAGGAGTGGAACTTTTCTGGCGATTCTTCCTGGGAGATTGAAGTTCTGTAGTCTCCTCCGGATTGTTCGAGCACTTACTTCATCCCCAATTTGTGCGCCTATAGTCCGTGACGAACCAAACGGATTTGACTTCGCTAAAAATACAATTCGGTGGTCGGTAGTACCTGTGGTTTTTTTCGGCCTTCCTCTTTTCTCTAACCCCAAAATTGGCTTAAGGGCATTAGTAACAAAGTTCTGTGACCTTCCTAGGGCATCTGCTATAAACTTATAGGTTTTACCCCCACTTCTTAACCGCTGAACAAGCTCCCTTTCTTCCGCAGAGCAGTGACATTTTCGACCCATCTTAAAAAATAATTTAACAAAAAAATTCAAGAAGAATTGTGAAAAAATGATCAAAAAAGAAACTCACCTTTAAAGTTAATCACTTTTATTAATATTTTTGCACCAAATCTCAAAATTTAAACAATTAAATGAATCACACCTATTTTAATGACCAACTTCTAACGCGTACAAAATGGCAATGCAACGCAAATTAATAAACTACTTAACGGTAAACTTAGTAAATGCAATAAGCTTGGCGTCATTCTAACGGAACTAAGCAATTCGTAATAAAAATGTGTTTTGTTAAAAGTCTTGTTGGCAAAACAACTGTTATTTAGCAGAAGGAACAAATCAACTAGCAACAAAACTTTTCACACCTATTTTTTTGACCAGCTGTGTATATTATCATCGCTGTTTTATTACCGGCTTAAGTCTTTGCCAGATTCCCATCCTTCGACGTCATCAATATGAAGGAATTGCTATGTCGTCAGCCTGTTCCCCTCAGTACCATCTCTGCGTGTGTAAAAAAAATAAATAAATTTATGGTGCAACAGGCTCGTTAGTACCCAGGGCCTAGCTTTTTTTCTCACAGCCATTCATGTGTGCGTGTGTACTTCTTAGCACGATGGCGGGACCTCCTGTTTTATGCCGAATCCGAACGGCTAAGTTGAGAAAAGCTTTTCATGACAATCACGAGAGGAGGGCCAGTGAAAAATCATTTAGGTGTTGCTACTGCTGGGAACCGAATCCAGACCTTCTGCGCGGCAGTTCATCGCACTAACCATCGCGCCACTGAGCCATCTCTGCGTGTGTGCTTTGTCTAAATTGTGGTCGTCGTTTTTGTCTGCATTACATTTGCTTATGTAGTTTTCTAGTATTTGGTTGATCTGTATGTACTGTCATTGCACACTGACATCGGCGACTACACATTGCGTGTTTCGTCGTCGCCTGGGTTTGTCTTCACCGTTTTTACATTCATCTCGTCTGCTTTCATATCGTCTGTGGATACCATCGCTGTTCCTTGTGAATGTATTCTCATGTCTTGTCTGGGTTTCGTCATCTCATCCTACCTCAAATTCCTACATCAATAGTCCTTAAGTAAAATCCTTGTTTGTAAAGATTCGGCGCTAAGGTATACCTCATCTTCCATTGGTCGAATCAGACCGAATTCATGATGAAATAGAGTGCCATATATACTTCAAGAGTCCACTCAACTCTGGTAATATGACATGACGGATGAGATGACAAAAGTCCCCTCAAAGCCTTCATTGGACAGCATAAATAAGAATCACTTACTCCAAGTGATTCAATACCTATTCTGAATCATAGCCCAAAAGCTCAAAAAATAAAATAGCAACCACTTTGTAAAATTCATTGGAATAGCAACATGACTAGGGCCCCCAATTTAGGTTATAATTAGGGGGGCTTTTTTTAATTTTGGAACACTCCACATATATCCGATAAGATTATTACACAGAATGTATCACTCACGTTCCATTTTAATAGAACACATTATTGGATACACCTCGAGTTATTATTGAGTAACGCCGAGACACGAGTGTGATGTAATTCCTCACGAGCCTCAACCAAAACGTGTGTATTCGATGGATTCCCAACTCGTTACATTTATGTGTTTATGCCAAGCGGCAATATCTACTGTTCAACTCGTTAAAATAAAATCTTAAATAAAAATATAAACAAAAAACATTTTGAGATGGATGCATATCGCAGATGCAGTGCATTCAGATACATGAAAGTCATTTCAATTTGACTGCACCACTGTCCTATTTAAACGTTCGAAACGATTTCTACTTGCATGACAATCTCGTGCGGAGAGGTTTATGGGACGTTATTGTTTAGATTGGACTTGCATTTAAGTGTTATGGCTTTTGGTTGTTATGTTTTGAATCGGTATCTATCGACAGGTACATTTAAACTTCAACAGCTGATATATATTGGATAGTTGGAGTAGATTTATAGGACTATTTGCAGAGAGAGTTTCGCAAGCTTGATAATTGCCGTTCAGGTGGGGTCTTGCAAGGCGAAATTTATTGATATATGAATCGACATTGCTGTTTGGTTCTCTGGAATGGTGAATTGTGGTGAAACTGGAGAGCATGGTACGTATAAGTTTTATTGAACCGTTTATGTAAGAAGTGCTAAGTATGATAGCGAACATTCATTTATAAATGTCCATTACCGAGCTGAAAAAATCGAATACTCAATGCAGACACGACATACAATGCACATAGAGAGAAAGCCATGACAAGACATTATGCTCATACTCCTTACATATAGACACAAGATGGTCCTTACAGGACATAGGATATAGAGGGGTGCCACTCCAGGAACGACGTTCGCAAGTATTACCAAATTGTAAAACATCAAACCCAAGGATACAAGGCTCGCACAGAATCATGTCGTGATGAATAACGAAATATCGCGGTTGAGACACAGTCGATGTTAGAAGAACCACTTCTGCAGACTGTTAAACGGCGATGACGAACAGAATTCCGCTGTCAGGCAGAACGAACCATTCAATATTGGCAACGACAGCGAAAACTTCCAACCACCCGACCTGAGTGAAGTGAGGATCGCAATATCTAAACTCAAGCTTAATAAGACCGCCGGAAATGACGACTTTCCCACTGAGCTTTATAAGGCCAGCGCAGATGACTTGATAAATAGCTTCCACGAACTCGTAAGCCAAATCTGGTCTGAAGAAAGTATGCCTGAAGAATGATACCTCAGCATCGTTTGATCGATACACAAAAAAGGAGAACCTCAGAACTGCGTCAACTGCAGAGGCATAAGTCTCCTCAACATTGCCTACAAGATCATATCTGTCGTAATATGTGAACGCCTGAAACCGTTTACCAACAACCTGATCGGCTCTTATCAGTGTGGTTTTAGGCCAGAAAAGTCCACTACCAATCAAATTTTCACACTTCGACAGATTCTGGGAAAAAACCCAATAAGTTCAAGCTGATACCCACCAAATTTTTATCGATTTCAAAGCCAAATACGACAGCATTTATAGAGACGAACTATACAGAGCCATGTCTAGTTTTGGTATACCGCCCAAACTCGTCCGTTTGTGTAGGAAGACGATGGAGAATTCTCGTTGCTTCATCAGGGTCAGAAACGACCTGCCCGACACATTAGATGCGCTGTCATGCGACTTATTCAATTTGGTTCTTGATAGGATTGTGCAAAACTTCCGAGCCAACACCAGAGACACAGTTTTCTAAAAAATGGGTGCAACTACTAGCATACGCCGAGGATATTGACATCATTGGTAGGACTCAACGTGATGTCATAGGCACGTTTGCGATGGCGGAATTCGGAATCCCGCAAAACTGATTCAGCTGTGTCGCGTGACTCTGAAAAACACTCCCTGCAGCGTGCAGTTTGGAAGTAGCTATACCGAACTATTCCAAGCATGCACCGGATCTCGGCAAGGAGACGTGCTATCATGTGACTTCTTCAATCTCGTACTGGAGCAGACAGTGCGAAGGGCAGGTGTCAACACTGAAGGCACTATTTTCAACAGGTCCGTCCATCTGCTGGGCTATGCGGACAATATTGACACCATGGTCGATCCCAGCGTGCTGTGGTAGAAGCATTCATGGAGATTGAAGAACAGGCGGAATTCGTTGTCCTTGTAGTAAATGAGAACAAGACTAGGTACATGCTATCAACAAACAAACAAGCATCTGTCCTTCGCTTAGGACAAAACGTCACTATTGGTAGCAGCAATTTCGAGGTAGTTAAGGACCCTATTCATAACAGGTGACAATCTGCTGGACAAACACTCCCATGTGTTTAACCTAAGTGACTTGCACCAACTTTGTAGGAAGTGCGTAGACCCAGACGTCGAAGGGGACATCGTCCATTTTATGTGGCACTGCCCCGCGATCAGCAACAGCCGTTACGAAATCCTAGGCCGCCTCTACTGTGAGGACTTGACGGATGGATCTATTCACAACACCTATTGCACCGATCGTCAGTTTCTGTGGCAAGTCTGCTTGGAGCAACTTCCTATTTGAAGCTAATGGAGCAGCACAAATCACCTAAGTATCACTCTTTTTATGATCGCAGCTTTCTTTTCCGATACAACAAAGGGTATCGCTATTAACCGAAGCAGGCCTATGTGGGGTTGACGACTCATTTGGGCGTCAACAACCCATCAAACCTAACCTGAGGACCCTAGTGGATCCGACCAAGAGTTGCCCTAAAAAAAACCGTAGCTATCTACTTCGGTTTGGCGAAACAACTGGGCTAAAAACTCCTCACTCGAAGGATGAAATGTGTGCTCTACAAAACCATTGTCCTGTCAGTTCTGCTTTATTGCGCCTAGTGCTGATACTGGACTCCTTCGAGAGAAAAATACTTCGGTGGATTTCTGGTCCTGTGTGTGAGCAGGGTGAATGGAGGAGAAGATACAACCGCGAGCTGTACCAAGATGTGGATGTGGCCCAAAAGGCCAAAACATGTCGACTACATTGGCTCGGCCACATCGAGCGAATGGACAATAATGCTCCAGCTAAGAGGATCTTCAATTCCCAGCCCTCGGGTTCGAGAAAGCAAGGAAGACCGAACCACCATTTCAAAGACCAAGCCATCGCGGATTCTAGAGTGCTTTGTCTAACCAACTGTAAGCTGCGATACCGGGCGTAGAGGATTGAAGGCTGCAGTGTCACAGGTAGAGACCGATAAGTAGCAAAATATGCGCTATTGGATACCAACAAATCATTTTCCATATTGCATTTACAAAAAGTGACAGGGTGGAGTTTGTTTTCGTGAAGAATGTTCTTTCCAAGAACTATGATCGACATAAATAAAGCTCAGACTACGATCTGGATACAGTTAATACGTGTATAAAAAAAAGATGTTGGCGCAGCAGGCTAAGTACCCAGGCCCCAGCTTTCTCCCAACCATTCATGTGTGCGTGTGTACCTCTTGCACGATGGTGGGACCTCCTGTTTTATGCCGACTCCGAACGGCGAATTTGAGATAAGCTTTTCTTGACTAGTTATCTCGAATTCGCCTTTTGGAGTGTATACCTTGTATAGTAACGATTAAGAAATTTAAAAGGTGCGCCACTTTATATGGCGGTATGGGAATATAAAATAAATTTTTTATTTAATTTGTTATTTTCAAATTTCTTTGGATTAGTTTTTGAATGCAACACAATCAAGTGGCCTCTATTGCTATGTTTTCCATCTCGGATTTTTTAGTGATTATTTTGGCACGATTTGTCTAGAGATCGTCAATGGTTTGAGGCTTTTCACCTGTTTTTTTCAGTCAATATTTATAACATTTGACAGATGCTCAGTCCCGTGAAACATTGTGGATGGGAACCGTTCAAAATCCGGCAAAAAAACTACAACTTCCTACCTTTTGCGAAACCTTCAATTCTTAGCTACGGTCACGTACATTTACGATCACTCATATCCGCTTCCAAAGTTGAAAAGTACTTTTAAAAAGCCATTTACTGTTTATTTTATGATTTTTTTTCCCCATACGCGTTACGCTCTTTTTAATTGAAAACAGATTTTCACTTTTGCGTCACGTCGCGTATCAGGGGCGTATGTGTAACATTTTTTCTTAGGTCCATTAAAATATTTCATGACTCCAAAAAACGTGTTTGTGAAACGTTTTTGTAGTATAACCACAATTTTGAAAAAAAACGACCATCACCCAAACCATACATTTTAATGAATAGAATTTTTCACCCCCTCAAATGATTTTTGAAGTGAAAATTCTTTTCGGACGGTGTGAATTGGATTTTATGAAACGAAAAAGTGTAACGAAATTCAGACAACTACAAATGTTTAGGCTGTGAGAGAATAACCTGCTATACTACATTAATCATTTATGATTTTGATATCAAAGAAAAAGTAAACATTTTGAAAAGTGACATGTGTCCCTCCCCAAACGAACTGAGTAATAAGATGTCACGCATTCATCTAAAAAGGAAACGTAAGCTGCGTGAATAAATAATTTTCCTTTTCGCCCTTTTGCACAATTTTCACATAAATGAACCAAAAAATTTGTACCGTCAAACGTGCATATGCTCTGGAGGCATACCCACCCCTCAGGTGAGTAAATGTACACATACTTTTGTGGAAACATTTTTGGTAAAAATTAAGGACATCATAAAGGCCATGATGGATGGTACTGGCAAACACTTGTCGCTTTCGCAAGTGAAATACTTTGTTTCTGTTTATTGTGGTGACAGTGAATGTGGTAATGGAGCCATGAGAAGTGGTGCCAAAGGCACATCAGGGTTGGCATCAGGAAACAGATGTCAGTTGAATGCAGTAATTACTTTTTCCGGGGAACGTAATAGGTACCCGATTTGTAAATGTTTGCAGATAGAGATTGATATTTTTTTCTCATTTTAAATTATGAAGCCGGGAGGTTTTGAATTGATGTGATGGGTCGATATTTTTTTCCAGTCTATAAGTAGTTATTGCGACGCCAATTATTTTCATACAAATACATATGGAAATGTTTTATAAAAAGGGGCTTTGAATGGCTTTGTCGTTATTAGCCTTTATCAATACCAATACGCCCTGGAAGATGCGTGTCGTTGTGAATAATTTATAAACATTTTTCAACGTAAAATATATTTCTTTGGGGTTTTAATAATTATATAAAAAATAATTTCGGTAACTTCGGTAACTGAAGAACAACTAAAGCGGAACGAATTGGAAATGCACAAAAGATTGAAACATGTTGGAACTATAAAGTACGGGATTTCTTACATTGGAATAATTCTTTCTTTCTGAAAAGTAGGTGTACCGACCCGACTTCCCGTGGATTTCAAAATGTTGTTATACTGTGTTCTGTTCTTTTCAACACGGATTTGTGCAGCTCAAACTCAGTTTGTTGATTAAATTGCATATCCCTCCTAATAAAGAGGTCTCCGCGCTTTAAAATGTGTCCATCGTTATTTCCGCAAAAAAAATATTTTTTGCTTGATCCTTAATCCGAAATAACGTGCGTGTTTCATTTTAGTAGAAGGTGGTATATCGCCTTAACTTGTCTGTCTGTGCAGAATGAAGATGGACAATTCTGGCTTTTCCATCAGAGTTGGCACCAAAAAACAAATAAAATTTATTTGCCTAACAGGCTCGTTAGTACCCAAGCCTTTTTCTCAACCATTCATGTGAGCGTTTGAACCTCTGGCACGATGGCGAGATCTCATGTTTTATGCCGACTCCGAACGGCGAATTTGATAAAAGCTTTTCTTGACAATTGATACTACTCGGAAGATTTTTCTCTTGTTGCTACGGTTGGGAATCGAACCCAGTTCATCGCACTTCAAATCGCGCCACTGAGTCCCAGAGTTAGCAATGAACGCACGGCAACATCCTTATCTTGAAAAGGCTTAAGTACTTTCCAATGAATTAAAGACTGAAACCTTAAGTTAAGAGGTTGCTACTTCGCATTAACTATCAGGGGTACCCATGCCGATAAGGTTAGAGGCTACGGAATGAAAACTAAGAGGTGCTTTCCGAGGTAAGGTTCCCGCCGATACCTGCACGGTCGATGGAGTGCTCAGTCGCAAGTGTAAACTCTAGATCATAGGGGACCTCTGGTTTTAATCGAATTTTCCCTTTCCTGTATACAGGGGGTGAGTACATCTCTTCCCCCTTACTCATTAGTCCAAATCATCAATACAAAAAAAAAAACGGATGAGTGCAAGGGAATCGGACACTCCAAACCTTATAAACACCGATTCTCAACGACAAAATACAAATGACGGAGGAGGACGAGCGCCCCTTGCTCCGAGATCCTTCAAACTCAAAGTTAGTTTCAGATGAGGGTAGCGAGTGAGCAATCGACATCCAAATGGAGAAACTACTTCTGGATGGGGTTGACACTTGATCTAACGCCAGTTCTTTCTAATTTTCCACAACGGCAACTGCGTCCATCCGTAGTTGAGCCAAATCATGCAAGTTGACGATCAGAAGATTAGGTAAAATAGAAACTTTAGGAGAAAATGATCGCTTGTGACTACAAAGTCTGACATAAGCGGAGCATGAGCTCGAGATTGCGCAATGCACGGACCAGGTACCTCGAACATGAAGGAGCTTCTGGGAGCCAGCCTAGCAGAACAAAGAATGTTCTCCTCAGATCTTGCAAAATTCGAAGGTTAAATTATGGCTGATGATACCTTGTATACCCCATACCCCCCCCCCCCCCCCCCCAGCAGCCGCTCACTGAGAGAAGATGCAGGAAACCAATCTAAAGGAAAGCTTAATGGATAGATCGCCGAAGTTATGGGCGCATGCACACCAGGAGATGACATGATCGTTTCAGACTCCGAAAAAAAGGATTTCTATAAAAACGCCCCTGCTATGAAGAGTCTAACTACAGAAGAAATGTACCGCACGCTCTTAGATAACGAAGTGTAAGAGTGTTTTTGAGACTGCCTCCGGCCGCAAGTGACCTTGGCCAATTCAGCCGAACAAAAATCTATCCAGACCCTGTTATGAATTGATAAGAGAACAATACGGACACAATCGTCAATCAGAACCCGAAGGAGGTGTTGAGGATGACTTAATTCACCAGCGCTATGCTGAGCAACAACTCATCAGGCAAAGGGACTCAGTCAACATCAATACCACTAGGGATCAGTGAGGAACTGACGATAGGGCAAAGGAGTGGCTGACATAACACTATGCAGCTGTTGCATGGTTATTTCTCGCCGCAGAGATCCGAAGCGTTACGACAGCTTGGAAACTTACAACGCTACTGAGATTGCGGTAGAAAGAAGGACGGGTAACGGGGGTTGTATTACGAACCCCACCTTAGTCAGAGGTTCAAGAACCTCGTAAAATAGGGGCCAACGCGTTTAGGCTTTTAAGACCCTTCAAAAACCGTGATCCAGACTCCTTTACGGACAAGGACACGATAGCATTAGGTAGATGCATGGAGACTATTAAACTACTACTAAAAAAGGCGCAAGGATAAGGAGCTATCCACTCGAAGAATAGCCGTGTAAAGAACGGAGAGCTACAAACCCTCCACCACAGCTGAGGCTACACCAAAGAGAGAGAGAGAGACCCCCACCTAAGTCAGGGGTTCAAGAACCTCTAAAAATTACGGCCAACACGCGGAGGCTCTTAAAACGCTTCAAACTCCGTGATCCATACTCCTTTATGGACTAGGACATGATAGCATTAGGTAGAGCTAGGGAGACTATAAAACAACTGCCGATGCGTGGCGGCAAAAAGGCGCAAGTTTAGAGAGCCTTGACCTCCCGAAGGATAGCCGTGGAAAGAACGGAGGGCTATAAACCCTCCACCTCAGCTGCGGCTGCACCTAAGAGACCATCAGCTGGTACATGTTAGGTTCAGACCTAATCTGGACCAGCTGCGGGTACTTCCAAGAGAGAAAGGTACGATGATACAATCTCTCCCATTTAAGGTAGGATCTCCCAACCTAGGTTAGACTCTAGTCATAACCCAGTAAAGGACAATCGGAATGTGGGAATGTCCCTTCATTTGGGAACTTTAGATAACTTGTTTGTGTTTTACCCATTTTTACTACGTCATTAGCACAACATGTTCGAAATTTTCTAACGTCAACCTAACCTTAACCTAATTGCAGCAACAATGACATTCCGATTCGTAACCCAAGAACCAATGACCCAACATCAGAGCAAACACAAAATAAATCTCTTTGCTCAGCACCGATGACCAACATTCCCTACAATGGCATTGTCCTTGCTGACTTGCATGCATGAATTTACATGAATACCATCAATCTGTGTTAAGGTTAATGAGAGTTGACTTGATTTTCCGACCATCGACTTTTCATTCTGAATTTTTCTTGTTCATGCCACAGACCCAGAGGCGCAGATCAGGTTACGGCCACTAGACCGTCTGGCGTTGCGAAGTTATTGCGCACCAAAAAAAAAAAAAACAACTACAACTTGGAGTTTTTTTTTTGTTGTCATCGAGATTGCATCTATCCAACATCCATTCACTCGTGAGGGGAATACTCAAGTTTGTATCTGTGATTTATCTGGCAAATGGGAATACCCTCGCGGTAGTTTGTCTTATGGATACCCATCAACTTTGGCAAGTAATTGTGTTGTTATATGTATCTCAACTGATTTGGGTAATTAAGGTGCCTCAAGGCAATCAATGAAGCGCTAGCGAATCTTACTGAATCGATACGAGTTGAGAGTATCGGATAACCTAGAGCCTGTTGCTACTGTCGTCAAGTGAAACGTGTATCCTTGTTGTGGTACATCGTTGACCAGAGGTTGAAGAATTTCTCTTTCTCATACGTATGCCATCTTTTATTGAAGGGACATTGGTCTTTCTTTATACCAATACCTGTGATGAGAAGGATGCCAATTACGATTTAGTTGAACGACCCTATTTTGTGGCTTTTGCCATCTTTTCTTGCGGTTGATGGATTCAAGCACTTTATCTATGTACGCTCTACATTGATAACGTCCTTGTAATTTATTTGTCCAAAGTATTGTTGTTAGATGGATATGTATCTCTGGCGGTCAAATGGAATTCGTATGGTTTTTCATGCGAATTGTCTGTTTTTTCGTCGTAAATCTTCAGTTCTGGGCTGGTATGTACGGGTACTAAACAAATTAAGCCACATAGAAATGCCAAAAATGGGGATGAAGTGATGGCTTCGAAGATGGATATATTTTAGGCTGATGGATATTTTTTCGTTTAAGTTTAACATCTTACGTTCTTAGTAAATATAGATACACAAGAAGCGAATAAATATTCTATTTAATAGTCACATAATCGGTTAATCGTCGCTAAAACCGGTTACATTTATAAATATGGACTATGGGCCCACGCAAACCTATGCGGGTTTGACGAATCACTTCTGCGTCAACAAATCATCAAACCTTACCTAACCTACATATATAAATACCAATCGGTATAACCTCCTTTGTACCAAAAACCCTGGAGCGCGTTCTAGACATCCACATGCGAAGTTTTCTAGATTAATCTTCGTTATCCAAATCACTGCACGACTTCTTCAAGGGCAGATTCACGGATACAGCTCTGCACGAGGTGGCGCGGACAATCGAAAAATCTTTACACTATAAGGAATACACTCTAGCTCTAGAGGGAGCTTTCAACAACGTCCTCACTGGAGCTGTTCTTGAATCTATTAGCTAGTGGAAAATGTCTATGCTCGGAACAAGAATTATCCAGGCAACACTTGGCAATAGACACTTAACCAAATTTGCCCATATAGGAACGCCACAGGGCGGCGTCATCTCTTCTCTACTGTGGCTAATGGTTATGAACAAAATTCTAGTTCAACTAAACAAGAAACGGGTCAAAGTTGTCGCGTATGCGAATGACTTGGTGATACTTGTATCAGGAAAATTTTCTCCGTGAAAAGTGAAATCATGGGGGCTGCTCTGGCCAAGGTTAGCACCAGGGCTGCAAATTGTGGCCTTGGTGTAAGAAAAACGGAATTGGTGCTATTCACCACCAAAACCAAAATATCCGATTTCACCCTCCCCCGTCTTTATAGCCAACCACTCATAATATCTTCAGCGCTAGGTATTTGCAGCAAAACCTTTGGAAAGAAATGGGGACTTCAACCAAAGATGACTTTGTGGATATACACAGCAGAAGTACGTCCAATTCTCACATATGGCTCACTAGTATGGTGGCCCACGTTGAGTAAAGGCTACAACCTTACAAAACTAAAAGGCTACAAAGAACAGTCAGTTTAGGCACCTCGGGCGCACTGTGGTCAGCACCAACGGATAGCCTTCAGTAATATCCTGGACTCGTTACCGAACGCCTGGTCACATTTCCAACAGATTACATAATACCTACACTAAGCTTCAAAAAATATTTATACGTAGACTTTTCAGAGATCGGTGGGAGAGGAAGGAAGTAGTAAGAGATTTCGACACGGTCGTCTACACCGTCGGATCTAAGATGAACTGTGGTGTGGGGTCCAGAGTCTACTCGGAATCACTGAAAATATCAGTTTCATACCTCCTATTGGATTTTGCCAGCGTATTCCACGCGGAACTATCCGAGAGGCTTGCAAGCTACTGGGGCGTGACTCTACAAAAAAAGCAAAATATTCAGCCCTAGCGAGGTATCCGTCGAAGCGGAATGTTCTCCTGTTCGGGGGATTTCAGCTTCGACGTATTGTTTCGAAAAGCTTTTCGGAACATTTCTCCGACATTTTGTGACACATGCTGGCGAATTGCGGTGAAGTGCGTTCAGATGCATTTTTCATGCAATTTTTGACAGCTAAGTCTTTTCCGATTTCCTCCGACACAAATTCTTCGCAGAATTTATTTACGAATTGTAGTGAAGTGATTTTTTCTCCGATGACACATACCTCGAATGGAATATCAACCCCCGACGAAGTATGCGTTACGGAAAATTGTCCGCTACGACGGATACCTTGTTGGGGCAGACTGCTATCTTCCTAGAAAGTCTAGCGCCCATGAAGGCCTTCAATTCGGCTACCATATCCTCTAAGCTGGTACACGAATGCCGGAACGAACTTGCCCACCTTGACGAACGCTTCAGGGTCACATTTCTCTGGGTTCCAGGGCACAGTCAAATTAAAGGCAACGAGCGTGCAGACGAGCTGGCCAGACAAGGCTAAGCTCTACACGACAGGGTTCATACCCCGCTAGGTGCGGCTAAGGGACAAATCCACTCCTACTTCCTGAAGAAGGCCGACTTCAAATGGAGAAGGCTAACAAATGGCCCTCATAGGACAAGAACAGAACAAATGACCTACTAAATAGAACCCGACCAGATATCGCAAGAATCACGGCGATATTCACTAGGCACTGGCCAATTGGAAACCATGCGTTTAAACTAGGAATCCCATACAACTCACAATGCCGCAGTTACGGAAACACAAACTAGAGAGAAACCCTCTTCCATTTCATCTTCAAATGTCTGGCACTATAGCAAGAGCCAGATACCAGATTGCGTGCATTAGACCAACCATTCTTCGACAACCTAAGCGATATCTCTGGTAAAAGGATACCAGATTTTATCCGCTTTCTAAACCTCACATAGGCTGGAATTAGAGACCGCCTGTATCACATCCACAACGATCATAATAAAGTTCACACGAGTCGTGGTAACAAAAAGGCACATAGCTGCTGTTCAGGGACAATGCTGAACTGTCACCTCTACCTACCTACCTACCTACCTATATAAATATCGGGTTTTTCAACAGGGACGCTACAAAAGTTGAGCGACAGGGACAGCAAACGACGCCATATTTCTTGCCGCTCTTTTGACATTTCTCTTCAGTAAGGTTTGCCATTTTCTGATGGAAAGATATACGATCCAACAACGTGATCGTATGCAAAATAAATCGAGTTTCGTACATAATGGCATCAAACGTTCTTTCAAAAAAATAAAAAATTTCATAAAAAAAAACGTTTGTAGCGCTCTTATTGCAAAACCCTTTACTATATGACCAAAAATATATATGTATGGAACTTTGCCATGCAACGAAATTCCGACATAAAATGGAATATAAACATATCTTCCAAGGTAAAAATCAATTATTGATCAGCATAAGGCACGCTTCGCGCTCTGCATATGTCAACAAGATCATAGCGAGCCAAGCAACACCTAATTTTATATAATTATATGTTTACAAAATTATCATGTTTTTCGGCAACAACAATACACGTGTCAACCTGGAACCATTTGCATCTAACAAACGTCAAATCTGACACATGGCTTACAAATTACAGAAAGTCATGCTTTAATCAAATTCGTTTCATTACAGATGACATAAGCAATTTGTAGTTCCAAGAAAACATCATTTTGTACCTGGAAATCCAGCGGTACTTTGACAGAGGTACTTTCCAAGTTATTACCACTCCTAGACAATTATAATTACTGTTGTATCTCTACTGTCAGTCGACTGGCGACGTTTGTGCAGACATGTTATTATACGTATTCATAAAAGTGTTGTTTGACAGAGTATGCGATTTCAAGACAATGCCACACACAATGTGCGCCACTTAAAAAGCAACCGGTCTTAAAGTGTTTATGGTATTGCTGATTAATGACGCAACGTAATATGCACAATGTTGACGGAACCATAGGTACTGACACTCGTAATGATTGATGTAATACGAAACGTGATCAATTAGAGGGGAAAAAGGTTAATTTTCATGTCAAAAGTGAAATTAAGTGATTAGGGGTTTATTTTTTTTAATATACTAACCGTCAAACCAATAGTATGGAGATTTGTATCTTAAAGTGAAAAGTTGCATTGCTGTCAAGTTTATTGTAATTGCGACAATGACAGTGGCTGTAGGTTTATTTTGTTGGGTTAATCAATGATGACATTTGGTCATGGGAGGTGGAAATGCTGGGAGTACGCAAGTTCGTTTGAAGATCAATTCCTGTTAAGTCAATGAAATCTTTGATTATTTTTTGGCCAATACAGTTGGCAGGATTTTAATTATTGCGAAAGCTAGCTGGGGATGTTATATACGGAGTTCTGAAGTTGTTTGTAGGTTTTCTAAGCCAAGAACTAATTTAGAAAAAAATTCCTTATATCAGCTCATACTAATTCATATCTCAATTAAATTTACTTTGTGGATTACATTAGGGTTGGAGGCAAGATGGAGATACTATTCTATGTAATTCAGTCCCTAGCCATCTACATGAAGTTGTACACTTTAAGTTTGTTGGGCATTGCGTTAGAGTTGATCGCTTTTAGTGTAATTTGACAGTTGTCACAAGAAATTTTTTTCTCTAATGCTGGCGAATTGCGTTGAAGTGCGTTCAGGTGTAATTTTCGTGCAATTTTCGACAGCTAAGTGCAATTCTTTATTCGATTTCCCCCGAAACAAATTCTTCGAGGAATTTATTTATTTTAATTCTAGCAGTTCCATCGATAGGAATGTCAAAAATGCGTTCATATTTGGTTAAGTCCCAGATTAAAAAAACAAGACACTGCAGTAGCATATCAGTTGAAAGGATTTTTTGATACACAGTTGCTCTGAGAATAACTTATTTCCTGATTACATCTCAGTCTTTGAACTAAGTGTAAGTAAGGGTTTACCTTTTATAAGATTGTTGGTTGAATCCTAATACTTAACTTACAAATGGGCCACCAGGTGTGGGATTGGCGCAAACTTCAAAACACCAAGTTGATCTGTTTTAGCAAGAAATACAAAGCCCAGCACATTGACCATCAATGACTGAATATCATCAGTCTTAAATTTATAGAATCAACGAATTACCTAGGTCTTTTTAAACAGTAGCCCTTAATGCCTTAACGCATTATAAAGGCAATCAGTTGGAATCCAGAACCGGCTTTCGTTCTTTAGATAGATTTCATTAAAACAAGTGGGTGCAGATACCTAGTACACAGTATATTGACACTTGGCCAACACTAGATGCCACCGGTTTAAATCTGGAAACTGCGCAAGTCTGACAAACAACCAAGAGTAACACTGCCATGAGAAACTTCTCAAATTCGCCGTTCGTATTCAGAGTTAAAAGTAACGTCCTCTCCCTTATGACACAAATAAAAGCTTCGCACACACAAATCAAGGGAGAAGCAAGGTACGGCGCTATCGACTCGATCACATTTTCTAAGGATAGCTCAAAGATCAGCTTACATTATAAATTATCTAAGTTGCTATCCTACCTATCCTATCCTATCGTCAGGTTCTTAAAATAGCATCAAACCGCAACCTTCTCAGGAAGGTTCAAAGATCAGCTTGCATATGCATAAGCCCAAGTTGATATCGTACATCTTGTGGTTTTTGACATCTTTGGCGAAAAGATCGTCAGGCTATAGTCAGGTTTACCCTACCCTCTAAGGATAGTTCAAAGTTCAGCTTGCATATGCATTAGTCCAAGTTGCTATCCTACATATTGTGGCTTTTGATATCTTTAGGAAAAAGACCGCATTCTGTGGAGCTGTATGACTGACAGGCCTATCACAATGAAAACCCTTTCAGAGTGGAACATCCATCACATCATTGACCAATTTTTCCAGTGTTTTTTTTTTTAATTTAATGACTAAAATATTGGTAAAGGAGCTTGGTCCTGGCCCTTCTTCAGTGATGATCTGACAAATCATCCGAGTTGTACCAATTGTCAAGAAAAGCTTATCCCAACATAGATGTCCGGATTCGACATAAAAGAGGGGGTCCCTCCGTCTTGCTTGAAGAACACACGCGCACATGAATGGTTATGAGAAAAAGCTAGGCCCTGAATACTAACGAGCCTCTTGAGCCATGAGCCAAAAAAAAGGTTTTTTTTGTATCTTTTGGATGCGACCGAGAAAGCAAAGTGTAGACAGACAAATGGTACTACCTGTCAATTATCTAGATAAAGCTATCAAAAAACTCATTTAAACCAGAGGCAATTCAGTTAGATTAAGCTGCGAATAGCACAGATAAGTCCATCATCAATGTCTCCAAAGAGCACTGCACGATAGGCTTCTGGCGTACTTGGAAAAAGACTAAACATCGTCAGATGTCTGGAAACGCAAAACATCCCCCACTTTCTCTGTTCATGTCAAGTGATCTCCAACATTGAGCGAATGGATAATTTGTGGCCAGCCTGCAGAGTATTTGATTCCCATACAGACGCAGAAGAGGAACACCCTATATGTAGGGCGCATAACTAGAAACTGATCTCAACAAATTAGCTAAGGGCAGTTAGCTAAGAACCGTAATAAGTGGGGAGGCCATCAGTATTTACTACGCGATTGATAACCGATGTTGGCCTCACACCTGGCCTAACCCTTAAGATTCCTGATGACCTGTTGTCCGCATATGTCGGAGCAGCTCAAATAGGTTGATTACTATGTCCATCATAACTAAGACTGCAGACGCTTCCGTTGAATTGATCTGGGAAATTTTTCCATCTGGGAAGGTTTTGTTGATAGGGGACCTTACGCCTAGGTAGTTTTTGGTCCACGAGTGGTACTTTATTTCCCACCTACCTTGCATATCTGCAGAGGATCCCCCTATCGTCTACGCAATGACGCGTACGATAGGAGACTAGCTTTTACCAACTCACATACATAAAACATAATTTAGGCCTAAAAACTCTGCACGAATCAGTTTGCTGTCTTCTTAAACCGGTCTTTCACCGACCAATTGAACTTTTTTCTCATGTCCGCAAAAAGTTGTTAAAATTTATTTTATGGGTCAGATTTCAGATAAGACATAGTCGATCGAAAATGTGGAGTACCAGAGTGTGACGTCGAACTTAATGCCAATCAGCAGCTGGTCCATTTAATCAGGTGGTAAACATAGCCATGGATCTGGATGGACTTTTGGCCATATCTACGAACAGCTCGATTCAATTCATGACCTCTGCGAATCTCGCATGCGAATTATTTTGATGTTATCGATGGTGGGAATGCCATTCATAAAGCACATACACGCGATGGTAAGGATCACGGATAGGGATCATGGAATATCCGATTTCATCATCGTATTTGATCATTCGCCATATAGACAGCCATTTATTCGGCACTCTGGGAGTGTGTTATTGTGTCATTCAATTGCAAACATCCGAAAACGAATTGTATGCTCAGCAGGCACAAATGTACGAATCTGTCACCCCTACAAATGCCAAATAATTAAAAACACATTTCGCAGTATGCCAATGCCACCCAATTGATGAGTCAAAACGACCCAACTTATCTATTCCACATTATTTGCTCATAATATGTGTGATAAATGTCCACGACACGTTTAAGCACTTCAGAGAATCACACTACGAGTATGCCTGTCAGAGCCTCGCCCATATTACCAGAACTGCATAGACCCACAAGCTATTGCCTGACAAATTAAATCATTTAGCATTGTTCACGGGCAACACATGCTGGCACAATGCCACCATCATTTGTGATTTAAAATTGCATATCAAGAAAAAAAATTGACTTTCGATTTTCAAAACAAATGTTCCAACTAATTAACAACCCAGTAGCACATTTCGAAAGAGAGCACCTGGGGGGTACACCATCAAGTGCGTTGCGTTTGCGCCGTAGTGTCATACCAAGAATACGAACAAAAAGTTTTCAAAAACGAGGGCAATACGGTGCATTGACCTCCCCCTTATAAAACCGCAACCACCCTACGAGTTCATAGCATATGCATGTCAAAACCAAAATTTTAATCGATGTTTCAGCAATTTGATGATTGTCACGTGATTCAACAGCCCCGCATGCAAAATGTGCTGCCATCGTTGTTATTGATAAACTCGGTGCGGTGAAGTTTCGAACACGATGCCGAGTAAGTGTGGAATTTCAAAACGCCTACCCTAGGCCATGGATACTGTGTGCAGCAACGGAAGCGCTGAGTACCCACACCTTGGCAAATATCAGATGACGAACCGCCATGCCAGGGGGATATCACAGCGATACGATCCGAAGCGATGCACATCATAGCCTGGGGGTACTAAATTTAGCACTAAAGAGAGAATGACGTCGGTTGGGGTTCTGCGTACGAGCAATTTTTTTTTAATTAATTTTTTTAATTTCGTTAAGGGGGATGGGAATTTATCATAAAGAAAATTGTTATTAGGGGTTTGTTGAGTGCTTTGTTCGGCAACCTGGTGGATGCATATGCAAGTGGTGCAGGTTACTGGGGAAGCTGTCATTGATGGAGGTATTATTTGGAACTGATTTTATTTGTTGTCTGGTGATGAAAGTGATAGGATGAAAGGATATGTGTCACAGGGGTTGTTATTGCTAACATTGTCATCCATGAAGCCAACTCTCTGAAGGGGTACTAATAGATCTGAATACATATACAAGGTGTATCAAGAGAAAGTTTATTTTGGTGCTATAAGATAACGCCCAGCCAAATAAAGCCAAATTCCAAAATTTGGCGTTTTTCCACTTTATAAAAGCGAAAGAAGGCCGAATATTGCTTGTGAAATAAAGCCAAATTCAGAGAGAGAGGGAATCATACTTTGCACACATCCGAATGTGAGTTTGGGTGTATGAACAATTTTAATACGGGTGGAGGGGGGTTCATGCTGCCCCCTTCAACCCCCCTGCTTGGGCTCACTGTTGGGGCAGCATTTCCCTTACCCATTTTTAAACTTTGCATACACACAAACTCGCACTCGGGTGTATTCAAAGAATGAACCCCTGTTTGGGCTCATTGTTTGGTATCGAATGGGTACGATTTTGGATGTATGCAAAGTGAAGTAGGCCGAATCGGCTTTATTTCACTTTACCAACGAATACTAAGACCGAGCATGGAAATTCGGAGTGTTTTTGCTTTCATAATGTGAAATCATGCCGAATTTTGGAATTTCACCACACCGTTTATATTTATTTAACTGACGCTACAGTCCGGAATGAACCTGGACTTCTATCAACTTACCACTTTTCAATTAACCCAGTCTTTAGCTAACCGCCTCCAGTTGCACACTCCAACTTGGTTGAGGCCGGTTTCTACTTGTGCGCGCCAGTTAAGGCGAGGTCTTCCTCTACTGCGTCCGAAGTCTGGCTGGGAATCGAAGACTCTGCGAGCCGGAGTATTGGTGTCCATTCGTTCTACATGTCCTAGCCATCTTAAACGTCTAATGAGAAGTTTTTTGACCATGCCGCTGTACAGCTCGTATAATTCTTGGTTGAATCTTCGTCTCTATAGCCCGTCAAAGCAATCGGGACCGAAGATTTTTCGAAGAATTTTCCTCTCAAAACGACCTAAAGGATCCTTTTCTGCTTTTGATACGGTCCAAGCTTCAACGCCGTCGAGCAGGAATGAGTTGAACAGGGTCTTATATAGAATCTCCTTAGTAGTTCGAATGCGAGCTTTACTGAATTGCCTTCTTAGCCTGAAGAAATAATGGTTGGCAAGGGTAATTCTTCGCTTAATTTCTGACTGACGAGGTGTTGTTGTCAGAGTTATTAGCGGAGCCGAGGTAGACAAAGAACAGTTCTACCTCAAAGTTATTTCTGTCAATGGTTTTGTCCAAGTCGTCGATATTCTGTGTCCTTTTGTGAAGACATCATAAAGTTACTCGGCATAAATCTCCTTTTCTCCTTAAAACCATTTTTGCCGCTTTCTTGTCAATTCTAGCAAACGTGGCTATGAAATCAAGCTTAGTTCGATCAATGATGTCAATATCCACGGCCTATGCTAGTAGTTGTACCAATTTATGGAAGATTGTACCTCTGGTGATGGTTCGGGAGTTTTGCACAATTCTCGTCAGAATAAGATTGAAGAAATCACATGACAGTGCGTCGCCTTGTCTAAATCCTTTAATATCGAATGTTTCGGTGATGTCGTTTCCGATCCTGACAGAGCACCGATAATTTTCCATAGCCATCCTGCACAGACTGATGAGTTTGGGCGGTTAAGCTAAACTTGACATTCTGTTGTATGGTTCTAAAAAAAGTTGAAGTAAGCGGACTTGAAATCGATGAAGAGATAGTGGGAATTGATTTAGACTTCTTGGGTTCTTTCCAGGACCCTAACCAGAGCTATTCTTAACTCCTTGGAAGTCAAATGAGATTCGCATTTCTTTCAACACCTGTTTCCATCATGGTGCGGATCTAAGATCCTGTTAAAAATTTATCATTCATCAGTGTAGTCTAGAAGTTTTGGAAATTATGTCGAAACCAATCTTTGCCTGGCTATAAAAGTCGTCATCAATCATTAATTGAATAATTTGGGTGTTGAGAGGTACTCACTTTTCCTGTAGGCACTTCATCATAGATCTGGTCGTAAATCGGTAGCATAGTCCGACTCTTATTCTAATTGCAACTATATAGTTCGGAGGACGAAATCGTCCGATGCTTAGTATACTAATGGAAAGGCTGGTCATACCGAAAATGGGTTTTGAAGTCTTAAAAAATAAATGATTTCCAAGTTGTGCCGTTTTTCTTACTTAGTCAATTAAGAGGCTGGGTATCCAATTCAATTGGTCATGCAAAAAGTTTTAGAAAACTTAGGGAAAGTATAGTATGCAGACCATGTTTGGACTTTTATTGACCACCTGTTCCTTTTTCGAATAGCAGACAGGGATGCACAATTGGTAGAAGATGTAAGCTCGGTATCAATCTGTACAGGTTGTTCACAAAAAGGAATGTTTTGATAGGAACTGCGTCCTTTTCTGAAGCATTTGGATTGTCAAAATTTATTAAACTTCTGGCTTAAAGTCTCGTTTTTCTTGCAAAGGTTAAAGGCGTGTTAAAAGCTCCACACAAAGCCCTCATAAAGAGGATATCAAACAATGATGTAACCTTTTGCGTGGATAGCAAAACTCCTATAACGGAAATTTTAAGTCATGAATTGATCCAAACACACACAGCGTAATGCCCGATTATGATAGCTTCCAGGCCACAAAGATGTGAAAGGCAATGACGAAGTTGAATAGCCCGCTAGACACAGCACATCAACTAACTATGAACTTGCAGACAACAAAGTAAAAGTCGCTCCTTGTAACAATCAAAAAGTCATTGGAAAAAAGCTTGGTATAGCAAACGTAAGGCAGAGCTAGCTCCAAAGGCCAGGCAGCAATGGCCAGTTTATAGTAAAAAAACTCAAAAAACTTAGTGTGTAGTAGTAGATCCCGAATATCTGTGTAGGAAACTGAATCTTAACTCAAATGATCCCTGCATAGGCTGCTGCATGAGGTGGTGCATGAGAACACACCAAACTTTCGATGTCACGAGATCAGTCTGTCTTTATGTTTTAAAATTAAGGTGCCAAGTGGAATCATTTCTCTAGGACTTTGAAGAGCTATCCCTATATTAACTTATATCTACATATAAATCTTACAGAGAAGTAAGTGTAGGTCCCTACAGGCTCACTTAAATCTGTTTTTAATGAAAACTACCTCTGCAGAGGCCTGCACCTCCCATGTTTCTATCCTCGTCTCTGTATCCTAAGAGAATACTTCTTCTAGGCTTTTATATCCTCTATGTGGTTTAGAAAACCTAAAGGCATCACAATTGATCTAAATGGGACTAGGAGAGGCTTAGTCCACCCAACCAAACCTATTCTATGTCATCCCCACAAGATATTAAGAAAAGATCTGCTTTTATATTTAATTTCATAGTAACTATGAGTTTTCTATGTTCATAAACAGAGCCCATTCCATCGAAATGCAACTACGCATCATTCGTGGAAGTACAAATATCCGCCTGATATTCATGAGGAAGCAGAACCCATTTGCATACGAAAATACTAATTATCACCTCTGAACTACGTTTCAGCCTAGTCGTTGTGTAAAAATGCTAATGAGTGCTTTGTTCAATACTCACATACATACATACATACTTTTTTTTTATCAATTTCAGCATTCTGTTGACCTACAAACAGTGTAAATCCCCTTATTATTGGTGTAGGTCCACAATCACACCAAACAATACAACCAGTCTCGCAAAACTACACTTCTATCTCAATGACTCGTACAGAAAATAATAAAAATGAAATGCGAACCCCTAGATCCTTATCAGAAAACCATTCTTGAACACAGCCAAGACGAAATCGGAAACCAGTTTATTCTCACCCACACTGATCCGTATCGCAATATCTGTAGCACATTCCGCTCTCAAGTGCCGCCACACAATTTTATTTTGATTTCGTTTTTTGATTATTCGCGAGGTAAAACAAGTTTTATTGCTTCCGAACTGCTGAACGGAGCTTTATTTTAGGGTTTGATTGAACCAATCAACATTGACAGCGATTTTCTGACACTTATCATGCGGTCTGATGGAGAACTGCCGGCGCCATTAAAAAAAGGTGACAGAAAGGCATACTAATCACATATCGAGTTGGCGTATGTCTCGGCGTGATCTTTGGAAATTAATTTGTTTGTATTGACAGTAAATCATTTGTGGTAGGCAATTGATGTCAAATTTAATGGAGGTTAGGTTGCCTTGCTGTGACAGTGAAAAACTAGAAAAATTCGACAGAAATTTGTTGTTTTCTTTTTTTTAAGACATCTCAACACATGCAGATATGCTTGACTCAATTGATTTGTGTTAAGTGATGGCTTTGACAGCCGCATGCAAACCAACGCATGCAATCAAGATTGAACGATTGAAATCATCGCTGGAATCTATCCGATCGTATTATTTCCATGGAATGATATGGAAGTGCAAAAAAAAAAAAACAAAATGAAGAAATGAACAGAAAATATAAATCGCAGTTGAAGCGTGAACTGATTAAATTATTTATGGGCTTGCGGAGCGAAGTATTGTTGAATTATTAACTGCAATTATTTACCATGAAAGCGGGACGTTCTAGTTAATTGATTTATATTATGAATTTGTTAACAGTGTCATTGTTAGACGATGGGGTTTTTCGCATACTAATGGCGGTAAAGTATGATTAATTTATAGGAATTGTTCAGGTGCCGGGTGGCGTACACAGCTAGAAGGTTAAGGTCAAGGAGCTATTTTGGCAAAACATTTTTAAGAGGCTGGTTTTTTGAATTAAGAAATTGTCATTAAAGGTTTTCAATCAGGCATTACCTGCTCAGGAGATAAACAACCACTGAACCTACAATTTGTTTTCCAAGCCAGACTTTTGACGAAATTAAAAAAACAAAGCTTACCTTACCTCTGATGTCGAAAAGCGGTGACCACGAACTTTGAACCCGATAAGATAATTACAACAAATTTAGTGTATTTCTCGCGTCTATTAGAAAGCAAGCCCTGGTTTGGAGATGAAAACCATAGATGTCAGAACCAAAAATGGATCCAACAAGTCAAAGCTTGGTCCTGAGTCTTACAAAAAAAACATAGTTGACTCATAGCCAATGCTGAGAATATGGAAGAACCACTTCTGCGCAGACTGTTCCTTTGTCAGGCAGACATTCTGACGATTTAAAAACCCAAATTTAATGCAGAAAGGGTAGCTTAACAAGACTGCTTCATGGTGGCTTTCCTACCAAGCTCTGTTAGGCCGGGAAAGATGATTTAGTAATTAGCATACACCAACTCATTAGCTAGATTTGGTGGGATGAAAGTATACCTGAAGAATGGAACCTCAACATCGTCAAAATAGGAGACCCTCTGAACTGCGTCAAAACTACACAGGCTTAAGTTTCCTCAACATCGCCTTCAAGATTCTATCTGCTGTCGGCCCTTGTTAGTGTGGTTTAAAAAAAAATACAAAATTTTGGCGTAACAGGTTTGTTAGTACCCAGTGCCGAGCTTTCTCACAACCATTCATTTGAGCGTGGGTACTTCTTGCACGATGGCGGGACCTTCTGTTTTATGCCGACTCCGAACGGCGAATTTGAGTTTTTTTTTATAATTTACACGTACTCAAGGGGTTATGAATACCCTTTATATGTTACCATAGTACGAGCGGTAGAGAAGGGGAAGAAAGAGAGGATAGGAAAGATTTTGGATGTAGTGGAGACTTAAACTCCATGGGTGGTGTCCGAACTAGCTTCGGGGAGTCACTTTTTCATGTGTTCGTTAAATTTGAAGAAATTCAAGATGGTGTGCATACGTTTAGGTATTACACCGACCTTTTTATTTCTTTTAAATAAAAGTGAAATGGATTTTGGTTGGGACAGACGAACACATTACCACTACACCGCGGCCACCTTTGACCTTTTCTTGACAATTCATACTTCACGGATGATTTGTCAGATCATCACAAGAGGAGGGCCAATGAAAAATCATTTAGGTGTTGCTACGGCTGGGAATCGAACCCAGACCTTCTGCGCGGCAGTGTGGTTTTAGGCCAAGAAAATTCATAACTAATCAAACTGATAGCTGATTCCTGATAACTGATAACTGATTCCAACATCGGCAGATCCTAGAAAAAACACAAGAAATTCAAATCGATATTCACCACCTATTCATCGATTTCAAAGCCGCATACGACAGCATTTATAGGGACGAACTATACAGAGCCATGTCTAGTTTTGGTATACCGCCCAAAATCGTCTGTCTATGCAGTATGCCGATGGAGAATTTTCACTGCTCCAACAGGGTTGGAAGTGACCTCATTGAAACATTTGGTAACAAAAATGGATTTAGGCAAGCCGACACACTGTCATGTGGCTTCTTTGAGATTAATCTTGAGAGGATTGCAGAGCTACAATCTTTCATAAATCGGTGCAACTACTAGCATAAGCCGACGATATTTACATCATTTGCAGACTTAGCTTGAAGTCATATCCACGTTTGGTAGAATCAAAGATTATAAAGTCATACAGATGACGCACTGCATAAAATAAAAATCGTTCTATGGCGGGTCGTACTGACACAGCCCGCCTTATGTTTGTCTCATGTGAGCACGTGCACACCGCCCACCCTTACCATGAAGCTGGTGAGCAAAAGCTTCTGTTTTTACTAGAATAGAGAAGGAAGCGGCAAAAATAGTTTAAACAGTAACTGAAAGTACGACCATAAGCTGTGATCAAGGACACAAAATATCGACGAATTGGATAGAACGTCACTGAAAGAAACAAATTTTAGGTAGAACGGTGATTTTTCTACCAAGCCTCCGCTATTAGCTCTGAAAACAGCATCTCGTCAGAAATTAACCGAAGAATTACTCTCTGTTTCTAGGCTAAGAAGGCAATTTAGTGACTCGTACTACAAAGGAGGTCCTATACAAGACCCTGATCAACCCATTGCTTCTCTGCATCGCTGAAGCATGGTAGCTTAAGAGGATAAAGAAATCATTGGTCGTTTTGAGAGACGAATTCTTTGAATACTCTTCGGACCCGCTTGCATTGGATGGCTATGGAGACGAAGATGACACGATGATGACAAGAGACACATGAATTGTTGGGAAAAAGGTCGGCCCTGGGCTCTAACGAGCCTGTTGCGCCGAAAATTTGTATTTTTTTGTACAGCGACATAGACATGGTCAAAGATTTCCTTAACGCACGTTTAATATCGCTACTACAGGTGAAGAAAATGGACGAAAATGGAAGAAATATACACTCCGGTTCCCAGAGTCTTCGTTTCCCAGCCAGATGTCGGACGTAGCAGAGGCAGACCTCGCTTTAACTGTTGCACAAGTAGAAACCGAACTCATCCAACTTGAAATGCGCAACTGTAGTCGGTTGGCTATCAAGCGGGCTAATTATAGACGCATTTTGGTTGAGGCCCAGGTTCATTCCGGACTGTAGCGCCATTTAAGTAAGTAAAAATGTGGTCTTTCTTTGAGTTTAGTCGTCTGGTCGGTGCATATGTAAACAGCACCTGAGTGGCCCGCTTCATGGGTTCAAAGGACTGAACTCCTCATTATATGTAGAAAGTATCGCTCAGTCGACTTCGTTGCTATGCTCAGTTATCTGGCAGGCGCCTATGTCAACTGTTATCTTGATCAAAAGTACCCGAGCGACCCGATTCATATATACAACATCGTTGATTCGCTTAAAATATGCCCAGTCATCTGACAGTAGCTTAAGTAAATAATTTTGTTCATCAACAGTACAGAAGAGGGTCTTAAAAAAACCTTTTTTTGCGTTGACAGGCTTTGAAACTGAAGAGGTAAGTCACTCATGTCAAATAAAGAAGCCAAACGTTGTTTTTTTTTTCCTGGCAGTGTCTACTCTTTTGAGCTCTGTCTTGTTCGCGTCTAGTTATTTCATTAAACAAAGCTTGTAACGCATTTGTAAATAGGATTCTTTGCTATAAATATTTGAAGGCCGTCTACCAGTCAAAATCTACTTAAATAACGCACAAAGCAATCCAAATTTTGAAATTTCCATTGTTCCCTATAGAAGAAACGTAATTCATATTTGACATAGCCTTACTCTGAGTCTGAGATAAGTCCGTCTGAAAGTCATCTTGGTGCCTCATAAAATACACATTCTTATCCAAATTTACACAAAACGCAATTCCAATCCGACAGTTGGTTTTGTTTTTATTTACACATCTGTCAAAATTTGTTCAGAAAATACCTCATGAAAATAGAGCTTGTCATTGTGGTTTGCAAAAGGCTGGATTTAACGTGTCGGTAGAAAGTTATAAATACAAACCGGCACGTTCAGTAACTTTGTATGACAATTTTTTTTTTCGTTAAAATGTATCTATAAACAAATCAAATCACTTGTCTCCAATTTGGGATTCTGCGAAAAAAAAATCAACTTGCGAAATTGTGTACCTACATAACGACCATGTCAACATTTTGCAAATTAAGATCAATTATATGACCACACTGTTGACACATGATACCCCCTGTGAGGCAGGTAAAAAGTCGCCAATTGAATCGAGTTTTTTTTTTAATCCAATATACATATGAATGCACCTAACTAGGATAAGATACAGTCTTGTGAAAGGGCACCGGATAAACTGTCAGTCGAAAGTATGCGAAGGAAAACAGGAATGTCATCGAGTGAAAGGACCCTAAAAAAGACCTCAAGTCGGTTTGCAAAAAAAAAAAAAAAAAAACATGACAGCCGATGAAATTAAAAATAGAAAACCAAAACAGGAAACCACAGAAAAAATGCATCTCCAGCTGAGCATAATAATTAAATAAATTTTCACACATTAGGTGCGTACATTGCATTCGCGGATTCAATAACAAAAACGTTCCAAACCAAGGAACTTAGACAAGAGATACAATTGTTTTGTTTTTAAATTTTGCACGACACCTGTTGAAACAAAAACAAACTCCAATGACACACAATAACACGCCAGTAAAAATAAAAATACCCACCTACCAACAGAGATTAAATAAATAAATTAGAGCACATAAATTAGGGCGCAAAATGTGAAAAAATGCAAAAAAAAAAAAATTAAAATAAAAAAAATGTCACTCTACGTACGGATGGTATTGTATCGCTCTCTCTCTCTCTCTCTTGTTGTTCTGTTCCGGTGGATTTTAGAAATTGGATTTTGAATTTTGTTTTGTTGAGACCAAATTAGCGTGGCCGGTTCAAATCCAAATTTCGCGGCAATATATTCATCCAAGCGCTGAATAATTAAAACAAAATTCACAACAACACTAAATTGACGGGGGAAAAGATGCACAAACTATTTTATTTCTCTCTCAACAGCACACAATCGAGGGATCTTCTCCAAAATACATAGAAAATATTTGCTACCACACACTATGCACAGATGCACTCGGCTCTTACACACACTGGAGGATGTAAATCTATCTATTCTTGAATCTCGTATATGGGATGCAAAATAAATATCAATTTTTTTTTTTTTTAATGAAAAATACAATTTTCTATCACAATCACTGGGATATCACAGGATACTGGTTAGGGGGTGAATATTATAAACTATTCCTCCTCACATAGCGTATGTAGAGGTAGGACAATATTTGTACATTTTCTGGATTAATCCAATGTGGAGAATTTTTTTTTTAACCACGGTAACACTTCACTGCCACAAACAAGAGTTGCAAAGAAAAAGACCACGTAAAACAAAACACCGACAAACTATCTCCAAACAATCTCCAAACACAACAAAAAAAAAACCTTTAAACGGATACAACATACGATTCAAGCGACGGTTGTAACATAATTAAATCTCACCAGAGTCTAATGTTTTGATTTTATTTATAAAACAAACAAAATAACGACGTTTTTGTTCCACACCCAGCGACAGCGACAAAACGACGACGATGCGGTACGGCTACGGCTACGGATACGAGAGCGAGATACTCTGTATCTATGATTCCAAAACGAAACAAACGCAGAGCCACTGTAGTTCTACTGTAGAGCTGGTGGTATTTCTCGACGGTGTTCAGAGGTTGGATGTGTATGGTGGATTGTCGGCACTGGCGTTTTGGGTCATTGGTCGGATCGGCCGGGGAAATGTGTGTGGATTTTATCAGATGCAACGTGTTGTGTTTACGTTTGAGAGCGATACATTACGACGAATTTGTGGATTCTGTTTGGAAGATACTCAACAAGTGGATTGGCAACGACGAGTTGCAGCTGAGATTCTGTCTGACAGCTACAGGTTTTTCTTCTCGAAATAGGCATGATAGGATGGAATGTGGGCGGATTTGGGATGTCATATGGCAAAAAGCCGGTATACATGCGTGCAACAGGATATTTTTTTAAAGTGAATATTTGCTAGGATGATGGGTGATGGGATGCGGGTGGATTTGGAATTTTCCATGTGAGTAGAGTAAGCACGTGAATGAAATTGAGAAGGTTTTTCATTTTTTTGGAAGGGGAATAGGGGGTTGTTTAGAGCATGTGTTGGTTTTCTCATATTGCGTAGTCTTAGAACAAGAGCCTTTCATTGGGTGATATTAAAACTCCATCGGTGAATGAGTTTGGTATTTATTTTCTCAGGCACAAAGGACGTGAAATATATAATAAAATGACTACGTTGTGGACCTTAGCTATAGAATGTTGTATGAGGCGCTGGTCGGGTGTACCTAAATAACAACATTGCATATACTAGCTAGGATTCAAACGCGTGCAAAAGTTTTTTATAGGAGACACAGGAATAGCAAACTCATTAGTCTCGCTAGAACAGCGTTGAAATATCTCCTGCCATATCTTGTTTAATCCCTACCTTAACATCCTATGCTCAATAGAACAGCCTATTTTCGGACGTAAACTGAAATATAGGGATTCGTACTGTTATAAATTCAGATTGCAGTGTGCGAACATACCCTGATGTGTGAAATTCGAACACATCCATTTGTGGTACTGGATGAGCCCAGTAGAATGAATGACTAGAATAGTGGTATCTATCAAAACCACTTTTCAAACAATCAAGAAACTGCGGAAAACTCCAAGAACATGCCATCACTTTCTAGATCAGTATGTTTGTCCAAGGTGCTGTAGTTTTAAGGGGTTATGAATACCCCTTAAAACTGAAATTTTGTGGTCAAATCGGCCAACTCTAATATCATTTATGTTCAGTTTGGTTTGCCATTTCATCATGAATAGGTTGACAAAAGAACAACGCTTGCAAATCGTGGAAATTTATTTCGAAAATAATGGTTCAGTTAGCGAAGTTTAACGCAAGCACCGTCCATTTTATGGTCGATGGCATAATCGTTACTTTTTGTAATAGGAACAGTCGAACAGTGCGCACCGAAGAAACAATTGCCGCTGTAGAGCAAAGCGTTGAAGGGGACCCGAATGAATCGATTCGCCACCGTGCACAGTACTTGAAGCTTTGGCCATCAACTTTATGGAAGATTTTGGCAAAGGTTTTGGTTTAAGACCTTACGAAGTCCAGCTTGTGCTTGTGTGAATTAAAGCCGCGAAACCATGCAATGTGTCGTGATTTCGGTGTATGGGCCGAAAATGAGTTTGATCTCGATGCTGATTTTCATCGCAAAATTTTGTTCAGTAATGAGGTTCATTTTTGGTTGAATGGCTACGTCAACAACTAAAATTGCCGCATTTGGAGTGAAGATAATCCACAGGAGAACCCTTGAGACGCCATTACATCCACAAAAGCTGACTGTTTGGTGTCCTCTATGGGCTGGTGGAGTCATTGGGCCATACTTCTTCCGAAATAAGCTGGAGCGTCAGTTACCGTTAATGGAGCCCGGTAGTAGAGCCATGATAACCGACTATTTTGTTTCCGAATTGGATGGCATGAATGCGGATGAGATGTGGTTCCAACAAGACGGCGCTACATGCCACACAACGCGCGTCATAATCGATTTTGCGAGGGAAACATTCGATGAGAGTATAATTTCGAGGAATGGAGTTGTCAATTGGCCAACAAGATCGTGTGATTTGACACCATTGGATTAATTTCTTTGGGGATAGGTGAAGTCGCTCGTCTACGCCAACAAACCAGAAACGTTAGGGGACTTGGCTCGTGGCGTTATTGCCGATATAAGGTCCCAAATGCTTGAAAATGGGGTTGATAATTGGATTTCTAGACTTGGCACTATTTGGGCCAAATGCCCAAAATCATATTTAAATATTAATGGCATAAAGTTATGCTTCCAATAAAGCCAAATTGATCGACATTAAAACGATTTTCTTGTGTTTTATATAAATTCGAGTCTTAATTTAGACTTACTCGCTGGTTTTCACTTCATCTCTATTTATACCACTCCACTCCACATACTGATCTAGAAAGTGATGGCATATTCTTGGAGTTTTCCGCAGTTTCTTGATTGTTCGAAAAGTGGTTTTGACAGATACCACTGTTCTAGTCATTCATTCTACTGGGCTCATCCAGTACCACAAATGGATGTGTTCGAATTTCACACATCAGGGTATGTTCGCACACTGCAATCTGAATTTATAACAGTACGAATCCCTATATTTCAGCTTACGTCCCAAGATAGGCTGTTTTATTGAGCATAAAGGATGTTAAAGTAGGGATTAAACAAGATATGAGAGGAGATATTTGAACGCTGTTCTAGCGAAACTAAAGAGTTTGCTATTCCTGTGTCTCCTATTAAAAAACTTTTGCGCGCGTTTGAATCCTATCTAGTATAAGCAAAGTTGTTATTTAGGTACACCCGACCAGACTTTGGCGTTGAACTCACGTTTGAGCATATAAACGCTTTGAATATATTGTGTCCGGATCAGTGGAGCTATTTCGTACATCGATTTAGGAAACCTCGACATTTTGCTGCTGTTTTTTCGGTCTGATATGTTTCTAGCGGCTGCGTATGTGTGATCCATCGCGCCACTGAGTACATGCCGCTGGGGGACACCAGCATTTATTTAGTGAGACTTGAAACCGTACAAAACAGTCGATTCCAAATCTTCAATTTTTCGACAAAAGGAATTGATGCCAAACAATGTCAAATGCTTTTGAAATATCAACCTCAATAATCTTATTTTCCACCATGGAAAAGTGGAACCAATCAACCTTTCGGTGCGATGTCATCATATTACCACACCAGTGGATTATTCCTGCAAAAACCATACTGACTGTCATTGAGAAGTTGTCGTGCTTAGAGTTTTCCCAGAAGGTGGCGATTTATCAGGGTTTCCATGACCTGAGAAATATGCGACGTAAGTGGAATTGGTCAGTAACTACGTTCTCAAGTACAGGAGGAGACTGGAAACTGTCTTGTATATATTCTGCATCAACTTCTGGTCACGACCATGAATGTTCTAGATCAAGACTGAATTTCATTTCAAATTCACTTTAAGCTAAATCTTACAATCTGAAGCATAGGCTCAGTGGCATGCTCTAAAATGGATCTACGCATTTTTGGACGATTCCAAGTCTTTAAATTCGTCATCACGGGCTCAGTGGTGCGATGAACTGCCGCGCAGAAGGTCTGGGTTAGATTCCCAGCCGTAGCAACACCTAAATGATTTTTCATTGGCCTTCCTCTCGAGAAGATCTGACCAATCATCCGTGCAGTATCAATTGTCAAGAAAGGCTCAACCGTTTGGAGTCGGCATAAAACAGGAGGTCCGATATCGTACTAGAAGTACACACGCACACATGAATGGTTGTGAGAAAGCTCGGCCCTCGGTACTAACGTACCGGTACTAACCAAAAATTTGTATTTTGTGTTCTGTATGTCGAGGCCTATGGGGTCAATGTCAGCTTTTTGATAGAGGCGTTTGTGGCTTTGCTCTCCTTTAAGGTTTTACTTAAGTTACGTCCTTCCAATCCGAGGCTATCCAGGTGCTGTTGGAAGTTTAAACTTCTTCTTGGACGCTGGACTTTACACCGAGGTTGCAGACATTCTTTTCGCAGCCAGCATCCTTATCCCCGTGTTTTTAGCACTTTCCTGCGTTCTTAGCACTTTTCTAGCCATCGGTGAATCACAGGCCTTGGTAATGGTGCCAATAAGACGATGCGCGGGAGTCTCAGCTGTTTTACTAAGATTTGGATTTTTTCCAGGATCTGCTTGTAATGATTTTTGATTAGTTGTGGACTTTCATGGCCTAACTAATAAGTGCCGATCAGGAAACGGTTTCAGGCGTTCACATATTATGAAAAATATGATCTTGAGGAGACTTATGCCCCTGTAGTTGGTGCAGTTCAAAGGGAATCCTTTTTCATGGATCGGAATAACTATGCTGAGGTTCTTTTCTTAAGGAATACGATTTCCGACCAAATTTTGCTCATAAATTGCTAAATGTGATTCTCTGAATTCTGAATTCTCTCCACCGGCTCTGCAGGAAGGCCTTCATTTTTGGCAGCCTTGTTAAGCTTATGTTTCGATATTTCTTTCCTTACTTCAGTTAGGTCGGGAGATTGGTAGTTTCCGCTGTCTTCTCAAATATTGGGTGGTTAGTTCTGTCAGACAGCAAAAGATTGTTTGTCATCGCCCTTTCATGGTCAGCAGAAGTGGTTATTCCATATTCTCAGCATCGACAGTGCTTAAACTATGTAATTTTCATGCTCATATGGATAGGACTCTGTTTGCACTATTATTCTACATGCAATCATTTAATGAAGCCATCGGATATAATAATGAAGTTCTCCGATATCAATAGCGAATTACAGCATTTCCTTATATTTTGTTTCCGATTATATGCATCTTCCGCGAAAGCAAAAACAGACTTAAGCTGTCTTTGTATTGTTGACATACATTTATGGTGATTAACATACATATAGGGAAATACCACCTGGATTAAGAAAATCATCATTAACAGTTCCAAGGTAAGTAAACATTAAATTATAGATACCTACCATTAATCGGGTTTCGTAAAACCCTAGGAGACTACTTTCGCGGTCTACTCATAGACGTTAATTGCTTAACACTCATCGCCTAAAAACATGAAAACATTAGGTTTTGAGTGGTCTGTCGTTCGGGTATATCATTATAAGGAAATTTAAAGCCAACCATTACAACAGGTGCAATGAATCCTATTCCTAAATCAATAGATACATCTGCAAATCAAAGTATTTCAAAACTTTCCTGGTTCAAGTCCCGAAAGTTACAACACTTAAGCCTTTTTTTACTGCTCCACCTTTAACAAAAGTCTGACAAACATCCAGCAGTATAAAACTGTGAAAACTGGGTGAGAAGCTTCCCAAATTTTTGCGTCCCAAATCGGTGTTAAACAGAAGGATCCATTCGTTGTGGTAAATCTTTAAATTTGGACACAAAAAAATGAATACAGAAGCTGGCTTAAGCCCTGCATTGGGCGTAAGTGCGAGATATTTATGCTTCCTTCCACAGTATATGTAGTATAGGGAAGTATGATGGAGCTAGAGTTCAAAGTTGAGATTTTTACAAATTCTTGTGTTTTGAGGTACCTTGATCCCAAAAAAGCAGTTTTTAAAAAAATTTGTCTTCCATCTGTGGTTTGTAGTATGTGCTCTGGAGTCTGCAGCTAAAGTCTTTGAAACCAAAATACAAAGAACTTAAAATAAAAAGACATTCAATGGATACACCTATGCTAACGCTAACTTTCGAAAAAGATTCGGCGAATTTAACGAACACAGGAAAAGCAGTGACTTTCTCTAAGGTTAGTTCGGACACCACCCACTACAATCAACATTTTTCCTATCCCTCCCTTTCTTCATCTTCTCTTCAAATGATCACGCACGCTGTGAGTGCTTATAACTTATTAAGCGCTTGCTACTCCAAAAAGGTTTCTAAAGGACTTTTTCGCAAGTTGGTACCTTTTTTTAGGGAAGGATTGTTTCATCTTTTTGCCTGCACATGTCCATTACCAAATAACACAACTCAGCTTGTATATATTTACTCCCATTCGCATCTGGGGAGTATATGGTTAACCTTAATAAGTACACCTTTTGGGGCTGCTCTAGACAAGGTTAGCACTTGTGCTGCATGTTGTGGACTCGGCGTAAGCCCGAGCAAAACGGAATTGGTGCTATTCACCACCAAAACCAAAATACCCGACTTCAACCACCCCCGTCTAAATGGCCAACCACTCACACTATCTTCCAGCGCTTGGTATTTGGGAATCATGCTTGAACCAAAATTTAACTGGAAACACAACACCGAAAATAAGTTTGCTTGCAGCAAACCCTTTGGAAGAAAGTGGGGACTTCAACTAAAGATGACCTTGTGGTTGTATACACAGCAGTGGTACGTCCAATTCTCACATACGGCTAGTATGGTGGCCCGCATTGAGAAAAAAACTCACAAAACTAAAAAGGACGCAAAGAATAGCCAGTATAGGCACCACGGGCGCCCTGAAATCGACGCCAATGGATGCCCTTACTATACTATTGAATCTCTTGCCTTTCGACCTGCACATTAAAGATACCGCTTTATGCAGCTCAGTAAGACTCAAGGAGTGAGGATACTGGAATGCAAGGCCGTATGGGCACAGCAAAATCCCGGACTCGTTACCAAACGCCGTGGCCACGTTTCCAACAGACTACATAACACCTCTGCTAAGCTTCAAGAAAGGCTTCCACGTAGGATTTCCTACCAAAGCTCAGTGGAAGAGAAACGAAGTAATAAGAGATGTCGACACGGTCGTCTACACCGACGGATCTAAGATGAACTGTGGTGTGGGTTCCGCAGTCTACTCGGAATCACCGAAAATATCAATTTCATATCAGCTACCGGATTTTGCTACTGGGCTTGTACGCTGCCTGGGGCGTAACACTACAGAGAAGCAAAATATTGCTATTCTCATAAATAGCCAAGTGGCCATAAAGGCCATCAACTCGGTTACCATATCCTCCAAACTCGTACAGGAATGCCGACATGAATTTGTCCACATTAGCGAATGCTTCAGGGTCAATCTTCTCTGGGTTCCAGGGCACAGTGACATTGAAGGAAACGAGCGTGCAGATGAGCTAGCCAGGCAAGGCTCAGCTCTTTACGGCGCACTTGCAGAGGGTCCGTATACCGCTAGGTGCGGTTAATGGACAAATATGGAGAAGGTTAACAAATTGCTTGATGTAAAGGGACGATATGGCCTTCCTATGACAAGAACCGAACAAACGACCTACTAAATAGAACCCCCCGCGATATCGAAGGAAAGTCACGGCCATGCTGACAAAATAGGGATCCCATACAACCCTCAATACCGCAGTTACGGAAACACAAGTGAGAGAGAAGTTATCTCCCATTTCATCTGCAAATATCCGGCACTAACAAGAGCCAGATTGCGTGCGTTGGAGCAACTATTTTTCTACAACCTTAGCAACATCTCGGGTAAATGGACACAAGATCTTATCCGCTTTCTAAGCCTCAAAGGTTTGGTCTAGAGAACGCCTGCATCACATCCACAACAACAATCAATATTGGTCACTGGTAACAAAAAGGCACATAAGTGTTAGTTGGGTTCATACCTACACCTTTGATCTTTGCAGGACCCCATGAGATCTGCACTAGCCATAGCCATCCCACCTGGCCTAATCCAACAGGTGTTCAGAGAATTCACAAACTTCCATATAATTTATGATTCACCCAGCAAATTATAGACGCCTGAGTTGACATCACCGGAGTGTGACACTTGTCTTGTCACCACCAAATCAGTTCCTCGCGAACAATTGATTGTTCCGATTTAATCCGTCATATCATCGATTGCTTTTCAAGTGTTGGACTGTGTTGGCACACAACTAGTATTCATTGTCACCATCCGGATAAAGTCATCTTGCTCACACATACACCGCTACTCTGCCATTAGATAGTAAAATATAATTAAGTCGCTCGTAAATAAATCAGAAAACCTGACGCACACTCATTCCCAGTTCCCATTCCCACTTGTCAGTACATTGACATCTCGACAGAATTTACCACTTCGGAAGGTGTCCGCGTCATGCGCCACTTGCGCTTGATTCTATTTATTTAGGATTTCGGTGTTTTGTGCGCGAGTGAATTTCCTATAACTTCCAAAAACTCACACTTCAGACGAGCGGTTCCAACGAGAAGCCTCCACACCTTCAGCAGACACTTTGCCGTAAATTAGTTGATAGCATTTCATTGGCCAATAAAGATATCGGCCACCATTAGGCTGCCGATATAAGTGGATCACAATGAGGCTTTGTCGTAATTATTTTTAACAATTTGCAGTGATTTTTATACCGTTGATTTCATTTACAGTTTCTTTTTTTTATTAATTTGTGAACCTTATCTTTGGACGGCGATTGTTATCATCGGGCGCGGGTTTTCCTTTCTGAAGGTTATCAGTCGGACGGATTGTTTTTTTTTTTTTTGATTTGGGAGTGTGTATTCTTATAGAATGGCAGTGGAGGTAATGTGTGAGTTTATGGTCAGGATTTCGAAGGTTAACACGTAACAAGTCGCTTATGGACTTCGAGGTATAAATGATACTTAAAGATACCATTGGTCAGGTGTCTTTTAAATGAAAATCAAAAATACTATTTGAAGTTGAATATGTCTTGTGGATCAACGATCTTTTGGCATATACTGGGTGAGTGTTATGTCCCAGGTCGATGTTTTTTTGTACACTAAATTTAAAAACAAATAAATGCTTACGATTTGTATTTTTATGTGATCTTCAGAATTTTTTTTTTTAATTCATTTTTATTGTATTTTTCTTAAAACTAACTTAAATGCTAGACAAAAATTCATGAAAAAACTAGCCTACTTATCAATTACTTAACTAACTTACTTGCTCTATGCGGGCGCCCTAAATTACTCGATAACTTAATTCTAATGCCTTTCGGCCTATTATCTAAGATATAAATATAAAAGTAACAACATTTTTACAAAGAAAACTTTGAAAAACTTGGTTCCTTGTCTTTTTTTTTATTTTATTTAAACTTACATGCTAATTTAAAACTACTTATCGACTAGCTTAAACTACTTACAATTAATTACAACAACCTAAAAATAACTTAAAAACTAGAACAGCCACAGCAAGCGTTTTTTTTTTGTATATATATATAACGGGTGATCCAAGTAGAGATACTTTTTTCAATAGCCTTTATTGACAGATCACGTGTGAGTCGTGTCATGCTGTCATGTTATTTTTGTTTAGTATTGTTTGGCATTTCATAATGGAAAGACTTACGCGTGAACAACGTTTACAAATTGTTCAACTTTATTATGAAAATTCACGTTCTGTGAGCAATGTGTTTCGTGCACTTCGCTCAACTTATGGTCAACATAATCGGCCTACTGAGCGTACTATTCGCAACACCATCACCCATTTTGAGACCCAGCATTCATTGTTGGATAATATTCGACCAAATAGACCACGTCCAGCACGCTGTGAAGAAAATAAAGCGGCCGTAGCTGAGAGTGTACACGAAGACCGTAGAGAGTCGATTCGGCGCCGTTCGCAGCAACTCGGACTGACGTATGGAACGACTTGGCGCATTTTACGTCAAGATCTTAAATTGAAAGCGTACAAAATACAGCTTGTGCAACAACTGAAGCCGATCGACCTTCCCAAGCGACATCGCTTCGCTCTATGGGCTCTTGAAAAGTTCCAAGAAGATCCGACGTTTTCGAGGCAAAATTTGTTTAGCGATGAGGCCCATTTCTGGCTCAATGGGTATGTAAACAAACAAAATTGCCGCATTTGGGACGAAGAGCAACCTGAAGAGATTGAAGAACAGCCACTTCATCCAGAAAAAACAACGGTTTGGTGTGGTTTGTGGGCCGGTGGAATCATCGGTCCATATTTCTTTAAAAATTATGCCGGTGCGAACGTAACCGTCAATGGCGACCGTTATCGTGCAATGATAACCGACTATTTGATGCCTGAAATTGAAGCTCGTGATCTCGGCGACATTTGGTTTCAGCAAGACGGCGCCACTTCCCACACATCGCATCAATCAATGGACTTATTGAGAGAACATTTCGGTGAGCACATAATTTCACGTTTTGGGCCGGTCGATTGACCACCAAGATCGTGTGATATCACACCGTTAGACTTTTTCCTGTGGGGATATGTAAAGTAAAAGCTTATTCAGGCCTTGGAGGAAAACATCACGCGTGTCATTCACCAGTTACCAGTCGAAATGCTCGAACGAGTGATCGAAAATTGGACTCAACGGATGGACCATCTGCGACGTAGCAACGGCCAACATTTCATAGACATAATCTTCAAAAAATAAATGCCAAAGAATGTTCTTTCAAATGATAATAAACATTCTCCATTAAATTTGAATTTTCTGTGTTTTTTTCTTTAAAAAAGTAGGGAACCTCGAAATGGATCACCCTATATATATTTTTTTTTTTTTGTGCCACTATGACTGCTTTGCACCTAAACCTAAGACTAAAACTATGTAAGTCGGCCATAAAATAACAATTTTAAGTGAACTATCTTTATCTATCATTCAACCACCACAACAGGTTCTCCTGGATCGCTCTTGCAGCGGAAACCGAATGAGTTTCACCAGAAAATTGTCTATTCTGCTTATGTTGGCCCCGTTCTGCGAAATCCAAGGCAGCTCCTCAGACACTGCCTCTCAAACACCCGTATCTTTTCCATTTGAGATGGGGCAACGTTGAACCACACCGGGCACCCATAGGCAATCATCGGCCTAATGAGGGCCATGTAGCAAATCACCTTCACCCTGCTGTCAAGACGACTGCTATAAAACAATTGTCTTGTCAGGGCAAATGCTCCCCTAGCTCTAGCCAGAGCAGCATCTACATGTCTTCCGAAATATAGATACTGATCTAACCAGATGCCAAGGTACTTTACTACACTTTTACTCGCCAGTGGCTGCCCGTTTGGTGCAACGATCACCAGCTTTCGCCAGTTCTTTCTCGTATCCCTAGAGGCCCTAGACAACGGTGTGCTAAAGAGGATAGTTTCTGATTTCTGAAAGTTGATTTTCAACTTCCAGTCATCACAATATCTCTGGATCTTGTCTAAGTCCCGCTGCAAAAGAGTTCGAATGACTTCGACAGTAGGGGCTGTTCTGTACGCGATAAGATCGTCCGCATACGCAATTGCCTGAGTAAGACTACCTACACTGGTGTAAATGCTGAAGAGAATCGGCGAGCTTACCACTTCCTGTTGCAGACCATTCTTAATGAAAAATTCTGTGGTAGAAGTTACATTGCCACTTTTGACAACAAACGTTCTACCAGTCAGCATGTCATGAAGCATATATAGCAGTGGTTTACTTATGCCAAGCCTGGTCAATCTTCAGCATTATGTATGGAATATGATGTCGGTCTTGTGCGGGCTTTACTGGCAATGGTACAAATGAAAGCTCTTTTAGGCACATTTTGTGTAACAGCTTCTCAAACAGCTTTCTTAATGTTGTCCATGAGCACTTTTTCCTTAAAGTACTATCTTAAGAAAAAATCATGAGGCTGCCAATCTGGGGATCGAGAAGATTAGTTAAAATCACCACTTTTTGACACTATCCGGCCCGGGAAAAATGTCTCGTGTGATGTGGTACCGTCTTGTTGGAACCATATGTTCTAAGGAACATTTATTTCCATTAAGACGGAAGAACATGTGGATACACATGTCTGAAGAATGTATCGCTAATGTTTCGCGAATCTTGTGAGTCTACGGCACACGGCACGCTTGCAATTGCTTGGCTTAACTCATTGTAGCCTACCAAATTCAACATCATTACGGCCAATGTTCCAATCCGGAATTTAATTTTATATGGCTAGAATTCCATGTCCGTAGGCAAATAATCCACTACTGTTTTTTTTTTATAGAAGCCCAAATATGGACAGCAACTCGACTTTTAATGAGTTTGATGCACTGTCTGACTCCATCTCTAGAATTGTATCCCTGCATCCTCACACTGGAATCGTCATTGCGGGCGATTTCAATGTACACAATTCTACGTGGCTTCAACATTCTGGACAGACAACACCCGAAGGAAGGTATGTTGAGATCTTTGCTGAGGTAAGCAACTTAACACAAGCTTAACACAATGAGCCAACGTGAATTCCGGACATTCACAGTCAAGCCGCTAACACTCTGGGCTTGTTTCTGACCTCTCATCCTAATAAACACACTATCAATGTGCTATCACCTCTAGACTCATCAGACTACTGTATCGTATCGGCTATTTTCTCGTACTCCAACCACGTAGTTAAAGAACAAATTCCACATAGAACCGTATGGCAATACGAGAAAGCCAACTGGGAAGCTCTTAACGGTTTCTTTAAGAATTTTACTGCCGATGCGATAGCGAACACCATTCTCCTGGGTATGAAATTCTTTATTCCTCACCGGATAAAGAGTATCAAACCTAAGGCAAACGGGTGGTATAGCTCGAGCTGCAAAGAGGCTGTTAGGTGTAAAGAGTTATGTTTTCGGTTATAATATAAGACAAATCCTACTGAGGAAAACCGATCTAAGTTCAAACGAGCCAGAAACGATTGTAATGCCCGCATTAAGCGTGTCAAATTCTCCCACGACCAAAAGCTAAGGCAAAAAATTCTACTATGTCCCAAAGTTAGTAAAAACTTTTGGTCGTTTGTCAAAAACATTAAGAATTCGACCTCATCTTACATCCCAACGCTCATTTACAATGACATTCCAGCTGTCACTTCTATAGACAAATCCAATCCACAATCCACAGCCAGTTCCACATTACCAGATTGTGCCCAGTCTCCTCCTGTACTTGAGAACGTGAACATTCTATGGGACCAATCCACTTCCGTACTCGTTCAGTCGCAAAAGTATTATTAGATATTAAAATTCACAAATCGTCTGGTCCAGATGGTATCTCCCGCAGAGGTACTTTTTCCAAGCTGGCAAAACCACTGCGTAAGCTTTTCTATCTCTCCTATTCATCAGGACTCTTCCCGAGTAGATGGAAAACAGCATTTTTCCAGGCCGTCCCAAAAAAAGGTGAATCTTCTTCTCTCCCCAACTACCGTCCAATTGCACTAACCTGTCCCTTCTTTCTAAGGTCATGGAAACGCTGATAAACCATCAGCTTATGAAATATCTTGAATCACGAAAACTTCTAAATGACCGACAATACGGTTTTCGTTGTAACAGGTCCACTGGTGATTTGATGACATATCTCACCGAAAAGTGGAACCAATATATCGACCTCGGTGGCGAAAGCATGATCGTTGCACTTGATATTTCAAAGGCATTTGACAGGGTTTGGCATCAAGCCCTTTTGTCGAAAATGCGTGCTTTTGGAATCGATGAAACTCTTCTTCTATGGATTAGACATTATCTTTCGAAACGTTCAATTCAAGTTGTTTTGGATGGTTTCAAGTCTGTAACTCACCAAATAAATGCTGGTGTCCCTCAAGGCTCAGTTTTGTCTCCGACTCTCTTTCTCATTTTTATAAATGATCTCCTGTCTGCAACTTCTAATCCAATTCATTCCTTCGCTGATGACAGTACCCTCAGCTTCTCATATTCGTTTACAGGTCCTCGTCCCTCACCTTCGAACGTGGACTCTAAACGCCAAAATATGTTAAGCTCATTGAATTTCGACCTTGACAGCATTATCAAATGGGGTAAATCGAATAGAGTGGAATTCAATGCTTCCAAAACACAATGCTGTCTTCTGTCATTAAAGCGTAACCAAAATCTAGAGCCATTATCCATGAATGGCACTTACGTCGAAGAAACCGAAAAGCTTTCCATGCTAGGTATGTGTGTTAGTAACGACTTACGTTGCAACGACCACATATTCGAAGTCGCTAAAAACGCAGCGAAATGTCTAGGTTTCCTAAATCGATGTAAGAAATATTTCACCCCCTCTGATCTGGCCACAATATATAAAGCGTTTATACGACCAAAACTTGAATTCAACGCCCACGTCTGGTCAGGTGCACCAAAATCAACATTGCACCTACTAGATAGGATTCAAACACGTGCGAAAAAACTTATAGGAGACATAAGAATAGCGAACTCCTTAGTTTCGCTTGAACACCGTCGAAACACCTCCTGCCTTACCTTGTTTTATCGCTATTTTAACAACCAATGTTCAAATGAAATAGCCAGCTGCATTCCTCCCATTCAACAATTCAGCCGCAATACCCGTTACACAATGAATGCAAATCAGTTTACCCTCAAGCCTATCTTCGGACGTACGCTGAAATATAGAGATTCGTACATAAACCGAACAACACGAATGTGGAATGCTCTACCAAACTCTGTTTTTCCTTTCCATTACAACTTACAGACATTTAAAACCAATGTGCATCGGTATCTCCTTTCTTCTTATCCCTAATTTCCTTAATGCCCGCACTGTGCTAAAACATATAAAGGGTATTCATAACCCCTTGATAAAGGGTATTCATAACCCCTTGATAAAGGGTATTCATAACCCCTCATAACATTCCAGCTCAACTAACATTTATATTTGTGCCAGAATCAATTAAAAATAAAAAAATGGAGAAAAAGTTACTCTATTTTGACCACGGACGGACTTAAAAGGACTCTAAAAGAAAAAGGATAGATTCAAGGAAAAGCTGAAAAGAAGTTTTCAAAAGCCACTATAAAACGACTAAGACTTGCTAATAATGTTTCTCAGCAGTATAGATTCACCTCGTTTCCAATTCCTTAAAAATACAAAATGCAAATTGTTGGCGCAACAGGCTCGTTAGTACCCAGGGCCGAGCTTTCTCACAACCATTCATTTGTGCGTGTGTACTCCTCTTGTTTCATTTCGACTCCGAACGGCAAATTGTCAGATGATGATTTGTCAGAGCATCACGAGAGGAGGCCAGTGAAAATCATTAAAGTGTTGCTAACGCTGGGGATCCAACCCAGACCTTCTGCGTGACAGTTCATCGCACTCACCATCGCGCTGAGTATCTGCGCCCACAGATTCCAACACCTTACCGGATGTTATTGGCAAAGGCTGGCCTCCCCACCCTTCACGTCCCCAGAGACTTCCCATGCCTCCCAGTCTCAATGCCCTGCAAATAAAGAACAGGTAAGTCTATGTCACGTTCTGTAATGGTTCGTAGCGTTATGTTTATTTAAGTCATGTTGTGTTGGACATTTCCTTTATCCCTCAACACACTGATATCTGGCTGCACCAAAACCCAGGCTGGATGAGGACTTGTTGGCTATACTTCAACACGGCTAAAGCTTTTTGTCTTACCACTCACGCCTCACAAATGATAAGGCCTAAGCAATAATCAGTTGGCTAGTAGTTTGGACTATCCACCTTAGCCCGCTGTCGATTATGGAATAAACTTCCAGCCACCCCTCTAAATCTCTAAGCTATACGCCTGAAGATCGGACAGCTGCCTTCGGTCAATTCTACAATCGACAGATTAAACGGTATTTGATAAGAGAGAAAATAAAACAAATTTTGGCGCAACCGTCTCGTTAGTACCCAGGGCCGAGCTTTTTCACAACCATTCATGTGTGCGTGTGTACTTCTTGCCCGATGGCGGGGCCTCCTGTTTCATGCCGACTCCGAACGGAAAGTTTGAGATAAGCTTTTCTTGACAGTTGATACTACTCGGATGATTTGTCAGATCATCAAGAGAGGAGGGCCAGTGAAAAATCGTTTAGGTGTTAGTACGGCTGGGAATCGAACCCAGACCTTCAGCGCGGCAGTTCATTGAACCAACTATCGCGCCACTGAGCCCGGAGAAAGAAAATATAGGCAACTAATAATAAAAGATAAAAAAAAGACCTAAAATTCGCGGCGAGGGTATTATAAGTCCAAGGCCGCGATCTTCTAATATCGAAAATCGTTTCATTGGAGTCAAAATGCGACCTCTTAGCCGGATAAATACGTTGGGCACCATTGTTGAAGGAGGCCGTTGGCAATAGATACCGATGTCAAAGTTAATATCGATGTCAAAGTTAATATCGATGTCAAAGTTAATATTGATGTCAATGCTAATAGTAGAAGCGAGGTAGGTAAAGTCACCTCAAAGTTGTAGATGTCGATGGTGTTTGACCCCCTGATTCGACGATGTTGTGTGTCTTTTCTTGTTGACAGTGTATTCTTGAGGTTACCCTCATTCAATGTTAAGCGTATTTTTTCCGCTTCCGTTCAATGACAGCAAATGTGGCTGTGGCATCTCGTTGAGTCTGATGTTAATATCGTCGGCCTATGCTAGTAGTTGCCCCAATTATCGACGACTTTGCCTCTTGAGTTGCCTCGGAAGTTTTGCACAATCTCAAGATTTATGTTAAAGAAGTCACATGACAGTGCGTCACCTTACCTAATTCCATTGTTAGTATCGGATGTTTCAGTAAGGTCGTTTCCGATGCTGATGGTACAGCAACAATTCTTCATTGTCATTCTGCACAGGCGGACTAGTTTGGGCTCTATAACGAAACTAGACTTGGCTCATAAGTTCGTTTCTATAAATGCTGCAGCTTTAAAATCGATAAATATGTGGTGGGTATCGATTTGGACTTCTTAGGTTTTTTTCCACGATCAGGCGAAGGGTGGACATTTTATTATTTGTAAGACTTCCCTGGTCCTAAACGATGATAAGACCACACTGTTCACATTGGACATTGGACATTGGATCACATCACATCACATTACTTCGCACATGAATGCAACGAACTACAGACACGTAACAGCACTGGCGACTGAGGCCATCGGCTGGGACAGATCAAGACATTAATACAACAGAGAGAGACAGATAGATACAAAGAAGGAAAGACATATAACATACACCTACGTGGCACAGAGGAGGAGACATAGATTTGTATTGTCTCATATTATCGCACAGGTGGCCTCAGATAAGCTGGCAATTTTCGTAGAAAACAAATGCTGCCGAAGCTGGGGCTTGAACCCGCAATGTTTGGCTTAGCAGTCAACTACGAGCCATGGCCACCTGCACATTGTTCACATATTACGATAGAAAAGATCTTTTAAGGCGATGTTGAGAAGACCCTTATCTCTGCAGTTGGTTCAGTTCAGAGCGTCTTCTATTTTGTAATAAATTTCATCACATCGAATCATCTCCCGTGGCTTTATATAGCTTTGCAGGAAGACCGTCATTTACGGCAACCTACGTTTTCAATTCATTTAAGTCCGGTAGCTCAGTTCAGAGCGTCTTCTATTTTGTAATAAGTTTCATCACATCGAATCATCTCCAATGGCTTTATATAGCTTTGCAGGAAGACCGTTATTAACGGCGGACTACGTTTTCAATTCATTTAAGTTCGGCTTCTAGTAGTTCTCGTTGCCGTTTACCATATTGAAAAGTTCGTTCTACTGATTTATTCTTGTTCTTCTCAACAGGATTTTGTTCTGGCTTTGTGTCAACGGCCTTTACGTAAATATTACACTTTGGTAAAAGTTAGTACGAATATTATCCCTGGATTGACACCTCTCTACGTCCTGCTATTTTTGCTTCTTTCGTGAAAATCCAATTTTCTTTCCTCCTTCTTGACTATCATCCTCAAAAGCAGCTCCTGTCAAGACCTTTGCTGTGTAGACCTCGTTTTGGTTGTGAGCATCTATCGTCATTCTTCATCGAGGCGATGGCTTCTTGTTGGTGGTGGAGAAAAAAATAGCACATCAGTTCTGGCGGATTATGTCCATTGGATGATGGTTCTGGTTTGCGTTCTGTAAAGGACTTGATGATCTCTTGCGATTTTTTTCCTTGAAAGTGACACTTTATTGGGATAAAGTGAATTGGATTTTATGAAACGAAAAAGTGTAACGTAAGTGACAGCTATAAATGTATTTAAATGGTTTAGCCTGTGAGAGCATAGGGTAAAACGCATACATTTTCACTTGTACCGCGTGTGAGCTGACACTTGCTTTTTTTTTATAAATTTTTCCAATGTGAGGCGAACCTGTAACGCTCCAGGAGTGCTCTGAGATTAAGCCCGAAGATGTTTATTGACACCGCTCTTTGACTTTTGTGGATCGTATATAAGTAGAAATGTATGTTCTGGAAAGTCGTTCCATTGTTTGCTGTAGTTCTGTAACAAAAATAATTTTTGTGTTGCGTTATTTGTGTCGTTGTTAGATGGAGTAGGTATGTCTGTGAGTTGAAACTGCGTGTCTTGTTGGTTGAAATGCAACGAGTCTAATGATGATTTAACATTTTATCTGTTATAGAGAGACAGAACTCCTACAAGATATCGATGGCCCAAAGGTTGCAGCTTTGAAGTAAGGGAAGGATCGTTTAAAAAGCGGTTTGCACGGCTTTTGATAGAGTCCAGTAAGTTTAGTGTATAAGTTTCGGGGCTGAAAATAAGAAACAGTATTCAAGACCTGGTCGTTCTTGGGCTTTAAACAGAAGAAGAAGCTTGGTTGGTCTAAGCTATCTCATAGCTTGGACGCTACTGATTTGGCAATAGAGGATACATGTCTGACCCAGTTCTGATGCCTAGTAGATGCATGGATTCTTCCGATTTGATCACTCTATTCTCCATTTCGATTTGCGGATCCATGGATTTGTTCTTTCTGGTAAATGTTGTATACTGCGTTTTCTTTGAGTTGAATTGAACTAAGTATTCCTTTGTTCATTCTGTAAGTCCTTTCTAGGACTTTGTTGATAAAGCATATTTGTTCGTACCTCTGCTGGTGAGAATCAATAGCGGTTATAAGTCTGCCGTTTAATAGGCAACAGACCTGCCGTTCTGCAAAAATAAAAATGCGATTGCTTGGCGTCCAGAAATTTAGTGGTTGAGAGAATTAATCCTCGAGGCAGTGGATCTGTCTTTAAGAAAGGTTTCAATCCAGCCGCACAGTATTTGAGGAAGTCCGTATGCTGTCAATTTGGCTAGCAAGTAATGTGCCAAACTCTCTCGAAAGCCTTGGAAATATCTAGGGCAACAGTTCTTGATTCGCAATGATTTCCCATCGCATATGTACAAAGCAGGTCTCCAGTTGAGCGATTTTTTATCTTTTTCGCAGTATTTTTTGATAGTTGTGGCATGGTGTATATCCACAATCTTACCATGGCTGCATCAAGGTAGAGGTGCGAATCGATGTTAGCCCCTAGGAATATTTGGACATTCAAAATGCTGCATTGGTGACTCTTATCTATTTTAATGTGACAAACTTGGTTGGCCATTTGTGGATCTGGAGACCGCCATGTCCACTAATATATATTAAGGGGTTAAAATCTTGTGCTCGGTTTAGTGTTGCCCCAAGTAATTTCCCCGTAACAACAGTCGTTTATAATTTTTTATAACATCCGAATAGTCGCTGTTTCTGCTCATTTTAACAAGGACCATGCTACGAAATTTCCTATGTGAGCAAACTGTCAACCATAGATGACTCACACCAAGATTTGCGACTTTTCGTTGGTGGACAACGAGAGCCCCCTTCATTCAGCGAGGGGATTGGGTTCGTTTTGTATTCTTGAGTGTGTTTTAACATGGCCGTCCGCTTATATAACTCTGTTGCTCCTCCGTTTCTCCAGCGTTGGGGGAAAGAGATCGTATTTTCCTTGCCATCGAACATAACTTTTATAGGTAGATTTGTTGGAGGGGTGTCTTTTGTACTCCCTTTTGTTACTCCCTCGTTGGGTGAAATAGGAGAACGTCTCCTCCATGACATCGTACTTTTTTTTGCGTTTGCGCCAATAGTGCGGTAGAGCAAACGGTTTGTTGGGGTGTAGGTTCCAGCAAATAGTATAGAACTACATAGATTACGCATCGCAGCTAAAAATTTTGTAGCCGTTTCGGACGCGAGCGGTAAATGCGAAGGGGAAATATCATAGACCATATGAGTCGGCAAGGCTGTTGTTTGATGCTGCGGTGGCAATTTGGACACTGGGGTATCGATATCAATACCCCACATAGAAAATATTCGTTGTATGAGATGCGCACTCTATGTAGTTCTATATTCTTTGGTTCCAGTGATCTTCCTCCCCCTAACGTCATTATTGTGTGGTGGTCGACGAGGGATCCTCCTTTACCCATCGAACTTTTCAGACCACTCCTGTCTGATGCTGCCCGTCGCGAGTCTCACACTTCCTTTGGACTTCGACTGCTAGTATTGGACTTCGACGACGGCATTTTCTCGTGAACTTCTGTCGCACGCACGTTTTGTGTGGCCTTGCTCTGTCATGAGTCTTTCTAATCGTCCTAGGGCTGCACCCAACAGTGTTGGACAATCTTCTTCTGAGTGGACTCCTCTGTCGCACTCGTTATACCTGTTTTAGGTTGTAGATGACCATTGGCTGATGGGACCATGGCCGTCCACCACTTCCCCCAAATTCTGGTCTTGCGACCACAACGAAAGTTCCCTCTTTTCTTTTTAAGGGATAAGAGAGTGAGCCTTGTTGTGGTAAATTTCACCGTGACAACCATTGTAAATGTCACAGTTTTACATCCGCCCACTCATTCCATAGTATTTCCTGGATGGCGATAATGTCTACTTTGCAGAAGCAAGAAGCAACTTTCGTTAGTTTTTCGGCACCTTCTTAACTGTTTAAAGTGTTTTAACCATTCAAGTGCAAACGTCGGTGTTCATCGTTTTAACATTTGGTGGTCAAAAGCAACATCATTCCTTTCAGACGCTTTTGGTTGCCTTGTTTTGGACTAAGGACAACAGAGCCAGGCATTCTGATCGGTTTTTTTAATGCTGATACTTTATTTTCAAGCTTAGCAAGCCAAATTCCAATATGGTCAGACCAGGGGCTTGATTCCGTAAAGTGATTATCCTGTGTGCTTATGTCGATATAGCTTTATTCGCTTCTAAAGCAATAACCGATTGATCATGAGGTCTCCTTTGTACTAATTTGGATTTTATAAGCATATTTCATGATTTTTAAGGCTTTCAATAGCCTTTTTTATGTTTTATGTTGTTCAAATTCCTGCATTTAAATTGATTTTGTATAAGAAAACCAGTTGTAACCCATTGAAATCTGTGTGCTTTTATTGAAATTTGTGTACTAAATGCGAAGTTGATCATTTACCAATGTTTGTAAAATTTATGAGTACCCAATGTTCGCTAGTTACGACTGGGAGGTAAAATTAACAAATTGATCTTGTAACGGCTGGGTATTGTCCAAGTTAACGCCGCTCAGTGTCTACCCTCGTTTTGCAGCACGAAATCTTTTGATTTTTTTTGGTTAGTACTCTAAAATTATTCATAAATAAATGTACACTCCGTTTAAATTAAGCCCGAACCTTTATTTTGTAATCCATGCAAGCCGTAGTCAGCTGATATAGGAAAAAGGGAATTCCCTTTCTTATCCTCTAGTAGATCTTTACGGATCAGTTACCGTTCTGATGACAAATCAACTATTAAGCACCCATTCTGGAAATTCCAATATTCGATGAAAAATAAAAAAATTAGGCTTCGTGCAATAATCCATTGAAGTCTTGTAATATCGTAGACGCTTAAAAAAAGTGATCTGAAATTTATTTGACATGTCAAACGTTCATTAAATTAACACTCACACGATTTTAACTGTATTCCTAAAATATAATACACTTTGAGTCGAAAACATATGCACAATTCAAATGTAAGAACATGCATGAAATATTTATTTTTATAAACTTGATAAGATAAGTGTCTGTCACACAAGTGTGGGAAGATACTTATACTCGTATCTCATTCTCAAAACATCACATGATTAAAACTGAAATATATATTTACTTTCGGACGGACAAAATCAAATAAAAAAAAGCTTCACATGACAATATGATGTAACTGATTTTTAGATCTAAAAAAAATTTATTGCAAAGCAATCATAAGACCGATATCAGCTGGGAATACCGAATTTTTTTTTTTTAATTAACCGATTGCCAGTATCTATTTGAAAATGCATGCCTTCTGTTTAAACAAATGCAAACTTTAACTCATGATTGGGTCATAAGTAAACATCAACGCAAGCGATCAAGATTGTTATTATTTATGTTATATGTCCTCCATTTTGGTAACAAACAAAAAAATTAAACAAATGTAAACACTAAAGGCATATAAATCAGGGCTTTCAATTTTTTTTTTAAATGTCAATCACTTTCAAAATGGTGAGTGGAAGAAACTTCGTATTTTGTTAATTTTGACAATCTAATCACGCAATTGACGTTAGTATGTCAGCTGACTGAGCTGCTAACCAAAGGTTTATATTTTTGGATTGTTATTGGGACTTTTTAAACAGCAATCCAGTCGTATATTGCAAATTTATTTATTATGACTTTTTTATTAACTTTGAATGCGCATCAGGGGACTTAATAAAAAATGAAAAAAAAAATGAACACGTTTTACTAAAGGAACGTGTGAAAATACCTTATCCAGGTAGCCATATTATTTTGTTTAGAAATATTTTTTTGTAATTTTTTTTAACATTTTTTCCTCAAAAAGCGATTGTCACCATCGCCGTTCTCAAGGATCGTGATCTATTATATAATTTGAACACGTTTTACTAAAGGAACGTGTGAAAATACCTTATCCAGGTAGCCATATTATTTTGTTTAGAAATATTTTTTTGTAATTTTTTTTAACATTTTTTCCTCAAAAAGCGATTGTCACCATCGCCGTTCTCAAGGATCGTGATCTCTTATGGAACGGTGTGACGTATTTGAAAGCTTAATTTTGGTTTGGAAATTGAAACCGACTATCTTTGCCTCTTTGGTTTACATTTTAATTTCGGTTTGTAGGCCTTTGAAAACAGCCTTAAATTGATAATTTTTTTTTATCGAAAAATAGTTTTTAAAGACGAAGCTTATTTTTGGTTACAAATAAAACAAATTTTTAGTGCAACAGACTCGTTAGTATCCAGGGCCGAGCTTTCTCACAACCATTCATGTGTGCATGTGTACTTCTTGCACAATGGCGGGATCTCCTGTTTTATGGAACTACTCGGATAATTTATCCGATCATCACGAGAGAAGGGCCAGTAAAAAATCATTTAGGTGTTTCTAAGGCTGTTCTTCTGCGCGGTAGCTAATCGCACCAACCATCGCGCCACTGAGCTCGTTTTTGGTTAAACGGATAAAAATAAGCAAAATTTCCGTATTTGGGTCAAATACCAGCCAGAGGCAACCGAAAAGGCACTGTTTGGTGCGGTTTATGAGCTGGCGGCATTATCGGACCCTATTTCTTTAAAAATCAACTAGGAGTGTGTGTTAGATAAGGTTGTTGGGTTGATGATATAGATGATTAGATAGACCATAAGATCACCTGTAGAACGTTGCTGACGAAAACCATACTGACTGTCACTAAGGAGATGGTTTTTTTCTAGATAGCTCATGAGGTGGTAATTGACTGTACTCTCCATGACCTTAGAGAGTACTGACGTTAAAGCTATGGGTCGGTAGTTTGAAAGGGAGGTTTTTTCGCCATTTTGAAATTGGCTGAACATGCGCAAGTTTCCACCTATCTGGAAATATTCCTGCAGTGTGAGACAAGTGAAAAAGTTTGCGTAGAGGTTTGGCCAGACTGGGAGAACACCTCTTCAGAACAAGGGGAGGAATTCCATCTGGACCTGAGGCTTTTTTTTTGTTTGAGATCTTTTAGAACTCGAGCCACTGAACGGGTTCGGAAAAACAACGGTCCTAAAGAATATTGAACCGGACTCAGCGATGGTGGTGAAGAAGAGCTGTCTGGTAAGTGGGAATTGGCTGCGAATATGGAAGCTAGCAGATTTGCTTTTTCTTGGGAGTCCGTGATATTTCTGTCGTTGTAGACAAGCGCTGGGATTGTTGATGATGTACAACCTTTAATACGTTCGACGGAAGACCAAAAAGTTTTGCTGCCTTTAGGAAATTGCAGTATTTTTTGCCTCACTTTTTGGTCACGTAAGAATTTAGCACGTCTTAATATAACCTTACAGTCGTTTCTGGCCCGCCTGTAAAGACTCCGATTTTCCTCCGAAGGTGTTTGACGCCAAAGGGCAAAAGTCTCTTCTTTCTTCCGGAGAGCAGTCACACAAGACGGATTGAGCCAATGTTCTTCTTTTGGTTTGATGCTAATGGATTTGCTTGGAATAAAGTTTTTCATCCCAAGCAGGATTAAGTCTGTTATCATGTCAGCAGCGATGTTAACGTCTCTATTGAGGAAACATTGAGACCAGTTAAAAGCCCCAAAAAAAAACGAATTTAGTCCGCTCTAATTAGCACTCTCGTATTGCCATATTGTTCTTCTAGGGTATTTTTTTTAACTGGTTGTTTTGAGTACGAGAATTTAGCTAACACCAGACAATGATCCGACGTTACTAATGGAGGTAAAATCGCGACTGAATACTTATCCGGATGTGAAGTAAGGAACAGGTCTAGAGTGTGTTGGTTGTGACTGTCAATATCAGGAATGCGTGTTGGTTTGTCTACAAGCTGAGTTAGGTTGTTCAGCTGGGCAAAGATATCTGCATAATAACCTTCAGGTGTTGTTGGTCCAGAATGGCGAAGCCAACTAGTATTGTGGACATTAAAATCACCCGCAACGATGATTTCGCTGGTGGGAACGCGGGAAAGAATACTAGTTATCGATTCATAAATATTATCAAGTTGGTTAAATGTCCATTCTTTTTCTGAATTGGGGCTTCGATATAGCAGGCAGAAGTGTATAAGATGTTTACCAAGTGTGAATTTGACCCAGAGATGTTGGAAAAAAGGGTCATCCGAGCATCCAAGTTGGCGCTGGACCTGGAATGACACTTCGTTTTTAACATAGAGCACGATACCTCTATGTGCTACAAATAATGGCACAAGTGTATAACCTGCTATAGCGTATTCACTGGGATCAGTGTATTTTCGCAGCTGGGTTTCACTTAATGCCATTACCGCTGGTTTGTGTTGGTACAAATAGGCAGCTACAGAGAAGAAATTACTTCTTAGCCCACGAATATTGGATAGAGCAACTTCAAACACTTCCATTATACGACTTCCCTTATTACACTCAGGTCAACGTAGATCCATTGTGATGCTCTTTAGAGGGTCCACTTGTGTGGCTTCTTCCTTTGTTCGGTTATTGTCCATTGCTCTTAGTTCCTTTCAAGCCATCCAGATGTTGTTGAAAACCTTAAATGATTATACAGAGTGTTTTTGAATAGATCCATGAGGTCATGGATAAAATATTTACCTAAAGTTGTTATTGTGGACTGTTGCTCTGCACAGTGGTGCTGAAAGTGGAGGGTATCCTTCTTTATTTCTTCATCCGAAAAAGCCTCTACAAAGGTCATCATCTATAAAATGGATTTACAGTTTGTGGCTTTTGATTAAGCCGTGTCCAGTAGAAAACCATACTAGTGTCAAAACAGTAACCCTGTTTCTTTGAAGGAGTTTGTGGTTTTTGGTTTGTCATACTCAGGCCACGTTATCTTGGATGTTTTACAGGTGGGGTGAGTGTTCAATCTGTTTTAGCGATATTCAGTGTTTTCTGTCACACGCGTGGTTTGAGGTCATATAGAGCCGATTTGACAGACCATATCCTCACCAGTTCATTAGTAATTATGTGTCCGGAACCCAGCAGAGCTTAACATTATGACGCCAAGAACCTTCAGCTCTTCACGATAACGCTTCACAAGCTTAGATTTTATTTCGACTGCAGAGATTGCTTTAATTGTAGTCTGACTGCCAATGATGATGGTGATCTCATCTGGTGATGAGGTCGCTTTGATTACCTCTGCCAATCAGCCCCTGTATCCGTTCAAACGTTCAAGGAATTTCCGAAACGAAAGTCAGCTCCGATCGGAACTCAGTTTATCATCTGAGTTCAGATCGCGTACGTTTGACAATCTGTCGGCTATGTAATTTTATAAATGTGAAGAGAGAGTAAAAAAAAATTTAAAAAAAATATTTCTTATTGCGTTCTCGTTTTTTTCTTTTAGAGCACGATTCTGTAGTAATACACAAAATAATTTTATTTGTTATTTTAGTCACTCTTTTGGCGTGGTTTCCATTTTCCCAAGAATTCCGCAACAATTTTCCATCGGAGATCTTTCGAATAAATTGAACTAGTAGCTGTCAAAAATTGACAGCTAAGCCGACGCGCGATCATGTGCGATGTATTTGGTAGGAAGATCTGCTCGAAATGCAAATCCGAACGGATACCTCGGTACGAAATTCTTCGATATCGAACAAATCGTAGAAAATATTGTTCCAAACGGATACCTCGATAGGGGTGATAATATCACAACCTGTAAGACACTCTATGCTGAGGGAGACGAAAAGTACTGTTCAGATATAATGTTTCGGAAAACACTCCCGGTCTAACGCCTACGTCCATTTTTGAACCATCACTATAGGTGGATATGGTTTCGGTTTCGGTTCCAGTTCATTCGCCTCCCACTCCTCTCTACTTGGGAAGATGCAGGAGAAAAGTCTTTGTATGTCAGGGCAGCATGTAATCAGAAGATACAGCTGAGCTCAGGTAACTATTTATATTTTGAGCTTGGCCTCTTGAGAAAATTTTCCAGCAGTTGATTCTTAGTGCACTTTTGCATGTATAAAGGTCTACCGGTAGCAGGTTGAGGATGGTTTCCAGGACCTCTGTTTGTGCCGTTCTCACTGCATTAATCTCGCCCACACATGCTATCCTTTGCTTTTAGTCATATTTTTCATATGGGTGACTTTTTTGTGGATTACCACCAGTCAAGTCCACCACATGTTAATGGCCGTTTACATCCATAGACTTATCCTTGAATTGGACCCCACTTTTTTCCGAATATTCGGTTAAATGTGTAAACACCTGTTGTGGCCTTTTGTTGCTTCAAGTTAAGATTTGTGTCAAGAAAAACGTTCAAATATTTTGCGCTATCGGATTTTTTTAGGGTTGTCCCATCGATAGCCGGTAGGTTGAATATTTGTATCTTTCTCTTGTAAGAGACGGGGTTAGTGGCGCGATGGTTAGTGCGATGAACTGTGCCGCACAGAAGGTTTGGGTTCGATTCCCAGCTAAAAAATGATTTTTCACTGGCTCTCCTCTTGTGATGATATGACAAATCATCCGAGTAGTATCGATTGTCAGAAAAGCTTATCCCAAATTCGCCATTCGGAGTCGGCATAAAACTGGAGGTCCCACCATCGTACACTCACACACATGAATGGTTGCGAAAAACTCGGCTCTTGGTATTAACGAGCCTGTTGCGCCAAAAATATGCATAAGCTAGATGATAAGACTTTTGGCCACTTATTGAGAGTTTTAAATGCATGTTGGAGCAGCTCACAAATAGTGGTTAGGAATTTCCATTCGGCTAGTAGCACTACTTCGCCTGCTTAGGCTACGACGTTAACCCCATTGCGTTGTCTCTCATTTAGTAACTTATTAATGACGAGGATCCCCAATAGAGGTGAGACAACGCCTCCTTGTGTTGTTGCCGTTAATGGAGACCGGTATAGAGCCATGATAACCGACTATTTTGTTCCTGAATTGGATGGCATGAATGTGGATGAGATGTGGTTTCAACCAGACAGCGCTACATGTCACACAGCGCACGTCACAATCGATTTATTGAAGGAAACATTCGATGAACTCAAAATTTCGCGGGATGGACCTGTATTTGGTCACCAAGATCGTGTGATTTGACACCATTGGGATTTTTTCTTTGCAGGTATGTGAAGTCGCTCGTCTACGCCAACAAACCGGAAACGTTAGGCGGCTTGGAATTCGAAGTTCTATACCTCTACAATAAACACCCGATATTAGAGATGGTTCACGTTCTTTTTTCCCAATTTTTTTTTTATAACTGCACCTGTTTTCACATTATTGAAGGCTCCTTCCATGTCGAGAAATGCAGCAAGTGTTTATTCTTTCTCGGGAAGACATTTTTCTATGGTCCTAAGAGTATCTTGAATGGCGGTTTCAACTCCCTTTCCTTTCCTGTAAGCATGCTGTGCTGAAGCTATATCATTGGAGTTGAGCTTGTCACGAATATAGATATCCATTAGTTTTTCAAACTTTTTTTTCCGAAGGATGTAAGACGTATGGACCTAAGGTCCTTCACGGTCGTATGACTAGTCTTGCCGGCTTTAAGGATTAAGACTACCTTTACTTCTTGACAGCACAAAGGCGCGTTACTGTATCTAAAACTATCAACAAACAATTTCAACTGTCAATTTTTGAAGCATGATCGGAATGACACCATCGAGTCTCGAATAATTATACGTAGAGAAGGAGCTCAATTGATTCTTCCTACACTAACAAACAATTTGTGTAGGAATGCTGTTACGAGGTGCTTTGATTTTTGAAGCATTGATTGATTGTTTCTACACAAACCATGTACTCCGTTGTCGTTATCACATGGTTGGCATTGTAGACGCTTTTGTCTAGATTCCTACCAGAGTAGGAACCACATCTTGGAAAATAAGTTCCCGGTAGATGTTTTAGAGATTAATGAGTAGACTGTGTCCAGTGTCCGTTGGGTAGCTTGAGATAACCTGATACAGCCTGTTCTTGGTGATTATTTTTCTAAACCTGGCTGATTCAGAAGTGCTTCCAACGCTACAACATATAATTCACGCCGGAAGGAGCATTTAGCACTTTTAAGCGCGCATTTGAATTTGCGTTTGTTATGATCTTATATAGATCTGGGAAGTGTGTGTTACTGTCAATAGAGATCGCAGCAAAGCAATGATCAAAATTCAAAATTCGTAAAATTCAATATATTGGTATTGGTGAACTGTGTTTTCAACAGGATGGTGCAACATGTCATACAGCTAATGAATGAATCTTTTTATTGAAAGCAAAATTCAATGAAAGATCAAGGTACTCTCCTGCCCATTGGCAACCAAGACCTTGTGATTTGATACCATTGGACTACTTTCTATGAGGATATGTGAAATCTCTTGCTTATGTAGACAAGCCCGAAACGATTGAAGGTTTGGAAGCCAACATAACTCAATTAATTCTTGGAATCCTGACCAATATGCTTGAAATGCTTGTCTAAAATTGAACCCACACACAGAGTGGAGCAATAAATAGTTAGTCGTATTCAACATTAAAAGAAAATTATCTTCAAACATAGCTTGAACCAAACTCATACCTGAAATAAATATTTTTCCTCAATACATTGATTTTTTATGTTTTATTTTAAAGAAAAAAGTCAAAAATTTCTTATTGGCTAACCTTTTATAAGTCTTATTTGTTTAATTGAAGAAATCAAAGAAATTTTCGAAGTAAACTGCTTCCTTCTTACATAAAGCATATATAGATGAACGCGTTGACATTGTAAAGGATGACCCATTTCGAGGTTCCCTACTTTTTTAAAGAAAAAAACACAGAAAATTCAAATTTAATGGAGAATGTTCATTATCATTTGAAAAAACATTCCTTGGCATTTATTTTTTGAAGATTATGTCTATCAAATGTTGGCCGTTGCTACATCGCAGATGATCCATCCGTTGAGATGACACGCGTGATGTTTTCCTCCAAGGCCTGAATCGAAGCGGGTTTGTCGGCATAAGCTTTTGACTTTACATATCCCCACAGGAAAAAGTGTAACGGTGTGATATCATACGATCTTGGTGGCCAATCGACCGGCCCAAAACGTGAAATTATGTGCTCACCAAAATGTTCTCTCAATAAGTCCATTGATTGATGCGATGTGTGGGAAGTGGAGCCGTCTTGCTGAAACCAAATGTCGCCGAGATCACGAGCTTCAATTTCAGGCATCAAATAGTCGGTTATCATGGCACGATAACGGTCGCCATTGACGGTTACGTTCGCACCGGCATAATTTTTAAAGAAATATGGACCGATGATTCCACCGGCCCACAAATCACACCAAAACGTTGTTTTTTCTGGATGAAGTGGCAGCTCTTCAATCTCTTCAGGTTGCTCTTCGTCCCAAAGGCGGCAATTTTGTTTGTTTACATACCCATTGAGCCAGAAATGGGCCTCATCGCTAAACAAAATTTGCCTCGAAAACGTCGGATCTTCTTGGAACTTTTCAAGAGCCCATAGAGCGAAGCGATGTCGCTTGGGAAGGTCGAGCGGCTTCAGTTGTTGCACAAACTGCATTTTGTACGCTTTCAATTTAAGATCTTGACGTAAAATGCGCCAAATCGTTCCATACGTCAGTCCGAGTTGCTGCGAACGGCGCCGAATCGACTCTCTACGGTCTTCGTGTACACTCTCAGCTACGGCCGCTATATTTTCTTCACAGCGTGCTGGACGTGGTCTATTCGGTCGAATATTATCCAATAATGAATGCTGGGTCTCAAAATGGTTGATGGTGTTGCGAATAGTACGCTCAGTAGGCCGATTATTTTGACCATAAGTTGAGCGAAGTGCACGAAACACATTCCTCACAGAACGTGAATTTTCATAATAAAGTTGAACAATTTGTAAACGTTATTCACGCGTAAGTCTTTCCATTATGAAATGCCAAACAATACTAAACAAAAATAACATGACAGCATGACACGACTCACACGTGATCTGTCAAAAAAGGCTATTGAAAAAAGTATCTCTACTTGGATCACCCGTTATAAACCATCATTGTTTGTTAAGTTGTTGATAACTACTGTTGTTATTAATCATTTAGACATTATTTCCAAAACGTCAAAAATTGCAAAGCAAAAACTATACAAACCAACGCAAAAGTATCATGGCTTGGTCATCCAAAAAATAATGTGCGTTCACAATGCTCATTTTTTTGACGTTTTGAAATCCATCCTCTCTTTCAAATTTGAATCTTAACGATTCTCCCGCTAAAACGTAACTGTCACTACAAGTGTAACGGAAACGCTATGTAATGACACGTAATGAACAGTCATTGGAGATTACGAAAGCTATTAATGCACAATGGAGGGTGTATCCACTAAAAGCTACTTTGTTTCTTTTCGAACTTTCAAGTCGAACGTTGAGAAAGTTGAATAATTCTTATCGACACAATTCATTCACCATTAATACTCACCTTTAAAGCTTTCATTTTCAATATGGAGATTTGAGATTGGAGACGCTTTCATTTTGTTGAATTAGATTTTGAATACTAAAGTTGTGCAAATTTTGTTTTTTGAATGTGAAATGTTAATTTAGCATGACTCATCTTAAAAGAATGACCCAATGATTCTCTTTTTCAATCCGAAATGTCTGTACGGATGATGTAGTTGGGTCTGTTTGATCTGAGGTATACATGCACTCTGAATAAGGTATGAGTATCTCATTCGCATACTCAGTTCGCGTGCTTGCTATTAGCGTTATGAGTGTGACTGTGACATTTTGATTTGCATGGATGGCATAATTACGATAAGCAAGTTAACTTTTGTGCAAACTGTTAAGCACTTGTATCGCGTCCCGTTCCGTCAAGTGAGTCACTTCAATTGAATTGTTTTTACCTGGAACACATTAACACAACAACATCCACATTGACATAAACATTATTTTAGAAAGCATTTCAAATTATCTCTAGTTGGTAGATTCCAGCATTCCACTGTTAAGGCAAGGATTAAACAAAAATGTGAGCGAAGGTATTCATGCTACGTCGAAAACTCGTTGTAAACATTTTTAAACGTTGGAAAATAACAACGTGGTAAATCAACTGTCAAAAAATTTGTATGGGAAATCTTTTCCAACAATATCGGAATTTTCCCAAAATAAATTGGGTGTGTAATCTGAGAAAAGCGTTGTAAATTTTTGAAGCGCTATTTTGACATTTAATCAGTCATTTCCACACATCGAAAATATGCGCTAAACTGGAACGAAAATAGAAAAAAAGAAAATATTTCTAGTATTCAAATATCAAATAAAATGAGATTGGTTTCAATGGTTTATGATATTCACCCCTATCGAGGTATCCGTTCGGAATAATCTCCGAAACGAAAGTCAGTTCCAGTCCAATTGAAACTCAATCAGCCTTAGAAAAGTATCCGCCGAAGCAGAAAATTCTCCGATTTTGTACGATTCGGAGGATTTTTGGTTTCGAAGTATTCTTCCTAAAAGCTGTTCGGAATATTGCTCCGACATTTTGTAACGCACCTCGGCGAATCGCGTTGAAGTACGTTCAGGTGCATTTTCGTGCAATTTTTGTGAAATTTTTGTGCAAATTTGAACAGCAAAGTGCAATTCTTTTTCCGATTTAATCCAACACAAATTCTTCGAGGAATTTTTTACGAATTGTAGTGAAGTGATTTTTCTCCGATGAAACATACCTCGAATGGAATGTGAACCTCCGACGAGGTATGCGTTACGTAAAATTTTCCGCTCCGACGGATACATTTTTTAACAAAATAAAAAAGCATACAATCGCGTTCGTTTGATTCCGCAACAATTTTTCGTCGGACAACTTCGGAAGAAATTTATGCGTTGAATTTCTTCCGAAGTTGTCCGACGAAAAATTGTTGCGGAATCAAACGAACGCGATTGTTTGCTTTTTTATTTTGTTACGCTGTCAAAAATTTTCGACTTAACGCATATCGCAGTAGTGAGATCACGTGTGTTAAATTTCGTCGGAAGATGTGACCGAAATGCTAATTGGAACGGATATCTCGGTAGAAATTTCTCTGATTTCGAACAATTCAGAAAATTTTTTCTTCCGAACGGGTACCTGGATAGGGACCCTTAATGTGTAATGGACCATACAAAATATGCCGCCTATATAAGTTACCCGATCTGATATCCGGAACACGGCCGATATCGTTGTATTTCTAGCATTAGTCTCTCAAAAGGGGTGGTGAGGATTTATTGATAAAAAATAAAATTATTTTGCGCAACAGTCTCGTTAGTACCCAGGGCCGAGCTTCCTCACAGCTATTCATGTGTGCGTGTGTACTTCTGCACGATGGCGGGACCTCCTGTTTTATGCCGACTCCGAACGGGGAATTTGAGATGAGCTTTTCTGGACAATTGATACTACTCGGGTAATTTGTCCGATCATCACGACGGAAGGGCCAGTGAAAAATCATTTTGGGTGTTGCTACGGCTGGGAATCGAACCCAGACCCTTCTGCGCGGCAGTTCATCGCACCAACCATCGCACCACTGAGCCCGTCTTTTTGATAGATAGATGATAATCCGTCTTCACAAAATGTTTCTTTTGAAAAAAGAGAATACAGATGTAGGTTGGTCATATTTTTGTTTGTATCGGTTATCATAGTTCAGACTGTTTTCGCCCGTACTTGAGTTTTTCTCCAATAACTTGTTGTTGTTTGCTTTATTTGTTTGATTTTATTGTAAACATACATTACAATTTTTTTGTGTTACCTGCAAAGCTTGTGGCTTATCTGCAGGTGGTTGAATTGTAATATTTAAATATTGTTGGAAGTTAAAGTTTAATGTTTTATATGACTAAAATAATTTGAATTCAAATAAGAAAATTTGTAACATCCAAAAAATTAAATTGGAATTCAAAAAGTGCAATTTTATACCTTTTTTATGTTTTTTTTTAATTTCTTATTTTTTCCAGGTTAGTGCGTTTATAATTGTTGGCATTGCAAAGATGAATCGTCTTTCTCCGTAATTATTAAAGGTTTCAGGTATTTCGAGAAGTTGTTGAACTCGTCTTCTGGTTTTTTGGTTGTGACGAATTGGTTGTTGAAACGGAACTCATCATAATACTCCAAGAGGGCTGTCACCTTAAAGATGCTGTTTACACCTAAGACTTTAAATGGATTAGAATATGAGTTGATGATTTTAAGTAGTCGTCTTTGAAGACTCAAAATCTTATCCATATGGGTTTTAGTCGCATTTCCCCACGCCAATATTCTATATCTCAGTCGGGACTCTGCAAGCGAATAGTAAACTTGCTTTTGTTTATCCACAGTTGCGTATCTCTTGAGATATGACATCGCAAAAACCGCACTTATCAGTTGTAGTCGCAATCGGTGGATATGTTGGAGCCATAGGAAGTGACCATCTATGATAATTTTAAGGTACTTTATGCTCTTGCATTGCATCTCCTCTTGTTGTTGTTGGAGAGTCTTAGTATTTGTAGTAGACGTTTATTATGGATGTTGGTTTATTTGGAGTTCGTATGTTCTTCATTTTAGTTTTGTCTGGATTTATTTAGCTGTGATCATGGCACCATCTCGAAATTGCCTTATTCACTATCAGAATACAAAGTTGGACAATGATAATAGGTGTGTTCCACTTACGAATCCCTCCGATATCTCCGTAAATCGAACGTCATTTCTTCCTTGACAAAACGAAAATTTACTGAAATATGAAGATACTACATTTTTTGGATTCGTCTCCTGACCCATTCTGCCAAAAGAGTACAGCTGTTTATTTTGAATGTATGATGTGGGTAATTCATCATTATTATAAGCTGCTAAATAAGAAACCAGTTTTTTGACAAAATAAGTTCCCCTCTGTTGAAAATGTTGTTCCACTGAATACAAAATCTCAGCTGAGGCAGCAGGAGAAAATCTCTGAGGGATGCGTAAGATATGACTAGTAAATTGAACATGCCTTATGTATGAAGTATGACCACATCGGAAGCTACAGATTTTACAAATAGAGTTGAATGATTATTCGCTAATAACTAATCTGAAGAAAATAGAAATCGAAGTTCTTGTAAGCTATGAAATGCTTCATCTTAAGGAACGCGAAATAATCTTCAAAAATGTTTGAAGAACAATTCGTCGGTGACTTTAGTGCAACGTAAATTTTTTGCCTGTTTTCCTGGCCACCAGGATCCCACAGCTCTTTCGGTGTTAAGCCGGCCTGGAAATGTCCGTACCTCTCGCATGTCAGAGGCAAACTTTTTCATTCATAAAATTCTCAGGAACGTAAAGTTTGTGCCTGTTTTCTTGGCCGCCTGGACCCCACATCTCATTCAGTGCTAAGGCGCACAACACTTAGAGACACAAACACCACGGGACCGTGATAGCCCTTGAAAGTGTCCGTACCTCTCTTTTGTCAGAGAAAACCTTATCCATTGCTAAAAATCTCGTGGAGACTTTATCGATCCAATTAGGCATTTCACGCACGTATCTGCGGCGCATAGAAATGCTTTGAATGTGGTTCCTTGCAAAGCGCAAACAGTCTATCAGCTTTTGGCTTTGACCTACTCTCAAGATCTCCTTATTTATCATAATTTTTGAAAAAAAAATTTGCGGTCTGGGACACTTAAATGTATTGCACGATGTGGCATTACATGTACACTTATCTTCTCTGAATGATGTGCTTTTTGTGCTGGATGAGGCACTGTTTTATTTAGAACGTCTCTGGTGAAACGGTCAATATAGATGGTGAGCACTGCAGATCTTCAATTTTTGATTTCTGAATTAAAATTTTGGCGCTGAAAACATGTGATTTTCACAGGACAAATAAACAACCCTAGCACAGCCATAACCAAAATCCTGAAACACGTCTTCCTCTGTCGATTTGCACAGAGTATTTGCACTAGCTAGAAGGTGATCTGTGCTATCGAATCTGTGAATAGAAGCCTAGTATCTTCTGAACGATTTTTGTATAACTCTCAAGGATTGTTTGTTGGTGGAGATATGTCTTCTATAAGATCGTTTTATTGTGTGTTTTTTTCTGTAACAAAATTGTTTTTGGTTTTGCGCTGTTCTTGTTGTTGTTAGATGGACTGCGTGCGTATGAGCTGCAACTGTTGACAAAGTCTAGGGAAGATTTCTGAAAGCTTCTCTCAACATCTGCTTTTATTGTACCTTCGAATCTGTAACTAAGAGACAGATCTCCTTTCAAGTCTTCTCGGAGAAGATTTGGACCAATTGTGATGCCTAGAAATTCAATGCATTCTTCTGTTTTAACTACTCTAACCTCCACCTGAATTTGTGTATAATTGTTCTTTCCTTTCAATAGTGTTACTTGGAAGCCTCATAAAACTCGTTTGATCCTGTATCCTTTGCATCGACATTGGGTGTGCATAGATCGCTGTTATTAAAGTACGTCCAGAGTTTCCTAATGGAGCAGAGATTGTGATCTTCTAGTTATCTTGATCTGAAGTGGGAAATATATCTAAGATATTTTCAAAGTTGTTATGAAGATCAAGCTGGGTCAAACTGCTGGTAATGCTAAATATTCAGGACCGAATTCCTGAATTGGAGATGTGCAGGTAAAAATTGCCAAAAAAACACACCTTCGAGTAGCTCAGAGGTGACACCTGGAAGCAATGCCATACAAAAAACTCCTTTGGGAAAACCTGGTCTGAGTCAAGCAGGTAACTGCGGAAAAATATGCACTCTGAAGGATGCTGAAAGTGCATCGTTGCCAGAGGAAACGGGTAAGATAATTGCTTCAGAGCGCCTAGTCCTAACCTAAACACCGACGAATGTTGATAGAGGATCCGCCCCCACCCATAACCTACTTTAAAGGATCAACCGGCTTTTCGGCTTCGAGCTTGAAGTGGGCCCAGGCCGAGCTCTCTCACAACCATTCATGTGTGCGTGTTTAGTTTTTGCGCGATGCCGACTCCGAACGGCTATGTTGGGCTAAGCTTTTCTGGGCAATTGACACAACTCGCATTATTTGTCAGATCATCACGCGAGGAGGGCCAGTGAAAAATCATTTAAGAGTTGCTTCGGCTAGTTGAATTGCCCCACCCCTTGTGTGTGGCAGTTCAATGCACTAAACATCGCGCCATTGAACCCATCGCCACTAAAGTAGAATATTGTGAAAACCTGGTCCAAACGTAATCGATGTGTGTGCCCACGTAGGTCTTACCACTATGGCTGAATGCACATTCGTGCCATCGGAAAAAAACATTGGTTTTGGAACCTGGTCCGATCCATAGCCAAGAGATGTAGTACACTCCCATCCATGTGCTGACCCATCTGCTGCAACTTTATGTACTGCTTCGAGCTCGCTTCTAGTTGATCCAATTCCTGCGAACCCTTGTGTGTCAATCTACTGTAAGACTCAAAGCTCGAATCAGATATTTCCCCCAAATCATTACCAGACCAACCATCCTCCAGCTCCAAGCATGTCCACCCTAATATAGCTGCTTACAGAGATAAATGGGAATGCAGGTATCCCAACCGCAGATTGGACAGAAAAACAATCTTTTTTTAGCCAACGAACATTTTAAAGTTTCACTTGCTCCTTTAACGAAAAGGCAAAGTCCGAAAGACATCCGGAGGAGCGCCATAAAGAGAAAATCGGCCGATCTCTCGCAGTTCAGAACACCTGAAATAATGTTCAGTTAGATGCTGAAACAACGTCTGGAACAGTAATTTACCGTAGTGACCCGGATGGAAGCATCACATCGGAAAAATGGAGGACGGTAGATTTTAAACTTGCCTCCAGCTTCCCCCAAATTCTTAGCAATCACCTGGGCTCTGCGTCCACTTACCGCGACCTTGACCTCATAAAGAGAAATGCATGTGCGGAGATCAGAGGCCCAAAGATCTTTGTAAAATCGCAGTGTCCAGAGCGGGGGAAATTTGGACAGAAGCAAAACTTCAGGTAGTGCAAATGGAACAAATTTCTAACCGCCTTGTGAAGAACTAAATGAAATTCTTAACAGAATCAGGTTTCCAACCCATAATTGGCGACTTGGCCAGGTTGAAGAGGGTAAGGGAGACTCAATAATGACTGCAAACCCCCGAATGCTCTTGCTGTTGCCAATGGAATCATAAGCAATAGATTCAGCTACAGTCTGTTCAACGTTTACTGATGCGAAAAATCGCATCCTCAGCCACACCCTAGCTAAAGAGCACCTCAACCGGATGACGACGACAAATTGGCGTACATTGCGATGGAAAGTGCACTTCCCCACAACACAGTTTTCCGTTATCACCACTGGGGGTCGACCCTAAGTCGACGAATACGAAGATATATTACTCAGAAGCCTACAACGCTTATACTTTGGCGTACACTTATATCGAATCGAACTTCGAATTGAAATAAAACACAAGAAAATCGTTTCAATGTCCATCAATTTAGCTTTATTGAAAGGATAATTTTATGCCATTTATGTTTAAATATGATTTCGAGCATGCGGCCGCCACGGCTGTTTCGAATAAATCCAAGTCTAGAGGTCCAATTTTCAACCACTTTTCCGAGCATTTGAGGGCGTATGTCGGCAATAATGCCACGAATCTTCGCTTTCAAGTCCCCTAACGTTTCTGGTTTGTTGGCGTAGACGAGCGATTTCACATATCTCGAAAGACAATAATCCAATGGTGCCAAATCACACGATGTTGGTGGACAATTGACAGGTCCATTCCGCGAAATTATGCGCTCATCGAATGTTGCCTTCAATAAATCTTGTAACGTCGTAAGCCAAGATCTTTGCGCACAATCTTCCATAAAGTTGTTGGACAAATCACCAATTGCTGTGCACGGTGGCGAATCGATTCATTCGGGTCCCCTTCAACGCTTTGTTCTACAGCGGCAAGTGTTTCGCGTATCACATAGACTAAACGTAGTACGAAAACGATCCATGGTTAACCGGATTATTTGCTCTGATGGACGATTATGTCGACCATAAAATGCACAGAGCTTACCGCCTTCGCGAACTGAACCATTAATTTCGAAATAAACTTCCACGATTTGCAAGCGTTGTTCATTTGTCAACCTGTTCATGGTGAAATGGCAAACCAAACTGAACATAAATGACATTAGAGTTGCCCGATTAGACCACAAAATGTCAGTTTCATCTAGAATTATATGTACAAGGTGGCGCAAAAGTAATCCTCCTATCAGAAAATGCTATAAATTTTGCGATTGGCCCCTAATGTCAGTTCTGTTTTGACATTTGTGTAGTAAACACATGCGAAATACACGTTAACAAACAATGTTACGCTACACTGCTCCAGAACGCGGAATATTGGTGACTATTTATTTGAGCAATAATCGGTCGGTGACTTTGGCACAACGTGAATTTCGTCGCAGATTTCCTAGCCGTCCAACGCCTACTGGTGAAACATTGCGACGTTTAGCCGCTCGCCTCGAAGAGACTGGCACGTCGTCGACATCGACCAGACGACGTGCAACGCAAATGGGTATCAGTCGACGGTCTTTACAGCGAATTTTGGTACAAGATTTGAAGATGTTTCCGTACAAAGTCCAGACGATGCATCAGCTGTTAGCTGCTGACCGCCAATCGCATCTAACATGCGCTCAAACTATCCTTAATCACCACCAAGAGGAAGATGATTTTTCATCAAAAATAATCATGAGTGATGAGGCCCATTTCCATCTTAGCGGGTACGTAAATAAGCAAAATTTACGCTTCTGGGGCACTGAAAATCCGCGTGTAACCCACGAAGAGCCATTACACCCGCTCAAAGTCACTGTATGGAGTGCTGTTTTCGCTGGAGGAGTCATCGGACCTTTTTTCTTCGAAGACGTCGCGGGCCAAACGGTTACTGTGAATGGTGAGCGCTACAGAGCAATGATCAACGAGTTCTTTTTGCCGCAACTTGATGAATTGGGATTGGAAAACATGTGGTTCCAACAGGACGGTGCAACGGCACACGCTGCACGTGCCACAACCGATATGCTGAAGGATGCATTTCCCGGGCGCCTAATCTCCCGTTTTGGCGATTTGCACTGGCCAGCAAGATCGCCTGATTTGACCGCTTCAGACTTCTTTTTGTGGGGCTTTTTGAAGTCGCGGGTTTATGTCAACAAGCCTCAGACTCTTGCAGCTCTTAAAGACAATATCCGTCAAGAATGTGAGGACCTATCGCCGGAAGTTTTGGCCAAAGTGATGGAAAATGCCATAAAAAGGGCTCAAATGACAATCAACTGTGGCGGCGGCCATTTACATGACATCATATTCTCGACTTGATGTAAAAAAAATTAAAAGACCAAATAAAAAAAATCCACAAGAAGAATCAAAGTTTTTCATTTTTTTTTTTAAATTACAGCCAAAACATATAGGAAGGTTATTTTTGCGCCACCTTGTACCATGCTGCTCGCGTGGCATTAGCTTGGTATTTCCTGACACATCCGTATACCATAGTATTGGAATGTGTCAAAGGTATTAGACAGTAGACCTGGGGTTGTACGCTGCCATATATCGGTAAGCAGAAGAGGGCTCTCTAACGTCCTCCACCTAACTCTGGGTTTGACGTATCTGCTATAAATGACTGAATCGATTAGCGAAATTGAAGTTGAAAGTTATTCACGGTATTGCAGAAAAAGCAAAGGCCAAATTTTAGGTTAAGTGGTACCATACGGTTATTATTTCATAAAATAAAGCATGACCTACATTAGCCTTAATGCTTTTAAAAAAATCTCCATAAAGCTTTTAATGACATTTTCAAGCTTTATTGAGATTTCCCTCGTTTTCCAATCATGGCAATGAGAAAATGTTTTTGAAGCACTTCCCCAAAATTGGTACAAAAACACAATTCGTCACAAGATAAATGTTTTATTTTTCTCGAATGATATCATTCCATTGATTTAGAAATATCACAACCAAGCCGTACCCAGCTAACAATATTCCGTTCTAAATACTTTTGTAAATAACACATTTCACGACCTCTTTGCAACCATATTATATCATTTGAATAGCTCACGTTTTTTTTTGTTCATAATCCATTCGCTGTCAACCCTATGTATAGTCAAATGTGGTCTTGTTACATTGTTAGTCGTAACGAAACGAAACACTATACCCTGTCTAACAGGTCGTGTTTCTCTCTGTAGCGTGTGCAGACAAAAAAAAAAAAGCAAATATCTATCAAAAAATGAGAATAGCTACGTTTTTTCAAAGTCACTACTCAAGACGTGTTCCTTATGAGATACATATACTAACTAGATTCATATAGCTTTCACTTCAATTAGAAAAAGCTTCAGAACAATGTAGAAACGAGCGTATATTTCTACCGTGCCCAGTGTCTGATAAAGATAAACCTGAACACGGGCATAGAGAGATACTATTTCGTTTCGAAGTTGACCGCATTGAAATTGAAATTTTTTTTTTCTTCATTCGAATAGTTTCCAATTATAGTCATCGTTGTCGTTTCAACCTAAATCATGGAATCCAGTTTGTTTATTCGTCATTCGAAAACAGTTTATCTCACAAAGAGCCATAAACCTACCCATACACGGGCATTAAGGCCGTATAAAAAGTATAGAAGAAGTGAGAGGCGAAAATAATCGTTTTGAAGGTTGTGTTTTTTTTTATGTTTTATTATATTTTTTTTTGTTTTTTTTTAGTTCCATTCGAAAAAAAACGAGACACACCGTTTGGGTATTTTTTAACGTTTTTCAGCGCAGACTCTCTGAAAAACTGGTAATCGTCAACCGGCGACTACGGGCTGTGGAAATTTATTGCCGGCTGCCTGAGTGTTGAAAATAATTTTCATTACGATGGAAACACATAAAAATGTTGAACACATGCATACCTTAAATGTTGAAGTTGATTTTTTTTGAGCTTATTATCTTTTATGGAGATTTTTTAAGTGCTCGAATAGGGTTAACAAATGCATGGTATTGTATTTTGGATTTCTCAAAAACTGATTAAATAAATAGTTTTTCGCTAGTAAACTATCTGACACGACTTGGACAAACATTTAGAGATATTAAAAACAAATTTTAAGTTTGATGAACACATCCATTTTCGCAAAATTGCCCATTAGGTAGGTACAATTTAAACGCCAAACGTACTTAAAGGATTTCGATTTCAGTTTTCACAAAGGTCTTGGAAAGCAAGTAATATGCTTGATTAGTTTTCCATTTGCAAACAAAATGCAAGTCCTTAATTTATTACTGAAATAATAACTTTGCACACACAAATAAAGAGAGAAGCTAAGTTCGAGGCCTTGTGGCGAAACGAGGGATGCAAGGGGGGCACATGCCCCATTCGGCACTTTTCTAGGGAGACAATTCGGAGCGGTTTTTTTTTAACATCATTAACCCTGCTTCACAGCAAGTAATAAGACTTTCCTCGTTTTCTTGGCAACAAACTCCAATGAACGCTGCTCCTTAGTATGCAACTAAATTTTATTACTCATTCCGTAACTTTTGAAATGATTATCGTTGATTGTGACGGAAACTTGCTAGGTACCTAGAATGAGGTGATTATTGTCTGTGTGCCAATGTATGACTGTATGAATTTATCTGTAGCTGAAGCTTGAATCTGAGCCAAAAGTTGATAACAAGCAACCTAGCGATATAAAGGGTTTTTCAATAAGAGCGCTACGAAAGTTTTTCTTTTAACAAAACAAACACTGTTTTGGATATCAATGAAATTCTTTATTCATGTGAAAGTACGTTTGATGCCATTATGTATGGAACTCGATTTCTTTTGCATGGCCACCACGGACACGCTTACAGAAGTCCAGACGCTGAACCCAATTTTCGACGGTTTCCAAGCATAAATCGGCCGATACTGCTGCAATTTAACGTTCGATATTCGTACGAAGTTCATCAATCGTCGCTGGCTTGTTGGCATAGACCATAGACTTGACGTAGCCCCACAGGAAATAGTCGAATTGCGTCAAGTCACACGACAGAGGCGGCCAAGCGACTGGACCATTTCTTGAGATAACACGTTCTCCAAACTTGGTTTCCAATAAATTGATTGTGGCATTCGCTGTGTGGCTTGTGGCACCGTCCTGTTGGAACCACATGTCCTCCAAGTCAGTATCATCCAATTGGGGCCAAAAATATTCGGTTATCATTGAACGGTAGCGATTCCCATTCACAGTAACGTGCCGGTCTTGATCATCGCGGAAGAAGTACGGCACAATGACGCCGCCGGCCCATAAGCCACACCAAACCTTCATTTTTTCGGGATGCAATGATGACTCATGGAGTACGTGTGGATTGCTGCCTGACCAATACCGCATATTTTGTTTCTTGAGGAAGCCATTCAGCCAGAAATGAGCCTCATCGCTGAAGATGATTTTTCGATGAAAATACGAACCATTTTCATGGTGTTGCTCAGCCCAGTTCACGAACGACGCTTCTGGTGGTCAAGCGGCTTCAGTTCTTGCGTCAATTTAATCTTTTAAGGATGTAGGCCAAGATCTTTTCGCAAAATTCGCCACAACGACGTCACAGAGATGCCCAACGCTTGAGAACGACGTGTAAGAGACACATTTGGGCCTTCTTCAACTGAAGCCTCAGCGGCAGCAATATTCTCGACACTACGGGCACTTCTTTGTCTCACTGGCACGGGAACATTTTGTACTGTGCCTGTGGATTCAAATTTTTCCACTAGACGCTCAATCGTTGATCTGCTAGGACGATTATGACGACCATAAATTGGACGTAGTGCTCTTAACGTTGAGGACCCTGACTCCGAATTTTGGTTGTAAAGTTTAATGATTTCGACTCGTTGTTGGATCGTACATCTTTCCATCATGAAATGGCAAACCTTACTGAAGAGAAATGTCAAAAGAGCGGCAAGAAATATGGCGTCGTTTGCTGTCCCTGTCGCTCAACTTTTGTAGCGTCCCTGTTGAAAAACCCGATATAACTGGAGACAGCGTATCTACTCAACTCATTCCGTAACTATTAAAATGATTATCGTTGACGGTAATGTAGGGACTTGCTAGGAGTGTAATTTGTGTATTGTGCGTGTGTTTTTTTAGTGGTTGGTTTTTCCAATAGACATAAGACGGACATTTCGTGGTCTAAAAGTCTAAAGTCATTTATGTTCAGTTTGGTTTGCCATTTCATCATAAACAGGTTGACAAATGAACAACGCACGCAAATCGTGCAAATTTATTTCGAAAATAATGGTTCAGTTCGCGAAGTTTACCACAAGCTCCGTCCATTTTATGGTCGACATAATCGTTCATCAGAGCAGTTTATTCGGTTAACCATGGACCGTTTTCGCACTACGCTTACTCTATGTGATAATACGCATCCGCAGAGACGTCGAACAGTGCGCACCGAAGAAACAACTGCCGCTGTAGAGGAAAGTGTTGAAGAGGCACCGAATGAATAGATTCGCCACCGTGCACAGCAATTGGAGCTTTATGGAACATTTTGCGCAAAGATCTTGGCTTACGACCTTACAAGATCCAACTTGTGCAAGAATCAAAGACACGAGAACATGCAGTGCGTCGTGATTTTGGTTTATGGGCCGATAATGAGTTTGAGCTCGATGCTGATTTTCATCGCAAAATTTTGTTCAGTGATGAGGTTCATTTTTGATTGAATAGCTATGTCAACAAAAAAAATGCCGCATTTGGAGTGAAGAGAATCCACATGAGACCATTGAGACGCCATTACATCCACAAAAACTGACTGTTTGGGGTGCTCTATGGGCTGGTGGAGTCATTGGGTCATACTTCTTCCAAAATGAACATTCGAAACGATGTTAATGGAGACCGGTATAGAGCCATGATAACCGACTATTTCGATCCCGAATTGGATGGCATGAATGTGGATGAGATGTGTATCCAACAAGACGGCGATACATGTCACACAGCGCACGTCACAATTCATATATTGAAGGAAACATTCGATGAGCGCATAATTTCGCGGAACGGACCTGTCAATTTGCTACCAAGACGGTGTGATTTGAAACCATTGGATTATTTGCTTTCTGGTTATGTGAAGCCGCTCGTCTGCGCCAACAAACCAGAGACGTAAGGGGACTTGGAAGCCAACATTCGTGGCGTTATTGCCGGAATACGGCCCCAAATGCACGAAAAAGTGGTTGAAAATTGGACCTCAAGACTAGGCTTGATTTGAACCAGCCGCGACGAAGGCCGACGGCAAAAAAAAACTAAATTGATGAACATTAAAACGATTTTTTTGTGTTTTATTTCAATTCGAAGTTCTATACCTTTTATAAAAATCACACGGTAAGTACAGGGGATGGTGAACTCCCCGATCTTTTTTTTACATTTAAACAAGTGATCTTGTAGGTTCTCTCAGACACGTAGATGATCTAGTGGCGTACAGATCAGGTCCGAAAATCGAGGTCATCAACATACTTTTGCAACGTAACTTCGATCACATTAAGGGATATTGCGATGGTTGCAAATTGAGGATCGATTTCCAAAAAACCGAAACAATTCTGTTAAGGTCCCCATTGCATAGGGCTTCTATCGATACCAGAAAAAACTGGAAAAATATCGTTTGACAGCATGGACTTGCCAGTGAGAAGTGAAGACAAATACCTTGGCATCTGGCTTGACAAGTTTCAGTATTTGAACAAGAATGTAGATGCTTGTCTGGCCAGAGCTAAAGGGGCCTATGCGCTGACGAGAAGATTATTTCAAAGCAGTCAACTTGATTCAATTGTGAAAAGAGTTGGGTACTATTTGCCGATTTTCAAAATCTCGATTTAAAAAAAATCGACCATCATAATGTCACCTTTGGAAAGGTCGATTGGTAAAAATCTCGACTGATCAAAATTTGATTCGAAGGCACGCTGCAAGGGCGATGGCTAGCGACAACAGCCTAATCTTCGGGGCTTATTACCCCGATGACACATACACGGAGAGTAGGCTCATGTCGGGCTTTTTTCCACTTGAGGCATTCATTTATACAGACTCGTTAGGGTTAGTACAGGAGAGGAACGGTATCCCGGTTTTATACCACCGCTACCGTGACGCGCGAAACAAGCGGCTAATCCGCGACGGGTACGTCGACAATGCTCCGGAGCTCCTCCGCTTTAGCACGGCGCGGCATCAGATCGCGATAGGACCCATGCTGAAAAGCAGCATACCGAATTCTGGTGGCAAAATGAGAAAAGTATTCCTGCACTTCCTCAGGACTTTGCGGACTTTTAGTCCAATCCTTAGTCTTAAGAATTAAATTTAGGAACAAGGTCTGGGGCGGGGCTTGTGCACCATATTTTCTTTCAGTATGGTTGCATACATGATTGCGAGGGACCCAATAAATCAATCGGGATGGCGAACCCTCGGGACATATGCAACGAGTGCTTGCCACCGCGATTATAATTTAGTTCGGCTTAACCCTTTCGGGACGCAATTCGGCTGATGAAGTTGCAGTAATTTTGAATATGGGAATAAGTTAAGTGGCTTTTTATTAGTATAATTTACGAAAAAAAGGAAGATATTTTTTAGAGGCGTGGCCGGTGGGCGTTGGTACATATGTGTACCATTCGGGTTGTTATGTGGTACAATTGTGTACCATCCGTCCTGTATAACAAAAAATCCAATACAGTGCTAATTTTGAAAACGAAAACATAAAGTTTATTCTGTAAAAATTAGGTAAGGAAAACATAAACAATTCTGGTTCTTTTATAAGTTATCAATAAATAGGTATAGGTAAACATATTCATTAGGTGTGATATGGTGCAAAGCAATGCTTACATAATGGAATTTCACATTCCTTGCATAATGTTTTAGTGCGAGTTTGCTTTTTATTATTTGCACAATTTACACAACGGCGCCGTGAAGTGCCTTCGATTGGTAAATGCCTTGATCCTACTGGTCCTGTTGGCTGACGTCCTCGATGATTAGATCTCCGCACAGCAGTTTTCTGAAGTCCTTGAACAACCAAACTCTCCGAGAGATTTACCAAGAAGGTTTTGAAAGGCATTTTTTGTCGGTTCATTTCTGAATGAATCACCCATGCGTTTACTGCAGCCATCATTATCAGTCGATAAAATGTTTTTTTCCACCATTTGTCTGACTTCCTGTCGTATTCGTAAAGGCCACTCATTTGATCTGCCAGATCAACGCCTCCCATTATCTCTCGATAAAATTTTATCATTTGCGGACAAGGAACTTGAATTTTTTCGCCGGTCTTCAATGTTTTTGTGACAATTTGCATGTCATTGCTATGACAGTTGCTAAGCACTAAGACCTCTTTTGTATCCTGCCATTTTACACATAAAAGCCCAGCAGAAGATCCTTTGAACTCGGCTTCTCCCCTCTTCAACTTGCTTCCAAATTTAGGTACGTTTTTTCTATTAGACATTATAGTGCCAACCGATGGATATTCAATTGATTGCAACAATTTTACCGATGTAAAAAAACGGTCGAAACACAGATTTACATCCTGCTCTTGGATCGTGCTAGCCAATTTGAACACAACTCTTTCACCCAATGTGCCTTCAAGTGCTTCTAGTTCTTTTCCACTGTAAATGTTGAAATCGTATGTGTACCCAGTTAGGGCATCGCACCGCAGCCACATTTTTATTCCACGTTTTACTGGCTTGAGGGGCATGTATTGTTTTAGGGTACTGCGCCCTTTGAATTTGGTCATTGACTCATCGATGCTTTGATAAACGCTATCTTGCCTGCATTTTTGAAATGTCTTCTTCAAGCATTCGACCAAATCATTCACGTAGTACGTTTTTGAACAGTGGGCTGGCTTTTCGGGTGGAGAGAAATACATCTTGGATGTTATCATCAGGAACCGATCGCGAGTTATTGCTTTTTTGACAGCTTGGTTTCCGAGTGATAAATGCGATGACCAATAATCTTTTAGGCTTGGCACTCGGTTGTAGCACATTGTAAACATGCAGCCAATGATAACTTCTATTTCATCGGCGTTTGTGGGATTCAAGGTCTTGCAGTGTTTATTTTTGGATGATCTGCGATGGATATCCAAACGTTCGTTTGTGCATTGTGCAATATATATATATATACAGATCTTGGCCAAAGTTTATGGAATATTTGGAGAATTGAGAACGATCGTTGAATAGTCTCCGTTATGTTGCAAGGTCGAGAAGGAAATACATTTTTTTTGGAATGAATACCTCATCGACCATAGTCCAAATAACGTCACCATCTTGTGCCGCACTTGTCGAAGCAGCTTCACGACCATCATTAGTTTCATTCTCAGGAACAGCCATCCTCTTCAGAGCTTGAATCCTGGTATTCTTCTGAATCGGATTCGTCGTTTGGATCTAGTTGAAACGAATCATCGCTGCCCGATGAAAAGTCTGCTCCACACTTACTTCATCCAATAACCTTTGGATTTCACTGTCGTCCATTGAAGTCTTAGAATAAAAAAGAAACAATGTAGAAGTGAAAAGTGACGAGTGGTACATATAAGTACCAACATACAGGACGAATGGTACACTATTGTACCATCCACGTTTATTTGTTGATAATTATTTCCAATTGGTCCAAATCACTTACCTTTTATTATATTATCACACTCTACAAAATTATAATGAATGTATTCACTTTTTTTTTGAAAATATGTGTTTTTTTAATTGAAATAACTACGAAAAACTAGGAGGAACTCGAGTTTTTGCGGCCACATGCGAGTGAAAACTTTAGAATAAAATAATTTACAGTTACTAGAACAATCAAAAAACGGTTATAATTTGTGCCTCAAATACTAATGGACGAACTGGTACAAATTTGGTTTGATTATTGCTGTAAAATTGTATTTTAGGGATGTTTAAACTATGAGTGGTACACATGTGTACCAGCCGTCCCGAAAGGGTTAAGACGTTAAATAGTATTAAGTAGGTTAAGTTAGTTTTAATCTAGATTAAGCTTTTTATGTAAAATCAAAAAAATATGTCAATACTCAAAGTTTTTCAATTTTACTCTTTGAAGTTCAACCAGTGGCACGGTAAAAAATTATCTCGGAATACAAAAAAATAGGTCAGACATAGGTTTTCAAAAAGTCGTTTAGAATTTTTCCAAAAGTGTGGAAAGTGAAGTTACACTCTTATTGCATTCAGGTGACGATATACAAAACAACAAGAACTGCAAGAATCATCTCAGGGCGACCATAGAGCTCATCTTATAAAAAAAAATACTTTTGGATGTTTGTCAGAACGACGCAAAAGGTAAGTCGGTAGAAGTGGCGGTTCGACATTAACGACGACTCGTATGACCTTTATTATGATTGTTGTTGTGGATGTGTGCCTGTAAGATTTAGGAAACTGATAAGATCTTGTATCCTTTTACCCGAGATGAAGAATGGTTGATGGCATTTATGGCCCCTTGGCTATCTATGAGAATAAACAATATTTCGCTTTTCCTTAGTGTCAAGCCCCAGTTGCGTGCAAGCCTCTCGGATAGCCAGTAGTTCCCCCTGGAATACGCTGGCAAACCCGGTATGCGATATGAAATTGATATTTTCGGTGATTCCGAGTAGACCACATACCACAGTACATCTTAGATCCATCGGTGTAGACGACCGTGTCGAAATCTCTTACTACTTCGTTTCTCTTTCACTAAGCTCTGGTAGGAAAGAGGTAAGAGATACAAGAGTTGCAATAGCACAGTGAGGGCATCCGTTGGTGCCGACCTCAGAGCGCCCATGGTGCCTATACTGGCTGTTCTTTTCAGCTTTTTTAGTTTTGTTAGCTTGTAGCCTTTACTCAATGCGGGCCACCACTTTTGTGAGCCATATGTAATAATTGGACATACCACTGATGTGTACATCCACAAGGTCATCTTTTGTTGAAGTCCCCAAATTTTTCCAAAGGTTTTGCTGCAAGCATAGAAGGCAAAACACGCCTTCCTTACTCTGTGTTCGATCTTGAGTTTCAAGGTAAGTTTTGGGTAAAGCATGATACCCAAATACCTAGCGCTGGAAGATAGTGTGAGTATTTAGCTATTTAGACGGGGGAGGGTGAAATCGGATATATTGGTTTTGGTGGTGAATAGCACCAATTCCGTATTTCACGGCCACAATTTGCAGCCCTGGTGCTAACCTTGGCTAGAGCAGCCCCCATGATTTTACTTTTCACGGAGAAAATTTTCCTGATACAAATATCACCAAGTCATCCGCATACGCGACAACTTTGACCCGTTCCTCTTCTAGTATAACTAGAATTTTGTTCATAACCATTAGCCAGACTAGAGGAGAGATGATGGCACTCTGTGGCGTTCCTCTATGGGTATATTTGGTTAAATGCCGTTGCCTTTAAAATTGTTATAGAGACTATCCATTGGCTAACAGATTTTTCCATAACTAGCTCGATCAGAGATTCAAGAATAGCTCCAGTGAGGACGTTGTTGGAAGAAGGAGGCTAGAGTGTATTCTTATAGGGTAAGGATTTTTCGATTGTCTGCACTACCTCGTTTAGAGCTGTATCCGTTGATCTGCCCTTTAGGTAGGCGTGCTGTGATTTGGATAGCAAAGATTCTTCTAGAAAAATTCCCATTTGGATGTCTAGAATGCGCTCCAGGGTTGTTGTTACAAAGGAGATTAGACTGATTGGTCAAAAGTCCTTCGAGATCTCGTGGCCACCTTTGTATATACACACGAGTCTTGGTACCAAAAAGCACATAAGTGCTACATGGGTTCATGCCGAACCGCCACTTCTACCTACCTACCTACCTTCGGTATAAATACCACTCGAGCGCGTCTCAACGAGTAAGATACGTGGTTTAGTATTAAGCAACTTCTTAAGATTGTCGCCAGCCATGGCACTGTTAGGTCCGGCGTTCCTACTGGCAGTATGCCGTCAGGTCTGGGAGACTTATATGTAGAGAAGCAGTTAATAACCCAGGAAATCTTTTCCTCGGAAATTATTGAATTGGTTTTACTGTGTGGTGCAGTTGTGCTTTCCGAGATCTCCCGAGTTCCGTACTAGTATGACTGCATCCGGGAAAGTTTGTGTTTAACAAGAGTTCCAGGGTCTCCGCGGAGGATTCTGTCTACCCTCCATCTGACCTTCTCAGAAAAGCAGGGTTGGAGTCTAGGGCTGCTAATGTTCTTATTTTTTTTGAATTTCAACCATGGATAACGTGCTACTAATAAAATCCACTAATTCTGTCGAAACAATATCAAATCTTAATTCTCTCTAGGTTGCCATTGTATTAATTTATCAAAATACGCCCTCAATAAACATGAAAATTCTGAACTCAATATCATTCAATTCCCCAACAATGCCTTCAATGTTCTCTGTCACAAAAAAAACTCTCACGGTTACATGTCTTTCCGCTCACAACTAAATGTACATTCAATCTTTCCGCAAAGCCTCAAGCTGAATTCCAGACTTCTATAGCTGTACATAACGTTAAAAAGTATCAAAAAAAAATGAAAATCTTTCCAACCTCAAACAATGATCCCATTATGCGGAAATTTTTGTAGTCAAGTATTATAAAGTCGAAAACAGAAAAATCAACTTGGCTGGCACCAAGAAAACCGCCAAACCGGTCTCCGTCTCGGTCTTCAGTTCTTACATGTATTCGTTAAATACTAGTACCGTGTATCTATGTAGTACATTATGTGGTTACAAGTGGAAACATGAAAACTCCTTCTGGGTTATAAACTGTCAAGGTGGCTGTAGATGCAGCAAATACTCGTACGAAAAGTTATTGTTCACCCAACCTATAGCTCAGAGGATTCTGTAAGATCTACGAATCCACTTGCTTTCGATTGCAAAATTTAGCGCAATAAAAAAATGAAAAAAATAAGTTTTCCAATTCTTCTTTCGCGTTCTTTGCGCTGAGAGCCCAGTGGACAATGGAAACTGATTCAGTTCTGTAAATGAGAAATCATGCTATCGCAGCAGCAGCAATACAGAGATATTGTAATAAAAAAACATCTTAGTTGAAAATTATCTTTCAGATTCGAATTAAATGCAGAGTTGCCAGAGGATTTTTATATATAATTTACTAGTTCTCAAAGGGCTATGAAAAGGTGCACTGGATTTCATATATTTCATCTAGGTTTTAAATCCGCGTATGCATATTCGTGTTTAACTCTTTTTTTCTGATGGCGATTTCTATTGGTAAATCTGAATTTTGATCTGAATCACGATTTTAGATTTTTTTTGTAGTTGTATACACAGTGTCTGTGTAGCTGTCAAGTTTCCAGTTACCAGTTGTTGATTTAATTTACAGTTCACATAAATTAAGTAATAGTTTCCCACAACTGGAATAATCTCTAATCAAAAGGAAAATCACTCTAGTCAAACTGACAGCTATCGCTTTTATTTGTGTTAGTGCAAGGAGTGGTAAAAAATCCAGATCTGCAAAATTGATCTGAGGTAAAAAAAAAAATCCCAATGGAACACAACAACTGTCAAAATCGATCTTTTGACAGATCTAGGATCGATTTCTACACCAATGTAAAACGCCATTAAGGTTATACCCAGTATAAATTAAAAACTATACTATTGAGGACTGAATGCACAGGTTTTCATAAAGAAGCTTGCATTCCATGTCGCTATTCGTATGGAGAAAATGGCGACGAATGAAAATCATGTTTTTTTCTTAAGCTATTGATTGAATCACAATGCATTTGCTATAAACTGGCTATCACAATGCATTTCGCAAACGATTTTCACTCTTTATACCTGTGAAAAATTTTGTACCCGAAAACTTTTACTACCTGTGAACAGGTAAATATTTTCCCAACAGGAATTTATAAAATTTTAGGGTAAATGGAAACGACCGATATAATTTCCCAAGATCAAGCAATGAACTAATTGAAAAGCGAAAGATGCGCCACTAGCATGAGGCCACATGCAAAATCTTCGAAGGAAAGGACATTTTTACAGTTTCCTTATCCAAGTCATATTCATTGGCTTATGTGTGATAAAATAGGTTTATTTCAAATGAGGGTAATAGTTTAAGAGCCGATTGTGAATTTTAAGTAAGAATGTTGGAATATCCAAGGCAGGGGTCCGAAAATGTTTTTACTTTTGTAAATGACCGTTCAAGATAACATTTGTAGTTGTTAACGTTCATTGCTGTGGAGAAAAACTCCAACCCGATTGTGGCTTATTAGGTAATAGCTCCACACTCCATTACACTTGATGTATGGCTGTGATGTCTTATCAAAATAAGCTCATCATTTCTCAGATCATGAAAATAAAAGTTTTATAACCATCGGATCTGACAAAGTTAAATTTTTTTCCAAGTGACATGTTCTCCTGTATCAAAATTTATTTGATACTCCTTTTATACTCATACTCAGTATAGCACTTTTTTCGTATTATCCTTCGGACCGTTGCTATGCTGGTTACTAATTCTGCAAGTTTAAAACGATTATCGTTTACGATAGTGCAGGAGACTTTCTAGGTACGTGGCGTATGTGTGCACAGCACATATATACGAATTACACATTACGAAGGTACCCAGAAAGTCCACCTCACTATCGTCAACGATTATCGTTTTGAAAGTTACAGAACTAGTACTCTAGTTGATATACCGCTGTTGCTAATTGTTTTTGTCACTGGTAGAGTAGGATTTGAGGCAAGCAATTGAATTAACCGCTTTTCTCACAACGTGGCTGCTTATGTTGTGTTGGGTGTGTCCTTTTGGATTGTTTTCATAGGGTTGTGGATCCGTATAGTAACTGTTAACAACAGTCTTACTTCTGTTAAACCTAAATAAAATCAGTTATTTTCAACGCTCTTTTAAATATTCTTTACAAAGCTATAAAAAAACTGCTGTGATCTCCTGTAAATAAAAATTCGCAACAGCTTGATATTGAGAAATTCCAACGAACGTTTTTTATTTACCATTTAATTTTTTTTTCTTCCAGCTGGGAAAATATGTACTTATTCACTGGTAGTAAAAGTTTCCGTGTGCAAAAGATTTGTTAATTTTTAGGGGTTGCACACACTTGGTCACTTTTTTTCAACTCGGTGATATTTCGCATATTATGGTGGAAATGACAAGCCTTTCACAAGAGGATACGGGTCCAGTTATAGCTATCATAACAAACATCATTAGAAGTTTTCTTTTGCTTATTGCAGCTTCTTTATAAATTGGATTGTCGATCAACAAGTCTTATGAATTCTAAAACAAGTTTATCAAACAAATATTTTAATTTTTAATTAAAACGTTCACATAAAATAACTTTTTGTTTATCAATGATTGTTATTTTATTTTTCTCAAGTAATATTTCATCCTATGCAAATGAAACACATTCGCTCCAAAGTTGTGTGGTTACATCTTCGTTTGTTCCAATCTATCGTTAGTCTTTTGTATGATCAATTTTAGGTATCATTGAAAACCATAATTGAACAAATTTTCTTTTACTTATTGTAATTTTTTTATAAATTGCATTTTTCGAAGAAAAATTATCCAATGATGCCACCACCCCAAAATCCGCACCAAGCTGTCTGTGGACGTATTGGCTTCTTGACAATAACGTGCGTGTTTTTCGAACACTTTCTTTGTAAACGAAGCCGCTGAGATGAAAATGCGACGTTGTCCAGCTTAAGCTGCTCTAAGGCCCAAACTGTGAAGCGATAACTAAGCGAATGTTCGCGCACCATCAATTGCTGAGTCAATTGGACCTTGTAAGCGAAAACACCGAGATCTTTGTGGAGAAAATGTTGAGATGTTGAGATGCTGAGATCGATGGCGACTTGATGTTCTTGAATTGAGTCTCACATTCTCGGCTACAGCAACCACATTCTCGTCTATGTTCACCGTACGGGGATCATAAATGTTGTCCACCACCATACCAGTCTCACAAACTTTTTGCAGAAAGTTGCGTACAGCAGGCTCGGTGGGTGCTTCATTTTAGCCAAAATTTATTTTCAAACGACATACTGTTTGGGCTCACTCACTTTGGAAGTAGTTCTCAATACTTCCCAACATTGTTCAACCGTAAATCAACTCAGTTCCGCGGATGTATGATACTTTCATAGAGGCCTTCAATACGAATTAAGGCAAGTTCTGCTTGAAAGATTATATCGAATCCTTGTAACTTAAGCATAGACTCTTCCGTGGTAGACTTGGAAACGAATATTCAGAGTTCAAAGAAATATTGGCAGGAGTACCCCAAGGAAGCGTCATTGGACCACTCTTGTACCTCCTATTTACACGTGATATCCCACAAACAAACGATACAACAGTTGCCACGTTTGTTTACGAAACAGCTATATTAGCAGTTGGTACAACAATAAAGAAAACAAATATGAAATTACAAAACGGTCCCAACGAGGTTAATGAATAGACAAAATCCTGGCGGATTGCACTTAACGAGAGCAAATCGATTCTAGATCTAGATCGAATCTAGATTTTTCGTATAAACGGACAAACAATTTGCCTGTATATCTCAATACCGTTCGAGTCGCTTTTGCAAATGAAGCGAAATAACGGGTGGTTAAATTTTAAGGGTGGATGTTGAATGTTTAGTGAACCACACCTAAACGTCAAGTTTTTTCTGCATTTCATTTGACATTTCTCTTTTTCAGAAATGGACGTTCAAATCAAAATGCATATCGTGCACTTCGTGATTTTTTCGGTCAATTTGTGCGTGCAATCGGAAAAATTGTGCAAAAATTTGAGCAAACCGGGCCTGTAGGTGTGAAAACACTAGTGCATGCTCGTACAGCTCGTACTGCAGAAAATATTGCTGCTGTTCGCGATAGTGTGGCTGAAGAGCCGTCCACCTCAACTCGTCGTCGTGCCCAACAATTGCACCTCTCACGCTTGTCGTTGATGAACATTATGCATAAAGACTTGCATTTACACGCTTACAAGGTGCAATTGACTCAAGAACTAAAGTCTCTTGACCATTTCAAGCGTCGTAAATGATCGAAGATATCTTCTACTTACTGCCCACCACGATGCAAGGTTGAGAATATTAGATGCATATCACAGAAAGGTAGGATGCTTCACTATGTAGGTAGAAAGTGAAATAACGAATTTTATTCTACGGGAAAACCAACTTGCCTGCCAACTGATGTTACAAAAATACCGGATTTGATCGTGAAAGGTCTGCAGTCCAATCGAATCAAAGTTAATGAATGCTTTGATCTGTGCTCTGATCATTCTCCGGTCATTGTAACAACGAGTGAGTCAGTCAATCAATGAAAATGAAAACTCACCCAGACTAACAAACCGGAGTATCTACCAACTGGGAAGGCTTCCAAAACGATATTGAAAATAATATTCGACTGTGTGTATCGCTTAGATCCCATTGGATCATCGATGGAGTAAGGTAGTGCCACATAACTGGTGGAGTTCCACAAAGATAGGTATTAGGACCTATTTCCTCCTATTAAACATTATAGGGTTCTTAGGCTTAGAGTCCAAAATGGAGCAAAAATCAAAGGCTTTGCCTATGATATGGCACTTGTTGTGGCGGCAAAACACCCGAAAGAAGTAAAGGACACGGGCAACGAATGTATCCGAAACGTGCTGAAAGGTTGAGTGCTGCCCTAGCTAAAATAATCACGAACATTGGAGGACTCAGACAACAAAGGAGATTAGTTCTGTCAAGGGTGGTGCAGCTTCAATCATAATGTATGCGGCACCAATATGACGAAAGCAGTGCGCAGAGGGATTGCTGTGCATATCGGTCAGTGCCAAATGATGATATGCCAAAATTCAGGAACCCCGAGCTTCAATCAAAGATATCTAACTAGATGAGAGCATGACAGGAGAGATGGAATGAGTCTATTAAGGGAAGGTGGACCCATTGACGTATACCAGATATCCACGAAAATATGGACTGCGACGTCTGTTCAACAACCTTGAAGAGTATGGGACCAGACGAGACGTTGACAAGAGTGTCCGGCCCAGGGCGACCAATGTGCCGAGAATATCGCCGCTGTTGTCGAGGATGTCGAGCTGTCGCCGGAAACATCGACCAGACGCCGTGCCTCGCAATTACCCATTCGTCCCTATGGCGAATTTTGGTCAAATACTTGCGCATGTTCCCGTACAAAGTCCAGTCCGTGCATCAGCTGCTGCCTGTCGACCGCCAAACGCGTGTAACCTACGCCCAAGCCACCCTCAATCTCGAGGACGATTTTTCGACCAAAATCATAATGAGCGATGAGGCTCATTTCCACCTCAGGGGGTACGTGAACAAGCAGAACGATCGCTTCTGGGGCAGCGAAAATCCACGAGTAATGCGCGAGGGGCCATTACACCCACTCAAAGTTACTCCATGGTGAGCTGTTCACGCCGGAGGAGTCATCGGGCCCTTTTTTTCGAGAACGCCGCTGGACAAACGACAACAGTGGATGTTATAGGGCCATGTTAACCGAGTTTTTTCTGCCGCAATTGGACGAATTAGGAATGGAGGACATGTGGTTCCAACAGGACGGAGCAGCGGCACACATTGCGCTAGCCACAACCGATATTCTGAAAGCCAAACAACATCGGATGACTTATTTTGGCCCAACTTGTAGATAAACTCTGATCCGAACGGATGGTTCGGTACAAAATTCTCCGATATCGAATAAATCGGAGAAAGTTTTGTTCCGAACGGATACCTCGATAGGGTTGCTTATTTATAAAATTTGCCTGGGACAGCGATTGTCCAATTAGTGGAGAAATGCCCTTATCCATGTGTATGAACGTACAGGTTCGTTAAAATGACGAACGTGGCCATTTGTGTGCGTGTGTTGATGGGGAAATCCGCGATTTTACCGAATCCGAACGTATTTCAGTTTAGATATGTCAGATCATTGCAAGAGAATTGCCAATAACCAACAAACTGTTGGTGTTGTGATGGATGGGATTTGAAAATCAAACCTCTATTCTTTGGAAACATCCATTTGCCATTCGAAAACTCCAACGTAAACATTGGCAACCCTAACCATACTCCCTCCATTATTAAAACACGACACGATACGCCTCGTTAAGAGCTGAATTCAAAAACACACAAAACAAGAACAAAAATTCTCAAACCGAGACGAAAATAATTTCTGTTCGTTATTAAGTCCCTCGTACATTTTTATATTCAACAAACAACTACGAATAAAAAAACGCTTTCCAACTTATTCGAGCTTTGCGCCAAAACTCACGTCACGATGCCAAACGACCCACCAGCAGCTCCACACACACCAGTACAAAACACAAGCCAAAATCGCCCGTTATATACTTTTCGTACGCTCGTATTAATATCTACAGTTTTTTAAGTGTTGACCTGTTTTCGTCATACCTGAGAATGTACGACGAGAAGGGAAAAAAATGAAAACGTATCGCCGAAACGAAAGCTTAGATAATGATATTAAAAATACGACTAGGTATGGTTTTATTATTTTTTTATCATTTCCAAATGACACAACTTGTCATCGATGGAAAACTCTCAGAAACGGAAGCTGAGTGTATTTCGAAAATTGATTTCCATTTTCCACACACATAATCGTCAATGACCTGCGATGACCTGAAACGGTTTTTTTTTATTTTTTTTTTTAATTCTTTCAGCAATCCGAAATGTATTGGAATTTCATATTTTTTTAGTGTGTTGTCATCTCGTCGTCGTCGCAGTATTGAAAGAGAGTTCAAAAAATGTAGGTTGGTGCTGCTCTCTTGGCCGCAGCTTGATTCTCGTTTATCGGCCCCGGATACACCGCACGCCCGTCTTTACATCATCGTAGCCATAGATTTATCTTCTTTGTCATTATGTCGTCGTCTTCGTAGTGGTATTCTTCTGCTTGCTATACGCAGAATTGTATGCTTGGGATAACCTCTTCTCCACTGCGCCTGCCATGGTCTTGGGTTTTGCTTCTTGTACTTGAGTGATATTCTAAGATTCGGGTTTTTTGTGTATGGCGTGTACCTTTTTTTTACCTTCTAGACAATAAGCAGAAGAAGAAGGCCAAAACGAAGACGAAGTGAATTTTCTTCGATGGAAGCAACACAAGAAACCAAAACCAACACCGCGAAGAAGATGAAGCGGTCGGTGGACGGCCAGTGTGGAAAAAGATACCGTGCGGTGCTACGAAAACGAGTACCTATCCCGCGCGAGCGAGAGTGGTGAAAAAACAAAAACAAAACTCCTCAACTGAGTTTGGCTGGTTGGGTCTCTACCTCTACTACCACTAGACTCTTGCGTTAGACTCTTGCGTTGAAAACGAAGAGTTGCGAGGGAACCAATTTAATACCAAAACCATCCACACAGGCTGTGTTTTCTGCTGTTTATGCTGCTGGCTCGTTACCGCTGCTGTTTTTCAGAGTCTAAGACACGTTTTCGTGCAAACGACGAAAAACCAGCACAACGTCATCTCCGCCGCACACACAGGTACACCATAGATAGCGCGGTGATGATGATGAAGTCGATGTCGATGCCGATGACGATGACTACCAGTACGACTATGGCGAGGGTTTTTGACATTACGCCGTGAATGTGAATACTCGTACACGCGCGTCGCTCTCCTCTTCTTTGGTTCTCGTCGTGTTCGCTTCATATAGAAGCTCGCTCACAATCTGTCCAGCCCCAGCTGCCGCCGTCACCGCCACCGTCGCATTTCAATTCGACAACGAGAACGACGCAACGATTTCGAGAAAACTGGAAAAGCAAACCACTGGAGACACACAACACTGTGCCTGGTGGTGTGTTGAAACTGCCAGTATTGAAATAAACGTTGACGGTGTAGGTTCGTCCGTCGCCGCGTCTTTGGTTCGCGTTTGTTGTTTTTTTCATTTTTCGATTGCGTTCAGCTTCTCTTATTTTGTTTTGTTTGGGAGTTTTTCAAGCGAGAAACAAGTTGTTCGCTTCAAAAATTCGATTATATGGAGGCAGAGCAACCAACTCAAATGCCCGAACTGTTGGACACAACGACACCGTCGGCGGCGTCGTCGTCTTCGTTGTCGTTGGTGCGCTCTGAGAAGCCAGAGCGGAACCTTTGGCGCGAACAGGAAATGTTAACCGTTCTGCAAATTATACGCGAACACAACTTTCTCGTGCTGTTGAATGATAAGACCGTTCGCAGCGAAACGGTTTTCCGCAATATCGAGAAAGAAATGATCAATCGGGGACTGCGCAAGAAAAACTTTCAGCAGATATGGACAAAATGGAAATTTTTGAAATCCACTTATATGACATCACGACGGATACATCAGATACCGAAAATCATACCACTGGACGTGTATGAATCGTTGGATGAGCTTTTGAGCGCGGAATTTCGAAATGACGGTTCGGTGTCATCGTACGATGATGGGGGTGATTATGATGATGTGGGCGGGATGAGTAGTTACGAGATGATGAATTCATGTGGTGCAGCGAGAACACCATGTAACGATGGATTGCTGGTGATATCGAATGTACAGGGTGGTGTGGTGGCGGCGGGCCATAATGGTGGTGGTAGGAATGTAACAACGAATGGATTCGCAGCTAGGAAGTTGAAGAAGAATGGTTTGCGCTTGAAGAAGGAGGAGGAGACGAATGGCTTTGGAATGCAGCACCCTATTTTCGGATATCGCTTGGGGGTGGTGAAAGACGAGCCCATTGATGATGGTGAGTTTTTTTTTTTTTTTTTTTGAGTGAGTTATAAAAGATGTTTGTGTGTTGAGTATTATATTTGTTTACGTTTTTTGTTTTTTTTGTGTGGGTATATAGTTTCAGTGATGGGATAGTTTGATAGGTGCTTAGTTGGAACTAGGGCGATTTTAATCGGGTTGATTGTGTGTTTCGGAAGTATTTCAGATTTTAAATGAGATATTTATAATTTTGTACTTTTATGAAATGTCAAATCTGGTGTGAGTTTGCAAAGGGGATAAGAGAAATTAGATCTGTTCACGTACTTTTGCAGTAGCAATTACTAAATTCCTAAAATTGTTGGAGTCGAAGTAAATTGTATCAGAAAGAGACAAATTCACTGAAAAATAGATACGGGAACAGGTTTAAGTAAATAACAACAAAATCATTCGTTTCCTGTGGCGCTTATAAATATCAAATGTCAAAACAAACGACTTGTCACTTTTTGATACCAAATTACTGATTCTTATCAACAGAAATTTCAGCAGTAAATTTTTTTACAGATTTTTTTTATGTAGGTGTAGGGTGTTCGTCCCCCATTAACACATAATTTTACTATTTTTTGCGTGCTGGAACAGACCAAATATCTTTCTGATTTAGTTTAGTTTTGTGTGAAACATTGTTTAATATATAAATAGGTGTATACATTAGTTTTGATACATGGTTTGTTTTATTGAGAAAATAGTTAAAATGGGCCGGATATAAACAAAATTTTGCGTTTTTTCAGACCATAAGGAGTTTCGAAAAGTGTCTGCACAAGATATTTAGACAATGTGATCACAGTGGCAAAGTTAGACCTAACAAAAAACAATTTGTGGTAAAATTTTCACACAGAACTGAAAAGTGAAAACTGAGTTTTCGCAAAAAGTACCGGAAATCTTTAAAGTTTTCCCATACCTTCATTTTCTAAAACTTGTAGATAGGTAAAACGCTTTCACACCGAAACAAAAACTGGGTTTTTCCAAAAAAAAAAACCGAAACCTACATCGAAAACTGAGGGAAACTAATACCTAAGTTACGCCGTAACCGTTTCGAAACCACTTCGCAGAGGTTTTTCATTGAAGGTTTAAGCGAACACATCTTGTTTTTCGGAAATAGTTCGGTGTCAGTTTTATTTTCATATTTTGAGTACAATAATTTTTACTAAATGCGTGCTTTCCGGATTTCAGTTTTACCAAGTTAACTTTGCCGGTGCACAGCTCACATTGGTCAATCGACCATGTAAGTCACGTGATATTTGAGAGAAAATGACTGACGAAACGAGTTGAAAATTTACACATGGGACTTTACATATGAGTGCAACAGCTGATTTTTCATCGATCTGTCATGAAAATGTTTTTGATTTCAGTAAAATTACCCGGCAATGTAGGTTTATTTAGGTTTTTTTTTTCCTGATAAAGAATAAATATTTTGAAAAGATAAAAGTAAATAACGGCTGATTTAAAAAAAATCTGATTAAGCACGTCAATTTGCATAAAATATTTATGTTATGTTATCCTGTAAGGCTTCAATCGCATTAGGCTTGTCCACATAGGCTAACGACTTCACATAACCCCACAAGAAAAAATCAAGAGACGTTGAATCGCATGATCTTGGCGGCCAACTCACAGGGTCATTTCGAGAGATAAGCTTCTCACCAAATTCATCCTTCAACATTTACTTTATTTCAAGAGCTGTGTGGCATGTAGCACCGACTTGATGAAACCACATGTCGCGTATCATGGCTCGATATCGTTCGCCGTTGACGGTAACGTTTCTTCCACGGTCGTCTTTGAAGAAAAATGGACTAATGATGCCACCGGCCCATAAACCACACCACAATTCTTGCATGGCATTTAGCTTTTCATCACTCCAGATGCGACAGTTTTGATTATTTACTTATCCGTTGAGCCAGAAATGAGCCTGATCGCTGAACATAACTTTTCGATTAAACAGCGGATTTTCATGGAGCTGTTCTAAGGCCCATTCACCCAAATTTAGACCTTGTGGTAGGTCATTCGTCTGCTACAGCTTTACCCATTTTTGCCGCTTCCTTCTCTATACTAGCAAACGTGGCTATGACATCGCGTTGAGTCCTACCAATGATGTTATTATCGTCGGCGTATGCTAGTAAAGGGTGATCCATTTCGAGGTTCCCTACTTTTTTAAAGAAAAAAAACACAGAAAATTCAAATTTAATGGAGAATGTTTATTATCATTTGAAAGAACATTCTTCGGCATTTATTTTTTGAAGATTATGTCTATCAAATGTTGGCCGTTGCTACATCGCAGATGATCCATCCAAGGCCTGAATCGAAGCGGGTTTGTCGGCATAAGCTTTTGACTTTACATATCCCCACTGGAAAAAGTCTAACGGTGTGATATCACAAGATCTTGGTGGCCAATCGACCGGCCCAAAACGTGAAATTATGTGCTCACCAAAATGTTCTCTCTATAAGTCCATTGATTGATGCGATGTGTGGGAAGTGGAGCCGTCTTGCTGAAACCAAATGTCGCCGAGATCACGAGCTTCAATTTCAGGCATCAAATAGTCGGTTATCATGGCACGATAACGGTCGCCATTGACGGTTACGTTCGCACCGGCATAATTTTTAAAGAAATATGGACCGATGATTCCACCGGCCAACAAACCACACCAAACCGTTGTTTTTTCTGGATGAAGTGGCAGTTCTTCAATCTCTTCAGGTTGCTCTTCGTCCCAAAGGCGGCAATTTTGTTTGTTTACATACCCATTGAGGCAAATTTTGTTTAGCGATGAGGCCAAACAAAATTTGCCTCGAAAACGTCGGATCTTCTTGGTACTTTTCAAGAGCGATGTCGCTTGGGAAGGTCGAGCGGCTTCAGTTGTTGCACAAGCAGTATTTTGTACGCTTTCAATTTAAGATCGTTCCATACGTCAGTCCGAGTTGCTGCGAACGGCGCCGAATCGACTCTCTACGGTCTTCGTGTACACTCTCAGCTACGGCCGCTATATTTTCTTCACAGCGTGCTGGACGTGGTCTATTCGGTCGAATATTATCCAATAATGAATGCTGGGTCTCAAAATGGGTGATGGTGTTGCGAATAGTACGCTCAGTATGCCGATTATGTTGATCATAAGTTGAGCGATGTGCACGAAACACATTCCTCACAGAACGTGAATTTTCATAATAAAGTTGAACAATTTGTTAACGTTGTTCACGCGTAAGTCTTCCCATTATGAAATGCCAAACAATACTAAACAAAAATAACATGACAGCATGACACGACTCACACGTGGTCTGTCAAAAAAGGCTATTGAAAAAAGTATCTCTACTTGGATCACCCGTTAGTTGCACCGATTTTTGGCAAATTGTGCCTATGGAAATGCGAGACACAGCCAATGTTATTAAGACTTGAATGTGATTAAACGATTTAGAGGGTGCATTTAGAGTACATTATTATACGTTTTTTTGTTTTCATTGTAAACAAAACCTGGTTAATGTTTGCTGTGAAAGCTGACCTTTAAAAAACGATCTCATTCGCTATTTTATATGAACGTTTGACGAGAGGACTTTAATATGCGAAGAGAAATAGTTAAAATTCTTCAACCGAGTTTTTGTGGTAGAACAATGTCATTTTGGTCATTCTAGTGTTTTTTTAAGCCGAGCAGACAACATCAATATAGTTGCATATATGTATATAAACCGACACTAACTTTACAGACAGGAAATTACAACAATACAACCTCAGAAAAAAATCAATTTGAAATCGTGTTCCATTGGTAACAAAAAACATCAAATTTCAGATCAAAATCCAGATTTACCAAGGCAAAATTCCATAAGGCAAATGCCGGTTTGGATTGAAATATTAACACAATAAAATTGGGTTCATGAACACAATTTGTTCTGTCGGCAAATTGTTGGCATCATTTCGTATACGGGGCCCAAGACCATAAAAACAAAACGCTGAACGATAGCTTTTGGTTTTTCTTTTTCAATTGAATTGAAATTTTATATAATCAATCAACCATTTTGCAAAACTCCTAGTACAGAAAGAAGTGCATTTGAATAAACTTTGATGCTAAATTTGGCAAAGCCGTACGCGTACCTACTAAGAAAATTAAAAAAAAAATTACAACAAAAATTTTGTTTCGTCAATTTTGTTCTCAATTTTCCTTACGCAGAATTAAACCTGGTAGAAGATGAAAACCGTCAAATGATGACAGTTGGTTTGACAGAAACCAACAAATAATTCTTTGATTTATTCCAAATACAGGTGGATATGTACATGTTTTATATATTGTTCCTTATATTTGTTTACGTAAAAAAAAAGTCGTCGGTGTCCTTATAGGCGTCTCATTCACTGTGTAAAGTATCTGCGACAACTAAGGTGCCAAACATTTATAAAGGTTTTTAGTAGAACAGTTCGATACAAGCATAGTTTACTATGCGAGGGGAGGGTCTATCTCCTCCGATTTTGGCCGAAGGGCAATGACATAAAAAAGTATTCACAATGTTAAAAAAACACAAAAAAATAACGGTTATACTTACAGTTAATTATTAAACCTTTTTAAAGTCAGTGCATTGTTCTATTAGCTATTTTTTAAATAAAATGAAATCTGTGTAGGCATAGTTTTTGAAAAAAAAACTGGTTTTAACTAAAAATTTGGATAAAAAAACGATACAAAAGCTTAAAGTTCAATTTTTCAAAACAATAAAATTATATTTAGTTTCTTTAATTCGTTGCTCTAATTAGTTCTTAATCAAAAACTGAAAACTAAATGATTTTATGTCTTCTAGTTTTTGAGAAAACTGCAAATAACCAAAAAAGCAGTTTTACTCATTGGTTGATCATCATCACCGAAGATTTGCTCGCTCAGAACGACCGAGGACTTCTTTATCTGCTTTTGATTCTTTTGACCCTTTTGTGCCGTAGAGTATATTGTGATGAGCCGGGTCTTACATGAGACCTTAATAGTTCTAATGAAGGCCATTTTACTAAATTTTCTTCTTAGCTCGATAATACAGCGGTTGGGAAGAGTAGGTACATAACTATTCCTTTAATATCCGACAAGATATGTCCTGACGTGTTTAATGCAAAGCCGATCTAAGAAAAGTTACTTACTAAGTCGAAGTTTTATCAGTCGATGGTAACGTTCTATAAAATTCGTCCTTTCTTGTCTAATTCGTCTAATTGCGGCAAAAAAAAACTCGGTTAACATGGCCCTATAGGCCGCACCGTCCACTGTTGTCGTTTGACCAGCGGCGTTCTCAAAAAAAAAAATGGCCCCATGACTCCTCCAGCGTGAACAGCGTACCATGCAGTAGCTTTGAGCGGGTGTAATGTCTCTTCGTGCATTACTCGTGGATTTTGGTTGCCCCAGAAGCGATAGTTTTGCTTTTTCACGTACCCGCAGAGGGGAAATGAGCCTCATCGCTCATTATGATTTTGGTCGAAAAAATCGTCCACTTCGATTATTCCGCGTTTTTTGGGAATGTGATGCTCCATGGCTTGTTCATTTGTATTCTACATCTGTCTGTTCTACAAATGTCAAAACAGATTTGACATTGGCGGCCATTTGTAGTATAGAGAAGGAAGCGGCAAAATATCGCCGTTATATGTTAGTATCTCCACGGATTTATGGAAGATTGTAACTTCCAAATTGGATCGGGAGTTCCACACAGCCGCTTTAAAAAGGATGTTACGTCACCCTGCCTAAATATTTTTTAGGTATCCAATGTTTCGGTGAGGCCGCAAACCTCATGGAGCAGCTAGAAGTCTTTATCCTCATCCTATTTAAATACTAGACATGACTATGAACAGTACGTCTCTATAAATGCCGTCGTATGCGACAAATATATGATGGCTATAAATTTTTTTTTTTTTTAGGCTTATTTTTAAGATCTACCGAAGTGTGAAGATTGTATCAATTGTGGACTTGCCAGACTCAAAATCAAACTGATAAGGGACGGTTTTTTTTTAAGACGGCTTTCACATATGACGGCAGATGTGAACTTGTAGACGATATTGAGAAGGGGGGGCTACAGACCTCTTTAGTGAAATGGCTATCCGATTCACGCTGTCGCGAAGTGCTCTTATTGAATTGAATTGAGAAAAATCTCAGAGGGCATCTCTAGCATAAGCATATTGAAAGCTTGACATTCCTGTTAGTAGAATTCCATTTGTCAAAATGTCATTGCACCGATCGGTCGATGGTGATTTTTTGGGTGTTAATAAACATTTAGTTCTAATTCATTACAATGGACGGTTTTACCGTAAGTTATTACTTTCAATACAATTTCCTTAGCCTGAGCTAATGAGCTTTCCCTTTTTTATTGTTAATACGAGTGCCAATAATAAAACGAAAAATGTAACGGTTTTGCAGCAAGCTTCACCATTCCCCCATACAGTTCATTGCCCTAAGAATAGAAAAAAAATACAAAAATAAATTATTTACTCATGAATAACTATTTTTATTTCTCTTTTAAGATTACGACCAAGATGATGAGCCATACTCAGATATACATCTTGAAGAACCGTTGGATGGTTATCCCCAAGTCAAAGAAGAACGTTTATCACCACCTCATTCGACACCACCACCCGAAGAAGACCATCTCCTACCAGCTCCTGTCATCCAAATGCCACCAATCTTAGACATACCCACGTGCTCTAACTCTCATCATCCAATGATAAACGGTTCTAGCCATGATGATCAACAAATGCCTCCACTGCACACATATACTCCCTCACCCTTCCAAATACCCCGAACACACTTGCCGGTACATCCTCCACCACTCAAACAGAAGCCTCTAATGAAGATCACATTGCCTCCGAAGCCACCAGCATTGGCCATCCCACAAGTGAAGAGTCCTCCGCCATCCATGCCGAAAATGGTTAACTCGAAAAAAATTCCAGTCCTAACCATTCGCAAACGCAAGAAACGCCTTAACATTCCCCAGCTGTCCGATGAGGGTACCAATTCGCCAGTGCCAAGCGCAAAACTTACAAAACTCTCCGAGGAAAGTGATTCCAAGGAAGCTGAAACAACACGAATTCCATTTGTTACGTATGGCAAGGCCATGCGAGAGATGAGCACTTCATTGCGCGACATCCAACGTGAGATGATCGATGATTTCTTCAAACAACAAATGGAATTGGCCAAATCGGAACATGAATTCCAGAAGCAACAAGATGCCATATTGTTGCGCTGCTTTGAGGAGCAGACGAAAATGTTACTGGAAGGTGCCAAGAAATTATTTACAACCAACTCAGCCGTGGCATCGAATGCCGTGTATATAGACGATGAATAGACAATTGCGTGGACCGTTGTCCACGAGTGAACTGATCATTCCATTTACCAGAAAAGACTTATATCAAACATAGACTAAGAAGCTATATATAATCATTCCATAGGAGTACCTATTTATTTTATAATACGTTACGCATATAAGATGGCAACTGTGCAACATTGTTGAATTAATTTATGAATAAAGTAAACGAATGAATTTTATTTTTTTAAATGAATTAAAATTAGTTTCATGTTTTTGTGGCATTTAGTCTTGAGGTTTCTGATATAAACGTTGCTCTTAAGATGTCTCTAGAAGAAGTCTTTGCCGGCTACTGAATTCGTTGACCATGGAAATCTATAACATTAGCTTTTGTGGAGATGATTTATAGTGGAAACAACTGAAACAGCAATTGGAGTGTAACTTGGGCTGTTTGGAAAGTTTCACCGAATCGAATAAATTCGCTTTTTCTTCGAAGAAACAGAATTCATAGCGGAGTCACTGTAGACAAAATCTCTTTGCCCCTCGAGTTGTAGCATTTGATTGTGATGTTTTGCCAAATTGTCAATATTGTAAGCCCCTTACTGTTCAGTATTGTTAAATTTACTTAAGTCGCTTGCTGCTCTTAGCTCGGAAGTCCGATGGTGTAATATCCCTTAGGATAAAATTCCCAAACTAGGTTTTTCACTACCCCATCTCTGACAAACCTAAAGGCTTATTAAAATTTCATACGAAACATTTCAAAACCGGAGGCTTTAAACTGGAGATCCCATTCTTTGTGACACAAAAATAATGGAGAAGCAAGGCATTCCAGGCTGTCCTGTTCAAAGGGTGGCCTTTTTGGGGATCTGGCACAAGAACCTCAAGTAAATTTATATTCGACCAAAATTTGCTAAAAAGTTGCGATATGGTTTTTACCAAGTCATCTCCCACGGTCAGAGATTAACTAAGTAACGAAATGGCAAGCTTCTACCTCTCTCGCCCTGAATCCCCGCAAGAGTTGGTTGTTTTTTGTTGTAATCTACCACCAATGCGCTCCTGTCTGTTAGATACTTACTAGTTCATCTCGATTGGAAGCCGTCATTTCCGGCAGCCTTGTTTTTCAGTGTCATTGGAGATAACTCGTCGTCGTGGCTTAACATTCTGCAGGAGTTTTGTCTGTATAAATGAGCTGAGCTTGTGAATGATTTTGTGGCTGAGACTATCTTATGACCTCATCTGAAGAATACGAAATACAACACGAAGCGGGAGCATGAATAGTGGGCATACACACATAACACACCAATCATTCAGGTAAACCTTATTCGGCACCAAGCATAGGCTTTTTCTAGATGCATTTAGTGCTGGAATATCTCTTGTGGATTCATATCGCTCTAAATCCAACAATATTGCATTTAGTCATCCAAATTGATGCCTCGGCACAAAAGATACTTTTTAAGTGAACATCTTACTGTTCCAGAGCAAACTTAGCGAACAGCCGGATTTGATACTAGAGCAGACCAAATGCAAAATTTACGAACTGGAACTCACAGAAAGGCAATGAAAGAAAGGTTTCGATGATCGCACTTACTTATTTACTTAACTGGCGCTAAAGTCCGAAATGGACCCTGGCTTCAAGCACTCGAATTAGACCATCATAGCGAACTTCATAGTTTCGCTCGAACCACTGGAAGGGCTTTCAGCCGTAGCTGCTGTGTGCAGGCTGCACGAGTTTGATGCTTTAAAATGCTCGTTTATGGTTCTTATGTCTTCAAATTGGTTCTCGCTGATAGCCGCACACCGTTTAACTTCTAGATCGATGGGTATTCGGGTAGAGATGACACTGATAGCGTTTTCTGAGACAGTTCTGAAGGCACAGCATACTCTTAGCGATGCATTTCTATGCACTGCGTTTATATGTTTCTGATCCACTGATGCTGGTGCCCATATCGGGGACGCGTACATCAGAATTGACTTGCTCATTGCTCCTAGCAGGTTTCTGATTGGCTGCCTTGGTCCCCCGATAAGTCTTGACAGTGCCGCTACTGCCGGGAGGCCTTTTCGCCTGGGTCTCAGTATATTATTTTTAGTAAGTAGTTTGGAATGTTCATGTTTTCTGGCGTTCCTACAATACAGCTCCAGTCTGCAGTGTTGAATGCGTTTTTTATATCTATTCGTCCTCAGCCCACTCGTTAGGATGGAAGCTTTCACTTTCTCCTGGGGATCTCCAATTACAAAGAAATTATCCTCAAAGAAAGGAACACTGGATCAATCCCTGCTGTCAAAAGTATGTTTGTTTTGTACTGAAGGTCGTTTTGATCTTCCCTCCTAAAAATCTTATTAATTTGTGAACACATACTCGGGTCACTGGAATTTACGGTCAGGGGTCTTCCCTTCTTCCTGAGGAGGAAATTTTTCCAAAGAAATTGTTTTTGAAAACGTCTTTCCCCGGATCGATTCATACTGTCAAAAGTATGTTTGTTTTGTCTGTTGTTTGTTAAAATTTTACACACGTGAGCTCGTTTTGATCTTCTCTCCTAAAGACCTACATACTGCTATCCCAAGACAAATTAGTTGATGTTTTCATCGTACTATTCTCCAAGTCGCGTGTGTTTGTCAGTCGTCTGTACAAGTCTCGTCAGAAGTCCGCTTTTTGTCTGTGTAGTGCGTCATTGGTCATTTTTCTGTACATACCTAGACGTTATGTCACGTACTTTGTTTTTTTAGGTATCGTACTGTTCATCGTTCTTTGAATCGTTTCGTTCTTTTTCAGGTTACTGTTGTTTGGTGATGATCCGGCAGTCGATGTTAGTTCTCTTGATAAGAAGTTGGTGAAGCGTGGCCAGCGCAGCTGACTGTTGTTAGAATGCACAGGCACATATTAACCCAATGCCACAAACTCGTTCGAAAGCAGTATTACCGGGGCGAGCCCGCAGTGGTGGTCACTTTCGTACTCGATCGCCCATAAAGAGTTTCGCTGGTTTTGACCTATAATAACCGTCAGTCTTGTGTCTCGGGGTAAAAGATCCAGAAAAGCACTGCTTTTTGGAATCGTTGGTATATCTGTAGAATGTTGATCCTTTATTCAACATTGTAGTGGATCATGGCTTAGCTGAGATCACAAATTTCTTCGCTGTAGTTTGATGAGGTGTTGTTGTCAGGCATATTGTCAAAGTATTAACTCCGACGAAGTTGACGTAGACAAAGCCTTTTTTCTACCTAAAAATTGTAGAAGTCGATAAGAACGTTCGGTAAAAATTATCGATATTGTGTATCATCTCTTGTTGGCAGCATAAACTTCGTCTTGCCCTCATTTACTCTTAAACTTATTTTTGCCGCTTCCTTCTCTATACTACCAAACGTGGCTGAGACATCTCATTGAGTCCCACTAATTGTGTCAATATCGTCGGCAGATGCTAGAAGTTGCACAGATTTATTGAAGATTGTGCCACTAGTGTTGGCTCAGGAGATTTGCACAATCCTCTCATGTATTATGTTAAGGAACTCAGCGTAAGCTTGTCAAAATCTTTATTTAGTGTTGAATGTTTTGGTGAGTTCTTTGCCGATCATCGGGATGTAGCGATTTTCATTAGTCATCATGGACAGACGTGTGTGCTGGGTGGTATATCAAAACTAGACATGGCTCTGTATAGCTTATCTCTACAAATGCTCTCGAATGAGGGTTCGAAATCGATGAATAGGTGCGTGTTATCGATATGGACTTCTTGGTTTGTTTTCCAGGGTTTGCCGAAGTATGAAAATTTGATCAGTTATGGACCTTCATGGCAAAAAAAAAAAACAATGATAAAGCCAATTAGGTTGATGGTAAACGGATTTAGGTTTTCACATATCTCTGCACGATCTCTTGGGCGATTTTAAGGAGACTATTCCTCTGTTGTTGGCTCTGAAGGGAATCTCCTTGTTTGCGAAACACAGCAAAAACACTTTTTCCATGACCTGACGGATCTATCCGAAATCCCTCTTTCTTATTTTTACAGGTTTGCAATAACATCTGGATGGCTGGAAATGGACTAACAACAAAGGACAGTAACAGGATAATGAAGGAACCAACCACACACGTAAACCCCCAACGGTTAACACAGCACTGATTTTCACATATTGTTCCTTACCGATATCCTTTCAGATATTCATTTAACATAAAGGGTGATCCATTTCGAGGTTCCCTACTTTTTTAAAGAAAAAAACACAGAAAATTCAAATTTAATGGAGAATGTTTATTATCATTTGAAAGAACATTCTTTGGCATTTATTTTTTGAAGATTATGTCTATCAAATGTTGGCCGTTGCTACGTCGCAGATGGTCCATCCGTTGAGTCCAATTTTCGATCACTCGTTCGAGCATTTCGACTGGTAACTGGCGAATGACACGCGTGATGTTTTCCTCCAAGGCCTGAATCGAAGCGGGTTTGTCGGCATAAGCTTTTGACTTTACATATCCCCACAGGAAAAAGTCTAACGGTGTGATATCACACGATCTTGGTGCTGAGTTTCAAAATGGGTGATGGTGTTGCGAATAGTACGCTCAGTAGGCCGATTATGTTGACCATAAGTTGAGCGAAGTGCACGAAACACATTCCTCACAGAACGTGAATTTTCATAATAAAGTTGAACAATTTGTAAACGTTATTCACGCGTAAGTCTTTCCATTATCAAATGCCAAACAATACTAAACAAAAATAACATGACAGCATGACACGACTCACACGTGATCTGTCAAAAAAGGCTATTGAAAAAAGTATCTGGATCACCCGTTATAAAACGTCCCTATTGAGACACTTTTTGCTCCACCTTCCTTGCTTTTCATCCTGAAAAAACCTTTCCCCACTGCAAATTAAAATGTGTCCACATTTACATCACACCAAGTCTTGCGTATAAAATTAAATTAAATTAAAAACAGAGGTGTATGTATATATATATTGTTTTTATATTTATTTTCGTTAGTTTACTACGTCATCGTTTTATTACCAAATCAATGAAAAATAGAATAAAACAAAACGTAAATCAACTTTCTGCTTAAAATTAATAAAAATCTTTCTAACCTATTATCAGTTTTATGTTTTAGTTTATATATATCTTCTGTTTATATTTATTTTCTATTTACAATCTATACTCGATATTCTACACGTTTTTTTGTTTTATTTTTTCTCTTCGCATATTTAATATATTAAATAAAAAATAAAATACTTAACAAAATTTAATTCAATTGAACGCAATAATAAAATCAATAAATGAAAATGAAAGGATATTTCTAACAAAATTATTTTAATTAACGAATTCCACTATAGTATGTTTGTTATAGAAACAAAAGTGTGTTTGTTTTTATTATATATTTTGTTAAGTTATTTTTTTTATTCGAATTTTTGTAAAGCTATGATCGGTATCGTGTTTTTTTTATGTTAATTAATTCTTAATACTGCCAATTAATTTCTTTATTAATTTTAATTTTATGTTTCGTGTTTAAAAATTGTTTTCCTGTATTAATTTTAGCCAACAAGCATATAACAGCGAAAAAGTATTTTTTATTTTTTTTTTTTACTAACAATCCAGTCTCAATTTTTGTTTGTTTGCTTTACATATTCTGTTAAGTTTTTAGTTTTAATTTTTGTTTGTTTTAGCTTTCTTTTTAGTTCGCTTACTGCTCGGGGAAGCAAGGATAGAAGAGGGGTTTGCTGGTAATGATTTGTTTTTCAAAATGTGGTGGAAGCATCATTTACGTCTGCATTAAGATTCTGAAAGCTTTATGTAAACCAGTTCTTAGCTTATATTGAATGTAGTAAATGTCAAATTTTTAAATTGTGTCTTGAGACTTGATGTTATTAGAATCCCGAAAAGGAACAATTGCAAGTTGATTTCATTTAACCTGAGTTTACGAAAGCCTTTGTTAGAGTTCACCATACCCAAATTTCTTCCAAACTAAGTCGTTTCATGATTATTCAAAACGAACGACCTGTGAGTTCATATTTCATATTAAGGAGACAAAACGACGTTCGTATCTGCACGAGTATTTTGAGAACATAAGGTACAGGCGAACAACTAGAGGAAGCCCTAAGCTGCCACAAAGCAGACATTGCTACCATCCAGGAAATACGATGGGATGGATAAAAAACTTTGACACATCTACTACGCTAGGGACCGCGACTCTTCGTATGTGGACCTAAGCAGCGTTATGCTTTCATAACATTAGCGATCGCTTTGCACAATTCCCATCAGGACCAAATTCGCCAACATTAGCTTTATATGAGCCGATGCTTCGATGGCGGAAAAAGATGATATGGAGAAAGACGGTTTCCGAGCTCTTAAAAAAAAACTTATAGGAAACAAGCGAAGTGCGATTTTAAAATTGTGCTGGGAGATTTGATAGCAAGGCTAGGAAAACAGGATATATTTGGCACTATTGCCGGAAAATGAAGCCTACACGACAACACGTCTGGCAACGGACTTAGGCTAATTGTATTCGCTGCGGAATGAAATGGCCTATAGCCAGCATACGGTTTCATCACCTCTATATCCAAAAGAGACCTAGCGGTCTCCAAGAAAAGCTTGATTAAATTGATCACATTGCGATAGACAAGAGGCACGCATCCAGTGTTTTGGAAGAAAGAAAGAAGAACGGAAGAACACCGGCTTTTAGAGAGGTGTCACTACAAGAACGATGTTCGTAAGTTTAACCAAAATGTAAAAATCCTAAGCAAGGATAAAAGGCTTGAACAGAATACTGTAGAGATGAAAAAGCAAATAACAGTCGATACTGATGATATGAAACAACCACTTCTGCAGACTGTTAAACGGCTATGAAGAACAAATTTCCGCTTATAGGCTACGACAGCGAAAACTTTTAACCAGCCGACCTAGGTGAAGAGAGGATAGCAATATATAAACTAAAGCTTCCCGCAGAGTCTTGTAAAGCCGGCGGAGATGAATGTAAGTAACATTTACTAACTTTTAAGCAAAATTTTGGTGGGATGAAAGTATGACTGGAGAATGTAGCCTCCGCACTGTTTGCCCGACTCACACAAAAAAGGAGATCATCTGAACTGACCAACTACAAGGGCATAAGTCTCGTTAACATCGCCTATAAGATTCTATCTGTCGTAATTTGTGAACGCCTGAAATCATTTACCAACAACCTGATGGGCCCTTATCAGTGTAGTTTTAAACCAGGAAAGTCGACAACTGATCAGATCAAATGTTCACACTTTGGCAGATCCTGGAAAAAACCCTAGAAGTCCAAATCAATACTCACCACCTATTTATCGATTTCAAAGCCGCATACGACTGCATTTATAGAGACGAACTATACAGAGCCATGTCTAGTTTTTGTATACCGAGCAAACTGGTCCGTCGGAAACGTTTTCACCGAAACATTCGACAACAAAAAAGGAATTAGACAATGTCATGTGACCTCTGTGAAACTGACAAAAGGATGTGACCTGAGTATGACAAAGCCAGAACCCATAAGCTACTTCGAAGAAACAGGAAATTTGTCCCAAACTGGACACAACTTACTTAAAAACCACAAACTGAAAATGCACCTTAAGGATGATGACCTATGTAGAGGCTGTGGTGATGAAAAAACACACGAGGATACCCTCCATTTGCTCTACCACTGCCCAGGCCTCAGCCAACTAAGAACGAGAACCTTAGAAAAACACTTTTTCCATGAGCTCACTGATCTATCCGAAATCCCTCTCTCCAATTTTTTTTCAGGTTTGCAATAAAATCTGGATGGCTGGAAAGGGACTAACAACAAAGGACAGTAACAGGATAATGAAGGAACCAACCACACACGTAGACCTCCAACAGTTATCACAATGGGTCTATATTGACGTAAATGTGATGAGGAAACCCCACACCGACACACCTCATCAACCCACCAACCTAACATAATACCTTTGATACACTGGTGGTATAAATACCATGGCATTGGTACCATTGTATGGGCAATACCTAGTGTGGTTGCACACACTTCATGTAATATGAGTTCAGAAATGGCAATATAAAAATTAGTTCTTCAACGTACCACTTAGCAAGAATGGCGCTGCGATCATTAGAATTCTATCATCATATTCGCGTGGCATTAGCGAGATATTTCATGAAACATAGATGGCACATCCGTATACTGTAGTATTGATATCATCAGTGTGTCAAAGTTTTAACCTACATCCACTCAAAACAACCGTGTGGTGGGGTGTAATCATTGAGGCTTGCGTCAACGTTTCTGTAACTGGGCTCGTAATCGCTATGATATGATATGATAGCCGACTATTTTTTGCATGAAATTTAAAGCCGACATCTCGACAACATTTGATTCCAACAAGACGACGCTAATTTCCACAAAGCCAGTGAAACAATGGGAATATTGAGAGGCCGCTTGTGTGAACAATTAATTGCAAGCTTCGAATCAGTGAATTGGACAGCAAGATCATGTAATATCACATCGTTAGACGTTTTACTTTGGAGCTACTTTAAGTCTAAGGTGTTCGTGGATAAGTCAGCTACGATTGAAGCATTGCTTGACGCGTCGAATATGCTTGACGCGTCATTGAAAATTGGAACGCCCGCAGGGTAAAGCTACGGCGCAGTGACGGCTAAAATTTGAAGGAAATTACCTTTCAAAATTGAATGTCAGGAATGTTTCTTTGGATTAATAACAAAGATTTCAAAGTTTTATTTTGCATTTAAAAAAAATACCTCTTGAACGATCCACAGTTGAGATTTAAAGAAATAACCACCTTGGACCCTTGTCCAAATTGGGCCCTTCAGTTCCCTCAACAATATTGCTTCCCCAAGCTTCCATATCCTCACAAAATAGGGCGCAATCAATCTACAAAACTTCTACACGCACCAACAGCAATGCAAATTAACACGAAAGCATACATGGTATCAATCAACTCCAATAAACTTAATCTGTTTCTTTATATTTACAATTGTTGTATGTGTGTGTTCTTAAATTCTTATTTACAATAGGTAAGTTAGTTGTGTATGTGTGTTTGCACTCCAACCGAACATCTAATGGCAAACAAATTGAAATAAATTTTTTAAAAAACAAAAAATATACGAGATTGCTAAAAACGCAACTTCTTTATAGTTTCAACATGTATGTATATAGCGTAGTGTAGTTGTTTTTAGTTTTAAATAGTTAAAATGTATTTGATGTAGGAAGAAGTAACAATGATAGGATTCCATGATTTGACTGAGAATTATATATTAGATCGGAACATAACAAATGCTAAACGAATTACTAAGTTATACTCTTGTTAAAATGGTAGCACTCGAAGCTACTGGTTTCATCTTAATTTAAGCAAACAAAAGAAAATCCGTTTTATATCTTAAGAAGGTTCTCTTGCGGCTTCTTAAATGTTTTGCAATCAACTGCAGATAACAAAGAAATTTCTAAATATGGAGAAGTAACCATTTTTTGTTTTGTTTTCTGTTTTTACTGAAAGAACTCCGTTTGCAATAGCCTCTAAGCTCTGGTGTTATATTATTTTTTTTAACTAATTGTGTGTGTGTGTGTGTTTAATGTTGTTGGTGTTAAAAGGCCAGGCTTAATCGGGACGATATATGGGTGTTTTCGGTATAAATTCGATTTGAATAACATATTCCATCATCGAACTTGAATCACATTGTTGCTTGTTCAGTCGCCAGTGTAGACCAAGTTTATGATACAAATGACTATTTTCCCATTCGAGAAGTTTGTCTAGGGTGATTTGCGTCTAAATGAGAAGAGAAAGAGAGAGATGTATAGATTCCATTTGCATGTTTGTGATGTGATAACTTACCCTCTTACTTAGGCATATGACGGGCCATAAGGAGCAACCTAGGGTGCAGCAACAGCAAACGCATCCACAGAATAACCATTTCACGTTGACAGGAAGTGTTTTCTTGAGGATACCATTGATGCGACTTATTGTCGCTTTGAATTCTTCGGGTGCCACGCGAGAGACCAGCCCCGACGGAAATTCCGTGTTGAACCGATTACTGAGACCAAATCTGAAATGGAAAGAAGTGGGATATTAGTATGTTGTCAAGAGAGGTGGGGTAAATTATTATATCTGAATGAATCATACATTAGGAATTTTAGTAAGAGTGATAACAATCTTCGATTCCCAGACAGACGTCGGACGCAGTAGAGGAAGACCTCGCTAAGACCTAAGTGGCGAGCACAAGTAGAAACCGACCTCAACCAACTTGGAGTGCGCAACTGGATTCAGTTAGCTAAGGACCGGGCTAATAGGAGAGGTGTGTTGGTTGAGGCTCAGGTTCATTCCGGGCTGTAGCGCCACATAAGAAGTGATAACATCTCTGATTGACTTTAACTTGGAAATGCCCAGTGGTTGTAACTCTGACTACACATCAATGCGTGCTTATTTTTTAACCTCCAAGTGGTAACCATCGGGTACTGGTCTCATCCTACCGGATTTGACTCGCTAAACGATAAGTGGGAGTGGTGATAACCAGACGAAAAACAGCAACACCTGGTGAGAATGGCACGGAATGAAAACCCGGCCTGCAGTCCCAGGCGAACATAGACAAGCTGCATCGACATATTCGGACAACAGTTTGTCTAGGAATCTCAAGGAGATGGTGGCAGATGAACCGAAAGGCCAACTGCAGCGCTCAATCCCGTAGTGGTTACTGATGGCCCCGTGTCCTAGGGGTATCTAATAAAATGGAACTGGCCCTCTAGGCTAGAGGTAGTGCCATGGGTTAACTACCCACCCATGGAAACAAAATTCTTTCGATGCAACCAATAGCCTCGGAAAGGACTGATTTTATTGTTAACGACCCTGCTTTATGAAAAAAGAACAACGACGTTCGTATCTGCACCTGGAATGTGAGAACATTAAACAGGAGATGTGCAAGCGAACAACTAGCGGAAGCCCTAACCTGCTACAAAGCAGACATTACTGCCATACAGGAAATACGATGGGACGGGCCGGCAAAAAGAGCATGAAAAACTGTGTCATCTACTGCGGACCGTGATATAACAACAAGAAACAGCGACTATTCAGATGCGGATTTGTTATGAGTGCCAGACTTAGGCAAGAAGTCTTATGTTTCCAAGACATTAGCGAACGCATTGTAACTATCTGCATGAAGGCCGAATTCGCCAACATAAGCCTTATATGCGCTCACGCCCCAACGGAGGAAAAAGGTGATATAGCTAAGGATTGCTTCTATGAGCTCCTTGGCAAAACCTATGAGCGACTACCGAAGTACGATGTTAAAATCGTGCTGGGAGATTTTAGCGCAAAGATAGGAAGAGAAGACATCTTTAGCAGTATTGTCGGAAAACATAGCCTACCTGACTTAGGCTAATTGACTTCGCTACGGAACGAAATGCAAATATAGCCAGCACACGGTTTCCTCACCTCAATATCCATAAAGGGGACATGGCGGTCTCCAGATCAACGAAAGGTCAACCAAATTGATCACATTGCGATAGACAAGAGGCACGCATTTAGTATTTTGGATGTCGGAACATTCCGAGGAGCTAACATCGACTCGGACCACTACCTTGTTGCAGCCAAGCTAAGAATGCGGATAACCACCACGTCACAACAAGCCTGAAATACTGTGAAAAAAACTTAATCTCGAAAGACTGCAATCGCAAGAGACCGCCAACACCATACCACCAGCATTGAATGTCGAAGAACAATAGCAACGATGCCAACAAGCCATTAGATCAGCCGCAACTGATGTGCTACGTTCCTCGCACCTACCAGCAAGAAACCCCTGGTTTGATGAGGAATGCCGACAGATGCTCGCAACCAAGAACGAGGCCTACAAGGCTAAGCTGAGGTGAAGACTAGAGCTGTTATTGAGCTCTACAGGCAGAGAAGAAGGGAAGAACCCCGGCTTTTCAGAATGAAGAAAAAAGAGCAGAAAAAGCACGCGATTGAGGATATAGAGAGGTGCCACTCCAGGAACGATGTTCGCAAGTTTTACCAAAGTGTATAACGTCAAAGCTGAGGATACAAGGCTCGAACAGAATCCTGACGGGATGAACAAGGAAATATCGTAGTTGAGACACAATCGACGGTGAGGATATGGAAGAACCACTTCTGCAGATTGCGGCGATGGCGAACAACATTACGCTGTCAGGCAGAACGAACCATTCAACATTGGCAACGACAGAAAAAACTGCCAACCACCCGACCTAAGTGATGTGAGGATAGTAATATCTAAACTAAAGCTTATTAAGGCTACAGGAAATGACGGCCTTCCCGCTGAGCTTTATAAAGCCAGAGGAGATGACTTGGTAACAAACATCCACCAACTCATAAGCCAAATCTGGTCCGAAGAAATTATGTCTGAAGAATGGAACCTCAGCATCGTTTGCCCGATCCACAAAAAAGCAGACCCTCTAAACTGCGCCAACTACAGAGGCACAAGACTCCTCAACATCGCCTACAAGATCCTATCTGCCGAAATATGTGAACGCCTGAAACCGTTTACCAACAACCTGATCGGCCATTATCAGTGGGGTTTTAGACCAGAAAAGTCCACAACCGATCGAATTTTAACACTTCGGCAGGTCCTGGAAAAAACCCAAGAAGTCCAAATCGATACTCACCACCTGTTCATCGATTTCAAAGCCGCATACGACAGCATTTATAGAGACGAACTATACAGAGTGATGTGATAAGATGACGTGGGAGAATTCGCGCTGCTCCATCAGGGTGGGAACAAACCTCACCGACACATTCGATACCAACAAAGGATGCAGGCAAGGCAATGCGCTGTCATGTGACTTCTTTGATTTGATTCTTGAGAGGATTGTGCAAAACTCCCGAGCCAACAAAAGAGGCACAATTTTTCAAAAATCGGTGCAACACCTAGCATACGCCGGCGAGATTGACATAATTGGTAGGACTGACGGGCCATGGAGACGAAGATTCAACCAAGAACTATTCTATACGAATGGACACCAACACACCGGCTCGGGGTCTTCGATTCCCAGCCAGACGTCGGACGCAGTAGTGGAAGACCTCGCCTTGAGTGGCGCGCACAATTAGAAACCGATTTCAACCAACTTGGAGTGCGCAACTGGAGGCAGTTAGCTAAGGACTGGGCTAATTTAAGGCATGTTGGTTGAGACCCAGGCTCATTCCGGACTGTAGCGCCACTTAAGCAAGTAAGCTACAAGCTGTTGGCTCAATACTTCATTCTGGACTGTAGCGCCACTTAAGCAAATAAGCTACAAGCTGTTGGCTCAATACTCAAGGACAACAACTGAGAACAACCTGACGTCAAAGTGGACATCTCACACCTAACTTAATTTCTTGAATACTCATTCTGTAATTTATAGGATGTTAGGATTGGGCCTGGTAACCTATGTTTGTTTGAGACTTTTCACGCTCAGAAGTTAAAGCGACGACGTTGACTTCATATTGCATGCGTTACAAACTTTACTCGTGTTCTGATACCTAAAGTTTATTAGTAATATGACGACCCGAGGTCCGAGATTAGCAAATGCCCCCAACCAACAGATCTTGGTTTAACAAGTATATACTTCCAACAACTAAGGATGTTAGTTGAATCGCGAGGGATGAACTTTTTTTTAATGTTAACCCTTTTGTTCGCGGCGCTTATTTGGTTGAGCTTTAAAAGTCCGTTAGTTGATAAACTCCGCGATAGCTTCCAATTGGTGATAAACATTTTCTTTCAAATCCGACAGAGAATTCTGTTTAGTGCTGTCAACTTTAGATTTCTCCATATGGGGTTAATTCTGGAATGTGTGGAGGCCAAATTACGTCATCTTTCCTGGAGAGCTAGCAACATTCCCTATAGCTCAGATCGTCCGTTTTTGTAATAAATCGAGATGGAGCAATTATATCTTTGAAGCAGATGGAGCAGCACAAATCACATAAGTATCACACTTTACTCTAGCACAAGATTATTTTTCAGGTACTAAAATTCTTCAACAGAGGATTTTGCTATGGGCCCACGTAGGCATATGCGACTTTGACAGCTCAATTGAGCTTCAACAGCCCATCAAGACTAACCTAAATTAAGATCGTCGTTATGAGGTTTTATGAATATTGGTTTGCCCGCACAAATCGCTCAAAATCAATGTTAGCATCCTGGTGAGCTCATCGACATTCGTTGGCATTTCTAAAGAACCACTGACTTCGAAAAAAAGATCAATCAGAATAATAACAGAAAAAAATACTTGCTTAGCTGTGCCTAACCCCAGGTCAGTAGGTGACCAGTTGAGTAAAATGATTACCATTTGTCAGAGGAGGGGGTTTGTTTCGTCAAAAATACATGACTTTTCATTTTGATATGCATTTTGCAGTCTCATTACGATCCAAACAGGAAAATCTAATAAAAAGTACTTTCCACCTCGTTCCATGTCTGGTTTGTTTTATATTTCATGGAATTGCATTAGCAGATTTGCATTCGCGCAGCCCACGCACAATGTTGTAAGCAGGCGGCTTTGTTTCAAATTTATACATCGGGTTCCACAAATCGGAATACATAGACCAACCAAACGTTAGGAAAGTTAATTAACTGTATGAATAAATTAAACTATTAGCTTGTGAAAATAGCATAGAAAACAGAAACTTAGAGAGTGTTCCCATCACTTTGATTGAAATTATAATCAAACGGAAATATTATGTTAGGCACTACAAAACAGAGGCAAAGTCTGTCGGTCCACTTTAACCATATCAAGTCATTTGCTGTTTCAAAGTGAGTGCTTATATATATGTTGGCGTGTATTTGTATTTCGACAATTTATGGCCGGTTTATTCAGCTGTAGCTTATGAAGTATGTAAATTTATTGACTCATAGATTGAATCGATCAATTGTGTCTAACGGATCTGGACAGACTGGTCAACTATTATTTTTAACCAATATAAGTTGGAAACTAAGTAAACTCTCATTGTCGACGTTTTATTGGTCCTTAGTCAACGTCGCTGACGTTCCATTCCTAAGTCATGGGTTGAAAACGCATTTAAAAAGGCACTGTTACCGTTTTGGCAATCTCCAATCGCATTTCCTGTTTTTCAATGATGCATGATTCGCAGCAGTTAGGTTTCTGTTCTTTTCTAACTGGACCGCAATGTGCTTGCATAAAAATTTGAACGTTTTTACCAAGATTAGTCCTACACTCAGTCACGAAATGTCGGACATAAGGTTGTAATATTCTACATTCGATATGCGACATCGAACGTAAGCTGATCTTTTTTTATATATATAGACGATTACATGTTTTAGTGGACCTTTTGAAATTTAATCCCCCTTTAGACCAACGTAAAGGTCAAACATAACAATTATTCGGCACATAAAACTCTTCAGGAACGTAAAAGTCCAAGAAATTGCAAATTGAGATTCAACTCTTTTCAATGACTTCAAGGTTTCCCATGATATCATATGAGACACTGAGAGCAGTACCCCAAACTGCAACAATTGAGATATTGAGGAAATTATGGTTACGCCACTCCTGCGCTAAAAACTAATTTATCCTTGGTAAAGTTAGGTTATTCTGACTGCACACTTAGACCAGGAAGGTCCTTTGTGGTAGCGCGTGGATCTGCGGCTTTTCCAAAAGAGCTGACTATGAAGTGGAGGAAGTTTCTGACAATAATATTATCCAGGTCACATAGATTTTCAAAGAAGTAGTCTCCTAGACGAAGATTTATTCTGTTGGAGAGCCCTGGATAAAAGCAGAGAAAGTTAGGAATACACTCCTCCTCCACCTCATACAAGGAATTTCCGCAGAAGTTATTGCTGAGTTTGATCTGCTCAGCATTATCTAGCAGAGAGAGCGGTTGTAGTTATGTCTTGACCAAAGTTGGATGGATATTAGATACGTTTTGCTTTTTAACCATCTGCGGTTTGTTTTCTTGATCATATCCAGTTTGATAAGTGATTTACAAGCAGCAAAACATCAAGAATATAGAGAGGTGCCACTCCAGGGTTGATGTTCGCAAGTTTTACCAAAGTGTAAACGTCAAATCCATATATACAAAGCTCGAACAGAATCCTGTCGAGATGAACAATGAAATATTGGAGCTGAGACACAGTCAATGCTGAGGATATGGAAAAACCACTTGTGCAGACTGTTAAACGGCGATGACGAACAACATTCCGCTGCCAGCCAGAACGAACCATTCAATATTGGCAACGACAGCGAAAACTGCCAACCACCCGACCTGAGTAAAGTTAGGATAGCAATATCTAAACTCAAGCTTAATAAGGCTGCCGGAAATGACGGCCTTCAGTGGAGCTTTATAAAGCCGGCGGAGATGACTTGGTAAGAAACATCCACTAACTCATAAGCCAAATCTGGTCGGAAGAGATTATGCCTGAAGAATGGAATCTCAGCCTTGTTTGCCCGATCCACAAAAAAGGAGACTCTCTAAGCTGCGCAAACTACAGCGGCATAATTATCATCAACATCGCATACGAGCCGTTTACCAACAACCTGATCGGCCCTTATATGTGTAGTTTTAGGCCAGGAAAGTCCACAGCCAATCAAATTTTCACACTTCGGCAGATCCTGGAAAAAAACCCAACGATACTCACCACCTATTCATCGAATTCAAAGCCGCATACGACAGCATTTATAGAAATGAACTATACAGAGCCATGTCTAGTTTTGATATACCGCCTCGTACGTTTGTGTAGGGTGGGTTTATCAGTTAATGAGGGTAAATGACTAAGTATATGCTGTCAACACTAAAGGACACACAACATCGACGAATTGGTTCTGTCTTTCACCATTGACAGATATAACCTTGAGGTAGTCCGGGACTTTGTCTACCTCAGCTCAGCTATTAACTCTGAGAACAAAATCTCGTCAAAAACGAAGAATTACTCTTGTCGACCGCTGTTTGGTCGGGCTAAGATGGCAGTTCAGTAGTAAAGCCCTCACTCGACTACTAGGGAGATCCTATATAAAACCCTGATCATCCCGTTCCTGCTCTACGGCGCTGAAGCATGGACCGTCTCAAAAGCGGATGAAGAATTCGTTGGTCGATTCCAGAGGAAAATTCTTAAAAAGCTGTACAGCGGCATGCTCTGGTCAAAAAAAACTCCGCATTGGACGTTTAAGATAGCTAGGACATGTAGAACGAATGGACACCAATACTTCGGCTCGCAGAGCCTTAAGATGCGCGCACAAGTAGAAACCGACCTCAACCAACTTGGAGTGCGCAACTGGAAGCAATTAGCTAGGGACCGGGCTTATAAGAGAGGCATGTTGGTTGAGGCCCGCTAAATAAGTAAGTAAAACATCAATGGTAGTGCCATGTGTACCTTACAATTATACCAGGGAAGCTTTCTTAATGGCAAGTGCTCTGTCATGTCATTAAGAAATAGTCGGGATTGATTTCGATGTAAATGAGATGGATCACAGGGATTTGATTGCCACTTAGCTATCACTGAAAATGCCAACATTTTTTGCCGATATTACATTTCACCTGAGACAGGACAAGGATTCTTTAATAACCAAGATAACCGCCTAGAAAGTCATGGGAATGTTATCTAGGAGACTACTTCTCCGTGTTTTCTGAAATATTAATGTGATTTAGTGTCTTTGTATGTACACCTTGAGAGGGTGTCCATTGTAACGAGGAATGCAGTTTCACAGCTGCACAACCTGGGGTCTGTTTACCGGAAATAGCGGCACTAGATGTAAGATAGCATCTAGAGCTACCTACAGGGTGGTTTTTAGATTTTCAAATACATATGCATGCTGATCGTTGATCATTCCCTAGAAGGTTGGTGTTGGTGGCTATTTTTATAGCCATCCACCATACTAACACATCATACAACAGTAGGAATCTAATGATGGAAACGTAAAGCCAGAGAGTGTTGTTGCATACTTCATTTCTTCCCGATGGCGTTTTTGCATGTTCGTAGGTCTATGGTGTTTTTTTTTACGCGTTCTAGTATATTGGCTTTCCAGTTCAGTTTCTGATCCATGGCCAGACCCAGGTACTTGGCTGATTCTGCGAACTTGAGGGTAACGCCATTCAGTTTTGAAGGTTCAACGTGACGGACTTTGTTTTTTATGCTGAAACTGACCAATTGGGTTTAAGAGGGTTCGAGCAGAGTCCACATCAGAAAGGCAGTTTGTTAATAGTTCATTGATTGTATTAGGGTATTTCCTTGATACAGCTATTGCCACATCATCTGTCTCCCTTTTCTAGATTAACTAGTAGCTCATTGATTACTAGATTTCAGAGAAGAGGAAGAGACAGGAAGCCCCCTTGGTGTCACAGCTTGTAGATCTACATGCGGATGAGACGCTAAGTTTTGTTATTATGATTCTGCCGTAAGAAGCTGATTTATTAGCACTAATAAATGGTTTATTAGCACCTTTAAAAGTCATTGACATTCAAATCTAAAAGTAGATTAGTGGTTGCTTTAGCTTTGACATTGCTAAATGCTCCTTCTATACCAAGAAAAGCAAACATGGTATACTCGTTTGCCCTTATTGATTGTGATTTCGATGATGCATACGACAATGAAAAGCGACTTCCCCTTGCAGTATGCATTTTGAGAGTTGGTGATCACAAAGAGTTGGTGAGGTTCAAATAACATAATCTTTCCAAAGCTCTTAAAAAGAAAAGAGGATAGACTGATCGGACGGAGATCCTTAGGATTTATACCTAAGGTTTTTCCTCCTTTGGGGTTGAAGACGACTTCTGTATCCTAGCTTTACGATTTTTCTTAAGGGGCAGATATTGCTTGCGCACAATCCAGATGTGTGGTTCAGTAAACGATAAAAACATCGTTTGTCCCTCCAAGCATGATGTTGAAGAAGTCTCTACCAAAAACTTGCTGTTTTTTTATTGGGGACAAGACAATAAAAGACGATTAAACTGAATATGTATGGAAGGAAGGAATGTGAATGAAGGAGCAATCATACAACAGATGTGTACGTAGATAGTTCAAACATTCCACATTAAAGAAATAAACAACAATGTACCCCCCAAGAGGATCTTTGAATTCCAAGGTTTGAAACTACAAAAATTTACAGAACCGCAAGAGGCTGTCAACATAAATAAGTCCAAGAAATATACAAATTTTTGGCACAACAGGCTCGTTAGTACCCAGGGCCGAGCTTTCTCACAACCATGCATGTGTGCGTAAGTACTTTTTGCACGATGGCGGGACCTCCTGTGTTATGCCGACTTCGAACGGCGAATTTTTCTTGAAAATTGATAGTACTCGGATGATTTGTCAGATCATCACGAGAGGAGGGCCAGTAAAAATTCATTTAGGTGTTGCTACAAATTAACACCTCGCCACTGAGCCCATCAAATAAGTCCCTTCACGACAATACTATCATTCTGTTTGGGGACCAAGCGATTTTAGAGTACTTACGATATTTTTCTGAAAAAACTTGGGCTAAGAAGAACCTCGTGGTTGAGGATTGATCTACAAATTACGATGACTCTCGCATTCTGAAAGTGAAAAACCAACCTAAAATGTGCATAGGGTGGATTGCTTATGCCATGGTAGCACGTTAACAAGTCTTTTAGCGTTAAGAATGAACGAAACTTTAACATCATTTTAAAGCCAATTTCTCGACAGGTTTGGGATGGTTTTTCATTTATGGTTTATTTGGAATTTAGCCTTTGTTGCTTTGGGAACACCTTTCTCTTCCATCTAGCCAATTTTACTTTACTGATCAGGATTGTTACATAATACCCATAACACTTGTATTTCCATCTCTGGTGGTCGGCATTTCAGCTTTCCCGATGGCGATTTTCTTTTGAAATGTAAAATTGGTCCTCACCAAGATGCTGACTGCGACCAATGCTTGTTAGTTTCTGTAATTGGAATAGGACAGATCCGTGCCGCGTAACCCTTTGCAACGATTTATATCCTGTATTTTCCAATGTCTCCACTAATCTTGTTAATGCAACAGGAAGTTAGGTAATAAAGTAGACCCTTGTCATCCATGTGTCAAAAGCAGTTGAAGAAATCTTCAGAAATCACTATTTGCGTTGACGGGCAATGAAGATCAAGATTCGAACAAGAAATTTTCGATCTGTAAAACTGATTGGACAACAACACTCCGTCTTGCATTCTTCGATTCCCAGCTATACGTCGCGTCGGACGCAGTAGAGTATAAACCCGCCTTTAGGTGAGCGCACATGTAGAAACCAATTCAAGTGCGCAACTGGAGTCAGTTGGCTAGGGACCGGGCAATCGGAGAGCCAGTTCGTTTGGGCCCAGGATCATAGTTTTAATATCGTAATGCTTAATATGGAATCTATCTATCTCCCGGACTGTAGCGCCACATATATAACTAAGCAATGCAACAGTCACTCTGAAAATCCTGAAAAATATGTTCACGTATTTCAGTATCTTATTTCAACGCATATTTTGTGTTCTCTACTATACCTAGCAGACCATTTTCTATGTTTTCAATTAATTGTCAGGGCAATCAGCATTTCCATCCCACCATACACTTCAGTACGCTTTTTCCTTGTTATTATATGTTCATGCCTAACATAACAAATCACGTAACTCTTTCCTTTAACATCGATACAGCTACTCGATATTTATGACCTAGCAACTCTTGAATGTTCGACTCAACAACACAGTTGCCATGTCGTGTATAAATATCCTTCAATTTTCACATCTCGCCTGCCACAAAGTGTCAATTGAACATTTCTGACTGTCATACATCCATCGTCGTTGCTGCTTTATCTGTACACATTTTCCGACGATCTCAGAAATTAATTACAGCTCTCGGATGGAAATTCCCCCCATTTTCGCAATTCAGTCATCGAGCAAAAAAAAATCGAGCTAGCTGGCAACGAAAATGAAACCTGATTTTTTTTTATCAGTATTTAGCCTTGAAAACTATGTTACGAAGGGGTGAAAAGTTGGCCAGGACAACCCCCACATAACCTGGTCTGGGTCTACGTTATTCTATTTACATAGAGAGCCAGACCTAAATCGAAAATAATTTGTTGAAGATAAGAGCACATGTACTTACACTGTCATATTTCCTGCACCTCGGATAACAATAGGATCTGGCACTGGTGCCACAGTCTGATCCTCATAGTGTTCCTCAACCTGCTCGTCCTCGTATATTGCATCAAAGTCTGCCATTGCATTCAAACAGTACCAAACAGAAAACAGAGGAATAAAAATGTGCTACTGCAGCTTCTACTCCCAGTTAGTTCCGTATGCGATGAGTTAACACTTATTCACAGACCTCTGCTAACAAAAAGGGCTGCACACGTTTTGTATGTTTCTATTTAAAAATTTATTTAAAACAATAAAAATTCAATAAAAATCCAATTTTCCATTTTGTTACACCACACAATTAGCTTTCACGTTTGCATTTTGACACCGAAACCGCACACACACTGACGTCGACGACGACGATGACGACGGGTCAGTGGCAAAAGAGAAACTCGGATAAATCACAAGGAGGAAGTAAATAGTTGGACATAAATAAAATTACGAAATTCATCACACAATTCATTCATTATTCATTATTATGTTTGTTTTAAAGTTTTCTTTTAGTTTTCCCACATCAGTTTTGTTTGAAACGATACACGAGATACGAGATTATTGGGCAAAGTACGGAAGCAACACGGTGGCAAGAGAAAAATGCACGCAATGTGAATGGTAGGACAAACGAAAACAAAAGTCTCGATAAATAAAATCCAAACAGATAAAATAAAGGTTTGATGTGTTTTCCAAAATATTTTTCTTCACTGTGTGGAAAATGGGAAAACGTCAAAATGAAAACTTTTCAATTTTTCCTCGCTCTACACTTTCTTTATTTGGTTCTCCTTTTTGTTTTTCTTTATTCTTTCTACAGACGAACGATTTTATAATCCGACTTTGCCATATTTTTCACGATTATGTCGCTTGTTTTGGGGATTTTTTATTGTTTTAGTAGATTAGATGTTGGATTTATTGAATTAGGAGACATTTTCACGAGTTAATTATAGTTAGTAGTTTTTGTATGGGAAGTAAAAGTTACCAAGATGTGTTGCAACAGACGAAAAAACTAGGCCGACAATTTTTTTATTGTTCTTTTTCGATTTTGACAAATGTAGGGATTTTTGTGTTTGAATGGTGGCAACGCTGAAGTGGGTAGAAGAGTATGCACCTACGGTGAGTCAAATTGTTTTCCATACAACTGCGTTACATTTCTGTGAAATGATGGGGGTATTCATGCAATTTCGGAAAGTCTTCGTAATAGTTGTAAATTTGATAAGGTTACGACATAATAAATGAACTTTCAAATTTTATATGGGAATTTTTTTCCAGCAATATCGAAATTTTCTCACAGGAATTAGGTTGAAAGCTGAGATGGTAAACGTTGTAAGCTTTTGAAATGCTATTTTGACATTTAATGAGTCACTTTCACACATCAACGTATGCGCTAAACTGAAAAAACTATGGAGAACGAAAAAAGCAATATGAACAAAATTCTTTCAATAAATAAATTACTTAATTGATATTGAATTCAGTGGGTTACCGCATTATTTAGTGGTACCTACATTTTTTACGGTCGTTCATGAAACGTAGTCGTAAAATTATAATCTTTCGCAATATTGATATCGATATTCAATTAGTTTTTCTTAAAATAATTATTGGTAGTCCAACACAACAAACAGTAGGCACCTTCACCCAGGAAAAAAAAACATCGACTCTACGAAAGTTACTTTTGTCTCCACAGCACCCATGGCGAAAATTCACCAAATACTCACATTGTGCTTAAACCATATAGCACTAATAGGCCTGCTAGTAGCCAACTTCACTTATGTTGCAAAACTGCATACACACCACTGTTTCACTGCGGAAATCTAAGTAAGCAAAAAAATCGCTTGCTTCATCAAATTACAAAAAAATGGTGTAAATGATCACAAAAAATTAGTAAGAAATAAACTTACAAAACTTTTTCAGTTTATGGATCAATAAGTAAGGAGATGTATTCTTATTGCAAAATTTATTTGAAATCACTCTTTGTAGTTTTCCTACTTTTGAATAGATGACGCTACATGTCGCTGTGGAAATGAATTTCTTGGCACAATATGTTGCTCTTTTTTTAGCATGGTACTATGGAAATTTAAGCTTGACCACGGCATGTATTTCTTTGCCATTCGGCAGTGAAAAAACGGTGCCTGTGCTGTTTTATAACATATTTTGTCGCAGAAGCGTATGAAAATGACATTTCACTAGCAGTATATAATAAATCAATATTGTTCAACCGGTTGAATTTTGTGTAATATACCAACATTTACATGTATGGAATGGTTTGTTGTCAATTGGTTTTTTTTTTTTATTTTCCGCGATAATATACAACTCAAAGTAGTAAAACTGAGTTTTACCGATTTTTTTTGGGTGCATTTTTTTTTTAAATTCTTGATTGAACTGTCAGAAACACATGCATGTGTTGGTAGATTACACCTCTTCATCCGCTTTTTTTGATTAAAAAATTGCTCTACAGTGGCTCTCAAACTGTGTCCCTCCTCACCCTTTCAACCATATGAGGTTCAACCGGTTGTCGCATCATAGTGTGCGAAGGCCTATTCATAACAACTTTAGGGCGTAGAAATAATGATTAAAGTGCCGCTACAGTCCGGAATATGTAGCTGGTATCTGGTTACGCTGTCAAAGGAGAGATACATTTTTTGCATGAAGTTGCTCAATTCAACGTCAAGCCACAGATTAACGAAGATACGCATTGTGTAAGCGCTTAAAAATTGCAGTGTTTTTAACTTCCGACTCAGATTCATCCTTCAGATACAGATACGCATTCTGGGCGGCCCTTAAGAATTGAAGAATCTGTGAGCTGTAGTATTGTTGTCCATTCGCTTCACATAATCTTGTCATCTTAAACTCCAATTCTGAGTTTTTTGACTTGGTGTATGTAGCTGATGTACAGCTCGTGTAAATCCAATGATTGAATCTTCGTCTCCATAGCCCGTCCTCACAAACGGGTCCGACGACATTTCCATCAAAACGATTATGGATTTTTTTATCCGCATTTGCTAGGGTCCATGTTTTTGCGGCGTAGAGCAGGACTGGGATCAATTGATCTTGTTTAAGATCTTCTTAGTAGTTCGAGTCAGGGCTTTACCTCTAAATTGCCTTAATCCTAAAGAAACAGCGGTTGCCAAGAGCAATTATTTATTTAATGTCTGACGAAGAGATAAATTAAGTAAGTTAAGTAGTTCATCTCTGAGTCTGACAAGATGTTGCTGTCAGAGTTAATAGCGGAGCTGGGGTAGACACAGTCACGTACTACCTCAAACTTATATCTTTGAACGGTGACTTTCTGTCAAATTCGTCGACTTGTGTGTCCTTTTCGTGTTGAAAGTATATAGCTTAAAATCCGTATATGCAATTATCCAGTGGTTAATTCAACGAAAAAACTACTTTTGCTTTAGATTTCAGGTAGCTATAGCTAACCAAAGTTAGTTGAATAAACACGTTCGGGCAGCAAATCTGAACAAAATGAACACATGAATGTGTACAAAAATCTATGCATTGAGAATATAGGGACACATTTTCTGTTCTACCAAGATTTTGTGGGTAAGGAAAAGTTTTATGAACTTTCATTTTTACTGGTGCTTGGAAGACAAGCAGCGATTAGAAATAAGAATTCATAAATAAAGAGTTGATAGATACTTTCCACCCAAATATACTCAGAGATCTCCCCCAACTACTTCAGCTATCATATGTTTTTTTTAATTTGAACAACATTTTCACAAAATGGACCCACCTCACTTTTCTTCTTGGTACATTTATTGATAAATAATAAACAGCTCCTGTAATTTGTTTCAATTTTTAAATTTTTACGATAGAGGTGCTCCCCGCAGTGATGTACATGTTGGAGAGAATGAAAACTAGCATTTCAAACAAACGCAAGCACTGACATCACGTTGCAATCGATTTGTTGGTAAGACCAAAAACCGAAAGGTATCGAAATTTGTCATTCGATTATTTGTTTGTTTTTCCACCAGATTTTAAATTTCATAATTTTAGTCTGATTCGAATGCAGGTGATCTGTAAGATCAGCCTTATGGCTTCGTCACGCAGTTAGCGACAAGAGTCTGAGCAGCAGTGGATCGGAATTTTCCATAATTAACCCATTTTTGAAGATCCAATACAGAATTGACATCCTCGCCTGCACCTAGGTGAATTCAGAAATGTATTCTCTGTATCATCGGACCATAATACACCGTCAATTATATATATCGTCACCTGAATGCAATAAGTGGATAACTTGTTTTTTTAATTGTTGAGATATCTACGTTTGTTACCTTGATTCGATAAAAATGTAGTACAATAACTAACCAACTCATTTTCCTGATCTGCTGCCACCAATTGTGTATTCGAAAAAATTAGTGAAAAAAATACATAAACTGACCATTTTAAAATTTTAATATTTTTTTCCAATACCAATAAATATTTGTCGCAATTTCATTCCTTTGACTTCAATCAGTGTCACAGTAACAAAAATATCTTGAAGCTATGTCGGAAATACAAAAAAAATTATTCCGAAATAAGTTTTCAAAAAGTCGTTTAGAAAAGAAGCTTGTTTACCGATTTCTCAAATGTGTGGAAAGTGAAGTTACTTGCTTATTGCATTCATGTAACGATATATTCGTTGTATTCTTCAAAAACATTTAGCGGCAAAGATCATACTTATTGTAAAAATATATGTTAACTGCCTCATCGCGCTTCTAAATCCTGTTGACCATACGTTGTCATTGAGTCGTCGGATTTTCTCAAACTAGCTATGTTCTCACAAGTGTTTTACTAAAGAATTTAAGGCGTACATATCTATCTGTCCAGTTATGATGTTGACCCATGTTTGCATCCAAAAACGTGCTGTCATTCTATCACATTCATGGCATTTCACTTTATCTCTGAATAAAACGCTATTCGGAAAATTAGTTTCAGTAATGTAGTGTTAACCAGAGTGTAAGCAGACCCTTAACCAAAAACAAAGAAATAATTATTTTGCTTAAATGTTGCCCTACCTGTCATTCAGCAAATAGAAACAAATAGCGAAAGCAAAACTTTTTATCGAATACTGACAGCTCACAAAGAAATTGCAACAAAAGGCAATTTCCTGTTAAACAAACCTTCTCTATTGAATTCATTAAAAGTAATTTGCTTGTTACGTAGTTAGTCATTGAAGTTTCTTAAAAATTTATTAAATTCCTCACAGTTTCACACTCTTCAATTATGTCGCTAATCGATAAACTCCAAGAACCCGATGACAACATCCCCCTAGCTGATGATGACCCCCAGGGTAAAAGGGTGAAAGTTTATAATAAAAACAACCGCTCACCAAATTTCTCCTTTCACAGTAATTATTACCGACGATGATATCCCACACCGCATTCCGAATGGACGTTCAATGGATTCACTTCGTTCGTCATTCACAAATCGTAGTTCCACACCCGATTCGTCAAATAACTCACTAGAACCAGACGTTAGCCCCGATGAGAAAGAGGAAAAGGCGCGGCTCATCACCCAAGTGTTAGAGCTGCAGAACACATTAGACGACTTATCGCAACGTGTGGACTCTGTCAAAGAGGAAAACTTGAAACTCCGATCGGAAAATCAAGTTCTCGGTCAGTATATTGAAAATCTGATGTCAGCTTCGTCTGTATTCCAATCGACGAGCCCCAGTGCCAAGAAGAAGTAAACATTGGGACTGTTCTCGCGTTTCGCATTTAATCTCGAATTTGTTCATGATAGCTGTCTCACGCATGCATATTTTAATATTTTTTTTTATTTACAACACCTCAATCGTTCCCATTAGCTAATTTCGTACCTACTCTACTTGCATGCATGCAATATATTATTTAGGTTACTTTTGTATGGTATAAGCAATTTGTTTTTATTTATTTAATATACTTTAGAGCTAATATACATTTCACAAGAATAAATCAATAATCGATTACCTTAATGTATTCGTCTGTAAATGCTTTTGGTCCGTTTTGATGTACAAATCAAATAATAAATGTAGAGGGCCGCCCAGAATGCGTACCTGTAGCTGGTATCTTGTATCGCTTTCAAAATAGAGACACATTTCTTGCACGAAGTTACCCTTTATTGAACTTCAAGTTACAGATTCAAGAAGATAGACAATATGTTAGCGCCCACTGGCTGCTTGTTTTTAACTTCTGACTTAGCTACAAGCGTCAGCTACAGATGTGCATTCTGGAAGGCCCTTAATCAACAAGCTTAGTTATTTGAAATGAGGTTCTCTTTTGTTGTGGGATGAATGAGGGTCTTACTAGGTGCGTCCTGGGTCGTGAATAGAGGAAGCTGCAGTAAACCCAAGTAACCTGTCATTTTGTAAAAAGGAAATCTACGGCGAATGATGCAGCTGATCTGTGAAAGTCCATCGTGAACCAATCAAAATCAGCGTTCATATGGTAAATGATTGCTAAAATTTGCTGTGAGAATAAGGTTTTATGACGGGGTACGCCGTTGTGGGCATATTGGTAATCATGACTTTAACTCGATGCTGGAAGTTAGAAAAGGTGGTTCTGCTGCTGATCACTAACCTCGGTAAATAGTAGTGCTGGGTAACTTAGAGAATCTGGATTAGGACGTGAGGGACTCATTCAGGCATATTGCGAATAAATTTTCACCGGAAATTGTTCCCATTCAGCTATCTGATTAATTGGCACCGTTGTGGGAGTGCCATGGTGGTTGTGGTACTATATTCTGAGGTGACAGACTTTGGAATATAAGAGGTGTTAGATAGATCTCGATCCTTAGCAAGGATGAAGTTTGTGCCTTACACATGATTATCAAACTTGTGCCAATGTAATGTTGCCTTCATTGGGGTGATAACTAAGATTTTTTTTCAAAGGTTTTGATATATTGCGTAAGTCTACCGTGAAATAAGAGCCGTAAAGGCTAGAAGTTCACATGCTCACCTACTTGAACAGTATTTCATCTGAGATTTCCTACTTAATCTGAGTTCCGGAACACGGACATTGTTTTGCTAATGTTGGGCATTTAACGCAGAAAGGGTAGGCATAATTACTTGTCTTTGGGACCGAAAAAATGAAACGAAAATCGAAGCGGCTATCGAAGACAAAAACATCAAGAGCAGGGGCAGGCTACGTGAGATGAATGAATGGTGTTCTTATTGATCGTCTCGACGGGAATCGCTTAAAAATGCTTTGTAATGGACTCCCGCATGTTCTCGAAACTGGGGAGACATCCTGGTGTTTATCATGGCTAGATAGGAATGGGTGTATGAAGAACGAGACGTTAAGTAAAAAACCGGACAAAGTAAATCCAAGTGACGTAAATTGATGTTTAAACGTTTACCCATCCATGATTGTCGCCTTGATGTAAGAGTGGACCAATGCAAAATCGGATGTTACGAACGTAGAATCTTTACAGATTTGTGATCCTGCGGTTTCACACGGAGAGAGCAAATCCGGAGAATAAGGAGCTCTCCTTCGCAACGTCACATTCCAATCAAAACTACCAAGATCTTCGGCACTGCGCAGCCAAGAAAGCTTACGCTTGTTAATAAGATGACGGCTACGGAAATGAAATTGGGATGCGATACCTCAGAAACTAACGTAGTTTTACAAACTGCCGGAACTGATGCATTGGTAAAAATATCGTCGGCTGTTAACCCCAGGGACCAATCTTTTGTCGATGACATGGGGGTAGTTGAAGTCTTGATGGGACTTAATTGTTCTCTCTCAGGTTTAGTAGATACAAATCGTGACGCATTATTAGACGAAAAAGCAAAACCGTTGAAAAAACGGCGTAGGCAACATAGCCGGGATTTTAGAAACACTTTAAAAGCTCGTTTTTTTTTTGCCCTGAGACATTACGCACAACTTTTGTACGATGCAGCAGTGTGTGAATAATCGCACTCATACTTTGGACTCTTCGGTCAGAGGCGACAAAACCCTCTTGGTTGATCGTGAAGTTCGCAGCAAGATACTTCATCGGAATGGATTTGAGAAATTATTGTGGAGTCGACCAGCATATTGCGATATATCCAAAGGGACACTCTGTTAAGCTAAAAGCTGGTTATAGCCATAACACACACAAGAAATTCCTCACATCGGCGATGGATACCTACTATTCTGAGGATTTGGAATAATTTTCGCTGAAAGGAGCAGTAGATTGAAATCAATTCTTACTTGATCTCTGGTCTCGGCTCTCAAGTCCAAATGTAGGGTAAATAGTCAATGATAGTAAATCTGCTCCCGTACTTACTTATTTTTACAATTTTTTACAGGCTGCCAACTTGGTTAGTTAATTGTTTCACCGAGATAATGACGCGTTCCACTACTCACCATCAAGTTCTTCTCTTACCTACTTAAGTGACGCAAGTGTCTGGAATGAACCTACACCTCAACCAACGTGCATATTAAAATAATCTGGATTAGCCCCTAGCTAAGTGCCTCCAGCTTTGATCGTTGATGTCGATTTCTTTCTTTATATAGAATCCCCTTAGTTGTTTGACAAACCAAATCTTGCACGATGTCAAAACTTCTACATTATGCCGAGTCCGTAGGTACGGCTGGATTACCCTCAATTGACAATTATTGATAATAATCGGATGATTTGTCAGTCAGATATGTTATTTTAATGGTGACAAATAAAAAATTTACAATTTTTTGGCGCAACAGGATCGTTAGTACCCAGGGCAGTGCCTTAACACAAATACATATTCATGAGTGCGTGTGTACCCTTGCACGATGGCGGGAACTGCTGTTTTATGCCGACTCATAGCGGCGAATTTGAGATAAGCTTTTTTGACAGTTTATACTACTTGGACGATTTGTCAGATCGTCACAATAAGAGGGTGTTGCAACGGCTGGGAATTGAACCCAGACCTTATGCACGGCAGTTCATCGCACTAACCATCGAGCCCCTAAAAAATTAACTTGAGTTTGTTCTTTTTCGAACGTGCGGAATTTCTCTAGAACTTCGCTTAGGCGAACTAATTTTATGACATTTGAAGCATATGTACTTACCAATGTATTTTTGAATAATAGTGGCAAAAGTGTGACTGCAATATTAAATACAACGAGCGTATTTTCAATTGTGAAAGCTAATCAGACTTCTTACATTCCCTCTCATCATTTTGTAGCAAAATATTTTCATTCGTACCTAGGTACCTACAACTCCAACATCAAAAAGTCCATCCCATTTACATTTTATAAAACTACTCATTTACACCCACTAGTTAACACGCATAACGCATACAGCAGCGAATTCATTTCGCCGCTTTAAAAATTATAAAATTGCTCCCTTATCACACTACAAAGCAGTTTCAGGGTTGCTATTGATTCTCGCTTCTCTTGCAATTATAACCCCATATGCTATTATATGTACTACACGTTAGAATATGCCTCTAACCTACAATACAAATATCTATCTAGCAAGCTACGTATATTGTTTGGCGGCAACATATTATAGAAATGCGCACATTTGCCAAGTACTAGTACACATTCATTTATTCTAGAAATCTAAAAAAAAAACATACAAATGTGCTTCAACGTTTTGATGTCATAATAATATGTCAGATTGAAATCATCTTGCGTTCATTCCTTTTCTCTACACCCATTTCAGTGTATCTCTCTCACATTCGTTCTGCTCCAGTCCCTCATTATGAACCATTTACAAAGTACAGTACCTCAACTGTATGTACAACAAACTATAATATTTGTAGGCAACTACCCAAAAGTAATTTTGCTTGATATGTGTTCTTTTTCATACACATAAATAATAAAAATACGGTTTCCATTATCGCATTTGGATGAAATACCTAAATTTAGTATAATGGCATATGAAATACGTAAATAATGAAAAAAGTAGCTTTCTATCCTCTTTTTTTCCGACGTCATCATTCAGCTAGTACAAAGTCTGTTTGGATCTAGTACGCTCGTTGAAAAATGCGAAGCCATTTTATAATTTGCATTATATCCAAAATCCAACATTTAATGTGGAAAAACCAAGGTATAATGTATTTCTGGGCATGGGAAAATGTATTCGTTTCATTATTTCATTCGATAATTGCAGATTAAAGCCATTATATTATAAAATCTAAAGAATTTGAATTACTCAATTTCATTACTGAACACACTCAACTTTATCAATCAGGGATGACACTTACAATGTCGTACTAGATCGACCCCCACGACAGTAGTAGTTTTTAATGTCGTGCATTTGTTTTTGGCGTTTCCATCGCTGCCGATAAATTTTATTAATATTTCCACTGTAAAAAAACTTGTGGATAATTTTTAATTTATTGCCAATATAATAATAAGTGAGTGGATAATAAATTGACATAACAATTGCATGAATATTTCAAGTGTTTAATGGTGATAAGTATAATTGAAAATTTATTTTGACGCATTGGTGTGTGCTAAGGCTGGAAGATTTTGGTTTTGTTGCATTGACTGCGACTGTAGTGTGGACAGCAGTGGTGGCGGTCTGTTGTCTTGTCGGCGAAAGAAAACAATAAAACACAACATCCTCGAATCTTTTCATTGCAATCACCATATAACCCAACAGTGGACAACACCCGAGATTTATTTTAACCAAAGGTAAATACCGTGAATTTATCTAAATAAATTCCATATAATTTTGCTAGTGATTGACTTAAGACAAGTGAAAAGGATAGAGTGAGAAAGAGGCATTAATCTCGTGAAAGTGACATTCCGTGCGGGCAATAGAAGAGCAAAGGCGAATTTAGTTTGAGCGTCGCTTCGGCGGGAATGTTTCTTGATTAGTGATTAGAGTTGCCAGCACGTTTTCAAAACACGCATATTTTTCTTTCTATTTTTTAGTTAATGCTTGCAAATAAGTATATCAACAAGCGAATATGGAAGAAGTATCCCAACCTGAAACGAGTTTAACTGGTTCACTGGAGGAGGAGGAGGAGCCCAAATATACTGTAGAGACCGCTGAAAAGGAAAAACAAGTCGCCGATGAAGAGAAATCGCCAGCCTCTGAGGAGGATGACAAACATCCTGCAGCTAAATCGGAGGATGCAGATAGTCCATCAATGCCAAACGCTGCTAAAATTGAAGAAGATAGTGTCAGTCGAGGTGATGATAGTAAACCCCCAGAGGAGGAGCAGGATGAAATCAAGCAGCAGGAAGGCGATGATTCTGAAGATGTTATGCCAGGTGAGCTATGTGCAGCGATATCCGAAAGTAACTCACAGGATTCCGTGCGGAATGAATTGCAAATTCCTGATATAGAAGAGGAACCTGAGGATTCACAACCGAAAGTTGATAACTCTGGAGTTGACACAAATGATACTGTTTTCGAAGAAGTAGACGCCAACGTGTCAGCAGAAAAGCACGCAATTGCAGAAGAATCTGATATGCTGGGTGAAGCGGATATGACTCTTCCGGAGAGTGAAGATGGTGCCAATGTTGCGGCTGAGGCCACAGACAAGCCGTCTCCGATGGAATTGGATCAGTTAAGTGTTGAGGATGTTGAGATGGAATCATTGGAAAACGAAGCAACCGAAGAGGATGTTGCAAAAGAAAACAAATCAGAAGTGCCAATGGTTGAGAGTGAGCCAAAGGAACCCATTGTACAGGAGGAGGCTGGCAAATCGAAAGCAGAAATTGAAGATGTTCTGGAGGCAATGGAAGAAGAATCAGAAGAAACTGAGCATGTTGCGGAAGGCAAGGATGTTGTTGACGAAGCAATCACTATGTGGACTGACGAAACATTAGGTGAATCGGATAAATCGTCAAATGATGTTTCGATGGCTGGGGAAGAGCCTGTGGAAGATGTTGAGCAGCTCTCGAATAAGGATGAAGATCAGTTTAATAAGGAGTCTGATGAAATATTGGAAGAAAACGAGAATGATGGTGATGATGAGGTTGAGAAGGTTGCAACTGTAAATGTCGAAAATGAGATCGCTGAAGTAGACGAAAGTGAGCTTACCGAAACTGCTGAGAAAGAGATGGTAGAAAGTGTTGAGAAGGAAGTAATTCAAGATGTCGAGAAAGAGGTGGATGCAACTGCTGAAGAGGTCATTGAAACAGCTCTAGAGAAGGAGGTCGAGAAGGAGATGGATGAAGATGTCGAGAAGGAGGTGAATCAAGATGTCGAGAAGGATACAGATGTCGAAAAAATGGAAGAACAAGATGCGGAGATAACAATAAATAAAGAAGTCGGGAAGGTTGTCGATGAAAATCCCGAGAACAAGGTCGAGAGAAATGTCAAAAACAAATCAGAGAAAGATGTCGAGAAACAAATGCCAGACAAAGATAGCACTGAAAGCGAAGGTACAACAAAAACTAACAATGTATCTGAGGAAGCGGATATTACAGCCTCAAAGGAAGATGACGGTGATGGTGAGTAAGAACTTTTAATTTTTTTCATTAATTTGCAATCTGATATACATACGCAATAAAGTTGTTTACTATCGTAAACTTAAGTTTTCAGTTTGCGCTATTTCTTCCACCGTGCACCGTGATGCTTTAATGCAGTATGGTTGCATAGCTAAACTACGCGAGTGTTTTCGAAAGCATGGATTAGGTGTGATGGCTTTTCCACTGACTTGACCCAATATTTAGTTATCACATAATTATAAGCTTAAGTTGATGCAGTAGACTAGTGGTTAGTGATTCAACTGGAGGTACTATTTTTTGGTAGCATAAATAATAATTTTGCACACACAAATGAAGAGAGAAGCATGGCCGAGAATTAATGTTAGCTTATGTGAACTTATAAAATTTAATACTTGCCATTAGAGGCCCATAAATGGGGTGAGATTTTATTTTTGATTTGTGCGTCTTTAAATTTTACATAAGCCACATATTTTTACAAATAATTCCAGTATTCCCAGGTGTTCATTTTCACATTGTAACATTCAGATTTTGTAGGTTACTAGTCAATGTGTTATACAAGGTGAGCCAAAAGAAGTCACCCGAAGTTGTTTGGCCTTCAGAATATCGGTTGTGTCTCGCGCAGTGTGTGCCGTTGCTCCGTTCTGTTAAAACCACATGTCCTCCAGTCCTATTTTGTCCGATTGCGTCGAAAAACTCGGTTAACATGGCCCTATAGCGCGTACATTCACTGTTGTCGTTTGACCAGCGGCGTTGTCTAAAAAATGGCCCGATGACTCCTCCAGCGCACCATGCAGTAACTTTGAGCGGATGTAATGGCTCCTAGTGCATTACTCGTGGATTTTCGGTGCCCCAGAAGCAATAGTTTTGCCGCTGAGGTGAAAATGAGCCTCATCGCTCATTATGATTTTGGTCGAAAAATCTTCCACATCAATTATTCTGCGTTCTTGGAGTGTATCGCTCCATGGCTTGTTCACTTGTATTCTACATCTGTCTAGTTCACAAATGTCAAAACAGATTTGACATTGGCGGCCATTTGCTATAGTAAGTGCATCTTCCAATAGGGTGATCTCTTTTGGCCCGCCTTGCAGAATCCAAAGGCTTAAAGGGTGAGAATTTTTATTGATAAAATCATACGAGATGTATTAATAGCTTAGGTATAATTTCAGCGGTTCCCACCATGTGTTAATATGACTGGGTAAGAAAAGATCAAAGTTTGCGAATATATAGGAAGAAGTAAGCACTTTAAATCTTTGTATGCTTATATTTACAAACAGTTAAGCTATTTAAAGGAACAATGGATCTGAAAATATACGTTCTCTACTGGTAATTTGTGAAGAAAAGTATTCTGTGAAGGTCTTTTCCTTAAATCCTGCAGACCGTTCACCATTAAACTTCCATTGCTACAAAAATAAATCGATATCTTTCCGGAAAAATGTACTAAGCGACAATTTTTCAGGAAATTACATTTTGACTTGCCCTTATAATTTTTGCAAGCGTCACGTTTTGTTCATGGTTTCAGGTTTCTACAATTAATATAAAATAAACTATAGAATAATAAAATTGACCGTACACTACAAAATACACAAATACATAGCTAGTTACCTACATAGGAAGTTTTTTTTTGTCTCCTCTTTCCTGAAAAATGTTTATAATGTCGCTAAATACATTTTTGCGGGAAGATATCGAAATACATTCCAACATATTTCAGATGTATGGCAACCCTTTTGCACTAACATATGGTGTTGTATTTTTTTTATTTGGTTCAGTATCAGTTGTAGACAACTATTTCTTAACTCAACGCTTGCAGAAAATGCTCCTTTAAAAAAATATTCATCAGCAAAATAATTGGTTGTTGATTTCTCCATTGTAACCAGTCAATTTAATGAACCATTTTACGTCAGCAAATAAATTACTTTCATCATCAGCTAACATTGTCCGCAAATTATTCTTCGCTTTTTAGCTAAGAAGCTAAGTTTAGTTTTTTCAAATTTATTTACCATCTTCTAACAAGTAATATCACATCATTGTGAATGAATGATCTGGTACATTTGGAATCTTTTCATTATGGCCGAATCAACAGTTACAGTTCCTTTTCTAAATCAACAGTTAGAAAGTGTGAAGGTGTTGCTGGTGAATTATAATTTAGTTGTTTAAATAATTGCTGAATAAAACGTTTTGAATTAAAAAAAAATGCTTTCTGAGGAAAATTCTACAAGAAAGGAAAATATTACCTTCAATTTGGACTTGAATTATGGTATGAAAATATGTAATTACAATTCTTATACGTTTGTTATTCTTTAATCTGTTTTAACATTGTTGGAATATTTATTTTATGTTGTTCTTACAATTATTTGTTTAATAGATCCGAACTTGTTTTTCTAGTAGTTGATAACATTACATAACATAACAGGACCGTTATTTTAGCATTGACATTTTATAAGGCTACTCATACATACGACTTTTCATGAACGACCTTTAAACTACACCACTAAATAATGCGGTACCCCACTGAATTCAATCTCAATTTAGTTATTTATTTATTGATCAAATTTTGTTCCTGTTGTTAACTTTCCGTTTTTGATAATTTTTTTTCAGTTTAGGGGAAACGTTTGAAATGTGAAAGTGACTGATTAAATGTCAAAATAGCATTTCAAAATTTTAAAACATTTACCATCTCAGTTTACACACCCAATGCCTGTGAGAAAATTCCGATATTGTTGGAAAAGATTTCCCATACAAATTTTGACAGTTCACTTATTACGTCGTAATCTTATCATGTTTACAACTATTTATTACAACGAGTTTCCGATGTTACATGAATACCCTTATATGAGATACAAATGGAGTTCAAGAACATTTTTGCGTGAAATTGGCAACAGTATTAACTTAACTTGATTAGCTGGCCGAAATCCTCAAGAAGATGGCTTGATTGTAACTAGAATAAATGTGTTTGTGAAAATGGCCCTTAGTTAAATAATAGATAGAAGTTAGGTAGGTACGTACAAATGCTAGCTTGTACTCCTTTTTTTTTTTTAATTTTCTCTTGTTACCTATTTTCCATTGGACACAACAAATTTGATTTTTGTTTTGGTCTCAGATCAATTTTGCAGATCTGGATTTATCCGCAGATTTACCCCTCCATGCACTAATTCTAATACAAATGATATTTGACAGTTTGACTAGAATGATTTTCGTTTTGATTTGTTGTTATTTTGGTTGTGAGTAACTATTGTAAATCATTAATACTAAAGTAGCAGTTCTATGTGAAATATTAATTGAATCAAAAACAAACAACTTGTGTGACTGGAAACTTACAGCTACACCGATACTAACTTCATGGAACCGAAATTACAACAATACAAGAAAAAAAAAAAAGTCTGTATTGAACTGTTCGCCGTTGATGGCAACGTTCCTTCCACGGTCGTCTTAAATGGACCGATGATGTCACCAGTCCATAAACCATACCAAACTGTCGTTTTTTCGGGATGAATCGGTAATTCTTGTTTGGCATGTGGCTGTTCATCACTCCAGATGCGTCAGTATTGCTTATTTACGTGTTTGTTGAGTCAGAAATGAGCCTCATCGCTGAACACAATTTTTCGATAAAACAGCGGATTTGTACATTTTTCACAGAACACGAATTTTGATAATTAATTTCAATAATTGGCGATCGTTGCTCGTTTGTAAATATTTCCATGATAAAATGGAAGAGTATAGTGAAAGACTTTTAACTCTAAAAGATGACGTTTGGATGACATTACCAACCAGTTATGCCAACCTGAAAAACTTAACTCTTAAAAAATCACCCGTTGTTATTGTTTTCAAAATTTACACTTTAAACCGTTTTTTTTTTTATTTTTTTCCAAATTTTGAGTTTAAAACTTAGAGTTTAGAAAAATGTTTGTATTTAAAAAAGGAAAATACTTCATTGGAAGTGTTACCCTTATTTTTAAATCTCTTTTTTTTTCATTTTTAGATTTTTTTTTTATAAAATTGTCCCTTCCGCCTGAACGGGGGAGATAGACCCCCTTTAACATAAATGCTGCTTTTAGCATAAATGCTGCCGTAGAAATTACGGTACAACTGAATGACTACATGAATATTCACCCTTATTCCACATGGCGTTTTTATTAAACGACAGATAGCGTTTTTTGAAATCGGTATTACAGCTGGCAAGTCTGAAGGCGTTTTATGTCGTTTAACGCTACGTGGCGTTTAAGTAGTGTGGAACGTAAGTTCCTAAAACGTCATTGCAGTTATTCGCATTCTAACAGTCGTTTTAGTTGGATAAAACGACAGGTAAAACGCCAATAATTGTCGAATAGAAATTTGCAAACGACTAGGTGTCGAATTTTAGTTAAAATGTGAGTTTCGATTAATTTGTGTATTAATTTAAGGATTTTATTAATTGTTATTTGTTCAAGGGTGAAAATAACAACCCCAGAACAAATGAAACGTTTGGTTGAATTAATTGAACAAAATGTTTCGCTGGCAAGAAATTTCAAAAGAGGTACTCCCCAGACCGATGATAACAAAAAACGGGTGACAGTCGGTAGCTGTGACACTAAATTATTTAGGACCACCCGTAAGAACTCAAAAAGAGTGGCAGAAGGTTAGCATGTAAAATCAAAATTGGAGTGTAATACTAAATGTATATTCACAGGTCTTAGATTAGATTAGATTTTGACCTGATTCTTCTTCTGATGTTTTTCATTTCTCTTTTTGCAATTTCATCTTCTTTTTCGTCTTCACTTTCCCATGATATAAACATTGCAATGCTATTCATAGTTTTTGTAACATTATTTTGTATTTTGAATTTTAAATAGGTAAAATAAATGTTCATTTGAAATTTCAAATTGCAAAACAAAAACGCCTATCTGTCATTTTTGTATCAGATATGTCTGTGGAACTCATGTGGAAAGCAAGAAAAATGAGAGAGGAGGCGTTCAGAGAATAGAATACCGACACTAAAATGAATCGACTCAAAAAACGCCATTTGTCGTTTAATAAAAACGCCATGTGGAATAAGGGTGATTAAATATAAAAGTAAAGAGAATTTACTTACTTATCGGGCTCCCAACCCGTGAAATGTCTCTGCCTGAGACACTGCAGCCTTCCATCATCTACGTTCCCGGGCTTGCTGCTTTCAGTTGTCTAGACCAAGCGGTCTGGCATCCACGATGGCTTGGTCTTTGAAACGGAGGTTCGGTCGTCCTTGCCTCGAACCTGGGCGCTGGGATTCGAAGATCCTCTTAGGTGGAGCTTTATTGTCCATTCGCTCGATGTGGCCGAGCCAATGTAGTCGACGTGTTTTGGCTTTTTGGACTACATCCACATCTGGTTACAACTCATAGAGTTCGCGGTTGTATCTTCTCCTCAATTCGCCCTCGGACCAAAAATCCGCCGAAATTTTTTCTTTCGAAGGAGCCCAGGAGCAGCTCTCTCTCATGCTTATCGTCCTAGGTTTCGATACCAGGTACATACTCTCATGTCATAGTCCATTGACGTTCCGGGTATTGTTGCCATATAAGGAGTTTCATTATCAGAAACTCGATGCGTCTCTCTCATAACCCCCAACCATCGGGCCGGAAATACCGATGTCAGTAACCCATTTTGGGATATGAGCGCTGCCGTTGACCCATTGCGGGCTCCTCCAACACCCTGGCTCAGTATTGAAAATCCCTATAGACTGGGTGTTCAAATATGTCGAAGCAGCACTATAGGACCAGTTAGACTTAATTGGGTCTGTAGGCGCCACCGTTGAATCCATCTAGGAATGTTTTCCTAAGTAGTTTAGTAAAAAGATTACCAACATTCGATATTAGGCGTATTCTACTAATAAATCCTTCAGAGATTTTCCAGTGTAGCCTCAGCTGAGATTTTTTGAGTCAGTGTAGCAACATTCCCAGCAAGTTTCCAGCTCTATTGCAGAAAATCCCGTCTTTGCTTAGCAGGGAATCTTGTTCGACTCGGTACTCGGTTACGTCCTTGACTATACTTTCGACAAAACTTTAAGCTGAGCCTACGGAATGTGAATAAATTACATTTTTGGAGGTTCTCATTTTCACAATTTGGATGACAGTTGATTTGTTGATGCTTGTTCAAGTTGTTTTGTCATAGCCTGTTTCTTATCAGAAGCCGAAGAAAACTTCCTCCAACTGCCTATTCTTTGACTTTGGCCGTAGGGCTTTTGCAAGGTTACTACAGAAATATAGCGACCACATTGCAAACACTCATATAGGTTAGTGTGGCTGGATGCATGGTTCCCTTTAACTTCTAATGAATATAATTTCACGCCTATGTTTCTATGAAAACCTACATCTGTTATATGCTAACTCTATTTTCCTAAATACTCTATTTTTTAAATACACATTCCCATTGTACGTATAATTCCAACAGACGTCGAAAATGTCCAAGAGCCCGAAGAGTCTGATGTTTGTCTCATACCCGACACTGAGACTGAGATGACCGATGCCGAGAAAAAACGCGCAATAGAAGCTCGAGAAAATGCTGAAAAAGAGAATGAAGAAACAGAGAAAGAGAAGTCAGCAAAAGAATTGAATGAAGCCTCACCAGATGGTAAGCACTTTTCTCATAAGACTCCACAGAATATATCCAAAATGAAATATTTATTCTAGAACCTGCTCAAGAACCCCTTCTGGAAGAAATACAACCGTCAGAACCAGCAGCTGATGCAAGCACCCGTCAGAAAATCATTATCTTCTTGGCCGTCTCCGCCGAACACGAATGTGCACAATGCGGTGGGAAAAAAATTTGCGGTTATCGCTACAAAGAGTCAGACAAGTCTGCAACAGAACACGTTTGTACTATGTCTTGCGTAGACACACTTCTAGCTGCCAATCCAGGAAAATTCTTCTTGCGACGTAAAAAATTCCTTGTTGAGGAATCGCCCGAGGACGACAAAGCTAGTCACAAATGCCTTCAGTGCAAGAAGAACGTTTCCAAGTGCAAATACCTGTTCAAACAAGAAGATGAAACCTTCTATATTTGTTCCGAGAACTGTTACAAAACGTTGAGTACAGAGGAGCCAGAGAAGTTCAACCTTAAGCGGGATTCAATTCGTGTACGAAATATTGGACATACCACGATTTCAACGAAGGGATCGACCAACACAGATTCGCGTATTGTGTCTCGTTCCGCTTTAGAGGCAGACGCCGCTCGTGTAGAACGAACCGCGAGCTTCCTTCGCCATTGCACTGAATGTATGCTGGAGATTCAAATCCGCATGAACGGAAAAAATCTCGTCTGGCAGACAATGGACTTTTGCGATGAACTGTGTCTTGGGAAATATCAACGCCGTATTGGTTCACAATGTCAGACATGCCAGGGAGAGGTGCCTCATCAGAGCTTGGGAAAGTATTGTGTGCGATTCGGGTTCGAGGTGCGCCAATTTTGCTGCGCAACATGCTTAAATAACTTTAAAAAGGGTCTGAAGACTTGTTCTTGCTGTCAGAAAGACATATCAACGAGCGGTGAGGGATTTCTTGCGCCGGTCGGCGACAAAGAACAGTTTAAAGATTTTTGCAGTCAGGCGTGTATGCGTCGCTATGACTCAATGTGCAATGCAAAAAAAAAATTACGCACCGACCGCTGCGCAGTGTGTAATTTTCAAAAGCCAATGCGTGTCGAAATGACAATAGACGGCAAGGACCAGAATTTTTGTTCGAACCCTTGCTTTTCAGCGTTCAAGTTTGTGAGCAACATTGTACCGGATCAGTGTGGCATGTGTAGCAAGTACTTCGAACGCAAATCGTCGGAAAGTTTTACCATCTATGCCGATAAGCAGCGACCAAAAGCCTTTTGCTCGCGAATCTGCTTCAACGTCTTCATCATTGTCAACCGACAGATCACCTCGTGCCAGTGGTGTAAAGTGAAAAAGTACGATTTTGACATGATCATGAAAGTTGTAGACCAGCGACCTGTGATGATGTGTTCTCTGAACTGTTTGACGCTATATGGGGTCTCGATAAATGCCTTCAGTCGCACGGCCATCAAATGCGACCAATGCAATGCGTGTACTACGCCACAGTACCACCTGACGATGTCTGATGCTTCAATGCGAAATTTCTGTACCTACCAATGTGTCATGCAGTTTCAGAGTCAATTTTCTCGCGTGCCGTTAACACTAGATTCGGAAACAGTGGCCGCAGCTACTCATCATGTGAGTCCGAAACAATCGCAAACCGCAAAGACCGCTCCGACAACTGCGGCACCATTCCCTACGGGACTCCCAAAACGGGTGAAATTGAACTCGATCTTGGTAAATACCGCGAAGAGTGCAGGTTCTGCGGAATCACCGGCCACGATAAGTAATACAACGCAGAACAATCAAGTGCAGATGCCAGTGATGCCAGTGATTTCAAACGTAGCTTCACTAGCTACTGGTCAGAATGAATCAATGATTGGTGGTGTTTCTAGACGAGGTACTCCTCGTGGTCGGGGTCGTGGTCGCGGACGCGGTCGTGGAAACACATATGTCACTGAAACACGACCGCCTCGGATACCAACGCCTCCACCCCCCGCTCCTCCTATAGCTGTTGCGAAATCAACAAGAACTCGGTCGACGACAGCTTCGCCGATATTAGCGGCAACACCAGCAGCACCGAGTAGCAGTACCAAAGCGACAGGAAGGGCTTCTACACGATCAACAGCTTCTGCTGCTGCTTCTTCTTCGACTTCAGCATCAACTTCGACACCCACATCGACTTCTACTGCAACAGAAACTTCTGCACCGGAACCCTCCGCTCGTGCACCAAGTCCCATCATTGAGAAGCATGTGGAAACAAAGATTGTTACGGTCCCGCCCTACCCTCCAATGGTACGTAACGTACAAACTAGTTGTCGTCCCAAAACTGATGACGTCGCTATCGATTGCAAGCCGGAAACATGTGAAATCGGAATTCAAACAGATGAGGACTTCAGTTCGAGGATCCTAATACCTGTTCCGGTACCAATATTCGTTCCACAACCGATGTACATGTACTCAGCACCGTTCCCAGTGCCGGTACCAATCCCTCTGCCGATTCCTGTGCCGATTTTCATTCCCACCACGAGAAATTCATCGAACGGCATTCTTAAGGAAATCAAAAAGATTCAGGATAAGATGCCCGCAGATCCATTCGAGGCTGAACTTCTGATGATGGCCGAAATGGTGGCAGATGATAAGAATGAATCGGACTCAGATTCTGAGGAGGACATGAAACCAGAGCCGCGAATGATTCCAGTGCAGTACGACACGAGGCCGACGCCTCCACAAAACAATGTCGTCGTCAACATGGAACAGCAAAATAACTCGTCCTTTGGCGAGGACGTTCTTCAGATGGCATTGAAAATGGCCAGCGGAGAGTACGAAGAGCCAGGAGTTGACCTGGAGTCTGCAATGACAGCCAACACAATAACAAACCCCCCACCAGGGATGGCTCAAGTAGACGAACAGTTGCAGATGCAGAGCCACCACATGATGATGGGCGATACCGCCCAGCGTGGCGGTCGAGGTCGTAAACGCGGTGCAATAACTTCACCAACTACGCCACGAAACAATCGGTCGCCGATCAAGCGACAACGCCTGTCCGACGACACCGCAACACCCCAACAACAACAGCAGCTGCAGCCAGTTGAAAAACCTGACGCAAACATGTGTCTTAAGTTCACATTCGGTGTGAACGCCTGGAAGCAATGGGTGATGACTAAGAATGCTGACATAGAGAAGAGTTCGATACGGCGGCGCCTCTTCAAAACGGAACTTTTGCAAATGACCGCCGATGAACTAAACTATTCTCTGTGCTTATTCGTGAAGGAAGTACGCAAGCCAAATGGCACGGAATATGCGCCAGACACCATTTATTATCTAGTTTTAGGTATGCCCATATAATTGGCGACTATTTAAGAAAAAAAATATGACGTTTGCGTACACTTTTCAGGAATCCAACAATATCTCTACGAGAACAGTAGAATAGACAACATATTCACCGATCCCTACTATGAACGGTTCACAGATTGCTTGGATGAAGTGGCGCGCAAATTTTCCGTGCTATACAATGACTCACGTAAGTCTGAAAACCTCTAAATGGAGGAAAGTTTTCTCAACATGGAATCCCTACCTTTCTCTTTGCAGAATATATTGTAACCCGCGTGGAAGAGGAACACCTGTGGGAGTGTAAACAATTGGGTGCGCATTCGCCACACGTGCTACTAAGTACACTGATGTTTTTTAACACGAAACATTTCAATCTAACAGTAAGTAGCTGCGAAGTTTTTACTGAAGCAGCGAGTAATAATTATTTTCTCTTTGTTTAGACCGTTGAAGAGCACATGCAATTGTCGTTCTCACATATAATGAAACACTGGAAACGTTCTGCACAAAATGCCAAATCACCCGGCACTAGGAATGTTTTGCTACGATTTTATCCACCACAAGCTGGACTTGGTGAGTAGGAAAATTGATTCGCAACAATGGACATGAGAGTATAATTTGATATTTGTTTTGCAGATGCAAATCCTCGAAAGAAGAAGGTGTACGAACAACAGGAAAACGAAGAGAACCCACTCAGATGTCCAGTGAGACTGTACGAGTTCTACTTGTCTAAATGGTGAGTGTTTCTCTTTAAATTGCTTCTTCGCCTGTGAATAGACAGTTAACTAAAGACCGGGCTAATTGAAGAAGCATGTTGGTTGAGGCCCAGGTTCATTCCCGACTGTAGCGCCACTTAAGTAGGAAAGCAAGGACCGATGACGGTTTTGGAATGTAAATCGCACAAAATGGTGATTTTTTTCGAGATGTAATAGAGAATCGACATTTCTGCTTGTTTACATACCCGTCAAGCCAGAAATGAGCCTCATCGCTGAAGATAATTTGACGATAAAAATGTGGTTCAAATCCCAGTTGGTTCTCAGCCCATTCACCGAACACATGACAGAATTGATTGTCCGCTTGCTTTAATTCTTACAACAGTTGGATCTTACTTGAATGTAGGCCGAGATCTTTCCTAAAATGTTCACGATAATGGTGATTTGTCAAAGTATACAGGGGCTCTATTAAATAAAACGAAACGAGTGGCGATTAAACGATACAGAAGTAAACGATAGTCACGACAAAGTGCGATTGTGTTAAACGAGAAATTCTGACAGCTTGACGACCCGAAAGCTATACGACTGCCAAATGCCATTCGTAAGAAATTACGAGCATAGTAAAACCTTGAACGATACTCGTCTGATGTAATCGAATTTCAACGAGAACGAAGTTATTTCGACGATATTTGTCATAAAATATGGCCTTGACTTGAAAGTTATCCCTATCGCTAGTCCTATACCCTTAAAAAAAACACTCTATATAATCTGTAGACCATCCTTAAATTATCACCCTGAATGGAATCCATTCGATTCATTCAAATCAACAGCAAACAGTTTTCCATTAATAAAATTCATCCCCATTCACTTCGCCTACTAAATACGATTTCTAATCCATTCCAGCCCCGAAAGTGTAAAGACCCGCAATGATGTTTTCTACTTACAACCGGAACGTTCGTGCGTGCCCGATTCACCCGTTTGGTATTCCACACAGGCCCTCAGTCAAGATGCCCTACAAAAAATGTTGCATCGTGTAAAAATGGTCAAAGAGATCAACATTGCATTGCTGACTAGTTAATTCTTAATCATCCAAACAGAAGGTATCAACAAACATTATTACGAATAATAATGTAGGTATGTAAATGCAAAGCACATCCAGCCATGTGTATGCAGAGCATAGACTGTAGAGTAAGTATTCATCTTTACCATGCTGGTGTTTTACTAACAAAAATAAATAAATAAATCAAATAAAATATAAAACAATACATCGGAACATGTTATATTTTTATCTTTGATGTGAATAAGAATAAATCAATATAAAAATGAACTAAATAATTAATTGTGCAAGTGTTGCCGTCGAGCTAATTAATATTTTTTTTCTTAAATAAGGTGCGTGGCACAAAATAAGTGAATTTCTGTTCGTTAAAACATTTGAATTATCTCTAACAAACTAGACAAGACATGCATTTAGGATGTCTAAACTCACAAAGATCTTAAGTGGACATATATCTTTACTTTATGAAAAGTAAATCTTATTTTAAATGTAAAAACAATTTAAGTAACACAAATAAAAAATATGACGGCGAGGTTAGATTATTTAAACACATTTTTAAATGCAAATGGAAAGCCTAAAATAATAAGTGAATAAATATATATATATATAAATAAAAAAAACAAAACATTAATATTAAAATCAAACAAACATCATTTAGAATATTATATGAAATTTGTATGTATTTGTTTTCTTTTTTGAAATTGTGTATGTCTAAGAATTAATTACTATGGCGAGAAGATAGTTGTTTCAATAAAAATGTATTGCGACAAATATGTCTGTTGTTTCTGATGATTATTTGCACGTACTAGCACAGCCATCCATCCATTATTAATGCTACAAGGCGGCGTCAATCGGTACAATAATTAAAATGCCTCTACAGTTGGGTTAGAGTGGCTGGCATTGAGTTAGCCAACACACATTGACGATTTTTGATTGTGCTACCACGTGGGTCTTGTCCATTCTCCTTACTATCCGTGAGAAACCCATTCTGAGCTCTTTATGAACCGGAAGAGACTTTCCGCTTCATCGGAGGGGACTTTAATGCAAAACATATTTCCGGTGATCTAGATGCATTACACAGAAAGGTAGGATGCATTACGCTGTAGGCAGAAAGTACAATACCGAATTTTATTCCACCGGAAAACCAAATAACTGCCTCCAGTTGCGCACTCCAATTTGGTTGAGGTCGGTTTATACTTGTGCGCGCCACTACTGCGTCCGACATCTGGCTGGGAACCGAAGACTCTGCGAGCCCGAATATTGGTGTCCATTCGTTCAACATGTCCAATCCATCCTAAACTTCCAATGCGTACCAGAGCATTACACTGTACAGCCGGTAGAGTTCTTGGTTGAATCTTCGTCTCCATAGCGCGTCAACGCAAACAGGACCGCATAACATTCCTCTCAAATTGACCAAGGATTTCATCCAATTTCGAGTCGGTCCGCTTCAGCGCCGTAGAGCAGGACTTATATAGGAACTCCTTAGTATTTCGCGTGAGGGCTTTACTACTGAATTGCCTTCTTAGCCAGAAGAAACAGCGGTTGGCAAGAGTAACTCTTTGTTTAATTTCTGACGAGATGTTGTTTGAGTTAATAGCAGAGCCAATAGACAAAGTCCCGTACTACCTCAAAGTTATATCTGTCAATGGTGACGTTCTGTCCAATTCGTCGATGTTGTGTGTCCTTTCGTGTTGACAGCATGTACTTCGTCTTGCCACATTTACTGCTAAACCCATTCTCTATACTAGCAACTATGACATCACGTTGAGTCCTACCAATGATGTCAATATCGTCGGCGTATGCTTACACCGATTTTTGGAAAATTGTGCCTCTTTTGTTGGCTTGGGAGTTTTGCACACTCCTCTCAAGAATCAAATCAAAGAAGTCACATGACAGCGCATTGCCTTGCCTAAATCCTTTTTTGGTATCGAATGTGTCGACCCTGCTGGAGCAGCGAGAATTCTTCATCGTCAACCTACACAAACGGACGGTATACCAAAACAAGACATGGCTCTGTATAGTTCGTCTCTATAAATGCTGTAGTATGCGGCTTTGGTGATGAATAGGTGGTGGGTATCGATTTAGACTTCTGGGGTTTCTTCCAGGAGCTGCCAAAGTGTGAAAATTTGATAGGTTGTGGACTTTTCTGGCGTTAAACCACACTAATAAGGGCCGATCAGGTTTTTGTTTAACGGTTTCAGGCGTTCACATGTTACGGCAGATAGGATCTTGTAGGCGATGTTGAGCAGTCTTATGCCTCTGTAGTTGGCGCAGTTTAGAGGGTCTCCTTTTTTGTGGATCGGGCAAACGATGCTGAGGTTCCATTCTTCAGGCATGCTCTCTTCCGACCGGATTTGGCTTATTAGTTGGTGTATGTTACTTACCAAGTCATCTCCGCCGGCTTTATGCAGCTTAGTGGGTAGGCCGTCATTTCCGGCATCCTTATTAACCTTGAGTTTAGATATTGCTATCCTCACTTCAGGTCGGGTGGTTGGCGGTTTTGGCTGTTGTAGCCAATACTGAATGGTTCGTTTTGCCTGACAGTGGAATGTGGTTCGTCATCGCCGTTTAACAGTCTGCAGAAGTGGTTCCTCCATATCCTCAGCATCGGCTGCGTGTCAACTACGATATTTCCTAGTCCATCTCGACAGGATTCTGTTCGAGCCATGTATCCTTGGCTTTGACACTTTGGTAAAATTTGCGAACATCGTTCCTGGAGTGGCATAGCTCTGTATCCTAAATCGCGCGCTTTTTGAAAAGCCGGTGTTCTTCCATTCTTCTCTGCCTATACGGCTCAATAGCAGCTCTCGTCTTCACCTGCAACTTATCCTTGTAGGCCTCGTTCTTGGCTGCGATCATCTTTCGGTATTTCTTACCAAACCAAGGGTTTCTTGCTGGTGGGCGCGAGAAACCTAGTACACCAGTTGCGGCTGATCTAATGGCTTGTTGTCATCGTTGCCATTGTTTTTCGACATTCGATGATGGTGGTATGGTGTTAATCGAGAGGTTAATGAATCCGCGCGAAGGTTTTGGTGATCTCTAGCGATTGCAGTCTTTCGACATTATTTTTTTTCACAGTATTTCAGGATTGTTGTGGCGTGGTGGATGTCCTCATTCTTACCTTGGCTGCAACAAGTGGTCCGAGTCGATGTTAGCTGGTCGGAATGTTCGGACATCTAAAATCCTGGATGCGTGCCTCCTGTCAATCGCAATATCATCAATTTGGTTGACCATTCTTTAATCTGGAGAACGCCATGTTCCCTCATGGATATCGAGGTGAGGAAAGCGTGTGCTGGCTGTAGTGGTATTTCGTTCCGTAGCGAAGTCAAAACTAGACGTGGATGGTTGTCATGATGTCACATCATAATCTTCAACAGTTATTTTTTGCGTGGCATTTGACAAAATTAATGCAGCGTATCCTTTTTGGCATTATCTGCACCTTAAGACGTTCGGAAGACAGTTGTATGAACACTTTCTGAGGGGCTGCCCTAAATATCGAAGAAGGGATTGGAATTGTTTTTGACTTTCGCATTTGCTGGGGCAATGACCCAAAATTGTTTGTTGGGTCGTTTGTGGTAAAATAATTTGGATTTTGGAAGTATTGAAACTATCGACAGTTTGTTTGATAGTTTTTTAAAACCATCGACATATGCGATAGTTTTTTACAATCGACGTTTAACCAACACTCACTCACTTGGACCATAAAAGTGCGTTGTGGTACCACGTGAATCCGTCGGCTTTCTTATATTCGTTCGCCTAATTGAACCATTCAGAGCTAACTACGTAGCGTAGGAGGTTTCTGACATTGATACTAGCCAGCTCACCAAGATTATCGAAGAAATTGTCTCCCAATTAAGCCTCTTTTTCTCTCAGAGAGCTGGACATATAATTTAAGGGGACTAACACTTTCCTCCTATTCCACGTCTAAGCAGCTTCTAAACATTACAAAAAGGCCTAGTATTTTTATGTTAAGGCCTATAGGACAGTGTCATGTGAGGACACCGATTATGGTGCTAATGTTTCATCTCTTCAGCATGGTTAACATACGTTGTGCCGTTTATCCATCTGAGGTTTGCTTTTTTGATCGCATGTTGTTTGATCTGTTATGTACACGTATTCTCCTTGGGCATACCTAACATATCTACTGGCGGTGGAATGTCAAGAGAAGTGCCCAGTCTGGCAAGCTCATCTGCATGAAAATTCCCTGATATGTCTCTGTGGCCCGGCACCTAAAAGATGCAAATGGTAAAATACTCCGCCATCTCGTTAAGAGACAGTCGGTATTCGAAGGTTGATTTGACTTCCGCTTGGCTTTCGCTGAAGATGCTACTTCGTGGATATTACATTCCTCAGCCAAGACAATGCTTCTTTAGTTGCCATGATTTCCGCCTGGAAACCGATTTCGGAAAGGCGGAAGGATATGCTAAGGTTAAGCATTTTGGAGAAAACACCTCCACCCATTCCAGATTGTGTTTTAGACCCATCCGTGTAGATGTGAATAGAGTTATTGGTTCCGATGGAATCCGATTCCCGTTCAATGAGACTGAGAATGGTTATATTGAAGGCATGCTCAAAACTGAGTTTGGTAGTGGTGGGGTCGGTGTTATCTGTGGATAACACGTTGCAATGGTTGGGTGGATAACCATTGTTACGTGGCACTTTTATGTTTGAAGGGTTGTTGACGACCAAGTGAGTCGTTAAACCCGCATAGGCCTACGTGGGCTCATAGCGATATCTTTTATTGCACCTGAAAAGAAAGCTGCGTTAATAAAAAGAGGGACACTTAGGTCATTGGTGTTCCTCCATTAGCTTCAAAGAGTTAGTTGCTCTTAGTGTTAGTGGCCAGATCCGTCAAGACCTAGTAGTAGCTGCCGAGAATTTTCTTACGGCTGTTGCTGATCGCGGGGCTGTGACGCATTAGGTGGACGATGTCCTCCTCGACGTCTGGGTCTCCGCACTTCCTGCAAAGTTGGTGCGGGTCAGTTAGGTTAATCCTATGGCATGTTTACCCAGCAGATTGTGGCCTGTTATGACACTCATCGTTTTAGAAATGTAAGCTCTGTTCAGACCTACAAGCTTGTTAGGTTTGCTACCGCTTATTTCCGGCCAGGGGTCTTTAATGTGTTTGCAAATGTTGATGTGGATTTAGTTTCACTCTTGCGAGAACCTGGTAATTTTTTGTTTTTTGAAAGCAAGTAGGGGTCTAACCTCATTGTCGCATAAGGAGATGCAGCTGGACTATCCTAGTCTGGCTAGCTCGTCTGCTTTTTCGTTTCCTGGAATGTTATTGGCGAGGGTTTGTCTCACACCTACACAAGCATCGGTCTGTTTGCCGTATATATCTAGGGGTACTAGATGTAGTATAGTTATACTGGGCTTCGGAGGGGATTGTTCTCAGAACTCCGCTAATCCATATGCAAGCTGGTCTTTGATCCTTTGATTTAATACAAAAAAAAAAAAATACAAACCAACATGTACACATTTTCGGCGCAACAGGCTCGTTAGTACCTAGGGCCTTGCTTTCTCACAACCATTCATGTGTGCGTGTGTACTTCTTCAACGATGGCGGGACCTCCTGTTTTATGCCGACTCCGAAGTGGAGATAAGCTATTCTTGACGGTTGATAGTAATTGGATGATTTGTCTTATCATCACGAGAGGAAGACCAGTGAAAAATCATTTTAAGCTTGCTACGGCTGGAATTCGAACCCTTCTGGGCGACAATTCATCGCACTAACCAACCGCGCCCATAGAAATTACATAAGAAAAAAAAAAAAAAAAATCACCCAGTTTAGAGTTTATTTTGACGATTAAAGTTGAGGATTTTTGAGATAAAATTCTCTTTGCTTAATTCCTGGAGTTTAACCAGCAACGTAATCTCAACACCAACGGTGTCCGATTTTTTCATCAAAGCAGGGATTTCTTGAGACTGTTTTTATGACTTTTTGGCAGTGTTACCATTACTGTTCTTCAACATTATACGCTGGCATTATCTGTAAGTGTACGATAAATCAAAATATCCAACTTCTACAAAGTCTCTTGCGATTGTTGTCTCTCAATTGAAGAAACCCCCCAACTTCATTTAATAATTTTCTTTTATTATTATTAAATTTTAATATCAGAGTTTGTGTGTTTGGTTGTTATTTCCCTATACAATAGCACATGCGTTATTTTTTAAGTTTTCTTTCGTGTTTACATATATTTTGTTTTTTTGTCTTATTTGAAATATTTCATAGTTTTATCATTAACTCGGGTTGCGATAAACACTATGAGTGTGATATCGATACATAATAATAAACAACAAGATAAAGTTCTCTAAACTTGCTCTCATAAAAAAATATCTCACAGTTGAAACACAAGTCTCAACATTTCAGCTTGGGTCTCTCTTTTGGGTTTCAAATAATAAATTTATTTTTAAAGACACAAATGATTATGTTATCTAAAACAAACGAAGTAACTATAAAAGGGCAGCTTTTACCATTCGGCATCGCCGTTGGACTTTTGGAATACATAGTCCTTCCCGCCAATGTTCATGATACCGTCCTTTAGATAGAATTTCCATTTGTTTCTCGATCGAGTGATCTACCAATGGAAAGACGAAACATAAATATGAAGGATAAAAACAACAAAAAATACGACTGACCTTATCATACTGACAAACAATCACGTTGTCTGTGTCAAACAAGTCACTGGCATCTTCATCAGTCACATCGTCTTCGCTGTTCAACGGTTCTTCTTCGGGTCCACCATCGTTTTCGGGATCCTCATCTTCGTCTTTATCAATATCGTCATCATCTTCGTTATCCATGTTGTCGTCGCTTTCGTCAGACTCCTCCTCATCGGATGTATCTAGAGCACCATCCAATTGCTTGGCTGTTGAGAAATTTTCTAAAAATAAGAGAGAAAGAGCTCGTTAGAATTCTAATACCATTTGCGATTGAGAAGCACTTTGATGGAACTTACTTTGCATAGCAGCGTTCTGTAAGGCAGCGTTGACATGCTGTTGCAATACCGAAGACGCTAGTGGCGTCGGTAACGACATGATCGACGAAATCAAATGAGCTGTAAGTATCTGCGTCAATTGATTCTCCTGGAGCGCCGACGCCGGCACATGAATCGTTAGAACCCGTGATTCCGAATTCGTCGTACCGGGTTGAGCAGGTAACGTTATCTACAATCAAATACACATTAACCCAAGATCATGTTAAGGAAGGGCTGACAACTCACATTAACTGGCATGATCTTGTTTGGATCTAATGCAGCGACTGCTGGTATTGCTGACGCTGATGTTGTCTGCTGTTGTTGGGCAGACTGTTGGTTTTGATTTGGTTGCTGCTGTTGTTGTTGTTGCTGTTGCTTCTGTTGTACTATCTGTTGTTGCTGTATTTGTTGTTGTTGTTGCTGTTGTTGGATCATAGTCTGTTGTGGTTGCATTTGTAGTTGCTGTTGTGGAGGTTGATTTGGTTCTGTTTTTACTGTTCCATTCATTGTCGAAACTGTATTGTTGGCTTGATTTGGTTTCACATCGTTAGCTGCTGTGTTGTTTTGTGAAGCGACTGCTGCAGCTGCTGCGGCAGCGGCGGCGGCGGCGGCTGCTGCTGCGGCCTTCTTCGATTTATTGGCAGCGGCCTAGCAAAATAATCAACGAGTTAGTATGACAAAACGGAAAGCACTAAAAAAAATTTGCAAGCCAACTACGAATAACGCCAAAAAAGTACTAGAACATTGTAATAAAGAAATTGTCTCATACCTTTGATGGCTGGAGTAGTGGCGCAGTGGTTATGTTCAATCATGGAAGACGCGCAGATATGGTAGTGCAATCGAACAAACAATTTTTGTTTGCCGTTTCGCGGCAGTGGTGGATAATGAAGTTTGTGGTTGAGATGGTAAGTGGTTGATTGAGGAATGTTAAGCGAGCGATAATTGCAGTTTTATAATTATTTTTTTTTTATTATTTAACACGCAGTAGTATACACAGCACACATTGTACATAAAAAAGAGGGAATAACACGCTATTAAGGGTTCAACAAAACAAGTTCCACTTTCTAGCGGACAGGGATGAACAAACCTTGCTTACCTTCGGATTATTGGCAATAATTGGTGGCGGTTGGGGCTCTGGAGGTTCCGGATTTAGTTCCACCGCTTTGCTTGCCAATAACTTTGTTCGCCATATTTGTTTCATTTCTTGTAGGACTTGTTCGTCGACACCCTCGTCCAAGAATGCATCACGTACACTTGAGATGACATCTTCTATAACAGTGTGATATAGTTTTAACTGAAATAAAAGATTAGACGAGGATAAAGGTCAGTTGTGTTGGTTTAAAGGTGGTTTTTGGAATGACGATATGATCCATGATGATCGGTAAAAAGTTTTAAAGTGTGAACATCCGTCTTAAGATATAGGATGCAGGATATGGCAGATGACAATGGTTTTCTTAATTAGTCGTGTAGGCACATTACGATTCGCTTTAAACAAACTAGAAAACATACCTTGTCTTGGGTTTAAACCCACCAAAGACAGAAATGGCTCTTAAGAAAACACAAAACGCTGAACACCGTCCTTCCTAAGCTTAATGGCACTCTGCTGAAATTCATAGAGAAAGCCAAATAGTTTTCCTCTTTCATTGAGGAATTGACATATATCCACCACGGAGACGTATGCAGCGGTCGATACACACATTGTCTCTGATCTCCTATAACATCGCCGGCTTATTGGCATACGAAAATGATTTAATGTTGCCTCATAAAAATAAGTCTAGAGGCGTTAAATCACATGATCTCGGCGGCCAATTTGACGGGTCCGTTTCTCGAGATAACAAGTTTACCGAACTGAGACTTCAAAATTCGATTGTTGCAACCACTGTGTTGCTTGTGGCACCGTCTTTTTGGAACCAGTCCGGAATGAACCTGGGCCTCAACCAACATGCCTCTCCAATTAGCCCGGTCCTTAGCTAACTGCCTTCAGTTGCGCACTCCAAGTTGGTTAAGGTCGGTTTCTACTTGTGCGCGCCACTTAAGGCGAGGTCCGACGTCTATCTGGGAATCGAAGACTCTGCGAGCCGAAGTATTGGTGTCCATTCGTTCTTTATGTCCAGGGGCATGTCGCTGTACAGCTCATATAGTTCTTGGTTGAATCTTCGTCTCCGTAGCCCGTCGACGCAAACGGGACCGAAGATTTTTCGACGAATTTTCCTCTCGAATCCACCAAGGATTTCTTCATCCGCTTTTGAGACGGTCATGCGTCAGCGCCGTAGAGCAGGACTGGGATGATCAGGGTCTTATATAGGATCTCCTTAGTAGTTCGAGTGAGGGCTTTACTATTAAATTGCCTTCTTAGCCCGAAAAACAGCGGTTGGCAAGAGTAATTCTTCGTTAATTTCTGACGAGATGTTGTTGTCAGAGTTGATAGCGGAGCCGAGGTAGACAAAGTCCCGTACTAACCTCAAAGTTATATCTGTCAAATTCATGCCATCGCTCAAAGAAATAACGCTCCAATGTTTCTGTAGCGAATACTATTTTCCGTGACGGTCAATTTTTCCGACGAAAAAACTGTCCAATGACGCCACCACAAGAAAACCGCACCAAAAAGTGACCTTTTGCGGATGAAGTTCTGCTTCATGAAGCTCATGAGGGTTCTCACCTGTCCAATAAGGAATATTTCGCTTATTAACGAATCCGTTTAACCAAAAATGTGCTTTAACGCTGAAGATGATTTTGCGATGAGATTCTTCTTTTGTTTCCATCATGTCAGGAGTCCAATTGAAGAACGTGCATCGAACGTGGCTTTATTTCATGTGTTAACTTGATCTTGTAAGGGCGTAGGCCAAGATCCTTACGCAAAATTCGCCATAATTTTGTCTTGTGAACGCAGTGAAATCGAGTGATTGGGCTGGTTTGCGAAAGATGCCTCGACGGCAGCATTATTCTCCACACTTTGGGCAAAACGTAGTCTCGCTGCCACGGCAACATCAAGCAGCGAATATTCTGACTAAAATGTTTTCACTAGAGAGCTTGTCTACTTGGAGCAGAAGTACGGGCAAAAATTGGCGTTAACGCTCTTAATGCTGCGACGACCAAATCGGAATTTCTTTTGAAATTATTTGTGAACGTTGTTCCTTCGTGTAGTTTCACCATGATGAAAATGTCGGCTAAAGGGTGCTTTCACACTGAAAGTCAAGTCAAGTCGCACCATTTGAAAGTATTTTTCAGGATATTGACTTCGCCACTTTCAGCAAAAATGCGCAGGTATCAAGAAAGATGTCGGATAGTAAGCTTTAGGTCATTGGAAACGACAAGGACATCATGTTTATAAAAGACATCGCTTCCGGAAGAATAAACTCAAGATTTTTACAGTCCAATCGCTCTTTTTATGTTCCAAATAATTCAACAAGCTATGGAGGGAATGAGCCTTTAAAAAGGTGCATTCGATTATCACAAATGCTCTCCTTTCAAATAGTGGACATTAAAGATACGATCGATTTTCCTGTCGCTTTCCGTCACGTTTCCACGAAAATTAATGTATCATCACAGATTATTCGTAAATAGATCCCAAAAATAATTCTCAGAATTCCGACCCGATGTTGTCTTTTCCACAACACATTTTTAATCACTTGCAGATGATAGGGACCCTTTGACCAGGAAAGCTTTTGCTGCATTATTGTCCTTTCAAATATCTACCAAAACACGAAGCTCATCCTTTGGTTCAAAGTGAGGATGGGAAAGGGAAGAGACACATTCGAACAAAAAATCTTAGTCGAACATTTAGTCCCGTATGCGATAGAAGCGAATGGAAGAAAAGATGGAGAAGATGAAGAAAAAAAACATGTCGACTATATTGGCACCAGCCAATCCCAAAAGGAAGATCTTACTTCCGGTTTAAGAACAAAGATATCGCTTATACCAAGCCACGTGCCAATTATCAAACGGAATGGATGACTGCCTTGTCTCAAGCAGAAACTCTGAGCCCGTAAAGTAAATGCTCACCTTATAGGTACCAACTAGTGGATTAAAAAACATTTCCTCTTCTTGTTTTGATTCCATGACAGCTCACGTGAAAAATATGCTCCCCGGATTATTTATTTCTCAAAATCTCAACGGACTTCATTCAAAAAATACCACAAGCCGCCCAAACCTACGACAGTACAATTGAAATAGATAGCGAAAGATAAAAATAAATTGTTGACGTGTTATAATTTTATCTTGTATGTCAATAATTAATTCCGGTGCTGGAGCGGGCCCATTCCCGTACATTATGAATGTGGTCTTCGTTTCGAGAATACAATCAATTCATAGTCAAACTGCGGGCACGTGTTGTTGAATTGTTATTCTCGTATCATGTTCGCATGTCTATCGACGAGCGAGTGTTACGAATTAATTCTTTACTTGATAAAATAGTTTGACTAGCTACATTTGATTTGAAATTACTCGCAATTATAGGTGTAGCCGATGTTGCATGAAATTTATAACACGAGGGCTTATAATTATGCATTGACTCGATTTAATATGCAACAGTCGCGGGATATATAGATGAGACTTTCGGTTTTAGGTGCACAAAATAATGACGGTTTACTTAGATTTCAATGGGTAAGCCGCAAATAGTTTGAACGTTTTGAGGTCAAATACTAGAACAACTGGGTACTCATATCGTAAATTTTAAAAAGAGACTTGATAGGCACGTAGGGTGTAGTTTTTATATTGTGTGTGTGCACATGTAAAAAGCGATTACATGTCGTCAACGATTGTCGTTTTGAATGTTCCAAAAAAAAGTACAGGGGTTGAGAAAGCATAATTAGATTGATACATCAAGTGAGTTGCTAGACATGTATAATTTGTGTAATCTTTGCTGCAAGTATGGTTGTACGTTGTAAAAATACATAGTACCTAGCCAGCATTGCTATTGGGCCTTGATCACGAAGGATAATAATATCGATCGTCTGAACGAATATACTTGACGATTTGATGATTACTTCATGCAACCAAAAGAGCTTGACTACTTGATACCAACTGCCAACGGAAAAGGATTTTGTCCTATAAAGTGATAAGGCCTCTAGTAAAGCTGCGTTGATAACATTGGTAACATTTTTAGCGCTTTTTATTTGACAGACGTCAAAAGAAGCGACGCCTTCAATGATACAGCAGCATACAGACTGCTCATAATTTTCTGCGGCTGGATGGAATGCTTTCTCAAGAAGAAATATTTTTAAGTTGCGGCTATTGCAAAAAAGATTTTCATCTTGGAGTGCCTCAAGGTTTACTTCTATTCCCCATTATATTTCTGCTTCATATTAACGAACAACAAATCGATTTTATTTAGTATCGCAAATCAAAGATAGTAAGGTTATATTGGCGGCACGCGATGGACACATATACCGGAAAGGTCCTTTGTGATACCACGTGGATTTGTCGACTGTGTGACCCATTCCTAGCCAGCTATGAAGTGGGGAGGTTTCTGACTCCTAGATTGTCAAAGAAGTAGTCTCCTAGATGTATTTTCTTCTGTTGGAAATTTTGGTAAGAGCAGCAGACCAAGCTGCTTCTGCAGAAGTTATTGGTAACGAGGCCTAGCATTATAAAGAGAGCGTTTTTGGGTATAATTTGGCCAGAGTTGCCTTGATATTCGATACGTTGTGCTGTTTATCCGTCGGTGATTTACTTTCTTAATCGCATCCAGTTTGATTGATGATTTACATGTAGCGAGGTACGTGACTAATATTTTCATTCCCGGTGGAATATCGAGAGTAGTGCCCAGTTCATCCGTCTTACAGTTGGATATCTCTGTGACACGGACTCAAAAGAGATGAATGGTAAAGTGTTCTGAAATCTCGTTAAGAGTTAGTCAGCATTCGAGGGCTGATTCGTATATTAATGAGATTTCGATGATGCATAAAAGTGAAGCACTGTCTCAACCGACTTCCCTTGCAGTGTACACGTTGAGAGTTGGAGTTCACAGTCGGTTCAATGCTAGTACGGAAGTGTATAAATTGTTCGGACATAGATCCTTTGGATTTATATGCAAGATATTTCCTGCTTTGGGATGAATATAACTTTTATCATCAACAATACGAAACAACACAACACCAACACTTTTTTGCAGAGCAACTAGGCAATGGAAAGAACTTCTAGGTGAAAGGTCTCCACCAATTTACACTCTTCGGTATTATTATTTGGATAGAAGGACCACTTGGAATTCTAGTGGGTGAAGTGCCCTAACGAATATTGCTTTGGCGTACTAAGCGTGGTGTCCCTGGTTCAAATCTGGAAACTGGAAAACGTTTTTCTACTGCTTCGCCTGTTGCGAAAGTTATATAAACGTTCAGCAGTAACACTGTCATGAGAAACTTCTCAAATGACGTTCATATTCGGCGTTAACCAGGAGGCCTTCTTCTTTGTGGCCAAAATAAAAACTGCGCACACGCAGGGATGCCATATAATTAATTTTAAGAAACTATCATTCACCAACAAGGAAATCTAAACTCAATACCTCGACCACAACATTTAAATTCGAACGAGACAAAACACAATTAGCGGTAGTAGTGCATCTAGCGTGTTTGCCGCATATGACAGCATTTATAGAGACGAACTATACAGGGCCATGTCCAGTTTTGGCATACCGCCCAAACTCATCCGTTTGTGTAGGATGACGATGGCGAATTTTCGCTGCTCTATCAGGGTCGGAAACGACCTCACCGATACATTCGATAGAAGAAAAGGATTTATGCAAGGCGATGCGCTGTCATGTGATTTCTTCGATTTGATTCTTGAGGGGATTGTGCAAAACTCCCGAGCCAACACCAGAGGCACAATTTTCCAAAAATCTTTGCAACTACTAGCTTACGCCGACGATATTGACATCATTTGGTAGGACTTAACGTGATGCCATACCCACGTGTACTAGCATAGAGCTTCCGGCAATAATGGGTTTAACTGTAAATGAGGGCAAGACTAAGTATATTCTGTCAACACGAAAGGACACACTACATCGATGAATTGGACAGAATGTCACCATTGACAGATATAACATTGAGGTAGTACGGGACTTTGTCTACCTCGGCTCCGCTATTGACTATGACAACAACATCTCGTCAGAAATTAAACAAAGAAATGCTCTGTTTTTTCGGGCTAAATATGCAATTTAGTAGGAAAGCCCTCACTCGAACTACTTAGGAGATCCTATATAAGATCCTGATCATCCCAGTCCTGCTCTACGGCGCTGAAGCATCGACCGTATCAAAAGCGGATCAAGAAATCCTTGGTCGATTCAAGAAAAATATTCGGTCCCGTTTGTGTTGACGGGGTATGGAGACGAAGATTTAACCAAGAAATATACGAGTTGTACAGCGACATGCGCCTGGTCAAAAAAAAAAACTCGGGATTGGACGTTTGAGACCGTTAGAACATATAGAACGAATACTACGGCTCGCAGAGTCGTTCATCCCCAGCCAGACGTCGGACACAGTAGAGGAAGACCTCGCCTGAAGTGGCTCGCACAAGTAGAAACGGACCTCAACCAACTTGGAGTGCGCAATTGGAGGCAGATGGCTAAGGACCGTGCAAATTGGAGAGGTATGTTGGTTGAGGCCCAGGATCATTTCGGACTGTAGCGCCACTTAAGTAAATCGCGTTATGTGTGTTCAAAAAAGCCTGATATCTGCTCAAAAAGTCAGAAGTCAGAGAAACGAGTTTTTTAATTGAACTGCCACCGCTGTCCATTTTGCAGCCATCGGTGTATAGAAGTGTGTCAAGCCGCTGTAGCTTTTACCAACTTTACTCAATAGAAATTCAGTGGTGAAGCTGAAGTTTTAGTATCACATAATCAGTATAATGTTGCATTTTATAAGACCCACGTCAGTCACAAAAGGTGTGTTACTACATACATAATTTTCATAAAATGAGATTCAGTATTCACATTTAATAGACATTCGTGACAAATTCTCCAAAAATGTGTGATTACTTTCAAAAACTCTTACAAAATCTGTTGACTCACGCTTGACAACCTACATCACGAATAAGAGGACAAAAATCAATATGAAACCTCCACGCAGAGAAAACAGAACCAACATTCACTAAATATATTACCAACTCATTCGAGTCGGTCCTTGTGTTACACATCTCGTATAAAACGGGCGCGTTTTGCATTTGAAGTTCATTACCCTGGACTCTGGGGGTGATGTGCACTCTTGCAACTGTCTTGGTGAACAAAAATCCAACACTGCTTTATTAAAAAATTAAAAACGAATATTGTAACCATTTTCCAATCGTTATCTGTACACGATAAGGTAGTCATATACTTCAACTTTAATTACGAAAACTTTACACCGAGAGTTTGTAAACAAATCTGACCTCTACAGACATGTAAACAGACGAGCAAGTGTTTTATCATTTCCAGTCTTTTGCTGTAAAAATAAACTCGTGCTCTGAGTTTGATTGTGTTCGTGCTATCAACTCACATCAACAAGCGCAAATACCAATCAACTGTGCTATAAATATTTAATTGAGCGTTGAGAATGCAATACGATGATAGAGACAATACTAACAAAATATTTAGCACCGCATGAGAACAAATGGCGCAGAGTAGTTAAAGTCAAGTCTTATCAGGTGCAGCGATAAAATATTTAAAAAAAAATCTTCGACAGGAGATTGATATTAAGTTAGTCTATCTCTGATGATATCTGTTTGCAATTACCGCGGAAAATATGGCAAACCTTAGTAGAACAACGACACTTAAGGTAACTTCTGTTAAGATTCAAGATAATGTACAGAAGCGTAGTTACGCCTCTTGTGCGATCGGTAGAGGAAAGTCATGAACCAAGGAAGAAGCAGCACTAATTCGAGCCAACAAAATTGAAAGTAAACTGCAAGACAATGAAATCTCAGGAACTTTAGGTGATATCAAAGAAAATAGCTCACATAGCCAACGCATATTGCCCCTTCGCACTGACCGCCCGAGTCTTTAACGGCTACACAACTTTTAGCTGTGATGCGTTCTCTATGTAGTTCTATACTCCTTGGTCTAAGTATCACCAAGGAGTATTAAGCGATGTGCGTGCACAGTTAGACCAGAAAAGTTGTCGACTTTTTCGTTTGCCTATGTGAACCATCCTGAGCTTACCATAAAGCTAAGAAGGTTCCAGGCATTAAGGTTAGTCAGCTCACCTAGATTGTCAAAGAATTATTCTCCTAGATGGAGTTTTCTTTTGTTCGAGAAAGCTACTCGTCCAAGCAGCTTTTGCAAAAGGGCAATGTCCTGTAAGTATATCGATGATGTTACTGATGTTTGATCTGTTCAGCATTATCAAGCAGAGAAAGCGTTTCTGGTTATAATTTGGAAAGAGTTGCCTATATATCAACTACTTTGTGCCGTTTATCCATATGCGATTTGCCTTCTCGGTCGCACCCTGTTTGATCTGTAGTTTACATGTAGGGCATAACTAGCATTCTAGACTCGCAGTAGAATAGAAAGGGTAGTGTCGAGCCTGGTAAGCTCATCCGCCTTGAAGTTCTCTGCTATATTCCTGTGCCTCGCACCCAGAAGAGGTGAATGGGAAAGTACTCAGCCATTTCATTAAAGGATCGTCGGCAATCATGGGCTGATTTCGATGGAGATGGAGATGGATAAGGATAATTATTGATTGCTGCACGTTGGAGTCGGCAAAGGAATTTTGTTAATTTGTTTTACTACTTTAAAGTGGCAACACTGTTCCTACTGATTGAACATTTATTTGTGGTTAGTAAGATTCGACGAATAGACTAACGCCAGCACAACGCGTGCAAATTGTACAAACCATGGTTCCGTTCGCCAAACTAATGGTAGTGAACGTAGTCATTTATCGTCCATCTGAGGAGGTTATTTGCAAAACGATGAATCGTTTTCGCACCACATATTTAATAACACCAAAGAGCATAGAACTACATAGAGTACGCATCACAGCTAAAATGCTAAGTGCGAAGGGGAAATCTCTTCGATCGTATGCGTCGGCTATGATGTTTTTTTATGATGGGGTAGCAATGCGCACTATATGTAGTTGTTTTATGCTCTTTGCTAATACGCATGACCCCGTGCGAACAGAAGAAATTATTTCCGTTGTCAAGCGCAGGGTTGAGGAGAATCCGAATGAGTCTATTCGCCATCATGCAAAGCGATTGGACCTATGCTCATCCACTTTGTGTAAGATTTCACGCAAAAAAACGCATCACCCCGTGCGAACAGAAGAAATTATTTCCGTTGTCAAGCGCAGGGTTGAGAATCCGAATGAGTCTATTCGCCATCATGCAAAGCGATTGGACCTATGCCCATCCACTCTGTGTAAGATTTCACGCAAAAATCTTGACTTAAGAGCTTTTAAAATCCAGCTTGTGGAAGAGTTGAAACCACGTGACCATTATGCGTGCAGCTTATCCTCATTTTCAATGCCAAATTTTGTTCTCCGATGGGTTCAATTTTTGGTTAAATGGATTGTAAAAACGCAAAATTGCCGAATCTGGAGTGGAGAAAACCCAAAAGCGTTGGACCAAATGCCCTTACAACCATTAAAATACATTGTTCGGTATGCTGTATGAGCTGGTGAAATCACCGGCTTATATTTCTATAAGGACGATGCCGGCCAAAACGATACCCTCAATGAAAAGCGCTATAGAGACATGATTTCTGTCAGTTTCGTTCCTCAGTTGATTGACATTGACAGATATTTGTGACATCCTGTGACTTCACACCTTTCGATTACTTTCCTTTGGACTTTGTAAAGTTGTTAGTCTAGTCAACGTTTTCGATTGGAAATGTGCTCAATAAATTTGTCGAAAATTTGACTTCATAATTGCGCATTTATTTGAGCTATCCGTTGCACTCAAAATCATATTTCAAGTATTTTATTTCATATTGCATACTGCAGACCTCTTAAAAAAACCTTTTATATGTCTTCTACCAATATTTGCACTCCGGTTTCCCGATCATAACTGGACGCGCGTAGCTTTTTCATCGAATGCTAACAATTCGACGATTTTCATAGTTTCCAGTTTGGCCAAATTATAGAAAACCTTTAAATTTCCTTTGGTTATTGGTGTTAAAACTTAAAAGATAAACATTATGAAGAGCTATAATGAGAACTTTCATTAAGGAAATATATGCATGTCTTAACCGTCCATAGATTCGAAACCGCTAAAAATGTAGCGGAATGTCTAGGTTTCCTCAATCGATGTAAAAAGTAGTTCACCCCTTCTGCCAGATGAGATCAATATACAAAGCGTATATACGCCCCAAACTTGAGTTCAACGCCCACATCTGGTCAGGAGCAGCAAAAACATCATTGCACCTACTGGAAAGGATACAAAAGCGATAAAACTGATAGGAGATTCAACCGTAGCGAACTCTATAATTTCACTTGAACATCGTAGGAATATCTCCTGACTTACACTTTTTAAACGCTATTTAAACAGAAAATGCTCAAATGAAATAGCACCAGCTGCATACCGCCTCTTCAAACATTCAACCGTAATACTCACCATGCCATGAATGCTAATCAATAAACCCTAAAGCCTATCTTCGTACTATGAAATAAAGAGATTCATTCCTAAGCCGTACAACACGAATGTAGAAGCTTTAACAAACTCTGTTTTTCCTCCACATTACGATTTCCAGACATTTAAAACCAACGCACATCGGTTTCTCCTCCTTTTTTCCTCTGAATTTCCTTAATGATCGCGGTGTGTTCAAACACCATTCATGAACTTTTTAGCGCGTGCTAATTATATAAAAAAAAGCGGAGTTTTGTTTTTGTCTAGGGGTGTTTCGCTGTACAGCATGTATAGTTCTTGGTTGACCAAAGATTTGTTCTCTCAAGAAGACCAAGGATTTCTTCATCCGCTCTTGATACGGTCCTTTCTTATTTGAATGATCAGGGTTTTGTAGTTCAAGAGGGACTTTACTACTACATTGCATCCTTAGCCGGAAAAAAAACAGCGGTTGGCAAGAGTAATTCTTTCTGACGAGATGTTTCTGTCAGAGTTATTAGCGAAGCCGAGGTAGAAAAAGTCCCGTACTACCTCAAAGATATATCTGTCAATGGTTACATTCTGTCCAATTCTTCGATGTTGTGTGTCCTTTCGAGGAAGCATTCGATCAGAAGAAAACACATTTGCACATCTCGTTAAGTGTATCTTTCTTTATACACAAATTGATATTGTACAACACTTGTCGTAAAAGGCAACCATGCAAATAGCGACAGTTTTAACATATGAAACAGTTTCGTATGTATGCATTTGAGGCAGCGGCTGCATAACACTGTTCCAAATTTCAATAGAGATATGTTCTCTGAATATGACACTCATCCGTTCCAAATCTTATCACATCGCATATAGTAGAGATGCAAATCGACGAATAAACTTATGACGGTTGTGCAAATATTTATCCGTTAACAATGAAAATGCTTACACGCCAATTGATAACGACGCGACGGCCGTAAAATAACAGCTAATTTGATGGATAAAAAACGTGCTAAAATTTTTAAAAACGTCTCCTCCAAAAATAGTTAAACGAGTAGGGAAGCACACTATTAGCGAACAGAGTAGTATGAATGTACAAGCTATCTACAAGTGATAATTTATGAACATATACACTATAGATACCCAATAAAAAAAAAATACGCATTGGGCGTATGAGAATGCTACAACATGTAGAGCGAATGAACACGAATTTACCGAATGAATTTGGTTGAAGTGTTTAAGAAACACCTTCCCTTAGATGAAGAAACCGACTTTATCCAACTTGAAATGTAAAACGGGAGAGTAAGCTAACGATAGATATAATTGAAGAACCGTTTTGGTTTAACAACAGGTTCGTAGTACCCAGGACCTAGCTTTTTCTCATAACCATTCGTGCCAATGTACTCCTTGCAAGATAATGGGATTTTGTCTCCAATTCAAACACCCGAGTTGAGGTCATTGCGCGAGGAGGGCCAGTGAAAGAAAACACAGATGTTCCGCGCACCCATTACACCGCCAGGCCATCAAAGATTATGAAGTCATACAGATGATGCACTGCAGACAACAAAAATTGTTCTATGGCGGGTCGTACTGCACAACCCCCATATATTGGATCTCGTTTCTCATGTGTGCACGTGCACACCGCTCTTCCTAACCATGAAGCTGATAAGCAAACGTTTCTGTTTTTTTGTTCCCAATGCATCATCTGTATGGCTTTATAATCTTTGGTGCCATATAATGCTCATAACTATTCACAAGTTCGCAATCGGTATGAAAATATAATCCAGATAAATACTACGGAAAAGCCAAATATTGCAATTCTCATAGATAAGATAGCCAAGCGGCCATAAATCAACTATCAACTCCGCTACCATATTCTCCAAATTGGTACAGCAATGCCGAAAAGAACTTGCCCACCTTGGCTTCAGGGTTACACTTCTCTGGGTTCCAGGGCATAGCGACAATGAAGGAAACGAGCGTGCAAACGAGCTGACCAGGCAAGGGTCCGTATCCCGCTAGGTGCGGTTAAGGGACAAATACACTCATACTTCCTGGCCGACACCAAATGGAGAAGGTTAACAAATTGCGCAATATCGAGGACGATATGGCCCTCCTACGACAAATACAAAACTATCGATCTACTAGATAGAACCCGCCCTGATATCGCAAGAATTACGTCGATATTCACGGGGAACTGGACATTTGGAGACCATGCGGCCAAACTAGGGATCCCATACAACCGTAGTTGCGTGAACACAGATGAGAGAGAAACCCTCTCCCATTTCATCTGCAAATGTCCGGCACTAGCAAGAGCCAGATGGCGAGCGCTTTCTAAAACTCACAGTCTGGACCCAGAGACCGCCTGCTTCACATCCACAATAACAGTCATAATATAGGTCACAAGAGTCTTGGTAACAGCAAGGAACATAAGAGCTACCAAAGAATATAGAACTACATAGTACTCATCACAACTAGCCGTTTCAGAGGCGGGCGGTAAGTGCAAAGGGGACATTTTGTCGATCGTATGCTTCGGCTATGCTGTTCTTTGATTCTGGGGTAGCAATGTGAACACTGAGGTATCAATATCAGCACCCCACATAGTTTTGTTGTATGAGGTAGTTTTATACTCTTTGGTGCTACTCGTGTTCATACCGAACCGCTACTTCTACCTACCTATCTAGAGGACAGGCCTCGTTGTTTGTACGAGTGCAGTAATAAAATCAGAGCCCGAGTGAATAGGGAGAAATCAACATAAAAAGCTGAAGATCATGTCCAAGGATTTGGATATATCAACCAGATCTATGTGCAGGCTGATCTGCTTACAAAAGCCTTTCGAGGGTCCACGGCACAACTTCTAACTCGTCAAGTAAAAAAAAAAAGGCTGCAAGCGACTCTTGCAGTGGCACAATGGTCATGAAAACATTCTGGATTATGATTTTTGGTCAGAGTTAAAGAACATGAACTGCAACACTCCCCACAGAAATTTTAAAAGCCTTAAAACAGCATTAACGAGAGTAGTCCATGATCCTCATGGAAACCGTACGTGCCGCTATAGCCCTATGGCCATACCGTTTGAAGGCTTGTGTTAAAGCAAAAAGCAGTAATTTCAAGTGAATTAATTTTTTTTTTAAATAATCAATGTTGTGGTCTGATAAATGAAACAATTTTGAATAGAATATGTTTACTGATTCTTTTATAACAGTACTAGCTATAACTTACGTACGTGCCGCTATAGCCCTATGGCCATACCGTTTGAAGGCTTGTGTTAAAGCAAAAAGCAGTAATTTCAAGTGAATTAATTTTTTTTTTAAATAATCAATGTTGTGGTCTGATAAATGAAACAATTTTGAATAGAATATGTTTACTGATTCTTTTATAACAGTACTAGCTATAACTTTTTTACGCACATTATGCTGGTAAAAACGAACTGTGACAAAAGTAAGACCATGAGGTGTCATGTTTGTGATTACTTTGAAAGGTGGGTCTAGAATTCTGTTTTTGAGTAAACATTGAAATCTCCGAACATGTTTCGTATAGGGATGGGCAAGATAATAGTGCAGGCGAACCAGTTATTCTTAGCATTACGATATTGATAAGAAAACAAATATGTAATATGTACGCTCCATGCCAATAAATTTAAAATAAAAAGAACAGACTGTTGCATTGTTCGCCTACATGAGTTTAGACCTAAAGTATTTTAACAGCAATTAAAATAAATAAACCTGTTAGCTTAACAGGTTTATAGTTAGCTTTCGGATCATATAGAAACACAAATTCTGGAACATATCATATCCTTATGGTGTCATCACGACATCCACAATTCCACACCGAGGCTGTCTAATTCATTTCTCACATGTGCGCTCTTGAACATAATTCTGGTTTAGCATGCTTTATCCATAAGTATAAGTCGCTCAACTAGCCATTCTTTAATATAATTCTCCATTATATGTGAAATTACAAAATCATAACTCATGTGACACACACAACCCATATTCACCGTCTCATCCCACACGGCAGTCATGGGTAGTGTAAAATTCCATCTGCATCATCGCACTCTGATGCACAGCACATATTTCCGACGTTCCACAATGAGGTCAAAGAGTAGGAAAGTCATCACTACCTCAGTCTGGTGAAGAACACAACAACATGAAGTGAGCATTTTATCGCTGCAGCAGCTACAACGACTACATCGGGTTCGGGTATGCCTATGCAACTTTGAAAATACAAATCCACTACTTTTGCTGATTTGCTGATTTTTTAGCGATGTTGAGCTAGCTCATATGTGTTGCTGCAATTGCGACGTTTTTTTTAAGGGAGTTGCAAACTTTCTCCCCAGAAGAGCATCACCACAGAATTATTATTCAATGGAAACTGGCCACTAATGCATAGCAATTACGCAATAGATGATGTTGGAGTTGTACTCTGATAAACAGCAACCGAATGGAGATTAAGTAGCAAGATTTCATGTATTCATTTGCATCAATTGTTCGCAAGATCCGCAAAGCGTACACATTGCAAAATGGAAACATATGCTTTAGGTACATCCATATGTTTAAGTAAATTAATTCTCACCCCTTATCAGAAATCAGTTGATGGATTTTTATTTCAAAAATTACTTTGCTACTTACCACTGAGGTTTGGCATAATGCCATTGGCACCTTTTTCTCCGCAATTTTGAGGCTGTTTCTGTTCAATCTACCCGGTGGTGAATTAATCAATCAATCGCCAAAAAAAAATATAAACCTCATCCGGAAGGAAACTCTGTAAAAAAACACTTCCCAACACGAGGAACTTTTTTTTACCTTGGAATATCGAAATTATCTTTAAATAAAAATAAATTCCTTTTTTTTCGTATCAAAAAAGTCGGTGTTTAATCAAAAAAAATCAAATGTCAGCGGCGTTGACACAAAGGTGGACAAGAGGCGAACAACGACGGCAAAAAAAATACGCACAACCACTACGTCCTCACGGGCCAAGTGAAATTCCCATAATGACGAGCGCGACAGCGACGACAGATACGACGACGACTGCGAGACGAGACAACCACATTCATTTGCAAAAGAAGCAATTCGTTCCCTCCTCCTCTGCCTACATGAAAATTCGATGTTGGACTTCCAGTTGGCAACGAAGCCGGAGCTGCTAGCGAAATGAAGGCTTTTTATACTTTCGTCGTAATTTTAACAAGTAGTAGGGTAGTCATGTTGTGGCGGAATGAGGAATTGTAAAAAATATTTTACAAATTTGAGAAAGAAATTAATTGAACCAATGCATTTAGCTGGTTCTTTAAGAGAAATAAATATGTTCTGGGTAAATTTTACTTTGAATTTATATGAATTTGTATTCAAATTTGTGTTTTTGAATTTTGCAAAAGTGCGTCTGTGCCGGCGAAATTAGTACTAGATGGAGTAGATTTTGTTGGGAGTTTAAAATTGAAAAGTTTTAATAAAAAAAATGATCTACAGGAAATAAATGTGCTGAAAATAGCCGAAAACGGTAATTAGTCTAGTAAAAAACAAACTGACAAGTGAGCGCTTTTATAAACCAATCGAAAAAACAATAGGCCACACAAAAATATTGAAATTTGATGTCTTGGAAATTTCCTTTTACTTCTTGCGGCTTTTTTTTTTATAAATTCAATCATTGGCGAGTTTGTGTCATAACAAAGCTTATGAATTTTACAACATGATTTTCCAAATTTAAATTTCTATTCCATTCCACTGAATTGAAACGGAATTTTCCAATAATACCTATAAGAAGATATGCTGTGGTGACAATTCAATTCCATCATGTGTTGTGTTCTAATGAAGTTGTTCAATGATAGCTGTAACTGGACCCATATAAAGGGTTTTCCATGAGAGACGTTTTAATGTTGACAGTCTGTGGTGGTCACAATGTTTTGACGGCATCTACAGTTTCTTATACAGTCAATGATTCCAAACAACAATGGCAAGTTAGACTATTGAGCAGCACGCCCAAAAGATTAAACCTTATTATCGATATGATTGTTCATTGGTGCCAACATATGGCTCATTTTACGGCAGATGCAGTGGTTTCAAACTCGAAATTCAAGACAGCAAGCGTACGTCTAAGGAACGCAGTCAGTGAAAATCCGAGGTAGTAGTTTCCTTCCAGTGAACAAGAACTGGGTCTTTCGTTCTTGTGCACGATCCAAGATCCAACTGACCAACGGCGTCAATGTTAATGACTTTACTCAAATTAAACCGCAATGAGAGGCATTTTTTTTGAATGATTGAAGCAACATTTTCGCATATTATGTGAAGGCAGCAACCTACACGAGGTTCACCAAGTGGGAATGGGTCCACAAAAAGATACTGTTGGTGTAGATTTTGACCTAAGTTATACTAAAATATGACCATCAATGGCGAATAGTATATTTCATGGTAACCAATTTCTTTTTTTCCGAATTTAACGATATGGACGTGGATGGCATGTAGTTCCAGCAGGATGGCGAACGCCACGATGGATATTCTGCTATACGATGACGTGAATTGGCCACCAATATGCAAATGTAGATTACATATTAATTGAATTACATGATACAACCAAACAGATACAGTCATCGGGTTTTTATTTTTGTCTCGTTCTGCGCATCTACGTATCTTGTATTTGTGTGATTTCGCTAAGCTTTTATAAACATATTTTAATATCGTGGAATACAAAATATTTTAGTCTTCGATAATTTAAATCCTAGGTTAATCCCTTGCAGTTTCGGATCTAGAAGCCTGACAATCTAGCCGCTGCGTTTGTAGGTACCAGTAAAATCTAGTACAATCATACTTTAAAAAAAAGCACATCCCAGTTTCATTTGACAGCTGTCACAGCTGCCAAAATCTGACAGTTCAATGTGTAGGGTTAAATCCGAATATATTTTTCCGAGTATTTTCTCCACAACGAACATTTGTTTTATAATTTAACTGCAAAAATGAATGTGCCCGGTAGAATATTTAATAAGAACGTTCTGCAACACAGCAATTTTAAACGAATTGGTAATTTTTCACTCAATTTATTCCTTGTCAATCATTGTCTTACGTCTTTTCCAAACTGTTTTAGTCACGTTCTCTACAAAGCCTCAAGTAAAGGATGCCAATGTTACTCAATCAACAAATACCCAATCGGGCCCATCAAATCCACAGGAACCCAGAAATCCAATTACTCTTACTAACTACAGATTCATCTACCCGGAGTTCCTACCCGACCCGAAGATCGAATGGCGTAATTCTGTGCGCGAGAAACTGGAGCGTATGGACATGATTGAACGCCGAAAGCTGATTGATATTCCAGAGTTTTACGTTGGTTCTATTCTGGCTGTAACAAGTTCTGATCCACATGCTGCTGGGAAGGTTAGCCGATTTGTTGGTAAGATGGATTTTTATTTATAAAAGCTGAACCGAGTACATATGGTATAATTTGCAGGTATTTGCATCGAACGGGATCGTTGTGGCCTGAGAGCACGATTCATTCTGCGTAATGTAATCGATCATCAGGGTGTTGAGATTCGTTACGAGATGTATGATCCGACAATTCAGAAAATCGAAGTTCTCCGCCTGGAGAAACGTCTAGATGAGAAGTTGTACTATCTTAGAGATGCTCTACCTGAATTCAGTACTTTTGACATGAACATGGAGCCGGATATTTTACCTGAAGGAACTCCAGTTCCAATAAATGACATTAAAGTCAAGTTGAAGGCACGTCCTTGGTTAGAGCGGTGGGAACGACAAAATTTGAAGGGTGTCTCAAACATTATGGACCACATAAAGGAGAAACATATTCTCAGTGCGGAGAAGGTACAGAAACCTTGGGAGAAGTATGATTTAATGAAGCACTACCGCAGCACAATACCCGAAGAAGAACAAAAGGAAATCTTTGCTGAAGTTCACTCACAATTGCATCAATTGGATTTGGCCAGGAAGAGGATGAAGCGCAAGCGTACATTCGTTCGACCAACAAACTTAGCTTAAGGATACGTTAAAGGTATTTGTTAGTGGTGGCAATAAATTACTAAAGATTGTTTAAACTAGTAATTCGAGATTGGCTGTGTTAGAAAGTGTGTGTAAAGGTTGTTTGTAGGTAAGATCTCCTTGAGGATATATTCCATTTGAAGAAAACTTTGACATGAAACTATAACCGCCGTTTTCGATAGGACTAGTCAATGGTGTCTGTTAAAATACCTAATCCATCTTCAAGAGCAGAATGTTAGGCGCCGTCATTCTTACAGGAGGGAAATAATTAGTTCACGGCTGATAAAAGTCGACTTTTATCCCAGTCAGGATAATAGATTCATTGTTACATCCTTAGTGCCTTGTATAGGGATCGACTACTACAGAATTTAGAGGAAATATTGCAGGTCTTCTAAATTTCGAAAAATCTAGGTTTGACTGTCGAAAAGCCATCCAATGATAATTCATCATAATATATCAGCTGAAAACCTCCAGGCCCTCGACACTAAATAAGCCACTGCTGATTCGGCATCATTCTAATAATTCTTCATAAATGTTTTCAAGAAATTCTAAACCAGAATACAAACATGAAGTGATCCGAGGAGAACTGTTAACGAAAACTGATAGAATATATCCACGGATCAAAAAGAAACGACACAGTGGGCAATTATAATCATTTATGGGATACCCTACGGTCATTACTTTCGACCTATGCTATGGAGGCAATCAAGGGACTTTGGCTTCAAAGCAAACAGTTTGTTTGGAATATATAACTAGGAGCTATGCAAGCTTTACAGCGGTATCAATCTTTGGCATCGATGGATAGGAAATGTAGAATTAACCCATTTTGTCCACCCGCAGAGTGGTAAAATACTACCATAGGTGCCATACATTAAAACGGGTTTAAACCTAAAAGTTTGGTTTTACCTAGGAAGCTTAGTTGGATGCTGTAGATCGAGTCTGATTGGCTTTAACTCGTCGAAGCCCAGTGGTTAACACATCAATAATGCTTTAAATAAGCATCGGATACTGGTCTCAACCATCCGGACTTGGCTTGCTGGACTAATAAGTCAGAGTGTTGATAAAAGACGAAAAACAGCCTAAGCTGTTTCGACACATTCGGAACCAAGATCAGTTATGATTCTCAAGGGTAAGTCAGGCCCCTTGAACAGAGATGGTGGCGGATGAACCGAAAGTTCAACGGCAGCCCTCCATTCCGTACTGTATACTGATGAACCTGTGTAACAGGGGTATCTTATAAGTTGGAATTGGCCCTCCAGAAAAAAATGTACTTGTTACGAAGCAACCAACAGTTTTACTAAACTATAAAAGGACAACGACAGCCGTATCTGCACTTTATAAAGCGAGCCTTCTAAAGCCGGCGAAGATGACTTGGTATGTAGCATTCACAAACTCATAACCTTATTTTCAGTCGGATGAAAGTGTGCCTGAAGAATGGACCTTAGCTTCGTTTGCCCGATCACAAAAAAGGAGACACGATAAAACGTCAAAAGTACAGAGCCAAAAGCCTTCTCAACATCGCCTGTCAAGACGAAAAGACATACAACATCGACGAATTGGACAAAATTTCACCAATGATAGATAACAACTTTGGTTAGTACGGGCTCGCCATTAACAGCCAACCGCTGTTTTTTTCGGTCTAAGAGGCCATTTACAAGTAAAGCTTTCACTCGAACTACTAAGGAGATCCTATATAAGACCCTGATCATACCAGTACCCCTCTACGACGCTGAAAATTGAAACGTATCCAACGAAATCCTTTGTCCATTTGAGGAACAAAATTTTTCGGTTTCGTTGACGGGCTATAGAGAAAAAGATTTAAACAAGAACTATACGAGCTGTACAGCGACATGCAACTAGTAAAAAAAAGCCAAATGGAAATCAATACTTCGGCTTGCATAGTCTTCGATTCCCACCCAGACTTCGGACGCAGTAGAGGAAGACATGGCCTTAAGAGACCTCAACCAATTTGGAGTGCGCAACTAGAGGCATTTAGCTAAAGACCGGGCTAATTGGAGAGGCCAAGTTCATTCTGGACGATAGTGCCACTTAAGTTAGTAAGTAAGGAAGGTTAGTCGGTGTTAACTGACCACCTTTTCCTTAAATAATTTATCATGTTTGGAGTAGTCTCAGCAAACCTATCTGTAATTGCTAACTTTTGCTTACCTAGAAAAATTCTTACTTACTTAAGTGGCAGTCCAGTCAGTGGTTAAACAGGGCCTTAAACAAATGCCTCAGGTTGTATGTGGTCTGTTTCTACTTGTTAGTGCCCCTTTATGCAAGGACTTGCACTATTGTGCGGAATGTCTGGTTAGAAATCGAGGATTCTGAGGGTCGAAGTGTTGTTGCACAGGTTCAATGGCTGATCATATAAAATATTTTTCCAAATTTATCAACCATGCGATCAGTCTTACTCTCCCATGACCTCTTTTCGTTTTTGAAAGACCTGCCTTGCGCTTCAAGAATTTTCCAGAGTACCAAGACGGCGGTAATTCGATTTATTTTTGTGATATCTTCAGCAGAACAACGTTTTCACAATTATTCATGTAACGGCCATCAACACACCATTCTACAGTCATGTGTACACCTTTTATTTACTCCACAGACAGCAATTTATACCAAACACGGTTCACATCCCATTCGCTCAATACACAATCGGACTAATTGTTTAGTTAGTTTTATTATTATTGCTATTAGTTAAACTAAATCGTTAGAAAATTGTATTTCTTCTTATTTACAAAGCATCTCCGTCTAATACAACCTATATCTATAGAAAACAATAAACGATACCATAACATTCCATCCAATGATTAACGTCACCAAATAGAAGAGAAATATGATGGGCAGGGGAATGAGTAAGGAACGGGTATTCTTCAGATGTGGAATACCTGTAGAAAAATAAAAATTATTCACTGATTCTATTTACTGCTCCACTCTTGCTTACAATTGTATCCCAAAAACGTGATGTACACATAATAACAACACGCCAACAACCAAAAGGTATTCCCGATAAATCTCGATATAAACCACGTCTGACTAATCAGCCAGTTGTAGAAGAACAACTGAATAAAGTGCAACAGCATCAGCGGCGGAAAGAATGCATTCAAATGTACATCAAACGCATATCCCCATTCGATGTCTGCCTCTAGATTGCTGCTCCGCAGGTATCTGTTGGTCACAATCCAGTAAAAAGTCGCTACCACGACCCCGGCGAATATACAATCGACAAAGACGACATAAAATATAAACGACACACTCTGCCAGAAGTTGAGACCCAGCACATAGGCAAAACCAATAGAAGTAACTAGAAAAATTCAAGTAAATCTAAATCTCTAACCAAGATCAGTTTGGGAAAGACCTACCACACAAACAAACTACTAAAAGAACCAAGAAGGCTGGATCATCGCGTGCAAACTGGGATTTAGTTTCTGGAATAAAAAGAAAAATTTCCATTACTTCGGTGTCTCGATTCGCTTATGACATTTCTTACGTTTTCTATAGTTGAAATCCCTGTAGACTTTCTGCGGCGCAATGAATAAGTAGATCATTTGCCAGAGGGCAAACTCAAAGTCCATTTGATTGAATTTCAACAATCTTCGGAGATATTTGTAGCTTTTCGATGTGGCCGAGAGACAATCGCGTTGATGGTTCACTGGTGGTGGTAGAGGTGATGTTCCACGGGATGCATAACCGCTTGCACCGCTGGTATAGGAATGGCTCACCGATGGGGTTGGAGAAGTTGAATATTTCATTTTCTAGAATTAGACTGCACTTAGCTTATATTGAGTTAATGGTCGATTTGCTTTTGAAATTATTGGAAGAGAAACATTTTATTTTTTTGTTTTCGTGATCAAAATCGAAATCGGTGATGAATAACTTTTTTTTGTTGGATTTTGACACATCATTGACGTTTGAAATGTCATTGTTGTTTTTAATGGATGAGTTCGTTAGTTTGGTGAAAAGGCAAAGTAGTGCGAAGTGAGACGTACATATATTTGTCTACGAACAGGAATACACATAATAGTGCATCGCTACAGATTTAGGAATGAAAGTAATCTTCAACGATACTAGCTAGATCCTATGTGCACCAACAAAAAACAGAGGAGGAGTGCAACAGGAATCAATTTAAAAACGATTTTTCGATATGAACAGAGACGATTTATTTCCTAAGCATTTCTTTTCTGCAAAAAAATCTTCATTTGAAAGTTTGACCATAACGGTACCTGAAACACGAACATATGACAACGTTTTATTGTATTTGTATAAGAATTCGTATGTGTAGCTGAAGCTTGAATCTGATTCAGAAGTTAAAAAAAAAGTATCTTCGTGAATCTGTTGAATGGAGGGCAACTTCAATCAAGAAATGTTTCTCTCTCTTGGCAGCGATACAAAATACCAGACAGATACACATTCTGGGCGGCGAACTCGCAGAGCGGTACGTGGTTTAAGGCAGCGGTTAAGACCAACATTTTTATGTGCACAGCTGACTCAGATCATAACTTTAGTTTATTGAGTAAAGTTCGCGCTAGTAAATCTAATGTATGGATAATCAATAACGTGGTTAAAAATCACGCTTTTTGCGTTAGCGCTAGTCCGAGCTAGTCCAATCTGGTCCATGATTGTCATTCTGTGCATCAAAAGTCATTTGATTTTCAAACTTAGTACCTTGAACTAGCTTGAAAAATCGTCCACTGTTTTTTTACTCGCTAACTAGCGTTGGCCCAGTTATAGTTATCATTGAACAACTTCATCGGAACGCACAAAATGGAATTGAAATCTTACCTCCACAGCAGGTTATAGGAATCATTGTAAAAGTTCGTTTCATTTCGGTGAATTAGCAAACATTACATCACAAAAATAAATCTTGACCATTGAAAACTTAAAATTAAAATATTTTTGGATAATCTTGTTTTAAAATTCATAAGTTTTGCTTTGACTGAACTTATAAAAAATCCGCCAGAAGTAAAAGAAATTTCCAATGAGGGGTCCAGTTATAGCTATCATTAAGAAGCATCATTGGAATACAAAACATGATGGAACTGCAATTTTACTTGAGAAGTTGCTTATGGTAATCAGTCCAATATTCTCTCACTTAACTAGATTGTGAGATGAACCGCACAAAAGACTTATAACAGATTGGAACAAAAGATTGAGTAAACCCTAATCATTTGAACAAATGTTTCATTTCGGGTGGAATAAACATTTCTTCAAGAATATCTTGATCATTGAAAAATTAATAGTGATTTTCTGCGAGAACTATGATTAAAAATAAAATTATTTATTATTTGCTTTAAAGCTTCGATTTGACACCAACTCGTTCAATGACTCAGTTTACAAAATAGCCGCAAAATTTAAAAGAAAATTTGTCATGAGCATTTTCAATGATAGCTAAAACTGCACTCTTTTAATGTAGGGTTCCATTTATGTCGCATTATTGGCGAATGCGTCTCGTGTGTTTAATTCCAATGAAGGCCCTTAAAAGCGACATTGGAATAAAGGCAGTTTTTATAGATAGAAAATATTGAAATCGAAAACAAAACCCCTATACGTTATAGTGTCCTTTTGTTTACTTCTTCGCTTTTTTAAATACTCAGCAACAAAGGTTTTATAGAACGAGTAAAAAGCCAGCTCAGTAGAAGTAAGTATACCTTTACTAATCGGGCTTTTGACCCGTTAAGATCTCTGTCTGAGGCATGCTCATTCATGGTCTTTAATCAAGAGAGCACTTTTTATTCTACCTTGCTTATGATGTCACCATAAATTCAACTAAAGTGTTATAATAAACGTTATAATAATGAGTATTTTTTAACTTATCCCAATAGATGACACACTTAATTGGTATAAATGCAATGGCATTAATACCATTATATATATTAACAGCCATTTGGTGGTGACACACGAGGCGTGTACTGTAGTAAGAGTTCACCAATGAAAATTGAAAAATGCAGCTCTTGAACGTATCACTTAGAAAGCACGACACTGCGAACGATAGTGGTATTTTCTGACACATAAATGGTAAAATTATGCAATTGTGGCTGATATTGTGAAAACCCCATTCACGGAAATGCAATAGATGTCGAATGAAGCGTACAACTAGATCTTTCATTTTGCACTTACTTCCGTACTCGGTCCTCTACGGTGTCAACAGAAAGGTGTTAAAAAAAAATTCTGGTGCCTGACCAAATTTAATCCACTTTGTAAACATAACCTAATCGTTTTTCCAGGTAAGTATATATATTTAAATTGGCGAATTAAATGTCATAATAGCATATTAAAAATTTAATAAGTTTACCATCTCAGTTAACCCACGGATTCCGATATTGTTGCAAAAGATTTCCCTAACAAATTTTGAGAGTTCATTTACCAGGTCGTATTTGTACCACTTTACAACGTTTACGAAACCTTCGTTGCATGAATACCTCTCTTTTGGCGTTTTCCATTGGTAAATCTAGATTTCGATCTGAAATTTGATTTGTTTTGCTACCAATGAAACACAATTTTGATCTGAAATTTGATTTTTTTTTTTTGTTACCAATGGAACACGATTTCAGATTGATTTTTTTTCTGTGGTTGTATTGTTGTAATTTCGTTGTTTGTTTCTGAATTGATTAATGGTTAATAATAGTTTTTCACAATCGAAATAATGATAAATCAAAACGAAAACCAACTCTAGGGAAACTGACAGCTACACAACAAATGTCAAAATCGGACTTTTGACAAATCTAGATATAAAAAAAGATTTTTTTTTACCAATGGAAAACGCCATTAATATTGATAAAAAATAGAAGACAAGTTTGTTTTTATATTTTATGGCAAGTGCTGCCAGTCCCCGTTTTCCTTACTACACCATATGAACACACCCTAGCAGCACATATGGAAAAAAAAGAATACAATAATGCATAGTCGCCATGTTTATTTTAGTTCATCAAGGGACCTCCTTCTGCAAATTATTTTTCACGAATCGCAGGTGTATTATAAAATATTTTGCATCAAAACAAATAATTTTCTATTAAGTATATTACTCGCATCGTTTTTAACACACAACCGATAAAAATTTCGTTTAGTATTTTCATAAAATTGATCAAAATCAAAGCCGAACTTAAACGCCGAGTGTGCACAAAGCAAAACAATAAATAAAATAAAACATTTCCAATTGGTGCGCAAATAAAAAAAAGAAAACTAACCAAAACTACATAAATCACATCCAAATGTTGCGAATTTATTTAACATAAGCATTAGGTGTAAAGAATTCGTGCGGCAACAAAAAGCCTACCAGTAAATTAATTCTTTGTCACAGGGAGCAGTAATACTTCGCATCAAAGTGGATGCCCGGAGTAGCCTGGGTGTTCCCCAGGATTATTCAGGAATGGTGGGCCTCACTGGTGGTGGGCATCTATATGCCAATGTGTCACCACAGGATAGTAAGTCTTAACGAGAATCATTTATAGAAAAATAAATTGAAAACCACCCCCGCCTATTTTTGCAGCAATCATTGTTCGTGAAATGAATTCGATGCCTCCTCCCCCGACATCGGCGCCTACATCCGCTGACGCATGCTTAAGTATTGTGCATTCGTTAATGTGTCACCGACAGGGCGGAGAGAGTGAAGGATTCGCAAAACGCGCCATCGAATCGCTGGTAAAGAAACTTAAGGAGAAGCGTGATGAATTGGACTCACTGATAACAGCAATAACAACGAACGGTGCACATCCCAGCAAATGTGTCACGATACAAAGGACTCTAGACGGTAGATTGCAGGTGAGGAAATGTTTTTTTTTTTTAGATATTTGTTTGTTTAGGAACAATTTCGAGTGGATTTGTGTTGATATCCAGAAGCGTTCGGAAGATTAGGCAATACACGAATTGGTGATTATGCGATAATAGAATTGGATGTCTGGTTTAAATAGTCGAAAGTCCACATTTTGATAAATTTACCTCTTTGGTGGAAGTATGTTTGCTACAGTTAGGTGTTGGCTATAGATAGGGTAAGCATTTAGGGAATTCTATCGATAAATGTTACCAGCTGGAGACAAACTGAATTTCAATGTTGATCACTTGCACATATACCGGTCTTATTGGTTATGCATGTGTGATGTTCGCATTACAATATGCGTGTTTTGAATTTTATTGACTGTTGATTAGAAATCAGTGTTTTCGATTCTGTTCAATTCTGCGCGTATTTTAATATCTCTTATGCTGGTCAGCACTCAGTCAGATAAGTAGAAGCCTCCAACAAAACTTCTTGAAGTAACGTTACATTTAGACGTGATATCGTTATGAGTAAGCGATTCAAAATGACTCAAACAAGGACTCGGCTTCAAGAAATAATCTAAAAGACATCACAACGGCTGTAATATTTAATTTTCTAAGTTCTGGAATATTGCAGGGGTTCCCTCAATAGCAATAGCAATAGACAATCTTTTGACATCTAGTTGTCTGTATGTTTGGTCTGTGATTTCACTCTTAAGACTCTAGACCATATAAGCCTCGATAATCAAGAAAACTCTTAAAGAAGTCTAAATCAAATTAATTGCCATGATCTCCAAAGGGGATTTATTGAATTTGTGGACTTCAACAGAGCGCGGAATAGTTCTTCTATAAATATCCATGTACATGGACACACTGTTCAATTAAATGGCGTCATCATTGGAATTAGCAAACGTTTTCTTTTCTTATTGGGTGGGTTATATTCTGTATAGCAGGATCATACAAATCTCAACTTATTGCATATCCAGCTTGTCCGCCTAAAAGCGTTAATATTATCATATCAGAACAAATAACTATTCCCAGTTGCCTATTCCTAATTGGCATGATCATGGTCCAGTAAGAAGAGCAATGAGAACATATAAGTACGATATGCCGTTCTAGTTGGCAAATGTGATGTCTGATCAAATATCTCGCTATCTGAACCTTGACCAAGAATGATCGTGCTCCGTTCTGACCAGAGACGAATGGGTTACTAATGCACACACGAAGCAGAAACTTATATCCTTCTATACAGAATGACTGTTAAACCGGTGCTGGCTGGCATACTTTTCCTAAGAAAATACCAGCAGCGGTACAGAGATGGATCAGACTTCGTGATCATAGAGGCGGAGCTGGCAATTGCGAAAGCAGTATGTAAGGATTCTATTATCCCTGAGGATGATGTTATCGTATTCATTAACAGCCATCATCGCAAACTAATGTGAGCTGTTGCTGCAGTCCGTAATAAGCCGCGGCCTTAGCAATATGTCTCTCCTATTACCTTGCTCCCTAGCTAACTTCCTTCAGTTGCACACATCAAGAAGTCGGTGTCTTAAAACTTAAAGCCCTTAGCTCATAGCATAATGTCAATCTCTGTTGGGTTGCTAGTCAGTGTGTATACGGCACCGATTACACCCTTACCAGGTTAAACTTTGATAAGATTTTCGGGATCAGAATCCCAAACAGAACGTAATGGGAGAGCAACGACCCTGTGCTAAACGACTCGATCCATTTTCATACCGATGGCAGCCCAAAACGAATGACGGAGTGAATGCTGGTGTCTTTTCCAACAGGCTAAATCTCAACCTATCTTTTCGTCTTCCTGATCACGGTAGCGTGTTCCAGGGAGAACTGATGTTGATCAAATAAGCCTTATCCTGGCTGAAAGAGAATGTAATATCTGCAAAGGATATTAGCATTTTCTCGGACAGAGAAGCGGTAATCAAATCCCTGGAATCAGTCTAAACAAACAAACCCTAGATTGCCGATATTCTCTACAGGAGATGTCAAAACTTTTTAACATTCACCCATGCTGGGTGCCTTGGCATAGTAACAATCCAGGGAACTGTAAGGGTAATGAACTCGCCAGACATGGGACTAAACTACCAGTTGTACGCTACGCGTGTGCACTAGGTATTCCTATCGCTACATGTAAAAGCTTACTAGCGCAACATACTAACAGCAAATCAAATCTCGGATTGAGACTTGACACGACGTGTCAAAAAACCAAACAAATTTGGACATACCTAGATTTGAGAAGTGTTTTCCCCGATATACTTAACCTAAGCATATCCTTCCGCCTTCCGACCATTTTAGCGTTTTCCAGGCGCAAATCATGGCAATAAATGAAGCCTTGTCCTGCCTGAAATAAAATTAAATATTCGCAATGCATATGAGCATCTTCAGTGGCAGGCAAGCGGCAATAAAATCCCTGGAAGCAATCTCGTTCAATTCGATATCAGCCTACGAATGCCGACTGTCTCTTAACGAGATGCCGGAGCATTTTACCATTCACCTCTTTTGGGTGCCGGGCAACAAAAACATAACAGGGAATTGCAAGGCAGATGAGCATGCCAGACAGGGCACTACACTCGTTATTCTACCGCCAGTATACATGATAGGTATGCCCATAGCTACATGTAATTTACGGATCAAACTGTAAATCTGCAAACCGAAGATGGATAAACCGCACAACATGTCAAATATCCAGGCAACTCTGGCCTAACTTTAACCAGAAGCACTCCATTTGCTTGACAATGCTGAACAGATCCAACATCACCAGCATTATCGGTGTCCTTACAGGCCTCATATGCCTCAGCAATGACTTCTGCAGAAGCTGCTTAGACGAAGAAGAGAAGGAAAGTATTACTCACTGCTCTTTCAGTCAAAAGGTAACTTCATCTGGGAGAGTACTCTTTCGACAATCTAGGTGAGCTGGCATACATCAATGTGAGTAACCTCCTTCGCTACATAGCTAGCTCTGAATGCTTCAATTAGGGGAACGAATATAGGATCGACAGATCCACGTGGTACCACAACGGACCGTTATGGTCTAAGTGTGCACACGCATCGCGTGCAGCCACTTCAACCTAACCTAACCTAATCTAGATATTAGATCAAAGGGACTGATTTCGCTAAATAGGCCTTATATTAGCGCCACCATATGTGTCATCACGGGACACTGGTTAATAGAAGGGGAATGCAAAAAGGCTAGGCCTCTACTTAAACGACTTCTGTAGGAGCTGCATGGACGAAGAGAAAGAAGAAACAACACTTCATCTCCTTTGTAATTGTTCGGCCGCCCTATGAAACGAAAGGAAGCTACATCTTGGAGCTTACTATTTTCAAAATCTCGGTGTTTTGCCAAAAACGGAAGCGAAACGTCTCTTCCGTTTCATGAAAAGCTTTAAATGGTTTTCGGATGGCTCGGATTGACATCATATCTATGCCACCCAATACCTAATATATTTCGTACGGTCGCACTGTTCGTACTTACTTACTAAAGTGGTTTTATAGTACGGAATGAACCTGACCCTCAACCTATTACGCCGTTAAACAGTCTGCTAAAGAGGATCTTCCATATTATCAACATCAACTGTGCCTATACTACGTCTTTCATCTCAACAGGATTGTATCCATGGCTTTGACGAATATTTTGCCAATATCTTCAATCTCTCTGAAAAGACGGTGTTCTTCAATCCTTCTTTGTCTACAGATCTCAATGGCAACTCTCTTCTTCACCTGCATAGACTTGTAGGCCTCGTTCTTGGCTGCGAGCCTAAGTCCGTTGCCAGACGTGATGTGTGCTAAATATTCCTACTTTGCGTTAAAAAATCCCACCACGTACGTGTTCTTATTAAAAAAAACACACCACGTGTTGTTTCAAAGAACACGTTTCACCAACGATAGAACATTATAATATCGAAATTCTCCTCCTTTCAGGTTGCTGGCCGCAAAGGTTTCCCGCACGTCATTTATGCGCGCATCTGGCGCTGGCCAGACTTGCATAAGAACGAACTCAAACACGTCAAATACTGCTCATATGCGTTCGATCTCAAGTGCGATTCAGTTTGTGTGAATCCGTATCATTACGAACGCGTAGTTTCACCAGGAATCGATCTATCCGGCTTGAGTCTGCAATCAGGCCCTAGTCGCATCGTAAAAGATGAATACTCAGCTGGTCCTGTGGTCGCCGGAGGCATGGACATCGATGGCAATGACATCGGCACAATACAGCATCACCCGTCACCGCTTGGTCCACAGGGATACGGCTACCCTCAGGGATCTGGTAAGATAAACTTAATTTCTAAATGTTCACCATTTCTCTCTGTCTGTTTTATTGTTTTCGTCTATCTTGAGTTGCTTCTGTTTTTGTTTTTCTTTTTTATTTTCTTTTTTTTTTCTGTGACTTTTTTCCGGTCTTATATAGTTCCCGATCCAAGTCAAATGAGTGCAATGTTCTCAGGACGAACTATACCAAAAATTGAACCGACTGAGGGTCCGCGGAGTCCATGGATGGCTCCACCACCTCGGTTGGCGCCACATCCGCTCTGTAAGATTTATAATTTTAGTTTTATGTTTTCTTTTCGCAAAGTTCTGTTTTTTTTTCGTGTTACACATTTTCATTTCGACTTTGTGTCTCGATCGGTCTGCTTGAATTTTATGGATTGTGTCTCCTTACAGCGGTTTCACACGTTATGCCATTGCAAGCTCAAGGGCCAATGAACCCATCGTCTGTGATGCCTCCACCGCCGCCACAAGCACAATCCACGCAATCAGCACAGTCTTCTCTGCAGGTGAGTTTGTCTGGAGGTGGTGGCGCCGCTGATGGGGCTGGTCACCACGGCCAAACATCACCCACAGAATCGAACCAACAATCTCAGGGTGGTAGTGCTGGTGGTGGTGGTGGAGGCGGAGTCAGCGGTTCTTCCAGCGCACCGGGGCAAGGTTCGTATTACGGTCAGGCGGCCACATCACAAATGCCAAACTCAGAGGCAAAGTTTGGATCGGCGCTGAATAATGTTGGCGCTTCATCGGTTTCACCGCATATGCAGCAAAACGGTTATGTGACTATGGCTAGTCAACAACCGAATTCTGTTCAAGCACAGACATACACACAACCACCACCACAGGGAGTTGGCGGGGTGGTGGCTGCCGCTCAGGGGACGTGGACGGGATCGAGTACTCTAACGTATACACAATCGATGCAACCTCCCGATCCACGATCACATCATGGAGGCTATTGTAAGTGTAATTGGAAGGGCTCGGAAAATAATTTTTCACGCATGTTTCTTGTGTTTTTCAGGGAATACCCCGATATCGGGTGATATGACAGGTCAACCGAGATTGTTGTCGCGTCAACCTGCCCCCGAGTACTGGTGTTCCATTGCGTACTTTGAGTTGGATACGCAAGTTGGCGAGACATTTAAAGTGCCCTCTTCGAAGCCAAATGTTATCATCGATGGGTATGTGGATCCATCTGGCGGAAATCGGTTCTGTTTGGGTGCGCTCAGCAATGTGCATCGCACTGAGCAGAGCGAAAGAGCAAGGTAAGTTGTATGACCCTGAGTCATACGATGGGTCACATGGGTTCTAGAATGAGTGTGGACTTTGTAGACAATTTGTAACCCCCATTGATATCGATCAGTAGTTGCTATTAATTGGTTCAAAAAAGGATATGCACCCCTATCGAGGTATCCGTTCTGAACAATTTTCCGACAAGAAAGTCGTTCCCAATCGGAACTCGATTTGCGGTGTCTGTTGAGGAACAAAATTGTGGTTATCGGGAGTTGTTTTTCTCAAGGAATTTTTCCCATTCAGCAATGTAAATTTATTGCTGAATGGGTAAAAATTCCTTGGGAAAATTAATTCCCGATAACCCTAAATAAAAAAAACATACGCGGAAGAAATTCAACGCATAGCTGTCAAAAATTGTTGACTTGTGCGTAACATTTAGTCGGGAGATCTGTTCGAAATGCTTATCGGAACGGATACCTAACAGGGGTGATGATTCAAGTCGTTCTATTGTCCTAGCTGATCTATATAGATCAGTCTTAACCAAGAACTGTTCAGATGATAAACCTATTAATTGAAACACATTCTAGACTTCATATTGGCAAAGGTGTGCAGCTTGATTTACGTGGCGAAGGTGACGTTTGGCTGAGATGTCTGAGCGATAATTCGGTATTTGTGCAAAGCTACTACCTGGACCGAGAAGCAGGCCGAACTCCTGGCGATGCAGTCCACAAAATCTACCCTGCAGCTTATATAAAAGTAAGAATCCACGAAAACCATTAAAACAATTTAGCTTACGTCGTGTCTTAACAGGTATTCGACCTGCGACAGTGCCATCAACAAATGCATTCACTTGCAACTAATGCTCAGGCTGCTGCTGCAGCTCAGGCCGCTGCCGTCGCTGGATTACCCAGTACACAGCTTGGCGGACCCCCACGAGGTAGGTTTCGTTAAATACACCCGACATCACATTTGATGTTTCAAATAAAAAAAAAAAACACTTTACTAATGTCCTCCCCTGCTGTTGGCAGGAATTACAGCTGCCGCAGGCATCGGTGTCGATGACTTGCGTCGCTTATGTATTTTACGTTTAAGTTTTGTCAAAGGCTGGGGACCTGATTATCCACGACAATCGATCAAGGAGACACCATGCTGGGTGGAGGTTCATTTGCATCGTGCTCTACAGCTTCTCGACGAGGTTCTACATGCCATGCCAATCGATGGCCCCCGTGCGATCGCGTAAGTCTACACCGGACAACACCTACTCATCTTTTACATAACTCACATCCAAACACACACACACACACTCTCTCTATTTATTAATTTTTATTTAGTTTCTTTGTTCCATTGTCTCTCTTTAACTCGTATTTCGATGTTCACTGCGAAACGAGTTAAATGAAAAATGTATTTTGCTAAAGTTAAGTTAAAATGAAGAAAAAAAAAAACACAAGAAAATAATGTTTAAGAAAACTAATTCACAACGTGTGCGCCCTTTGATGCATAAAAAGAGAAAAAAAAATATTTCTATCGTATTGTACGTGTTCTGATTGAATTGATGACAACAAATTGCAAATTTGTTTCAAAAGCGTAAACATTTACATTATTATACACAAGTTTTGGAAAATTAATTTTCTATTTGCCTTAATATAGCCGTTGCAATTATTTTATTATGTTTAGTTTTGTTTTTAACCTTTCGTTCTTTTAAGAGCGAAATAAATATGTGGAACATTTTAAAAATGTTCTTTGAATAAGTTTTGCTTTTGCTTTTTTACGAATGTATGTTATTTTTGTTTTCTTTGTTCGAAAACTGAAAACCAAAAAAGAATAAACAAATTCACGAAACAACCAACAATATGTATTGAGATGTTCTTTTTGGAAAATTGAAGTAAAATATCTTTGCTAAAAATTTGAGTGGAATTTGTATTTTTATTATAAGCAAAAGGGACCCACAGTAAAAAATAAAGCCTTTAGGGCTTTGGATGAGATCCGCCATTGAGTTTTCTAGGCAAATAACACCAGTTTTTCAGAAGAAGAAAAAAGAGAAAGCTCGCGATCGAAGATATGTAGAGGTGCAACCCCCGGAATAATGTTCGTATGTGTTATTAAAGTGTAAAACATCAAAGCCAGGGGTAGGACGCCTGGACAGAATCCTGAGGCCGAAGTTGAGTCACAGTCGAGGCTGTGAATATGGGAGAGCAACATCTGTTGACATCTGTTAAACCAAAGAGTATAGAACTACATAGTTAGTGCGGTCGGTAATTGCGAATGGGAAATTTCGTCTATCGTATGCGTCGGCTATGCTGTTGTGTGATGCTGGGGTAACAATGTGATCAATATCAGTACCCCACATAGAACATTTTCGTTGTATGAAATGCGCATTCTATGCTTACTCCTGACCATCAATTTGGGTTTAGAAGTAAACAATCAACGGTGGGCCAAGTACATCGAATTACAGACGTAATTGAGAAAGCTTTCGAAGAAAAGAAAATTCGCTCAGCCGTATTTCTTGGCATGTCGCAAGCTTTTGACAAGGTCTGGCATAGAGGCCATCAATACAAATTAAGGCAAGCTCTGCCTGAAAAATTGTATAACAACCTCTTGGCGTATCTTCAGCATAGACTCTTCCGTGTGGAACTTACTTACTTAAGTGGCGCTACTGTCCGGAATGTACCTGGGCCTCAACCAACACGCCTCTCCAATTAGACCGGTCCTTAGCTAACTGCCCCCATTTACGCAATCCAAGTTGGTTGAGGTCGGTTTCTACTTGTGCGCGCCACTTAAGGCGAGGGCTTCCTCAACTGCGTCCGACGTCTGGCTGGGAGTGGAAGACTGCGAGCCGGAGTATTGGTGCCCATACATTCTACATGTCCTAGCCATCTTAAACGTCCAGTGCGGAGCTTTTTTTTTACCAGGGGCATGTCGCTGTACAGCTCGTATAGTTCTTGGTTGAATCTTCGTCCCCAAAGCACCGTCAACGCAAACGGGACCGAAGATTTTTGGAAGAATTTTCCTCGACCAAGGATTTCTTCACCCGCTTTTGAGACGGTTCTAGCTTCAGCGTAGTAGATCAGGACTGGGAGGACCAGGGTCTTATATAGGATCTCCTTAGTAGTTCGAGTGAAGGCTTTCCTACTAAATTGCGTTCTTAGCCCGATGAAACAGCGGTTGGCAAGAGTAATTCTTCGTGTAATTTCTGACGAGACGTTGTTGTCAGAGTTAATAGCGGAACCGAGATAGCCAAAGTCCCGTACTACCTCAAAGTTACATCTGTCAATGGTGACGTTATGTCAAATTCGTCGATGTTGTGTGTCCTTTCGTGTTGACAGCATATACTTCGTCTTGCCCTCATTTACTGCTAAGCCCATTTTTGCCGCTTCCTTCTCTATACCAGCAAAGGTGGCTATGACATCACGTTGAGTCCGACAACTGATGTCAATATCGTCTTTCCTGACCAAAAACGACACTGATAAGGGCCGATCAGGTTGTTGATAGATAGGATCTTGTAGGCGATGTTGAGGAGACTTATGCCTCTGTAGTTGGCGCAGTTTAGAGGGTCTCCTTTTTGTGGATCGGGCAAACGATGCTGAGGTGCCATTCTTCAGGCATACTTTCTTTCGACCAGATTTGGCTTATGAGTTGGTGGATGTTATGTTCCAAGTCATGTACGTCATTTCCGGCAGCCTTATTAAGCTTTAGCTTAGATATTGCTATCCTCACCTCACTCAGGTCGGGTGGTTGGCAGTTTTCGCTTTCATTGCCAATATTGAATGGTTCGTTCAAATGTCACAGTTTTTCATCCAGCCGGGCCGGGCAGGCTTTGTAGCAGTTTAGGGCTTCCGCTAGTTGTTCGCTTGCACCTCTCCTGTTTAATGTTTCTTACATTCCAGGTGCAGATACTTCTTCAACATGTATAGCGAATAGAAGGACACCAATACTCAAGGCCGCAGAATATTCGATCCTCAAGCAAAAGTCGGAAGTGCCAGTGGAGAAAGATCTCACCTTAAGTGGTGCGCACAAGTAGATCACGCCCTCAACCAACTTTATGTGTCGGTTGACGCTAACCTCATTTCGGATTGTAGTGTAACTTAAAGAAGTAAGACTACAGAAAATTGTTTAAAACAAAACCGAATAACAGCTCAAGTAATCAACCTCAGTTATCAATTATCAGTAAATGTAGCGTTCATATAATCCGAATTACGAAATAAATGCCTTAACTGTTAACTCAGTTCAATACTTTTAATAAGTAATGTTGTGAGTCTATCATTTCCACAGGGGAAGCTTCGATGCTGGAGAGAAGGACGCGACACGTCTAAGCTCGTCGGACGGGGGTAGTTCTTGCCCATTCTCCAAACATCCTAGCTACCCTTGTGGACGAGCTAGACTCACAACAATTAGTATCCGTAATATTCATATCCAGCTTGGTAACAACAATTTACCAGTGAAGAAAAATCGTTTCATGGCAAAATACGTTGTACGAAAGTGTTGCATATTGCATTACTTTTCTAACCGATTTTTTTCAAATAAAAATCACCAAATTGAACCACACCCAACTTAACACTTTTTTCGTTTTCCATTGCCATCCACATTCACTGTTTGTGTGGAAATTTCACTTTTGACATATTCTCCATCCAAACCGAGTGCATCCAGCGCGTAATAACAAATCTCCGAATTTCTCGAGTTTCCTTTTGTTTTTCTTTTATTTACATGTTGCTCCTTACCAAGATGTCGATTTAAAAATAGAAATATTTTCATTTTTCATCCGCCGCGAGGAACGAAAACTCTCTTGACTAGTCCAGAAGATTCTTGCACCATTGGCAATCAGCGTGTGACAGACGACAGGTAAATTCGATAAAAAAAGAGGCCAACAATCGCGACGTGACTCATTTTAACGTGAAATTTCATCGCACCCAGTAGGAAAAAACACATTTTTTCAATTTTCTAGTGTTTTATAATAGAAACTTATTTCAGGCAGCGGAAAATCCGATTAGAAATGACAAATTCCGACACAGATTTAGCATTAACCTACAAAGATAAAGGCAACGATGCCTTTAAGCATGAATTGTGGGCAGATGCCATCAAGTACTATTCGGCAGCGATAAAGGCAGGTGAAAAGCATAAAGACCTCCCGGTGTTTTATAAGAATCGAGCAGCCGCGTATTTAAAGGAGAATGAGTATTCCAAAGCAGTGGATGATTGCACAGAGTCATTGAAGTTGTCACCAAATGATCCCAAAGCACTGTATCGCCGTTTACAGGCGTACGAGGGACAGGCCAAGTTTGAGGAAGCATACAAAGATGCGACTGACTTGTTTAAAGCTGATCCTGGCAATAAATCAGTACAACCAGCACTGGCTAGACTGCATGTCATAGTGCAGGAACGGGCACAGAAGAACGCGAAGACATCGACCAAAGTGCAACAGATGTGTGAGTTGGCCTTTGATTTTGCTACGCCAATGGACAAGCGTCGAACTGCTGTGAATAACTTAGTGGTGTTGGCTAAAGAGGAGGTAGGAGCTGATTTGATGACAAAGGAGGGAGTGATTAAGAAAGTTGCCAGTTTGGTCAAAGTTGAGAAGGATCAGGAGATCTACATTAATATGGTGCGAGTGATTGCAGAGTTATGTAGCCGCAATATTGATAGAACAAAGATTGTGCTTAATGATCTGGGTGTTCCATGGTTCCTTCAAGTGCTCGACAGCACGAATGAGGATCGAGTGTCTGCGGCACAGTATTGCCTGCAAACGATTCTGAACTCGCTGTCGGGAATGGAGAACAATCCTGACAGTAAGCCGAATAAAGAACTTTGTCAAAAGTACCAGAAGGAGATTGACACGTTGCTGACATGCTTGGTGTATACAATCACCGATCGTACGATATCTGGACAGGCGAGAGATGCCGTTGTCGAGTTGCTCACGAGGAACATTCATTACACCGCTCTGGAGTGGGCTGAGCGTTTGGTGGAAATCCGTGGGTTGCAAAGACTCTTGGATGTCTGTTCGGAACTGGAGGAGTACAAATATGAAAGTGCGATGAGCATAACTCCGTCATCTAGGACAATCGCTTCTGTATGCTTGGCCCGAGTGTACGAGAACATGTACTACGATGAACTAAAGGCAAAGTTCTCTGCTCAGATCGACGAGTTCGTGAAGGACAAACTGCTAGCTCCTGATCTAGAGTCAAAAGTGAGGGTAACTGTTGCAATAACTTCTTTGTTGGTTGGACCGCTCGATGTGGGAAACGCTATTGTTGGACGTGAAGGTAAGGCGGCTAACATAATTTCAAAACGCAATACATGATTCTGTTTTATTCTAGGTATCCTTCAGATGATCCTCGTCATGGCTACCACAGATGACATCCTACAGCAGAAGGTCGCCTGCGAGTGCATTGTTGCCGCTGCGTCAAAGAAGGACAAAGCCAAAGCTTTGTGCACCCAAGGAGTTGACATCCTTAAGAAGCTGTATCACTCAAAGGATGACGGAATTCGTGTACGTGCTTTGGTTGGTCTCTGCAAACTGGGAAGCTATGGTGGTCAAGACGCCAGCATTCGCCCATTCGCCGATGGTGCTACAACAAAACTGGCGGAAGCATGCCGTCGTTTTCTCGTTAAACCAGGCAAGGACAAGGATATTCGCAAATGGGCCGCTGATGGTCTTGCTTATCTGACCTTAGACGCCGAGGTAAAGGAGAAACTAATTGAAGATAAACCCGCCATTAAGGCGCTCATTGATCTAGCTCGCGACGGTGATCAATCTTGCCTCTATGGAGTGGTGACTACATTCGTTAACCTGTGCAACGCCTATGAAAAGCAAGAGCTTGTCCCTGAGATGGTGGAATTGGCCAAGTTCGCCAAGCACCACATCCCAGAGGAGCACGAACTTGACGATCCAGATTTCATCAGCAAACGCATTACCGCTCTAGGAGATCAAGGTATTACAGCAGCTCTGTGTGCCCTTGCCAAGACAGAGAGTCACAATTCACAAGAGCTTATCGCTAGAGTCCTCAATGCGATTTGCAGCTTGCAAGATCTTCGTGGCAAAGTGGTTCAGGATGGTGGAGTCAAAACTCTACTCAAACTCTCACTCGAAGGCACCGACAAGGGTAAGCGTCATGCATGTCAAGCCCTTGCTCGCATTGGCATCACAATCAACCCAGAGGTAGCATTTGCTGGACAACGTTCGCTCGATGTAATTCGCCCGCTTCTCAACCTCCTACATCAGGACTTTACCGCTCTGGAGAACTTTGAATCGCTGATGGCCCTGACCAACCTAGCCGCCATGAACGAAAGCGTCCGCCAACGCATCATCAAAGAGCAGGGCATGTCCAAGATCGAATTTTATCTAATGGAAGATCACATCTACCTTAACCGTGCCGCTGCCCAGTGCATTTGCAACCTGGTCATGTCCGACGATGTGGTAAAGATGCACGAAGGCGAAAACGATCGAGTAAAGTTCCTCGCGCTGTTGTGTGAGGAGGAAGATGAAGACACAGCTAAAGCTTGTTCGGGTGCCCTAGCAATGCTTACATCAGTAAGCCAAAAGTGCTGCAAGAAAATGCTAGAGATGCCCCGGTGGCTGGAAATTATGCACACGCTGATAGCGAATCCCAGTCCCGAAGTACAGCACAGAGGTGTAGTGGTGATTCTGAACATGATAAACGCGGGGGAGGATATCGCACAGAAGCTCTTGGAGACGGACATCACCGAGTTGCTCAACGGTTTGGCTCAACTGCCTGATGATACGCGAGCAAAGGCAAGGGAAATTGCCGGTCAATGCTTGATTGCAGCGGAGAAATACAGACTTCTTGAGAAGACGGACAACGCAGAGATTCCAGATGTCTTCAAAGAGGCCCTGAAGCTAGAAGAAATTGTTGATGATGAGTAGTATCCATCGTTAGTATTTTTATTTATTTTTACCTTTTGTTTGATTTTGTGTTTGTGCCTTTTTTTCCTCCAAATGAAATATAAACCGTATTTTTGGTATTTTAGTATTTGGGAGTTGTTTCCTTGGTTTGTTTGGGATCTGAGGACAGAGAAGGGAGGTTAGGAGGTGCATTTGATTTCTTTAATTGTGTGCATTCGTCTGGAATAAGATTAGGTGAGGATAGAGTTGTTAAATATTTAAACTATGACGGAGCCGATGGGTTTGCATACTGACAACTTATTTGCGGATTTGTAAAACGGTGTCCCGGCTAAATTTGAGGTCTTCACTGCCTCAAAGTAACAGCTGCTCATTGCAACGTTGGTCTCATTTATTGCTAAACCCATTTTGATGGCTTTCGGGGCCTCAGTTCTGCGCAGTGTGACGTGGTACAACTTTTGGAGATAATTCCGCAAAAGGCACCTCTCTATATCCATGGCTTGGACGTGTTTCTAGTTAGTATAACTAAATGGCATCTTGGTATCGATAAATAGGATGAGGAGAGCTGTCAAGGGGCTCAATAGGTAAACATCAAGAGAGAAAGAGTAGCGTTAAGGAAACGCGACTTTCTTAATTTTCTACAGTAAAGCTACTCTTTCTCTCTTGATGTTCACCTATTGAGCTCATTGGCAGCTCTCCTCATCGTATTTATTGATTACATATTGGTGAGTAGAATAGTTGCAAATGAAAACATTGTTCCTCGATGTTTGGTACTGGCTAGTGTAGCTTGTCATGATATTAATGCGTAAGCATTCTCTAAAGGTCTGAACGAAGTTTGGCAAATGCATCAAGAAAGTACTTCTAGACAGTGCTGGCTGCTCAACGAATTTCTTCAATAGATCGTAATGTGGTCAAGTTTTTTGCCCGCCAAGGTGAGGAAACAGACTTTTCTTAGGAAGGTTGTGAACAGCGAAATCCCTCCAAGGATGGCGCTGTAATTCTAGCAACAGGGCAACGTTTACGAGGAGAGACCAGGCTTATCGTTGGACACTCTATAAACCGGGCCTTTTCACGGGTGAGCCATTAAACGACCTATATGGTCGGGTGTGAATCTCTCTTTCTAAAAAAAAAAAATAATCAACTGCGTTCGTACAATAATCTTTATTCGTTCGTTACATGAAACACAATATTAGAAAAAAACCCACATGCAATTGCTACAATTGAAATAAATAAAATTTCTCGCTACTCCTCCAATTCTACTCAATCAGACGACTTATCTACTGGTATGCGGGCAAACAGTTCAGCGTCCACGTCTTTGAGAGCGTTTTTGTACTCGGAAATTTCAAGTGCTTCCCATTCAGCTTTGAATGCATTCTTTGGATCTGGTGGCATAGCCATTGCGGCACCAGACATTTGATTCTGGCTAAATTGTGTTTGATCGGCTTGATTATTCTCGCCCAGCACAAGAGAGTAAATACTTCTTAGACCAAACACATTCAAGAAATACCAAGAAGCAGATGATACCCAAGCAGCATCCAAAGAAGCCAATTCCACGCCTCGCTGCAACATCGGTTTGAATCGCAGAGTCAGTGGGAATGGAACTTTTGTGGTAACAAATCCAGAAAACATCCAATTGATCCAACCTCCAATAATAACCATCGGCAGCACGTTGGTGAAATTTCCTTTTACCATTTCGGAGAGCATCGCGGTAGGGTTTGTGTTGGTGGCTGCTGCTGGCTTTGGTGCCTTAAAATAACCATTTTCCTCATGATTGAAGAAATTTTTACGCATAGCGTAGGAGTGCTCCGAGAGGTATTTGCCATTTTCTCGCAGTAGGCGAGCCCGTATCATCGCCTGGGAATCCTGAATTTGACTGAGTTCTACCTGCTTCTGACTGGATATCAAGATAGATATATAATGGCGGATGATTCCAACAAGGAAGGTTATCACAATTATGGGTAAAAATACCCAAACACGAATATTTGGATCAATTAAAAGCTCCGTCATCTTTTCGGCTTCACGATAATTTTCTCGTCCACTGAAAGGCGAAAAAAAACGAGCTGTCACAAATGACAGCAGACTTTTGGAATTTGATTTTGTTTTGTAGTGTATGCTGGGTAAATGGTGTACAGGTAAGTTCAAAAGTATTTTATAGTCATGAATATTCTAAGCTCCGACTACATTGATTATTAGAATATTGAAATATGTACAAAAGGTATAGATACCTATATATTCTGTTTGCAGAATCTAGTTATAGTTCATTAAAACACAAAACATGATGAAATCGCCATTTTACTTGGACTGTTGGTTAAAGGAATTATTGGAAAATTCTGTTTCAATTTCGTGAAATGACAAGCATTAACTCCCGTAATAATAAACGCTGTTAAGCTAATCAATGATTAAAATAACACTGTCGATAATGTCAAAAGTAAGCCACTGATTTGCTAACTTCAAAAACAAATCTTAATCATTGAAAAACTAAAAGTGATTTTCTGCGTAAACTTTAAATTAAAATTAAAATACTTTTGGATAATCTTGTTTGAAAATTCAAATGCTTCGTTCTGACACCAACTACCCGCAAGAATTAAACGAAAATGTCCAATGAAGTGGTTCAATCATAGCTATTTCTGGACACTAAATAGATTTTATTGAGATGTGCGAAATCGGAAATTGTTATTAGGGGAATTCATGCAAAGTCGGAAAGTCGTTGTAAAATTACGACGTCAAATAACGACAACTGTCAAAATTTGTATGGGAAATCTTTTCTAACAATATCGAAATATTCTCACAGGAATCGGGTGCGTAAACTGAGAAGGAAAATGTTGTAAACTTTTGAAATTGTACCAATAGTCAAAACTGTATTTTTTTTCTTTTGTTGTGAAATAGAACAATTTTGGTAAGATTAACTGCATTGATCTAAGGATTACAAAGCATTACTGTCTCATTTACCCACTTCTCGATATTGTGCATTAGAGATGAGGAAGAAACACAGTGGCATTCGGGCTTTACGATTCCTCGGATATTTTTGCCCACTGCTTCAGCAGAGGTCTCTGCATTAAGTGAATCAACATTCGCAGAAAAGGGGAACTTTATTTTCCAAAAAGATATTTTCTCACTGCACTGCACATAATAATGCTGAATTCAACAGAATCCAACTAACATTAGTCTCAACGTTTTGATAAGAAAAATCCGATAACCTGAGATGTGGAACCACATTCCAATTTGAATACATTTTTCCGGTAAGTTTTGTTGAGCATAATGAAGAAGCTCAACTGCGGATGACGTTATGTTAGATAAGTTTAATCCAGCAACCCGGTTGAGGCATTAAAATCGCAATCGCAGATGAAGTCACTCCAGCTCGATTCTTTGCAGAAACAGATGATCTGGACAATACAGGTGTGCCAGATTCTTATGTCTTTTGAATAGTGATTGACAAGAATTATTCTACGGTAATGCAAGTGACTCAGTAGGTGTATGACATTCTCCTCCACTTCAGGCTACATTTCCTTCATAAAAGATGCATGCTGCTTAACCTCATTGAATTAAAGTGCTTACCCAACAGGTAGTGAGTTGTTATCACTCTTATTGATATTGAAATTGATGCCCATTTTCGGCTAAAGCTGTGTGTGCTCACACGTACCTACTACCTACTAGTGTTGTGCCACATGGCTATTGTTACTTTTTCTATCTACCCTGCTATCGGATAGTGAAGCGCATTGTGCCGACCCTAGTCTACCTAGCTCGTCTGCTTTTTCGTTTGATATTACGTTCTGCCGGGCAGATATTTGGAGTTTGTCCATTAACATGAGAGTTTAGTACATGAGAGTTTAGTACATCCTCATGTGATAGTTCCAATACCTTAATCTAGAATCTCAGCTAGGAATACACTACACAAGACTGGGAAGGCTGAACTTTTCAAAGTAAACCCAAGCGCATACTCCGTTTTGCATTTTTGATCCATCAATGATACCACATTTTTTGACGACCATTCTTCCATGGTTGGTATTCTGGTTGAGTACCAGAAATCAAAATCGAGGTAAGGAATGTTTTTGTGAGATTTCTTCCTTATATGCCACTGATTCCAATATTGCTGTACTGTTCTACGTCATATTTTCTGCAATATCATCTATATTAATATATATTGGTGCAAGGTTGAGAATCGACTCCAAACCTACACTTATGGCTGACGTTATGTTAACCGATTTATTATTAAAAAAACAGATATAAGCTTACCTCTCTCTCTTGGTTGGATATCCACTAATTTTGTTAAATTACGAATTGTAGGAATAGTCAAACATCCAGAATGTTCATCATGGCACGTGAAGTCTGCGAAATGGTTTTGAGGTTTTGAGTTTTCGAAAACTGATAATGTATGGAAAAATGTACGATTTAACAAAATGGTCGCTATAACCTAACAACAAATTTATTAAATTTTGTATGAATCTTAATTTAACCGGACTGTACTTTAACGGGTAGCTGCCCAATTTAAATAATAAAGTGAGTACAAATCTCACCAAAACCGACATTTCTCTATCAACTAAAAATACACCTAAATATATCAAATAACATCGTTGAACCACCTCCCTTGCAAAACGGGCTACAAAATTTCCACACATACATATACACCTACCCAACTGTGACAAAGTCATTTGCTCATAACGGGTGATCCAAGTAGAGATACTTTTTTCAGTAGCCTTTTTTGACAGATCACGTGTGAGTCGTGTCATGCTGTCATTCTGTCATGTTATTTTTGTTTAGTATTGTTTGGCATTTCATAATGGAAAAACTTACGCGTTAACAACGTTTACAAATTGTTCAACTTTATTATGAAAATTCACGTTCTGTGAGGAATCATCGCATCAATCAATGGCCTTATTGAGAGAACATTTCGGTGAGCACATAATTTCACTTTTTGGGCCGGTCGATTGGCCACCAATCGACCTGTGGGGGTATGTAAAGTCAAAAGCTTATGCCGACAAACCCGCTTCGATTCAGGCCTTGGAGGAAAACATCACGCGTGTCATTCGCCAGTTACGCGAAATGCTCGAACGAGTGATCAAAAATTGGACTCAACGGATGGACCATCTGCGACGTAGCAACGGCCAACATTTGATAGACATAATCTTCAAAAAATAAATGCCAAAGAATGTTCTTTCAAATGATAATAAACATTCTCCATTAAATTAGAATTTTCTGTGTTTTTTTCTTTAAAAAAGTAGGGAACCTGGAAATGGATCACCCTTTGTATCACCTTCTAGTTTCTGGATGATTATTGTCTCAAACAATTTAATGTGCTCTTTGGGTAATTAATTTCCTATTTCTTTCCCACGTGTATTCAAATATTTAAATTTCTACTCTACTTAATTCAACTGACTCATGAGCATCTTCTTTATCCACATGAACAGCCTTCATAAAAATGAAAGTTGATCAGTGTAAAGACCGTCATTTAACGTAAAATACACTTAATTACTCCCTCATTAGGTATGGTATCAGTAGGCAACACTAACAAATTATTAGTTGCATCACCTTTTCGGCTCACTTTGACTAATTAAATTGACATGATGTCAATCACCTCAACTCACCACAAACGTCAAACTCAAAGACAAATAGAACAACAACACTGACAGCTGGTCAAGCTGCCAAATTAAACTGGTGCTGCCAATATTGTATACCGACAACAACTCAGACACGAGTTATATGTCAACAAGACTGCGCCGGTTGCGTGTAACTACAATTTTTGTCGCTGTCACGCTAGACTTTTAATTAGCAAAAGTTCGCGATTTCTTCTTTCTGTGTGGATTTATGACTTCTTCTTCGAGGAGAGTTTCTTGTCAGTGCAAAGACGATTGACTGGCGACGGATTGGTTGATCTCAATTTCCAAAATCGATTTCAATTAGTTAGCGTTGAATTTGACCAAATCGAGCGTAAAACGGTGGTAATGTCACCCAACAACACGAGAGTCCATAGGTGATCATTGAATTTTGAAATGTTTTGATGTATGGCCTGGTGCGGCGATACTCATTATGAGCCATGTTATGTGTCCCTAGGGGATTGTTATTCGAGGCAAATGTAGTATAATGGAATTTTATTGGAAGCTTTGGGATGTTGTTGCGTTTAAATTAGTTTGAAGTAACTGACATGCTCTGTATATTTTGAAATGGATTTTTCCAAATCAAGATGGACAAACGAAATGGGAGATTTGCTTCTTTAGGAAATGATGATTTATGTTAAAAATAAAAGTGAAACAATATTTTCGTTAGTAAACTTTTGATATTTTTACTTTAATGAACGCGGAGTATGAGGTACTCAAGTGCCTGTCAAATTAATTTGTCATGCGCTTTCGCGCATTCAAGCAGTAAAAATTAGTAAATTCTCGAATTTCTCGGAATTGTGTTACATTTTCTCAGAAAAGGACATATTTTCTGAAAAGTAAAGGACGTTTGCTGATTCTTATCAACAGAAATTTCTGCAGTAAATTATTTAAAAAAATTTTTCGGGGGTAGTATTTCTCATTAGCTTTCTCTTTTACCTTCGACTTGAAGAGTGAGAAGTCGAATCCATAAAATTTATTGCAAATAATCTCCACTCTACCCCAGTTAGGAAGCATGTTCTACTTATTGAGAGCACAGAAAGATCAGCCAAAAAAAAACATCCTTATGTGGATTTGCCATTATATCACAGGACGGTCGTAAATGCTTTTTTTCGAATGGAATTTTCTGGACGGCGATTTTCGTATGACTTCTTCCGGAATGTATTTTTGGTCGAAAACATATTTTTATGTTGATAAATAAGTTAATGACATCTTTGAACAAGATCTGAGAACATTAGTCTGCCAGGTTTTCTAAGTCAACTAAGTCATCCATTCGCCTGGAAGAGACTGATGATAGAAGATGCTCTTTCGGCCAAGAATATCGTTGCCGTAGCTGACATTGACTAGATTAAGTGACATGCAATTATCTATTTCACAGTGGGTTTTAGTAAAAGCCTTGATGATGTCCCCTTACAAAGTGCAGACTGTACATTAGCTTCTGCTTATTTTTGTGCACTGAGTGTGAATCATATCATATACAAAGAGCCTTTACACAAAAATTTAATATCTGGCACTAACGACCCATATAGGCCGTCAGACCTAATTTAATTTATGTGTGCGATGTTATATTTCTGCCACCATGAATGGGACCACCAGCTTAACGCCGATTCCGAATGGAAAGCTTGTGAAGCTTTCCATGACAGATTCGCATTTTCATAATAGTTTGGGCTACTAGGTTACTCAACCTATCTTCGGCACAATTTACGCCGAAGGTGTCATCGGCCTATTTTTTTCAGGAAGCAGGATAATTAATTGGCAAGCGATAAAAAACCATGATGCTAAGTTAGAGCAATCTTCCATTCAATATTGGCGATGACACCGAAAACTACCAAAGTACCAACCAGCCGTTCTAAGTAAAGTGAGGATAGAAATGCCCAAGCTTATGCTTATGACTGCCGTAAATGACGGCCTTCCTGTCAAGCTTTATAAATTCGTGGAAATGATTTTTAAAGTAAAATCCACCGACTCATAACCTAAATTTGGTCGGATGAAAGTATGCCTGAAGAACGGAACTTCAGTGTCGTTTCCCCGATCCGTAAAAAAAAGGAGACCCTCTGAGCTGCGGAAACTACAGAGACATAAGTCTCATCCACATCCCCTACGAGATTCTATCTACCATAATATGTGAACACCTGAAACAGTTTACCAACAACCTGATCGGCCATTGTCAGTTGGTTTTAGGCCAGGAAAGTCCTGAAAAAAATCTAAGATGTCGAAATTGATACCCAATACCTATTCATTTGTTTCAAAGCAGCATACGACAGCATTTATAGAGACGAACTATACAGAGCCATGTCTAGTTTTAGTATACCGATCAAAATCGTCCGTCTGATGATAACAATGGAGAATTCTCGCTGTTACATCAAGGTCGGCAACGACAACGACACCTAAGAATTCTGTCCATAAAATCGAATCGGGATTTTGAAATTTCGTGAAACATCTTCTATAAAATCATAATTTTTCTCAATGAAAAAATGACGTAGCGCTCTTAACGTTGAGGCCACATTACATGTGTCGTTTACGTTGCCGACCTTGATGTAACAGCGAGAATTCTCCATTGTTTTCATCAGACGGATGATTTTGATCGGTATAAGGTTTTAGGGAGATGCACTATCATGTGACTTCTTCAATCTCAATCTTGAGAAAATTGTGCAAAACTTCGGAGCTATCATCAAAGGCACAATCTTCCAAGAATTGTTGCAACTACTAGCATACGCAGATATTGACATCTTTGGTCGGGCTCAACTTGATTCCATAGCGAAGTTTGCTAGTATAGGGAAGAAGTGGCTAAAATCTTCGGTCCCCTTTGCGTTTACGAGCTATTGAGACGAAGATTCAACCCCGAACTATACGAGTTTACAGCGACATACCCCTTGTCACGTTAAAGATGACTAGGACATGTGGGACCAATAATATGGCTCACAGAGTCTTCGATTGGCAGCCAGACGTCGGACGCAGTAGAGGAAGACCTCGCCTTAAGTAGAGCGCATAAGTAGAAACCGACCTCAACCAATTTGATCTGCGTAACTGGAGGCAGTTAGCTAAGAAGCGAACTAATTGGAGAGGCATGTTGGTTGGGGCCCAGGTTCATTCCGGAACTTAGCGGAACTTAAGCCGTAAGTAACTCTGATGTTTTGAGACTGCAACCCCACACACAGCAAATTCAACAATGGTTATGGGTCGTATAATGTATCGACCCGGCAAAATCTCCCGATATGACCATTCCGAACTTCTTTCTTCGTGGCTTTTATAAGTCACGGGACTATAAGAACAAGCCACAGGCTCTGAAAGGTTTTAAGGAGTGTACCCGAAAATAATTCGAGAAATCATCACCTGATGAGGACTCCAAAACGTGGTTATAAAAAAACCAAATCTTTATCAACAATGGCGTCGTCCAATTGATCGCTATCATCAAAAAGTAATTCAAACAAAATTAAAGGTCATTAAACAAATAATGAAAAATTAGGCCACCCTGTAACAATAATGTTACTGCTACTGACATATACTCACGGATAAAACAAACATCGATTGATTATTATCAGCGAAAGTAGTCTACTTTAAGTGTCAAGTAAGACATCTAAAATCCCAAATCTTTCTAGGTCTGGCCCAGTTCTTGGATTTCCCACCACAACTCGACACTTAACTTCCCGGTCCATAAATCACCCATCATACATCTGCTAATTCATTAATTCCATCATTACATTGTTGTGTCTTCGTCAGCATAGCACACTTTTTCTCTGATTGGACTAAAAATTTAATAAAAAAAAAACAACAACAACAATGTCCAACTTTCATTCATCAAACCGTCATCAGAGAAATTGATGCACATCCACAGGTACATCACAACAGACCTAATAAACGATCTCTTACCTCCATAATTTCGAATAAATATTTTTATTAATTGAAAGTATCAGCACAATCCCAGTTCCCCGCAGTCCGAGTTGGAGTACTCGCACTGGTATCCGTAGCTCTCTGTGTACTTGTGTACGTGTACGTAGCACCACATTCTTCGAATGGAATTGGTTAAGAAAATAGCAGCAGAAATAAAAAAAAAATGCGACCACCATACGCAATGCAACGGCATCTCTCCATAAAAGAGTTCAAATGGAAGTCTGTCGTCAACATTGCGCGCCTGGTCAAAGAGCTTAAGTCTTTGAAATCAAATTCTTCGTCAGCCTATAACCACCGCCACCACATGGAATCGAATCAATCCAAAAACTGAATCCGAAACCAATTGGATGCACTAAATCCGCGTATACCACTGCACAGACGTGTGTCTGTGCCAGCTCTACACAATACAATTGTGGACATTGAGCTTTGGCTGACATGTTGTCACTTTAATGGCCAAAATTAGGAAGACCACATGGACTTAATGTTGTTGAAATGAAAGTAAGTCAATCTGTTTCCCATAAATGGGTAGAACTCTCGATTTGTCGATAACTCTGGTCTGGTCTGTCGACTGATGATGGATTAAAAATGAAATGGAAAAGGCGCAGGAAAGCAACTTTCATTTGGAACTCTGTGGTCAGGTTTTGTGATTGTTTTCGATGTTATGTGTGAAGTGTGTATTCTGATTTATAAGAGTTAATCGGATGAAGATGCTAGAGACTTGAAATGGGCTAGAGTGAATGCCAGCTTACATCTGTTTTTAAGAAATTACTATCACCATCGTATCCTTTGTGAAAGCCTAATGGAAAAGAAAACCATTTGTTATAATCTGTGGATCTAGTACTTAGACTACTCTACTCTTACTTAATCACTTAAAAAAGTGGCGTCACAGTCCAGAATTAACCTGTCCATAGCAACATGCATCTCCAATTAGCCGGGTCCTGAGACAATTGCCTCCCTGTTGCGAATTTTAATTTGGTTGAGGTTGGTTTTTACATGTAACTGCGTTTACCATCTGGTTAGGTATATCGAAGACTCTGCGTTCCGAAGCATTGGTGTCCATTCTACATATTCCCAGGAAACATTTTAATTGAAAGGATGTCCCTAAAAGGTAGTCTAACTCAATACGAAAATAACCTGAAGGAGGCTTCTGTGGTAAAAAAACAACATATTTTCGTGGCTTCTTACTTACTTACTTAAGTGGCGCTACAAACCGAAATGAGCATGGGCCTCAACCTACATGTTATTCAATTTGTCAATCTTAACTGGTTGACTCCATTCTGGGAGTACTTCTGCTGCCGTCTGAAACAGAATATGCAGATTGGTGTGAGCACACGTCTTCTCCCCTCTCTCATCCTCTGACGCCAAGACTTAACACAGGGGGTGAGACCCTATCTACGTTCAAGGGGGTAGGCAATCATGGGTCGCCAAGGCAGGGCTGAGAGTCGGTAGGCATCAGCTAGGTGAAAACGCAAGGTCTGATAAAATCGCATTGCCCACAATTTGACCCTTGAGAACAATAAACAGACACTTTTGCTCACCAGCTTCTTTATACGGGTGGGCGGTGTGCACGTGCCCAAATATATGGCGGGCTGTGCCAGTACGACCCGCCATAGAACCATCTTTCTTGTATGCAGTGCGCCATCTGCATGACTTTATAATATTTGCATCTAGTCAACGAATACACATTTCAGATAGTCCAACAATTTTCAGCTTAAAAAAGTTAAATTAACCTGGACCTCAACTAACACGCCTTTCCAGCTCGGTACTTAGCTAACTGCCTCCAGTTGTACACTTCAAGTTGGTTGAGGTCGGTTTTTACTTGTGCATGCCATATAAGACGAGGTCTACTCTCCGAGCCTGTCCTAGCCATATTAAACGTCCAATGCGTAGCTTTTGGACCTGTTCTATGTCGCTGTACAACTTGTATAGTTCCTCGTTGAATATTCGTCTCTAGGTCATCAACGCAAACTGGACCAAAGATTATTCGAAGAGTTTATCTCTCAAAACTAGCATCCTTCAGTGCAGCACAGGAGGACTGGGATGATCAGGGTCTTGTTTAGCATCTCCTTAGTATTTCAAGTGAACTGCCTTCTTAGCCCGAAGAATTAAGGCTTGGATAGAGTAATTCTTACGGGGTTTTGCTCTCAGCTAAGCCGAGGTAGACAAAGTCCCGTACTACCTCAAAGTTGTAACTGTCAACGGTGAAGTTCTGTGCAATTCATCGATGCTGTGTGTCCTTTCGTGTTGGCAGCATATACTTCGTCTTGCCCTCATTTCCTGCTAAACCAATTTTTTTCGCTTCCTGCTCTATCCTAGCAAACCTGGCTATGACATCACGTTGAGTCCGACCATTGCAAGATTTATGTAAGAAATTTTGAATTAAAAAATTTTGAGTATTTTTTAACCATTATCCTGCACAAGTGGACGAGTTTGGGTGGTTTGCTAAAACTGGAAGTGGCTCAGTATAGTCTTATATCTATAAATGCTGTCGTATGCGGCTTTGAAATCGGTGATCGATTTGGACTTCTTCGGTTTTTTTCCAGGATCTGCCGAAAGGTGGCAAATGATCAGTGGTGGACGTTCCTGGCCTAAAACCACACTGATAATGGCCGATCAGGTTGTTGGTGAATGCTTTTAGAGGTTTTCATATTACGGCAAATAGGATCTTATAGCTGAGATCTGAGGGCACATGCCTGTTTTGTTTGATGCAGTTCAGATGGTCTCCTGAGAATCCATTCTTCAGACATTTTGTCACCCGATCACATCAGGTTGTTGGTGAATGCTTTTGAGGTTCTCATATTACGGCAAATTGGTTATTTTAGGCGATGTTCTGGAGGCGTATGCCTGTGTTTTTTCATGAAATTCAGATGGTCTCCTGGTCTCACATATGTTCTTTACCAATACATCTCCCCAGCCTCATAGAATATAGCGCTCGACGAAAAGGTTGATGAAGGCAGCCTTGATAGTATTAAGCTTATATATTGCTACCCTCAATTCATTTACGTCGGCTGGTATTTTTCGTTGTCGTCCCATTTCAAATATCCCTACTGTCAGTAAGTCATCAATAACTAATGAGCTTAATAAATATAGAAGTGTGAGTTGGGCGCATTTAAAAAACAGTCTGAATCGTCATCCAAAAAACTGATAGCTTTACAACTTTATTAGCATTATTAACAGATTTATTCTATATACCCCATATACAAATACTTGGGCAACATCCATCTCAATTCATCGATAAAACTTGGAACCAAATACATCGAACGTTGCGCATCATCTGAGCAAACAAGCTCCCCTGTCTCAACTGTACCACTGCAAAGTGAATGGACCAATGGTAGAAAAGTCGCCATAGTCCACAATTCTGGAAATTTCAAAAAGTATTCATCATTGGAAAACAAGTTTGTACCCCAGCTTTCTCACCATAATCCTTATATCTATACATGTCGATGTAAAAGTCCGTCAATGTTGGCATCTCTCCAGAATACTCAATCTTTTTCAAAGTCTCAAGGAATATCGAAAAGTAGTAATAGATCAATTCCTCGCGATGATTTCGTCGAAGATTTTCATCAAACAGCATGTGTATGCTGTAGGCTATATCAATAGCCGCAGGTCCAAACACCGAGATTTGATAGTCAATCTGGAAGTAAAGATGAAATTGTAAATCATATTTTCAGCAAGATTCAAAGAAAGGATACCTTACCAGCATAACATCTTCAAGTTTATCATTCTTGTCATATTTGAACATGACATTTCTTCCATGAAGATCGCCATGATTCAGCACCATTATCCCAGTATGGCCTTTACTATGGGCGTTAAAAACATCGTTACACTTATCAATGAAGGTAGCTTCCATGGCGTGCAGCTTCTCTGCATACATGTGCAGATCGCCCACCTTCTCAACAGCATCAGCAAGAAGTTTCATACCTCCTGTAATAAATTGCGGTAATTTATCCTTTGATTCCGACAACAGACCCGATTTGAACTTCTTAACCGATTCATCATTTTCCATTGCTGATTTATAGCTGACAGCATGCAATTTGGCGACCTTCGAAAGGCAGGCTTTTAATTCTTCGACGTTAATGAAGCGATCACGGATGCATACATATCCTAAATGTACCAAATCTTCGAAAACGATTACTTTTCGTGGTTCGATAGCGTGGTATATTATTCTGAAAAAGAGTTGCCATTGGTATTCAAGTTAGGAAAGATATTTTTTTCGGGGTTTACTTTGCACAAAACTGAGTATTGTCGCCATGTTTTCGAAGAATATCCTCGAATTTTGGCAACTCTTCGGAGTACATTCCTATTTCGGTATTAAAAGCAGTAGCATCCTGGAGAACATCTTTTTTAAAACCTTCCTCATCTGGAATAGTTTTCACGATCATTGATCTTGAATTGATTTCTTTAGCGTTTGACTTGTAATCAGCAATGACTCGAAATATAATACTGGCAAGGTGATCTCCTTTGACGGAGCCGGGGGTGATTTTTAAATCGCTGATCTAAACCGTAAAGAAATTCGTTGTTCATTTTTGAAATAGATCGTTTGGGTATTTTGATTTACCGTAATTGTGCTATCATTCTCATATGTCCTTAATACCACCTCGAAGAAGTCTTTGTTTAGCCAAGTTGGAGGAACCATCTCATCGTTGTTATATTCTTCCATCTAGTCGAAAAATATGATAGTAATAGCTGTCATTGGAAACCATACTTACAAATTTTCTTTTACTTTTTGTGGCTTTTTTATAATTTTATTTATTGGCGAGTTGGTGTCAAAACAAGGCGCATGAATTTTAAAACAGGATTAGCCAAAATGTGTAGGTATATCCTATCCCATAGTGGTGTATCAGTTTTTTTTTACATTAAGTTTATGAAATAGAAAAATAATTTCGACAGATATACCTTGATCGACTCAGAATCGCTAGCTTAGTCGAGTCAGTGGCCTCAACGTTGAGAGCGTCCAATTTATGGTCGTCATAATCGTCCTAGCAGATCAACAATTGAGCGTCTAGTGGAAAAATTGGAAACAGAGACAAAGTGAGACAAGGAAGTGCCCGTAGTGTCGAGAATATTGTTGCTGAGGCTTCAGTTGAAGAAAGCCCAAATGTGTCGATCTCTCACACGTCGTTCTCAAGCTTGGGCATTTCTGTGACTTCGTTGTGGCGAATTTTGCGAAAATATCTTGGCCTACATCCTAACAAGATTAAATCGACGCAAGAACTGAAGCCGCTTGTCAACCAGAAGCGTCGTATGTTCGTGAATTGGGCTGAGCAACAACTTGAAAATGATTCGGATTTTCATCGAAAAATCATCTTCAGCGATGAGGCTCATTTCTGGCTGAATGGCTTCGTCAATAAATAAAATATGCGGTATTGCTCAGGCAGCAATCCATACGTACTCCATGAGTCATCATTGCATCCTGAAAAAAATTACGGTTTGGTGTGGTGTATGGGCCGGCGGCGTCATTAGGCCGTACTTCTTCCGTGATGATCAAGACCGCCACGTTACTGTGAATGGGAATCGCTACCGTTCAATGATAACCGAATATTTTTGGCCCCAATTGCATGATATGGACTTGGAGGACATGTGGTTCAAACAGGACGGCGCCACAAGCCACACAGCGAATGCCACAATCAATTTATTGGAAACCGGTCGTGCGATTTGACGCCGTTAGACTATTTCCTGTGGGGCTACGTCAAGTCTATGGTCTATGCCAACAAGCCAGCGATGATTGATGAACTTCGAACGTGAAATTGCAGCAGTACCGGCCGATTTATGGTTGAAAACCGTCGAAAATTGGGTTCAGCGTCTGGACTTCTGCAAGCGTGCCCGTGGTGGCCATGCAAAATAAAACAAAATTCATACATAATGGCATCAAACGTACTTTCACAGGAATAAAGAATTTCATTGATATCCAAAACCGTTTTTGTTTTATTTAAAAAAAAACTTTTGTAGCGCTCTTATTGAAAAACCCTTTATCAGCAACGCTCAACAATGCTCTGATACAGCAGTGTTTTTCACAAATTCCGTATTGCTTTGGAGTGAGCATATTATTTTAAGTTAGGTAAGCACTAAATTGTTTTTGAAGAATTCTTTCAAAAGATTTCGATAAAAAGGCCAAAGTTGAAATCGGTCTTAACTCACCACCTTTCGCGTTTTTAGGGATGGGTACAACTTTTGCCAATTTCCATTGAATTCCATTGAAACTCGCCCGACATTAAAATTGTTTTAAATAGGTAAAGGATGTAAGGTAGAACGATTGGTAAACGAGGGGTGATTTCACCTAGCCCAAAAGCATTACACCTTATGGACAGCAAACTTTCAACAATTTATCAAATGTTTTTAAACATTTTTCGGTGAAATTTTAAAGAATTTAAAAAAATTTTTGATGCAAATATTTCCATAATGTCAATATAAACATTTCGTCTTTAGATCATTCTAACTCACGCTAACTTTTTGGGGTAATTTTCTCACAAAGACCATTTTTATACCCTATCCTATTATACCATAAAAAACCTCGTTTTTTGTTGAACCAAAAAAGATTTAGATACTATCGGTACTGATGTGTTGACATTTTTCTTTTCTTTTTTTTTTTCATTCCCATTCAGTTTAATGTCACGCCACATTGTTAGGGTCATTCATTCTAAGAATGGGATGGGAAAGTGTATTCAACGATCCGCGCACCGTCTTTTAAAATCGAATCTTTCTTTTATAAAACATTCTGTCAACATTTTGTTTGCATATAGTACATTATTTAGTTTATCGTATTTTGTTGTTACCAATTCCATTAACTTTTTGTAGTCTTTTAGCATGAACTTTATCTCCTTCGAGTCTAAAATAAAATGTTGCTTCTGTGTAAGACAACATGCAGCACTAGTTAAACCGATACATCGAGAAAGGATTTACTTATTCCGTACATGTATGGAAATTACTGACGCCACCTTTTTGAGAGTTGCATGTTATAAAATTATTATTGTGTGACATTTCTTTCACTTGCTTCTTGTTACTAAAATCAGAATTTGCTCTAGAGATTTGGCATCACTTCTTTTATTGTGATGTCAAAACAGATGTAAAATGTGAGATCATCATTACTTGGAAAATTAATTATTTTTCTAAGTTTCATTACGATATTACGTGTCTATGAGGACTGTATTCTCTCGTATCTAATTAGCGACTACTGAAAAAAGATTAATCTCTTCGATTGACACTTGAATTTGTAAAGCAAACAAAAACACTCAATACGATAAAAGAATCAATCAACAATGAACACGCTAACCTGTTGTGTTACGAATGTAAACAAACTTCTGTTCACTAATCTATTTTAATCAACAAATTCGCAGCATTTTACTAAACAAATTAATTAAAAATATAAAAACTAATGATTATCTCTAGAACTCGTACCTTCTCCTTCCGTTATATAGTCTTGATCGTATACACAAACAATTACGATATTCTCATAGAGGGAATCGTTATGACACTAATATTAAAATCAAGGCGATTTATCATTCAAGTCAACAGAACTGAATGAAAAGCTACCCAAGATAATGGAGCTCTATTCAATTCCGTGACATAATTAAACTCAGAGACAAAACGTAATGCGATTGCATTGACAGTGACATTTTTTTGACAGCAGCTTTTGCTGTATTATGGATGTGTCGTATATTTACTATAAATATGTAACGTAACACAGTGTGAAGGTCGTCTGTCGTATGTGCAATATTTTGCAAGTAGTTGACCTTTTCGTTTGTGAATTGTGAGTAAGATTTTGAATTTTAAGTGGAATAAGTAAAGATTAATGTGGATGAGGCTAATCATTAGGGATTGGAATTCCATGCAAATGCATGTTATTTTATGAACATCTTGGATGCCAGGCAACTTATTATATATACGTATCAGGAAATCATTGAGCAGCTTTTTATGACAGTGATACGCTAGGATGTTTGTCAGATTTTGGCAAGATGTGGCGTGGTGAACATACTTAAGTGTTGTCACTTTAAGGCTTTGAGCCAGGGACCCTGCGCTTAGTAGTCCATTGGCCAATACAACAAAACAAATATCAACGAACTTCAATTTCAGACAGAAAATAGTCCGCTAACATGTTACGTACAGGCCGACTGAAGTGATTTTTGAAGATATATGGAACGATGATTCCACCAACCCTTAATTCATAAAAACCCATTGTTTCTTCATCATGAATTAGTAGCTCTAAGGTCTTTTTGGATTCCTCTTCTGCCTAAATATGGAATTTTTCCTCATTCTAAAACGATACTGATTCGGAAAATCGGCCGGGCTAAATGCTTGAACTAGCTGAATTTTGCTTCTTTATAAGTTTCTTACTTAATCAGCCCTATCGTGGTATTCGTTCAAAGAATTTCAACGAAAGTCAGTTCCGATCAGAGCTCAGTTTATCACCGAAGTATCTGTTGCGGAAAATAATTAATGAAGCATACATTCGCGTACGTTTGAAAATCTTACAGCTGTGTAATTTTACAAATGTGAAAAGTAAGTGAAAACAATAATATTTAAACAATTTTTCCTTATTGCGTTCTTGTCGTTTTTTTTTCTAGAGCACAATTTTGTAGTAATACACAAAATATTCGTATTTATTATTTTACCCACAATTTGGCGGTGGTCTATATTTTCGTAAGAATTCTGCAAGAATTTTAAGTTGGAAAACTTGCCGAAGAAATTGAACGCGTAGCAGTCAAAAATTGTTGACTTAACGCATAAAGCTGTCATGCGATCATGTGGTATGCAGTTCGTCGGAAGATATGCTCCAAAGGGATACCTCGGTACAAAATTCTCCGATTTCGAACAAATCGGAGAAAATATTTTGTTCCGAACGGATACTTCGATAGGGGTAAATATTCTAAGTTGTTGCGTACGACAAGCCAACACTTTGAGGACGGCGCTAAATCTGGGTTTGAAAGCTTCGATAACAGAAATAGTACCCTAGAACCTAAATGAATCATCCATTACCAGATCGAAGGGCTTTTAATAGGGGTAAATATTCTAAGTTGTTGCGTACGACATGCCAACACTTTGAGGACGGTGCTAAATCTGGGTTTGAAAGTTTCGATAACAGAAATAGTACCCTAGAACCTAAATGAATCATCCATTACCAGATCGAAGGGCTTTTAATGACTTTACAGTGTTTTTGTCCAGCGTAAACTTTTTAAACATTTAACACGCAACTCTTCACTGAACACGGTATCAATGCACTGCGGCAATGTTGTTCACGGATACTTACTCATTTAGGTTATGAACAGTTTATTGAGCAACTATGTCGCACGTAGGAACAGCTTATGTAAAAGTAAAAAATATGGACTATCCTGTGATTTCTTCTTTTTTTTTAGCTCAGAGCAGAACTTGAGCTTTCAAACATTTTGTGTTTATTTTTTAGCTCAGATACGTAAGAGCTTGTAGCGCATTATTATTGTTTCGTTTGAAACACGAACAGGGCGCACTCTATGAACAGGCTCGTGAGTACCCAGGGCCGAGTTTTCTCACAACCATTCATGTGTGCGTGTGTACTTCTTGCACGATGGCGGGACCTCCTGTTTTATGCCGAATCCGAACGGCGAATTTGAGATAAGCTTGGCTTTGTCAGATCATCACGAGAGGAGAGCCAGCGAAAAATCATTTAGGTGTTGCTACAGCTCACTCTATAAGCTCAGAAGTAATTGACCGAGCATTCTGAGCACGAACCGAGTGAGGTCAATTTGGCGTTTGAAAAGAGAAGAGGGACATTTAGTTTAATGCCGATTCCAAACGGTAAATTTGAGAAGCTTCTCATGACAGTCATATACTTGGATATTTGTCGGACTTTCGCATGAGTTGTTACAGTGACATAGTGCCAATTTGGAATAATTGATAAAACCACATCGTGTTAAGGCTGACGTCAAAAACTCCAAATTTTGAAAACTGCGAATGGAATGGCTTTAGGTGATTTATCATGAAAACCGAATAATGCAAGCATAGAGTACTTTCAAACAAAAATTTCGATGAAAGTACTTTTATAAAATAAAACAATTGGGCACTCCGTTCGATCTATCAATTGATTAAGTTCTTAAGTCTGACTTGAAGTTTATGTAACAAGTTTCCGAAAACTGACAATGTAGGGGAAAACTAGAGTTTTTAAATAAAAAAATAGGGCACTCCGTTAGTATGGATTCCATTAAGTTCTTAAACCAATCTTGAAGGTTATGTTGAAGCCTACAAGTTTTCGAAAACTAAAAATGTATGTGTCAAATTTTTGCGTCAAATCCGTACAATTCACCTTTTTTGTCACGAACACATTGAGTGGCAAATATACGATCGGCGCTTAAAGAAACTAAATAAAAAAAAAATAAAAAAAATGTAAGGTCAACTTTGAATACCTGCTAAAGCTGAAACTATTGCCTAGATTCTCCATAACCCACAATCAACTCAATGCACCACTCCTTCTTCAAATAATAATGGTTCCAACAACAACCACAACCCATTTACAAACCACTCACTGAACCTGTCTCCCGACTCTGAACTATTTAACCCCGTTCGACGAGTCGAATCATGCGTACAGCGCTTACAACCAATTAATGTAGGCAGCTAATCTCTTCAGTAAAAGTGATTAATCGCCATTAGTGCACTAGGTGTCTGGCTGGAGAGCTCAGTTACCACCCTCCTTGCCACCCAGTAGGCGCGCACGCAGGCAGCCAAGTGAAAGAGTTCATCCGCTAAACCAGTTGGAATCGCTACCACTCCACCCTGGTTGCTCCGCTCCCCGCCAGAATGCGCACATTATGCGAAAATATCACTTTTATTGATTACCTGGTCGTTTTTTAATTAGTCTCGCATCTGAGACTGGTCACTGGTCGTGGTCACTGTGTCTCTTTATGAGAAGCTCTCAGAGCAAGTTGCGTTGAGATGGGGTTCGTTTTTTTTTCTTGTGTCTCTCTGCGCAGACGTAAACACTCGATACAGACGTCAGTAGACATCTCTGGCGGCGGAGTGTATCTGTATCTTTTACACAGCAAGTGCCAATGGAAAGTGATACTAGCGGTAATTAGGCCACAAGCATAACAATAATTGTCCATTTCGGTTTAAATTTGTTAACGGTTTTGTGGGAGATTGAGGGGCAATAAGAATCTCATTTCTCTTGCACTGATCGTGACTTTCTTGTTTGTGTGTGACAATTTCTGTGTTTACTTCTCGTTCTTTTCTCGCTTGATTGGAAGACACGAAATACGGTTATGCTTCACATGGTAGTGACAACTTCTCGAAGTTACTTTCACTTGAAAATGTTTGATCTAGCCAGAGATGAGGGTATGTTTATGGTTGCTCTACAAAGTAATGCATTACCCATGGGTCGGGATTATTTTCCACTAAAAATAGTCGCATACATCGTTTGCATATCTCTTCGACTCACGCAGAACGGCACAAATTCCTGGAATACATTCAAATCCTTTTGTCCATCTCGTCTACCATCTCCAGACAATGTCTCTCCTACCCCACTGACCACTGTACGGCTAATTACTTGACTCCGAAATGAAATACCGCCATCGGTATTGGTATCTTCATGCCAAACACCGAAATGCATCCAAGGAATGTCATGCCAATGCCTAAGTACGAGAGCGTATTTAATTTCCCTTTCATTGGATGGCGGTGATTTTTAACATTTTCTCTGAAGCATAATTGTTTTGGTGGCGTTTTGCTCGTTTTGGGTTTAATTTAAGCCCCTGTTTGTCATTGGAGAAACAAATTGCAGGAACACGTTTCAAAAATACCTACTAACCTCCTACCCAGAGAAGCCAAGCCAAGAGTAGCCGTGCGGTGGCAGATAAGCTAGAAGGTGCACTTCGAAGGCATTAATCCCTGGGATTGGATATCTGCATAGAGAATGAAGAATTCAAAGTATCTTTTGGGTAAATTTGTTTCTTGTTTAGTATTGGAATTCAACAGTGGAGTGGAGTTTGTAAATGAGAAGTGGTACAGGCGATATTTTGCATAAAACATTGTTGGCCATTGTGAGTGGCGGAGATGGTTTAAGTGTAAGAAGTTTCAGCAACTATATTGCTGGGATCCGATATACCATGAATGTTTCCTATAAGAAAAACGAATGAGTAAGTGCTGGTCGATATTCTTAGGTGTGCCATCTTCTAGTTAGCAAGTTGGTACGAAGGGCCACTTCTGCCAGGCCCTTCTCCTTGGTCTCTCTGGATTAAGTGCAATGAGTCTTCGAACAAAAAATCAAATCCTACAACAATTTTTGGGTTATGAGCTACAAAGCTTTGCAAAACTTATGTTTGCCTATGTTGAAGTGGCAGATCATTGTGACACCTCGTTAATCTTGGAACGTGCATCGGTTTCATCTGTACCTATTTAAAGCCCTTCTGATGTTGAAATTAATATGAAAAAATAAAGCTCTACCTTAGCCCCTGCTGCTGAAAATATCTCTGAAAATCTCTTCTATTTGTCCAATAGGGAAGAAGCCTAGTGGACAAATAGTAGAGATTTCCATAGCAGCAGGGGCTAAAGTGAAGCTTCCTTTTTTAGGGTGTAATTATATGACATACTTATCCATCAATATTTTTAACTTTAAAAGAGATGAGCAGCAGTCAGAATTTTATGTTTTCTGTGATTTTTTAGCCACCTTGGTTATGCAAAAAAAAATGCTCATATCCTTGGCAGGTAAAATATTATCCTTTTCCCAAGACAAGACCTCTTTGATCCACATGAGTTCAGCTTGGAACTGGCTACATTTAACAGTAATACGGAACAAGAGTTAGGGATTAAGCCAGGTGGAGAAAATATATACATCCATGTCGGCATGATATTGAATTGAATCGCTTTCGGCAAGTTTTTTCCATGAGGATCTTTCGGGAGTAGTTAGTGACCTGACAGTTGTTTGAAGTTTTTATCCGGATAAGGCTAAGGGCTGTGTCCAAATGGCTAGTTAGATGTCATTTGTGTGCAAAATTTGAGTTGACAGATTGCCATTTCTCTGCACCCTATATAGTTTGTTCCTACTATTATCCTTCTCGAGTGCTGTCCATATTATTTCTACCCCTTATGCTAAAGCTTGGATGAAAACCCAGATCTTTAGAGCTATTACGTGATGCGAGGTTGCATTTGGGATCTTGTTTTAGTGCAAACTTAACTAATTGTAGCATTCCTTATCACTTTTTAGCAAAATTGAGTAAAGTCTGGCTATCCATTAGAATTGGGGCCAGGTGTTTAGCTAGCTTTAATAAAGCTAGGATTACGTTATTCAGTTACGCAGGGTTTATGTTTGAATTCATGAATATGTTAGTGAAAATAGTTTTGAGATAGTTAATTCCAAACCTGGATTGGTGTAGTAGCTTAGTGGTTAGTGCGTTGGACTACTAAGTGCGAGGCCTCCCTAATCAACAGCACCAACGTTTTCTCAATGCCCCACTTCTTGCGAAAGGCTGCGAAACGTCCAGGAATATAAAATTTCTATTAAAATTTGTCATTCGTAATCGAGTTTAATTGGGAGTCCAATTCTTCGTGGCAAGAAAATAGACTCGAGGCACTATGTGAGCTGTTTATGGCAGAAGTATATATTTGGGAGTCTAATTCTTCGTGGCAAGAAAATAGACTCGAGGCCAAATGTATGTATTTTTTAACTCAACACATAACTTCCCTATTATGTGCTCTGAGTTAAATGGTTTCCTGAGATTGAAAAAGCAAATCTGCATAGCATTTTTCTACTTCTAGCGTCCTCGGGATTGAGCCAACTACAGAGGCACAAGTCTCCTTAACAGCCTATCTTCCGTAATATGTGGACGCCTAAGACTGTTTACGAACAACCTGTTTCTTATCAGAGTGGTTTTCGGCCAGGGAAGTCCACAACTGATCCAATCTTCATACTCCGACAGATTCTGCAAAAAACCTAAGAAGACCAAATCGATACCCACAACCTATTCATCGATTTCAAAGCAGCATACGACATCATATATAGAGACGAACTATACATAGGCTGATTCAAGTATACCGCCCAAACTCGTCCGTTTGTGTAGGATGACGATGGAGAATTCTCGCTATTGCATCATGGTCGGGAACGACCTCACCAACACATTCGATACCAAAAAAGGCAAGGCGATGAGCTGTCATGTGACTTCCTCAATTTGATTTTTGAAAGCATTGTGAAAAACTCCTCAGCCAACACCAGAGGCACAATTTTCCAAAAATAGTTGCAACTACTAGCATACGCCGACGACATTGACATCATTGGTAGCATTCAACGTGATGTCATAGCAAAGTTTGCTTATATAGAGAAAGAAGCAGTAAAAATGGGTTACGCAACACAAAAGGACATACAACATCGACGAATTGGACAGAACGTCAACGTTGACACATATAACTTTGAGATACTACGGGACTTTGTCTGCCTTGGCTCCGCTATGAACTCTGACAACAACTTCTGGTCAGGTATTAAACGAAGAATTACTATTGCCAAACGCTGTTTCTTCGGACAATTAACTTGAAAAGCCCACACTAGAAATTCGAAGAAGATCCTATATAAAACCATAACTATCCCAGTATTGCCCTCGGCGCTGAAGCATGGACCATGTCAAAAGTTGTTGAAGAAACCCTTAACTGCTTTGAGAGGAATGTTCTTCGAAAAATCTTCGGTCCCGTTTGCGTTGATGGGCTATGGACACGAAAATTCAACAAAGAACGATATGAGCTGTACCGCGACATGCCCAGGTCCAAAAAAAAACTCCGCAGTAGACGTTTAAGATGGCTACGACACTACGAATGAATGAACACCAATACTTCAGCTCGCAGAGTTTTCGATTCCCAGCCAGACGTCGGACGCAGTAGAGGAAGGCCTCACCCCACAATTAGAAACCGACCTCAACCAACTTAGAATGCGAAACTGGAGGCGGTTAGCTAAGGACCGGTCTAATTGGAGAGGCATGTTGGATACTATCTTTCTGCTGCTGCCACTAGGTTCAAAAGAAGATGATGCACACGGCTATCATCAGGGGTTGCTCTACTTATCTTTCACATCTTCTATCCGAAACTCTATAAAGCTTCATGCATAAAAACTGGTTTTACTTCTTTCCGTGACTTAGGAATATATCGGCTCGAAACAGTCTTCAAGGGTAGTCTCCAATCGTGGTAGGATAAGATCCGATGTGTACTGGAACTTGGATAGTTTTGCATAGATTGACCAGGTATGAAAAGATTAAAACTTTGTAGTCTTCAGACTTGTTTGGTTTTTGTGATAAGACTGTAGTAAGACTGTAAACTAATGGAAAGGTCTTTTCATAGTCTTCAGGTGTCTTTTCTTCTTAGCATAGAAGAACCAACACGATTTTCTTTCGGACTTATTAAGTTCCTTTTTGTAATGAGCTAGGGTATCTTGTTGTTTGGAGTTGCCCTCGATATAAGGCGCACCTAATTTATTGATAGGTCGATTGCGACACTCCTAAAACAAATCTTTCCGTAGCAATTCTATTTTTTTTAAAACCAATAAATGTTTCAGATTACTTATTCACTGTAGAAGTATTCACAAAGGTGAGTTTTACCATATGTAAGACCTGAACCTCGTGCGGAGTAAGTTTTTCTTTTTCTTCCACGTCTCAACAGCTTTATGAAGAAATTGTTCCTTTCCGTGCTGTGATGATGTTGAATAAAATGAACCATTAACATGCCTCTCCACTTGACCAGTCCTTAACTAAAGGCTTCCAATCGTTCACTTCTAGTTGGTTGAGGTCGGTTTCTACTTGTTCGCGACTCTTGAGGCGAACTCTCTTTTTGCAAAGTCTGTCTTAGAATTAAAGACTCTGCATGTCGTAGTTTTGATGTCTATTCGCTCTACAGGTCATAGACATCTCAATCCTCTAGTTTTTTTTACCAGAACTATATCCATGTATAGCTTGTAAAGTTCGTGGTTGAAACTCCATCTCCAAAGCCCGTCAATACAAATGATACCGAAGATTTTCCGAACAATTTTTCGTTCAGAACCGACCAAAGGCTTTCTTTTTTTGATACGGTCAATGGTTCGACGCGCCATGATTTCTGAAAAGTCGGTATTCTTTGCTACTACTTTGCCTATAAAGTTTAATTGCAGTTCTAGCCTTCACTTTCAGCTGTGGATTGTAGGCCGCATTTTTTTATTTCTAGCACCTGAAAGCATTTTTCATCAATGCTGGATTTCTGGACGGTGTGAGCGGGAGATCAGTTGAGGCCGATCTAATGGCTTTTTGACATCGGTGCTATTGTTTTCCACATAAGCATGTTTGACTATCATAATGCTCGACTATCCAAAATACCCGATGCGTGGGTTTTTTCTATCAAGATATGCTCAAGTTGATTGACCGTTTATTGATCTGGAGACAGCCCTGTTTTGCTTATGAATATCAAGGTGGGAAAATCATGTGCTCGTTATATTGGGATATCGTTTCGCGAACTCAATTAACTCCAAGTACCTTCATAGAAGTTGTGTTTCGTAGGCAAATTTCCGAAAAAAATGGTCTCTCTTGCTATCATGACATGCGTTAAAATCTGCCGGGCGTAGATGCATGAACGCATGTAACGTTGGCGAATTTGGCATGCATACGAATTATTGCCATGGTATATGTCACAGTTTTTCTTTCGTTTCGTTCTTTTGCCCGTCCCATCCGAAAGTATTTTCTGGATGACAGTAATGTCTACCTTGCAAAAAATTGGGGCTGCGCTAGTTCTAAGGCTGCATCTTTTCTGTCAATCATTCTAACATTTCATTCGCAGATCGGAGTTCTCAGATTGTAAGTCTTGAAATTGCTGACGAAAACGATATGTATAAATACAAATTTTTGGCGCAACCCAGGGCCTAGCTTTCTTATAACCATTCATGTGTGCGTGTTCACTTCTTGCACGAAGCCGGGACCTCGTGTTTTATGCCGAATACGAATGGAAAAGTTGAGAAAAGCCATTCTTGACAATTGATACTACTCGGATGATTTTTATAATCGTCATGAGAGGAGGGCCAGTGGAAAATCATTTAGGTGTTGCTATGGCTGGGAAACGAATCCATACCTTTTGCGCGGCAGTACAAACAATCGCGCCACTAAGCCCGAAAACACTTTGTACTAAAAATAAAACAACCTATTCGAGATATGGTACAGAGACCTGAGATAACACTGTAAATTCACACAAATATTATCAACAGTTATGTCATTTTATCTTATCTGCAATTGATTGCCTTCCAATGGCACTATAAAAATAAAACATTTCTGATAAACTCCTACCATAGACTCACTAGATAATAAATATCGGTGAATCAGCACTAATCTATCGGTTATCTTGTAATTCTAATTTTAACCACCTTGTGATAACCAGGACCTAATTTCGTGTAGATATAAATAGATCGTAACTCGACGCGGTTCGAATATGTCAAATAAAAACACAAATGTTTGGCGCAACATGCTCGTTAGTACCCGGGACCTGGGTTTTTCTCACAACCATCCATGTGTGGGTTTGTACTTCTTGCATGATGGCGGCACCTCCTTTTTTATGCCAAATCCGAACGGCTAAGTTGAGATTAGCTTTTCTTGACAATTGATACTACTAAAATGATAATCACGAGATGAGGGCCAGGAAAAATCACCTTCTGGGCGGCAGTTCGTCGCACCACAGAGTTGGTCGTCGAGGATTGGTCTCTCAGCATTACGCACCTTCTCCCTGCATATTGGCCTACGTTAATTGGGGAAATTCGGGGCAATTCAGTTAGTTCAAGCCCAGAAGAGACTTGTCCGTGATAATTCATCCCGGTCTGATGAAAAACTAACAGCAGTCAGCAGGAGTTTGGACCAATTTGTGCACCTAAAGGTGCACCATATTTCGTTGGGTTCGACATCATCAACAAACGCCTCTAATTACTTTTAATAGAATCTGAATTAAGATGGTCGGGCTTTTAGTTAAACGCTGCGCTGCCTCATAATAAGCAATGGTAGGAGTATTTACAAATACCTTCTCCAGAGACGAAAGGGAAACAAATGCCACAGGTACACTGTTAATCCTGCATGTGAAGACGGTTTTTCTCAGTCTTGAGGGACTTGGCAGCAGGGGTACCTCTATCAGACCTGTAGAAGGACTTAGCGCCAGGGATACCTCTGTCAGATCTTAAACGATCCAATTAGTTCTGTAAAAATTCTAACAACCGTACAAATATAGAACTTCCTCACGCAACCTTTTAGGACTTATCATACCCTGAAAATGAACATGCTAAATATTTATATATTCCATCTTTCTGTCTGGAAAATATTTGGTAATACGTGGCAAGAAATTTGTTTCAGATGGTTTGAAAGCCTTTCACATTTGTGTAGTTCGCTTTATGTTTCAGCGTAAGTGGCTGAAGGGTAAGCCGATTTGTATTTCTAGCTTTGCGAGCATTTGCTCCTGAATTGTTGAATGGAAAGAATGCACATGGATATTGCATTTGAACGAAGTAGCGATGAAGTATGGTATTGCAGTAGATATTTTCGAAGATGTTCGAGCGAAACCAAAGAGTTCGTCATTCTTATGTCTCCAATGTCTTTGTATATCTGTTGCATCTGACCAGACGTGCGGGTTTAACTCAGGTATGGTGGGCTTTATATATTGTTCCCCCATCATTTGAACGAAGTAGTGATGAAATGAGGTAATGCAGTAGATATTTTCGAAGATGTTCGAAAGAAACCAACCAGTTCGTCATTCCTATGTCTCCTATGTCTATTCACGTCTGGTGCACCCGACCAGACTTGCTGGCTTAACTCAAGTGGTTCGCTTTATATACTGTTCCCACATCAGAAAGGTGATGTATTTCCTAAAGCGATTTAGGAAATCTAGAAATTCGTTGCGCTTTTAGCGACTTCGAACATGTGGTCGTTCATAACACACCTACCGAGCAAGTAAAGGCTTTCGGCTTCTGACGTTAGTGCAATTTATGAATAATGGCGTTTAATGTTGGTTTTGCTTAGATTACACAAGACAGAATTTTTGCCGTTAAGACTCTTTCTTCGTCCGAAGGTGAGGGATCATAATATAAAAACGAACAAGAGAAACTGAGAGTACTGTCATCACCGAAGGAATGAATTGGATCAGAAGTTGCAGATGGGAAATCATTTATAAAAATGAGAAAAAGAGTAGGAGACGAAATAGAGCCTTGGGGAACTCCTGCATTTGTTTTGTGAGTTGCAGAGTTGAAACCATTTAAAACAATTTGATTTGAACGTTTTTAAAGACGATTTCTAAACTATAGAAGAAGTTTTTCATCGATTCCAAATACACGTATTTTCACCGTCAAATGCCTTTGAAATATAAATCACAACAATCTTGCTTTCTCCATTATGGTGGATTGGTTGGTTCCAATTTTCGATGAGTGTACCTGTTGCTGCGAAAACCATACTGACGATCATTGAGATGTTTTCATGTCTCGAGATATTTTGTAAGCTAAGGATGCATCAGCGTTTCCATGACCCTGGAAAGAATGAACATATGTGCAATTGGAAGGAGAAGAAGCTTCGCCATGTTTGGGTACAGGCCGAATAAAAATTTTCAAAGTTTGTCGAAAAACCATTTCAGGAAAGGTTTATTCACCTATTAGTCCAAAAAGCCTTTTTTCAATAATTTCGGTAACAACTTTTTTAGTTCTTGAATGAAACTAGGATTCATGTGCATCATGGTAAGAGCGTTATTTGATGTTAAAATAGTTTCAACGTCAAATTCAGATTCCGATTGCAAAGCATATCCATGGGCAAGTGGTAGGAAAGTGGTTAACATCCATAATTCTTAAAAAAAATAAACAGCAATAAATAATTTTAAACTGATTCGGAAGTATACTACTCTTACCAATTTCCTTATATCGATACATCTCATTACAAAGGTCACCGAAAGTTGGCATATCCCCAGTAAACCCAATCTTCTTCAGAGTTTCAAGGAATGTCGCTAAGTAATAAAAGACAAACTCCATGCGATTATTCTTTCTCTGTTCCTCATTCAAAAGCATAAAGGCACTGTAGGATAAATCAATTACAGACGGTGCATAGCAGCAAATCTGAAAGTCAATCTGAAAACCAAAAATATTTGTTATCCCAACTCAATGTCAAAAGGTAACTTCTAAGATATCACCAGCATAACATCCTCGTAGTTGCCGTCTTTGTCGGACTTGAACATAACATTTTTGCCATGAAAATCGCCATGATTTAGCACCAGTATCGCCTTATGATGCCTTCTGTAGGCATTGAAAATTTCATTACATTTTAAGAGAAGAGTAGGCTCTATAGCTCGAAATTTTCCTACATAGCTCTGAAGCTCTCCCACTTTCAATATAGCATCGATTGTTCGTTGCATGCCTCCAGTTATAATTGTTGGCATGTCTTTACTTAGTTCTGACAACATTCCGTTCTGGAATTTTGTAACCGATTCATCACCTTCCAATCCCAGCTTATAGCTAATAGCATGCCATTTGGCTAGCTTTGAATAGCAAGCTTTAACCTCGTCAATGGTTAAAGAGCGATCGCGAATGCATGAATATCCTTCTGGGACAAGATCTTCCAGGACGATCAATGGATTTGGATTAAGCGAGTGATATATCAATCTGAAAGAAGATATTTTTTGTTATGTAAGCCTTATGAAAATTATTGTTTCTTACTTAGGGCAGAACTGAGTATTATCTCCACTTTTTCGGAGAACATCTTCGAATTTCGGCATTACTTCGGAGTACATGCCGATTTCGGTTTTGAAAATTGGGGAATTTTCGAACATTTTCTTTTTAAAGCCTTCGACATCAGGAATAGTCTTGATGATCATTGATTTTGAATTGTTGTCGCCTTGGCTTGAGCTGTATTCAGCAACTACTCGAAACATAATACTGGCGATGTGATCCCCTTTGCCAGATCCAGGGGTGATTTTTAAATCTTTTATCTAATAAGGATATGAGTCAAAGATGTTTTATAAGCACTTGGGGTCTTACTTTAATGGAATTATCCTTTTCATATGAAATCAGGACTGTTTCGAAGAATTCCTTGTCCATCCATGCGGGATGGTTCATTTCGTCAGTGTTGAAATCCCCCATTTCTAAAAAAAGACTAAAAACAAATCAGTCGTTAGTGATATGGGCTACTACAACCTTGTGAAGCTATTTTAGTGTGAATTACGAAGGAGCTAACGAAAATATTGAGAGAGTGGCAGATGGGGCCAACACTACCTAGGGCTTTCCTACAAATGGCTTTCCTACACATTTTTGTTTGTTTCCTAATGGACTCTCTAGCTCAATCTAATATATGTTCTCACCCCCAAGGCAGTTATGTTTTCATACACTCTAATAGTCTCGAACCGATTAGCCTGACATCTCTTTAACTTAAATAGATTTTTGGTCTAAAAGTAAGGAAAATCGTAGACATGCCTATTATGATCCAACCTAGAGAAAATTCTATCGCTGACAAGGAATTCCCATAGTGAGCCTCACTAACATAAATACTGTACAGGAGCTGAGCTTAAACATTATCCACTTCAAGACCAAAATTATGACTAAATGAAGATTCACCGCCAGTTATGAAGAAGCCACATTGGGGCACAAGATCTTCCATCGATCCAAGTCCTTCTTACTTCTTAAAATATATGGCCGCCAGTTAAAAAAATGTAGCCAACATAAAGTTCTATACCTCTAAAAAACACCCGTTTTAAAGGCTGGTAAACTCTTTTGAGAATCGTAGGAATACTGCCGAATACATAAAATTGGTATCCAATGAAGAAAACATGACCAGAGAGTCCCTGACTCCCTGCTTGTAAGTTTCTAATAACAAGCTAACTAAATCCAGCGGACTTGCCGATCCGAATAAAATTTTAATAGCAGATCCTTCTAATATTGCTAAGAATTAAGAATTTTGAATTAAACTCCATTTTAATGTCAGGCAAAGCCCATCGCGATCTCAACAACAACTGGCCTTAATGTTGAACATGGACTGAATCTTAAACGACTTTTTCACCGAACTGAAACGTTAGTTTTCATAAAAATACCCAAAACCCTTTTTCGACACTATCGACATACAATGCATTTACAGTTTTCGGAAACTACTTTTACACCGAACCAAAAACTGAGTTTTCGTAAAAAAACCCGAAACCTTCATCGACTTTAAAGTTTCCCCAACGCATTTACAGTTTTCGAAAACTACTTTTACACCGAACAGAAAACTGAGTTTTCGTAAAAATACCCGAAACCTTCATCGACACTAAAGATTTCCGAATGCATTTACGGTTTTCGAAAACTTCTACGATTTTGACAATTGAAAATAATTTTTAGAAAAAAACTGTTCAAATCACGGCACTCGTGTGATAGCCTGTTAGCTTTCAGGAATATTTTTTTTTTTTTTCAAAAATATAAGCACCTTTTGTAACCTGTGTTTTAGCGTAAGTATACCCAACTACTAACAATTTGTTTTTTTGGGGTTTGCTAATATATGCGGTGATAAAGACGTTAAGTTATCTTTGAATGACGTAGTTTTCTTAGCATTTATCATCATTGATATTTAATTGCACATGGTATTGATTACCCCCGAACAGCTACAAAAAAAAAAGATTACGAAATCTAGTAGAAGCGTTCGAATTGACACCGAAAAGGTTTTGTTTGACATTTGAGTTAGGAGAGTACAGTGCTGGTCCATTTGTATGTAAGATATTTTAACTAGTAGTCTTAAAATTATTGTAATAGCATGTAAATTAGTAAAAATTTCCAGCCTTATTCATAAACTTATTATTAGCAGTGTGTATAAAGTTATGCGCTCCTTAAAATGCATCTGAACGCAAAAATCTTATTCATAAACCCTATAAAACGTTGAATAGAGGCTGCAGGATATGCGTCTGGTGGTTAAATAGTGCATGTTTAAGCTCATTTTATTTTATTATTTCTGTATACGCAGGCGGCTGAGCATCAGGGTTACCAAAGGTTCAATTGTTAGTTGAAAAAAATTGTCAAATAAACGAGCTTTATAAAGCCGGCGGAGATGACTTGGTAAGTAACATCCACCAACTCATAAGCCGTATCTGGTCGGAAGAAAGTATGCCTGAAGAATTGAACCTCAGCATCGTTTGCCCGATCCACAAAAAAGGAGACCCTCTAAACTGCGCCAACTAGAGAGGCATAAGTCTCCTCAACATCGCATACAAAATTCTATCTGCCGTAATAAGTAAACGCAAAAATACCTGAAACCTTTATCGAAAACCGAAGTTTTCCCATACATTTGCAGTTTTCAAAAACAAGTAGGTTACGTCGTAATTGTCTCGAAAACACTTCGCAGACGTCATCTCGTTGAAGGTTGTTGAAACGGACATACCTTTACATACATTCTACATGTGTTCCACACGTCCCACAAAACAGCTGATGAATTCCCTGTCAAAATAAACGCATTTTTTCATTTCATTTCAACTGTAAAACAATAATATAATGGAAATCGAAAAAAAGTTGATTTGTTGTGTGCAAGACGAGGAGTACCTGGTGGAGCTATTAGCAGACAAAAATGACGAACTCCGAGGACTATATTCAATTAATATAATTTTAATAAAATGTTTGATTTGATTGCAATGTCAAACGAAACCTGGTCAAAGTTCGGTCTGAAAGCACAAGTGTTTTCCGAAAACTTTTTCCCGAAAACTCAGTTTTCAATTCGGTGTGTAAGCAGTGAAGCACTATAAGTCAACCAAATGTTATTAAAGTGTTGATACAAAGTTGTCGCTATGAATTTCGCAACCATAAATATTATCTCTTGGTAACTCTGCCGAGCTGTGAAACATCTAATTGTAATAGATTTCCCTCTTGTTGGTAATTCATTTGACACAAACCCTGTATAACTGGTATGGGTGGAAAAATATTTTATGAATATGAATTTGTGCGTTCCTGAATAAAGGCAGTAGAAATACTTATGCACTGTTTAACAGTTGATATGTGTTTTAGTTAATTCTAATGAATAAGGAGGTTAATGTTGACACGCTATTATGTACTACGAAATGAATGCTTCCCAATTTTGCAACAAAATTGTATCCGCGAAACATGTGCCATGACACTTTCTGTTTCACTTTCGCTTGGTACGCTTCAGATTGTAATAAATTAGAAAATTTATAATCAGACATTATAAATATAATATTATAGACATTTATATTGTTCTTGATTAAAGAGAATCATGAAAACTAAAGAATATAACATGACCAAGGGATAAAGTCATAATCAAAAACTATCTTTGAAAATCTTGACGTTGTATAAAAGAAATTATTTTCTGTCGAAAATATATGAAATGAAATATTCCCCACAAAAATTAATATTTTTTTTCATAGCTAATATCAGCCCTTTTGTAATCTGTGCAAAGAGTTCTGAAAATGTTTTGTTTTTGTTATAATTTTCCGAGAATTCCATTTTAGGGAAGTTGACGTTCTTTTAAAGCAATCAACTGACAACAACAAATAAATTCTTTTTACTGAGTCATTACATCAAGAAACACAACTGCCGTAGTGTATTTCTCAAGAGGTGTGTTCGCTTTTATAACCTTACTATTGCAAACAAGTTGTGATGAGGTTTCACAAAAACGACGAAACGAATGAAGCCGAGCTTCGAATTATAAAACAACTTTTCTAATTTATGTTTCACAAACATTTACTTAAACATACTCTTATATCTAGAACTATGCTGTTAACAAAACGGTTATGACTTTATTCTCGTTAAACAATTCAATTACACTTATTTGAAATAAAATACCAACGATTAAATTCGCGCACTATTATCATTTTCCAAAATTCACTCAAGTAATTCACTCAGTATACACTATTCAAAACAAGTTCAGGTCACAATTTAGACTCACTCGCTGGTTGTCGCTTCATCTCTATTTATACCACTCCGCATACTGATCTAGAAAGAGATGGCGTATTCTCGGAGGTTCCCGCAGTTTCTTGATTGTTCGAGAAGTGGTTTAGAAAGATACCACTATTCCAGTCATACATTCCAGTAGGCGCATAGTACCACTATTAAACACTAAAGGGATCTATTCGATTTTCACATGTCATTCATTCCAGTGGGCGCATCCAGTACCACAAATAATCACTAAATGGATCTATTCGATTTTCACACATTAGGGTATGTTCGCACACTACAATCTGAATTTATAACATTACGATAAGTAGAAAATTTATCAAGAAGAATTAATGAGTTTTCTAAGTTATTTGTATGACAGTTAGCAACAGGTCTCAATTTTAAAGCTTTGTGAAAAAGTTATAGAAATCAAATTGGGATTTGAAGAATTTGAATAACAAAACTTCAAATTCCAAAATGAGGTTTCCCTTAATAAAGCTTTTGGTATGTGTGACATTCTCTGATAGAAAAATACGAGTAATGTTTCAATTTCAAAAGATTACATTTGTGAAGTCCAAATACTTTCCTACTTATGGTTTCAATCAGATTTATACCATTGTGGCGTCAATAGGTCTTGAATCTAAAATCTGAATGAACGCCTGGAACAGCTGTCACATATACAGCAAATATTTACCAACGTTACATAGGGTGCGTGATGATTATGAATTAAAATTATAAACTAAACTGCCAATCGATAATTCAGACAAACACTTAAACCTGTTGACATATTCATATACATACCGAAATAAGAAAATTGTTTGATGAGATAACCAACAAAAATAAACCAAATAATTGTAAGGCAACATATTTCTCAGTTCGATTCAGAGTACAACGCTGACTAATTAACCCTTCCAGAATGGATGGACAAGGAGTTTTTTTTTCAGAAGGTTCTCAAAAGTTCAGAGAAAGATGAACATATTGAGGTAAGTCTCGCTATGTTGTTTGATGAAATCTTAAAATTCGTGTGGACATTTTTATGATTTTGTGTGAAATGGCAGCTGTCAACCAAACCTGATCAGAACTTAAAAATATCCATAAACCATTTGCTAATAAAGGGTGATCCATTTCGAGGTTCCCTACTTTTTTAAAGAAAAAAACACAGAAAATTCAAATTTAATGGAGAATGTTTAATATCATTTGAAAGAACATTCTTTGGCATTTATTTTTTGAAGATTATGTCTATCAAATGTTGGCCGTTGCTACGTCGCAGATGGTCTATCCGTTGAGTCCAAATTTCGATCACTCGTTCGAGCATTTCGACTGGTAACTGGCGAATGACACGCGTGATGTTTTCCTCCAAGGCATGAATCGAAGCGGGTTTGTCGGCATAAGCTTTTGACTTTACATATCCCCACAGGAAAAAGTCTAACGGTGTGATATCACACGATCTTGGTGGCCCATCGACGGGCCCAAAACGTGAAATTATGTGCTCACAGAAATGTTCTCTCAATAATTCCATTGATTGATGCGATGTGTGGAAAGTGGCGCCGTCTTGCTGAAACCAAATGTCGCCGAAATCATGAGCTTCAATTTCAGGCATCAAATAGTCGGTTATCATGGCACGATAACGGTCGCCATTGACGGTTACGTTCGCACCGGCAAAATTTTTAAAGAAATATGGACCGATGATTCCACCGGCCCACAAACCACACCAAACCGTTGTTTTTTCTGGATGAAGTGGCAGTTCTTCAATCTCTTCAGGTTGCTCTTCGTTCCAAATGCGGCAATTTTGTTTGTTTACATACCCATTGAGCCAGAAATGGGCCTCATCGCTAAACAAAATTTGCCTCGAAAACGTCGGATCTTCTTGGAACTTTTCAAGAGCCCATAGAGCGAAGCGATGTCGCTTGGGAAGGTCGAGCGTCTTCAGTTGTTGCACAAGCTGTATTTTGTACGCTTTCAATTTAAGATCTTGACGTAGAATGCGCCAAGTCGTTCCATACGTCAGTCCGAGTTGCTGCGAACGGCGCCGAATCGACTCTCTACGGTCTTCGTGTACACTCTCAGCTACGGCCGCTATATTTTCTTCACAGCGTGCTGGACGTGGTCTATTCGGTCGAATATTATCCAATAAATAATGCCGGGTCTCAAAATGGGTGATGGTGTTGCGAATAGTACGCTCAGTAGGCCGATTATGTTGACCATAAGTTGAGCGAAGTGCACGAAAAATATTCCTCACAGAACGTGAATTTTCATAATAAAGTTGAACAATTTGTAAACGTTGTTCACGCGTAAGTCTTTCCATTATGAAATGCCAAACAATACTTAACAAAAATAACATGACAGCATGACACGACTCACACGTGATCTATCAAAAAAGGCTATTGAAAAAAGTATCTCTACTTGGATCACCCGTTATAATCATAGTTGACTACTATTTTATAAATAAAATTTACTATCTAATACTTTTTGTATACGATAAAAAACCCTTAAATTAGACTATAGATTAAGATTAGTACTCGTTTTGCTGATACTATAAACTAGTAGAAGAAAACAAAATTTTTTTGTTAGCCGAGATGAGTTTTTGCGCAAATTATATTATCGAGGAGGTAGAAATATTAGGCTAAATGAAATTTTGAAAGGAAAAAGAAGTTCGATAGCAATTATTCTATTAGAAATGAATCGCTGCGAAATAAATGCTTACGAGTTTTAAAAATGAAAATGCCTTTTGTTATGATTGTGAGATTTCGATATTTAGTGAAGCAGTTCATTAGAAAATGAGTCACTAACGCGAGAAACGAGATGAAGTCAGTTATGAAGTAAAGATTGGTGATAAGGAAATACAATTTAGGGGTCATCGCATCAATAGTATTGCAGGAAGTAATGACATGGTGTGATAATCGCGTGCGAGTCATAAGGAGTGGGTAACCTAAATTTAGAGGACGAACATCTGTGCCATCTTAGCGTTTAGTAGGTAAAGGTATACGCGGCTACGATAAGTCGCTTTAATTACGTTTATCATTATGTATCCTCATGGGAATGCATACAATATGCTAGTTATATTCCTTATTTTTTATTATTTAGATATACATATTTATATTCTCTTTCTACAGTTTGGCACGAAATATATTTGGATGTGAGTCAGAGTAGAAGGTAGCAAGAACCAGCGCCAGCATGCCATCCCGCTACTGTATCTTAGAAATTCATCTTCTTAACTCTCTCGTCACAAGGGTTTTCTAATAGGGACTCCCGAACATTGGCAGTTGATAGTGACAATACTGTTGAAGGCTTATCTGTCAAATTGGCTTTCATTTATTCAGTCCATTTGGCCGTTGAGATCAAGTAAAACTCTTACAACTGTACGATTGCTGACTGGCTCAGTGGCGCGATGGTTAATACGATGAGCTGCCGCGCAGAAAGTCTGGTTTCGATTCCCAGCCGTAGCAACACATAAATGATATTTTACTGGCCCTCCTCTCGTCATGATCTGACAAATCATTCGAGTAGTATCAATTGTCAAGAAAAGCTTTTCTCAAATTCGCCGTTCGGAGTCGGAGGTCCGCCGTTGTGATGGTGAGATAAAAATTAAACGGAAGGAAGGTCACACCAATTGTGCTTCGAAAACCAAACACGGAATTCCGATGGTATTGCGGATGCAAAACACTGATCTAGTTCAGTGAACCCGGAAAATGACCCCCCATATTTGATTGGCGATTGGTTCGAGATATCTTAGCATCTAAAAAAAAACGAGCAAGTTCTCTCTTGTATAAACCTTGGAGGTGTAAGGACCTAATCTTCTTAAGTATAACTACCGTTTTATTAAGCACGTATTTGTACAGTAAAATACATAAAACCTAGATAAAACCTAAAACTAGTGAAATTTGAATGTAACTTAAAATAGCGTTAAAACTAAGATTAAAAAAAAGATTATGGCGCAACAGGCTCGTTAGTAACCAGGACCTAGCTTTTTTTTCTCACAACCATTTATGTGTGCGTGTGTACTTCTAAGCACCTCCTGTTTTATGCCGAATCCGAACGGCTAAGTTGAGATAAGCTTATCATGACAAGTGATACTACTCGGATGATTTTTTAGATCATCACGAGAGGAGGGCCAGTGAAAAATCCTTGAGGTATTGCTACGGCTGGGAACCGAACCCAGACCTTCTGCACGGCAGTTCATCGCGCCACTGAGCCCGTCCAAAAAAATAACAGTAAAAGCAAACTTAATATAAACGTCGAAAAATAATTACGTCTAAGGAATGCAAGCTAAATGCTGAAATCTGGATCACCCTGCATGCTGTCTTTATCAGTGTTTTACCGAACGGTGAAAATTCTCAACGATAGCAATATAATTTAACGGGCAAAGTATACAAAAAAAAAATATCGGCTGGTACAGATTATTTCGCTGCCTCCTTATTTAACACCGGTGCAATATACCGTCCAGAGAGCAGATAGCCTCACAGAATTCAATTGGAGATTGTGTTTGATAAACATTGTTCCGCTATCAATCTGCAAAGATCTTTCACTCGCATTGTCACCAGAGGCATTTTTCGTCAGTTAACATCCAGCGGGGATTCAGAATCGTGGCTCTAATACTTGTTTGTCTGTTGTAAGTAAATTCTCTAGCACGTGTCTTGGCGTGCACCCCGCATCTCATTCAGCCTCCCATGTCCTTCAAGGTTCATTAAACCATCGTGCAAGGAGTACACACGCACACATGAATGGTTGTGAGAAATCTCAGCTCTGGGTATTAACGAGCCTGTTGCGCCAAAAATTTGTATTTATTTGTATAACTGTACGAGTGCTATAGTGAATTGCTGGTGTGAGGATTCACGGATACAAACAACTCTTAAGATGGAATCTGACAGTGCGTCAAATTCGTTAAAAGTTGGACAGGACTATGGCACCGATGGAAAAAGAGATTCGCATTCAGCTATTTAGCGGTTTCTTAGCATGGGGATCGTTTACCAAACAATCCCATATGCCTGGATTAATGACACTTGGGAGCCGTAAGAATACCTGTAAATCTGGTTGCATGTATTCAGTTCTACATCTTTGATCCTATTCATCGTATGTCCTAGATGTGAGTCTTACTTATGAAAGGATTACAGCAGTTTTTGATCTTTTCCAATAGAAATACATATGCAGTCATTGATTCCATCCGGAGTTATTTGGAAAAGCGGAAATGTTTCATAAAAAAAGTCACTTTTGCCCAGAAAATCCAAATTAAAAATAAAAGTCAAAGTTTTTCGAAATGATATCTACCAACTGTTTAAACATTTCAGGGCAGGCATATTCACCTATTAGTCCAAAAAGCCTTTATACAACAACGTTGGTAACAACGTTTTCAAATCTTCAATTAAACTAGGATTCATGTGCAACATGGTAAGGGCGTCAGTCGATGAAAACAGAGCTTCAGTGTCTACCGCAGTTTGCGCATTCCTAAAAACTCCATAGACCAATGGTAGAAAAGTTGATAGAATCCACAACTCTAAAAAATTATTTAAAAAAAATCCTTATAATCATTCTAAACTCATTCTGAAATAGTCTACTCTTACCTATTTCCTTATATCGATTCATCTCAATGTAAAGATCACGCAAAGTTGGCATTTCCCCAGCAAACACAATGTTCTTCAGAGTTTCAAGGAATGTCGAAAAGTAATGATACAGCAGCTCCTCGCGATGATTCTTTCTCTGTTCCTCATTCAAAAGCATAAAGGCAGTGTAGGATAAATCAATTACAGACGGTGCATAGCAGCAAATCTGGAAGTCAATCTAAAAACCAAAAATATTTGTTATCCCAACTCAATGTCAAAAGGTAACTTCTAAGTTATCACCAGCATAACGTCCTCGTAGTTGCCTTCTTTGTCGAATTTGAACATAACATTTCTGACATGAAAATCGCCATGATTTAGCACCAAAATCGCCTTATGATGCCTTCTGTAGGCATTGAAAATTTCATTACATTTCGAGATAATAGTAGGCTCTATAGCTTGTAATTTTTCAACACAGCTCTGAAGCCCTTCCACTTTTGATATAGCATCGATGGTTCGTTGGACCCCTCCAGTAATAATTATTGGCATGTCTTTACTTAGTTCTGACAACATTCCGTTCTGGAATTTTGTAACCGATTCATCACCTTCCATTCCCAGCTTATAGCTAATAGCATGCCATTTGGCTAGCTTTGAATAGCAAGCTTTAACCTCGTCAATGGTTAAAGAGCGATCGCGAATGCATGAATATCCTTCTGGGGCAAGATCTTCCAGGACGATCAATGGATTTGGATTAAGCGAGTGATATATCAATCTGAAAGAAGATATTTTTTGTTATGTAAGCCTTATGAAAATTATTGTTTCTTACTTAGGGCAGAACTGAGTATTATCTCCACTTTTTCGGAGAACATCTTCGAATTTCGGCATTACTTCGGAGTACATGCCGATTTCGGTTTTGAAAATTGGGGAATTTTCGAACATTTTCTTTTTAAAGCCTTCGACATCAGGAATAGTCTTGATGATCATTGATTTTGAATTGTTGTCGCCTTGGCTTGAGCTGTATTCAGCAACTACTCGAAACATAATACTGGCGTAGTGATCCCCTTTGCCAGATCCAGGGGTGATTTTTAAATCTTTTATCTAATAAGGATATGAGTCAAAGATGTTTTATAAGCACTTGGGGTCTTACTTTAATGGAATTATCCTTTTCATATGAAATCAGGACTGTTTCGAAGAATTCCTTGTCCATCCATGCGGGATGGTTCATTTCGTCGGTGTTGAAATCCCCCATTTCTAAAAAAAAGACTAAAAACAAATCAATCGTTAGTGATATGGGCTACTATAACCTTGTGAAGCTATTTTAGTGTGAATTACGAAGGAGCTAACGAAAATATTGAGAGAGTGGCAGATGGGGCCAACACCACCTAGGGCTTTCCTACAAATGGCTTTCCTATACATTTTTGTTTGTTTCCTAATGGACTCTCTAGCTCAATCTAATATATGTTCTCACCCCAAGGCAGTTATGTTTTCATACACTCTAATAGTCTCGAACCGATTAGCCTGACATCTCTTTAACTTAAATAGATTTTTGGTCTAAAAGTAAGGAAAATCGTAGACATACATATTAGGATCCAACCTAGAGAAAATTCTATCGCTGACAAGGAATTCCCATAGTGAGCCTCACTAACATAAATACTGTACAGGAGCTGAGTTTCAACATTATCCACTTCAAGACCAAAATTATGACTAAATGAAGATTCACCGCCAGTTATGAAGAAGCCACATTGGAACACATGATCTTCCATCGATTCAAGTCATTCTTACTTCTTAAAATATATAGCCGCCAGTTAAAAAAGTGTAGCCAATATATAGTTCTATACCACTAAAAAACACCCGTCTTTAAGGCTGGTGAACTCTTTTGAGAATCGTAGGAACTGCAGCGCAGAAGGTCTAAGTTCGATTCCCGTAGTAACACCCGAATGGTTTTTTACTGGCCCCCTCTGACAAATCATCCGAGTATTATCAACTGTCAAAAAAGTGCACCTCAAATTCTGCATAAAACAGGAGGTCCCTCCATAGTGCAACAAGTACACACGCACACATGAACGGTTGTGAGAAAGCTCGTCCCTGGGTGCTAACGAGCCTGTTGTGTTAAAAATTTATATTTTCGAAGCGCATTTCGATTTAAGCAGCAACTAGCCTTTTCGTTGAACTTGGACTGAAGCTTATACTGCTTCTAACCAGAACCAAAAACTGAGTTTTCATAAAAATACTCGAAACATTCAACAAAAACTCAAGTTTTCCCAATAAGTTTTCAGTTTTCGAGAATTACCGGGATACGCCGCCGTAACCGCCTCAAAATCGCTTCGCTGGTATTATTTCGTTGTATGTTGTTGGAGCGAACACAGCTTTCATTCTTTCCACTTGTCCCACATAATATCTTACGTACAAGCAAATTAATTTTTTTTCCGAAAATATTTCGAAGTCAGTTTTGTTTTCATTGCAAACATCCATTAGGTTTCATTGACATATAAAAACATATGATAAGGTACAATAAGGCTCAAGGAGATCGAAGAGTCGCGCGATCGTAACAACATCCGGAGGTTTTATAAAAAAAGCCCAGCAACGCAGGCTGTCCGAGACAGCGAAGGAAACCTATTCACCTAAGCGCACGGAAAAGTAGATCATATGTCTTGTAAGAACTATCGAGGCATGTCCCTGCTAATTGTAGCATACAATATCTTGTCCAACGTATTGTGTGAACGTCTAAAACCTTTCTGCAACACACTAATCGGCACGTACCAGTACGGGTTCCGGCCCAGCAGATCGACTATATACTAAATTTTCACACTGATGCAAATCCTAGAAAAGACGAACGAATTTCAAGTCGAAACTCACCACCTGTTCATCGACTTCAAAGCCGCCTATGACAGCATACATCATCAGGAGCTATGGCGATGGCCGAATTCGGAATCCCGGCAAAACTGATTCAGCTGTATCGCGTGACGCTGGAAAACACGTGCTGCAACGTAAAGTTTGGAAGTAGCTCCTCCGAACTATTCCAAACATGCACCGGATTTCGGCAAGGAGATGCGCTATCATGTGACTTCTTCAATCTCGTACTGGAGCTGATAGTACAAATGGCAGGTGTCAACGCTGAAGACACTTTTCTCAACAGGTCCTTCCAGCTGCTGGGCTATGCGGACGATATTGACATCATCAGTCGTTCCAGGCGATTGAAGAACAGGCGAAATCCGTTGGCCATGAAGTAAATGAGGACAGGACTACAAACAAACAAGCATCTGTCCACCGCCTAGGACAAAACGTCTCTAGCTAGATAGCAGCAATTTTGAGGTAGTTAAGGAGTTAACCTACCTCCACGAATGACACCCTAGTGGAGATCCGGCGAAGAACTACCCTAGGAAACCGTTGCTTCTTCGGTTTTTCTAAACAACTGGGCTCAACACTCATAACTCCTAGGACGAAATGTGTGCTCTACAAAACCTCTATCCTGCCAGTTCTGCTTTATGGCGCAGATTGGTGGACGATAAGCAAGAAGGAGAGCTGATACTAGGCTCCTTCGAGTTAAAGTTACTTCGACGGATTTTAAGTCCTGTATGCGAGGAGGGCGAATAGAAGAGAAGATACAACTGCGAACTCTATGAGCTGTACCAAGATGTAGATGTTGTTCAAAAAGCCAAAACACGTCGTCTATATTGGCTCGGCCACATCGAGCGAATGGACAATAATGCTTCAGCTAAGAGGATCTTCGAATCTCAGTCCCCAGGTTAGAGAAAGCAAGGATGACCGAACCTCCGTTTCAAAGACCAAGCCATCGCGGATGTCAGAGCGCTTGTTCTAAACAACTGGAAGCAGCGGGCAGAGACTCTTCACGGGTCGGGAGCATGATATGTAAGTAAGTATAGCTCCGAAATTCTCCACATAAAGGAACTGCACCTAGTTCGAGATACAGTGTGGTGTGCTTTATCATTAACTCTATGTGGTTCAATATGATGATGCAAGTTCACACATAACCAGGTACGTTAAGGAAAAGTTTTATATTTTTCAAGTAACTCAACATTTCGTTGCAGACCTGATTAAACCAGACTTTGTTTTGTAAAAAAAGAAGTTTCGAAAAAAAAACCAACGAATTTAAGTAGGTGGCTTCGGTGTGGTTGTTGATTAAAAGGTTCTACATTTTATCGCAGTCAAAATCCGTGAAACCATCATTAAAAAAAAAATACAAATTCCAGTGTTTTATCGCCTATAAATTACACCAACTTTCGTTCAAGATTCGGAAAACCAAAAGCAAACTCATGAATAGTGACTCCGCAAATTAGTTCGGACAATCATCCATGTAGTGTCCGCTACACCTGACGTCTTTCCTATTTCTTTCTTTCTTTTTTCTCTATTGAAAGTGTCCGCGCTGTGCTATCAACCCACCAAGAAACAGATTATTAAAATATTAAAAAAAAAACATTTAGATAATAAAAAACAATCGATTCGATAAATTTTTTGATAAGATTGCAGACCTGCGTCACTCAGCGTGGACGCCATCCAGTGCAAATCGGTTATTTTTAAAAACCACTAAAAGCAAAACAAAGTGACGAAATTTATAAAAATTAGTGCAGGAAAAAAATGATTCTACATTTTTGCCCTAAATTACAAAATTCTTTAAGAGACAAAAACTTAATTGGGTACTAACTATATCAAATTTTTAATAAAAACCGTCCAGTCGTTTAATATCCAGATAATCTTCCACAGACCGACAGACGAAAAGTATTGCCAGATCTGCTTTTTCAGAAATCTCTTTCAAGGTACCTATAATTCAATTTTAGCGTTTTATTCTTCCTTCATCAATACCATGATTTGTTAGAAGCAAGTTAGTAAAAATAAATGATGTGAATTACAAAAAAAAGGAAGATATGTGTTCAGATGTGGAACTAGTGGAAAATGTTTAACATTAGTGTGGTGAATATAGATCTCAAATTTATACTGACACTGCTAAGGACCAACTTTTTTTTGTATTCCTACAGAAATGTCAAAAATTAGACAATTGATAACATGTATAACCAATTTTACTGGAATTGGCGTCGTGTGCCGCTTGGTTGAATTTGAAGTCTTTATTCACCATATTGGCAGATGCATTTCTATACACATCGATCCAAACAATATCGGTATGTTTGATCTGAACAGATTTAAGAAATAAAATTAGTTTTAGAAGCCAAAAACAAAAATTCATTATCACTCACACACAAAAACAGAATCACTTAGTTAGGTTTCAAGACAATAGAGTACTTTGGAAAACTGTCTCCCACACAAGTGTATTAAGTTCTGCTTTACTCAAACAACAACACCATCCAATTCGTGCTTGATTTTTGTTTCAATTAGTCCTGTTCTCAATTTATATCTTTAACACAATTTTCAAGAAATTTTAAAAATCTAAAAACAAAAACCTACACCCCAACCACCGCCATTGAATTTGCCTTCAAACATATTTTATAGCTGTCAGATAGGGTTTTTATACCCTATGTCAACCAATAATTATTCCTCTATAAGGCAATCAAATTTAGTTTCCTCAAGCTAATATTTCAGTATGCCTTATGTAGTACTTATGCGCGTAGGTTGAGCATTTTTACAGTCGATTGTTTGGGTAGAAGCCTGTTTAAGACGTTATGCAGGGAAATTCACAGGCATAACCGAAGTTATGATGGTATAACTTCTGTAAGGTTGTTTTTAAGCTTCCGGAAATGTATGCAAATGTAATAAACTTTAAGATGTTTCGGTAGAACTTCGCAAGGAGTTAATCCGAAGCAGAGCATGAGTCAACACGATTCAAGTACTTTGTTGTACTTACTATTCTTTTATGTTCCAGAGTACAGCCTAGTGGATAGCGTGTTGGACTGTAGTATGATAGGTAGTCTTACTCAGGCAATTGCGTATGCGGACGGTCTTATCGCGTACAGAACCGCTCCTACTGTCGATGTCATTCGAACTCTCTTGCATCGGGACTCCGACAATATCCACAGGTATTGTAATGATTGGAAGTTGAAGCCGAAATCTATCCTGTTTAGGATTCCATTGTCTAGGGCCTCTAGAGATACGTGAAAGAACTGGCGAAAGCTGGTGATCGTTGGACCAATCGGACAGCCACTGGCGAGTAAAGGTGAAGAAAGCAACTTATCATCTGGCTGGATCAGTATCTATACTTCGGAAGACATGTATCGGATTTTTCAACAGGGACGCTACAAAAGTTGAGCGACAGGGACAGCAAACGACGCCATATTTCTTGCCGCTCTTTTGACATTTCTCTTCAGTAAGGTTTTCCATTTCATGATGGAAAGACATACGATCCAACAACGAGTCGAAATTATTAAAATTTTCAACCGAAATTCGGAGTCAGTGGCCTCAACGTTAAGAGCGCTACGTCCAATTCATGGTCGTCATAATCGTCCTAGCAGATCAACAATTGAGCGTCTAGTGGAAAAATTTGAATCCACAGGCACAGTACAAAAGTTTCCCGTGCCAGTGAGACAAAGAAGTGCCCGTAGTGTCGAGAATATTGCTGCCGCTGAGGCTTCAGTTGAAGAAAGCCCAAATGTGTATCTCACACGTCGTTCTCAAGCGTGACGTCGTTGTGGCGAATTTTGCGAAAGATCTTGGCCTATATCCTTACAAGATTAAATTGACGCAAGAACTGAAGCCGCTTGACCACCACAAGCGTCGTATGTTCGTGAATTGGGCTGAGCAACAACTTGAAAATGATTCGGATTTTCATCGAAAAATCATCTTCAGCGATGAGGCTCATTTCTGGCTGAATAAACAAGATATGCGGTATTGGTCAGGCAGCAATCCACACGTACTCCTTGAGTCATCAATGCATCCCGAAAAAATTACGGTTTGGTGTGGTGCATGGGCCAGCGGCGTCATTGGCCGTACCTCTTCCGTGATGATCAAGACCGGCATGGGAATGGGCATGAATGGGAATCGCAACCGTTCAATGATAACCGAATATTTTTGGCCCCAATTGGATGATATGGACTTGGAGGACATGTGGTTCTAACAGGACGGCGCCACAAGCCACACAGCGGTCGTGCCTCGGTCGTGCGATTTGACGCCGTAAGACTATTTCCTGTGGGGCTACGTCATGTCATGTCTATGGTCTATGCCAACAAGCCAGCGACGTTTGATGAACTTCGTACGAAAATCGAACGTGAAATTGCAGCAGTATCGGCCGATTTATGCTTTAAAACCGTCGAAAATTGGGTTCAGCGTCTGGACTTCTGCAAGCGTGTCCGTAGTGGCCATGCAAAAGAAATCGAGTTCCATACATAATGGCATCGAACGCAGTTTCACAGGAATAAAGAATTTCATCGATATCCAAAACCGTTTTTGTTTTATTTAAAAAAAACTTTTCTAGCGCTCTTATTGAAAAACCCTTTAGATGCTGCTCTGGCGAGAGCTAGGGGAGCAGTTGTCCTGACAAGACGATTGTTTTATAGCAGTCATATTGACAGCAGGAAGATCAGGCCGATGATTGCCTATGGGTGCCCGGTGATAGGGTATTAAACGTTCCAAACAGCGGATCTCATGTTTTTTTAACTGACAATGTCGCGTTTTGATCTGACGAATCATCCGAGTAGTACAAATTGCCAAGAAATGTTTATCTCAAATTCGGCGTTCTGAATCGGCATTAAGCAGGAGGCCCACCATCGAGCAAAAAGTACACACTCATCCATGAATTGTTGTGAGAAAGCTCGGCCCTGGGTACTAACGAATCTCTTGCGCCAAATATTTTTATTTTGACAATGTCGCGAAGTACCTTGTCCGCGATTGGTTTTTACGTCTAGAAATGACCCTGGTGACACTTATAACAAATGTACAGAAATATAAAATACATTGCTGAACATATTTACGCAAAGAATTGCAATTTAGCTCACTAATGGAAAAAATTAAATTATTATTTAATTGTTTTTAAGATTATTAAGACAAATAAAACAATTTTCACAATAAAAAATAGTTTGTAGAGAAAACAGTTCAAATCACGTCACTTGCAGAGATACATATGTTAATAATTATTCAAGCACTGAAGTGTGTTAGTCTGTTATCTCTTGGGAACATTTTTTTTTTCTAAAAATTTGAGCACCTTTTATAACGTGTGTTTTGACGTAAGTATACTCAAATACTAACAATTTGCTTTGTGGCTTTGCTAATCTAAGCGACGCCAAGTTATCTTTCAGTGACGTAGTTTTCTTAGCATTTATCATAAGAAGACGAGTGCCATGACACTTTCTGTTTCACTTTCGTCTCGCTCTGTTCAGATTGTGGTAGAGTAGAAAATTAATAACCGAACATAAAAAATTAAACTTTTTGTTGTATTACGTTATAGACATTTATTTTGTTTTTGTTTAAGGAAAATCATTAAAACAAAATAATGTAACTTAACAAACGCTTATAACGGGTGATCCATTTCGAGGTTCCCTACTTTTTTAAAGAAAAAAAACACAGAAAATTCAAATTTAATGGAGAATGTTTATTATCATTTGAAAGAACATTCTTTGGCATTTATTTTTTGAAGATTATGTCTATCAAATGTTGGCCGTTGCTACGTCGCAGATGGTCCATCCGTTGAGTCCAATTTTCGATCACTCGTTCGAGCATTTCGACTGGTAACTGGCGAATGACACGCGTGATGTTTTCCTCCAAGGCATGAATCGAAGCGGGTTTGTCGGCATAAGCTTTTGACTTTACATATCCCCACAGGAAAAAGTCTAACGGTTTGATATCATACGATCTTGGTGGCCAATCGACCGGCCCAAAACGTGAAATTATGTGCTCACCGAAATGTTTACTCTCAAGAAGTCCATTGATTGATGCGATGTGTGGGAAGTGGCGCCGTCTTGCTGAAACCAAATGTCGCCGAGATCACGAGCTTCAATTTCAGGCATCAAATAGTCGGTTATCATGGCACGATAACGGTCGCCATTGACGGTTACGTTCGCACCGGCATAATTTTTAAAGAAATATGGACCGATGATTCCAACGGCCCACAAACCACACCAAACCGTTGTTTTTTCTGGATGAAGTGGCAGTTCTTCAATCTCTTCAGGTTGCTCTTCGTCCCAAATGCAAATTTAAGATCTTGACGTAGAATGCGCCAAGTCGTTCCATACGTCAGTCCGAGTTGCTGCGAACGTCGCCGAATCGACTCTCTACGGTCTTCGTGTACACTCTCAGCTACGGCCGCTATATTTTCTTCACAGCGTGCTGGACGTGGTCTATTCGGTCGAATATTATCCAATAAATAATGCCGGGTCTCAAAATGGGTGATGGTGTTGCGAATAGTACGCTCAGTAGGCCGATTATGTTGACCATAAGTTGAGCGAAGTGCACGAAACATATTCCTCACAGAACGTGAATTTTCATAATAAAGTTGAACAATTTGTAAACGTTGTTCACGCGTAAGTCTTTCCATTATGAAATGCCAAACAATACTAAACAAAAATAACATGACAGCATGACACGACTCACACGTGATCTATCAAAAAACGCTATTGAAAAAAGTATCTCTACTTGGATAACCCGTTATTAGTGTCAGAGATAAATGTTAGAAGTTCTTGGAGATCCATACCGGAGATGATTTTACTAATTGAATTGATGTTTACACATTGCAGCATGTGTGATACAATTAGTGTTGGTTTTTCGTCGCAGGATTCACAAAGTGGGGCAACTTCCTTGGAAATTAAGTGCTTGTGGGTTATGTTAGTGTGTCCCATTCTGAGCCTTATGTAGATTTTTATCATTGAGGTTGGTAAGTGAGTAGGATATATGCCCATTTCAGCAGTTGGATAAAGCATTGAATATAAGTGTTGGTATTCGGACCAAGCGTTTTTTAAATTAATATTTATAGACGTTTTGAGATGTTTCTGACATTGACTTTGACATTGACATCACAGTAATTCGTACATGAATGCATCGAACTACAGACACATAACAGCACTGGCGACTGAGGCCATCGGCTGGGACAGATCATATTAATACAACAGAGAGAGACAGATAGACACATAGAAGGAAAGACATATATGAGATGTTTTTTTGTGTCTTTTTGGTCGAAATGTTAAAATGAGATGAGAGGTTCCTTAAGTGCCAGTTTAGCTTCTGCATCGGCGTCTTCGTTACCAGCGATGTCTGCGGTTCCCGGTATCCAGGCCAATCTTAGCTTATTTTTGTTAACCATAAGTTTGTCACGGATGTCTACAACAATATTGGAGTAGTTATTGGTGTTCCTTATCGCATTGATTGAAGACAGGCTATCAGTAAAAATTATTGTTTTTCTATCTTTTGCAGCTTGTACTGCTTTAAGAATAGCGTGGCTTCTGCCGTGAAGTAAAATAAAGAATGCCCTTACTTATAATACCATCATTTTGATACACAACAACCAAGGAGGCTACGTCTATTGTTTTTGAGGCATAAATAAACAAAGTTTGCCATCCAAGCCTTACATAGGTATCTTTGGTTCTTGGAACATTGTTTTGTATACTTCGTTGCTGGTGCATAATAAATTAACAATTCAATTTGATAAATTAGTTAGTTAGTTTATTTATTTACTAGCTTCAAATAGCTAATTATATCGTATACATGTTTGCATTACAGTTTTTTTTTTTGATATGTACAAGTTGTAAAATAGAAATTAGTGAAAACAAAGATGAAAAGTACGTAAACAATTAATAGGGAATGACTTTTTGTCTTGAAAATGCGATAGCTTCTTTTTTAAATAAATAAATATTTGGTTTATTTTTATCCTCATCCTCCATTTCATTAAATAATTTAAATCCTTTATAAATAAGAGAATATTGCGTGTTACTAGTCCTTAGGAAAGGAAGTCTAAAATTATTAACATTTCTTAGGTTGTATGGCTGAACATCACGAATATATTGAACATAACTTAACAAATATTTAGGCATCATTTTATTTTTAATCTTATACACAAAAGTGACAACATTCATAACTAATCTTTGTTTTACAGAAAGCCAGTTCAACGCACATAATAAATAATTGATTGACACATATCGATTGCACTTTAAAATACTTCGCATAGCCTTATTTTGTAACAATTGTAATCTTTGAATCAAACTATCATTACATACAAATAAAATCGTTGAGCAATACTCAAAGTCAGGTTTCACTATAACATTAAATATATTTATTGCACTTAGTGTAGATATTTGATATCTTATTCTTTTTAGAAAGCCGATTTTTTTAGCAATTTTTTTACAGATATAATCTACGTGTTTAGAAAAATTAAGTTTATTATCAATGACAACGCCTAAGTATTTTATTTCCTCAACTTGATCAATGATCTCACCATCAATTGACAATCTCAAATTATAATTTTGCCTGTTGTTTATCACCATTTGTTTTGTTTTCGAAATATTGAGTTTCAGTCTATTTTGTTTCAGCCACATATTAACTCGTTCCAAATCTTCTTGAAGTACTGCATGACTTTCATCTATGTTATCTGCGGCTATATATATTACTGCATCGTCGGCAAAAAGAGCTAATTTAGCGTTTTGTAACACCCTTTGCATATCGTTTATGTAGATAATGAATAACAAGGTACCTAAAACAGTTCCTTGTGGTACACCTAGTTTCACTTCGATGGAGTCCGATTCAACTTCATCTAGTTTTACTATTTGAGTTCTATTAGAGAGATATGAGGAAAACCACTTTAACTCTTTATTTTTTATACCATATCGTTTGAGTTTATCTAACAAAATATGTCTCTGTCAATTGTTTCAAAAGCCCTTTTAAAGTCTAAAAAAACACAGTTTATAATTTTATTTATTGGATAACTCTTCTTTCCAGCTCGTAATTACTAAATTAATTGCACTTTCACACGAATGATTTTTTCTAAATCCAGATTGAATGTCTGTTATTAAATTATTGTCTTCGAAATATTTGTTTAGTTGTAGGAATATTATTTTTTCGAACACTTTTTCAAAGAGGGGCATCGCGTTCACCGGTCTAAATTCTTCGCTTAAGCGTGTGTTGGTTATTTTTTTCAATTGGCGTAACGACAGCCATTTTCCACGAGTTAGGGAAAATACCTGATTCGATAGAATGATTTATTATGAGTTGTAACGATGGACCTATAATTTCAAAACTGTCCAGGTATCTTCGAGTACACATGTAGTAAAAGTCTTTCTTATTATTTATATCTTTAAGAGCTATTCGGATATCTTCAATGGAAACAGTTTGAAATTGAAAAGAGAGATCATATTCATTAATGAAGTTAGTAAAACGTACATTTGTTATAGAGTTAGTAATTGAGGCTACGCTTTCAATAAAATAGTCATTAAATTTGTTAGCAATTACTCTTTTATCACTGTAGATATGGTTGTTGAATTGAATGTCACTAATATCACTTGATTTTGTATTTTTAAGAACATATTTTTTGAGATTTCTCCACATATGTTTTTGATCCGTAGAATTTTCAATTTTATTTTTTAAAAATATGCGTTTTGATTTTTCTAGTTCTGATTTATATTTGTTCCTTGCATTCCTGTAAGCTTCCCAATCCACCTCCGTATTAGTAGTTGTTGCTGATTTGTGTTTTGCAATTATTTTTTCTTAGTTTTACATGTCGACTATCGAACCACTCCTTCTGGTTATCGGTAATGTGTTTTTTTTTTTAGAAACATTGATACTGATTCTTCTATACCTTTTAAAAAAAGGTCCCCCATTATATTAACATCGCTGCAACCATTAATATTTTTTATTTTACTATTTACCAATGTATTAAAAAAATGTGTTTTTATTGTACATCATCCGAGTTACGTATTTATTCTTTGCTGATGCTTCATCCTTCTTTTTATTGCTGACAATTGCCAATAAAGTTTGGTGATCACTGATCAGTAATTCGCTTACCGTAGTAACTTCAACGTACTTACTATTGGTAATAACATAATCAACTAACGTTCTCGAGGTTCGTGTTATTCTTGTTGCTTGCTTCATTATTTGTTTACATGCATTGTCCTTTATAATTTTGTCGATACTCCTTCTGTATGTGTCAGTAGTTCGAAACCAATCAATATTGAAATCATTAATCATTAATCATTAATTGGTCGAGCAAACGAACAAACCCTTTTTAATCAAAATGGAATAGCTAAAATGTCAAATTGGAACTCGTATGACAAAAATTAGTGAAGAGCTATTGTAAAAATGTAAGCATTGGAAATTTTCTCCCAAAAAATGTTCTTATTCGAGTCCGCTATTTTTGAGTTAAGCTTTTCAGAATGGCAGCAGTGGTTAGTAATGGCCTCCAAACGTAATCTGTCAAAGTGAAAAGTTTTCAGTATACCCTGCCATTTAATCATGGAAAGACTTACAAACGATCAACGATTGCAAATTATTGAAATTTGCTTTCAAATTTCGTGCTCTGTGAAAAATGTGAAAGTCCGCTGTTATATCGAAAAATTGTGTTAAGCGATGAGGCAGCACTTCTGGCTCAATGGATACGTAAATAAGCAAAACTGTCGCTTCTGGAGTATTGAACAGCCACATGCCATACAAGAATTACCAATGCATCCCGAAAAAACGACAGTTTGGTGTGGTTTATGGGCTGCTGGCATCATCGGTCCATTTTTTTTCAAACACCACCGCGGAAGAAACGTTATCGTCAACGGCGAACGATATTGAGCTAGACACGCAATTTGTTTTTGCCCCAGTTGGCTGAGTTGAATTTGGTTGACATGTGGTTTCATCAAGACGGTGCCACATGCCACACAGCTCGTGAAACAATGGAAATATTTAAGGATGAATTTGGTGAACAGCTTAACTTTCGAAATGGTCCTGTTAGTTGGCCGCCAAGAATCGCCTCTTGATTATTTCTTGTGGGATTATCTTAAGTCGTAAGTCAATGTGGACAAGCCTTATAGGATTACATAACAAGCGTAATTCGTGGAATACAGGCCGAAATGCTCGAATAAGTGACGTAAAATTGGGCCTTCGGAACTGACATTTGAGACGGAGCCGTGGACAACATTTACATGAAGTTGTCTTTAAAACGCAAAGGCCTATTTTTTGATTTAAATAAAATTTTTGAATATTTGAAGCAAATTTGAGTGTTTTATTCGATTAAAAAAAACTACTCTTCAATAAATCACCCTTTACAACAGTTGTTGGTACATTTATTGTATTGGCTTTTATTTCATTCAGAACCTCCTCGATGTATTCCATTATAATGTTGCCAGGGTAGACAACATATGAATCCGGAACAGAAGTTTGTTTATTCCACTTCCTCTGCTTTTCTCGACGAATCCTTTAGCAGATATGATTTGCATTTGATTAGCTTTTTTAACAACACGAGAATCACTGGTTTAACATAATTTATACCATTGTGTTGACCACGAATTAAGTTTTTTAAATACATTTCAAAGGATTTGGAATTTTTGACGCAAATTCATAGTCGCTTAAAGTAGACTGTAAAATTATTTTATAACGTACTAACACGTTTTGATAATTATAGACGTCAAAAAGTGTACTCTAGCGTTATCACTTTGTATTAAAATTAAAGCAACCGAAACCTCACATTGAATATTTAATGCAGAGTTATCGAAATGTCATCTGTCATTTTCAAATCGGGCAACGGGCACAACGGGCACAAACAGCTGAAATATTTTAACTGTCACTTTTAGGTGTCTTTGAGTGTGTTCACTGAAATTGGTTTTGTTTGATTGTCAAAACTGTCACTTTTTAGGTGAGTTTGACATAGAGTTCTTAGAGGTACGTTCGTTAGTATACACTTATTAGTGCCACGTTACAAAATGTCTATTGATGAAAGTAAGTTTTAGCTAGCTTTTAATTTTAAGCAGGTGTTAACTGGTATTAAACCCTTAAACATCGATTGACTATAAATTTGCGCCATTGTATTTTACATAGGACTTTTTTTGTTTGTTTACAATCTATATGTCATCTATAAACTGTCACAGAAGATTCGAAAATATTCGAATCACTAAGATTCAAACGTAATTCGAAAACTTAGTGATCTTTTAATCATAATCACAAATTGCCTTCGAAAACCTTGAGGTTGCTTAAAAAACAAATGATTTTCTGTCACAAATATGAAATGTGCCTGACAAAAATTGAAATTTGCTATTATCAGCCCTTTTGTGACATGTGGAAAGAGTTTTAAATTTTTTGTTTGTTTTTGTTATAATTTTCCGAGAATTCTATTTTAGGGATGTTCACGACTTTCTAATGCCGTCAACTGATAACGTCAAATAAATTTTTTTCACTGAGCTGTTTTGTCAACAAAAACACTTGCCGAAGTGTATTTCTCAAGAGGTGCGTTCGCTTTAATTACCTTACTATTGCAAACAAGTTGTGGCGAAATTTCACCAAAAACGATTTGGCATAGACAAAAGTTTACGACAAGTAGACAATTTGTCAAAGAAAATTGATGAGTTTTGTAATAATTGATGTGTATGACAGTAAACTACTGGACTCAGTTATGAAGCTCCGTGAAAAACTCTTATAAATCAAATTGGGATTTGAAGAATTTGAATGACAGAACTTCAAATTCCAAAACGAGGATTTCCTTAATAAAGCTTTTGCCATGTATAGCATTCTCTGATAATAAATACGAGTAATGTTTCAATTTCAAAAGATTAAATTTGTGAAGGCCAAACCATTTCCTTCTTATGGTTTCAATCAGATTTATAAAATTGTGTCGTCAATGGGGCTTGAAGCAGAAGTCTCAATGAACGCGTGGGACAGCTTTTTTTTTTTTTTTTTATAATTTGCGCGCACTCAAGGAGTTATGAATACCCTTTATATGTTTTAGCACAGTGCGGGCGTTAAGGAAATTAGGGATAAGAAGAAAGGAGATACCGATGCACATTGGTTTTAAATGTCTGTAAGTTATAATGGAAAGGAAAAACAGAGTTTGGTAGAGCATTCCACATTCGTGTTGTTCGGTTTATGTACGAATCTCTTGCATTCATTGTGTAACGAGTATTGCGGCTGAATTGTTGAATGGGAGGAACGCAGCTGGCTATTTCATTTGAACATTGGTTGTTAAAATAGCGATAAAACAAGGTAAGGCAGGAGATGTTTCGACGGTGTTCAAGCGAAACTAAGGAGTTCGCTATTCTTATGTCTCCTAAAAGTTTTTTCGCACGTGTTTGAATCCTATCTAGTAGGTGCAATGTTGATTTTGGTGCACCTGACCAGACGTGGGCGTTGAATTCAAGTTTTGGGCGTATAAACGCTTTATATATTGTGGCCAGATCTGAGGGGATGAAATATTTCTTACATCGATTTAGGAAACCTAGACATTTCGCTGCGTTTTTAGCGACTTCGAATACGTAAGTCGTTACTAACACACATACCTAGCATTGAAAGCTTTTGGGTTTCTTCGACGTAAGTGCCATTCATGGATAATGGCTCTAGATTTTGTTTACGCTTTAATGACAGAAGACAGCATTGTGTTTTGGAAGCATTGAATTCCACTCTATTAGATTTACCCCATTTGATAATGCTGTCAAGGTCGGAATTCAATGAGCTTAACATATTTTGGCGTTTAGAGTCCACGTTCGAAGGTGAGGGACGAGGACCTGTAAACGAATATGAGAAGCTGAGGGTACTGTCATCAGCGAAGGAATGAATTGGATTAGAAGTTACAGACAGGAGATCATTTATAAAAATGAGAAAGAGAGTCGGAGACAAAACTGAGCCTTGAGGGACACCAGCATTTATTTGGTGAGTTACAGACTTGAAACCATCCAAAACAACTTGAATTGAACGTTTCGAATGATAATGTCTAATCCATAGAAGAAGTTTTTCGTCGATCCCAAATGCACGCATTTTCCACAAAAGGGCTTGATGCCAAGCCTTTGAAATATCAAGCGCAAAAATCTTGCTTTCGCCACCATGGTGGATTGATTGGTTCCACTTTTCGGTGAGATATGTCATCAAATCACCAGTAGACCTGTTGCTGCGAAAACCATACTGCCGGTCATTGAGAAGTTTTCGTGTTTCGAGATATTTCATAAGCTGACGATTTATCAGCGTTTCCATGACCTTGGAAAGAAGGGACGTAAGTGCAATTGGACGGTAGTTGGAGAGAGAAGAAGATTCGCCTTTTTTTGGTACAGGCTGGACGAATGCTGTTTTCCATCTACTCGGAAAGAGTCCTGATGAGTAGGATAGATAGAAAAGCTTACGCAGTGATTTTGCTAGCGTAGAAGAACACCTCTTCAGAATGATGGGGGATATACCATCTGGACCAGCGGATTTATGTATGTCAAGATCAGATAAAACTCTTGCAACTGTATGAGTACGAAAGTGAATTTGTCCCATAGAATGATCTACGTTCTCAAGTAGGAGACTGAACACAATCTGGCAATGTAGAATTGGCTGCGAAATGCGCAGCAAGCAGATTGGCTTTGTCTAAAGAGCTGACAGCTGGAATGTCATTGTGAATGAGCGTCGGAATTGATGTTGATGCCGAATTTTTTATGTTTTTAACAAATGACCAAAAGTTTTTACTACCTCTGGGACATTGTAGAATTTTTTGCCTCAACGTTCGGTCATAGAGGAATTTGACACGCTTTAAATGGGCATTACAGTCATTTCTGGCTTGTTTGAACTTTGCTCGGGTTTCCTCTGTTGGGTTGGTCTTGTACAACCGAAAGTTTGTCTCTCTCATCCTGATAGCTTCTTTGCAGCTCAAGTCATACCACCCTTTTGGCTTTGGTCTGATACTCTTAATTCTGTTGGGAATAAAAGATCTCATACCAAAGAGAATGATATTTGATATCATATCAGCAGCAGCATCCACGTCACTATCGAGGAAACATAGTGACCAGTTAAAATTCCTAAATTACAATATTTAGTAACGTTTCACTTTGTGTGTGATAATTATGAATTAAAAATGTTAAGCAAACATATATTCATTATATCGAACATATGGAATTGCTAATCGATACTTCAGACACACATTAAAACCTGTTGACATACACAATTAATCAAATTGTTTGATAAGATAGCAAAAAAAAAATTAACCAAATAATAGTACGGCAAAATTTATTTTCAAGTTCACTGTGATTTCACAACAAGTGTGAAAATGTCCGAATCAGAGTACAACGCTGACGAATTAACCCCTCCAAAATGGATGGACAAGGAGTTTATTCAGAAAGTTCTAAGATGTTCAGAGAATGATGAAAAAATCGAGGTAAGTTTTGTGATATCGTTTGATGAAATAAAACACAGAATTTTGTGATTGCTATCTTAAAAGTCGCGTGGACATGTTCATGAATTTATGTGAAATGGAAGCTGTCCACTAAATATGATCAATAAATAGTTATAAGCTACTTTCAATTATTGTTTAATATCGTATAGTTCTTAAAAAACTCTCAAAGGTTAAAATATTAACGAACTATAACTCACTTCACAGCTAATTGACCTCAAATTATCTCCCGCCACTGCATTAGGCGATCACTTTGCAACGATCATGTTTCGTGCAACGGTTAACTATCGACTTTTTAGCGGTGAAATCGCTTCAAAGTCCATCATTATTAAGACGATGGCAGAAGAGGAAGGTTTCAAGAAGGAAATGCTTAAGGAATCATCCATTTTCAAGGTTGAGTCACAAATGTACCGTGAGACGATTCCAAAGCTCGAAGAAATCTTGAGAAAAGCTGGAGATGATACAAAACTTGGAGCAAGGTAAGTTATTTTATACACTACCATTGAAGCTTCGCTTTCTAAATGGAATTGCTTATAGAATGCTCTACTCTGAGATGGAACCAAAACAATTGCTTATCTTTGAAGATCTCTGCCCAAAGGGCTATGAAGTCATCCGCGGTCGCATGCTAAATTTGGAAGAGGCCAAAGCAGCTATTTTGAAACTCGCAAAATGGCATGCAGTTAGCTACAAATTAGGTCTGGAGTCAGATCCGGCTGTAACAAGTTTAAAAGAAGGTTTTGTTGAGATGCCCAACTTTGAAAATATCGAATATATAAGCAAAGGTGTTGAACTTTTTACAAATATGCTGTCTACATTGAGTGGCTTCGAAAGCTACATACCACTTATGGAAGAGCTCGGAAAAGATTTGATTCCACGGATAAAGGACATATTCCGTGCTGCTAGTAACGGTGAAAAGGGTATTTTTGTTCTAAATCATGGAGATTTTCATCTGAAGAACATGATGTTCAAAAAGCGGGAAGATGGCAGCATTGATGATGTTATGTTGGTAAGGACAACTGCCATACTTGACATGAGGGATAACACAAAATTACTTGAACATTAGATCGATTTCCAAATTTGTTTTTATGGACCGGCTACAGTAGATTTGACCTATGCAACATTTTCACTCTTTAGTGAGGATCTACGAAGAAACCACCGTGATGAAATCTACTACTATTATATCACAAACTTTTTGGATACCTTGCGAAAGATTGGGTTTACTGATGAGCCTCCGACTGTGGCAGACTTCCACATAGAGTTTATTAAAAATAGAAAGTTTGGTAAGTGATAGATACTTTGGAGAATGAATTGACTTTAACTTCTTTTTTTCAGAACTCTTCATGGTAACTACAGTTTTCCCAATGTTTTATGCTATGCTACGTCCCAGAGAGTATGACCTGACACAGATGATGATTTCGAAAGAATTTCGGGCACAATTTTACCAATTGCCAAATTATGTTGGCGAAATTAAGGACTTGCTGCCCAAGTATTTGCATAGGGGATATCTTAACTAAATGACACTGTCTTTTTGTTTTTATACTTTATGTTTGACTGTGAATTAAAATGACAAAAATGACTCAAAAAAGTGCGGTACCCGAATTTTAAAAATTATAATAACTTGGCAGCACTAACAGTCCTAACAGTGTTGACTGAAATTAAGATAAACATGTTTGTATCTAGAAATGTCCTACTGTAACGCTTATAAAACGATTTATTTGGTAGGGACAGGTTTTGAAATAAACTTTGTTCCACTTACGGGTCAGAATTTTTGTAGATTGCCTTTCGTTAGGTTTTCCCTGTTCCAAATATGCAGTTTGTAGCATCCCAAGCTCGATTTTGGGGAGAGCTTGAATTGTGCGAGCGGAATTACTGGACTGCATATTTCTTTAAGGGGTTTCTCGCAGCATTCCACTTTCAGTATTCCAGCATCACGTGCTGTCGAAAAGGTAGTTTTTGGAAAGGACATAATTTATTAATTTTTCTACTCTGTAATTAAATTAGATAAACTTATATATTTAAGGGCTACAATAATGGAGATCCAGGAAGTCGTGATAAAGGAATTTTTATAGTCGATTAACATGGACCACTTATTTTGTTTTGTTCGGAAGCTTTGGTCAGAATATGACGAAGAAACCAATAGCCTCGAAAGAATTGATTTTATTGTTGACGACCCTGCTAAACGAAAAAAGGATAACGACGTTCGTACCTGCAGCTGGAACGTGAAAACATTAAACAGGAGAGGTGCAAGCGAACAACGAGTGAAAGTCCTAAACTGCTACATAGTAGACATTACTGCCATCCAGGAAATACGATGGGTTGGCCCGGGTAAAAAGAGGATGAAAAACTGTGACACCTACTACGGACCGTGTTATAGTGAGCAGAAACAGCGACTATTAGGATGCGGATAATTTATAAGACTTAGGCAAGAAGTCATATGTTTCCAAGACATTAGCAAACGCATGGTAACAATCCGCATTAAGGCAAAATTCACCAACATAAGCCTTACATGCGCTCAAGCCCCAATGGAGGAAAAAGATGATGAAGCTAAGGATTGCTTCTACGAGCTCCTTGAAAAAAACTTATAAGCGACTACCGAAGTACGATGCTAAAATCATGCTGGCAGATTTAAACGCAAAGGTAGGAAGAGAAGACATCTTTAGCAGTATTGTTGGAAAACATGGCCTACTCGACAAGACGTCTGAAAACGGACTCAGGCTAATTGGCTTCGCTACTGATCGAAATGCCACTATAGCCAGTACGCGGTTTCATCACCCCGATATCCATAATGGGCCATGGCAGTCTCCAGATCAACGAACGGTCAACCAAACTGATAAAATTGCGATAGACAAGAGGTACGCGTTCAGTATTTCGGATGTCCGGACATTCTGTGGAGCTTACATCGACCTTGGCCACAACAATCCAAAATTACTGCGAAAAGTTTTATTTTCGAAAGAGTGCAATCGCACTCCGACCGCCGAGAACTTCGCGCAATGCGTATCCCTTAACCTCTCGATTACCTCCATATCACCAGCATCGAATGTCGAAGAACAATATCAACGATGCCAACAAGCCATTAGATCAGCCGAAACTGATGTGCTAGGTTTCTCGCAACCACCAGCCAGAAACACCTGGTTTGATGAGGAATGCCGACTGATGCTCGCAGTCAAGAACGAGGCCACAAGGCTAAGATACAGGTGAAGATGAGAGCTGCCGTTGAGCTCTATAGGCAGAGAAGACACCGGCTTTTCAGAAAGAAGAAAAAAAGAGCACCAAATGCACGCGATCGAGGATATAGAGGTCCACTACAGGAACGATGTTTGCAAGTCTTACAAAAGCTTAAAACGTCAAAGCCAAGGTTACAAGGCTCGAACGGAGTCCTGTCGAGATGAACAAGGAAATATCGTAGTTGAGACACATTCGACGCTAAGGATATGGAAGAACCACTTCTGCAGACTGTTAACCGGCGATGACGAAGATCATTCCTCAGTCAGGCAGAACGAACCAATCAATATTGGCAACGACAGCGAACACTGCCAACCACCCGACCTGAGTAAAGTGAGGATAGCAATGTTTAAACGCAAGCTTAAAAAGGCTGCCGGAAATGCCGGCCTTCTCGCCGAGCTTTATAAAGCCGGTGGAGACGACTTGGTAAGAAACATCCACCAACTCCTAAGCCAAATCTCGTCGGAAGAAATTATGCCTGAAGAATGCAACTTCAGCACCGTTTACCCGATTCACAAAAAAGGAGATCCTCAAAATTGCGCCAACTACAGAGGCATAAGTCTCCTCAACATCGTCTACAAGATCCTATCTACCATAATATGTGGACACCAACAACCTGATCGGCCCTTATCAGTGTGGTTTTAGTCCACAATTGAGCAAATCTTCAAAAATCGCCAGATTCTGGAAACAAGAAGTCTAAATCGATACCCACCACCTATTCACAGATTTCAAAGACGCATATGACAGCATTTATAGAGACGAACTATACAGGGCCATGTCTAGTTTTTGTATGCTGCCCAAACTCGACCGTTTGTGTAGGATGACGATGGAGAATTCTCGCTGCTCCATTATGGTCGGAAACGACATCACCGACACATTCGATACCAAAAAAGTATTTAGGCAAGGCGATGCGCTGTCATGTGACTTCTTCAATCTGATTCTTGAGAGGATTGTGCAAAACTCACTGGCCAACACCAGAGGCACAATTTTCCAAAAATCTGTACAACTACTAGCATACGCCGACGATATTGACATCATTGGTTGGACCCAACGTGATGTCATAGCCACATTTGATAGTAAAGAGAAGGAAGCGGCAAAAATTTACTTATCTGGAAATGAGAGCAAGACAAGGAATATGCTGTCAACACTAAAGGACACAAAATATCGACGAATTGGACATAACGTAACCTTTGACAGATATAACCTTGACTTTGTCTACCTCGGCTCCGCTATCAACTCTGACAACAACATCTCGTCAGAAATAAAACGAAGAATTACTCTGGCCAACCGCTGTTTTTTCGGGCTAAGAAGGCAATTCAGTAGTAAAGCCCTCACTCGAACTACTAAGGAGATCCTATATAATATCTCCTTACCTTAGACCAGTCATGGTCTACGGCGCTGAACCATGGACCGTCTCAAAAGCGGACGAAGAAATTCTTGGTCGATTGGAGAGGAAAATTCTTCAAAAAATCTTCGGTCCCGTTTGCGTTGGCGGGATATGGAGACGAGGTGCAACGAAAAACTATACGAGTCGTACGGCGACATGCCCCTGGTCAAAAAAACTCCTCATTGGACGTTTAAGATGGCAAGGACATGTAGAACGAATGGACACCAACACTCCGGCTCGCAGAGTCTTCGATTCCCTTCCAGACATCGGACGCAGCAGAGGAAGACCTTGCCTTAAGTGGCGCGCACAAGTAGAAACCGACCTCATCCAAATTGGAGTACGCAGCTGGAGGCAGTTAGCTAAGGACCGGGCTAATTGGAGAGGCATGTTGATGGAGCCCGGGTTTATTCCGGACTGTAGCGCCACTTAAGTCAGTATGTACGGCTGCGTATATTTTTTAGAACAATAAAGTTTTTGGGTCTAAGATTTACCACCGCCTGCTTATGTTTCAAGTCGTTGTTAGTTGCAAATTGTTGTTGCTAGAGCAAATGCAGATGATAACGGAGGACATCATGTTCAAATATAGTTCATGAAAGTATGGGTGCAGGTCAGATTTTCATCTTATATATCGCGGTCATATATGCACTTTCCAGGGCCTTGGTTGGAAAATAGAAGATTCAACTAGTCAAATTTTGCCTTGCTCTCTGCTTACATCTTCGGATTTTGATGAACTCCGCTTTCAGCTTAATGTTTTCTTTGAATCACCAATGTTGCGGCAAAGTATGCGTCAACGTAAAAGAATGCAACGCAGTTGTATACTTCGAATTTTCTAATCATAAATTATATTTATTTAATTCATAAGCCATATACAATACATTTTATGGAATTTCCTCTTATCCTAAGTATCCTTTGTGCAAATATTTTGGCAAAAGCAATTTAAATTCCCTAATCAAGTTAGGATTCAAGTACATCATAGAGATAGCATCACTTGATGAAAGTAGCTTTTCAAAGTCAACAGATTTTGCTTGACTTTGCACGGTGCATATTATCGGTAAGAAGGTTGCCATAACCCATAATTCTAAAAAAAAAAAAATAAATCCATCCAACACTTCTCTAAAAATATGATTCTTACCGAATTCCTTGTATCTATACATTTCAATATAAAAGTCCGCTAATGTTGGAAGCTCCCCGTCATACCGAATGTTCTTCAACGTCTCTACGAATGTCGAGAAGTAAAAATATATCAATTCTTCCCGGTGATTATGTCGATGTTCCTCGGTAAGAAGCATGAATATGCTGTAGGTTATATCAATAACTGATGGTGCATAGCAGGACAACTGAAAATCTATCTACAAGCACATTTTCAAAACAAAAATCGTTTCAGTACCTAGGCTTTATAAAACTCACCAGCAGTACATCTTCGTAGTTCCCGTCGTTGTCAAATTTAAACATGACATTCTTGGAATGAAAATCGCCATGATTCAGCACCATTATAGCTTTCTGACCTCTGCTATAGGCTGTAAAAAGTTCGTTACCCTTTGCGATTATTTTAGGCTCTATTGCCTGTAATTTTTCAGCACACAATTCAAGCCCTTCGGTCTTAGATATCGAATTGATAAGACGCTTTACCGATCCTGTGACAAAGTCTGGCATTTCATCACTAGTTGTCGACAACATTCCGACCTGGTATTTCTTGACCGATTCATCACCTTCCATTCCCAGCTTATAGCTAACAGCATGCCATTTGGCTAACTTCGAAAGGCAAGCTTTTACTTCGTCGATGGTAATAGAACGATCGCGAAGGCATGAGTAACCTTGTGGGACAAGATCTTCAAGAATGATCACTGGACGTGGCTCTAGAGAGTGATAGAGCAATCTGCAAGAATTACTTGAAAGATTGCTCCATGAAAGCCCGATTATAAATGACTTACTTAGGACATAACTGGGTGGTATCTCCATGATTTCGAAGAACCTTTTCGAATTTGGACAGTTCTTCGTACATACCAATTTCGGTCTCAAAAATGTGACTTTTTTCTAACATCTGTTTTTTAAAACCCTCGGCATCTGGAGACGTCTTGATTATCATTGATTTTGAATTGTTGGAGGTTGATCGTGAGCTGTATTCAGCAACTATACGAAACATGATACTAGCGAAATGATCATTTTTTCCAGATCCTGGAGTGATATTTAGTTTTTTTATCTGGAAAATATATCTAAATTGTGTTTTGGATCTGGGATGGTATTTCAACGGTTACTTTGATAGAATCATCCTGTTCGTATGAGCAGAGAACGTTTTCGAAAAACAACTTGTCCATCCAGGCTGGGTGGTGCATTTCGTCTGCGTTGAATTCTTCCATTTCTAAAACTAAACAAAAAATGCTATTGATGCAGATAAATAAATGAATAACGACTGTTACAAGGCCTAAAAATAATATACTTTGAGCGTAAAAAGTTAAATTTTAGGCGCAAATATGTTGGGTTCGAACGGCAAACTTGAGAAACTTCTTATGATAATTTAATAAACTAAGAGGTGCAGTGAAATAACCCACAGGGATTATTTCCTTTTTGCAATGGAAATAAGCCCCGCCACGAAAAGTCATTAAACCCTGCGGGTGTTATTGATATTTGAAATAGAAATTCTATTCATGTTTGGTGTATGCTAAGCTTAAATGTGAGTGGGGGCAGCGTGTCCCCACTAAAACCGCTTTGCTTGGGCTTCTTGTTGGATTTGGAATGTGTGAGAGTTTGGATGCAAAAAAGGAAATAAACCCCACCAGCAAAAGTCAAAAAGAAATAAGCCCTTCGGTTAGGTTGTAGTGGCTGCACGCTTGCACACGTAGCTTATAAAGGTTCGTTGTGGTGGGAGGTTTCTTACATTGCTACTATCCAGCTCACCAAGATTATCGAAGAAGTAGTCTCCCAGATGAAGCTTGTTTTTTTCTGAGGGAGCTACTCAAGAGCATAGAAAGTGAGTTATAATTTCCTCCTCTTCCTCGTCTAAGCAGCTGTTAAAGAAATGGCCTAGTCTTTTTGCATACAGGCCTAAAGGATAGTGTCCTATGAGGACACCGATTATGCTGTTTGATCTGTTCAGTGTTCATAAGCATATGAAACGCTTCTGGTTTAAGTAAGGCCAGAGCCGTCTTTCCATCGCAAGGGGCATCCCTAACATATCTACTGGCGGTAGAATTTCAACGGTAGTGCCCTGTCTGGCAAACTCATCTGCCTTGTCATTCCCAAAAGTGGTGAGTGGTAGACAGTTGGAATTAGTGGGCTTAATTTGAATTGAACGAGATAGCTTCCAGAGATTTGATTGCCGCATGGCTATCGCAGAAGATGCGACGGAACTGATATTTACGGAAGCGCTAAACAATCTCCAGTCCCCTTAAGATTTTATCGTAGTAATTCATGCTCGACGTACCCTATCGGCTGCGCGTACAGTGGTGCGAGAAAGCGATTCGATACGAGAAGCGGTGCGACAAGCGATTCGAGATGCAATCATTTGATGTTACAAAATTTTTTAAAAATTACACCACACAACACAAGCACTGAAATTAACTGTTTCATATTTTTTTTCTTTAAACGTCAAAACAAACACTTCCAGCACAGATCGCTTGAAAAAGTGGTCAGAGGAGTTTGTGCGCGGGAAGCAAGCGAGAGGTTTGCGAAAAGCTCGCATTTATCGCATAAAAAAATCGTGCATCAGAACACTTTCGAACAGTTTTCTCGCACTCAAACGCTTCTCGCATCGCATCGCTCTCTCGCACTACTGTACGCGCAGTTTTTACAAATTGCTTTCCCTTGACAACTCTTTTATAAAAAAAATCATGTGAGTTCACAAGCGGTAGAAGTGAAACTGTATTCTGGTTAAAATAGATATCATCCCGAAAAAATGTATTAAGCGACATTTTTAAAATTTTACAGGAGAAAAAAAAAAACTTCCTGTTTAGGTAATTATTTGTGTATTTTGTAGTGTACTGTACATTTTATTTTTCTACAGTTTATTTTTTATTAATGGTAGAAACCTCAAACCAAGACCAAAACGTGGCGCTTGCATAAATTTTAAAGCAAGTCAAACATTTTTTTTTTTTGAAAAATTGTCGCATAGTGTATTTTTACGGGATGTTATCGATATATAGAAACGCGTTTTATCTCAAACATTTTTACAACATGATATTGATATATAGAAATGCGTTTTATCTCATTCTCTCACAGTCTAAACTGTATACATAAATACATTTATGGTTGTCTCTTTTCCGTTACACTTTTTCGTTTCATAAAATCCATTTGACACCGTGCGTCGCAAAAGAAGTTTCACATCAAAAAGTATGCACTCTTGTTTCACCCCGTATTCAAGAAGTATGAAAAGAGATAACCTGTGTGACTTTTCGCCTATCAATAATATTAATTTATGATCTTGTACATATCTGTCGTCCGTACACAAATGGGACTCTGTCACATTATCTAATCGAAGCGAACTGAAAGTAGCAAACAATCGAGATAACTTTGTGAACATAATCCGAGCGCATTCCCAATTTAGCTGAGTCACTTATGAAATTAATTGATGACCCAGAGACAACGTTATTTAAAAAAAAAAATGTTTGGACAATACTAATTGAATTAAACCACAATGCGTAACAAAATTGATTAGATAAAAGTAAAGTGTACAAATAATAAAAAAAAATAAAAATACCCTTGAAGATTACGAATATAAATTGAAGGATTTATCTATTTATCAACATTGAAATATTGAAATAAATTTTTGGAATGCGATCCAATCTTTGTGATCAAATTAGCGGAACCGACATAAGAAACAGCTGGGATAGGAAACGTGGGAAGGTTGCGATCCATCTTATCGATGTTATAAGCCCTTTATTAGAGAAGGCGATTAGTTAATGTAAATCTATTAATGTCTTGCGTCGATAAAGATTATTTTACTGTTTTATACTCTTTCCCATAGGGGTATATTAGTACCTTACATCGCCTCACCAGTTGACCCGATGTCATGTTGATACATTTTGGTATAAAGACTCTCCATGCGTCAAAGCAGACTCGCAGTTGACTCGATGTCATGTTGATAAAATTTGGTATAAAGACTCTCCATGCGTCAAAGCAGACACGCAGTTGACTCGATGTCATGTTGATAAAATTTTATATAAAGACTCTCCATGCGTCAAAGCAGACTCGCAGTTGACTCGATGTCATGTTGATAAAATTTGGTATAAAGACTCTCCATGCGTCAAAGCAGACACGCAGTTGACTCGATGTCATGTTGATACATTTTGGTATAAAGACTCTCCATGCGTCAAAGCAGACTCGCAGTTGACTCGATGTCATGTTGATAAAATTTGATATAAAGACTCTCCATGCGTCAAAGCAGACTCGCAGTTGACTCGATGTCATGTTGATACAATTTGGTATAAAGACTCTCCATGCGTCAAAGCAGACTCGCAGTTGACTCGATCTCATGTTGATACTATTTGGTATAAAGACTCTCCATGCGTCAAAGCAGACTTGCAGTTGACTCGATGTCATGTTGATAAAATTTGATATAAAGACTCTCCATGCGTCAAAGCAGACTCGCAGTTGACTCGATGTCATGTTGATAAAATTTGATATAAAGACTCTCCATGCGTCAAAGCAGACTCGCAGTTGACTCGATGTCATGTTGATAAAATTTGGTATAAAGACTCTCCATGCGTCAAAGCAGACTCGCAGTTGACTCGATGTCATGTTGATAAAATTTGATATAAAGACACTCCATGCGTCGAGCAGAACAAGTGTAAACTTTGAAAATCCGCCCACAACCACGCCTATTTTTCAGTTAATTCTTGTTTTTGGCCAAACGGTTAGGAATTTTGAAATGTTTCTTGAATAACAATCCCAATATTATCTATATTTCGTCCATAAAAAGTTTTTAGCCAAGTTTACTTTTTAAGGCATTTTCGTAAAAAACGGTTTTCGGTACAATTTAAAAAAAATTTTTTTGAACTATTAACGAAAATAAACAACTTAGTTATGGGCTTTTTCTTCCTACTCATCGGCAACGGTAAAATTGTTGTTCAAAGTACTGAAAAGGACTCCTCAAAACTCTAAAATAAAACATGTCGTTTAAGTCTTGGGTCTGCCCAATTTTGTTTTGAGTAGTATGGATGTTTTCATAAGCGTCTGGCTAACTAAGATCTGCAGGAGATAAAGCGTTCATTGATGCAACAGAGAAGAAAGACAATTGGACTAGCGCAGATGAAAACGTTTATGAAAACACCGTCTGTTTCGAGAACAATACTATGAACAGATCGTTTTAGTTCGCGTCTAATTTTGGGGTTGGTTTTCCAAAAAAAAAAGAAGTAAACCCCAACCTATTGATGAACGTCTTTTTTTAGGTACCATTAGAGATTTTCCACGCCCACTTATTGGGATTTTTTTTTGATTTTTGGATGGAATAAAAACGTGCCTTCTAATATGTTTATTTCAACCAGGAGGAACACTGTCAAGAGTTGCTTCTCAAATTTGCCATTCGGACTTGTCGTGATATAAGAGGTTCGCTTCTTTGTGGCAAAAATAAAACATCGCACACACAAATTAATATAGAATCTGGCTTACGTCCCTGTATGGGCTATAAATGCCAGGTGTTTCCTTTTTTTTTTTTTAATTTTCGCGACTTGGATGAACAATTTTATAAAAGTTTGCGAGTTGGTGTAACACCGAAGGTTATGAATTTGAAGTCTTTTGTATGATCACTGTGGTGATCTCACGAGGAATGTCTGATTACTTACTGTGAATCAGGGTTAATGCTACTAAATTGTATATAGTTTAACAGCTCCGAATCGCCGCCCCTAGTTAAGTGCAGCCCAGGGCCTATGCCCCACTTGCACCCCTCGCTACGCCACTGTATCTTAGTTAAGGCAGCAAACTAATAATTTAGTTGATTTTTTACGATTCAAATTAGCTGTCAAACATGACGCTTATACCGATACACACACAAAATAAATCTATCTTGCTTATTTTATATAACGGAGAGTGCGTGAGTACTTCCTGTACGATGGTATGACCTCCTGTTTTATGTCGACTCCAATCGACGAATTTGAGATAAGCTTTCCTTGACAGCTGATACTACTTGGATGATTTTTCTAATCATCACGAGAGTAGGGCTAGTGAAAAATCATTTAAGGTTTTGCTACGGCTGGGAATCGAACCAAGATCTTCTGCGCGGCAGTTCATCGCACGCGGCAAACATCGCGTGACTGAGCCCGTTTTTTTATTTTATTTGAGAGTAAAATTTGAATATCCCAGTCGATAATAATGTAAGAAATTCGCAGTGATAACACAAGATACAAGAAAGAACACAAGTCCCAAACATTAAAAACTCAAAAAAATTTTATAAGTAGATCTAACACTTGTTTAATTTGAAAACTTTCAAAATTTTGTTTTTTGATTTTTTTAACGACATAATAACAAAAATTTTACCTTTCAAGGTGGCTGGGCCACTGCAACTACTAACAAATAGCGAACTGAATTAACTGACAATAGGCGAACATGTTTCATCTATAAATACAAAATACGTCTATAAGCACGTATGAAAAGGCATTCAGTTAATAACACTAGGTAAGACACAAAACAATCAATCAAAACTAATACGAAATTAAATTTATCTACACGAAATTACAACTCAATTCATAATTTCATGAAGTGGTAAAATATTGCTTGTGTTATCAGTGCAGTGGTTGAAAATAAAGCCATTCGTTGTTTCTCTTAAATGGAAAATGTATCTGCTGAATTTATTCATTGTTCTGCAACAAAACAGTGCTGCCAGATATTTCTAATTATGTACTTGCATTGGACGTATTCAAATTGCGTTTTCATTGGGGTGACATTTTTTGCAATGGCTAATTTTTGACATTTCTGAAGGGGTACAAAAAAGTTGCTTTTTGCTGTGTCCATTACCCGGGGTCTCCACGAGCAATATTTCATAGCATGCAATGTGTCATTCTATGAAAATTGCTTGTGGAGACCTCAAATAGTATTCTATGAAAAATTTCTTGCTATGTATTGCTCACTCAATTGCTTTCTATGGATAGTATGCTATGGGCTGTCATTTCTGCTTGAGGTTGTAAGATTGTTTGAGATAGTAAGCAATGGAAATGCCCACCCTACATTTCATAGCATTCTATCATTATTTCATACTATGAAAAGTGACAGATAGTAAGCCATCAAATATTGCTCGTGGAGACGCGGTGTTAGATTCATTGAGATATTATTTTAACACCATTTCCAATAATTTTTTATCTGAATTGCAAAAAAAAAAACAAACAAACAAAAAATGTCAAACAGAATAGTTATTGTCAGTGAACGAAAATGATTTTGTGTTCACGTTTGAAGATATTGTAGAATGCGGCCGGGCCTCGAATGATAGAACACTTTTCTGCTTTATGTTTATTAAAATAATTTATTTAAGCACACTCCCATTTCTAAAAAATATATTATTTACAAAACGGTTAAGACTTTATTCTCGTTTAACAATTCAAGTGCACTTATTTGAAGTAAAATACAAAACGATTAAATTCGCGCACTATTATCACTTTCCAAAATTCACTTGGGTAATTCACTCAGTCAGCACTATTCAAATCACGTTCAGGTCACAATTTAGACTTACTCGATGGTTGTCGCTTCATATTTATATATACCAGTCCTCATACTGATCAAGAAAGAGATGGCGTATTCTCGGAGGTTCCCGCAGTTTCTTGATTGTTCAAGAAGTGGTTTTGACAGATACCACTATTCGAGCCATTCATTCCAGTGAGCGCATCCAGTACCACTAATGGACACTAAATGGATCTGATCGATTTTCATACATCAGGGTATGTTCGCACACTGCAAACTGAATTTATAACAATATCTATCCTGCTTTCTACAAAGATACTAAAAACATAGTAAAACAAATGCTTTCCTAGCTTTCTTTTTCCAAAATGCTTTCCATCTATCCTCAGCGGGTATACTAAAAGTAAAAAAAACTAGCTGCTAGATAATTTTAGCGAGCTCTAGAGCTGGTCAACATTTCCAAGTCTATATTCACCACACTTATATCAAAAATGATCTACTGGCTTAAGTTAGCCTTGCCTAAATAATTTTTTGGTTTAGAATGCATCGGTGAGGTCTTTTTTTTTTTTATAATTTACACGTACTCAAGGGGTTATGAATACCCTTTTATATGTTACCATAGTACGAGCGTAAGAGAAGGGGAAGAAAAAGAGGATAGGAAAGATTTTGGATGTAGTGGAGACTCAAACTCCATGGGTGGTGTCCGAACTAGCTTCGGGGAGTCACTTTTTCTTGTGTTCATTAAATTTGAAGAAATTCAAGATGGTGTGCATACTCTTAGGTATAACACCGACCTTTTTATTTCTTTTTAAATAAAAGTGAAATGGATTTTGGTTGGGATTGAACGCGCAACCTTCCACTCAACAGACGAACACATTACCACTACACCGCGTCACCGACCAGATGACCAGATGGGTGGTATACCAAAACTAGGCGTGGCTCTGTGTAGTTTGTCTCTATAGATGGATTTTTTAGTCATCCGATCAAACTTTGCTTATGATCATCTCTGTCGGCTTTAATCATCTCGGCGAGAAGGCTGTCATTTGCGACAGCCTTGTTAAGCTTATTGCTAGCCCCAGTTCACGTCGGGTGGTTGGTAGTTTTCGCTATCTTCGCCAATATTGAATGGTTCGCTCTGGCTGACAGCGGGACATTGTTCCTCATCGTCGTTTAACAGACTGCAGAAGTGGCTTTGACATTTTACACTCTGGTAAAATTTACGAACATCTTTCATGGAGTGGCATTTCTCGTTTTTCTTCTTTCTTTGCCTGTACAGTTCAATGGCAGTTCTCGTCTTAATCTGCAGCTTTGGCTGTATGCCTTGTTCACAATAGATTAGCACAAGTCCGTAGAGGTGATCTTTCGGTATATCATCTCTTTCCTCCGTCGAAGCTTAAGCTCATAAGAGGCTTATTTTAGATAATTTGAGTGTTGGTGTAGTTTGTTACAATGCGTTCGCTAATGTTTTGAAAATATAAGACTTCTTGTACTTCTGGCACTTACAACAATTCCGCATCCGAATAGTCGCTGTTTCTGCTCACTATAACATGGTCCATAGTTTTTCGGCCTCTTTTTGTCCGGCCCAACCCACCGTATTTTCTGGATGGCAGTAATGTCTGCTTTGTGGCAGATTAGAGCTTCCGCTAATTGTTAACTTTCTCTTACAGACAGAAAGATATTGTTTTCGTGGAAAAACCTTGAGATTTTGATTGCTACTAGCATTACGATGATAGCGGAACCCAAAAAAGTGGTTTTTGGAAATCCGTCTGTTTGTCGGTTCGTTAGTCCGTCTGTTCGTACAAGTCTCTCCAGCGTTAACGACTTGACCGATTTTTTGTAATGTTCTCACGTTGATATCGTCAACAATAAAATCAGTCCATTCCGAGGCTCTTCAAAAGAACATTTTTTTATGTTGAGTTGGTAGTTTACCTAAAGCACAACCCCCAACTTGGAGAGCTAGATTTCATTTAAAAGATATAACTAGACCACTAGGCCATCAGTATCCACCACGAGAGTGAGCACTGCCGCCACGATCTCTGTTCAATGGGCCTGTCTAACCCTTGATAGTCCTAAATGACCTGTTGTCCTAATATGTTGAATGTATTAGGTATTTAACTTCTTTCATCATAACTTGGATTGTGTACGCCACCGTTGATTCTATCTTGTTAATTCTTCCGCCTAGTATTGGAAATGGACTATAGGACTTAGTATGAGATCTTCCCTTAGTATGACATCTTTCCCCGATCCCTTTTGCTACTGCCAAGAATTTACACATGAATTGAGACGTTATCTACCATCAAGGTGCGGTCATCACGGGAAATCGGAGTTGGGAGACACAATCTAGGGTAATACCTATGTGGTTTCACATAATCACATTGGCATCCATTTGGCAATAGTCCCGTACTAAAAGAGGATCAGTTTACAAGTGTCAATTTTATTGATACTTCAGCACTCTTGGTGCTCACTTTGCAACTCTAGAGGTGATCACTTTGCCACTCTATAACAGTACGTGGATGATAATTGTTTTATATAAAATCACCTTGTTAGTTAAAACTAGGAATTTCTTACCAAATTGCGTAACAAATCCGAAGGTAATAATGTTGGCAAGATCAATTCTTCGACTGAATTTTCTTTTGGGCTAATCTAAATCAAAAAAAGGAGACAACTACAGAGGCAAAAGTTTCCTCAATATCGCCTATAACATCATATCTGCCGTAATATGTGAACGCCTGAAACCATATACAACAACCTGATCGGTCCTTATCAGTGTGGTTTTAGGTCAGGAAAGTAAACAACCGATCAAATTTTCACGATTCGGCAGATCCTGGAAAAAACCGAAGAATTCATCGATTTGAAAACCGCATACGACAGCATTTATGGAGACGAACTACAGTCTAGTTTTGTATACCGCCCAAACTCGTCCGTTTGTGTAGGATGACGATGGAGAATTCTCGCTGCTTCATCAGCGTCGGAAACGACTTCACTGACACATTCGATTACAAAAAAGATTTAGGCAAGGCTATGCGGTGTCATGTGTTCTTCGATTTGTTTCTTGAGAGGATTGTGCAACACGCCGAGCTAACACCAGAGACACAATTTTTCAAAAATCGGTGCAACTACTAGCATATGCCGACGATATTGACATCATAGGACGTGATGTCATAGCCACGTTTGCTGGTATAGAGAAGGATTCGCCAAAATTGGGTTAAATGAGGTTAAAACCAAGAGTATGCTCTCAACACGAAAGGATACACAACATCAACGAATTAGACAAAACGTCACCATTGACGGATATAACTTTGAGGTAGCACGCGACTTTGTCTATCTCGGCTCCGTTATTAAGTTTGACAACAACATCTCGTCAGAAATTGAACGAAGAATTACTCCTGCCAACCGTTGTTTCTTCGGGATAAGAAGGCAATTTAGTTGTAAAGCAATCACTCGAACTACTAAGGAAATCCTATGTAAGATCCTGATTATCCCAGATCGTTTCAAAAGCGGATGAAGAATTCCTTGGTCGATTCGAGAGGAAAATTCTTCGAAAAATCTTTGGTCTCGTTTGCGTAGATGGGCTATGGAGACGAAGATTCAACCAAAAACTATGCGAGCTGTACAGCGACATGCCCCTGGTCAAGAAACGCCTCATTGGACGTTTAAGATGGCAAGGACGAAGATTCAACCAAGAACTATGCGAGCTGTACAGCGACTTGCCCCTGGTCAAGAAACGCCCCATTGGATGTTTAAGATGCCAAGGACATGTAGAACAAATTGACCTCAATACACCGGCTCTCAGCGTCTTCGATTGCTAGCCAGACTTCGGACGCAGTAGAGGAAGACCTCGCCTTAAGTGGCGCGCACAATTCGAAACCGACCTCAACCAACTTCAAGTGCGGAACTGGAGGCAGTTAGCTAAGGACCGGACTAATTGGAGAGGCATGTTGGTTGAGGCCCAGGTTCATACCGGACTATTGCGCCACTTAAGTAAGTAAAGTAAGAATCCAAATCAAACATCCCCACCACTAAGAAAATACTTAAAAGCTTATGAATGTCTTAGTCGCAATTTTTTTTATGAGTTTTCTATTTTGTTTATATATAACACTCACTGTCTGGTATCAATGAGTGATAAGCGTCACTCAAAACTCTTATGAGCCCTGGTAAATAATTGCAGCATACGTAAAATTCGTTGGTGCATACCAGCATTAGTCTTCTCTTGTGGAATAAGCAACGAGTTAATCACACAGATAAACAGCTGAATCTATTTTGACAATCTCCTTGTATAGTTCTTATCGCCACTTAAAAAAAATCTACGAGAGTAGTTTTCATAAGAATCATTCTAGTTATGCAGAAGCTTTTTGTGACTTTCAGTACAATGATTAAGCAAAATAAATTGATAAGATAGCCAACAAATATGAAACCTACAAAAAGCAAGACCTAAACTACCTTCAATTTCAGTGTGCTGTCGACAACCAGTGTGAAAATGTCCAATTCAGAGTACAATGCTGACGAATTAACTCCTCCAGTATGGATGGACAAGGAGTTTATTCAGAAAGTTCTCAGAAGTTCAGAGAACGATGATCATATTGAGGTAAGTTTTGGTTAAACTTTTGACATAATTTAATAGGACCTTTAAGAGTGACTTTCATAAAATTGTGGCATTCATAGGACGATGAATGAAAATTCTTCTTAACATTTACCGTAAATTAAATGAAGCCACACTGACTACTTTTGTATGAAAAATATAGAAATTCCGTGTTTTTTAAATGTTAGCTGAGAACTTAACTGACCCTTATTCTCATATTCTAAATGTAAATTTTTTATTTACTCAATTTACAGCTGATTGACCTTAAAATATCTCCCGCAACAGCATTAGGCGATCACTTTGCAACGATCATGTTTCGTGCAACGGTTGACTATCGACTTGGTAGCGGTGAAATCGCTTCAAAGTCCATCATTATTAAGACCATGGCCGAAGAGGAAGGTATCAAGAAGGACATGCTTCATGAATCATCCATTTTCAAGATTGAGTCACAAATGTATCGTGAAACAATCCCAAAGTTCGAAGAACTCTTGAGAAAAGCTGGAGATGATACAAAACTTGGAGCGAGGTAAGTTATTTTTAGTCCCTTAAAGCTTTATCTCTAAATGGGATTCCATATAGAATGCTCTACTGTGCGATGGAACCAAAACAATTGCTTATCTTTGAAGATCTCTGTCCGAAGGGCTATGAAGTCATCCGCGATCGCATGCTAAATTTGGAAGAAACGAAAGCTGCTATTTTGAAACTCGCAAAATGGCATGCTGTTAGCTACAAACTTGGTCTAGACTCAGATCCGGTTGTGACAAGTTTGAAAGAAGGCCTTTTGGATATGCCAAACTTTAGTACCATGGAATATGTAACAACTGGTGTTGAGCAATTTACAAATATGCTGACTACCATGAGTGATTTCGACAGCTACATACCTCTTATGAAGGAGCTTGCAAAAGATTTGATTCCAAGGGTAATCGACATATTCCATGCTGCACAAAACGGTGAAAAGGGTATTTTTGTTCTAAATCATGGAGATTTTCATCTGAAGAACATGATGTTTAAAAAGCGGGAAGATGGTAGCATCGATGATGTTATGTTGGTAAGGTCTTTGACTTAATTTTTTGAGGACTAACAGAAACTTATTACTTTTTAAGATCGATTTCCAATTGTGTTGTTATGGACCGGCTACAATTGACTTGACTTATGCAACATTTTCACTCTTCAATGAAGATGTGCGACGAAACCACCGTGACGAAGTTATCTATTATTATATCACAAATTTTCTGGATACTTTGAGGAAGATTGGGCTTAGTGAAAAGATTCCGACAGTGGCTGAGTTTCATATAGAGTTTTTAAAAAATAGAAAGTTTGGTAGGTGCTGGTATTAATAATTTTGGGAATTTATTGACTGGAATTTACTTTTTTGCAGATCTTTTCATGCTTACGACTTTCTTTCCGATTTTCAATGCGTTTTTACGTCCGAAAGAATATGATCTTACAGAGGCTCTAACTTCATACGAATATCGAAAGCAATTCTATCAAATGCCACATTATATTGACGAAATAAGAGAGATTTTGCCAAAGTATTTGCATAAGGGATATCTTAACTAATTGGAGCCGTCGTTTTATTTTCTTACTTAATGTTAGGTTATGAATTATTTGTCAAAATAAAGCTCTGTACCTGAAATTTTGAATTGTCTTACTTACTTTAGTGACGCTTCAGCGCGAAATCAACCAGCTCTACAACCTACACGCCTTTCCAATTATAAGTTGTTGAGCATTTCACGTTGGCTGGGTACACATCAGAGCCACTACTACGTCTGACGTCTGGCTGCGAATCGTAGTCTTTAATTGTCAATAATTAACAATTTATCTGACATTCTATTTCCACTCCTCGAAAAACTCCCAAGATGGAGTCAACGGTGGCATCAACAGTACCAGTTAGGATCGACAAAGCGAAAAATCTATTCGGACAACGGTGCAGTGAAAAAACCCCCACGAAAATAAGTCCCATGGAGCTTAATTCCCAATAAAAAGGAAATAGCCCCCGAGGGTCTTATTTATTTTTGAAAATGGAAATAAGTCCTGCGGCTGTTAATGCCTTTTGCTCATGAGGTTTATTTCCTATTCCTGCATCCAAACTCGCACACATATCACATTCAAACTTTGCATACACCAAACTTGAATTTACACCTGCGGGGGTTAATGGCTTTTCGTAGTAGGGCTTATTTCCAATCAGCCCCGTGGGGGCTACTTCATTTTATTAATTTTTGGAAATTGGCCAACGGCAGTGCTCAATCCTGTGGCTGATACTGATACTGATACTTGGAACTGACCTTAAGGTAAGGGGTTGTGCATTTGGCTTAATACCCACTCACGAAAAAATCCCATTGTTATGAAGCAACCAAGGGCCTAGGACTGATCTTATTGTTGACGACCACGCAAAACAAAAAAAAGGACAACGACGTTCTATATGCACCTGAAAAATATGAAAACAATAAACAGGAGCGTCGAAGACGAACAACTAGCCTAAGACCTAAGCTGCTACAAAGCAGACATCACTGCCATCCAGGAAATTCGATGGGATGAACCGGGCAAAAATATGAATAACTTTGAAATCTACTACGGAATGTGTTATAGTGAGCTGAAACAGCGACTACTCGAATGCGGATTTGTTGTAAGTGCCAGACTTAGGCAAGAAGTCTTATGTTTTGAAGACATTAGCAAACGCTTTGTAAGAAACGGCATTTAGGCCAAATTATGCGTTCACGACTCGACGGAGGAAAAATATGATCTTGCGAAAGACTGCTTCTACGAGCTCATTGATAAAACTTATGAGCAAGATGGACATCTTTAGCAGTAATGTCGGAAAACACAACCTACATGACAACACGCCTGGTAAGGAACTTAAGCTAACTGACTTAGGTACGGAGCAAAATGCCACTATAGCCAGCACACAGATTTCTCACCTCGATATCCATAAGGGGACATGGTGATCTCTAGAGTCTAGATAAACGAAAAGTCAATCAAATTAATGACATTGGTAAAGACGAGAGGTAAGCATTTAGTATTTTGGATGTCCAAACATTCCGACAGCCTGAAACCGTTTATCAACATCCTGATCGACCCTTATCAGAGTGGTTTTTTGGCAGGAAAGTCCACAACTGATCAAATCTGCACAGTTAGGCAGATCCTGGAAAAGTCGCAAGAAGTCCAAATCGATAACCACCACCTATTCATCGATTTAAAGGCCGCATAAGACAGCATTTATAGAGACGAACTTTACAGAACCATGCCTAATTTTTGTATCTCGCCCAAACTCGTCCGTCTGTGTAGGATGACGATGGAGAATTCTCGCTGCTATATCAGGGTCGGTAGCGACCTCATCGAAACATTCGACACCAAACAAGGAGTTCAATAAGGCGTCGCATTGTCACGTGACAACATTCTTGAGAGGATTGTGCATAACTCCTGAGCGAAGACAACTAGTTCCTTGAATACACCGACGATGTTGAGACCATTGGTCGCACTCTAGGTAATGTCATAGCCACGTGTGCTTATAAAGAGAAGAAAGCGGCGAAAATGGGCTAAGCTGTAAATGAGGCTAAGACCAAGTTTATGCTGGCAACACAAAAGGACATAGAAAATCGAAGAATTGGACAGAACGTCTAGATTGACAGATATAACTTTGAGGTTGTACGGGACTTTGTCTATCACGGCTCCGCTATTAATTCTGACAACAACATCTCGTCGGAAATTAAACGAAGAATTACTGTTGCCAACCGCTGTTTCTTCGGGCTAAGAAGGCAATTCAGTAGTATAGCCCCCACTCGAACTACTAAGGAGATCTTATGTAAGACCCTGATCATCCCAGTCCTGGTCTACGACGATGAAGCTTGGACCATCTCAAAAGCGGATGAAGAAATCCTTGTTCGATTTGAGAGGAAAACTCTTCGGTCCAGTTCGCGTTGACGGGCTATGAAGATGAAGATTCAACCAAACACTATACGAGCTTTACAGCGACATGCTCCTACTCCAAAAACTCCGCATTGGGAGTTTAAGTTGGCTAGGACATGTGGAACGAATTGAGAGCAATACTTCGTCTGACAGAATCCTCGATTCCCAGCCAGAAGTCGAACGCAGTTCCTCCGATTGTTGAAATGACAGATGATCGGGGGAACTGGATTTCCTTTGGTCTGTCATAAATATGTTTTGCGTGGGATGGTTTTTAAGAAGGTGTGCGTCTGACGTCTGGAGTCAATTAAAGGTTGTATCCAAACCGGTAGATTTGGTTGAGTTTTAAGGGCGCAGTTATAGCTATCATTGAGAACCCTCATTGGAAATTTTCTTTTACTTCTTGCGGGTTTTTTTTTTACTTTGACATTGACATCACAGTACTTCGCACATTAATGCAACGAACGACAGACACGTAACAGCACTGGCGACTGATGTCATCGGGTGAGACAGAGCAAGATATTAATACAACAGAGAGAGAGACAGATAGACACATAGAAGGAAAGCCATTTAACATAAATCTACGTGGCACAGAGGAGGAGACATAGATTTATATTGTCTTAGCATTGAGTTAGCAGTCAACTACGCATTCCTCTGAGCCATGGCCACCTGCAACGCGGCTTTTTTATAAACTCAATCATTGGCGAGTTTATTTCTATGAAGTAATGATTGCCATTGCACCGAAATGAAACGGAACTTTCCAATAATTCCTATAAAAAAGCCGCAAGAAGTAAAAGAAAATTTTCAATTAGGGTTCTCAACGATAGCTATAGCTGCAGCTGCGCCCTTAATGTGGGGCTAGTGATAATGATAATTTTCAATTAGGGTTCTCAACGATAGCTATAGCTGCAGCTGCGCCCTTAATGTGGGGCTAGTGATAATGAAGATGCATTTTTGGAATTGGAGTGCTGTCTCGAGGAATGACAGTGTTTTACATATGTATGCCGACATTTTTAAAATGAGATGCTACTGGAACGCCGCTGACGTTTGTGGTTATAAATAGAAATGACGTTACTTTGGAAAGGACAGATTGGTGGTCTGATTTTTTTTCGGATTGGATGACCTATTCAGATTTGATGATCGATTCAGTTGTAAATGTTTGTGTTTCTCGAGGATAACTTTGACGTTGCTATCGAAAATTTGGAGTCTTTCCGAAAGGTGGAGCGTGTAGATTTGGTTGTATTTTGTGATTTGTAAATGAGAACAGCATATCATCACGCTCCAAAACTTGCAAAAGGGCCTAGAGTTTAATTCCTTGGATTACCAATTGCGAGGTGACGGTTCAAATCCCGAAAGTGACAAGGTTTAATTTTTTTTCACTTCTAAACCTCTTGCAAAAGGCTGACAAACCTCATTGAATAACACTACTATGATAAGCCTTTCAAATTTGCCTGTTGAATTGGGCATTAAACAAGATTTCCTCTCCTTTGTCGCAAAAATAATAACTTCGCACACACTATGAAGGGAGAAGCTGGTTTTGATAACAAATGTTTAATTTTTAAGCTACAATGGCTCTAACTAATTGATCTGGAATGTTCAATTGATTTCGTGAAAACATCCGGAATGGAATTATTTAATAGGTATTTAGCCGGGGGTTTACTGGTTTTTTTGTTAAAAGATGAATCGATCCGTTCGAAAGAAGATGAAATGTTTCCTTCAAAGAAGATGTAAGAGTGAGATTCCTTAAGTGAAAATATGCTTTAACGCCATAACCTAAGGATAGTGCAACGTTAAATGCCCGAATGTTAACAGCCAACTGTCTGTATTCATCTGATTCTTTGATTCTCTGGGAAATTCACGTTCACTTCTACCGCGTGTGAACTCACCCTCGATATTTTCCACTACTACAATAATTGCAATCTTGTGCTTTTAAATTCAAGGCATATATAAAAATATTTTCATATCAATTTATTTTATGGAACATTGATTTCCCACCTATTTTGCAGCCTTTGCTTACCCAAAGTTATATCGGAAGCCACTTTTTTTTTTAGCATTTTAAGCATTTTCGAAACACATTTTCTATAGATATCAAAAAAATAAGATAATTATTAAGGCTGAACGAAATTTATATAGACAAAGGTGTTGATATATTTTACACTTAAATTGTTTTCTGAAACTACAAGGTGGCGCAAAAGTAATCCTCCTATCAGAAAATGCTATAAATTTTGCGATTGGCCTCTAATGTCAGTTCTGTTTTGACATTTGTGTAGTAAACACATGCGAAATACACGTTAACAAACAATGTTACGCTACACTGCTCCAGAACGCGGAATAACGGTGACTATTTATTTGAACAATATTCGGTCGGTGACTTTGGCACAACGTGAATTTCGTCGCAGATTTCCTAGCCGTCCAAGGCCTACTGGTGAAACACTGCGACGTTTAGCCGCTCGCCACGAAGAGACTGGCACAACACGAGATGCTGCCAGGCGTGGCAGACCCCGGAGTAGCCGTTCTGCAGAGAATATTGCTGCTGTAGCCGAAGATGTCATGGAAGCGCCGTCGACATCGACCAGACGACATGCCACGCAAATGGGTATCAGTCGACGGTCTTTACAGCGAATTTTGGTACAAGATTTGAAGATGTTTCCGTACAAAGTCCAGACGGTGCATCAGCTGTTAGCTGCTGACCGCCAATCGCGTCTAACATACGCTTAAGCCATCCTTAATCACCACCAAGAGGAAGATGATTTTTCATCAAAAATAATCATGAGTGATGAGGCCCATTTCCATCTTAGCGGGTACGTAAATAAGCAACATTTAAGCTTCTGGGGCACTGAAAATCCGCGTGTAACCCACGAAGAGCCATTACATCCGCTCAAAGTCAGTGTATGGTGTGCTGTTTTCGCTGGAGGAGTCATCGGACCTTTTTTCTTCGAAGACGTCGCGGGCCAAACGGTTACTGTGAATGGTGAGCGCTACAGAGCAATGATCAACGAGTTCTTTTTGCCGCAACTTGATGAATTGGGATAGGAAAACATGTGGTTCCAACAGGACGGTGCAACGGCACACACTGCACGTGCCACAACCGATATGCTGAAGGATGCATTTTCCCGGGCGCCTAATCTCCAGTTTTGGCGATTTGCACTGGCCAGAAAGATCGCCTGATTTGACCGCTACAGACTTCTTTTTGTGGGGCTTTTTGAAGTCGCGGGTTTATGTCAACAAGCCTCAGACTCTTGCATCTCTTAAAGACAATATCCGTCAAGAATGTGAGGACCTATCGCCGGAAGTTTTGGCCAAAGTGATGGGAAATGCCATTAAAAGGGCTCAAATGACAATCAACTGTGGCGGCCGGCCATTTACATGACATCATATTCTCGACTTGATGTAAAAAAAATTAAAGGACCATATAAAAATAGTCCACAAGAAAAATCGAAGTTTTTCATCGAAAGGTTATTTATGCGCCACCTTGTATATGAATTAGCAAAAAAAAAAACGCACCTTATAACGGGTGGTCAAATTTTAAGGGCCGGTATTGAATGTGAAACATACCTAAATGTCAAGTTTTTTTCTGCATTTCATTTGAAATTTCTCCATTTCAGACTAACTCAATCCGAACCATGAAAAGAAACACAATCGAGCAACGTGTTAAAGTTATTCACGCTTATTATGAAAATGGGCGTTCAAATCAAACTGCATATCGTGCACTTTGTGATTTTTCCGGTCAATTTAATCGTCCAAATGTGCGTAAAATGGGAAAAGTCGTGCAGCTCGTACAGCAGAAAATATTGCTGCTGTTCGCGATAGTGTGCCTGGAGAGCCGTCCACCTCAACTCGTCGTCGTGCCCAACAATTGCACCTCTCACGCTCGTCGTTGATGAACATTATGCACAAGGACTTGCATTTACACGCTTACAAGTAGCAATTGGCTCAAGAACTAAAGCCTCTTGATCATTTCAAGCGTCGTCAATGGACAGATTGGTGGCACGAAATGCCAACACTGGATGATCAATTTTCGAAGAAAATCATCTTCAGTGATGAGACACATTTCCACCTCAGTGGATTCGTCAACAAGCAGAATTGCCGCATTTGAGCGAATGATAATCCAAGAGTGATTGTCGAAAGACCAATGCACCAACAAGGGGTGACTGTTTGGTGGGGTTTATGGGCTGGCGGCATCATCGGGCCGTATTTTTTTCCAAAACGAGGCCGGTCAGGCAGTTACTGTGAATGGCGTTCGTTGTCGTGAGAAGATAACGAACTTTTTATGGCCCGAATTGGAAGTTATAGATGTGGACAATATGTGGTTTCAACAGGACGGTGTCACTTGCCACACAGCTAACGAAACAATGGATCTTTTGCGCTACGGATTCAATGGCCGTGTTATCTCACGTGCTGGCGATGTCAAATGGCCGCGAAGATCATGTGATTTGACACCGTTGGACTTCTTTCTTTGGGGTTACTGGAAAGAAAAGGTGTACGTCGATAACCCAGCAATAATTCAAGACCTGAAGGATGAGATAATTCGGCACATTAACGGCATAAAACCTCAATTATGCCTCAGCGTCATTGAAAATTTGGAGGCCGAGTTCGCGGCGGCCTTTTGGTCGATATTTTGTTCCATACATAATTGAACTATGCCAATATTATCATAATAGAAAGAAATAACAATAATTTACTAAAGAATTCGTGTTTTGTTCAAAATCAAAATCGGCCCTTAAAGTTTAACCACCCTTTACATATACACAGATACTGACAGTTTCAATTTTTGACGAGCACTCAATACATCATCAAGCCGGCCGTTTATTTCCTTTTGACAGCGCTACATAATACAAGCTACAGATTCACATTCTATTCATCGCTTAATGAACTTAAGTATGTGGAATGTAGCATACAAAATACACCCACTGAAAAAATTGTGATTTTAATGTTAATATTGCTGTGCCAATGTGTTTCTAGCATATGCCATTACTTTAGTCCTCCTTTCCATGTAAATGTTAACCCTTTATTTTGTAAAATAGAAAAACCATCAGCGAAGCGTTAAGTGCTGCCAAATTTCAAATATTCAAACTCATATCGGCTAAAAAAAAAAATTCATTGCATTCTTGCCCATCAATACGAAAAGTTAATAAATAAAAGTTGTAGAAATTGTTTAAAATAGCTTTAACGAGAAACAGCTCATTTACAATTTTACTGAACTTTTCGTGTTTCACTCGAGTTGACAGAATGATTATCTTCATTAGTTGAGTTGCTGTGACAGCTGACTGCAAAAGCTTTCAGTCAGTTGACTATTGATTCTCTTTAAACAAATGTTGCTGAAATTTTTTTTCAAAAATGGTGAAATATATTTCAATATAAAGAGATTCTATCAATGCAGGTATGGATACAAAATACACTTACAAATATGTTGATAAGATAGAAGCACATAATTAGAACTTATATATAGTAAGAGAATTATCGTGTTCAAGTTCAGTGTGACTTCTACAATAAGAGTGAGAAAATGTCCGATTTGGAATACAACGCTGACGAGTTAACTCCACCAAAGTGGATTGACAAGGAGTTTATTCAGCACGTTCTACGAACATCAGCGCAGGATGATAATATTGAGGTGAGTATCGGTATTTCATTTGATAAAATTGACAAATGGCGTGTTCTGCATACCGATTCCTACGATATTTCCCTACGATGCAAAATATGGGATCTTTTGATTCAGTAGAACAGCATTCTCATCAAAGGGAAGCTTTTTTTTTAACAAAACAACATTCTCAGCAGAGGGGAGCTTTTTGTTGTCAAAAAAAGTTGTTGTAGGTTATAATAACGATGAATTTCTTTGACTCAAATACAAAATATCCAGAGGAATAAAATCTCCCCTTTGCCAAGATGGGAATCGTGTTCCACTTATTGATTTGTTGGAGATCGTTGAAGGATCTGTAAGTGCAACATGCCTATTAACTCCGATAAATGGACAGGGCCACGATAGTTAGGAAAAAATGTATTTCTAGGTTAAAATATTTGCAGCTCATAATATCCGTAATGTGACATTTGTGAAATTAAGCAATGCAATCTGTTATTTGTTGTCAGTGTTAACGATATTCAATAACTATCAACACATTCTGCAAAATAATTATTTTTTTAAAGAGAACGTCTATTATTAATTAACTAATTTGGGTTTTCGCTTTACTACTTACTTACTTAAGTGGCCCCTCCATTTGGCGTTATTATGTTTCACAACGTTTTTCCGTTCTACGGACAAATAATTGCTGTTGCTGTTTTCAGTCGTCTATCGTCAAATTTGTAAGGATTTTCATCGATTAAAATTAAGTAATTTCTTCTGATAAAATTAACTCTTACATTTTTTGACTTAACATTTAGCAAACAAGTTTCAAATTCAAAAATCTTTAATGAAATAAAAAAATTTTTAGTGTTACGTCAAAAATTTGTTGTTAAAAGTATTCTGCCATCGAAAACATCTTAGAGCTCCCAAACGTACAACTGTATTCTGAAAATTTTCAGGAACTTTTCCTCTGAATATCTTTTCAGATGAATTTGAAAAGAAGAGTTTCAGAGTAATTTTTTGTACTAAGTGGAATAAAAAAATTACCAGAATGTATTACTACTTTTGTTTATTTGAAATTTATAAAAAAAAACTGTCAATATATAAAAATAAAATGTATGATACTAAAAGGATCTCGCATCCTTTCTTTTACCGAATGAGTTCAACTGACATTTGATATATCTATTTTCATAGCTTAGGAATTTCAGGTTTTCAGGTTTTTTTTTTTTTTTGTGCGCCCGGAGGTGAGTAATCCTCATAGGATACCAGTGGTCCGTACCATTGGTTATGGCCGACTCATGGCCTGACAATTTCATTAATGTCAGTCAATATATGCCTACGGGTTAAACCTCACCCCTCAGAGAGGCACTATGAGAACCGGCTGCGCGTGTTCATAGTAGTATGGAATTTATTCCTCTCATTTTTTCATTTTTTTTTGTGGTGACTACGACTAAGTATCCTTAACAAGTAGTTTAAGCTTCTGTAGTGTTAATCGCGTTTGGTAGGTAGCATTCCAGAGAACGCACCTACTAATACCGTCATTACATGCGGTTTTTTCTTATGGCGCTAGGTCGAACGGTCTTGTTCTTTGTAGCCGGCGCTCAAGGTTGGTCACGTCCAGAAAACGGATTATTTCGTTATTACAATGAACATATATACGAGTACGAAGTTTGCGAGCAAAGTTTGTTGCTTCGTTACTCACGGTAGCAATTCCTAAATCTCTGTGAATATCACTATTCCCAATATACCATGGAGCATTCACTATTGCTCTTAGGGTTTTGTTTTGGAATGTTTGCAGTATAGCAATATTGCTTGGTTTGGTACAACCCCAAAGCTGTATACCGTATGTCCAACAAGGTTTTAGCACTTGCTTATACAGAAGCAGTTTGTTGCATATGCTTAGCTTCGAGTATCTTCCAAGTAGCCAATACATTTCTCTGAGTCTGATTGCGAGCTCGTCCCGCTTTTTTTTTACGTGTGGCTTCCACTTAAGCTTTGCGTCTAGAGTCATTCCTAGATATTTTGCCTCATTTGCGTATGTTATTTGTGCAGAGTTAATGAAAACAGTTAAGTTGTTTATCTTTTTGTACGTAAAATTGACATGCGTTGACTTGGTCTCGTTAAGTGCAATTCGCCAGGTTTTTGTCCACCCACATACTTTGTTAAGAGCCCGTTGGAGTTTTCCCGTTGAAGATTCGACTGAATCATCCATTGCGAGGATAGCCGTATCGTCTGCGAATGTTGCTACGATGGTCCCTTCATCTTGTGGTATATCTCTTGTGTAGAGCAAGAATAGGATTGGTCCGAGAACACTTCCCTGCGGAACACCGGCGTGGATTTCTTTGAATTCTGAGTATTCAGTCTCATGTCTAACACGAAACAGTCTGTTTTCAAGGTAGGATTCCAGTATTTTGTATAATTTTGTCGGTAGGGTTGACCTTAATTTATACCTTAGACCTTCGTGCCATACCTTGTCGAAAGCTTGTGAGACGTCGAGAAAAGCGGCAGAGCAAATCTTTTTCTATTCTAGAGTCTGCGAACGTTGCTACGATGGTCCCTTCATCTTGTGGTATATCTCTTGTGTAGAGCAAGAATAGGATTGGTCCGAGAACACTTCCCTGCGGAACACCGGCGTGGATTTCTTTGAATTCTGAGTATTCAGTCTCATGTCTAACACGAAACAGTCTGTTTTCAACGTAGGATTCCAGTATTTTGTATAATTTTGTCGGTAGGGTTGTCCTTAATTTATACCTTAGACCTTCGTGCCATACCTTGTCGAAAGCTTGTGAGACGTCGAGAAAAGCGGCAGAGCAAATCTTTTTCCATTCTAGAGTATTTTCAATTTCATTCGTTATTCGATAAACCTGATCGATTGTGGAATTTTTGACCCGGAAGCCGAATTGATGATCTGGGATCAAGCGTCTTTCTGCAATTACTGGTTGTAATCGTTTTAGCATCATTTTCTCGAAAACCTTGGATATTACCGGCAGGAGCGAAATGGGTCTATACGATTTCTTATCGTTTGGACTTTTCCCCGGTTTCGGAACCATAATGACTTCGGCGACTTTCCATTGCGTTGGTACATATATAAGTCTCAGAGAAGCATTTATAATGTAGAGCAACTTAACTAATGCTTTTTTCGGTAGCTCCTTCAGGATTTCGCCGGTGAATAAATCATATCCTGGAGCTTTGTTATTTTTCAACTTGCTTATTGTCATTCGAAGACAGGGATACGGCTTTTACTTTATAGTTGTCATCTGCCGTATTGGCATTCGGTTCTTCGTTCAAAGGTTGTCCATCGAACGGCTTGAACGTTTCCTCTAGATGCTCGCCAAATAAATCCGCTTTCTCTTTGTCTCCTTTTGCCCATTCGCCGTTAGCTTTTCTAATTGGTGGCGAGTGTATTTTGGGTTTCCTTATGGACTTCAAGGCTTTCCATAGTGAGTAGTTTGAAGTCTTGTCAGCAGTCAACCCCTCGAGGTATGTAGAAGTCTCGCGATTTCTTAAATCCTGTAGCTCATTCTTGAGTTTGTTACAGAGATAGTTCAGATATGTTTTATCAGGGGGTGCGCGGGATTGTTGCCATCTCTTGCGCGCTCTCCTCTTTTCTCGTATAAGGTCTTCGATGTCAGGCTGGTAGTTGACTTTTTTGTTGCGTGTTGCTGTCTTCCGGAAGGGAGTGTTTTTCCACGCTGCACTCTGAATGGCTTCCACGAGCTTGTCAATTTCGTCTTCTATTTCGAGCGGTGTGTTTAGTGGCGCATATAAAACCACATTTTCCTTGCAGTCTTTTCTGAAAAAGGTTTTCAGGTGATTGCGAAAATACTTTTGGTTCAAGAATTAAAAAAAACCGACAACAATCTCTCTATTTACAGGTGATCAACTTCAAATTATCTCCTGCCACCGCATTAGGCGATCATTATGCAACAATCATGTTTCGTGCATCTATTGACTATCGTCTTGGAAGCGGAGAAAATATCACCAAGTCCATAATCATAAAGGCCATGGCAGAAGAGGAGGGTCACAAGAAGGAACTCCTTAAGGAATCAACCATCTTTAAGGTCGAGTCACAAATGTATCGTGAGACAATTCCAAAGTTAGAGGAAATCCTAAGAAAAGCTGGAGATGATACAAAACTTGGAGCAAGGTAATTTACTTGAAACTCTCTAAATCTCCAGCCCCTGACATGTTTTTTTCTAGAATGCTCTACAGTGCGATGGAACCAAGGCAATTGATAATCTTTGAAGATCTCTGCCCAATGGGTTACGCAGTTATCCGTGATAACATGCTCAACCTTGAAGAGACCAAAGCCGCTATTTTGAAACTCGCAAAATGGCATGCAGTTAGCTATAAACTAGGTTTGGAATCCGATCCGATTGTGACAAGTTTACAAGATAGTTTTGCTGATCTACCAAACTTCAGTACCTGGGATTATATGACCACAGGTGTTGAACAATTAACAAATATGCTCTCGAATGAAAGCGGTTTCGAAAGCTACATATCTCCATTAGAAGAACTTGGAAAAGATTTGGTTCCAAGGGTAATCGACATATTCCATGCTGCACAAAACGGTGAGGAGGGTATTTTTGTTCTAAATCATGGAGATTTTCATCTGAAGAACATGATGTTTAAAAAGCGGGAAGATGGCAGCATTGACGATGTTATGTTGGTAAGTCAAAAGCTTACCATAAATGTGGAAGTGCGTTTATTTATTTGTCATTCTCAGGTTGATTTCCAAATGTGTTTCTATGGACCGGCAACAGTAGATTTGACCTATGCAACGTTCTCACTTTTTGATGATGATGTTCGACTAAACCACCGCGATGAAGTCATCTATTATTATGTTACAAATTTTCTTGAAACATTGAAAAAGATTGGATTTAATGGGAAAACACCAAACATGGCAGATTTTCAAATTGAATTTATCAAAAATAGAAAGTTTGGTAAGTTTAGAGGAAAATATTTCTGCGAATAAATTGATAGACCTTGGTTTTTTTTTCAGAAATGTTCATGTTCACAACTTTATTTCCGATGTTCCATGCTTTTAAGAATCCGAAAGATTTTGATGTAGCACAGCTTATGACATCAAAAAAATATCGCACTCAATTTTACCATATTCCGACGTATGTTGAAGAAGTAAAAGCTATGCTACCCAAGTATTTGCATAAGGGATATATTCAATAGATGGCGTTGATTTTTTTTTTGAATTTTTTGTACTAGATTGTATCAATCAGATATTAAAAAAATAACTGCTTAATATGGGCAGTTGTTATGTTAATGATTTTAATTAATATATCATGTGGTTATAACAACTGGATATCAGGGTATCAGGATGTGTTACCAGCCTTAAACTTGAAGATATAGTATGAAGGCCGTGTGTCAATTGCCTTAAAATGGGTGTTAAACTTTATCCACTGGCTAATTTTTGATATTTCTGCAGGGGCTTTCCATCTCTGTCACCCCTAAGTAGGTATATCAAATGTCAAAAATTAGCCACTGGATACATTTAAAGGAGATGTTGAGCAGGTTAACATTTTGAAGTCTCTAGTCACCATACTAATTTCTGCAGGGGCTTTCCATCTCTGTCACCCCTCAGTAGGTATATCAAATGTCAAAAATTAGCCACTGAATACATTTAAAGGAGATGTTGAGCAGGTTAACATTTTGAAGTCTCTAGTCACCATACTAATTTCTGCAGGGGCTTTCCATCTCTGTCACCCCTCAGTAGGTATATCAAATGTCAAAAATTAGCCACTGGATACATTTAAAGGAGATGCTAAGCAGGTTAACATTTTGAAGTCTCTAGTCACCATACTAATTGCTGCAGGGGCTTTCCATCTCTGTCACCCCTCAGTAGGTATATCAAATGTCAAAAATTAGCCACTGGATACATTTAAAGGAGATGTTGAGCAGGTTAACATTTTGAAGTCTCTAGTCACCATACTAATTTCTGCAGGGGCTTTCCATCTCTGTCACCCCTCAGTAGGTATATCAAATGTCAAAAATTAGCCACTGGATACATTTAAAGGAGATGCTAAGCAGGTTAACATTTTGAAGTCTCTAGTCACCATACTAATTGCTGCAGGGGCTTTCCATCTCTGTCACCCCTCAGTAGGTATATCAAATGTCAAAAATTAGCCACTGGATACATTTAAAGGAGATGTTGAGCAGGTTAACATTTTGAAGTCTCTACTACTGTCAAAATTTATCCTCTGGGTAAAATTTTAAATCAATTGACACACGGCCGAAGTGTTTTTTTTTTCTTATTAAAATAAGAACTCGACGGAGTGCTGCCAAACTAAGCATACTTCTGTCAAAATTTATCCACTGGGTAAAATTTTAAATCAATTGACACACGGCCGAAATGTTTTTTTTTTTATTAAAATAAGAACTCGACGGAGTGCTGCCAAACTAAGCATACTTCTGTCAAAATTTATCCACTGGGTAAAATTTTAACGCAATTGACACAAGGCCGAAGTGTTTTTTTTTCTTATTAAAATAAGAACTCGACGGAGTGCTGCCAAACTAAGCAAACGGATATTTTAACGCTTTAATAGATATTTTATGTTTTTTTTTTTATCCAATCAACTTGTTCATTTTGTCTATTTGATGTCTGATCTGATTAAGACAAAGAAGACTACTTATCACTTGAAGGTGATGTCGTCATTGAAGTCTGTGATTGCATAAGTAATGTTGCAGGTACTTTAAATATATGTTAGCATTGCTGTGAGGAGGTCCAAATTCTCGATAGGAAAGAATACTCTCGTCAAATTTTAAGTTTTAAGTTCTACAGTTTATTTGTCATACTCCGTACCTCTGTTGTATGGATTAGAATAGATTAGGCTAGGTAGTTGGAAGCATGTTACCATATCACTGCAGTAACACTGCTCAGTTGGGCTTTTTATAATTTATTCCAATTCGAGCTCACTCATGATACCGGACTTTGCGATGAATTCTAGTATGCCTTTGAGTGGGCTGTCAGATATGTTTTCTGTCTTAAGGTAGTGTTTACCTAGATGGTGTTAACGTAATCTGATTAGGCATTTACAGTGACACAAGATTTGTTCTGCTGATTCTTCGTCCACGTTGCATAGGCAACAAGTGTTGTCTTGAGTTATTCCCATAATCATGAGGTTGACTTGACAATCTGCAGTAAGGAGCCCTGCGACAGTTCGAATCGGACCCTAGTTAGATGTAGGAGTTGTTTCGTTCTTGTGTGGGAAGGTAAGAACGACAAGGATTTTTTTTTCGGGGGCTGATGGAAATCTTCATAGACACGATAAGCACGTGCCCCAAGTAATGTCAGATTCTTACTCACTAAAACCACCAACCTTTTTATACTTGTATTGCAACTAAGTAGGCGACTTATCTAGCAGTTTTTTTATCACGAGTAATAAAGGTAACTTTCCTTTGAGAGTTCCTGCTTTTTCCGCAATTTATAGCACGGTTTGTTATTAACGGTGAAAATCTAAGGGCTTAGTTCTTTGAAGACGCCGCAATAAATTTGTTTCGTCAATAATTTGGAGGACCGTTGTGTAAGCGTGTCCTACTAAACGTTTTTTATGTTTACGTGCAAAATTTTTCGTTTCATCTTTAACCGCAGGAATACCCAGATCTCTGTATAGATCTTCGTTCTTAAGATTTTGTTTTCAAAAGCTTGTAAGATATTTACATTCGTTTGCACTGGTACAACCCTATAGTTGTATGCCATATGTCCAAACCGGCTTTAGCACTTGCTTGTATAATAAAGGGTTTTTCAATAAGAGCGCTACAAAAGTTTTTTTTAAATAAAACAAAAACGGTTTTGGACATCAATGAAATTCTTTATTCCTGTGAAAGTACGTTCGATGCCATTATGTATGGAATTCGATTTTTTTTTGCATGGCCACCACGGGCACGCTTGCAGAAGTCCAGACGCTGAACCCAATTTACGACGGTTTTCTAGCATAAATCGGCCGATACTGCTGCAATTTCACGTTCGATTTTCGTACGAAGTTCAGCAATCGTCGCTGGCTTGTTGGCATAGACCATAGACTTGACATAGCCCCACAGGAAATAGTCTAACTTCGTCAAATCGCACGACCGAGGTGGCCAAGCGACTGAACCATTTCGTGAGATAACACGTTCTGCAAACTTGGTTTCCAATAAATTGATTGTGGCATTCGCTGTGTGGCTTGTGGCGCCGTCCTGTTGGAACCACATGTCTTCCAAGTCCATATCATCCAATTGGGGCCAAAAATATTCGATTATCATTGAAGGGTAGCGATTCCAATTCACAGTAACGTGCCGGTCTTGATCATCACGGAAGAAGTACGGCCCAATGACGCCGCCGGCCCATAAACCACACCAAACGATGGCTTTTTGGGAATAAATTGACCCTCTTGGATCTCTTGTGGATAGGTATCGTCCCAAATTCATCCAGAAATGGGACTCGTCGCTGAAGATGATACTTCGATGAAAATTACGGTCAGTTTTCAACTGCTTCAAAGACCATTCATCGAACACACGTTCCTCGTTGTCTAAGGCATTTACCTTCAGCACCTGGGTCAGTTCAATTTTGTGCGGGTGGGGGCTCAAGTCAGGACGCGAAATCGACTGTCGCGGATTTTCCTGCACACACGGACAGTGGCGATAGATCTTGAGTTCCGACTCAAGTTTGTTGGTTTATCGTTTACTGAACCAATGAACTCAAATTGATCCACTACACTAGGAGAGGGCTATTCATAGTGTGGGACGACCACAAAATGGACAAAGCGCGCAATAAGTTGACCCATTTGCACGTGTTTGAACGCTATGTTCATTGATTGTGATTTCACAAACCAGACTGAATAAATGACAGCCAATTTGACATATGTAGCTTCAATAAGATGACCACTATCAACTGTCAAAATTCGGAAGTCCCTTTTGGAAGACCATTTACATGTAGCGAGGGGCATACCTAACATTTATACTGGCGGAAGGATGTCAAGTGTAGTGTCCAGTCTGGCTAGCTCATCCGCCTAAGAGTTCCCTGGGATATCTTTGTGACCCGGTATCCAAAAGCGGTGAATGGCATACGTTTGTTGATTCGATGTTCATATCAAAGGTGCTATTTTGTGAAAACCAAAAATATTAGCATCCTTATGACCCATCTCATGCTTGTCTTGTGCTCAACCATGGACAAGGTTTCTTTAATTACATGATTTCCGCCTGATACCCTACAGTGCTAGGAAAAGCGAAGGGATATGCTTTAGTTAAATCTCGGAGAAATATCCTCCTAAGTCCTTATAGCTCCACTAATGCATATGTAAGCTGATCTTTGAACTATCCCTATAAGGAGGCTGATTCTAGAACCTTGAGACGGTGTTCATTGTAACGAGGCTGTCAGTTCCACAAAGCTGTATAAACTGCGGTCAAAATGTCTAGGTGCACTAGATGTAGGATAGCAAAAAAGGACTGTGAACGGGCTGGTTCTTTGAGATCCACTTATACATATGCCAGCTGTACTTTGAACGTTCCCTAGAAGGTTGCGGGCGGAAGCTGTTTCTAGAACCTTGAGACAGTGTCCATTGTGATGAGGCTCTCAGTATGACAGCTGCGCAAGCTTTGGTATGTTTGCCAAGAATAAGGATACCAGATGTAGGTTAAGATCTATGGCTGCTGAATGAATTAAATGAATTAAAAGTAACGGGTGATTTTTTAAGCGTAGTTTTTTTAAAAATTGAATAAAACACTCAAATTCGCGTCAAATATTCAAAATTTTAATTGTAATCGATAAACAGGCCTTTGCCATTTACGTTTCTAGGACAACTTCATGTTCGCTCCGTTTTAAATGGTCCATTCCGAAGGTTCCATTTCGTGTCACTTATTCGAGCACTTCGGCTTGTATTCCACGAGTTACGCGTGTTATGTTATCCTGTAAAGCTTAAATAGTGTTCAGCTTGTCTACATAGACAAACGACTTTACGTAGCCAACGGCCAACTCACAGGGCCATTTCGAGAGATATGCTGCTCACCAAATTCATCCTTCAACATTTCCATTGTTTCACCGTCTTGATGAAACCATATGTCAGCCAAGTTCAGCTCGAACACTTGGACAAAAAAAAATCGTGTATCATGGCGTTTCTTCCACGGTCGTCTTTGAAGAATAATGGACCGATGATGCCACCAGCCCATAAACCACACCAAACTGTCGTTTTTTTTCGGGATGCATCGGTAATTCTTGTATGGCATGTGGCTGTTCATCACTCCAGATGCGACATTTTTGCTTACTTACGTATCCGTTGAGTCAGAAATGAGCCTCATCGCTGAACACAAATTTTCGATAAAACAGCGGATTTTGACATTTTTCACAGAGCACGAATTTTGAAAGCAAATTTCAATAATTTGCAATCGTTGCTCGTTTGTAAGTCTTTCTATGATTAAATGGCAGAGTATACTGCAAATTTTTGACAGATGTCGTTTGGACGCCATTACCAACCAGTACTGCCAAACTGAAAAAACTTAAATCTTAAAAATCATCCGAATATGCAAACCTTATTTTTTGTCAAACCACAGCCTTAAGGGCCAAACCGACCGAGCAATTGAAACCGAAACTTTGTTTTTCATTTTTTTTAAACTGCTAATTACTTAAAATTTGCTGTGTTTTTCAGTTAAAAATACTTCTTAAATAAAAGATATTAATAAACCACACTAATCCCATCTATTTTTATTTCTTAAAGTCTTTTTATTTTGATATAATACGATTTTATTTTTTTTCCGTACCGAAATTTTACTTTTTCATTTTGCGGTTTTGCAATTCATCGTACCGAAACTTGCAATTTTTTTTTCATCGTTGTAGTTTCTGTTTGCCGAAGTTCGCAGACGTCACTTTTCTGACGTTTTTTATGTCAAAGTGAATTGTTTTTTTTTATTTATTCTTCTTTTTTGTGTGATGAAAAGCTAACGTGAAATAAAAATGGAAATGGAATTAATTAAAAAAATTAGAAAAGAAAATGCTGAAGCAAAAAAAAAAAGCTAAAGATGCTAGCATTCAAAGAAAACAGGAATTATACAGTTTCGAGTCGAAACTAATTCTTGAAGTAGAATCTCATAAATCTATTAATGATAAAACTTGCAAAGAATATAAAAACAGGAACATAAAAGCATCTGATATCGGAAATACCGAGCCGGATACTCCTCCAATTTTGTTGAGATTCGGTAGAATTCTCCATTAATTTTTCGGTCTCGATTTAGGGGATGAATCCAATATTTGGAACGTTTTGTTCTTTTCAGCATTGCAAAATATAACGCAACATATAACAAAATTTTCTTTTTTTTATAGATCCGCATTCTGAATTCACTGAATGTCAAATGTGACGTTTAATTTTTTTTTCAGTTTCTGTGCTATGTTCGGTGGGAATGAAATGTCATAATTGAAGAGATTTCGGTTGCTCGGTGGGATTGGCCCTTTAGTCGTAAAACCTTTAATATGCAAAAAGAAATTATTTCAACATCAAAAAGCTTAACAAGAAAAAGCTCAATCTTATTTCACAATTTATGTAAACTTATCACATTGGCACTAGAGTTGTCAGCATGAGAATCAACTTTAAAGAGATTTCTAAAGCTTTTAGTGAGTCGTCTACAGGTTCTCTTAAAACAAATGCTAGTTCTGAAATTAGTCTCTGTGTTGCCTGCCGTCTGCAACAAGTTACGATGATTCTCAAATATTTTTCAACTTGTCGGGATAGCCTGTTGAATTTATAGATGCATAAGTTAGCAAACAGCTTGATAAGATAGAATGCAGAAATCGAATTTATAAAAAGTAAGATAACAATCGTGTTCAACTTCAGTGCAAGTTCTACAACTAGAGTGTGAAAATGTCCGATTCAGAGTACAATGCTGACGAGTTAACTCCTCCAAAGTGGATAGACAAGGAATTCATTCAGAATGTCTTAAGAAGTTCAGAAAAAGATGATCATATTGAGGTGAGTATTGATATATTATTTTGATTTACAACACTAGACTAGTGTTGAGGTTAATTAAAAATAGATTTTCAATATTGGGTTGAATCGTACAAGAGCTGTCAAGATGTGTGGAGGATGTCGTTATTCTGACACTTGTGAGATTTAAACTATGGAATTTGTGATTTTTGTTGTCATTGCTATCACTTTTAAAATTACCGAGAATTATTGATTTGATATCAGATCACAATGCAATTGACGATAGCTGCTTTCAAGATAACACTTTTCTGTTTGTTGTAATTAAGCTTATTATTGGCAATAGCTGAAATAACGTTTTTAGGAGAAATAATCTCATACCGGTATGGTAAATTTAAATTTCTACAGTTGATGTGTTCAAACTGTTTAGGTACTTTGTATGATGACCTACAAATACTTCAGTATTGGCTTAGTTTGACAGTTCATGCATCTGTCAGTAACTACTTTACTAGTTTATTTCAACTCAAGTTATTTGTTGTCAATAAATCGTCTGTCAGTTCGTAGACAATAAGATTTTTACGTTTCAAGGCAATTATATCGAACTGCCCTTTCAATGGAGAAATAAAAAGTTTTGCGTAATCTAGTGATAGTTTTTGTACTGAGCCACGTTAAAAAGGATCTGAGAGCAAGGTCTGACAGATGTCAATATCGTCAGCGTTAGTTACAGCGATCGATGCACACCACAGTGCATAGTTTTTGTACTAAGCCACGTTAATAAGGAGCGGACGGCAACAAAGGTCTGACAGATGTCAATATCGGCAGCTTTAGTTACAGCGATTTATGAAAGATTGTGCCTCCGACGCGACGTTGGCCTGTGAGCTTAGCACAATCCTCTCCAAAATGTCACATCCCAGTGCACCGAATTTCTTGGGATTGAATGTATCGGTGAAGTTCTCCATCGTTATTCGGCGGTAGGCGGTATGAAACTTATATTTTCGGTGTCTTAACTATGATATAACTTTGTTCACCTCAACACGATTATCTTCGAGCTTTGTACCCCTGGCAATGACGTTTTACACTTTGGTAAAACTTAGGAACATCATTCCTGGAGTGGAACCTATCTATATTCTTAACTTACAACTTAGCCTTGCAGGACTCGCTCTTGACTGCTAGCATCTAAAGGCATTCTTCATTATACCAAGGGTTTCTTGCTGGGTGGGCGCGAGAAACTTAGCACATTGACATCGTTGCCATTGTTCCTCGACATTAGATGCTGGTGGTATGGTTTTAATCGAGAAATTGAGTGATTTTCGATTGCAGTCTTTTGTCTTAAATTGTCTCCTGGTATTTATAATTTATTGTGGGGTGGTGGATATCTGCATTCTTACCTTGGCTGCAACAAAGTAGTGGTCCGATGGTATCCCCTTTGGAATGTTCAAACATCCAAAATACTGCATGCGTAGCTCTTGTCTATCGCAATGTAATCAATTGATTCGTTGATCTAAAGAGATCACCATGTCCCCTTAAAGACATCGAGGTGAGCAAACCGTGTGCTGGCTATAGTGGCAGTGAAGTCAATTAGCCTTAGTCCGTCTTAATCGGTCGTCTCCTTCAAACCTTGCATTAAAACCTCCCAGCACGATTTTAACCTTATAATTTGGAAGTCGCGCATAAGTTTTGTCAGGGAGCCCGTGTGCGAATATAAGGCTTATGTTGGCGAATTTGGTCCTGACGCGGATTATTGTAATGCATTCGCTAACATTTTGAAAGCATAAGATATCCTGGCTGAGCCTGGAAATTAAACAACTCGACATCCTAATAGAGACTGTTCCTGATTACTATTGCACGGTTGTAGATGTCACTTTTGTTCATCCTCTATCTGCCCAGCTCATTGTATTTTTTGGATGGCTGTAATGTCTATTGTTTAGCAGCTCAGGGCTTCCGTGATTTGTGCGCCTGCACCTATACTGTTGTTCTCACAATCCAGGTGCAAATACAAAAGTCGTTGTCCTTTTTCGCTTAGCATATTTGTCAAAACTGAAATCAGTCCTTTGCAAGGCTCTTGGTTGTTTCGTAACAAAAGTTTTTGCCGTGTTTCGGTAGTACCCAAAGAAAAACCCCCAACCTGGAGGGAAACTTCCACTTTATTGGCTAATTGAATTCAACGTAGAAATTCATTGACGATCATAGATATTTTGGGTGGACTACGAGAGGCTGGGCTAGCTCACCGTGCGGGGTGGGTTCGTACTTGGAGCGCTTTTTCTTGCAAACGAATGACGGAAACGTAGTTTTTAAGAAAATTAAGAAATCTGAAAACTGAAACCAACGAAAATAGAAAGAAAAGAGAATTAAAACCGAAATAAAATAAAATAATTGTTGCCCCCACGTTTGAGCAATGGAGGCTGCCTGACACCTCACACTTGTTCAAGTTAGAAAGTCCCAGTGGCAATCCTGGAAAACCATTTTCTTTCAATCAAACGTTTGCCCCGACTGCCTATGTTTGAATGACCGCGACCAATCCAAACTACGATGGAGAATATTAAACTTCAGGAGGAAGGAAGGATGGCACGGCACTTTCTGACAAGCAATGGGCTTTGAGGAAGAAGGAGAAGATGAACTGACAAATAAATCAGCATTTTCCTCCAACTATGTTTGTTGTTTCGCGGTCAGATTTTGGTGTCAGGGGTTTGACAGCTGCCGGACAATATGACAGCTTTTGAGAAATATAACAGCTGCAGACATCTGATGTCATGATGTCCCGTGTCTTTCGTGTCCATGATTGTGTCTATGTTTGTTGTGGTGAGTGTGTTTGTTCATGGTCGTCCCGTGTCTTTCGTGGCCATGTTTGTGTCCATATTTGTTGTGGTGAGTGTGTTTGTTCATGGTCGTCCACGTAAACACCTGGGTGGCTCCTTCGTTGCTCCAGCGTTGAGGGAAAAGGACAATTTTCTCAAGGACATCGAACTTAACTATTACTGTTGCGATTTTTTTGGAGGTTTGTCTTTTAAGCCGTCCGTCCCATGTCTCTGCTGCTCCTCCATTGTTCTTTCGTTGGGTGTTTTAACAGATCGTTTACTACATGCCATCGAACGATTCGTTGGGCTGTAGGCTACATGAATCGTCCACCCCATCGTGTTATAGTGACGAGAGATCGTCCCTCACCTATCGAACCATTAGACCGTATTGTTTGACGCTCTTGCTTGCTGGACCTGTCATTGGTTGCATTCTGCGCACCTTAAGGTCGTGGACCAAATTCCATCCAAATTCTAGGTTTGCGACTGTTAAAAAAACAGGAAACAAAACGATTTAAGGGTGTAAGATAATAAGCCTTGTTGTGGTAAGTTGTACCGTAACAATTTGACAATTTCTGATGCTCAATTTAAGGACAGTTCCTGTTGCCGGTTATTTATTTGTAGTACGTCTTTTTCAATTCAAAACCAATAATAGAAATCATACCCTAACTCAAAATTCAAAGTATTCGAATCAGACTTATGAATAAGTTAAGCAAATTATCACAATTACTTAATGCTGAAGAACTGTTAATATGGAAACTTACTACCTACTTACAGCTAATTAACCTCAAATTATCTCCTGCCACTGCATTAGGCGATCACTATGCCACAATCATGTTTCGTGCAACTGTTGACTATCGACTTGGAAGCGGTGAAACCATCTCCAAATCCATCATCATTAAGACCATGGCAGAAGAGGAAGGTTTTAAGAAGGACCTGCTTCAGGAATCATCCATCTTCAAGGTCGAGTCACAAATGTATCGTGAGACAATTCCAAAATTCGAGGAAGTCCTAAGAAACGCTGGAGATGATACAAAACTTGGAGCAAGGTTACCTATTTATTTTCGTTATATTCCATCCTTCCTTATTGCTTTTCTTATAGAATGCTCTACAGTGCAATGGAACCAAAACAATTGCTCATCTTTGAAGATCTCTGCCCAAAGGGCTACACAGTCATACGTGATCATATGCTTAACTTAGAAGAGACTAAAGCTGCTTTTTTGAAACTCGCAAAATGGCACGCAGTAAGCTATAAGCTAGGCCTGGAGTCCGATCCGGTTGTGACAAGTTTAAAAGAAGGGTTTGTGGATATTCCCAACTTTAAGACGATGGAATATATGAACTCAGGTATCGAGCTATTCACAAAAATGCTTTCTACCTTGGATGGTTTCGCAGACTACATACCTCCATTAGAAGAGCTGGGAAAAGATATAATACCAAGAATAACGGACATATTCCATGCTGTACAGAACGGTGAAAAGGGAATTTTCGTTCTTAACCATTCAGATTTTCATTTGAAGAACATGATGTTTAAGAAACGTGAAGATGGCAGCATTGATGACGTTTTATTCGTAAGTTAATTCATCCTACTCTTATGTGATGAGAATTTTTGATAGATAAATTTTCAGATTGATTTCCAAATGTGTTTCTATGGACCGGCAACTGTAGACTTATCCTATGCCATGTTTTCACTCTTCAGTGAGGATGTGCGACGAAACCACTGCGACGAAGTCATGTATTATTATATCACAAACTTTCTGGATACTTTGAAAAAGATTGGGTTCACTGCGAAGCCTCCAACTGTGGCAGATTTCCATATTGAATTTATTAAGAATAGAAGGTTTGGTAAGTGCTGCCAGTAATCGTTTCTGAGAGTGAAATGTTATGGGGTCGTCCTTTTTTTTTTTTAGAAATCTTCATGTGGACTACTTTCTTCCCTGTATTCCATGTGTTCTTACATCCGAAAGAGTACGATCTAACTATGCTAATGAGCTCAAAAGAATATCGTTCTCAGCTTTACTACGTGCCAAAGTTGATTGAAGAAGTCAAAGAAACGCTACCAAAGTATTTACATAAGGGATACCTTCACTGAAGTGGGTTGCTTTGCCGTTTCGATGTCCTACTTTATGGTTGATTTTGTGTTAAGAAAATGAAGGATAAATAAAGTTGCGTTTAAGAATTTTGAAATGTCGTTATTAAATATTTCATGGGACCACATGAACTACGAACCAACATCTCGGAAGCGTCATCTTATTATACCTTCTACTTTGAAATGAAATACATATCTGGTATTAACCGACCATGCAGGGCTTAAAATTCTAGCTTCTCTCTTCATTTCTCTTAAAGGAGAGGAGAACCTTCTCATGACAGTGCTACTCTTGGATGTTCGTCAGACTTTTGCAAGTGGACAAGCAGTCAAAAAATTTAGGTGCTGCCACTGTCAGCGTTTAAACAAGATACCCTGCGCTCAGTTGTCCATCGCACTAACAACTAGGTCACTGCACCCACACACACCAACCTTCACCTTTATGTGGAATAAAATTCTTAACTTGAGAAGAACAACTTCCCCATTTGACAATTTTGGTAATATATCCTAGATGAAGCTCGGTTCTCATTGGTCGAAATACAATTGACCAGTTTGACTATTGAGGACAGAGCTTTACCTAAGAAATCTTCTTAATCTAAGATCTTGAACAAACCCATCAACGGCCCTTAGAGTGCTTCAAGTCTAGCTTCTTCATTCACTTGGGGGTTTTTACTATGAAAATTGGGACCGAAATTTGAACCAAGGACCTCGCACTTAGTACCATTAGGAAACTTAGTGGTAATCATGTGTTTCGGTCATAAGAATCATAATAAAACATTCAAATGTTGTGGACAGTCAACAATTCGACATTTGCTCAACATTACAAAAAAAATCGATCGCACCACTTTCCAGTACTTCCAGGCTATCATATCCAAAATTCCAGATAACAATGACACACGCACACATGAATGCTTGTGAGAAAGCTCGGTAAAAGGTACTAACGACCCTGCTGCGCCAAAAAGTTGTATTTGTAGATAACAATGACAACTTTGTTCACATCTACACGTAGTCTAAAACGGATGAGCTTGTCAAAATGAGCACCACCATACCAATTTTACTACAAGAAGAAATGTTAAGTCTGACACTTACTTTGCGATGTTAAAAGAGTTCACCTACCTGGAAGTCAACATCAATCCCACGAACGACAAGTTATTGGCGATACTAAGAAGACTCACCCTTGGTAACCGATGCTATTTCGGATAAGCGAAGTAAATAGGATCAGAGCTCTTAACCCGAAATTCCAAATGTTTGCTTTAAAGGACCTTAATCCTACCGTTCTTACGGCACCGAGTGCTCGACAGTTAGCATAAGTCTGGTGCACATTGGAGCGAAATATTATTTGTCGAATTTTTTGTCCAGTATGCGAGATACAACCGCGAACTTAATGATCTGTTCCAAGATGTGGATTGTTCTAAGCAGACTACTTTGGCTCGGCCACATCGACCGAATGAACAATAATGCTGCAGTCAAGAGAATCTTCGAATCCCAGCCTTTAGTTTCGGGACAACAATAAAGATCGAACCTTCGGCTTGGAGATCATGCACCGGCTTTTCAGAAAAAAAAGAAAGAAAAACGAGTAAGAATAGGAGGTCCCAATCCAGGAATAAGTAATGTTCGCAAGTTTTGCCAAAGTGTGAAACGTCAAAGCTAGGAATACAATTCTCGAACAGAACCCTGGCGAGATGAACAATGGAAAATCGTGCATAGGGTGTGGAAGTCCCAATCCAGGAACAGATAATGTTCGCAAGTTTTTCCAAAGTGTGAAACGTCAAAGCTAGGAATACAATGCTCGAACATAACCCTGTCGAGATGAACAAGTAAATATCGTGCTGGGCATGTGGAAAAACCGCTTCTGCGATGACAGTGAAAGCTACCAACCACCCGACCTAAGTGAAGTGAGAATAGCAATATCTTACCTCAAGCTTAACAAGGCTGTATAAAGCCGGCGGAGATGACTTGGTAAGTAACATCCACCAACTCATAAGCCAAATCTGTTCGAATGAAAGTAAGCATGAAGAATGGAAGTGAAGCATCGTTTACTCGATCCGAAGAAGGAGAACTACTGAACTGCGCCAACTACAGAAGCATAAGTCCCTTCTACATTGCCTACAAGATCCTACCTGCCATACCAACAACCTGATCGGCCCTTATCAGTGTGGTTTTAGGCCAGTAAAGTCCACAACCGATTAAATTTTCACACTTCGGCAGATCCTGGAAAAAACCCAAGAAGTCCAAATCGATACCCACCACCTATTCATTGATTTCAAAACCGCATATGACAGCGTTTAGAGAGACGAACTATACAGAGTCATGTCTAGTTTTGGTATACCGCTCAAATTCGTCCGTTTGTGTAGGATGACGATATAGAATTCTCGCTGCTCCATCAGGATCGGAAACGACCTCCCCGACACATTCGATACCAAAAAAGGATTTACGCAAGGCGATGCGCTTTCATGTGACTTCTTTGATTTGGTTCTTGAGAGGGTTGTGCAAAATCAGAGGCACAATTTTCCAAAGATCGGTGCAACTACTAGCATACGCCAACGATATTGACATCATTGGTAGGACTCACCGTTATGTCATAGCCACGTTTGCTAGTATAGTGAAGGAAGCGGCAAGCATGGGTTTAGCAGTAAATGAGGGCAACACGAAAGGACACACAACATCGACGAATTGGACATAACGTCACCATTGACAGATGTAACTTTGAGGTAGTACGGGACTTTGTCTACCTCGGCTCCGCTATTGCCTCTGACAACAACATCTCGTCAGATTTTAAACTAAGAATAACTCTTACCAACCGCTGTTTTAGAGATGTGAAAGCAATTTTGTAGCAAAGCCTTCACTCGAACTTCTAAGGATATCCAATATAAGACCCTGATCATCACAATCCTTCTATACGGCGCTGAAGCGTGGACCTCTCAAAAGCGGATAAAGAAATCCTCGGTCCATTCGAGAGGAATATTCTTCGAAAAATCTTCGGTCCCGTTTTCTTTGACGGGCTATGGAGACGAAGATTCAACCAAGAACTATACGAGCTATACAGCGACATGTGCCTGGTCAAACAAAATTCGCATTGGACGTTCAAGATGGCTAGGACATGTAGAACGAATGGAAAACAATACTCCGGCTCGCAGAGTCTTCGATTCCCAGCCAGACGACGGGCGCAGTAGAGGAAGACCTCGCCTTAAGTTGCGCGCACAAGTGGAAACCGACCTCAACCAACTTGGAGTGCGCAATTGGAGGCAGTTAGCTATGACCGGGCTAATTGGAGAGGCATGTTGGTTGAGGCCCAGGTTCATTCCGGACTATTGCGCCACTTATGGAAGTAAGTAAGTAAGTCGCATTTGGAGTGATGAACAGCCACATGCCATACAAGAGTCACCGATGCATCCCGAAAAAACGACAGTTTGGTGTGGTTTATGGGCAGGTGGCCCATAAACGATTGCAAATTATTGAAATTTACTATCAAAATTCGTGCTTTGTGAAAAGTGTGTACGACCATATTATGGCGTACAGCGATGAGGCTCATTTCTGGCTCAACGGATACGTAAATAAGGAAAACTGTCGCATTTGGCGCGATGAACACATGCCATACAAGAATGACCGATGCATCCCGAAAAACGACAGTTTGGTGTGGTTTTTGGGCTGGTGGCATCATTGGTCCATTTTTCTTCAAAAACGATCATGGAAGAAACGTTACCATCAACGGCGAACGATATCGAGCCATGGTACCTCTTGATGAAACATTTAGTTTCATCAAGACGGTGCCACATGCCACACATTGGATGAATTTGGTGGGCAGCTTATCTCTCGAAATGGCCCTGAGTTGTCCGCCAAGATCATGCGATTTAACGCCTCTTGATTATTTCTTGTGCGGTTATGTAAAGTCGTTAGTCTATGTGGACAAGGTGAACATGCTCGAAAAAGTGACGCAAAACTGGACCTTCCGAATGGATCAATTAAAACGTAGCCGCGGATAACAGGTTGTCCGATTTAAAAAAAAAAAAAAACTACGCTTAAAAAAACACCCGTTATGTAAACCTGAACATTTCGTACTTCGCATACTGGAGATCTAACAACTGTCACATATTATGTTTCAATTATTTTCATTCTCTTTACTCAAAATTAGATTTTAATAAAGTAGCACAACCTTCCGTATTATTGTCATCAAATAATAATCAACAAAACAAAATTAAATGCTATCCACGTATAGGTTCTTACTATCATAAATCTTGCAAGTCATTTCACTGCAAAGCGAAGTTACACAATCATACAAAAAAAAAAAAACGATAAATGCAAACGCCTACCTACTTGAAAAACTGAAATGTTTTGATGAGAAAAGCTCAACAATGACTTGCTAATTCATAGCCATATCATGGTACGGAATTCAATTCCTTCTCTCAAGACATCAGAATGAGAGCTAGTAACTAAGTTTTTGAAAAAAGCTTTTACTTATGGTTGACACATTTCTCTTAAATTTCAATTTGTTGGCTGAATAATGTTTTGGTATATATGCACATGACAGCGAGAAACATTTTCAGTGATGCCAGATCTCTTTGAATAAATGTTCATACAAATGTTCACAACATTTTTAATTTTAGTAAATTAAATTAAATTAAGTACTAATACAACCATCAATTCAAGGCTTCAATATGAAAATTTTGCACGTTGTAAAGTTGTTGTTGATAAAAAAAAAACAGAAACTCATTATAAGGAGTGAATAAAATGATCTCTCTTCCAAAGTGGCGTTACAGTCCAGGATGAACCAATGCCTCAACCAACATGCCTCGCCAATTAGTCCGGTCCTTATCTAATTCGTTAAGCGGGGCAAATCAAGTTGGTTGAGGTCGGTTCTACTTCGCCACTTATGTTGAGGTCGTCCTCTATTTTTTTTTAACTTTTAAACTCATTTTTTATTTACTTAAAATATTAACTTACTACTAGACAAAAATGCTTAAATCTAACTTATCAATAACTGGTTTACTTAATCTAACTTATCGGCCCTTAGTGGGCGCTGTAAGCTTATATTTAGCTGTTTTATTTTGCCTTTAGGCTTAGATTTGTCGGTTTTTTGGTTTTGTATTTAATTTTAATTTACAAAGAAAAAATTTAAAACTTTGTTTAGTGACTTTTTTTGTTTTATATAAAAGCTTATTCTAGATTATATATAACTTAAGACTACTTAAACTGCTTAAGCCTAACTTAAGACTTAAGCCTAACTTAAGACTACTTAACTACCTAAACCTAACTTAATTATAATCGGGGTGGCGAGCCCTCGTTGCGCATGCCCCGAGGGGTCGCCATCCTGATTGCGTCTTTCGGTCCTACGGCAGCCTGCGTTCAACCATATTGTACGCCAATATGGTGCACAAGCCCCACCCCAGACCTTGTTCCCAATTTAAAATCTTACCTATGGAGTTGGACTAAAAGTCCGCAAAGTCCTGAGGAAGTGCAGAATCACCTTCCTCATATAGCCACCAAAATTCAGTGCGCTGTTTTGCAGCATCGATCCTATCGCAACGTCTGGCTGGGAATCTTACACGTCCAATGCTGATTTTTTTTTGACCAGGGACATGTCGCTTTACAGCTCGTTTAGTTTTTGGTTGAATCTTCGTCTCCAATCTCCATAGCCCGTCAACTCAAACAGAAGCGAATATTTTTGGAAGAATTTTCCTCTCGAATCTACCAAGGATTTCTTCATCCGCTTTTGATACGGTCCACGCTTCAGCGCCGTAGAGCATAACTGGGATGATCTGGTTCTTGTATAGGATCTCCTTAGTAGTTCGAGTGAGGGCTTTACTACTGAATTGCATTCTTAGCCAAAAGAAACAGCGGTTGGCAAGAGTAATTCTTCGTTTAATATCTGGTGAGATGTTGTTGTCAAAGTTAATAGCGGAGCCGAGATAGACGAATTCCAGTACTACCTCAAAGTTATATCTGTTAATGGTGACGTTCTGTCCAATTCGTCGATGTTGTGTGTCCTTTCGTGTTGACAGGATATACTTGGTCTTGCCCTCATTTACTGCTATACCCATTTATGCCGCTTCCTTCCCTATACCAGCGACGGTGGCTATGACATTGGGTCCGACCAATGATGTCAATATCGTCGGCGTATGCTATTAGTTTACCGATTTTTGGAAAATTGTGCCTCTGGTGTTGGCTTGGGAGTTTTGCACAATCTACTCAAGAATCAAATTGAAGAAATCACATGGCAGCGCATCGCCTTGCCTAAATCCTTCTTTTGGTATAGAATGTGTCGGTAAGGTCATTTCCGACCCTGATGGACGAGTTTGGGCGGTATACCAAAGCTAGACATGGCTCTGTATAGTTCGTATCTATAAATACTCTCGTATGCGGATTTGAAATCGATGAATAGGTGATGGTTGTCGATTTGGACTTCTTGGGTTTTTTCCAGGATCTGCCGAAGTGTGAAAATTTGATCGGTTGTGGACTTTCCTGGCCTAAAACCACACTGATAAGGGCCGATCAGGTTGTTGGTAAACGTTTTCAGGCTACGGCGGGTAGGATTTCAGATACTACGGCTAATAGGATCTTATAGGCGATGTTGAGGAGACTTATGCCTCTGTAGTTGACGCAGTTCAGAGGGTCTCCAGTTTTGTGGATCGGGCAAACAATGCTGGGGTTCCATTCATCAGGCATACTTTCATCCGACCACGTTTGGCTTAAGAAACAGAATGTGTTACTAGCCAAGTCATCTCCGCCGGCTTTTAATTCTCAGTAGAAAGGCCGTCATTTCCGGCAGCCTAATTAAGCTTCAGATTAGATATTGCTATCCTCACTTCATTCAGGTCGGTTGGTTGGCAGTTTTCACTATGGTTATCAATATTTAATGGTTCGTTCTGGCTGACAGCAGAATGTTGTTCGTCATCGCCATTAAACAGTCTGCAGAAGTGGCTCTTCCATATCCTCAGCATCGACTATGTTTCAACTTGTATCCTTGGCCTTGAAGGAAATTACATGACAGCGCATCGCCTTGCCTAAATCCTTCTTTGGTATAGAATGTGTCGGTAGGGTCATTTCCGACCCTGATAGAGCAGCGAGAATGCTTCATCGTCATGGTACACAAACGGACGAGTTTGGGCGGTATACCAAAACTAGACATGGCTCTGTATAGTTTGTCTCTATACACTTTTGTAAAACTTGCGAACATCGTTCCTGGAGTGTCACCTCTTTATATCCTCGAATGCGCGCTTTTCTTGCTTTCTGGCATCGATGCCATTGTTCTTCGAAATTCGATGGTGGTGGTATGGTGTTAAGCGAGAGGTATAGGAATACGCGTAGCGCGAAGGTCTTGGCGGTCTCTTACGATTTCAGTCTTTCCACGTTAGACTTTTCACAGTTTTTCTGGATTGTTGTGGCGTGGTGGATATCCGCATACTAACCTTGGCTGCAACAAGGTAGTGGTCCGAGTCGATGTTAGCTCCTCGGATTGTTCGGACATCCAAAATACTGGATGCGTGCCTCTTGTCTATCGCAATATGATCGATTTGGTTGACCGTTCGTTGACCACCTGGAGACCACCATGTCCCTTTATGGATATCGAGGTAAGGAAACCTTGTGCTAGCTATAGTGGCATTTCGTTCCGTAGCGAAATCAATTAGCCTAAGTCCGTTACCAGACGTGCTGAAGTGTAGGCTTTGTTTTCCGACAATACTGCTAGAGATGTCGATCTCTTCCTACGATTTTAACATCGTACTTCGGTAGTCGCTCATAGTTTTTGTCAAGGAGCTCATAGATACAATCCTTAGCTATATTATTTTTTTCCTCCATTGGGGCGTGAGCGCAAATAAGGCTTATGTTGGCGAATTTGGTCCTGATGCGTATTGTAAGAATGCGTTCGCTAATGTCTTGGAAACATAAGGCTTCTTGCCTAAGTCGCTGTTTGTGCTCACTATAATACGGTCTGTAGTAGATGTCACAGTTTTTCATCCTCGTTTTGCCTGACCCATCCCATCGTATTTTCTGAATGGCAGTAATGTCTGCCTTGCAGCACTTAAGGGCTTCCGCTAGTTGTTCGCTTGCATTCTCCGGTTTAATGTTCTCACATTCCAGGTTCAGATACGAACGTCGATGTCCTTGTTTTTTACCCGTGTAGTCAACAATAAAATCAGTCCTTTTCGAGGCTATTGGTTAATTCGTAACATCTATTTTATTCCATGGTTGGGTAGTTAACCCAAAGCACAACCCCCAACGTGGAGGGCCAGTTGCAATTTACTAGGACACGGGGCCATCAGTTTCGACTACGAGATTGAGCGCTACCGTCGCTTGGCCATTCGGTTTATCCGCCACCATTTCTATTCAAGGGGCGTGACTTTCACTAGAAATTCCTAGACAACCTGTTGTCCGAATATGTCGATGTAGCTTTTCTAGGTTCGCTTGGGACAGCAGGCCGGGTATTCATTCCGTGCCATTCTGACCTGGCTGTTCATTGTGTTGCTGTTTTTCTTCGTGTCGTCAAATCCAGTTGGATGAGACCAGCACCCGAAAGTTACCAATTGTAGGTTAAAAATAAGCACTTGATGTGTGGTTGGAGTAACAACCACTGGGCATTGCCAAGCTAACGCCAATCGGTGTCAATGAGAGTTTTCAATGATAACAATAACTGGCCCTAAATACGTCTGATACTAATATCCATTAAGACGGCGTGGGTGTCATTTTGTCAAGGTTTAAAGAATGCCCTTCAACTTAAATATTTCATTATTTTGAAAAGAAGAGCAAAAATCTAAATTTTTGAATGTTTCTCAAGGACTCACTAAACAGCTTTAGTTCTCCTAAGGATTTCAAAATTCTTTGCAAAAATGTGATTATGTTAGCAAAAACAAAATGATAATTGAAATAAATATCTAGAACCTTTCGTTTGATTAAAAGCAAACAAATAATTTTCATTGGCTGTTATTCTTACCTATGAAAACTAATTTTATTTGCTTTAACAAAACTTGACTTTAACAGAAATAATTCAACCGCATCATACACACCTGCATAGATTAATACTTTCAATCCGATACTAGAGATCAACGCATAATTCATTTAAAATACTTTTCGACATGCGTTCTGCAGTTAATCACTCCCCCATATCACCCGTGAATGTTTTATAGCCTCATGCAAGTCCTATATTGACATCTTCACCTGATTACCCATGACCGAAGCAATCCCAGCGAAAACAATCCACATCCACATTATCGGGAGAGCAATACAAATTTCAAATCGCATCCATTCATCAGAGATACCTTCAGAAGTTAATTCCCATTAAACGATCAATTAAGGGCAACCAACCAATTATTCGCCATAATCCGTTCTGAACTCTTTAAAACCGATCTGTATCCCACTGGGGAGAACAAATTCACATAATCAAATCCATTCACACCAAACGACGACGACGATGAGGACGATAATAGAAACCTCACGACGATTGCGCGACAGCCTCACCAACTCCAAATACTTTGTATACACGGGACTACTACGACAACGACAACGACGACACGATAAAAGATGAAAAGATCAAACGCGCAAACGCGCAAACATCATAAATCATCGATTCAATATGTCTGCGCGGCACGTTTCCGCCGATCGATGTTCCGCGCAATCACATAAATCACATACAACAGTCGTAGCGTCGCGTCGCGTCGGTCGTTGCGCCGCCGCATATATTCCATTGCGCTGCTCCAGCTCCAGTGATATCCTATCCAGTGCTGCTCTAGCGTGATGCTAGCCAATTGCTCGAGTGTCAATAAAGTGTCGGCATACAGCAGACCGGCACAACTCCAGGGATGTCGCGGAGGGGGCAGCGCGAGGGGGGGCAATGCGAGGGGGGGCACCGCGAGGGGGGGCACCGCGAGAGGGTTGCAATTTATTGTTTGCTAATAAACATGACAATAATTTCTCATGCTTTCTTTTCTCTTTCACCATTATGAAGTGATTAACAAAAGAATACAATTCCTGACGATGCCACCGGCCGACAGACACCACCAACAGTACCAGATACAAAAGTCACAAGATCCATGTGGCGGAAGACAAGAAGACGAAGAGAAAGGTGTTAGAAGAGATCCCCATAGTTGGTCGTAGTCGTATTGCCGCCGGTGTTATTCACCTGCATTTATGACGCCCCATGGATGTATCTATGTGAGCACACTTTACCTATGTGTGCATGGTGTTTCTATTTATCTTTGAGGTGACCTAGTACAGCGGTATGGCGGGTTGTTATCTTTCGTGACGAAGGAGAATTTGCACTGCGATTTTGATGAATGCCTCAAATTGTTTGTTTGCGTTTCTCAAACTCCCTCGCCATTGTGGTGAGTTGGTTTTCTTGTTTCTCTGGCGACTTTTCCCATAATTTTCCCGCGCGCAGCGTGAGATAAAAGTGGAGTAACGTGGGTCTGGTGGGCTTTCCGCTGTTTGTTGCTTGTGTCTGTTCGAGATGCAATTTGGCATTGAAAGCGTGCACACTGTTTCCACCATTTTTTTCCAGCTGTCTTTGGGACGGGGAATTTATAGGATTGTCGGATGGTTGAACTTGTAATTGATAGCGCTAGCGCGTGGTAAGCATTTCATGTGGTACATTACACTCGGGAAGGAGGTATGTTTTGTTTTTGGGAAATTGATTTGACATCCTGCTTGTAGTTACCCGTTACCCGCTACCCGCTAGGGTGATCCATTTCGAGGTTCCCTACTTTTTTAAGGAAAAAAACACAGAAAATTCAAATTTAATGGAAAATGTTTATTATCATTTGAAAGAACATTCTTTGGCATTTATTTTTTGAAGATTATGTCTATCAAATGTTGGTCGTTGCTACGTCGCAGATGGTCCATCCGTTGAGTCCAATTTTCGATCACTCGTTCGAGCATTTCGCGTAACTGGCGAATGACACGCGTGATGTTTTTCTCCAAGGCCTGAATCGAAGCGGGTTTGTCGGCATAAGCTTTTGACTTAACATATCCCCACAGGAAAAAGTCTAACGACTATGTCGATCACACGATCTTGGTGGCCAATCGACCGGCCCAAAACGTGAAATTATGTGCTCAATATACGTCCAGCCGTCTTGCTGAAACCAAATGTCGCCGAGATCACGAGCTTCAATTTCAGGCATCAAATAGACGGTTATTATGGCACGATAACGGTCGCCATTGACGGTTACGTTCGCACCGGCATAATTTTTAAAGAAATATGGACCGATGATTCCACCGGCCCACAAACCACACCAAACCGTTGTTTTTTCTGGATGAAGTGGCAGTTCTTCAATCTCTTCAGGTTGCTCTTCGTCCCAAATGCGGCAATTTTGTTTGTTTACATACCCATGGAGCCAGAAATGGGCCTCATCGCTAAACAAAATTTGCCTCGAAAACGTCGGATCTTCTTGGAACTTTTCAAGAGCCCACAGAGCGAAGCGATGTCGCTTGGGAAGGTCGAGCGGCTTCAGTTGTTGCACAAGCTGTATTTTGTACGCTTTCAATTTAAAATCTTGACGTAAAATGCGCCAAGTCGTTCCATACGTCAGTCCGAGTTGCTGCGAACGGCGCCGAATCGACTCTCTACGGTCTTCGTGTACACTCTCAGCTACGGCCGCTATATTTTCTTCACAGCGTGCTGGACGTGGTCTATTCGGTCGAATATTATCCAATAATGAATGCTGGGTCTCAAAATGGGTGATGGTGTTGCGAATAGTACGCTCAGTAGGCCGATTATGTTGACCATAAGTTGAGCGAAGTGCACGAAACACATTCCTCACAGAACCTGAATTTTCATAATAAAGTCGAACAATTTGTAAACGTTGTTCACGCGTAAGTCTTTCCATTATGAAATGCCAAACAATACTAAACAAAAATAACATGACAGCATGACACGACTCACACGTGATCTGTCAAAAAGGGATATTGAAAAAAGTATCTCTATTTGGATCACCCGTTACAATGAAATTCAGTTTATTTTGGACGATCTTCTTGCTCATGCATCACATCTATCAAGAGGTGGAGGTTTTCTGTCAATCTTTCTTCCTTGAGAATGAGCTTAATGTTAAGCTTTCTTGGATGCATTTTGGTAGGCTTGTGCTTTTTTTAAACTATTCGCGGGACAGCAGGAGGGACACACATTGATAATACTCGAGATCATGTGCAAGATTGTCACAACCATGTCTGCTAGTCTAGAAAAGGAAGCGGCAAAAATGGGTTTAACAGAAAATGAGGGTAAGACCAAGTGCAGGGTGCCAGGTAACTTTTAAACAAAACACAATTTTATAATTTTTATTTTGTTATTTGTTTATTATGACCTTAAAAAATATGTTAGGAAAATAATGTCAGTCAATCGCCTTTGGTTGGCAGTTGTAGAACTAGAGTAGACTCTCTAGAAGCCATTAGATCAGTCGCAACTGATGTGCTAGATTTCTCGCTCCCACCAGCAAGAAACCTTAGGTTTGATGAGGAATGCCGACATATTCTCGCAGCCAAGAACGAGGCCTGCAAGGCTAAACTACAGGTGAAGACGAGAGCTGCCATTGACCTCTTTAGGCAGAGAAGAAGGGAAGAACACTGGGTTTTCAGAAATAAGAACAAAGAGCAAGAGCGCGATCGAGGATACAGAGAGGTGCCACTCCAGGAACGATGTTCGCAAGTTTTACCAAAGTGTAAAACGTCAACGATACAAGGCTTGAACAGAGTCCTGTCGAGATGAGCAAGGGAATATCGTAGTTGAGAAATAGTCGATGCTGAGGATATGGAAGAACCACTTCTGCAGACTGTTTAACGGCGATGACGAGCAACATTCCACTGTCAGGCAGAATGAACCATTCAATATTGGCAACAACAATGAAAACTGCCAACCACCCGACCTGAGTTAAGTGAGGATAGCAATATCTAAACTCGACCTTAATGAGGGTGCCGGAAATGACGGCCTTCCCGCTAAGCTTTATAAAACATCCACCAACTCATAAGCCAAATCTGGTGGGATGAAAGTATGCCTGATGAATGGAACCCCAGCGTCGTATGCCCGATCCACAAAAAAGGAGACCCTCTGAACTGCGCCAACTACAAAGGCACACGTCTCCACAACATCGCCTACAAGATCCTATCTGCCGTAATATGTGAACGCCTGAAACCGTTTACCAACAACCTGATCGGGCCTTATCAGTGTGGTTTTAGGCCAGGAAAGTCCACAACCGATCAAATTTCCACACTTCGGCAGATCCTGGAAAAAAACCCAAAAGTCAAAATCAATACCCACCACCTATTCATCGATTTCGAAGCCGCATACAACAGAATTTTTATAGACGAACTATACAGAGCCATGTCTAGTTTTGGTATACCGCCCAAACTCGTCCCTTTTTGTAAGATGACGATGGAGAATTCTCGCTGCTCCATCAGGGTCGGAAACGACCTCACCGACACAATTGATACCAAAAAAAGGATTTAGGCAAGGCGATGCGCTGTGATTTGACTTCTTCAAGTTGATTCCTGAGATGAATGTGCTAAACTCCCGAGTTAACATCAGAGGCACAGTTTTCCAAAAATAGGTGCAATTACTTTACGGAGGCAGTGTCGAAAATTGGAGAAATGAGGTTAAAACCAAGAGTTTGCCTCCACACGATAGAACACACAACCTTGACGAATTGGGCAGAACGTCACCATTGACAGATATAATTTTGAGGTAGTACGGGCCTTTGTCTACCTCGGCTCCGCTATTTACTTTGACAACAACATCTCGTCAGAAATTAAACGAAGAATTACTCTTGCCAACCGCTGTTTCTTCGGGCTAAGAAGGCAATTTAGTAGCTTAGCCCTAGCTAGAACTACTACTCCCAGTTCTTCTCTACAGCCCTGAAGCATGGACCGTATCAAAAGGGGATGAAGAATTTTTTTGGTCGATTCTCCCGTTTGCGGTGACGGGCTTTGGAGACGAAGAATCAACCAAGAACTGTACGAGCTATACAGCGACATGAAACAAGTCAAAAAAATCCGCATTGGACGCTTAAGATGGCTAGGACATGTAGAACGAATGGACACCAATAGTCCGGCTCGCAGAGTCTTCGATTCCTAGCCAGACGTCGGACGCTGTAGTGGAAGACCTCGCCTTAAGTGATGCGCACAAGTAAAAATCGACTTCAGCCAGTGCGCAACTGGGGACAGTTAGCTAAGGTCCAGGCTAATTGCAGCGCATGTTGGTTGAGGCCCAGGTTTATTCCATACTGTATCACCAGTTTAGTAATTAAGTATTATATAGACCACCAGTAAAACGGAGACGTGCATGCAGTTAGAAGTCAGGGCAGCGATTATAAGTTTAATCCTTCGTCGAGTTTGTTTGTCTTTCTGTAAGGACCAGAAGGTGTGGCCTTTATCTTTGGAGATGTATGAGTACGCAGCTGACAATGACGTTGGTGTATCCCATACCTCGAATGTTGCGAAATTCAGTCAGTTCCTTCAGTTTTTTTTTAATGTTGGTGTTGGTATTAGTTTCCCTTGTATGTTATTAGCTCTGAAAAAGTTGCCCAAGGAGATCCGAATGATAAACGAGATTAGCTCCTAGTTTAGCCCATCTGCTAAACTCCAAATCGTAGAAATAAGTGGGCCTAACGTGTGAAGTGCTGCTACCTCACTGGACCTAATCTGCCATTACCTCATATATATTTATAATATGAAAACTTGGAAGTTTTCAAATCAAGGAGTCTTTCAAGTGGGTCCCTCTGGCATGGTCTCCATTGATGTATTCTAAAAATGTAACCTCTACCCTTCCGATTCTTAAGCGCGCATTGATGGACATAATCTACTGTAGTTGGGTAACTGATTAAGACGTACTTCTTCTCAACTCCGACCTATCGACCATGGGAGGTCCTACTGCCGAAACATGTTCTTCAATCACATAGCCGTGACTGACGCAGAAGCTACCCTACCACGCAAATTCCTTTCAAATATGAAAATCATATTCGCTCTGTGTGAGGAAATGTTTGGAATTGTTCGGTCAAGCCGCTGTTTCTTTTTACAGTTTCATTTGAAGTACGTACGAATGCATTCTTTTAAAATTTCCTTCAAATTCAAAAAGCAATATCTATCCATACTCCTGCCATCCTTGCTATTTTCTCTTTCCCCAAAAGGTAAACCATACAAACTATTTATAACCGCAATTTCTTCCTCCAATACATACGGTTGTTCTCGGTAGGAATCCATGGATTAATGATACTTAATGCCATAAGGCATCCTTAACAAATGTGAGGTTTGACACCAATCAATGCTTTTCACAGCGAAAACGCCTTAAAGCCCCACCCAAGCCTCTAAGTACCTCACAATGTATTCATAACCCCCGCTAGGCACATAACTGAAGACACCTAACCACTGCGGACGATCTCACAATCGTTCAGCATCCCAATCCCAGAAGTCATCAGCGCAAACAAATGGTTTGTTTAGATTTCCAATTTAACCTTCCTCGACGGAGTAGTAGCTGGACTTACACCACCTTCCAATTTCTTCCTTTCATTAGGCCCGAATATTTCCAATTCGTTTTCGATTTTTTCAATAATTGGCCAACGAGGCGCAAGACAGTAAACGCCTGGAAAAAATCTATATTGGCCATATCGGCCGACATATCGACTACTTGAGTCTGGTGGACGGGCGACGTTGTCCATGCCAAAGCCTCATTTATTTAATGAATCCCAAGATAAGGCTCCCTCGCCAAATGCTCATTGCGGCGGCATGCTCGCAGACTATGTGCGGCTATGGTGTGGCGGAGGAGATTTTTCCTAAATGGAAAATCCATTTCACTTTTTATATTAATCTTCACCTGCCAGAAGGATGACTTTTTCCACCACCACCATCAGCACCAGCACCATCGACAACATCACCTGAAAGACCGCTAATAGTCGGGTCTGGTCTCTCGCGGATTGGTGATGTGAGATGAGGTGGCCGCGATAGCGTTGGGGGAGAGGATCTGTCTGACTATACAAACGAGTGCCCGTACATATATTATCGACGCGTCGCGTTGTCGTCTCATTTTTTCGGAACCGGTATGAGAATAGATGGGGACATGTGCGTGAGGAATTTATACCGCTCCAAGCGAAAATGCAAAGAAGACGAGGAGGAAAAGTGCACTTTCGGTTTTATGGAGAAAATTTCAGCGGCATCATCGCGATAATTTTGAGTTTTCAGCTCTTTGGGTTTTTTTTTTTTTAGTTTTCAGGCCAAGTAAGACGGAAAGATGGAAGTGGAAGTTTCACAACATTTTTGCGATGAAAATGAAATGGAAATCCATCACAGTCGGTGGGAGGTGAATGTGGCAATGGTGAGGTGTAACGATTTATCCACCTATTAGATATTACAGATACCTACCACCCTTTATTTTTGTCCGGCAATTGTCAGAAATTTCAGTGTTGCCAGGTCTCAAATGTGTTACAATCGTGAGAGCGTGAGAGAGACAATAATGAAGGAAATGTCATTGATAGACCTTCGTCTGCCAACAAATACGTCAGGCACTCATTTTTTATTGATGGACCTGAAAATATTATAAGATCTGTGATTCAGTCTGTCTGCAGCTTAGGTCTTCCGTTTGATTTAGTTTGCGTTCGTTAAACCTTGTAGTTGCAAAATTCCATCAGAGAAGAACAAATCTCTTGAAAATTCATCTTCCTCCAATCTTCCGCATTTTGGCATTACGCCAAATAATGCCTCCTTCTCCATTCTTGGTGATGTCCTCCGGTCTCGAAAGTGACGGCGTAGACATCTATAATGGGGGAGGAAGCCGTTGCTCATTGTTGGACTTGGTGAGCATTGAGTGGGGAGGAGGACTGTCAAATATACCAAAACAATCTTTCGCGAACTTCCTTGGTGGTTTCGCGTGCAGATTTTGGGGTATGGGATATGGTCGATGGTTCGAGGGTTGGTCTCGAGGCCATTCCACAGCATGTGCTTGTGGCTATCACCTTTTGTGTTTGTACCTTCGGTCTTTTTTGTTGCCGTCATCGATTTTTAGACGAGTCCTAGTTGTGAACATTTCCTTTATATGTTTTATGTCTCGAGTTTTTGTGTTGTTTGTTGTGTGTGGCGAGGGTGTTTATGTCTGGCCGTCCGCCTTAACACCTCGCTTGCTTCTCCGTTGCTCCATGGGTGGGTGAAGGAGATCGACATCCTTTGGCCATAGATCCCAACTTTTCGTGTTGCGGCTTTGTTGGAGGGATGTCCCTTGTGCCGACAGCACCATGCCTCTGCTGCTCCTACGTTGCTCCAATGTTGGGAGAAATGAGAACGCGTACTCTGTTGTCATCGAACATATTTGTGTAGAGCTTGTGCCCATAACGTGGTTACGCAAACGGTTGTGTTGGGGTGTAGGCTCCAGGGAACGTCCTTCCCCAGCCGTCAACTTCTTGTTGCGGTCAACGAGGGATCGCTCTCCCTCATCTATCGAACGGTTCAGACCGCTCTTGTCTGATGGATTTAACGACGGCATTTTCCGGTGTACTCCTGTCGCACGTTTTGTGTGGCGATGCTCTGTCGTGAGCCTCCCTAATCTCCCTAGGGATGCACCGACCAGACTCCTTATATATTTTTTAGTTTGCTTCCTCAGGGTCTGAAGGTAGTGGACCGGTGGCTGATTGGATCATGCCAGCCCAACACTTCATACAGATTCTGGGTTTGCGATCATAATAAAACAGGGACCAAAAGGATAATATAAGGATAGATCGTGAGACTTGCTGTGGTACATTTTTTCGTAACAACACCGCCTTATCGCATGGTGAAACCAGTATAGAGATTGGTGTCGCTTTTCTTAACTCGTAGCTACAACCTTTGACATACTAAGCGCGGCCTGCTTTTCCCAGCTGTATAAAACGCAGCTCGAGGAAAATATGGCATGGGTTGTAAGCTGGCATCAAATGCTTTTTTCCATTTCGAAAAGGGAATAAGCTTCGTGGGGCTATTTTTTTTGTTATTTTGGAATTTTGGTTACAAATCGCATCATACCGCTAACTGGTTACTGCCAATGCCACGAAGAGTAAAGGTTATAGGCTTTGGCGTTGATAGCGCTATTGTTACCGTGTGAGAGCATATCTACGAGATCCAGCAGAGAACAAACGAAGCGAAATCTGTAATCAAAGCCTGGGCTTAGTCTCCTCGCATTGAACAAAAAATTAAATACAAGTTTTTGGCAACAAAATTCAGAGAGTCTAGATGAGTAAACGCGTTCCAGAGAATAGAGCAATCTCCACGCAGAGTTGGAAAAATCCCTCGAACAATGCTTTTACAGGAAGGTTATCATCAACTTATCCCGGAAATAGAAACTGGACGAATAGGGAAACGGGAGACCTAAATTTCTTTATCACGCGGTTTCTAACTTACCATGTCGGATTAAGCAAATACCTGCATGGATTCGGGAATGACACCTCACCAATCTGTCAACAATATCCGAATGCACAAAAAAGACGCAAAGGATGTTATTTACTACTGCCTACGTTTTGGAAGACTTACACAGGACTCCGGAGGCAATCCTTATAGTTGGCGAGCTGATCATGTCAGAGGAAACCTTAAACAAAGGAAACCTGCGTCCTAAACGAATTGAGGACAATTGAATATCTAAGGCAACAGAACGCCGAAGAGGAGAGTGTAGCTGGCTGTACCGCGGGGAGAGTGGTGGAAGAATATACGGACGTGTTGTTAAGTCAGCTTCGAACCATGCATGCTAATAGTGGGGCAGAATTAAGCCACATGGGGACGAATTCCCAACAAAAGGAAACAAACCCCGAGTCACGAAATATGTTTCGAAGAAATTTCTCTTCATACAGGATTTCTTCATACGCGTTTGATACAGATGCTGCTTTAGCGCCGTAGAGCAGGACCAGGATGGTCATGGTCTTGTATAGGATCTCCTTATAAGTACAAGTGAGGGCTTCTCTTAGCGCGAAGAAACAGCTGTTGGCATGGTTGATTCTTCGTTTAATTTCTGGCGAGATGTTGTTGTCAAAGTAAATAGTGGAGTCGAGGTAGCTAAGACATGTAATACCTCAAAGTAATACCTGGCAATGGTGAGGTTCTGTCCAATTCGTCGATGTTGTGTGTAATTTCGTGTTGAGAGTATTTTCTTGGTTTTATCCTCATTTACTGCTAATCCCATTTTTGGCGCCCCCTACCCTTTAATAGCAAACATGGCAATGCTATCGCTTTGTGTCCGACCAATGATGTCGATATCGTCGGCGTAGGCTAGTAGTTGCAACATTTAATGGAAGATTGGGCCTCTGGTGTTAGATCAGGAGTTGTGCACAATCCTCTCAAGAGTGATGGCACATGACTGTGCATTGCCTTGCCTAAATCATTTTTGGTATCGAAAGTGTCGGTTAGGTTGTTTTCGGCCGTAATGGAGAGGCGAGAATTCTCCAACATCATCTTGCCCAGACGGACGAGTTTGGGCTGTATACCAAAACTAGGCATGGCTCTGCATAGTTCGTCTCTATAAATGCTGTCGTATGCGGGTTTGAATAGGTGGTGGGTATCGATTTGGATTTCTTGGGTTTTTTTTTGAGCATCTGCCGAAGTACGAAGATTTTATCAGTTTTGGATTTTGCTGGCCTTAAATCACACTGATAAGAGCAGATATCGCTTTTGGTAAACGGTTTGACGTGTTCACGTAATACGGCGGATAGGATCTTGTAGGCGATGCTGAGGGAACTTATGTCTCTGTGGTTGACTCAGTTCAGAGGTTTTCACTTCTTGTGGATCAAATAAACGATGCTGTGCTTCTATTTTCAGGTACTCTTTCATCCGATAAAATAATGCTTTTGAGTTGGCGAATCTTACTTACCAAATTATGTCGTCATTTCCTGGAGCCTTGTTAAGATTGAGTAAAGTTATTGCTGTCCTCACTTCAATTAGGTCGTACGGTTGGTAATTTTGCTGTCGTCGTCAATATTGGAAAATTTGCTTTTTCTGACAGCGGAGTGGTATTCGTCATCGCCGTTTGTCAGTTTGCAAAAGTGGTTCTCATACTCATCATCGACTATGTCTCAACTTCGATGATTTCTTGTTCAACACGATGAGATTCTGTTCAAGACTTGTATCCCTGGCTTTGATGTTTAACACTTTGGTAAAACTGTGGTGTTGTTCTTTACTTCATTGCTTATAGAGCTCAATGGGAGCTCTCGTATCAGCTTAGCCTTGTAGGCCTCTTTCTTGGCTGCGAGCATCTGTCGGGATTCCTCATAAAACCAAGGGTTTCTGGCTGGTTGACGTCAGATACCAAGGACATCAGTTGTGAATGATATCATGGCTTGTTGACATCGTTTCCATTGTTCGATGCTGGTGGTATGGTGTTAACTAAGGGTTAAAGGGATAAAAATAACTTGGTGGTCTCTTGCGATTGCAGTCTTTCGACTTTTTTCTCATTTTTTGTTGTGGTGAATTTCCGGATTATTATAACTTTGACACATTGATGGTATAAATACAATGGAATTGATACCATTGTATTGGAAATACATTGGGCGGCTACGCACGCGTTATGTAGTAAGAGTTGATGAATGCCAATCATAGTTGTTAAACGTATCTCTCAGGAAGCATGGCGCTGTGGTTGTTAGAATTCTGTTTATACCACTTAAAGCGTATCAAGCCACGCAAAAACCAAGCTGCTTGGGTGGTACATCCATAAAAATTTATGATTTTTGCAACCGAAAATGAAAATTAGACCCGCTGTGTAGTTTGACAACTAACTCCAACTATTTACAAAAAGCTTCTAAGCAGATTGAGTTCGGAAAGTTTTGTTAAGAATCTTTTACTTTACTTTGCTTAGTTCCATACAAAACACGAATAATTCCAATAAATTGACTCAATAATTGCAAACGAGAGGAGATCACTTTTGACTTTGGATCTTGCCATACAACTCACTTAAGTGGCACTTCAGTCCGGAATGAAGCTGGGCCTCAACCAACATGCATCTTTAGGTAACTGCCTCCAGTTGCACACTCCAAGTTGGTTGTAGTCGGTTTCCACTTGTGCGCGCCAATTAACCTCCACTGCATGCGACGTCTGGCTGGGAATCTTAAACGTCGAATGCGGAGTTTTTTAACTATTGGCATGTCGATGTACAACTCGTATAGTTCTTGGTTGAATCTTCGTCTCCATAGCCGGTCAACGTACACGGGACCGAAGAATTTTCATCTCGAATCGATCAAGGATTTCTTCATCCAATTTTGCGAAGGTCCATGCTTCAGGGCCGTAGAGCAGGACTGGGACGTTCTGGGTCTTTAATAGGAATTCCTAAGCAGTTCGAGTGAGTCCTTTACTACTGAATCGCCTTCTTAGCCCGAAGAAACAGCGGTTGGCAAGAGTAATTCTTCGTTTAATTTCTGACGAGATGTTTATTCTTAAGTGGCGCTACAATCCGGAATGAACCTGGGCCTCAACCAACATGCCTCTTCAATTAACTCGGTCATTAGAAAACTGTCTACAGTTGCGCACTCCAAGTTGGTTGAGGTCGGTTTCCACTTGTGCGCCCCAAGTAAAGCGAGGTCTTCCTCTACTGCGTTCGACGTCTGGCTGGGAATCGAAGACTCTGGGAGCCAGAGTATTGGTGTCAATTCATTCTAAATGTCCTAGCCATCTTAAACATCCAATGCGGAGTTTTTTTTGACCAGGGGCATGTCGCTGTACAGCTCGTATAGTTCTTGCTTGAATCTTCGTCTCCATAGCCCGTCAAGGCAAACGGGATCGAGGATTTTTTGAAGACTTTTCCACTCAATTCGACTAAGGATTTCTTTATTCGCTTTTTAGATGGTCCATGCTTCAGCGCCTGAGCAGGACTGAGATAATCAGGGTCTTATATAGGATCTCCTTAGTAGTTCTAGTGAGGGCTTTACTACTGAATTTTGACGAGAATCAGAATGAAGAAGTCACATGGCAGCGCATAGCCTTGCCTAAATCCCATTTTTTTTGGTATCGAACGTATCGGTCGGAAGCGACGACCATAATGGAGCAGCGAGAATTCTCCATCGTCATCCTACGCAAACGTTTTTGTGGTAAAACCAAAAACAGACATGCCTCTGTATAGTTCGTCTCTATAAATGTTGTCGTATGAGGCTTTGAAATCAATGAATAGGTGGTAGGTATCGATTTGGACTTTTTGTTTTTTTCAGGATCTGCCTAAGATCACACTGATAATGACCGACAAATTTGTTGGTAAATTTTTTCAGGCGATCACATAAAGGGTGATCCATTTCGAGGTTCCCTACTTTTTAAAGAAAAAAACACAGAAAATTCAAATTTAATGGAGAATGTTTATTATCATTTGAAAGAACATTCTTTGGCATTTATTTTTTGAAGATCATGTCTATCAAATGTTGGCCGTTGTTACGTCGCAGATGGTCCATCCGTTGAGTCCAATTTTCGATCACTCGTTCAAGCATTTCGACTGGTAACTGGCGAATGACACGCGTGATGTTTTCCTCCAAGGCCTGAATCGAAGCGGCGGAAAACGTGAAATTATGTGCTCACCGAAATGTTCTCTCAATAAGTCCATTGATTAATGCGATGTGTGGGAAGTGGCGCCGTCTTGCTGAAACTAAATGTCGCCGAGATCACGAGCTTCAATTTCAGGCATCAAATAGTCGGTTATCATGGCACGATAACGGTCCCCATTGACGGTTACGTTCGCACCGGCATAATTTTTAAAGATATATGGACCGATGATTCCACCGGCCCACAAACCACACCAAACCGTTGTTTTTTCTGGATGAAGTGGCAGTTCTTCAATCTCTTCAGGTTGCTCTTCGTCCCATATGCGGCAATTTTGTTTGTTTACATACCCATTGAGCCAGAAATGGGCCTCATCGCTAAACAAAATTTGCCTCGAAAACGTCGGATCTTCTTGGAACTTTTCAAGAGCCCATAGAGCGAAGCGATGTCGCTTGGGAAGGTCGAGCGGCTTCAGTTGTTGCACAAGCTGTATTTTGTACGCTTCCAATTTAAGATCTTGACGTAAAATGCGGCAAGTCGTTCCATACGTCAGTCCGAGTTGCTGCGAACGGCGCCGAATCTCTACAGTCTTCGTGTACACTCTCAGCTACGGCCGCTATATTTTCTTCACAGCGTGCTGGACGTGGTCTATTCGGTCGAATATTATCCAATAATGAATGCTCGGTCTCAAAATGGGTGATGCTGTTACGAATAGTATGCTCAGTAGGCCGATTATGTTGACCATAAGTTGAGCGAAGTGCACGAAACACATTCCTCACAGAACGTGCATTTTCATAATAAAGTTGAACAATTTGTAAACCTTGTTCACGCGTAAGTCTTTCCATTATGAAATGCCAAACAATACTAAACAAAAATAACATGACAGCATGACACGACTCACACGTAATCTGTCAAAAAAGGCTATTGAAAAAAGTATCTCTACTTGGATCACCCGTCATTATGGCAGATAGGATCCTGTACGCTATGTTGGGGAGACTTATGCCTCTGTAGTTTGGAACTTACCATGCTATTGAAAAAAGCTTACAAGTTGTTTCTCTTTAAACAAAATGAAAAAAACATTACGTAACCGTTACATATATATATTTTTATTTTTATATATTTATTGGACAATGGCATATCCAAATAAAAATCAATTTACAAAAACATTATTTCTGTTCGTTAATAAAACATAAAATTTTTCGATTTTAATTCATATTTGTATTGCTTGCTCTTAAAAGTTAATAGTTTGGCTATTTACACAAAAAAAGGATAATTCAACAATTTAGGAAAAATAAAAACAAACAAAAGTTCGGTAATTTTTTTGTATCCACAAATGTTCTGTTTACATTACATTTAGCGACTAATTAAGGCAGACTTTTACTAGGTACATTTATGTTAAATCAATTATTTTGAAATAAAAAATCGAAAAAAAAGTATAAATGTAGATAAAAGGAATATATATACAAAAAAGAAAAACAAAAAATTACAATACACGTAAGAAAATAATTAAAATTAATAAAAAAAAAAAAACATAAACTAACCTAATGACTATACACAAACTAAAAAATAAAAATAAAAGCAATTAATATTTTTATCGTTACCGTTGGTTTTTATCTTCTTCGCTTCATTTAATTGTTATTTGTGCGATTCTTCTTCTTTTTCATATTTTCATCATGAAAGTCGTCAGAATGTTAGGTGCGATTGGACAATCTAGCACTTGGCATAAATTAGCCACAAAGTCGACAGATTACTTTTTATATCTCAATCCGAATATAGAAAGCAAGTCGCAATAGGTCTTGATTTTTTTTTTTTTTTTTAAGTCTAAGTTGGGTTGGGTTGAAGGAGGCGAGCTCTCCCTCAGCAATGGCATTTAATTGCATCCGGGCAATTGACATTTTCTGTTTGGGGGTTAGCCCACAGGTCATAATATAACATATGACGCAAAGTTATTTAATTTTTTTTTTTTATTAAAAACCGTTCGTACACTCGAAATGGCCAATTGGCATTTCAAATAGACAGAGAGGTAGGTAGGATAGAGGGGGCTACAGCAAAAAAAAAAAAAAAAAAACATGATCAGCCTCTCTATACAACCTGCACAGTTGCGAACGCACTAAATGTAACTTTCTTGGGATACTCGGGTGCCGGCGATCCTCTTGTCTTAATCACCGGTTTCAATGGTTGTCGTGGTTTTAGCGACATTAGACCAGCCGATGCGGCTAAAACACGCAGCTTCTGTGAGAAGCTTCCACTGCCACTGCTGGTAGTGCTGGAGCTGTTGCTGTTGCTGTTGCTGTTGGTGCCAGTGGCATTGCCATTGCCATTCGCTGTTGCAGACGATAATGCCAATCCGTTTGAATTGGAATTCGATTGGTGTGATGTGATTCCGGTACCGGAAATCGTTGCCGCCGTTGCAGGATGAAGGCGAAACACTTGGCCTGTTGCTGTTGGGTAGATTAGGCTGTTGCCACCAGTTGTTGTGATGTGATGTTGACTGGATGGGGTAATGTAGCTGCAAGGAGAAAGAGACGTTGGTAGATTAATGTAAATTGTTAGAGATGCCATTGGTAGGTAGAAGGAGATTTTTATTTTTTTTTCTTAATTGATTGCTAATATTTGCTTGTGGAGATGGAATTTCAGTGTCAAGGTTCAGTGGTGGTACAGAGAAATTTTGCGGTTAATTAGACAGATGATGTTGGGGTTTTGGATAATTAAATTGGACATTTGCAGTGGAGTGGAGATTTAAGATGGCAATTATCCTGTTTGCTTTGGTATACCCTGTCAAATGTCAACTATTAAAACATGGCCAACATTTGGGCTATACTCAGGTTTAACCCGAATTGCAGCTCCACACACCTACGTTAGTTGAGGCAAGAACATGTTAACAATGCAAATCACATGTCGGATCACAAACGTCAAGAATTTAAGCGGACAAATGTCTTGCAAAAAAAAAAATGATTGTGACAAGTGTAACGCTATTTTCCACTTTTGAGGGAATAGCAATCATTCCAATCATAACAGCCTGACAAAGGTCGTCATGACAGATCGAATTGGACATTCTGTACAACTATTTCAAAAAGCGATTTTATTCAGAAATGGAATTTCGGTCGAACTTATGGATCAACTGCACCTGCTGCTCAAGTTCTTGGAGGAAGTTTAAGGGATTGGGATGGTGAGAATAAAAGTGCCTTACTTTCGGTAACTGAAATCAAGCCGCATTTGCTTGCGGAGAACTGATTTTTTACCAACTTAAGTGGAGCTACAGTCTGTTATGAACTATTAAGCAACTGCTGTCAGTTGCTTCCAGTTGATTGGGTTCGATTGTCAATTGGCGAATTCTTCGTATTTTGTGGTTACAATCTCGCTGGATTTAAAGAATCTGCCAGCCGTGGTATTTTACTTCATCTTTTCTACAGAACCTAGGAGTTTGCGGAGTTTTGAACAAGACTATAACTATACCGTAAAGTTTGTGGTGAAAACTTCCTATTTCAGAGAATTTTTACTCAAAACCCCAATGATTTCTCCTCGACACACGTGGCGCAATGGTTAGTGCGATGAACTGTAGCGCAGAAAAATTCAGTTCGATTCCCAGCCGTAGCAACACCTAAATGATGATCTGACAAATCATCCGAGTAAAATCAAAATTGACAAGAAAAGCTTATCTCAAATTCGCTGTTCGGAGTCCGCATAAAACAGGAGGTCCCACCATCGTGCAAGAAGTACACACGCACACATAAATGGTTATGGGAAAGCTCGGTATTGGTTACTAATGAGCCTGTTGCGAAAAAAAAAATTTTATTCTTTATTTGCACGTTTAAAACAGATCCGGCTCGAAGGACCAAATGTCTGCAGGGGGATATGAGCTGGGTTAAGTTGGCGGTTACTTGGGAGGTTTAGGAGGGTTTCGGGACGCAAATATGTAAAAGAAAATAGTAAAATGCTTAAGGATTTATTTGGATAGTCTAGTGAGAGTCATATTGAAACAGATCTTACCTCTAAGCAAGATGGAAATCGAAAGGGGCGGTCAATTATTTAATGGATGAAGTTGACTTGGTGTTTAAAATTTCGCGGAAAAAATGTGAAAAGTGACATCATGGACATGTGTAGTTTCTGTTTATCGAAAAGGAGCAGCACCACTCTGTGTTTACTTTATCGTCATTGTCTCTGTTTGTAGAACGTTTGAAGCGAAATTCAACATTTTGAACAGAATACTATTTTCCAGCCCAAATGTTAAACATTTCGCTATATTTTCGTCATTTTGAATTGTTGGTTTTAGCAAAAACAATTGAAATCATCTTCGAAAACTGAAGTATTCAGAGTTCTAATAATTATAATTCAGTCGAGCTCACCATGAGCTACTACGTACGGCCCAGTTGTGCACCCACTATTCGTTTTATTTTGGTGTTTGATAGGAAAACGTCATGTAGTTTTCGAAAACTTTATTTTCGGTTCGGTCTGAAAACTTTTCAATTTGTTTCAGAATTTAAAAGCTTGTCAAATTGAAGGATGATTTTTGATTTATCCGTACGTCATTCAGCGCTCTTACTAAACCAATTTCGAAGGAAAGCAGTTGTTGAAATATCAATAAAAACGAACCTGTGTTAATAAAGGCTGATTAGCTAATCAATGAATAACATATCAGTTTTTCTAATAAGAAATAATCTCGCAAATGTCAAAAGTTACTCTCTGATCAGCTCCTCCATGTTTATTATGGTGCAGTGAAATAACCCACACGGAAATAAAATCCATGGGGCTGCGAGTTTGGATGCATGCAAAGGAAATAAATCCCACTAGATAAAGGCATTAACAGCCAGCAGGAGGCTCTTGGGGGCTTTTTCCTTTTTGTTGGGAAATAAGCCCCATGGGGCTTATTTCTGCGTGGGTTTTTTCAATGCACCCTTTATTAATACGGGGGAAACTATCAAACCAAAGGACGTAAACAAAAGTAAAGACACTGATGAGGGGTTTTTCTTCAAAGAAACATAATATAATTGGGGTAAAAAATATAATGTGAGGCTTAAAAATAATAAGATCACATTTTTAGCGGCTAGACAAATGTTATTCAATGAAGAAATCATAGATAAACGAACAAAGTTTCGCTGTCATCGTATGTAATGTTAAAATAACTAAAAATCATGGTTTTGAAAATCGATTTTCGAAAAAGTCAATAATCTGAATTTTGTTATCATACACTACTTTGTTTTAAAATATTTTACCAATAATTCACTCGTAAATTTTAAATAAATAAAAAAATTTAAAGACCTAAGCCCTCGTGTTTTTATTTGGTTTTAATCTTAAATTAAATGAAAATACTCTGTGCCATCCCCGCCTCTACATACTAATTGTCAAGTGAATAAATGTGCGAGTGAATAAATAATTTAAGTATTTTTTTATATTTATTATATCAAAAATACATCATATGTTTCTATTGGAAATTGCATCTATGATTGAAAAAAATCTGCAATTTTAGTTATCGGTAGTGATTGACGTTTCGCAGAAGTGTTGTTCTTGCTGGCGATTAAGAGTTCGTGAAAATGAAGTTTGCGCGCAGAATATTCGGTAAAACAATACTTTCAAGTCGTCTTTATTCAGTATTGGCTTCTGTTTTTGAAATTTCACTAAGGAATTAGATATTTAATTAGATTTCAGGAAAAAATTATAAATGGAGAATGGGATGGTGTTGAAAGACGCGAGTGTTTCAAAGTGTAGAGTACAATTTAATCGATAATTTTATAATAATTGTGTTTTTTTTATTATATTTATATAATTATAATAAAAATTCAAAGTTTTGTGTAATTTGTAGGTTAGTCTCATCATTGTTAGCAATAACTTTTCACGGGTGTGTTCATCGATGATGGCGAATTTCATCGATGGAATAAGAGCGAAAGCCGTTAGCAAAATCAGTTAATTTTTTATAAACATTTCGGAACCATTTCTTAAAAAGAGTAATTCCACTTGGGTTAAATATTTAGATATTATTTGAAAAGATCCATAGCGAATGAATTTCAGAAGGGATGAATGGGTTTAGTGAAAGGTCAGATGGTTCGGTTAGATGAAAGTAAGGTCGTGTTCGATTTGTGTTTACACGGGGACTGCCTTATAGAAAATGTCAAAAAAGACATCATCAGCGATTGAGAAAATTAATTAGCAGTTTAAAACGTAATTCCTGCAGTGATTTTCCTCAAATGCCAAAGCTCAAATTATTTGATTCAGTTCAACCTTAGTAGGGGAGACGTTTTCTAACCAATCATCAAAATCCTTGATTCGCACCATATAATCATGAAGTCCTTCATTATACACAAAAAAGCCTTATAGAACTTTAACCCATGGGCACCTATCAGGGGCGTTTTTAAAAAAAAAAAGGTTTGTCGATAAATGCTAAACAAATGCTTAGCAAAAACCATGGGTTCCATTTAAGGATCACTCCGAGGTATTAGACAAATCAGTAAATGGAACAGGATTCTTCACCGAGCTTTTATTTTAAGTCAAATTCTAAGACTACATTTTTTGGATTAGTTATCTAAGTCGTTTTGCAAAAAGAGTACACCTGGTTATTTCGTACGTACAATGGGTGTACATTTTAGAACTTAAAATACGAAGCTTAGGGTGAATCTGTAAAGCTTTAGAAATAGCTCAATCCAGAATCAATAATCACAGGTTTTTAAATTAGTTGGTTGTTTTTTTTTCCTAATATATATATAAATTTGCTAAGAAAACAACTTACAAGTAAATAAATATTTCTATATCTTCGAATACAAAATCGCAACATTACAATCAATGGAGTAGCAGATAAAAAAAATGTTTGGGTTTTATATGCCAGTAATAGCATTTTGGTGTTTCATATCACCGATTACAGTTTTGTTTCTCATTTTTTGAAGCCTATATAGCTAGACTAAGAAAAAAGAAACGCAAAGTTCTCCCCATTATTTGCTTGTGTTATAACAAATACAATTTGTTATTGAATTGTTCTTGTCATTGTTAGATGGCCTGTTCTTCTATGACCTGCAACTGCGTGACTTGTAGATCATTGAAATGTATTAAGTCTGGGGAGCATTTCGCAAAGATCTTATGAACACCGTATTAAAAAAATATATGGAATGATCCCGTACTTTTGCAGTCAAAATAAGTTAGTTCTCAACTTTCTTAGAGGAGGGGCAAATTCTTTCAGAAAGAAACAAATTGACTGACAAGTACGGTAACGTATTAAAGTAAATTACAGTAAAAACATTCGTTTCGTGTGGCTTTACAAAAAAAAAACGACATAAGAGTACAATGACAAAAGAAATGACTTGTCACTTGTCACTGATACCAACTGACAGTTTACTGATTCTTACCAACAGACAATCATGCAGAAAATTATTTGTGGTCTTGTAAGTGGTGGTCTTTTTTTCACACATTAGCTCTCTCTTTTCCTACTTTTTGCATACGGGAACAGTAATGAGTAAAAGTCAGCAAAATTCAGAAGAAATCTGTAAAATTAATATTACATGGGGACAGACGTTTATAACGGGTGATCCAAGTAGAAATACTTTTTTCAATAGCCTTTTTTGACCGATCACGTGTGAGTCGTGTCATGCTGTCATGTTATTTTTGTTTAGTATTGTTTGGCATTTCATAATGGAAAGACTTACGCGTGAACAACGTTTACAAATTGTTCGACTTTATTATGAAAATTCAGGTTCTGTGAGGAATGTGTTTCGTGCACTTCGCTCAACTTATGGTCAACATAATCGGCCTACTGAGCGTACTATTCGCAACACCATCACCCATTTTGAGACCCAGCATTCATTATTGGATAATATTCGACCGAATAGACCACGTCCAGCACGCTGTGAAGAAAATATAGCGGCCGTAGCTGAAAGTGTACACGAAGACTGTAGATATTCGGCGCCGTTCGCAGCAACTCGGACTGACGTATGGAACGACTTGGCGCATTCTACGTCAAGATCTTAAATTGAAAGCGTACAAAATACAGCTTGTGCAACAACTGAAGCCGCTCGACCTTCCCAAGCGACATCGCTTCGCTCTATGGGCTCTTGAAAGTTCCAAGAAGATCCGACGTTTTCGAGGCAAATTTTGTTTAGCGATGAGGCCCATTTCTGGCTCCATGGGTATGTAAACAAACAAAATTGCCGCATATGGGACGAAGAGCAACCTGAAGAGATTGAAGAACTGCCACTTCATCCAGAAAAAACAACGGTTCGGTGTGGTTTGTGGGCCGGTGGAATCATCGGTCCATATTTCTTTAAAAATTATGCCGGTGCGAACGTAACCGTCAATGGTGACCGTTATCGTGCCATGATAACCGACTATTTGATGCCTGAAATTGAAGCTCGTGATCTCGGCGACATTTGGTTTCAGCAAGACGGCGCCACTTCCCACACATCGCATCAATCAATGGACTTATTGAGAGAACATTTCGGTGAGCACATAATTTCACGTTTTGGGCCGGTCGATTGGCCACCAAGATCGTGTGATATCACACCGTTAGACTTTTTCCTGTGGGGATATGTAAAGTCAAAATCTTATGCCGACAAACCCGCTTCGGTTCAGGCCTTGGAGGAAAACATCACGCATGTCATTCGTAACTGGTACCAGTCGAAATGCTCGAACGAGTGATCGAAAATTGGACTCAACGGATGGACCATCTGCGACGTAGCAACGGCCAACATTTGATAGACATAATCTTCAAAAAATAAATGCCAAAGAATGCTCTTTCAAATGATAATAAACATTCTCCATTAAATTTTAATTTTCTGTGTTTTTTTCTTTAAAAAAGTAGGGAACCTCGAAATGGATCACCCTTTACAAGTTTTCGCTGAGATAAAGGTTGAACACTTAAAGTAAGAGAGTCCAATAAGTTCAGAGTATGTTTTCGGACAGAACTGAAAAAAACATGAGATCAATATTCAAGGTGGCAGTACTAGCCAACAGAGAAGACATTTACGCGAGTGCCGGTAACATTGAAGTATGGAGAAACAACTTTTTTGAGTTACTCATTGTTATATGAGAATAAATGAAAATTTAAGATACAAATTAAGAGGGAAATTTTTCCATTAAATATAAAGATTTTAAAATAAGTCAATATTGTGATTTGAAAGGTCCAATGTGACAATTTCGAGCATTGTAAAATTATTTTATTGATTAAAAATAGTCATGATCGGAAGTTGCATATAATACCAACAAAAATAATATTCTTCTTCTGGCTGACCTTCACTCCAAATGCGGCAGTTTTGCTTATTTACGCTGAACACAATTTTTCGATAAAAAAGCGGATCCTCGGCCAGCTTTCCAAGAGCCCATTCACCACAAATTCGGCGTTGTGGTAGGTCGGCTGGCTTTAGTTCTTGCACCAGCTGTATCTTAAAATGCTTTACGCCCAAATCCTTCCGCAAAATTTTCCACGTAGTGCTGTTACAAAGGCCTAACTGCTGGGAACGGCGCCGAATCGACATTTCGCGGTCTTCTGTCACACTAGCTGATACGGCCGCAATATTTTCTTCACTACGCACAGTAAGTAGACGTGTTGGTGGTTTAATGTCCAACAAAGTAAATTTGGTGCGAAATTTGGTCACAATCTTCCGAATAGACTGCTCAGAAGGTCGAGAATGCCGATCATAAAATGGAAGCAGCGCGCGATGAACATTTCGTACCGAGCACGAATTTTGATAGTAAAATTCAATAATTTGCAAGCGTTGTTCATTTGTAAGACGATCCATGGTTAAATTGCAAACCAAACTGAAGCTGTTTGACAGTGACACAAGGTACTAAACACACGTCAGCTGTCAAAACCAGTGTTGCCAAAACCAAACCAGCTAAAAAATCACCCGTTAGTATTCAACTAAACAAAATGAAATCGTTTCCTACATAAACTTGAAAAAAAATAAATAAATTAATATTCTTAAATGAATGGAAATATATTCATCTGTCTAAATCCAGCTAAATCCAACTACGACTTTTAAATCGCTATAAGACGACCTACAAAACAGGTTGTCAAAATCAAGCCAAATGAAAATCCATGTACAAAACACAAAAGATACAAATATTTTATTTAAACATACAAATTGCTAAAAATATATTCTAACAATGACTAACCACTCATATTGACCAGACCATCTATCTAGAATAAATTAATTTTTTTTTTACGGCTTATAATGATGTAATTTTAAGCTTAAACAAGATTCACTTTTATTCGGCTTTTTTTTTTCAAGACACAAATTGAAAAACAAAACAGGTATCGAAACATTTACTTCATTTGGCGTTGGAGAGAGAAATAAGTGACTAACTGCAGCTTATTTCTCTTTCAAGTCGAGCTCTTTGATAATAAGTCAAGCCAGCCAGTCAATAAGGTGATGATTACATCGCGAGGTGGTTTATTAATTGTTTATTCCTAATGCAACATTTACAGTCGATTTATGCCACACTTTACTTGGCGGATTTTATTTGCCAGATAATAATTGCTTATTGGTAATTTTATGTGTTGAATAAATTCTTGGACAAGTGCTTTTTATTTATTGAAATGTTTTATGTAACTCACAGTGGGTTATGGTAATGAAAACCCCTTGAGGTTGAATAGTTTTTACTCTTTAATGGTGGTTACGAGAATGTCGTGTTGTAGAGGTGGTTAAAGGAATTTTTTTTCGGTTGCATAATATGTGCTTTAAGCATGAAATGGCTGCTTTTCTGTCATGAATATCAAGAATTAGCTGACCTGACGGACGTTGTCTTGGACATGAAGAAATCGCTATCACAAATGACTTCTCCGTGACGGTTGCAGCACTCGGTGAACTTTTTTTTAATGGTTTTCTTTGTAAAAACCTCCTTAAAACATTGCAAACATATGAAAAAATTGTCAAATCGGTGCAGTTGTTTTCAAGTTATGGCACCACCGACAACGTATGTAGAGATTGTAATATGTGAAGGCTCAAAACCCCTCCCGCTTATAGCAACCAGACCCGCAGCTTATTTTGTTTTCAAAGCTAAGGAGTGCCAAGTTATCCCGAAAATAACAAAAATAGCAATAGTTCAGCACTCCATATTTTGCCAAAGTCTAACAAGCATCCAAGATTATCAAACTTTCACCGAAAGCTTCTCAAATTTGACGTTTGAAGACTGCGATTCGCAGATTATCAGAATCCCGCTTAAAGCAACCAGACCCGCAGCTTATTTTGTTTTCAAAGCTAAGGAGTGCCAAGTAATCCCGAAAATAACAAAAATAGCAATACTTCAGCACTCCATATTTTGCCAAAGTCTAACAAGCATCCAAGATTATCAACCTGTCACCGAAAGCTTCTCAAATTTGACGTTTGAAGACTGCGATTATCAGATTATCAGAATTATGCGATAATCGCACACACATATGATTGGAGAATCTCGGTTTTAGACCCTGAATGGTCCTTTAATGCCAGATATTTAGTGATATATTTTACATCGTAGAACCAGCACGAAAATTTGGACAAAATCGCCAATTATGGTCAAAAAATGTGTCAAAATTGTTATGATAGCGTTCATTTGTAACGAAAAATAGAGTAGAACTACATAGAGTGCACATCTCATACAACGAAAATTTTCTATGTAGGGTACTGATATTGATACCCCAGAGTTCACATTGCTACCCCAGCATCAAACAATAGCAGAGCCAACGTATAAGATCGACGAACGCACTAAGCGCCAGCGTCTGAAGCGGATACAAAAGTTATAGCTGTGATGCGTACTCTATATAGTTCTTTACTCTTTGGTAACAGTTACTGTAACGCCACGTTCATCATACAAAAACTAACACCCAATTATTTCTTGAGACAAATTCTAGGAGAACCCAAATTGTAAATTTCGTCATTATTTTTCCAAGTTGAGAAAGCTTCATGCTATCTGACCAAATTAATCTCCAATGCTTGCCTAATGGGACGAGTCTTAAAATGTTTGCTTTTGGCATGTTATCCTCTTTCACGTTATGTTCGTAACTCGCTCGAAATCAGTTCATGTATCAATGTTGTGTAGAGTTCCAAGTGCAGCCTGCAGCTTTGTGTTATACAATTCAATTGGGCTAATTCGCATATGATCTTAAAGAGCTGTGAACGTTGTGTAATGTGTATATAGAACAAGCTCTCAAATGTTTTTTTGAAGCTTCAGTTTCTTTGTGGTCGTCGGGGTGGATCCCAACTCACATGAAACGAAATTTTAACAGGAAAAGTCAAGGGTAGGGTAAATCCAAACTCATATGTAACGAAATTTTAACAGGAAAAGTCAAGTGTAAATGAAAGCTAGCATAGATGGACAACGGCGGGAAAACAATAGCAACAAGCTAAAACGTGTTTTAGCAAAAGAGAGCGAGAGCGTAAGCATGAGAGAGCCCTCTGCAATTCAAAGCATGTAAATCTGGAAATTTAATGGGTAGGGGGCAAGAGCAGACGCATCAAATGTGCGACAACATGCGAAAAATTGAATCAGAAAGCAGAGCTAGAGCGTTAACATGAGAGAGCACTCTGTGGTGAATATATGGATCTTACGTCCAAAGGATGCTGGTGTGTTGTCTTTGCTCTCTCTCACTCTATTCTGCTCTCAGTTTCTTTTATGGCTCTTTATAAACATAAGCAAAGTTTCAGTGTGCGGATCATTAGAAATTCTTTGGGAAGGACTTCTGTTATTTCAGAAACGATGATGCATGAAGTTTCAGTTCTTGCTCGTAGCACTCCACCGTTTTTTTTTTTGTTGTTTATAAACTTCTCAGGGATGAGACACACCATACTCAGCTGATGCTTGCAGGTGTTTGATGCCGTTTTTTTTTTGTTTATAAACTTCTCAGGGGTGAGACACACCAATAGCTACCAAGGACCATACTCAGCTGATGCTTGCAGGTGTTTGCTCTTAAATTTTTGAATTTGGTTTACTCAAGGAAATATTTCGTCGTTCTATTTCCTTTGCTTCTTCTGTAACAAAATGAATTGTTGGTATTGCGTTGTTTGCGTCACTGTTAGATGGATTTGGTATCTTCTCAGCGTCCTGTTTCGCCAGTGACAAAGTCTCGAACGCTGATGGGGAAAATAAGGAGGAGCAGAGAAAATCATTGCTTGTAGGAGACTTAATTGTAGTGAACTCGATGGTCTCCAACGTCATCTGCTTTAAAATATTGAACCCATTGCTAATGCTAATCAATTTTCTCTCAATTCCTTCCCAGGATGCACAATGAAATAAAGAGATTTATTCCCAATCAAGAAATAGCGTCAACATTATTTCAAAATTAGTGTTAGGACCGTCGTGGAATTGTAGATCGCATATGTTAGAAATTTACGCCCAAAATGAATGGAGAAGATGAGCTGTATGAGGGACACGGCGGTTGAAGCTCAGTTTCATTCCGGGCTTATGGAGAAAAAATACTAACTTATGGAGCAAAAAACACTCCAGGAAACCATTGAACTACAGACTCACACCAGCACTGTCGACTTAGGCCATCGGCTGGGACAGTGCAAGACATTATGATAACATAGAGAGAGAGAGAGAGAAAGAGAGAGAGAGAGAGAGAGAGACCCATAGAACAAAAGCTGTATATACATAAACCTACGTCTCCTACTATCGCAAAGGTGGCCCTAGATAAGCTGGCGATTTCGGTACAAAAAGCATGCTGCTGAAGCTGGGGCTTGAACACGCAGCGTTTGGCTTAGCAGTCACCTACGCACCTATATTGCACCTACTATCGCAAAGGTGGCCTTAGAAAATCTGGCGATTTTGGTAGAAAAAGCATGCTCCTGAAGCTGGGGCTTGAACCCGCAGCGTTTGGCTTAGCAGTCACCTATGCATTCCTCTGAGCCATGTTCACCTGCCCAGGAGACCAGAAATGGTGGCAGTCCATAAAAAACATCCCAGACAAAAAATTTATCAGCTTTATGGCGAAATGTATCTTCAAAGATTGCTGAGCGTTAAATTTTGGTTTTCACGTCTCGATTAACTTCTGTTGACTTTTGGGGAGGTCATCTGTTCTTTCAGAAATGCTTAATCATACGTCCTTGTCGTAGGATAGGTGTTTAAAATGATAATGAAAAAATTGATCCGATTCCTCTGCTGAGTGTGGGCAACCGATGAGGACATCGCTATTCACCAGGATCCAGAGCAACACATCTTTCTACTTTTAACCCATGTATGAAAGACATGAAACTGATTACTCTGAAACCTCCAAGAGTTACGTGATCTCTTCGTTTTCTTTGGCCAAAGGTTTATTATGGTGCCATGTGCATCTGTCGAATTTTCCTTAAGATTCGTTGACTAAGTGAATCATTCCGAGATAACAATGAAGCGGAGGAGGAGCGGAGTTCGTCAAAGCAGTAGTCTGCTAGATGGAGTTTTCTGTTGTTAGAGGAAGCTGGAGAAGAGCAGAGAATGTGGGGTATACACTCTTCCTCCGCCTCGTCCAAATAGCCTTTGTCTAGATTTTTGCATGTATGCCCGTGGGACGGTGTTCTTTAAGGACCCCGATGAATGTACCGATGCTTGATTTGTTCAGCATCATCAAGTGAGTACGTTTCAGGTTAATTTGGCCAGAGTTGCCTGGATATTAGACACGTTATGTCGTTTATCCATCGGTGGTTATCTTCCTTGATTTAAACCTAGCGAGGGGAATGTCTTACTTTCCTATTAGCGGTAGAATATCAAGGGTAGTGCCCAGTCTGGCAAGCTCATCCGACTTACAATTTCCTGAGATAGCTCGGTGAGCCAGTATGATGAAGCATGCATAAAACAGAGATTGCTTGGTAGTTTATTGTGGAATAGCGGACAAGGTAGAATAAAGCAAACTTGACGATCCTCTAGTCAAAAACCTAACAAAGCTCAGCGAAGCATCTTAGTGCCTGTACCATTTGTTTTTCATGACCTTTTGGATCTATCTAAAGTATTCACTTCTGTAAGTTGTTAGTGGCCATCAACGAGGTAAAGGTTTTGATTTGAACGGAGTGGCACTGTAGCAACTTTTGCAAGACCTTTCGGATCGATTCAAAGTAATCCCTTCTAAAGTGTAAGACTTTTAAAAAAATCCGTCTGATTACTGGCCACCAACAAGGCAATGGTTCCTAGAGGAGTACGAAGAATAATGATCATCTTTCCTGTCTCATAAACCCAACAACTCCCTGTAATCGATCATCCCACCAATATACACCTCAATTCTTCCGCAAAATATCTTTAATTACAATTTCCCGTTTAATAGCCAATAAACTTGCCCAAGCCAAATCCGTTCCCATGGTCTTTAAAACCACTTGACCTACAACTCACAAACCTCTGACCGAAGTATCCAACCAAAACCCTGTACCACACGAAACATCTTCTTCCTTCAGCCTGATTTGGACGCGAGTGCAATTTTCTCAGCCTCTACTGTTCGAAACCATTCTCCAAGCCATACAGACTTCCGCAATCAGTTTTTACAACCCAAACAAATCCGATGGCCTTTTTCCCATTTTTCCCATTTTTCCCATTTTATCAATTACCCAATAGCCCATGTGGCCACAGCAGAATCATAAAAGCCCAAATAGAGTCAAGTGCAATGCAAGTCAATGCCACCTATACCACGATCACCGCCACGATCATCATCGTCATCCACATCATGCACGCGGCCGCCATTGTTTTCCCCATCCGAATGTAAAGAATATCAATTTGAATAGATAAAATCACAATTAATGCCCGGGGAGGCCCGGCTTCCTTGTGTCGTAAAGCGTTTAGCGAAAAAGAAAGTCTCCACACAGGCCCACACACAAGAGCACAATGAGATCGCGCAAAACCTCTTTCCGCCGCATCTAATTATCGTAAAAACTTATTCGCCTAATAGAAACGTAAGGTCTGCCTCTGCATCTACATCTTCTGGCTTAAGGTCGGTGGTGGTGGTGGTGGTGCTGGGTGCTGGTTAACTGCTATTATAAGATGGGTTCCCATGATTACGCATGCAGCACCCGTCGCAGATTGTCGTCGGTGGGGTTGCTAAGACTGGAAAAGGTTTTCGAGGTTTTTCTGTTTGGTTTTTGTGTGTGGGGATTTAAGGAAGTCGTTGTTAAATGCGACACCAATAACCGATTTCCGACTTGGAGCGAGAAGAGCCTGAAAGCGAACAGCCCATTAAATCGGCCGACGTTTATGATGACAGCCTAATGGGCATTTAGTGCGTTCAATGATTCGGATTTTAGTTGCTTGATTTGGATGGGCTTCTCGAGGTGTTTGGTCACGATGGTAATTGAATTCTTAAACACCCCATCCGAAGTCGGTGTGTGGACTTGTAAGTGCGTGATCGTATATGAGCGAAGAAGCACGTGGTTGAGACTCTTTTAAATTAAGTGAACACATGAATTTACTTTTATTTTCGAATCGGAAGTGACCGGAAAAGGGGTCTCAATGAGCTCGATGTTCGGTGGTTTATTTTTAACGACAAAGGTTGGTCATAACCTTATAGAACTTCAAGGGTAACGTTGTTGACATTTACGATGTTTAGCAGGAAACTGATCCTCCACCGGCATTTGTAGAGGCAAGTTGTATGAAGGGTAATTAAGGCTTCATGATACCTTGTGTTGATATGTGAGGTATACAAGTCACTAGAGAAATTTATCATGTAAAGTTTCATTAAATTAGGTTTCCTCCTGGTAAAGTTAGTGGTGGTAGAAACCACTAGGTTTTAAAGAAAATGGGCTAGCCTGATAAGCAGACGTAAAGGCGATTGAATTTTGACTAATTAACCCCACTTTGGGGTAGCCTGAGCCTTCTGCGGGCAGTATGTTCTTATAAGTTGGACTAAGGACTTAAATTTATGAGTCCCTGAGATGGAGGAGTGATGAGAAAATGTTGGGCATAAGAAGTATTTGGGAAAAAAGCAAGGTGACATTCTGCAAGCATTTTAGACTGTAGCCACACGAAAATATTCAAGGCATAGTATTCTGTAGTCATGAAGTGTTAAAACAAGATTTAAGCAACGTGGATGTTCGCTCATTTCGTTTAAACAAACATACGGATAGACGATCGGAACATAAGTATACATCGTATCGTACAAATATTTGCAAAAGATCGATCGATACGCCCTGCTACTTCGACCTTGGGATCGATGGGTTTCCAACATTTTGCTACTTTGCGCAACAAATTTGAAAGCTAAAATCGATCTATACTCGATCAAGTATGTTGCAAGAGCAGAAAGTTCAACGACGATCTACATGATCTTGCTGATTTCCCCACCGACTAAGAGGCATCCAACATTCTGCTCCTTCGACCAATCAATTTAAAAGTTAAAAGCGATCTATACTCCATCAAGAATGTTGCAAGAGCATACAGTTCAACGACGATTTACATCATCTTGCCGATATCTCTACAGATCGATAGGGCATCCAACGTTCTGCTACTTCGCCCAATCAATTTGAGAGCTAAAAGCGATCTATACTCGACTTAGTACTGCAAAGGAGCAGACAATACTACGACGATCTTCATGATCTGGCTGATATGTCTACAGTCTAGATTACACGCTTCTGGAAATGACCGTGCTGGAGCGACTATCTTTTTAAGACACCAGGAGTAACACACGATACCACCATCTAGGTATCACTTTACAAGGCAACCCACATCCCATTATTTTTAAAGAGGATATTTTTATATTTTGAATTTTATCGGTAGGTAGGTATCGGTAAGTAAGTCAACAATCCATCAAACATAAACTATCCTATGTTATAGGGCAGCCAACCAGTTTTGCGAGTTGTTTTTACATTTTACACGTATGTAGGCTTTTAAAAGTTTAGGGAACATCTAATGGCCCTCATGGAGCCTCAAACTTAGATTTTCCATTGATTTGTGAGACCTTCATGTTAACGCCGAAACAGAATGAAACTAACTTCCCTCATGGAGCCTCAAACTAAGGTTTTCCGTTAACTTGTGAGATCTCAATGTTTACTCCGATACAGAATGGCAAATGTGAGAAACTCCTCATGAACGTTTTATACTCTTAGATGTTTGTCAGACTTTCGCAAGAGTTAGGGAATTGAAAAAAATCTTTCGGGAATAGTAGTCTCACGTACTACCACCTGGCCAAAGCACCAAAGGAATTACAGATAGAAGCTAAGTCCGATCGAGTAAAAACGATTTACAGGTCGCAAAACAAAATGACTAATTCGAATGGTAAAGTATCCGTTTGGACCTTCTCTGAAGAGTTCAAAGCCAATTTTGTGGTTCCTAAAGCCGGATATACACGTGCGGTTTTAACTGCCCGGTTTGCCTGTTCAGGCCGCTTATTCAGTTTTACCCGACCGCCATAGCGCATTCACACGCTCCGGTATATATGTGAGGCCAATCAGTTTGTGTGTTTTTGTCATTCAATTAACATGGTATCTACGGATGACGCTCTTGCCATAGTGGGTGATCCATTTCGAGGTTCCCTACTTTTTTAAAGAAAAAAAAAAAAACACAGAAAATTCAAATTTAATGGAGAATGTTTATTATCATTTGAAAGACCATTCTTTGGCATTTATTTTTTGAAGATTATGTCTATCAAATGTTGGCCGTTGCTACGTCGCAGATGGTCCATCCGTTGAGTCCAATTTTCGATCACTCGTTCGAGCATTTCGCGTAACTGGCGAATGACACGCCTGATGTTTTCCTCCAAGGCATGAATCGAAGCGGGTTTGTCGGCATAAGCTTTTGACTTTACATATCACCACAAGAAAAAGTCTAACGGTGTGATATCACACGATCTTGGTGGCCGATCGACCGGCCCAAAACGTGAAATTATGTGCTCACCGAAATGTTCTCTCAATAAGTCCATTGATTGATGGGATGATTCCTCACAGAACGTGAATTTTCATAACAAAGTTGAACAATTTGTAAACGTTGTTCACGCGTAAGTCTTTCCACTATGAAATGCCAAACAATACTAAACAAAAATAACATGACAGCAAGACACGACTCACACGTGATCAGTCAAAAAAGGCTATTGAAAAAAGTATCTCTACTTGGATCACCCGTTAGTTCTCGGTTCTGTCTCTATGAATTCTCCACACCACACATGTAAATTTCACTTTAAACTGACGGCCTGAATGTCTGATGCTACACACGCTCCGGTTTTTCTTATAACAGGCGGACTGAACAGGCAAAACGATTTAATTTTCGAGTTTTCTTTTATTGCCTGCTCAGGCCAAAAAAACTGAAAACTTGATCATACATACGCTCAGTTTTAACTGCGCAGCGGCCTGAACAGGCAAACCGGACAGTTAAAACTGCGTGCGTGTAGCCAACTTAAAAATTACTACGAAAACCTTAAGCGGTGACGAAGGTTGCCTAAATCAAAAGGTGCAGGTCCTACAATGAGATGTCTAACTCTTCTTAGAAGTAAAGAGTAGCAAACTTTTCGTTTAGACCTTCTCTGAAGCGTTAAAATCCATGTTTGTGGTCCTAAAATGACTACGAGAACCTTGGGTAGTGACAATAGCTTCATTCAAAAGGTACTGGTCCCATAACGAGATGCCCAACTCTTCTAAGAAGCAAAAGTTGCAAATTTTCAATTTGGACCTTATCTGAAGCGTCAAAATCCATTTTGGTCCTCAAAATGTTTACGAGAACTTAAAAAAAACCTCCCTACGCAAGATCCGCAGTCCTTTTTAACGAAGGGGCAGCATTCAAAAGAGGACGTTTCTAGGAATGCAAAAAATGTAAGTGCTAATGCCAACAGAAGGTTACATATGAAATGCCGAGGCTTGTTGAAAGTTCGTTTACAAACCACTTTTACAAAGGTATGACCATACTTATACCAACTGAACAATCCTCTTTGGTCCTAAGCTATGAACGATGGCTAGTTCATGAAGTGCATCTGGATGAAGAATCTTAGGCAACATATTCTGAAAGGCTAGACGGTACATCAAGCTCGCCTCTACCTACCCATTTATCAAGTCCAACTAACAATGACACAAACATTTTAATACCGAAATAATGTTGGCATCTATGACAGCTGTTTCAGCGTGATGTGTTCGTCGAATCAAAAAAAAATAGGAGTCTGCAAATCGAAGTTATAGAGTGCATGCTAAGAGAGGTGTGGTTGCATGTATACAGGACATGTATGTTCGGACACCAGAAGGCGTTATCCTTATCATGACCTAGAATAACCCTTTTTGTATATTCCTTGATGTAAAATTTTGAAGTCTTTAATTTCAGAGGTCATCTGACATTTTCCCACATGACCTCTGAACCTTAAGCTGGTTGACTGTTAATCCTTACTGCCATGGAATGACATCTAAAGATGGAAAATAAAGTTAACTATGAAACCTTCTTCTGAATGTGGTTGTTATGTGACAACTTAAGTTCATAAAGGATGGCAAGTCGTTTGGTAAGATTTGTTAGGTTTGATGATCATCAAATGAGGCAAATAAGGTGTCAAGATCGCACAAACCTTTAAGCTTCTATTTTACATCAAAAGAAGATGTAAAGAGGGAGAACGACTTAAGTGGTGATACTTATGTGGCATTGTTGTCCTCTTCCCTCTATATGAATTAGAAAGTTGCTCCATCGCAATAGCTTTCAGAAGTGGACGATTGTTAGCATGCTAACCAAATCCTGTAGTTCGCCAAAGCAATGATTTACTTTATAAAGTTGAATGAAACCGACTATCAACCAGAAGACTATCATGTATCATCTTCAAGACGACAGTGGATGAATTCCAAAAATGGAGTCAGTAGTTGCGTCACCAGTGTCCTCTACAGTCCCATTTAAGAAGGACAAAATGAAGAACTTATATGAGACATAATCAGGCAACAAGACGTCAGCCAAAGAATTCCAGAATGGAGTCAATGATGGCATTAACAGTGTAATCTAAGCCATGTTGTGGAATAGGTGGAATCTCAAGTTTGGAAGATCCAAAATGCCAATGGTAGCGCATTCGATTTCCAGCCAGTAGAGGAAGACTTCGCCTTAAGTAGCGCGGACAAGGAGGCAGTTAGCTAAGGACCGGGCTAATTGGAGAGACATTACGTTTGAGGCCGAAGTTCATTTCGGACTGTAGCGCTACTTCAGTAAGCAAGTACTCAATGGGAAAGACCCTATTGTAACGAAGCATACGAGCGTCTGCATATAGAAGTTTTCATCGGATGATTCGTATTGGAGATGTAAGATGTCCCCTCCGGCGTTAGAATCGCAGACTTTTCGTCATAAATCGTACATCCTATACAGCCTCATTGTATTGCCGTGCACCCAAGGGGTTGTATCCTGTTATCAACCCCTTGACCATACATGTGATTATGTCCAGTTCCCTCGGCAACTTTGATTATGGAAAGGATTTTTGCTCGGAATACGGTACATCAATCTTTAGAATATGGCTAGCCTACTCCGATTTCCATTGTAGATTAGGTTAGGTTGGTGGGTTGATAAGGTAGACAGTGCAGGTCTGCCTCATCAATGTAGACCCATCTTGATTCCCGTTGGGGGTTCACTTGTGTGCTTGGTTTCTTCATTTATCGCGTCCATTCTTAGTCCCTATCCAGTTTTTAGATGTCGTTGCAGACCTGAGAAGGTTAGAGAGATGGATTTCCATTGTTGATTTCACCAATCGGTGTAGTTGCAGTTTCCAAGCTCGACACCACATTATTTGAGTATCATTCGACCTTGCTTGACAATCTTGATATTCCACTTAAGGCGTCCTCAGAGTATATGAGGACGCCTTAAGTGGCGCGCACAGGTAGAAACCAACCTCAACCAACTTGGAGTGTGCAACTGGAGGAGGCAGTCAGCTAAGGAACGTGCTAATTGGAGAGGCATGTTGGTTGAGGCCCAGGTTCATTTCGGACTGAAGCGCCACTTAAGTATGTAAGTAAGTATATGGAGACGAAATCGTGTTAAGGGTTGATGATGTCATCCTTTCCACCCTCATAAAAGACTGATTTCAAAATTGTGCTGTGACCAACAGGATTTTTACAAAGTACCCAGCATTTATGATTCGTGTTGCGCTTTTGTTGTATGTCAGTGTAGAGTTCAGGGTTGTATCTAAGGCCAGTACGAATGTCTTTTATTGTCAGTAGAAATGCTGCCCTGGTAAGTCGTTATTCAGACAAATCAGAGATGTACCAACAAGTGAACCTCGTGAGTAACTAGCTTCCTTTGCCAAAAATATTTTGAGTTCCTTGGAACTTCAGATATATGCCTCACTTAACTAAGACACCCTGTACAATACCCGTTTATCTGTTTCTTCTCTCTTGGCGCCAAGACTTCCCAAACAATTGCCTCGATATGGGTGACTCTGGAAATCTGCGACGCCGCGAATGTATGTATCCTCAGTGCATCTGTTTTACATAATTAACCGTTTTTTACCATATGAGATTCGATAATACTGTTTCCCGATGCCTAAATGTCCCGAACTGTATTTAGCCAACAACCACCCAAGTACTCAATCCAGTTCCACCTCTGTGCGTCATTTTACCCACTTGTTCCACCATTTTCTCCGACTTAACGGCTGAAGGGTTGTAAACAAAATGAAAACCCTAAGGAGCACCGGCTAAATATACAAAAAAAAACCTAAATGCTCATGTGATGGCGCTGACTGTATTTCATCACAACCGGCTAACAAAGAGATTGCACAGCAATCCCCTGGTGGACCCACAGCAGTCTCTGCAAAAGTATCTATTACAAGAGATGAACACAAATTTTCTATGTTTTCTGTTTTATTTTTCGCAACTTGCCCTCAATGTTAATATGTGTGTGTGTGTGTGGATAGATTTGGTCAGTGCTGTGATGGTTGGTTGCACAGTTTATGGCTTGGACTAAAGGCTCTCGCTGTCGCAATAAGAAATTCGAGCTCAAGTGAGGTGACAGCTAGAATCTGAGCCAGTAAGTGAGCTTGTTATTCCGAATGTGTACGAGTAAAACCGCATACAATATGATCGCGCTTATAAAGTTGAACTATATGCTGGGATTTGATTACGCTTTTCCGGCGGGGAATGGTTATGTGCTCTGCCACTGCAATGCAATTCCTTATTGCGGCTATGTAGGTGGAGGTCTTTCCCAGATGCACATTCCGTGGCTGGAGGGTTAATATGATACCCAGCGTTTTGGTAAAGCTGTTTTTTTTTTCATTAGTTGTAGACCCACTAAATGAATCTCAAGACACTACTCGATTACCTAATCATCTAATGGATTCACATATATCGATTAATTTTGTTTTATTGAAACACACTTATCTCATTGAAGCAACAGTTTCGCTAAATGTACTCCCATCTGAGCAAGCGGTAGTTAAGCTCAAAACCTTTTCAATGGACCAGTCTTTGGCGAAGGCAATCAAATTATTCGTTACCGGCTGTTTATGATTTAATGAAGCCTCTACGGGGCTATTTATTGGCAGGCCAGGCAATTTGTTCGATGCTCTATAGAAATGAAGATCAACAGGAGAGCGGTCGAGATACTTTTATCTGAGAATTTAGTGAGAAATATCTATAGAAGCAATGTTCAGTTATTTAATTTTTTTTCGTATACAATTACCAGAGGGGAGTATACTACATGAACTGCCAACGGCTGGGCACAAGAAAAGGCTCACATGGTGCGAGATGTGCTCGAAACCGTTTTAATATTTGCATAGTGCGTGGGTTCGATGAACAGACTAATGGGGGCTAAGAAATGTAATTAGAGATGAACGATGGAGGCAATTACTTTTTAATGGAGTTTTGAATTAATAAGAAGAAGCAGAATCTGGAGGAATTTCTACGAACTTTACAGCTGCTGTATGTGAAAGGTGAAGGTTAATATGAGGTGACGCCCTACTGTTGGTAAGGCTTCTAAAATTGAAACGGATTACACTGTAGAACTCGTTGAAGTTTTTATTTCGATGTTATAGGTCAATGATTGAAAGGTGATCGATTGTTGGCCCCTTTTTCTCATTTTTTTCCAAACATTATTCCTGGATTTTCTTCTGCCAAATCTAGGGGAACCGGTATTGGGTGTGCCTTAGATGTCGTCTTGTTGTCAGAGATATTGTTTTGTAGTTTAGTTAGCTTCTACTTCTGAAGTCCGTTTTGGTACATTTCTGAGGATTATTGCTGGATAATATAAAAAAATACAATTATAATAGATTTTTAATTTCCCTGGTATATACATTTTTTTTTAATGTATCCAACAATAATCCTCGACAATGTGCCAAAACGGAATAATTATTGGCTGTTCTTAGCTATCAATCAAGCCTTCATATGCTAGCATCGAAAGCCTCTGTAATGTTTGTGCGGATATTTTTAAAAAGAGCTAAGCGTACTCACTGTTCCAAACATATATTCAAATTTTTGTTCAATTATTATTATTTGTTCAAATATTTGCGATCTATGATCAAAATAGAAGCGAGAACTGATGACGTATCAGTCATTGAATAAGTGTAGGTTGAGTGATGTAATGCCTGTATCTTCGGTTACCGAAAAATTGCACAAAGCCGAAAGAAATCTGTGCTTTTAAGATCTGCATTCGTCTGATTTAAGTTTCACAACGTTGTACAACATACAAAAGATATATGGGGGAATTAAGCGCTCTTATGGTGAGAAATAGTTGCCTTGCAGAAGGAGTCACATAGCTTAATTGAATTTAAAGTTCAAAGATCTAGGGATGCCGTCATATTTAAGAATTCATTTAAAAACAAAAGCCCTGACACGACTCTAACAAACTTCATCAGGAATGTAGAAGAGTATTGTGTTTGAACAAATTTACTAGTTTCTGGGGATGTGTGTAAATGTGAAGGCCATCAAGCCCTTTTATCGAAAACACGTGCATTTGGTATCGATGGAAACTTCTATGGATTAGAAATTATCTTTCGAAACGTTCAATTCAAGTTGTTTGGACGGTTACATGTCTTTCATGAGTTTGGACAAATTCACTTTAACAAAGTTTCCGGGGATGTGTGTTTATGTGACAGTTGTTTGGCATCAAGCCCTTTTATCGAAAACACGTGCATTTGGTATCGATGAAAAACTTCTATGGATTAGAAATGATCTTTTGAAACGTTCAATTCAAGATGTTTTGGACGGTTTCAAGTCTGCAACTCACAAAGTAAATGCTAGTGTCCCTCAGGGCTTAGTTTTATCTCTACTCTCTTTTTTTTCTGTCTGTAACTTCCAATTCATTGCTTCGCTGATGACAGTACTCTAAGCTTTTCATATTCGTTTTCAGGTCCACATCCTTCATCTTCGTACGTGGACTCTGAACGAAAACATATATTAAGTTTATTGAATTCCGATCTTAACAGCATAATCAAATGGGGTAAGTCCAACAGAGTACAATTTAATGCTTCCAAAACAAAAAAAACTGTCTTCTGTCGTTAAAGGGAAACCAAAATCTAGACCCATCATCCATGAATGGCACTTACGTCGACGAAAGACTTTCCATGCTAGGTATGTGTGTTACTGACAAGTTACGTTAGAGCGACCACATATTCCAATTCGCTAAAAACGCTGCGAAAATTTCAGTTTTCCTTAACCGATGTAAAAAATATTTCACCACTTCTGATCTGACCACAATATATTACGCGTTTATACATCTGGTGGGGTGCACCAAAAATAACATTGCACCTCCTTCATAGGATTCAAAAGCATTAAAAAACTTCTAGGAGACATTAGAATAGCAAAATATGTATCTACTGCCTTACATTGTCTTATCGTTATTTTAACAACCAATGCTCAATCGAAAAAGCCAGATGCATTCCTCCCATTTAACAATTCAGCCGCGATACTCGTTACGCTATAGATGCAAATCAGTTTATCCTCAAGCCTATCTTCAGACGAACGCTGAAATATAGAGATGCATACATAAGCTGAACAACACGAATGTGGAAAGCTCTTCCAAGTTCTGTTTTTCCTTTCCACTATAACTTACAGGCTTAAAACCAAAGGATATCGGTATCTCTTTTCATCTTATCCCGAATTTCCTTAATACAAGCACTGCGCTAAGACACATAAAGGGTATTCATAACCCCTTAAGTGCGCGCAAATTATCTATGTATATAAAAAAAAGAAGATGTTTCCATACAGCTTCTGCGGAAGTAATATAGAAGCATTATATGTTTAGATCTCCCGACTTAAGGCTTATAGCAGCTGCGACTACCTCCTTTTTTTTGGCAATGAACTACCACGCAAAAGTTCTGGGTTCAAAGCCCAGTCGTGGCAACAGCAACTTGTTTTTATATTTTTTCCATTTGCCAAAATACTTAGGCAATCATTTCTTGGTAAAATCGACTGAAATGCACGTTTTAAATGAAATATTTGCATTTTTGGTGTACTGATTGCTATACCTGAAGCCTACGATTGTATAAAAACAAAAGTGTAGGTCGCAAATGATAAAATCGGACAGCAAGTCCATTTGTCTTTCGATTGATAGTTTGCAGAAAACGTTTCAAGTAGTCTGTTATTGATTCAATTCTTCCATGTGACCCGAGTTCGAATACCAGATGAATATTTTTAATATATCATACTTTCTTATGAAAAAAATCAGAAAAATTAAAAATAAATATTTCAATGGAAACATATGGTGGCAAAGTGCAAAAATATTTAAAATAAAAACAACTTTTTTGTTATTTTTGAGTTTCGGTAAGACTTCGGTAAGTAAATCTTAAGAAAAATTGAAAAGGTTTCGTGCAGCAGATATTGCTTTTAGGGGAAATAGTTTTAAAAGTGCTTTATCGAAGCAAAATTATTACTAAGCCCGTCAACAACAAAATTGAATCTTCTTCTTTCTCCAACTACCGACCAATTGCACTTACCACCCTAGCTGGCATATAAGATATTTTAATCACGAAAACTCCTCAATGACTATACGGTTTTCGTAGCAACACGTCCACCGGTTATCTGATGAACAAAAAGTGGAATCAATCAATCCACCTTGGTAGCAAAGACAAGGTGGTTGACCTTGATATTTCAAAGGCATTGGATAGGGCTTGTAGTCAAGCACTTTTGTGGAAAATGAGTGCCTTTGGAATCGAAAAAACACTCTTCTTCTATGCATTTCTATTCCTACCTCTCGAAAAGTTAAATTCAATTTGTTTTGGACGGTTTCAAGTATGCTACTCAGCACATAAACGCTGGAGCTCCCAAGGCTCCGTTTTGTCTCAGACACTCTTTCTCATTTTTATTAATGCCATCTTGTTGCCAATTTCTAAACCATTCCTTTGCTGATGACAGCTTTTCATATTCGTACTCGAGTCGCGCACTTCACCTGTTACTGTTTAGTTCATTGAATTCCGACCTTGAATTATTCTAATAAAATGGAAATTAATTCTACCAAAATGCAATGCTGGCTTTGATCATCTAAGCTAAACCAAAATTTACAGCTTTATCCATGAAACGAACTTCCATTTGTCGATACCGAAAAACTTTCCATGCTCGGAATATGTGTTAGTAAGCCCCTTCGTTGGAAAAACCACATATTCGAAATTGCTAAAAACGCAGCAAAATGTTTATTTTTTATTCCAGACCTTTTATTCTGTGCCTCAATAGAGCTTATGCCCTAAACTTGTGTTCAAAGCCCACATCTGATCATGCGCAGTTAAAACATAATTGCATCTACTAGGTAGGATACAAAATCGTGCGATAAAACTGATGTGAAACTCATCCATAGGGAACTCTATAGTCTCATTCGAAAATCGTAGTAATGTCTCCAGCTTTACACTCTTTTACAACTGAAATTTAAAATTTTACAAAATGCAGTGTAAGAATGCTGACAATAAAATCATCAACTTCGAGTGAATAAAAAAAATGAATTAGCCTGATGCGTTCCACTCCAATTTCTAAAAATGAATTCGACACGTAGTAAGTGCTGTGTGTAATGTGGCACCGTGTTATTGGAACCACACATTCTATACACCTATTTAATCCAATTTCGGCACAAGGAAGTTTTCAACATGTGCCGATAGTTGTCACCAGCAACTGTTACAGTATTACCTAAGGTCTCAATGAAGTATGGCTCAAGGTGCACCAAACAGTAGCTCTACTCTTACGCTATTCGTATCAATCTGGTGTATCAATCGAGAGTTCTTAGTGCCTCAAAAGAAGTTATTTGGTTCAGTAACAAAGCCACCCGAGTGCAATTGTGGTTCGTCGCTTATAATGACTTTTTGCCAAAACGTTTATTATCATTTCCTTGCAACTGTCTAGGTCATGGTATTTATACATTGATTGGGCTCCCGACCCATGAAGAGTCTCTGTCTGAGACACTGCCGCCTACCATTCTCTACGATATCGGGTTCGCTGCTTCCAGTTGTCTAGACTAAGCGCTCCGGCATCCGGAATGGCTTGGTCTTTGAAACGGAGGTTCGGTCTTCCTTCCCTTCTCGAACCTGGGGGCTGGAATTCGGAGCATTATTGTTTTTTCGCTCGATGTGGCTGAGAAAAAGGAGTCCACGTGTTTTGGCTTTTTGGACTACATCCACATCTTGATACAGCCCATGGAGTTCGCGGTTGTATCTTCTCTTCCATTCGCCCTGCTCGCACGCAGGACCAAAAATCCGCGGAGCATAATTCTCTCAGCTCTCCCTTCTTGCTTATCGTCCCGCATTCAGCGCCATAAAGCAGAACTGGCAGGATAAGCGTTTTGTAGATCACACATTTCATCCTTCGAGTTAGGAGTTTTGAACCTAGTTATTTCGCCAAACCAAAGTAGCAACGGTTTCCTTGGGTAATTCTTCGCTAGATCACCACTAGGACGTCATTCGTGGAGTCTATGTTTACTCCGAGGCAGGTGAACACCTTAACTACCTCGAAATTGCTGCCATCAATAGTGACGTTTTGTCCTAGGCAGTGGACAGATGTTTGTTTGTTTGTTGATAGCATGTTTGTTTTGCACTTGCTCGATGAGAGGTAGCGCGATATACAGCAATACTCTGTTCAACTGCATCACTTTTTTCTGTTATACTTTGGCTTACTTGGCGCCCAGCCTTTTCTTGATCTCAAAGTGTATGCAAATTTTCAAGATTAAAAATTATACGCTCAAGTGCTGACTTGCTCGGCATATGATAAAGAAAAGAAAAAGTTACGTAATTTTCTCCGCTTATTTATAATGGAACACGTTGTTACTGCGTAAGATGGTTCATAATATATTGTATCGGCCACTGTCTACGAATTTATTCAGACAAAAATGGCAACCAAATAAAACTTAAAACACACCCTATGTAATGACAAATACTCCGTATAAGTTGGCACCAGAAAAACTGTTAAAAAAACTGCTAAGACGATGGTACACGACACAAAATTGACTTTTAATGCCCCACCCGTTGTCAAACAACGGGTTTTCATTTTACTGAAAGGGCAGTAAATTAAAAACTAGGGCTTGTGACACCTGAATATATATCGAAATTTGCCAATTTGTCCCCATCATGAACATCCCTCTTATAAACATTCTATGCTGGGAAATATTCAATTATTCCTATCTAAGACAAAAGAGTTCAACAGCAAACTGAGTCGAACGGGTAGTTCATATTTGATGTTAACTAACTGAACTTCAAATCGAGGTGAGTTGGTTATACGATCAAAATAGCATCCCTTTTTCATATTTACATAACTTATTTTCTCATAACCTCTTTTTTTGTTCGCAAGTGCTGGATTTCATAGACCTTATGCACGTTCCCTGATCAACAAAAAAACCCACAAAATAACCAGAACCATCTAAATTGTAAGAAAGACCTTTGATTCACACGTAGTTTAAAAAAAAAAACAAAGATTACCCACCACCCTTTTCGATCTCTGACCTTTGAATTACAAGTAAAACACAAAATACACCACTTAGCAACAATGTACGCAAAATAAACTCATCTCTACACTGACCATGTCTCCACTTCAATTATCAATCCCATCACTTCGCCAACCGCAAAGTTGCGTGATAAAATTAAAATATCAAATTAAATTATTTCACTCGGCATGTATCCAAGCTGTATACTCACTCACACTCACCCATCCGAGCACCTAGTGTGTGTACGCGCATATGCAAATTGTATCAAAGCCAGTAATATCCTTGTATAAAATTACAAAAAGCATAGAATTGTCATGCAGATAATTTATCTGCGGACGATTGCGCGCACATTTAATCAACAGAAGGCTTTGCGTGCTCCTAACCTTGGCATTGGCCGGCTAACTATACGAGTATACAGCTGCAGCAATTTCTCGAGTGAAATTGTCACATCGGCTAGAGAGATACTCTTCGCGTACACATAGATATGATTTTTTTTTTTAATAAAAAAATAATTAACATTATCTGTTGGTGGTAAGGCGGGCGCGATGTATAGCTGACATTCTGTAAAACCAGTTAACGCGCTTGGGGATAAACAACTCGAGGCAGCAGAGCATTTTGTTTGTTTACATTTTTGTTTTCGAATTCCTCAGAAATCAGTGCACCATTCTGGTGGAATGTATCCTGCTTCGGATGACGTGCATTGCAGAGGTGTCATAGCGCTAATTAGGGAAAGGGATAAATCGGTGTTGGATCTTGAAACAATCGGATTTTCCCAGCGCTTCGGTTATAGACATGGGGTCACTCGGGGTCAGTGTGCATTGTGTGTACTCGTGGTAGTCATATATTAGTGACAAAACGAGCACGCGTTTTTATTGAATTGTTCGTAATGAATTCATTGTTAATGAACAGTTCACAAAGATGGTAATGAACTCAATGGCAGGGTCTTCTTTGGAAAAAAGCTCGATTACACTTGGTGTAGAACTATGATGTATTCGTACTTGAAGCGTGTGCGGGTAATTAACATTTTGATTAAGTGAATGATGTGATTGCATGTAACATGCAGTTTAAGACAGAAATGAGGGACGGAATGGAATATTGTTTGACTGATAAATTGGCAGGCCATACAAGTACTTAATGAAATTAACTTGAAGCTGTTTGAAGGTAACGAACTGAGATTAGATGGGCAGGAAAAATACATTATCGCTCACAACCTACGAGATGTCACTGAAGCATTTGATTGCTGGCAGAATTAAGTGGCTAAATTTTGATAAGCAACAAAGCAATTTTAATTTAATTGCAAATCGGATCGAACTGTGGCCACCTATTGAATAGGAAAGAAATTTCTCACTTTTATTTCCGACATCAAAATTTAACATTAAACGAGGAATCAACCTTACCAATGGCTGTTTCTTTGAACAAAATATCGATTAAGCCCAAACTCGGGCAACTAAGTCAGTCCTGTAGAAACTCTGTGATCTGGATTCAGAACCAAGACTTGGTCTATTTTTCCAGATTTTCAAAATCCATCTTTTTTTGGTGTAGTGGCTGATAAAACATAGATTTTGTCCTTCCAAATAACGTCTTATGGACATTTTTCTTGAAAACTCCATCGTTGTTTGTTTGATTGATTTTATCCGCAATTGACATCTGTCTCTTCATATTTGGTAGTTTGTTCCGCATTAGGTCGTTGGCAATCCGCATCAAATTAAGTGTGCTTCCACTTTTTTCCCCTGTGGAATGGTGAAATCATTTGCGGATACTCTGTAGTCTGTGCAGTGGTTGCTCTGTATACCGTCGTGTCTTTTATAGACTTATCCTCATGGAGAGTGGTAGATAACAATTTAGTTTTAAATTATATGTAGCCATTTAGATTCGGCATAAGTGTATAGGTCCCAGCTCCTTTTTTTGATGGACGGGGGAAATATTTTGTGAATGCTAGTAAGCCTATGCTCTGGATATCACGTAGACCCAGATTTTTTAGACGAAGACTAATGTAGGGTCTTCGATAACTATTTAGTTGAGAACACTCATAAAGTCATTCAGATTCGGTATAAAAATATAGGTCCCACCACCGTTTTTTTTTTATTTTGGCTAAGAAGAACGACATATTTTTGAGTTTGGTTAACTCTATATTACCTACAGCAACTATATATGACTAAAATAGTCTTCTGTAGCCGATACCTACTCTGCACTCTAAAAGCCGTTCTACGAATTCTTCCTCACTTCATAGTTAAACAAGAAACTATGAGCAACTAACCTGCGGTGCTGCCTGTCAAGGTATTTCTTTTTAGAGGCAGCTTTTGACATAAAGGCAGACTATTCATTCCGGTGCAGGGTTTAAGCTCTCTCGGTTAACTTTCCCTAAAGCAGATCTTGCATTATATAGGCAATAATTCTATCGATACTGTCTTAGTGCGTTGCCCATTTCCATTTCTTTCATCATCCCAGCAGCACGTGCTCCATGACCTAAACTTTACCATCACATGACATTAAGGGTCATCTGCAATCCTATACTTGTCTCAAAACCTTCCTTGTCAATATTTGACAACAGTTTGTGTGTTCAGGGGTATATTTGGTGTTGGATGCAAAGGTACTTGCAATTCTAGCTTTACGAAGACGCCGGCTTTTTAGATAGAAAAGAGCATGGAAGGGCAACTCCAGAAACGATGTTCGCAAGTTTTACCAGAATGTAAAACGTCAAAGCCAAGGATATCGCATATCGTAGTTGAGACAGAGTCGATGCTGAGGGTATGTATAAACCACATCTGCAGACTGTTATACGGCGATGACGAACAACATTCCGCTGTCAGACAGAATTAGCCTACGATGGCTAAAACTACCAACGACCCGAACGTGTTAGTAAAGTTAGGATAGCAATATCCAATATCAAGCTTTCAGTCGCGAGATCATATTTAATATTTGGTGAGCCCGTGCCTAGTTTGCTTTTCATGCGTGATCTGGGTCTTATCTGTGACAGAGAACTAATCTTTCGCTCTCGTATTGATATTACCATCAGCAGAGCCAACTCCATACTTGGGTTTGTAAAACGCTGGTATAAGGAATTCTGGAATCCTTATGTCACAAAATCTCTCTTTTTCACATTTGTTAGACCTATCCTTGAATATACTAGCCAAGTATGGTCGCTTCCATTCCCTCCGTATTGAGAGCGTCCAACGCAGATTTATCTGTTTTGTTCTACGTGGACTCCCCTGGGTAGACAGTTTTAATTTACCCACCGTACGAGGATCATTTGAAATTAATAAACCGTCAATCACTTCAACTTGGAGTGCGCAACTGGTGGCAGTTAGCTTAGAACAGGCTAATTTGAGATTCATGTTGGTTGAGGCCCAGGTTCATTCCGGACTGTAGCGCCAATCACTTCAGAAGCGCCGTGAAATAGCCGACATTCTTTTTGCACATCAGCTTCTAGGAGGTAATATTGATTGCCTTTAGGATGCTAGAATTTATTTCCCTCAACGCCAACTCCAGAAATCTATGATATGTTCCCCTCGTCCAACTCCACTTCCACCGTACCAACTACGGCAACAACTAGCCAATGACTAGAATACTAAGCCTAAGAAACTCCCTTATTTCCTCCAGATCGACCACTACTCCTTAACCGTTTTTCTAATAATTAAATTTAGTAAGTTCAGCTTGCACTAAGCTTAAGGAAATAAAAAAAAATAAACTAGGCTGCCTTCCCGCTAAGTTTTATAAAGCCTGCGGAGATGAATTTGTAAGTAGAATCCAACAACTCATAAGCCAAATCTGGTTGGATGAAAGTATGCCTGAAGAATGGAACCTCAGTATCGTTTGTCCGATCCACAAAAAAAGGAGAACCTCTGAAATGCTTACTGCAGAGGTATAAGTTTTCTTAACATTGCTAACAAACCCTATCTGACATGATATGTGAACGCCTGAAACCGTTTACCAATAACCTGATCGGCGCTTATCAGTGTGGTTTTAGGCCACATCGTCAGATCCTCGAAAAAATCCAAGAAGTCCAAATCGATACCCACAACCTATGCATCGATTTCAAAGCCGCATACGACAGCATGTTGATGTAATTGAGGCTCGTTGGCGATGAATTGCCGCGCAGGATGTCTGGGTTCGATTCCCAGCCATAGTAACACCTTTTTCATTGGCCCTCTTCTTGTGATGATCTGACAAATCAGCCGAGTAGTATCAATTGTCTAGAAAAGCGTATCTTAACTTAGCCGTTCAGATTCGGTATAAAACAGGAGGTCCAGCCATCGTGTAAGAAGTACACACTCACACATGAATGGTGTTGTGAGAAAGCTAGGCCCTGGGTATTAACGAGCCTGATGCGAGTTATATAGAGACGAACTATACAGAATTTTGGTTTACCGCCCAAACTCGTCTGTCTATAAAGGATGACGATGGAGAATTCACGCTGCTCCATCAGCGTCGAATATGACCTCACCAACACCCAGCAAGACGTCGTAGAAACCGACTTCAGAGGAGTGCGCAACCGACGTTGGAGTGCGCAACTGGAGGCAGTTAGCTAAGGACCGGGCTAATTGGAGAGGCATGTTGGTTGAGGCCCAGGTTTATTACGGACCGAAGCACCCATTAAGTTAGTAAGTAACTAAAACCAAAAACGAAGTGTTTGACAGCAGATCTGTGAGTACTCAGACAGGAATATAAAAGCCTCTGCAACAAGGTAAAATTGTTGCATAGGATTCAACATTTATGAGTACTGAGTACTGAGTACTCCCAGATCCGCAGTCGATTATGTGGTTTTTGATTTTTTAGATTTCATTAGAAGACAGGAGGATGCTAAAGATTCGCTAAAAGCTGAAGTAAGCTTAATAGGAGGAAAACCTCGCCTTAAGTGGCGCGCACAAGTAGAAACCGACTCCAGAGGAGCGCGCAACTGGAGGCAGTTAGCTAAGGACCGGGCTAATTGGAGAGGTATGTTGGTTGAGGCCTAGGTTTATTATTGACCGAAGCACCCATTAAGTTGGTAAGTAACTAAAACCAAAAACGAAGTGTTTGACAGCAGATCTGTGAGTACTCAGACAGGAATATAAAAGCCTCTGCAACAAGGTAAAATTGTTGCATAGGATTCAACATTTATGAGTACTGAGTACTGAGTACTCCCAGATCCGCAGTCGATTATGTGGTTTTTGATTTTTTAGATTTCATTAGAAGACAGGAGGATGCTAAAGATGCGCTAAAAGCTGAAGTAAGCTTAATAGGAGGAAAACCTCGCCTTAAGTGGCGCGCACAAGTAGAAACCGACTCCAGAGGAGCGCGCAACTGGAGGCAGTTAGCTAAGGACCGGGCTAATTGGAGAGGTATGTTGGTTGAGGCCTAGGTTTATTATTGACCGAAGCACCCATTAAGTTTGTAAGTAACTAAAACCAAAAACGAAGTGTTTGACTGCAGATCTGTGAGTACTCAGACAGGAATATAAAAGCCTCTGCAACAAGGTAAAATTGTTGCATAGGATTTAACATTTATGAGTACTGAGTACTGAGTACTCCCAGATCCGCAGTCGATTATGTGGTTTTTGATTTTTTAGATTTCATTAGAAGACAGGAGGATGCTAAAGATTCGCTGAAAGCTGAAGTAAGCTTAACAAAAAGTGTATTTGGAAGTGTTGGCTAATCAGAAAAGGCTAGTCTTCTCTCAGTTGCGCTATATCCAAGCCGATGATGTTGGCAAATAGGTTTACTGGAAGACTGACCTTTTATATAGAAATTGATGTATGTCAGGCTTTCACAAGAGGTTGAGCAATGAACTATAGTTAGTCCCGCTTTCTCGATTTTAGTAACCCAACGCATTTTTCACTATGTCACCTTATCCACGCCACTTGCACAACCTCGATATTTATCATAACTTTTCCAAACCTTACCTTATGATAACCCTGCTAAAATTGATTTCCCTGCTTCCAATTCTTCACATTTGTTTCCCAAGTGATTGACAATTCAATCTGACGGAAGTCAGCACGCCACCTTGGGCCTTAGTTTACCGAATTCTTAATTTATTTCTTACTTTTAGGAATTTTTACACTAGGTACCTCTTTTGCAGTCGCACAAGTGTATATGGTACTTTCACCTTGTTGCGGTGCGCAGAGCACGATTGAAATATATGACCGCCGCCAGTTGCAGTACTTTTTCTTCCTTTTGAATGTCTGATTTTCCGGTCTAGTAAATCTTCACCACCAGGAAAATTGTAATTCACGGATTCCGTCTAGAGATACATTTTTTGTTGTTTGGTATTATTTTCAACCGCACTTGTCATTGTATGCATTCTTTCTTTTCAACTTTTTTACGTTTTTTTTTTTTTATTTTCTTTCCTCGTCTTTGTTTATCGCATAAAGATTCGCAGGTTGTCCCGAAAACGTTTCTATTGCAGGTTCTCATTTTTTTTATTTCATTTTGTGTTCTGGTGGATTATCTGATTATCTGTGTAATCTCTGGCCAGTGGGTCAGTAATGATGGTTTGTGATGAATAATTTATTTATCGTTCTGTTTTTGTGTTGTTAGTTAGATCGTGTCATTACAAATGCGTTTAGCACTTGTAGAGATGATTTTGATCAGAACTTTCTTGGTATGAGATGTGTGGCTTGTGAGACATAGGAGCTTGTGAAGGTCAGATATGAAAATGTATACCTCAAAACCCCAGTTTAAAATTTGCCACATTAGTAGCTAGAAAATCATCTAAATCAATAAAAGCCCTGCCATCTTCCTTTCTGAGTGACAATCTAACCACATCTTATCTTGTCATGAATCTCAACTGAAAAAAAAGAACTTCCTCACGAGTAAAAGTCATCTTCCAGAAAGTAATTAAAAAATCAGCAAGCAAGCAAGCAAGCAAAAAAAAAAAGGAAAAGCAAATCCAAAGGCTGCACATCGTCTGCGCAATGCTCACTGTCTGTCGCTACTATCAGACCAAGTTGACAACTCGCACAACTTGATTGTTGCGAGAGATGGACTTTCTCTGGTTGTGATTGCGATTTTTTTCTTCATGATTTTCAGAATCTCAGAACTATCAGCTCTGGGAAATCGCCTTACGGGAAAAAACATATTTTACATTCTTTTTCTTTGAATAGCTGCGTCTTGCGTGCTACTGCTGCGTTCCGGAGATGGTCGCGATGTGAAGAATCTAGAACAAGACAATTGACCGTAATTATCTTGGGATAAGGGAGTTTTGAGTTTTTTTTTTGTTTGTCGGATCATTTTCGCTCAAAAGCGAGAGTAATTAAGACTTTAAGATGAGATCTTCATTTTGAGAAATTTTTGTGTAAATTGTTTGGCGACTTAATGGGATGTTCTTACGAATTTCTGTTCGTGCTACTTTTTAGTGAATAAGAATGCACAGACATAGTTCTTGTTGGATGGGTTGGGATGACCACATGCTAATTGGGTTGTAGTCACTTTGTGGTACTAATTATTGCAAAGACTTCTCGAATTAGTCAAACTGTGCAATGGATGTTTTTTTTTCTACCTGTTGTTGTAAGTTATCTATGCATTTGGAAAAATCCAACAAACATTTCTAATATCGCAAAGGTGGTAGAAACGCTAAAAAGTGATTTCACAGATCACATATAACTACCGAGGTTTGCATCGGCAAATGTCGCATATAAGATCCTATCCAACGTACTGTTTAAATGTCTTAGCCTTTCTGAAACACACTAATCGGCACGTATCCGTAATTTGCTCGTACCAGTGCTATCCTTGAAAAAGACAATGAATTTCTAGTAGAGGCACGTGTTTCCATCGACTGTAAGGCCACGTATGATAGCATCCATTACGCTTGGAGCTCTACAGAACGATTGTGTTTATCATCAAAACTGATACAGCTTACGTACTTACTTAAGTGGCGCTACAGTCTGGAATAAACCTGGGCCTCAACCAACATACCTCTACAATTAGCCCTCCAGTTGCGCACTCCAAGTTGGTTGAGGTCGGTTTGTACTTGTGCGCGCCACTTAAGGGGAGGTCTTCCTCTACTGCGTCTGAAGTCTGGCTGGGAATCAAAAACTGACACAGCTGCAACGTTCGTTTTTAGATCCAGCACATCTGAAAATTTTCGAGCAAATAGTGGGATCCGACAAGGAGTTGCGGTAGCATGCACTGTCCTCAACCTTGTGCTGAAACAGTGAGTAAGAATGGCAGGCATAAATACGGAAGGCACAATATTCAACAAACCCCTTGAGCTATTGGGATACGCATTGGTACATTGGTCGTTCCCATCGTGCCGATGTAGAACGATTAACGACTATTGATGAATAGGCGAAATGTGATGATCTCGTGGACCTGGATTCTTAAACATTGACATCGACTTTGCACTAGCATTGTAAATTTCCTAGCTATTGAATGTTCCTTTGCACTAGTTTTGAACATTTTTGTTAGTGCATTGCATAATGCAGTGTCAAATTAGTGAACTATTACCAGGTCTGTGAGCTCGTAGTTAACGATCATCTTAAGGTATATCGATCGCTCGTGTGAAAAAAGAAGGAAACCATCTGAACTGCGCCAACTACAGAGGTATAAGTTACTTTCAAGATCCTATCTGTCTAATATGTGAACTCCTGCAACCATTTACCAACAAGCTGATCGGCCCATCATCATTGTGGGTTTAGGTCAGGAAAATCCAAGACTGATAAAATGTTCACACTTCGGCAGATTCTAAAAAAAAAACGTTGAAGTCCAAATCGATACCCACCACCTATTCATGGATTTCAAAGCCGCATACGACAACATTTATGGAGTCAAGGCATATATAGAGCCATGTCTTGCTTTGGTATACAGCCAAAACTAGTCAGTCTGTACAGGATCACGATGGAGAATTCTCGCTGCTGCATCAGGGATGGAAACGACCCCGCCAAAACTTTTGATAGCAAAAATAGTTTTGGTAGGGCGGCGGACTATCGAGGCGGCGGACTATTATTCTTTAGAGAGATTGTGCAAATCTTCCGAGTTAACACCAGGGACATAATCTTCCATAAATTGGTGATACTACTAGCATACGCCGACGATGTTGGCGTAATCGGTCGCACTTAACGTGATGTCGTCGCCAATTTTTCGAGTATTGAGAGGGAACTGGCAGTAATGGGATTAGCAGGGTAAGCTAAGTATATATATGCTATCAGCACGAAAGGACCATCGAAGAATTGGACAGAAAATGACTTTGTCTACCTCGACCTCGTCAAAATAAAAATACGAAGAATTACTCTTGCCAATTGTTGCTTCTTTGGGCTAAGAAGGCAATTTGGAGTAAAACCTTCAATGAAACTACCAAGGAGATCCTACACAAGACCCTGATTATCTCAGTTCTGCTCTATGAAGCTAAGGCACGGACCATATCAAATGCGGATGAGGAAATTCTTCGCCGCAAAAAATTCTTCGAAAAATATTTGGTACCATTTGCGTTGACGGGCTATGGAGATAAAGATTCAACCACGACCTATAAGAGTTGTACAGTGACACACCCCTTGTCAAAAAACTCGTATATTGAACGTTTAGGATATGCAGAGCGTATTGACACCAATACTCCGGCTCAAACAATCTTCGATTCCCAGCCAGACGTGGGATCAACCACCGCGCAACAGGAGTTAATTAGTCAAGGACCGGGCTAATTGGAGAGGAATGTTGGTTAAGGTCCAGTTCATTTCGGACTGAAGCACCACTTAAGTAAATTAAAGAGTTCATATACCTCGCTGTCCACATTAACTCCATTACTATCAACGTACTCCTGTTGCGTATGTTTGACAAACTGCCAAGAATAACACTTGTCATGAAAAGCTTCTCAAATTTGCCGTTCGGATTAGGCTTTTGTTTCAGAAATAATATCTCGCATACAAAAATGAATGGAGAAGCTAGGTTTGAAGCCTTTTTATGGGATCTAATCATTTAATTAAAACTTCCAATTGTTTGCTCCTGCAAATCCTATTCTCAGTTCCGAGTGCGGGACAATAAGCAGGAAAAATTCAAACACAAATTTTTGGCGCAACAGGCTCGTTAGTACCCAGGGTCGAGCTTTCTCACAACCATTCAGGTGTGCAAGTGTACTTCTTGCACGATGGCGGGACCTCCTGTTTTATGCCGACTCCGAACGGTGAATTTTAGATAAGCTTTTCTTGACGAATTTGTCAATTGATTTGTCAGATCATCACGAGAGGTGGGCTAGTGAAAAATCATTGAAAGTGTTGCTAAGACTGGGAGGCGAACCCAGACTGGAAATCGAACCCAGACTATCTGCGAGGCAGTTCATCGCACTAACCATCGCGACACTGAGCCCGTCACAATATGCAGGAAAGCGGGGAAAATTGTAGACGCATTCGAACTAAAAACCCTTTTTCGAATGTTTCGTGAACTCTGTGAAGTGAACCAAGATGCGCATGTAGTACATTAGGTAAAATTGCTCGCATTGGCTCGGGAACATCGAGTGAATAAAAAATAATGCTAGGCAAGGAGGGAGTCTTCGAATTCCTGCCTTCAGGTTGGAGGAACACCAACCACCTCGTTAAGGGACCAATTTTTTTATCTACTTGCACCTAGTATTGTTTATAGCGTGACCACATATTCATTGATATCAAAGATTTCTCCACCCTTTTGGACAGTTTTCGAAAGGTTATTTTAGTAATAGATTTTATCTTCTCTACCATTATCTAAAAAAAATTCTGGGTCGAAACTTTTTACTCAACGTATCTTATCACGGACAGGAGGACTAGAGACACTCCATATGGAGGTACGTATGAATATTTGTTTTTATCTATAAAGGATATGATTGCCTAATGACTCTATGACTTATGAGACTTTTTTTCTAAGCTTTTGGTCGATAGTTGAAAGACGAACAACTGTCCCTAATGTTTTCGTTGGAATTGGGTGAACGTGTGCATTTTCAATGACCCGGAAACAAGCATCTACTGGCAATAGCTAGGAAAAATAACCACCTTTATAGGAAAATAACTTAAGAAAAACTAAAAAAAAAATATAAGAAAACTGCAACCCAACCACAGCTAGCTAAAGAAAAATGCCATCCCTAACCAAGCATAGCAGACTATCTCCACTAAACTTCCGCAGCCTATACAGAAATTCCATTTTAATTGAGTGTGAATAATGTTAGCGCACCACAGGCTATCAAATACCAAGAGCCATGGTTTAACTCCAATAATTTCTCAAGACTTACGCAATTGAAAATTAGAAATCATCCAATTGAAGTATCTTAACAGTTTCCCTCTAGATTGTTAACCAATTAGTTAAACATATTTTTTCTCATTTTAATTTTTTTTTTTTTTTGCAAAATCACATTCGCAATGGTCTGCCAAGCAAATTATAGCACCCCTCTCCGGTTGAACTAACAATTTGTTCGAACATAATGTTTTCAATTAAAACTGCAAAGTCACCTTTCGCCGTGTTTTGAAAAAAAAAAAAAAATTAATAGTGACGAATAATTGGAAAATGTGCGAAGAGAAAAAAAATCATTTAATGACAGACAATCTGTGCTGGCAAATTCTGCAGAATACAAAATTGTCATCACAAGTTGTTAAGTATTATTAATGATTTTTTGTGTGTTGGATTTATTTTTTCAATTGCAACACATTGGGCACACGACTGACGGCGGACATGTGTTCGTCTATACATATCGGAAATTGCGATTTTTGTTTGGTCGGATGAATTGAACCTTTTTTTTGGGGTTGGACAAAAGAAACTCATCAAACACCTGTGGAGGGAAAGGACGTGATATTTGCAGCTCTTATTGAATTTAATCGTTTTTTTTTGTGGGGTTTCCTGTCCACATGCATTGGTCTCAGAGATCCATTGTCGATGGATAAATCTTAAGCCGATTACGTGCGGGGTCTTTGCACGTCTCTTGTCAGCTTTTGGTGGTAATTTTCTTTTTGATTTATTTGTGTATTGTTGGCGATGAAATGTGTGGAGTTAAATAAGCTTTATGATGCAGATGCGAGCAGGCGTATACTATTTCTTCGTTAATTTTTAGCAAGCATTTTGGTTATGCAACTTACTTTCTTTTGCGGATATTTATGGTGGAAATTAAAATGATGGACTGAGCTTTGTTAAATGAGAGGAAATATGGTATTACATTGGTTCGTTGAGAGGCTAGTAGATTTACAGCATGGGGCTGCACGTTAGCACGTAAAATACAGGTTGTTGTTATGAAATTTTCTTGATGTTTGAAATAATAGTGGTAAAATGGTGTTGTTTACATTTGCTATTCTGTTTGAATCGATGTTTTTGATAGTGATTTGCTATCCCGGAAAGCTCAGTTTGGTGTTGAACTCTTTTGTCTTCTAATGAGAAGTCGTTTTTGAAAGATACTGAGTTACTGTTTTCCACAATTAATGCAAGTCCAAGTAGTGTATTACTTTTTTTTTAAGTTTTTTAAACAGCCTGGTTCAGTCAATGCCCTTCAGTGTACGTGGCATACGCTCTATAGCTCGACTTCTTGCTTTTGTTCAAAATATAGTGGTAAGGACGATCATTTTCTTGGAAAAAGTGTATTTTGGAAGTGTTTTAGTTTAGTAACATTTTAGATAGTTCAGGGGGCAATAAAAAACTGGCGGCAGTTTGAATTTCCCGACTTGTAATTGTTAAACATTTGTTGTAGTAAGCCAAACAAACCTTTTCATAATACCCATGGCCCTTAAAAAATTCCATTATCCAGATAAACTTGTTTCAGCACATTGTATATGTAGTATCCATTGATTTACAAAAAAAAATATCTGGTATAAATAGAGGGCCTCAACACTAGATTTTCGTTATTACTTACTTACTCAACTTACTTACTTACTCAACCAACATGCCTCTCCAATTAGCCCGGTCCTTAGCTAACTGCCTCCAGTTGCGCACTCCAAGTTGGTTGAGGTCGGTTTCTACTTGTGCGCGCCACTTAAGGCGAGGTCTTCCTATACAGCGTCCGACGTCTGGCTGGGAATCGAAGACATTTATCCTGGCACGGTAAAATTACTTCCTTTTTAACATTTTAATAATGCGCACCATTCACGTTGTAAAAGTACCTTATATCGGGACAACATGCGTGCCATTCGACATACGTTATTCTGTTGTTGACTGCCCCAGTCGATATTATGAATGAATCAATGAATGGGACGTGTGCGTTTGCCGTCGAGGCCATATTTTCGAAAGGAAGTTTTATGATCGCAACCCTGCATCTTATAAACCCATCCCTATGAAGACATCGAGTAACAAGAAATGGAATAAAATTGTGAAGAGGAGACTCGTATTCAACAGATAACGGCAAAACAACTTGCCAATGAAATAAAGAAATAAAAAAACATCGGATTTAAAGCTTATAACAGGAGAAATATTAAACCAGTTCCCGCAAAAAGGTTTAAGAAAACTAGCGCAGATTTTAAAAGGTCTATTTCCGACATGTGGCAAGTGGTAGAGGTATTTATCATACCGATATACCATACCACAATATACCAAGTGTTATACCAAGTGAAGTCACTTGGTAGTGTAATATTATAATAACAACGATAATATTTCGTTGTTTAAACTTTTTGAAAAATATGTTAATTAAGCGACTAAATAAAACAATAATCGGAAAATCTCGAATTCCCAACTTCAAGTTTGGTTTTTAGAAACAAATACTCCACGATTGATCAGGCTTATCTAATAAATACAAGTACACAGGATCGTAAGTACCCAAGACCTGGCATTTTTCATGTTGCACGACTTGCTTTTCTTGATAATTCATACTACTCAGATGATTTGTCAGATCATCACGACAGTAGGATCAGTGAAAAAAGATTAGGGCATTGCTACGGGTGGGAATCGAACCCAGACTTTTTCTGCGGCATTTCCTCGCACTTACTATCGCGCCATTGAGACCGTCATCGAAAAAAAGAGCAAATCGAAAAAATGTTACAAAAGAAAAAAAATTTACGACTTATTTTTACTAATTTTTACTAAAGATATACAATTTCTATATTGTGACACAAGTTTTCGATGAAGTTTGGCACAAAGGATTGTTCCGTAAATTGCAAAAGCTTCTACCCAAGCAGTTCTCAGAGACTTTGGAGTCTTATGTTTCACAACGATTCTTTAGGATTAAACAAGACTGTGAGTCTTCCACATTGAGAGAAGTGAAATCTGTTGTCTCACAAGGCACTGTGCTCGCCCGTCTATTATTTATTTTATTTAATAGAGATCTGCCAATAAAGTGAAGAAATAGTTAAAAAAAATTAACCTGCGCTCCATTAGAAATCGCTTGAATATAACCCTGTTGGGCCCTGTTCCGGACTGGAAATAGCAATCTGCCAAAAAAGTGATGAAATAGCTAAAAAAAATAACCTGCGCTCCTTTCGAAATTGCTTCAATATGACCCGGTTGGGCCGTGTTCCGGACTGGAAATAGCAATCTGCCAAAAAAGTGATGAAATAGCTAAAAAAAATAACCTGCGGTATTTTCGAAGTCGCTTCAATATAGCCCGGTTGGGCTCTGTTCCGGACTAGAACAGAATAGAAAAAGTTAAAAAAAAAAATAACCAGCGCTCCTTTCGAAATTGCTTCAATGTGACACGGTTGGGCCCTGTCCCGGACTGGAAGTAGCAATCTGCCAAAAAAGTGAAGAAATAGTTAAAAAAAAAGAAAAACCTGCGCTCCTTTCGAAATTGCTTCAATATAACCCGGTTGGGCCCTGTTCCGGAGTGGAACTGAATTTAACTTGATTTACTTAGCTCAAAGAAGCCGAAAGTGTTACTATAAGAAGAACTGGAGTCTATCTGACATTAGATCACTTGAGCGCATTAAGGGAGTTAGAGCTGCAATTCTGCAATAGACACGGTGTTCTGGGTGAAAGCGAGCGTCTGCCCTTGAATTTTCGACCGTTCAGGAAGGTGAACTCTTTACCATGACATTCGTAACCCTTCATACAAGTTGGTTATTTTGTAGTAACTCTCCAAACCAGATTTTAGCTGTCAGCCATCATTACCTAAAATTGTACAGAGCGCTGAGGCCCTTTTTTGCTTGAGTGAATGAACAGATCATACGCTACATGGCTGCCACCAAAAAGTATAGAACTATACAGAGTACGTATCACAGCTTAAAATTTTGCAGCCGGCTATAAGTGCGAATGGGAAATTTCGTCGATCGTATGCTTCGGCTATTCTGTTGTTTGATGCTGGGGTAACAATGTGAATCATGGGGTATCAATATCAGTACCTCACATAAAATTTTTTCGTTCTATGAGATGGAAACCCTATGTAGTTCTATACTCTTTGCTGACACTAATCACCGAAAAATTCATTGAAGTCCTTTTGATTCACCTAAAGTTACAGTACGGTGTATAATTATCTCAGTTGTGGTTGTTCGTCGTTGTTTTATGAACAAAAATGGGGTCACCGGTATGTGAACTCGTCGAAGGATTTTGTTTTTCCCACAACTTGATTAATTAGACTTAGGAGATATTTGCTTTTATTAGGACGTAGAAGCGCCGCATATTTCAACTGAATCGATCGATGGCTATTGTTAGGAATCACTTTCCGAAGCGCTCCATCTCAATATGAGGCGAATTGGAATGGCCAGGCCGCCCCACCCGATTTGCTCAGTTGCAAATTTGTTATATTGGTGTGGTTTTTATTTTCTTTATAAATCTATGCTAGATTTGAAAGCCATCTAACCACAATTTTTCAACAAACTCGATTCTGTGCTAGAATGGGTCATGACAAGCACCGGAAATTATTTTATACACCGCATGGGCAATGGAATTTCACCACCTGAAAATCATAGATGTGTCCTGACACATAAACTGTGGTTTATTGAAGTTTGAAAAATGAAAGTTATGTCGCACCCTGTATATTATATGTCCTTTAACCGCAATGTCTTTATTTTGGCTGGGCAAAGCCATCCTGCCAACATATTCATATCTTCTAAATACAGATACAAATTTTTGGCGCAACATTCTCATTAATACCCAATTCCTAGTTTTCTCACAATCATTCCTGCGTGAGTGTTAACCTCTTATACGATAGCGGGACCTCCTGTTTTATGCCGAATCCGAACAGCTAGGTTGAGATAAGCTATTCTTGACAATTGATACCACTCGAATGATTTTTCAGATCATCACGAGAGGAGGGCCAGTGAAAAGTCATTAAGATGTAACTACGGCTGAGAATCGAACTCAAGTCTGTGCGGCAGTTCATCGCGCTACTGAATCAGTTGGTTAGTGCGATGTACGATGGAATTAAACCGGCCACGTTAGTTAAAGTCTTGACATTAAATATCATATTTTTTCATTTTGTGCTTCGCGTAGTTGTGTCATTTTACCGCTAAGTCACTAGTTGCTTACTTCGTTGACAAGCCCTTAAGCAGTCACCATTTCTATGATAAACATCTACTAGTTTCATACGATGCATTCCATTACTTATTTCAGAATTTAACTCATAAACGCGTTTTAATCGGTCACCATCAATATTTTTATTGTTTTCTTCAATTTTGGAACCCCTTAACAGTTCTTGAAATCAGTCCAACTTTTTACAACACCCCTCATCAAGTGGCTAACAATTGTGACAATTTAATGTTTGGTACAACTTTGGAAGGTTGTCAACCTTAATGGCCAGCAAACTTCACATTCCATGCATAGGGTATTACATCACATCTGTAAACAAAAATACCAAAAAAAAAACCTTACCTGTCAAAAAAAACAAAAAATAAAAATGTCGAGCTTTAAAAATGTAAGCACTCGACTTAGACATGTTTTAAGCCGTTATATGCAAGCTACCTCCATTAAGTACCCCATACCACACAAACTACAAGCAATTTGCAAAATTATGCGAATTTTTGTGTAGGTCTTGTTTTATTTTTTTTTGTTGAAATTACCACGGAAAAGTGTTAATTGACGAGCTAACATAAACATGAGTCACATGGCTTATTACAAATTTATGAGCGTGTATAAATTGCGTAACTATCACACTTCGGCTGTATTTCCCAATTAATTTAACTTTGGGTATACCTCGATAAGATACACTCCCCAAAAGTTCAATCAAATGCGGATATGTAAATCATTTGCGCGTACCGCTATACACAACCGCAATGACACACCGAAAACCAACAAAACTTATCAATTCACAACTTTCCTTTACATAATCCACTAGATGTCACCAGTGAGTCTCTTACGATCATTGTCCGTCGATCATTATCTTAATCATCGGCTCGGTTGACTCATTGCCGTCTCTCAGTTCTCATTCATCTTCGAAAAAAATTATTTTTTTCGAAATTGAAATTTAAAATCTTCTTCACTTTTGCTTTTGGCCGTTTTGTCAGTTGGCTAAGTATGGGGGACGACTGTTGAGTTGAGGAGGATGCTGATGATGCTGGAGCTGGCTTGTGGTGGGCTTTGAAAAGGTTTTGGTTGACGGTTCTTGTATGAAGTTGCGTGATGCCAAGAACCGAATGAATGCAGGAAGATACTTATTTTCAGTTTCGTTTTTTTGGTTTGCGGTTACGTAAGATACTTGGTGCACAACTATTACCATTTCGGTTTCTTGGCAGCTCAAGTGCCATAACGAGGAACACATCAAATATAAAAAAAATTGTTATTGAAGGCTTAATTAGCATGTGGTATTGCATGGTGTTAAACATTAATGCACTTCCCATTGTTTATTTTTTTTTTGTTGGCTAGCAAGTGTTACGCGAGCGGTAGTTTATTGCATCCAACTGGCGGTATTTTGTTTGTTTTTTACGAGTACCCTATGGTTACGTTTTTTTAGTTGAAGAGGCTAAAGTTGTTTTATGCAATGCTGGGCAGTAAAAATGACCAAGGGGCACTCAAATGAAGAGGTGGTAGTTCCGCTTAAGTGGGCTGAGTTGCATGAGACAAGTCAGTTTCAAAGTAAGTTGATACACGTCACTGCTAAGGGTGATCTTCCTGATTATAGTGTCTACTGATAGAAGTAGTAGAATATTTGAAAATTTCTTATCTTTTTTTCAAAAATAACCGCGAAACAAATGAAAATTACCCCTACAAAAATAAATATTTCTACATATAAATATTTCTAAATATAAATATTTCTGAAAGGACTTCCATTTCCTTCGATCATGAGCTGGGAACTTTCTGTCATTCTTTCCGAGTGCAATCCACTCGCGATTGCTTATTCATAAACCAGAGATTCCATCTTTTTGATCGATTCGTAACTTGGGATCGGGATTTGAAGATTCTAATGGCTAACACTCGCGATCGTTTTATTCCCAAACCAGAGGTTCCATCTTTTTGATCGATTCGTAATTTGGGATTGGGATTTGAAGATTCTTATGGCTAACACTCGCGATCGCTTTATTCCCAAACCAGAGGTACCATCTTTTTTGTTGTTTCGTAATCTAGGATTGGGACTTGAAGATCCTCATGGCTAGAGCATTGCTGTACATTCAATATGGACAAGCTAATGTAAGCGAAGGGTTCATAACTCTTTAATTTCAGCACGAGATTAAACCACATAATATTGCTTCCATGCCTAGAAGGAGTACACATGCTTGGAAAAGCATGGATGAGTAACTTCCAAACTGAACATTGCATCGCGTATGCTGTAATGTTTGGAAGCACAGATCTATTAATCTTTATGGAAGGATTGCCCCACAGATCTTCAGGGAGGGGCTCTTAACACAATGACAGAATAATGAGTCGCGACTTGAAGTTTGTTGATATTTTGTAGAATTTTGATTTATGTCCGAATCGCCATATGGATTTTGAGGTTGGGAGCCTTAAGTCGATGACAGAATAATGACACTCGACTAGAAGTTTGTGGATATTTCGTAAGATTTTGGTAGTAACCCAAATCGCCATAAAGAACTTCAGGCAGAGAACCTAAAGTTGATGAAAGAATAATGGTCTTGTCTAGAAGTTTTATGTTATTTTCTAGGAGTATTATGGAGTCCCGAATCGTCCTATAGAGCTTCAGGCAGGGGCCCTAAAATTGATGCGTGAATAATGGGGAGCGAATAGCAGTTTATTGTTATTTTCCTGTATTTTGATGAAATCTTGAATCCCTCTAATGAGCTTCATACAGGGGCCCTTAAGTCAATGAATGATTCATGGGTGTTTGTTAATCTTTTGCAGGATTTTGATAGAATCTCGACTCACCTATAGAGCTCTAGACAAGGGCCCTTAAATTGAGAAATGAATAATGGGGCGCGACTAGGAGGTTATTGGTATTTTCCTGGATTTTGATGGAATCTCGACTCGCATTACTGAGTTTCAAAGGGGGGGCCTACAGTCCATGAATGCTTAATAGGAGTCGGATAGAATTTTGTTGATATTTTGCAGAATTTTGATAAAAGCCCGAATCACCCTAAAGAGAGTCAGGGGGCTTGTTGGTCTTTTGCAAGATTTACTAAGTGTGAAAATTTGGTCGATGGTCAAACGACCGGAAAATAAGCCTCAATAAAACGCGTTAATAAGAGTTTAGTTTCAGAATTTCACACTTCACGTTGCATGGATATTCCTCGATAGTTGCGGCAAGGTATGAGAACGCCATATTTTACAAAACCAGAGAAAAAATTGACGGCGTCCCAGAGGATTTTGCTGTCGATTTGCGGAAAAAACTTGCTTTACTTCGTAGACGGAGCACCAAGTGGATTGCCGACTTCTTCAAGAAACCGTAACAGCCCAAATTTTGAAATTCTGAATTTAATTGTCTGTATTATTATTCATGATATAATTTGGATGTTAGTATCTACATTTGTGATGGTTTCAAAAGGCTTAACACCCAAGGAGTTGGTTTGACCGTAAAGAGTCTTGACAACTTTCTGCTTCATGCTGCGATTTATAGCAACGTGGAATCAAACGACAATCATCAATCGAAAGTCACTATTCTTATGAAATACAAATATGTAAGAATGAAGTAAATATTAAACTATCATCGAGATTAGCAGAATTTTTTCAAACGTTGTGGTGATATTAATTGAACAACAATTACTGAACCTAATCAGCTTAGAACTATATATGCTATTCGTATAATCTTCGATCCTCCAATTTAAATTCAGCTAAAAATTGATTTTTTCTTTAGATTTACTATGCGCCGTAAGGTATGCAGTAAAAAAATGTAATTCTGTGATGCACAGCGTTAGGGAGGCACGTTTAGTAAGACGTATGACGAGATGTTATTGGAAGCAAAGTGCAATTTGCGTTGCAAGTCTCATAGCTATGCTCAAAGATGGGATTTTAATAAAAAACTCAATTATATCGATATCTTCCCGAAAAAATGTATTAAGCGATATTTTCAAAATTTTACAGGAAACAAAAAGAAAATTCCTATGTAGGTTATTTTTTGTCTATTTTGTAGCTTACTGTAAATTTTATTTTTCTAGTTTATTCGGTATGAATGGAAGAAAACTTAAACCAAGAACAAAACATGGCGCTTGCATAAATTATAAGGGCGAATCAAAAAGTAATTTTCTGAAAAATTGTCGCTTAGAACAGTTTTGCGGGATGTAGTCGATACTTCGGTTATTTTTTCGAAGCCTGAATTTTCAAATTGGCTTGAAAAAATTAATTCTCACCAAATTTTGATAGTCTTCATACGGTTTGTTTTTCTTTATATTTTCGAGTTATACCTAATTGCTATGATTGATATTAATCAATTCTATAGGGTGTACACTTATTGATCAGAGCCTTTCCTATTTAAAAGATTGAAACGAAACAGAGAAATATCGTATTATCGATGCTTGGATTTGAACTTCTCATAAATAGTTGTAGTAATGATAACGACCATGATTCCAACGATTAAATGTCTTCAGACGAAATTATTGAGTGCTACCTGTTAACTCTGTGACTATTAACCATTACATGATGGGGCCAACCAATAAATGGATCCATTTGTGTATTCCTCGACTGAATCCACGTAATGCACACTTATATGACTAAATTATCACAAACTTGATTAAAAATGTTTTTCGTCGAAACATTGTTAAATTTTCGAGGTCTAGATTTATCATCCAGTTACAGATAAAAAAAAACCTGCAAATTCAAAATCTTTGTTAATTTCTTAGTTCTACTTTCTACTTTAAGTACAAGACCCAGATTTTGGACAAGAAAGCTTACCTACTGAATCTATAGCACAATAGTTTTAAAAATAAAATATGAAGAAGAACCGACAGCGAAGTATGCATATAATACCATTAACCCGCACCTTTAAGACGGAGCAAAGCCTTTGATTCCCATTCATACCTGTGAAGATTATAACTTCGGAGACAGTGTGTTAGTTAACTTAACTCCCATCGACTGATTCATAGTTTGGGTGTGTTTGAAACGTCCCTTTAGCTAAGAACTAGGAAATGAGCATGAAGTGCAAATTTTTTGAAACATCCCTTAAGCTAAATGCTGACAATGAGAAAGATGTCAAAAGTATTTGAAACGTCCCTCTAGCTAAAAACTAGGGAATAGTATAAGTCCAAAATGTATGAAAATTATGTTGTCAGATCACGGAAGGATCGCCAATGATCATAATGAAATTCTTAATAATCATCAAATAATAATGAAGATCACTTCAAGATAGAATATGATCAGTACGGGGTTATTTCTAATTATCACAAGATCGCATTGAAAAATTTTCGATCGCAGGTGATCATTATGAGATCAAAAAGAATCACAATATAATTTCAGATGATCTTGATAAATTCACAGATGTTTGTAAGTGATCGCAAATGATCACCATAAAAACGCACGCGAGCATAACAATTTGCAGGCGATTTTCGTGTGATCACTAAATGATTTGTGATGACGAAGACTCATCGCAGTCACAATTTATTGATTAGTCGTTGACTAGATCAAATATCGCGGATTATCATCACAAGATCATAATGACAGCACAATACTACAGATGATCACCATGTAATAACAGATGATCACCATGTTGATGAGAGTGAATATATTTTTTAAATATCGCGGATGAGCACTATAAGATCACATAAGGACATCACAAGATGATTAAAATGTGATAATGATGTGATAATAGATGATCACTATTTGATTTGCGATTCTCAAAGTCACATCGTATAGCTAAATCTTTGATTAATTCCCTGCTAATTAACTTGTGTTTGCGCATAAGTGTAGGTTAATGTGCCTTAAAAGGTCGCAGACGATCGTCATCTGTTCGTAGATGATTATATTATAAGAAGTCCTCCGATAAATTTTAGCGATAAAAAATGTCGTTTCATCAAGTTGTATACTTGGGGATTATCCATCATAGCCGAACAAAAGACTCACAACTACGCTCCAATCTCTTATATAAACTGTGGAATTTCCAAACTACTGGCGACCCTCTATCTCAAGATAATTGCAGTGAACCAAGAAACTAGACCACATAAATTGTGAGTCACGGTACAACCCGCACTTAAAAAACGCCAAAGAAAAACCGAAATTATTGAGTTACCACCTTGACGCACTAGTTGCCATTGCAATATGCGTCTGACATCTCCATTATGTGACCCACATATATGGCACCACCTTTATGTGAAATCATAAATTTCATTTAATCATCACTTTGTCAACTTTTAATGCAAATATTTGGCACTTATGTCATTTTGCAATCGAACGTGTCAAGAGGTTGACGCGTGACACATTGGTGTCTTTGCAGCTTAGTACCACTTGTCACTCACTTGTGGTGAGTATTTCTCCTCCAACCCATTCAATGTGTCAAGTGGAAAGGAGTGCTTCTTCCTTTAGCCAATCAATCGTAAGCAGTTGGCAATAAACTTGAAGGCAGAAATGAAAAACGGATTACGGATTAGCGGAGTGCCCTAAATACCCAATTGAGCGTGGAAAGAACTTTCTTCCATTAATGGCCCCCAACCGCTTAGTAATCTTTTTAAATTAGATTTCCTGTTAACTGTTGTGTACACCCAGCCCCCTTAAGATACACCTTGTACACATCCCGACATCCTCCATCGAGAGGAGACTTGTCCAAATCAAATTCATGGCCCAGCCAAAGAACACAAAGGCCTTTCGCGACGACCGACTATGACTACGACGACGACGATAACGATGATGCGACGAACGAAGCCGGAAGAGAGAATCAACTCGAGGAATGTAACGTAATTCTAAGCCACGTCGCACACATACTGGGCACATTAGTGTGCCTAGTGAATAATTAGAGATCCATTGAGGAACCGACCGAAAATCAGTGGTTCAATCGCACAGCAGCCAGGCTATGCAGTAACTGCACCATCACCAAAGTCAAGGTGAAGATATCCGTCCAAGATAGACCACTGGCCAATAATTGTGGATACATTTCTATGCCGCAGTCAGAGTACGAGAGCAACCTAAGATGGCGATCAATGGTGAGTTTTGTAAGTGGTAGAGGGGGGGCTACAAATCCGCAGCCTAGAACTCCCTGTGTGTGATTATCATGTCCAATCGGCACGAGATCGCTCGACAAAAGCTATTGCTCCTCGCAAATCGAGTGCGGGCTTCATGTCCGTTGGAACGCGAAGGCGCGCGAGGTGCTTTCCTATCAACATTACGAGGTGGAATCATTGAATGGAATCTAGAGCAGTGGCCGAACCCTAATGGATATCTTTTGGTTTATTGCTCCTGCTTAGCTTTGCTTTGGCTTTGGTTATGCATTCGGTTCGGCAGCCAGCGGGTGATGGTAGTGCAAAGAGTCCCAGAGACCATTGAATAAAAGGCGCAACGGCGAACATTCAATTATCGACATCTCTAACAAATCTTAGGGAAATTTCATTTCAGTTCTTTTTTTCCCTGTCCGCTAACACAACGGGACAATGTGACTTGTACGAAGGATGTATGGTGGAAGGGTGTGCCCCACATATTAGTTGGAAAGGTTTTTGTTTTATTTGGTTTTGGTTGTTACTTACTACAGCTCGAACCGTTTAGATTTATACCCATCGATAGGATGTGCATTATATTGAGGACTTACCTGAAAAGATACAAGAAGAGAAAATAAATTAGATCGTGAGTATTGGGGAAGATTAGTCGATTAGAATTAGGAGGAGTCGCTAAATGCATCAAGAGTAGAGCGGTGTTGGCGATAAGGAGCAGATTGGTTAGCAGGATGTCATTGACAAGAGCTTTGGGAAAATAATTCTTGCATTGGAGCTTAACTGCTTGACTTGGAAATATTTTCCTCTCATGGTCCATTTTTATGTTGCCCTCAATAGGAAGGAGTTTGAGAAAGATTTTATCTAGGCTAAGACCCATGAAATATGAACTAGACCTGCCTCGTAGATATCAATAAATATAACCATCGAAAGCAAAATGTTGTTTATATTTTCAAGAGATCCTCGAAAAAGGTTCATAGACGAGGCATACATAACAATTTTATGTAATCAAGCTTGACCTAGGTGAGCTTACCCTGTTTCCCTAATATGCCCATGGAATATGTTTGCAGGCAATACATTGGATTATCTCTGGAGGTAGTTTCATTAAACCAATGCGATTTCGCGTGCGACGCCCGTTTTTTGAAGCCCTCTCTTTGTCAAGTGATTTTGCGGAATGTCCTAACAGCCTGTGAACTATGGCAGACCAAAAATATCAACTCAAGAATAAGAATAAGAGTAATCCAAATACCGATTGGTGATGGTAAAGTATAGGTAGAGTAGAAGTAATACAGATCGATCTATGAAGAGTGATTAGCGATTTCAAAACGTCCATCAAAGATTGATATATGAAACAGCCTAAGCGATCAGCGACTCAAATCTAAGTGTCAGGTAATGAATGTGTTTACCTCTCAAAACCGATATCCACGATCAGTGATCAACAATCACTTGTCGTTACATGTAAGCTTAAAAGTTTGGTACAACGAACAGCGACGGATCAGATGACAACATAAGAGTTTAGCTATCTAAAACAGTGAACCTCCTTATTGTCCTGAAAGAGATGGTACTGGCGATCAGTATGTAGCTACAAATGAACGACATGATCAGACAATCCGCCTTATACTGGCGAAAGAGGCGATCTACATCACCACGATCAGCTGCTTGAAGACACATAACACCAAAAGAAAAGCTGGTTTTCATGATCACCGACAATAAAAAAAAGTTCACCGATAGAAGAGGGGATCTTGCTGATATTTAAATAGCTGCCTTTTAAGCGATCGATACATGCATGCATTGTCGGCGCTAAATTACACTGCTAGATAGTGGGGTTTTGTGAGTTAAAAAGAGCGACCTGATTAGTCTTACTTTGTTTGAATGATGCTCCATTCCCAGTGTGATGATAAAAGTGATCTGTACGATCAGCGATCTCTTAAAATAAATAACAAAACCGCCTAATGGCGAGTGATCTAGAATAAAATCTGAGTTGATGAAAATTATCAACAATGATTCATGATCCGTGATCAGCGTTTAGAGACGATGATTACAACAACAGGCACTGCTATCAACTAGTAGTCGTTATGATCACTGATCACTCAAGGTAAATAAAATTGTGGGTTGATCAACTGTCCTTAAATTTTACTCTTTTTTCACGAAAAGCCGCGTGTACTTCTTCATATCACCAAAAACAAGACGGCGTAGACCGACAGTAGAGGAGGATTTCATTATCGCAGATAAGCGAGGGGAAGGAAAGCTTTTATGGAAAGAAAAAATGATCATGGTCATGACCAGGTATATAGACAACTTGGTATCCTTTGATTGAATTTGAATGTATATGGCCATATGCACCCCCACCCACGTATTTACTTAACAGTCAGTAGTTTGTTAGCTGAAATCCTCTACGAAATTCCAGGAATAAAAAAGTTGCGCAAGTCACTCTGTTCTGTTATATATACGAGTTATCTTAACGATCACTGATGATAAAGAATAGGGATCTTGACGATCAGTTTCCAACTGTCCGAAATCGTAAATATAACAGCAAGAACAGAAGCGTGGATCGTTCGTGTCCGCGATTAATAAGAGCCTTGTGCTAGCCTTGAATATAGAAAGATCGCTATTAGTGATCTCTACAAGTTTAGTTCTTCCCCGATAAAGATAAAGAACGGCAGCAGGTGATGGTGCCTGATCGAAAACCAGCCATTAATTTCGGATGAATTCTTCAATCGAATCAATCATGACGATCAGTAACCATCTGTCAAAAATCATAAATGTAACAGCAGAAACAGAATCGTTGATGGTTCATATCCGCAATTAATAAGAGCCACTGATAGCGATCAGTGATTTCTACAAACCCAGTGCTTACCCGATAGAAATAAAGGTAATTGAACGGCAGCAGGTGAAGGGGCCTTACATCAATGTTGGACCATAAGTGGAGGCAGCAGGTGAAGATGCCTGATCGAAAAGCAGCTATAAATGTCGAAGCAATGCATCAATTTATAATAAGAGATCGCTAATCGCGATCAGTAATCTCTACAAACCTGGTGCTTCCCCGATAAAGATTAGGGCAGCAGGTGAAGATGACTTACAGCACTGCTGGACCATAAGTGCTTGATCGAAAAGCAGCCATAAAGTTGGAAGGAATATTTCAATTTAAGAAAGATATCACTAATCGCGATAAGTGATCTCTACAAAGCCGGTGCTTCTTCGATAAAGATTGGGGCAGCAGTTGAAGGGGCCTTGCATCACTGTTGGACAATAAGTGTTTGATCGAAAAACAGCCATAAAGGTCGGTGGAATGCCTCCATTCCAGGAATCTATTCTTAGAAAAGGAGATATCCTATGGAATGTAAAAAAGGTTGGATCACAACAATCCATAAGGATCAGAACATGAATGACCTAATGAAAGAAATGACCCTAGAGTGGATGTAGTGCCGATATATTTGGAAATCAAATCAGCAATGCAATAAGGTGCAGGTTGTGATCCTTCTATCCCGATCGTTATTTTAAAGAGGTGGAGATAGCAAATGTAGTTGTCAGGGACAAATATTGAGTACCACGATTTCAGAGGTCAATGGTCTTTGCACTTTCGGATCCTAAAAGACTTGAACTGTTCTAGTTTGCAGATCGAATCAGTATACCTGACAGACATTTTGATCTTTTCGTCTTGATTGTAATCGTGTCGAGGTACAAAGATTGAGTATCAAGATTTTAAGGGACAAATGTCTCTGCACTTTCGAACCCCAGAAGGCTCGGATTATGTTAAAAAAGATGAGAAGGATAGGAATTTTGTCCTCATGCAATAGCACTATTCCTAATAGGCGCAGCTACAGCCACTTTTATGATTTTTTGGTGGTAACACAATACGAGTGTGCGCAAGAGGTCATCTTTTTCGAGACACACGCTGAGGAGGAAGAGTTGACTTACTTCAGCGAAAATTCAAACGAAATGTCACTATTCAGCGTTGGCAATACACAAGCGTTACTGTCAGCACTTCCATCGAGCTGTATTCGGGAAGCAGTCACATAAGCTGCTTTTTCAGTTGTGTGTCCAGCTTCAATGGATCAGCTTTCTTGTTTCCGTCACCAGTCGTGACATAAAGCAACAATTTAACAATATCACTGCTATTTGAGTTTGCGAAGAGCCACAACAATATTGCTGACAGATACAGTGGATAACGAAGATCAAAGCTTTGAACATAAGTGTTACATTTTTCTGATACCAGCTACCTAGCATATATATTTGAAGCCTTAATCAAAAAAGACGGTCTCTGTTTGCTTACGCAACTAAACAAGTTCGAATAACATCGATAATAATTGGCATAATTGGCACCTTTAGCAAAATCAACCTTCCAGGCCTTCACCACGATTGCATAACATAGCAACTTCAAAATATCCATTATGAAATCAAACGATAAAACGCGCAGATACACGTACCTATAGAGCACATGAGAAAGGCCAAGTCCCTCCTCTAACTAATAAGAATTCAACTTGCCAGACAACATCCCGCCCAAAAAGCTACAGTAGGCATTTATCGCCTTTAATTGCCAGCCAACCTCTATGCTAAACATTACCCAACCTCCGTCTTCAATCACTCAAATTTCATGACCAACCACCACTTGGGGAATTACAAATTTCCCTTATCAATTATGCCTCAGATGAGGCGCAACCTATTTCCCCACCGAAAACCCATTAGCCTAAGCCAGGCTCCTCAATCGCTGTTCCCTTCAGTGAATTACATTTTCCAGACTCCAATCCTCTCAGCACAATGGACAAGATGAATGACAAACACTTTAGATACAAACCTTCGATCACCCTTTCGCGTACGTCTTCCCACCCAAAAGCTAGCTGCTCATAGTTACAAATGGAAACTCACAGATTGCATCTTTTCCTCTTCATTCATCCACCATCACCATCATCGGCGTCTTGATGATGATGATGGTGCCGGCACAGAAAAACAAAAATGAACACAAGAATCACCAAGTGGAAGGTCACTTCCAAAGCAAGCGCCTCTCGTACATTTGAAGTAGATACTTTTTTTTAACGACCATTATAAGTGGATCACCTGGTCACTGGGCCAATTTGGACACATAGCCATCACTACACTGTGAGCATGCAAATTGGCGGCTCGGCGGTGGTGTTGTTGGTGCTTAAGGTACACTTGCCACAGCTGGATGGACAAAAATGCGCGAAACTTTTGTTTTCTTGTCTTACCCCAGACGTGAGGAGAATTAATTCCAAAGCGTTGACGCCTAAGAGATGTCTATCATCATGATGAAACTACGGCTCGCAAAAATGGCCTGCAATCGCAATTGAGCCATTTCTAATCTCATCTGAACGTAATGACCTATTTAGACAGATGAGCTCTTGAGTAAAGCCTGCGCGGTATCAGCAAGGCATTTCGATTCGCCTACCTTGAGTGAGATAAGCGTACGCAGAGCCGCTTTGAGGTTTCAGGCGCAATGAGGCAAACGTTCTTAGTTCTCATTCATGTGTGGGCTGTAGTCGTTGGCAGAGGATGGTAACAAAAAGGAGGAGGATGTGCCTGCCAAAAGACTACCTTCGGCTTTTTGGGTGAGGTAATTTCATTTCCTTTTCTCGACGGTGAGGCGAGCGCCTGATAGCTCTCTACAAAAGTCAGGAACAGTTAGATGAGATAAATGTAAGGAATTCTGTTTAGAATCACTACTACTAGCAGATGTACATGTAGTGATGCACAGCGTAGAATGTTTGTTGTTTGTGCGCATTTCGTTGCAGTTAACAGTGTGTCACACAGAAAGGGGGTCACGATGCGTCATTAAATTTGAAATCACATCACTTTCACTGAGGTCTTTCATTCTCCGCACCTGTGGTTAAGAGTTCTCTTGTCATATATATGGGAAATGTTATTGCAGATACTAGGCACGTTGTGGACATAAAAATCTTTTTAGAAAAGTGAAACGGTATTGATGTGTAGCCAGCAAACGTCCGGGGGAGATGAATTCTCGAGAATGCGCATGATGAGAAATGGTTTGGGATCAATATTGATAAAGTTTACGAGTGAAATGATGGAAATTGGAGAATTTCCATTTTTTTTTAAATTTGAGGGCGTTCAGACTGTTTGAAGAGCTCGTTCTTCTTTTTCTATTGTTTGATGGGTCGAATTAATATGTACTAGGTGTGCCAAAAGAAGTCATCCGATGTTGTTTGGCTCTCATTTTTATCGGTTGTGGCACGCGCAGTGTGTGCCGTTGCTCTGTCCTGTCGTAATTCGTCCAATTGCGGCAGAAAAAACTCGGCTAACATGGCTCTATAGCGCGTAAAGTCCACTGTTGTTGATTGATCAGCGGCGTTCTAGAAAAAAAAAATGGGCCGATGACTCCTTCAGCGTGAACAATAACTTTGAGCGGGCGTAACGGCTCTCGTGCATTACTCGCGGATTTTCGGTGCACTACAAGCGATAGTTTTGCTTGCTCACGTACCCGCTGAGTTGGAAATGAGCCTCATCGCTCATTATGATTTTGGTCGAAAAATTGTCCACTTCGTCCTCGAGATTGAGGATGGCTCGGGCGTAAGTTACACGTATTTGGCGTTTAACAGGCAGCAGCTGATGCACGGGCTGGACTTTGAACGGAAACATGCGCAAGTCTTTGACCAAAATTCGCCTTAGGGACAACCGGCTGATAAATAATTGCGAGGCACGGCGTCTGGTCTATGTTTCCGGCGAAAGCTCGACATCCTTGGCAACAGCGGCGATGTTCTCGGTACTCGGCCACTCTTGGCAACGTCTCGTGTGGTCCCATACTTTTCAAGGTTGGTGGCTAAACGGCGCAGTGTTTGCGCAGTCGGTGTTGGACGGCCGGGGATTCGCTGACGGAATTCGCGCTGCACCAACACTACATTATTATTCCGCGTTCTTTGGGAGTGTATCGCTCTATGACTTGTTCACTTGTATTCTACATCTGTCTAGTCCACAAATGTCAAAACAGATTTGATATTGGCGGCCATTTGCAAAAATAAGAGCATATTCCGATAGGGTGACATCTTTTATCCCACCTTGTATCTGGAATTAACGGCCCATACAAGGCATCAAACCTGGCTTTTCTATTCATTGATATATGGGTTGTTATATTTTTGCAATAAGGATTGGGACCTCCAGTTTAACGCTGTTTCAGAACAGTAAATATGAGAAGCTTCTCATGACAGTTTTATGCCCTTTGATGTGTGCCAGACTTTCGCTTTTTACGTTGGGATGTCGAACCAGGTACCCTTGGAAAATTTAAAACCTCGGTAAGTAGTCTTATACATAACCAAAGATATTGCGAGTTCTAATTCATACAAATTTTCTTTATATACATTTTACCTTATAAACGAAGTCTTAAAAAACAGTCTTAAGGTTCTTACTTAATGTGTGGACAATTCAGCGACAAGACATTTAAATAAAAATAAAAATTGTTTTGCAACAGGCTCGTTAGTAACCAGGGCCTGACATATCCACAATAATTAATATGTGCACGATAGCGGAACCCCCTGTTTAATGCCTACTCCGAGATATGCTTTTCTTGATGATTTGTCAGATGATCACGGGTGAATATTGAGTGAAAAATGATAAAGATGGCGATACCACGGGGAATCAAGCTCAGACCTTCGCTCCACTGAGACCGTCATTAAGATTTTAATATTTCAAAATTTTGGAGCAATCAAAATCGCAGTATACCAAAAAGTAAGACTGAGAAGTTCTAAATTTTCTTGTTGGAGCAACTTCCAGATTTTGATATTATCTACGAAGCTCAAAATCGTGCAAACTAAATGAATTTTCCTAACTTAAAAAAAACAACAAAGACGAAGGTTTCTGGCCGTAATATGACATAAATCCAAAAAAATCCATCCATGTCACTTAGGTGATGTTCACATCCATATGATAATGTGATGGACATCAATCTATTGAATAGGAAAAGTGTTGACTAGCTTCCATTACAGTCATGGTCAGGGTTTCCAGGAAGAACTTTTGAATTAAAAAAAATGCAACAGCTGGATAGAATGTTTTTTTTAGCATAAGATCCGATAAGGAGAGCGGAAAACTTTTAGATGCAAGCTATAAAGCCTTTGACCTGGTATTTCAAAGAGTACAGGTCGAAAATTAGTCGAACATTGAATGTGACATGGTCATTGACAAAGTCAAAGCTTTATAAATGAAAAGTTCTAATCTTATAATACTACTGAGATTATGTAAGGCCCTCTGCATACACAGAGTAGGTTAGGCCTATACGAATTCGTCTTCAAATTAATTTATCTATCAGAAATTTAAAGGAGCAAGACCGCAAGAGCTGGTTGTATCTTTGGAAATTGATGTGTAGTCAGACGTTTCCTCAATAGATGACGCAGCAGTACGGGTTCAATCTGGAACTCAATCAACGAGATTTTTTACATATTTTTCACAAGTTACAAATACAAAAACATAATTGATACAACATGCTCGTAAGTACCCAGGGTGTAGGGTTTTTCTCAAATTTGTGTAGCTTGTAAATTAGTGGAAATATATCTCCTGGAAGTACATCCTATTGTTTTTTCTGTTACAAAGAGTGTTCTGGTATTGCGTTGTTCGTGTCATTGCTAGATGGATCCATAAAACCATCACCAAATTCAGAATGCGTTGAACCCGTAATAGTGAAAATATAGCTGTAATACACAGAGACTGTTCGGGAAGACCGTGATCAATCAATCTGTCGCCGTTCTCAAGGTTTGGGCGTCTTTTTTTTTTATTTTGGTTCAAAGGCGTATAAAAAAGAGCTCGTTCAAAAATTGAAGCCGACTGACTTTGGTTTACCTTTTAATTTCTATCTTTGGCCTTGGAAAAGGTTCAAATTGAGGATAACGTTTAATGAAAATACCATCTCAAGAAATGTCCTGTTAATTGGCCAGCAAGATCTTGTTAGTTGACACCATTTGACACTTTCCATGGGCATATGTAAAATGTCTTGTTTACATCGATAAATCCAAAACGATTGAGGCTCTGGAAGCTCTCAAAGTGTAGTTTGAAAAACGGACTCACAAATGGACCATTTAAGAGTTAGTCGTGGGCAACATTTGAAGGAAAATAACTTTAAATATGAACTGGCATGAACCACTCTAACACCAAAAAAGGATTCTCTTCAGTACATTGATTTTTTTAATTAAAAAAAAGTCTCAGGAAGCTCTTATTGGGCCACCCTTTATAAAAATTTTTTTCCCAATATGTTCATTATGAATAAGGATATAGTTGATGTAATCCTTTTTGGACAGTTGACTCTACTTGGACGATCAGTGAACATTTTTTTGGTGTAGATATAGTGGGTGATCGAACGCAGAAGTTCATTGCACTTAACAGTACACCACTGAGTACCTGCACAGTCATACTTGAAATTTTTAGAAATGATAAAACAGGGTTGGTGGAAAATTTCCCTATGGTCTTAAAAGGCAACTTGGTTCAGCCGCCGCTAAGTTGCCAATTACATGGTTTTGCCATAACACAACTGAGCCAATTGTGATGCCTAGAAAATTCATGGATTCCTTTTATTTAATCCTGCATTCCCCATTTCGATTTCTGTCAAGGCTGTATACTGCCTTTTTTCAAATTCAATTCAAATCGACTTTCTTATTCCCACTATTTCCTTTGAAGGACCTCCTTAATCGCCCGAATGTATACGCATCTTTGATTGTGTACAACTGTATGGCTAACAGTTTCTACATTTGTGATGATAGCTACCAGATTTTTGTGATCTGCAAACATAAAAGTATGGTTACTTCATTTCTCATAAAATTTTATAAACCTGCAGCAGAAAAAGAATGGATGGAATAATCGTTCCTTGAAGTTCTCCAGCGTTTATAAAAAAAATTATCTCAAGGGACACTATCATTGTGCATCGTCTCCGGTTATTTTGCTCTACCACGAATCTATCTTCGCCACCCCAAAAAAACAAATAAACAAAAATATTGCTTGTGGTATGATGTTGCTTACAAATACCGGAAACATGTGACAATTTAGAACCCTGGAAACGCAACATGGGGGAATCGTAGAAGAAAAACAAAATCGAGTGTGAGAGTTGACATGTTGTAGAAGTGAAACCCTATTCTGGTTAATATATAAAAACGCGTTTTATCTCATTCTCTCATAGCTGAAAACCTCTAAATACATTTAAGGTTGTCCATTATTCGTTACACTTTTTCGTTTCATTAAACGCAAGTCCTAAAACAAACGCAAGTCCTTTAACAAAATGAAAGTAAAGAAAAATACACCTTCCAGTGCTATGTTCGGTCCAACAGATTAACCATAGAATGGATTTCAACAGTAAGGCAATACGTGGAATAGATGGTGCCATGTAATAAAGCCGAGCGAAATTTAACCGAATCACAAAATTCGGCGTTATTTCACTTTTTAAGCGAAATAAATCCAAATTTTGGATTGCAAAAAATCCCAAAGTAATATCACAATGGCAAAGTGAAATAACACCGCACATTGTTTGTGAAATAAAGCCGAATCCAGAGAGAGAGGGGAATCATACATACTTTGCAAATATTTGAGTGCGAGTTTGCGTGGATTAAATCTTTTCATGTGCAACCTTGCTGATTGGGTTAACTGTTGGTGAAATCTTGTTTGTCCGTACACCCAACATCGCACGCAACAGTGAGCCCAAGCAGGGGGGTTGCAGGAGGGCAGCATGACCACCACCCATTTTAAAACTTAGCATACACCCAAACTCGCACTAGGATGAATTCAAAATATGAACCCCCGGCTTGGGCTCACTGTTGGATATGAGAGAGTTGCGAAATTTGATGAATGCAAAGTGAAATAAGGCCGAATCGGCTTTGTTTCACTTTAGGGAAGGGAAATAAGACCGAACATGGAAATTCGGCGTTACTTCTCTTTTATGAAGTGAAATAATGCCGAATTGTGGAATTCAGCGTTTTTTTCGGCATTAATTCATGGCACCGAAAATATTGGTAAATTTCAAGTCTAGACTTATCACTTTTTCACCGACCTTAAGGCCATCCATAGAAGCCGTGGGATGAAACTCAATAGAGTAATAGAGTAATAGAGAGCAATCAGAATTCTCTTTAAATGGATTCATCAGTGTCGTCTAAGGGAGACGCTATGCAGGATTCAGCTCATCATTTGACAGCGGGATGAGACATTTTTCAATTTCTTAGTTCTTCCTGAGCAGATAGTGAGGTCGTTTGGGTGTTAAGATGAGAAAAATATATCCTCAACAGGTCTTTCTAGCTGCTTGGATACCCACACGGTATCGACGTCGTTGATCACTCCCAGCATTAACGGCAAGGAAATTGTGAAACGAGGGAAGGTGAAGTATACATTATTTGGGATCAAAGCATTGCTGGTCCATCAGCTTGAAAAAAATCGTCAGTTATGATTTCGAAAATCTTAAGGTAGCTTAGTCAGCATCAACACCACGGGCTACGTAAGATTGACTTATGGAAACCGATGCTACTGATGATATTAAGCAAATGGGATCAAAATTTCCTTGCCATCACCTTAAGCCGACGCTTTTTTGGTCAGGGCAAATAAATGGGATCAAGACCCTTATCCCGTTAGCCATACCCAATAACACCAATGCTAGAGGATTAGAGATAAGAGGGGCCAACATTAATCGCTTTTGAAATATTCTTTCCCAAATATATTGCGCGGCTTTTTGTCCTTTTTTTGGAAAATTTTAAAGACATTTGATAAAATAACTGAAAAGCATATTCAGACAATTTTTTTCTTCATCTTAAAACTAACATACATGCTAGACAACAACTCATGAAACACTAGCCCACACATCTACTACTTAACTAACTTACTAAACCTTTGCGGGCGCTTTAAATTATTATCAGACGATTTAGTCATCTACATTTTTTGCCTCCATATTTTGGGATTATGATACATGACGGCATTGCCAATTCCTAAAGCGGTTTGTAGCCCCCTTTCAACTGATATTTCGATTTCCCCCGATCACCACAAAAGCAACCCTTTTCTGCAGCACACACTGTTCTCCAGGTTGATGATCTCATGCACCATGCCAACCCACATTTTTAGGAATTTCCTCCGTAGGTAAGTCTTGTTTTGTCGATCTTTTTGTTGCAAAGCATATTTTTTTAAATGGTAATTTGCACACAAATTGCTATTTGATTCCCTCCTAACCTCGCGATATGTAACCTCCTCCCACAGGCGCACGATGAAGATTCTATTCCGGATCAGATAAGACCAACCACAGTGGCGCTCGTTGGTTTCAATTTGGAAAACCAAATCAAAGATGTTCCCCGACCTGAAAGTACTCGTTATACCTAAAACGGCCACCTAATAACTTAAGACCATTTATTGACCAAACCCCAGAGTCAATAATGATGATGATGGGACCATGCTCCAACCGTAGTATTTCATCGTCAAGACTCAAGAGAAGGGTATAATGGGATCACACAATGATATAGAAGGTGCATGCACATGTGAATGTGAATCTTGTGTGCCGCCGCGGTATTATTTACCGACCCAGCCTAAGATGAAAATAAGAAAAGTTATTTCCGGTTCTCAGATCAAAGCCAGTGCTTGAGACTGTATGGAGAGAAGGTTAATGGGTGCTATATGTGTGATAATTCCAACTCGTGGCTTGATTCTTCCTGTTTTAGGTTTTCAGATTTCACTCGACTTGTACACTTGCGAGAACTGGTGTAGCGCAGCACCAGATTATGCATTAGATTGCACAATGCTAGGCGGTGTGGCGTGCTTATGCATACGTCTGCCGCCGGCTATTGGGGCTGGATGATCTTGAGATATCATCTGTATGGGGTTCTCTATATCTGTTAATTGAGTTAGGGTTTGTAACGGAGGGCGGTTGGAGGGAGGGGGACACTTTGAAAATCTATTTCCTATAATAGGTGGGGCTATTGAATTGGATACGAAATGGATTCGAATGGAGTGTGGAGATTGAACAACAGCAGCAGCAGCAGCAGCCTCAGCCAAGAAGTGTAACATGTGGGCTTTGAAGATGGAAATAAGTTATTAGAAGCTTGGGTGCCAGGTAAGCTGGTTTTTCGCAAAATGATTATTGTCTCGGCTAAGTAAATGATTAGTTGGAAAGGCATTTCCGCTCATAGCTGGGGTTATAGTTGCATGGGGATTATTATTCAAATGAATTGTGGGATACCGCTCATGGCTTGCTACTATGACGACACGGAGTTGGTTAATACTTGGGCCGTGATCGGGAGTTGGACTTGAGAGCGATTTTCGTGGATGGACATTCTGGTGGGTTTTGAATGGCCCTACCAAAGTGACATCCGGTTGTCTCTCATCCCTCACAATTTCATCGGTGACATCACCTATTGGTCAAGGATACAATTTGTCTAACAATTTTGTGACCTTAACGCTTATGTTACATCTGACAAACTGACTTGAACGGTGGTTTTCGACAGCGAATGGAATAAATCTTAGCAGTAAGGTGAAAACAAGGCGATATTCGAAAAGTCTAACATTTGGTAGCATATGACAATTTTAACAGGCGGATTTTTATGGCAGTGTTTGATATACCTATTCGTGTTTGGCGTCTACCTACATGCAACAAGTTTTTGCGTAACCATTGACTAATTTTGTTTTTGTCAGCAAGGATTAGCAATGTGGGAAATACTCCTCAGGTCTGTTTTTTTTTATAATTTGAGCGCACTCTATGGATTATGAATGTTTTACCATAGTACGAGCGTTAGAGAAGGGGAAGAAAGCTTTGGTTACGTTAAGTAAGAGTGGAGCGTTCATTAGCCTTACAGTTCCCTGGAATGTCAATATGCCCAGGCATACAGAATAGGTGAAAGTTCAAGCTTTGACATCTTTTGCAGAGATGAGCGACAGAATAGAGTTGTCTCTGAATTTATTGAGACTGATTTCAGGGATTTTATCGCCGCTTGACTTTCCGAGAAAATGCTTATATCCTCGAAAGATATTACATTCTCTTCCAGCCAGGATAAGGCTTCTTTGCTGGCTATGAGTTCCGCCTGAAACACGCTGCAATGACTAGAAAACGTAAAGATAGGAGATGAGATTTAGCCTGTTAAGGGAAGAAAGAGAGCGATAGGAATGATTTTGGATATAGTGGAGATTTACTCCATGGTTAGTGTCCAAACTTCGGGAGAACTTTTGATTTGGTGTACTGAACTACCGAACTGTTTTTATTTGTTTGAAAAAAAAAAATATTCGTGGATTTTGACTGGGACTATACGAGCAACCTTCCACTCAGGAAGCGAACACATTAACAATACAACGCGGCTACCCACCATGCAGTTCAAATCTGAATTAAATTATTCCTTACCAGCGTTGTCCTTATGTTCTTGGAACTAATTAGCTACCTAGTTGCTAAGCTATCTATTTACAGTTTTGAACTTCGAGTCTTTTAAGAACCTTCTCCAAGAGGTTACACCTTTCAAAATTCGTCTGCAAGTGGTAGCGTCACAATCTACTGTTGCGTTTGGATCTTTTTGGACGAACTGAAGTCTAATTAGGGTGGGTTGGTGGCTTTAGTAACCAGCAAGGCCGTTTTATAAATTGAATATGACGGTTCAGGTGAAGTGTTGATCGAAATACGTTGTGAAGTCATCTCAAGCTTTACGAAATCACAATATAAATTGGATATGAGTTTTTTATTTACTCAATTCTTACTATAATTACTTAAAGGGTATCAAGAGCCCTATCGCAGATCTATGCTAATTTAACACCCCGTTCAGTAACCCATTATAACCCATTAAAACTCACCCAACATAGATTTGCTGTAATTGATCCCGCTGTCAGGTTAGGGGATCTATTTTTTGTATTTACCTCTAGTGATTTTCAGTCCTGCATTTTTCTTTCGCAGATTGTCTTGCACCAGCATTTTGTTTTAACTATTCAGACATTTGCTGATGTATTTCAAGAAGGTAACCACTGGTTATTTGATGATTGATAAGTGATGGTATCAAGTATTTGTATTTGTCCTGCTTTTTCCGCAATTTCTAGCGCGGTTTGTTCTTATCAGGCCAGATTCAAGGGATTAGTTCTTTGAAGACGACGCAATAAATTTGTTTCCGAAATATGGACCAAAAGGACGTCCGTTTTGTTAATGTGTCCTAACAAATGTTTTTTTATGTTTTGGTTCAAAATTTTCGCGGCAAATTGTTGAATCGATTTGCTTTCGATAAGTTAAATCCTCCACGGTTTTTTCCATTCATTGATCTCGTTGAGAGCGTTTTGTATTTTAATATTTGTTTCCTCTATTGTTGTACCAACTGCTAATATAGCTGTGTCGCATTGTTTGTTTGTGTGATATTACGTGTAAATAGGAGGTACAACAGTTGTCCAAGGAGGCTTCCTTGTGGTACTCCTGCCAATATTTCTTTGAACGGAAGAGTCTGCTCAAGATACTAGACGAGACATTTTTATAACTTTTCAGGCAGAACTTTTCTTAATTCGTATTGAAGGCCTCTATGGCAAACCTTGTCAAAAGCTTGAGACACGACAAGAAATACGGCTGATCAAAATTTCTTTTCTTCGAAAGCTTTCTCAATTACGTCTGGAGTTCGATGTACTTGGTCCACAGTCGCATGTTTAATTCTAGACCCAAATTGATGTTCAGGTAAAAGGCGTTTCTGATAAATAATGCGGTGTAAGCGACCGAGTAATATGCTTTCAAAAACGTTTGATTATATTGGAAGAAGTAAAATAGATCTGCAAGATTTTATTTCATTTGCTGGTTGATTTTGCTGGTTCAATAACCACTTTGAGAATCATTTCCGCGACTTTCCACTGCCTTGGTATGTACCCTAGTCTAATTGCCGCATTTTCAATGCCGACTGAATGATTGAAAATCTTTTAGAACATTTCTATCTCCATTGATTCTTACCCACTTCAAACTGATTTAAAGAACTTTTCAACCTGCTGCCAACAAAATTTGCTGGAAGTCAATGTCATCAAATGCCAGATCCGAAAAGCGTCTTTCACCAGTCACCAGATACTATTTAATCTGTGGCGAGCATATACTTACCAAAAGGTGGTAAGTGCTTGACTTGGGAGTTATCAGTGATAGGGGCCAACTCCACACTAGGGTTTGCAAAACGCTGGTCTAAGGTATTCTTCAACCCTTATGGCACAAAATCTCACTTTCTCACATTTGTTAGATATATTCTTGAAATATCGATTGCCTCGCTCTGCTTAAAAGGATATCCCTCAACGCCAACTCTTGAAATCAATTCAATTGCTTCGAATCAGGATAGGCCAGTGTACTACCATTATTCTGCAGATCCGGTACACATGACTCAATATTTCTGCTAAAATCTCTAACGATGATCTCCAAACGTCAGAAAAACTATGAAGGACTTCTAGTAAAACATCGTCTTCAATCTATACCATAGCTTGAGCCTCTCGTATGTTTGTTAGAGAGCATTGGAGATTCTTAGTGCTTGTAAGAGCTTCGGTAGGGAAAATGCGTCAAAGAAAAATGAATGATTGTACACCACTGTCTCGGGATGACATGTTTTTAAAGGAGTTGCCGGAGAATGGGTGGCCATCTACCGAATTTTCGCAGAAGGTATACCCACAAGGACACGTAAATTAACTCAAATCAACGGGAGGCACAAATGATTTGGTGTATTAGCAAAAGGACGAATTAATTATTTAATGGTGAGTTATACTTTAAACGTAACTTTCGTCGGGATATTAATGAAGAAAGGTCCATGTTTACTTTCAATTTGGTTGATCTGGTCAAATTTCGACGTATCAATTCTAATATTGAAAAACACTTGGCATTTCTAAATCATAAAATTAAACTACGTAGTTCTGCAAGAGGTATGATATATCAAAAGCTTCCCATCAAACTGCACTAATGATAGTCCTGCCAACATAGAATCATCGAATCCAACGTGTTGTGACACTGACATAATTGACCGTTACCAGTTTTAAGGCTCATAAATATTTGTCTATCTGACTAGATAGCCGACCATGAATTAAAAAGCACGAAAAATCAAATATCCATATCAGATATATAAAAGAGTTGAGAACAAAACTGATGTAAAAGCAGCATACCACACACTTGATAAACGAATCGTAAGTTGTATTTTGTTTAACTAAAGGACTTCTTATAAAGACTACCGAGTAAATCGACATTAGCCGAAGCTGCAATAGTTTACTTTATGAAGATTCCCCAAGAAATTCAGAACAAATATTCATTATCACAGCGATGAACTTGCCACTGCCTATTTTTCAGCACCTTCTCTGTGGGGGTCCCAATTTAAAAAGATTCCATCCCGTTACTTCAATAAAAGTTATCAACTTTATTCGAAAGTTCGTGACCCAATATTATAGATTTTTAACCTAAGAAAAAATGTCCAAATAAACTATCGTCTGATGCTTATTTTAACAAATTGAGTCAACACGGAAATCGTTACTAAATACTTTTATTACCGGTAAAACAGAACGAAAGTGATTTCCATCCAATGCTCCAGCTTAGCAATCGTATCTACCCTCAATGTCGTGTTTTGCATGTGCAAAGCAAAAATAATTAATTACACGTAATTGTCAAGATTTTTATAACCGCACATTAAGATCACTATCTGCATACTTATGAGCAATTCAAAATGAACCAAATGCATTTTAATCCAGCTAGGTAGCACAGATACAAGATACGTGCATTTTTAGCTCTAGAATATTTATGTTGACTTCATTGCAGGAAGGAAATGAGGTTTGACTCAGACACGTAGATTGTTATTGTGTGCTAAATATTTCTCTGTTTGTTTTGGATTTTAGATAAGCAGATTATTTAGTCGTCAAAAGACGTTGATGTGGTTCTGTTAGTTGAAGGAACCAATAAACCAAGCAAAAGTATCAAGTATTCAATGTTTTCACGTGCTCTAATATTCAGTAATCTGATATTTTAGGTGTACTATTCACTTTTTTTGTTGATTTTTTGTTAACTTATATCTTATATACAATTCTATACAAAAGCTTATCTCAACTCAAATATTCGGGTAGGGCTAAGACAGGAGGTTCCGCCGTTGTTCAAAAAGTACACATGCATATATGAATGGTTGTTAGTTAAAGCTGTTGGGCCAATAATTTGTATTTGTATACAATTGTATGCATAATAGAGCGAAGCTACCTTTCCGTGACATAAATGTGTTTGCGGATCAATTTTAAGAAAGAAATACAAATTTAAACATTGGCACAGTAACTATTTATTGACTGTAGATGCAAAATTATGTGATTAAGAGCTGAATACCAACAATTAATTTGTGTTACCAACCACCGGTGTTTTGAAGAAAATAAATGTTCCAAAAAATTCATTGAATCATCTCCAGAAACGTTTCCATGGTCGAATGAATTAAATTGAATGGGGAAAGTTGATGAAAATCTAAAAATTGAGAAACAACTCTGACTCATCATTCATGAACGTTGATGCTCTCTGCTGTTGACTTTTTATTGGACTTTTTTTTACCGTTTATTACATCAATTTGTCTTTTGATAGTAAAAATAATAGTAGACTTAAATAAATAAAGTAATAAACACAATGTTGGGCATTTAGTTCTTATGCTCTTGTTGGATATTCCCTTTGAAAATTGTGATATCGAAAATCCTAAAGATAGAAATCTGGAGCAGTCAAATTTGGTGATCTTGTAACCGATGACTATATCTGGTGATCTTGCATGCCAGAAAAATTTGCCAAAACGAGACACCAAACGACCAAGAATCGTCTCCTTCACTGTTCATGTTCATTATCGCGTGAGCTGAATGTGCGGTTACATCGTCCCATCACAACCAAATGTCTTCCAGTCCCAATTCATCAATTTCTAAAAAAAATCAAACCTCATTCATCATACTCCAGTATCCAAGCTAATCACAGTAACTATGATACATTACGCCAAAATTACTGACTTATTTTTGCTAAAGAAAAATCAGAAGTATCCCGAAATCTTGGGAGCAAAACTTGCTATGGATGGTCAACGTGGACATACACAGTTGCCGAACATGATTAACTTCGCTTCTTCTGTCATGAGTTGTTCTATTCTCTTCGAGGCAGCGGTTAAACGATGACGTGAAATAAGGCCAAACGAAATAATAACATTTTCCGAATTTGGCTTTATTTCGGTCTTCAAAACCAAATGATACCAAATTGGATTTATTTCGCTATGTGAACCGAAATATTGCCAAATAATTATTCTAAGTAATGCCAAATTATTCTTAATGTCATCATTGATTTGTATAGTTGATTCAACTTAAAAAAAGGAGAAAAAAAAAGAATTTCCTTTGCATACATCCAACCTCGCACGCAACCCAATTCCAACAGCGAGCCCAAGCAAGAGGGTTGCATTCATATTCAAACTTGCATTCACATACACCCAAACTTGCACTCGGACGTATGCAAAGTATAAACACTCCATGCCTGGGCTCACTGTTGGATTCGGTATGGGCTCGAAATTAAATGTAATAAAAGTTTGAATATGAATCGGTGGTGCATGCTGCTCCTATGAAACCCTCTTGCTTGGACTCACTGTTGAATTTGGGTTGAGTGCGAAGTTGAGTGCAAGCCAATTTCTTTGTGGTTACATTTTAAGGGCCGATTTCAAATATAAACCACATTTTAACGTTCGAATTTTTCTGCATTTCATTTGAAATTTCTAAATTTCAGAATAACTCAATTTTAACCATGGAAAGATACACAATCGAGCCACTCGTTAAACTTATTCAGGCTTATTATGAAAATAGGCGTTCAAATCAAAATGTATGTCGTGCACTTCGTGATTTTTTCGGTCAATTTAATAGTCCAAATGTGCGTACAATCGGAAATATCGTGCAAAAGTTTGAGCAAACCGGGTCTGTAGGAGATGTTAAAACTCCAGTGCATGCTCGTACAGCTCGTACTGTAGAAAATATTGCTGCTGTTCGCGATAATGTGGCTGAAGAGGCGTCCACCTCAACTCGTCGTCGTGCCCAACAATTGCACTTCTCACACTCTTCGTTGATGTAAATTATGCATAAAGACTTGCATTTACACGCTTACAAGGTGCAATTGACTCAAGAACTAAAGCCTTTAGTACATTTCAAGCGTCGTCAATGGTCAGAATGGTGGCAGGAAATGGCAACAGTGGATGATCAATTTTCGAAGAAAATCATCTTCAGCGATGAGGCACATTCTCACCTCAGTGGATTCGTCTATAAGCAGAATTGCCACATTTGGGCGAATGATAATCCAACAGTTTGGTGAGGTTTTGTGGGCTGGCGGTGTCGATTGGCCGCCAAGATCATGTGATCTTTGGGGTTATTTGAAAGAAAAGGTGTACGTCGATAAGCCAGCTACAATTTAAAATCTAAAGGATGAGATAATTTGGCGCATCAACGGCATAAAACCTAAATTTTGCCTCAGAGTTATCGAAAATTTGGACCATTGGATGGAGGTGTGCCGCCGGCTGGTCGCGGTGTCCATTTGGCCAGTATTTTATTCCACACATAATTGAACCCTACAAACATTATCATAATAAAAAACAATGACAATATTTTCTCAAATAATTTGTATTTTATTCAAAGTGAACATCGGCTCTAAAATTTAGCCACCCTTACTTATATTTATAATTATATCGAAAAAAGCGAAAAAAGAAAAAATAAAAAATTGGCTTTATTTCGCTTTTAAAAACAAAATAATGTCAAATTTTCAAAATTTGTCTTTACTTCATTTGGCTTTATTTCACGTCATTCAGTTTAACCAGATGTCGTAGGATGGTCGGGGAATCTGCACCGAAATTCACTTCATACCAAATGAATGGCGAATCGTGTCTTTAAATATGTAGTCAACAGTATTCCGCGATCTTGAGGAGTATAGCGGTTCTTGGATTATCAAGATGTGATTGCGCATATGTGGCTTTCGAAAAGGTAAGGCCACTGAGGCTTCACAAGGACAAGGCTAAGCAGGACACCACAGTTTTCCATGTTCGTTTGACACCTTGAACTTCAAAAAGATCGCGAATTAGCTGAATAAAATTGAATCATACCAGCTAATTAAATAAAAGGAGGTCGGAGCCTATAATTCATCTACGGTTCTGAAACTCGGACCAATCCTTTCCCATCATTTAAAATGTTATTTGAAGTGTATTTACTAATGACATCAGTTTTTCTAACACAATTGGCATCGAAATCATTGTGAAGTACATATGTCTCAAAACTGCAATATCAGGAATACAAAAGGAATTCGATGAGGTATCACAATGGTGACATGTTCATAGTCTGACAATAATCACTCGGAAGTCTTAGGTAATATCAAAGATTTTAAAGTCATACAGATGACGAATTGAGAACAAAAAACAGAAACTGTTGCTCATCAGATTTATTGAACGGGCAGGCGGTGTGCACGTGCACACATGAGAAATGAGATCCAAACATATGGCGGGCTGTACCAGTACTACCTGCCATACAACAATTTTTCTTGTATTCCGTGTGTCATCTGCATGACTTTATAAACTTTGCTGATATATACGCACCTAACTGTCAAAATATTCAAAAGAAAAGTTTTTTTGGGACAAACTTTCAACTATCTGGCAGCTATAACCGATGCCTATATGGCAGGAGCTAATCAGTTTATCTTTTCGGAATATTTTGACTGAATTTTGGAAGAGCAGTTGGAAGAGCAAATCAACGATTCACTTGTCGAATGAAGCTTAAGTAAGTAAATTCCTTGCACTCATACACTATGAAGAGATCGGATTAAAATTGGTTATCAAACTGATTGCAAAAGGCAAGTAGAAAAATGTGTAACATTGAGCCAACATTTCGGACAGCTGAAATATGAATATAAAATTAAATTTTAGTTATGTCTATGATCATCTCTGCTTTGGTTTTTGAAACTCTTCATATTGCTACTCAGTACTGGGATGATTTTTCGCATTATAATCATTATTTAGCCGTGACATACCTGTACTGGCTTTCGTACTGCATTATTAATTCCTCTTGTTATTTTTCTTGAATCCAATCGATAGTTTGTGATACCATTCGGAATGAACGCTAAATAATCCATTTTGACATTTTGTTCTTTCCTTGGTGCATGAAATGAAATGAATATGAAATACCTGCCATTTACCTTGCAAACCTAGATTCTCCCTTCCTTTGTGTTTGCGACGTTATTATTTTTGCCAAAAAAGGAAGACCGCCTGTTGAACGTTGAATTCGAAACGCAAAATTTGAAAAGCTTATGACAGTACTTCTCTTGGATGCTCGTCAGACTTTAACAAGAGGTGGAGAAGTGAAGAACAGTACCTTTTTCAGGATTTAAACGTTTAATCTTTTAACGCACCAATTACTAGGTTCCCTGACCATTTTCATGTATACCTTAATATAGATAACATTTGCTCCACAGATCAAATGTCTGTTCGCTTTTAAAAAGTTAAGAGATAAAACCATAATCTGTCCAGAATCAATGCGCACCAAAATCTTCCAGTATTCAGAGAGTTTCTCATTAAGTACAACCGCTTATTGCTTTTGGAATATTTCACAGCCTTCAACTTCTTCTTATGCTGCTATTTAGATAAACAAACGAATTTTATATTATATTCACTTTGAGAAATCGTTCTCCCATACTCCCTGGAATGCTTTAATTATTCTCACCTTTCTCAAAATCAAAACAGCAGCCCCATATCCCTAATAAATTCAAATAAAATATCAACCTAAAAATAGTGGTATCACACCCACAGACAGACTTCAATTTACTGTCCATATTCGACTTTCATCGTCTAACGATGCCCAATCTCTCTTGACCCTGTTTCAACTCCATCGATTAGATATCGCCCAAAATACAAGTAGCCAACCCATTTGCCAAGACCCAAGTGATGCAGAAAAATAATTCCAAAATCACTCTCAAGGCATTTATCACTCTTCCCGACGGCATACTCACTCCGCCCCAAATATAATTCAAAACATGCCTTCGCACATGGTTACAATCTCCTCAATGATTACCTCCCATTAGCCTCTGATTTATTTGCAAACGCTATTCGGCTAAATCATAACTTTGCACAGTTATTGGCGTGATTTTGATTTTCCCTTTCGAAAATATTTAATGAGTACTTATCAGCGCGATCCTCCCGGCCGTGTTTCAGTGCAAAAAAAAGTCAGCGCTCTCCGCCTTACGGAAACATCTGAAAAAAAAATCAACTATTGCCAAATTGCACATGTTGATATTGTCGCCTATGGTCATAGACTATATTAAATAATTATACGCTATCTTGACTATTATTTAACATCACAGTCTTGAAGAAATATTACACAATCCTCACATTGACCAGTGACCACTGAAAGTAAGAGCGGTATGTTGAAAAAAAAACTACTTATCAGTTTTGAGTTCAACTCTTTTGTATAGCGCCTATGGATATTTGTTCATTTATGCTAATTGATACGTGATCGGGCATCTATCTAGATAGACAAATGCTAATAAGCCTAAAAACCGGCCACGGTCAATCTGTCATAAATACACATGTCTGTGACAATGGCTGTCGAATTGGATGACCTTATCTTGACTTCAGATGAGCTCAGTTCCATATGCATGCAATCGTTAATCGAAACGTCGTCAGTTGCATGTGATTTAAAAATGGATTTACGTCCATTTCACAAACTTGATGCAAGACTACGGTCTCGCACAAGTTCAAGTTTACTAAATATAGATATTTTCCATTCGTTTTGGGATCCGATCTGGGGAGGATTGTGTTTTCTTCATAATTTACCAGTTTTTGGCGTTTTAAGATCATTGTCAGCGGCACACCAAATATAGCCACCACCGACTGACGGGTGCATATATCTTCTGATTTCACTACACTGTTGCATGTTAACGATACGTCAGAGCGTTGAGTTTGAGTTCTTGAATACTTTGAGTAGCCTTGAAAGTGCAAAGCGCCGTGATGTAGTGCTTTTGGATGGAGTGCACAATCTGTTGCGGTGTCAACATACTGTTTGGAGGTTAAAGTCGATGCAGTGAGCGACAATATGACGTCGAACTTGGTGCACTTGGTCGACTTGGAGTTGAGCAAACGAAAATGAAATGCGTAACAAGTTAGTGGAAAACCTCTATCGATGGGGGGGTTCCCTATGCCTATTTGGTAAGCCACTACAGGTAACTAGGTTAACTCCTATGCTGGTGAATTTATTAGCTAATTCAATTGAATGTGGCTGATAGGCTTATATTCTTGGTCCGAAGAAGTTATGAGGTTGAAATTTGCAAACAAGTTTCAGCACGTTGGTGGTGTCCATGAGGTCTTGGACAAGGTTTGATAGTGATATCGAAATGCATGCTGTGATAAAATTGATCATTAAATTTTTTAGTGGAGGTTTTGTGTCAAACTAGAGGTTTAGTAACCTACGATTGAGTGCCAAGAGCAAGTTTTATTATCTCCCGCACTTAACCTTAACTTGCGAATCATGAAAAAGGAGGTGGGTTTGGAAACAAGTGTGGGGTACACATTTTTTTTTCGTTTTTATAGAGAAAACCATTTTTTGAGGGATCACCGATTTGTCAACTGGTTTGTGAAAGTCGCAACTATTCTAATTATGTGCTGGATCTGCTCATGATTGAATGATTTGCTACTGACTTTTTATAAAAATTTGATCCACTGACCGTAAGCTCAGGCTTCCATTGTTCAACTTTCTTATCATGATGGCTCGTATCATCATTAAAGATTAGCATTGACATGCATTACATGTAAAGATGTTCAAATTGAATGATCATACTAGCAGAGCCACCAATTTATTGAAATTCACGAACTGCCCCTGATCTTGTCGAAGTTTATGTTTGACCCTAGACCCACTTTCTTCGTTGAATCGATATACTTACATGAAACGTCTATATCCGGTCGGTAGAGAATCTCCCAAGCACACCTGGAGCTGATGTGGATTCTATGCTCTGTCTACCATTTCTTTTTAAATTTTAAGAACAGGCGATTTGTTCAACAATTAGCTTAAGTTTTGTGAACATTGTGAACATTGTGATAAGATACTGGTAATCGATTAGATCCAGATGGCTAGTAGGTATTCTTCAGTATTTTGATTGCTGCTCTAACTTCATCAATATTGGGAAGGAGCTTTATTTCTTCATTAACTGGAGGATAAGTCTGCACGCAAACATGAATAGTTTTGAAAAAAGAGGCTCTTATTGCGATTTTGTTGTAAAAGTGACAAAAAGTGCCAAACATTTGTCGAAATCTGGTGATTTCTCGTGGCATTCAAATTTTTTTTCTTTTTGCATCATAGGTTATTTTGACACTCAAAATCTTGACAGAAAGTCAGTATAATACCTCCGCTGAACGAAATGAGTCGCTTTCCACTTGAAAAACGTTGGGAAATATTATTTCCAAAGCTAGTGCTTTGTAGCCCAAACAGTGCGTTTTTTGATTAGCAGTTTTGACCGAAATGAAGCATCCACCGCGCCTGCAGTACGCAAGTTTGTGCAAAAAGTTTGTGCAAAAAGTTTGTGAGACTAGTATGCCAATGGAAAACACTCATAGTCTCCCGTCATCGTATACGGGGCTCACAGACAAGAATGTGGCTGCTGTAGCCGAGAGTGTGAGATCTAACATCAACTCGACATCGATCTCAGCAGCCCAACATTTCACACACTTAGCAGAATTCTGCACAGAGATTTCGGATTATTTGATTACAAGGTCCAATTGACTCAGCATTTGAGGGCGCACGACTATCCGCTTCGTTATTGCTTTGTGGTCTGGGAAAGATGATTTTGGGAGAAAATCATCTTTCCGCAAACAAAATGGCAGCATCTGGCTCGCAAAACCGGCACGCTATTGTTGAGAAGCCAATGTGACAGTTGGTGCGGATTGTTTAGTGGTGGCATCATTGGACCATTTTTCTTCGAAAATAAGGCTGGGAGCAATCTTTCTGCCAACGGTGGGCATTACACAACCATGTAATCCGATTTTTTACTGACATTGAAGACATGCATTTGGATGATCCCTGGTTTATGCAGGATGGAGCACCATGCCACACATCTCATGCAACAATCGATCTTTTGCGCACCAAATTCCCAAATCTTGTTATCAGCCATCTTGGCGGTGGTAATTAACCATCTCGGAGCATCATTGGACCATTTTTTTTCAAAAAGAAGGCTGGGACCAATGGGCATTACGGGCATTACACAGCCATGTAAACCGTTCTTACTGACATGGAAGACATGAATTTGAATGATCCCTGGTTCATGCAGGCTGGAGCACCATGCCACACAGCTCATGCCACAATCGATCTTATGAGCAACAAATTCCCAAATCTTGTTATCAGCCATCTTGGCGGCGTAAATTGGCCACCTCGGAGCTGCGATTTAACCCATTTGGACTTTTTTATGGAGAATCGTGGAGGACCAATGTTATGCCAAGAATTTGGAAACAATTCAAGTACTTAAAGTGAATAACATCCAAATAATCCTTGAGCTACAGCTTGAAACCATCAACAAGGTATTGGAAGTTAGAGTGACAGAATGCGCTGCTGCGAGGCCAGTTCGAATGATGGTCTGGGATGTGATAGGTTATGCAGCAATGCGAAAACCGGGTTGTAGATGTCTTAAACATTTTGAAATGATGTACACTTTTTGCCCATAATTGGGAATTTAGTTTTTTCCTCTTGGATTAAAAGAAGATTCAAGGACTGTGGGTTTGATGGTGGAATTTTAGAAAAAATTGTTGTCTAGACGATTGTAAATATCATACTTTGACGTCTAAAGGTTCTAGTGCTATAACTTTATTGGTATAGGAGAGTTCTTTACCATATATGATGCTTAAAATTGGATCCAAAAAATTATGTTGCCTGAACAATGATTGTTCTCAGAGTTACATGAAACACAAGAAAACAATCAATACAGAATCATCCGATCGTCCTATTATTACGCGATTAGACCGCATGTTATCTTGAGTTTGTGCATAATAACCCAACTTGAGAGACAATTATACTTTCTCTATGCTAAGGGGTCCTTCGCCATATCCATTTTATACATTTTCATACCCAACACTGCTCTGAACTACTTACCCTTTACCATATTCAGATAAAGACAATCTCGACATTTGTATTTACATCAATTGAAATGCTCAACGATCACTTCAGATATTTATCTAAATATGTCGTTAGAATCCATCATTTTTCGACATACAACACACATTAGTTGCCACGCCCACATGACAAAAAAGAAATGAAAACATGCTTGAGGTTAATATTAAATCATCATCTCTAGATGGGTTCCTTATTATCTGTTTGACTTCACTCTAAGCGCTTCACAACCTGCTCTTCAATTACCGCCATCATACCATTGCGTTGGCGTCCATACCATACATTACCATTCTCTTCACTTGAAGATGCTAACAACATACCAAACCAGCACACAACCGCAACACACAAAAGCAAACAAAACAAATACAAAGCAAGCCGAATCGGTTCACAGTCGAGTAACTCTAAGCCTAGTATTATAGCATCATTGTCTTATCGCTCGCTGATTGATTCCCATTTTGTTTTCGTCTACTTTCGAGTGTACCCCGGCAGTCTATTTGTAAAGTAAAAGTAAAAGCGTTTCTAAGCTGCTCCAGTGACCATACTATCTGCGGTTGATATATGGGCTGAAAGATGCCATATTTTCGTTACACCAGACCCCAAACGAGGTAAAAGGAGGAAGAGGAGGAGTAGAGCAACATCAACGGCAAAAGCAATAGCAATAGCAACAGCAACAGCACGTTTAAGAAAGTATCTACAAGCAGTATCCACCAAGTCGACGCTCATTCAGTGTAACAAATCTTCCCGTACAAACAATTGGAATAATCAAAATTATAGAGCGCCCCCTTCCCATGGTAAACAGTACAACAGACAACCGTTTCATGCATGAACAGAGCGCAATAAGTATTAATTACAGAGATTCCGATAGAGGGCCTCGCTTAGAGTGCAATTAGTTATAGCAAACAAAAGTGAAATGCTGCCAAAGGCAAATTATTTTCGATTGCATAAATCCAATGCAGCCATTCGTCGAACTGTCACTTGTTGTACAAAATACTGTCACCAAGGCCAAGAGAAGAGTCTTTTGACATGCAAATGTGCACATACACAGACATGTCAAGAGGCGGGCAGGAGTAGGAGCAGAGCTCGATCGATCAATCAAAGCTTAATAGAGTGTAACCTGAATCTGTGTTTTGTGTTTTAAGTGGCTTATTACAAACGACTTGGAATTAATTCGACCGAATTGAGTGTTTGGATGCGTGAAATGGCACACATTTGTGTCATTTGCAAGGTCACCCAGATGTCGCAAAAGTTATATTTGGCAATATGGCGATATAATGTGGGAGCTATCATTTTGGATTCGACAGAAATTATCGTTTGGAAAGCTTAAAACAAACAGTGGAGTGACTCACTTTGTTAAATATCAGTACGAGTGAAGTAATTGCTTGAGATCAACGCTGTGGCGGAATGTTGAAGAAAGTGTTTGCGTGGGCAATGGGTGACATTTTGAAAACATTTTTTCGATTTTCTATTGAAATACACCTTGCTTTGCAAAAAAAAAAATTGTTGTGGGAGAGCTTATGTTTTCCTTTTGTATGTTTGGTGGCGCTGCATTTGAAGCAGGGGGATGTTTTTGTGTCACTAAACACTGTAGGTCACGCGACGCAACATTGACTTTGGGATGTCGCATCTAAGCTTTTCCAAACATGTATCGGATTTCTACAAAGAGATGCGCTATCATGCAATTTCTTCAATCTTGTTCTGGACCAGGACAGGGTGTAACTGGGAAGGTACTATTATAATAAATCTGTCCACCAACTATAGTATGCAGACAATATCGACATCATAAATGCTTCAAAAATGGCAAGATAGGAGCATGCCATTACGGTTTCAATAATGGCACGGTAATGGCATGCCAATATTGAAGCCTTTATGACAATTAAAGAGCAGACGAAAGGCATTGTGCTAGTAGGTAACAAGAACAAGACAAACTGCTTTACACATACAAAATATCGTTGTTTCACATGCTACGAGAAAATGTAAACATTGGTGGGTACAACTTTGAGGTGAGATACATGCATATCGAAGTCAACACTTACCCCATGAGTAATACCTGAACGGTGATACGGCGAAGACTCGCCCTTGTAAATCGATGATAACACTGCTAAGCAAAACATGTGCAAATAATACTCCTGACTCGAAAGTCCAAATGCTCGCTCCACCCGCTCTAAGTACTGGATAAAAAGGAGGAAAGCTGAGTAAGGCGATTTCTGGTGAAAAACCTAGGCCGAATATTTAGTCTAGAAGCCTAATAACCCAAAGAGGTGGATGTGGTACGAACGTTTAAAATACATCGACCACATCCGCTCTGCCACATTGAGCAGATGAGCAGTAACGATCTGACAAAGGCAATCAACGATTCCAATGCTTTAGATTCGAAATGACAAGAAGAACCAAACATATGGCTAAAGTATGAAGCGATTGTGAATGCCATTAACTTTGGACTGAACAACTGGAAGCAACATGTGCAGGATATAATTAGAAGTCTGCCTTATCGGGAATCCATTAAGTAAGATAATGTCATTCTTAAATCCATATACAGAGACGAAGGTACATATAGCCAGTCACGGGCCATGTTCAGGATATCAGATTTAATAAGACATCGCATTGTTCTCATTGATCTACCGCCTGTTCTAATAAATAAGAACAGAGCTTTATCTAAGATATCTTAGTAAATCTGAAATCCGAAACACGGCCAATGTCAGTGTATCATAACAAGCAGCCGTAAAGTATGGAGTAAACTTCGTAGCATTGGCGTCGCTAAGCCAAAGTCGGACCACTTTGAAAATGTTGATTGATATGCACGTAATCGGCAGTTTTCAACCTCAACCTCAGATTTCTTGAACAAAGCAAGAAACTTGCTTACTTACTTAAGTGGCGCTACAGTCCAGAATGAATCTGGGCCTCAACCACTTTGCCTCACCAATTTGCCCGATCCTTAGCTAACTGCCTCTAGTTGCGCACTAAAAGTTGGTTGAGGTCGGTTTCTACTTGTGCGCGCCACTTAAGGCGAGGTCCTCCTCTACTGCGTCCAATGTCTGGCTGGGAATCGAAGACTGCGTGCCGGAGTATTGGTGTCCATTCGTTCTACATGTCCTAGCTATCTTAAGCGTCCAATGCAGAGTTTTTTTTTGCTCAGGGGCATATTGATGTAGAGCTCGTATGGTTCTTGGTTGAATCTTCGTCTCCATAGCCTGTCAATGCAAACGGGACCGAAGATTTTTCAAAGAATTTTCCTCTCAAATCGACCAAGGATTTCTTTATCCGATGCTGTCAAATTAGTTGCTTCATACCTCTCAGGTAGAAGGCAAATTGTTCAAGTGTGTGACGTTCGATCGGATTTCATCTCGATTACAAATGGTGTTCCACAGGGATCCATTTTGGGTCCACTGCTATTTTGAATATATTTTAATGATCTATCATCTATCATCCAACCAGAGTAAGGGTCAGATGTATGCCGATGATGTGCAGTTGTACTTGAGTTCTGATCTCGATCTTATTGAACATAAAGCGGCCTGTGCTAATGAGGATATTGAAAATTTTGCACACTGTTCTGAAACGAATGGTTTTTGTAAAACCCTGCAATATCTGAGTTTCTTGTCATCTCAAGAAATTCTTTGGACTTGTCATACTTTCTTTCTGTGATTTTAGGTAATTCTCCTGTTGAGTATGTTAAGACGGCCAAAAATCTTGGTATGATATTTAATCGGAAACTAACCTGGGATAACCACATAAATGTTGCGACCGGTAAAACAAATGCGGTTCTTCGAACGTTATGGGCAACTAAAGCTTTTACCCCCTTAAAAATGCTCATGCTAGTCAAAAAGTTGTTGTACGGATGCGGAGTTTTCGCCAATCGCAGTTTCGTCAGCAAATAGTAAGCAAAGGTTGGGCAAAAGGTTATTGTAAGGTCACTTACAATAACACCGTTCTGTATGTTTTTGAACTAAGAAGGTATGACCGCATATCGCGCTCCTCAAAGCGCCTTTTTAACATGAAGTTTGACAACCTACTTCAGTTGCGCACTTTAAAATGTCAGTCCACCAAAACCAAGAACCAATAATATTGGATCTAGGAAAAATCTTCCGCTCATGAAACAAAACGAACGATTGGAACAATTTCCAATTCATGAGAATAAGTTGGGAGATCCCTTCTGGTCCAGCACATTTTTGCATTGCAAAACTTCTAATATACGTGCTTTTGTCTCTTAATAATTTGCAAGTAGCCTTCTATCAACACCACAATCGAAAAATATACCCCCCAAGTTCACCTATTACCAACCATCCTCCATATAACCATACCGCTCCAAGGTCGTTTCTTCTATTCTTGCGCCACAATCGAGTTATTCTAATAAACTCCGGCGGTGTTATATCACTTTCCTACAAAAGATATGTAAATGTCGCCTAACAACTTATTACCCAATCAAACCAAGATCTCGATTTGCATAAGCAGAGCTCCATTCTGTCTCGTGTCGACCAACTCACCACCGATTAACATACCCCCAACCATTGTAACACATCTCAAGCGCTTGTTTCTATCACTTTTACTGCATGCAAATAAAAATGCTTACATCTGCCCGTCTGACATTTAATTTACTGTCAACATCTCAGTCAGAGAATTAAACAAAACAAAAGAGTTGAGCTGCAAACTACTTGTGAATTAATTCATGGAAAAATCGAATAAAATGACAAAATTCAGGAAAAAAAAATATAAAATTCATTGTTTATGTGTACGTCTATTTTTCGTTTCACTTCCTATATCTCAGATTGATTTCCGTCTCAAGTAAGAGAGAAACAACATAAGAAAAAAAAAAAACACTTCGTCGTTCGCTTGCAACAGATGATCGATTTCCATGTTAATGAACTCAAAGTTCGATCGATCCTCAGCCAGCCATCGCCAGCCACTCATCCGACTAGATAATCCATACCCCGCGCGCACCACTCACCAATGGCCATTCCATCGTCACCGCATTCAGAGAGTGTGCACGCTTCCGATATGGGAATGAAGTGAAAGAAGTTGAATCTTGTTGCTCCTGCTGCAAGAAGAAAGGCCAAGATGCTACATGAAATCTACAGTTAAGAGCGTATCATTATGACCAACCACCAGCATCGCGAGGAACGCTCAGTGTAATCACCACCACCACCAGTACCACCACTCCAGCACACAACGATACGAACCGGCCACCGGCAAAACGTGATCAATTTGATCTTATACGCGAGTGGGTACACACTTACTTTCTCCTTCTACGATTATGGCGCGTTTTGATGGCAAATCAATGGTTTGTTGTTATGTGGTTGGATGGGTTTTCGCCTTGTAATGCAGTCATTCAAGAAACTACTCCGCCAAGGAGTTGAATATTTTGTTGAATGAAACATTCTATGGTGCGCACGCGCTCCCGCTCTCTTGAACGGACCTTTTCAGATGGACAGCACAGTGTACACGAACAGTGCTGAAAAGAAAATTCCAGTTTCTCAGAGACTTAAACTCTTTATTCGCCCCCAGGAAGTGTGCAGATACGGTAGATACATGTACAAGAGATGAAAAAGAAAGTGAAATCGATACTTCAAGTACTCGTAGTTAACGAAAAATAATATCTCACGGGAGATACCTATACAGATGTGGAACTTTGAGGAAAAAAATTAGATTTGTATCTTAATGGGTTGTCTTGTGTATGAAAATAACCTCGGGGTGGCCATCATTATAAGGGTTCTCCATCAATCTTGTGTTTAAATAAAAATTTATCGTTGATTTGTTTGGTAGGATTTTTTTTTGCTGTTACTTACTGTGGAATATACGATGGTGAGGTGGGCATTTTTGACACTTTTCTACTTAAACAATGAAGTGGACAATGTACAATTAAAGGCTTAGTATGCCCATGCATCTCATTACAGTACAATACTCGAAAGTACCTGATGAGCATCGAAAATTGTGTTGATTGGATTGAGCATTGTTGACATTGACATCGGCCTAAGAGCATATATCACTATTTTCAGGTTTTTTAGTGTTGATACACTGTGGCTTCTCATTTAGATTTTACGTTCTCAACCGTGTTAGTATGAAGAGTGAGGTCCTGGATGGCGCAGTTTTTTTTTACTGAGAGGAGCGATTTAATAATTTGAAATCGCTCCAAATGGCCACCTTCTAAAGAGATTATTATGCATATGGATCTGATGTGATCTAAGGATCACATTATCCGTAGCCTTCAATGCTTTCCCACAATTAATGACAAACAGACAGCAGCATGTACTTGTAGGTGTCAAACTTTTTAACTTATAGCTATATGGTGTAAAAGCCTAGTAAATGTCTCTTGAAACTGAACCGAACCGCCACCACCTGGAATGGTTGTCTTGCATATTCATTAAAAAGTGAAATGCCTGACCATACGTGGCCTCAAGTCTAGCTTCCCGCTCAATTTGTGTGTGAGAGGTTATTATTTTTATCACGAATTGAAGAAGATCTGCTGTTTAACGCCGACCGTTGAATTTAAGAAGCTTCTCATGACAGTGTTACTCGCAGCCTTAAATGCTATCCTAGAACTTTTGCCTTTAGATATTTTTGGTAGACCGCAGAATGTGCTTGTAGGTATTTTTTACTTAAATCCATTAGTTGTACACACGCCTTCAACGAATCATTATCACCCTCTTGTCCATTGAGAAAATCTAGAGGGAAACAAAAGCTTCCATGGTGGTCTGAAAATCAAGGAATTCTTAAGCAGTTGTGCAGAAAACTTTTTAGTACAGCTTATGGCTTGAACGAAGTAACTGACTTGATCTTGTACAAAGCTACCCTAGCTACATAGAAAATGAAAATGAGGAAGTCGAAATGCAAATCCTGGAGAATCTTTTGTGATAAAATAGAAGGGACTTCCGAGGCATATATAGACTCCGAAAAATCCTCTTCACTAGTCCAACTTTTCCCAGCTATCTAAAAAAAAACAGATAGCACTTGAACGACTTCAATAAAATAATCCGTAGGGCTTCTAATGGACATCCATTTTCCAGGTCCCTGCAAGGAAGCATTTCAAGGCGATATCAATTGAACCAATCTATTGGTTAGTAACTTCCACAGTCTTATTAGAAAAGATAAAAACCTTTGGCCATTATAGTTTCAAACATTTTAAATCTGCGGGCCCTTATGGCATTGTACCAGCCGAGCTACAACACACTTTGGATCTCATCCTACCATTATGGGTGGAAGCTATCCTTGAGGGTTGTATCGAGCTGGTTTACTTTCCCAAGGTATGAAGGGAAGTAAAAGTAGTATTCATTCCCAAATCGGGCAAAATTTCTTACGTCAAACCGAAAGACCTGAGATCAATCAGCTTATCACAATTCCTTCTGAAAACCTTGGAAAGATTGGTTGCTATTCATCTCCGCAGTGGTATTGATGTAGCCTTCTCAGACAAAGCAAAATATCTGGGACTTGTTTTGTACAAGAAGCTTAGCTGGACTCCGAAAATAACAGAAAGAGAAAACAAAGCGCCAGTCGCACTTTATTCTTGCAAGAAAGCCAAAGGCACGAAATGGGGTATCACGCTCTGTATCTATATCTCGGTCATAAGCCCGATACATCTCTATGTAGTAGTAGTATGGTTAACAGCGCTAGAGATAGCTGTTAAAAGCAACAAACTAGCCAAGATGTAAAGAACTGCGTTCCTGTGAATTAGTTGTGCACTTCTTACAACACCTGAACTTAACTAAATTACCAATCGTACGCGAAATATATTGCTACATGTCTACAAGAGCAGCATGCTTACAGCAAATCAAATCTCAGATGGAATCTTGGTACGACATGTCAAATAACCAAAAAATTTAACCAAAGCTGGATTAAAGAAAATCCAAGGGACTCGCTCGCTAGACCATACAATAGCGCCCCCATAGGCGTCATCACTTGACATCATCTAATAAGAAGGCATGTAAAATGGCTAGGCCTTCACTCGAACGACCTTTGCAGGAGCTGTATGGACGAAGTGAAAGAAGTAACAATACTTTATCTTCATTGTAGCTGCCCGGCCCTATCAATCGAAAGGAAGCTTCATCTTCGAACTTACTTGCTTCAAAATCTCTGCGAAGTGTCAAAAATGAAAATGAGAAGTCTCGTTCTTATTGGTTAGATCAGTTTTTAGTTTTACAGGTACTAGGAGAAAATCCTAGATCGACGTGATCAAAAACCAAAAACCAGACTAAGTATGCTGGCGAATCGCTGGCAGCCACTATAACCTGACTTAACATAGGCTCACTTCAGTTTGATTAAGCTTCAAAGGTCATTTATAAATACCATCAACGATTTCCTTACATGAAGTGATTCCCATATGTCAACGCACGAAAACAATAGGCACCATCAAGAAAGACTCCTTTGTAGAAGATCTTCCGATTTCGGAAGTCGTGTTCAACGCTCTCTAGTAAAGGAGGCTTTACCACCGAGGTTACTTTTTTCACAACCTAGGTAACCTGACAAACATTTATTGTGGTGTGATGCTTAGGATGGATCATGTAGGGAGATGTATTGAGGAGACATGATATTTCTATGAGGTATCCCATGAAAGTGTATGTACAGGTGGGACACAAGAAGTCATCCGATGTTGTTTGGCCTTCAGAATATCGGTTGTGGCTCGCGCAGTGAGGGCCGTCACTCCGTCCTGTTGGAACCACATATCCTCCAGTCCTAATTCGTCCAGTTGCGGCAAAAAACTCGGTTAACATTGCCCTATATCGCGCACCGTCCACTGTTGCTGTTTGACCAGCGGCGTTCTCGAAAAAAATGGCCCGATAACTCCTCCAGCGTGAACATCGCGCCATGCAGTCATTTTGAGCGGATGTAATGGCTTCTCGTGCATTACCAGAAGCGATAGTTTTGCTTGTTCACGTACCCGCTGAGGTGGAAATGAGCCTGATCGCTCATTATGATTTTGGTCGAAAAATCGTCCACTTCGATTATTCTTCATTTGAATTCATCTGTCTAGTCCACAAATGTCAAAACAGATTCCACATTGGCGGCGATTTGCAAAAATAAGAGCATCTTCCAATAGGCTGATCTCTTTTTGCCCACCTTGAATGTGCCCGCTACGCATGCAGACCACCTTACCCTTTTTAAGTCGAGATGGTATCCCACATACAAGATCTGTTTTCAAAATATTTTCGTCATTGGTCTATGCACGTTTATAACTGCATAAAGTCATGAGTCTTTTCGATCTCCATTCATATCCTAGATTCTGTCTATAAAAGTATCCCCAATAAACCTTCATTCCCCCATTGATATCGGTATATTCGTACCAAGGAAAAAAATCCACCTAAAGATTATATCGATAAAACCAATCACCAACATATCATTACCACTGAATATTACTATTATTACGCCTGTTATTATGGTACCATCAGCAACCTAGAAAGACTGGACTCTACTTGAGATACACCTCTAAGGCAATTTCAACGCAGACAAAAAAAACACCACCAACGCCACTCCAATCCTGACCACCACCATCGAAGACGAGCAGGCTTTATATTTAGGTGTCTCAACATCCATAAACAATGCCTGCGTGCTCCTCATCCCGATCCTGTTCAAAAAAAAAAGTTTGGATTAATATCTCAGCCTATGTGGCTATTTGTATTCACGCGCTCTACCCTATTCCACATTCATCACCCATAAACTATTATATTATGCACATTTGCTTTGGCAATCGAAAAAGGGCGTATCCTCGCACAGGCAGGATAATAATCTCTTTCAAGTGAGTCGCGTGTGCGCAAATTTACCACAAAGTTGCAATGTGGATCTCGCACTCCTAGTCTAGTCTATACAGCGTGCCGCCACCAGTCGCCAATGGCTTCCAAGTGGATGATCGCATTCGCAAATAGTCGCGATAAAATTTATTACATCGACTGCGGATCTTGCTGAAATAACCGACTAGACCACAAATGCAAACAAAAAAAAGTATCTTTGTCTACACAGATATGGATATGTATCAATTTTCGACAAGTCTCTGAATAAGTTATAAAAATAGCGAATCATTAAATAAAGTCGCAACGGCGACGGAAGTAAAAAAAAAACAAAAAAAAGTTGCAAAAAAATTTATTCCATACAAAAGAGTTGAGCTACGAACTTGATATTTTTTTTGTTGCTGGTTTCGCTTGTAACTTGACTGAGAGCAAGTCGAATGTTAAGGTTTCGGGCTGTCGCACGCGTTGTTTTGCTTATTGAAAACCAGACGAGAATGATGGAATTTTGTTTTTACTTTCCGCTTAGGTGATGATTATTTTCTTTTGGGTGGGTTTGGTTTTTAGCTTGTTTGTGTGGCGTTTAATTTTAAGTGATGTCGTGGGAGGAACATGTGGACTCTTGACCACTGTATTGTCTTATAAAATATGTTTATCTTTCTGGATGTGATTTGTGTGAGATAGAGGTTTTATTTTGTATGAGATACATTTTATGGGAACATAGGTTTGTTTTTTTTTTCGAAATTACTTTTGCTTCTGGTTAAGGGGAGCAGTTAAGTGAGACATAAAATGTTGATTGTCAAGATGTGCATGGGTTCTGAGAGAGGCTTAAACATGGAGCTATGAAAGTGCTTGGTAATGTTGAGGATATGAGGGCTTAGCATGTTGTTTTATAGGAACACTTTGTGGAGCTATTGAGTTTAAACTTTGATATTTTGTGCGTAATAGGTTTTAGGCGTGGTAAGCGGTGGAAATCATTTCATACAATGTGTGATGGAAAACTTTGTATGTTTAGCCGTCAGCGAACAATGGTCATATAGGGACTCTTGTGGCCTTTTAAATCCGACTCCATCGATACCGTCTACAACTGTTAACAAGTACTGACAAATGTTTGACAATTGTTGCTTTTTGGAACTAGGGTGATTGTTGATTTGGTGATCAACTTAATTACCGCGTACAAGAAAAAATCACCCTCGGCTTACTTGAAATATGCAACAGGAGTCTGTTTCATACCGAAATAGCGAAATACCGGACTCACTGGACCAGACTAACCAATGATTCTGTTCACAAGAATGAGGAAACATATGGAGTGAGTACTTAAATGACAAAACAAACCAATTTTTGGGCACCTGATGCTCTAAAAGATCACTCGATGTGGGCTAGTCCTCGGATTCCTGACTTAAAAAGTTGTCTAGATGCAGTTTCGCAGTTATATGTTCCACAGAGCTACTTAGTCTTAAGTCTTAAGTCTAACACTTGTTTGTAATTCCACAAAAGGGCCAGTTGATATTGCTGTTAGATTGCTGGTAGGCTAGGTTATATCGGTGAGTGGATGAAGTAGGCGGTGTACGGCTCCCTCATCACACTCAGATCAATATAGACCCATTGAGGTTCCAAGATGCATTTTCGTGTATGGCTTTTGAGTAAATTGTATCCAGTAATTATCCTTACTAGTGTCAAATCGATTTGCTGTTTCTTTGCAGAAGTTTGTGGGTCCAGCCTTTTTCATACTCGGGCCACATACTCATGGATGTTTCACAGATGGGGAAGGAGTTCCACCTGTTTGTCCCACCCGTCGAAATACATTTACTGTTTCTTTGCAGAAGTTTGTGGATCCAGCCTTTTTCATACTCGGGCCACATACTCTTGGATGTTTCACAGATGGGGAAGGAGTTCCACCTGTTTTTGGCGATATCCAATATTGTCTGTCCCACCCGTCGAAATACATTTTCTGTTTCTTTGCAGAAGTTTGTGGGTTCAGCCTTTTTCATACTCGGGCCACATACTCTTGGATGTTTCACAGATGGGGAGGGAGTTCCACCTGTTTTTGGCGATATCCAATGTTTTCTGTCCCACCCGTGATTTGAGGCCACATGGTAGTGGTTTAATAGACTGGTTTGCCAGATCAATGCTGGTGGCAGAACCTTTTCTCGCCAGTTCATCAGCAATTTCATTGATCTGTATTATGTTGGACAGGTGAGGACACAATTCTAAATCTCCCACCAATCGATTGACACAGCATGGGACATCTAACTACACCATCCCATTGTACGGTTTTTATATTATATTCTCAATCAGAATACACTTAACTGCACTTAAAAATATCGGTGGTGATCTTTACATTTTTACATTTTTTTCCTCTGAAAGAGTCGTTGAAACGCAATAGTTTGTCCTCCCGACAATCCGAGGCACCGATATCCGCAGAAGTGGGTTTTTCAGTACAACTGTTCTGCCAACTGTGGTAATAATTCCATTAGCTAGACCCATTGCATATCTTCGATATTCTATTTTATACCTTTTGCCAGTTTTCAACACTGCCGTCGTTCTAGGATCATACGCAGGCGAAGGATTCGACTACTATAGGTCAGATGCTCTTGGATTTAAGTTTGCCGTTTGATTTGGCTTTTGTATTAATATATAACCTGTCTTTAAAAAAATGGCAAGACCTAGTCTGTGGGGTCAAATATTTGGTTATGCTTGATATTGGATTGACCACTAGGCAACAAAATCGAAGGTGGAGCTATAAGTATGCCCTTCAGCAGCCTTTAACATTCTTGACTAAACCCGTTGTATCATTTCAGTGCATTCTATTCATAAATATTGATAAAAAAAAAGATACTTCGCTCAGATATTTGGAACTATACCGCACATAGTCGAAAACCATATTGCGTTATCAAGATAAGATGACACGAATACACTGCACATCCAGAAATATTCAATAATTTCTTCATCGCACGATGCAACAGGCAATCCTTGGATAAATGATTTATTGCCAATTGAGAATGATAGATAGCATGCAAATTGGACACATGCACTTTCTACACATCGCGTCGTTCTAATGAAATATATTCATGTGAGCTCAAACCTACTTGTCTCCCATTCATTCTACCAAAAGTTCATCTCACAGATCCCCCTATAATATCAAAACAATCCCATTGATGAATCCCAACTATTAACTCAACTTCAACTCCAACAATTTCTTTCTATTGTTTACGATTTCAAATCCTAATGGCACACTACACATCTCGCACTTGTATCTCCATCAAGCAATTAGTTTCATTCAAAGATCTTCTTTGGCGGAGAAATTCTACGATTCGATTTCTTCATAAGGAAGTTTTTCTCTTCGCACATACAAGTCCCGTTCTGTGACGAATTTCGTAGTCCATCCGTCGTCGCAGCGCGCATTCAAAGCCAAACCATTACGAAACCATCCGCAACCACTTCACCGCAGAGTCACGCACTTGAAATGCGCACACTTGACTGGCTAATCTATTCAACATCCAAGACACAACAGAGCAGGATGCTATAAGCCCTAATTAAATCGCTGAAATTTTTTTTCAAGCTAATCAGCGTAAAAATGGCTTTCCACTCGAACGAATTCGCTTGCAATTCGTCAAAATGAATGAATTACTTTTGTATAGTAGCTCTGGCAGATACATTTATATCTTATCCACCTGCGACACTCTAGTTATTGTCCCAAAAAGAAAAGAAAAAAAAATCACATACCCATTGAATAGGAAGCAGCAGTGATGGCTTATGGAGCATCACAATAGGCATTTGTTTGGGAAGAGCAGTTCAATGGCAGCACCACATACCATTAGATACTCGCGGATACTTAATTTTCGCCACAAACAAAGCGAGCGGCGCAATGAAAAGGGACGTTCATCATTAGCAGTCATGACGATGATGATGATGAGGATTTTTTTTTCCAACAACTTTTTTCTCCTCGTGTTGTTGTTGTTGTTGTTGAGCATAAATCAAGACTATTAGGATGTGAAAAATCGCACTTGTTTCACCCGCGCCGAAAATCAAAAGAGCGGCACGCAACGCATTACACTCGAAGGCACGAGTTTGTGTTTAGTTTTCGTCGAGTATCTTTTATCTCATCGTATGGTTGGATGAATCAAGTGTTGGATTTTTTTTTTTACCCAGCTAGTGGTTATGGCTGAAGCGGGCGAAAAATTTCTCTTTCAATTTCTATCAAGATCGACGAGATGTCGGACGGTAAAGGAGGGGCTGCCGACGCGGCGGCTGGGTTGTAGAAAAAGAGTTTTCTTCTTCACCATATTTCATCTTCATCATGACGGTGCTTCCTTGGTGAGATTTACCATTTGATGGAAAATTTCAGGTGAATCATATGTACACAGATGAAGAGGAAGGCAGATGGGAATAATCAGTAGAAAAAAAACTGATTACACGCCAATGTGGAAATGATGGTAATGAAGATGGTGATACGGGTGATGCTGCTGATGATGGTTACCTCGCCTTGAGCAGGTTGTTGTTGTTGTTGTCGTTGGTTGTCATCCTCGTATACTTGTCGCACGCTGTGTTTTTCTTCTTTTTATTTGGTTTTGGATTTTTTTTTTCACTTCTTTGGGGATATGGCCTACTTGATGTCGTTGTATTGGCTCTGAACATGACGCGAGGATTACCGGTGGTATGGCCAGGTGAAAATATTATCGAATATTCTTTTTGAGAAAGTGCCGGACACACACAGTGTTGACTTTTTTTTTTACTTTTGCAAGAGATTGTTTTTTTATTTCGATGACTTTTATGGTGAGGTTCGACGAATTGAGTTGGGAAACAGTCGGGGCGAGGAAGGGCAGTGAAATACGGTGGTGAGATAAGGGCAACATAATGTGACGTTCAAGGTAAAGTTGGGATAACTTTTTGTATAAATGACTTTTATAGTGTTTTTATGCCTTTGTAGGGCTTAAATACTGCACGGGGATTTGAAGAGAAGAGGGAGAAAGAGAGAGAACGGAATAATGCTGTGTGTAGTGTAGACTTACTCCATAGATACAATAATCTATGGAACTAATTCTGGGAGTTGATATGTTTTTTTGGTATTCGTTTATAATTCGCAGAATCATGAACAAAAGTTGGTGTTGCTTATAGGCGAGTAACAACCGAACTTTTTATTCTTTTAATTTCTTTGAAGTATGGTTTCACGAATTTTGAAAGCAAAACTTTCCCCTCAACAGGCGATAACACATTGCTACTACTCAGCGACCACCCATTTTGGGCTTATTCTAGGGATGCGATGAAAGGCTGTTGCTGCATAAAGGAATGTTCTGTGGATAAATTCGGCGGTCCAATGTCAGTTTGAAAAAAAAGAAAAGAGGTGCAATGGCTGTATCCGTAGCGGATGCTCCGAATTATAGCAAGTGGGTGGATAGAACTGGGTTCGGAGATGAAATATCGGCCATGAATTTTATTTAAAATTTTTCGCAGAGTTTGCCACGGATTATTGAATGCATCTAGCGCAGTATATTTAATTCAGAAAAAAATATTAAGGACACACGATAATATATAGAATGAATGAAACTTACATTTCAAAAATCCAATTTTATTTTTCTGAATAAAATATAACGAGCTAGAACGATTAGCAATATTAGCCCGCCAAGCTATATTGGAGTGAGAGAAACCTCTTTCGAATTGGGTGTGGGAGAAAATGATCGTAGCTGATCGATGGTCATATACACGAGTTGACTTTTGCTCGCATTTAATTTTCAAGAGCTATACCAGTCGGACGTGGTTTGCGTTTTACCAAGCATTTTTTTTACAATGAAAAGGTGTCCGTCTTAGTGTGAGAAGACATAGTCGCTACACAATAATTCGACATAATTACGCTCATCGTTTCGAAGTGATTCCGATCCGCCAGCCCGGCTAGCTCAGTCGGTAGAGCATAAGACTCTTAATATCAGGGTCGTGGGTTCGGGCCCCACGTTGGGCGCCACACGTAACGAACCCCAACCGCCCTGAGGAAGCAAAATGTTTAAGGATGACCCATTTTTTACTTGGAATGAAACCAGCCCTCTTCCGGCACTATCACTCGTGCTGGCTGAGGCCTCTTTCCTGTGTTACAAAAAAAAAACCTCCCTTATTCAGGCGTTGGGGTTTAACCTTCCTACTATCACTACCCTTATGACCCAAGGTCGCAGTACCCATAGGCCAGTCCGGGCAGACTAGAAGGAGGGGTGTGCAGCCATCTTGCGGCCCAGGCGAGGCCCGAATCTTAGCTTGAACTTTCCCCATTGAAGAATCTCTTGTAGGTCTTCGTTCATAGAAAAGATTTGTGATATGTGCGTCGTTTGCGTTAGTCCCTGTTAGAGTACTTTCATCTGCAAAATTAGAAAGGCGATTATAAGCTGACCTCAAAAGATCACTAATTTTTATACCCTATCCCATAGTGGTATATAAGTTTTGATCTTTGTTTGTAACATAGAAAAATAATTGAGCTAGATATACCTTAAAGTATATGGATATGGATAGCTGAGTCGATTTTGCCATGTCCAAAACCGGAAAAGCGGAAGTGGTAGGCACTTGGCTCACTAGACCAGGGGGCAATAAGTTCAATCCTCGGTGAGGGAATAAAAATTCTTTCAATAATCATACAGAGAATTAAACGTTCAATTATCGTCGATATTAGAAGGAATCTGATAAGGACACTTGGTACTGTGTCCTTATCAGATAAAATTCTAACCAGAATTGTGTTGTCTGTACGCAAGTTGTTGTTGTAATTTCGATTATTCAATTGATAATCGGCAAAAAAATTCCCAACAGAAATTGCCAGGGGCTGTCCTCCTTAGAATTAGAATCGTTGTTACTCCTTACTCACCAACTACGATACGGATTCTGAAAATGTTTAAACTTGTAGGCAAGGATCCTATATTACCAAATTTCATTATCTAGATCAAAATTTAAGGCCCAAAATTCGGCAACAATCCAATCCTCCTGTGAATTTTAAAAACGATCTGTGTCGAGCTACAGGAAAAGTAATTTCGTCAAGCTTAGTGAGGAAAAGCTTCGTGAAAGCTGGATTTGGAGCACAGTATTGAAGCCGGCTTTTCCAAAAAAATTCAGAGAAATACAATTGCTCAAGAGCATCTTAATTGGACGAAAGACATGTGGAACAACGTTGTATTTTCCGACGAATCAAAGTTTAAGCTGCATGTTGGAAATGGGAGGAAGAAGAGGACCGACGCGACGGAAACACTGAGGTCCGAATGCATTTTACGGATGCTCCCAAAACTAAAGGTTTGATGGGGATGATGCTCTAGCGATACAAAGGTTGAATGATCAACCTAGAATCGAAAGTCACTGCAGAAATTTACCTACGGGTTATGGAAAATATATTTAAGCCCTCTGCGCTGGAGCATTTTGGTGACACTTGCATATTCATTTTTCGACAGGACAATGCTCCTTGCTCTTCAGCCAGAATTGTAAGTATGAACTTGTTTTTTGTTTCATATGAAAGACTCATAAGCTTGCTTTTAGCTAGAACTTTATGACAAAAAAAATTGTTTCCATTTTTGGTTAAAAAGTAATTTGAAGAAAATAATGTTGATGTGTAAAGTTGTCCTCCCTACAGCCCAGATCTCAATCCAATTGAGAATGTCTGGTCAGTTATGATTCTTAAGATTGCGAAGAAGCATTCAGAGTCATTTTAAAACCTAAAAAAAAAGTATCTGAACCTGGAAAACGATACCTTCGTCCACATGGAAAAACCTATCTTAGTCAATGTCTCACCGATGTGCAGCTGTAATAAAAGCAAGCGGAGGGGTTCAAGGTTGAACAACGTTGTAACTAGATGGAGAATGTTTCTGAGAAGCAATAATAAAACAAAAACATTGCACTAATAAATTATTTTCCCTAAAACCCTTAAAATGAGATGGGTACCTAAAAACCCATTTAGCAGTCTAACAACTTCATGCCCCTTGACTACGTGTGAAAAATTTCAACAACCTTAAGTATAATGACGGGCTCAGTGGAGCGATGGTTAGTGCGATGAACTGCTCCGCAGAAGGTTGTGTTCGATTCCCAGCTGTAGCAACAGCTCAATGATTTTTCACTGGCTCTCCTCTCGTGATGATCTGACAAATCATACGAGTAGCATCAATTGTCAAGAAAAGCTTATCCCTAATCGGAATCGGCATAAAACAGGAGGTCCCACCATCGTGGAAAAAGTACACACGCACATGTGAATGGTTGTGAGAAAACTCGGCCCTGGGTACTACTAACGAGCCTGTTGCGGCAAAAATTTTGATTTTTTTTTGTAAGTATCATGAAACAGTGTGAAGGTATTGCAACAAATTTGACAAAATTGAAAAAAAAGACCAAAAAATATTTGGCAGGTAAATTTCCTTTGAGATTATCCTCCTTTTCCGCAATTTCTAGCGCGGTTTTTTGACTATCGGGCTCTTCGAAGACGTTGCTAAAAATTTATTTTATCAAGATATGATCATGAATGTGCATTCGAAATAGAGTGGGTGAAAGAATTGATCCTTAAGGCACCCCAGCGTTCATAGAAAATCTATTTGCGGATACATAATCTACCCCTATTTCCATGGATCTGTCTTAGAGAATGTTTTATATCCAGCAGCACGGTATTGAAGGATGTCCGTATGCTGTCAATTTGGCTATCAAATCCTTGTGCCAAACTCGATCGGAAGTCTTGAAATATCCAGAGCAACTGTTCTCGATTTTTAATGACTTCCCAGCCGATATCCTCAGTCGCCAGTGTCTGTAGTTCGGTGCATTCATGTGCGAAGTACTGTGACGTCAATGTCTTAATGACTTTCCATTGCAGATATCCAAAGATGGGTTACATAACATGGCAACTCCCAAGCGTTTCTTTCAGGCTTAATAAACCATTCCTTCCAGGAAACTGACAGCAGTATACAAACGTTCCCAGGTTTAATACTGAAGATGGTTACTCTTAACTTTCAAACGCTCAATGACCTGGTCGTATCATTGAACTTCAAAAAATCTTGAATAGGTACTCGTACATTCAGTAATTAGGCACCAGGTTCGCACAAAAAAAAGTCCGAACCCACCACTGTTACCCAGTTGAGGAGGCTTCCACACTTTTTAATGAATACCTCTGCAAGACGGTCTATGCTGCTGCTGCTGCTTCTGCTGCTGTTGTTGGTGGCGGTGATGGTGGGCCCAACAGCAACGTTATAATTATTATGAGGTTCCACTGAGAGATGTTGTTAGCATTCCAACATGCACATGAGCACTTAATCCCGAGTAGAAATCGTGGAGTGGCTGGGAGTAAATTGTTCCTCTTGTTTTTTTTTTTTTTGTGTATGTGTGAGCGGGTACATATACGATGGGAAAAGATTAATTACACTACATTTTGAACAAATTGGAACATAAAACTACAACTTCCGGCGGAATGGTCATGTGGGGTCAACATTGGTATTCGACAGAGGAAGACATTGTACGTGTGCCTGGCTGTGTGTGTGTAATAAATCAAAATTATTCAAACAGGATGTGTGGCCAATCCGTGATTTGGAAAGCATTCGAAACCGTGCCCACACTGAATCGAAACGTAATTAGGATTGATTTTGATTTAATGATTCAATGGTGAACTGAGGGTGGGGGGTATCGTGATCTCAATGAAGACAACCCAATTTGAAATTCACGTTTCCCTGATTAGATTCTATAATTCGCGTTTAATTGATAATTTTCATTCGATTAAGGTGGCGTGAATAATATTTTCATGCCTCTGGTTTGCGCGCATGACGACTTTCTTTGACCGATTCAATGATTTGTTCTGCCGCTTTGTTTGTGTATCTCTTCAGCGTTTCTTTGGCCGATACGTTGAATTGTTCTGTCATTTGGTCTTTCTGTGTGCGTATCTTTTTATCGTTTTCTTCATCTTCAGCGGGGAAAGTGTAAACCATGCCATGGAAAGAATTTCTACAATTAGTGCTGAGCACGCAGCAAATATTTATTCAACCTTGATGCGTGCGTAGATACATGACTTGATTTGGGGATTACATAAGGTATGTATTGCTTTTGTCTTTTTTTTCGCAAACATTCAAGAAACTATCATCAAAAAACCCGTCAGGAGGTGATTACTTTTATGTAACTTGACCGCTTAACGCCCCTGCTTGAGTCATCCTTGGCTGAAATGGCATGATCGATTATGACCAATATGTTGTCCCTTGAAGCACACAAGATCGCCGATCAAAGATAACCGTATCTTAAATTGGCGAAATACAAAAATTTAACAAAAAAAAACAAAAAACTTGTTCAGATGTCGGCGTAATCGAGGTGATCCACGCAATTCGGTAACCACAGTTAAAGCGGGTTCTCTTAAATGTGAATAATTTTTTGTTTAATGAATTTCAATCAATCATTAAGAAGCTTAATAGCTTTTATATGGTTTTCGAGACGAAACCATTGTTTATCAGTGGTAAGGCAGGTGCCTTGCGACAGGGTCAAGGCTAATAAAACGAACATGATTAGGGAAAGAGATAGGCGAATAACGTTTTAGATACATTTTTGAGATTAGTAGTTATAATCACGTTAAACTTACGAATTTTTTTTTGGAAATTAGTGTTTTTAGAGTTTGGTGGTTACGTACCTGGAAATAGAAAAAAAATGGAATGTTGAGTTTTGCATTTTTGTCTAAGATTTTTTGTATTTAGTTATTTAAGGAGCACAGTTTCAGAATACTAATACGGTTATGACGCCATTTTCGTTTGATGATCAATGTTCGTTAGAATCAACCATAGAACTTATGTTAGTAGGTCTGAATAAGATTGGGGCGTTAAGTGATCACTGGAATATGGTCATTTTGTGTGAAAAATCACTAACTGCTATCTGGTTCAAGGAGTCCGATTTAGGCCAAGTCATCTTAATATCCTGCGGTAGACTAACGATCTGTTGGAAAATGCAAATACTAATTGGGAGTACATAGATCAATCAGACTGTCTGATCATAGAAGTGTTTTTCAAGCTGAGGTTCTGGCAATCATGGATGGTGCATTTATGGTCCCAATGATGGCAGTGCCTGCCATGTGATCGTAAAAGCAGCCTCTTAAGCTAAAACAAAATCAAGCCTAGCAAGACGCCGTTATGAGCAGTACAAACGTTTTGTCTTCTATACTTTGTAAACCACAGTTGAGATCCTGACAAGCGGTATATAGCCGGCTACGAGATGCCAGATGAACTGGCAAGAAACAGATCTGGAGTCGATTATGATCACCGAATCATTGGATCAAATACAAGGTTGAAGTCATTAACAAAAAAAAAAAAAAAAATTAGCGCAACAGGCTCGTAAGTACCCATCGCCTAGCTTTCTAACACCCATTCACGTGGTAGTGTGTACTTATTGGACGATGAAAGGCGGCCCTCGTTTTATGCCGAATCCGAACGGCTAAGTTGATATAAGCATTTGTTGATAATTGCTTCTACTTGGATGTTTTGTCAGACAATCACGAGAGGAGGGACAATGTAAAATCATTAAGATGTTGCTAAGGCTTTGAATCGAACCCAGTCCTTCTGAGCGCAGTTCATCGCACTAACCATCGGGTCACTGACGATGCTGTGAAATAATGCCGAATTTCAAAAATCGGCCAAATGACACCCAACGTTGCTTGTGAAATAAAGCCGAATTTAGAGAGAGGAAAGTTCACACTTTTCACACATCCGAGTGCGAGGTTGCGTAACTGGAGGCTAAGGATCGGGCTAATTGGAGAGGCATGTTGGTTGAGGCCCAAGTTCATTCCGGACTGTAGCACCACTTAAGTAAGTAAGTAAGTAGAGTGCGAGTTTGGGTGTATGCTAAGTTTTTGTAAGTGTGGGGGCATGCTAACCACAGGCAAATCCCCGTTTGGGCTCACTGTTAGGTTTGGATTGCATGCTAGGTCGAATGTATGCAAAGTTTGAATATGTATGCAACACCCCTGCTTGGGCTCACTGTTAGCGGGTACTTGTGCTTTCATATGTCCATCATCGCACGTAACCCAAATCCAAAAGTGCGCCCACGAAAGGGGGTTGCAGGGGTGCTGCATGGGGAGTGCGACTTTTAATATACTCAAACTAGCACTCGTATTAACTCTCCTACCTGGGCTCACTGTTGGATTTGGGAGGGTGCGAAATTGAATGCCAGCAAAGCGAAATAAGGGCGACTCGGCTTTATTTCAATCAAGCAAAGTGAAATAAGACCGAACATGGAAATGCGGTCATTGAGCCCGTCAATTGACATTGACATTGACATCACAGTACTTCGCATATGAACGCAGCGAGCTACGACCGAGGCCATCGGCTGGTACAGATCAAGACATTATTACAACAGAGAGAGACAGATAGACACATAGAAGGAAAGACATACCTACGTGGCACACAGGAGTAGACATAGTTTTATATCGTCTCATATTATCGCACAGGTGGCCTCAGATAAGCTGGCAATTTTCGTAGAAAACAAATGCTGCCGAAGCTGGGGCTTGAACCCGCAGCGTTTGGCTTAGCAGTCAACTACGCATGCCTCTGAGCCATGTCCACTTGCTGAGTTGACCATTGACTAAAAGGGTTTGGTAAGACCAAGTAATCCTTTAAAAAAGAAATTCACAATACATGGAAACTAATATTCCGATTCGCGCCATCTTCGATTCTTATCCAGACTCTGATTCTTACCCAGACTTCGGACATGCTATATGCAGCCTCACCGTAATAAGTGGAGTTCACCAGTAGATACCGACCTAAACCAATAAGGAAGTGCGCAACTGAATGTACTTTTATAGGGAAAATTCCGGAATCCAATAAGTTAGTGTCTGTGAGCGAATAATGATTGATCTCAAATCCAAAAGAAGGCAAAGAGAAGATTTTTAAAAGTACTATTGGAGAACATATGTTATATGAACAAAAAAGTCATGCGACAGTCTTAGTATCAATTGATATAGCTGCGGAATAAAGTGCCACATTAACGAAACATGTCGTTCTTAACTTCAAACAAACAAAAAATTTTCAACCCAGCTTCTGTATAATACCCTAAGTATCCCTTACTTACTTCTTTAAGTCGCTGAATATGGGTCTGGTTATGAAGAAGACATTTTGTTTAATACCATGGTTATCCCAGTTTTATTTTACGTCGCTGAAGCATGGCTCTAGTTGTAAAGAACTCATTTTTGGTCCTTCGAGCCAAAATACTTTATTCCCACTAATGTTGACAGGTTTTGGATGTGAAGATTTATCGATCGGTTTTTTTTTTGCTGCAAAGTCTTCGATTTGTAATCATGTGGTAGTACGGAAGGACCTCGCAAAAATGTGTACAAACTGGCATAAACAAACTTGAAGTTCATGTAGGCAATGCGGCCACAAACCTGACTAGCAGAAGACTCACGTTGGTCAATCCTGGTCTCTACCTCCCACAAGCATGTTAATACTGTCGCTAATAACTTGCGAAAGAGTGTACAATAGAATTCATCACTTCCATCACCTATTAAGCCAAAGCCTCACATTCAATTCACAATCAAACTCACCACCAGCTAGCCATCTCACAAAAGCATGCTCCTAAAATCGATTTGGTTTGCTTTTATTTTACGAAATACCTAGCGGTTGTTATATACGATCAGCCACAATCTACCAGAGACCTCCTGTTAGGTATTTCATTGAGGAACGTGCAAAAATGCTGTCCGTCCGAACTCATCACTAAATTGCATCGAAAAAATTAGCTCACTGAGGTGAAGTTTCGGATTTTCATTTTGTTTTCCAATTTTGTCTTCGATTAGCACACAGAAATTGAAAGAAACCCCCCAACAACAACAAAACTCCAAAAAGACGAACTATTTACGGTTCGATAAGTCTACATGCAAACCTATGGCCTGCGATACTCTGTTCATGTCGATCTCTTTTGTATATGTGTAGCAACATAATCATACAATCGGATCGCACAAGGCTGGTGTGCATATAGTAGTAGGACAGTCTTAGCCAATACACCTCGGTGATGATGGCCAACAACAACAGCAGCAGCTATATAGTGAGTGCACTGGGGCAAGCTTGAACGCTTTCGCGCGCATGCCACCATCTCTCCAACACTACCAAGCTCATCGAAGCAATATTAGACGATGAAACGAAGTAAATTATGTAACACGCTAATAATTGCATTAGAGCACCGACCGACTCTTTAAAGACAATCCACTCCAGATACACCATAGATACACACAGGCGATAGATACAAGTGTATACGCTCCTACCCCATATGCGATGAGGTAACGTGCCAAACTGGCTGGCCAAGCAATTGCCAGCTACCAGCCATCACAGAGTGTATAATGACGACGGAACTAGAACAACGTGCTTGAGAAGAAGATGATTCAGGAAGAGCAAAACCAAAGGAGGAATTACTTTATAATTGCCAATCGAGAGAGGAGGCCACATACCTATAGCTCATATCTTGCCTCTGAGTAAACTTGGCCATATCCAGGGTGTTAGTGCGCGCGCGCGCGCGCGCATTCTCTCGAAATGGTTGCATGTTACATGTAAGCCATAGTGTGCAAAGCAATTTTCTTAAAATTTTTTTTTTAATTTTTCTTAAACAGAATTAGTGCAACGATTGATGAATTTCAATTGATAGTTCACTCGCGATTCCATTTCGGGTTAGCTATGTGAGACGACTCCACCAGGGACATGGCCACACGAAACCCCCATTAGAATGTGAGAAACGAACTGCTGCCGTGCTTCTGCTAGCTGGTGTTATGGGCCTTATGGGTGTTATAGCATGTGGGCAAATAGCCAGATAGGTTCGGTTTGTTTTACAGTTATAAAATTAATCGATGAAATTTGTTATTTGCATGACTCTGGCTAATGGTAAGGGTTTTATCTTCTGTCTGTTGGTGCAGAGATGAGGGAAATCATTTACTAAAGTGGAGAAGAATTAACCCCCCCCCCCCCCCACCGTTCTATGGAAGATGAGAGATATTTTCATCAAAAATGTTTGGTTATGGGGAGATGAATTGCATGAATTAGCATAAGATACGTATTTGGGGTTATCGTTGAATATTTAAGACCCATTCACGCCATTGTTCTATGGCTCAGACTGATTTTATTAACTAAGTTTTTTTTTGGGTTATGACCATTTGAAGCCATTCGAACCTATTAAAGCATCACTGGCCTATATTCAAAGGTGTATTTTTGTATTTTATAGCACCGGAAGAAAGCCTTTTGTAGACAGATTTTGAGCTTTTCGACATTCTGAATCTGGCTTGCTGGTTTGGTAAGAAGAAACCATGGTTTGGTCAGCTGTGACTATCTTGAATGTTAAGACCGTTTTGTACATTTTTAACTGGCGAGGTTTAGTTGGAATGGATGGGTCATATTCCTCCCACTAATCCTATTCATCGACTTTTTTAGATTCAGTTATGGCCAACCTGTGCGGTTAACTGGGATGTGGTCATCTTATGTCGAGCATGGTGATTGCGTTTTGAGCTGGATTAGGTTTGCATGTAGCAATATACTTATAGTCCTTTTTACAATGTTTAGATCCTCTTGAATAGATGGGCAAAAACCTACTTCTAGTAACTTAATAGCCATCTGCCTAGACAATTTTAATCAGCCTGAATTCCTCCTCGAAAGTTCTACATAAGCTACCGGCTTGATTCGTACCATACTGATGTTCATTGTCTTGGAGAGATGAGCAAAATTCTGGAGCTTTGATTTCTAATAACTTGACAGCCGACTAGCTTGGAGAAATAAGAAAGAGCTTAAAATACTTATGAGTTACATGAGACATGTCTTTACCACCTTGATCAACAGGGATTTCATCTGGATAGTGGTAAGGAACGATTGGCTACGGTTTGTTTTACTTTGAAATACAAATTAAGATAGCTGACATTTCTATCGTTGGTGCTATTGCAACCTCTTCAAGAGGCTTAGTTGATGGAAGAATTTTGTATTCTGTTTCTTGAGTACCGTGCATCTTCTCCTCCTTTGGCGCGACAAAAAAATCTTGTCTGGCAATTGCTTCTTGGGGCAGAAAAATTTCTTGGGGTCGTATGGCAACATAATCTTGACCTTGATACCCAACACACTTTAGCACAATAATACATGAAGGGTGGCAGTCTCCACATAGTTATTGCAGGGGTCACCAAAGTGCTTCATAATACCATCGAAGAACTTTATCGACTTTGCAAGTTGGCCACGCAATTTGCGCTCAGTTCAACGTCTTCCCAACTTCTGGCACTAAATTCCATGATGAAACGGAAAACACCGTAGCAAACATAAAAAACAGACAATCCTCCTGTCAACTTGTAGCGCAAATATTCTGGTGAATGATGGCGCTAAGACCAAGAGTAGCAATGCTCTTTGAGTCCAATTCAACGTGGCCAGCATAGAAGTTGAAAAGCTTCCCTTCTTGCACTTCTTGCAATTTTCCACAACGACTCTACGACTTTGCTACTTCTGGCACCAAACTCCATGATGAAACGGAGAATACCGGAGAAGAACAGCCAATCCTCCTGTCAACTTGTAGCGCAGTGATTCTGCTTGAACGATGGCGCAAAGACCAAGAGTAGCAACCGTCTTGGAATAGAATTCAATACGGCCAGCATCGAAGTTGAAATGCTTCTGTACCGTGGTTGTCAATTCACGGATACGACGTCCTATCTAGTTGGGTATTGGCGGCCATTATGGTGATTTCTGAGCGGGCCGGTGTGACAACTAACACGCACCTCAACGACGGAGTAGCCATCCTAACGAGTAAGGAACTCGTTAAGTTCAGCCTTGAACATGCCATCGGCAACTAACTTTTGGATATAAGCTCATGTTTGTTTCATACGACTCTCATAGAACTTGGACTATAAGTATGCCTGACAGAAACCCACATACATTCTCATGGAGAGATGTACGAAAGTGTAAGGCTACTTTTGAATTCTAGTAACTTGAAAACCACCTGTCTGTACAACTTGGATCAGTGTAGGTTCTACTGGATAACTTTACAATGGCTGCCCGAAAACGTAAAGAATTAGAGCTAAGATTTAAGGCTATGCCAACCATAACCAACTGTCTGTACAACTTGGATCAGTGTAGGTTCTCCTGGATAACTTTACAATTGCTGCACGAAAACGTAAAGAAATAGAGCTAAGATTTAAGGCTATGCACGCACCTGCGCTTTTCGCCACGCGAGTATTCAGTCGCAAAAAGTTGCACAAACAAATTTTTATGTGAATCGCAACGTTTAAAGTCTGCGATCATTTTTTTGGGCGATGCGATTGTGTTGCAGGTTTAAATAATTTTTTGCACTGGCAAGGGTATCCATGAACTTGCGATATAAATCGCAGTGATAGATAAATCGTTGTTGCAATAAGATATGGGTATTCTTACAGATTTGGTTTTCTATCATAATTTAGTAGCAAAAACTGAGACCCACTGTTTCATACATAAACAAAATAGAGCTACGATTTTAGGCATGCGTTTTCCGTCACCTGAGTATTCAGTCGCAAAAAGTTCCAAACAAAAATTTTAATGTGAATCGCAACGTTTAAAGTCTGCGATTTGCTTTTTTTGGCGATGCGATTGTGTTTCAAGTTAAGATACATCTTTGCACTGGCAAGTGTATTCATAAACGTTTGATTTAAATCGCACCGATTAAAAAAAATCGTTTCCACAACAAGACAATGGTATGCACACACTTTTTGTTTTCTATCGCATCAGCAGACGCAACGTTTGAAGCTCGTTCTCCTTTTAATTCCGATTGCTAAACCCTTCGACTTTTTCTCCTAAAAATCTTGCGCTTTTCCTACTTCTACTATTTTTCTATAGAAATAATGGGGTACGATGGAATTTAACCACTTAAACCGTCTCGTGTAGACTCATCCATATGATTCAAACTATATTTGAGTCACAACGGAAAATCGTCAGTTCGTTAACCGTTGCGATTATTTCGTCGTACATGTGTGTATGGACATTAAAAACTGTGAGTTCTATTTTCATCCCTAAATAATAGGGCAACAGCAAATCACAAGTGCGTACATGCTCATATTTTTTTTTTCGGCTGCGATTTTCCCATCGCTGCGACAGAAAATCGCACGTGCGCGCCTAGCCTTAGACTGTTTTTCAGAGTTAATCTGCGTTTTCTTTGATGCGGCAAGGATTTAAATCCAATTTATCAGTTTTTACAGATTTACCATCTTTTCAGGATGATTTGTCACAAATGATCAGGATTATCTGCACAAACTTAACCTTGTTTTTTGGCGGAACAAGCCTGTAATGGCCTTACACCAATTCACGAATGAATGTCTACTTCATGAATTGCGGCGAGACATATATTTTTATGATAAATTCAAGCACAATAGTTCAGATAAGCCCCTCAATACTCAGATGATATGTCAAGCTATCATGATTGTAATGCCAGTGAAGAAGAATTCTGGGTTTTCAGAGGGTGGCAAGCTAACCCAGACCTTAGCATGTCATACCGTCGTACTAACCACCGCGCCACCTCTTCGAATTCTGGATCATTCTTAGATCGGTTGATTACCATGACAGAGCTAGCTGCTATTCATTCGTCACGAAGTTCCACAGGGCTCAATTTTGTACGCTTGCTGTTTTTCCTTTCCATTGTTCAACAACAACCTTAAAAGCGGTCAAAGACAATCAACTTTGCGTTGACATAAAGCAAATTTGCACATTCTTTGCATATTATATGTACACTGTCCAAACAGTAGGTATGTCTATGAACTCATGGACTGAATATTTTTGAATGACTAAGTAAGTTTTAGGATTCCGTTAATTCAAAATTCAATACGGAATAGCAACGTTTACGACAATTCCTTTGTTAAAATTCTATCATCAATCAAAATTGATCTCGTCGGACATAAATAAAGAACAACTGCCCAATTAATCCAAGAAACCCATTCACCACAAACAACTTGATTGATTACCAAAAAAAAAAAAAAAACATTCGATAGCAATCAATATGTAGATCACTTTGGCGTCCATTTTGGGAATGGCTATCATATTATGTTAAGCAGCTATCTGGAATGCCATATAACGAAAGCAATAAACTATTGTTCCCAATTAGCTAATGACCTCAAGCCAACCATAACTGCAACAACATAACATCAAAATTCAAATTCGATCTTGCAAGCATTTCATCTGTTAGATGTTCAGATACAAAATGCATTCAACTCTTGTGCAAATGTTATGCTACCCATTTTTATAAAAAAAAAAAAAAAATCTGAAACATATTTCAATTCTTACATTTACCACTTTGATGTGTCTATCAAATCGAGTTGGCTTGGGTGGTAGTAAAAGTGAATCAAATCAACGTTGGAAAACGTATCTACCTATTTTCGTACAAATTCTGTCATCTAACCGCCTGTGAGCATACATTTACATAAATTTGTTGTCATCTTTTTAGTGCCGGTGACATAACTCGTTTAAAACCATTTTGTTGTTGTTGTTTTGTTCGTTGGCTATCGTTTTAGATTAGCATCTTATATAAGTGTTTGGTGTGGCCGTTTAAAGTTAACATTTTTGTTGAGGTAGGTAGCCATGGACGTGTATCTGGTATGTCAATCAAAATGTTGATATGGGAGATTCGGTTAGTAATGACTAAATATGTCAGAGGAGTGTTTCAAATGAAGCATGTTGGTGAGTGGAACAACGGCATTTCATGCTGAATATATGCAATTTTGTTCAGTAGATTTTTTTTTAGCATTAACATTAAAGCAAAATGACAAAAAAAAAAAACTTTCTATTTCAAGACGTAACTTGGATCGAATCCCGTTGGATTTTCTTATTTAAACAGAAATTTTATTTCAAGCTCAATGTAAGCAATGGATATTCTCTTTTGCTAGTTGATAAGCCACTTTGAGTTAACAGATTCATCAGCAATATGAAGCAAGCTGATTGCTGAATTTAGATGCCTGTTGGGCACATACAAGAACTTCGTTTTTCTCAAGATGATGTGGATGTGTCTAAACATTTTTCAAATCGAGTTCTGTTGGGAGGCATATTGCCAAGTGCCTTTCGAACCTTTCAGCCGTGCCAAATCTCATTTAGGAGAAACATGCCAACTACTTTGGTGCAGACCTAGGTCTGAATAGAATACCTGTAGTGCTGTGACATAAGGCCAAATTTATAAATTCGAGTTATCCGTTAAAAAAATTTCTGAAACGAAAGTCAAGTTTTTGATCGGAACACAGTTTACCAACGAAATATCCCTCGAACAAAAAAAATGAAGCCTACAATCCCGTTATTTTGACAACCTGTCAGCTGTGTAATTTAAAAAAAATAATGCAAGGTGAGTGAAAAAAACATTAAAACAAATTTTTCTTGTTGTGTTCTTTACGTTTTTCCTAGAGAATGATTTTGTAGTAGCACACAAAATACAAAAAAAAATCAAATTTTTGACGCAACAGGCTCGTTAGGACCCAGGGCCTAATTTTCTCACAACCATTCATGTGTGCGTGTGTACTTCTTGCACGATGGCGGGACCTCCTGTTTTATACCGGCTCCGAATGGCGAAGTTAAGATAAGCTATTCTTGACATTTGATACTACTCGGATGATTTGTCAAATCATCACGTGAGGAGGGCCAGTGAAAAATCATTTAGGTGCTGCTACGGCTGGGAATCGAACCCAGACCTTCTGCGCGGCAGTTCATTGCACTAAACATCGCGCCCCTGAGGCCATCATACACAATATAATTTTATTTATTATTTTATTTAAAACTTTGAGGTGGTTCCCATTTTGTTAAGAATTCCGCAAAACATTTTTCAAATTAAACACGTAGCTGTCAAAAATCGTTGACTTAACGCATTAAGCCGTTGCGCGATTATGTGCGATGAATTTCTTCGGAAGATCTACTCGAAATACAAATCCAAACGAATACCTTGGTACAAAATTTTCCGATATCTAACAATTCGAAGAAAAATTTTGTTCCAAACGGATACCCCGGTAGGGGTGATTATCTTTCGTTGCTGGAATTGAAAACATTTCAAGCCGAAAGCCTTTGCTGCTAGTTTGCTCTTATCAAATATATTTTGTAACAATTTTAAATTGTATATTAAAATTCTAATAAATAAATAAAAATAAACATTTCAAGCAACATGACAAAAATGTGACAAAGCATTGTATAAAATCAATCATCGAGACTTTTATAGCGAAGTACACAACCCAAAAAAAAGGTAGACTCGTCCCACACTAAGAAAAATTTACGTCGGATATTAGGTACCTCGAAGTGCTCTACAAAATCCGAGCTGAATATGATGATGACGATATTTTTGTATCCATCGATGAAATGACGACAGCAAGGCGCTTTGTAACAATTGTAATTGTAGGGCCTTTGTGTGCATATGGTCGAGGGTACTTATTAACGTCCGAAGTTCTAGAGAAAGTTAACTCAACAACACCAGCCCAGCTTTTGAAGATTCTATGCGGTTGCTGTGACCAGATTAACATAAGCGAGAGTTTTGGTATTTGTGACAGACCCTTCACTGTACATGACAAATGGTGGCAAATCACTGTAAATATTGTATTCGAAAACGGTTCACATAACTTGGATGGGTCATTGTGTATATTGAGTCTGTGAATGCATACGCAGTCAAAATTAAAAAGTGAATGCCTTCGTATCTAACATGAACATAATATTTTTTAAAAGTACATCACGGTTTGCAGTTAAGTAAGTGGACCCAGAATTACCACTATCGGATCGAACCGCTATACGGGACTGAAAACTATTGAGCAGATAAATTCTGTTTAAACGGCAACTTGGATTCTAAACATCCAGAAAATATTGATGTTAACAATGTAAAAGGTTAAAATGGGCTCCACTCGATTCAGCTGAGATAGAAAGGTCATATAACTCATCTAAGGCGGTTCTAAAAGACAACCGGAGAAGATTATTACCTTAAGATTTCAAAATTCTCTTATGGTTTAATGCTACTATTATTTAATGTATAACTATGCAAAACGTGCCCATATTTTCTTATTTTTTGTTGTATGCATTTTTTTGTTGCCTTTTTGTGTTGCTTTTGATTGTTTATATCAACTGACACAGTGGCTGAGTCGATCCAGCCATGTCTATCAGTCCATGACCTATAGTTTTGAAATTTGGTGTATAGACTCTCTATCCGACGAAGCAGAACAAGTGTACAAATTTTGAAATACGCCCACTTCCACGCCCACTTTTGAGAAAAACGTTCTTTTTGGCAAAACAGTAAAGAATTTTAAAAAAGGTTTGTGAACAAGATATTTCGACAATCTATATTTCGTTTTTGCACTGTTTTTCGCCACACCCACATTTTTTGGGGGCATTTTTAGTAAAAGACGTTTTTCGGTCCAATTTTTTTTGATGTTTGCATGACAAAAAATTCATTGGTTATAATACTATCAACATTTCGTCTATACATAATTTTAACCCACGCCCACTTTTTGGAGGCGTTTTCATACAAAAACGATTTGTATACCTTATCCCATAGCATAACCAGTCAAAAACCGTTGTTTTTTCGTCGAACCACAAAAGATTTTGATAAGCTGTCTGAAGAATATGTTGTGACGACAGTGACATTTTCTGTATTTCATCGACATAAAGTCGTTCCATACGTCAGTCCGAGTTGCTGCGAACGGCGCCGAATCGACTCTCTACGGTCTTCGTGTACACTCTCAGCTACGGCCGCTATATTTTCTTCACAGCGTGCTGGACGTAGTCTATTCGGTCGAATATTATCCAATAATGAATGCTGGGTCTCAAAATGGGTGATGGTGTTGCGAATAGTACGCTCAGTAGGCCGATTATGTTGACCATAAGTTGAGCGAAGTGCACGAAACACATTCCTCACAGAACGTGAATTTTCATAATAAAGTTGAACAATTTGTAAACGTTGTTCACGCGTCAGTCTTTCCATTATGAAATGCCAAACAATACTAAACAAAAATAACATGACAGCATGACACGACTCACACGTGATCTGTCCAAAAAGGCTATTGAAAAAAGTATCTCTACTTGGATCACCCGTTACTTTTGTGGATATTAATGAAAAACTAATCCATTGTGTCGATAGAAATCTCCTTTTCATATATATTAAGTTGTATACACAACAATATCGGTTATCTATAATAATTCACTCAAAAGTAAGAAAATATTTAATTTGTGAGAAACAAAAGAGTTGTTATCAAAACTGGGGGTTACGATCAGTGATATATTTGTTATTATAAAATCAACCATGTGATATACTTGTACAGGTAGATGCAATGAGATTTTAAGATAAAATAAAATAGGATATTATTGTTCCTAATTTGGAAGCATCTCTATAAGTAAAGCTAGCATTTTCATGCAAATGTATATTCTTTGACAAAAATTAGAAACGAAGAACATATTTTCTTTGGATTTGCAATCGATTTTCTTTAAAATTGCAATAAATTGTTCGAGTATATTTGAGTATGTCCCAACATAAATGCATGTTTTGCATATTTTATAAGTAAATGCACTTTTGATTGCTTCATTTTATCAAATGAATTATTAAATTTAATTAAAACTGTAGGAAAAAAACGATTCTTTTCATACCTCTTGTAACTACAATTTTATTCTTAATTTTGACGAAAGGGATAAATTAAATTTTTGTTAGAGATTTGGCTTAACGAAATTATGTCTAGAAATGTTCCACTTTCGATTCTCTCAGGAATTTCACGCCATTTTCCTAGCTAATGTCTTTGAATTTTGTGGAACATTTGATGACACTTTTTCTGTAAAAAAAATAATTTCCTTCCTGCAAAGCTAATGTGATTGAAGAATTAAATAGCATATTGAAATAAAATCCAGCCCCATAGGTCAGGAATCTTGTTAAACTTGTAAATATTATTTCGATGTCTTAATATATTAGTTGAAGTGCAACGTATTTCTTTTACTTTAGACCGCCAACAGTTCATTATTGATAAGCAGAAATATGTTGACGATTTTGTAAGAGTACCAGTAGATGACTTAATGTTTTTATGGACTTCAGGTTCCAATTGTGATATCGTCTAAATACAAACACATTGTACTGTAGTCACAGAGAACAACTCTTTATTTATGATTGACAGGATGAAAGACAAAGCGTACTTGACTCTATTGCCTACTAGCAAACTAATTTAGAATAGAGTAGGAGAAAGGGAGAATAACTTCATATAAAACAAACCTGGAAGATCAAATTAAAGGACTTTTTTTAGGTCTAGGTAACCTAGCATGCTAAGCATAGGTACATCTATGATAACTAAAAATAGGTTGGGAAGCAACTATATAATTGGTTAGTTAGCGCAATCAGTATAATGGCCCTAGGGAATCCAGCCCCTATGACGGGTTTCTCGAGGACCGAACGTGCGTGCAAGAGTTTACAAAAATGATGATTCGGCGACAGTAGCGGGTAAAAGATTGGCATAATTGGCAGTTAAATTATGCACCAACTATTCCATCCCAAAAACTGCGGCCGAATTGCACAAGCGTGAGCTTTCTTCCTGTGAACACATTTACAAAACTCACATTCACTACTTGTGTACATCCACAGCCGTTTGTTCGATTCCCCAACTTGCTGTTTGAGTTTGCTTAGTGAATAATTTTTTGTCAGCCGAGTGAACTGATTTAATTTTCAATACACCGTTCGTGATGAACAATATTTTCGGTTCTCCCATTTTTTTTACGCTGCCTTATTCATATCTGAAAAGAGAGTGAATACATTTTTCCAATTTTGTACATGACAACCGGCAAAAAATTAACTTGCACTCTTGTCGAATCGGAACAAGACAGTGTCCGCATTTTTTCATACACACAACAAAACTCAGAGTTGAGGAATTTGGCCCCTGATCAAAAGTAGAAAAAAATCTTGACAAAGATCACCAAGATATTTAGAAAACATAGAAAGTATCAATCAGCCTTTTCGTTACGATCCCAACCTTTGAATTCATAATCGCGCTTAAAGGGGCATGTATCGTCATGGCACCATATTTTGCGCAAAGTTGAGTTTTTTTTTGATACTTGGCCTGGTGGAAATCGTCATAGACACTATGAGCACGTGCTCACAGTGTGAGATTTTTACTCACTAAAAGCACCACCATTTTTGCATTTGTATTGCAACTAGGTATGCGACTTATGTAGCAATTTTTCTATGTCGAGTATGTATAAATATTTGGCAGGTAACTTTCCTTTGACAGTTCCTGCATTTTCCGCAATTTATAGCGCAGTTTATGATTATCGGGCTTAATCCAAGGGTTTATCCCTTTGAAGATACCACAATCTGTTTCCACAAGATTTGGAGGACCGTGTCGTAACAAACGTGCGAAATGTTTTCTTGCTTAATTTTTCGCCTTTAATAGCGGGAATACCAAGGTCTCTTTGGAGATCTTCGTTTCTTATCTACCACGGCAAGAACGTTGACGAATGATTTTGTTGTCAAAAGTTTGTAAATTAGTTGCAACCCTATAGTTGTATACCGAATGTCAAAACCATGTTAGCGCTTGCTTGTATAAAACTAGCTTTTTTATCAAGGTTAAGCTTCGAATGTTATCCAAGCAAGCAGTATAGTTTTCTGCAAAAAGGTGAGGTGACATATTGGCCTCCATGCAGTCCTCAGACTTTTAAGATCCCAAGCTGAGAATTTGCTAAAACATCATTTATTTTGTCGACCGACTTCGACCGTCCTTCAGAATAAAATGAAAGCATTTTGCTGCCATGGCTCCTCTTTAAACTGCCGGAATATAAACTCAACACCATAAGTATAGCACAAGACTGCATTTTATATTTCATAACGATAAACAAAAAAAAAAAATATAAAAAATGTTCCTCAGAATTCGATAGAATTTCAGTTGAATGACCCCATCCCCAATAACTTACCTAGGTTGGCTATCGAATTCCTCTCTTTCGTCTTAAAATCTTTTTAAAACTCAATAAACCAAATGTATCCCCCGTAGAAAGACATGATAATTAATGACTGCAATCGAATTCCTTTAATTCCATTATTTCTATAGAAGCGCTACTGTAACCTGGGAACATGAACCGATTTTACTTTGTAAAACATTCTCAACATACATCAATCGATACGTGATATCTATAAAATGCCTCAAGTCCATTATCACATCGTATTGGTAATGAACTAGTCACGTATTGTTTGTCATGGTTTTTGTTCTTTAGTTTCCCTTCGGGTGCTAACTGCTGAATAATGTATCGAAAATAGAACGGACACAGAACGAAAGAGCGTCATGTATAGCCAAAGAATCTAAACAAAATAATTAATCTAATTAATGTTGGAAAATTCTAAGAAACACATGTATGTGTGAATTGATGAGGGGGGAAGGGGGTTGTTTTGGTTGTTTTGGTATTGGAACACGTGGCGGTATTTATTTGGTATTTCTTTTGAGAGTAGCCTAACAACACCTGTAATTGAAATCCTAAATAAATTAAAAATTTGTATTCTGTATTCATTATGTTGTTGTTCTCAATTCTAGGATGCCCGATTTTACAGTTACGGATTAGGATTAGGCTTAGTTACTTATGTTTGGTACATTAAGGTTCATTGAGAAAAACCTTAAATTCAACTTCCATATGCAAGGGTAGCCCTGCTTCTTGGGGAACAAATAGAACAGAACTGCAAAAGAGAGGAAACCCTTTCTGAATGTTCAAGCTAGTGAAAACTTAACGGATAAATGTTTTCACTTGACTTCGCTACTTAAAATTTTCTTAAGTAACGGGTGTTGTTTTTAGAAGATGGGTTTTCGAGTAGAGATAAAACTGATATTTTATGGTCAAATCGGGCAACTCTATTGTCATTTATACTCAGTTTGGCTTGCCATTTCATCATGAACAGGTTGACAAACGAACAACGCTTGCAAACCGTGCAAATTTATTTCGAAAATAATGGTTCAGTTCGCAAAGTTTACCGCCAGCACTGTGCACTTTATGGTCGACAAAATCGTCCATCAGAGCCATTAATTCGGTTAACCATGGATCGTTTTCGCACTACGTTTACTCAATGTGATAATACGCATCCGCAGAGACGTCGAACAGTGCACACCAAAGAAACAATTGTCGCTGCAGAGCAAAGTGTTGAAGAGGACCCGAACAAAACGATTTGCCACCGTGCACAGCAATCGGAGCTTTGTGCATCAACTCTTTGGACGATTTTGGCTTACGACCTTACAAGATAGATCCAGCTTGTGCAAGAATTAAAGCCGCGAGACCATGCAATGCGTCGTGTTGTTGGTGTATGGGCCGAAAATGAGATGCTGATTTTCACCGCAAAATTTTGTTCAGCGATGATGCTCATTTTTGGTTGAATGGCTACGTCAACAAGCAAAATTGCCACATTTTGAGTGAGGAAAATCTACATGAGACCCTTGAGAAGCCATTACATCCACATAAACTGACTGTTTGGGTTGCTCTACATCTGTTCGATGTCTCCAGCGACAGCTTGACATCCTCGGCAACAGCGGCGATGTTCTCCGCACAACGGGCGCTCCGGGACCGGCCAGTCTTAGCAACGTCTCGTGCGGACTCATACTCTTTAAGGATGGTGGCCAAACGGGGCAGTGTTTGCGCAGTCGGTATCGGATGGCCGGAGAATCGGCGACGGAATTCGCGCTGCGCCAACACTACAGACTAATTGTTACGCAAAAAAAAATAGACACGATTATTCTGCGTTCTTGGGGAGTGTATCGCTCCATGGCTAGTTCACTTGTATTCTACATCTGTCTAAACAAATTTGAAAACAGATTTTACATTGGCGGCCGGTCTCTTGTGGCCCACCTTGTATAAATGGGGTACGTTATCGCACTACGATAAGGACTATTCTATACCTGAATTTAAACCCCGAGATTCCTCGACAACCTTTGTTTCCAACAAAACGGCGCTACTTGCCGCATAGTCCGATAAACAGTGGACATATTGAGAGACCGCTTTGGCGAACAATTAATTTCACGCTTCGGACCATTGAAGTGTCTAGAAAAGATCAAGCAATATCACAGGGTTAGACTTTTTCCTTTGGGGCTACCTAAAGTCTTAAGTCTTAAGTTTTACTGGCGTTAAAGGCCAATATCACCCATGTTATTCGCGATATACCGACGAATACGCTCGAACGCGTCTTAGAAAATTATAACGCCCACATGGACGAGCTACGGCACAGTTGCAGCCAACATTTAAAACTGATTATCTTTCAATAGCGAATGTCAAGAGTGGTTCTTTAGATTATAAACAAAGATTTCACGATATAATTGAATTTTTAGTGTTATTTTACATTTAAGCCTTTAGGAAGTTGGCCATGGCTCAGAGGAATGCATAGTTGACTGCCAAGCCAAACGCTGCGGGTTCAAGCAAAAGAAGAAGGCCAACGTAAAACTCTTCAAAAAAATGTTTAGATGCAAACATTATACGATTATGTACGGATGTGTGCAGTAGCATAACAATATAAATTTAGACGAAAACCTTGCATCAGCTAGGAAAGCTAACTAGGAAACACCTCTTACCAGGCATATAGTTTTTGAGTCTTACCCAAGGGGTAATAGAGTAAAGAAGAAATCGGATTTGTTAACACGCGCTAGTAACAGAGAGGAACGTGAATTTTCTCATGTTATATGTCAAAGTATCTATTTTGGTGTTATCGAGTCCTGCAATTTCGTTAATATCCCCATATAACCCAAATCGTTATTTTGTCGCAAGTGGCATGACATAGATCTTCCTAAGCCTAATCCCCTTCACTGAATTCAAAAACCTACATTCACCAACTCTTAAGCTCCCTATCTATCTATCAACATTCCGTGCGAAAAAAAAATTTAAATGAAATTCCCATAGCATACTTCTTCCACGTCTCCATTGACCCCCTATAGCAGCGCTGCACTAAAAACTAAATTACACTCAATTAAGTTTTTAATGTTCTCCTGTCCAGCAAAACTTAAAAGGCACACCATTCACATAGCACTGTGGTCCATGGGCATGTCTCTTCATAAAAAAAAAAACAACAAAAAACCTCCACAAACCTTAGAAATCTACGTTCCAAGATTTTGCTTATTCGCATTCGTTTATCCCATCTAAATGACGCTTTATTGTCTTTGCCAATAACACCGACTCTCGTGATTAATGACACCAAAAAGCGCAAAAGATTTTAATGCGCAAATGACAGTCTCCCGTCCGATGTCCGAAAGGTGGTATGCGATTAAATTCTTGTACACCAACAAAAAGGTGTCAATAGCTCAGCAACGCCATTACGTAACGGGGGATTATATTGCCTCAATGATATATTACGCGTAAAGGTACGCGTGAGCACCCTTTTCCGTTCATTGATTTCCATGGAACAGATCACAGATACATGTAGATACTTTTTCACTTTTACTAAAGTCGCAGAGTGTATTGATCTTTTATTACCACGATTTGCTACTTGAGATGATGGAGTCTTGTGTCGTCTTTTAGCAAGAAAAACAATCATCTGATAGATGGCGCAAATCTCCCATAGAGATGAAGATACCAACAGCATATAGATACAGATGCATAATTATGCAGAGGGAAAAAATTCATTAACCTCACTAGCGAGAGAGAAGAGAAAGTGCGTGTGAGTAAAGCAATTTTTTTTTTGTTTGCATCTTTGGTGATATTTCGCGATGGTAATTTATTCACTGTCTCGGTGTGTACACCAGCAGGATGGTGACTGGTTGATTGTGGTGGAAGGAAACACATAATTATGCTGCGTTCCCACAAATGCATTGGAGAGGGTCAATAGATCACACTGTCGAATGAAGGGCTTCACACCACATTTCCTCTAACGTATAATTGGCGGTGGTGTTTTTTTTTTTCGGTGGTGGGACATTACATTTTGCCACAAGCGACAAGTTCAATGTCCAGGAACAGAAGGCGACATATACAACAGGTGAAGTGGCTAAGGACGTGGGCGAGCAGGGCCCGTATGATGTGTAGCCAGTGTCAGAGACACCCTCTCTAAAACAATGCACGACACTGTTTTTAGTTTTTGCTGTAGAATTACATGACTACACATTTTTACGGACCAAGTATTTCGGAATAATTTCGTTCTGCTGCAAAGGAAGTGCATTGTCGTTCCCTGTCTGTCAACAATTTTATTTGTCATTCGGTTTGTTGATTTTTTTTTTCCTGTTTGTTGCTGCTGTGTAACGATATTTAGTGTCATTTGGAAGGAAATGAGGGAGTGAGTCATTGATGGTGTTATTTTTAGATAGCACATGTGTGGGAATGCTGTCGTTCTTTGTGTCCCGCTTTTTGGAGAAGAAGATACTTTTTTTTTTTTTGTAAGGTTTGAAGGTTTTTTTGGGATGGCATGTGCCTAATTATGTCTTTATTGGGAGCAGCTGGTGGGGTTGGCAAAGAAATGTGAAAAACGTGAACATTTCGCATGTGTAGATACTTAGTAAATATATAGAGATATCTACTGTTCGTATTTTGTCGCATTTTTGGTATAAGAATGTGCCTCATTGTACCTCGTTTAATAACCGCTGTTGGGGTTTATAACAAGTATGTTCCTCGCAATTTTCACGAAAATTATGTGACGTCCAGAGTTTCTCATTTCACTTGGAAGCAATGTTGGGCTAGTCCAGTATCTCGAAGTATATCCACGAAAATTTACGAATCTTCGTGTGTGTGATCTATGTTTGACAGATCGCCCACAGGGATTTCGTAGCAAATTGGATATCAAATGCAAGATTGTTGTCATTTATTGCGCAAAGATGGATCTGGCTGTAAATGAGCACAAAACAAAATATATGCTGTCATCGAGAAAGGATTTTCAACATCGGCCACTAGGTCAAAACGTCACCATCGGCAGTTATGATTTCGAAGTCGTTAAGGATTTTGTCTAACTAGGTTAAATGGTTAACACGCGAAAAGGAGTCAAGAGTTCAAGCGAAGAATTACTCTAAGACGGCATCTAAGAAATAAGTTTTCTATCGAAAAAAGCAAGGAGAAGTTATATAAGACTCCCATTATACCGTCCCTGCTATATGGCTCAGAAGCATGGATATTGACAAAAGCGGATGAATATTTCCGCAGTTATTTTGAAAAAAAGATTTTTCACGTGATATTCGGTCCAGTTTGTATCGATGGAGTGTGGAGGAAAAGATTCAACGACGAACACTACGTGCTTTACAGCGACGTCGACCTGGTCAAAAAGCTTCGAATTCTGCGGGTGAGATGGCTGGGACACGTGCATGTACACCAGCGCCCCAGACCGTAGAGTACTTGAGTCCATACCGGAGAGACAACGCAGCAGAGGAAAATTCTATAGCTCAGGTGGATGCAACTATTGGAGATTTACCTCCACCAACTTGGCGTGCGAAACTCTAGGCAGCAGGCTATTGACCAAGCTGGCTAGAGGGGCTTGCTGGTCGAGGCATTGTTCACCCCGGACTGTAAGCGTCATCAAAAATGAAGGTAAGTTGTGGGAATATAGTCAGCTAGCGACTTAACATTCAGTACATAATGGTGATGTTATGTAGCCAACTAAGGACCAGTAGAAGGTAAGTTTTTCAAAAATTTTTTGAATGAAAACAATACAAATAATAATGCTGTGGACGTGTAGATACACTAAATTTCGAATACAGATAATATAATATGATGTACCTTTTGAGCGTTAAATTTTTTCCAGCGTTACCGTTTCGGTCCAACTTGATCATTTGACGGTTGCAATGTATAGCGGAAGGTTGATTATTTTACATCCTTTTCTTGGGTTTTGCCTATAATTTAACCGTAAATTTACAAGGAAATCCCTTAAAGGCCCTCTTTGAGGTTTATAGTTATGCTTACGTCTTATGTCTAAGGCATTGTCATTCCAGATTGATAAGACGAATCGTTATGGTATATTAGAGATACTTGCAATCAATTCTATCTATTAGAGGTGAACACAATATCAATCTTGCTAATCGTCAATTTTATTTATTTTGAAAAATTGTGACGTTTATGCTAGGAAAGGAGTGCTTGAAAATAAAATTGTGAGTGACTAGGCTTAGTATGGTTAGTATAGCATGTTCGAACTCACTTGATCTACTAACTACATTGGTCTCGTCAACTACGGCTTAAATTTACTTTTCAGGAATAGCAGTTTTTTACATGAGTTAAACCATTTAGACTCACAATTCGCCTATACGGCCTAAATATGTTACCTATGAACTTTAGCAATAGAGAGAAATACGGTAACATGACAGATAGAAACTATAAGAAGCCACCAGCGAAAAGTTTTCCTACATTTTTCGGTCACCATATCACAGTATCTTGTAATTTCTCAAATTACTGTGGTCCAATCATTCGAGAAATTTGAAGCAATCGGATCAGTTCAAAACCAGAAGATATTTGTTGATAATAGTGCAGCTGAATCGAATGAAAACATTGCAACAGTTACTTGTATTGCTGAGCAGAATCTCTCCAACTTGATTTGTCATCGTTCTTAATAATTGGGACTTCCATGAAGTGGCTTACAGCCAATTTTGACGAAAGTTTGCTTTGTAGATCCAAGTAACACAACATTTTTAGGCAATTGACCATGCGTAGCCACGGAAGTTCATACAAATGGTTTTAACAAAAAATTTGTGACGCATTTCAAAAATTATGGCTAGGTCAACAAACACAATTTTGGAATTTGGGTTGCTGAGAATCTAAAAGTTTTCCATCAATGACGTATGCATTAAGGAAAATTCACTTATTTATGCCTTTTGCGCTGATGGAGTTATTTTTTGATAATACGGTTACCGCCAACGTCCTCCGTTACAAAGTGTTGATAACCAAATTTGGCCTTAAATTGTTGAAATTTATTTGGAAGACATGTAGTTTTAGGATTCATTTGTAGCTATCATTGAAAATCCTCATTGGGAGTTTTCCATTACTTCTCAAGACAACTGTCATAATATTCGAATTTCGTTTGGAATCTGGGTTAACCAGGAAGTCCCATTCGTTGTGTCAAAAATTCGACTTCGCACCTACAAAGTGAATGGAGAAGTTAGGTTTGAGGATCTGTCTGGAGTGGTAATGCCAGATATGCGCTGCGGCGATGTAAACACTAATTTATGGCAATTTGACGACATTAAATTTGAATCCTCATTTTTAGTGCAACAGGGTTGTTTGTAACCAGAGTTTAGCTTTTTCTCACAACCATTGATGTGTGCATGTGTATTTCTTCCACGATGGTGGCACCTTTCGTTTTGTGCCAAATCCGAACGGCTAAGTTCATACTACTCGAATGATTTGTCAGATCATCAGGACACGTTTGTATCCAGAGTCTAGCTTTTTCTCACAACCATTGATGTGTGCATGTGTATTTCTTCCACGATGGTGGCACCTTTCGTTTTGTGCCAAATCCGAACGTCTAAGTTCATACTACTCGAATGATTTGTCAGATCATCAGGACACGAGGGTCCATGAAAAATCGTTCAGGTGTTGCTACGGCTGGAATCGAATGCAAACCTTCTGAACGGCAGTTCATCGCACTAACAAGCAACCATCGCGTCATTTAGGTTGTGCCAATAACCTAAGAATAATTTTTGAACTCGAGATTTGATGTTCCATTGATAGAAATAAGGCAGAAACGGTACACCCTTTAAATTGTGTGTTGACAATATTTTCCTGCCATATACAGAAGCTGCTGTTATTATTTTATTTTTTGTTCCTTTTACGCCTTGGGTAACCCAGTGATTAGCATGAATAGTTCTATACTATTAAATGCAGCACTAGGGCTTACTAAGTCAGTTATACTACCCAAGTACTGTGTGAACATCTAAAACCGTTCTGCAACACACTAATCGGCACGTAACAGTGTGGCTTCCGGCACGGCAGATCGACTAAAAACCAAATTTTTACAAAGAGGCGAACTCTGGAATAGACCAACGAATTTTAAATCTAAACTCAACACGTGTTCATTGACTTCAAAGCCGCGTATGATAGCATACATCGCCAGGAGCTCTATATGGCGATGGCCGAATTCGCAATCCCGCCAAAATTGATTTAGCTGTGTCGCGTGACGGTATTGACATCATCGGTCGCCCCCAACGTGCCATTGTAATGGCGTTCACGGCGATTGAAGAACATGCGAAATTCTTTGGTCTTGAAGTAAATGAGGACAAGACTACGTACATGCTATCAACAAACAAACAAGCATCTGCCCACCGCTTAGAACAAAACGTCACGATTGATAGCAATAATTTCGATCTAGTTAAGGAGTTCACCTACCTCGGAGGAAACATAAGCTCCACGAATGGCGCTCTAGTGGAGATCCGGGGAAGAATTACCCTCGTAAACCGTTGCTACTTCGGAAACAACTTCAAAACTTCAAAATTTTAGGACGAAATTTGTGCTCTACATAACGCTTATCCTGCCAGTTCTGTTTTATGGCGCCGAGTGCTGCACGATAAGTAAGAAGGAAGAGCTGATACTGGGGTCCCTTCGTAAGAAAAATATTTTGGTTGATTTTTGGTCCTTTGCGCGAGGAGGGCGAATGGAGAAGATTCAACTGCGAACTTTATGAGCTGTAGATGTGGACTACTACTCCTCGACTACTTTTCTCGACCACATTGAGCGAATGGACAATAATGATCCAGCTAAGAGGAACTTCGAATTGCAGCTCCCAGGTGCAAGAAGACAAAGAAGGCCGAATCTCCGTTTCAAAGACCTAGCCGTTGCAGATGCCAGAACGCTTAGGCTGCATAACTGGAAACAGCGTATCCGCGATTGTAGAGATTGGAAGACTGTCTCAGGCAAATACTCCTCAGGGGTCGGGAGCCCAATAATTAAGTAAGTAAGTAACACTGCTGTAATATTCTTAGCCTTTCTTAAATCCTTTTGATTTATAGCATTAATTGGGAAATCTTTTCAAATGTCCGATCTTAGACAAGGAATGGTGTACTTGGAGTAATTTCAAATTCTCTGGATTCGCTTAAATAGTTGCTGATATGGAGTAGCTAAATAGTCGCCTCCTAAGAAAAGTAAGTCCATGCTTGGGTTCATGTCAGCCCTTAAGCGGGAAGTTTGAAATCCTCTCGATTCCCAAAAAGAATTGTGAATATGACGTCAAATTAACAATCGCTGTGTAACGGGAAGAGACTCATGCTTGGATTGCGGAGATATAACATAATATGCAGCCATTGGTACTGATTAAAACACTCGTACAATCTCAAAAATGATTCAAAAAGTATTCATGTCCTATTTTCGATTGAATTCAAACTTTTTTTTTACTCATTTGAAGATGGACCATGAATTGACAATTGACTAAACAAAATTTTTTATCTAGCAACCCTGTTTTGCCTAAAATGCCATTCAAATTGATCCCACATTCCCATCGAAAAAAATTGAAACGTCATCCCAATGCCATGCATCTTTCCCACCAACTATAAGTTGACGGATATTGTTATACAATTCGCAGATACTCCATCCCACAGTAAAGTTATTTTTTTTTTTGTAAAAATTAATTGCTCATCACCGCTCCTAATTAGTCTGTCAGCAGAATTTTTGACCAAAAATGTCAAAACAGCACAGTGCCACTCTTGATACACTTGGAAACAATAAGGAAGATACTTAAGCTGAAGCTGTTGATTTAATGCAGTAGCTCATCAGCATATGTTTAGAAAAAATGCGAAATATATCTCCCACGGATGATAGTGAATGGTATAGCAAAGGCCTTGAGGTTGTTTTGATGTTCCATTTGAAATTATGGCTGCTGATAAAAAAAAATTGCATATTCCGTGATGATCTATAAATTTAGTACATTTTTTTATTTTCTGTGAATTATATTTCTATAAAGGAATTTCCTGAATATTAATAAAAAAAAAATTTGAAACTTGCGGATACGATTAACCTTGCAATATATTTATTTACGATTCAATTTAAATGATAATTTTAATTTTATAGATAAAAATTTCAATAAATATGTCAAAGTCTGCACGAGTGCAAAAAATGTTATATAATATTTGACATTGGAAAATTGAATTAAAATAACGACTTTCGTTTTTAATTTTAAGTTAAAATTGTATAAAACAACAATTGGGGGGTTAGTTATGCCTTGACATGCAAATGGAATTATAACCTTATCTGGTGATGGTTAATTAGAAGAAACAATTGTGTGACTAGAGTCGGGAATTATTATCATAGCTAACAAGTTTTTAAAGGTTAAGCTTTATTAGTAAATTTTTCAAGTTGCAGTGATGGTACTAAAGCGGCTCCATTAGTGAAGCAAAGTCAGTGACAAGTAACTACATGTTGCACATACCGAGTTAATGCTCCTGTTGATCGTTTGGCATACTATTGTTGTGAAGCAAATTGTATCATTATACCCGGTAGGTGAATTTTTGGCTTTTACGAATAAAAAGCTTAATGTTTCTTCAGCTGAATCATCTCCAGATATATTGCTGATATGAAATAACGCCGAGTTGCCCGATATGACCTTTTCGCACTTTTTGAAAGAATGCTTCTAAAAATCAAGTTGATTCGGAGGAGTCCCTTAAAAATATTAGCAAGCCATTTTTTTTAAATACCTTTTTGTATCTGACAAGTGACCAAGGCAACGTATTGTTGAACGATTTTTATAATGTGGTTGTACACTACGCATTGGTTGGTAAAAAAGGTGCAGTGTCCCCAGATCCCAAATAAAATGAAATATCCCCTACAGGGTTTATTTTCTTTTCGAAATAGAAATAAGCCCCGCCACGAAAAAGCATTAATTCTGTTCAAGTTTCTTGTATGAAAAGCTTGAATGTAGTGCTTGTTCTTACTGTTTTTGGGATTTGGGATGAATGCTAGTTTGGATGCATGTAAGGAAATAAGCCCCACAAGCAAAAGGCATTTACCGCCGCAGGAATTACTTCCATTTCCAAAAATTCAAACAATAAATAAGCCCCTCGGGGGCTACTTCCATTTTGTTGGGATTTAAGTCATGCGAACTTATTTCCGCGGGGGTTATTTCACTGCACCAAAAAATAACAAAGTCGAATATTAAGCCCAGGCCACTTTTTGGGGCGTTTTTAGTAAAAGGTTAAGGAAATTCGAAAATATCTAAACTCGAGCTCAATTAGGCTGCCGGAAATGAGGACTTTCACGCTGAGCTTTATAAAGCCGGCGGAAAGCTTTATAAAGCCGGCGGAGATGACATGGTATGTAACATCTACCAACTCATAAGCCAAATCTGGTTGGAAGAAAGTATGCCTGAAGAATGGAATCTCAGCACCGTTTTCCCGATCCACAAAAAAGGGAAACCCTTTAAACTACGCCAACTTCAGAAGCATGATTATCCACAACATTGCCTACAAGATCCTATCTGCCGTAATATGTGAACGCCTGTAACCGTTTACCAACAACCTGATCGATCCTTATCAGTGTGGGCTATGTAAAGTCCAAAACTGACCAAATTTTCACACGTCGGCAGATCCTGGAAAAAAACCCAAGAAGTCTAAATTGATACCCACCACCTATTCATCGATTTCAAAGTCGCATTCGACAACATTTATAGAGACGAACTATACAGAGCTATGTCTAGTTTTGGTATACCACCCAAACTCGTCCGTTTGTGTAGGAAGCTCCATCAGGGTCGGAAACGACTTCACTGAGACATTCGATAACAAAAAAATATTTAAGCAAGGCGATGCGCTGTCATGTGATTTCTTCAATTTGAATCTTGAGAGGATTGTGCAAAACTCCCGAGCCAACACCAGAGGCAACATTTTCCAAAAAAATCGGTGAAACTACTAGCATACGCCGACGATGTTGAGATCATTGGTAGCACTCAACGTGATGTCATAACCACGTTTGCTAGTATAGAGAAGGAAGCGGCAAAAATGGGTTTAGCAGTAAATGAGGGCAAGTATATGCTGTCAACACGAAAGGACACACAACATTGACAAATTGGACAGAACGTCGGCATTGACAAATATAACTCCGAGGTAGTACGAGACTTTTTCTTAAACGAAGAATTACTCTTGCCAACGGCAGTTTCTTCGGGATAAGGAGGCAATTTCGTAGTAAAGCCCTCACTCGAACTACTTAAGAGATCCTATAAAAGACCCTTATAAACCCAGTACTGCACTACGGCGCTGAAGCACGGACCATCTTAAAAGCGGACTAAGAAATCCTTGGTCGATTTGAGAGGAAAATTCTTCGAAAAATCTTCGGTCCCGTTTGCGTTGACATGATATGGAGACGAAGATTCAACCAAAAACTATATGAGATGTACAGCGACATGCCTCTGGTCAAAAAACTCCGCATTGGACGTTTAAGATGGCTAGGACATGTAGAACGAATGGACACCAATAGTCCGGCTCGCAGATTCTTTAATTCCTAGCCAGGCGTGGAACGAAGTAGAGGAACTCTCGCCGTAAGTGGGGCTCAGAAGTAGAAACCGAACTCAACCAACTTGGAGTGCCGAACTGGAGGTAGTTAGCTATGGACCGGACTACTTGGAGAGGCATGTTGGTTGAGGACAAGGTTTATTCCGGACTGTGTCCCAACTTTAATTTAAAAAAGAAAAGGTTAAAGGCTTGATTTTCCAAGCAAATTTAGTAGAGCCGTCATATGGAGCATGTCCTGAGCGATAGTCTGTGATCTTTAGCACTAATATAAGAACTTAACTAGAAGTCTAGCCTTCAAATAAAATAGTTCAGACTTACAGCCTTTTTACCAATGTCAAGTACTTTTCCATGAAGTACTAGTGTTAGTCATTAGCCAACGGCAATGCTTGGTGCAATCCCTACCAATCATCGTTAAATGGTCTTAGGCTAGCTGTACCATTGAAGTTGATGGATGCTACTAAGTCCTTCGATGATAGATCCTTGGCTGAGTTCGTTCAGTCAGAAATATTTTGTGGCTTTCGTTCTGTTTAATAGATAAACTTAGAGTCCCAAAAGAAAATTGGATGTTTTAAGATTGTTTCCTATTTCTATTACTGGTGCTTTTTTTTTTTTAATTTTACATATTCTGATTCATTAGTCATATAAAGTAAAAATTACCTAGAAATGGCACAACTTAAGACACTGGACGTCACTTTGCTTAAAATCGCAGGAAACTTCAGCAATTTAAGACGATTATCGTTACAAATTACAAACTTCTCTCATCTACGTTTGTGTTGAAGTTCCACAATACTCTGTTTTTCGCATCACAAAATATCAATTACATGTTACGTTGATAACAACCAACAAAGTGATTAAACTGAACGCGTGTAACAGCCCAGGAGCTGATAATGTGCGAGATATCGACCTGAAGCTCAATGCAATATCGCTAGCGTCAATCAATCGGAAAACTATCAACCGTAACCCAAAACAGTATCGTATCCAAAGTCTTCTAAAAACATCTATCTCATGTCCAATTTATTAAGGTGATAATTTAAACCGGCCAATTGCTAATTTTTCAATTCATTCAAAAATGCTTGGAAGAATTCGTAGTGCGTCGCTGTTTTATTGGAAAGCATAAAATACTGCAAACTAGCGAATACGGATTTCAAAAAGCCCAAAGGTAGGCCAAATTAATGGGAAAACTACGAACGTGATGACAATGAGTCTAAACAAAAACCAGCATGTGCTTGTAATGTTCGTTGAATTTTGTAAGGCTTCCGATACACAACGTTACTAAAATCTCCTTCAAGCATATTAAAGAACTGGGTTAAGAGCAACTCCTGGAAAATGGCTGCAATGTTAATTGTCGAAAAGAAAAACACGAGTTAAGATACTTTGAAAAATAAGCGCAGAAGAACGCTGCTGTACCACAAGGCTCCAAACTGGGACCACTGCTTTTCATCTTATTTACAAATGAGCTTCTACGTATCTTCGAAAAAGAGAAAACATAAAATGATGCACATTCGCACCTTATCACAACCATAATCGGTAACCAAAGTGTACTTTCACAACGACGCTTGTCCTTCAACAACCAAAAGCGATTCCATCCAAGTTGTGGCATCAATAAAATATCTAGGGTTAACAATAGACAAGCATTTCTTATGGCCAATTCACATAAGCAAGCTTAGGTCAAATCTAAACAGAGCCATGTTTGTTATGGTATACCTCAAAGAAGTTCAAAAGCAAGTCTATTATGCACTTGTTGAATCTCGTTGGAGATACGGGATACTAGCATGGGGAAATGCAAATAAAAACGCACTTTGATAAGCTGAAGAGACTTCAACATGTAAAAGTAGTAGATACTAATAATATTAATTTCAGAGTTGTAGACATGAATAGAATTTTTCGATGACTTAAATTTCCAGCAAAATATTCCTCACAATCACAATACCAGAAGAAGGGCACAAGGGTTTCTATATATTCCAGCAATCAACAACAAATACGGCAGAAGACAACTCACATACGCCATACCGACAGTCATCAACTCTTTACCAGCTAATTTCAAAAATATTACAAATTTAAACAAAAACGTAAAAAGATCTACAAAACTATTTCTTAAATTTAAGAACTAAACAAATGAAAACATTTGCTAAATCTTTTAATGAATTCAATAACATCTTTCAACTGAATTAAACTAAATCAACAACAACTGCAAATAAGCTCTTAGGTTCGCAGGTAACAATTATTCAAACGTTTACCAATTAATAAAGAATAAAATTAGTAAGAAAGAAAAAAATGGTTTCTATTACTATAGCTGACATATGATACTGCAATATCAGTTTATAGCATTTTAACAAAAATGCAATCATACCAAACTGAATCATCTCCAGAAATCATGACAAGGTCGAGAGATCTCAAGGTACCAGATTAGAATCACCCACACCTATTGTATGCAAAGTACCACCATTAATGAGACTCTGAAAACTCCTTCCATAGCAAACATTTTAATCAGCCTTACGTATCCAATATGATTTTTCATAAAAAGATCTTTCGATCTGAAAATGATACTGAAAATGTCGTGAGACAAAGTGAAGTGAACAGACTTCTTACCACCACTAGAAGCACAATAATTCAAAGTACCGTGTAATAATAACATCCTATGCCAATATCAGCAAACAGTCATTGACGCGTTGCTAAATAAATATAACATCAGTAAGGCTTAGGAGTGGCTTCACAAAAACAAAAAACATAAATCGTTTACACCCTGCTCTGAACGGAACTAATCGGAAGCCACAGGCATGTCCAAAAGGAAGGTTTTATCCCCTAATCCAGGCTTAAGCAACATCTATTACCTGAGCTCATAAGCCTAATGAGTTTGACAAGAAATTATAGCGCAACACATAAGCAATCAAAAATAAAATCAAAATGCACTCCAAACAAAAGAGTTGACCTAAGAACTGATTACTTTTTGTGAACATTAGACACATTTTACAAAAGAAAAGTTTAAGCTTATCATTTAATAAATATTCAAGTCTCTATGAGACTGATAATACTAACAATAAGCTAACACCTTAATTGATGTCCTCATAACGTTGTACTTTGTGTTGAAAATTGCTGGTTCCATGTTTTACGTCAAACAAAAGCAAAGTACGCAGAGGACTTGTTATGTTAAAACCACTTCTGTTAAAAATAATCGAAGAACCACTTGAATTACTAACGAACTACTCAATATTCTCATTAGAACTCTCACTTTAGGCCTATGAAAGAAGAAAAAAAAACATCTTCACGGTCTACTCACACCGTACGACATTCCACAAAATCATACGCATAAAGCGCACCGGATTTAAGCAATCACCACTTCCCTCCCATATTCACGCTCCAACCATTCGCAGACGACCACCTTCACTTTATTAATTACCCAACACTCTTGCCTCCCTTAAGACTGACCAATTTTTCACACCCGACGTGCCATACAGATCTCTTATAATGTATACTATGCGACTTACCGTCTTGCTTGCCTTGGTATGGACTGTGTCCAACAGACCGGAGCTTTATGCGAGTGCTGATTGCGACTGGACTTGTATGTCAAATCGCCACCTTCCGATTGCCACACTTGGAGATTTCCCTCCGCCGGGTAAAAAGTGTACAGACTGCTTGTTGAAGCCATCAAATGATTCGAACGCAAGTCAATCAGATTCGAACCGCCACCATTGTGTTGCACAGCTGAAGATGATGCCAGCAGCGATGAGCTGGATAAGGGTTGCAACAGAATCGTCTGCTGTAATGGCATATTTTGACTTTGGCTAACTCCAACCGCACCTCCAGCGTTCGGGTTGAATTTGGTGAATTTGTTGTAGTTCATCAGTCGATCGGTGGTACCCTTGTAGACGGCCACCACCGGACCCTGTTCATGCTTCAAAAGCAAAGCATCACGCTGCCTAATTGCGTCCATGGAATGCGATCTAGAACTTGAACCGACTGGCATCATCATCATGGCAGGGCCGCCACCACCAACACCACCACCCACAGCGCTGGCGCTCGCATGCTGACCAACAACAGGAGTAACAGCGTTAATCGACGTAGGCAGACTTGTTGGGCCATTATTGCTCGAGGGGATCATATTAACGGCCGCCGCTGCCGCTGCCGATACAGCCGCTCCCGTCGCAGATGCCGATGATAATGATGTAGCTGGCGCTGATGATGGAAATGAAGATGTCTTAATGACGGCTGGGGCTAGAGCGCGTGTCCGAGAACGTCGATAGCCGACGTTACTGGCGTTAAATCGATTATTCGTGTGCGTTCCTTGACGATTTTTCTGATATTGATACTGGAGGCGATTGCCAGGAGTGGTGCCCAAGCTGTTGTTATTCGGACTGGTGGTGGGCGGTGGCAGCGTCAACGATGACGGAGAAGATACCGATGACGATGTTGTCATTGGAATGGGATTGAAATTGCGCGATAATGCCGCCAATTTACTATCCAACGACGATGATGATGTTGGCCTATTGCAGTTGTTATTGAAGTATCTCTCGGATTCCATATCACCTTGGTGGTGATGCTGATGGTGTTGGCCCAGCGACGACGACAACATAGTGTTGCTGCGATTGCTACGTGAAACCTGAGTACGCATTTGTGGGCCATCATGCTGTTGTTGCTGCTGTTGGAGTTTGTCAACTTTTGATGTTTCATATGACATCGACGATGCAGATGACAATTGCGCCAGGGACATTGATCCGGTTGTGATTCTTTTGTCATTTTTCAGTCCCGACAATGGTGACGACGATGAGGACGATGTTTGGGGTGGCGGTGTTGGGAGAATCTGTTCCGAATCCGTTGAAATGCGATCCGGATCGCTTTCGAAGCCTTCATCGAGTGATCGAGTCGGACTGAGGATTGGCTTGGAGTGTTGCTCGAGCTTGGTATCCATTTTTTTAGGGGTGGTGCGATTTCGAAAAACTTTTTTTTTTTTTTAAGTTTGTCACTCTGTTTGCAACTAAAAAACAGTTTTCACTTCTTTCACTTGGAAACACTTGAAATCATTTTCAGATAGAAAATTTACTATGCGATACAAATACTGTATCTTTCACTGGAATTCTTTTAGATAAAACCACATAGATACGTGTATCTTTTTCTAAACACAAAAACTACGATAAAACAGAATGCAAAACCGAAGCGGAATATATTCACGCGATCAAAGATACTCTTAAGAGAGGAGCGAGTGCTAAGGTAGTCCGTTCAATGCGGCTGACTGATTCATACTAACCGATCCGGCAAACGAATTTCATCTGCTCCACCGCTATTCCAACGAAGACAGCAAAACCAGGCACGAATCGGAGTGAGTATCTCATTTGAAAGTACATCGCTGGTAGTCAGGTGGTGGTAGTGGTGGTGATGGTGAATGGTAGCTACTCTCACAGGTTGGTGAAGCGTACCTGAGTGTTTCTCTCATTTCTTGTAGTTGATGGTGTTTTGGATGGTGGTGGGCTGCAAATAAGTGTTGCAGATACTTAAGAGGAATGATTATGAGTGCAAATTCCATTACTGATAAGGAATCGATTTGGATGTCATGTCAGTCCAATAATGCTTGACTTTATTTTAACCCAAAAGGTAGTTGTTTTCGTAATTTTTATGATGGCTTAATTGTTTCTGTAATTTAGAAGTGGACGCCTTTTTTTTTTTTTTGGTTATAATGGATGCGCAGTTTTGTACTTTTCCCATGTGGTAAACAAAACGATTAACAACTCTTTTTGCTGTTTGTAACGTGTTTTTGTTTATGAGTTTGAATTTTATTTTTGATGTTTACATAATTTATAGTTTTGCTGTTTTTCGCGAGGAAATAATAACTTTGGGGAGATTGGGAATGTGAATCGGTTCGAGGTGGCTAAGGGGATTAATTAGGTTTTTATTTTATCGCGTTATCGCGGTGTTTAATCGGTTATTAACTATTTTATTATATAATATGTTTTATAGTTACTTACTTAACTTACTTAAGTGGTGCTACAGTCCGGAATGAACCTAGGCCTCAACCAAAATGCCTCTCCAATTGGCCCGGTCCTTAGCTAACTGCCTTCAGTTGCGCACTCCAAGTTTTTTGAGGTCGGTTTCTACTTGTGCGCGCCACTTAAGGCGAGGGCTTCCTCTACGGCGACAGAGGTCTGGCTGGGAATCGAAGAGCCGGAGTATTGGTGTCCATTTGTTCTACATGTCCTAACCATCTTAAACGTCCAATGCGGAGTTTTTTTGTCAGGTGCATGTCGCTGTACAGCTCGTTTATTTCTTGGTTGAATCTTCGATTCCATAGCCCGTCAACGCAAACGGGACCAAAGATTTTTCTAAGAATTTTCCTCTCAAAACGACCAAGGATTTCTTCATCCGCTTTTGAGACGGTCTATGCCTCAGCGCCGTAAAGCAGAACTGGGATGATCAGGGTCTTATATAGGATCTCCTTGGTAGTTCGAGTGAGGGCTTTGCTACTGAATTGCCTTCTTAGCCCGAAGAAACAGCGGTTGGCAAGAGTAATTCTTCGTTTAATTTCTGACGAGATGTTGTTGTCAGAGTTAATAGCGGAACCAAGATAGATAAAGTCCCGTACTACCTCAAAGTTATATATGCCAATGGTGACGTTCTGTCCAATTTGTCGATGTTGTGTGTCCTTTCGTGTTGGCAGCATATACTTCATCTTGCCCTAATTTACTGCTGAACCCATTTTTGCCGCTTTCTTCTCTACACTAGCAAACGTGGCTATGACATCACGTTGGGTCCTACCAATGATGTCAATATCGTCGGCGTATGTTAGTAGTTGTACAGCAGATTTTTGGAAAATTGTGCCTCTGGTGTTAGCGCGTGAGTTTTGAACAATCCTTTCAAGAATCAGATTGAAGAAGTCACATGACAGCGCATCGCCTTGCCTAAATTGAATGTGTCGGTGTGTTCGTTTCCGACCCTGATGGAGCAGCGAGAATTCTATACCGTCATCCTACACAAACGGACGAATTTGGGCGGTATACCAAAACTAGACATGACTCTGTATAGTTCGTCTGAGGAGACTTATGCCTCTGTAGTTGGCGCAGTTAAGAGGGTCTCCTTTTTTGTAGATCTGAGGTTCCATTCTTCAGGCATACTTTCGTCCGACCAGATTCGGCTTATGAGTTGGTGCATGTAACTTACCAAGTCATCTCCGCCGGCTTTATAAAGCTCATCGGGAAGGCCGTGATTTCCGGCAGCCTTATGAGGCATCAGTTTCGATATTGCTATCCTCACTTCACTCAGGTCGGGTGGTTGGCAGTTTTCGCTGTCGTTTCCAACATTGAATGGTTCGTTCTGCCTGACAGCGGAATGTTGTTCGTCATCGCCGTTGAACAGTCTGCAGAAATGTTTCTTCCATATCCTCAGCATCGATTGTGTCTCAACTACGATATATCCTTGTTCATCTCGACAGGATTCTGTTCTAGCCTTGTATCCTTGGCTTTGACGTTTTACACTTTGGTAAAACTTGCGAATATCGTTCCTGGAGCGGCACCTCTGTATATCCTCCATCACGCGCTTTCCTTGCTATTTTTTCTTCTTTCTGAAAAGCCGGTGTTCTTCCCTTCTTCTCTGCCTATAGAGCTAAACGGCAGCTTTCGTGTTCACCTGCAGCTTAGCTTTGTAGGCTTCGTTCTTGGCTGCGAGCATCTGTTGGCATTCCTCATCAAACCAGGGGTTTCTTGCTGGTGGGCGCGAGATACCTAGCACATCAGTTGCGGCTGATATAATGGCTTGTTGGCATCGTTGCCATTGTTCTTCGAAATTCGATGTCGGTGGTATGGTGTTATTCGAGAGGTTTAGGGATACTCGTTGCGCGAAGAGTGCAGTCCTTTGACATTAAAATTTTTCACGGTATTTCTTGATTGTTGTGGCGGTGTGGATATCCGCATTCTAACCTTGGCTGCAGCAAGGTAGTGGTCCGAGTCGATGTTAGCTCCTCGGAATGTTCGGACATCCAAAATACTGGATGCGTGCCTCTTGTCTATCGCTATGTGATCAATTTGGTTGACCATTCGTTGATCTGGAGACCGACATGTCCCCTTACGGATATCGAGGTGAGGAAACCGTGTGCTGGCTATAGTGGCATTTCGTTCCGTAGGGAAGTCAATTAGCCTAAGTCCGTTACCAAAATTGTTGTCGTGTATGCTATGTTTTCCGATAATGCTGCTAAAGATGTCTTCTCTTCCTACCTTTGCGTTAAAATCTCCCAGCACGATTTTAACATCGTTCTTCGGTAGTCGCTCATAGGTTTTGTCAAGGAGCTCATAAAAGCAGTCCTTAGCTTTTATGTTTTATAATTAGTAATATATAAAGGGACTTACATCAGGCAGGGATACGTTATATGTCTGCCCAAGTGACACTAAGTCTGCACGGATATGTGACAACTTTGTGAGGTAAAAAAGTTTAATTCGATCAATCTGATGATACAAAATCAAAGCACTTACGCACTAAAACATATCCCGCAAAAAAAAAACATTAAGGCTCAGATCTTGTTCGTGAATTTCAATGCTAAAACATCGGGATAATATAGTAACAAATATTTTGCATCTAGTAATTTAACTATCAATCACTTTTTTGAAGGTTTATTGCATTCCTCTAGATGAATCATTCCTCTGACTTGTGTTTTCTATAATTTCGACCACAAGGGATGACTTCTAATTGTTATTTTGTAATTTTATATCTATTGACGATTCTGACTTATATGCCAGTGGATAATTTTATTGCATCCCTTTAGGTCCTTAGAAAAGCAAGGCCTTTACAACGACAACAGAATGTCCGTTCGAACTGAGTGCAATTCCACGTTATAGGAATTTTTTACTTTACATAAAGAAAATTCGTAATGATTACGTAAAAGCTCCAACATAAGTGCGATAACGTTACAGGCAACATGAGTACTGCGCTTCTAACACGTATATGCAAGACCTCTCCGCTGTGTGATAAACCTTGTTTTCGCATTAATAGTCTCATCCTTATGAGCGATTTAAATCTGACGGTATTTTGTCACTTAAGAAATGTCTATCGACTATCAGTTGAACATGAGAATGTGTATAAGTTCTAAGCGAAAAACTGATAACGTCTTTCGTATCTGCACCTCAAATTTTAAAACACCTAACACAAAAGGTGTAGCAGCACAACTTGCGGAAATCCTGAGCTGCATCACTGATATCCAGCAAAAAAGACTGGCCAGTAGTAAGACGACAAGCTGTTACATCTATTGCGGTATTACAGTGAGCAGAAACAACGAGTATTCGGATCCAGATTTGTCGTAATTGACAGACATAGACGTATGGTTCGGAGACTACCTCTATATCACAATTCTAGGGACAGCAAACAACGATTTGTCCTTTCTGATTAAGTATGTCACTTTTTTATTTTTTTTTTAGGTAAAATTCATCTTTCAGACTACTTCTAGCGACTTTTTGTCTTCCGAATTTTAGCGAATCTAGCGACTTTTAGAAGATGGTGTAGGGACTTTTAATTTTAGCTTGCGGCAACTCTTTCTCGCATCGACGTTTCTCAGAATTCTAACAGTATACTTTCCTCATCAAAAGAGCTATCAAAACAAACTGAGAGCAGAATTGAGAGCGAATGATAGCACGCATGCTTTGGCCGTAAATTTCGTACATTAACTACAGAGAGCTCTCTCAAGCTTATGCTCTCGCTCTCTTTTGCTGAAACCAGTTTTTGGATGTTGCTGTTGCTTGACCGCAATATTCCCACCACGGTAGCCTTCTCCTACCCCTGGCTTTTCCTGTTAAAATTTCGTTTAATATGAGTTTGGATTTACCCCGACAAGCCAAATGAAGGTTTACTTCAAAAAAAAACTTTGGAGCAACAGGGTGGCTATGGTGCAGATCCACTATATGTTTGTCCTAACATAAGCCTTATATGAGCTCACTGTCTGAAGAAAAAGATTGCATTGCTAAGGGCTTTTTCTACCAGCTTGTGAACAAAATTTATAAGCGACGATAGCAGTACGATTTTTAATAGGAAGGTAGGACAAGAGGATAACTTTTGCAGTTTTGGCGAAAAACACAAACTGCAGGACACCAAGTTTACCGACGGACTAAAGCTAATTGACGTCGAAATTCCACAATAGACAGCACACGAAGACATTGCGGTCTCCAGATGAAAGATTCGCCATTTAAATTGCTCACATTGCGGAGAACGAGGAAACGCACTAAGTATTTTGGATGTAGAAGCATTCCGAGGGGCTGACATCGGATGGGAGCACTGCCTTGTGCAGCTTAAACAAATACATATGCGGATATACTATTAAAAAAAAAAAATTTATGTCGAAAGAGTCCAATTGCAATATACCGCCGATCCTTTGCAGAACTCGTATCCCATAACCTCTCCATTAACACTATACCACCAGCATCTTATATCAAAGAACAATGCCAACGATGTCAACAAGCCATTAGATCAGCCGCAACAGATGTTCTCTCGGTTACTCTCGCCCTATAGCATGAAATCCCTGCTATGATAAAGAAAACCGGCATTTACTAAAGGGGATCCCGACCGTTGAGGGTCTCCGTCTAGACAAGGAAGGCTTCCATCCTCTTCTCACTAATCTCACTTATTTAATCCAAGTGCTGTGGCGCCCGAAATCGCTGGATCCTTAAACCGGAGTTTCGGTCTTCCTTGTCGCCCGAATCTAAAGGTTGGGATTCGAAAATTCTTTTGTCTGGAGCACTATTTTTCATTCGCCCACTTACTTGTTGTACTGCATCCACATTATAGTACTGCTCGTAATTTTTGCAATTATACCAACCCCTTCGTTCGCCTCCCTTGCATACAGGGCCAACAATTCGAAAATGCCTACTATTTGTACCGCTTATCTGCTTATTATACAGCACTCGGTGCCTGAACTCGAAGATTTAATGTCCGGTAGAGGAGACATTTAAACCTTCGGGTAAAAAGTTTGGATCCCATTTGTTTTGCTAAATCTAAATTGCATCGATTTATTAGGGACAGCCTTCGTTGTATGTTCAATAAGTTCTCATTCGTGGGGTTGCCCTCGTCAACAATGAGACCAATGCGTTGCAACTCTTCCTCAAAGGCCGCAAATGCTTCTAAAACGGCACGACGGGAGTAACCAGTGATGTCGATTTCGTCTGTGTACCTCAGTAGCTGGAAAAATATGTTGAAGATAGTGCCCTCTGTATTAACTCCTGGAGTCCTGGCCTATGCATTATATGTTCAAGCACGAGATTGAAGAAATCGCTATATGCCGTCCGTTGCATGTTTGGAAAAGTACTGATGAGCTGTTTCCAACTTGACTGATCTGTACCATAGTGTTATGCATTTATGCCGAAGTTTGTTCGCAGCCAAAAACGAAGTCTACAACGCAATTCTGCCGGCAAATACGAGAGTCCTTACTGAGCTTTATAGGTATGTGATTGATAAAGTTTAGATAGACTGTTGCCAAACTGAACGTTGCATCACGTGTCCCGTAGTATTAGCCACTGATTCCGATATTCGCTCGCTGCTAAAAACAAACCGAAAACACTGCAGTTAAAAACGAGTCGCCACTGAGCGTAATAGGCAAAGACGTAGGTAAGAATGACGGCTTATCAGAAGGTATAAAAGAGAACAAAACTCACAAATGAAAGGTTTTTAAGAATACACACTAAAAAGGTCATGATTTGACATACTTCGATGTAGAAAAACTATAACATGTTACGGATCTAAGTTACTAAGTTAGCGATAGCAATCCATTTTGAATACCCTCTACTGTATTACCCATCCACTCAAAGAAACAATCCATCACACTCATTCGATTCCACTCAAACTCTCTCCCAGTAGCAATGACTTTTACTTTGCCTCTCCACAATCTCTTTCTCACACGCTGCCTCTCAACTGACTCTCAATGAATTTCAACCATAAACACAACCTAACTCAACCTAACTGCACCAAAGTATCTGCGCATCCAAAGCTGAACCTGCTACGGGGGCTCCCTACCACCTACCACGGTGGCTGATTCTCTCCCGAGCGCCACTCTGCTGATGATTTTCATCAATGAACAGGTGAGTGCTGAGATGGTTGATGATGGCGGTGGTCGCGGCGCGACGGCGATGCTGGTGGTATACGCAGACGCACCTGCTGATCGATGTTCTCACCGCTGTTTTGCAAACAAGAGCGTAAAGGTTTCGATTTAATTGATTTCTGTCGCATAACGGAGAGCGAGATACTTTTATTAATTTTTCATTTTCTTTTCGATTTCCTTCTTTCCTTGTTGTTACACAACGATGGATTCATCTGTAACTTCTATTTATTGACTGCGATACCGCTATGGTATGGTTTGCCTTGGTATTTAATTGAAGCCCAGTCAGGGCACAATTCCCTAGAAGCTGCTACCTAGGTGGTTCTGTCTGTTTGGTTTTTGCCATGCGACGCTATTAAGTGCAACTCACGCCTACAAAAGTTGATTAGAACGTTACGTTGCACTAAGCATACACGACCATCTCTCATAAGGAAAAAAAGCCACGCTCGTTGGAGAGGGTGATTTATTGCCTTCTTCCAGCTAGCTCGCGGAATGGCTTGGCTTCTTCTGGGGAACTCGGGCTCATTTGCGCTCCTCGTGTGAATCCGTGCGGCAAAATGCCGCCGCGCGGTAGTTTAGAAGATACCGCTGCGCGCGCACTTGTGGCACTTTACCGCGCCGCTGATTTATTAATAATGAAATGAAATGAAAAGAGAAAAGTATGGGGAATACTGTTGCAATTGGAGGAATGATGGAAGATGAGGAAAAAAGCACCGCACATTGCACATAGCATTGGATATCTTTGGCTCACAATTTAATTGGTGATACGCATGTTTTGAGGTAGCTTCATGGATGCTGCTGGAAGTGAAGCGGTAGTGCATGCAAATGGTAGAGGTTACCATGTGAAGGTTTAATTTTGTTTTTTTTTTTCGTAATAAATTCCGCCTTTGGTTCGACTATTTGGGGTAAACAATGCGAATGGTAATTATATGCAAAGTAAATAAGTCCAAAGGCAATATTTGCAATCCAAATGATGTTCCATTGAAGTAGCAGATGCGGTCAACGAATTAATGTTAATCAGATGGGAATGTTGTGCAAACATGGGGTTTTCGTAATGGTACGGCTTGTATGAAAATGTTGGATTGTCCTTAAAATGCTTAACTAATGAACACTAATTGATCTGCGTCCGATGTCAATAGTAAAGGTACCCCTCTTATTGGAATTTGAATAATTTCGGATTGACCGTGCTTAGCTGCGGGACAAAAATTGCTGATTATTTTGAATTAAGACGTTCTTTTTAGAAAGATATCATTTTAGATAGATAAAAGCCCGATCGAGGTTTCACATTTAATTTTGTGGTGGCCTTCGCAATAGATTGGTAGATGGTGTTGGAAACATGATCTAAATGAAGTCATTACGTTCGTCCATATTCGAGGGCAGCTCCATATATTAGCAAGAACCTAGATTAAAGATGTTTGTGCAAGTTTGTAGCACTGTCTTGGAGACGAACATTCCATTAAGAATTAACTTCAGGTTATAGATCCCCCTCACCTTATAGAAGTTTATAAAAAGAAGTTTAAATGGTTTATAAAACCATTATATTGGTCCAATGTAATTGTAACTATAGTACATCCTATGTAAAGTCTAAGCCCGGTAAGTGATAGCTTTTCTAAAAAGCAGGCTATGAAATATGTTTACACATATTAAGTATTAACCCATCATATACGAAAAAGCTTCGAGTCTTTGAACGCAAGTGTCTTTAAACTTGTATGCAGCTATGGGGACACTTTGACTACCGACACTACTTATCAAACAAAAACCTACTGGTTAGAGTATCCAGCGTAACGTAATAATCGACCGCATGACAAATTTGCAAGTTCGGCTAATTCCGTAGAAAATAAGCTGATATCTGGATTGTATTATGCGAACCCTGTTTATTTCAGAAATTTCTTTGAAAATGGATTTATTCCACCTAGTTTTTGGAGACACGTGGTTACCTATGAGACTCAAGGAACGTTCCAATGATATATCACGATGGACGAACAGCAACATATCAAATAATTCTTTACGTACCTTTTAACTTTTGAGAACAGGGGAGACACCCAACTAACATTTATTCCTCTATTAGGCAATACAAAATAATTTCCACTAGCAAATATTTCTGTAGGCCTGTATAGTACTTGTGCGCGGAGGTGGAGCATTTTCGCAGTCAACTATTGTGGTAAAAGCCTGTTTAAGACATTTTGCAGAAAAATTCACAAGCATAATCGAAATTATTATTTTTTTTGTTTTTCCGGGGGCTGGTGGAAATATTTATAGACACGATAAGCACGTGCCCAAAGTAGTGTGAGATTTTACTCACCAAAACCACCACCCATTTTGTACTTGTATTGCAACTAAGAATTTGACTTATCTAGCTTTTTTTTTATCACGAGTGTATATACAAATTTGGCAGGTAACTTTCCTTTGAGGCCTCCTCCTTTATCAGCAATTTATAGCGCGGTTTGTGATTATCGGGCTAAATTCAAGGGTTAAGTTCGTTGAAGACGCCACCCACAACACATCTCTTTTGTCAAGAATTTGGAGGATCGTTGTGTAAACGTGTCCTTTCAATCGATTTTTATGTTTTCTTGCAAAATTTGTCGTTTCATCTTTATCCGCGGGAACACCCAGATCTCTGCGTAGATCTTCGTTCTTCACATACCACGGCGCATTGACGAATGATCTTAAAGTTTTTAAAATATTAAGATTCGTTTCACTGGTGCAAGACCATAGTTGTATACCATATGTCCAAACCGGCTTCAGCACTTGCTTGTATAATAAAAGCTTGTTAACAAGGTTAAGCTTCAAATATTTTCCAAGCCAGTACAGTCTGTATTTATTTTTGAGTTCTTCGCATTTCTTTTTCACCTGTGACCATTTTAATTTTGCATCGAAATTATGATGTTAAAACTTCTGTAACGTTGATTTTAAGCTTCTTGAGATGTGTGTATATGTACCATACGTATGGTAGGGCTTTGCAAGAGTTAATCCGAAGCATTACATGTATAGAGCTTACCAATAAAGACTTAAAAATGCTATGACTACTGTGTATCTTAGCGATGAACTAACTTGCAAGTGTTCGATTCCCAGTCGAAGCTACACAAACATTTATTTTCATAATTTTTTTAATTCGATGAAAGTTTAATGATACGATTCCCAGTAAATTTGGATTTAAGTTCGGTGCAAATTTCATTATTATTTTTGACATAGCTTCCAGCATGAAGTATCACAGAAGAATAACCTGTAAAGAGCTTCCGACTGAAGGCTTATATTAAAAGCAAATAAATATAATGCGACATGCATTTCACCAAACGTCAAATACAGGGTGGGCCAAAAGAGATCACCCTATTGAAATGTACTCTTATTTTTGCAAATGGCCGCCAATGTCAAATCTGTTTTGACATTTGCGGACTAGACAGATGTTGAGTTAAAGTGAACAAGCCATGGAGCGATGCACTCCCAAGAACGCGGAATAATCGAAGTGAACGATTTTTCGACCAAAATCATAATGAGCGATGAGGCTCATTTCCACCTCAGCGGGTACGTGATCAAGCAAAACTATCGCTTCTGGGGCACCGAAAATCCACGAGTAATGTCGAGGAGCCATTACACCCGCTGAAAGTTACTGCATGTTGGGCTGTTCACGCTGGAGGAGTCATCCGGCCATTTTTTTTTTTTGAGGGATAGAAAGAACTACAACAACACAAACCGGCTGAACAGAATTAAATACTGGTGGCTAGTCTGGGCAGAAGCCAACACGTTGAAAAAAATTAAATTTATGGCGCAACAGTCTCGTTAGTACCCAGGGCCTAGCTTTTTTCTCACAACCATTCATGTTTGCGTGTGTACTTTTTAGCACCATGGCGGGACCTCCTGGGTTATGCCGAATCCGAGCGGCTAAGTTGAGATAAGCTTTTCATGACAATTGATACTACTCGGATGATTTGTCAGATCATCACGAGAGGAGGGCCAGTGAAAAATCATTTAGGTGCTGCTTAGCCAACACGTAGGTTTAGTTAAATAGGGCCCCGACATGCAATTGATGATCTGTCGAAAGCTGAAAGAAGTTAGTTACGAACTACTTCTATCGAAAAATCACCATAATCAGTAATCACATGTCAGGGCCTGGGATAAGATTAATTTAAGTTAAGTTAGTCTTAAGTTTGATTTTTTACTTTTTAAATTCGAAAACACGGCTGTTCTATAGGATTTTCTTAAAAAAAAAATTTTGGTTAGGGCATCTGATGAAATTTTGATTATTTTTCTCGGAAATTTGCATAAATTTAGAAAAATTTGATTAGCTAGCGGGAATTCGAAAAGAAATGACATTAATTGTGTTGCAAATCAGATTCCATCCAGTGCGGACGCGTTATCCTTTTCAACTCAGCATTCATCCAGGGCGGATGGGAGTTGCAACTCAGATTCCATCCAGTGCGGACGCGTTATTCCTTCTACTCAGCATTCATCCAGGGCGGATGATAGTTGCAATTAAGATTCCATCCAGTGCGGACGCGTTATTCTTTCAACTCAGCGTGCCATCCAGGACGGATGGGTGTTGCAATTCAGATTCCATCCAGTGCGGATGTCTACAGAGCTTAACTCAGCGTGCGATCCAGAGCAATATTTTTACTGTCCACTCAGAATTTAATTTATATTGTTTATAATAAATAATATTTTTTATACGCGAGCTTTTTTACGTTTTACTGAGCTATTGAACAAATTGAATTTATTGTACGCGCAACTGGCATCAAGACTGCTTAACCAGAATTTTACGCTTTCATAGGTGGCAATTATATCCACAACTTATATCTAGCCACGAGGTGCATAGCTCTGCAGAAAGGTTTCAAAAGACAGATAACCCTTGCAAGTTCGCCATATACTCTCATTAGTAAAAGTTCTTGAAAGCCGTATTTTTGAAAGCCGTTTCACAGTAATTTAAAAAAAACTTATAGTACGTAAGCAATGTTGAAGACAATTTGAAGACTTTATAATGGGTTTCAGAAAATATCTTTTATGATGAAGTAAAAGCAAGCGATCCGTATAATCTTTTGAGTTTTGTTTCAAAAGCTAAACGCCTCCGCAGCTAAATGAGCAGGATCGTACTTCGTATCCGTATTTCGTGATCTCTATAAACACTCATGATGTTAGTATAGGTAAATTTGTTTGAGGATGTGTCATATATGGACCCGAAGGAGGTAAAACAAAGCGTGGTGTGTAGCCTTTTCTCAGTTAAAATATTACTTTTTGAGCTAGGGGCCATTGCTAATAGAGTGCAGCGATGGCAAAATGAAATTTCTTTGTTGTCAATGGAAAACAACCATTTGGAGAGAATCTTCACCTATGGGACAACATGGTGAATCCGTCAAAATTTGAGTCTCGCAATTGATCGATTTGATAATTTTGTGGTTTCACAGCGGATGCAGTAGTGGTAGACCGTTGCTACAGTATTTAATGCAAGCATGCAAAATATTAATGTAACCTCAGTAGAGGTCTTGTTGATAGATCCCATACCTGCTGATTTTAGTGATGTCCCTCCTTATACTCCCGGAATGGCCTAAGTCTCCTATGACCTGTGTCATAAGGGTGGATAGCGATAGGAGGCTTGTTCAACCCCAACAACTGAATAAGGAAGTTTTTACTTTATCCAGGAACGTAGTCCAAGTAACTCGCTACATCATGGCTGGAACGTGGATATCCCTCCTTCGATTCCCGGAATGGCCTAAGTTTGCTATAATCTTTGTAAAAAGGGTGTAGATAGTTGTTCAACCCAAACCACTGAATAAGGAAGGTTTTGCTTTATCCAGGAATGAAGTCAAAGTCAGCGCGGGTGATAATGCCGAAAGATGCCTGATTTTATTTGAAGGAAGACAAATGTTCAGCCTTTAGGCGTTGGGCTTCGTAACAACCTAGCATATATCCCTTTAATATCCTATTATCAGTTATAAATCATTAAAAGGTCATTCCAACCAAGACGTTAGCCGTTGAACTCTTAGCGGAAATCAAAGGTACCACTCACATTTCTAATTCGAAGTTTTTGTGGATCAAATTTCCTGGCCCCAATCATGAAAGTTGATCACAAAAGTTTTGCAACTTTCTTATTGGAGGCTGGTTTTTAGATTAATTTGAAATTCGCAGAAAAAAGTTCTGGTAACGAAGTTACTTACACCACCTCAACCTATGATGTTAGAACACTAGGTTTTGGACAGAAAAATTGCAGCCGAAATACTTGCAAAGGCCTTTAATTTGCTACAAAGCAGGCACTTCTAACAGCTATTACGGAAATAGGGGCTAGGTGTAAGTACGCTGAAACATTTTGACAATTTAGTTTGCGGTTATTATGAAAAAAAAAACCTTTTCTGCAAACTTCTAAACGGCAATGACGAACAATCTTTCGATGTATGACTGAACGAAAATTGTGGTTGAGAGCAACAAGATTCAGCCACATGACCTAAATGAAGTGAGGATGACACTAAGATATCTAAACCTTCCTACGGAAATCTATATAGCTGTGAAAGATGATATAGTCGAACCCTTACACCAACGAATTTCGACAGTAGGCCTGAAAAATCGAATCATCGTTTGCCTAATCCACAAAAATGGGGGACCCTCTGAGTTTTGCCAACTACAGAACCATAAGTCTTATCAACATAGCCTACAAGAATGGGTAAACGCCTGAAACTGCAGGACGAAGATAGATAATTCTCGCTGCTCACCGAAATATTCGATACTTGGTCGAAAAACTCGGCATTGAATGCTAAAAATGTCTAGGATATGTAGAGCGAATTTATACGATGCCGACTCCGAACGCCAAAGTTGAGATAAGCTTTTCTTGATAATTGATACTTCTCGGAGCATTTGTCAGATCATCACGAGAGGAGGGCCAGTGGAAAATCATTTAGCTGTTGCTACGGCTAGGAATCGAACCAAGACCTTCTGCGCGGCAGTGAATCGCACTAACAATTGCGCCACTAAGCCCGTATCATGGAATCTTCGATTCGCAGCCAGAAATCGAATGCAAAAGGGCAAAGCTGCCTTAAGTTGCAATCACGAATTGGATACAGTAAGCTTAGGACGGGAGTAATTGGATTAGCATGTGAGGGTGAGGCGTAGGCTCATAAAAGATTTTAGCTCCACTCAAGTAATTAAGTAAATATTTCTGCTAAGGTCTGGCCGTATTTGCTAGATTTGAAGAGAAGCTACCATCTGTAAAATCAGAAGTTTTTTAAGCCCGAATATGTTCCCGCAAATAAATAAAATATTCAGGCGAAAAGATCATAATGACATTCCATGTGTCCGAATTTCCCAAACGACAGAGAACAGACAGACGCTCACGGATGTTGGTATAAATCCGGAAAGTGTTGACTCGAACGACGGTTTTTTCACGATCGAAGATCCTCAAGAGAAGGCGAATTCGATAGGCGCTATCTTTGAGACCGTGTATACGGTGAACAGTCCTGTTCGCCCAAATCGCGATATTGAGGGGAGAGCCTTTCTGAATCACTTTTATCTACGTACCGAACTCCAAGCTTGGCGATCTGAGAATAACGGTTTTACCGTATTCAATGACGAAAACCCTTCAAATGGCATAGTCGCCAATAGCATGATGCTGTTCGTTCAAAAAGATGAACTCCTGGACATCTTTGTATCACTGAAAAATAAAAAGTCGGCGGGAGAGGACGGTGTCCCAAACGTCGTATTGAGACACCTGCCAGTGGAAGCAGTCGCTATTTTCACCACGCTGTTTAACAATGCACTGAATAATGCACATTATCCGGTGCACTGGAAAATGGCGGTGGTACATCCTATCCCCAAAAAGGGCAAGGACAAAACAAACCCAGCTAATCTTCGGTCAATAAGCCTTCTGCCGAATGTAAGCAAGGTATTTGAGAAAATAGTCAATAGGGCTCTGCTTAAGTGGGTCGAGGAAAACAAAATTATTCCGGAAAATCAGTTTGGTTTTCGAGCGAGGCATGACACCATTCATGCCGCATCGAAACTAGTGTCCGACATTCAATGGAATAAGTCCAAAAAACAGTGCACAGGGGCCTGTCTGGTTGACTTTGAGAAGGCCTTCGACACCGTATGGTTAGAGGGGCTTTTCTACAAGCTGACCAGACTGGGCATGCGTAAACCCATGCTATATATGATTTATGAAATGCTTATGGGAAAGAAGTTCGTTGTCAAATGTGGCAATGTAACTTCGAGTAAAGTCTTTGAAATTAAAAACGGTTTACAACAGGGGGCGGTTAACTCCCCGATATTGTTTAACGTTTATACAAATGATCTTGTAGGTTCCCTCAGTCACGCTATAGCGTACGCAGATGATCTAGTGGCGTACAGATCAGGTCCGAAAATCGAGGTCATCAACACACTTTTGCAACGTGACTTCGATCACATTAAGGGATATTGCGATGATTGGAAATTGAGGATCAATTTCCAAAAAACCGAAACAATTCTGTTCAGGACCCCAGTGCAGAGGGCTTCTTACGATACCAGAAAAAACTGCAAAAAAATTGTGTATCCTGGGACAGCATGGACGGCCGTTGGCGGTGAGAAGTGAAGTCAAATACCTTGGCATCTGGCTTGACAAGTTTCTGTATTTTAATAAAAATGTGGATGCATGTCTGGCCAGGGCTAGGGGGGCTTATGCTCTGACAAGAAGATTGTTTCATAGCAGTCAACTTGATTCAAGGTGAAAGTCATTTGCTACATGGCCCTCATAAGGCCGATCATCGCTTACGGTTGTCCCGTGTGGTTCAATGTATCACCATCCTACATAGAAAGGATACGGCTGTTTGAGAGGCGTTGTCTCCGATCCTGCTTAGGATTGTACCGAACGCCGGACTCCGAGTAAATAAAATATTATCGCAACGAGGTTCTATACAATGGGGCTCAGTTGAATAGAATTGATAATTTCCTAATTAAGGTGATCCGAAGGCACGCTTCAAGGGCGATGAGTAGCGTCAACAGCCTGATATTCGGGGCTTATTACCCCAATGAAATGTACATGGAGAGTGCGCTCAGGTCTGGCTTTATTCCACCGGAGGCATTCATTTACATCGATTCGTTAGGGTTAGTACAAGACAGGAACGGTATCCCGGTTTTATACCATCGCTACCGTGACGCGCGGGACAAGCGGCTAATCCGCGACGGGTACGTCGACGATGCTCCGGAGCTCCTCCGCTTTAGCACGGCGGTATCGTATCGCGATAGGACCGACGCTGAAAAGCAGCGCACCGAGTTTTAGTGGCTAAACGATGAAAGCATTTCTGCACTTCCTCAGGTCTTTGCGGACTTTTAGTCCACTCCTTAGTACTTAAGTAAATTAAATTTAGGTACAAGGTCTGGGGCTGGGCTTATGCACCATATTTTATTTAATATGGTTGCATAAATGCTTGCTGGACCCAATGACGCAATCGGGATGGCAAACCCTCGGGGCATATGCAACGAGTGCTTGCCACCCCGATTATAGTTAAGTTAGGTTTAAGTAGTTAAGTAGTCTTAAGAAGTGTTAGTTAGGTTTAACTAGTCTTAAGTAGTTTAAGTTAGTTTTAGTCTAGATTAAGTTTTTATATAAAACAAAAAAAAAATTGTTACTGTTGTAAGTTTTAATTTTTTCTTTGAAAAATCAATTAAATGTCTTAATATTAATAATAAAAAAAACAAATGACAAACTTAAGTTGAAAAGCAAAAGCAAAATGTTAGTTATAAGCCTACAGCGCCCGCTATGGGCCGATAAGTTAGATTAAGTAGATATGTTATTGATAAGTTAGATTTAAGCATTTTTGTCTAGTATTAAGTTAATATTTTAAGTAAATACAAAAAAATTAATTAAAAAAAAAAAGCAGAAGCAGCAACGGCTTCCTGTAGCACAAGTTTTAGAAGCTGCCAGCCATAACGCCATAAATTGTAGGTATAACCGAAGTTCTTATGCGTATTGTGTTTGCATTCATTCCGGCTCCTGAAAAGTACTCAGATATAGTGGCTTTTTTTAAATCAGATAATCTACAAACAACTTGAATCGTCTCGCCCTACCAATCATTTTAGAACTGCCCTCCGACTTACACCATCCGACAAGCAAACATCCACATCATTCATTTATATTTCTGATCAAATCCAGCCTCAACCAGATACTGCTTCCCTTCCACTTAATGCACCATTCGGCTGGCAGTGAAAAAAGTTTCCTTTGACGAGGTCACAAACCGATGAATTGCCATGTTTTGTGTCCCTTCCCAGCTAACTGCCTCCTCTCAACAATAGACTTTCAAATGATAATCTGCGTCAGCTTAAAGCCTGCACAAACATCTGCAACTAAGTACTCATCATTTGGGTCGGCCAGGGAACTCTTTCCGGACAACAGCACATCGCATCTCTCAAAAAATAATTAAATGCATTAGAGACAAAGAAACAACACAAGATGAGATGAGATTTCCTCCAGCCGCTCAATTCATATCTCAGACACTTTATCATCTCAATCAAAGCGGAGTTCTTCACCTCTTCCATTCATCAAATACCCACCAAAAGACAAAGAGCGCATATGCACAAAGATCATCGCACAAAAGTGTTGCGCGGATTGCATTGCATTTTAGCCGCACAATTAACGTTCTAGGAAGTCGATGCCAATTGTATCTTTCTGCCTAGGTATGGGTAGGGTATCTGTCGTTGTTGTTCTGTTCCTTTTCCTTTTCGTTTGTGTGGCGCATAACTTATATTTATCTAACAATTATATGTTACTTTCATCCATAGACGTATCTAATAGAAAACGAACCAACCAAACTCCAAAACGAGTGATACAGGTTTCCGCCTTTAGAAGTTGGCAGAGCTGCAGGAGGAGCAGTTTGGCGGTTCTTCTTCGAGATGGATGTACTGCTACGCTTACATCATTTAGCAGCACGATATTAACGTTCCTCCGATGTGGCATCATCATGCATCAGCGCAATGGCACTGCACTTCTTGCTTCACTACTTCCTCGTGCGAGTGTGTGTCGGTGTCAGTCTTGAGCCATGGTGGCCGGAGGAGGTGGCGGTGGGCCAACCCGAAGAACATTCTTAAAGTGAGCGAATAATGATGGGCTATCAACGACTTTGGTAATTTTTATCTATTTAGAGAAAGTACAGTGATTTGGAGTTTGGAGTTTGATGGAATCGGACCACGAAGCGATGCGCCATCCGCGCACACAAGGAGTATATTGAGGAGAGGTTGTCATTAGTTGGGTAGCTGGACGTTGTACACACGATGTGGTTAAAACGGATTAGAGTGTTAACCTGAGTGTAATTGGGAGTTTAAAGGTTGTAGCAATTGGATTGGATATGTTTTGCTTCGTGGGTCTGTTTTTTTTTTTTTTTGTCGACTTGGTGTGATTAAAATGCGGAGAGCTGTGGCTATGGGTACGTAGCTGGTTTTAGGGAATTTTAACGATTTAACGGTTCTTTAGTAGCGGAATGATGGCGAAATTCCTAAAGATAATGACGGATCAGTAGACAGGGGAAATGTTTTTCAATAGTGGCTTTTGGAGTTCGTTCTAGGGATAAGTAACGAATCGGTAAAGAGGACTTTCGAGTTTTTTACTTTCCCAGTATACCAGACATATTTAACAAATTTTTATATTTTGTGGTAGTCCAAGTCAAATCTGCAGGCTTTTGTCTTTGAACACCTTCTGTGCTCTGGAGTCTGTTATTATCACTGGAGCCCAAACTATTTACCAATTTTTCTTAAATTTCAGGTATGTGTGTTGCTAATGGTTCCACGGACGGATTTTTCTGGTACGAAAATAAAAGGTACCACCCATAAAACATTTTTTTTTCAACACGGCGATCTCAATAGCGGCTCTAGCTATGTTGATAAAAACTTAACAGCTAAACCTTTACAAGTCAAGCCAAAAATGCACATGACGGTTCTTTTGAATCTTACTGGTTCCTCAAAAAAGAGAATTAAATGAAAATGATTGCTTTGACACGCAGAATAAATGAACTTCGCTGCCATTACTTAAAGAGATGACATACACTCCATAGTTATTTTAACATCCGCGGATGGGATAACCGCTTTAATTTTCTAGAAAATGCTTATATCCTTGTCAGTCCTTGCATTTGTTAACAGAGAAGTGAGAAAATGAATTTATCCTTGCCAGATACAATATTATCTTTCAGCTAAGACATGACTCCATTGATTGTATAGAGTTCCGCCAAGAAAACGCTGAAACAACGAGAAAAACTTTACAAAGTCGAAAAAATATCTGCACCATCCGTCATTTATTTTAAAGCATTACATGGAGCTGTGAAAAAAAAACGAAAAACTTGCGAAATTTATTACAGCTGCCACCCAGTTGCACCCAGGCTGCACGTTTTAGGAAGCAGTTTCGTTGTGGTAAGGTCAAAAGTATTCGACTTGAAGCTGGATAGTGATCACCTGGATGTAATCGGCATCAGAGTAACTTCCCCCGCTCCTACTGATGAGACTGAATACTCTATCGAAAATGAATTTTACAACATTAGGAGCCTGTTCGGAATACGTTGTGAAAAATTAATCTGGGACTTCAATTCGAAAATTCGTAACGAAAACATCTTCGAAGAACAGCCCCTATAAATCGACAACAGAGTACGTAAGACTCTTACCACCAGCACCAGGTTTTCACGACTTCGAATCCACAAAGCGACCGGGTGATTTCCAGATGTCGGAACAGCCAACCAAATCGACCTTATGCTCACAAATTCGAGGAATGATTTCAACATCCTGAATGGAAAAACAAGAGAATAACCAGAAGACGAGAAGAGTAGAAAATCATGCATTGGGAAAAAGCCTCCCATCCATCGATTCTACAAAAAAGCCTAACAACTGGTTTCAAAGTAGGAACGCAGGCTCTACGAAATAAAAATGACGCTGCCTCGCATTGACTTGCAAATATATTAATTCGTTGCCAACATCTGCTTAATGGATAGAATAAGGGATTGTTAGGGCAAGAAACCAGCCCACCTACAGACACAGAAGATATGACGCCACGCAGAACTCTTTAAATACAGTGGTGTTGCTAAAAAAGCTTGCAGGCACCATATACCTGCTCCATATATCAAATCTAAAAATTAAGGTGATCCTATGTCTTGCGCTTACCATCGCGGCATATCCTTGCCTGACCAAATGTTCACACTTAGGCAAGTCATGGAGAAGAGCAACAAGTTTCAAGACACGCCACCAAGGCCGCGTATGATAACATCCATCGCCTAGAGCTTTAAAATTCGGGAGGCGCCATCTTCAATAAATCCGTCCAGCTACTGGGGTATGACATCGACATCATTTGTCGCTCCCATCAGTCCGTTTCTAGGGACGAAAACCGTCCATAGGAAACTGACGCTATTTCGCTTTAGCAAAACAAATGGGAACAAGACTATTAACTCGAAATCCTAGCAAATCGAACAGAGAACAAGATACAACCGCAAACCTTGTAAGCTGTAGTGAGGTGTTAATTTGGCTGTTCCGCCAGGTGAGTCTCCTAAACCCAATCCGTATCTAAACTCTGATTACATGTTTCGCTATCTGAATTTCTAACGACCATGGGAAGAATAGATTAGAGTGTCTGCCAGTGACTTATCAGCACACCTAGATCTGTTTTTGGTCCAGATACAGAACCCTTACCGGGAATACAAAACAAAAACAAAAACATTGTGATACCACATGGATCTTGTGTATTCTAATTGTTAACAAAGGCGACTTCGCACTTCCGTGTTTGAGAAAACGTAGAGATTTTGAATGAAATAAGCTCCAAGATGAAGCATCCTTTTGTTTGATAGGGCTGGGCACTAACAAAGAAGATGAATTATCGTTTCTTCTTCCTCTTCGTCAATGTAGCTCCTGTAGAAGTCGTTCGGATGAAGGCCTAGTATTTCTGCGTGCCTACTTATTAGATAGTATGTGATCTAGCGAGCGAGATCAGTCCCATGTTCAGCTTTGGCAAAATTTGTTTGGTTATTTGACCATTCGTGCCAAGACTCCAGCTGAGATTAGGTGTACCAATTACACCCGCGTCAGCTACGACTGGTAATTTAGTTCCATGTCTGGCGAGCTCATCAGCATTACAGTTCCATGGAATGTCACTAAGCTCAGTCACCTAGCATAGGTGAATGTTAAACTGCTATGAACATTTTTTGAAGAGATGGGTGGCAATCTAGGATTATTTTCGAGTTTGATAAGACTGACTCCAATGATTTTATGGCCACTTGGCTGTTCGAGAAGATGCTTAAATCCTTGGCAGATATCTCTTTCAGGTAAGGCTCCTTTCATCGCCATTAGTTCCGCCTGGAACCCGCTGCAACGAAAGGTAGGCTGTGGTTATGCCTGTCGGAGAAGACACCAGCACCCACTCCAAAAGTGAAGAAGTATTTCAGGCTTTTTGATAATAGCATTGTTTTCCAGGCTAAAACTCTGAGACTCACTGAAATGACAATGACTGCAAAACCAGTGATTGGCATAATCTCTGACAAGCAGACACCTAAAGGCATTTTATGCAGTCAGAAAGAGCTCAGTACTATTGGATCACAAGGGCTTTTGAGAAGTTCTCATGGGTTCATGCTACATGAGAGCTGATAAACTGCAGGAAAATGAAGCCTCTACCCACATATCAAGTAGGTACTTCAATGGATTGAACTACCACCCGTACTCCAAAGGGTTAAACTCTGCAACCACGGTCTGCAGAACGATTGGAATAGAAGTTCAAAAATGAAATGAAAGGTATACAACACTGGCCACATGAAATAAATCTCAGAAGCTCTAGCAAGAGCTGATTGATACGCTTTGAGAGCAAACTTTTCTGTCAAGTTTTGAGGTAAGGCTCTATTTATAGAGACTTTCATGATGAATAGGTCCACGAGAACAGACCAAAATTATCCTGCCATGGTCCGACATTTTTTAAGCTGATTTGAGTAATTGAAGCTGATCGACATTGCTACAGAAGGTGGTCCCTAAACGAGGTATGTTGTAGGTTTTAGTTATGTTCGTCAATGAGCTTTTGCCTCTCAATCCCGACAAACAAACCAAAACGGCGATTTACGGAAAAAAAAAATTCGCCCAAATCGACCGACGATCTTGGGAATGCCATTGCTACCGAAAAGAGTGAGGTGCATTAGTGCAAAAAGACACATCACACCCGCTCTCAACGGACTCTGTCAAGCCTTTAAAAGTTATTGGTACCCCAATCAATGGGAAAGGTACTAGTCACAGGCACCATGTAAGGGCTACACATCGAAATTGGTAGAGATTAGCTCGGTGAAGATATTTGTGCTTGCATGTAATTTGGCCAGTCATCTTCCATCCATTAAAAAAGCCCGAGAATCGAAGACTCTGCGAGCCGGAATATTGGTGTATATTCGTTGTACATGTCCTAGCCATCTTAAAGGTCAAATGCGGATTTTTTTGAGCAGTGGCATATCGCTGTACAACTCGTATAGTTCTTGGTTGAATCTTCATCTCCATAGCCCGCCAATGCAAACGGGGCATTTAGAAGAATTTTCCTCTCAAATCGACCAAGGATTTCTTCGTCCGCTTTTGAGACTGTCCACGCTTCAGCGCCGTAGAGCAGGACTGTGATGATCAGGGTCTTGTATAGGATCTCCTTAGTAGTTCGAGTGAGGGCTTTACTACTAAATTACCTTGTTAGCCCGAAGAAACCGCGGTTGTCAAGAGTAATTCTTCGTTTAATTTCTGACGAGATGTTGTTGCCAGAGTTAATAGCGGAGCCGAGAAATTTGGAAAACTGTGCCTCCGACAAACAATGCTGGGGTTCCAATCTTCAGGCATACTTCTTCCAACCAGGTTTGGCTTATGAGTTGGTAGATGTTACTTACCAAGTCATCTCCGCCGGCCTTATAAGGCTCAGTGGAAACGCCGCGCCACCATTTCCGGCAGCCTTACTAAGCTCGAGTCTTGATATTAATATTCTCACTTCACTCAGGGTGGTCGGGTGGTCGGGTGGTTGACAGTTTTCGCTGTGGTTGCCAGTAGTGAATGGTTCGTTCTGCCGAAATGTTGGTCGTCATCGCCGATTAACAGTCTGCAGATGTGCTTCTACCATATCTTCAGCAGCGACTGTGTCTCAACTACGTTATTTCCTTGTTCCTCTCGACAGGATTCTGTTTGAGCCTTGTATTCTTGGCTTTGACATTTTACACTTTGGTAAAACTTGCGAACATAGTTCCTGGAGTAGCACTTCTCTATATCCTCGATCGCGATTTTTTTGCTCTGTCTTCTTCTTTCTGAAAACCCGGTTTTCTCCCCTTCTTCTCTGCCTATAGAGCTTAACGACAGCTCTCGTCTTCACCTGCAGCTTAGCCTTGTAGCAACGGGGTTGGTAAGTGAAAAACCACTTGGTTAAGTTACTTCTTGGATTTGATGCAGAGCACCAAGCTTGGTAATCCAACTCACTTACAACTGGATCCATAAAAAATATTTCCATTCATTGACAATTTCATCCCCATTGAGTCTCTACATTTGCGTGATATTGGTTCGCATAATTTAGTCGTACATTTGGCTTTCAATATCCTACCACCACATGAACATACGGAAAGAGACTCTCCACATCACCAACTTGATCTAGCAAACATAAAACCTTCTCCAACTGGAAGTAACACAACTTTGCGGAGGTGGCACCAACCTCCCAAAGTGTTACTTCCCCATACGGGTATTCGCTATTCCAATCCATGGGCATTTCTCAATCTAACAATTTTTACCTCCATCTACAACTCCGCACAAAGGAATCATTAAAAACCATTTGCCGATGCATTTGTGATCGGACATGCCATTTGTATGACACAATCCATGATCGGTGATCTCAACCCATCAATCCAAAACCAGATCATCAACCTGTCATTGCATCTAAATCAACTTTCATTTACCCAACAGCAAAAAGACCCAACCGCACACATATATGGGAATCCTTCACAGCTTCCTCGATGGCGATCGCATCACCACCTAACCACCTCACGTTGCATAACATCTCACGATCCGTACAATTGATCACGTCAAAACCATTGACACATTCATTGCACAATCATAATAACAGAAGCTGCCGCCGCATTTCTACAGTTCCTTCCGCGATCCAAACGGCTAGCCTCCATGGGATGCCCGACGTACCATTCCTTCCTGAATCAGAGAAAACCGCTGCGCTGCTTAGGCTGCCCCCATCGGACTACTCTCCACACATCATGTTTGATGGCAAATGGGCCATCAAAGTTGGCATCGTGTGAGAAAGAGGCTTCGCTGCGTAATTGAGTTTACCTTTGTCTCGACGTTTAGAACGGTCCGGCCAGCGCGGCGGCAGCTCCCGTATTACCCTAAGGATTCGCACTAAATCACACGATTATCTGGATAAAGTTCAACGGTGAGAGAGCCGAAATGGCTTTCTAATCACGGTAGAGATTTGCATGGCAACTTGACCAACCGCGATACAAAGTCAAAGATCTATGAAGGCCTACTTAGGGAGACAGAGAGAGATGATTAATGGTAATTTGGATGCGAGTGGATAGTCCAAAGTGTTTCTTTATAAGATCATCCCACCGACCCGTGGAAGAGGGAGCCGCCTCCCAAGTGCAGACGATGGGAATTTACCTAAGACGTACTCTGTGTGTGCATTATGGTGTATAGAGCTTGATTGGTAGTAAAATCCAGCCAAAGTGATCCACTCTGGTTGGTGGTGGTGGTGGTCTTCGGCGGCGTAAATTTTCAGGAAAATTATCCGGAAGAGCTGCATGTGTAAGCGGCCGACTTATGAGGAAAAATATTAAAATTGATTGAAATAGGAAAGGAATTGCGATGGATGGACATGGACATGCGTACGTTGTATCTGTGGGACGTGAAAGTGGCCACATATTGTCAATAATTACTAAGGAGAGGCCCAAAGGCTTGACGAAATAAATTTTTAGAGCAGGTGAGAGGTTATGAGAAAAATGGTCCAGCGAGTCATGGAAATAGGTTGACCTCACAGGGAGTTATGAGATGAGAGGAGATTGCGAGCAGCATGTGTGGGCATTCAAGGGCGATTTTAGGTGCAGTCTTTGTATCTTAGAGGATTTGCACTCTAAATGTTAAATGTGGTCTCTGAATAAAGAGAAGGGATAATCGAAGTCAATGTATACGGAGAACACAATTGGATCTTGAGGTGGGCAAAAGCGGTTCATATCATCAATTCATCAGTCAAAAGCGAATTCAATCATCTTCAGCATCGTCATCTTGCACAGACGGACGAGTTTGGGCGGTATAGCAAAACTAGATATGGCTCTGTAAAGAATAGGTGGTAGGTGTTGAATTGGACATCCTGGTCCAAATACTGTGCAGTTCAGTAAACTGATAAGATCTACGAGCAAGAGATGCAATAGCACAATAAGGGCATCCGTTAGCGCCGACCTCAGCGCTCCCGTAGTGCATATACTTCTACTGTTATTTCAAAAGATTTAGCTTCCTTCCTTACTCTGCATTCGATGTTGTGTTTCCAGCTAGGTTTTGGGTCAAGCATGATATACCCAAATACCTAGCGCTGTAAAATAGTTTGAGTAGTTGGATAGCAAAGATTCTCCTAGAAAACTACGCATCTAGAATCATGCAATAGAGGTTTTTCTGATTTGTCTGAACCCCTTTGCGGGGCTTAATACCTTCGGTATTAAGAACCACTCGAGCGCGAGTAGGGAACATGGTTTAGTTTTAAGGAGCTTTTGAAAATCGACGCGAGCCGTGGCACTTTTAGGTGTTGTGTTCTCTGCAGCATAACTGGTCAGGTTTAGAGGACTTTAAATAATGAGGAGTTATTAATAGCCCAGGAAAACTTTTCCTCGGAAATTATTGTACTGAAATTGCTGTGTTGTGTGGTGCAGTTTGTACTTGCTCCCGGGTTCTATACTAGTATCACTGCATCCACTACACTGTGTGCTTAAGCGGTGTTCCATGGTCTCCGCGGAGGATTCTCCAAACCCTCCATCTGACCTTTTCGGAAAAGAAAGGTTGGAGCGTCCCTTATGCAGAATTTTGCTTCGCCTGGGGAGTCCTAGAGCGCAACAATCCACCCAAGACTGCCTTCTGGCAGTCTTATACAGACTTAAACTGTTCCCATAAGGCTGCCAGATTTCGTATTTGCGGCAGATATTGAAGATAGATCTGGCCATCTTACTGATATTGGAGAGATCTTCATTCCACCAAAGGACAAGTTTATTTTTTATTT